>CM061095.1:10888333-13654166 GCA_030770545.1 Macropodus opercularis
GAGATCTGTTGTGTTAGCTGCTGTGAAGAGACTGCACCTGGCCACTTGAATTGGACAGGCTGTAGGACAGACTCAGAGTGGGATCAAACGCTGAATGATAAAAACATCAGAGGAGGTTGTGGGGCTGCTGCTCCGGTGGAATAATGGGCTGCACATCCTATACGAGCGCGAGCGTGTTTGAAAGTCGTATAGAACCTGGGCGTGTTTTTATGTTACCCACATCACAGAAATTAATCACAATCGCAGCTCGGCAGCTGTTTCTGTGTCATTTCGCTTTTTTCCTCTCAAACATCTCCAAGTAACAGCTTCATTAGTTTCCAAATCAAAAGCTGTTGGACACATGTTGTTTTGCTGTTCAGCAGAGATTGACCAGCATTACTCTGGAAAATGACTTTGTCACAGTGCAATTCAATGTGGCCACAAGTTCCATCTGTTCTTCTGTATAGTTTAAATCAGTGAACCGTTGCTTAAATATAATTTGACTGTAATTATCATTTGTTCTCTTGCCAGCACTAATTTTGAGTGTGAACCTTTATTAAATAAGGTGAAGCTACCTTATTAGGTTGAAATGACCATTCTCGTCTGCAGCGGATGAATTTTACCGGCTTCACTCGTAAATAAAGGTAATTGCCTCTTCTGAATAAAAGACTTGCATCAAGTAGTTACAAACAGAAATGGATCTGACTCATCTTGAGTAGAGTGACTCACTGAAGTACAACTCTTCAAACTGTGAGACAGTTCTAGAGAACGTTTGGTCACTGTTAACCTTGTTTAAAACACAAGCGGAAATAATGCGGGCAAAGAAGTTTGGTTTATGTTGAAGCTCGTCTCGACAAACTTAGCAGAAACACAAATTGCTAATGGGAGAACCAGCTGACTGCGTTTTGACGCACATACCATAGAAGAAGTGCAACATGTCCACTGTAGACAGCTTTCAGTAGAACATTAAAGGCGTGGACAATGCTGCTGGAGGAAAGCATAGCGAGGGTGAGGGACGCGTAGCGATCAAGGCTAAATCATAGAAAATGTGCATGCTGACGCCCGTCATATAGGAGGCACAAAATAAAAACCCAGACCTTCACACACTTGCTTTCACTCCACTGAGAGCGTCGCGGCGTTTCCTGTAGGCACTGATGGGAGCCATTGAACGTAAATAACAAAAATCGTGTCTTATCTGATGTGTGGTGGAGCCTTCAGACTGTACAAAGAGGGGTCATGTTTATGTGACTGTGGGTTTAGTGATGCTTTAAGTAAGACCTCGAAAGGATAACATTTACTGTGTACTAACAAAATAGAAACAACGCTAAGATTCATTTTTGCAGTTATTGGTCACTACAAGGTTGTCACAATGGACCAGTCCAGCCAATCAAAGATGTCCCCACAGAGCTTAGAAATAAGGTCTCTGGAGACGCTAAAGCAGTCTGTGCTGTCATCTACAGTAGTTTACTGGGTCACAAACTGAGCTTGGAATACATAAAATCCAAACATATCTGTTGCCTGGGCCTGTATAACCAAAGGCCATAGACAATGGTCTGAAAGGATGTGGAAACGTTGGTGTGATTGTCTAATTAGCAACAGCTGGGCAGGAGCAGGAACATGTTCCTGACTCGCCTCGGTCCCGCTCTCAGCTCAGCGTTTCCAGCCCTTCGTTTTCCCACCTCTAACACTCGTCCTGCCCTTCTGCGCCTACACACACACACCTGACTTCCATCTGCTCTCGTCTCCACTCTCAGGTCGCCAGGATGTTTTGTCAGAACGCACTTGTCAGTTTCCTCTGCGCTTCGCCCGACCTTCCCCTGTGACTGTCCGGTCTGTTTATCCCGCTTCATCGTTAATCACCTGCTTGTCTTCCTGGCTCTGCGTCCGCTCGCCTCGTGTCGTATTGAATATCTGCGTTTGCCCCTGCCTGCCTTATTTGCCTCTCCTCGGATAAGTGGAAACAGACTTCTGCCTGCATGTTCACCACTGCCTGTCATGCACTGAGCTGACCCAGGCTTCATTGAAGAAATTCCAGGAAGAATATTTGATATAAAGTGAGAAGTTATGAGTGATAGTTAGTTTATGATAGTTTGCAAAATGAACAAAATTCCTCTTTCCTATTTGTGTTTACTGAGAAGCAGGCAAACTGACAGGATACAGTTGTTTGCCTCCTCACATCTGTGTGCTCACACACCGTATAACTGTATAACAGAGGCTTCTCAGATGCCTCTAATGTGCCTCACATAGATTTCAGCGTTCTCCCAGCGCAGCCTTGGCAGCGTTGGAGTGTCAGCTTTCTGACACGCTGCTTTGATACTCATAGACCCTCATGGGTGGCGCTGAAGGAGTCCTCATATAAAGCAGAACAAACAAACCGGCAAAAGCAGCGCAAATGTCAGAAGTGACATAATGAGGACAATGAGCGCACGTGTCTCACAAGCGAACTCCCGAACGCTGACTGTGGCCACAAGACAGGTAGACAAGGTTGGAGGGGGGAAATTTCATCCGCTGACCTTTGTGGAGAAGGAAATTAAACAGATTATCTGTACGGAACAAGTGAGAGATTACGTAACGTCAAATAATTGTTGAAGTTCAGCTCTTTGAGTGCAGCCTGATTCAGTGACAGCCGCGTGAACACTGAGGCGGGGATCATGAATATTTAGGTGCTGGGTCAGTGCCTCCATCTCCACTGTACATCCACTTGAAACACTCCTCAAGTCTGTCTGTCTTGTTTAATTTTGCCACCTGAGAAATGTCACCCACACTGATCAGACTAAAGTAAACTTCACATGAAATAAGCTTTGCCTAAATGTTCCGTCATCTGTGAGAATTGAAATACCTGGAAACAAATGCACCTGCCAGCAGCGCTTATTTAAAGCTAATTGCATTAGTTTTCTTTTTTTCCTTTTTCTCTGCCAGTGTTGATAAAGGTTAATACTAATTCACCATTACATTACAGTAAATACATGTAGAATAGAGCCTCATCAAGCGGGTGCCAGGAAGTGGCATTTAGTTCAATTTCCTATTAGAATAGTTCAGGCTGTGGCCAAACACAAAGTAGTTCCTGCACAGCTCAGATGTACTTCCTCTACCGATTGACAGATAATTCAAGCAACTAAGATTTATGGTGTAATAATGACCTGCAGTAACAATGGGTAGAGATCTGGTCATAATAGAAGCAATTGTTCGGTGGAAAGAAAGACGGCTCCCACGCAATGCACCCGGGTGTCATCATGATTCACTCGCCAAATCACGCCCATGCTCATCTCTTACCAGACTGTCTCCCGTGCCAGGAAGCAGCAAAGACTCTCATACGAACTTCTTTCTATCCAAACGACACACAACAGCAGGTGTCTGATAAGATTCAACATTTAGGTGGTGTAGGCATCACTTTAGTTCACCAAAGTAAAGTGCGAACATTTAAATAAAGGTTGTGAGACACTAAGCAAACGTCTGGATCACAGGACGTAAACACACACACGCACGCACACACACACACACGCACACACACACACACACACACACACAATGCTGGTTAAACTTTCCAAATGGCCTTGTGGTGAACTGCGATGGGAGCAATTAAGTGGGTGAGTTGACATATTGTAATTTCTGAAAAAAGTGGGTTTGGATGATGAACACAGCAGAACAAGTAACTATTTTCAGTTTATTGCTGCGCTTACAAAAGTGACGCATCACTGCATGAATTACTGCTGCTGAAGCTGTTGATGTTCTTTGGAAGCATAAACAATGATAAGCTTAGATGACGGGTTAAATATTTCAGTTTTTAGTTAGGATTAGTGTAATTATTATTTCAGACTTCATTAATTAACACTTCCACACCTATTTGAATATTTTATTTCTGCACTATAATACAAAAATCATTAATTATCAAGAACTTTATACAGTAAGTGCCACCTCAGATGAAAAATTAGCTGGAAACCGTGTTTTTCATGGCTCTGGTGAGTCAGTGATAAGATGAGGCTGAATCTGGCAGTGTTATGCATAAACATAGAAATAAAACACTCATTCAGCCACAAGTCCTTCTCAGCCTTTTGTCAGTCTTCAGCGTTCGTCAGCTTTCCAGCGGAGTGGGCTCCACGAGGCAGAAGGCAGTGGGCCGCGCTTCAGGTTAGAGCTCAGTAAAGGCAGCGTTTCATGTGCGGTTCCAGGAGGGAGGGGAGCAGGAGGGTTGAAGTTATGCTGTCGGGGAGGAGAACGATTGGAAAGGACAGCAAAGGCACAGAAGATAAGCAGCACAACAAAAGCTGCATGTGTCTGCCAGGATGCTTTGCTGTGATGCTTTGGGTTTTGGCATCGGGTAAAGCAGGAGGCAGTGAAGTCCAAGTGACACCTTCCAGTGGTTCCACTGTTTTTATGTCTCAACATGTGTGTACTTATCATTAAACACTCCCACAAGTGTTCCAGATGTGAAAAATTAAATGATCAACATAAAACAGCCCAATAATGAATATAAACCGTATTTATGCGGCTCATTACTGCACTCGCACTTTATTAAAAATGTGTCTGCACGCACGCATATTTCTGATTTAGTAGCCAGCTTAACCCAACCTTTATCCACAACTACCGTCATTAAAGCCTCCAACCAGCCCACATGAGACCACTTGATTGGATTGAAGCGGTGATGTCAGTTTGGGTTTCAAGGGAGGATGTCTTGACTTTGTGTAGGGCAAATTGATGTCAGCAACGGTGGAGGCGGGGGGACAGTGGTGGAGGGGTCTCCTGATGCATACTAAAGTGCCAGTGAGTGGACTGGCATCTATTATTTATCCCCCCTACCCACCATTAAGCCTGTAATGAGCTGGTTTAATTCACTGGGCAAACAGGCTTACAGCAGTCATGTATCAATAAATGTTAATTATCCTGGCTCCTGGTCGCGTCTCAAAGTGCCCCAACGCTGCAGTCCTGGCCTGATTGCTCCAGCATGGAATCCAATATGTTGGATGTCAATGCGGCATCAAATGAGGAATGTGGTGTGTGTTGTTTAGACAATTAGGTCTGCCGTCTCTAGCGTAATGGAGCAAACCCTGTATAGCCGGAGCGACGCTAGCGCACATAGATTCCCTGTCATCAAGGCAATTGATCTCAGAATGGATCGGTATCAAATCATTGTCTTATTGCACTGAATTATGGATCAGGCTTTTCACATCCCATACCATTTATCCGAGAAAAATACTGGCGAAGTGAGACAAAACCTGAATAAATGAAGTTTTTTCCATTTCCTTCCTTCCTCAGTTTACTGATTACACTCATAATACAGCATCGATTCAAATAAATCACACGAATGCGTCACGTGCGTGATTTCATCTTCAGACCGAGCTGGCTGCTCTGCGACTAAATCAGTAGGTTTTAACAGTGGAGCCTCGCGGTACCTCAGTCCCTCTTAAAAGCTGATTAAAAGGCTGCAAAAGCCGCAGAAACAATCCCAACGTGATAACTCTGTTGCTGAGCCCTGAGAGCTATTATTCTTATGTGCTGCGCTTGTTTGGGTTGGGTTTGTACTGAGCTGGACATAATGGCTTAAAGCAGCAGCTCACTCACCATACGGCTGAACTCAAATAGTCACAATCAGCACAGAGCTCATTTAAACTGCGACGCATTCGCTGTGTTACACGTTTTCCCAGAATGCCAAGTTTCGCATCATTCATGGGTTTCACCTTCCTTCTCATTTTGGTTCTGTCTATAAAACAGCAGCTCAGAGACAAAACAACAACCTCATATGTGAAAACAAATAAGTCCAGCGAGAGGACTCAGCTACAGAGTAATTTAAAGTACACACCCTGTTCAGTTTAAAAAGAACAATGTCTCCTGCAGTTTCTCTGATGGTTGCAGAGCGGACTCGTAAGCCGTCACTTCTGAAACGCAATGCGAAATACCTGCGCCCACCTTACCTCTGTCGATTCGAATCAGCAAGGGAGGCTGTGAAAAGGCAAGCAGATCCTTTTCCACTAAGACAGCATCACGCAGCACAAGAGCAGCACTTTACTTTAATCTGTCTCCGTCTTTCTCCCACACTCACACACAAACATGCATATGTGATTTTCTTAAGACTCCATTTGGTTCGGCTTCTCTGCTCCACTGCACTTTTTTCCAGTTCAAGCTCGGTTCAGTCCTCTGATCCCTGCAGCCCTCCCCGGGGTTGATCCAGTGACAGAGACATGACATGATTAATGGACAACAGAGGTGGCTAATGGGAGAGACTGGGGGAAAGCCACAAACATCACACTAGGAGAATTAAAAATGAGGGTGTGAGGGAAATGAACAGGTGGAAAGTCCAGACACGTGGAAAAGTCCCTTCAATTACAGCTTGCGGCTTGTTTTCCAAACGTATTTAATTAACGTGGTTGAATATACATGGATGCACGCGATAATCTACTTCAACGCTGATGGATAGAGGTAATACCTGTATATAGGAGCATGTTTAACCTGGCAATTACACCGTGTTTATTTGATGTGTATCACATCATTATCAAAGTCTGCTAATAAGCTTTCCCAAACGTTGATAGTCGCGGCCTGATTGTAACCTGATGTTTCTGATACATCGATATTTGTGCTGATTAATGAATGAACTCTTTTATGTCAACTGCTTGTTGAATCTGGGCAAAGATCATGTTTACCAGAGTATTAGGTTTATTACTGGTGCTCTTCCTCCTCCGTCACGTGTCACCGAGAGCGTTGCTTCTTGTCCTGGTGCTGAAAGCCACAGGAAGCCGTTGGTGAGATGTGAAACAATCTCGTTTCTCTTAATTCATGGTGATGCAAGGCCTCGTCGAACGCGTCTGCCTGTCTGTGTGTCGTGCGACTGCTAAGTGCCTCCATTGCTCCATTAGGAAACATCTCCCACTTCCTGCTACCTGATCAGTAAATGACATTTTCGAGCCAGAAATGAGATGAAACAACTTCACAAACTTGCTTCCGTTTTGCCCTGATGTCATTTCAACAAGCAGAGGCACATCAGTCAAATCAGACCCATTTCTCGTTGCCTGCAGCCCAGAAATATATACTTTTAATGGAGGATATTTCCTCTGAAAGATTGCAGAATGCTATATTTTAGCTTTATCTTCTGAAAACAAGCCAACACACCAACAACAGGTATAATAATGGAGCCAGAGCTGCAGGTAATTTCAGTGCCTACCTGTGGTATTCTGTTGACTTGTAGCTGCTGTTGAATTAATATGTACGTGTGTGTATGTGTGTGTGTGTGTGTGTGTGTTAGTGTAGGTGTTATATGACAGAGAGAAAGAAACAGGGGAGACAAAATGTGCCCCTCTAGCCTTTGTAATTATCTGCCAATTTTCTCCCCGTCAGTTGCCTTTATCATCCCTTTCAGATCTCACCTAAGGGTCGGAGGCTGTCACTCGGTGGCACCTCCATCTCTCAGCGTGTGCCGGATGAAATGTAGAAGTCCTTCCATTGACCTCTGCCTGCCAGCTCCCGCTTCTGTCTCCTCTTATTTGTTTCCTGGTAACAAGAGACGTTTGGAGATAAGGATAATTATCAATCAGCGATCTGAGCGGCTATTTATGCGCCTACTGAGGCAGCGTGTTGCTTTTTGACACCTGCTCAAGATGGCATGACAGATAGTCTCTTTCTTTGTCCACACAAAACAATGAACAGATGAATAATCTTACTGTATATATTCATGCCATAAACTGGCGTATATTTAAGAACATCAAACCACAGAGAACCGTGCAGATCTCGCGCTTATGACATTTCATCGCAGTTCGCAAGGTTCATGCTTCAAATCGTGGAGAAACTTGACATTTCGCAGACAGACCCCTGGGTTAAACTGATGTCAGCGGCCTTACATTCATGTGAGATGCTGCGCTTGCCCCAGCATTTTATGACACAAGAAATAATCCCCCATCTGATGTGACATTTGGATGAGAAAAGGGAAAAAAAGCATACAAGGCCAGAATTAAGAGCATTATTACTGGGTTGAGCACAGCCTTTTACGGTCATACATGAGGAGGTAATCCCACTAAAGCCTTAATTGTTTGGCCTTCCTCATTTTTAAATGTCACAACTTTATTTCTCCCCGAACGTTTCCATCCGCCAGTGGGGACAGGACATAATTAGAAAACATGTTCAAGTTCAGCTCAGCACGGTGGGCACAAAGATGCCTCTCAAGGTTTTCAGCATCATTTGTTTCCTAAGACACATCCCACAAACAGCTCATCTCCTTTATTTGGCTCTTTTTAAAACATAGTGTGGATAATTTCTTCTAATCTTCTTCATACTAGAGTTTTTATATTTTTAAACTCAGCAAATCCCACTTGAACAGCAGTTGACAACTTTAATACAGAACCAAGCTCCTTAAAACAACGGCATCATTTCATGTCCAGGACTATTCATATTTCATATGAAATTATATATCTAAGTTGAAAAGCTCAATGTAGGAGCGAAGTGGAAGTGATAACGCGTCCGTTTTTGAGTTATTCAGTAAAAACTACTTTGCACACGTCTCATCTTCTAATATGCCGCAAACTGTCAATGAAACACAAACTGAGTATTCTCACAAAGTGTCACTGTTCTGACAGCTTTGGTTTGTCGTTGTCCAACTGGAGTTTCCTCAGACTTCTCCCTTCCTCATACAGGCCAGACGCCTGAATAGGCAGGTTTCGGCGGATGAGGTTATTAAAGGGCTCAGTGCTTTTCCCTGAGACGAGCCAGCAGGGCGCTGACAGCCTGCATTACAACAGGTAGGTGTGCTCCTCGTGGAGACGTCTCATTGCGACCAAAGCTGGAGCTCCATCCACCTACAGCATGTCAGGAAGGGTGACAATTAACTCACTCCACATGGCAGATCTCTGTTTTTAATTTACTGTGTACATCGTGTCTGTCGAAGGCCAAGAACTCTCTGCAGCCGCAACTTTTGCTTTGGGGGGACTTTCAAAGAAATCAAAAGCTGTTTTTCTTTTTGATTTAGTTAGAGTTTTTAAAATATCTTTATTAGTCAATTACAAAACTAAGTATGTGCAGAAAACCCAGTTGCTTTTTATTCATTTTGCTGTTCATTGCTTTTAAATGTGTTCTGTTAATGAAGCTTTATTATTTAATTAGAGAACAAATTAAAGCAAGTAGCAGTATTCTCTAGTTATGTGTTCATGCGCAAATAGTCTGCTAATTAACTCGTGTTCCTTTCTGTTTCACCTATTGTTTATTTAACATCATCATCACTGCATAGAGCAGAAATAGCAAAATGCTAAAATCTGTCAGTTTGCCCCTTTAGGTGAATCCTGCATTATATATTATAGCATAAAACATTAATGCAAGGCCAACACTTGTGGGTCTATTGTAAAATGACAGAACAACTTGTTGTGCCGCTGCAGATCCCTTTTGTCTCTATATTGTGTCATCGCCATCTGTGTTTACATCTGAAACTCCGGCTCCCAAAAGCAGAGCTGTCGAACATTATCTCATCTTTATTTAGCGAGGCTAATATCAACCGGTGTTGACATCCCCTTCTCTCATTACACTGTTATCACAACCTCGCAACCTTTGAATTAATTAGCTGCTGCGAGTCAATTAGAGAACGCACCCCGCCTGTCAAAACACCCTTCAAACCTCAAAACTCCGCAGAGTTGAAAATAATTAGTTTGGGGTCAATCTGGAAAACTTTAATTTGCTGCGAATCGTCAGCGCTGCCTTGTGCAACCATTAGCACAAATAAGAAGTGAAGCTTTTAACGGATTGTAAACACAAAGTCAAACACTTCATGACTTCGAATGGAATTTTAGAAGAGAAACCAATTGTGGTCCCAGTCAAGCTCCTCGCTCCCTACAGTATGACATCGCAGCGAACAGAGCACAAGAATAAATGCTCCGACATCCGCAGTGGTGGTGGTGATCTGCATGCTGATGCATGTTAAGCACGGCCTCCTGCTTTAACATGCACGCGGGGTTTTAGAGAGAGCTCCTGCCACGAGCTGCAGCTTCTGTTGCAGTTAGCGTTCACCCAGGGGACTTCATCTCAGGTGTCCAGCTGTGTTTTCAGAAGGTGCACATCAATTACCCAATTTCTTTGCTGCTAATAAAAAATTTAAGTGAGAGTTTTCTTTTGAAGAATTTCTTTTCACTCCAAGCCAGCTACGCTATTTACTGCATGCAGTGGCTTCAGAGAGACTCCTTGAAAACGCTGAAAGACGGTATCATTTAGAAATACAACTGTGTCAAGGACATCTTCCCATTGGGGTTTTCTTTTTGCAGAGCTTCCTAAATGTAAAAACGTACGAACCTTCCAACTTGGTCACTGGTGAAGGTCAGAGTCATGGGGGACTTCTGCTGTGGACTTGTGCCAACTGGACTCTGAGGACATGTGTGTAATTAGTGAGCAGCTCAAAAACATCTCTTCGGTTTAAAAATACAGATGCCTGACACCGTTTGGTAAGAAAATAATAATAACAAAAGTGAAACTTATATAGCACAGAGTAGAGCTCCTCCCAGATCTGAGGGCCACGGAGGGGCTGTTTTGGGTTTCAGGTCATGCTTGCAGTGGATTTTTCTGGCTGTTACAGTCGCTGAGAACATGTCTCAACTGCCAAGGGGTGGGTGAAAAATGGAGCTGTTAGTCCTACAACAGCATAAAACAACTATTTATATCACCACTGCTTTCACGGCTGGATTTATGATTCCTTTAACCTGTCTCTACGAAAGGCAGGGCCATCTGAAGCCCAGACGTTGTAAAAATACTTTGTGTCAGATTGTCTGAAATCAGGTGCAGGTACACATAGAAACACAAACAATCTGTCTCGGTCTGTGTGTCGCCGGACCGGGTCACGCTGGAACCCAAGCGTAGTTCAATAATAATATAATATTCATCAGTAATGTGTTATCAATAGTTGAAATGTCAGTGATAAATCTTTAAATGAATGTAAAGTCTCAGAAAGTCACATTGTGAGAGAGATGAACAAACCAAACAATAAACGATTAGATGAATAAACGATCCACAGCTGAATCCATATTATAAAAGATCAGTCAGAGAAAACAGTTAAAAAATAACGTGCAGCATTAGCAATGAGGACGTATAATCCAAACGTGTCACTTTATACCTACTCCTTTAAAACTCACTATCGAAATATTTGAAAACTTTAAGCTTTTAATTCTATCTCCCTCATCTTTCTTTCCTTAACTGAATGATGGAAACCACTTTACATCACAGCTCACACTTGACAGTGTCAACTGCCTTCAATTATGTTTGGTTTTCGGTCTAGTTTGATCCGTTTAATTGTATTCTTACCTGCTGTAATGCTTTTCAACACTTGACTGCGCAGTGAATTGCCTCTGCGTTATGAGCTATGTAAATAAGCTGCCGATAGTTTCTCACGTGAGCAAAACATATACTGAGGAAAACAAAAGTAGGCGTCAGTGAGAGATACTGATACAATGTGAAAGCTATAATAAAGCTCGACCCGTTCTGCACCCGTCCAAACGGCGTCTCGGCGTCTTCCTCCTGACGCGTCCTTTGTTGTGAATCATAGCTTTAGAGACGTGAAATTCAATCTAAAGCAAACTGTGGGCTTTTGTTTGAGTGAATTCAGCAGCTCGCAGGGTGCCGGCATTCTCGCCCAGCTACAGCACACTCGCCTCTGCGCATGCATATGTAGGTGCATATTTGTGCACAGCCATTTCTCGAGCTCACACCTCACGCTGCTCCTAATCGCATAAATTGTCATATCAGATTCATATCCATATTGTGCCCTCCCTACACTAGTGGGTGCCATCTAAATGGCTCCTTTGTATAAACAGCAAGTCTTTTTCCTGGAATATAGATCAAAACAGGAAGAATGCAAAAGCACCTTGATGAAAAAATGGCACAGGAAACGAGATGGATTTAGTGGTGCATTTGAATAAGTGTGGAGGGGAACGACACAGGTTAATAACAGGGATAAATCATATCTTTCTCACAGCTTGAGGCGGTGGCTTGTCGATCCTTCTGTGTCGTTAGTCATCTGCTCTCAAAGAACTGACAAAAATACAAACGCGTAAATAGAGGAGAAAGAAATCTCTGGCAGCGATTCTGACCTTGCTTCTCCGAGAATCAAACGAACAAAGTGACTTAGATTCAAAAGCAGAAAGAGCAAAGGCATTTTGCTTATATTCTCATGCCAGCTTTTCTGAAGTCGAGAAGTTTTTTTTTGAAGTACAGTATTTGAAAACCGCAGAGCAAAATCGGGTGCTATTAATGAATACGAAGCACTGTGTATTCAACAGAAAGTTTTTTGTCTTCTTCATGAGATAGTTCTATTTTTGTGAGAGAAAAAGAACAAAAGCTTTTTCTTTTCAGTTCAGAACACTGAAAATGTGAAGTGAAACATTCTGTGGGAAACGAGGTGCAGCTATTTAATTAGATTACACAAATGCATCTTTACTTACGGTATCTCTTCTTCGGGTTCGAAAGTCAGATGCTACGTAGGTCAATACTTGACTCCCCTATTAATTTTTCATGACCAAGAATTCGCAGGTAGCGAATTTCACAGCTCATCATCGCAAATATTATGTTTCCAGCAGGAGTTAGCTGGAAACACAATAGCTCTGAGGAGACGTGATCTCCTCTGGGGTAAACCCAGGTTAATAATGATAATATTCAGTGGCTTTCCTGGGTCTTGAGGTCAGACTCTGTGTTCTCACATTGGTAATAGTCGGCTAAACCAATTCCCACAGCAGTTGATGGTGAGTGATTTACAGTATGCAGGCATATATAGGCCAATAATCCCCAAATGGCTGAGCAACATACGCCGGCAGAATAAAAGCGTGAGGTTCCAGTTTGTATGAGAGAATCCTGGCGCAGCCGTTTCCTGTAGGCACACGGACACTAGATGAGGCGTCTGAGTGATTTTTCTCCAACCCTGAACCTTGTTGCTGGAGCTGACTTGATTCACTGTCAAACATATCTTAGAGCTTAGACTGTCACGACTTCCATGGGGTTTGCAGTGAGCCCAAAACTTCCCAGGCCTGTGTTTTTATGTCACCGAGAGGATATATGGCAAAGCAAACACCACAGCCAATTAACGTAGGTCACAGAACGAGGCTTCTATGAAACGCGCCAGTTTCTGCCAGAATTATTATTATGTGCGATAGATGCCGTGAATAGCTTCAGCACAATGACAACATGACCAGTGGAGGCAGGTACGATTAAAATCTAAACACTAATCAAACTACAGAACTTAAATAAAATAAATTTTCTCTGTCAAAGAAGCACAAATGAAAATAAAAACCATTCACTTGCCAAAACCAGAACCATCTAAGATAAGAAAGCAGGAGTACGTACGAGCAGGTCTGCAGAGCGTGTTAATTGACACGTTTCTAGCAGCGTTTTAAAAAAAGCACACGCGTCTATCGAAGTTCCACCCGGGCAAAACAGAAATGTCAAGCACATTCATTGGAACTAAGAAGAAGAATGGAGATCAGGCACAAAAACGCAGCACAAACTTTTAACAAGCAAGGAGCGCGATAAGATGTGGCTGCAGAGCGATGTTAGAGCCATCGTGCCTGCAAGACAGACTTCCAGTCACACACACACACACACACACACGTACTGTAGCCGCTGAAATTCACAGTTTCCATAGCAACACATCTTTGATTTTTGTGTTGAAAATATTACTTTTTTGACACATTAAATAAAATGTCACGAATGCCTCATTCAGCTGAAAGGAGCTGGTGATTTTTGAGTCGTTGGATTCGTGAACGTTCCAAAAAAGGATCACAATGAGCTCTTTTGGTTTTATTATTTAATTTGTGTCGTGGAGAAATGTGATAACGTGGCAGACTTTAAATGGCTTTCCTAGACGTGAGATCTTCACGGTCTTGTCTGCCTCTTTATTCATTTGTCCGTGTCCAACATCCACACATTAGTTTACACTTACTGCACTAAATTCATCCTGTTTTCCACCTGTGACTGTGGCACAGAGTAGTAACACAACTTCCCCTTGTCGCTGATACAACCTACTATTGTTTTGTGCTGAAGAATGGCTGACTTCTAATGAACCACACTCTCTAGGCTTCGGCTCAGTTACAGTAGGATCTCGACCATGTGTGCTCACATTAAGAGGGCCTGGCTCAGCAGATGTTCCCTCTTGTGTTTGCACAGCACAAATATCATATATTGTGTGAAGACTGCCGGCAACCGCTAAAATCCACTGCAACATATTCTGCAAACACTTTACCTGCTTCTACTTTCAATTAGCCCCTTTACAGCAGGCTTCTCTAAATATTGATCATTCTCCTCATATTAATCATTCTAAAGGCCATTATTATCGGACCTTATAGCAACAGATTAAAAAGCAAAGCAACACATTGAATTTGTATTTGTCTTATATAGTCTGCTTGTTTATTTCCTGTGATGTTGTGTTCTGGATTTAGTTGTGTAGCGTATAATCGTAACATTTATTTTTTGGTTTGACAAAACCCTTTGCTTGGAAAATGGAAACGAGCATTTAGTCACTTACTGACTCATTTATACACACGTCCTGTGCTAAGAACCACTTTGATGAATGATTCACTTCCATCATTCCTTTTTTATACACTCCACGAAGTGGCTGCCAGCAAAGAAGCAGTTCAACACATACAGGGAGTCGCTGGTTTGGTTCCTCTGGTTTTACTGGGGATCATGATGTAACGTGTTCATTAGTGAACAGAGCTGCAGTGGGTGGGTTTTTACTTGAAAACACCGTTCACCATCTTTCCTTTACTCATTAGACAGGTGCAGTCCTTATGCATCACCTGCTCATGGCTGTTCAAGGCGTCCATGTTTACCTGACACACATGTTTGGTGTCAGGTTGCTTGAATAAAACGTGACAACAACTGTCAATCATTCTGTAAATTGAAAGCCTTTATGTGCTTTATGTTTTAAAGCTTGAGGACACAGTCAACATGTGCAGCTGGTTCAAATGACACGAGGACAGGACGTGTAGCCACATGTGATGAATCCTATTCAGTAATGTTTAATTAAACAAATACGGAGCCAATCTGCTTTTAAACGTCTTGCATGTCAACGAGGAGACGACCCAGGTTATTTATTTTGAAGGGCTGAATGTAGGATCCGTCCGTCAGACTGATAAGACCCCATGACGTGATGTCTACGCTCACAGCTACGAAGCCCCGGCACCAGAGACTGAACAGAACCTCAGGATGCTTCAGATGCATTTAAGGCAAACGCCTCCAGCCGGGGCACACAGTCACTAACTAACACGGCCGTGCGCCTTAACGCAGGCCGTGCATGGGACGTGCCTCTCCAGAGACGCCAGCTCAGTGCACACACGGCATGCAGGAGTCATCACTGGCTGCCAACTGCAATTAGCATAATGAATGTAAAGGCACACACACACACACACATATATATATATATATATATATATACTGCGAACGCAGTACAATAAAAGCACAGTCAATGGTGCATGGCAGCATTTTACACGTTAGGTTTGATTTGAGATGGTGAAGTATGATTCCTGCGTAATAATTCTATCGTATTACCGCCATCTTGAATTTTATTCGTGCTCACAGTTTAAAGTAATGATGATGGAAAAGTTGCATCTGAGTTGCTGAGATATTACCTCTGGGCTCTATGGGACACACCTGCAATAGCCTCGCCAATGCTTTTTAAAGTGTAAATAATCTGAGAGCTTCACAGATTCTACAGAGCTGTTGAATAATGCATCTGTGAAATTACAGTTGCCGTGATGGGCTGCATCCGTTGTATCAAAGCACCCGCTCTCCTTTCAATTGATCACAGCCCGTAATTCCCTCTGTCTAAAAAGTGGGATGTCATGGAGAAGACTCTGATAAGAGATTCTGCTTTGTCACCGTTTGAAAAAAGCCTTTATCTGTGGTCACACTGCAGCGACTGCATACTCTACCAGAGCCTTTAGAAAAGCCTAAAATAACAACTCGAGGACGAACACACTGAAGCCTTGTCCTCTCGGTCTCCTTCACTATACACTCATCAACCAAGTGGGACGTTTCTTATTATCTACGCTTCAAAGGTAGGAGAGTATATTTATTTTGGCTAAATTATACAATTTCACTGTCCTCTACAAGACGAATTCTCCTCATGTTATGCTGTATTTATAATTAATTACATCAATGATTGAGAACTTCTTTCAACAGTCTGGATGAAAACCTTTCTATCAAGTTTGCGTCTTTGCAGAACTGTTTTTAATCTGTCACACCATTCCCATCTTCAAACTAAATCCCCCGTAAACATGAGCGATTTGGGAAGCCACGCATGCCTGCAGTGCTAATGACGCTACTGAAGCTTGACTGACCGTCAGGCCTGTGTTGGGTTAACTGGTCGAGCTGAAACATTCCTCGCACTGCACCTTCGCATTAAAGGCTTTTATTGTAAACATGGAACATGATGCACTACTCAACCAGCCAATAGCCCGATTCAGCAAATATTTGATAACAGCAGATTAGTTGTTGTTTTTTTTGGTAGCGCAGGGAGGAATAGAACAAAAGGAAGCAGCCCCAGAGAGTTGTTTGATGAAAAGCTGCGGGTGACACCTCCATCTCCTCGGCAAGGCAACCAGCAGCACTGTGCCCTGATGGTGGAAAACACTGCTCACCACGTGCCAATTAGCAGCCAAAGTCTCCTCTGATACGCCGTGGATCTGTATCTATAGTATTAAAGGTGATAAAATCAAGCTTATGACAAGGTGGTGCCGTCTCCATTTGAGTTGCCAAACCCTCATTATCTGCATCTTATTAGTCATTTTAGATCCAACAGAAAACCATTAGTTGTTACACACACAGAGAAAAGCACCGCACTTGTCGTCAATATTGTCGTGAATGATCCGAAAAGTTTTCCGTGTGCTCTGCAGAATAGAGGAGCGCATCCCAGACAACACATTTCTGTGGTTTTATGACCTGCCGCGTTGTTTTCTGATTATACGCCACTCAAAGACGTGGACGCTTTCCAAAACCTGTATATACCACTGAGAAACCTACTGTCTGGGAGGGAGGAACACATGGTCCTTCAATAAAAGATAATAGAAGTGACAATAAGATTTACCATCTCCATTCATCTTCTTCATTACTGTCTTCAAAATATTGGGAATAAGCAAAACCCACAAGCCTCACCATCCCGCCAGGTCTGCCGAGAAACCGGTTGTGTAGGGAAGCTGGTCATTCATTACATTTAATAGGACGCTACGCTGCAGTGGTGCTTTAAGGCAACTACTTATTCAGCCTGTGGTAAGAGTTATAAGATACTCCTTGTGTGGAAAAATTGGATACAGCGAAATCCATGAAAAGGAGATCTTCTGTAATGTATGCATGTTGTAAGACGGATTCAGCTACTGCAGTTTGTGCAATAAAATAAGAATAAGTACTTCCTATACTGTATTTTGCAAAGTGAGCTTGTGCTGTCTCTGTGTGCAGTGCCAGGGAGCGATGCTGCCACAGAAGCCCTTCTTCTTTCCTGCAGCACTCAGCAGCAGACAGGAGAAAATTGGTCTCTGCGGACAAAAGCAACATTAATACACCGCTACTAAAAAAAGGTGTGAGTATAGCAAAGTTACTTTGCAAAGACATGACCCTGCCGAGGCGCTAGTTGCGACTGTCACATAAATGCCAAGCGACTGCCTTCTCCCAGAGCTCTGACGGCGTCTGAGCACGGCCCTGCCGCCCGAGAATTATGGCAAATTAACGATTACACCAGCTCTGGCGCGAGAGCAGAGTTCTGCAGAGCAGCACAAACAGCTCAGGGGGCAAGAGGTCAGCGAATTCAGTGTACGCCCCATGAGCTTCCTGTCACTTTGCTGCTACGGTACCTTGGTAAGGTCTGTTGTTTAGCATAAGCAATGCGAAGCCGTCAACACGTCATGTTTATTAAATGTTTACACACAGTCGACATCCGAGTCTTCTTTTGTCCGGCAAGATGAAAACCACGAGGTAAAATGAGCAGCTGTAAAATTGCTGCCTCGCATGTGCAAATGTATTCGTTCACATACAGCGAATGACATATAGAAAAGACTAAATTTCACACTTGGCTTTCTATAGAGCAGAATTAGACTCCATCACAGCTGAATAAGTATGATGGGAAAGGACAGTGAGAGGCTTTCTCGTAATTGCGCACGTCAGGGGAGATTTCTCTCAGGCAGAAAATGTGGAGTCAAGAAGAAGGGTGAAGTGCGAATAAACGAGGTAGGCAGGCCTTGATGGATTCCAGAGGAGGATGACTGACCACTAATTGAGGAAGAGGCACCCCTGTTGTGTCTCACTCCGTGTCGCGGAGACAAAGGAAGGCAAATTAGGTTTCTTGAAGTCATACGGGAGATATAAGGCGTGATAGAGTGTAATAGAGGCAAATGAAATGAGGTGATTTAGACTGAAAGATGCTGAGGACACAGCTCCTTAGGGAGGCTTGCAACCACTGGAGTGTGAAAAGTTAGAAGAACGTAGGTATTATGAGCCCAGACAAGTCGAACTGTGTGTCCCTAACCTTTTATCACGAGCGGTAGAGATGTCAAATCTGACATTACAGGTACAATTTGACACAGAAGCCACTGGCAGCGAGTTCATGCAACGCTTCCAGTGCAATGCAGGGCGAGCCACGAATGTGTGCGTGGGCACGTGTGTCTAGTCCCTGAAGTTACGCTTATTTCTGCAGCTTGTTTGGACATAGTTCAACAGGAGCAGATCCCAGATCACACACTGAAAACTCCAATCAAAAGGCTCGTAATACTAATCCAATATTACTGAATCACCAGTCTGAAAGGGGACACACACCTTTAGCGTGTCACACAACAAACTCTGGCTTATTACAGATACAGGTGTTACACAACGTTTGTAGCACAACGTTTTGACGCTTGTGTCACCGCTGAACATTAAATCCCCTCTGAAGCGTCGCATGCTGTCGGTGCTCTGCAGTAACCGCTTGCAAGTCGCTGCCAGCGAGTTTGTGGGTTTAGTTCGTTTATTGTCAACACACTAAAGTCTTAGGCACAAGCAGCAGGACTGCAGCAGTTTACAGAGGAATCAAGCAGAAAAACAGCAAGTTAGTCTGAGAAACACCAGAACGTGTGTCGCGTTGTTGTTCGACAGCACAACGCTGTTTATTACAGTCAGCTCAAGCTTTTAGCTGACAGAGCTTCGCCTTGAGGGGACGTCACATGATTATAATAAAGGCCTTAATAAAGAAAGACAGTAAGAGGCGTAACACCCCACTAAACACATAATACCCATCTGTGCTCATTGCTCCAGTGTGTGTCTGTGTGTGTGCGCTGAGCAGTAATGGCACACAGCAGCACAGGGATCAGGTTTTTTCACAGTGTATCGCAGGACAGAGCCATTACAGTAATCAGTCTGTGTTGAGTGGAAATGAAAGAACCGAACATGCAGGCTTTCATGTCACTTTGCCGTCAGGATTTAAGAGTCGATTGTGTGATTATTTCTGGCCAAATGACGCCTTTTGCTCCTGTCTACTTGCCATTTTCCTCCATTAGGCTCACTCGCCGCTCGCAAACAAATAGTGATGTGAAAGGGACAACACAAATTGGGGGGGAATCCAGATTTTTTCATGAGCACGTTGCTTCATCCTGCGCTGCTGGCGACTTGGGCTCAGCGTAGTTGTGCGTCTCAGCTCTACACGTGCTCAGCCCGGCCTCTGTTTGTACGACCCAAAGAGGCGCCAGTCAATTTAAAAAGCAGCATCAGCAACAAACGCGACGCCTCCTGATTCCAGAGCTTTCGCAAAGACAATGTTTTGTTGTGAGTTGTCAGCATTTTGACCCGACAAAGATCCTAGAGAACATTTTGTGTTTGTAGTGAGTGGGCAGGCATTTAACAAACGCATCAAACGGGAGCCGTGCGGTTTGAACAGCCCACGGTTCAGCTTCCACTTATGTCAGACTGTTTGATTTTAAGACAGTTCATGACATATTTATTTGTCTGTGAGGCGTGTGTTCCGTTCACTGCTCTGAACGGAATAATCTGATTACTCAGACAGACATGACTCTGCTTCAGTCTTCTAGACAAATCATCAAATTACCTGCCATCTAAAAGTGACAAATTGCAGCCCGTTCCTACCTGGGTGTAGCAGGTGGCAACTGAATTCACATTTGACATTTTCCCAAATGGAGCAACCGATATTAATGAAATGTAGCTGTGACTCTGTGTGAATACACCTGTCTACCTAATGTGGCTCATTCCATTCAGGCTGCAGTCATTAGTCTGATTGTAAAATAATATAGCTGCATTTGATGTGATATAGATAAATGAAAACCACTTGTAACATACATTTGTCACAGAAAGCGCCAAAATAATTAGAAGAATAAATCACATTGATGTCGGCCAGTATCGTGACTTCTTTATTAAAAATAATTTATTTATTCAAGTGGGTTATTGCACTGAAGGGGTCCACTCTGACCCACTTCTACGTCTGCGTGATCGTTTTTCATTTCAAACTTTAAGCCCCGTCAGGTTTCTCATCCGTTTCTTTTGAGGCATGCGGTCGTCCGTGTTTCTGGGTGTCTGTCCAGTTCTGCGCTAAGTTATTTGACATGTACGCCAGGATCAGGAGCCCTAATACATCTTATGCAGCCCCTGTGTGTTATGCAAATGGATGTGTTTTAATGAAGGCATCATGAATAATTCAGCAACAATGTTCCACAAGAAAATGCACCTCGGGAGCACATTCATGGAAAAAGGATTGCTTTGGAAAAAATATAAATTCTCTCTCCCTTCTGTTTGACATCCAGGGACGCTCGTCGCTGGCCTATTAGCAAATGACGGCCAAGTGAAATAAACCATTTAATTAGTTTGTGAAGCACAGGTGATGCTCTCACTCAGTGACCACTCAGCGTGTCTTCTGCTGCTGCCAGCCTTTTGTACTTTAATAAGACTAGAACCTAATATGAGAGGGTTTGAAGCTCAACCTGTCTCTTTGGGGGAGGGGGGGGGGTTGTTTGTACAGAGTCTGATTACTGCCTACAAAGAAGGAAAAGAATAAAGGAACACACACTGTTGCACTTCAGGTTCTGACATTTGTTAAAATAGACCAATTGAGTCGTTATTAACAAGCATTTTGATGCTCTAAAAATAACATTAAAGCATCACTGGGTGGGCGGGGGGAGCGCAGAAAGCCCGCTTTGACTCAGCTGTGCACGTTGTGGACACAGCATTGTTGCACACACATACATGGTGTGTATAGGTTGCGGCTTGTGCCAAGTTGTTGCTTTGACGCCCCTAGGCTAAGAAAGGAAGGTGAGAATTATTCACCACCCACACAGCACTTACAAATCTCTTCTCTAATCCTGCAGCAGTAGTCTAGATGAAATCCTTTGCTGGCTCAAACTCAGGGTGTGTTGACCTGAAAGGGCCCAGACTGCAGCCTTTAATGATACACATACGTGAGTTGCTTCGGATCATCGTTAATCAAGCTCAGTTTTGCTGTGTGAACCACAGAGAGCATCGTTTTCCCCCCATCTGCACTCACTGCCTCTCGACACGTGATGAGAAATGACCTACGTCCTGTTGTCCACTCGGTCCTGGGCAGGTGCTTCCACCAAAAGCGACCCCTGTTCTCCCACATCCGCAGTCTGACTTTGTAATCGTATTAACAGTACACGTGTCATTAGTTTCTGCTATGGCTGAGTGTCCCCGCGTCCTCCTTCTCTATTCTCATGCCCTCACACACACACACACAAGCAGCAACACCTCCTCAATTGCTGGCTGGCATTTGAGAGTGTTTGGGCTTGCATTTAAAGCAGTTTAGCTGCAAAATAATAGCTCTCTAAAAGGATTCTCTGTATGCAGAATCATCCCATTCCATTTGCATTTTAGTGAGACAAATTAAATCTTAGCAGAAGTCGAGTACAACACCGTGTTGGGATGACAAAAGACAGGAAAACAGAGGAGGACGAAGCCTGAGACCGAGATTAGATGAGAGTTCTTCTGGGTGTTAATGTCTTTGGGACAACCTCT
The DNA here is from genome assembly GCA_030770545.1 of Macropodus opercularis. Lineage (NCBI taxonomy): Eukaryota > Metazoa > Chordata > Actinopteri > Anabantiformes > Osphronemidae > Macropodus > Macropodus opercularis. The sequence continues at coordinate 10,910,252 of CM061095.1, forward strand.
ATTTGAGATACTGATGCAGTTACATTTATTTAAAGTTTTTTTTTTAAGTGGAGTGGAAAAAGTTTAAATGAAAGACTGAAGAACAGAAAAAAGTCATTTTCAATGACAGCCTCTGGATTGCATGTCTAGACGTTAACATCTTGCTCAGCAGCTGTGTCTTTGTTGGTTTGCCTTAGATTTCATTTAAAAGGTAAGAGCAGGCATTTATCACACGCCCACCTCAAAAAAACACAGACAAAGGTTGAAGGTCAGGGAAGAATGTGGAAAATAAAACACTGCGATTCAGAGTGGAAGTCATGAGGCGTCTTTCTGAGCATATTTTCTTCATTGAGGCAGTCAAATAACCTTCAATCCTCAAAGCCTGGTTTCTCCGCCTACCGTTAACCCCTTCCTCTGATAAAGTGCTCACGGCTCGGCCTTGCGAGCGTTTGTGTTTGTCGCTCCCAGTGCATCTCACAGGCTCTTTGCCCCTTTTAAGCACAATCTTGTTGTCGGTTTAATTCATGGCACCAATGCTTCGGCTTCACTCCTTCAAAAGCCTCCAAAGAGAAGGTCTTCATTAAAAGCACCTCCGGAAACAGCTGTCACGCGACGGACCAGGCAGCGTTCATTATTGATGGAGTCTTCACAGACCTCAGGCTTCCTTCTTCTTTACTCGCTGGCGTGAACCTGATACGTGGCATCCTGAGGCAGCTGCTACAGTTCTCACATACCATTCTGTCTTTGCAGCGTCTTCGGTCAGTTTAAAGTTGACACAACACTGAATGATCGCAGCCTGTGGTTAGCCGGTCAGAATCACTTTCACCCCACCGGGCCATCCCCAGAGCACTTAGTCGAAATATCAGCTCCGATCAAATCTAATGAAAGGGAAACGTTTAGCTTTGTGTCAGCGTCTGCGAGTGTGCGTGAGAGCGTGCGGCGTCCACCAAAACATCAGGTAACCGCGAAGGCCGAGCCACGTCGCTTTCTAAAACAGGGCTGCTATGAATTTTAAAGGGTCACCTCTGTGTCCTCTGAGTAGATTTAGTGGAGCAAAAAAGCTGCCTGTGTGACACTCAGGGGAGACTAGAGTAATCTTTTGTTGTTGTTTAGGGGGTTTAGCGTTCTACGGAGAAAGCAATTTTAAAACGGATGAGGGCGTAATCCCTGACAATACAGGGATTATCTCTTTAAATGACCTTTATCTTGCCACGGGGCGTAGAGCACTTTTCAACTCAACTATCCAGAGTCTGGTTCGATTACAGCTAGAACGTCCAGTTATAATCACCGGGACATTCACAGCGCAAACAGCTGCAATGAGGTTAAAATGGAAGACGGCCTTCAAGGCATTTCAGAGATTTGCCCGCAGACTGAGACGGGAGATATTCCGTTGGTATGTGTATCGTTAATTCGAGTGCAAATTTAAAATCTGAATGTCAGTCTGGGTTGTTCAGTTTTGAGTCATTAGAGTTTTGGGAAAAGCACATATGGTGGTTAAGAAACGAATCATCTGAGCAGTTGAGTCTCCCAAATCATTAGAGAGGAATTTGGACTCTTTTGGAGGGTTCCATAAAATGATGGACGAGTTCATCATGTCCCATGTTCGTTATCTGGGATTTCTGCCTCATCAAAGGTGTTATAGCTTCCCCTCTGAAAATGGAGAGCCAGCATTGGTTTGGTTCAGATAATTGGAGCCATGGGAGCTGCTACAGAACAAGAGACTACAATGCTGAGGATATTTCATGGCTAAACATTCCTCCATATGACCACGTCTGTCCTAGTGGGTTTGATGCAAACATTGTTTACTGCTGTTTTCTCTTGTTTACTATTTGTGAAGATTTATGCCTTTAATCTCTTCTGAGGCGCTCATAAAACATGCAGTTTAGTCGTTTATGGTTCTCTGGTTTGCATTTCGATAGACCACATATTTTCTTGCTTTAGGATGAGGCAGTTTGCTGCGACTTGCTCAACTAACTTAATCTCGTAGGTTTTGAAGACTTTTTTATGTTTAAAGCTAAAGTGCCCAGCTGTGAATCTTCAAGAGTTTTTTTTTCACAAATCATCTAAAATTGAAACATTAAGTACTTTGGCGACAGTGTGCAACTATATCAGTTTCATTACGTGTTTAAGTGACAATCTTCAATAGGTCAAATCTCACTTTTGAGTTATTTCCTTAGTGAATTTTTCAGCAGTGCCCATTGTTCATTCACTGCGTGTATTGCGCAGACAAGTGTTTCTAGTCTAGCAAGTCTGTGACCTTAGAGAACAGCGAGTCTAATTCAACCGTGTCTATATCGCTTTATCATCACCTTATCGTTTGTGGATCAAATTAGTTGTTTCACTTTTTTAAAACTACGTGGATCATAACGTATTCATATCGTGTGTTCACTGGTAGGACGTCTCAACTTAAAAGCGATCTCACCAAAAGTGAGGCTCCTCACACGAGCGGAGCGGAAAACTGATGAATCATCGCACCACCGGAAAAAAAGGCAGCGCTCAACATCCCGGCTGCCTGATTATTTTTACGGGATGTGGAATGATTTACCATGATACGCTGCACATGATTAAACAGTCCAAAACCTTGTAAATAGCATTATGACAAATAGAAGAGCTCAAAACTGGGGACGCGCTAAGATGAAGTGCACCTGATATCTGTCCTTGTATCTAAACTGTTCTCACGTAGACAATATGTATCTTCAGTGAAAAGTAAAAACGGTCCTGATATATATTTGATATACAATAAAAGAATATAGTTTTAATAATGAACACAATCGTCAAATATTTATACGGCAAGAATGTTTGCAAGCAATATACAGAAGCTATATAATAAAATAGTAGTAAAATAGTTTTATGACTTGCAAGTGTTTCCAGTGTTTTTTCCTTTATAAAAAAATCCTTTTTGATCATATTTTCCTGACTAGAAAATCAACATATCAACATAAAGACCAACTCATACAAAACACTTTATTATTAAATTCCTCAGATAATACAGTTCATCTTCTTAAAGTATGTACAAACGCTTACATTGATTATTTGTTTTCCAGTCTGTCTGTGCGATGTAAAAACTTTTATTGCCCCGTATTAGGTATTTAATTCCAGAGAAGACACATTTGACAAGTATCTTGAATAGATTTCAGATTCCACTGGAGTCTTCATGCTGCATTTTGGTGTCTGGGTCCACTGGGCTCGCTCGCAGAACCTCTGCGCATGCGTCCACAATATTGGCCAATGAATGACCCATCCTCGTCGAATTCTCCTCCACCTTCAGCGTAGTCGACCAAGCTGTCCCTGCTGATGCTGTCTCCAATGATGTCATCGTCGTTCAAGGAACCCAAGCTACCGCCCTTTAATGGCCTCTCCTCGCTGTCACTACTATCGACAACAACAGAGAGTAATGGTTGGGGTCAGCGGTGCGATGCATAAACAAACGCACCGGACGGCCCATCAGGCAGATGCTGGAGGCAACACACACGATGCTAAGCGGCTGTTTTTGACACATAAAACACTCACAGATTATCAAAAGTCACTCACATACACACAAACACTGGCACAGAGGGTGAAGAATAAAGGCTATTAAAGGCAACACCATGCTAACACACACACACACACCCAATCACAAAGCAACTTCCTATGGTTTCGATGCATCACTACGGGTGGTAGGCAGGCGCGGATGCGGCGACTGCACAGCGGGAAAGGGAGCACGGGGAGGGCTTGAAACAATCACTTCACTAATTGCTAATTGCCAAGGCTTCAGGACCAAAGGCAATTTCAAATCTCTTTAGAGGCAGCAATGGAAATTGCCTGAGTGCAGAGAGAAAGAAGTCGAGTGGGAGGCGCGCATGTGTTTGTGTGTGTCTGTTTGTAAGGGGAGGTGAGGTGGGGTGAGGTGAACCGAGAAAGGCAGAAGGAATAGGGGTGGCGGAGGTGGGGCATATGCAATCCCAGACAAACAGCCTGTCATTCCTGGTATTCCCAGGAGGCCCTCACGCAGGCTGGGGAGATTAGATGCCAATTTAAGGCTGGGCAACTGGCCAAGCTGCAGGTGCCTCGCTACAAGACGCGAGGTCACCTCAAAACACAGAGGATATTTTTCCTCCCTGTCCTCTTTTCTAATTCGCTAAACCACACATGCTTGGCACCGCCTCCGTTGGTTTAATATTCATAACACGCAGCGTCTGCGTTCATAGCCGGCGCTCAGGTGGCCGCTGCATGATAGTGCCATTTGAGGCGTACTGTAGTTGACACCTTGAGTAGCGCTGAGCAGCATTTCAGTGCCGAGACAAGGTTCAAGCTAAGATTACAAATCGGGTCTCCATCATGGGGATTTTTAATAACCGGCCTTATCTGTCCCGTTTCACGAGGCCGTTTACCATGCGAGTCACGTCAGGTCCGCATTTCAACTCTTATCAAACCTCCTTTCTCTGACGACTCTAGAGCGCTGCAGATAAGTGGCCGTTATCTAAGCGCAGTGGAATGCCGCAGCCGCTGCCGCCCTCCCACAGCGTCTTTGAATACAGTGATAAAACGGGGCTGAGTGCTTTTGAGCCCAGGCCCATTCAAGGCCTTGTTCCAGATCAAGCTCAAACCCAGCTGTTGCAGTGAGAAGGTGTTCACACACAGCTGGGAGATGGAGGCGCATCACCAGGTGAAAGCCGCTGTAATTGAATTTGTCTTGCCGGTGACCCGTGCTAACTTCATCCTGGGGGGCAGCATAGAAACTTCAGGTGCAAGGCAGATTTTTTTTCCTCCTATTTGCACCTGAAGCTGTTTTATTATTTTAGTTTAACGGTGTGAGAAGGAAAACATCCCCACAACTGCCACCATCTCTGAAACAGCACAAAAAATACGAGGAGATGAGCGTTATGATAAGAAATGAGCCGGAGTGAGGAAAAAAAGGAAAAGGTCGCATGACATCACAGGCTACCACCCTACTCCAACTTTACTTCTAGTGGATGGAGACGCAAGGCAGTAGAGGGCTGTCTCCAAAGAGAAATCGTCTGAAGCATAATTACCACTTGTCAGCTCCCTGGACACGTGGCAAACCAGTGGGTGGTCTATTGCCTTCAGAGATTCAAAGGGCACCAGAGAGCCCTGTATCCAGCTCTAAAGCCAGAACAACAACATCAGAGCACAGCTAAGGGCACTCTGGGGGGACAGTAGTCAGCACTGCCCCATAAAAACAGCCCATGAGAGGCATTTTAAACAGCGCGCTGCAGCCAGACATCAACACCGACTCACTCACATACGAGCTGACGAGCTCCAAAGTTTTAATGTTGTCAGAAGATCTTTGATGAAAGTCAATAGATAAAAAAAACGCTAAATTATAGACCAGCCCCCCGAGTCTGCTATTAGTGTTAAATGTCAGCGGATTTAAAATCTGAAGCACCTGTGCAGCAGTGATTGAGTCACTAATATTAATAGACAACCTTATCAATCGACACCTTGAGTCATTTACATGTACGGGGCATTAAATACTGACTCATTACGGCTTTAAGCTATATAATCTATTAACAGGATTGCAGACACTAGAAAATGTTTTTTTTTTCCTGTTTAACAGAATTATAGTCTTGGCAAAAGCCACAGAACGCAATTGGCAGCAACCACACAACTGTGAGTAATGATGTTCTGAATAATATGAATACGAGTAGAATCTAAACAGACAAAAGAGGCTATTTTAGGTGATTTCTGTTGCGTGTGCACAAACAAACGAGCCTTTGTCACAGAGTTGCTGCAGTGCTGTCAAGCAAAATAAGATTCAGTTGATTCTCCTAAACTGTCGTAGCAGCTAAACAAGGCAAACAATGGAAATTCAGCAGTTATTCTAAAGAACAGCTGCAGGCTCTGGGCACAAATGCCCAGTGTACCCATCCAATTGTCATATCCAGGTTGTGATTGTTTCATTGAATATAGGCTATTTCCATCAGCAATTACTGCTCGTCTATAATCAGCCTGAACATCTGCAGCGGGAGATTCCTCTACTGTGGCCTCTGCTGAGGATTCTCCACGTAATACTCCCTAGTTTGTGCATCAGTGGTTTGAATGTAAGTCTGTCAGATTCTGAGGTGAGTGGAGGCAGAAAAACAACGGAAATAACCTCCAGTCTCCTCAAAGACGTCGTCCTACATCAGAGGTTATCTGAACCATAAGTGGATCTAGAGGCTTAAATAGTTAATAGTATTATACAGGACTGTAACCGTTGTCAGCCATAATATCCCTGTCCATCACTTCACATGTCTACGTTAGGCAGCGTGTTTACACCAGCGATGCATAATCTGCTTGAATGGGGGTGTTTTCATAAATTATTTCTTTACACGTTTTAAATGCGATGCCTGTTTTTTGTGCTGGTGTTTTTGACCTGTCTTTATATTTTACAGAAATCAACACACACACACACTGATTTTGCAGCAGATGTCATTTTAGATAAAACTGTGAACGCTGTAGGTTGCTACAAAAAGAGGCCAAATAAGAAAAGAGCATCAGACAGATATGCATCACACATGAATTTCCTTACAATCCCTACGGGAAGCTGGCCACACACACGGGCAACGCACAGGCACACAACTGAAATCTAAGTGAAGGCACATGGCAGCTAAGGGGTCACTAACTACCCAGTGTGATTACCTAGCCCGTTAAATGACGGGAGCACGGGCTTCTAGGCTGATCCTGGTAAAGCTCATGAGAGCGTGGTTTGCTTTGAGATGGGAGAGAAAGACGTTACTGTGGCATATGTGACCTCACTCTGAAAATATTTTGGGCTAGCATGGCAACACAATGCATTCAAAAGAGATGTCGTTTGCTCGGCACAGTTTGCTCTGCACAGCAGTAAAGGCTCACCTGTATTTACAAAGGGTGTCATCATTCATTCGTTGCGTTTCCACATCGGCATGGAGGTCCTCCTTCTCTTTGACTGCGGAGGTACAGGACAAACACATTTGTCACATCCACAGAACTCTAAATGCTAATGGCTTTAACATTGTTCCAAAACGAAATAACACCAGCAACATTTTGCTGCTTTTTCAACCTCAGTGATTTTCTGTCAGGCGACGCTTGGAAACTCAAGAAAGGCCGAAATTCAACATTTGTACCTGAAGAAAAGCAATAAATGATCTGAAGTTTTACATCAACTATGAGGAAGAGTATGTGTATCCATAACTGAAAAGCTTTTGAAAGCACCAAAGTATGACTTTGTGAACACTATATGAAATCTATAAAGTGAAAGCACAGAGTGCTGCACGTCAGTTCTTTGTGTAAATATGCTTTAAAAATACCAGTTGCTTTTGAGAGACAAAAGATGGGTTTCATAAAAAGAGCTGGATGGGCAACGGGGAATCCAAAGCATCTGATGAAATATTCAGTGCTTCATGTCAAAAGCTACTGCAGGCGAGGTGGCAGAGTTGCGGAGAGGAGGAAGGGTAAGCTGGTTAAAGAGAACAAAATCGAGGAGACGCTATGCAGGTAGGTACCACTTCAAAATGAATTCTGCTTTGATACAAGGCAACACAAAGAGGCAGAGGAAGAGGAGGCCTGTGCAGGTGAGGGGTGTGAGGTGAAAGACAAAGACGGCTGGTTCTCATCACCCACTATGGGAGCTACAAGCATTTCTAACGCAGTAGAACCACACTCGCTGTAAGTACGTGAGTCTGAAGAGCAGGTCACTTGAGGGTTAATGATCTTGGCTTTGAAAGGATTGGGATGCTCTGGTGTCCAACATGCTTGAATTATTCATCGACACAGGGTTCAGGTCACAGTTGCCTATTGCACATTTCTATTTAGGAGGTCAATCAAATTTAAATTAAGAGTCAAGTTACAACATTATTCTTAAAGAGATGATACAAATTGAAGTAAATTTGACCAAATCAGACTCATTTAGCATCAATACCTACTGTAAATGTTTTGGTTGTTTTGGTTGACTTCCTAAAGTACAACGAGAAGCTGACTCGACCCTGGTTGGAAGCTAACTGACCTTTTTCCATGGAGAGCATGTCTTGTCGCTGGGAGGGCAGCGGCGTACCTGCATACTTGCCACCTTTGTTGGTCTTCACAAAGCAGGCAATGACTGCAAGGAGGGTGAGAAATGCCACAGCACACATGATCCCGATGAACCATCCGCGGGTCGAAATGTCCTCCCTGAGTCCTACAGCACCTGAGAACGAAAACAACGAAAACGTGCAGAGGTCACGGACTGACTAATAACACCGCTCGATTTCACAATGACGGTCCCCTGGAGCTGCCCGGACGACTTTATCTTTGCCTCAGAACTCAGGGAGAATTTTCTCATGCTGTGTTTGACTTCCCTTCAGTTCACTCAAAACAAGACAGCGCAAAGAAACGTGATACACTGCGTTTGCATCGTCAGGTTAGAACTCGACCGCGACCCCTTGCTCTCCGCTCACCTTTGGCTTGAGTCTGGATAACCTCTTCGAAAATGCTAGCATTATCGAGCAGCCTCTTGGAAATGAGGCGCACGGTGTACGTCGTCCCGGGTTTGAGCCCATCGATTACGTGGAAATTTTGGGAAGCGTTTACAGCCTGTGAAATCTGCCAGATACCATCACCTACACAGCCAAGCACAAGCAGTGCACAAACAGCAGGTGTGTGTTAGTATTCGCGCTACAGCACGACTGGTGGTTATTAAAAGCATCTGTATCTCAGAGGAAGCCATATTTTTAAATGTTTATATTAAACCTTCCCCATCACGCCACCCAAATGTTTGGCGAGGCGGGAAAAGTAGCTTACGGTTATTCATAAAAGCCACATAGAGCTGCGGGTCCTGCTGCTCTTCTCCGCCAGTCCAGCTGATTTTGGCAAAGGTGTCACTCACATAAGAGCTTATGTTCAACAGGGCTGGAACTGATGAAGAGAGAAGAAAGAGGGGGGAGGAAAATCAGGACGAAAGGAAAACACAGACAGCCACAGAAAGAAGGCAGGAAAAGCGGATTAGCGGAGGCAAATAGGATCCCCCTGCAGCTCCAGAACAGTGCAGCTAGCAGAAACCCTTCAAGACGACAGTTCAAAAGGCAACGCTGGGACCCAGACTTAATTGAGTGGAGCTGGATTTGAGCTCATAAAGGGTAGATATAGAGATCGTGGGCGGGAGTGACATGTAGTCTTCACTCTCTCTTAAGCAAAGCTGGCATTTCCTGAACCCCCCGTCCTCCTCCCTCCACCCCACCGTGAGCAGATATCAGCAAACGCTCCAGCGTCTCCACGTTTTCAATCCTATTGTCAGTCGAATGTTCAGGTACGTCAAGATGAGATCACAGGGATATCACATCCCCGGCTGTGCACGTGTGAGCGTGAGCTATATACCTAAAGGAGAATGAGTCGTATTGGCTGTGATGGAGCTGGGGAGGGAGGGAGAGCAGTTGTGCCCTGAAATAAAAAAGAAGTTTCAGATGTTAGATTCGCGCTACAGCTCTGTCAGGTCTAATATTCTACACGGGGGCAAGCGAGCAGGCTTTACAGGCTACACTGAGGCAGGGTTGTTGGAGCAACTACAACTAGATTAATGAAAGTAACTGTGCAAGAACAGCACAACTGAGAGTGAACACACTTCAGCTGAGGCGGGGATTGGTTCTGTCTCACCCGAACCGCTACTCAGGCGTCGGCCAAACTTTATTTGAACAGCTATAAAGAGCGAACGCGTGCTGCGGCCACGGCCAGCTACACAGCTACACCAACACCTACGACTGCGTATCTACTGTATCTACAGCAGCGGCTGCAGGCAGCGATACGTACGAGTCTGAACAGGGGCCACAGCCGGAGCCGGGGACAAATCTTCACAGGGATAAAAGGAAAATGAAATACAGCAAAAGATTATGGAGATATGGAAAAGCCAGCTTTAAAGTTTACAGAGCAGGCACCATCATACATACACATACACACACTCTCTCATCCCACAGTACATCCAGCAGTACCATACCACAAAGTAATTAACAAAGCACAAACGTGCAAATGAAATGGTGCAATGCCAAAGCTAATAAACGTTTCTCCCGCTGCTTAAAAGCTTGGCAAATATGACAACGCATTGTTCATTTCTATATCAGACTGTTTGCTGCTGTTAGGCTCCGAAAAATCTCGTCTGTGGTTTAAATGCCACACACGTCGTTTCATTTGCACCTGTTTTTGCCTAATTTAGTTCTCACACTGTCTAATGTCCCTCATCCCATCCCCGCCAGAAGGTTTATTAAAACGCTTGCCGCCTGTTTGAGTTTATAAAGACGTCTACTGGGGTGCGACAGCGACGCTTCCTATTTGAGTTTACTGACGCTGCTGCACGCTGCACCAGCCTGTTGTTGGGCTCTGATCACTGGATCCTGAGCTGATTAGAGTTGATTATTATGTTTCTTACTAAAGTTTTTTTCAAACAACCAAATTCAAGCAATTAGCAGATTTGTCAGTGAAACCAACCTGAGTGTTGGAGCTCAGCGCCAGGGAGCAGATCATTTCATCTCTGGAGGAGCTGCTGGTTATTTCTGTATGACTTTAGAGGTAGCTGCTCCTCAGCATTTTCTGTCTAGTTTGTAACCCGATTTACGTCTGTTATCTCATGAGACCTGATGGAGAAAAACAGACATTGTTCTCTGTCTGTCACACTCTTCTGCTGTGGCTGTTAACTGTTCTCTCCCAGTCATCCCTGCTGCTCTTTCTCAAAGGTGCTTTACCCCATCGCTCTGTGTTTTTGTCTATTTCCTCCTCCAGGTGCTCTCTTTGCATTTTAAGCCTTTGAAACAAAGGCGTGCGGACACACACACACACACACGCATGCACTACTGCTGACAGCCACATTGTGCGGTTGTTTTTCTTCTGGTATGTCAATCTGTGATTTTTGTAAAAAGACTAACTATACAGCAAGTACACATAAAAAGCACATTCAGTCACAAAGGTGAAATCGAAAATAAAAACCACTTCAGTTCCTGCCTAATGACTGACATGAATTCACTCCATCACTCCCCATTAATGTCTGTAATTCACGGGGCCCCCGCTTCATGCTTTTGGCATCCATAAATCCACAGGGCTGCATTGTGGCTAGCGTGCCCTGAGGACAGCACTCCAAAGCAGAAGCATTTTATCTCCCCACCGCGCCTCTGTTCAACCATATTTACAAACAATGTGTCTAATGGCTTTCAGCCTGGACTTCCACCTACGAGATCCAGAGCATCTCAAAGGGAATATAAAAGCCACAGAGGAATGAATCTCTTTCATCCAAACATCCAGGGACAGTTGTTTCAAGTTTTCCGAGAACTTTGATCTGTCATTAACTTCTAGCACGTTCTCCCAGTGTTGCCGCAGCTCAACACCTGTAACATAAAGCTTCATGTGACATGCATTTAATTATAAACAGGAGAGAAACAGCATAAGAGATGCAACAGCATTTTTGACCTCTCAGCTCAGCTCATTAAGTCAGAGTGGGACCAGCTCTGTGGCTGTTATAGATGATGCTCTTAGCAACAACCCGATCAAGACTCAAGGTCATTACTGTGTGACAGAACATCGCTGTTGCTTATCAACTCAATTTGAACAGGAGATCATCTAGAGTCAGTGGAAGCAAATGCAGAGATGAGCTGGAGGTGGATATTTATTTTATGAAGAGCACGTAATGAGAAAGCCCTGGAAGATAATCATCCTCTGAGATGATCAGGTTTATGCAAACCATTAAAAAATACAGCACAGCCAATATAACAATGGCTATTGGTTCTAAAAACCAACCTTTACCAGAAATAATGCTAAGATAAGGCAGAAGCCTAAGCCTGGGTCTAAAGTGTAAATGATTCCCCAATCAACCTAATTGCATTTTTGTTTTGGACTGTGAGTAGAAACCGAGCACCTGGAGAAAGCCCATGCAGAGACAGGGAGAACATGCAAACTCTGTTTTGGATCTACATCACTAGACACTTCACACACACAGTGCTGAGGAAGCAATGGTTCTGCTGTGGATGCTTAAACCTCATGTGCTTCCTCGCGGTGTTGGCTACAGAATCTGTTCTCACATTTTTATGCAGATGATGCATATTTATACATTTCATCCAAATGCTTTGTTCTCATCCAGCCTTTCTGCAATAAATGAACTAGTATTATATTTCTAACTCTGGATCATCGGGGCAGCAGCTACGAACAGGAATTTCTTCTTCTTCTTCCTTCTTATGTGAATCCAAACTAAGCTATGTCATCCATTAGCAGGGGCTTTTATGTTAACACCACTTCAAATCAGTTACATTACCACCACAGGGGGGCTGCTTTCATTTACTCACCTTCTGGGGTGATGGTGTTTCCCTCCTGGGCCAGCGGAGGTCCACAACCTGCGCGAGTGCAGGCACTGAGGTGGAATCGGTACAGGCTGGACTCCTTTAAGCCCTGAAGCTGCCACTGGGTGGTGTCGTTCCCAGTGATGTTCTTCACCTGGGAATCAACCATCTCTAGTGTGGTCTCATTAACTATAGATGAAGGGGAAAAATGTCAGGTCAGTTCACAAGGCGTGAGTGAGCCTTCACCAGATACACGCCGATAAAGTCATCACTGTTGGTTCACGTTGTGTGTTAATGGAACAAGGCTATAATAAGGGTCAATGGCGAAGGGAAGGGAAGATGAAGAGATGCCATGCTAGCTCATGCAGAAAGTGGATGTAGCAGATACGTGTCATGACAGGTGAGCTGAGGAGGAATACATTAGGAAGAAAGGCGAGCGAAGATGAAAGGAAAGCGATAGAGAACTAAAGCATGGGGGGAGGAGTGGGTAAACAAGCAGCAATGGGTAAAAAGACGAGACGAGGAGGGAGAAAAGCACGAGAAGGAGGAAAGTGAATGAAGGGGCCACATATAGAATGTAAGGACAGACGGAAATGAAACAAAGAAGAGGTGAAAAAGCAGGAAAAGAAAGTAGAAATCCGAAGGGTAGCAAACACAAGCAGCATAAAGTATCATCAAACATGCATTATAGATCAAAGTACATTATATGCGCAGGCTGTAGAAGCAGCGCTTCTCCTGAAACCCCTTTGTTGGTGTCATTATTGTGCCAATATCGAAATGCAGGTGAGAGCTGAACGCGTGCCAACCCTGCTGTGCTGCTTCGCAAAATTTACATTTGTTTGCTGCATAGAACGTTGTGTCTTAATGCGCCTGTGAACACAAGAAGCAGATTATTCATTGACTAATTACACAGCTGTTGCATGACTCAATGGGCTGTGGAGACTGTGCTTATAGTAAGACATATATCTTATTCAAGGAATCCACAGAGCAATACATTTTGAAACACGCTCGCGCTTCGTGATGAATCAATTCAACTGTAAATCCTTTAACACCCACAGACTGCATTGTGTGGGAATATCTGTGTAAAGTCTGACATCTGATATGGGAAACGGCAGAAAGGAAAGCGGGACAGAGAGTATTGAAGCGCTGGCCAGACGCTGTGGGTGCCGGCGGAGGCGGCAAAGGGCTGTCTCTGCCTTCACATTTTACACAAAAGCCTTGAGAAATGTCAGCCAACGAGAGTGTAGGCTTTGAAAACAGAGAGAGCGTAATGAAAGCCCCTCACTCACTTGTTCACCCGAAGTGTGTAAAGGGTGAGATTTTTACAAGGTAAATGCTGCTGAGTGGTGAATGCGAGTTTTGCAGAAATGGTACAAACAGCAACATCTTTAATGACCCAGGACGGTACAAGATAAGAAATGCTGAGGAAAGTGTCTAATCAAATCTGAAGTGTCCTGCACAGTTGAGCTTGTGCTGCGTTCTGTGTTCAACAGTGCCACCTAGTGTCTGGTGTCGCAAAGCAGGCGAGGTCAGGATGTGTTTTCAGGTGTAGTTAAAGCTGAAGGTGTGTGACGAGGTAAACTGTGCCCTGATCGCCCCTCCCCTCCGCCAACGCAGGCAAAGCAGCGAGCTACAGCCAAGAGACATGTATTAATGGAAAACGCTGCAGCCGTCAGTGAGTAAACAGTCCAACGACACCGTGTACATACCGAGGTGGTACTGCAGGAGATAACCGGTGAGGATGCCATTCGCCACCAGCGGCGGCCCCCACACCAGCAGAATGGAGTCTCTCCGGGCGTTGGAGGCAGTCAGAACGGGCACCTGTCCAGGAGCTGAGGGAACGACACCGCTGTTAACACGTCTACCGAACAGACGCGCCTGCTTAGCAGCTTATTACTGTGCTCTGCACAGAGGTGGTTAAACATGACATTGCTTTGATTTTGAAGGTTTAATCAGTCAGTCTGCATTTCTGTCTGTGTATATTTTAAACTGATAAAAACAGCACATGGCAGATTGTGTTTTTAAGCAGCTTTAAGTTAGAAACGCTGAGCAGACACTCACAGATGTTCTCATGAAAAGCTTCATCAGGCTACTTTGATGATTTCTTCTTTCTTTCCAAGAAAACATTTTGTACTGTAGCTACTAGCTCTATTTAAAGCTTCCCTCCAGACATGTTGTGAAACGCTGGTATGAATTAAAACTTCAGTGTAATATGTTTTTTTCCCCACAAAAAGTTCAATTACCCTTTTATCTCATCATCTAGTCATTCTCTATCCTATAAATATGCAAATGTTTTTCATTTCCCAACTTTCACCGCTGGACATATTATCTCCTACTTCTCTCTAGTATATGTGCACTTCCATTTCCCACGTGACGTCCTCGTGCTTTAAGTTGCATCTTAGGTCATAAATGCTTTCAAAAACAATAGTGATTTCATGAAATCACAGATGCCTTAAGCTTTTGGTGCTAAAGTCAGCACACGCTGTATCTCACCATCTCAAAACGCATTTTCCTGTGGAAGGAAAAGATTGACGCGTATGTTTTGGTGTGTTTCTTTCGTTTCACCTCCTTCTGGCATGTTGAAGGTGACTGGGTCACTGTTGGGTCCATTTCCCTTCTTGTTGTAAACGTTGACAGTCAGCGTGTACTTGGAGAAAGGTTCAAGACCGGGCACGATGGCGTGAGTCCTCTTCCCAGGGAAGGGCAGGGAGTGGCGCTCGTCTAAAATCTGCTGTGGCTCCAGCAGGTTGCGCTTCCTGATCCACTGAACCTGTTAGATGGAAGAAATTGAAGCTGATGAGGTGCCAGACAGGACACAGAGAGGTGGGAGAGAATTCACGGCTAGTTTCACGTGTAATGAGGCAGACATCTGAGCGCAGACATCACATATTAGCTGTGAATCTGAAATGTCACTTTCACCTGGAGTTGCGGCTTGATGGCTTTTCCTCTCACACTGTATGGCCTACATGCGTAGTGAATGACAATACTTTGACAGAGTCAACTTTAAAAAAGCATCGGTTGATTTTTTGCTTTATGTTCATGAGTCTATGATCCAAGTGGCTTCGCAGTAGTCTCACTAACGCGGTGCCTGATTCATCGTTATGAAATGACATAATTACGGCTGCGCTCCTGTCCTGCTGAGACTGAGGCTGTTTGCAGTTACAGTTCTGGCTGAGAAGAGCCAAGAGGACAAAACAGAGGCCGTGCAACGCGTCTGTTTCCTGAAGAGCTGACTTTGGTTTTGTCACACTTCAAACACCAGGTGACGCAGGGCTTTGAGCTCCCAAGTTAACCTCAAAGCAGTTTTAGCAGCAGTTCTCTGACCGAAAACAATTACTTGCAAAACACAACTATGGGATTTTCTTCTTAGTACAGTAAGCAAATACAATGTTATGAAGCTCTGCAGTTTCCTGGCTTTTACTTAAATGCAGATCAAAGCCGTTGTTGTTGAGTTTAGTTCTGAGTTTTCAGAGCTGTGATTGAGGACAAACTTACATTGTAGCCCCCTAGATGACCTCTCACTGTGGCAGGCGGAACCGGGGTCCAGCTAACTCTCACAACAGTGCTGTTGATCAGCTCCACTGCTACATCCCGTGGTGCTGTGCTAGGAACTGTAGGGCGCACAGAGCAGCGTCAGGAATACTGATGAACAGCAAACAGGCTACCTGAGCAAAGACTCCTTAGTGCTACTATAAAAGATAAGGACAAAAAAATTAACGGGAGAAAATGCTTAAAGAGATAAAAAGGAAAACAATAAAATAGTTCTACTGCACCGAAGCAGCCTAATTAGATGGCCTGAGGCGTGATTCAGGGACAAGAAGAAAATGTTTCACTTCTTTCAGGTTGTGCAGAAGTGAGCATTTGCTGGTAAGGGAGGGAAATAAGCACAGGTGCTGCATAAATCAGCATAAAGGCACATACACACTCAGCTGGTCACCGGATTTGGCTTTGTGCTCGTGCAAACCTGTTTTCTCTCTCACTAGGGGAAAGTACAGCACGAGGCACGAGTTAAAACGCTGTAAAAACTGTTACTGCATGTATGGGTACTGGAAAATGACAGCAGCACAGAGGACACTGGGGACTGGAGCAGCCATTGTGCCTCAGTAGGCCTACACGTGTGCCGTGACCTGTCAAATATCCCACAGCTTCTGAGACAGAAGTGGAAGCTTGACGTCCTTACCAACCAACAAAGGTTATGTGCCACCTGCTGGACCTGGACGTTTTATTCTTAGAAAGGAGGAAAAGAGACTACTGCAAAGCTGCACAGGGGTTAAAACGGTGGGCAAATGGAACAAAATAAAAAACCCAACCTGACACATTTTCTCGCAGACAATGCCAAGAGACGACTGAAGGCAAGGGAGAAGTGCAAATAACACAAGTTAAAGAAAAGCAAGTAAAACTGTGTCTAGATGTCCAGTCTAGCGTCTGCAGCTCACCGTCTTCTCCAGAGTAGCCTGTCACAACTTTAGGTTCTGGTCCCCAGCCGTGGCTGTTCCTGCTCTGAACTTTGACCTCGTAGGGGATGAAGGTGGACGTGTTTTCCACAACGTAGTGCAAGCTTCTAACCAGCTGCGACTTCCACGCGTCCCCTATGCCCAGTTTCCGGTAGCTCACGTTGTACTCGAGGCCTGGGCCGTTGTGTTCAGCAGGCAAAAGCGGCTACAGCAAGACAAGACGATGAACTGATCACTTCCATGAGGTTACAAATACTATTGCTGTTTATTTCAAAACATCGAATGTATAATCATATTATCAGATGTTCTTCTCACCTCCCAGCTAATGTACATTCGATGAGGAAGATGACCATGAATTTTGATGTTCTCTGGGTTTCTGTCTGGAGCTTTGGAGAATATTAGAGTCATATTAGTGCAAATAACAATGTAAATGTCTGTCCATGCTAAACGTGTTGCAGCTAATTCTCAGCCACTTTTAGAAGCTTCCAACAAAACAAGAAATGATCCACAGCCCTCTGCTGCTACCGAGTCCTGCACAGTTCAAAAGAAATGTAAAAACCCTGCGTGATGTACAGACAACCACGGCTAAAACAAGTTAATTAAAGGGAGTGAGCCTTACCAGCAGGGGGTGTTTTGTATTGCTCGGTGGGTTCACTGGGGGGTCCAGGTCCAACGGCATTAACAGCATATACTCTGAACTGATAGTTAAGATGTCCATTCAGCGCCAGATCGGCTGTTGCTTGGTTACCAGCCACTCTGTGCAGCTCCCTCCACCTGCCAGGCTCCCATTGGCTCTCCTCATACTCCACTATAAATTCTGTGCTCATGGAGGACACATACATATTCAGTCGTCAACATAAATCTCACAATTGCTGAAGAAGCATGTGCGCCGCTGTCTTTACTTACAGGGATTATTGAGTAGTACCTGTGACACCGTAATCTACGTTAGCTGAGATCAAAACCAATGTCAATGTCTCGGTATTAAGAACAAAGCTGGAGTCGTGGGGCATTGCTGTCGGGTGGGAAGCTGGAATACAGCATGTACGTCCTGATGAAACAACATGAGTTACAGGTGCCAGACTTCGTGCTATGACCTGCTACCTGCCTGACTCTGAGCGCTGTGTTCATCGTTTCATCGAAGTCACGGGTCAAAGCGAACTTTTGAAAACTGTGAGAACCATTATTATGATCAGAAAACACACGACCTTGCGATAACATAATTTGCACCAAGATGTTTGATTGAACTACTGCAAGTCCACGTTTCCGCCTCACGAGAGTGTTCAGGCACAACATATCTCTGATCATATCAAAGCTAATAAACATTACATCTAATTCCTACCATCGCTGATTTCCTAAAATAAACGAGGCCCTGTTTGAAGCGCAAATAAGAGACAGCTTTCCTGCCAGCATCCACAGTACTTCACAGCTATTTGCAGCCAGCGCTTGTTAATGAACTTCAGCGTGTAGTTCGCATTCAACAGTGATTACAGCACCAGAACCTGTTAATTCTCCTTTTCACAACAAAGAGGACATGTCAGCTACAATAGCAAAATTAAAACTGCATCAAAAAACTGTTCAAATCCATTTTTAACACTCAACTGTGGACTATTAGTGACCGGGGTCGGAGAGATCCAGTGGTTCCATGGTAGTTAAACCTCTAGTTTATCGATCTTTAATGGTCTCTGCCAGGTTTTTGGCCAATTTAATTACGATTGTTTTGTAGATTTGCTATAATTATGCAGCATGTGTATCATTATAGGCTGTAAACTAAAGGGTAATGACAGAGGGTCCCAACACTACACTTACACAATCACTGATAATGTCCACTTACAGAAGCTGTGTGTACAGAATTCACATTACACACGTCTACCTGTGACGGAGCTGTTGTGATCACTTCCAGGTACCCAGGACAGACGCACACGTCTTGGACTGTCAAGTTCAGATACGTCTACATCTGTTGGTGCGTCGGGAACGTCTGCAAAGCAAAACGCACACAGCGACATCACCTTTTTATTGAGACTGAGACATCCTGTCATGGAATGAATTATTTCCAGATTTATTTTACCCAGAACTGTGAGCAGCGCAGTAGCATTGTCCTCGTCGAGATACGTTCTAGCGACGCATGTGTAGAATCCTTCATCGCTCAGGTTAACGTTCCTGATCTGCAGCATCCCATTGTTCACAGAGTGTCTGAGCAAATAAGCACTTTGTTTAAGATAATGAAACCTGAAGAACACGCGTGACAGTGAATTTTTATCAGCTAACTAGCGAACTAATCACAGAGCAAAGTCCTCCATCTGTTTTCTTTTTCTTCTGCCTTTATTTTCAGATAGACACCGAGCACAGGGATCATAAAAACACACACAACTAAAAACAGAAACCATCAAGCTCCTGCTGCCTACCTGGAAGTTCCCCCAGAGGAAAGCAGGATGTCCTCCCCATCCTTCCTCCACACTACCTCAAAGGTGCTCCGCAGGCTTTTATCGTAGTCTGCCTGGCACCTCAGCTGGGCTGTGGTCCCACTGATGACCTGCACATCCTGTGGGGGATCGACTATTTTTGTAGGGTCTGCAGATCCAAAACACAAAGACATATGATGAAGATCAAAATCATCCTCTAAATATGCTCTGACGTTATTATTATTCAGTCTGTTTACAGTTTAACCTCGTGTTCAGACACCTTTCACATCCAGCGCAGCAGTGACTGTTGAGTTTCCCTCCGTGTTAACAGCAGCACACACGTACTTCCCGTTGTCGTCCTTTCCTGTGCTGGTGATTTGCAACGATCCGTTCTGAAGAGCAATAAATCGTCCTCCCACGACGGCTTCTCCAGTCTCACCTTTCAACCTGCAACACACACATTTCTTTGAGTTTGTGTTCGTGTGTTTGTGTTGAGCCAGATTTCTGCACATCCACTCTAGGAACTTTGTTTATATTCAGTGCTGAATATAATATAATATTTTGATATATTTACCTGTATATCAAAAGAAGTAAATCCTTTAATCTAAATCTAACATGCTTAGGCTTGTTGATCAGAGGGTCTTTACAGAGTGTTTTGTCGTGGACGGTCTAAGATCTTTTTACCCTTTGTAGCCGATCTGCAGTTGCACTTAATAGGATTTAATTAGACCATATTATCTCATTAAACAGACTTACGGGACAGCATCAGACTAGATTGTGCAGACTGTGAAAGCCGTGCGGGATTAATGTCATGGCTCACTGAGGTGTGCTTTGAATTATACTGTGGCATAGCTGCAAACTGCGTTTAAAAGCAGATTCTCAGTGAGTCTTAATTTGGCTGGTAGTCACTTACCAATAGACAGTTGATGGAGGGGAGCTGAAAACTCTGCAGTTCAGGATGATGCCCCCTCCTGCTATCACTGCATACTCTAGGTTATCCATTGTTAGTATCAGAGGAGCCATCTCTAAAGGAAAGCGGAGAAAAAGGAGACGTTCGAGCTGCCAAGTTATCGCCCACAAGACGTTTTTCACAAATGGAAGCAGGAGGAAATACAAATATATATCACAACCTCCTGTAACACCTCAAGAGCTAAAACACAGCGGCTGAGCTAAGATCCTCGCTGGTTTTCTAGACGTCGTTTAGACATGAGCTGTGTATTTATACTACATTATCGAGGCCCAGGGGCCCAGGGTGGACACCCCCACAAAGCCTCAGTCTAATACTCACTCATAACCATGACGTTAACGTTGGCCAGAATGCTGCCATGACTGTTGGAGGCTTCACATTGGTAGACTGCACTGTCCTCCTCTCTGGCTTTATGGATCACCACCGTGTCATCGAGTACTCGCTGGTTGCTCTGTGGGTCGTCTGATAACGAAAACACAGCCAACATAAAAATCACTACAAGCACAGACGTGTCCTCGGCCCTGAACTGTTAAATGACCAGTGTTAGTATGAAATCAATATTCAATATGATCAGCAGCCCCTACACCGTCTTGGTGGCATCCGTGTATATTTCAGTTCAGTGTACCTTGTAGTGTAACTTCTGAAATAATACAATCACAGACTGCCAAGTCTGTCTCAGGAGCTCTGCAGAGCAATTAGCCAAACAGCTGCTGGTCGGCTTGAAACCGGGCTGATTTTCTTGTAGCTGCGTTGTCCTTGTGCCAACTGGCAACAGATGCATTTAACCACGGCTCGAGTTATTCTCACTCACCTCCAAGAAGTTCTCCGTTCCTCCTCCACGTTATGTCTGCCGCTGGTTTTCCACTGACCGAGCACTTGATGTGCACATCAGAGCCAGTCACAGCCAGCTGGCTCTGAGGAGGCTCTGTCAGCCACTTGGGTGGCTCTGTTAGGCGTTAAGGAGACTGGTAAGACTAAAACCACTGACGTGTCACAAAAGCATAATTGCATGCTGATGCCTGACCTACCTTCCACTATCACGTCAAAGTAGTGGACAGTCTCTCCAGCAGAGTTGCTGGCTGTGCACATGTATTTCCCCTGATCGCTCTCCTCCACAGCCTTGATGGTCAGCAGCTTACCAAACTTGCTTATTTTGTTCCGAGAAGGCAGATCATCTCCCATTTTCATCCATTTTACGTTTGGAGTGGGACTGTGATTGAGACACATTGTGGTGAAAACATCTGGTAATGGATTATGTGTGGTGGTGGCGATAGAGCAGATATACGTACAATCCCTCTGGTATGCACTCGAGGTGCAGGTCCTCTCCCTTCAGGAGCACCTTCTCTGTCTGAACACCAGAGGGCAGCAGCAGGCCAGGCTTTCTCACTGGGGGGGCTTCAGCTTAATTAAATATAAGAGAGTAGTTTAATCTCTGATATGTGAAAGAAATGAGCGTTTTCCAAGCTGTACTCAGACTGATACAGCCTGTGGTTTGTTTGTGTCATATATAAAAACACAACATGACACCTGTTGTGAGTTGTTTATAGGACTTTGATGTTTAAAATATTCACTCATTGGCATCACTGTCATAACTGTCATTTGTTTTCAAGTTTCACTGGAACAGCAAAGATAACTGTGATGTGTTGCTCAATCCAGTCCAGTGTCATAACATGAGCATGACAAGACAAGCCCGGTGAAATATGCAAATACAGGCTTATTTTTATTTTGTTGGTATCAGATGTCACATTAGCTCAGATCTGATTGACAGATCTGATATCGATGTCATGAGCTAAACTCGTGGTTTGCATCTTTACAAACTCACAGCTCTTGACCACAACAGGTACAGCGCTTTTCTGGACGATGGTGCGTATTCTGGAGAAGGCGGCATAGCAACAGTAGTCCTGACGACTGTCATTCTGTACGACGTTAGAGAAGTACAGGTTGCCATCGAGGCCCATGGTAACCCTCTCATTCTGCTCAATGTGCTGGAGACCTGCAGGGGAACATATTAAGTGTGTCTTAATAGCGTGCAATAAACATTATCTATTTTCGGTATATGTTATTCCTTGTGGCTCGTACAGGAACATAAATAGATCTTTACACAAATAAGCGAACACATCATCAGGTTCACGAGAGATGAGGCCAAGAGAGCTCAGCAACTTCACAGTGAGACTCAGGCCACAGAAAAGCAGCTGCGATGCAGTATAGCGTCACATGTACAGCACAGAGGTTCTCTACACATAAACCAAAATGCCCTCAAGAGTTGCCTTAAATACAGTGACCTCATTAGGACTGTGCCAGCATATGTGGTTTAAATAGAGTCAGTAACGAGTCAGTGATGTGTTATTTATCTAGTCGCTCAGCTCGTTCCATTATTTAACAGCTTCATTTAAGACGTGGCCTTAGGACATTCGGCGAATTCGGAGATACATGGATTTGGTGTGTGTCAAACTACTCTTGAGGTAAAAATGTGTCTCTAATGTCTTCGGTTCACGCACAAGGAGGCAGAGCACGTTCGATTATGCGTCTGTGTCATTCAATTAAATCTAAAGCCAAAATTGTGAACATCTGCTCTTATCTTGTTTCTGTCGGCAGCAGGTTTCAGAGCCTCGTGTTGTGTTTTTTCCTGGTGTTGTTCTTGGAGGCAGTTGAGAATCTCTCAAGAGGTTGGACAGAAAACTGCACTATTGACAAAGCGCTTCAGACAGAACAGAGGTGACCTTTAACTTCATATCAGTGGTGGTGGAAAAAGCGTCACAGCTTTGAAGCAAACTCATGGATCTAATTGCAAACTTTGGGGCCCTCGAGTGAGCAGCTTTATCTAAGGGCCTTCGCTGTCACGGCCAGCGTCCCTGCTGAGGAGAGATCAGGACGTTCTGAGGCTACAACAGTCCATCTCCACATCATCTACACTGTTCCACTGCCCAACGTATCTGCTGGGTTTCAGTCTCCTCCATCACCTCGTGCTGCTTCCTTTCAAATATCTGAAGAAGTGATTGACATCAAAAGCTGAACTTTTATCTCTGTCCACAGTGAGTCTAACACGCTGAGTCAAAGTGAGGACAGACTGTCCAGCTGCTCCTATCCTGACCTAAACCGTTAGTGTATGTTACCCCTCTCGAAATTCAAACACCCTGACATACAGACCAATCAGAACCAGAGCTGCGACGGTCACCGTTTTGGCCCTTTTCACCCAAACAGCAGCTGGTTTTCTTCTCAGTCAACAGACTTTTCAAAGCATTGGTTGCTGCTTACGGAAGGACATCCAGTAGATCTGACGCGGGGCCACGCCCTCTGGTGGGTTACACTTTAAGACGATGGGCTCTCCCTCATTTGCGTCAACAGGATCAATAGTCTCCTTTGGAAACTTGGGGACACCTAATCCAACACAGACATTACACAAATATAAAACCTTGCAGTGAAAGACAGGCAGAGCACGATGAGCTTCTTAAGCAGAAGTTACTCACTGGGAACGATCAGTGCAATCTCCTCCGTCATGGCAGTTCCCAGCTTATTGGAAGCGTAGCATCTATATTTACCCTGGAACTGGGTGAGGTGTTTGATTTGCAGCACAAAAGTGCCAGATGTGTGGTCTGTTTTGTTGACGCGAGGAGGGAGAAAATCTTCCCCATCTTTTGTCCATCTGTATCTGTTGGAACAGAACATTTAGTAGGTTTCCCTCAGACAATCTCTGATCAGTGCTCAGTGTCCTGCACAGCTGAGTTTCCCCCTGTTTTAAGTAGCATCGATGTGATGGAGGTGTCTTACTGTGGCGGTGGGTTGCCCCTGGCTTCACACCTCACTGTAATATTACTGTCAAAAGGAAGGGCAATGATGGGACCCGACGTGTGGCGGATTATGGTTGGAGGTTGCTCCACTACAGGATGAAGACACAGATACAATGTTAGTGATTCTACACTTTCGAACTTTACATAAAAAGTTTAAAAGTGTAAATTATGCTGCAGCACGATCTCAGTCAGGATCACGACGCTCCCACCTTCCAGAGGAACATTCAGGCCTGCGGCCTTCGAGGTCAAGGCTAAAAGCAGAACAAGCTGCAGGCTCCCCGCCGACCTCATCACCGTCCGCTGGTTAGCAGGCAGCAGAGATCAGGACAACGTGTTGAAGCAGATCACCTGGTGTCACTTGGCACCTGGAGTCAGAAGATAAGGAATCAGTGAAGTAAGAATGCGGAAAGCTGGGGCTGTGCGGCTGCCTGCCAAGTCAAACCAGTAGGAAGTACGTAAATAAACCCACAACATTAAAGTTCCTTTCTCTTCTGTGGTGATTGTTACAAATGTGCTTTAAAGGCTTTGCACTCACATGACAAGCAGAAAGTCTCCCCAATGGACTAAATACACAAAAACTATATTTACATTTCAGCTAGTATTTAAATTTCAACCCATTCTATTATAGATTGTTTAACACGTTCTTTACTGCAGCCTGTGGAGACGATTGTGCTTAGTTGTAGAACATTTCCCATGGCAGACACCAGCCATTTACAGGCTCGCGTCCCTCATTGATTGGATGTCGTGGCCCAACACAGCGGAGCACTTGTCTAGAGATTATCCTTTGAACTGTGAGACCTGGCTGGTGGTATTGGACCCAACTGGCACAAAGACTAAGTTGCTGTCTGCGAGGAGCGCCACGTCCAAGACGGAAGGCAATAAAGTGGTCTAAACCCATCCGTATTTCACAGCTTAGTTGTGACACTGTGGCGACAACGCCGTCCAGCTAATCCTGCTATCAGGAGAATGAGGGCGAGGAGCTCCAGCAGTCATACCGTTTAACAATGACCCAGCGCCACTAGATCTTGTGAGGACACCAGGCGGCGTGAGTTGTCCTCCCTTAGTCGGGTCAATGTGATAATTGTTGTAGACTGGGTCCAACATTAAGCTGCTTGAATTTAGAGTCAATTACACAAATTGAGACATGGTGGCAGAGTATTTACTGTACATTAAGGCGTCTTTGTGATTATCCTCTGCTGCTGGACGGACTATACGCAAAGCTGGTTAAATGCTCGCTCTGTGGAAGAAACAAAGCTTTTCAAATGTTTTAAAACGGTTATTTTTGTGAGTGCGATGTTGCATATTCCAAACACACAGACAGACACATACCTGCAGGCAGACACAGCCCACACTAATATAGCACATCGATATATTGACACAAAACTACGCCGGCCCTGCAGAGTAATTGTTAGGTGGGAGGCCCATGTGAAGTGGGACCTTTCATCCAGATCTGTGTTGATCCTACACACAGCTTTCATTCATGTGTGACGGACTCACTGCCTACTGCTCACCCTGACAAACTTTTTGGGTTTGGCCAAGCAGTGAGCGTCATATGCATTCGCAGAGCTGCACACCTGCACCTTAGTGAAAACTCAAACAACGCTGACACAGTCTATTTACAGCCCAAATCCTGGGACCATAAAGGTGGGGTGGAGTCCCTGTGTAAACAGATAACAGAGCATATTGTGGGATCTATTACCTGAACACACGGCCCATCGTAGCCGCAAATCCGCAGGGATTGTGTGTTGTAAGCCAATAGTTGGCCGTGGCACGAAGAGTGTGATTACTACTCTACTAATCCTCGCTAGCACACATTGTATACAGTGTTCTCCTCCCTTCGTTATAAGCAAACCTAATAAAACTTCCCTCAGGCCAAACAGCACCTCTGCAGATTGCATGTGTATAGCTGAGTGTCATTTAATGCATTCATAATCTAACCCAGCAATGCTCAGTAGTTCCCTACTACTAACAGACTTTAGATGATGTAGTCAATACTCACTGATTTCTGAAGCCCTCTACATGTCAGCAGACGTAGACCTCAGGCAAAGGCCCAAGGAAGCTGCGCCGCGAGTCCACAAGTCTGAAAAGTAAGTCTGGGCCGTTACCATCAGGGGATCACTTCTCTAAACCAACATCTCTGACATGTCCTTCCTCCGCCACCTCACGCTGCTTCACTGCTCGGCGCTGGCACGCCCCCCAGCCCACCCCTCCACTCAAGCAGCTAAAGGGAGACTCAGTCAAGTGACATATGTCGCCAAAGCCTCGCACTGGGCAAAGAAGCTCCCTAAGCTGGTGACAATGACTGGGACAAAGCGTGAACTGTGGGGTTACTCACTCAGCATTAAAGAATGGGCGGGGAGGAAGTACAAGCAGCCCCCCTCCCTCGCTCGCTCTCTTTCTCACTTATCTGCCTTGATCCCTCCATCCTGCCTTACAAACAACCACGCACACCCATTTACACCCAACTCCGTCTCCGTGGTTTTATTGCGTCATGTCTCAGCTCCACTGAAAAGAGAAAGGGAGTCATGTTTTCTCTGAGGACTGGAGCTTTTGTAGCTGTGTACTTTTATTTCCACAAGGGTATTGAGAGATGGAGGCTTGGGAGAACGTGCCTCAAATCGACATGATGTTGTTGATAAAAGACTAACAGGATCTTTTCTGCAGCCTCGTGATTTGGCTTTTATTTACATTTCATCTTCAGGTTTTGTGAACTTAATTGCCAGCATAAAGTCTTATCTGGGGACATGTGGGGAATTTAATTTGCAGGCCTATGTTGGAATGATCTTTTTAAATTGTCGAGGTATTTACAGGATAAGCAGCCTGCAGAGTAATTCAGTCAGCAGAAAACACAGTTGCCACTCACAGTCCAGTACTTTAAATCCTGAAATTATCTAGAACAAGCTCCTTGCTCGTCTTACACTGATCGCACTGATCTATTCTATGAGGTTTTTAATGCCAGATCCAATGAATCATGGCAGACTAAGGCTCTAAAGAAAGCTTTAGCAAGCAGTCCTGGGGTGAAAATAATCTTAACTTCCTCTTCCTAATAAGCCTAAGGAATCAGGAGAGTCTTCCTAAATGAAATCTTGTTTTTCTGGTTATTTATTTGCTTTCAACAGAGAATCTAAACACTGTCCTGATCGCGAATCGTCTGCACGTCTTGCAGAAGTTTCCGTTGTTGCCGAGTAGCTGGGCCTAATTACACAGTCCATTTAGGATTGCTGTCATCTTTTCAGATTGACCTTCTCCATGTTTAAAACAGCAACGCTTCTATAAACACGGTGGAAAAACCCTAGAGGCAAAGTCAGGCGTGAATATTTACTACATAGCTCGTCGTGTTGAGAAGACGCTGGGTCATGTATATTAACGTGTTTCACATGTTTAAAATGCTTCTGCCTTACATTGAAATGTTCACCAAGGAGAGCGTTTGAGTCTAAACCCACTCCCCTGTGACTAACCCAAAAGGCAGCCATGCCCATTTCTTTGTCCTGCCGTTTTTTCCCCTGGTACTTTTTGATAATTACAATCTCTTCTGTCCTGATGCAACACTCACAAACACAGTAATTACAAAATTGTGCAAAGCTTGACATGCAGCAACCCCCGATACAAAACAAGGAACACACCTAAGCATGAAATGCGAGTCTCTATACACCAGCAGCTGAGACTGTGATTCATTCATGATTCCATTGCTTCTTTAAACACCGTTTGAAATAACAACAGAGAACGTTTCCACGTTAGCAGCACGTCACACGAGCGATGACACGCAGCTGCAAACACACAAAAACAAACAGGCTTTGCTGTCAACGCAAACGCACACAACAATGACGGAGGAGGTTCCAGTAGCATCTGGTGCTGACGGAGAGGGACTCAACAAACTCTGGGCACCAACACATACTTGAGGGCTTTTGCAAACAAAAACTTCTCTTTCAGCAAAGTACACAAAACAATTTCAACTCAGCGAGCTGCTTAAATTCAGGATGTTACTCACACGTAAAGGACATTATCAAGATTGTAAAGCGCAAACCAAAAAGAATAATGGTATGTGTCACTTCCCTGCAGTAGCTGGCGCGTATACTGGTACAACTGATGTGATAACCACGTTACCGGTGCTGGTATGTGAGCGACACAAATCATTAGGCTCTGACAGATCTTTCATCTGCTCTTTGTTATCTTGGCGTCCTTAACAAGTCACCACTTATCAGGTAAGAACAAAGGTTTGCAGCTGTGGTGTTTTTCCTGCATTCTCATCTACGTTGATCTCAGTGATACAGGCGTGGTGAAGGTATGATGGTGTCGCAGGTGGATGTGTGAATTTCTCTTTATAAAAGCACTTTAATATGTTGCGTGTTGCTGCATACTGTAGACGCAGTGGCCACTTTATTAGGTACACCTTTACATTACAAGTGGAGGCAGCAGGGAAACATTATTTGGGTTTAGCAGCCTCAAACATGTTGCGATTAAAAGCTATAAGTATAATAATACATAATAATACAAATAACCGCTAGTCTTACCTTTAGGGTCAACACACCTCTTTGTCATTGCTTGTAGGTGCACTGAGATGTGCGCACTCGCCACTTAAGTTGCCTGAGCATTTTTACAAAGTAGTAATCAAGCGAGCATGGAATTCGCTCACGCTCCGAGCCTTCTGACGAACTTCAAACACACTCACATCAAACCTGCGCTTCCAGTGTTACGTAAGGAGGCAGGCAGACGGTGCTACACATTTTTACATTGTACACAAGCATAACAGGTTTAAAGCAAACACTTTTAGCAGCTCATGTTTCAATATGTGGAGGTGTGTTGCTCATTAAAGTGCCGCTGAGCTTACTCAGTTGGGGTTTAAGTGGTTCCCGTGCTCTCACATAGTAAAATGAGGCTTTGTGGAACGACATTTGAAGGGCTGCCTCTATAAATTAGAGCTGGCCTGGTGCACAATAACAACTTTAAATTCCTGATGCCAAAGCACAGATGGTGGGTTTGGTATTTTCTGAACAAATGAAATCCCTGTCCTGCAAAACTCAGTTAGCCTTGTGGAAATATTTTCAGTTTTATAGAAAATAGTTCAGTTCGGATTAAAGGTTAAAATAACAATAGAAACATGACGCGTGAAGAGTGACAAAGAGTTTTTGCCACAGCTACATTAGGTTACTATCATTTTAGATTCATTACTGGAGGCCAAAAGAAGTCAGTCAGGACAAAAACACTTTGTGTATAAATGCATACTATACTTTCAGCAACATCAACATTAAATACTGCATCCATATATAGACAGGACCACACTCAATACACTGAAGCTATACTAAGATATACTCTCATGTCATAGTCGCTCAGACAAGGCCATAAAAACATTCATGTGTTTTCTAACAAGTTGTCGCCTCATGAAGTTTAGAGACAGAGGTTGCTCAGTCCTGGAGATTAACTTTCATTTTCACTGATGCTTAAAGCTAGAAAAAGCTTCAACCCTCAGTTGAGGGTAAGACCTGCCTGATCTTGTAACCTGCACACACCTTTGTCTCTCTCCCACGTTTCCTTTTTCCCACCCTTTACCTTTAATACCAAAAACACAGATTGTGAAAGACAGCTTTAAATCTTCAAAAAGACTTTCACCTGCAGCAAATCAGAATCAAGAGTGATGAGAGTCATTTTTCCACTTTAACATGTCATTATGGACGCGTGAGGCTTTTAAAGCTTTTATGCACGCGATACCTTTAAATCACTCAAAACAAAGTATGAGGATGTAATTAGAATTTGTGGCTCAACATATTAACACTGAAAATATTTCTAAACAATCTGAGGTGGACTGAAACAGATGTTATATTGGATACTGCCACATTGCTGGAATACTCTTCATGTACTGTATTACTATGCTTTCTGGGGGAAAGAAATCAGCCAAGCTAATTTTCTGGCATCCACTGCATTTACAAAATAATCACAGTTGTGAGAAACTCATCAGAAAATAAATTACTCATCCACCTACTCACGACGAGCTGGCAAACAGTGGGTTTCGAAACATCTGCTGCAACATGTCAAGAGACTAGGGCTCATGAGTCACCTGAGTCAGAGTGTACTATCAAACTGAATCTAATCCTTTAACATCAAGACATCTGCAGAAAGCTCTGTCAGGGGCTCACAGCGCAAACCCAAGTCATGCAAACCAACCGCTTTAACTGAATAAAGGTTATGATGAATCAAAGAGGTCACTTTCACTTACTAAGAGTTGGGATCATTCAGACAAGAGTGTTTTTCTCCTAAATGCCTCCACAACGTTTCATCTGCTGCAGCTCCATTCTTGTTTGTTTTACCCTGTTTGCCCTTTATTTGTAACTTCAACGCTATGGCTCAGAGCCAAAGACGATTGAGGAGGCTCAGCAGCTTGGTTGAGATGACCGTACGACAGCTACCATAGGAGTTGTACCTTGCATCACCCTGTTTGAGTGATAGCCTCACTGGTGTCTAACACAGACTCGTGACAGGGCTACCCTTGTGAAAGTGTCAGGCTTTTGCTTCATTTGCATTTCTGGAACACCATGAATGAAAGTGTTTGTCCTGGGCTGTGCGTCCAATTGAAAGGGTCCATTAAGGAGTGTTTTAGGAGGTCCACATTGTTGGGTCGGAAGTTTGGGAGCTGGTGCTGCGGAAGAATATGCCAGAGCAGAGGAAAAGATTTTCTGAAAGGCACGGTGCCCCGGATCAAGCTGTATGCAGATGATCTACCGCTTGACATTTTCTGCATGAGAACAGGTGGGAAGCTTAACAAGCGAAAAGATGAATGGGGTTAATAACGTTTCATCGCAGCCACAGAACATGTTGGCAGGGTGTTATTAAATTTAATGTTGCTGGTCTCACATTCAGAGCCAAGTATCAGGCACAGTGTGTCAACTCACAGTCACAGATAGCAACACCCCCGCCCCCCTGGCAAAATAACTGACTAACAGCTATCAAATACAAAATACAAAGACAGCAAGACAGTAATTGAAAATGAACATGTAAAGTTAACTTTTTTACTTTTAGCTTAAATAGGTATGAATTGCATTTAGTCTTTTAAATTGTTTATTCACTGGCTATAAGCCTAATGAACAAAGATACAGGATAAATCTTTCATTTGTGAATTCAGTTATATGTAGGTGAGTAGGTGGTACTTAACTAAACTATGCTATATTGTCTTTTGTGGCAACACCACTAACCACAACTTTCACGTTTGAGCAACAGTTGCATTCCATTATATGGGCATATGTAGTGGAGGTGATGAGAAATAAGGCAAAAATACATAAAGAGGTGACCATTAACACAAGAAAGTGAAGGACGGTGGATGTAAACACCACAATAAAAAGGTGCGAGAAAGTCCACATAATTAAGAGTGTTCACTCTGCAACAAGCACAAACAACAAACAAGATAAACCACAAGATGATGCAAATGAACAAATCCGATGTCGCAGCCAACACAAACTACCTGTAACATGCATTTCAACAGTGTAGAAGAATTCCCCTGGATCCGATTTAATAGGAAAGAAATGAAATAGAAACATGTTGCTAGTTTGGAATGTGGTGCTTCCACTGCTGTTTACTACATCATCTTCCCTCCAGCATGAAGCTTTAAAGCTGCATAATGAAGCAGAGATTGTTATATATGTTTACTGAATTAAGGTGATTGACAGAACATAACACTCATAATGTCATCAAACCAGGAAATTCATATTAAAGCCGCTAAAATGAATAGTTATCACATTTTTTAGCATTACTACGTTTTTTATCGGGCGTCATCATTGCAGACATGCAGTACAGATAACGCGCTGATTTACCCGAATCTATGCAAAAGCATATCTCCACATGCGCGCTATCACATAAAGACATGAAGGTTGCGACTCTGAGAGAGCCCGAACGATACTGAGGGCAAAGACACACAGAAACAGACAGAAAGCGAGTGGGGGGAGACGAAGGGGTTTTGGAGGGGACATGTACAGCACAGGAGAGCGAGAGAAATCCATGGGAATTCAGCTCATTAGCATATGAATCAAATTCCAGCAGCAGTCTGGAGCTGTTAGGAATACCAGCAGTAGAAGAGTAAAATCATCCCACTGAGTGTATGGGTCAAAGTTAATCCTCCCACGGTGAGCTGCAAAAGCAGAGCTGAGGATTTGAAAGACCGGGGGAAAGGCACTAAAGATAAAATAATATATATTTCTATGACACACAGGGGGAATTTAAACTAGCTAGAGCACAGCAGTGACACTCTGAGTAGCAGAGAGTGCAGTGGCTGATGGTCATAAATGAGATCTGGCTACTAGAAAAGAAAAAGGCCCAAAAACAAATACAAACATATAATACGAAATAATATACACCAACTTCTGTAGAACCTCGAGCTGGACGAGAGCAAATCTAGAACAACTGAGCGGAAGAAGCACGGACGGGGGAATATTATGAGCCTGCTTTTCATTCCTCGCCGGGTGTAGGGACCTGTTGCTGCTCAGGTACATGACTCCAGAAAGAAAGGAAGCATGTATGAGCATGAAAACTATGCGTCATAGCAAAATGGTTTAGTGCCGCAACACACGTAAAACTTCAGCTGATATGCATTTGGAAATAAGCCCGGGACAAAACAGATATGTGGATGCAATCTGCAGGAGGTGACCACACACTGGGAGGATGTTTACTTCACAGTACGGCCACTGGGACATGCTGTCACCGTGGACAGGGAGACGTTCTGTGCACGTCACAGCTTATTTCTGTATCTCTGTCTCAAAGTCAGTGTTTGTCCCAGAAGAGGGTCTTCACAGTGAGAGCACTGTTTAAAAGCAAACGTCCCGATGAATGCGGCGAAGAGCATTTCAAGTGCCAGCAAACCATGTTCCTCACTCACTCGGAGGAATGCAGCCCATTGTCAATTGAAGTTGTGCAAAAGCCCCTGAAAGTGCGACCGGGGGATTGAAAGGAGGCTGGGAACAGTGTAGCAGACCCCCCTCGGAGTCTGAACATCCCGCTCCTCCCGTGCTCACCGGCGAAACTTCACTTGCTCCGATTCAGACAGGGTGCAAAGTTATTTGTGCCCCCTGTGTGAGGCGCTGATTTCACCAAACAGTTGTCGACTGCAGCGGTCGTGACCTTTGCTCTTAGCAACTGCCAGAGCTCGCAGGCAGAAATCCAGACACCATGGTAACAAGGCCGCTGGGATCTGCACGGGAACATTTTACTGAGAATTCTGAAGCAATTTCCAGCAGAAGATGAATGTAAACAAATCTGTCAGCAAACATTTGAAAAGCAGGGAGGGACACAACCAGTGTCCGAGTGCGACGCCTCTACTTTTCACATCGGTGGTGGTGAGTTCCTGTGTCGGTGAATCTAGTAAATATTTCACAAGCATTCCTCTCAGGAGGAGGAGAGCAATAAATTCCCTTTTCCAGATCTACACACACGAGTGCTCGGCCCACTTAGTTCCTCTTCCACGGTGATCGTCAAATCAAAGTCAAACACGCATCATTAAAATATCAAGCAGGACGCGAGGAAGACATCCCCGCGTGCTCTTTTCTGTCGCACAAGCAGGAGTTGCAACACAGATAATATGCCCAGCAGGAAAGACCATGGGAATGGCACCGCAGAGCACCTGCCATTCTTTACCAAGCATCTCCTTTTATCCATTAGTCTTCTATTTTAGGCCATGTGCAGTTTCCACACAGTATTATTTAAACATGCAAATCAATTATGGCTCTATGTTTACGACAGCGTTTATCTTACGTCCTCACGAGCTGATTCAGAAGCACCAACACCTTTATTCATGTGGGCAGCATGTTCAGATTATGGTCTTAAACAGCATTTAAACACTTAATCCCTGTGAACGCTTTCTCTGATACTATTGATATGTAAAATATGTGCTTACTCTGCTCCTTAAAGCCAACACGCTCACATTTATTCTCCAGATTTGTTCTTTTTGGAGCTGAAGACATTTCACTCACTGTGGGGAAACAGGGCTTTTAGTTAATTGTTCCAATCAGGGGCCTTTGCACTTGAAATAATTTATGTGAGTTTGTTTAACACAGAAACATTATAGCTGTACTGTGTGTTATAATTAAAGGCCACACCAAGACAAGCACATTGTAACATTATATTTATCCAGTCCTCCAGGTAGCGACTGCATGTTTATACTCTAACGCTGTTGAATATATAAGTGACAGGCATGATCTGCTCCCAGTGCACCACTGATTAAGTGGCTGAGAAACCCACCCCCTGCACGCTAAGGCTCTTACCCTGCAGTCACTGCTGCTAATGGATAACAATGAGCTGCTCAGATGCTGACAGCAGCTAAACGTGCTCCGGCCTGTCACCACACATTTGGCGGCATTTCAATCCCAGACGACGCAATAAAATACAATAACTTCATATAAAACGCACCAGCAATGATGTTACACCAACATTTATTATAGTACGATAAGGATTTTACAGGCTACGTGTTTCCGTTGTCTTATCACGCGTGTAAAGCCAGGTTTCAGCATAAAACTCCAGTACTGGTGAATATTGTAAAACTCTTCTCACAGCCTCCAATTACACAATTACAGAGGCCGCTGAGAGGGAATTATCTCTTCTGGAAGGAAGAGCAGAGAGGTGGGGACAACATGCCTGGCATGTGGCAACACATGCTGGATGTACGCGCCCCAGGCTGACACTGTGTACAACCTGTCAAAGTAGTAGTAGTAGTTCACGTACCACTACTGTTACCAAGTACCAAGTATTTACGGTTGAAAGTTTTAATTTCAGCTCTAAAGCTTTATGGTATTTCCACCGTCGGTTTGTATTCAGCCACTCGCTTCATAGGTAGTGCACTCAGACAAGCCACTCAAAATCTGACATTTAGAATTCATCATCCTTTCTTTGACGCTAATAAACCAGAAAATGCCAGTGAGCCGTGCATGTGGACGCTTTTATTCATTTTTGTGGAGAAACATTTAGTCCAAACAATCTGCATGAGAAAAAAAAAAAAGATTTACATGTTAGGGAGCTACAGCTTGAAATGTGTGATTAAGTGGACCGTAGCGCTGGATTTAAAATTGTAATGAGCACAGATTCTCGTGAGCATTTCCATTAATGATGACTCTGCCTCCTACAGGACTTTCTTCATTAATGAATTAATTTGGATTTCTGAAAACTGTGAGAAACATTAGTCATCGTTTTAGAGAAATCTGGATGGTTAAACCATTTCACTGTGTCTGACCTACGCTGCCGAAGCAACAAACACAAGAACCATCCTTTAGGGACAGCGGGAGCCTTTAGGAAAGTTCATCCCATCCTATATGACACTGTGAAGTGAAGGGAAGAGGATCTGAGAGAGAGCATTCCACGCCTGAACGAACGCAAACACGCTGGACCCTTTTCAATATTTTGAATTAAAAGCTGACCTGTTTCTCATGTAACTGCTTGTTGCACTGTAAATGAGTTTATTGAACGATTGGCCCGAACATCACCACAGGAAGCGAGAGCCGCGGGAATCCCCAATTACCGAATATCAGGCAGGTCCCACAAAGAAAGACCCTCGACCCATTTCCTCGCGACAAAGCTGCAGAAGTTTGAAAAGGCCGGTTTCGCCAGACGGAGCCTGGTCAGTCGCTCTGCGAGCAGCCAGACACACACAGAGATAATCTCACGGCCAAAAATTTGCACATGTAAGAAATTCCAACTTTTGTGCTCAGCATACAGCAAATGAGCAAGTGAGTTACATGATGGGTTCAATCTGAACATCTGAGGGGTTGAATCAGCTCTGTGAGAAGACAATCACACTAAAGAGAGAAGGATACAGAGCCTGAAAATATAATGGTTTGATATCATACTCTAATTACCTCTGATGTAAGAAGGGTTTGATAAATATCCCTGGTGCAAATGCAGAGTTTTAGAAATGCTAACAGTGAACATGTGCAATTCACTCAGTTGTTTTGTTTGGTTACATCGAAGCTCACTTTGTTAGTTATGACATTACATAGTGAAAGCACGCCTGGCTACTGGCGACTGGGTGAAATTGAATTGTTTCATCAACAGATTGAACCAACTGAACCAAAACCGATCATGATTCTTGATCTCATTCACTGTCTGACCCAAACAACCTGGTTGTGTTTGGGAGGTTTCTTTACAGAGGTCACACAGTTCACAGGTTGTGTCTTTATCTGGAAATCTGTTGCTGGACCTTTTAAAACCATGCATTGTTGTGTTTGTTTTATGTGATTAACAAGCACAGTTTAACAAGTTTAGACCTGATGCAAACGTCTCCGTTTGTCACAAGAAGCCGCTGACGAGTCTCTGGGGACAGAGGTGGATACAATAACAAGTAAAACTTTAAGTAAACAACTTCTGCAACTCACCCATAAGATAACAGCCTTTCTAGAGAGGTTTTGTCCAAGGTTTTGTCAGGAGACGCTCGTCTTGTCCACAGTTTAGGAGCGATGATAACTTTCTTGTCAGCAGGCTGCGGCACATCTCCTCCAGGAACACTCTGAGCCTGGTTCACGCCTTGCGCCCGGCTGGTGTGAACGTCTTTGACTGACGGCCAAAACTGCGCAGTCCACAACTGCAACTATGACTCAAGTCTCCACGAGGTCGTTCTTCTATTTTAGAAGTGGCAGAGGTCAAAGGACACGCAGCGACTGCGAGGACTGTGAGCGTGGAATGAGCGCTGTCATGTACTATAACCAGCATGCGCCCACGGGCTGCGAGTGAAGTATGTGTTTGCAAAAAAACAAAAAAAAAACAAGGAGACATATTTCATTCTGCATCTCAACTCATGCTCCAAGCAACCAGAGAATGTGCTCTTTACGAGCCTCTGATACATTTGTTAAAGGACAACCGCTGTCCATTCATGTGCGTAATTGTCTTGTCGAATAACCGGAGGATCAATGAATACAGAGTGAACTTTCCCTTTCTCGTCGCTTGTCCACTGGCTCCCCGTTTTAATTTGAGTGCAATACAGAAAGCTATCGTTTTAATACACTGTTCCTCTGCCGCTACACACACGCACACGGACACGCACACGCAGAAAGGGTTAGTGTGGGTGAAACAACACGCGGCTGCGGTGTCTGTGCGCTATGACTCACACACCCCTTCGACTTCACTAAACAATCCAGCTGCAGCCCAGACACGCGAGCTCTGAGGGAGCGTTTTCCACGAATGAAGGATGGTGTCGTGTTTTGACAGAGAGCTGGAACACGCTGTCATGTGAAGAGGAGGAATGTGGAGATGGGCAGGTATGTGAGGGGCGAGCCAGGTTTTGATCGCTGCTTCCAGCTTTTCAGATATGAAGATTTACTGGATTCTTGAGTTTTGTTCGTGACAATAAGCTGAAAAATGTCAGGGCTTCAGATACTTGCGAGGAAAAGAGTCATTCAGCGAACAGGTCAGATGATGATGAAGACAGGTCTTACATAGTCCACAGCTGGACGCCAACAGTTCCAGCGAATTTCACATTTGATAAGTTGACATTTCGTCTTCATCACAGTCACATTGAATGTTTTAATTAACACAATCAAAACCTCCCTCATATGGTAACACACACATGCACAGAGTCTCTACGTTATGCTGCCACAAACTATAAACAAACACGTGGAATAAAGTTTGTGTCCTCGCCTGCAAATCAGTAGAAACCTTTACTGACAGATATGTTTTATCTAATATCCTGCTATATCCTGACAGCCAAGGTTGAGCCTGTACATGTGTGGTTCAATATACTGAAAACAATTGCAACACTGAAAGAAAACTACCCAATTCATTAGTTTCTAATCGTTTTCATAAATTCTTCGAATGCTTGATATTGTCTGTGTCCTTTATTTACTGGTATGCTCTGATGTGACGCGCGCGCTCTGTGCTGACAATGAAAGCGCTTCGGGTGAAGAATGACAGCGCGCTTCCATCAGCGCTTTACAGTATGAACCCTGGATAAAACTCAGTGTCAAGTTGTCGATGGCGCGCCCCGTTCCCACAAGGTCCACTCTTAATTGTGAGGCAATAGAGAAGACGCCTACATTCCAATTACCACTCGAACCAGCGGTGAACAGCGCGTCCTGAACCTTGACACTACCCTCAGCAGAGACAGACGCGGGCGCGCTGCTTCCAGTTCGCGCATCTCCACCTATTATGAGAGCATTGTGCTGCGCTGACCCGTAATCTTGACCTTGCGTGTTGTTTCTCTTTGGCTTAAAGCACTTCACTGCTCATAAGTGAGATCTGTAGATTCTTCACCACGGCTGAGAGTCAGAGTTTGGTCACACAAAAAAATACAATTGTATAGTAAGTGTGTGTGTGGGGGGGGCGACTGCTCAAGTTGAAAACACTAGAGCTGAGACATACACGCGTTTGTTGGCTGCTCGCACTTAGTGTCAAAATATATCCCTAAGAGGGGGGGGGTGTTGTCGAAAATCCAGTTGCCATGGCAATGTAAAGTATGTATATGTCGTCTGTCCTCCCGTGGTCTAACAATGCCCCCTAGTGACACCCCGGATGGCCCTGCGCGCCAGGGGAGCGGCGCAGTCTGGAAATAGTCATTTCACAGTTACGCTCCAGCAAACTGAGACGCCAGTGGAGAATTTAAGCGAGTTCATTTTAATTCCAGTACTTAGCATATTTAAACAGAGTTCACGCAACAAACGTGTGTTCTTTATGTACTATTGCAGTGGATGGACGGTTGCTTTTTCCAGGGTGCAAATGAGATTCCTGCAGACTCAGTGCGTCTAACCTAACCCCCTGTGAATGTAGAAACTCTGAGCACGTTATTCATGTATGGGCGCAAACCTATTGCCCGGTTGTAGATGTGTTCCGTCTCTGAACACTAGGGGGAGAACATCTCGACGAGGTTGTAAACAACCGTCAGAAACCTTCAGGAAAATGGGAGTTTTAGTGGTCTGAGAATAAAAGTGGCTTTTAATAACCTTTAATTAACATTTTTCCTTTGGTACGTTTCCTGCCATAAAAAACACTGTGACATTTAATTTGAAAAATCTAAGAGAATGTTGGCAATCTTCCCCGATCTGTATTAGCCTGTATTTTGATTCGTCACTGACCCTCAGATAATTAATAGTGAAGGTGAAGGTGAAGAGACTGAATGAGAGAGAGCAGAAGAAACAGGCAGCGGAAGGTGGACGCAACACAAATGAAAAGGTCGCCATTATCTTTTCAGTTTTAAGGTTAGGATATTAAAATATTTTTGTGTCTTTCATGGTGATTTTTATATTAACGTGCTCCTGGCAGATTTCCTCAACAAGTCCTGGTTGAGTTAGAGGCGCTGGATCCTACAGATGAAGACAGCTGTCAGTCTGGTAGCGTACCTGCACTGACACCTCACAATTATGTGGAAGATTAAATTAGAATTTACATTATGGGATTCACATCATGGAGATTTCCACAGGCCTGTAACCAAAGTGTTCACCATTTTGTTACTGGTCCTTCTGCCATCATTCAAACTGTGAATATTAGCAACACTTCAAGGATGATCCATAGTACAAGGCTGAACTAGCACCCGCTGTATGAAATCATCCAATTATGTGTCTCTTTGTATTGAGCCTCAGCTTGTGGGCACATTGACCTGAAGGTGTCAGGGATCTTTCTCTGCATCCATTCCCTTC
The DNA here is from genome assembly GCA_030770545.1 of Macropodus opercularis. Classification (NCBI taxonomy): domain Eukaryota; kingdom Metazoa; phylum Chordata; class Actinopteri; order Anabantiformes; family Osphronemidae; genus Macropodus; species Macropodus opercularis. The sequence continues at coordinate 10,949,671 of CM061095.1, forward strand.
AGCGCGATTTTCAATATCTGCCTGCCATCCAGAACTCAGGTGTTCTTCGCGGTGTCTGATTCCACCAACCTTACCTTTAAGGGTCAAATTCATAAAAGAGTGCCAAAATGGAAGAGACAGGAGCGTGTGCAGCAACGCTCCTCACAGAATACAGGACATGTGTCCAAAAGGATAACGGGGCCATCGAGTATCTCAAAATATCATCCTGGCTTTGAATTATCAGGCATTTGTTGCCTGATGACACCGTGGGCAGTAAACAGAGAGACACTAGGAATAAATGTTGACTGATAAGTACAATCCAAGTGCGCTGCTTTTGTGTATTGACTCGGGACCGAGAATGTGAGCAGTATCAGTGTTGCAGTGAAACAAGAGGAGTTACATCATCACCACTTACACACATTACAGGCAGCTCTAGACTATTGACGCCCAGGAGAAAGGCTGAAATGAATGAAAGGTTGAATTACATTAATACACATGCACATTGGGATTATGTGACTAAGAGTTGCATTTGTGCTTTGTTGTGCTGATCCGTGGTCTGTGTGAGTCATCACACAACCCTGAGCTTTGCCTTTTCCACTGAGAACCAAAAAAAAAGGACGCAACATAACTTGAACTAAATGTCCTGAGCACTAGTCGGCTGCCATCACAGGTTTGTTGTTGCCTTTGTCCAGCTCGGCGTTAAGTCAGAGCTGAGTGCACTCAAACCTTGAACAATGCGTTGCCATCACTGAGCAGTGAGTACATTCAAATGAGCTCTTTATAAGTAATGAGTCGCGTTGAAATAGCAACGAATCTCCTTTTAGTTAGAAGGTAAAACCTCATGTTATTATGAATTCATCACAGAGGAGGAAAAACATTCAGCCAAAAGAAATGTCCGCTATTGTACAGAAATACTGCAGACGCACATACAGTACGTAGACAGTGAGAGAGACTCGTTCCCCGCAAGCATGCGTTTCATTAAAGGGCAGTAAAGTTCCTGTTTCACATGTCAGCGTGTTTACCATTATTCTTTATGTTAATTAAAATGTCTGAATTATTCATGCGTGTATTGAATGTTAAGATGTACAAACGCATCGGGAAACACATGTGTTCACCCTGAACCAGCTAATGATTATTGATTTGAATCTGAGAGCCAAGCAGATGTGCTGCCGTTCATGGTAGCCTTAATGAGAAAACTTTGCCTTTTTCACACAATTTCTGCATCATTTGTCACCAAAAAATGTGCAAGTTAACACATTTAGTTCTGCAGAGTGGTCGCCCATTACCAGCTGTTTGAGGCTGATTGTGTTTTTGCAGCTTCTTGAATGTGGGGATGTGATTTTTTTTTTTTCCTTTTTTAATGCGCCAAATGTTGTGCGTTGAATTTTGTCTGCTAATTGATGCTGAAGCACATCTTTAAAAATCAACTGAGATACAATTTTATACATGAGCTAAATCCGCTTGTAGCTTTTAATGTACACTGAGAGCAGGGTAATGGTTGGATCATTGACAAGCAGAGAGTGAAAACATTCATTAGGAAGAGACTATTGAAAATCCATACAGCAGTCTGTACCTTAGATCTAAAGTGTACATATCTAAATTCCAATCACCTAAGATAGATCCTTTCATTGACCGCTTAAGAACAATGTGTGAGCAAAGCGCCAGCTGGACGCCCACGGTGCAGGAAGCAAGCGCTTGGCCTAGAACCCGATAGGGTGGCATTGGCGTTGTTTGTCCCCCTACGCTGCAGGGTTCGCTTACGTATAAGCCTCTAATTCTTTCGAAATGAAAGTAAACACAACTCCCAACTGCCTGGTTTTCTCATGAAGGAGGCAAACATTTCATTTAAGGAGCCACAGCGCAGAGCAGGGCCGCGCTTGTCAGGTTAAGCAAGCTGGGTGACGCTGGAGAACTTTCCAAACGCGCTTTCCTGCCACTGTGCGATTACACTGGTTAATTTGTGGATGGTATTTTTGTAAGCATCCAGGTGACAGCGCTTGTTGAAATAAGCAATGACCCCTGACAAGTTATTTAAAAGATGCCTGCACTCTGCTCAAGTAATAATAATATACACGTAAGCTGATACTACATAATAAATGGTTTGCTCAGTTCATTGCATTTTTTGGGGGAAAGTGAAGTAAACATTCGTTTTATCTTGTCACCGACTGTATCTGGTCTCTAGAAAGATTAAAGAGAAGAAAATGTGACGCTGTAACCAACCAGGGGCCGTGTGTGATTGTGTAGATTCAGGCAGCTTCTTGCAAGAGGAAAATTGCCAATCTCATGTGAGCTTCAGTAGCTTTATTGATTGGAGATGTCAGACAACCTAATATTGAGCAGCAAAATTGAATCCTGAAAAGATCACACACACACACGGCGCGTGATGAGTCGCTGGAAAGCGGGTGAAATGAGAACTAAAATATTTATAGGTAATGAATATTCAGCTGAGAGTACATTTGTATCATCCCCCAAACAGTTTTACAATTTAAATATTTATAGCTGCTTAAATAAATGAAACAGTCACCTAAACATTGGGGACGTCTGTCTGAGTATGGCCGCTTGATATATGAGGCTTGTTAGTCTGAATTTCAGATGTCTGAAAGCGCGTTTCAAATCTGTGTATCTGCTTCACGCTGTCAAATAAAATATCCCTTGAATATGCAAGCTGGATAGACTTCCTGTCTAAAAATTCATAACACATGGCAAGTTGTTCCGTTTAACAGTCTCCTCTCACCACCCTTAACCACACTTAACACCTCCCCTCCCCCCGTCCTGACTCAAACGAAAGCATTAAAGCAATTTGGACTCGGTTATCACTTGATGTGTTGTAACACTGGCAGATTTTATAACCAAATGAGCTGCACTGGAAATGCCTGTTGAGATTGGCGTGAGGACGTGGGCAGTAATGTCTGCTGCCACCTGCTCAGCGGTGCAGGGCTGCGGGCTCTGTGTCTAATTCTGTCTGCAGCGTGCGTTTAGAAGTTGGGCACCTTTTGCCAATTTAATCTTGTCCAAACTTTGATATTAGCCTAGAGGTGCAGATACAGACCATCAGCCAGTCAGGTTCTGCAAAACCCCAGCTACAGTAGGTTCACGTCTGGCGCTGGGAGATGCAGGTGGGCCATTTATTTTGCACCATATCGGTTCGATTGAGAGACACTATGCACCAAATTACTGCAAGTGTGATGCACCGTTGCTAAGAGTACGACACTGTGCCTGTTTGAGAGCCGCCATACGTTCATAACTTGTTTTACCAGTTGCCTTGGGAAATTATATAATATGATAAAGACAACGTCTCAGAAAACATACTACACACTCGAGGAGACTGCTTCCAAAAAGAGCACCATCGATCACAAGTAGCTCCTCACAAACGCTGAAAACATTTAAGAGGCCATTTGCTTAATAACACTACACGCTGTCGGTGAATGACCATCCAGCTGGATCAACACCTCTGACTGTCTGTAGCAAAACTGACCAGTATGAGCCAAATTCTATTTATAGCTGCTCCAGCTGTGCGGTATTTTATTATAGTCATTATATATCAGGACGCTATTATGGTAAACTGCCTGCTTGATTTACCTTGATGCGTAATTAATGAAGTGGTGTTTAAGGCCGTTAAGCTCTTTCACACAGTGGATGTTTTGTCATTAGAGGAACATCTGATCCATGCTACGACATTTTCTAATAAACTTGCTTCGTGTTGCAAAGGGAGAGGATAAAAGCTAGTGGATCATAGATGAGATCATTTTCCATCCGTCTTTCACAACAACATCCACTGCTGCAAAATTATTCCAGCAGGGAGCTTCACCTTAAAGGTTCAGATTTGCTTTTTGCTTTTTTTATAGTTCCAACTTGAAATCAAGACCTTAAATTTCTCCCTTCATTAGCTGTAACACTTGCTCTACTGTACCTGTATCCGTCATTTGAAAGAAATGAAACAGGCAACGACGACTTGTGAAAAGTCGTAATTTGATTCCATGGTTCAATTACAGATCATTTTTAATTTACACTTAATGGTTATTAAATGAGTCAAGCTGTGAATTGCTGCCATGTGGATATTTATAAATAGATAGATGGACAGATAGTGCATCTCCCTGTTGAATTTACTGGACTCAACCCAGGTCAGACCTCACCAGCTGCTTCTCAACCAAATGTCTCTTCTGTAGCCAAGATAATTTTTTTATTGACCTAGAGGAGAACTTATCTCAAAATAGAGATTTCCCTTCATTAGCCCATTGCAAGCCCCCCCTGCATTAGAGAGTGAATTCTTGATCTTCCAGAGTAATGGACTTCCACACCCAGGGAACAGCAGTGTGCAATAAAAGGCATGTTGGCCCATTAGTCTTCTATGCAAGGCTGTTGAAAACAGTCTTGTTAATGAGCTAAGGCTGCAAGAAACGCTGGAAAAAGAAAGCAACAAGTGAAATGGACTGAGTTCATATGAGAGAGCGAGGGATAGAAGGCTCTTAGTGTGGTTTATTAAATGAACTGCAGAAAACACCAAATCATTTTATACACACCATCACATAGTGACAGATGTTTGTACGTGTCCATGGACTATACATTATACAACACGCTAAAACACTGGAGAGGATATATTGTTTTGCATAAAATGATGTCTACACAGGTGAAAGTGATGTAGGTTTACATATTTGCAGCCATAGCTGTTCAATTTTTGATGAGACAATAAAGTAGTCGACGTTGGGCTCCCTCTAGTCCTGGCAAAGTGACAAATCTGCTTCTACCAGTGTTCCTGTGCATGTGGGTGTGTGTACGCTTCATTCAAGTTCGCTTCATGGTCCTGAAACACACGCATTTTTCTGCCTGAAGGATTTCTGTCAGGTGTGCAGTCAGGAGTGGAGCAATGTTCTGCGATCAAGAAACATCATAATTAACATCTTAAATCCCATTTGAAGAGCCTGCCGCGTGTGAGATTTCCTCCGCCAATTTGTGTGAAATAGCTGTGTTTTGCTGTCTGCGGACTGACCTGCAGAGTGAGCAAATTAAGCGGCGATGTTTTCCCCTGCAAAACTGGGTTAAACGTGGGGCTCCCTGCGTTGTGTGATAAGCGCAGATCCTGCAACCATTTGCACTTTTCTTTGTGCTCTCTCAAAATTAGACAAGCTGGTAATACAGGAGCATTTGCGCAGACCCTTCTCAGTGGTTCAGAAATAAAACCTAATGACTTTTGCAATGCACATCATGCATGCACAGACCACAAGCGCACGCCCGCGTGCCGGGACACGCGCGCACCCCGAAGGAAGCAACGCGCTGAGGGTTTGCTGTAAAGATGGTTAATCCGCAGGCCCAGAGAGGAGCTGGGCAAAAATTTCCTGGAGGAAGCTTTTCACAACAAGCTCCTAGGATCAAGTGCATGAATAAATTACAGTCATAATTAAAGCAAATGTCAAATGGCTGCTGCCTGGAACATTATTAACGATGCCCTGGCCATGTTAAAGGAACCTGAGCCTGGAATGAGGATGATCAATGCAGGTTTAATGGGGCTCCTAGCAGACTGAGCGACTATAGGACCTACAATAACACAGTTATACTACAACGAGGCTCATGCAGTGGAGATATTGACCTGTCTATGCAGTATTTTTCACAAAGGGGCTGGTCTGCGAAAGGTCTGTGGTTATAAAGAACAGAGATTCTGAGTCTGTGTTGGCGCATAGAGACAGGCAGATTATCTGAGAGTGGGAGAATGAGAAAAGAAAAGTTGGAAGAGAAAGCGGTTTCTTTCCAGCCTTGTCAAGGGAAATACGTCTTTTCACCGTGAACCAAAGCTGTCAGCGGATGCTTATCAAAAAGAGTGACACGTCAGCCTTCTGCAACTTGGTACGTGAAACGACCTAATTTCTTTCAGTGTGCAAAGTAAATTTTCTTTATACGGCCCAAAGTCTCAAACACTCAAGTACAGCAGCCTCAGCTTCCCTGAACAAGAAGGAACCGAGAGGAAGAATCCCTGTTTGTGATGGGCAGACATAACTAGACAGAAGTGGAGACGTATGACTAATGATATGAAAAAAACACAACAGTTGGTTTCAACAAATAATAACAATAAAGAAGGAAATGTCTGTATCACTGTATGCTTGCATTTAGGAACCTGCTCCTATGTTTCCCTAAGAACCAGGTGCATTTGTTTGTCCCGTAGACAAGAAGCTGAGTTGTACCCACAACAGTCAGAAACAGGTTTGAGTGATGTCATTCAACCCCCCAGCATGCACTGCTCCCACACAAAGAAGTCACACTCTCACGTGTTTGAGTCATTTTAACACCCCTCTCTGCAGCTCCATGTTTTCAGCCACTTGCAGCTCATTATATTGCTTTTCTGGTACATGTTTGCTCGAGTCCCAGTGGCTCTCTCAGACCCCACATATTATATCTGGCAGCCACTCCTAGCTCATAAGCTCACACACCATGATTTCATGCTGCCTGTCTAGGGTGAAATGAATGCTCGCTGAAGTAAACAAGTGACTGGTGAAGAAGGTCGAACACGAGCTGCTGGTATCTATTTGTCTTTTGTCTTTGACACGCCACGCTGTCTAGTGGCGAGAGGTCTCCGGAAGACATTTGATAAAATTAGTTAACATGACAAAAATAGGTTTCATAAGAGGTTGCAAATGGTTCTGTCTGTTAATGCTGAGACAGAGAACTTATTCCACACGGTCTGACAATGTCACATGCTCTGTTCCAAGGAGTCTCTGAGCTATTTCACTGTACTTATACTGAGATGCATTAAGCAATACACAATGCATTTACATGAAATCCAATTACCGGACAAGCAACTGGTCGAACTAATACTATTAAAGATGGCTCTGTTCCATTAGGTGGGTTTTTTATGTACATGTTCAATTAGTGTATTAAAATCAGTGGAAGGCAAAAAAAAACACACATATTATCATAAAATCTTTATGTTTAACTAAGACAGAAAAATGCAACAAAGCAAAAGACTCAACCTTATTAACATATATATGATAAATTATACAACATGATATAAGCTAAAGTGGGTGGGAGCGCTGTGGATTTTGAGTTTTGTGAGATATCTGGTTCATCTGGTTTAAAATGTGCTTAATGGTGTTGCCTTAGATGAGAAGATCAAGCAGCATGGATGCAGCAAGACTCCCACCACCATCCGGACCACGTGGCTGTGGAAAACCTGCTTTCAACGCACATAAACGTTGTCTGTACAGAACAGATTCAGAAAAGAAAATTGACCAGGAAACGCTGATCCTGCTAGTTGTAACTAGTTTAATTCTAGTTTGAGGGTTTTGACAGTAGCCCTCTAGTGGTCAAATGAATACACTGTGCAGCTTTAAAATTCCTCCCACTGTATGAGCTCATAGAAAGGTCACCATACTTACAACAACATGATTATTACGGCAGCAGAATACGCATGTTTTAATCTACTAGTCAAATAAAGTTGCCTACATTTGAAGGGTCCTGCCCTTTAGGTGCTGTGATAAATATGTTAGTGAAGTGACGCAGTGTGCCGCAGGGGGGCGCAGTTCGCCACCAGGTGCGTCTTCCTCCCTCCTGCATCTTCGCATCCCAGCGTTGCTGGTACTGGCTGCTCTGTCGCCGCTGTACATCCCACTTCTTCTTCTTCGCAGGCGGAAGGAGGAGGAGGAGGAAGGAGGAGGGGGAGGAGGAGGAGGAGGGGGGAGGCTGACTTGATGCGCATAATAAGTCATCCCTGCAAGACCCCGGTTCCCCAGCGCAATTGTCAAATCTACACGTGTTGGATTGAAGAGCGTAAACACGGACCTCCAACAAAACAAAAAACGGGGGGATGCTTCCGATGTGATTCGGCGCAGCGAACAACGTGGGTGTTGCATGTGTCCGTGTGTATGTTGTCCTGCTGGGGAGTGGAGGCGCGGGGGGGAGGCAGCGATGTGAGCCGCGCGTGTTTATGCCTCCTGCTTCACCCTTCGTCTCTGAGCGGCCACCGGCTCGTTTTCACCTGTGTCAACGACCTTGCGATTGTGACCGAAATGTTCCTAACGAGGTTTCCATGGAGGATCCATCTGTCGCTTTTTCCGTGAGGGCTGGAATCGGTTCCTCCTGCTCCCGAGACATTTCAAGATAAGAGGTAAGACGAGAAATAAAAAAATAAATTGACATGCAGATAGAGGTGCTGCAAAATGTGAACGTGCACAGTAGAGACAGCTGGATTATTACATTTATATGCTGAAATATTTACTGACTTTAACAGGCCCGGATTGGCTCATCAATTCCTAATCCCATATATATGATATATGAAATTAGACTGGAGCAGAGACGTGCCCTCCCAACTGCAGCCCATTCCTCCACACTGAGTAGAGACTGACGGGCAGGCGTTCACAGCCAGACACTTCATCCTTTTAAAGGAGTTGCTGTTTTTGTTAAACTGCTGTGGAGACGCTGTTCCATTAGTCACATGTGGGATTTTAGCCTCCTGACTGCTCCTGACGTTCCCGCCTCGTGAGAACGGGGGGCCCCACTTCACCTCACCCTCCGAGACACGGCTGCATGGCCAACGCATCCTGCCAATAGAGCTAAATCAGCCTTGGGTGGGAATGCACGCGTGGCGTTCGCGTGCACGCGCCCGTTTGAAGAGGTAAAGGTAAAGAACACACACGCGCGCGCGTTCGTCAAACCTTGAGCAGTCTTGTTGTGAGGATTGGCTTCATGCCTGCTGAGATACAGTAAGTGAAAAAGCTGCAGTCACACACACACACACACACACAGAATTTGTGCAACATTCACCAGGTAATTGCAGACTGGTATGCCACGATGTCAGCTGGAATATCTGTGATGAATGCAGCTCAGGCCTTAAAAGTACACTCCCACTCCTCCAGCTGGGCTATTTGTTCAAGCAGCGTGTTACTTGGATGCGGGCAGAGTGTGATGGAGGTGGTAGATGTCGTGATTATACATTATTATTATTTTTGGTGTGTGTGTACCATGCTTGATTGAGAGTGATTCATCCTGTAAAGCTTGTTCGCTACCTTCTATCACAGTCACAGCATCATTATCCCGGAGTGCATGCTGAGACTGCGTGTGTGTCGTTATGGAGTTTTATGTACGAATTTGAGTTCGATGCCGTCGCTGTGAGGACATTTTGGTTGGCCCTCACAACTTCAAAGGTTGTTTTAGGGCTCGGTTGTGGGGTTGTAGCTGGATTTAGGTTTAGGTGAGGCATTTAGCTGATGGCTGAGGTTAGGCTAAGTGGCTAGGGAATGCATTTAGTCTATGAGTGCGGTCAGAAATCTATAAAGACAAGTGTGTGTGTGTGTTGATGTGGGCGTTTTGTGTGTGTTCGGTCTCACGGAGCAGGTACATGTACGTGTGAATCACCGAGTGTCGTATCGCTGGCAGAATTCTGTAACCGTGTCTTTTGCAATTGTAAATGATTTATTAGATCTGCATGAGGGAAAAAAAGGAACACGTGGCATCCGCTGTTACACGGCGCCATTCTTGACAAAACCCCATTACAAAGGCAAACCATAACATGCAAAGTCGACAGGAGTGTAATACCCACTGTGCCTTCCACACACCAATCCTCAGTCCTGAAGTGCCAGCAGTTTGCGCACTGTGGGGCTGTCACTGAGGTAAGGCGTGCAGGACTCTTCTTGAGAGCAGGCGTACCAATCCAATTTTGCAGACTTTGGCGGATGAAAAAACGACTGAGCAAACATGAAAGGTTGGGGAGAAAATCCTCGGTGAGACCCCACGTGTGTGATTTGACATCCAGGCAGGTGACAAACAATTAGACCCCCCATAAGTAGCGCTGTGAACCGAGCTCTCTCCGGGATTAGGCCACAAATGAGCCGCACATTACGGCTTATGTCTTCTAAATGGAAAGTGAGTGTATGCGTCTGTGGAGGCAGGGTGTTATATATATGTGTTGTACACAGTGAGAAGCTGGGTTTGGTGTGTAGGTGTGTGTGGGCTGTGTGACATTTAGCAGATTGGTGTTATTATCTGTGTCTGCCCTTAATATATCTTGAACACCTCTTGAAGAAATATGTTTTGTGTGCGTTTCTGCGTATGTACAGCCTTTTACTCGTGTGCATGTCTTGTCAGGAGCACGCCTGCGTACACAGATCTGCATCCAGTCCGCACGCGTGCATGCTGGGTTACCGCCGGTTCGCTGTTGTGTGTATGTTTGACATTTCATAATTGCATCATTAGTCGCTCAGTCTTCTTCTGCAAGAAACGGGTACATTGCAATTTGTAACACATGCTACGAGCAGACAGACACTTGCCCTTGATTATGGACCTGGGTGGAATGGCTGCCTCATCAGGCTGTCTTGATTCACCCCAGCATGTGGGGAGACACATGCTGCTGTGGGTGAATCTAATTGATTGGATGGCACCCAATTCCCAGGTCCAAGTCTCCTCAGGCAGCCAGAGAGTGAATCCGTCCAAATGAAGGATGAGCTTAGGCGTTGGTCGCTCCCCTAATAGATTGGCACGGGCTTTTTCCCATATGCCTCCGGTATCACCCTCAGACATCTCTGGGTGCAAGTTGGTCACACTGCATGGCACCAAGTGACGCTGCCGGGATCTTCATTGATTAGAAGTGTTGGAATGGACTGAACAAAGATGTTACGTCACGCATCAGAGTCCGTATTCCGTGATTTTCTCACTTCCAAATACCACACCTGATCCTTTTTGTTGCCCAAATGATTAAAAGGCACGATTTTAAGAATGCGATGAAATGTTGGGGCTTGTTAAGTTTTACAAACAAACGTCTCCTTCCGCCAGGTCAAGCTCCCCGCTCTCTCCAGTGCCATTTCAAAGCTTATTGGATGAAAGTCTCATTTGTCCTTGGCTGCCCAAGATGACGTTGCCATGGAAACAGCTTCTACTGTTATCAGTCATCGACTGTCTGACAGGTAAACCACCTTTTTATATGAGTAATGATTCTTTCACGTTTGCGCATTTACAGTTGTGAGATGATTTCTGAACAGCTGAAAATCATGTCAGTGTCAGAAGTGATGGGACGGCCCGGGTTTAAAGCGGCGCTGCTCGGTATCGACTTCCACTCACAACAAAGACACAGTACTTTTAATCTTCTTCACTCCCCTCCGAGTGTATGCTCATCAAGAGACTTTGCTTTGGCTGCACTTCGTACAGGGTTCGAATCCAACCCGCCAAAGACAACAGACTACCGCCGTACAAAAATACTATTGTAACATTGGTTACTTAAAATGTTTTGACTTCCAGTGTGATAGAAATGTCAGGCACACCCTCTGCACCGACATGATCAGAGGATTAAGGAGGCCTTTCTACCTCTTTGTTCAGATGCTAAAGTGTGTTACTGGTTGTCTGACAGACTGTCTGGACAGCGGGTCCTACCATGGTCCAAGATGGAGGATGGAGCCAGGCGACTTGTTCATTCCCGTTGACTCCATAGAGGAAGAAGCTACACTGACCTGCGACGCTAAGGGATCACCACCACCTCAGTACAGGTTAGAGCACAATTAAGACGTGCGTAGACAGAGAGATTTCAAATCTCATGTTGAATATGAAGGTGCTTTCTCCCCTCCTCATTATCTCCAAATTAGCCCGCTTGCATACAGACACTCATTATGCCTTTACTAATTCAGATTGACTAACACACCACCAATCTGCCTCTTATCTTGCCAGATAGTATCTTAGTGACACATGTAGCATCTTAATGATCGTATCCCCTTCTTAAAAAAGCCATGAGAGCAATGCAGGTTGCTAGACACCAGTTGGCACCAACAGGCATTGATTACAAGAGTCTTTGGCGTTCGGCAGTGGAAATACCGCAGCGCGGCCAGCGTAGATGAGCTGAATGACAGCATTACGGTCTATGTACGCTCATTATTTCAGGCTTTTCACATTCTCCACCTAAAACCAGGTATTTTCATGCGCTGATTAAAGGTGAGATGAGCATGTTTAACGTGGCGTCTTGTCAAGCTGACTGTGCTAAGCTCTGCATGCCCTCAGCACCTCTCTGGCTCCTCTCTTGAAGTGTAAATGGGCTCAAACTGCTCCCTCGCAGTTCTTCGCCTTTCTCCCTCTTCCTCTCTTCTGCCAGTCCTGTCACTCACAAAGATATGAGCGTTTCATAGTAAGCATACTCCAGCAGCATGGGAGAAAACCGCATCTTATAGAAAAAAGCATCTTCTTCATAGCAGGTCATAAAAGCACTGTCATATGAAAGTTTTATTTTTATCTGAATAGAAGGTGACTTGTCTAACCTTTACTTGACCCGAGTCTGTATCTTTGCAGGATCGTCTGAAACGCTCAACTTTCTCTTTGCTCAGATGGTCAGATAATATGTGTTCGCAAAATGAGTCTCAAGCAGCGTAATTCAGTTTTGGAGTTGCTATTCAATCATCTGCCCAATATTCAGGACACTACAGACTAGCAGGGGCTCATCAGCACAGGTCAAAAAGAGGTGAAAATGGTGCCTCCGAGATAAAAGGCAGAGTGCATGCGGGTGGACACGGGATTGTGTCAACAGCCAGGCCAACCCTTTAAGCATCGTCTCAATACGTCCTGAAGAAGTAGTGAGGTTAATCTCAATACATACAGCACGGTGACACAGCTATCGAGTATAAGTGCCTAGAATATGGCACTCATCAACATTCAATGGCTTATTCTTGTGGAAAGTTTGCCATTATGGCCTTCATGTCTTTCATTCCCACTTAAGGGACAAAGGATAGAAGAATTTGGCTGAAGGAAAGAAATTGTTATTTTTAATGCTTTGAGAGAAATGATGGAACATTCTTGAAAAGTGCTCTGTCCTTGAACCCATCAATGCTCGCTTTTTGAATCGCGTGATCGAGTGGTGTGGTGACAGAAAGAAAGCCTCTCTCTGAATAATGAGACTTGTTCAAATCAGTGAATTAACTTCATGTTTTTAAGAGTACTTTTAGTTGCCTAATTTATGTGATAGTGCAATCTGAGCCTGCTGTGCAAAGAATTTTTTTTTAATACCCCACAGCCTGCGAAGTGTGGGACGCAGGCAATAGAAGGTGAAAAGGAGTGCAGAAAGCGTCCTTTGTTATACCAACCCACTATTACCGCTTGCCAAGTGCCAATGTTTTGTCCTAATGAGAAGGCAAAGGTGGAATAATGTTGCATTATGTAAATACAATGTGACAGAGAAGAACTAATTATAGTTAGACTGATGATAATATCTAGGATGGCCTTAAAAAACCTTTATCTTGAGCCTTTCTTCAATAGCAGACAACAGCGTTGTGTGTGATACTCTAAGATTAAACTTTAATGGTCCCTGTGGGGGAAAATGGGAAATAGCAATAGAGCAAATAGTGATAGAGCAAAATAAAGGAAAGCGGAGTTGAGACATACAATATAAATAAGAAATTAGCAGATGACAGGTTACATTAAGACGTACTGTACCCAGTAGCACTGGGATGTGTAAGTTAAACAAATGACACAGGCCCGTGGATACTGGAGCAGTGTCAATTACAGCATAATTAGATTACAGTGAAAGAAACGAAAGAACGGAATAAGAATTCAATGACTAATAATAAAGACGTCAGTGTGGCCAAACTACAGAGGACCTTTAATTTGACATACATTCATCAAGGTGTTCTATAGTATTTGCCTAAACCCTTTTTTGTCTGACAGCGTTTATCAATTTGAATTAAGTGTAATGAGCCTTATAGCACTCAAACACAATCTACTACAGCAGATGTGTATCTGAAAATCCACCCGTCCATCTTTCCATTATCCTAAATGTTTATCCTGTTATGGGTTGCAGTGCTGCTGGAGCCAGTCCCAGACGTCACTGAGTGAGAGGATGTATCTGAAAACACTCTTACTAAATTTAAGGAAACGGTTGCATTCATCTTTTCCTTCATGGCCATGTACCAACAGAGACGGCAGCCGTTCTAACATTACTACCTTACAAGGCGATTATCTTGTTGATGATGCTCAGCCAACAATACTGTTGCCACTCTGAAAAAAATGCGCAGCGACTCAAAGAGGCTAGCGCTCAAACCTAAAGCGAAGGCCAAGATGTCCATTTAGTATCTGCTTCTAAATTAGGACATGATGAAGTTATATTTGGAACTAAAACAGAATATCTGCTTTACGTTGCATATTAAAGAAATGTCCGCTACCTGAGCAAAGTCCTGTGTCAAAGTGACAGACCATATATGTGGTGCATCCAGACTGGACTACTGTCCTCACTAGCAGCATGTCATAACAGCTACTGAGTTCAGACTGGAATAGGCCAGAAATATCACGTTTTCCCTACATTACTGTAGCCTCTCTCCTGTAAAATGTAGAATAGAATGTAAAATCCCTCTCCAGCCATGAAAAGCACTGATTGATCAAGCTACATCATATGTTAAAACCCTTATAGTTGCATGTTATCCCAACAGAACCCTTTGCAGATCTAGAGTTCCCAAATGGCGAATGGGAGGCGCTCAAGCTCCTCCAGCCTCAATCCTTTCAGACTAGACTTAAAACCTTCCCTTTTTGATGGAGCTTATAGTTGCAGCTGGCTCAGGTCAGCCTCTTAGTTACGCTGCTATAAATTTTGATGGCGAGGTGGAGCTCCTGAGATGCACTGAGCACCTCTCTTCTGCTCCCTCTATCCATTTATACGCCATCACTGCTTGTTAATAACTTAGTGTCTTCAGGATGCTGTAGCTGTGCTTCTTCCACACTGCCTTTGTCTTTTTTTTAACCTTTTTCACTTTCTATTTTCTGCGCAAGCCAACGAATCGAGGCAAAGGGTCACCCACCCCATTAAGAGGTTTCTTTCTCTCCAATGCTCCCCGTTTTGTTTTTTATCGGGTTATAATTCTATATTGTAGTTCTGTAAGGACTTGTTTTTTTAGTTCATTATATTAACATTTGGTGTAACTGGGGGTTACAGAAATCAGTTGATTTAATTTGTGTGGAATATTAAACAGAATGCGTTTTGACAAAAAAACAAAAACCGTTTCTTGTTGCTGAGTTTGGTAGAAAAGTTGAAGCACAGCAGGAAAGTAATTAATAGAAAAAGTCACAACTACGAAGTCCAGGCTGTTCCAAACGTCAACCTGCGAGCCTGCAAATTCCTTGACACCAGCACAAATAGAGAGCATATTATTCTTGCCTCCAGTGAGTCACTTCAGTTCGCTGTATTGTCCACTCACCTCCTGTCAGACCACCTTGGTTGGGAGAAAGGAATCTGCAGTGCATTTTGCCAGGGACTGATGGTGTCTTTGCCCTCACAGATGGTCATTGAATGGGACTCTCATAAATCTGGGCTTGGATCACCGACGGCGTCTGTCCGGGGGCAACCTCATTATAAGCAATCTGGACCGCTACCAGGATGTGGGGATGTATCAGTGTATGGCCTACAACACTGTAGGAGCCATCCTCAGCAGGAGGGCCAGTCTGCAGTTTGCCTGTAAGTTGTTGACAGAGTTTGTCACTCTTTTCTCCGTAGCAGTGTAAGTGAGCAGGACATGTTTGCATTGTTTATTACCTTAATGTGAAGCTACTTAACTGTAAAACTTAGTTTTAATAATTCTTCAGTGTAGGTTGCTAAGCTTGACCACCGCTGTCGGTGTTTCATGGGGTGTACTCTGCTGGAACGTTGCGTGACAGATATTTTAATAAGGACTGAAACCGTTTACTTTGCCTGGGACATGGTGATAATACTGTAATGGAACAGAGAATAAGAAGACGGCAAATGAATGAGAGCTGCAGCAAAAAAAAGGCAGACTGAGAAGTATTTCACATCACGTAAATCTAGTTGCGAAAACAGCAGCATCTCAAATGAATAAACACTGAATACTTACTATTCATGGACTATTCATTAAAAGTTTTTCTTATGTAAATCACAGCAACACGTCTTTTTACACCTTCACTCTGTGCTGGTATCTGACATGAAGATATATTTGGTTTGGATCGACTGGCAGGCCAAATAATGACATTTAAAAAAAACCTTAACAACGGGTCTTTACAGACATAATGTCATGGTTACGCAGAATAATCTACACAGCTCACAGATAAGACTTTTAGCTATTTTCACCTTTAGATGAGAACGGTCCCCACTGAAAAAGGTTTGCAGCAAAGTCTGAACAAACCACCTGGGGCAGCGGAAAACCTGTGTACGTTATGTACCCTGTCACAAATGCACTGGACAAAATGTAACTGCAGTATATCAGTCACATCTGACGAATTAAAGTTAGTTTAGTTCATAACGTCTTTGAGTTTGGGTGTAATGTCATTAATGCAGTGGGTTAGTTGGGGTGACTTTAAACATGAAGTCAGGCAGTTGCCATGTTATGAAATGTATTTACTGTAGGTTCTGGGTTGAACCGCTGGTGCGCTACTTCACAATATCCCTTAAAACAAGCCGTGTTCTTTCTCCTCCTCGCTTTGTAGAAGTGCAATTCTCATGACAATTTCCTTATGGGCTTTTGTCAGTGTGTTGCTGAAAGCTTTTACTCGGTTCTGTTCCGCTAGGATATGGCAGATCCTGCCGTGATCCCTCCTTTCATTTCTTTTCCCCTCAGACTTAGATCATTTCAAAGTCCACTCCAGAAGTGCGGTGTCAGTCCGAGAGGGACAAGGAGTGGTGTTACTTTGTGGAACACCCACTTCCTCAGGAGGTAAACTGCGTAGACTTAACCTTAAAGCCTGTGTTTTGTTTTCTGACTGACGTGTGACCCAACATGTGTCCACGAGTGACTCATTTGCATCCTCGTTTGCCTTGCAGACCTCACTTACGCGTGGGTCTTCAACGAGTACCCATACTTTGTTCAGCAAGACAATCGGCGCTTTGTCTCCCAGCAGACGGGAAACCTTTACATCGCTAAGGTGGAGCCCTCGGATGTAGGGAACTACACCTGTGTGGTGACAAACAGCGTCACCAAGGGCAAAGTGCACAGTTCTCCCACTTCTCTGATCCTCAGGACAGACGGTAAGACACAGCTTCTTTCCTTTCAGGGATGTATCAAGCACCTTTGCTTTTAAGGCGCCTTTAATCATCGTGCTCATTGTCCTGCACTACAGTTGACTCACTGAGTGCTAATGCCTGCAAGTAAACAGTTGCTCCTCAATGTAGGCCAGCAAACAAAGCACCCAAATCTCTTCTTTGCTGACTTAGCTTTCTTTTAATTCGCGTTGCCTTTAAAAGCTTTCCCTGTGCTTTTACATGAATTTTCAAGCTGGTTCTCGGTGGTCTGTTGTTCCAGCCCCTGTTACGCGTTCATAGAAAGAGTGCATGAAAATTGCCTCCTGAATGAATTAAACATAAGCCATACGTCGCTGGACCATTACATTGAGTGTTCTGGAGGCCCGACCAGTTAGTTTCCACTCAGTGGACTGTACCGTGGCTGCATGGATTTAAATCCCATCGCATTACTTTCCGATCCCGGTCTTGAGTCCTTTCCTTGGGTGCTGATGGAAACAATAAAACACTAGAGGATGGGAACTGCCCACTCAAGCTTTAAAATAATGGATAAACAGGCAGACTGGCAGAAGCTGAGATTTTCAAATATGCTAAGTCTATTCCAGCAAGATAAGGTTCTGAATTATTCTTGGCTTGTATTTCACTGCACTCCGGTGACTGTACGCTTAAGTGATGTGCTACTCAGGGTTTACCCAAGAGAGAATGTTTGCTCATGTGTCTTCTATGCCTCCTCTGTTAGTGTTACAGTGCGGTTGTTTGGTCCATGACGCCAGCCATACTGCTTGTTAAGTCGTGAGTTAAGGACGACTGAGCACCTTCTTGTGCTTACTCTTCACAGGAGTGATGGGCGAATACGAGCCGAAGATAGAAGTTAATTTCCCTGACAATGTACCTGCTGCCAAAGGATCAACAGTCACGCTGGAGTGTTTCGCCCTTGGGAAGTAAGCTGAATTCCTTGAAGCATGTTGCTAATCTGCCACAAGCCAGATGAGGAACCTCTGGATTTCCACGTAGTAAACCCACTGTGGCAATTATATTAAGAGAGCGACATCAAGCCGCGATTGGCCTGAAAGCTATGTGAGATCTCTTTTGTTGTTGGGTTGGGTGAACTCGAAACCGTTCACGCACGGGCGGCGTCGCGAAAAGGCTTTAAGCTCCATCAGACGCTGTATTGCAGGATTACACACGCCTGCGACCTGAGCTGAGGTCTTTAAATTCCAAGGCGTGAGGTTTGCTTCTGCTCCGTCTCGCAGCCCTGTGCCGGAGATCACCTGGAAGAGGGCTAACGGCGTCCCGTTCCCCAGCAAAGTCAAGATGAAGTACTCCAACGCTGTGCTGGAGATCCCCAGCTTCCAGCAGGATGACACAGGAGGATACGAGTGCGTGGCTGAGAATAAGATGGGCAAGAACACAGCCGCTGGTCGACTGGCCTTTTATGGTACTGACACACAAAACTGTTGCTCTGGGTTTTGTTCTTCTGCTGTTGAATTCAAGTTCATTTCAACAGCTACTTGCTAAAAACACACATAGGTAGAAAATGAATTACGTTCTTTTTTATTTCTATATAATAATCTCTGCAGGTTGTAATTTTACTGCAGGTATTACATGTTGAGATCCCTGCGTGCGTCTGGCACCGTGTTTTTCCGTGGATTTCAAAGACAGGGAAAAATGACAGTGTTTTAAAATTGGAGTTGGCAGCATGTACAGTGCTCGTGAATTGAGCAGTGCTTATTATAAGCATAAATCTCTACCCATGAAAATTCTTGAAAGGCTGTAAATATGTGAGTGGGGGGGTTGTGTGCAGACAGGGGTGACTGGTGGAATAGACTGAATGGAGGTGACAGGCTGGGGTGAGTGGAGGTGTCGGGTGGAAGCTTCCTGCTTTGTGGCGTGCTGTTTGGTGCTAATCTTGAGTTGCCACAGGCTGCTGACACATTTAAGTGATGAAACTGAGTGATACCCTACATTCACTCTCCTCTCCTCTGCCCCGTCTTTAAAAACAGACGCGTTATAATTTCCACTGCTTTCCTTTTAACTGTCTTGGATGCAGGCGGCTTAATGAGATAATTCTTGCTCCCTTTGCAATCTGCCCTCCTGTTTCTTCTCTGATATTTCACTGGAGGATATTTCTGTGTCCTCAGCCAAACCCCAGTGGATTCAGACCATGAAGGACACGGCCCTGGCCATAGAGGAGAGACTGTACTGGGAGTGCCGAGCCAATGGCAAGCCCAAGCCCTCCTACACGTGGCTGAAGAACGGCCAACAGCTTCTCTCGGAGGTAAATTACTACCAGCGTTTCATTTGAAAGACTTCATTTCTAGCCTCTGCTCGTCCTTTCGTTCCTGGAGAGAAACGCGCTGCTGTTTTTGCGAGCGAGTCCAGAGCGAGAGTGTAAACATCTTGTCGAGGTGCGCCAGTGACGAGACGTGGATGTAGCAGTCGCTCATTCCGCTCTGCCTCGGCAGATTACACAGTCTCAGACAGTGGATCAGTGTGGTTCCCTGGAGATTGCTTCATTTTCATTATTCATGGCACATGTTTAAGCTCCTCCAGATTTAGGGACAATGTGTTTAATCTGCTGTGAAATACACTGTATATAGCAGCGCACCTAACTCCGGATCAGCAGCTTTAAACTTAACTGGCCTTAACATGCTGCCGCTGTTTCTTTTCTTAGCAGCAACCAGGATGGTTCTGAAAAGGAGAGGATATGTGTTCTGTGCTCTTTTTGGAGCATTTCCACTGTAAGATAACCTCGATTTGGTCTACGCCTGCTGACAGTGCCTTTAAACCAGTCCGATGCGTTTTGAGCTTCGCCAGAGCTCAGAGACTGAAGCAAGTGCTGCCTCTTACTGTATGTGTAAAGCAATAACTGCTTTTTTCTGTCTTCCTTCCTCACAGGACCGGATCCACGTAGAGGACGGAGTCCTGTCGGTGTCGGTGCTGACGCTGTCTGACGCCGGCATGTACCAGTGTGTGGCCGAGAATAAACACGGCGTCATATACTTTGCAGCAGAACTAATGGTTTTAGGTGGGCTAGCCTGCACTGTATCTCTGTCTTAAATCATCAAATCACGTTTGCCAAACAATCGTAAAGGTCATCTCACTGTCGTTCTTAAAGGTTGTCTGGATTAACGCGTAATGGGGTCAGGGAGGAGGATTTTTGGGGGTCAGACACATTCAAAAAATATTTTCACTTTCATGAGATTGTGATTTACTTTGATCTTTTGATTTGTTGTGGTGATAGATGCAGAATTAAGAGTTGAACATAATCTTTTAAAGCTTTTGAAAGTTAGAGTTTATCCACCGTTGAGTTTTCTTCGGAAATCAATTTCATGCGTCGAAAATGACGTAAGAGGAGAAACGTCTCCGTGGTAGTGATTCGATTTTATATCTGTTTAAGTCCCATTACAATTGTTGAAAATGTCTGTCTCCATTACTTTATGATTTGACGATTCTCATGGATCAAACTGAAGCGTGTCTTGTGAGATTTGCTGCAGTGTTGTACTAAATTCAGTTTTCTGTTTCCCATCAGCCTCTCCACCAGACTTCACAGGGAATGTCCTCAGGGCTTTGCTCAAAGCCAAGGCAGGAACCACAGTGACTTTAGAGTGTAAACCCCAGGCCTATCCTATCGCCAGCATTTTATGGAAGAAAGGAAACCTGCCGATCCACACCAATGACAGGTATTACCCGCCTTAAACGTAGGTGTAAAGAGCTCTGCAGCCACTTTCATGGTGGTATTACGCAAAGACGGCAACTGCATATTGATGATAATGTTTTCTCTGTATAGTTGATATCAGAGCAGCTCCATTATTTATCCCCACTGTGCTCTTTTCATGCCCTGTTTGGTTTAATCGATCCACATTCACTGCACATGCACATACTAGAAGCCCATGATCATGTAGCACTGGCAGGTAGATGAAGCCAGTTCCTCTTTGTTCCTGGGATGCAGATTGAAAAGTGCTGCCTCTGCTCCTTCTCCTCTGTAGGATCACGCTTTCTCCGGATGGAACGCTGAGGCTCGCCAACGTGAGCAAGTCTGACGCGGGCAGCTATACGTGCTTCGCTAGGAATAGATTTGGCATGTCGAGTACAACTGGAAGGCTCCTTGTTACTGGTGAGCCCCGCCGTCAAAGAGCAGAATGTTTTTGCACTCCACTTAGTAAGCACAATTTACTGCTCAGTATGGATTCACGTCGGAGGGAGCTGCTGCACCGCAAGGACTCGAGTCGATAACCTGTGGGTAGAAGACGTAGAGTAAACAAACTTTAGGTTTCACTCTAAGGAGAGGTCAAACTTTGGGAAGTATCCCTGATGGGCTAAACATAAAGTCTTTGCTTAATTAACCGCCTGTAATTTTGCTATGTAAGTAAAACTCAGCGGCGTCTGGAAAAAACACGCTGAAATGTACTGACTTGTTTTGTCCGGTCGCGTTTCGCGGTGGCTGCAGAAACGCACAAAACACTCAATCACTGTTTTCCTCAAAGCAGTTGAAACAGCCTGTTTACTGCAGCAAATTAAAGCGCCCCGAGTAGAGACCGCATTAGTGAGGAGGTGTTACTGATGCTGTTATTGTCAAACATGTCAGCGGAGAGCTCGCCGAGTTGTCCAGGACTCTTCTTGGTTTTATTAAAGTTCTGGACGCTATTGTCTGCCTCCGAAACAAGTACAGGATTTTCTGAGCCCGTAATGCAGCCGGCGACACAGAGCGATAACCCAGGCACTGATTGCTACTTGCTCAAGAGCTCAGCACACTTTTTACATGTTTTTTTATTCCTAATAGTCTCTCATAGATATGAGAGCACAAATCCTCTGCCTTTGTGTACCTTCTTTATTTGATTCCGGCAGATTCATTATCTTGCGTTCTGGAGCACGGCAGACAAAGCCCAATGATTGCTGCAGTAGATTTTGAAACAGTGGCCCTCATTTTTGTTGCGGATGTACAGATCAGCCCATTACATGACGTTTTATCTGATCCAAAGCCTTATTAGAATTTCAGAAGATTATTTGAGGCCGTGTCAGCCTGGAGTATTAGGTCGTTTTAGTGGCGGCGGGCTGCTTGTCATCGCATCATACCTCTAAGACTGATGAAACCTTCCCTCATATCGATAATACCAAACTGCCTTTAACTTGGTGTATTACAGAGCATGTCCTTAGCAATGAGCCCCTCTCACTTCACTGTGTGTTTTAAATGGCAGATCCGACCAGAATCCTCCAGGGGCCGGTGGACATGGAGATCATTGTGGGGGAGAGCATCGTGTTACCGTGTCAGGTCGCCAGCGACCCCGTTCTTGATGTGTCTTTCTCCTGGGCCTTTAACGGACAGCTCATTTCCAAAGGAGATAGTCATTTTGAGCTGGTGGGTGGGGTGAGTGACCCGCCGTCGTCCCTCTTCAGAACATGCGGACGGACGCTTGGCACCTCCTCCCGTGTTGCCTCGCTTTATCGCTGGCATTAGTGAAAAGGGACAGCTTGTGGTTTGACATCATGGTATTCCTTGAAGACGTGCTGCCGGTTGTTTTGCTACCATCTTTGCTGAAGCATAATAAGCTAAAGAAGTGTTGTTATATCATTTACTGCCTTTAAGCTTCCAGTTATACTTCTGTGAATGGAAACGCGGCAGATGCTGTGTCAAAACACGCTCGTACATAAAAATGATCATGTACTGTAGGTAATGTGTTAGTTGCTCAACCACTGTGACAGGTTGTCATCTTTTTGAGTGCACCTCTTCTACTCCAGCCTGGCTTTCTAACGTAATCTATTTTTTAATACTTTGGTTAGTCTTGAATTCTCTTCAAATCCGACTTTGACACAGGCTGCTGCACAGCTTCTCGTACGAGAAAGAGGATACACGCCGTGAGAGGTGTCTTTTAAAGCAACGAAAGCATCCTAAATGACAAAACACACGGAGAACGCCGTCACACCCTTCCAGATGAACCATTCTCCCTGTGTGTGTTTGACTGACAATGTTCTTATCTGAAAAGAAACTCCATCCCCACGAGCTAGAATGTCCCCAGTCCAAAGAGATTATCAACTTAACTTTGCTGCTTCAAGGAATTTAATTTCCATAATTAAAGCATGTTGGCTCTACTGCTACAGATTCCTGCCAAATGCCAAGAGAACAAATTCACCACTAATTTACTATTTGCTGCTTACGGGTATCCTCTCGGATAAGAATCTAGACGGCCTCTTTTCATCTGCAATCAAGCAAAAGCTGCCTGCTGAACTCGGTAGTAATAGCTTATTTATGGAGCTTCTTGCAACAGGTCTTGAAGGTCGCGCTGATGACCTCTGCAAAATGCAAGGAAAACGGAGTCTTTGTCACACACAAGCGGAGCCTTGATGCTTTTCATCTGAACAGCCGTAAACAACAAAGACATTCTAGTATGTCTAGTGTGTCTTTATGTCTTCAACTGCAGGAAGAGATGTGTGTAAAATATATGCGGTGTAAAGTTTCATTTTAAAACAAACCGCAAGTCTTGGCTAAATAAATGCAGCCGCTTGTGGCAGCGTTATTTACTGCGCCTTACGTATGCCTCACTTCATTCTTTAATAAGCTGTCACAGGGTCTGTTATCTTTCATGCTACATAAAGCCTTCTTTCCTCCTTGATAGAGAACAGCAGGAGATCTGATGATCAGGAACATTCAGCTTTACCATGCTGGGAAATATATCTGCGTGGTGGACACGGACGTGGAGAGCCTGTCAGCCGTGGCCGTATTGATTGTGAAAGGTAAGGCAGCCTCCTTTCTGTCCCAGGATCAGTAATTAAACAGGGTGTGCTCTTTTGAGAGAGGACGAATTAAAAATGGGGAATTAGTACAAGCCTCAAAATAACCTGGGTTGGTAATTGTCAGTAGCCTGCAGGTTAGCAAGCAGATCTGCGCATGAGACTTTCTACAGATGTGCTTTGCTGAGAATATAGAGATCGCTGTCTTCTGGGGTAACATTCAAGCTTTTAAACGCAAATGGGCTGTAATGGGTTTCAGTCTGTGTTTGTAGTACTAAACTAAAATATCAATATCTCTATGAAAATCGTTCACCATTCAGATTACAGTGATTTTTATATCCTGCTTGTTTCTAGCAGCGCTCGCCTGATTACATGCGATGGAGGAAGCTTGCTTTGTGTTTATATCGGATGAAAGGAATCTCATGGTGCTTGACAAAACTGTGCGGAACAATCGGAAACCAGCTATGAATTTTTTAGAATATGATTTCTTTTTCTCTTTTTAATGTCAGTTTTCAGGGTTGTTGCAGTGGACATGACAGTCGACTGTTTAGATGCCCGTCTGCGCTCACTCATGCATTATGAAAACCCCCAGAGAGACACAATTGTCGAGATCCACGTCAGGCAGAACAAAACAGAACAAGTTTGGTTACATGTTTTTGAGTGGAACCTTTCTGTTGTGGGCAGCGTGAGGAGGAGACTGTGTCTGCTTTTCATCAATAGCACCAAACAGCTCAGCAAATTGACACTACACAAATATGCTAAATGTCAGATGAGCTGAGGGATGATTTTGGTGTCAAGATCCGAAAAGGTTGGATCCATATCTTTATCTTGTAAGGAAGCCCACCAGCGATTCAGTCTGTCATGCTGAAGATCTCCCAGACAAATGCCATTAATAGGCGCTTCTTTCCAAATGGCTGACGACTAAGTGAAAATAAGGCTGTTTCGCAAGTATAAGCATTAACAAGGGCATGGAAATGGATTGCCCTCGTATTGACTGGAGAGAAACTTGTGTGTGACTCAGATTGTGCATTATTTACACTTCCTCCTCACGGCAGCTGTCATGGATGTCTCATTGCTTGGATCAAATGGCTTAAAATGTTGGGAGGCAAAGCACGAATCTGGTGAGAAAACAAGTCACGGAGGGCAAAGAATGTTTTCGCCTGATCACAAGACGCTGACAGTGGTCGCATGTCAATTTGAATATATCCCCTAATCCAGGAAGGCCGGCATCATCATGGCTGCGTCCAAAACCCCAAGACGTTAGTATAAGTACAACTGTGAAGGAAGGGAAGTGTCAAAATGAAAAGTGCTGCACCAGATACGCTCGTCTCACATTGTTAATATGGATGCAAGATTGTGCAAGAATCGTGTGACTGGCGAAGCTGCGGTGTTAGTTAGTTAGTTTGTTAAGTGTTAGTTTTGTCCAACGTTTCCCATCCTTGAGAGGCGAGTTGTGATATTATTCATGAGAGGACTTTTCAGTCATTTAGTAATAAAACCTTGCATGATTTTATTGCATGTCTCGGGGCAACTGAGAGTTTAGCTGATCTGGCTGCATCGAGCCTCCGCCGCGTATCAGAAACATCAATTTTAATGTTAAGACAACAATGTGAATAATGCAGGACTCATTTAACTACAGTGCCGTCAGTGTGATTATGGTGAATGGACCTTTATGACTGCAGTCACAGGAATAGCTCTAGTGTTACACTGGCGTTAATGGCAGTAGACACGTTGTTGCGGTTGTGTAATATTAGCCAGTGGCTGTTGCTCAGTAATTGACAGGGTGTAATTTCCTTCCAGATCCGCTTCACTCATCTCACAGCGCTGAAGGTCAATGATAATCGCTCTTGACGTAAAGACACTTGAGCGATCATCAGTTGGTTTCGTTTGTTTTTTGTTTGGTTTGTTTGTTTTTTTTTTTCAAGCGGTGGGAAATGTTTCCGATGGCACCTGATGACGTCTCGCTCTCCACCGCGCGGTGGTGGTTGTGGAGACGGTGGTTGAAAACCACTTGGTGAACGCAGCGTGAAGCAACACCCCCAACAGTCTGTCTAAGCCAAACAATTATGTGTCTAGTATTATTTCACCAATTGTATAATTATCTGTCTTTCGATTCACATTCTACAAATTCGTGCAAATCGAGATAATATCACGATGTAGTATAATATAGCCAGACATTAATTCGCTCAAGTTCACAATAGAAGCCTAGACAGTCTGTCCATATTAATAACAGATTATTTGAACACCCTCAAGACACTGACAGCCTCAGCCAATGAAATATAATTAAGAGGATAAGGAATTGATCCTTGATCGTGTGCTCCATTAATATGTATTAATGAGGCCAGTGTATTAGTTTTTTTAGAGCTGCTAATGAGTTTCACAGAGATCGATATCGCTGAAGCCGAGGCTTTAAGGCCAAACGCATGTGGGCAAGGCTTCTGTAAACCCGTCGTTCTGACTTAACGTGCAGGCTGAAGGCTGACGTGTGCTGTGTTTACGCATATATGCACGTATACGTGAGGCGTTTACATACTGCATGAGTCTACAAACAAATTGATTGTTTATGAAAAGAATCGTTTTACGCTTCACCAGTCAGAGCTGGTGCGGAGTGTGGGCAGACGTGTTTTTCATCCTGTGGTCCGTCTCGCTGCTCCCCAGCCGTCTATTATTTCTGACGAACCAACGCGTTCGTTAGAGGAGGAAACCGTAGATGAGGCTGAAGTCCAACGTTGCTCTGCTTAATTGGTGAGAGAGTGAAAAATAAACGGCCGCAGCTTCTACGCTACAAAATCCTTTAGTCTTTGAGATTTTAATGTGACTTCCTGACTCTTGGCCTGTCCAGTAGATACATAGATACAGAACGCAGCACACGTCCGTTTGCATATCCTGGAATCTTGTCTGTGTCTCTGTATGTGCGACTGCCTCACTCCATCTGTTCTTCTGAAAGCGAGATCGCTTTTCGTTAAGGGCGACACGTTTTCTCCTGCTCTCATTAATCGGTGTCACCCTGCTCTCCTGTGACCGAGCCAGGCCCCCCCAGCCCACCTGAGTCTGTGACGGTGGAGGAGGTAACGGACAGCACGGCCCAGCTGACCTGGAGCCCCGGCAGAGACAACGGCAGCCCCATCACCAGCTACGTCATCCAGACCAGAACTCCCTTCACTGTGGGCTGGCAGAGGGTCAACACAGGTAGGCAGGGCTGGACGGTTTCATCTTATAGCTCATGTGATGGTATTCAGATGATTCATGGATCCCCACAGGGAAATTTCTTATTTCTCATCCCCCCTTCAGCATAGAGGTCAGACTGTAGGGCCAGCTGCGGAACGAAGGCTCTGGAAATTGGATGGATGCAGGATTTTCCTCTGGAGAACCAGCGGCCATTGTTGCTGCTTTTATATGATCTCATTTGAAGAATCACTGTAGCGGACTTGGTCAGATACAAAGTCCTGTTCCGCTGCTTATTGTAGGTTACGTCTGCATGAATGACATCTGGAACTGCTTCCTCTGAAAGTTAAAAGCGGGTCGTGTGAATGGATGTGTGTGGTTTTAATTTAAGAAAGATAGTGTGGTATTTAGACACACAGTACATAATATCTCAATTGTATTTGGCCACAATCCAAACATAGGCTGCTGTTCAACATAGGATCACATGATTTGGTGTGAAGACATCACCTCTAACCCGCAGAGCATTTCATCCCACTCTCGTCAGCTTCGCGGATCTTTTCTCCGTTCATTCTTCTCGTTGTTTCTCCAGCCCACAGCTTTAATGTTGTGGTTCAGTCTGTGCTCTCATTAGCATAATTTCCAGCAGTAGCGAGCAGCTGCTCACAAAAGGCAGAGATCAACTAACACCCTCAGTGTTAGTATCACAGAAGACACGGCTGCAGGCAGCAGGGCTGGCTGACGTACCTGACGTAGGTTTTACAGCCTTGTGCTCAGACCGTGTGCTTGGCTCTCTCTCTAGTCCCTGAAGTAATCGATGGGAACACACTGACAGCCACCGTGGTGGACCTGAACGCCTGGGTGGAGTACGAGTTTCGGGTTTTGGCCAAAAACAGTGTTGGCGTGGGAGAACCCAGCCCGGTGTCGGTCAAGACCAGGACAGAGGACGCGGGTAACCTTACCCTCTTTGCTTATTCCCCTAAACATTCAAACTATGATCTACCACAAGAACTTTTGAATCGTTTTATGGAGCCTGAAGTGTTTCTTGTATGGAGGTGTGAATAAAGTTTGCGTTGTGTAGTTCCTGATGCGGCGCCAGGTGACGTGGGCGGAGGAGGAGGAAGTAGATCTGAGCTGGTCATCACATGGGAGGTAAGTCATCAGTCTTATGTTCCAGTCTGCTTTCAAAGTGCCTGCACTTACTCTTTTATATTCTTATAGGTAAGGTGCTTAATATTTCTCTCTAAATCAAAGCTCCTGCTCCGTTAGGCTTGTGGGTGTCATAAATTTTGGTAAATTGAAGTCTGGCACCGTAGTCGTTGTAATTTCTTAGTTAAGGAGTCTGTATATAACACGGCAGCGATGTATACACAAGCAAAACACTGACTGTCAGATTTATTGTCATTTATGAGGCTTGGATCTCTGATAAATGACTGTTGCTCAGCCAAATCTACAACGTTCAAATTCGGCTGAAAAGTAATGTAGATACTGAAGAAGCCATTAGGAGGCTAAAGCTACAGTATGTCATTATTGGAGTTTTCTCATTTCATTAAATGCAGAACTAACTTCTCATTTTAAAAGCTTCATGGGTGTTCGGTAATGAGCTTTGATTTTTTTAGATGGCATTTTATTGCTCATTTCGTTTTGTCAGGTGGGTCACAAAAGCAATTTGTGAGTTATGCACTTTCGGCACCGCGAGAGTCAGCGGTGATTGTTTCAGCCCAGCGGCGGGGTGAGCGTGAATGGTTTGTATATGTTTTAATATCACTATAGTTTTGTGTTTCACTCTCAGCCTGTCCCCGAAGAACTGCAGAATGGTGAGAGCTTTGGTTACATCATTGCTTTCCGCGCCTTCGGAGATGTTAGCTGGACTCATGTGGCCACCTCTGCCCCCGGTGCGTCGCGCTACGTGTACCGCAACGACAGCATCGCGCCCTTCTCTCCGTTCCATGTCAAGGTGGGCACATACAACAGCAAAGGACAGGGTCCCTTCAGCCCCGTGGTCACCATCTACTCTGCAGAGATAGGTAAGGGAATGAGCGGGGGTTCAGCCAGGCTACAAAGCTTTTTCTCTTTTTTAAAAAGGACAAAGGTCATGAAAGTGCTTTTACTGCATCTGGTGGGCAGAAAGCACTCGGTGAATAAAAGAGACGTGCAGGAAATAAAAATCATTTTCGGACACATTTATGTAAGAATACACAGACTGCCTCTAAATATCACCGCTCTTTTGAACGGCTATGACAAAGTGAAAGAAGCGGTTGGCATTTAGATCCATGTTACCTCTTAGCGTGCTGAAAAGAGGGTCAGCCTGTAGTGGGGCGCTGGTCGATTCACCAGCAGCACCTGCGTGCGGTGATTCACCCAAGTACAGATCACCAAGAATGCTGCTCGGTAATAAATGTAGGAATTCCAGGAGATTTGTTGCGCTTGTCTCTTTGCTGTTGGAGGAAGGTGGCAGCGCTCAGTCTCCTGTTGTCTGTTTTCAGAGCCAAGTGGGATGCCAGCGGGAGTTTGGGCCAGAAGTGTCTCTGCCTCTGAGATTGAGGTGAATTGGCAGGCTCTCTCCTTCACCCCTGAAAGGGTTCTGGGCTACGAGGTACATTTTACTCTTTTAAATGGAAATAGAAGTCACACAAAACATAATCCAAATGCTTGTCATCACCCCCGTTGTACCTCAGAGCCATCACTTCCAAGCTGCGCGTCGCCATGAAAGCGCCTGTTTCAGCGGAGCCAGAATTGTACATTTTTTTTATACTGCAGAAAATATGTAAAGGTTTTTTTAAGAGACCAAAAGAAAATTGCCTGCCTGCCTTCCTACATTGCTGTCAGTTGTGAGATATCATAATTTTTGCTGCAGTGCTGTAGCAGTCCTCATGCCAGCGTAGCACCGGAACAACGTGCTTCAGTAATGACGCTGAAAACTGCCAAGCGTCAGAATCGATCTCCAGTCTTTCGTATTAAACTATTACATTTTAAGTTGATTGCGTTCTTTTTTTGCCGTTGGAAACTGGGGCAGCCTGATTGCCTCGCCTGAGTGCTTGTAGCCGAATAATCAGGGTGATCAAAGGCCTTTAATTTAAGATGTAGTTTTTCTTTTCCACAATAAAATCAAAGGTGTTTTAATATTTCCGCCCTTGAAAAATAAGCTTTTGTGCCGTTTCGTATCTACCACGGTGATTCAGCATCTGCAAATCTGACAGACGCACACGGCAGACAGGGCGGGGTCTCATGTGGGATGATTTAGCAGAAGTGAAAAAAAGCAGCTTGTTTGATGATTGGTAAGTTTAGTTGGGACTTATTTTGGAGCATTATTGTTTAAATGTAGAATTTAGTTGACACTGGATAATAGAATATAACATAGATTGATGTAGTGTAGGACTGAAATGTTACACAATAATACCATTAGTTGAGAAATAAAAACTGTTACTCAAATGTTAATTTTGAGAATTAAAGCATTTATTTATTTATTTCATTAAATGGAATAAAATTATTTCACATTTGGAATCAATGCATTTCATATTTAGATG
Source organism: Macropodus opercularis (assembly GCA_030770545.1). NCBI lineage: Eukaryota > Metazoa > Chordata > Actinopteri > Anabantiformes > Osphronemidae > Macropodus > Macropodus opercularis. The sequence continues at coordinate 10,979,974 of CM061095.1, forward strand.
TTTAAGTTATTCATTGATCAAGTCCCCTCACAGTTACCCTAGTTATGCCTGTCAGCAGTATCTCTATCGTACTAGAGCTTTAGGAGCTGTGAAAGAGCATTAACGGTGTTTTAATCCTCTCTTCAGAGGCTACACCCACAGGCGCTCGTTTAAAAACACCACATGTCTCTCAAGACATCAAAAACGACGGCAGATGCTTCGTTGTGCCGCGTGCGATGCATCGCGCTCCAGTCTAAACACATGCATCACGGTTCATTTCCCGATGACGCGCTCTCTGTCTCAAGGTGGTTTACTGGGAAGATGACACCAAGCCGGAGACCATGGGAAAGGTCCGGGTGCCGTGGAACCAGACCTCGGCCACAGTCAGCGGACTGGCAGGAAACACGCAGTATTTCCTAACGGTCAGCGCCTTCAACACTGCAGGCACCGGCCCCTTCCTCCCTGCAATCAATGTCACCACGAAAAAGCCCCGTAAGTTGCTGCACCAAGACACTGAAAGGGCTTTGATTTCTCCGCGGGGGAAGCTTAAATAAAAAATTTGGTCTTAGCTGCTCAGACCATGCAGGAGAAACTTTGAGTTTGTGTCCTCACTTGTGGAATTAAATCATTTTTGTGTCATCCAGCACCATCCCAACCTCCTCTAAACATCGAATGGACCCTAATTGGCTCTCAGCTGTCTCTTTACTGGGAACCTGTGCTGGCAACGGAGTCGGAGTCAGAGGTCACAGGCTACCAAGTGAGTTCTGCTTTCTGCAGATGCTCCACAATAACATGTTTATTCCTGTTATATATTCAGTGTGCACTTTACTTGTGTTGCTCCCTGTAAGCTGTCATGCTGTAAGGATGCGTGTTTACAGTGTGTCACCCACCTTGTTTCCCTCCCATTCAGCTGTCGTACAGGAGGCAGAGACACAAAGAAGTAAACACGCTCACAACAACCAATTCAACAGCGGACCTGACCCTCCTGGAGGAGGACGACGACTACATCATTCACATTCAAACGCTGAGTGAAGGAGGCCTGGGCCCAGCCTCCGATCCCATACGGATCCACCAACTTAGTAAGAGCTGCAATGTTCCCGTGCTTAAAAACAGAACGAACAAGGCTCTGCCACCAACACTTTACGCTTAGTCTGACACATAGACAAACCAGCATCTTGATTTCTATTTTTAAATCATTCACCCTCGTGTAAATGAAGTCACTTAGCACTTTTTAAACCTGACAGGGACGTTTTGTCCTCTGTTGACTCACCATTACTCGTCCCCAGCTCTTCCCAGCTTCTGCGTCGCTGAAATATGCAGTGCGATCCATCTCTGTCGCAGAGGTTGACTTCCTCTTTCACTCGATGCTATTACTGTCCTGTGGGACTCCAGGGGGCTCTTCTCCTGCTCTAAATGCTAATTTGCATTGTTGATATTCTGTGTTGAATCCCCGAAAAACAGCGGTTGAGAGAGATAGAATTCCTTGCTGGCTTCTCTTTTTAAATTTCATTTGAAAAATGGGCTGGTTTTGTCCCAGAGATACTTTCAGATACAGCCAAAGTAAGAGGTGTGTGCAAAATGCATCAGCAGGCAAAACAGTGCAGTGTTTGTAGAAACTAGCAGCTCGGAAACAAAGGATAAACAAGTTTCAGGGCGTTCTCCCACAAAAGGTTTTCTATCGGTATTAAACTACTGGAGCTAATTGAGTTATCTGAGTGCTTTTATTACAAGTGTAAATGATTTTTGTCTGATTTTTCCCCAAGCTGTGCTCATTCTAACCTCGGTTTTGTGTGTGTGCTTCAGGTATGAGTGCCCGAGGCTCGAGGGCCTGGAGGCCGACGCCCCCCCTCTGCCTGCTCCTCACCATCGCAATAGCAACGTTCAGGTCAACGTCGTGACACAGTGACAGACTCTAATCTGTTTTCAACGCTCAGTATTGTTTTGGGGGGGTTTTCCTTTTGCATTCGTGGAACTAGCAACTTGTTTTCTTTTCTCTCTTTCTTCGAGGAGACTCCGTACTACTTTGCGGTGTTAGTTTGAGGGTATGACACTTTATTGATAATACTGTAGATGCTTTCGCTCTTCTTTTCACGTGGGTCTGTTTTGAAACTCTTACAGATTGGGAACAACGCTCCATTTCAACTCCTTTCTTTGACTCTAGAATGATACAGATGCCTTACTTCCATTCATGTGCCAAAGTAGTTTACAGCCTTCTTGTTGTTAGATAGCTACAACATCTTCTTCTTCACAGTTTCATGGTGTTGAAAGTGTCTTGCGGAGGACTGTGGCAGGTGGTTGTTTAATTTCATTTTTGGATTACGTGTTCATTCATCCATGCCTGTGCCTTTGGAGACTCGTGTAACGGCGACACTCGTCAGTGAGTCTAAGGGTTTGAGAACTCACTGCAGCCATCCTCATCTTTACATTATCCATGAAACCATTAAACGTTGGTTGTGTCCCAGATGAAACACATAAAGCAACCTCCCGTGCCAGTGCTGGCCATTTACCTTTTAACATTTTATTGCAGAGCCCTGAATGCACCATGGTGGCTCCTAAAGGCTTTAGAGACTCACACCAGTTATTGTGATCGCTGGCTGATTGATAGATTGGACTTAAGTCTGCATTTACAGAGATTACGTTTGCCTGTATATGCAGCAGTAGTGGGAGGGTCAGCCAGTGAAACATTAATGCAGAAACAATCAGTCAGTCCACAGAAAATAATTAACAGCAGTCGATTAAATCATTTATCAAGGACAAATACCATCACTGATTCCAGCCTCTCAGAGACGAGCACGCGCCGCTGGTTGCTTTTTAAATGTACAGTGAGATATAAGCTGTGCAGGGTGTACGTGGCCACTTGCCAACAAGCTGCTGTATGTCAGCGCCATAAAACACATCAGTCCTTCAGTTATTCATGAAACAGAACAGGCTACTTTCCAGAGCTTTCATAGCATCAAGTGCAATATTAGTCAAATATTCAAATTCCTATGAAGACCTATGAATGTAGGTCGAGACAGGTGTAACGTTCGCCTTGCTTCAGTCAAACTCAGAATAAATCCCTGGCAAAAAAAAGTACATTTTGAATTCTAGCAATAAACTTCACAAACAAAACCAAAGAGTCAGCAAGAAACAGTCTAAACCTACAACAGCAGTCACTGCAGAACACAATCAGTTAAAACAACGGTTTTAAAACCACAACAAAGTAGACAAAAACACGAGCTGCGTAGCTCCATCAACACAGATTAACATCTCGTAGCGAGTGCGTGAAACACCGACATCAGAATATTAAAAAGGAACATCACATTCTCACAAAATGTACAAACAGTAAATCTCTAATCCACGTGGAACCGTCGCTCAGATCAGAGTTGTTCTTTCCTGGCATGACCCAGAGGCTCCATAGCAAACACGCACACACGACAGACTTAAAATGTTGAAAGAGTTTCACTGATTGCGCTCAAACGTGTCCACCGTCTGGCCATTTTATTAGGTACACCTGTACAGGCGAGGTGAGAAATTCCAGCCATGTCAACGTAGACGACGTAGCAACTAACTGAGAGCTCAGCTGAAAGCGGAATTGAAGCTAATGTTGTTAATTAAGAGTCTGGCATTACTGCATTAGTGTAGAATGAGTGGTCATGGTATTCAGTAATTCTATCCACTGGATTTAGTTCAGACAGTGAGTCACTGAAAAATGTCTCCATGTTTTCTGACATTCTAAACATTATTAATAGAAAATGAGTGATTCACAAACAATGAAAACAATCATTACTCTGCTGACACCCGTCCACCAGCTATGGCATTGTTTGATGATGTATGTGTGTAGCTGTTTGTTGTCAGTCGTATTAGCTGTTTAATGTGGTTCTGTATGTGTTGTCATCGTTTATTTATCTAACGCCACATAATCCCACTTCTCAGGTATTCTCACCTGCTTCACCCCCATCATGCAGCTGCTCTAGAACAGCGGGAGCAGATAGATCAGTAATCTGTCAGCACGCGACGCAAAAGTCTATTTAACAGTCCGACTTGACAAATGGAAAGTCTGATATGTGCCACAATTTAGCAGACATTAAGACTTCGTGATAAATTAGAGCAGGCCTGAGGGGCTTCAATGGGAAAGGGCACAGGAGTAATGGCACTAATGACATCCACACAAGACTAATGCATCAGGATTTGGGGGGGTCTAAATCAGGACAATCCCATCAAGATGACACCAGAAAGAAAGGTGTGTGTGTGTGTGTGTGTGTGTGTGAGAGAGTGCATGTGACTGGTTATTACCCTGCGGTGTCACAGGCGAGCGTTTTCAAGACCACCTTCAGCTACTAAAAAATAATTAAAACTCGTTTTTTTTTTGTACTTAGCCATGGTTCAGGGTTTCTAGCGACTAAATCATTGTGTATATTCAAATAGGGCGACACGAGGTCAGTAGAGGAGGTAGAAAAAAATAACGTTGAGCCAGGAAGGAGCTGAAATGTCTGTCTCTTTTTTTTTTTAATATCAAATTACAATGGATTGCTGGTGCAAAAAGAACAAATGGGAAGAAGGCCGGATCTGAGGCACCTTGCAGGATAAAGTTTGTATTAAATGTGATGCCACAAGGTTTTCTTCCTGCTGAGTGTTATTAACTTTCTTAAAGCAGTCTTTGAATCCTGTTATGTTGTTTCTGTGGCTTTACACGTGGTTAATCTGTGCGCATTCTTTCATCACAGAATGTCATTGTTAAGATAACAAATGTTTACACAGGAAATGCATCTTTATGGATGGTTTATTGATTATATGAGCTGAAAACATTACCGTTTATGAACTTGTGTCTTGAGTACATAGAAGCATTGGCCACCTTTATTTTGTTTTTTGTAACGTATCAGTACTGTGGAGATGTTTATTAATTTTAAATTTGATTTACACTCTTTTTTTTTTCAAGTTTGCTCTGGTTCCTGAACATTTCTTTTTATTTTCTTCCCAAAAAAATCTGCACAAAGGTCAAGTGTTGCTTTAAAATAACAATTAAGAGCCAGTGTTGCTTTGAGATCTCTCCTGCTTTCTTCATACAGTATACTGTACACACTGTGTGTATTCTGTTGTGGTTTCAAGCAACGCCTCCAACCAGGAGAACAAATTGTAGTGTCCTACTTCCAATTGTAATTCTCACTCACCAGAATATGAAAAATACATGAGCAGAGAGTAACATTTCCTAGCAGCTGCTATCACACACAGCCTTTTGGTGCAGTGACACAAACACTACCTGTTACAAGGTAGTCAGCCAGTGCACAGTAGGCAATACACGGAGCATTATCTGCTAATACTTTTTGACTTTTTATACCAACGCAACTTTACAATTTTCTTGCTACTTCCACGATCAGAAAAGGTAGAACTGATCCGAAAAATTCAACACGTTACCCAAAAATTAGTGATTTGAGAAAGACAACCAGATCTCCGGGTGACAACGCTTGGCCTTTCTGTTGTGACTCCTCAGTATTTTGACGTCCAGGTGATCTCCGTGAGATCGTGGCGGAAACGTTTTCACATTGAAAAGTCATCAGCTGATCTTGATACGCTGAATGTATGTGCATGTATGATATTGTTTGGTGCATTCGTGTTTTCTAAATGAGGGAGTTAATAAAAACGAGTCACTGAGGATCTAGTCTTTTTTTGAATTATGTGTGGCACATTGTCATTTTAAGCATCAGCGGTTTTAGTGTCTTTTACTGCAAGGAGAATTTGAGTGGTACCTTGGGGCACCATCAATGCAATAAAACGCATAATATTATGAAAAAGCATATAAATGAGAGTAAATGGCAGCAGTAATGTCCTATTCAGTCGATAAAGAACACGTCTACAAAGCTTTCTGCTGCATAGACTAATTGTTTCGTTATATAATAAAGGCTGTTGTCGGGAGAATTGAATGTTTTGAATACTAACGTCATTTGCATTATCATCTAATACTACCGTGCGTAACGCAGGTGGCTGTGTGCCACCATTAGTGCGTGTATCTGGTGATCATCAGCTACTCTCCACTAAAACAATGGGGTGACATGCAAAGTTCCTGTGAAATATTGACTGAGTCAGTGTTGCGGAGATGCTTTTAAGATAATAAGGGGGAGAGGAGCCTGTGAGGAGATCAATAGCAAGGGGAAGTGAAGAAAAGAGAGGTTTGGCTCTACACACCACAGATCATTCATAATGAGCTTGCGTGTCAATACTCTGGCGATGGTTTTCCACATGCTATTGACCACTGAGCCGCAAGAGAAGACTACGTTTTCTAATTTCTACGCCGTACTATTAAAACGAGGGCGTATGTGCATGGTTAGTACATCCACCGCTGTTGCTGAAAGCTGCAAAACTACGTGGATGCAGATGTAGACATATTGCCGAAGACATTGCTTCATATCACAATACCCCCCTCCCCCCAAACCCCCAACACAATGCAGATGCTGTAGCTTTGTTGCTGCATTTTGCACATGTCAATACTGCCCCCTCATGGTGCTGCTGTCCTGGTGCAATACTTGGGTCAAGTCGGATGGGTGAGGCAGTGCAGGAGAGACGGGCTGTGTCTGCAGTGTCACTGCATCGAGCGTCTGCCCTTACAGACAGAGCTTCGCTGTGCAATGGAGGAAAGAGCCCGGTGTAACAGAGCGCTGGCGATGAACACGGCAAAGTAAAACCTAAAACGAGGTCATGCATTTAATGTGAGCGTCATCAGCATTTCAAATATAATGGAATAATCTAATAATGAGACTGGGTGAGCTCAGAGGTGATGCTGTGTTGGAGAAACCTAAAGACAGAACGTATCTAAGTTTGTGGGGGGTTTTTTTTGGTTTTATCCATGTTTAGAGGAGATACTTAACACAGTCGTTTTCCGTGAATTGTCCAAAGACAAACAAACATTTTATCGTGACTATCTGTCAAATTTTAATATTATGGGGAAATAACGCGCGTCCCCTCCGCGCCGCTAGGTGGCGCCGTGTGGCGTGAGCGTCAACAGTCCAGAAGAAATCAGCGAGGAAAGACACAACTTCCTGCAGCTCACATGTACACAGTCCAGCATTGGACTAAACCATGTCTTCTGCAAATAATAACGTGTCCACAGACAGTGTCCTTCAGGACGCTAATTCAAACCCAAGCGAAGAGGAGCGAGACGAGCTGTGTCCTGGATTTAAAGACGTGGACGCGTTCGTCAAAGTAAGTGACGCGTCCAAGCTAAACGCTGCAGCAGACAACGTGGAGGAGCCTGTTGGCTAAAAGCATAGTTACACGAGAGTTAGGAGGAAAACTTCACCGCAGACTTAAATCAGACCCGATCTGACGCGTATCACAGCAGCTGGCGAGGTAACGGAAGTTACAGCGGTAATGAATTAGCTTAAAACCTGTCACAAGCTAAATGTTTACTGGACGTATTGGAACATTCGACTAAGCGGTTGATTGGGGAAAACCAGCACTTATATGGATGCTACGCTTATCTACGAGCTAAACGATGTCTGTTAAATGGAGCAACAATGTTAAAGTTTGAGAAGCGTATAGAAAGAGAGCATGATGTTAGCCTAAAATCACAACACAGTTAGTGATTGCTTTGTCTGCCTGTCCTCTAGTATGGATTGGGGGCTGTGCTATCAGCCACCAAGGCGTCTGCCAGCTTGCCACAAGCTGGAGATGAATATGATTTCTACCGCAGCTTCCCAGGCTTCCAGGAGTTCTGTGAAAGTCAAGGAGACAAGCTCCTGCACAGGTGAGTTTACAGTTTACAGCCCTGTCGTTATTCTTTAACGTTACATCGCACGCACTTGACAGATCACTGTTGGTTAAGATAAACAAATAGTCTGAAAGCAGGTAGGTCTGAGCCTTAGACGTGACGGAGGAGTGGGTTTGCTGCGTAACCTGCCTCTTGTTTCTCACTAAGAGCCGTTCCATCTTTTTGCTGTGCCTCTGTGTTAGCATGAGTCAGATAATGCAGCTCCACGGCTGCAGATCCCACATCAGAGACCAGAACAGGCTCACAGGAGTGGAAGAGAGGTTTGACTTGGTTGTGGACTCAAATGACATCATCCTGGAACAAGTGGTAAGTGGACCTGTAGTGTTTGCGTGTTGCACAAGTGTATCTACAGCACAGCAAACCAACCTGGCTTCTGAATCTGATTTGCAGGGGATTCTTCTTGATGAGGCGGATGGTGTGAACAGAAGCCAGCAACCTGTCATGCCTGCAGGGTTTCAGCCTCCTAAGGTTGTTGTTTCCAGCTGGAACCGCAAGGTTAGCTAATTAACATCTTTGCTCTTGTGCTGCAGGTACCATTTTTTTGTTTTGGGATCCATTCAGGCTAAAACATTATGTGCCTGTTCTGGCATTCAAGTACATAAAGCAAAATAAAGTTCAGTTTCCTTTAGGATCACTTAATGAATTACTGGTGCCTCACAACATTTAGAAATCTTTTTTATTATCAGAGTTTAGGCTCTGGCAGTCGTGCTGAGACCTTCCGGCTCATCCACGCCAAGAACATTGCAAGGCCTCAGCTGAAATTCAAGGAAAAAATCGACAACAGCAACACACCGTTTATTCCCAAGATCTTCATCAAGCCCAATGCAATAAAGCCTCTTCCTTCTTGTAAGACCTTCCCATTTGTTCAATTTCACAAGATTAATTAGACTTTTTAGCTTTATCATTCATGTTCAGTTCTGTTTCTCTCGTTTTAGATTTCACCAACAAACAAATACGTAAAGAGAGACCTGAGGATCTAGACGTTCCGGCTGCACTGGCTGATTTTATTCACCAGCAGAGAACTCAGGAACATGTTGGAGACATGTGAGACTTGTCCCATGTGTAGTAATAACATTTTTGGCATTATCTCTATCTTTACAAATAATTTCGATCTTCCTAGGTTTGCACACCCATATCAGTATGAATTGGATCATTTTATAGTACCAGACAATCTTCTGTCTAAGCCAGAAGTTCATGTAAGTGGTGCTGATCTCATAATACAGTTTAAATAGGTTGCCTATAAGATCTCTGTCTGATTTGTGACGTGTGTTGTTTTTAGATGTACAAACCAATCGCTGAAACCAGCTGCGTCTTCATTGACACTTTAGAGGATCTGGTGACTCTAAATGAGAAGCTTTGCCAAGTTTCAGAGTTTGCAGTGGATCTTGAGGTAAAAATCGTTTACCCATATCGGTGCCTTGAAATAAATAGTGTCAGGAGTCTGTTGAATATTTTGGTAACTTTGCATCAGTTGTTGTGATATACAGCTGTCAGCCTCTTGTAGAGGAGATGGATGTTCACGGGTTTTGTTAATGCCGCGTTTCTTCATAGCATCATTCCTACCGGAGTTTCCTTGGCATCACCTGTCTGATGCAAATCTCCACAAGAGAAGAGGACTTCATCATCGACACACTGGAGCTCCGCAGTGAGATGTACATCCTCAACGAAGCCTTCACTGACCCAGCTATTGTCAAGGTAATGGGGCTATCTCACTAAGTGTTTTGTCCTCTTAACTGAGTAAAGGAAGCATTGCATCATAGCCTATTGGTTCTGTGACAGTGTTCAGCTGAATGATCTGTATGGTCTGACTGACAATCATCACAGTTCTCTGTGCTCCCTTAAGTGTTGCTGTGGTGATGGGCATACACTGATATTAGACATGAAAGAGGCCTGCAAGTTTTTGGACTTGGCAAGATTTCTCCTCTTTGTGTAGTTTTAGCTCATATTTAATTAAAAAAATAGAGAAAATTCAACAGATACTGACTCTGGTGCATCGTTGTGGATAGTAACACCAAGTAAGTCTCTATCTCAGTAGTAACGTTAAATTTGTGCAGATTTAAACCTGGACCTTCTGAGTGTGAATTTCCATGAGGCGTCTCTGAATCCCCACCGTTCTCAGAAAGTTGGCATGCGCCCTGCGGTGCGTGGGAGCCAACATGACTCACACACTGTAGGGCACCTGTGAAATTGTGTGGAGCGTGGGCTGAATACAGAAAGATCCTGTGAAAGTGATCCAAATGGAAAAATCTAACATGTTGCGTCCTCAGTTTTAATATAGATGTGACTTAGTCCTTTACTCTTCTGCAGGAAAAAGTTATGCCATGACTTGCAAGTTCCCAGTGTTATGCGTAAATTAGTCATGGAATGTGATATGAACTTCACCAGGGGAAAATATCAACACAGTCGGTATTTCTAAACGGGTAGAAGACAGTCATGACCTTTCCTGTGTTCATTGAACATACCTATTAAATAATGACACACAGGTTGGTAAAACTGTACAACCTTTACTGTCAATAATTTCTTCTGCAGCTGTGGATTAGACTTGCACAATGTCTAGGGTGAACTTTATTTTGGTGTCTGTGGGACACTGTCAGGGTGACTCTCTGCAAGCTGGAGCTCTCAGCAGAGTTCAGGCCTAACAATGAATGAATCTTCTATGAATGTTGTAACTTCACAGACACAGATTGTCTGTATTGCTGAGGCCCAGTCAGATCCCAGACCTCAGGTCCTGCAGGATGTGCTCATGAGAGTTATTTAGTTTAGTAAGGAAGTATCCAAACTTCTTCCTGGATGTTGTCATTATGTTTTTTCTCTTTGTGTGTGACTATCACTGTTATATGCTTAGAAATATTTATATTCATAACATGAAAAGAAAAAAACAGGCAGTTGCAACTGCACCATTTCTTTCTCTTGGGATTGTATATTTTCTGCAGCAAACTTTTTTTTTCTTTTTTTTTTTAATTCTTTTTTTTTAATCTGACACTTACTCTTGCACCAGTGATAACGCAATGTGCCGTCTCATCGTTTCCAAGGTGTTTCACGGCGCTGACTCTGACATTGAGTGGCTCCAGAGGGACTTTGGCTTGTATGTCGTCAACCTTTTTGACACGCATCAGGCCAGCCGAGCTCTCAATCTGGCCAGAAATTCTCTGGACCACCTACTCAAACATTTCTGCAACGTGGACTCAGACAAACGCTACCAGCTGGCTGACTGGAGGATTCGGTATGGAGCTTGCTATCTTGTATTTGTTGTCACTGCAGATTCTCTAAACGTCACATATGTCTAAACCATATGTGTCCCATAACGTTATCCCCTAGACCCTTGCCAGATGAGATGGTGGACTATGCCCGGACAGACACCCACTACCTCCTTTATATCTATGACTCTATGAGGGTGCAGCTGTTGGACTTCAACCACGGGCAGCCTGGGCTGCTGCAGAGTGTCTGGAACAAGAGCAAAGACATTTCCCTGACGGTGTGCACAAACCCTTAATGAGTATTAATCTAAAATTTATAACCACCTCTTGCACTATTTCCCATTCAGTGTCTGCATTGTTCATTTTATCGCTTCATTATGTATTGAACACCATAATCACAGTCCTTTCCTTCCTTCCATACAGAAATATGTGAAGCCCATATTCACAGAGGAATCCTATTTAGAGGTGCATAGGAAGCAGAAAAAGTCTTTTAACACCCAGCAGCTCACTGCCTTCAGACTGCTGTTTGCCTGGAGGGACAAACTGGCCAGGCAGGAAGATGAAAGCACAGGGTAGGTTGTTTGGAAATGGATGGACTCGCTGTTCTGGAAATGTGCTAGAGCCGTTTTCTTCTTTATACTTTGTGACCAGCTGTCGTGATTCAGTGGCAGCTTTTCAGTGTCTACTTAACCTTGTTTTAATTTAGTTCTGTTGTGTTTAGGTATGTCCTGCCCACTCATATGATGAGGAAGATATCTGAAGAGCTGCCCAAGTGAGTTGATTAGGTTTCCCACTTAAAATCAGATTAATGTTTAATGTCCGTTCTTTTTCTGTGCGTGTTTCGTGTTATTCTTCAATGTGTTGTCTTTATCTACTCAGAGAGCCTCAGGGCATCATTGCCTGCTGCAGCCCTGTTCCCCCGCTGGTGCGGCAACAGGTCAATGAGCTTCATTTGTTAGTGCAGCAAGCCAGAGAAATGCCTCTGCTTAAGGTAAGAGAGGATGAGAGTCAGCAGTGGAGATGTGTCACAATTGTAATGTCAGTGTTCATCAAAGTCTCTTTAACGTTGCAATGTCTCTACACTTCACACAGGCTGAGATTGCTGCTCAACAGAAGAAGGGACTCGCACCCATCAACAAGGTTGGTTGAGACCTGGCGAAACCAAACGAAACGATTAGTTTTGCTTTCAATTGCTGTTGTGGAAAAAGTTACTCTAATTAATAATAGTTTTAATTGTGTATATTTTTCTAGGTGAAGGTCACATTATTTGGTCCTCATGATACTTCCAGGGTCCCCGAGACAAACCTGCACCACATGACTCCTGCTGGTAAGCTTAATGGTTGCTCGTGTCGGGCAGTTACCTGGTTGGTCAATATTTTGACCCTTGAACTGCTTTGTTAGTTTCTATTAATATTGTTTTTTATTTCAGCTTCAGATCTGCCTGTTAAACAAGGAATACTCTTCTCCGAAGATGAGCTCAAAGTAGACTATGACCTTCAGAAAATCAGGGGTCTCACTGCACCAGCTAAAGTGACTCTGTTTGAGGTAGACAATGATTTCCGGTTTGGTTATCAGTAATTTTTGTTGCAATTATAACTAGTGTGAAAAGTCTGGCTACTATTTGCAGGAGCTGGAAGCTAAGAGTGACCAACAGAACCTCTCCGGTGCTCGAATGAAAGCCAAACGTATTATTGAGTCTTTTGAAAACCCTTTCAGGATGGTAGGAGCTCTGTTATTTGTCTTCAGTATTGCTTGTATTTTATTCAACTAGACGCAGTAATATTGTGTTATTTCTTTTGTCACGTCAGTATTTGCCCCCTGGTGATGTCCACGTCAATAAGAGTGCCAAGTCTGACCCATCTTCAAAAATGTTTGAGGTATCTGATGAAGTACACACGTCCTCTTAATGCATGTCACGTTTGAAAGTTCATCACTGCACCATCTCACATTTACAGATCAGTAAAAAATGGAAACTGCAGAGTATTGAACAGCAACAGAAGGAGCTGGAGGAGAAGAGGAAAGCAAAGGAGGCAGCACGGGAAAAAGCAAAGAAAAAAGCCAAGGAAATGGCAGGTAAGGGGATCTAACTTTAGCTCAGCATGCCTTTCTTCATTAATGTTCCTAATTGCATTTTAAATGTTGTTTCCACAGACAAAATGAAACAATCTAAAGAGAGCTACCAGGAGTCTCTCCAGAGCGTTGCCACTGTTCGCCAGCAAGCAGCAGTGAGTCATTTTGCTCTTTTGACCGATTCCTCTTTTCCACTTCAGACGCTTTGCACTCTGTCAGCATCACTGTTGATGTCCCTACTGGGAAGGTACAAATCCATGAAAAACATGAGCAACAGTCACCCTAGAGCCTGCAGCAGGATATTAAACCCAGTGTTTTAATAGCCAGTGTAACCCTGCGCTGTGCCCCCATTTTCCGAAGACGGGCCTAATATATCCGCACATAAAAGTGGTGACTCACAGGCAAATTAGCCAGCACTGCCTGTCTGCAGCATCCGCACGGTAGGGGCCTTTTAATATTTATACCTGTCGCATGATGCGCCTGGGGAAGAAGAATGCACAGCGTAGGAGTGGAGCATTACATGTCCTCCACTCGTCAAACACTTCTTTTTCCTCTCGCGTAACAACACCGCCTGCTTTCTGCCCAGACGGCCAGTTGCTGGTGGCTCCTCGCTCTGTACCCTCCTGCACTGCTCCAGGAGGGTACACTCCTGTTCACTTAGTCGAGGTTCTTCGTAATCTTTTGTCTATGGATGTGAACAGGAGGAACGGTCGCTGCTGTTTGACCATCATTTCTGCCTGTGCTTGTGTCCTTCTGTGTGAGCCCCGAACCAACAGTTGCTAGTGAACAGGCACAGCATACACCACAGTAATCCTTTGTGTGATTATGGTTTATGAGAAAAGTTGGTTTTGTGGTGTTTTCTGCAGAGGAAGAAGCATATATAAAAAAAAAAAAAAAAAGCATGTTGACTTGGACCACAGTCAGAATGGTTGGCAGCAACACTTGAAAGTAGCACTTGTCAATTTGCCAACTTCAAGCAAATACTGGCGGCTCTGGTTAACTGGGATCTTCTGCCATCGCTTTGGCAATGGAGGTTTTTCTGTTTGAAATTAGATTTACAAATAAGTATGTTTAATGGGTTTCTTACTTTAAAATGCTAGTGTTCAGCACATTGTAATTTTGCTGAATTCCTTCATTAGGAATCTTTAAAAGGTGCCGGAAAGAAAAGGGAGCGGGTTGCCAGCGAGGCTGGAGAGTCGACCCCCAAGCCGAGTAAGAAGCTAATGAAGTCATCAGAAAAGCCCCAGAAGACGGAACCACCATCCCAGGACAGCTTCACACCCTTTGACTACAGCCAGACAGACTTCAACGTCTTTACTGGTATGAGGTTATTTCCCTCTTTACATTCATTTATGTTGTTGTGCATTTAAAGAATTAATTGAGGTCTCTGCACCCTCTTTGTTTTTCAGCAGCCAAATCAAAGGACAACACGCAGTTTGATCCATACCGAACAGGCACGCGTGGCAGGAACAGGGTATTTGCTTACTCAATTATTTAATAAGTAATAATTATTTTTATCAAATGTAATATTTAATCTTTGGTCCAACAGAAAACACCAAGGGGACAAAAAACCAATCGTGGAGATGGAAACCGAAGCATGTCGTACCTGAGTGGAAAGTCTGACAGGTAACCGGGAGTTTGTGTTTTTGTTTTGTGGGGGTTTTTTTGTCAGAGCATATTCACGTGATAAACATTTTCCTTATTTTCTGCAGGGGATTTCGGCATAACTGGCCCAAGAGATAAGACTCTCTTTACTGCTGTTCTGTCTTAATTTAAACTTGTTTTGGCTCTGCAGAAACATTAATTTCCTTTTTTCCTTGGTGTAAGACGACTTCAGTATTTCATGATTTAATGAGTTTCATTGTGGGTTTTTTTCCCCATTTACACTGTTTATTACTTGGAGGCTAAGACCTGTTTATTAAACATGATTTTAAAAATAAAGCCCGCTCTGGACACTTATTCATGTATAAAATTATTCACCTCTAATATTAAGAATATATAGTGGTTTAAATGAACATTGATGGCTGTGGACTGTGAGTGCGAATGTGAAATGTGAGCAGGGAAACTCAAGCTGATCTAAGTGGTCAAAAAGTTTTATATTAACCTAAATGTGTAGTAAAATCAAAGGTTGGATGTATGAACAAAGTGTAAATCATTAAAAATAAGATTTTTTGCAACTTTTCATAATACAGTTTTTAAAATGCTTAAATTAATGATTTGCCTGTTTTGCAATTCAGAATGATCACTCAGTAAAATTCCACTTAAACACAGGCCAGAGTTCATTGACCAGTTAAAATTTATCAGATTAGACAAGTACCTGTTCATCCTTATCAGCCAGTGCCTGCCTTTCTCTTTCTTCCTCTGCCTGGTGCTTGAGAGAATCAAGGGCAGCCTGACCCTCTCTGCGCCTCTTGGGCCTGGCTTCTTGTGCAGACGAGGCTGAGGCCAGAGTTGTGACTGTGCCACCTGTTGTTGCAGTCAGGGGTGGACTAATTGCATGCTGCCAGCCTCTGCCCCTAAGCTCCTAAACATAGGTTTCAGTAACTACACAGTGAAATTAGACATAATTAAACGAAGCATTGTTAATTTCAATATACTGTATGTAGGTTTTTTTTGGCGGGTTTTGGTTTCATGTAAAATGTGGCCAAATGGTGACTGGTAAGAATCTCAGCAGCTTGTACAAAGCAGGCACAGAACATGGCCTTGTATTTTATCTTGTTCTGGTTTATTTGGGGTTTTTTTTTGTTTTTGCTTGTTTGCCAGTCACTGCTACTAATATTAATGAAATATCAGACTTCAGTTGTAACTTTGTAAATTTTACAATAAATACATAATTGGTAGTTGATGGAAATGTGCCTTAAAGCCTAATGTGTTCTTTGAAAGCTAATTAGGGAGAACAGCCATTAAGTAGAGCATGTTCTAGTCTCTGACTCGTTAACACTACAGCCATTTGTCTTTCAAAACATAAAGCTGAAATCTCTGGAACAAAGACTTTGTCATCCACAGCTGAGTAGAACTTGTTGCTGCTTGAAGCAAATTGCATTGTTTTTGGTCTGAATAACAGTAATTTGTACATGGTTTATCGATTAAAACTGTCTTTGATCATTTTGGCATCACTCACAGAATTATCCATTCATCAAAACCCTATGCCACAGGGTTTTGTTGTTGTTTTTTTTTTTATATAAGATTTTTTTTGGACTCTTAATATACTACAGGGTTGTAACTGTTCCACTTATTGTAGCCTCTGGTAGTAACGACCTCCGTAATGTTAGCTTTGGGGCAAACCACGCGTAAATAGACAAAGCAGAGCAAACGAAAATTAAGGCCAGCAGCGTGTGTTTTACATACTGATGTTACCTAATTCGCCTGCTTTTGTAGTGCAAACAGTTTGAACGAAAGACAAATATGACATAGCATTTACTTACATTAATTATGACATATAAGCAGTTTCTCTTTGTCATTAATAGAGTTAACTAATTTGAAAATGGGGTGAGAAGATATGATGAAAATCATGGTAAAAGACCTTCATTCCTGTCATACATTATGTGTATTTAGGCCCAAATAGAAATATGGCCTAGATCCACGTCAAGTGAAACAGCTACACACTGGACACGTTACTGCAGTCTGCACTCACAGTTTTCACCCAAGCATCTACATGATTCGAGACAGTCTGTCACTCCACTCAAACCGCGCCGCTCTCTGTGACAGAAAGCCTGAGGTCAGCAGGAAGTCGTCCTTCTCATTTTGTACAATCTGTCATGGTGAACGAAGAAGCCTCCTGTCTAACCTGCCTGAACTACGTTTCGGGTACAGTACTGGTGGATGTGAGTCCTGTCTCATGGAGGAGCCACTCAAAGTGTCATGGCAAGGCACTTGGTTGGATATTGAGGAAAAAATATATTTTCTCAAAATACTATGCATCACCTGCAGTGGCCAATTATTCACAAGAGCTCTGGACCACTGTGAAAGTGGGTTTTCTCTTATTATCTTTGTACAATCCATTAAAACATGAAGTTGAATGAACGGCATGATGTGCTAGCACTAACATACTGTAACCCCAAACTATAATATAAGAGCACGAGAACCGAGACGTTCGCATACAGTGATATGTAAAACATCAGACTTCTCTTAAAATTCTCAGCTAAGATGGTAAATGACCTAATGTATGATTGAAATGAAGCCACATCTCAGAGCCCAAATTCCAGCTTGTAACAGCATGTCAAGGCCAAGAAGACTCTGAGCATCCTACTTGATACAACTTTTAAATTTTCACTTAACATTTTGTATCTGTGTGCTGGTATAGTGTGTATCACTGAGCTCAGAGCAGAAACGTGTCTAATGTTGACTCCTCTCTACCAGGGGCGCCAGCATGCACACGGTTGCTTAACGCCAGTCATCTGAGATGCACTTTTGCTCAACCCTGTCTTAAAGAAAAAAAGGGAAAGGATGATTCCTGTATTACCACTTGTACCTGCAGTCCAAAGATTGTACTTCATTCATATTTGGACAAACACACCTGCGAAATACAGAAGTGTCTGCATTGTAGAAATTTAAAATCTAATGCCACAATGTTAAATAACTTGCAGGTGAAATGTTAAATACCACTACCCAAAGACAAACCTTAAAACCTGTGTAGGTAAATATGTGAAACGGTTTTGTAGTTATTTTGCTGCAGGCTGCAGAATATTTACTAAACTTACAGCAGTCAACTGCATGCAGTGGAATTAGCACAGACAAACGGACACTTCAGGATAAACAGCCAACGCTGGGTGTGTGCTGTTTATCTACAGAGCAGGAACAAGGTGCCTGCTGACGTGCAAACAGACAATTAAAAGTTCTGTTAAAATCACGATACAACTGACTCGTCCTAAAGATGCTTATCAAGCACTGTGATGCCAACACAGCCGACACGGGCTTGAAAACAGTTATAACTTAAAATAAAAATGAGGAAAAACAAAAAAAATGTATTATGCTTTCCACGTTATGGGATTTATTTTCTATTTAAACAGCAACAAGGCACATTTCTTATTACAATAAACAGCTTTACTTTTTCTTTTACTCTACTATTATATGATTCAATTGGAATCAAATTAGAATAAACGAAAACAAATGACACGTAAGACTTATAAGGGTCTGGTGTAAAGGTGTATAATGTACTAAAGTGTAGAAAACTGACGCTGACGCGTTTTATCTCTCGCAGTTTTCCACACAGCGGTGAAAAACGGGCCCTGATTAAACTGTTCTGACTTATTTTAATAACTGTTTCGCCAGACAGCGCGTGAACGAGACATGGTGGCCCAGCCTCACGTGGGTTCCAGCCATGCTCGGGAGTGGCCTGCAAGTCAAACAAACTATACACGAGCCTGTGAATCCTGCCTTCCCATTGGCCCGCGTCACTAAGGCCCGCTACGTCACCACTTGCCTATTGGTTATATTGTGGCACAGCAAGTTTAGCAGGCAGTCAGCGGACCCGCTGCTTAAGTGACAGAGCGCCGTTGTAACTTACTCACATTTCCACACTCACCGACACGTTTTTACTGCTTGCGTCCGTTGGAAGCTGCAGCTGTCATGGACCACATTAAGGATGGATGGTTTACGGAGTTGTCCACGATGTGGCCCGGCCAGGCGACGAGCTTCGAGGTGGAAGAGCTTCTGTACAACCAGAAATCCAAATTTCAGGATGTTATTGTTTTCAAGAGGTGAGTACTTAGCTCGTAAGTTGGCTAACGTTGCTAGCTGCTAGCGTCTGACGTGACTGGCAGCGAATGCGGAGCTCGTGTCGTGGCCTGTTGAATTTCCCCCCCCCGGATGAATCATGTGGCTCCGGTTCAGCTAACAAGTAAACTTACGATGCACGAACAAGTGGCTGGAAGTGCGGGCGAGGCCGGTAAAGTTTTGCCGCTTAACGTGAACAGCTACCGACTCGCAGGAAGCGCAGTAGCGGCCGTGTCTTGTTTTGCAGCTAGAATGGGGAACGTGCTGGGCTTCCTGCTCATAACATGCACAGGGTCCGTGTAAAAACGAGCACGTCTTCAAGTCTTGTGTTGCTACTTTTCAGTAAGACTTATGGGAACGTCTTGGTGCTGGATGGAGTGATCCAGTGCACGGAGAGAGACGAGTTTGCCTATCAAGAGATGATTGCCAACCTCCCACTGTGCAGCCACCCTTGTCCTAAGAAGGTATGACTGGGTTTCTTTTAAGATCCATGAGCTTGTAGTATGTCTGTCTCCTTCTCCTCTTGTTTCAGTCTAACGGCACACTTCCTCCTTCACAGGTGCTGATTATTGGCGGTGGAGATGGTGGGGTGCTAAGGGAGGTGGTGAAGCATCCGCTGGTGGAGTCTGTGGTTCTGTGTGAAATAGATGAGGTGAGAACAGCGCTGACAAGCCCAGACTAGTATTTCTCAAATGAGCTTTACCGGCAGGCTGTTACACCATATTTGCTTACGTCAGCATTTCTGTTGTCTGCTCTGTAGGATGTTATTAATGTGTCAAAGAAGTACCTCCCAGGCATGGCTAAAGGATTTTTCAGTCCCAAGCTCACCCTCCACATTGGAGATGGCTTTGAGTTCATGAAGCAAAATCAGGACGCCTTTGACGTCATCATTACTGATTCCTCAGACCCCGTTGGTAAGTGCCCCTTTTTCAAGGCTTATAAACGTCTTTGCCAGCTGTTGCAAAGCAATGCTCACTGTTGTTGCTGTTGCAGGACCTGCAGAGAGTTTGTTCAAAGAATCTTACTATGAACTGATGAAGACGGCGCTTAGAGATGGTGGAATCCTTTGTTCCCAAGGTAACGTTGCATTTTACACTTTTGTATTTTAAGTTTGATCATAACTGTGCTGCCACATTTCAGTTTAAGCACTGGTTCTTCTTTATGTTTAAGCTGTTGTGATCCCATTCATGTTGTGTTTCAGTGATCTGAGGATGAAACAAGACAGGCTGCCAGGAAATTAACATGCAATGTCATCTGTTCTTGTCTCTGTTCCTCAGGAGAGAGTCAGTGGCTCCATTTGGAGCTGATAAAGGAGATGCGAAAATTCTGCAAGGCCCTATTCCCTGTGGTGGACTATGCGTACAGCACCATCCCAACCTATCCCAGTGGGCAAATTGGATTCACGCTCTGCAGTAAAAATCCTGTAAGTGTGCTTGTGATTCTCTATTTGTCATCTGCCAGACAGATGAGACAAAATGGCTTTTCATTAAGATAGTGGTCTTCCTCTACGTTTCTTTGGGGTTTAGCAGTGTCTATCAAATGACTCAAGCTACCCATTTCCATTTTTTTATTAGGAAACCAAGTTCAGGGAACCAGTGAAAGCCCTGTCGAAAGAAGAATTGGAAAATATGGAACTTAAATATTACAACCCGGAAATTCACAGAGCGTCATTCGTCCTCCCCGAGTTTGCCAGAAAGGTAAGTTGTTTTTTACACAAGTTCTTGCAACTTAATGGGTAGTTAAACATTTACTTTAAATACGTCACATTTCTCTCCAGGTTCTCAGTGAGGCATGACCAGCAACAGACCACTATGTTCATCCTCTACCCGCCCTCAAGTTTGTCCTGCAGCTTCTTCACATTCCCAACGCAGTTAAGCACCAACCACCTAAAGGTTATATGGTTGCTTGTAACAAATCATCAGTGGGAGGGAATTTATTTACGCAAAGTGTTGGTTCAAAGTGATATTTCAGTCTTTTCGGGTGTTACATGTGCTTCATCTTCATGTATTTTTCTGTTTTTAACTGTTGCTGTGCAAATGTCTTAGCGTTTTATGAAGAGCAATCTGAAGGGCTGGGTTGAGTGGGGAGAGAAATGCCATCAAACCTGACCTCAGTGGATTCACTGCATCTATACCTTATGCAATATTTTACATACTATATAGAGTGTATACATGTAATATATTGCTACCTGCTTACCTGTAGTCAGAATACTGTCAAACACTATAGTGCCTGAAATTGGTTGATGTAAAAAAAATAAATAAATAAAAAGATTCTTAAATTGCATGTAGGTGGCAGATGTGTACTAGAACTAAATTTAGTGTTCTAGATGGGGGGAAAATGTATATGTTAAATATATACTTTTGTGATGGCAGGAAAATCTTGGCGCGTTTCATTCTGGCTAAATTATTATAGGTGGGAAAAGTGAGGTAATGTTTGTGTCCTCTTGTCCGAATCAATCTAACAGTTGGGAGATAATCTTTATGAATTACTACATTATATCTCAAGTAATGTGAATTCATAACTGAATGTCCATTTGGATGCTTTTATAAGGAAGACTGTGTTATTAGCGCAGTTTCAGTGTTCAGACAGAAGATGGCGTCCTTTCACTTCTTACTCTACAATCATGCTTAGTATACTGAGAGTATGAAGAAATGCATTTCAAATATTCTGTTCAATTTACCAAATGCACATTCACTGACGAACCTCTGCATTTCATGTTTGCTTTGAATTTAAATTAAAAGAACATGGGCTCTGTTAAACTGCAGATCAGTGTTTTGCTGTATGAAGTGACTATTGCTCTGAATTGCATCAACTCGAGTTGCTGTGTAAGACTTTCCTCCTTGGTTTTCTGTTAGTGTGACCAACGTGCAACAATGCGCCACATTATTGCTGTAGTTCAGGGAACTAAACATTTCCTTTGTTGTAGTTACATTATGTATGAAAGTCTGAGATACAAAATCAATGCAATGCTTGTCTTATGTCAGACATATTTCCAGTTTCAGATTTAATTCAGATTATTCAGTTTTTGATACAAAATCCATGTGTGGTCAATGTGGAGGCCTTATTTGAAGTAGAAGTAGGAGAAACCAAGACTTCCGTGCACTTCAATAAGCCGTTGAAGCATCTGGACCACTCGTCACACTGACGTTATTCACCGTTTGAAGTCTTTTACAGGCTGGACTGCAAACGTCGTGTTTTGAGTATAGCTATTTCAAAACTCAGCTAATCTTTGAATTGGCTCCCGGCCTTCGACAGATCAGCACTGTATGAAGAAAATACCTCAAAAATTATTTTGAAGCCACAACAAATTAATTTCAACACACCCAAGGCTTCCAGGAAAACAAATGCTCTAAGCCTAAGTTCAGTGCTGGCAGCATCTGAAAATGTGACGCAGTATACTCATAATTGTGCTGTTTCATATTGACGACAACTTGTTACACTTTGAATGGTGTCATCTCAGAACTTATGTAGCAAGCTTTGGCAACTAAAAGCGTTTTCTTCTTTTAATTCACAAAAACAGATAAAGATTTAACTTTAGTAATTCAACAATGAGATGAATCATCTGCTTCATTGTGCATTTGGTGCTAAAGATGAATAGTAGCTGCTCCTTTCTTTAACTACATAGGTTGGCTCCACTAGACTGGCGATGTGCATTTCCTGAAGACACTTTCTCAAGTTATGGTGAGTGTCAAACCGTTCAATTGTAATCTGCAGGTGTCAGAGAGCCACAAGAATCGGATGCAGACAGAAGTAGACTAACAGCTACTGGGATGTGCAGGCGATCAGTAATAACTCCTGTGTGATGAGCTCCTATTTCCTTTTAGATTTGAATGACAGAGGTAGATGCGACCAGTTTATTCTGAACGGTAAAAATACACGTCGCTGTGGATGAGCTGTAGATTTGTCAGGCCAATTGGCCAAGGAGGTCTTGCTGGAGATTGTCTTTCATAACTGCCAATGCATTAGTTACAAAACACCCGGTTTCAACCCAGTGACGTAGTCGCCCGCTGCAGTTACGCTCTGTGAATCACATGAACACAACCAACGTGCAATTTGTCAAGAAGGTTAACTATTCGCTGGTTCCATTTGTTGTGTCCTGACCCCGTCAGCTCCCCTCCTCTTCCATGCTCACTTACACACACCACCTCCACAAAGCACACGCGCACACACACACACCCTCCGTCATACACCCACCACCCCATACGTCAGTGGCAGACCAGGGGGAGAGGCATATAAAAGAGTGTGGGACTTTGGAGGTAGAGCAGAAGAAACACCAGTGGTTTTCAGATCTTGTGACCAGCTGCCACCAACTGTGCTGCACTTTCCCCACCATTCCATCACCGGATCTGTTGCAAGTCTGAGCTCCTCAGACTCTCTACTGAAGCACTCACTCCTGCTCCTGTGACTAGCTCTGGTCAGTCTCCTGCACTCCTGTCACAGCATGCAGCTCCTGGTGGTGTTAGCAGCTCTCATGGGGGTTCTAGTCAGCGTCAGAGCAGCCGCTGTGCTTCCTGTGGACGACAGGAGCCCCATCTATGTAAACAGGGTAAGCAGAGGACAACAGCTCTAATTTGTGTGTCATAACTCATTTATGTTTAGAATTTTGTAAGTTGAAAATGTGTTTGACATTTTGAAGAATAGTAAAAATGCTATTTCATGTTTGAAGTTATGCTCCAAGTGAACTTTTTACATTTTAAATGATCATCTTAGCGTAGAAATACGAAAACAATTCGAATTCTTTTTCTCAATACAGTTTAACATGCTGACATATTACTATAAAGTTTTCAAATTTTACTAACATTTTTTTCTCCTTTTCTGAACTTGTTAGGAGCTAAGCAAGGAGCGAAAAGAGCTGATTCTGAAGCTGGTGTCTGGCTTGTTGGACGGAGCACTGGACACCAACATGCTGCCGGGGGAGGCGGCCGCTCTGGACCTCGAGGAGCCGCTGGAGTCACGTCTGGAAGAGAGGGCTGTCTACAACAGGCTATCGCTGCCTCAGCGCGACCGCAAAGCCCCCTGTAAAAACTTCTTCTGGAAAACGTTCACATCCTGCTAACAGAGCTCAAAAACCGTCCGGCCCTTCCTGCCTACTGTTCTCCTCCTCCCTCCTCAGCGCCACATGAACTGTAGTAGACCTCAGCTGTAAATATCATCCTACACCTGCCAGATAAGCAGCATTGATGGACTTCACTGAGACAGTGTGTCTGTTTGAACATTAATTGTTTATTTATCTTTTTATGTATATGACATATGTATTTATTTAGATTTTCCTTTCAGGATCAACAATAAAGCATGAAGATAATACTGAGATGTTATACAGTTAATTGCTTTTGCAAATTGTAAAAAAGAGAGAGAGAGAGGTCACATTTTCCAGCTGCTTCTACAATATAAATGCAATGTAAGATTTAATGCAAAAATGATGGCTGTGTTTTTTTTAAATTATGATTTCATTCATTGACAGTCATTTTTTTTGTTTTATCACTTTTTCTACATCTATTACCAAGCTGCGGTCACAATGTACATGTTTCTCCTTTACTGAAAGTAATTCTATCAGTGTTTTAGTGCTGCTCTGCAGCGGTGAGAGCCGCGTGGATCATTATGAGCTTATTCCACTTGGTACTTGTTACTACGGGCTAAAAACATTTACTCAAGGAGAAAGAAATCATTAGACAGCCAAGAACAAACAATAAATAGAAACTAGATTAAAAAGGAAGTGGGCTTACATCGTGATGCTGTGCCTTAATGCTTACAAATATAAACCTACACATACAGTATATCGGCGTGTGTTTTAACCCAGTCTGGTGATGAGAATGCGAGATGTGATATAAGAACCTGTTACAATATTATTCCCAGTCAGTTGTGCTTATTAATTCCTAGTCACAGCTTGGGCGAAATGCGTCTGTCGCTAAACTGTCAGTATGGTAGGAAGTAAATAAATGAGCAGATTCCTTGTTCTCAGTCCTGACGTGTAATAGCAGAAGCTGCTGAAGGTGGAAAAGTATCATACGAACAAAAGGCTAAACAACTGTGTGTGTGTGTGTTCATGTTAGTGAGGACAATCCATGTCCTCACAAAGATAGAAGTGTGTCTGCTGATCCAACGTGACCTCACCTACTGATGGTGACGGCTCAGACGCGGCAGTGGTGCGATAATGAGGTGATGCTCTTTTTACTCTATCGCTTGGTTTTCATTCATAACCCTGCACCGGCTACCAGCCCATTGTTGTTCAGTCCTACCACAATCACCACATGCTCGCAGGCCGTCTGAAAAAATAAATGGTGAATTTTAAAGCTACTATATTTATGCAGTGCAATAATAAAACCTGTTTGGTGTTCATGGCTTACCAGAGGTCTGGTACTGGATAATATTCAAATTAAGTCCACACCAACTGAGCCCAAGGCAAAGCTCAAAGTAGCATCTTTACACTCCTCTCAGCTGGGCTTTAATATCATCATCTTCCTGAACAGGATAATTAGACAATGACTCATAAATATACGAGTACAAAGATATGAGTCAACATAAGTTCACAGTACTTCTTCAATCACTAGTGGAATGTTAACGGCTGTGGTGACATCTTTTTTTCCTCTTTTAACGCTGTTGTGTACGTGTTCACGTATCTCTTCTGTGATCCATTTTAGATTTTATTGAAAAAGACAAAGCAAAGCCCGCCTGAAAACACCACTTGATGGTGAGTTACAGTACAATGAAATTCTAAGCGATGTAATTACACGGTTCTGGCGTTCGCTGGGAGCCCGGCTGTGTGGCTCTTTTTAATGATGCTGAATAAACAAAGGTTCCTGTGGGCTTGATTACAGTTCATCACGCGGCAGCTTTCCTTCTTACGTGATAGAAGAATGAAATGAAAATGACGCAGTTCCAGGTTTTAACAACAACTTTTACAAATTCAAACTGATGTCAAAAAACAAAAAAAACAAAAAACAGGCCTAAAAATGCAGCCTCTGATGCCAATCAGTGTCTCTGGGGTTGAGCACAGAACAATTTGATGTCAGCAGAGGTGCTGTCCACTCTCTACTTTATGCCTCTGAGCTCAAATGAGCATGAGGAGCAACATCAAAGCTGATGCCTGCAAGCCAAGCATTTTATTGGCCGTCCTTTTGATCTGAAGGAGGAGGGAAAAGTGTGCTCAGGCCTAACTGTGTAATTCAAATTTAAATGTGACTTGATATGTGTCGGCGTTTAAAAATAACAAAGACTCTGGTTTTGTTGGTGCTTCTCATCGGAGGAAAAGGAACTTCAAAGCTGACCTCTGTGGTTACAGATATGTAGGTTGTGAATATATACGGTATTACTTCAATATAACAGGTGTTCATTATGATTTTTTTATATATCTGAACATTTTCTTTATTGTAAGCTGCATCAGCTTCACTGGCTTCCACAGGATCAGTTATCTGTCTCAGTGTGCCACAAGCTATTTTCATCCCACACCGATGGAAATTTAGGAGAGTTGAACATCAAATGGGCCCTTGATCGGCCACGACAGGCCAAATTACCACCCAGCCCTCAGCTGATGCCTCTCTGGAAAGGTGTGAACAGGCAGGTTGTGGGGTGATTTCCCACCTAAATAACATGCTGTGTGCTTCTCAACGCACAATGGACATTATCAGCAAAGATTCTCATCCTACTGGTAGCAGTCAGTTTAGATAAAAAGAAGTGGAAGGATTGTTTGAACTGAAACGAACAGATTCCGGCAGCTGCGGGTGACGTGTGGTAATTGTGAATTTGTCATTACATCTCGAAAAAGAAAAACTCTTACAGTGTCTGACACATTATAGGCTTTCATGTGAAACATCACACAGTGGGTGTGCATGTTTTGTTTGAGATGCGAAGACGGAAGTTGTGTGCAGTCTGTAGATATGCACTTGTACTTTATTAACCCAGCGACTGAGGACACAGTGCCTGCAGCAGCCTTATTCATCTCTGTCAGCTGGGCTCAATTTATTTAGGTCTGACATTTCAGATAGCTTGCTCTGAACGAACGCAGTATGGCTGACTAGCTGAGTCATTTTGATGTGAAATAAATAAATAAACCATTTTAAAAGTGTTGTTGTAGGAAAAGGACATGCCTAGTAGGAATAATGGGCCTATCGCTTTGTGTACGCAGCAGGTGTGCATCACTCTCCTGAGACTGCCTCATTAGTGCCTTGCAAAAAAGGACCCTCTTCTGAAAGTAAAACAAATTCATGTCTTCCTGCTGTTAATCAGTTCCTGTTTTTCAGTGTTTTGGATAAAGATGTATAAGTGAAGACTTGTAGGTATCATCCGACAAACTGACAACCAAAAGCATCATAAATAGCTACATGATCATCACTGTGGAGCCTCTGACTGGTGAATGATGCCCAAATCATCCTAGCACATACACAACACATGGGCTAAAGTGTTTGATTTATTTCTCCCAAAGAGTTCTCCTGTTTGGGAGCATCGGCGGGAATGAAGAGATTGTTTTCCCCCAGCAAGGCCTAATGATGCCTGATGGCTTATTCAGCCGCCCAGTGCCAGCACTAAAAGCTGATCATTACGGGGCCCTGTGCGCTCTCAGTGCTAAACCTGGGGCTCAGAAAATGAGCTGTCACCGGTGTGAGAAAGGGATACAGCACGCTGGTCACTATAGTGACCCTGATCACGCTGGATGCCACTGCTTTGGAAAACGGGGCAGGTCTGGGGTGTGAAGGTAAAACATAGGTTTTCAGGGATTTAGTTAAGTGGTGTAGGATGCAAACCCAAGGTTACTTTCATTGAGCAAAAAGCAGCAACGCATCAGTATAATATACCAGTAAAAAGTCATTTCAAGTGTAGAGCTACACTGGATTAAAGTGTGAGGATGAGGTCCTTGTTACTTTCAGCTAATTGCCGACTTACAGCGACATGTTTAACAAGTGTGTTTAACTCATGTTTAATCAATGAGTCCAGGGGTCTGTTGAACTTGAAACCTAATTGGTCTAAATGGTCAAAAATGCTGGGTTTGCTGGGGTTAGGAACAGTTGGTAGCTGTGTAATGTTCACTGTACGACACACTGTATGAGCTGATCGCTACTCGCTGTTGTTACAATCAGGACGGTGTCTAAAAACATTGTTCCTGTACATGTTTCCAAAAGAAAAGTTTTAAATTTTTCGTTAAGCCACAAACTACTGTGCGCGAGTGAAGCAGAGGCGTTGCAGCACAATTCAAAACATGTAAACATTAATTGTTTTGTGCTCCATTGACCAACTGAATGATTGAACACTCTGACCACTAATCTCATCATTTCATCTGTTTCAACCCTTGTAATAGGAAATTATAGGTGTCAGCATGTCTCAAGTTTGTGACGACTGGATTTCAAATCAAACCAGCTCTTGAAAAATGGTATGTAATGAAATTATTTCAGTAATTTCTGGCAGTTTTTCATCCATGTGAGATACAGATTGGGTTTGAATAACCACAGACAACTGCACTTGAAGTTGTTTTGAGAGCTGCTGTCTCATAGAGTAAGTGTGTTCTAACATGATGAAGCAGTGGGAGTTACCATAACAGCTCATTAGCTCAGCTCTTTCACGGACTTATGACCAAAAGCCGTATTGATGGCGTCATTAGAGGCATAGGCACCGAGGTGCTATTGACGGCGTTGTTAAGTACTGCGTGCCCTGTGTGATTTGTTCTCCGCTGTCACAGGGTGTGACCAGCTACCACGGCCGTCCTGGCCTGACTGGGTCTTTGCACCTGTAATAGATTTGTTGCCACAGCAGCAGATGAGGATCTCAAGTAACGCTATTTTCTCACACTCTGCAGTGCTGCTTATGACTATTTTCAGGTCGATTGGGCCCTTGTGGGATGACAATACACCTGATTGTGGTTTCTCTAACAACACAAAATCTCTTCATGTCAAATGGTCTGCCCGCAGGACAGAAAAAAACCAACGACACGAGTCGTTGCGATCCTAAATGTCACGGCAGCATTATGGGTGACAGTGATGGTTTTCGTTTATTAATGGCGTGTTGAAGTCCTCGCTGCTGCAGACGGGAGAGTCGTGCTATTACTCATATTGGAAATCCATGTTTAATGTTCAGGCTGACCGTCATTTTTCTCAAGCCCAACAGACCCGAAAATGTTTAATCAGTTATACAAGAAATAACCCCCATTAATATCCCTACTGGATTTATTGAGTCATGGCCTGTCAGCACTATTAAATAATTTCACATCACTGATATGTTCTTGATAAGTTGATTTATTATGTTCTTAAGAAAAATGTTTATTGTTAAACACGAAATGACGGATTTTCTGACTTGTGAAAATCAAGACAAGTCTAGTTTTTTCAAATGAAACTTCAAACTGTGGTTTAATGCTTTTGTAAATAGGATCTGTTTGAAACTAAATCAGGAGAAGACTGGACAGCAGTGATGTGCCATAATGAAGGAGGGGATGCAGGGGGAGAGCAGCAGCTGTGTGCCATTTCTCATCATTGCTTCCTTGCACCAACGTCACTGACTGCTTTACTGCCTCATGGTAGTCCACCGGATTGCTAAAGCTGGGGCCTGTTTGAATTAGCAAGGAAATGACCGTATTTGTTATCTGTGAAAAAGAGCCGTGCAGGGCCAAATTGAAAGAGTAATGGGCCTGACATCAGGAACGAAATCCCACACAAAAGGCTCAGCATCAATTCATCTGGAGCCATTGTTGATCATTATCATCTAGGCCGAACAACAAATTATACATTGAACATGTGGGTTTGGCATTTTAGAAACTTTTGAAGTAAACGTTCCGTGGCCCCGTTACAAAGCTATGCAGCCATTACAATGATCTTTGCATGAAACAAAGAGTATAGTTGATAGTTTATATCTTCCTGTTACAATTCTTTTGAAACTACAAAGTGTATTTTGAATGTAAATTAGTTGATACTCAAGTGAAAACAATCTGAAACCGAGTGGACCAAAATGATTCAGTACATTTAAGGACAAAGCTCTTTGTGGCTCTTTAGATGCAACTACAAGACATTTCCACATGCTTCTTTTTACTTTATTCTCTATATTTTACACACGATCAGTAAGAATACTGAGGGTGTTAATGGCAACATGAAACCGAAGTGCTTTGCCCTCAGTAGGAAGATAAATGTAAGCACATATTAAGAACAAGTGTTTCTGTTTCTTAGCTCGTGAACATCAGGCCTCAGGGCTCAAGTCACAGAAGTGTTGCAGCTGGAAGCAGTGCTGTGTAAAGCCTGTTTTCCCCATTTCCTCTAGTAAATGTGTTTTTGCTTCCAGCAACATGTCACCTTTAAAAATTATTGATCTAACTGACTTGAAATCAGACGCCGCCGAACAAGTGAATGAGCATCTGGCACAGAGAGACACCTCGGCCTCGGCTGCTTTCAAACGGTGTCATTTGCAGGTAGTACGTTTCTGTGTAACCACAGTGGACGAGCAAATTATAGTGGATTAACTCTACATTGTTCCATGGTGTTCAGCTCAAGTGACACATCCCCACTTATTCAAGTCCTTAATTACAGTTTACAGCATGTGGGTGGTTGAGGCTGCTGTGATTGCAGCCGGTGAGACGCAGAACGAGGATGAGAGAGAGGATGAAGATGGCGGAAGGATGTCACAGAGGGTAAATACACTCACAGTGTACTACTATATATAAAGTGTCATTTTTTAGCACAATCCTGGCCAAACTCTCCTGGCAGCTCGTTGAAGTTACCGCCGGGACCAGCACAGGGATGTGGAAATTGTAACAAATGAGAAAAATAATCCTCCCTTATCCTCCCTCCAGCATCCACCACGAGTGTGATGTGCAGCTCTTCCCGCATCTGCTGCCTTTTACTGACTCTCCAACAGCAGCTCTCCTTTCAGCTGATCTCAAGTACGGTGGCATATTCTTTCAGTAATGACTGGCTGACTTCATTTAAGGAAGCACTCTATTACTGCATGGTACAGCAAGCAGGTGTGAAGCCAGTGTCTGCCTTGCACACATCAGAATGGCCAGTGGCCTGTGTCGCTGCACGTGGTGACATCTGAGTGTGTGACAGCACATTATCCCCAGCACATGCACCAGCGCATCACTGAGCTTAGTCAATGTCTTGCAAATGTGCTTTTTTTCATGATGCACATTCACAACATGTGGCCCCACATCCTCTTGCATCCTGAAGCCTTTGTAATGATCATTTGAATGCAAAGCCCTTCGGGTCATGTACATCTACATGAAGTATTTTGTTTTCAGTCTCACATGAAAATATCAACGTTCATATCAAGTTAAAATGGACATTTGTGGCTCTTTTAGTGCTTTTTCACATCTGCAATATTTTCAGCACACACTGAAAGAATTTTTGAGGCAGGTTTGTTTAAATGTGGCGGATGATGAGTGTCAGCAGCCGCTCTATGATTCAGAACACTATAGAACTCCTCCAGGTACTGACTTCAGGCGACATCATAACTTCAGTCTGTTTCTGGCTCAGCCTTGCTCAAATAAAGTTCCTTAGCATTACACAAATTGTATTTTTATTGTGTGTTGTCTGTGGGGTTTGTTTGTACAGTACTTTTCTCAGCACATTTGCCCTGAGCTCAGAAATCAAATTGAACCTTTTTATGTCATAATTGTCCAATTGTCAGTCTCAGTCTCATCTGTCTTACAGATCACTGCCTCCAGTTCACAGCTAGACACAATAAAAGGAGTTTCGCGCCCTGCGGTATGACCTAAGGGTGTGAAAGTTATGACTTTAGGGTGTGAAAAGGTTGTAAATCTGAGCAGCTGTGAAGAAAAGGGGCTGGTGTCATTTCAGAATAATGCTATTAATTGTTATTTGCAGTGCAAATAACAGCCCAGGGCCAATCAAAAAATCTTTGGTGTTCAGCCAATATGGCAAATAAAGTAGTAGATTATGAAGGAACTGCTGGCCATAATTTCTAATTACTACAGTTATGGCATTTCAGTGTCAATCACTGCGTTGACATTTACAAAGTGGAGTTACCCTTACGAAAGGCAAACACCACTGCAGCATGGAAATGCTTTAGTCTTATTGTGACAAAATAAATTCGAGTTGGATAATAGTCGTTTGACTATTATAGTCATTTGATTCACGTACATTAAAATGAATGATGTCTACAGTGACACTGTTTATCTAGACAATAAATTATAGTATAAATGAAAAACTTCTTAATATAAATAATATAAATTAATATAAATATGCTTCAGAACTTTCAATATAGAAAGGAATTCATATGCCCAAAACTATAGGTTGTGTGTGGCACAAAAATGTGCTGGAGTAGCTGGTGAGGAATGAAAGGCCTCTTCTACAGTCATCAGCGTGTGGACAGGAGCCATCGAAAATGTGATTTCAAACTGATAACCACCCGAAGTGACGGACGGAACGTAGTGGAGGTTACAGTATCAGCCCAGCAGAGCAGAGGGAGGGGTGAGCAAGAGCGACGACTGAGCATCATGGTTGTCAGGAAGCAGATGATTCTGACTCCTCCTCTCCTCCGTCTTTGTCCTGACTTTTAAGACTGATTGTCTTAGGTTTAACTAAGTGCTTGCGATCACTGAGGGGATGTTCGTAGCCAAAGATTTTCCTAGTTGTTGATGCACTGCAGCCTCCTGTCTCCTGAGTCTCCTGTGCCCTGTACCACACAGTGATAGATGTTGTGAGGACGAGCGTCCCAGGAACAGGATGAGCTTCTCCAGCCGCCTCAGGAACATAGAAATATATGCAACTAAACATATGAAAAGGAGCAACTCAATTTGTTTTATCAACTGAACATTTTCTCAACTGCATTCACGAGTTGAAGTTAGCAAATACTTTTGAAAGTTACCTCATTACAGTAATTTCATAATAATTTAAATAATTGTTTTGTTTAATTCAAAATAACACAATTAGTTTTCAACTAAAGGCCTGACATGAGCACATTCATTTTACTGTTACATACAATATAATGTTGTGCACCAAAGATAAATGTCATTAAGCAACAGCTGTCCAGATGTTTATAATGTGAAGACTGGTGATGCAGGGACGGTAGAAACAGGCCAGGATCTCTCTTCCGTCACCTTGAAGCTCTCACTGAGGTGAAAATAAAGGCTCAGAACCTAAAAAATGAATTTACGCTTTCCGTGCAATTGAAATGACAGCCTAGGTTTGAATGAATCATAGAGCTTCATTCAAAGTGATGCAATCATTAATAATTGTTAGGTTTTATGAATAAGTTCCAGGACTGCTTTATATAGTGTCGGGGGGCGTAGTTTCCGCTGGTGCATTACACAGGCATCGAAGCCTGAGTGACAGCTGGATGATGTCCAAGAGCAGAACCGCCAGCACAGACTCTAAAGCTCACAACCAGGAGAGAGGGAAAAGGTTATGGCACCGTTTAAAATGGGTTTCATCAGAGAGGTTATTTGCAAAGGGGAATTAACATTGATGTTTATGTGGATAATTATTGTAATTCACAAGCAATATTCAATACTAGCCATTAGTGCTGCTGCTGGTTGAAAGGCCCCATCACGTCTGAACGACATCAATACCCTTGCTCCATGCAAACAGACAACACGAACACTCTGCGAGTCGCTCATTCTAAAAGCCTTTACAATGAAGTCAGACTATCGCACATTTGGCACAGTGCAGATGGTGTAAAAACCATGATGCAATCTGGTTGCATTCACTGAGAAGCTGCTGATATGCCGCTGCCTGTTTTCAGCCTTGATGCTGTAATTAGGTGCCAACTAAGGGCTCAGCTCGTAAATGTTGTGTTTTTTTCTGCAGCTTTTATTTACCAACCTTCCTGCTCAGCAATCATCAGAGCACGGTCTGAAATAATTAGTGTGGCCAAAACTCTGATCTGATCAGCATCACTGTCTAAACAAGATTCACCAGGCTCTGTCCAGGGGCTAATTTCAGCTCTTATGAATGTAATTTAACTCTTTTTCTTTTTTATTTTCAAATACTACATTTTAACAATAAAATAACAAGAAATACAGAACATTTTCAGAATTTAGACATTTCTTCTGTGTTCACTTTTATGTTTTAAGAAAATTAATCAGTGTCAGATTAAGGAATTGTCCACTTGTAATAACTGATCTGAGGTGATAAAACAGCAGGAAAGATCAATATAAATAATCCTGACATTCATTACTCTGACAGATCCATGCGCCTGAGGAAGGCGGAGAAAACGGATCATGTGCTGGTCTTCGTTTGTTTGCCCAAATGTTGACCAGCCCGGACAGCTGGGTTCATTTACCCTCAGAGGAGCAGGAGCGAACCATTACGAAACACGACAAATATCTGGGGACTGTGAAGCAAACATGACCAGGTGAGTGTCAGCCAGCGTTTATTCACGCAAAATAATCCTTAAAACCAATGCTGTCGCTTCTAATTTCGCAGTGTGTGCTGTGTATTTGTCCTTTTCTTCCTTCCTCGTGTCTCGCTGAGTGTGGAAATGACAGGGTTGTACGGGAGCCTGACCTCCCCTAACTTCCCCCAGCCATACCCCAACAACCAGCACATCGTGTGGAACATCACAGTCCCAGAGGGCCACAGGGTCAAACTCTACTTTACTCACTTCAGCATGGAGCCATCCAGCCAGTGTGAATATGACTACATCCAGGTACTGTACGTGCCGGAGAAACTTCACCTCCTATTATCCCCGCTTGCTCACTAAAGGGCCTCTGACCTTGTCTAACCAGGTTTTGGCAGAAGGGAATGAAACCTTGCGATTCTGCGGTGAGGAAGGGAAGAAATTTGAAAGCAGCCCGAGGAACACCGTCGTCCTGTCAGCTGGGAACCACATGTCAGTGGTTTTTAGGAGTGACTATTCTAACGAAGGGCGATTTACGGGCTTCCAAGCATTTTACACCTCGGAAGGTGATGCAGAGGCATGTGACATTTGCTGCCAGACGTCAGACATTTTGTAATTACAATATAAAAGAGTTTTGAGAAAAAGAAATGCGGGATTATCACAGGTAGCCTATGTACTGTAAAAAATTATATATTATTTCAGCGTAAGTATTTGAGAAAGAAGAAGACTATAAATAATATTTGCTGTTGATGAGCCCCAACGAAAAAAAACCCACATTTCTTCAGCTGTTTTTTTTGGAAGTAACAATCACAGTTCATTCATCAGTTCGTTTTAGTTTTAATCTGCACATTTGGTGTGAGCCAGTAAAATCAAACCACTTGTTTTGTGTGTTTGCTTAATTTGCACCATCTGTGGTTCGAAAGATTTTATTTTTGCATTCACAAAAAGACAAATGAGCTCCTTTCTGTGTCCCTCAGATGTCAATGAATGCCTGTCCAAGGTAGATGGGGAGAGAGTGTGTGATCATCACTGCCATAATTACATCGGTGGATATTACTGCACGTGCAGACAAGGATACCTTCTCCATGACAACAAAAGATCCTGCACAGGTATGAGCTATGCAGCCCAGAGCTCAAGAGGCATGTTCATTTGAGCTCAATCGCACAGTGTTAAGAGCTTTGCACACAGCATTTAGCTGCATATTGACCTCTGTAAATATAGTTTGTGCTCTGTTATTATGCTTCCTCACGCTCTTCCTCTCTATACATCTAATTGCAGCCATTATGTTGCAAAATCTTTATGTTTATGCTCTTGATCCTGGCTCTTGTAAACATCCAACTGCAAAATACTGTTCAGCAAAATTCAGAGTATTTTTCATTATTAATATTGTTGGGTTTGTTGGGATTGGACCCAAGAGACATGTTGATGGGTTGGATGAGTTAATTACTGAAGAGAAGTTTGATCTATGGGGGGAAACCAGTCTAAGACCAGCAAATCTGAAGCTGGTCAACATGCAACAACATGTTAGATTCCTTTTGTTATGGTATGACCATAGTAATGTTCAAATCTTTCAACTGGCACAACCTTACAGTGGCATTAACATTAAGTCAAATACTAAATATGGCTGTGTTTAAAGCTGGATGAAAATGAAATCAGATCAGTGGTTGCAAACATGGAGCTACGCCCTTTTGTGACTAAAAGCCATTGGTCTTTAAAACTGACCCCAGTAAATCATAGTATTGCACAACAAATGTTCAGAAACTATTTCCTGACATTCAGCACAGGACACAGGTTATAGTTTGACTGAATGTTGCTGCGCCAACTAATTTCAGACTGAAAAGCCAAACTGATGCTCAGAGTTGTTGATCTCTGCCAGCTGGTGTAAAGGGAGGTTAATTACTGTCGATTCCTGGGGGAAAATCAACTTCAAAATGGCATTAAAAATTGATACCTGTGTGCAGCACTAATAGTGAACTGACACTAGGCAATTAATCACAATTACCAGTTGATGCCTTATATTATAATTCTGTGCCAGAGGAAAAAGGGTGACAAAACAAATCATGCAATGAATGGGCAAAAATGATTATCTGCCTACAGACTTTACTAATTATATGAATTACAGCAACTCAGCCTATTCGCAAAACTCATCTGTTTTTGTCTACAACAACATCTGCACACTTGCTGGGGCAATAATGCAAATCTAGACAAATCCATTACTTGTCATTCTAGGAAAAACACATTTGAATCTAAATATTTTACATAAGTACAACTTTGTAACTCAAGCAGCTGCAGATATGGAATAAGTTCACATGTTTGCGTGACCCAAATAACCACACTGGAGGACAGATGCAGCATGTATGCGCCTTCTTCACAGTGCCATGCATTAGCCAGGTGCTGACGTCATTGTCAGGGGTTCTGACCAGCCCAGGCTACCCGAGCCCCTACCCACCCATGAGTAAATGTCACCACACCATCCGCTTACCAGAGGGCTACAGGATAATCCTGGACTTCCTGGAGCCTTTCGATGTTGAAGGACACCCAGAGGTGCCCTGCCCGTACGATATGTTGAAGGTGACTTCAGAAGGCAACAAAAGCTACGATGAATAAGCAATGTATTCCTCCTCATGCTCGTGTAGGCAGTCTGTCACTGAGATGTCCTAGCTGGGTAATATACTGTACAGTCAGCCTGGTTCCTGCATATTCATGTTTGGCTAGACATCAATCAGCTGGGCATTAATGAACGCTGTGTTTCTCCTGTGGTAATCTTCCTCTTTCTCCAGATTTCAACCGCTGGGCAAGAGTACGGCCCTTTCTGCGGACAGAGGCCTCCAGCCCGCGTTGACACAGGAAGTTATGAAGTGCACGTGAGCTTCACATCTGACAGTAGTGGAAAAAACAAGGGATGGAAGATTAAATACATAAGTGCTAAAGCTGAATCCTTCCACTTAACTGGAGACTTGGTGGCCTGAGCCTTGCATGTGTAGTTATATCAATACAAATTGAAAATAGTGCCTTTAGACAATTTAAATAACGTATGCTGAGACACTGCTACAGTTTCTATTTAAACTGCTGTTTTGTGTATTATTGTCGTTTTCTTACTGATGCAAATGGATCTGAATTGAGATAAAAGTTTAATTCATTAATTAATCAAGTACTATATATTATTTGGAGCATAACATGCTAACTTTATGTAATCTGACAAGCATTTAGACTTTTCATACCACGCTGCAGATAACGACCCTGCTCGATTCTAGGTCCCTGAATACTGAGGCACGTACCCTGACAGAGATAATACATTTTGAAGTATTCTGGACAGGTCTAAGAAGCGATGAATGCTAGTTGTTTAACCTTCATACATTATGCAGCTTGTTCCCAGCTCTACTTCTCCATTGAAACATCATTATTAGGTTGTTCAGCCACATGAAATCATCTCTATGGTGGCACTTTTATTTTTTACTCAGTAACAAAAACATTTGTTGAGCACGTATGAACGTACTGGCTTAAGAAACAGTTCACTTCTTGGAACCTATAAACAAACATTAACTATTATTTCATATTCTGTACATCACCAAACCTTGGCATCAGAAAGTGTGCAGCGAACCACACATCACCTTGGCATTTGTAACCCAACAAACTCATCAGGATGGGCCCTCTGGAAGCCATCTGACCACACAGGATAAGGCTGGTTTCCAGCATGAAATGCCCAGACAGTCCTCAGGGCAACTGGGTGCTTAGAGAGCAAACCTGCAGTTACCCGAGAGCTAATCCACCAAGACAGTCTGGCACCTGAAAGCACAAAGCTCTCCTGTACCGCACGCACTGCTAACGGTTAAACCTATTTGAAGCTAAATATACTGAAAAAGCGCACCATGAAACTCATTACCCAAAGGTTGGAAAAGATGTAGCAGCAGCATGAAACTAACACACTCAGAGCTAATATAGCACGGCCATGGCTACTGTGGATCAATCTGCATTTCACAGGTCACTAGACTGTGTTAAAAGCAACAGACAAGAAAAACATCCCTAAACCCTAAATTCCTTTAGTCATATATTCCAATCGTGTTTAAATTCCATAGCAGCTGGTGTGAATATGCTGTGAAAAAACTATGAAATTCGCATAGTTCAGTATGAAACATAAAAATGTCTGTGGGCCTCATGTAGATTCAACTCTTACACTAGTACGTCTGGTTGCTGTCAGCATTCACATACTGTACGTCTACGTCCACGTCATTCTGACGCAGGGCTGGACGAGTTACTTTTGTACTGTGCCCTGGGTGGTTGGTTGTCATAGTGTGTTTTTTTCTACCATACACGCGTTCAGTTAGTGGTCACATGTAAGTTAATAATAACTTCTCACACCAAGGGGCACAGGCTGGAATACTGTGGCTAAAGAGAAAATCCAAGGTGAGCATGTATAAAAACATATACACAGACAGGAGTCACTGGGAGGCATAACAAGCAGGAGGAGTCATGAAGTAGAGAACTGACCTCACTGTAGACAGACTGAAATAAAAGCACATCACGTCTGTAAACAAACCAAGTATCTACTAATGTACTTGATGTTATGTTATTTTAGCCTAAAGTAACAGGAGACGTAGTGCAAAGCTGCTTTCTCACCTGGAGGACTGCAGATGTGATTAACAATGACAAAAAGTAGAAGTTTACAAATTCTCACTGAAAGTTCAATGGGAAAACTCTAGTTCACATATGGATTGTTTAACTATATATCATGTGAAAACCAAGCAGTTTGCTGCCTTAAAGCTAAGATTCCTCATTGTGTAACAAAACTGAAAGTGGTGCTGATTCCAAAAAATCAGAAACTATTACTTTAGGTTTCACACGGATGTATTTACCTTAATCTGTTTATTTTCACAGTATGGCCCTCACCCAAATAAGGAGCCAACAGACAGTTGACACCAGTGGTCAGGGCCAACATATCTTTGCAAAAGCAAAAGCACTTAAGTGGTTTGCAAACTTACACCAAATGACGTGAAGGTTAACATCATAAACATTAACAGATTCCAGCATTATGGATATTACACTGGGTAAATTCTAAGGCAGCTACTGTGAATTCTTATCAGTCTTTGGCTCGTTGCCGCCTGGAGCTGGTGTGTCTTTGTGTCCTTCTTGCTGGACTACTGGCCGGTGTTCGGTTCTGTGTTGCTCCTGATGGACTGCGCGGCCTGAACCTGCTGGAGACGTCCGGTCAGCTCAGCTTCGCAGGCCTGCACCAACGCCGACGTCCTTACTTTGTCCCAACCCAGCACCTGCTCCATAGCGTCCACCCCTCTGGTCACGATCAGCTAAGACATATGAAAGAGGCTTTATTGTATCACTGGAAGCTGTAAATTGCTCATTGATTTAGATTTGTGTGCTGAATAATGCGGTGTAGTCTGACAGCCAATAGAATTGAAACGTGACGGAGTATACGATAGCTTTGTTGGGACATGCAAAGCCACCGCGGTTGCTCATATCTAGTCTATAAACTTTAAAGGAACTTCCAAAATAAGATCTGGATCTTCATAGTCGTTTACGATTACACACTGTACTCTTATAAGAGTTACATTTGGGATCTTTTCATTCACAGCAGAACTGAGGTTGTCTGGATCAGTGTGGACTACCTGCAGATCCTCGGTTGAGAGCCTGGTCTCAGGGCTTGTTTTGCCTTTCAGGACCATCAGGGTCCTGGACATGAATCCAGACGCAGAGTCCACCTCCAATCCATCTGGCGCATCCACATCACGAGCCCCTGACATATTAAAATATTTGTTTGTTATTACAGTCTCAGCCCAGCACCCGCGTGAGTGAAAGTAAATCACTGCAAAAGGTAGATATTCCTTAGCACCGACAATGGTTCCACCTAGTGACCAAATAACACGAGTACAATTCTCTATCTAAATATTATCACTAATAAAAAAATATTTACCTAATATTGCGTTTAACATTTTTGTTTTCATCAGCTTATTCAGAAAGATATAATGACAGCAAGTGAAAGACAGAGACAGACCATCAGAGCAAAACCCAGAGCCAGACACAAATACCTGCTGTAATTTACCAGGAGCTACCATCAGGCTCTTACAAGCCCTGGACGTGATGCTTGAGACTCTCTATTTAATAGACTATTGACTGTTCAAAAGTTGTTGTTATAGATTTGCTGAGCCGATGATCCAAAAGTGAAATAGAGTTCTGATAGAAATGTGGCGTGGGCTACTTCAAAAGGTTTCTGGAAAACGACTTTCTAACCAAGAAGTAGAGAAGTATCACATAGTTCAGATTGTTTCAGAAGACCACAGTCTAAACTATGCAGCCTCTTTAGAGTATAAAGCAAAGAAAGTGTTGCAGACCTTTATTTAGAATTTCCAAAATGTAAAAATAAAAACCACAACATAATAACACAGTCGTACCTCCCTGGCTGGGTTGACTTAGCTCCTGCTGCTGCGTATTCTCTTTCTCCACAACTTTGATGTAGAGCTGCAGTAACTCCTTGGACTGCCGCTCCTCTTCTTTTCGGTCCAAAAAGCTCTGGAGTTGCTCCTGGAGGTCTTTGGTCTTCTTTTCTTGGAAGTCCAGAGCAGAGGCCAGCTCAGGACATGGGACATCCACCAAGGTCTGGAATAGGGAGGTTTAACAGTATTACACTCAAAGCAATCATTTACACATCTGAGAATAAATGGCAAGAGCATAGTTCAGAACTCAAAGAGGAAAGCAGATGTTTTTGTGATACAATTTCCTTGTTTTCTTACCCCTACATGTTAGGTTGGACACAACACATTCTGTTGGCGAAACAGAGGAATAATGACGTACCTGTAAGTCTGCTTCCGACATGAGGATGATGTTGGCCACGTCCCGCTTCACACGTTGAGCTAGGTCCCTCCAGGATGCTGCAGCACTGTCCACAGAATCCGTCTCCAGCATCACAGATTCCCTGGCCATCCAGGCTGTGCCACCATCAACTGCAATGACAAGGAGAATAACTGCTGGAACAAGCTGCGTATTACTATTTCAACAATGATAATCATCACAGACACAATTCAGAATGAGGTCATCTTGCTTACTCCTGTGAACTGGTGACCACGACTCCTTATGCTGCAGCAACATAAACTTTGTGTTCAGGGGTAAACACAGAAAGTAAGCTTGATCCTCTACTATTGTCCCATCATCCTCCAGGACGACTTTTACTGGAGCACTGGGACTAAACCCAAGACGCTCACGTCCTGTAGAAAAAGAACAGAATGATACATTTACTAACGTTACTGTAAGTAGAGAATACAAACAACACTATGTAATAAATCAACCCTAACTTACCGGCCCTACCTTGAGTAGATGTAGCCTGGAGCTGTTACAACACATTAGTTTACAAATTATAACCTAATGAGGTCAAGGAGCCTTGACCTGGACAGGGAGGTGATGACAAAACAAAGCCACCACATGCTGAAAGCACGCCTCTAGTGCTAGAGACCTAAGCCTGCAGGGAGCTGGGCTGGACTTGGTGAGTGATATTCTGGGAATGAGCAGTTTTGAGAGAGCCTTGTTCTAGCTCCTGCATGTCTGGACACGACTGTGCGCTCGGCTCGTCAGTGATCCTGACAGACAGATGGATCCCCATGCTCGTTAAACACACACAGTGCATTTCACTTTCACATTCACTGGCACTTGAGACAACCAGCAATCAAATGTCGCCGTTAAATAAAATCTCAATAGTACTTCAAATACATGGGCCTGATAAGAGCCAGATAAGTTTGCGATTTGAGGACTGAAGCTCACCTTTTACCTTCAGCTCATCTAGGGACAACACTACCAACCCAATCGACTGCTGCCGCGTGGAATTACACACCTTACACGCTTTCCCTTCGCTCATTCTGCCGGTGGGCAAATGGACGTTTCCCTTACTTTAACGCAGCGCGGACGGCTCCAGCACTTCGCGCAGTTCCAGCACTGTCTGTTTTGAACACGGAATCGCCGCGGTGGCGCTATGAATGCTGGGTAAGGAAGTGGCCACATTTTTTCGCTAATCTAAACCAGTGCAACAATGTAATATAATATGCAAAGATAGTAGGGAGTGTATGCGCCGAATTGCATCCATTCTGGATTATATTACTGCAGGTTGAGTTTTTTTTAATTATCCGCCTAGTTAGGGTTCTTTTGTTGTTTTCATATTTTTGTGATATAATTTAATTTATTTTATTAAATAAAGTTGGATGTTGCGTTTGCGTGTTGCTTATACGTCCAGGTGAACCAGTGGGTTCCGTTAATTTAAGTAAAGCTGTCAGACTTCAGGAAAAGCAATCGAGCGTAGTTCAATCGAGCAGCCTCTGAAGGAAACGAGAGATAAGAAGATGGCATCCACCGAGCAACCTGATCCGCCAACACAGGTCTACATTTATACATTCAAACAAACGTCTTGGTGCCCACATACAGCAGCGAGCTCCCGCCGTGTGTTAATAATCGGGGACTTTTAAATGTCACGACCCTCGCTTCTTACTTTTGGAAACGGCCAGCTAGCCAAGTTTAGCATGCTTTTGCTAGTTAGCGTGCTAGCTAGCGCCTACAATGTTTCAAAAGTTGCCTCCCGTCGTTGTGTTGTCACGCTGGCACAAAAGTTTAAGCAGAGGTTGTTGTACTTTAGCACCACTTATTCAGATGGGTTACCTAGTCGGCTAGCTATTCACGTATGGCCACATTTACGTATGTCCCCCCGACCATGTAGCTCTTTACTGTCTCATTATGTGAAGTTAATGACATGCTGTGGAAAGGTCGCTGTGAGCTCAACACGCCTGCAGCTCGCAGCGTTTGTTATTCGCGCTTTGCTGACATTGTAGTGGTTTAAATTGCTGACAAGCTTTAAAGTAAATTGTTCCAGTAAGTAGTGACTCAGACACCTCGTCAGGGACAAGCTTGACGCTTTGACTGCTGGCTGTATACTGTAGATATATGCTGACCTATACATAGTAGTAAACACTATTCCATGGAGCAGGAGAGGAGTTTATTGTAATATGTTAGTTCTTTATCATCTTCTTGCTTAAAACACAATCAACTACTACATGAGCAACAGACGTTTAAATGCGTTTACCTAGAATAGATACAGATGCATTCAAGTTGTGTTTTCCTTATTTTTCCAGCTGTTCTAAGAAGCTGGACGCCTAAACAGTTGGTTTATTGTATTCCCACATTCAGGGGGAGATTGTAGTCGTATTGTTCAAATAATCAAGATATTAATAGTGACAGCCATAGGATAATTTCTCTACTCAGCCAGGCTTTTACACAACTTTCACTTTTCAAACTTTTTTTATGCATAGTGAGACATACTGAGTGTACTGGTTTACTTAAATATCCCAGCTCATACTATGTATGAAATGAATGTACCAACGTCCTCCAGGAGGTGGCACTCTAATACTAGGTTATGTTTGTTTTCCAGGCTGCCCTTCTACCTGGAGATAATT
Source organism: Macropodus opercularis (assembly GCA_030770545.1). Taxonomy (NCBI): domain Eukaryota; kingdom Metazoa; phylum Chordata; class Actinopteri; order Anabantiformes; family Osphronemidae; genus Macropodus; species Macropodus opercularis. The sequence continues at coordinate 11,023,389 of CM061095.1, forward strand.
CAGACGCTTCCCCCAGAGAAGCCCTGGTAAGAAACCACTATGTAATACAGAATAAACGATTTTGACTTCAGTAAGAAAATGTTTTCAAACTTTTTATCTTCTTTTTGATGTTGATGCATGAACATTTACATAGAAACATTACAAAAAGGAGAACATGCTTTAAATACATTTGTCTGATTATCAAATAGTCTGATTACTACTTGTAATTTTCTATGAAATTATAAACAAATGTAACTTTTGTTTTGGCCTTAGGTGACTTAAAGAAATACTGTGTGTTTTCTTTAGTCAAGAACCTACTTACCTAGGTCACCAATTTTGTATGTTGATTTCAAGTGTTAAAGGCTTCAGATTAATATCTAGGTCCTTTAGCATCACAATAAATGTGCTTAATGAAAGATAAACCTTAAATCTGTGTCTCAGGAGAGTGAAAATGATATATTTTAGCGGTGACATTAATACTACACTTGCTCTAATCATGTCTGCTAAGCCTTTTGCTTTTGCCACGGTTGTGTCCAAAAAGACTTAACTTTGCCAGTTATTCTGAATAGTGTTTCACCTGGGAAAACTATTCAAAAGGGTTTTTGATAACATAAGTGTTCATAAGCACAAAGTCAACATTAAATAAGAATGAGCTGTTATTTCAATAGCGTGGAAATCTGACGTGTTAAAAAGAAATGCAAGGCCCAAGTGATGACAACAATTATGACCAAGAATACCTGATCCTAGGTACATTCACTGTCCTTGTATGGGAACAGAATTCAGGTTAGAGAAGTGTTGCATTGTTCAGGCTACATGTCTCAATGTCATTCACTACCATTCACTCTTCATCCTCCCCCATCATCCCTTCATGCCAAGGCTAATTTAATCCTGGGGTTATTGATTGTGGGAGCATTCTCTCAGGCTTTCTTTCAATTTACTTCAATTTCATCATCCCAGTGCGCTTCAAGACTGCCTCCTCAAAAAGGGAAGAAATTCTTGTTAAGAGGGTCCTGATTCGAGACTGGTTGACAAGTCCCCCCACACCCACCACCACACTCACTTCCAACCCCTTTCCTCCTTTTTCTTTTTGATGAGCTGCTCTTTCGCAGTTAAGTGGATTATTACAGTAGGGATAATTCTTGTCACATGGCATTATTTGGATGAGGTGAATAATTGAAATTTGTGTCTGAAAGGATTTTATCTGGATGAGAGGAAAGGGAGTGCTGGCAGGGTTGGGAGGGCAGGGAGGGGTGGGGGTGGGAGGACTGAGCACACGTTTGTATAACATTTATGTGCACATGTGCATGTCAGACAAGCCAGTGTGTCAGACTGGGGACACCAGTCATGTTAACAGGTTCTGACTCACCTCGCCCAGATCAGAGGGCCCTGGCACACTGCATGGCGTGGGCTCTCCTTTGTGGCAAGAGGGCCCAGCTCAGAGGCTTCAGCCTCTGCCACCATCCAGGCCACAGGGGCAGGTTTAGACCAGCAGTTACAGAGAGAGTAAAGTGTGGGACTGTATGCTTGTGCATTCCATGGTTGACTGCTATAACTGTCGCTGCCAGCCACTGCTGTTGCCTCTGGCGCTGCTCTTTGGTTGCCCTCACTCTAGCTTGGTTTGTCTTTGTCTTTAAAGCCCCCTCCCCCCGTCCACCTTTCACTTATCACTGCTATGGCCATTACCCCTGCCAGTCACTTGCTGGTGTCTCCCAAGTCTTGTAGTGCTTTCTCCCTGGAGTGACAACCTCTGCTCACCCCTAGGCTCCTCAACTCTTGCTGACTAAATTATGCTCAAATAACTTGACTGATTTTCACAGAAGTTATAGTTTAGATTAAATAACTGATATAGAGTGATTAGCAAGAACCTTCCTGTTATTAGTGTTGTGCAGATTGCTGTTAATGAATATTTGATGCTACCTATTACTGCCTAGTAGCTTAACATTGCCTCATATTTTTTTTGCTAATTGACAAATTGCCAAATGAACCAATCATTTAAGACGAGTGGAGGTACTGAGTGAAGTCACTGCCATATCAGAAAAAAAAATACTGAAACCACTAAAATAAAATTATATTAAAATTACATATTTGGTATCACACCAACTTATCAAGTGTGAGATTCTTTTATGTAAGTGTGGTAATAATCTTGCTGTTTCCGAATTTGAAAAATCAGCAGCTCCCATCTGAAAATGCATACAGTGTGGGGTTTATCAGTGAGGTTTTAAGAAAACGGTAGAATTGGACAGTCTACAGTGCATGCACATGGGCGTACGCAGTGTAAACGGAGTGTGTCTATGTGTTTAGGTTTGAGGGTTTTAGCAGAGCAGAGGGAGGTTGGCAATGGGAGGAGAAAAAGAATCGCAAGACGAACATCCCCGGTCTCACAGCAACTTCAAAAGCTCCCTTTCCCCAGGATATTAAGCGACTGTGATGAAAAATTTAGCAAGCGTTAAATAAGCTGCTTTGAAGTGATCTGTATTGGCTCAGCAGTCTCCAAATTTCCGCCCCTCTGCAGTAGCCACCGTATTATGGTGGGGGGGCGGTGTGTTAAGTGCAGGAGTTGTAGGGGACCTGGCTGGTCGGCAGAGAACACACCAACAGTAATGATTCCAGGCAGCGACATGAAGGCCCTACCGCTGCTACTGTCCCCTTTTGTCTTTCTCTGGCTGTTTTTCTCCTCATTTCACCTCTCCCTCACTGACAGCTCTTCTGCTCAGCCTTATGAGTCACAGGCAGACAGATGTTGCTCATATGTTTGCTCTGAAAAGAGGGTTTCATTTTTTTCACTTGCGTGAGGGTGTATCACACATGTAACATAACGCAGCGGTGTTACCAGGAAGTCAAAGGTTACGCCTGGGTCTTGGCGAAGTTATTTTTTACTGATGGAGCTTTTTACTGATGAAGTTTTTGCGGAAACATGTCTTTATCTTTTAAACGTGAATGATCTTTTGTATGTTTTTATTTTTGTTCGCTTTTTCAGGAGTAGAGTATGACATATGAATATTGAATATTTCTAAAATAGTTTGAACTGTTTTTACATTTACACCACCATAAAGCAACGTTAACAAGGAGTTAATCTCATATTTGATAATTCATATTTCAATTCATTTCACATTCATCACTTAGTCCATAAACCATAGTCCAGGTTTCAACATGCTCCAAATTAATTATTGGGGCAGAATAAGAAATGGGAGCCAGTAATGAGTCTGGTATGGTTACTCCATTCTGTCAAGAAACTCTGCTACCATTTAGTTAGTCAAGGGAACCTTCTCAGATTTTTCTTTTTTCTTCTTTGCTCATTACTTTAATTGTAATTGTAATCCTTTATTGGAGCTGTCTGCAGTAAAGAAGAGTTATGGTCCGAGTGGGGGCGCGAGCCATAGAGATATTTCATGATTATTGGAGAAGACGGTCACTAGGTGGCAGCCACTCGTTTGGCCGCGCTGTAATTACTGGGTGGGAAGTGATGGCAAGAAACTATGCGAGCGTGTGTGCGCACTTGCAAGGTTGTGTGAGGAGAGATTCCTCCGATTCGAACACACTCCTTGAAAGAGAAAAGTCGAATAAATCTGACCGTCTGCGTTCTCACAGTGGAGAGCGCTGTGTGGGAACAGAGTACACAGAACAAAGGCACGTGTTGAACGTGTTTCGATACTTTGGTACTTTCGTGGTCGCTTTTAAGTAAACTCATGCTGAATGTGAAAACTGTATTCATAGTGTCGCCAACACCTATAGAGATGACATGGGATCACTTGTATTTGTTTCAAATGTACACCACAGTCTGTTTCAGTGGTCAAAGGGAAGTTTAATTTCTTCGAATAGCGTAAAAGCCGAAATGTTTCTCAGAGCAACACTCATTGTGCTTCATGTTGTTTGTTTCAGTGGTTAATGATACAGGAAGGGCCCTCCATTTTATTGTTGCTGTGTTGCACTTTTTCCCCTCCTCACCCAACCAGGCAGCCGGCCTCCTTAGAGGACTCTATATGAATTCTCACTGTCATGTCCAAGGACGAGTGGCGCAGGGTCAGCTAATTGCTTTTATGATTATGATTTCACGTCAGATTTATCGTGCATGCTCGGAGCACATCTTCCAGGTCCTGCCGACGTTGCTGGGTTGGATGGGGAAAATGAGTTTACAGCTTCTGGCTGTGACTTCTTGTTTAAGTGCAGGTCACACTTTTTGACTCATTAGAGTTGAACGCGGGGGGTGAATCATACAGGCTTTTCCTGTAAAAGCTTCTCTTTTCTTTGTCAGTAACTGTAATTGTTTTTCTCATATTTGGCCACAAAAATTTTTTTTTTAACTTCGTCTTCAACATGAGATGAAGTTTGAACGTCATGAACGAGCAATGACACAGACACGAATTTTTGGTTTTTCTGTCGTTTGAACTTTTTATGAGCCATAAATCTCTCATCTTTGTTTCTGTTCACAGATGAAATCATTGCGCTTATTCCCCTCATAGTTTGCCAGAATTATCAGTTGACTTCTTTTTGATGTTGGTAATTTAAATTATTTTCTCCAGAGAGTTCCACCCACCACCTTTAAATGATACACACACATTCCAACCCATTTTATACATTTACTTTTTTGCCTCATTGTGAGTCAGGCTAGATCATCAATGGCAAACAAGACAAAAGCTGTCTTGTGTGAGTTTTTATTGAGAACAGAGAACAATATTTAATTCAGTGCAAAGCTCGTGGTACACGAAGAAGAAGTCGCTGTCACTGTGTCAATAATGCACATATTTTATGTAGATAGAGTTTCATGTCATGACCAGTGACTCTTGATTTGTTGCAGTAATTTGACCTCACTCTGACCTTCCTGGCCCGGCCCCAGTTTGACTAGTGACAGATGCAGCCTGGGAATATGGTTTGGATAGTTTTCCAGTGCTCTGAGGAATGTTGAAGCTAGTTTTACACAAAGTTCATTTTGGAGACATATGTAAAGTCTGTGATTAAGCTGAATTCAATAAACTTTAATGATTACTTAGGACTTTATTTGTAGGGTTTTCGTCTCAGCGAGTATATTAATGTAAACAGCATGGTAACAGAGCTGTAATTTCCTATTCTCCCACAATTTAGTGAACTGTCATAATATGTTTACTTAAGAAATGATAGAAATACGACACTAGTTTAATTACAGTGTAGTCATTTTGCCTCAATATACTTGGGAAAGTGGCCTTATTGAGCTGAGCTTCCTTTATACACTCTATTCTGCTTTGTAATTACTTCAGCTTGATTTATCGTCTTTTCTTTGTGTTTATGGCTGTAAACTGCTCGTGTGAGTAACTTGGTCTGAGCGTGGCTTGTCTCCTTGCAGCAAGGCTGGAAATCTCCCGATGAATCTGAGATGTCTCCGCTGTCAAGACTGCTCACATCGCTCTCAGCCTCCAATGTCACTTTCAAGGCATAATTACACAAGTTGTGTTGATTAGTATGAGAAGCAATTACGCTGGCTTTCCGCTGCAAATGGAGACTGTGATGGCTCTTGATTGACAGGAAGCATCCTGACTTTAATAAGTAAATGACTATGGTAATTCAGGTACTCAGACCCTCGGATTTGTCAGCATCTTTCTAATTTTTGTGATGTCCCCTGATTTTAATGAACATGAATTTGATTCAATCGCCTCTCATTTTCCTGTTCCTCCACCTGTCCGTCTCTCTCCTCTGACCAGCGAGTGCATATTCAGCAGGGGTGCATATGCTTTTGCTTTTGCTTTGAGAGCTACCCTAAAATCCTGCGCTGCTGATGCTGAATTATTCCTCTGTGAATGAATCCAGTGTGTAAATGAACAACATGCAATTTCGGCACACTATTCTAAATGCTTTTTAGCACATCGTGCTTTCACAAGTGTGGAAATCAGAGGAAAAATTATTTGTAATTGACACTTTGGGGAACATTTTTTTTTCTCTTTTATCTGGCTTCCCAGTAAGTTATTAGCTGTTAATTTGTCGGCAAGCTCCCCTACAGTGCCAGATATTTGTTCAAATGCTGGGTTCCCCTCAGTGCATTTGTAACTACACTTCTGAAAATGCTGCCCTGTCTAATTATGTAATATAATACTGCCTTTTAGGCAAGTTTCTTTTAATTGAATAATGTTAGCTCTCGCTATGGGTAAGCCGCAATATTTAAAAGCGCTTTCTATACTTTATAAGTAGACGCGGTGCACTATAAATGCAACAAAGCTGAAGTCTAGAATTTACAGATGCACCATTCTTATACATCTAAAGCTTTTACCCTGAGATCTGTGTATTGTAGATATTTGAATTAGGGCCCAACATTTAAATAATGCAGAATTTAGATTGAGCCAGCTCTCAGTCTCATATTTCTTTCTTTGTTAACTACAGTTGGCCTAATCAAGTAATTCCCTGTTTGTCTTAGTAACCCCCTATAGAGTCATACATGCATAAATATAATAAAATAATTTGCTCTTGCACTCCATAGCCCGGCTGTAATTTATATGGATTGAATGAGTGCTGCATTGTGGAAAAGCACGAGTGGACCAAATGCTCGTTTGTCACCTCTAATAAATGTTGGAATGTAAATTATGAAGTTATGCTTCAGATGTAAATGCACTTTATTCCCGTCCTTTAATGTAAACAGCCCACTCCAATACATTAGGGGGGTGGAGGAGGGCAGGGATGGGATTTGACTTGAAATTTTGACTGTTTTCACAATCAATAATAAACACAAAGGAGCCTAGATGGGGAACATAATAACATATCTGAACTTGGGTTCATAAATTATTGCATGAAAGCAATTCTTGTACACCAAAAATGTAAATACATTAATGTTATTAATAATGTAGTGACTAATAGTTCTATCACGACTGTAATAGCAGTTTAATGGAATATGACAGCAACAATGTATTACACTTCTTAGATCTAGACGGGACCTCATATGACATTTATCAGGGATTTCTGAAACAATTTTTATGATTATTTTGTTAAGTTAATTGCTTCTTTTCCCTCCCCAACGTCTTCTCTGGGAGAGGGGCAAAAACTGGTAATGGATATTAATTAATACGTGTCAGTTTTCTGGGTTTGATTAAAAATAATGAAAGCAAAATGCTAATGGGATTTTAGAGTTTCTCTGTGTGTGGCGCCCTGAGATTGCGGCTTTATCTAAGGAATCTGAAAAAAGAGATAGTGGGCTCCTCTCTAGGCTAAAATGAAAGTGACAAACTACAGAAACCGAGATAAATTATTGTAAAACTTACAAAAATTGACAAAGTAAAGGAAAGTATTGCGCTGTAATTAGCCTAACGCTAGCCTTCCTATACAGCTGTTTATTGGGAGTTTTTAATTCACCTCCCCTTATGAGAAGATGAATTGAAGCTTTTCTTTCCCGAATGAGACAAACATGTGAATCATTTCTGACAAGTTGCTGTCTTGGCAGGTTATATTTCCAGAGTGTGTGATGTTTTTCTAATATATGGTTGTTTGCCAGAAAGACGATGTATGGACTTGTTTTTGCAAGGTTAGATATGACTCCTTATGCGTCTTGGAAAGTGAGCTAGCTACACTTGACTTGGCACTGATTACAGCGAGGCACCTATTCATTCATTCATTCATAGTCCACTACAGTCGGCACGGACAAACTCTTTCCAAGGCTTCTTTGTGTCTGTACACAGACTTCAGCAGGAGAGGACTTTTAAAACCTGTGATTAAGGTAGGGCACAAGTGTAGACCAGCAGTGAAACAGAGGCTGGCACAGTAAAAAAGTAACCATAGCCACTGGCACAACTGACAATTATCCAACACCTGGACTGGCTCCCCTCCCTGGCATGTGCGTCAGGACTGTCGACTTCTTGTTAATGCTGTGATTAACAGAAAGATTGCATCTGTTTTCCCGTGCAGCTCTCCTGGCAGCAGTACTTTGCTTTCTCTTTGATTAAAATAGCAGATGGATGAATGCATTGTAGCTCTGTCATGAACTTCAAAAGACGGGGTGAGAAGGAGATGATAGAAATGGAATAAATAGAGGAGAGGGTGAGGCCTTTTAGTCCTCTGCAAATTGAGTTTACTCTTATATTTGTGCTTTTAATAGGGGTATTGCTACCTGGGAATCTGTTGTAAACAGTGTTGTCCTCAATTAGGGCAAGTTCCTATTTTTGCCTGTAATTTACTGTCACTATCTCTGTGTATTTCTGCCCTTTGTGAAATCTATAGGCCTACATGATGGTTTTCTTCCCTTCCATGCTGTGTGGAAGGTGGTTTATGTATCACGGGGACAAGGAAAGGGGAAGTGAAGGGCCTTCATCAAACAGCCTTTACTTCTGAAATGGAGAGAGTGGCATTGTCATGTGTTTTCTGTGTCAAGGTCGGCAGAAAATGTCAGAACAGGTGTGCGTCTGCTGCTGAGCTGCTTGCCAACTCAGCCCCTTTGCTGTAACACGCCACCCCATGTGACATTATAGTGGTACAGTGTAGGTTGTGTCCTCTCCTCATTCTTTTGGAGGAGCCTTTTCTCCCCTCCTGTTTACCATGCGAGTTGATGCAGAGTTCAAATGGGTCTTGACGCCTAAATTGTGACCACTGTCTATGATTGTCGCGTAGACACAAAAAGTTTGGGAGCAGTGCAGAATTCCTTTTTTATTACTTCATTTCTTAGTTCTGGTATTTATGTCTAAATAAATCTTCCTATTTTAGGAGATATCATTTCGGTGGTACGTCAAACAGGTTTGTTTAGACAAAATGAGTTTTAAAGAAAGCATTTTGAAAAACCTGAAAATGTTTTCTGAACTTCTCAGAAGACATGAGTTATGTTTAGGTGTGGCCCGTATAAAACAACGTCACACATGCTTCCATCAGTTCACTTTTTTTTTAGCAAATAACCTCTAGTGTGTAGCCTCCCTGGTTCAGAAAGGTTAAAATTAAGAATCATTATTCGATCTGACAAGCTGTCATGTTTGTATCCTCTCTGGCATCGAGTTAAATCAGAAAGATCTGCTACTTCTGTAACCGCGATGATCACTGTTTTAGTGACTCTGTCAGCAGCACACTGTTTTTATGCTTACCCTGCTGTCAAGGTTAAATTCTTACTGTAGTTGGAGTTCCTCGCAGAAAAGGAGAATTGGCCAAGATTTTTCTTTGTCACTTAGCTTGATCAGGAGCAGACTCTACTTGCTCGTTCTCCATAACCAAACAGGGGCCTACTGCTTTAGGTTTTCACCCCCATTTGCTGGAGGTTTCACTCTGACTTATTTGCCACTGTAGATGTGTGGCCTGTTGTTTTGGCAAGTGTGTCTAAATCTTTCTGACAGGTCTTGGTGAAAGACAGGCCGCAAGGATAAACTGCCAGGCTTTCCTCCCACCTTTAACTCGACTGGCACCACCCCTTTCCAGTAGATGGCGATGTTAATCTTCTCTGGCTTTTCGCCTGCTTCGGCCCGTCTCCCTTTACACAATCGCTCTTCTCTCCGTTTCTCTCTGCACTCGCGGAGGAAAGAGGGGTCTCACCCTGTGTGGAGGGTCATGCCACCAATTCCTGGCCCCCTTTGAAGACCATGAAATTGCTGATCCAAGACGCACGATTAGTGCATTCTGCCTATTGACTGGAGAAGGGTTGACACACGATTATAATGTCACTGGAATGTCACAATCTGTCTGGTAGTCTTTGTGAGCATACTGTCATCCGGTGGCACAGTGTACCCAAGACGGAATAATTTGATCAATAAAAGGACACCTCTTTCTCTGTTGTCACTGGCCTCTCTGTCAGTTTGGCAGGCTGGCAGGACTGCGCACAAAACGGATGCCAACTTGCTGCATCTTCACCACAGCTCCCCGCTTTATTTGCCTATCGTAGTGCTTCGCTTCAAGTTTCTGTGCTGTGTGCATTGTTGTGCGGGTGGGTGGGTGCTGCCTCGGTGAGAGGAGCAGTTTGGATCAACAGAGGAGGATAGGCTTGTCACTGTAAGTTGCTTGTGACGGAGGCAGCTCTTCTGACACCACAACACAACTTCTGTGTGGTGTCGCTCGGACACAGGCTTCACGTTGTTTGCTGCTGGTGCTGCCTTCATTTTGCCTCATTCTACTAATTGAATGTGAAAGGCCGGCAGGCCTTGATGATATGAAGGACAACACACAGAGCAGTCGTTTCTTTATGCGACTGTGGCTTTCTGCTATTTATGTTTATCAAATTCATGCACATCCTTTGACATGACTAAAAGGCAATACTGCATTTGAAAATGTATTTTATGTTTAACTAAGGAATTGATACTCATTTTATGATCTTATGAATTTGCCTTATTTTATTTTAGCAAGTCTTTGTGTAGCATGTAGAAACTACAATATAGACACGATCAATCTAAAATTGAATTTTTAAATGGTTTAGTTATTATACAATGTTGAATCAATTGAACTTTAACTCCTGTAATTTCTGTGTTAAACTTTGCTCACGCCACTTTATAGAACATTCATCTGGTCTAAGGTTGCACTATGAGCTCTCCTGTGCCAACATTTATTTCCTGTACTGAAAAGCACACAGACCTGCTTGTCACGGAGCGTCATCATTGACAGTAAAAAGAAAAAGAAAAGCTTCAAATTACAGGAAAGAAGCACTGCATTAAAGAACAAAGGAGATCGATGGCAGTACATTAAATTTTATGCGAATGAAAAAAATCAACTAATTAAAATTGATCACTCCTGCTTTGTAAATGTGTTTCTGAATTAAATTATTGTATGAAAACATTTTGACCAATCGAGGAGCTGAGGAAGTATCCATTACTGGATTGCAGCTGAGAAGGGGCTGGAATGTTTTGTGGTGGCTAAGTAGTTTGTTGTGCTCTGCTGTGACTCTCCGTTTGCACCCCCACTGCTAAAGTGCCATGGGTTAATCTCTGATGACCCTCATCTCTCAGAGCAGCCCCAGATTCACGGTTTGGGCCTTTTACCTGAATTAAAAGGAATTTGAGGGCTATATAAGTATTTTTGTTCAAATTGGGGTAAAGTGAGGTGTCACTGCCAGAGTCCTGGGTCTTTAGTCATCTGGGCTCTTGGGGTTCTCGGGACTCCACTGGGGATGTCCTTATGTAAACAGTCATCTGTCTCCCTAGTTCAGCAAGGGCAACCCCAGACAGCACAGATGACAGCTAAACATTAAGAAATGTCAGACTCAGCTTTATAGCATATCTCTCAAGCTAGTTTAGAATTGATGCCATGTGTTTCTTTTCAAGTTTAGACATCACAAGAATAAAAGATGCACTTCACTTTGTTCCTCCTGTCTTTTAAAAACACTTAGCATGGAATACTGTTCTAATGCTCAGCTATAAAATTTTTATTTTTGTTTAATCTAGATCTAGAAAGAATAGTTTTGTAACTTAAATATCAATTATGAGGAAGTGCAAGTAAAAATCTTTAGACACAACATAACAGGCAGCTTTACTTTTCCTTGAGAGACGAAGCTGAACTCCCGGCATGGTATTACCTGTATTTATCTGTACTCTGCACAGTTCCTACAGTTTGATTCTGTTTGCTGGACCAGATATAGTTTAGCCCCCAGTATTTCTTACTGCTGAACCTACTCAAGTTTTCCATGTTTGTGATGATAGAACACTGATAGAGGAACACTGTTGAATGGAAAGTTCAGTCTGTACATGCAGTGGTCTTGAAAAAAAAGCTTAATTTCCATCTACCAACCCCCCTTTACAAAAATTGCATAATGTGCTTTGATGTCGTGATTGTAGCCTTGCCCATGGCTCTGACACTGATACAACGCAGTGTTATTTTTAAACCTTTGCAAAGCAAATGTCAATGAAGTTTTCCATGACCCTTTTCTCATCTATTGAAATGTTGACTCTGACCTTTAAATTTCAAAAGTTAGGACTATTCGATAAAGATTGACCACCTTCCAAGAAAATAAAGCAGAAAACAAACCCACTGTACCTAACGGTATGTATTGTTAAGCTAGTTCGTTGTTAGTCAAAAGAAGAACAAAAAAAGAACAAACCACATTTGATCAGATTTCTCTGAGGCCAATGCTGAGTTTCAGTAACGGTTGTTCATTTGGTTTTCTCACATTGTTGTTTCTCTGAAAAGCAATGTTCAAAAGTGAAGACTGCAAAAGCCAGAGTTGTTGTTTTTTGGTTTTTTTGGTCATTGTCAGAACAGTTCAACTCCAGCAGGACCAGAACGCTGCCTACAGTGACTGTGGACGTGGAGGTTGGCTAAACGGTCGAGGGTCTGCACCTCACTCCCTGATGTCTCTCAGGGTCAATAATTCCCCATAGCTGCTCCCATGAGGCCTTGCTTCCTCTGCTCAGGTCACATTAAGGAGGAAAAGATGTCACAATTAGAAGGGCATTTAAAGCTGCTCTTTTAAAAAGATTAAAAAGCACTGTTGGCCACATCAACCAGGGAGGCGACTAAAGGAAATACAATAATTGCATTAAAACATCATTCCTTTCTTACAGGGCTCTGGTATCAGAAAGGTATTGGGTTAAGTTTTTCTACACAGCCACCCCTGGTAGCAAATCATCCATGAAAGCACCAAATTAATATAGAGCTTCATTTTTCGCTGTCTCTCACTTTCTCTCGCTTTTGGTCCTTCAAACGTGTGTTTGGGGGGAAATTTGAGACTAGCCTAACACAATTTTTGTTCATGTCTATCAGTGTGTTATTATATCAGGGGCACTTCTCCACAAATGTACAGGCCGGGGCAATTTGGAATGAATTGATTCACACCAAGACTAAATTCTATACTTGCTAATGATTTCCTTTTAGCCCCTCCTTTGCACCCCCACATCCAACTTCTAGTGCCATCATACCTTCTGAAATGTCTTCATTGTCTGCAACAATGATACATTTCAGCTTTAACAAAGTAGGTTTTTATCTTCATTCGTTATGGTTTAAATGCCATTTTTCAGTTTATATCAAATACTGAAACTACTAGAATAAGATTTTACTGTTAGATGTTTGAATTTCCCTACTGCTCATATGATGAAATAATGTGATGTGCACCTGAGACATATCCATGGCTTTACTGTATAGACTTACTGTATATATATAGTTAAGTGCTGTTGCTAGTTAGAACAGAAAGGTACAACTGGTTACATGGATTCCCTGAGGTATCCAACCATGTGGTTTACACATAATGGGATTTCAAACTCATTTCTCATAATTTAGGGTATCACAATTGTAATTTTCAGACAAGTGCAGTGGAAAGTCTTGTCCAATTCAAACTCAATAACATTGCTGTAATCTTGTCTGTTCATCAACTTCACTCTCTTTAAGTGTGTTGGTTAATGTTATCTCCCTCCATGATTGAGTTTTCGCCTCTTTTTCGGCTTTACCTGACACTTTATTGGTTATCTGGTTTGCAAAGATTATTGCTCGTAACATGGAGCACTTTGGCACATTAGCAATCCAAGCTTAACAAGAAGCTTCACAGAAGACTCAAGTCCTTGTTTAAGATAAAAATTAAAAACAAAAAAATCCTAAAATATTTACATTTTGTTCAACCAAAAGCAAGAATTTTAAGATTTGTAAAGCCGCCAACCCAAATGTGCCTTGTAGTGTTCATCCATCTTACGCCTCTAAAAGCCAGAGTGTGCTACCCAACACTATAACTGGGGTGATCCATAAGTCAATAACAAGACAAGACTGAAATCTGTGCAATGTGGTTATAATTGATTGAGATGTCTGGGTGGAACTTGTGCAAGCATCTATGTCATCTGCTAAGAAGTGCACTTTTCCTCTCCCTGAAGATCTACCACTACAGTTTTAACCAAATGGACATTTGCCTCATTAGTTTGCCGCTGAGCTAGCTGCGGTCCTTACCAAAATGTCATACTTATGCCTATTAACATTGACACAATTTGTTGTCAATATTCTGCTGTTGAAATTTTAAGCAGCGTAAACAAGGTTTGCTCGTTCAGCATATTGTTCCGCTATTAGGTCATTGCCACTTACAGCGCCTTCACCATTCTGTTACTTACTGGAAAAAATATTAGGTTTTACCGTTGTCTCTGGTTTCTGCATTTACCCATGAGTAGTCTTGTCAGCTCAGTCACTTGAACATCACTTGAACAGCTAGACAAGAGCGGGATGATTTTTTTTCTTGCTATCAAAGGAGTATTTGCTTGGTATTTTGACTGTATCTTTTGGCCCAGAACATCAGTTGGGGGTTCACCATGCAAATGGTTTAATCTGCTTGTCACAATGAAGGTTCCGGGTGACTGACTTTAATAAGCCCTCAGCATATAGAGATGCAGGAAATTCCATACCCCTTGCGTAACCTTTATGTACATCAAGGTCACAGTAGTGTCACAGTGAAATAGTAGATTAGTGTCTAAATAAATTGTGGCAGCGTCTCTTGGGATGAATCTGGTGCATTTTGATCAAACTCACTGTCGAAGTTGCATTACTTCATATTGGAGCAGACATGCAGAAAGTTGTTGGGTGTTTGATGGTACATTTACTTTAAACCCATTCAAGGTTTACTAATAAAAAGTCAAATGTTCTCAACAGTTCAAATTCTGACATACTGTGTTTGTCAAAGAATTCTAGGCCTTTACTTGGCTTCCATACCACACCTAATTCTTGGACAAGTTTAAACTGCAATTCTTTTGGATTGAAACGGGTTCATAGTATATGCAATGCATTACCTAAAACGAATTACCACTGGCAGGGCGCTCAATCACTTTGTATCTTTCAACACTAAGAGAAAAGAAGAGTAATCAAAACCTTTCAACCTATTAGAGGGATGACTTTTACAATTGAATCACGGGGACCACAGGTGCGATAATAAGTCATCTAAACCTCCCCCTCAATGTGTTTCCCCTTTCTCTGTGTTCTTACATATTTATCTATTTTAGGAGGCGCCACTTCATGGCGCCCACTTCAAATTTATGTTTTAATGCCATTTGAGGAAGTTTTTTCTTCTCTCTCCCACCAATTCTTGGAAATGCATACAGGGGTGGAAAATTAAGGTGCATCTCGAAGGAAAACATAATAGAATCGATGAACGCAATGCACTTAAAACTACTGATGTTCTGATGCTATTTAACGTTCTAGTGCATTAACGTTTCAAGTCATTACAACATTCAGGCTGGGTGATTTGATCATGGCAGGTTTTTAACTGGAAGAATTACAGAAGTTTTCAGCCTAGGATTCTCAAGTTATTAGATACAAATGATCACCTCAGCATTAAGTATAGATTTTCTTCTACTGCGCACTTAAGAATGGAAGTTTGTCTTTAAGAGGGTAATAGCAAATTAAGCTCCATACTCCATTTGTCCAGCACTCTTGATGGGCTAATTTTATAACTGCTGATTTGGTCATTCCCCACATTTAGCTGGAAAGTGGTCAGGTGGTCTTTCTCCTCTCTGTGGGGTGTGGGTGCTTAGAATACACTATCAAATGAAATCCATTTATGTTTTGTGTGTGTATGTGTGTGTGGGGTCTAGATTTATAATGAACCTTTTCTTAAAGAAGGTCTAGACTGTTGTTTGTACAGTTAAAAGCATCACTTTCCTGTAGGTCTTATCGTCTTCCACTCACATTATCTCATTGTCAGGAATTAAATCACATTTATCTCTTTCCAGATTGCCACTGCTGTGAAATTTCTACAGAACCAAAAAGTGCGTCAGAGTCCCTTGGTCACCAGAAAAGCCTTCTTGAAAAAAAAAGGTGAGAGACATTTGATTTGCCGTTGATGTATGTTTAATGTGATGCTGTCAGCCTTGAAAAAGACATTACACGTATGTCAGAAAATGGCTTTAACCCTGTAACCTTTATGTATGTATTTACAAAATAAATGGCAGTGGCAGGCAAGTGATGCTCACACTGTACCTTTTTTGGTAGGATTGTTTTTGTAAGGGTCAAAGGTTGTGGTGGTAGCTCTTTACCCTGGGGCGTCTAACACGGGTCGATTTTAGCTTCAGAGTGCATGATTCAAGCCCTGTGAATAAATGACACACCAGTTTGGATCCCTCTTTTGGGTTCAGGAAAATTAATATTGACAAACTCCCTCTGCATTTTCAATGGAATTATCAATATTGCCTTCCAGCATTTTAACCCTTTTACTTAATTTAACTGTTATCGTAAATTTGAGGCATCACACACTGAGGTTTTCTAAGCAGGGATGGTGAAATGTTTGCTGGCTCTTCACTTTCTTTGCAATTCATTGAGATTATTTCTGACACATGGCAGAATATTGTTTGTGCAATAAAACTTGCAAAAAGCTTTATTACTCTGAACTCATTTAAGTCAGTTCAATATAACGCAGCGGTGGAATTGTGCAGTGTTATGCCACAAATGACTGAGCAGTGACTGTGTGTACACACAGAATGTGGCTTTGTCTTGGACAGACTCTTTGTGGAATCTGTATTTCAGTCCTTCATAAAACAGTTCAGTGCTTATGGGGCTGTACCTCTGCACTGCTGAGGGACATTGTCTCCAACATTATAGTAGCCAAACAGTGAAAAGTGAGCCTAAAAGCTCTATGACTGGGGAAGGTAACCTGAAACCAAATCCATGGTTGCCGGCTGCTACTACACACATCACATGACTGTAATGACTCTTGATATCTTTTGAAATTTCTTTGTGTTTCTGTCTCATTATTGACAACTAAAACATGGTCCTAATCTGCTGTTGGTTATCTCAGATGTAATAAGGCCTCTTCTCTACCAAATGATGTCACGGTACAACTCATTTTTGTTTGGTTTTTTCCTTTTCTGCTTTGTTGTAAACTCCATGGACCGGCACTATCCAAAATGGTTTGCTCTTACTGCACTTTACGTCCATGAAATATGTATGACGCTTTAATGCAGATTTATTTTGGAATGTCAGTTCCACTGTAGATCTAAACAAGAGCCCTTGATTTGCATAAGGACATTGATCTCAGTGAGGGAGTGGGTTAAGATTAGAGACAACAGAGCACTGAAACACTAAGCAGACAGTACATTTGAGTAGCACTCTGCCATATTTATCAGATACAGTAGCTCTTGACTTGTAAGGTTTGATCAGATGTAAATGAATGTGAAAACATAGCACTTTCATATCTGTGTTTTGTGTTCTTTACCGTAAGGGCTTGCACTTCTCTGCTGTCATTAAACAGTTTTTGTTATGTTCCTTAAACACGCAAACTTTGAACTTAGTGGTTGGAAATGTTGTGTTCTTTTTAACAGGAAACTGTCAAGACAAGACTTTAAACCGCTCCATTTAACACTGCATAGTAATTGCGTTACTGTGAGTGTCAAGTAAACAACCAGTCTAAGCTGGTGAAAATCATTCATAAAGTTATAAATCATAAGTCAAATGAATATGTAATATGTAACATAAGTCTTTCCTTTCTTTCTAGTGATGCTTTTAACTAAATATGTTTCTCTTGTCCTGCCTATTATTAGGAGATGTTCATCTTCAGACAAGTGAACAGTCCCTTTTGTACAAATGGACCATTTTCCTTTTGAAAAAAAAAACATTTAAATTCAAATTAGGAGTAAAATATGACCCTGTTGGTCTTCAGTGATTGGATGCTTTCTTTTCCGTTTTGCTTGAGTTCTAGTAGATTTTTGCATAGCCATGACAAAAGGCCAGTACTCACAGTTCACCTTTTTTTACACTATATCTGCTTTGTATTGCCTGTAAACCTTTTGACCTAGAAACTCAATCATCCTCCTCCTCCCACAGTCACCACAGCAAACGTGTCAGTCTTAATTTCTAATACAGTTTAATGTCATATTTATGTAAATACTTTTGGATTTTACTCTATATTAACAGCCAGAAATGTCAAAGCACACATAAAATGAAACAATACTATCTCCTGGTAGAGTGGAATTTAAATTGGATTCCTCTTGCTGCCAGTACTTACGCTGGACAGCTGATGAAGGGGAAAATAGGGCTCACTTTGATTGCATGTTGCAGAATCTTTACACAATAATCTCGCTCGTGCATATTATTTCCCTGCACATTTGTGCCCTAATCTGCACTGAAGGATGCCTCTCTGGTTACGTCTCTTTTTTTCCAAAGAGACCCTAATAGTGTGGTTTATTTCAATATTCATTTAAAAATATAATTTTCTGTTTTCCTTCAACTGTCAATTTCAGGATATGAATTGGCAATTATGCAGTCCAATATTTGTAGCTGCCCTTCTTGAGTCCTTGTTGAATAAACTGGCTGAAATATTGAAACTTTGTCACTTAGATATAATAATAAATCAAGATTTAAACCAGAGATGTTTTCTTTCTTTTGCAGAGGAGCTAGGAAATGAATTGCATTTAAAGTGTCTTGTAGCCATCTTGAAGCAATTTGGTTTTACTTGTTCCTTGCCAAGATCAAGCACATTTTATTGTGTTTAAAATATAATGTGCTACAGTCTCATCTAGTGAATTGTGCCATCTCTGTTCTCTACAATTAACCGATGTAACAAGTAAACAGTGATGGGCCCCATGTTGGAACCACCATTTAGCCCTCACAATTAGCAGTAGCACACATAATTACCAAAAAAATGTAATTCTCAGAACCAAGTGATGAACAATTTCCAGCTTTCAGCATGTCACTGTGGCCCCTGAACTGATGGGACTGACATGAACAAAGTTGAACAATAAACAGTTTGGGGGACAAAGCAACGATAAACTCACATAGTGAGTGAAGGCCTAGTCAGTATCACTAAACTAAGTAATTACAGTCCTAGTCCAGTTAATATACTTTTAATTATCTTTTTGCTGACACTCAATGAAAATGAAGCCAATTAAATGGAAAACAGAAATGTTGGACTAATTAAACCATAATGAACGCAACATACTTAGGACCCAACTGTAAAAAAAAAAATGTCAGCACACTCTTCATTAATGAGATTCCATTGTTTTATTTTTTCGTTTGTTGTGCACGTATGATACGAGTCTTGCCCAAATCTGCAAAGTGATAATCTGCCATTTCAACAGTTGATTTATTTCAGATTGTCTTTGTTGGATGAGTTATGGCTCTTCGTCTTGGGTTAGGCTTATACGTTGTGCTCTTCTTCGTTAAGAACCTATGATTTTTACACTTTGTGGCCATTTTTATGTCAGTAGTAATCTAAAATCATCAACACTTTAGTTAAACTGCACAGGGGTGTAGTTAGTTTTACAGTGTACTGTACGTTGTGCATTACCTGAAATGTTATTCTGTCAGTGGGACATAAACGATGGCTTGATTTGTTTCTTTTTTATGCCTTCCCCGTTGTTATGGAGTTGAATAAATAATACTAGCACATCTCACCCTGAGTAACAGGCTAGAGATCCAGGGTCATAGAGAACGCAGGTAGGCTGTTGGTCTTTTGCCATACCTGGTATGAAGGTAAGGTTAAGGTTCATCATCCCAGATATTAATAGGATGCTGTTTGTAAGTGGGGTTATGTGACTCACCTCTCGGACAAAGATGACAATGACCAAGGCCTGCGTAGAAGGTAAAGCGATTGATGTGGTTATAAATTACTCCACGGCGCCACCTAGCCTAGGCCTTGCCTACTTTGTCATCAGTACAAGGCAATAAAGCAGGGAAATGAGAGCAGAGTGCTCTTTTTTAATACATAAATGAATACTGTATGAGTGGTCATTATTTAGGGCATGCCATTTTCAGATAGTTGTTCTGAACCAAATGACATGAAGAATCTCCCAGGTCCATGTAGCATCAGAACTGGTTGGTCATTGCACCAAACTTCTTAGTAACCCATGGACTTTCATCTGTTTATGACCCCCACTATGCTTTTTGTCTTTACTTTTTTCTGATATAAGCTATTCAAAATGTAAGTAATTTTCGCTCAAGGGCAACTTTATAATTCAGGCCTTGGAGGACAGCAAAAACGCATTCACCTTTTACCACGCAAAATATTTTAGTAAGCAATTTTTATAATTGGCTGTCCAGTCTAGGTCTTGACCCATAAAGTTCAGAAGTGCCAGAATTGGAGAAATGGATTTAATTTAAGAGCCTTACTGCCTCTTTGCCCTTAAAAAATACCCAGAGAATATGAGCCGCTGAAAATAGAGCTGTAAATAACCTGACGAGCAATGGGTTTTCCTTTAAATAAATACCGATCAGGTTTATGTTGAAAGACAATAGAAAACGTAGCCCAGATATGCAGTTTACAGTATTTATAGCTGTAATATCAAGGTGCCAGCACCGTAATTTCATGCCCCAATGAGAATGGCAAGGTCAAAGCAAATGCTTTGGCTGAGCATCTGCTAATACGGTGACTCATAAACAGGCACTGCGTGTATCAGGTGCACCAAATAATACAGTATAATGAAATACAGAATAGCTTTCCATTATTGTTCTTTTTTATGGTGTCGTCATTAGGTATAATTTATGTCTTAAAAAAATTCATCTCCCCACAGGCTGATCGGAAATGGAGGTCCAAGGGTCATTCCACAGGTTTTTGGAACCCATAATAAATTTCAGTCCTTTTTTGTCTTTTCCTTTTATATGTAAAACACACTTTCACCTTGTTCCTTCTTCTGTCTGATCTAAGGGCCCTTTCATTTGCTGTTGTCTTTCCCTCAACAATAAACAGATCAGAGCCTACAAGACAACTTTGCAAGTTGCAATTTGACTAGTATACATCTTTAGGTATTTCTATGTATATTTTAATGCAAGGTGAAAAATGTTACATAAACATTATTAATGATAAAGTAATTACGATGTACAGACAATAAGCTCAGTAGCAGCCTAAATGTCTAAACCTTACTTAACATTTCAAGGTGAAAGGGAAAAAAACTTTTTTTTTTTCCTTTTCATTTTTTGAAACTGAGATCCTTGCATCCACTCAATAGTCTGCCACCATGTAGTCTGCTGTGGTCAGATGAATCAGGAGTCCAGGGACACATTATTGCTTATTTGACAGTGCAGTCTGACTGCACAAACTCAGCACATGGCGCTCACCACTTCCTGGCACTCAGGACCTGCTGTAGACTACAAGCTGGCCAATATTTGCCTTCAATTATTCAACAATTTTCATGGCCATTTGAAGTCCTCAGAGCATTTAAATAGGTGACTGAAGGGACCTCATCTTGGCATAATCTACATGGTAGATTATCAAAGGGTTTCTTTGCTTTTTGGCTGCTGGTAGGTTGAAGTAGGATTTATGAACAAGATTCATCCTGCTATTCAGATCTGACGCACACTAAGCTTCTTAAGAAGATATTTAAATGGAAGAAATCATTGAATTCAATTTTTTGGTTCACATTATATTTTTCACTTTAAGGGATGCGAAATTACTTTTACATAATTGCACATATCCCATTATTAGTACGCCACATAGGTGTTACTGTGCGCTTCTCTCCTCAAGTGCACTTTCTTTTAATGAAAACCATATTCTTTGATGAGAAACCATATTAATCTACATTGGGCAGTATACAATATGAAATGTGCTGGTTTGCAATTATAAACCAGCACAAGAAGCTCATGCCAGTTTTGTTCTTTTTAGTTTTTTTCTTAATTGTTTTGCCATAAATTGTGTAATCCTTTTCTTATTGTGGTTCATCAAAAGTTACTGTATAATTATTTCTTTTTTCTCAGCTCAAGATGCTTATTAAAAGAAGAGACCCGCAGCATATGGCGTCTGAAATAAAATCCTTTCTTGCCACAAAAGGAGATGTTCATATTAGATTTTTTTTCTCCACCCCTCTGATTCTCCATCAGGGAGCCTTTTGCAATTTAATCATCACTAAAATCATTAAAAAGATCTGAAGATTAAATTATATTGGCATTTGCAAAATTATGTAATACATTTACATTACAATGAAGAAATTAAAATAATGCATTTTCGCTGTCTGGGGCGTATGAAATCTGCACATGGGAAATATAACTGGAGAAGTGGACAGACTCTTATTTTCTTTGCCTTTGGTGGCAGTTAATAGGATAGCAGAGTTTCAGATTTTACTGTGTGAACCTTTCCAGACTATCTTGGTTTGATGAATGTCCCTGAAACAGAAACTCTCAATAGAATTTTTGAATTATGAAATGAAAATACATTTTTAGGAGGGTGTTGAGAAATTGAATGAACATTTGACATACTTTCTCTAAATTGTCCTTTCAAGATTTGTGGGGAACTTGGGAGATATTTAAGTATATATTATGATAACCAAGGAGCTATTCGGCGTTTCCCCATTGACAGAGTCACCGCACCCTCCCTGAATGACTTTAAAAGTGTGTCTTGATTCCAGGACTGACTGATGAGGAGGTAGAGTTGGCTATCCACCGCTCTGGGAGTACTGAAGAAATCCTGCCTCTGAGCCCTGTGGGACCCCCACATCCTCTCAGTGCTACGCAGCTTGCTCCTCTAACTCACAGTGAGTTCACACCTTCTTTCCTATCCTTCAGTACCTGGTCAATACACATATTGGTATTTATTTGCATTTTCATTGTTGCAGTCAAGTCTAATTCAATACTTTTTACCTTCTTCTTATGTGGTGTTATCTGTAAAAGTGTTATACACATGTCTGTACATCACACAGCACAAGCTCACAAAGTCTCTGGCCATTGAGTTTCAAGGGGTTCCACCCTGGCAGGACTCCACACAGCAACCTGTATCTTTATTACTTCAGGAGGTTATGAGTGCTGTCCACTGATTTACCAATGCAGAATGAAGTCCGCGTAATGCTTAACCCATATGACAATGATTCCAGATGTATTCCACCCTCATTTATCACCACACTGTCCTTGACTCCCCCGGCATCTCATGTTTTGTAATGAAAGTGATGTTGATGGGATGGCCATGTAGTTAGGTAGACTCGCAGCTCTCTGTCCATAGTGGGGGGTTTTATATCAAAACGGCTATAAGGGAGGTGCATAATGAGGTGAGAGCGGGGAGTCTTGTATGGGGGGTCATGCCGAAAAGAGGGGGCTACCTCCCTTTGATGTCCTTGTTATGGGGACGGTGCACAGGGACCCGCATCCATCTCTGTCGAAGTAATGGATACTCTGATCTCTATTTCCACATGGTAGAAGGACAGGAAGGCCTCCACTGAACCCAATAAATTTGAGAGGAGATTGGAAAAACGGACGATGGAGACCACCGTTCCACAGCTTAAGTGACCAAATAAAAAAAGGAAGATGGCAGAGTGGGACTGGTAGAGAAAAAGAGAGGGACAGAGGAAAAATAAAAGGTCCTGAAAGGGAGGGGGGGTGTAGAGCAAGTGAAGACCCCTGGTGATGCACTGAGGCTTGTTCAGGGTCAACCACCTATCCCAAGGACTCCTGGGCCTTTCAGAAGCATGGTGTTCTAGAATAGGTGACAGTCTATTGCAGCTATAATGTTGATGAAGACCCAAATTTATGTGGTTACCATATGTATGTTGGGGAATGATTCAAAATTTTAGATAGAAAAGGTCACGGGTTCAATCCTGAATGCTGCAGGAGTGATGAAACGTGCCCTTGAGTAAGAAGAATAAAATAACATTCACCTTGAAAATATACCATGTACTCCAGTATGACAGTGGGCGTCTCATTCTATTTGCATGTCAAATCACACAGTAGTAAGGCTCAAGATCAATCTGATTTACTTACTTGAAACCAGTAAACATGTCCCACATAACCCAATAAATGAAATCAGACCTGTAATAGAATATCAGTGGTGTACTTTAGTGGCTTAGTCTCTAATAATTTCCTATTCATTTGGACCCCAACAGAGAAAATAAGGAAAATCATATATTTCCTTCAGGCTTGTTTGTTGTTTAGTGACATTTTCAGTTGGATGCCTCTGTTACTTTGGGAATTTCCATTTTGAAAGACAGGTGGTGTACCCAGATGACAGCTTGCACAATGACACACTTTCATAATATCCGTCACTCAGCACAACGCTCAACTTTTAAACACACACATACTTACCGTTCATTTCTGTTGTTGAAAGGTTTATTTAGATTCACCATAAGTAACCCCAACATCAAATTAAGAGGAAGGAAATGCAGTGCTTTGCCAAACTTCTCCTGAATTGGCTCTATCATTGAACAAAATGAGAGAGGGACCACTGCACAGACTGGACAAGATATGGTGAATTGGAAGAGAAGTTAGCATTGGGCCATGGTGCACAACGGTGAACCTTAGATGACTAGGTGGTCGGATGAGCCCGATCTGTTTGGATACATGATGCAGAGGTCAGACAAAGTGGTAGATGCCTTACAAGCACCGACAGTCATGCGATCAGAAGTGCTTTGGCAATGGGAGAGTGGGACAGTGTGTGTAGAGGAATTAAAAAATCTGTCATTTCCAACTTGCAACAAACAAGGCAACAATCCGGTAACCGACAGTAATCAAAACTCTAAATAGAAAGATCTGGTTATCATGACCTCTAGTAAATGGACCCAACTATACAAAATATAATAAACCATAATAAAACACGGCCAGTAAAAATGTGCTGTTTGTATCTTGATGTTTATTTCAAACTTCTTATTCTCCAATGTCCCTTTCTGAGTATTACAGCTTAATGTTCTCACTGCCAATATTGGAAGAAGTAGCGATTTAAGTACATCTGTCCTCAGATCAGTATTTTGCTATATTCACATGATGTATCCTCTTCTTCACATCCAGCAGGCTACAGATGGAGAGACTATGGTGCGTTTACCATCATTATGGTGGGCATCGCATTTGGCTTTCATCAGCTTTACAAGGCAAGTGAAACCCGTCTACTTTTAACTCTGCATCCTCTTTGTTTTGCATAAAGTTTTCTTTAAAACGTCTTGTTTTGTCTTTGCTTCCTAAGTTCTGTCCGTCCTGTCTGTCCCCCGTCTTACATTTAAATTGGTGGGCGTTGCAAGTACAGAGGTTTATGATGAATTATGCTGCTAGAATCAAAGACGCCTCTGCAGTATGTAACATCACTCTGGTCCTGTTATTAAAGCAGCTCTGTGTTACGTCAAAGCATGATCTCATTTGAACCCCTTCTTTTTAACTTCTCCTTTTTGCTCCTCTCATATATGTATTTTGCCTTTAAAAATATAGTTACTAACACAGCACACAACTCCTTTTTTTTTTTGGACATCTTAACTTCTAAAAATAATCACCCTGGTTTTTTACAAGCTTAGCCGCTCTTGAATATGAGCTCATGAGGCCCCTTGTCCCCAGTGACATTAATCCCATAGTAGTTGTTAGTAGTCTGAGTGGCATGTGGAAGCCATTACTCTCGTTTTAGAGGAGGACAGGAGCACTAGCAGTAGCTCTTGGCCTAGCTGACAGCCCGTTTTCCCTCTGTCTGTGGTGTGTGTGTGAGAGCGCCTGTCATGTACTGTACGTGCTCATGCCTGCCTTTGTGTTAGATCTGCTATGTCCAATTATTTTATTCTTCTTTACAAAGTTGTTTGTTAGGCCAACACAAGCACATTGAAGGTGTTCTGCCTGGTTGCCTGCGCTTCCTCACAGACCAAAACACACATTGTGCCACTGTTCCCCACATGCAGCAGGTTTTGCCATCCACCGGCCGTCTTAGAGATGGGCTTCCCTGGCGGGACAGCACAGGTTGCTGTCATGTCACTGGAGCGCAGCGCCAGCCGCACCATATGTCCAGGCTTCTGCCCATACTTTATTTATGTTATGGTGCACCTTGTAAACACCACACTCCCAGCAACCCACTTATTAATTACCACGTGTTGACACTCATTTAATCTTTTCCTCTAAAAAGTGTTTATTACTTACACTGGTGTGGCTGCTCGCCACCTGAGCTGGAGAAGAAACCCCGTTTGCTCAGTACGTGATCTTTATTCAGCATTAAAATAAAGAAAACATTGATTTGAAAGCAGTGAAGCTGGGCCCCCAAGGGTCACATGGACATGATTTTATTTAGTGAGCGTGGCTTCACACACGCACGTAGTATTCAGCTAGATGCACATGAGCTACTCGTCTAACTCTCACATTGGATAACAAACACCTAATTTGGCTGTCAGACCTACAAATGATTTGGTGGAGTTGTGTTTATTCAGTGGCAGAGAGATGATAAACAACACAACATTGTTTTTGGTTTTGGAGAACTATTTTCAGTGTTCACCACCGCATTTCTTTTGGTCGGTGCGTCTCTTGCTTTCTCTGTCTGTCTTGTTATAATTCATTTTCATTTATACTACTGGAAATATCTTTTTATTTTTTTAAATTTTATTTCAGTTGTCCTGTGAAAAACTTTCTAGAAACTGCTGCATATCACTTCAACTGGAACCGACAGAGAAAGGCATGAAGTATTTGACATTTGCTCTGTGCATTGCTAATTGTTCTTATTGCCTAATGGCTTTAGCTTTACATTCGTGAACATATCAGTTGCTTGGACAGTGATTGAGCAAGTATGCAGCTAATCATGCATTTTAGACAACGACACAATGTTTCAGTAAAACCGTGCCTATGGTCTCACTGCTATATCTAAGTGGCCCCGTCCTTTCCTCATCTCTCTGCCTCTTCCCAACAGAGTGTAAAGTGTAATTTTGTGCCATTCTTTTAATTGCAGAAATATATCCTTCCCCTCATTATGGGCAGTCGAGAGGACAAGAAACATCTGCAGAGGATGGAGAGCAACATTGCGGCAATGAGTGGCACGCTGACACAGACAGGTGAAGATTAATATCTTCATCACTTTCTCCCTCCTTAACATTTTCCCTCATTTATCTGTCGCCAAAATCGGGGGGCCTCGCACGTTTTTAACAAATGACGCCGCTGTCATTTCGCTTTAATTTGAAATTGCTTGTTTACTGTCAGGCTCTGGCTCAATTAATTACGTTTCGCTGAAAAGCTCTTAACCTCGGAATATTAATGAGGAGTTGGGAAATGACAACTTTTCTCCCCCCCTCCCCCTTCATCGTCTCTCACTCCCCCATTCCATCCGTCTCCTCTTGCACCAACTTCACCCCCATCCAAACCTCCACCGCCATCATCATCATCCACCCTCTTTCCCCCTAGGTGGCGAGAAAGTTCATTTTAATTTTGTGTGTGTGTGTGGGATGGCACTGTGTGGTGTCTGGGCTCAGCGCTGGCCCTAGTGTGATTAAGTGCACGGTGACAGGTGCGGCTCCCATGTTGGACAGGTGAGGAATCTCAACCTGACTGTCAGACATGGAGAGAGGGAGATGCTTTCCCAGCTCTTCGTCAGTATAATTAAAAATCCAGGGAGGCGTAAATAAGTGAGGCACTCTAAGAAAGTTTAGTCTCATTAGCACTAGTGTTGAACTGGAGTGTGTTTTCACTGGAAAGGTATCAGTTCCCATTTGAGATAGGTAGTCTGGCAGAAAAATAGTGTTTTTCCACAATAAGCAGATGCTTTACATGACATGTTAAATCAAGGCACGTTGTTGTAAGACACATTTCATCAATTTATACAAATAATTAAACTAACATTTCTAGCTGAATTGCCAAATTATTTACATTTTTTTAGGCTTTATAGAAAAACTGTGTGCACAAGCCTTAGGCGTATGTTATAAAGGACTAGAGGAACAAGGGAAATGCAAACTTGAATGACAAATATGTTCTTGTTCGTTTGAATACAGTCCTCCTTTGTTTGATTTTTTTTTCACCCCTCTTCATCTTGAAATTAAAACAAATTATGTGTTTGACTTTGTCACAGACCAACGTAGTGTAGATAACAATATGGCTGTTATCATTTTGTCCAGTCACACCCATGCCATTGTTTTCTGACTGCTAAGGTACAGAACTGTAGGTGGAGGGCAGCAATTGTGAGATTGCGTGCAAGGTGTGCCAACCTGAATCTGATTAACAAATATGTTCTTTTATGGTCATTTTTTTCCCAACTATGCAAACACATTTCCTCTGGCGATTTTACTGCCTATTCATACTTACCCATACTTCACCTTTTGGAAATTTGCCAACTTACAAACCCTGTTTTGTTTGTTGGTGAAGATTTACAGTGAGATTCCTCCTGTGTGCTGCAGCAAGTAGGTGAGTCTCCAGTGGGGGGGGGAGGAAAAACAGGTCCTTTCTTCAACCAGTGTGGGGAACTAATTTGCTATGACTGCGGTAGCCAAGCTGCTATTGTAGTTAATGACTGTTGTAGTTAACAGTTGGGGAGAGGGGTTGCAATTACACAGAGCGTTTTCCCCCTCTGCTTTCCCTTTGTCTTCCTCTGCCTCTCTCTCCCTCTGTCCTTGCTGCGCTGAGTACAGCGACTCGCCGCTTTGCTGCTGCCAATTGCTTCAACCCCCTTTTGTTGAAGTTCATGTATTTCTCTAGTGCTGGGCGCAATGAGGTGATGTATCCTTTTCAATGGCGACTACATTAGTCTCTCTCGCCAGCCCCAGTTTGAGAGTAGAGGCCTTGACTCCCATTATGATTTGCCTACAACTTCACACAGACAATTAATGAATGGATCTTGGAACTACTTCAGCGCTCCCAGGCTGTAATGGAATTGTGTGCGGCTGTTTGGGCACTCTTTGTCGGTAGGAGCCATATTGGTGACCAGCTGGCCATTAAAGACAGAGACAGGCCTGGACATATGTAGTCTACATTATTTTGAGGTATTTACTGAATAATTTACTGAATACACAAAGTGCACCCTAGTCAGAGCAGCTGCAAGCCTCACACATCATCCTGTGTCTCATACACACACTCACTCATCACAGCTATAGCGTCATCCTGATTCATGCCTGGCCAAAGTCACTGACTTCATTACACTTGGCTCCATATCTGTGATAACTGGGGATAAGAAGTTATGCATTTTTGTCAAGTGTCGGAAGAGTACAAAGGAGCCCGCTCACGGAGAGGCATGAGGGTAGCTGCACTGCTTGGCTGAAGTGGCTGAACGAGCAGTGCCAGTGGTAATTCAGAGGCTGGCAGACTGACCCGCACATCTGGAGAAGCTGTTTTGTGGTAGTGTGGAACTGGACTAATAGGGCAGCTCTTGGTTTGGCATGCATACCCTGTCATAGTAACACCTTTTTAAGCAAGCGTAGCAGTGGTGCTCGAGTTTTAATACAGGCTTTAGAAAGTTGGTCATCCTGGAACACAGACCGAGTAACAAACTGAAATTGTTTGCTCAATGATTTTTGGCCCAGACTAATGATCCTGCTCAAACTCGTATTCCATAAGATTCTGCAAGCATGAAAAGATCAAACGTTTCAGCACCCCACCTATATTGATACAACTCCACCCATTTAAACACAGGTGTCACTACAAGATATTAGTGTCTTTGAAAGATCAAATATTTTGTCTGTGTTGGTTTTTCAAAAGAGACGCAGCCTCCGCGCCGGGCTCTGTCTTTTGTCACGCGCCGGGTTAATGTGAGAGGAAGGTTCTTTACATCCTGTCCAGCCGACTGCAGCTCAGGCTTTTAACCATTGGCCTGACAACCTCAGCAGTGGACCGCCACAATATCTGTTGATGTTAATCCTGTTAGGCTTGATTTAACACTTTACACGCCCATGATTTATATGAATGTTTATTGGTTTTCTGTAATATAATCAGCTCAGGGAAACTTAATGCATTGTTTGGTAATACACGCGTGACTGGAAGCAGGGGGCAACAAACTGTGCCCGGTGTTATTTGAAATCATACACCCTCGTCCAACACCAACACTTGAACTAATTCAATCTTCAAAGTCAATGGAAAAAGAACAATATTTATTAGGATTAGAGGGGACATTTTGTCTGGCAGCCTCCTCCCAAATGAGAGCCTTGTTTTTTCCTTTGTTGATCGTTTGAGGATTTAAGATGCATTAGAAGGCAGTGTCTGGGTGGATAATGGAAGGTTAGAGACTGTTATTTGATTTAAGTACAGACACTAGAGATTAATATCTCTATCCTATTTTGCCCTTCCCCCCTATTCCCACCCTCTACCCCCAGTTGCTCAGACCAAAACGCTACACCTAAAGTTACCGGGTATTAGGCTTGATTACAATTCTTGGAGGACCGCTTTGATCAGCGACACAAGTTGAGTCGCATCAGTTCTGTCGTGATCTCTGGTAGAAAATGTTGAGTTTTGTGGCACCGGAGCAACCTGATCACAAAATCCCACTTCCTCCTCTCTGCGTTTGAAGTTTGCTATATTTACTCCTTGCTATTCTGCTTGTTTTCACAGTAAGCCAGCTGCAGCAGACCCTGGGCTCCGTCCAAGAGCTCCTGATCCAGCAGCAACAGAGAATTCAAGAGCTCTCTCAGGAACTGGCTGCAGCAGAGGTAGCGTAGCTTCAGACCCATTCAGCACCTCCACGTCTCTCACCCAGCGCCTTACATAATGTGCCAAAACACCAGTGGTTTAATTTAAACCTTCTGTTTGGTTTTTGCATCACATTGAGCCTGCACTGGACGACTCGGTTAAACCTGGCAGGTGTTTACTATATAGTTTAGTTCAGGCAGATATTGACACAATTGTGAGACCTACAGTAGACGGGGCATGATCTTAAAAAATAGCTTCTTGATTGAAACGTAAAACTGCCTAAAATCTCCAGAAAGAAGAGAAGCTTTCTAAAGGCTGCCCTGAGTAACCGAGACGAGACAGAGACAAGCTTATTAAAGTGTAGCCCACTAAGAAAGTTGTGGTTGTTTACAGTATAATATAATATTACAGTTTAATATGTCACGTCGCATCATGGGAGCATAATCTGTAACCATATTGTAATTCCTTTTCCTTTTGATTTTTATAGACAGTGTTCATAATTTGCTCAAATTTTTAAAGCGTTTATCGGAATGAGTGATTGATCTAAAAACTTATGTGCTGGGATGAAATGTTGCTTGCTTTTTATATCCTTCCCCATAAATCGCTTTATGATCTCTAGGCTCTAAAAAAAGTGCCTTGGAAGAGACAGTCTTAGACAATGTTTTATGTCCACAGCTTGTTAAGCACGTGGTTGTTTCACTATAGCATCTGGATATTGCAAGAAAACATATGTGGACACATCTGCTTCGGCACAAACGAGGAAGAAAAATATGAATCTCCTCCCTGGATGAGGTTCATCAGAATCTGACGACTCATAGCTCATTTTGTGCCGTTTTAAGTCCTGAGCCACACAGTCTCCCTGAGTGGTGTGAAAACCAGCGATGGCCCGAATCAGCATGTGTCAGTACATGGGAGCGATTATCTGGCTTCATGCTGGTCTGAAACTATTTAAGCTTTTCTGACAGGCTGGCTGTCGATCCACTTTAAACAATGAGTTCCCTCCTCAGCTTTAAAAGATCAGTCAGTGTTATTCCTTTTTATCTGTCATCTCCAAATTTCAGAGTAGATTAGAAGCTGCTTCATTTTCTATGAGAGTCTAGCTGGACTGCAGTAGTGAATAAAAAGTATATTCCACATCAAAACGCCCTTAAACAAATCATAAACTGTGCTTTATAGCTATAGTGTTGATCTTAAATTTTCCCTGTGAGTCGACAGAAGGCCCTCTGTTGTCTAAGGCCATGGGGGAAATTGGGAAATTGTTTTTAGGTCCAGGATGTTTGATGGGAAACACATGTTGGAGCTGGCGAGCTACTTCACCGTTTGCAGCTTTTGGGGTTTGCCTCACCACGCCGCTCAAAGTACGCCACGCTTAGCAATTACAGCTCTCTGTTTCCTCAGCTGCTAAGTAAACATTTCTCGTACTCGGAAACCGCTCGGTTGAAGAGCGCGTTAACTGTCCCTAATCTGGGGACCTCATTATTGAGGGGAGTTCTGACAGACAGTGATGTCCACACACAGATCTCATGCTGATGCTGCACATATCCAGACATCACAGCCGGAGACGGTTCCTGTCTAATTCAGTCGTTTCTCAGTTATCGCGGCTCTTTAAAGACATGCTGCCGTATTCTACCCCCAGTGTTGAGGATAGATTCGCCTCGGGATGATTCATCGCTGATGTTAAACAGCCAAGTCTATTTCTGCCCCATTATCATTACAAATCTGCCTGTTAACTGTGTTTGCCCTGCTGTCTCAACTCACTGATCGTTCTCTTTATTAGTGGATACTACACAGAAGATTAGAAACCGCCTCCTTGCTTGCACGAGACGGACTGCCAGTGGGAAAGTGCATAAATAGAGTGAAATCAATTGCACTCTACCAGTGTTTCCACTCAAAAACACTCCTCTGGGGACTTCCTTTTGAAACTAATTCCATCATAAATATACATGCGTTACATGAAAACACACTGTCTGCCGGCGGAGTAACTGTGAATTAATTTGCCTTCAGACACTCTTAAACAAGGCTTGTTAAAGATCTTATCTTGTTGCTAATGGTCCACAGGCATTTATCTTCATTTAGCCAGATGCGCTGCTGTCCTTGGGTGCTGCTGGAGTTTCTAATCTTTTCTTCCTCTTTGCTTGTAATATGTCCCTTTTTCCCCCCTCAAGCATTTAGTTGAGCAGCAGCAGGAGTTCAACCCCGTCACACCCAGACAGGTTTGAGGGAATCTTGATCAGTATGAGGGGAACAGCACAATGGTGCTCTCTCACATCGAGTGTTCTCCACACTAGGTTTTGGTTGGTCAGGCCTTGTGTTGCTTGGTTGGTTAGTTTGTTCTTCACACATGAATCTTTTTGCAGTGTGCAGGGCCTTGTAGTGTACACGCAGTGTTACAGCACGGCAGAGGTGAAAAACCTGACACTCACTGTTGGCTGATTATGGCGTATGCCTCATAACCGCTTTGTTGCACGTTATACCCTCCTACAGTTTCTCGACCCCCTTTAAACTGCAAAATAAAGATACCAAAACTTAATCCTTAACAAAAATCATACAATAGATAAACCTGTACATATTGATAAAGGTTGTTGGTAATATTTTATTGCGTATATATATATATATATAGTATATTTCTACTATTTATTTGTATATTTAATCTTCTGCAATGTAATATCATCTGCAGCGGATGCTAATTGGTTCTTTTGTAATGGAAGTTGCTAATTAGAGGTTAAATAATTTG
The DNA here is from genome assembly GCA_030770545.1 of Macropodus opercularis. Lineage (NCBI taxonomy): Eukaryota > Metazoa > Chordata > Actinopteri > Anabantiformes > Osphronemidae > Macropodus > Macropodus opercularis. The sequence goes on from CM061095.1 coordinate 11,056,153, forward strand.
ACCATCTTTTTGTTAAAACGTCACGACTTCCACGCTTGTACAGTCGTTACACATGTGTCAGCACTTTGGCTGGTGCTTTTAAAGTCGTACTTTCCAGCTCTCTGGTCACTGATACCCCACCGCTCAGCCTTCATCCAAGCACCAAGTGCACTTAACACACGATTCTTGCACAACGCGTGTGTATAAACACTGACATAATATATCTCAAGGCTGAAACTCAGTCCTGGCCCAACATTTAATTAGGTTTCTTCAGACTTAATAAGACATATGTCAGAGGTAGTGTTGTGTGACAAGGCTTGATGTGAGATATTATATGGTGTCGCTCTGTGGATGATGCACATTATGTATGTAGCTAGTGGTTAACAGTTCTACTCTACAGCCCTTGTTCCTATGTTAAGTGATACTACAGACGACATAGAAAGCCTCACGTTTTTGCCAGTTTAAGAAATTCTCCTTTTTTCTTAAGCTCAATCTGTGTTGGAAGTCTTTTAGCTCAGCCCGTAGAGCAATTAATTTTTTTCGGTGTAAAATGAGAGAGAAGCAGCCTTATTATACGGGTGCCTTGGGGAGGCGAGGGATTAAGATGGTTCTAATGAGGTGATGGCTGTAATAAGAGTGTCTTCAGCAGGCCTCCATGCACCACCTCTAAAACACGGCTCCTTATCAGCGAGGTTTAGGAGCTGATAAGAGCCAAAAAACCTCCTTCCCCTAATCATCTCCTTTTCGGTCTCCCTTCACTTCTCCTCCTCTGCCTTCCTCCTTCCACTGTAAATGAGTCTGATCCCTTTCAGATGTGATTCAATTAATTTCTCTTAAATTTAATTACAAGTGAAAGAGTCCAAGTTATCCGTCTCCCCTCGATAGGGGGTCCGCACTTTCTAACAAGCTTCCTCTAGTGAGTCAGGAGAGTCTTAATTACAGTTTTTACTTTTCTTTTATCCCACTTTTTCCCTTGTCTTCTCCTTTTCCTCCCTCTGGTCTCATCATTCTATCCTCCTGCTCCTGCACATGTTTGGCTTTTTATTCACGAATAGAATAGGAATAGGCAGCAATTATCTACATCACTGAGTCCCAACCATTTTGTCTTTATAACCAAGCGATAGCTACTCATTGTGACACATAAATTACTCAGGTTGAGCACTTTAAGAGTAGTTTATTCATCACTATAGCTTAAATGTCCTAATCAGGTAAACCAGTGAATCTAAATAAATATAGAAAGACTGGTCATAGGTCAGTGAACAGGATTCTGAGAAGCAGATGAGGTCTCCTTAGTCTCTCACATCATGGTAATCATCATCTTGGAGAAAACTCCTTTGTCGGTCCCAGTTTGCGCTGCCTTCATTAATTGTTGTGAGGAAATGTTTCACAGGCTTTTACAGCGGTTACAGTCCAGTTTCATTATATGATTTGACTGCTGCCTTGTGGTGAAACCCATCATTTTATAACTCCCTCCGTCAATGTCTCGTCCGTCCCTAAAAAAAAAAAAAGTGCAGCGAGGGAGATTTTCTGCAGTAATTTGCTATTCAAATACTTTGCCATTATATACTCTGTAGCATTTCATGGTGCACCAGTGTGCGTGATAACACAAGCCTTTGATAAAAGACAAAAAGAAGAAAACAAACTGCAGCTATGGTCTGCTGTCACGAATGTAGTCATTGTTCAAGATATCCATTATCCAAAGCACTGGACACTGCTCTAATCTTTTCTAGATAGTATGGAAAATTATGTAAAAACAGCATGATTCACACTCACTGGACTTTTTGAGCAGCCAAGGCCATAAAACTGGCTACAGTGGTTTGTTTGAACTGCTTCTGTCATCACCAGCAGCAGGCAGTTGAAGTTGTTAAGGGGACGGATGACCTGACTACACAAAAACATGTGGCTTTTAGCATTTGCATTTGTCATATTTGTTTGCCTTGTAGTCCATGACCTTTATTTCTCGTTTCCTTATTTTTACAATTATTTTGTATTGTTGACTGAGCCTGGACTGGTCTTTGAAAGACATATATTGACTTTGTGCAGCAAACCTATGTGTGTGTGACCTGAACAGCGCCTGATAGTTGTGTGTTTTCCCACTTGTGTGTTTTTTACAGGCATCATCCTCAACCAATCGCATTCTGGACAACCAAACAATTGGGGATCTGAAGGCTGAGATCGTGTCTCTGAAAGGATTACTGCTCAGCAGGTAACAAAGTTCTCCAAGTCCTGTTACGTGAGATGTGCAGCAGTGTGTATCGTTTGGAAACTGGAGTTGGACAAACACTTACTCGTCTGACCCATAACTTTCAGTGCTTCGTTGTCCATCCCCCAGCACCTGCCCTGGTTGGAGGACACTAGATAATAATTTTCATAAATTGACGCATCTGTTGAGGAAGCCGGTGAGATGTAGTTGGACACACTGTGCTTTTTGCTTCTCTAGAGAAAGGCAATAATTTGACCTTGAGGCTTTTCTTATTGTTATTATTTAATCTTTTTTCCTTTTTAATTAAATTACATTTTCTGTAATGTGCATTGTTCCTGAGCTTCACGTCTCAGAACCTAACAACCACCATGCAGACATCCTTGCATGCTCAAACTGTACGCAACTGCTGTGTATAGCCTAAGAGTTAGTTTGTGTATGAATAAATAAAATGAAAGAACACACGGTGTCACATTGCTCTTCCAAATTGCACACTTAAAGCCTAATCATTAATCTCAAATATGTTTAATCTCACTCAGGCTTTGGAGGTTATAATACTAATGGCACCATTTCTTTTGCTTCACAACGTTGCTTGACCAATTAGCATACTGCCGACATCAGCTGGTCTCGTGTGCTTTAATGCCTTTATTGGTAAGCAAGATAACCACACATGCATAATTACTCCTGGTGCAACTTTCATTGATTTTATGTGTGCAAAATGAAATTGATATAAAAACCCAACAAGAGAAATTAGATAAGTGAACATACAAATCAGCCGTTTCCTGATCAAATACAGTCGAACCACTTTTGTTCGCCATTTTTCTTACTTATTACCAGGTATAAGCCATTCTCTCATCCAGCTTGGTCCTCCATCTAGCCAGGCACAGCCTAGCGCAGTCATGCCCATTAGCATGCATGATTATGTATCAGTGTCTATAATGAAGCCTGGAGTAACAGTGTACATCAGAAAACCAGCGAGGACGTAAACTGCCTCAGAACTGCCTAGATGTGCGTGTTTTGTTCCCCTCATACATGCTAATCAGCAATAATCCCTTTGTCATTTGCTTTCTTGACTTCACCCCCGACTTCTGCAATGAGTTTTCTGGCAAAGGCTCGAATCACAAAATAGTCTCTGTGTGACCATCTGTCTCCAAACTTGTTCCCTTCCTGTTCAAATGATTCAAATCATCTCCAAACTGTTTGTTTTTTTGTTTTTTTTACTTCTTTACCGAGAAGTGCTGATCCCATTATGATACATCGTTGTCTGTTTGATCTTAAAATCTGCAGCGGATGTAATTAGAGAAATCTTAGAGCATCTTTACCAGGTGTGACAAACATCTGTCTTGTTTCAGCAGAGAAAGCCATTTTCTCTGCTTTAATTATAAGAATTACAGAGGAGGCTTTGTGTGTTGCTGCATGTTAAAACGTTGTGGACATGTTGTCCCCACACATCACCGAGCTACAGCACAAGTACGAATCATGATGCTGATGATTTAATTGTGCGAAAGCTGTTTTCACACATTTTCCTCATAGTGAGGTTTTGATGAGGTTGTGATCAGGCCTCATTTTCTTCCTCTCTCTTGTGCACCCAACCCCCCCACCCACAGGAAACAATTCCCTTCAACTCCCACTGTTCCTAAGATCCCTTCGTGGCAGATTCCCCTCAAGCCGCCATCAGCATCTGGCTCGCCGTCTGTTAACCACACCAACAGCAGCAGCGACATCTCCCCTGTCAGTAATGAGTCCGCCGTCTCCTCCCCCATCAAAGATGGACACCACAGCCCCCAGGATGCACTGGGAGGCCCGGATGGAGCTCAAGGTATCAACGGCGATGTTGGGACTATGGACCTTGGTGTGCCACTGGACCTGAAGGACCAGGTGCGCATGGAAGTACAGGGCGAGGAGGAGAAGAAGGAGGAAGACGAGGATGATGTCAGCCACTTAGAGGAAGAGGAGGAGGAGGGCCTGAGCATGCAGACAGAGGATCGGCGAGGTGGGGATGGACAGATTAATGAACAGGTGGACAAACTGAGGCGACCCGAGGGGGCAAGCAATGAGAGCGAGGTGGATTAGGCAACAGTAGAAAGCACAAACAGCACTTCTCATCTCTGCTGATGGCTTTGTTACAGTCTGCCTCTCACTGTCTGTGTGTTTTGTTGTTGTTTTTTTTAATCCATCTTGTCTGTGTTTCCTCTTCTCTCTGTAACAACTTAATCTTGAGCAAAATGAGAAGCGAGCGTGGGCGTGAGAAGACACAAAACTGACAGATATTAGAGTGTCTAGTTGACACACGGCTTACCTCAATTTACTTTCCATCATCAAACTAAATGACTGCACGCAGAGCCAAGTACCATCTCATGTTGTGTCTTTCACATGGGAAATGACAGGCAGCAGTCAAATCAGTGGGTTTCAAGGACTAAATACACAACTAAGCGGGTGTGACGTGCAGCACTGCTTTTAATTTTAATTTTGTCAGGTAATTCACAGCTTTGCCTTAGTGTCTTCACAGTCTTACTGAGGCGTTTCAACAGACCAAAGAGGCTGTGCTGCACAGACCATCCCTGCTGTACAGAGCAGCTGTGGGTCAGGACTCGTATGTTGGTACTTCAGTCTCAAAGTTTCCGTGAGCTTCCAGAGAAGCATTAGCACAGTTTGTGTCCCTGTTGATGGCAATAGGAGAGGACAAGCTCTTCGAGGGACGGAGCTTTTAGCCTCTTTTGTGTGTCCTCTCGCATTGGTGTCAGTCTGTCAATAATTCACAAGGCCAGCAGGGTGGCATTTGGGTGAAATAAAAGCCCTGAAATTCGAGATTAGAATGTGATGACGGGTTTTGTTCCATGCCGGTGTCAGAGCGATCATACGCTCAAAGGAGGGGAAGATTAATGTATTTCCCCCACTTTCCTTTTTCACTGAGGGCTGAATTGTGCATCCTTGCGAGCGTGTGTTTGTGCGTGGCAGGCGAGGAAACGCAGACTGTCTGCTGAGCTGTGTCTGTGTCTCCAGCAGGGCAGCTGATTTGGTTTGTGAAGTATGTTAATAATCAAATGATCAACAAATAACAGATGTATTAGTTCATGCAGCTTGAAATGTCAAGGAGGCTAAAAGCGGAAATCTAATACAGAAAGCCCAGTTGCATTGTATTATTTTCTGTGACAAACCCTCCGGTCCAAATTATGAAGCGCCTCCTACAGTGAGTAATCTTTACAGAAAACGGCGCCAATATTTTGTAATTAAGCAGCAGTAAGACAACAACGGATGCCACAGATGGAACTTGCAAAAGTTGTATCACTTCTTTTTTTTTTTTTCTTCTTGTTGTGGAGGTGGATGGGGGAAGTAAAAAAGAAAAACGTTGCCCCATGATTGAAACAGAAAGTAATAAATGAATACTTGACTTATTGAATTACTCACTGTGTCTCCAGCTAACAAGAAGAGTCCATGAGTGAGAAGAAGGATATCAGCTCAGCCCGTGCCATAGCCACCTCCATCACATGGCCTTTGTAGCTACAGAGAAACGGTAGAGCCACATTTCTGTGCAACACCCGAGCTAATCTGCAGATGCTGTCGAGTTTGCTGTAAGTTAAATGTGTTGACTGTCGGGGGAACAACAGTAAACAGTATTGTGTAAATTCTTATTTTTGATTTGAAAATGATTTGTATTTGTCTTGTTGTTACAGAATCAAGAGGTGTAACTCATGCTTCTTAGCTCTGTAGTATCGGGGGTTGATCCTCTTTATCTGCTGATCGTTTTCTGAATCACAGCTACAGTTGTACATAACATAATAAATTTATCTCAGAAATAACGTCTCAGTCCATTTCTTTTTACCTGAACACAAGGAACACTAGTCCAAAATTACAGTGAAGGGAGATACTTGCAGTCAATAAGAGGTGCAGCTTGTAAATACAGAGCTAATTTGTCTTTCTATTCATCTAGTTAATTTATTATCAAATGCACTGCTCACTTTGTAGTTGTTTTTTGAGTGGGATGTGCAGTTGTTGCTTTTCGTCTCCCTGAGGTAAATGTAATTTTACAGTGTGTTACAGATGTAAAGGGGTGAATCACCCTGTTTTGGATTTTCAGAAAGCATGACAAAGCAGGGACTTTCAGCCGTCTTTCAGCGTTCTCTCTGGAAATGAATAAGTGGCACAGTTGCACATGAAGTTTTGTTTATTTCTGTAGGTGTATTGAGTGCTCCTCTCTCGTTTTCTGTGGTGGGTGTGATGCGTTCTCGAAAAGGATTTCCTCTGCCATTCTGAAAACGTTAAAGCTTATATATTACAAGATCGCAGTTTTAGATGCCTTTTGCAATGAAACAGAGCAGAAAACTACGCAGAAGAGAGGAGAGATGGTAACTGGAGAGACAAAAGGTAACAGAAGCCAACACTGTTAAAGTAGCCTGCTGGAAAATTACCTGAACAACCAAAACAGCAGGTCAATAACATGAAGGAGATGACTTTGCTCTTAGTTTATTACCACCTGTGGAGCAGAAATGGTCATGGGTGCAAAATTATTGTATTAATCATAGTTCTGTAGTCTCCAAACCTCCACCTGAAACTTGTTTGCAGCTGTCAGAACTGGTGAACACTAAAGGCCGCTAGAATTTCAGCTTCGGCCTGGTGGCTGCACACCGGTCGGGCTCCGACTCCCTGCGTTCACACTACACGCCCACAGACGACACTCATTCTAAAACATCAGCTGTGAAAATAGCAGCAGTTTCCCTCCCACGCTGCATTCTGGACACGGCCGAGCATTATCAAGTATACGAATTTAATTTATCAAGATTTAAATGATCAATAACGTTTCACATATTGATGAGGTGTATAAACTTCTGAGATTCGATACCACATCCCTTTTTAATCCATTAACCTCTCCCTGGAGTTCAGGCCAGCCTTAGATTTATAAGGACCTACTGTAATAAATCCACTTGTGCATCGTTTAGTGTCTTAAGGGATTTGCAGTTCATTCCTGTCCAGAGCTGCCTCCATCCTCTGTGCCTACGTTAGAAGGCTCTAACTACTCCGCTGCAGGTTGCTCACTTTGTATGAATGCACTTCCTGGTTAGAGCATTTGTGTTAGCCAGTAACCAGCAACCCTCAGGATTGTTTGTCCAAAGCAACACCTTGGTTTTGACACCATTTGGCTCCCCGGCCGGGAGCCTTAACCTCATCAATCTTGCTGCTAAACGGAGAGCACTCAATAGGATAGTGTATCGACGCGCTCTGGACTCCATTGTTCACTGGAACTGAGCACTCAGCAGGTTAGAGGGCTGAGTGTCTGCTTGGATCAATGCAAGGATTGTTAGCTCATAGCAGCCCGTCAGAGGGCTTCCATGGCTCTGTCTGCACCATGCACACATCATCTCCGCTCATTCAAACCTCCTCCTTGAGCCCTTGAGTGCTGATCTCAGGCCAGCTTGTTGTCTCATCATGCTGATTCAGGGTAATCATCATCCGAACAACACGGGGCCTGTTCTTGAAGCACGAGCCTCCACGCAACGCGCCTCCCCTCCCCCACACAAAAGAAAAGTGACGTGTGCTGTGAACATTGCATTGGAAAGGTCATGGACAGGAAGCAGGATAAGGGCCGAAGATAAAACATCTTCCTTGTGAGATAAGACCCATGTGGCAGGCAGCTGGGAAGCCGCCCGACGTTCCACAGGCCTCACCAGCACCAGTGCTTTACTTTTCTGGAAATATCCACACATCCCTTAGGAATCATTCATCATTCGAACAACGAAGCCAGAACCATCTGGGAATAAAATCGGTGTCTCTTAATATCGGATGTTAGCCTTATGATGTTAGCATTCAGCCTGACAGAGGTGCTGGCGCGGCTGTTGTTGAAAATATAAACGGCTGTATGTCGTTCGTGGTCGTATAACTCGGTGCCCTCTGACTGATGTTTTCCTCAGTGGAGTTTTCAGCAGTGAAAGTTGCCTGGGTCACCTCCAAAACTTCTTAACGCCTGGCTCTCTAAAAGCAGCTCACCAGCTCCGAGCGGCCGCTCAGCACCGGCTCCTTCCTGGTGAAAATGAGAACGTTTGACAAGCCAAGGTCACAAAGGGGCTTTGCCTGTATAAGGCTTCAATCGCAGGGCCCAGCGAACACTGCAAAGTCATAAAGCACTTTGTCATCACTCGCTATATAAACTCTCAACAATCAAGTGGGATCACATTCCCTCCCTCCCACTCCGTGTGGCCTGTGTCACTTGATTTTCTCCTGGCATTGTTTCAAATCCAAATGGAGCATGTGGATACTGAAAGGCTGTCAAGCTGAAGCCTGTGGGGCCTGCTTTGAACCTGAGGGAGAGCTTTACTTACCTCTCTGGCAGGTAAAGGAAGGTTCTAGTGAGGAACAGCCCTCGGCCTGGTAGTATTCATCAATGGTCTAACGAGCAAGAGTGTTAGGACCATGGAAACGCAAGACGAGAAGTGGGAACAAGAACACACACCTGTGTGTGGAGAGCTGCAGCACCTTCATGAAGAGATTGGATTATGGGGTCGAAGGCCTGTCAGCCTGCTGAGGGACCGCGGCTGCAGGCGGAGCAGGGCAACAGGTGCAGCGCTCGCCAGCGTTTGTGCAAATGAGACTAATCACGGGGCCTGACTGTGGAACCACCTGATGGAGGCTGGTGGGCGGAGGAGGGAAGAAGACGGAGGGAGTCACATGAACTTACAGTAAATGCTACAGTCAGTGCTCAGATAGATCCAGGGTCCCAGCACAGATACCAATAAGCTGATGCCTATACACAGAAATCCACAAAATCCACCATTTAATGCCGCAAGTGCACTTTTTTTTCGAGCCAGATCAAATATGTACCCAGTCAGTGAAGAACCTTAAAGATAATGATCACCCTCATCACTTTGCCAAGTTTGCGAATGATCAACCTATTTTATGTGAGCAGGCACAGACTCAGAGCAGAGCAGAGAGAGTCTAAAGCTTTGCGGTATTAAACGGGCTGAATGTTAAAGATAAAACCGTATTTTTTCCCCCTTTAGACCCAGACTTTCCGCCTCGTTGGAAATGATGGGTAACGTAGACGGGTCCGTAAAAAGCTTGTACGTGTTCATGCGCCGACCTTGTCCTCCCGAGCTGGCACAGATTCTCCCAGCGAAATACAATCCACGAGTGAAAAAGGTAATCCCAAAATCCCCCGGTGGACACCCAATGTCTTGTTTTGGAGGGTCTGCGGCGCTAACAGAATTCTTTTGGTAACAGAAACCCGCAGTGAATGATGGACATTTTCTATTCTTAGCATCAGCAGAATCTTCCCAACCTTTGCTTCTTCCATGCTGCAAATATCACATTGCTGATGTATTCCATATTAAATTACTGAGTTTTAACTGAGCGGTGCTGTGCAGTGTCTGTTATCAACAACCATAATGTGGAAGATTAGCGCACACATGATGCCCACCTGTTGCCCAGCTCTGTTTTATGAAGGTCACAGCTGTGATACTGAAACCAGTCTTTTTAAAGGCTCTCATGATGTGCATGGCGATATTCAGGAGTCATTCAGCAGAAATAGAGCTGATTGTAACACTTTGGTTTTAGGTGTGTAATAGATCAGTGTGTCTGTCCTTCACTTAGATCACACGCACAATAAGAGGAGTTTGAATGAAGCAGATCAATACTAGTTTGTGGGAGTTAAACATTTGCACAGTGAGGAAACACCAACATTCCTGCACATGCAAAGAGACGAACCGTTTTCAGCCACTTCGCTCCTTTTCCTGCTCTGAGGTTGGTGTTGAAAGGCTTTCATGCCATTAACATAAGTGAGTCACGCGGCCCTGGTGCCAGACTCGAAGCGTTTTACAGCTCTGTCAAACACTGCCCGCTGTGTGTTCCAGCCGTCATCGCGCAGCGGAAACACCGTGTTGGACTATTCCAGCTTATTGTCAGCCAATATGCCAGGCTTTTTCCCTGAAAGAAAATGATCCCATTCCCCTCGGACTCACGTCAAATTAAGCAAATTTACAGCTTAGCACTTAAGAGCTTCTCTGTTTGCCAAGAAAGCAGCAGCTACGGCGGCGGCAGCAGTTAGCTGAGCTCAGACTTCTGACTTGTGAGCGCGCCGGGCCATTAGATTATGTATATTTTTGCTGCGAGCTCTCTCCTTTTGGATAAAGCGATGAAACACTCAACTATGTAGACCTCTGCTCCAATTCTGAAGCGCAGCACTCGAGGGCTAATGGCCACGTGGCGACGGGCCAGACCCAAGCAGCCACTTTCCTGCACTTGTTTCTGGTTGCTGTCTGCTACTAGTTGTTTGTTCTGCTGGCAAAGTTGTGTTTAACTCTGAGGATGACTAATCTGTGCAACTGGCAAACTTGAGGCAAAGTAAAACAAATAGAACACAATGTTTGGTATTTCTCAGTAAACATTTATGTAACAGTGCTGATGGGAGGCTCATTTTTCACAAGGTGTTTAAAGGGCCCTCGCTGCTAATCTTTCCCCTGGATTCTGTTTGTGTTTGTAAGATGACAGCTGCATGTTTACCAAATAACATCTTCTGTGTAACATTACACCCCCACACACCCCACCCTCCCGCCCAGTTTTGAGAATGTGTTCACTTCAAACAAAGCCCTGAGACATACAGGAACTGGTGCGTGTTCTCATCTCGGCGCAGTAACCACGCTCAGTTCAGCGAGTGACGACATCTGACCTTGTGGTCGAAGACATGAACTCGCTGACTGTGCCATCGCCGGTTAAAGCATCCAGCGCCTGAGCCGGATGTACTGTCTCATCTGGACCACTTTTACACTGATTAGTCAGGATGAGTGTTGCTCATTGTGCTCTTGAGCAAAGACACCCAATCCCTGCCCTTCAGCAAATCCTGACCTACCTGCAGAGATGAAAAAAAAAAAAGCGCTTCATTACCATGACGATCTTCCAGTTTTTCAGGTTTTCGCAGTGAATAGTGACGCCGCCGTTGTTTGTTTTTACTAACTGAAGAACCGTTTCTGTTGTAACAGAACAAAATGTGCCGATTTCTGTGCATCACCCAAACTGAGACTATACGGGACCACATCTGTGCCCAAAGATCTGAATGAAAGGCAGACGCCAGTGCCTGTAAGACCAGCAGCCACGATGTGTTAAAGCCCAACCACAACCTAGTTCTCTTGGTGGGTTGGATTCAAAGACGGAAAATCTGTCGTTTTCACAGATCTTTGAGCTTCTGAGCTTCCTTGTTCGATGTTTGAAGCCATCTCATGCTACGAGTCAGACTTTCCTGTGAGTGCTTTCAATAGTGCTCAAGTTGAGTCCTGTTATGCACTTGAAGTTTCGATTTCCCTTAAGTTTTGGGCTTAAATGCTCTGCTCTCCATGTTGTTGCACAGCACAAATCCTCATTGCTTATTACTGGCTGTGTTTACTATAGTAACCATGTGCAACGATACAGCTGAACGTTGACAGACTTGAGATTACGGCGACATCACGCTTTGATCCCCAATCGCAGATGCTAAGACTATCGCAGACCCAGAATCTACACAGAGCCACATAAGGCAAAGCCGCATGTTCCTATGGCCCTGCATCCAATAAGGTCTTGTTAATGGTAAATTGGATGAGTGTGTGTCCAATTCTCCATTTCCTCAGAGGTGTCTCGGCGACAACAGCTGCTACCAATGGCAAAGCGGCGTTTTTCACACAGCCCACTTTTCTGCCGTGTGACTGCGGTCCTTCCAGAATAAGCCCATACACATGCAAAAATAGATAAATGAGCATCTATTGCAAAGGGCACCGGATTTAAAGAGAGGTCTAACTGGGGCATAGCGCTGAAAGAGCCACGAGAAACAGCTCATCCAAAAACCTGAACTATAAATGGGCCAATGAAGCAGTAAAATGAGTGGTGCAGCCGCTTCATACTCGCGATACATGATATGCTGCATATGTGAGCGGCTGCTGTCAACAACAAGCTACTCTGATGACAAAGATATGACAGAAGGACGGCTTATTTATTTGATGCAAACGGGTTCCTCTGCTTGTGACCAGAGACCCGCTTCTGTGGCTGAGCAGCTTCACGGCTCAGTCGCAGAAACTTTTCTTGCCACATTTGGGGCAGATATAATCTCACCGGGCGACTCAAACACCAGCTGTGTATTTAAACTCCTGTAGTTCTCAGTAATGGCTGGAATGTTGTTGCTTTTTAGACAACATATTTCCTATTTCTTCGTCTTCTGGCTCCGTTACGCATCCTCTCGTTCCTCTTTGCCTCCAGTTTGTGCCGATGTGTGAGATCTCAGGTTTCTTCTCAGAACAGCTCTGACTGATGGCTTTTACACGAAGGGTCTTTATTTGTGCTCATTTTGAGTCTGCGGCTTCACACGTGCAGCTTTATTTCTAACCCTCATCAACTTTTAAATCAAACTGATAGCTGATCTCTACATAGGAAATAAATATGTTTACAAATTACGAGTTCATTGGGCAGCACAAGTCGAGACGGCTGTAGCTGCTTCACGTTACAGTGGAGTCTGTCCACAAGCTGAGAGCAGCAAGAGACCTCTGTGGTGAGAAAACTCACATATTATATAGTCAAAATATGAAAATGTATTCAGCCAGGCCAGGTCATTGGAAACAAGCAGCATGAAAACATTTACCTATAACAAATGATTATTTTATTACCCGATTTAATGCATTTGCTGGTAAGTAGTTTATTTAGCAGTTCCTATTGGCCTCGTGGTCTCAACCAGCCCCTGAGGGACAAACGTGTCTTTAAATGTGTCATCGTTCACTGACTAGATGCAAACCTTCTCTGTGGTTTGATGATCAGCAGGTCAACACGTTCACCAGCGCACGTGAACTAAAGCCGAGCTGGAACGTGCTGAACGCTGTGGACACTCGGCGTCCGTTTGAAGTACATCATATACTTTGGGAAGATTGTTTTGTTTGTACATTTCAGGTGTAAAAGCAGGTTCGCTTCAGGAAGTTGTTTTCACTGAGGACTTTACGTTCATGGTCCAAACAGCCTCAGTCACACTGATCCTGGTTCAGTTTCCGCTGGCTTGATGCTGTACTATGTCATACTGATGCTAACTACATCTGTGCAGGTTTATCATGTTGCGTGTTTGATAGTTTCGTTTAGCTGCTGTTAACCTTTATTCTTTATTTCTTCCGGACTGAATGTGGCCTTGTTTCATTGCTGATAGTGTTTGAATAATATTTAACTTTCTGGCTTCAGAGGCATCGTTATAGTTTCATTCTCACGTGATCAAACTCCGGCTTCGTCGCACGTTTTTCCCTCTCTGGCTTTTACTGTGGGATTCAGGAACAGACAGGCAGAGAGTCTGGGCTCGGCAAATGTCCATAAATCCTTCCACAGCGGCCGCCTCCTTCAGACTCCACTCTACAATATCTGTCTTCATGTACGAGTGCACAGGCCCAGCCACCTGCTTTTCCTCTGTTCGCCTCCTCCCTCCACGCTTTGTGAACTTAATAAAAGCTGCCATTAAGCAGCGCTTCATCTGTTTGGGCCCTAATCTGCCTCATAGGCATCATGTGACCACATATGCAGCACACACCTGTCGTGTGTGTTTCCAGCCTCGACTGCTGCCTCTCCTCGCTGCTCACACTCTCCCTCAACCTGTTCCTGGCACATCAACCGACCGTGTCAGTGACGGCCGGGGAGCATTCACACACACACACACACACACACACACACACACACACACACACAACTGGCACTGACAATTCATACAACTGGGAGGTGTTGTGAAAAAGATGAGAGTGCGCCATTCAAAAACACATCGACATTGAAAACAGGCTTAAAGTCTTTCAGTATGTTTTTATTTCACTGAGTGAAAAGCTCAATCTTTGCATCAGACATGCAGAAACAGAAGAAAAACATAAATATAGCACAATGAAGATTAACAGCACTGTATCCAAGTGGATATAAGCAACAGGACTGAGTGAATAGTGCTGAGGGCAACAAATTCAAGTAGAGACTTTTTAAAAAATTGCTTCATTGTTTTCTTTTCATATAAAATGTCTCATGAATCCAGCCAAATTGAACGCTAACGGGAGATGGCTTTTAGTCCAAAAGTGCAATATATTTTACAAAGTCTAAAATGTTTCTCTGTTTATCGACTACGCCGCCGTAAGCAGGCAGATTTCATATTCCATTTTTCCAGCAGTGGAAATAGATCTCAGTTTATTTGCCCACCATTCCTTTTACTCCGTTAATTAAAACAGTAAAATGATGTGTGGTTTCAGCAGCAGCCTATGCGGGATTTGGAGGTCGTTTCCGTCTGGTTTTTGTGTAATATAATTTTCATGTTTATTCTTTTTTTTTTTTTCTGGTAGATTATATACAGGATGCCAGCTGGCTGACAGATGGCGTTGCCTTTACCCGTGTTTTTTTTTCTTTTTTTTTATTAAAAAAACATCACAGGGAAGAGAAGGAGGAAGGACAGGAACAGCTGTAGACGAGGGGACACAACCCGCTCACTGGCCACTGGGTGACATAAGGGGGTGGAAGGACCCAGCACATGGCTCAAGGCAAAAAAAAAAAGAACTTTAAAAAAAAGTGCCCTGTTAACACTAACTAGACACAGAGAGCCATCTTGTTAGCAGTAGCAGGCCCCTAAATCTCCCTAATGGTCCTCAGCTCTGATCTTGTTCTTGCACCAGAACATCAAGTGTGAACAGGCAACCTCAACAACAAATATTGTTGATTCCTCTACCTGCATGAATGCAGATGCATTGTTTGTTTGTTTTCTTCAAATTTAGTGAAACGAGAGTGTCCCAGTTGGATTTCTAGCCGACCAAAGCAGGGAAAAGACGCACAAGGTCATGAAATCTGAATCGGAGCTTTGAGCAGCTGGGACGGAGCCACAGATCAGTGTTCTTACAGTCGCAGCCTGTCTGTCTCTCCCGGGAAGACGCACGCACACAAACACACTCCAGTAGTGTCACCTACACACACAATAAGAGACGGACAGATCGCTGCTGTGACCTTTTGTCCTGCTGCCCCTTGTCCAGCAGAACCTTTCCCCTTCGAACAACCCAAACTATTAAGCATGTGTGTGTTATTATAATAATTATAGTTTCTTTATTTCCATCTTTTTACAAATCCTGCTACTTTACACCCTCGCACACACGTACAAACACATACATGAACTAAATTCAAGTGCACAGTGTCTCCCAGCTTCTGCAGTTATCTCAGCAAATGTGGAGAAAACAAAACAAGTGTCGTTAATGCCTCTGCTTCGCAACAGAGTCCCGGGAGACAGTTCAGTCTGTGAACAAGGCGTGCCCACAGCAAAGTAAATAGAAACCAAGAATTTCAATTAATGAAGAAAAAAACAAAAGCACACACACTGAAAAAATCACAATGAGTTGTTAAATAAACAAAAACCTCAACAAATGAATTCTGATCGGTGTGTTTGAGTTTGAGCTTCTGAAATAGTGAAAAAGAAAACGAGATATACTTCAAATCTGATAATGGAATCCAAAAATCTGGGTTAATTAAAAAAGGTCACGCACACAAGCAAACTATGATGAGGCTATTTCAATTTTTTAACTTTTTATTTTTCATTTCTCCTTTTTACGCTTTTCTTTTTAAAGGAAGCTGTTCATCAAAGAGCATTTTGTTCATATATAGTTATTTTTTACAGAGGAAAATACTGTACAACCTTTTTTTTTTCTTCTCAAAACAATATCTGGAGGAATATCATCTACACACATTATTATTCCCTATATGATGATCATTTATTTCCAATGCTAAGCTCAGGAGATAATTCGTGATCAGTGTGTCCACTCCTCGGTCGTACATATTCGCTCAGTATAAACCAGTGGGTGGCTTTGTCAGATTCATAATTTAGTATTACAGCATGTGGGCATTGCCATGAACGTCCTAAGAATTCAGTTCAATCACAGTCCGTATTAGTGTTTCTTACAGGGCACTGTTTTTCCACGCACCCATTTTCTGTCCTTTTTTTAATCAAACTCCAATTACAGAAGCAAAATAAAACCCAGTCTTTAAATAAA
The DNA here is from genome assembly GCA_030770545.1 of Macropodus opercularis. Taxonomy (NCBI): domain Eukaryota; kingdom Metazoa; phylum Chordata; class Actinopteri; order Anabantiformes; family Osphronemidae; genus Macropodus; species Macropodus opercularis. The sequence continues at coordinate 11,072,308 of CM061095.1, forward strand.
TCACAGAGCAACAGTTCGTTATCACACTAACAACTATTTGTGCATTAAAGCAAAAACAAAAAAGTGAACTAAACATCTTTAAAGCAAATTCCCTGTTAAAAGATATATATCATATTTTTTCCAGACGGTAAAAATGAACCTAAAAAGTGCAATAACACCCTAAAAATGTCTCATTGGAAGGTCACATAAATATTAAATAAAAACAGGAGCTTAACCACAGCCATAGTGAATGGAAAACAAAATGTCGTGGAGACATTTTCGGTCTGTACATTTTTCAGCATTAAACACTCCCTGATGCTTCCTCCTCTGTCGAGTGACTCATCGCTCCTCTGGTCGCTGTGACCCCTTCCCCACCTGACTGCTGGCCGTTAATCACACCTCGCCTGCATACAGATCGATATGCTTCTGACTGACAACACAACAAAACGACATTGTAATGCAAAGATGCAAAATGGTAACAAAAATAATTTTAAATATGCTTACGAGTTATCTATCATCATCGCAATAATCACGGTCAGCTAATATAAAAGTGCACTATCCATACACAAACTTGATTCCTCCACGGGGGGGTTGCAAGGGCTGAGCTTGGTTTTGGTGCTAGTTGAACATTTCTAGCAGAATGTCAGAGAACTGTTGAAAGCGGCGACTCGCTGGACGCCCGACTGCAGCCGAGACTGACCAAACAGCTACTGGTCAATTCCACATGTCACTGAGAACAAAGTGAAACATCTGAGAGAGCACAAGCAGAAGTAAATCCCCTTTCTCTCAGTGTCTGTTCATAATAATAATAATAATAATAATAATAATAATAATAATAATACAGAAAACAAATCTAAAATTGAACGTATCCTGCTTCCCCTTAGTGATCCACGTCCCTTTTTCTACGTATCCACAGCTGCAGTTCATTTTGCCTGTCCCACTAATTTCCTTTTGTATATCATTGTTCACACACGCACACACACACACACACACACACACACACACACACACACACACACACACACACACACTTACATATATAGTTATATAGAGAGATTTGTTTTTGTTTTTCTAACATTTTTTTGCCACACACAAAAAGGTGAAAAAAAAGAAAATAAATTAAAGTCAAACATGCACGCACACAAAAAGACTGAAGTGTAGTAAAATGCTTTACATTGCTGCCCCGTGTGTGAAACAGGGCCTAATTCTGTGTGTCTCCGTTCATATTTTTTTAATGCATAATTGAATTAATAATGTTGGTCATCTTGTAAACATCATAATAAATCATTTCAGGCCGTCATTTTCTCCACGCAGTTGTTGTTTTTTTGTTGTCATCTGAAGTCTCTAAACATGATAAATGAGGCCCCTTTCGTTTTTGTTTGTTCATAGTACACAGGGTTTCTCTTCGCTTCCTCCAGTCCCTCCTAGCTCTGTTTTCATGGGTCAATGTCTTGCTTTTCCAGTTGGGAAGTATCAGTGTGGTTAACGGAAGCATCAAAACTCGCGCCATCATCCTTTTCGCCGTCAGGAATCGAATCGTCGTTTGAGTCAGAGTTGAGCTCCTCCTCTGCCTCCTCCTCCTCGTCCTCCTCTTCCTCTTCTTCCTCCTCATCTGCTTGCACCTCCTCCTCTGGCGACAGGTCGTCTTCCGCCTCTCCAGATGTGCCCGTGGTGTCGTCCTGTGCTGCCGGCAGACCTAGCGGGGCTGTGGGGTTGTGTCCAGATCGTACTGCATCGTGGTGAATCTTCTTGCTGAGGTCCAGAGAGTCGCTGAGACCCAGGCCGGCGGCGTTCTTCAGGAAGAACAGGGAGCTGCTGGTGTCGGTTCCCAGGTTGAGGGAGCTGTCCAGGCTGATGGAGGGTGGCGGGTATGGGTGGCTATAGTCGGACCCGATGCCTGCCGTCGGGTAGAGCATGGAGGGAGCACTGCTGTTAATGCTGTGGGACAACCCGTGTAGACCACCGGGCGAGGAAGTAGAAAGACTCATGGACACTGGAGGGATGGCTGACACACCTCCGCCCAGGTGGTGCGTCACTTCCCGCTTCGGCGAAACAGCCGGCAGCTCACCGCGCTCCTGCTTCTCATGCTTTCTCTTGTGGGAGTCCATCTGGGACATGCCCACCACGGTGTGCTTACACTCAGGGAAGGTGCAGTGGAAGTGTGAGCACTTGAGCTTATACTTGCAGTCGGGAACCTCACAATCGACGCTGGAGCTGAACTGGCAGAAGCCAGCAGCGCTGATCACATCTTGTTTGCCGTGGTGCTTACGGTGAGCCGTCACTTTGGTGCTGTCTGTGCAGCGGAAGCCACAGCGCAAACAGTGGAAGTGGGTGCTGTTGCCTGAAAACTGGCAGTCAGGGAAGTTGCAGCTGAGGGAGGATTTGAAGCGCTTGAAGTCGTCCAGGACCAGGTTGTCCACGCGGTCATGATGCTGCGCGTGCTTGTACATGTGGGTGCGGCCGCAGAACTTGTAGCCACAGTTCTCACGTGTGCAGTGGTAGTGGGTGACCTTCAGAGAAAACTGGCAGCCCGAGTCCTTGCAGTTCTCGTAGAGGTCATAGCGCCGGAAGCCTTCAAGCATCATCCCCTCATCCAGCATCTTGCGTGATGATGCAGTCTTGCGGCGTTTCCCGTACGGTGACATGTCCTCGATGATCCAGAAGCGTTTCTTTGCCCCGGTGGCTGTGGGAATGGAGATAGTGTTGCCTGAAAGAAAGGATGGAAGATCATTAAAAAATAATCTGTTGGTTCGCAAAGTAAAACCCACAAAGTCCGAGTAAATTACATTGCAGGCCGTCCTGAAACTAATGTGTGGCCTTACTCAGCCAGAAGTGTTTCACAGCTGAATAAGCACAGAGCCGCAAATTTTTATTTCTAATTCCCAGAATGATTAAAGGAGGGAGGAAATGATAGACTGTCTCTGCAACATGACACTTTTACAGGGTGTCTCCAGCCTCCAAACAGAGGCGGAGCTTTGGGTCTTAACCGACCCTCTTATCTCTATTTTGTTTTATGAGGGGCACCCACCTTTTGCAACACCCTGGGGTCATTGCTAATGATGTGATCCCTGTTCTGCAAGACAAGAAGCAGTGGGCCTCGATAAAACTTAAGGCGTGATTAAAATGAGAGGCTGCTGATGCAGCCTTGTTAATGGAAGCTAAACAAGGCCCAGGCTTCATACTCAGTGCCAAATTTACTGCCTCATCCCTAAATACTAGTAATAGTAGAGGTGAAAGCACACAGAAAGGTGTAACACTTTGGTTCTGTTACCCACTCAGTAAGCATGCACATTTCATCATTCCTTCATAAATGCTCTCCTTACGCATGCTGGAAATCTCTTAGTACTTCTACTTTTCCTACTTAAACTGTAGAGAAAGGCTTTACCACACAGTAAGATGCTGCACAGGACTCAATTGAGAGTGACAGCTGCAGTGTTGGTTTGCACGGGGGATAAGTACCTGCAGCATCCTGCACTATAGGGACGTCATTTTTAACCGGAGACGGAGTGGCAATGATGGGGCTGAAAGCTGGTGTGTTGGTTGGCATGACAACACTCCGAGTGGCTCCCAGAGAGGCGCTGAGCAGAGAGTATGACAGACAGGATGGAGAGAGGAGGTATGGGAGTGAGGGGAGAGGAGGTCGGAGGAGAGCAGGAGAGAGGGATGGGGCCTGGCACTGGATGCCAGGCTGAGGAGCAGAGGAAGGAGGAGGAGGTGGTGGAGAAAAGGAAGAAGGAGGTGCATTTTGGGTAGCGCTAGTGTCAGCAGGGGTGGTAGGAGCAGAGGTGGTGGCAGGGCAGCCTTGTCCTAGAGAGACAGGTTGACCATAGAAGGTGGAGGACAGACAAGAGGGGAAAAAACACACACAGACAACAAGGGCCAAATCACACACGCACACACACACACACACACACACACACACACACACACACACAGGGATGGGAGGTAAAAAGGGAAAGATAAAAGATAAGAGAATGAACAAAATGAGGCCCATTCAAGACAAGTAACCCGAACACCAGCCAAAACAACAATGGTGAGAGTAGTGGATACTACTGGCAACACATGGAGAAATGTGAACATCGCAGGCAGGCTCAGATTCAAAGCAGAGAAGAATCCCCTCTTCCCAGTGCACCTACACCCACTAAAAGTGCTAAAGTAGACATAAAGCCACAGGGATGATCTCTGGCCAAAGGAAAATGCAATAAGCTACGTACGGTGCAATAACTCAAACCACTGATGTACAAAATGGATGTTTTATGAGGATGACCAGGCAAACTGCAAAGGATCTTGTCCATGAATCAGAACAAAAGAATACAGCATTGTCATCAACCTCATAGAACATGACTGATGTGTCATTATGTTACTGATTTATGTCAAACTACTAAATCTTCAAAAGCATGATGTGAGGCCGATGCTTTACGTTAGCGCTGCGTTCACCTTCTAGACTAAACTATGCAAAGCTCTACGACTGTCTGGTCGTCTTGTTTTGAATGCATCCTCACCTGCTGGAGAGCCATCGTTGCCTACAGGTGTGCTGGTGCAGCTACGGTCCTGATTGGAGGACTCCGAGGACAGGCCCAAGGGGCTGCCTCCCCCTCCCATGTAGTCCATGTAATCATCAGTCTCATCCATTACGGCCGAGGAGAAGCTGGAGGCGATGCCAGGCTGGGTCCCCGAGGGCCTGGCATGGTGTCCGGGATGCAGCTCGTCCGCCCTCTGACCGAGTGGCATCACCTGTGAAGTTATTAAAACGGGACATTTGGAACAAACAATCCGAATGTGTCACGCAAAGGTGTTGGCTCCTGGCTTACAACCAAGAATTTCTCAAAACAAAAGTATTTTTGAAAGAAAGAACCTTTTAATGCTGCAGTTATGTATCAGCGGGTTTAGAAAAGAACAAACAGAACTAGAAAATCCACATATTTAAATCCATCTAAGGTACAGGATGTGCCGCAGAGAGTTTCACTGAGAAATCAAGTACACGCCACAGTGAAAACTCCATCAAGTCAGTGTCACGAGTGATTTGTCATTGACTGGTATGACAGGATCAGAGCAGTACTCACTTTTTTACAAAACACGAATGAACTTGTTAATCTTTTCCTAGAATCTGACTCATAGAACAAGACGTACGTTATGAAAAAAGGCAAGTCAGTCAACTCACCAAACTGCACACAGACGACACGTATTCAATGGATACTAAATGCGATACGTAGGTAAAACCGCAGCTCATTAGATTCACGAAAGTGTGAAAAATCAAAAACAAGAAATGGAGACATCCTGTCTCACTCATTACGTTGACGTTACCGTGGCATTAAACTATCCAGCACTATTTTCAGGTACCTGGTGCCCTTTGAGCGCAATGTGTTTGTACCTGGGACGGGACTCTGTCGAAGTTCTTCCCCAGCATCCGCCTCATGTGCTTGCGTGCGTGTGAGGTCATCTGGTGTTTGAGCAGGAAGGAGAATTGACAGCCCTCGCGGATGCAGTGAAAGTGGCTGTTGACTTGGTTATACTTACAACCTGCCAAAAAAATAAAAAACAGCAGCAAACTCCAGTTAAAAAGTCTCCGTTTGCAGATTAATTTGTCTTTGGTTCATTGCGAGGCGTCTGAGAACAGCTGCGGTGCTGAATGCAATATTATCTGTGCGCTGGTGTTATGATTAGATCAAACACAAAGTGAAATATTTTTAGTTTTTTTTTAATTTCATGATATAGCTTTGACAAAAGAGGGATCGGGTTTCAAAGTGTTTCAGAGTGTACATGTAGGAGGAATATTAGATCACTCCAGTGTCACACTGAGCAAGTCAAGGCTTCTGTGCACTAAACCTGTGGAGCTCTTTTATTACACTGACATGCTTTATTCAATTAGGAATTTACATAAATAAATTCTCATTTTCTGTGGGCCAATAATGCACACACCCCTGCAAACCAAAGTAAATATACAATTATTACCATATTAAATTCATTTTTCAAAGTATCTCTATTGTCATTTTTCCTTTTGTTCTCCGCTGTGCTGCTGTCTGCTTCCTACTCTTCAGTTCTTTTCCTGTGTTTTAACCCGACGAGCTCTAATTGCTTTATGATTTCAAATTAAATGAATGTGTCGTTTTGTGTCTGTTAATCAAATACCATTATATAAAAGCAGGCAGAAATAATTGAAAGAGTAACATGCTGGGCAGGTGCTAGCGTGTCAGTAACCATGGTACCCAGTTTAAGAGCACAACATGTCTGGGGCATCAAATAGCTTCTGCACACACAACGTTTTAAACGCGCAAAGTTGAGCAAATAACAGTAACCCCCGTGACACGAAGGGCCCTTTGTGAGGCAGAAGCCAGGTAACATCATCAGCGGTGTTCAGTTTAACGCCGCTGCCATGGATACTGGCAAGCCATCAATTCTTTATGACAGGAGTGCTAGCGATGGTAATCCTTTCTGTCCCCCCCCACCGAACAATGTCGTTGGCAAATCGGGCCGTGGACAAAAAACAGCTGTTTAGGGCCCGTTTTTTGTTTGCTTTGTTTCTGCGTTCTGAAAAGCTTGTGTAACCGCCTGAAAAAAACAGATCACTTTTAATTCATTTCTGTGCGATGGCAGCGGTGGCTGTGAGGCGCAGCTTCACAACACAAACAGGCTAAACCAGACAAGCCGGATAATTAACAAACACAAACCTAATTGCTCATTTCTGACAGGGGCAAAAGGAAGAAGAAAACAACCTGGATGTGATTGCCCCCTTTGACGTTATTGCTCATATAGTACAGGCAAGACTACCTCTGGGACTTGAGGTGCCATTGTGAATATGCAAAACACACAGCAACACAGCAACAAAACCTATGAGGCAGCCTTGTTTCATGCCTCTTAAACCGCTCACACACACAGTTTTCGATGTGTTTGCCAACACCGGTCTCTCTCCCTTTGTAAACAGAGAATATCCTCTTGCAACAGCCACTAAAAATCAATCTACATCTTTCTCGATTTAACACCTTTAATCCGCACATCTCTCCTGGCAAATTATTATCAGAGACTGGAGTGTTTATACTGACACGAAGGGGCTCGTGGGGCGACGCTGGGAACAAGAGGCAAAGGCAAAAAGGTGAAGAAGAGAAACAGCTAAAACGTCGGCGCTATCAGAAATCTGTCGTTTTCTTACCCAGCCTCCCACATTCCTCTCTCTTGGTGAAGTATTTGAAGCCGTTGGCGGCGCGGCGCTCCGCCTTCTCGTGCTTCTTGATGTGCCACGGCAGCTTGGTGGTGATGTTGGTGACGAAGAAGCAGTTGGGCCGCAGACAGTGATAGTGGCCCCTCATTCTGAACTCGCATTGCTGCAGTGCGAACACGCAAATGGTTTAATGAGTCGAATGTGGGATGAGTTCCAGGGATGAGAGAGTTTATTCATTTTAAAGCTATTATCTACATGCAGTTTCTCAAAACTCATAATGGACACATCAAACTATTTTCTCTTTTCTGGTCATCCCACAGTAGTAGCCCCCCCCTTTCTAACATGTCTGTACACCACCATCTGTCTGTGAGGCCCACATCCCAAAGGACCAGGCGAAATAAGATCTCGTCAGTTCAGGAGATGGAGACTAAGGGGAGGGGGAGAGGACGGGGGAGGGACTTTTTGTGAGGGGGTGATTTTCGACACATTAATGAATTCATTTAAACGGTTTTCCAAATACGGGCTCATGAGAGCAGGCAGGGGCTGCCATTTAGGTTTCATTTGCGACGCATTCCCCTGATTTTTGCCCTATTCCAGACAGCCTTGTTTACTGTGCAAGTGACAATGATTTATTGGGTAATATCAGCTAAATTGGCCTTTTCTGAGAGGAGAATGCGGCAGTCAAAATGACATCATTGACATATAAACAGGCATTACTGGGGTGAGTCGACTGTCTTTTTCAGCAGAGATGGAAGACGGAGAGCAGCGGTTGTGAAAGCCTTGAGTCAAATAACCTCAAATACTGGTCTAATAGATAGCATACTTCATGCTTAGAAAACTCTGGGGGATGACAGTAGGTGATTCAGCTACTGGCTGAGTTATCGAGACACACTCACCTGGTTGGGACAGAGACACTGGAGAGAGTAGTAGGAAAACTGGTCGCGGACATTGACCAGGTTGTTGTTGGGGTTGATGTGGTCCAAGCAGTGGGACTCGGCCTTGCCAGAGGTCTTGCACACATATTTGCAATTCCCAAACAAGCAGTGGAAGTGGAACTTGTTTGAGTACTTGCAGTCAGTAGCCAAACAGGGATCACTGATAAAAAGCAATGGAAGATAATAGTTTAATCAACACTACAGTACAAGCTGTGCTTATTGTGCAATAAGACAAAATGGTTTCTCTTACTTTTCCTGGAATTGCAGGAAGCCTGGTTTGACTTGGGGCTTAGCATTTTCCAGAGAGGTGGTGGCCAGAGGGGAGTTGGTGGGCAGGTTGGGCATCGAGGCCGGCATCTGAGGGATGCTGCCCGTCAGCTGCTTCCAAGCCAGCAGGGAGGGGGGAGGAGAGCTGTAGCCACCAGAGGAAGTGAGGTGTGCCACGTCCATTGAGGGACTATTGGCCACAGTGACTGGGGCAGCAGGCTGCAGCAGGGTTCCCTCCCCAGAGTCTTTGCCCTCGCCAAACTGAGCCTCGGGTTTCACCTTCAACGTGGCTCGGAGGTGGAAACTAAACAACAAGATCGAAGCTCAATGTGATGTGGATCAGTTAAGCTCAAAACTCCAGCGTGGAAACTAATTGTGCATTTTGTGACCATGACGCAGTGTGAAACTCACGTGGCATGTTTTATGGCCCCATCCACGGTGCTGAAGAGTGCGCCACAGTCCTCCACCAGGCAGTGGAAGTGGACTTTCTGAAGAAAGTCACACTGAGCCTCACAGAAGTCATCCGTGTCAAACCTTAACGCGCACAGAGAAGAGGCACAAGACATTTACCTGTTTGTAGCGTAAACAACAAACATCCCTTCTGACAGTAAACGCATCACACTGTCATTTCAGATTCCTGCATGAGCAGATTCTTTCACATTGTTTCTTCAGGGGGTTTCCACAAAGCCTTTTAGATAAAATCCCTGTAAACGCAGCCTGATTTCTCTCTATCGGAATGAGTGGCTTAAATGCTTCTACTCTAAGCGGATCCAACTACAGGGACGCTGTGAACCTCCACTTTCATACCTGCGGAGGTATGTCCTCCAGATCTCAGTGGGTTTTTCAGGGTGAGGCCTCTTCAGGACTCTGTTCAGATACTGGGTTGCCTCCGAGGCGTCACTGCCCTGGCCTGCCTCCAGCTCTGTCTTCAGATTCAAGGCATTAAAGACGGCAGGGTTCACCTGTGACATCTGAACACACAGAAACACAAGCACTTTTTTGGTGACGTGCAGGCTCGAATGAAACCCCTGTAGAGCTGTAAGTCTTCAGACTCCTCCACCGTGGAACGGCTGCTGTGAAGAGAGCAGCGCTGAAGCTGAGCTCTCCCACGGAGAGGTCGACAAAGACGCCGTGTCTGAGCGGAGGGGAAGCGGCGGGGGAGGTGATCTGGACCAGTTGGCGAGAGCAGAATAGTGGAGGCTGAACTGTCATTACATCATAAATATAATGGACGCCACCTGTCACATTTTGCATCGGTCAGAAGATATACGATTAGGACAGTGTCCATTTTAATCTCCACAACAACAAAATTACACGTTTAAATTTCCATACTGGAACATTTAGACTTAGTAAAAAATGAGAGCGTCGCCTTCCTGTTTTTCTCTCCTGTGACTTTTTAATCAAATCATTTATAATAACTCTATAAATAAATGTGGAGCAGGGTGGGGGGAAGAAAAAGTATAAAGGAGAAAAAATGGCCGGCGAGTTCAAAACAGCTCATCAAAAAACAAACATCTCTATATATCTGGCATGGCACCCAGCTACTGCTTCATTATATTAATTTGTGAAAGGTGCAGTGAAAATTACACTGTATGAAAAATGGCTGGAAAATTTAAATGATACAAACTCATCTTATTAGCGGTGAAACATTAAAAAACAAACAGGCCCCTGCGTGTCCCACTAATTTGTCTCGGGATGAAAGGCGCTTGATGGATGGATCTTACCTTATTCATAAGCGAGGATAAAAGAGATGTATTCCCTGGTACAGGGTGTCCGTTTGATTCATTACTGGAACAAGGAAAATGAACAATGTTTAGTCAAGATTTGCATGAGAACAGTAAATATTACTATTTATCACACAAGGTATGCCTGTATAATGAAGGAGAAAAATGCTGTCTTCTTAAGAAATAAGATGTACTGCGAGTTGGAGGGAATTGGACTTGAAGGTTTATGCAAACATGAATCTCACACACGGATGGAGAAATATGTTGAGGGTTTTACAACAGTGTGCACATGTATGTAAATGAGATCTTTTTGAGGAAGTAATTGTGAATATAACCCTGACAGCAAAACGTGCACAAACGCCCCATCAGTCAGAGAAAGCTTGCTTCTGGTTAGCACGTCCGTGTACCTCTGCTCTTTCTTGCTCAGGTCCAGGCTGTGTTCCTGTGTGGCCTCCTGCGAGCTGCTGTCCACTGGCTCCTGCTTCACTTGAACCAGATTGAACTGGCTGACTGAGGCCGGCTGCCCGTTCCCTGAGGAGCCACGCAGAGGAGAGAAGACACAACAAAGTTATTGTTGGTCAGCATTATTATCCTGTGATGAGATCCAATGTGACTTCTGTCCGGGCCCGAAAAGAATACTCCAAGTGATAATTATTGCGAAATTATGTCAGGCCGTCAAGCCTTTTAAATGGTGATTGAGAGGCGGGAGATATGAGGGAAAAAGACTCCTTTTTCTGAAGCACTTGTCACAACTCATTTGCCAGGCTGCCTCTTAACTGGTCATTAAGTGAGATGCTAATGCTGACGGAAAGTGGCAGTCTCAGATTGGCCACCCCCTCCCTTCCCACCTTCCCAGGGTCCTCGTTGGCCTGACAACGGACGGCAGCCGATGCCACTAAACGTACCCACAAGGAACAGGGGCGCTATGTCCGTCAGATTGGAGCTGACAGCCAATCAGATTGGTTCAAATAGCGTGACCTCTTGATCACATTTTCCTCCAAATAGGTATTCAGTGGATGCTGCGAGCGAGGACAGCGCTGAAATGAAATAAATAAAGACCAGGGAACAACGTGCGGTAAAAATGCTGACAGGAAGGTGAATTCTGCTCCACCCCCCGATCCCAGAGGGACTGAAATATTAACTTGCCCTGAGGCTATTCAGAGGAGGCAGGGCATCTTACTTTACTTCATTTTTGATTTTTAATGTGAGACAGAAGGTCCAAACGCAGCCTCAGATGGACTGTAAGACTGAAGAGCACCGGCGGCGGCGATTGGTTTGGTGAGGAATCTGTTGTTTAGAAATCGAGGCTGGCGCTGAGGGATTGTGACAGGCAAGGTCATGGGCAACCAAGTGTGTGCCCTTGGCCCTCGGCCTAGCGAGGCGCCTCTCCTTTCTCTTGCTGGGAAGAAAACAAGACCAGCCTACGTAAGGGGGAAACCGACCAGTCAGCCCCCCCCCCGCTACAAGATGACCCACAGACATATCAGGCAGAATACGAGTGGAAATGCAAGTCTTGGGCCTTGTCAGCTGAAAGCTAAGAGATGGGGAAGTGTCAGTGTCAGTTCAGTTTGACAATGGTTAAGAGGTTGGAGGGGCTGAGGGTGGGGCCAGGGTGGGGCCAAATGAAAACAGCAGTCACACTACTTTGTGTCTGATTTGAGGTCACATGCTTACTAAGTCCCATTCAGGGCTCCTTCCCTCCCCCAACTTGGTAGGAGTACAGTACACCCAAAATTAACCAGCCAGACAGATCCTGCCCTGTCACTGACAATCACATCAAGTCTCAGACTAAATGAGAGCACATTATATCAAAGCAGCCACTCACTACATGATCTACACATGATCATGGAGCCCAGCAAAACATTCCTTCACAATATCAGAGTATAAGCTGGCAGCTTAAGGTGGCTCATAGCGCAGAGGTCGCTTGTGTGTCGCACATTGTGAAGTAGTTTTTTTCTATTCACTTCACACGGAGAGGGAGAACAAATGAGTTTGACTCAAAGCAGCTTTTTTCTGGAAATTATCCAGGAATAATGCACCACCATGTAATTACTCCGGATAAGATACAGAGCTGTGGAAGATCATTTGTACTGTGTGGCTAATTAGTAAACCCTTCAGATGCTTGAATCTCTGAAAAAAAAAAAACACTTAGCGGTAAATTAGAGTGGAACATTAATAAAAAAAAAATACAGAAAGCAGAAACAGGAAAAATGCATATTTCACCACAATAGGAGGGGAGTTTCACAACCCCATGAAAAAAATAAACACGGTGTAAAATAGCCACAAACACAGTGACTTTTCTCACACCTTTTTGAAAAAGAAGCACAAACCACTTCCTCAACTTTTTAGCCCCAAATGTCCTGTTCACACATTTTTGTCAAGCAAATATGAGAAACAAAACCGCAGCTACCCCTCCATCCTGTATCTGCACCGAACATTTACGATAAAATATGACTGAGATAGGAGAACTAAATTCAAACCCGCTTTATTAACCAGCTGCAGCCTCTCGTGAGGCGAGGGCTGGTGAACGCTCCATCTGTAGAGGCCCCACCCCCAGTGTTCAGACTACCTGCTGCAAGCCCAGAGGTGGAGCACAGCCTGACAGCCCGGGCTCAGCTCGGCTCCCCGGAGCATCTGCGCCAGCTCTCTCCCAGGGCCTGTCCTGCTCCGGGAACACCACCAGGAATTGTAATCCTTCCCAGTCCCAACATCCGGGACGTTCCCCCTCACGGCCCCATTTACAATACGCACCCCACCTGCTCGGGCTCAGGAGGCCCCACTGCTACCGAATGCAAGGCTGTGCTCCATGGTGCATTATCAATTTAATACTTTAACTTCATTTTCATTTTTCAGAAGCTTTGTTCAGAGCAATATGATAAACATAGACAAGGCAATTACCCCCAACATTTATGTGGATGGTGTTTATGCTAAACAGATATTGACACGTTTTAGTGAGAACAGAAGCTTTCTAGAAATTCAGAAAGTGTGTCTTTGCTGATGCATGCAAGTGTGTCTGGCTTCTTGTATCAGTGGGGAAAAAAAGCTTCTTTCTCAGCTCTGGTACATTGAGTCATTTCTGCCTGAGCGATTTCTGTTTTTTTTTTTTTATCAGTTTGCATAGAGGATACAAAAAAACATTTTTTTGTTCTGGCAATTTCTGAACTTAATTTCATTCCACCTCCATTTGCTTGGAACGGGCGCAGACACAGATAAGAGACCAATGATGAGGAAACATGTTCAACACAAGCCCCAGGAGCCCCCACTCTGAACATCATAAGAGACTTTTACAGGCTGTACTCTCCCCTGTCAGCGCATTTATCTCCAAATGGATTGTGGGTATCTAACGAACGATCAACACAATAACAAGCCCGGAGCAGAGGACCGTGCCTCCAGTATGTCCCTTTAAGCCTGAAAGCAGCAGTTTTTCTGCCTTTCTCTCCACTGTGGGATAGTGATAGAACTGACCTCTGAGTGCACTCGATCGCAGGCCCACACAAAAAAGGATGTGGCTTTTAGTGTACGTTCATATTCACTGGAATATATACACAGCTCAAAGGCTGATGTAAAAATAGTAACAAGCACAGCTAAATTTTACAACTGAACCAGCCAGGTTGCCTGTAAATTTAACAGGTTCAGTTAAAGCATTAGTTCAGAGGGAATTAAGACTGTTAATAGTTAAAGAGTTAAATATATGTTTAAAACCATTATATTTAATTCTTTTTAAAGGGACTGACCTGTGTCTGGGTTATTGGAGGGCTTCAGAGCAGCAGCAGCCAGTCTGGCCATCATGGGTGATATCAGACCTTTGCTTGCTGAAATCTTCTCCATAATGGAAGAGGTGGCAAAGGAGGTTGGGGTTGACGCCATGGCACCTTCAGCCCCCGCTGTGGTGCAGCCTTGGGACAGTGAGTCGGTGGACATGGAGTGGGCCCCAGAAGATACAGCTGATATGAGGTTAGCAGCTGGAGGAGGTGGCTGGAGAGGCAGCCTGGACATGAGGGGGTAGAAGGGATTGGAGGCCGCCAGGGCGTTGTTAGAAAGTGCAAGGGCCACCGGCATGTTGCTGGGAAGGGCCTGGGACAGCAAGCTGGACATGCGCTGTCCTGCACTGGACAGTGAGGGAGTGGGCTTGAGAGCGTGGCCTGTTGTAGAAGAGGACACAGCAGTGGTGGGCGTGGCCAACAGGTGCGGTACGGTAGAGGACTGCTGGGTCGTCGGCGAGGCACTCAGGCTGGAGTTCTTGCTGCTGATGGCTGAGAAGTCCATCAGGTCATCGTTGCTTGATTCCTCTGGCTCATCCTTTGGTGCGAGGAAGGTGGACGAGAGGCCCATGACACCAGAAGAGCGAATGTGACGGCGCTCGTGCTTGCGCTTGTGGGAGGTCATCTGGCTGGTCGAGGTAAAGGTGAATCCGCAGCCTGAACGGATGCAGTGGAAGTGGTTGGTAGCTTTGCTGTACACGCATCCCTCGTACTTACACTCCTCATACTTGTAGAACTTCTTGAAGCCATCTTTGGCATAGGCATCGTCCTTTATGTGGTAGCTCTTGTGCTTCTCAATGTCACACTTGTTCTTAAAAGTAAATGTGCAGCCTGGACGCCTGAGAAAAGCAAAATATGATTAGATCTGAGGATCTCTGTAGTGGAGGGGGTCCACACAGTCGACAGAGGTAAGTGAGGCAGTGACTCATTGACACGTCACCACCATGTTACATAAACCTAACTGTTTACACATATAAATAAGAAGACTGTCTACAATAATTGTTGCTTTTATGTACATCACTATATATTATGATAATAATAATGAAATACATGAGTGAAAATAAAAATGTATAGTTTTATAGATAAGAGACTAAAAGACCACATGTGTTCAAGGAGTTATGCTCAATGTATTAATAATCCTGCAGAGAAGCATCCACTGCATCCGTCTATTCACCTGCAGTGGAAGTGTGTAGTCTTCTGACCATAGAACTGACATCCGACTGTGCCACAGTCCTCCGTAGCGCGAAATCTCTGGAAGCCGTCATTGATCAGCTGGGCGTTCTTTTTGTGGAAGTTCTCATGGGTCATGACATCCGAGGTGCTGGTGTACACTTTGCTACAGCCCACCTGCAACAGAGACGAAGCATGACAATCGAAAACGAGATCTAGGCCCACAGCAGACCTGAAAGTTTCAGTTTGCAAGAATGGTTTGAAAAAGCCAACTTCTAAAACACAGTGCTTTAAGGAGATCTGATAGGGTACAAGACATGTGGTTAAGACAATGCTAGTGCCCTAGAAATGGGTGGAAGACGTCTGTTTTCTCACGTTGGTAATTTAATTTGTGGTAATATGCACCAGAGCAGTACAAGTTTCAAGTGAAACCCGAGAATTGGAAACAAACTTGTCATTGTGACAATTGGAAAGAGAAAAAAGTGAAAGAGAAACGCAGTGGTCACAGCAGGCAGCTGAAACTACAGTACCTTCCTGGCAAAGCTGCCTTTTAGAAAATGAAATTCAGATTTGGAGTGTGACGGTACAGTCACCGCAGATTTACTGTAACTCGAAGAACACATTTCAGAGATGGAGGGGGCTGAGAAAAACAGATGAGCGTAAGATGACTGTCCTGCTCTGTAGTTTAACATGTTCTGGTACTCAGGAACCCTGAGAGCCAGCAGAGGGGGAAAAAACAGGTAATGTTTGAATTAAAAGCAGCAACTGTATATCATCCCTGGCACTTTTCAACCACACAAACCAGGCAACTTCTCCATATTGAGTCAAACAATGAAAAAAATGCCACTCTGTTTTTTCCCCCCTAAATCAAGAGAGCTGATGCCAACATCTGCAGGTTCTCAGGGACTGTTAAAACAAGGGCTGAAACGTCCTAATAACAATTACGCCGTTAGAGGGGTTTAAAAAAGAATATATCTCAGGCCATCCTCCGCCCTGCCAGTGAGACAGCTCTAGGCACAATGACACTTTGAAAATAAGCAGATGTAAAAAATTAAACAAATCCAGAAGGGGGAATAATCTTCAACTGGCTGCTTGGTACTAAAAGATGAAAAATGTGTAGTTTATATAAACACCTAACTGAATTTTATCCATGCCAATTAAGGAGTGAGAGAGTGCGGCGGTGGGGTGGAACAAGCAGCCTCACGTGTAGTCGCCCCCTTTTTCATTTTTCTTTTATTTACTTTAGGACACGTTCAGCTAAACTGCTCTTTAAAGACACTTTGGCGTAGATGGAAAAAGTGTGGGAACGATAACTCCGTTTCACACTTGTAGGTAAACTGTGTGACGCGCAGACATCCTGAAGTCGTGTGTGTCTTCACGTGGCCTGATTTACCATATCCGGGCATCGTTATATAGCTGGAGGCTCTGCGAGTGCTTTTCTATTTCTAGTTTTTATTCAACCAATGCAAACACAGATTTATTGTAATCTGGGTTACTAGCACCTTTACCTTCTGCGCGTGTTTGACTGAGATGTCAACTTTACCTTTAACATGTTTCGATTTAGTGCCTTCTTGGTTATTTGCATGCTGTGGAATGCTCATGCATACCACACGTGGCCATATTTATAGATGTTTGTCATTTTTCATGCATGTGTCGGCTTGCATGAGTGCTGTATAGTATATGATGGCGGGTTTTTTGTGGGTATGTGTGTAGGAGGAGAGGAAGGTGTGAATCTGTATAGTATACCTGCATGCAGTGGTAATGTGTACTTTTTCCATTGAGATGGCAGCCATGGTAGTAGACGCTGCAGTCATCCAGAGGGCTGAAGCGCATGAATCCATGCTGCAGGGAGTTGTCCCTCTTCTTGTGCATGTTGTAGTGCCTGATTACATCCTGCTTACTGGTAAACCTCTGCAAAAAGGGAGGAGGGGGGGGATGTACAGCAACAGGTTGGTGTTTATTTAAAAGCAGTCACAGAATCAGCAACAAGTCATTTTATCTCTGCAGAAGCAGCAGCTGCAACACGCAGAAGCCAATTCATAGCTGGGGAGGGCTGTACACTCTGCAATGGAGAGACGCGGCGTGTCTTTAAATATGACGCGTTCAGTGGTTATTGATTTACTCTGCATATCTCGAAGTTCTTGCCCCGACCAAATGCAGCACCAAAGGCTTCCTGGGCACAGGAGCGGCTTTCGTTTGGTTCCCTATACACACCCTGTAGCTGCATTACTTTTTCTCCTTCCACCAAAATCTTGTGTTTTTTAATTAAGATGAATCAATTGACATGCAAGATAACAGTTCTGATGTTTCTGGCTCTGGAAAAATTATGTTCCATGCAGATGGTTTCTCAGACACGCACAGGGGAAAACAGAAGACAGCAGAAACAAACAAACAAACAAACAAACAAGCCAACCAAAAAAAAATTCCCTTTTAATTTGCTGAGATATGATTTCATTTTTAATTAAAGCGTTAACCCTCGCTTTTGGTACTGAGTTTGGCTGTAATGATGAGTGAATATGTTAAGATACCGCCTTCTAAAATTACAACATAAATAAATAAATAAACAAATCCCTCCCACACCCAGGAGTCAGGACGGGAAAAGAGTAAAGTCACTCCGCAGAGACCTGCAGCAACCAAATCTGCTGTAATTGGGCTTAAGCTGATGTTACGGAAACTGTAACAGGAGAAGCGCAAATCAATGAGACAGTTCTTCAATCCATATTTATCTCCAGTTGAGGGGAAAACATCAGAAAGAACTATTCTAAAAAGCAGCTAATTGCTGTACAAAGTAGGGTAATTGCTTTGTGTCATGTTCCACTCACGCACAAGTAAAAAGCTAAGATCTCACACAGCTGTTCATTTTCCAAGCTCTTGGCCTGTTTCCCGCTGCATTTTTCTGAGATGTTTCCTCCTGTAGGAGCAAACCCTGCATGAGGCTTATTAATCTAACTGAAGAACGTTCTAGATTCTCCAGTTCTACAAAAGAGCCCCTATGTCAGTCCTGGGCGCTGGGCTTTATGGTATCTAATGGTGATCATGACCGGGCGATAAGTTGAGCTGCGGTCATGGTACATTCGATCCATCAAGCCGTCCAAAATAGGCCACAGAGAGAGCTGACTGGGAAAAAGATCTCATTTTCAGTTGAGTGGTGATGAAGGTTGGGAGCCACTTGCTACATTTATTTTAGGATTCTCACTAGTGTGGCAAGATGCACACTCTCCCTCACGTACAGGCCCATGAAAGGAGAATGTTAAGACTCAGCCAATCGCCTGTAGGCTGGCAGTGGGATAATATTCCAGGAGTGTGTGTCATGTAACGTTTCATGAGTTATCGCTTGGAAAGGGGCTGCTCATCGCTGCCTGGATGTTTTTTTCAGGATATTGACATCCCGGGAGCTGGTTTCCAAAGCATAGCCGTGTTTCCACGCAAAGCAGGAGCCACAGAGAAATGTGGAGCTGACCGTGGAAATTGCCGTGATAACCTGAACTAACGCTCTAAATAACGACATGAAATCATTTTCCTTTGTATTCCTCCAAGAAGGTGTCTCATCAGCCCGTGAAGTAGGATTCATGCAGAAAATGAAAGCTTAGATTTGTAATGCTTTTCACCACATAAACAATATTTATTGAGTAGTAATCTCTCTTGATCAGGAGCAGACAAAGGAGATTACGCCTGAAGATGGCTTAATTCAGAATATTGTTAAGAAAGGATGGAAAGCACACACAGCTCTAGCTGTGCAAAGATTTTATGACATCTTTGACAAATCTACCCGTGTTTGTCTAACTCTCTCAGGCCATATGCTACAGCAAACACGAGGCCTGTACTATGATCTGCTTTGTGTTTTCCCCCTTCCTGTGGCATACATGACAACTCCTGGGACTAGGATAAGATTAATAACGTGAAAGGGGATTAAAGGCAGGCCTCCAGTCAGTGGCAGATGTCTTCAGAAAAGAGAACACATAGATAGAAAAGGAGCCATATTTCCGGCATATTTACAATTAACCCTTGAGATGAAAGGCCAACTGTCAAAGATCAGCGGGGCCTGGAAGACGCCTGCAACCTGAACCAGCTGTAAACACCCACAGCCTGTTCGGTAGGACCAAAGGATGACAAACTTTTCATCTGCGTAAACTCTGGGTGGGTGTGACCGCTAATGAAAGATGACACATCGTTCTGTTTGTCTATCCTAGGATCACCGCATCCTCCTGGTCATGTCCGGAAAAATAAAGGACGCTTAGCTTTAAGTCACCTAACTTAACCTTTTGACTGAATAAATAATGCAAGTCAAGCATTTGCTGGCTGCTCACAAGCAGCGAAAGCTGGATTTAAGGAGGACGACTCTTTATCTTACTTCTCTTGCTTTGTGAGAAACTGCAGGGCACAGTTTGCAGCGGGTAGAAGAAAATGCTACATGTGTATTTGTGTGTTGCTGAAAAATTGATAAAGTACTCACGCTCACCTGGTAGTTACACTCAGGGTCCATGCAGTGGTAATGCTCTCTGTACTGGTAGGCACAGTGCACATGCCCACAGTGTTGACTTCCAGAGAACCTGAAACGCAAATAATAGGACACGTTTCAACAGATGCATTTTTCAGCAGCCCCACGATGCAGTAAATGAAAGGACATCACCACTGATTCAAAACCTGGGAACACATCAGAGCTTATCGCGCAGAGAACAGTCACAGGGATGAAAAAGCTGAATGTTAAAGCAGCTCAGGAAGACATTATGTCTGCGTGACTCAAAATTAATCAACAGCAAATCAAGAATGATTAGCGAAGAAATTATTTTAAATTCCAGGAACGGCAGAAAATAAAACAGACGAAGGGCTTTTCAAAGGCACGATGCTCGTCTCACCTTCAAAGTAACGCGGCTCAAACCTTCAACCTCACTTCTTCTCTCCACAGTGCTACAACAATTTGCCCGTCTGTCACACCAATTCCAGCCAAATTAGCTCCATTTATTTCCAAAGCAGCCGTAAGAGACACTTATTACACTGAAACCCTTTCCCCCTGACACCCCCCCACACACACACTCAAGGATCGGCAAACCCAAGACTACTTTATTTCTCAGTGCTGTGAAAATCTTTGTCAAATTAACGCACAGTCCTTTCAGGTTAACCAGGCTTTTAGTGTGTGAGAAGAGGGTCAGGTATCCTGGGATGCTGAAACAGCTCAGTCTACTTTTTACCCCAAACCCATTTAACACTCTCATCTGCAGTCCAAAACCAGATTTTACTGCGGCTCTAGTTTAAAAAAGGCTGTTTGCTACTGCACAGCCACTTTTATTGTGGTGATTATAAACCTGACGATGATGACTGTTAAAATCCTCCAATTACCAGAGAAAACACACAAATAAACATTTCTAGTGTCGCTGCCAAGAGCTCCATCTGCTAGTGCACAGCAGAGGGGGAAAAGGGGCTAAGTAATATTTTTTCCATCTCCCTTTCTGTTTTTTCCTTGTTAGGATTATCCCAGAGCTACATTTACGAATCACTTTGCTCAGTTCATTAAGCTAATTGAACGGCATATCCACTACTCTTTTTAAGTTGGCTGTGTGTGTGAAACATGGTGATGGAGACCGAAGGGGTTCAGGCTCTTGATGATGGCTCTTTTGGAAAACGCAAAAAGTGAAAATATGAGTATGCATGCAATACAGTCAACGCATATGCCATTGTTTTCTACGTTTCCTGATGTACATATGTGCACACACACATTTACACGTATGAACACGCGGAGCCCTCATCCCCTGAGACCCCCACCCCTCTGCTCATTGCCCAGCTGTATCACTTTGCCTCTGGACAATTCCCACTTGCCGCGTCAGGGGGCCTAATGGGCCGCTGCTATTCAGCAACAGATTAAATATTAATATCGCCACGATACAGAGATTGCAGCGCATCTCCAGTTACAATACAGATACACAGATCAAAGTGCTGAAGCAATAGCGGGTGCATGAAAGCATTTCAAGAGTGAAAACTGCAGCTACACACTACCAGGGAAGCTCTTTAAAACATCAAACCGGAGCGTGGTGAGGAGATGAAGAACTTTTTTTTCCTCTTTTCACGAGGATTGGCAAAAGCCCAACACGCCAACACGTTTACAAACCTGTTTTTTTTTATTACTGTGCACTCATTAGCCCCAGCCCCCCCCTCGGTGAAACATTTGCCCCTTTTATGAGCCCTTCTTTTCCATTTTTTCCCTCCCTCCTCTTCTTTCCTTTCTGTTTTTTTTCCCAACCCCAACACGGAAATTGAAACTGTATCTGGGCTTATCTTCAGCCTCCCCGTGCATCAACTGCCGAGATGTTTAGACAAATTTTATGCATTATGCAGCGCAAATATCAAAACAGTTCTTGGCAGTGCCAGCAGAAGCCTCATTAAAAATTCCTTAATTAAATCTTCTTGCAAAATGTAATCAGTCCAAGGAAGGGGTTTTGTGTGTGTGCGTGTATGGAGAAGAGGACGTGTGTGTATGTGTGTGTCTGTCAGTGCCAAGGCTTTGATTTGTGCCCTTCATGTTATGGCTTGGAGAAGTAATCATTAACGCCAAAGCCACTTTGGCTTTTCAAATGCTGTTTTTCTTTCTTTTTAAACGGAATAAACAAACAACTGATAATCACCTTTCTAGCGTCTGCACAAAATGAATCCAGAATGGTTGACATTGTTCTGTGTCCACTGAATCGAGATACCTCCCCTCCCCTTATGCTTTTGTCTCTGTTGGTGTGAATGACTGACTTTTTAGATCAGTCAGTTTCTCATGTTTTCAACAATAAACGACAAATAAAAAATCAACAAAGCTCATATCCTCTCTGTGTCAGTCACAACATGAATGGAAGAGCTCATATTACTACTGTATGTGCTATGAGCACTATTAGCACTATGCCTTCTTTCAACCAGCGACTGAACCAGGCATTTCTCTTCGAGTACCTCTCATCCTTCTACATACAAGACACAAACTGCATCTTTCTTAATGAATTTACGGCACACAGATCATTCTCATCCCAGTCTACCATCTACTTACTGTACATGACTGAATAAAACACACCACCAGCAGATAAAGAAAGGCTCACGTCTGTTTTGGGTATATATTTTCATTGGTGTAGCGCGCTGAGGGATTTGCATACCTGGCAATATATTTCTGGTAGAGGTTGATGTCGTCGCTGGCGGGTTTATCTGGTGGCAGGCCATTTCTAATGCAATAGCAAACACAAAAGAGACAGGATTAATGGTGGGGTTGGGCAGCCTGTTGTTAATAAAAACAAACTGACACAATATTTACTTACAAGCCGCTCCCAAACTTTGGACTATCAATATACATTTTCTTGTGGCGTAACAGCGTTTTCATACGCTGTATGAATCAGGGGTGGAAGGCTCACACTTTGATGCATGGTCTCCCAACCAATGAAAGGCAAAATGCAGGAGCAAAGGGACATTAATCTTTTATGGGGGTATTTTGGTGAGTGCTCGTATGCAAAATTGGATAATGGGGATGTGGAAGAAAGGCTCTGAAAAGGTATTTTCTGATCATCTCTAGGGGCCTTTGCTCTAATGCAGATGTCAAGTTGTCTCCAATCAGTCTGGACACTGCAGCATCAAATGCATAAGAATCGTGCTAATTAACTTAGCACCAGCCGAAATCAGGAGGAATTCACCACATAACTGAGCCATGCTGAGGAACGCTGTGGTGCAGTCCATTCACCCTAAGAGCAATACCGTGCGTAGAACGACAGTCATTGCACAGTATTGGTTCTGTGTTCTCCCTTTCAGCGATGGCATTTAGCTCCATGTGAACAGACCCACGCGGGGGATGACCCGAGGTTAATCTGGCCCAGAGGGGAGGATGTGTCGCCACACATTGTGCCCAGCGTCCCCGTATCCACGCACCACACTGGGTCAGTTAGCCAAGCTTGCAACACCGCTGATCCCCAACCTGACAAAGGCCAACGCCTGAGGGAGAGGTGCCTGAGGGCTCTTGAACAGTGTCTTTGATAGGTCTTGACTAACTAGAGACAAGGTCAGAACCAATCAAACAGACTCTGGGAGCGCTTTCCTACTGGTATTGCACATGACTGCCGGCTAGTTCCCCATACTCCTCGTTTGCTACCTTTAAAGTGCACTCGTCAGGCAGTGTTGAGTCGCCCCTGTAACTCGCCGGGAGGTTAGTCATGGCTCCAAAGTAATTAAAGGGAGAGTTGTTACACCCTAGCCAAACGAAGAAGTCAGTCACTTTGCGATGACTGTGCTAAATCAGTCTCCACGGAGTGCTACAGCGAGTAAACACTTCATGTGTCTTCGCAACTCATCATGTCGCGGTTCTATTGGGCGCTATGCGCTATTTCACACTACATTCCTTTTGGCTGCTGTGGAGGTAGCAATTACCTTTGCGTTAGGCTAACTGACTCACAGTAGCAGTTAAGTGTATGTGAGCTCCACATTAGCTCCAAGGCATTCCGCTGAGAGGCCATCAGTGTGGAGAAGACAGACCTCTGAGCCCAGACTCTTTTCCATCCACCAATAAACTTTAAATTGGAGTTTTTACAACAGACCATGTGACTTATTTCTAGGTTTTCCAGAGGTGTCCAGGTTTGTTAAAGGGTTAGGTTTTGTGCGTATTAGCACTGGATGTTTCTTAAATCGACATTACTTATCTATATTTGTCTTAAAATCGTATTGAGGGGAATATGTTTCACTGACTTTGTGGTGTCTGAGAGTACTTACTTAACGGAGGACACGGTGCCTGTGGTGATGGAGTCAGTTTTGGAAAAGCTGGACTTCAGGTAGTCAGAGGTGTTGAAGCCTATGTGTCCTGTTTGCTCCATTGTGAGCCCTGGAGCAATGCTGGCGCCAAGTGCACCTACAGTGGGGACACCAGGAGCTCCAGGGTTCCCTGGCGCGGTAGAGAGGACGTTGGGCATGAGGGAGCTCTCTGGGTTTCCTGGCATTAGCTTCTGAATTGTTCTGATGTCATACTTCGAAGGGCGCCCCACTTTGCCAGTCTTAAATGCAATAGCGCCACCCATGTCAGGATTACCCTCACCAGGTTTGAACAGGTGCAGGAATTTGACGTTCTCCAGGTCGTACTTCGAGGGACGCTTGTAAGCGTTACCGTTCTGCTGCTGTAGACTCTCGCCCATCTTCAGCTTCTGAATGAAGAAGTCATACTTGGAGGCTCGAGACACCATGTTCTGCATGTGAGAGGGATTGGGTGGCTGAGATGTGCCCAGCTGAGGTCCTCCTGGCTGTTTGTGGTCCAGGCTAGAGGGGTAGATCTGTGCTTCGGCCCCTGGGAGGCACCCAGCGGTCTGAAGCATGGTAGCACTCTTATCTTGGGCCAGTTTAGAGTTGAGGTCGTCTGGTTTGGGTGGGGAAGGATGCATGGGCCAAGGAAGGGCCTCGCCTGCTTTCAGCTTGCGAATGTACTCTTCATACTTGGAAAAGCGAGCACGCCGTAAGGCTTCCTCACTGCTGAGGGATGAGGGGTCTGAGGTAGCAGCTTTGAGCTTCTCAAAGCTGATCTTCTTGGTCAGCTCATCCCTTACCTGCTGGTCATCATAACCGAACATTCCTAAAAACTCATTCATGGTGTTGGCTGCATAGTCTCGCAGAGCAGATGCTTCTCCTACACAGAGGACACATGAGAAGAGGAAAAGTTAAAAACGACTGTAAAGTTTAAGGACACCCCAGAGCAGCTAACCGACGCTGTCTGGCATTACTGTAATGACTTTCACAAAACAGCATATACATAAATTAGTAAGACGGTTTCTTCATTTGTGTAGTGAAACTTAACCCATCGCTCAAGACATCTTAATCAGTCGGCGAATTCAGGTCACTGAATCAGTACGCTGAATGATTGCACTTTGCTTCATATTGACGGATGCTTGCTCGGCGGGTGTTGTACTGCGGCTACGCTTTCTAGTTGAAGCAAGTCGCCTGCGTTTGACAATAGATTTTTTTGTTTGGCATCAAATATCTTAGTGACAAATGGATTAATCTAGTGAAGTAGTTACAAGTGTTGAATGTATTTTGCAACACTAGTTCACCACACATTGTGATAATGGAGGACGTATTTGAAGTACATCATGGTGCCGCTATGTTACTATGTTACTTCACAACTCTAGTAAATTTGACAACAGGAAAAGTGACTCTTCGCTGCACTAGCATCCGTACGTGTCTGCGTACAAACATGCAGTCTGAGGCAAAGCTCTTCCTGTTTGGTTGCACTGTAGGTGAGTTCTGCAAAATTTGTGGGTGACTGTACCAAAGCAGCCAACAAATAAACAAACTTTTTTTTGTGATTTTCTATGCTCAGCGTGTTACAGAATTGCTTTTCAGGATTATATTTAAAACAGCTGTTGAGGAGGAGACAAACTGACTGAGCATATTTGACAAATATAGAAGTGCACCTATTTATAAAGACTCTTAGAAATGAAGTAGCACTGTACTGCAAGTGCGTTTAACTGCACATTTCATATGATGACTAATGCTGAATAGCATTAAAAGCACCAAATCCACTATCTGTGCAGGAATTATTGCATGTGAAGCACATTTCATAAAGTTCCCTATGAATTGAAGATATTTTAAAATAACGTGATAAGTGTGTCACCTTCAAAAAGGAAGCGAATGAATCCTTTCCTCTTTTTACACATTTGTGAACTGAAACATCACTTTCATTTTAAGAGTCCATTAAATTGGACAACTTCTCCAAGGACATAGGCGAAATATAGTCAATGTATAGTTTAATTGCATTATGTGGAGATTAATTCTGGCCCATTAACTTTCATCCAGGTTAGCGCAAGGGGTCACAGAGTGGGGAAAAGGGAAAAACTATTTGGCCTGAAAGCTTTGCAGGCACAAAGCTCTGCAGAGCGAAGAGCAGCATGAAGGTACGGTGAAGGTACAGGGAGAGAGCGCGTGAGGAAAAAAGAGAACCCGTGAGGCTGCTTTTCGCCTGTCTGCTGATCCAAGTCAATTCCAAGTACCTCCTGTTGTGTCAGTTTGCAAAATACCAGAACACAGACATGTTAGTAATACACCAGATGATCATTTCACCAGGGTCATTTAAAACCTTTGGCCATCTTAACTCATCCTTGGCAACGACACAAGACGGGGGTCCAAAACCTTTTTTGAAAATTTGGTTTACAGCTTCATCATCAACAGAGTTCACATGATCTGGCTGGACGTAATAGCACCTATCAGCAGGGTAATTAATACGCAAATATTTCTGTTCTTGTCTCCGATTTCTCACTTATTGCTAAATCAGTCGCTATGCCCTGCTTTTCACATCTCCTGCGCAGCATGTAAAATAATCCCCGAATTTCCATTCACTGCGTTGGGGTTGCTCCTCTGTGCACTGACTCAGTATGAAAGAGTATCTGGGGGATCGAAAGGGCATGAAACATTTAAGACAACTAGTGTCAGGTATTTAAGAGGAAATACCTGCATGTTTGCTGCAGAACATTTGAGCAAATTTACCACGTTTACATATGCAATGAAACCACAGAGGGACTGCACATATAAGCACCCAGTGTGTGGTCCTATACAGTTTCACAGGAACATTACTGAAGGTCTTCTGATATGTAAGAAGAGCAAGGTATGATTTCCTTTTAAAGGGTTCATGTAGACATTTGTTTCAGAGCAGGTATCAAATTAAACTAAACATCTCCATTTAAGTGCCTTAATATGGCAGAGACCAGCACTGACAACCCTTTTTTTCATATTCTATTTACTTATAGTATTATCACCACCTGCTGCAAAAAATTAGCAGAGTCTCTTTATTCATCAGCCGAGCCATGTGGCATGCTATCACTGAAAGGCAAATGATTTGACTTGAACGGATTATGACTGGGACCAACACAAGATAACCTTTGTGGGACACCGTGGAAATGAGTTTTCTACTCACGCTACCTCTTAATGACATCTTGTCACACAAGGCAGGAACCTATGTACGGTACAGTATGGTCCATGGGTTAAGGCATGAAACCATCCTAAATAAGAAAACTGAAATAATGTAAATTTAAATATATATGACATGTCTGAGGGCATAAAATGTACAGCACAGGCCTGGTCTGTCTACATTTGAGACTATTAGGCCACATTTACCCTCACAGATATGATAACAGACATCATATCTCCATTTGACTGACCAAACATGGCCATCAGTGTGGCACAGCTTCTCTCCTCACAAGATGGAGAGGAAGAGGTGACGCCGATGATAAAGGTGCATGCTAGTGGCTATATATGGACTAATCTAGAGCTTCAATACCCTGCAAACGGTTTTCAACCACACATGCACAAATATCAACCAGTAGGCGAATACATATTTTAAGAACATGCAAAAAGAATTTAGTCAGAGAAAACCCTATGAACAGCTGGTTTCTTTTACATGGTACAATCATTTCAGTAGAGTTCAAAATGTAATTCATGTTCATGTTAGTGAATTAGTTTAAAGGTGTTTGTTTAAATGAACGGCGTTATCCTAATAAAGAGTTGGTAGGAATAAATGACAGCGTATGCATTTGTTGGGACTAATTTGACAAAACTGTACAAAGCTTCAAACTTCCTCGCTGTGTGGTTAGTTAATTAACAGGCAGCAAATCGAGAGGCTTTGAAACAGCTTGAAATGAACAACAACCTTTTAGCGTGAACCCAGGATTGCAAATGGAAGTCATGGTCAAGTCTGTTTGATCCATCGCTATGAGCATCTCTGTCATTGCTTTCATAGTTTTTATTCATTGCTTTTTTCCATTGACTGGCTTTTGAGGGCTCTAATGCGACATCTAAATTATCTAGGAAAAGTATTCTGGGGTTTTGCACTGATAGGAAATCCGCACGATGCCTCAATGTGAGGAGTTAAATGTTTTGAAGGTCGCAGTTTCTCTCATTGATCTTGCAATGTTTGTTAATTACATTGTCACTGATGTTGTGAGAGATAATTAAGCCACTATGTTTATATGCATAATTATGTGCACTCCGCATCAGCCTTTGAAAGACAGCGGCGAGAGAGAGAGAGGGGGGAAAAAAATGTTTTAATTGTGAGCTGAGCAGAAACATGGCAATATAGATGCCCTAGTTACAATCAACAAAGAGCAACTCTAAAAAAAAACACTCTAAAGACAAGATTTGCAACTGATGCAGTATGCTCTCCCCACACTCTTCAAACGCCCCGGCTTTATTGTGAGATGTGAAGTAGTAAGGGAGCGAGTGGAAGGAAAGGTAACACAGTGCTGTGCAACACAGCAGTAATGCACATTTACAGACAGGCATTTATGGCCGTGAAATATACACAAAATGACTAATTAAAACCACACAGCCTTTTTCATTTGCTTCTGAAATGAAACCTGCCTCATTCTCTGAAAAGCCCCTGCCCCCAGTTCCGTGTGGCCAGAGCCACTGCTGTACAGTCGGTGAAACAAAAAAGATGCGAAGACAAAAAAGAGCATGTGTACATGACTCTGAGGTAGATACGTAAACCTAGATGAAAGACCAAAAAACTGTTAAAGTGAGGTGAGCAAGCACAAAACAAAACTTGCTTTTGTACCGCAACAACCGGTCTCACATGTAAATTGCAGTTTTTTTTCCTTCTGGGTGTCTGCGAAACAGGCGTTATCTATTCATATAACCGAGTGAGTCTTTTTTCTCCTTTTTACAGCTCAATCGCTTGACTTCTGCGAGACAAAGGCCAATGTCTCATTTAGTGAGTGTGCATCTAGTTTCAAGGGTCACAAGTGTAGAAGTGTAAATGGCCCTTTCTTAAAAGATTGTCTGTGCTCTGACTGTTGGACGTCTCTGCTTTATCTATTTGATAATCAGTGAATTATACTGGGGGAAGATCATCTCACAGTTAAACCGGGGTTATTAAGACTCATTTACAAGAGCACATGCTGTAGAATGAAGGCAATAGCATGAATTGTCTTTTAACAATAAAGGAAGCTAAGTAGTTGACTAAAACCGAAATATAACTTATTTCTGGATTTATTTGAAACTACTCTGTGTAATAGAAGAGCTTGAAGCCGTGGCTAAGTTTAGTGAGCTTAGGGAAAAATCAAAGACTCAATATGTAATCCTGGGTGTAATATGAAGCTTAGCCATGTGCTCCTGGCCCACAGCTGTTGGGAGAGCACGTAAACGAACTACTCCAGCCTACACCATTTATGAATTTCTTTATACAGTTACCACATACTGACAAGTCCCTGTATTTCCCCTCTGCCCTGCCAGTTGAAGCTATTCATAATGTAACTCTAGACCTTCTCTTTCCAATAATGGCCACACTTAATTTAATGTGGATGGGGCAATGTCACCTGCCCTTTATCTAAATGTTTGCCCCTTGACACGGTGCAGCAGCGTGTTTAAGAGCTTAGTGTTGGGTTAAGGTTTGTAGAAGGGCTCACAGTTCATCAGAAATAGTGAGATCTGGAATTGTACCTGGAGAGGAGAAAGGTGCTTGGCGACTCTGGGCATCACTGGACGGCACATAGGTGTCATCTTTTGAAGGCCTGTCTTCAGCTTCTTTGTCGTCATGGTAACTGCCGTCCTGAGACCCAGCGGCGGGCTCAGCTTCATCTGCATTGTCTTCCTCATCGCTGCAGCCTTTGGGCTGTACCATGTACACGCCCTCTGGGGGGCCATCTTCATCATTACTGACTTTGAGTTCATGCTCTTGCTCGTCTTCAGGAGCTAGCGGCTCATCGCCGTACTCGCCGTTGACCCATTTCTCGATGGCCTCTCGTCTCCTCTGGTCCTCCTCCAGGCTCTGATTTAGGCTCTCTGGGAAATTGGTCTCACTGTCATCGTAGTGGGAACTGCCACGCTCACTATTTTCTGCTACACTCTGGTCTCCCTCTGCATTCTGGGAGTTGCTGTCAAACACCACCTGGCGACTCAACTTGGCACAGATAGCATTGAGTTTTAGGCCACCTTTTCTTTTGGCGGCCATCTTGGATTTTCCTGAGGTCGTTTCAGTGCATAAACTCCTTTCAGCTACAATAAAAGAAACAAGAACAAAAAGACAAAAAGATTAGTTCAAGCAGTTCAGCATCTTTGGTAATATCACAAAATTGTTTTTTAAATCAAACCACTTTTTTCATGTTTGAACATTATGCAGATTTTAAGCATCAAGTTGGAAAAACAAAATGAGAACAACAGTGACTGCTGCTATTAATAGCATCCAAAAGCACTTCACAATAACAGCACAAGGCTGAAAGGACACACAGAGATACTGTACATATCTGTCTAAGTCACACCTCTTCGACCAGCTCAGAGTTTAGCACAGTAGTGGAAAAAAGGGGGGAAGAACAGCGCAGGCAGCTGAAACCACAGGCAGATAGGTATCAGACCCCCTACGGTACTACAAGCAGCAAATACACGGCTACATAATCCTTCACATGACAGAGCTATAGAGACACTGTGAAACGCTATCTTCACTCTCACCTCAAGAGGCTGTGGTCCTGCCACTGAGTGGGGGGCTGCATAGCATTAAAGCTGTCAGAATGTGGAGTGAAAATGCTGAGCACTTTTGGGCTTTTTGGAGGCCAGGTCTTATGTCGGCTATTCAGTGGAACTAGACTCTAGGTTGTATCTTTAGGCTGCTGCTTTCAATTCATTATAAGGAAATGTTGGCGCGAGCGACGCATATAAGCCCCTTCGACACCTTCCTGTGTTTCTCTGTTTATGTAGCCAACTGAGCAAAATGACTGCATCATGCAAAAAATGTTGTAGTTCCTGTGTTTTGCATACCTTTACTGAACAAGACACAGTGCACAGTCTCAACATGTTCCCCAGCGTGGCCTCCCTGAACAATAGAGCATGATCGAGTGTACTTTGGGGCAGGAATGGGTGGCATTATTTCAACCCAAGTGGGGCTATCTTTATAACATGTCCTCTGATGAGGCAGGAACAGCTGCCTGTGGCATTCCATATCCAGAGCTGCCTTTTTAGGGCAGAAACTGCACTCTGTTACCTTTCACTTTATTTCCAGAGCCACCAAAGTTCACCTTCCAACAGCCTTTTCCAGACTCAAAACCAAGGCCAGATCTTTATCAAGTTGTAAATAACTTTAATAAACACAAGGAGGAGGTACCATGAATAACACTGTGCTTAAGATATAATAAACTGAAGTAATGGGTTCAGGACAAGTATGTTCCTTTGTATTCTGTGTTTTATCCAGTTATTAAAGCCGTGTAAGTTCAAGACACTGAAATATTTCATGTTTAAAGCTGGATTGTGTTGGTTAAGATAATACGCTACTGAGCAACAGACACACAATTTCAGCTGAGAAAAATATGCGGCGCGAGAGGTAACAAAAGTTCTGTCGTAAAGATTCAATTCACTTTCTGTACCAATGAGTGGGAGCCTCTTCATTTTCCCTCAGCCATAAAGCCAAGCACAATCATGTGTGAGCCATTTCCAGCATTATGTAAATCACAGCGGTGCAACATAAAATCCTGTTTTCATTTTCTTTTGCAAAGCTGTGGAATCATTAGAGGATATACAATTTGAAGGAGTTTACGGATCACCTCGACGCCAGACAATGCAAGCCCTGCTCTCCACACATGCTTTCTCAGTTACTGTATTTACATTGCGGGCTTCCTCTCTGAAACAATGACTTCAGGAATTATGTAGTTTTAAGCAGGCCGTATATCAGCGGCACATTACGGCACAATTTAGTGTTAGACAATTGCAGGCGGGGGTGAAGGGGTCGACTTTTAGAAGACAGCAATTCAAAAAAAAAATAAAGCTGGAAAAACTATTAGGAAGTGGAAGACATAAATTTTCAAGTTTTTTTTAGAAATACTCTCTAAAGGAAGATTGAGGTCATGTGGGCGTTGCTGTGGAGGTCATTTTTTTCTGTTTACTGTGTTCAGTATTTCATGCTTTAACTACTGATTTCCTTTGCATTGAAATCTCAAGCTCCTTGTAGGAAATGACCCCTACACAGTTTCTTTCCGTTAGCGCCTATTTACGTGGGATTTTCTGTTAACAATAAGGCAAGAGACCAAGGGCTTCTGATTGATTATCTAGGCGGGCCCCCAACTAAGTGATCAGGCATCTTAAACACATAGTCAGTATTTTTCAAATATAAAACTGAGCTTCCCTTGAGGGTGAACGTGCTATGGTTCGACGGTTTATGGAAGCTGTCTAAACTATTATTTATGCTGAGGGTTTCTGTCCACAGCAGCTTTTTGCCGTTGCTTACAAAAGCGATTGCTATGGTAACACTAAGCTGTTTACCTCAAGTCGTTTGTGTGCATGATAGCATACAACGAGATAAAATCTGCAGGGACCTACATGAAAGAACAACTTTTCCCTCTGGGACCAACTCCCCCACCTCTCCAAGAGTCCACTAAGCACTCTGCCTTATTAATGAATATCAGAAAGAAAAACAACACTGTCACATGCACTGGATATTATTTACAGTCTGTTTTAGCCCTGTGTGCTAATTGTCAAGGAGGAGACACCTCAGTAAGCACTACGAGTGGGAAAAAATAAGGCAGGTTCGAATTTGAGCACAACAGCTGAAACTAATTTTTGGAGTGCTTACGTTAACTGTGACACTATTTTTACTGGAAACAGTGCAGGGCCACAAAGGAGAGCCACACTCTGTCTGTATAAGGCCAAAACCAGAGGAAAAAGTCAAGAAACTATTTTGAAAACATTTGGACCCGGTCAGGTTCTTTTTCATCTTCAGTCAAAAATAAGTGCATCGAAGTTCTTCTGGGTCCTGCTTTTTGTCAGCGGTGGATGACACAGCTTGTGTTCTACCTCTCTGCGCCGACAAACTTGCTCATCCGCAGCTCTAAGCCCCACAGGTCTTGTTGGTTTTCGATGCAGACTCTCTGTTTGCGAGCCAGAATGATATCATGCCCAATCAAGTGGTGTTTCAAATCCTAATAACGCTGTTGGAAGTGCATTATTTGTGTGAACGTGCGCAGACTGCAATCAAGGCAGCTATGGATGACGGATGCGGGCGTTAAGAAGGACTGTGACTGCCAGGGTCACGGCTTTGCTACTCGGTGACACTCGGTGATGAGGCATCTGATGTCCAGAAAATGTCGAATCAGATAGATGAGCTTTAAAAACTGAACAACTCTACTTTATTGTTCATTAAAAGTGCAGTGCTGCACCGTAAAAACAGCAGCTCCCTGCTGTGCCGTCAGTTTGTGTGAAGTGAGTGCACAGGAGGGTCTGTATATAAGAGACGTAGATATTACTTGTTCAAACTGAAGCTTATCTCTTCATCTAATCAAACACAGGTACGAGAAGATTCCTGCTGAGTTCCAACATGACTGACACAGGTACAAACCCCCTGCAATATCAGCAGTTAATTAATACAAACAGGGTCTGGGAGATGTCTGCTCGGCTCAGGGTTATTTTACAATATGTAACTGAGAGTTGCTTTAGCTCTTAAAAAAACAGGTTATAACTTTATGAATAGATTTGGCAGAATAATCAACAAGGTTGCAGCTCCCTGTGTGTAGATCAGTGGATCTGTTGTGTTTCTGGATCTCTAGGGAGATGTATATGTGGGAGAGTATGTGTGCGTTTGTGTTTCAGGGAAATCACTGAGCCACAGATACACAAACATACACAGACACACTTGAAAATTACCATGTTCTTTCAAATAAATTTACGGTTGCAGGAAAAGGATGTTTTCCTCTTCCCTCACTCTTCTCTCTCTCTCTTCCCTGCATGATAGAGAGGTTGCGGCAGCCGCAATGAAGTCAAGCGGAAAGCCACTGATGGACAACTACGCCATGACACCCGGACCCTAGCATCTGGCCCCTCTCTCACTTTTATTACACAAGAATAACAATAAGCAGGTCGTCGACCCCGCTGTGAGATTTTGCCAGAGTTTTCCAACAGTCTGTGCTGCCGATGCTGAGAAATTTCCATTTTTCCGCATGCATATTTAATTGAGTTTTGTCCCAGTGGTGCGGAAATGATTTGTTTTTTGCTCTCTGTTCACTTGACTCCTCTTCGGAGTCGCTAACCCTGATTAAGACGTTCCCGTTAATTTCCCAGCGCACACCTTTTTTTTGTGCATTAATGGTTCTGATCGTCTAATTAAAACTTCTCAGCTCGGCTGCTGATCACCGCTCGTTGTGCCTCTGACCTGAAGTTTTAATTGCCGCATCAGAAGCGATAATAATAATTTTGAGGTTCTGATGATTAAAAACAATGCCATTGCCAACGAGTTGATAGATGGGGGTTTTAGGGGGGTACAACTGAGGAGAAATTTATGTAGAGGAGGATTTTAGAAAAGGACTAGAAAAGGTGGGCATACACTCCCTGGAGCTGGAAGGGCAGGGGATCAGTGAGAAGAAGGCAGTGGCACAGCAAATGAAAGTCTCCCAGCCTGAAGAAACAGGTTCGGCTGGGACTGGGACATTGCTTTCTCCACCTCAAGTCTAAATCTGCCACCGACTGATCCGCAGCTCTACTCACTTGGCAGGTTTGCCAGGTTGGGGAAGAGAGAGAGAGAGAGAGAGAGAGAGAGAGCAATAAAGGCACATAAAAGATGACAACAGTCCAATAGCCTCTGCTTATTTTCATAAAAAGATAATAGCACAGTAGGTGCAGTACAAAAGGCACATTGTTCATAATGTGACTGCGTGGAAAAAAACTAGTGACTGGTGTGTCCCCCATAAAACACGATACTGATGAGATATATATGATACACAGAGTACTGTCAAAACAGAAGAAGTGAGTTGCTTGTGATCTTCTTTGAAACCTTTCACACTGTACTTTACAGTAATGTGATGATAGGAAATGATTCAGACACCCAGGAAACCGCCACCAGCACCAATATGTCACATTTTGTTCTTTATAAAACACTGGCTTTCCAATAGATTTTTAGGTTCCACTACAGAATCGATGTTCTGCTGCACGTGCATTGATGTGCGTGCACACACACGGACATACAGTACAGCGCCATACACTGTGGCTGTGGTAGCTGTCTTCTCTCCCTGCCCCCTACCCTCCCCTTGTCCCTCTCTCTCACAAATCTATTTTATTATTAATCAGTTGGTTGCACATCTGCCTGCTTGTTGTTTTTTTTCTATCAATAAAGCACTTATTGCTTTTAGTCTAGAATGTGACCTTGCACAACGTGCGCTGTCTTTCTGGGGGTGCTGACCTTGAAGGACCCGTTTGGACTATTTCACTTCAGCTCCGTCCACGGGCTGTTATCAAACACAAGCCCTCAGCCAAGTGCCACGCTCCCGTCACACCGCCACAAAGCACAAACAAGACGCTGCGGGACAAAGGCAGACACCAACACACGCTGGCTGCCCAAGACAATGGCTGAAGAAAACAATGTATATTTCAAGTGCAGGCGGAAGGGGAAAGATGTTGAACTTGAGGGCAATCAAGCAGGAAAGTAGAAATTTAAGGACAAATACGCCCTCCAGCTTCATCACAAACAGGGTAATTATGGTATTTTCCAGAACAGAGGACAAGCTGCCTAAAAGGTCTAAGGGAGAAAAGACAATCTGACATGAGTGACAAGAACCATTCTGACAGCCACGCACCAAAACAGCCAACTTTTATTCAGTTTGCTGCTCAGGGTAATTCATGGGACACTCGGCTCACTTGTTAAAATTGTACATCAAATCTGGACTCACAGCTGGCGCCAGATGCAGACTTCATTTATAAGTGTTTGTGTTGCGGGTGGGGTGTAAAAAGCACACGATCACTCGCAGTGCTAGAAACAACAGAACGTCACTTGTGCAGCAGCTCTGAAGCTCAGCTCAGCTCAGTTTAAAGACACCAGGGGTGCGAGCCGACGACCCAGGCACCACGGTAAACGAGCACATGCCCCCCGTGTCCCTCCCTCATGCTTGCTGTGCTCAGAGCAGCAGCATGGCAGCGTGGGTAGTACAGTGTAAAGGGCTCAGCGGTGCACCTCTCGAGGGCCCTTGAGCTAATATCTGTACAGATTAACTGCTTCAGTTGTATTTTGGTCACGGGGATCTCGCTTTGCCTTTGTGACTTGTTGAGAGGGAGGACAGGGAGATGTGTGTCAATGCGCTCCAGCGCTGAAGACGAAGTGAGCGGCCTGCTCGCCTGAGAGGTCACGAGCCCCCGGACTGGGGTGTCATTACATGTCATTATCTTTGGGGCCCTATTTATTTGATCAGAATGTGGGGCTACACTAGCGAGTAAGTCATCCCCATCTTGTAACCATCACCCGCATCCTCCGTCTCTCTACAGGACACACACACAGACAATCCTCCAGGGTAAACCCAGCACATGCCGCTCCATTAGTTATCAATTAAGTCTGGAAATCTCCACCTGGCTTACACACAAAGACGTGGCTGGCACGCGTAGGTAGCGCCCCTCGTAACAGGAAGTGGAGGAGAGCGTGTCGTATTTGACTACGAGTGTGGATGACAGACTGTGTTTGTGCGTCCGTGTGGGTGGCACTTTTGTCCATGAGGTTAACCTTGATATGAGGCCCTGTCAGGCCAGATAATGTCAATCAACGACAAGCCCTCACAGATAACCCCTAATGTGAAGCCTAAAAAGCAAAGCCGTTTAGATCTTTAGACATGCCCCCTTTCACCAGCATATGAATTGCTTTACAAGGAAATGAGCTGTGGCATTTCTTTAATAAGACTCTTAAGACATTTTGACAGCATATAAGGCACTCTGCCATTAAAAAAAATTAAATAAAACCCCTGCTGACAAAGCCTGCTCACACAGCGATGGACAGATCCACATCCCTGTTAAGTACAGGAGAGGAACAGACATGTAGGGAGGGCGGAAAAGGAAAAAGACGAGTGGACCTTTCTTTTCTTTTTTCTCAAGCTCTCTGGGACGTCTTAATTGATTTCCAAGGTTATGTTTTAAATTTGTTTTTCAGATACGGCAGCCTTGTAAATGAGAGTGCAAGTCGATGTTTTTCAGGCAATTTCCCTAAATTCGGCCCCGTTTGGAATGTGTGCATCAGAGCCGGTTGACCTCCTTCCCCTTCCCACCTCTCCTTGCCTTTAATCGTTCCCTCCTCGCTCTCTCTCCTTGGAAAGAAAGGAGAAGGTGACATTAACCCAAAAACGCACGTATTTCCAGACAGGATGCCTGCGCTGACAATATCGATCCCTGGCTGCCATTAAAACATTTGCTCTGCCTGACAGACTTTTCCTCTTTTGGACTTTATTTGCGGTAGAACGAGTCACAGGTGCCTGTTAAAATGTCATCCTGGGCGTTTGTCTACCTGGACAAATGTGACTTGCAAATCTTGCAAACAACGTGAGACTTTTGAATCACTTTTTAGCACATCATGAACTGTAACTGTTCAGTGTATTCTTCTTGGGAAGCACAATTAAACTTTAAACAAAATACACTCTCTGTAGGGCCAAGAGAGGAAGTGATGAGAATGAGTCTTCCTGCTGGTGGGATTTGCATTTTTAAACCTTGTGGCTACGACTCCTCTGTCAGAACTTTACTTTGTTTTATTTGACTTTTCTGATTAGTGAGACAGAAGCGACAACGTCTTAAAGAGTACGCGTCTGTGTGTTCACTGTAAACACAGGCGGTATGTTAAGTGTCTATAACTACCGTGTGTGTGTTGTGCACCTGGTTGCAGGGTTGTAGACAGCAGGGTTTTGTGCTCTGCGCTCTCCTTCTGCTCCACTCGGTCTAGTGTCTGCAGGTCACGTCATTTGCTCTGAGATACGTGCTGTCAAATAGACACACTAGCGTTTCTGCACGCGCAGGTCAAAACTAATCCACAGTGAAGATAAACACGGAGCTGCGTGAGTGACAGCACTAAAAAAGTCTGCTTTACCAAAAAGTTCAATGTCAACTGGAGGCAGAACTAAACGTGGCAGTTTTCACCTAAAACAGGAACATTCTTGTTTCTGGGAGTTCAGTAGAGGGAGGAATGTGCCGTGACTGAATTTGAAGGTGTGATAAAACAACACTCACAATAAGAGAGAGAAAAAAAGAAAAATGACTGTGAAACGATGAAACGAGCAAAGCTGCTTTACAGGAAAAAAAAGCCGTCTATTTTGGGTGTCAGTATACAAAAGGAAGTGCTGCTAAGTTGACTCAAACAAATAAATTTGCTTTTGATAAAACCACAGTATCTACTTTTGCATTCTACACCAAACCCACTTTGTTTCCTGCATCTTTATCTTCATGACTTGCCACATTTGTGAGAATAAATTGTCAAGCACAAACAATTGAATGTTTTCATGGTGCAGTGCTGATGCTTAAAATGTAATTTAATTTGAAAAGTGGCAGGTTAGGGGAAGACCTCAGTAGTGAGCACAGCACGCTGCATCCAGCTGCCCGTTTTACATTTCTGCAACATTAATATTCCTCTTATTATTATTTTAAAGTGAAAACGGATACTCTGTTGAAGTGCAAATCTGATGAATTACGGGAGCAGATTGCTGCTATTAATTATTAAAGCCTATTTTATAAATATTCAGGTCTGTCATGCATCTAATAATGAACGCTTTAGAGGAGGTTACTTCCCGTGCGCATCCTAATGTGTCAGAAATATCACTTTTAATCACGCTCGTGTCAGCGAGTGCTGAGCTTCAACCTGCCAAAAAAAATCCACCAAATCAAGGAAACTCAGCTGGCCCACTACTGTGCTCGTCACAGATCTTCCGTTCCTGCTGTTCCGCACCATCCAGGTTCTTCTCCTGCCCCGTCTGCAGAGGTGGCGAACACCTCTCCGCTCCCCGCTGCATTCTTACTGTGGTAATTTGAATGGAGAATAATGCATCGGCAGCACTCTACCTTCTGGACACACCTAGTCCCAGCGCTACTGCTGCCATATGCTGTGTTGATACATATTCATAACACTTTCTCGTGTGTTGAGTGTCGGTGTGCAATGAGGCTTAAATGAGTGTCTCACAACTTCAAATGGAAAGAGGAAAAAAAAAAAAGAAAGCAAGCACAAAGAAAGTTGGACTGCTCTCCCCCTTTTTTCCACTTTCCTCTTTTCTTCCCCTCCGCTTGTGCGCTGATACTGATAGATGATCCCAGTGGTTTTGCGAGGATGAGCGAGAGGCTGCGGAGTTCGGGGACTGCCTTCAAGAAGCTGCGAGAGGCGGCAACTGTCAACATGGCTGGATAAACTGTGCTGTCAGGTGGTCTCGCTGGTAGGGTGAGAATCACTGTGGCACTGTACCACGACCTCCATACACCCTAGCAGTAAATACATATGCAGCGCTGGGCACACACACAGCCAGATAGAGCTTCACACACACAGACAGCGTAGAGCACTAAGATTAACGCTGTCAGAGCTACAATGATACCCCTTCATTATCTGCACACAGGGCCTCCTTCGTGCACTTTCTTGCCTCACTGTCCTCTCGGCTGCTTCTCTATATAGGTAGTAATTACTAAAGCTAACATTTCTTGCTCCCTGTGCCTCCAACTACCCTTGACTTCCCCATTATTTCGTTCTCGTGCGCTTTGCCAGCCTTTTGCCAGTCACGCGGCTGAAGGTACACTATGCCAGTGGTCATAGCAGGCCCTTTGTATGTTTGAGAGCAGAATTATGTACACAGGATATAATAAAGGGGCACAGCAGTCAGCCTCCTGGGTCAAACAGTCATTGTGGTACAACAGCAGAGAGATGCTTGATGTTTGACTGCAGCACTGGTTGTACTACACATTGTTGGTTTAACAGACTGGGATCAGAGAGACGCTCTCTCTTGCATTTCATTTTTCATTACCAACAATGATCTTGCTCTTTTGCTTTCTTCTTCCTCTCCCACTGGAACTGTGGCTTTATCAAAGGTGATAGCTTGCTCTGGCGCATTTTCTCAAACGTCTTCTTCAGCCAGCCATTTCCCAAGCTGCTCTCGGGTAAATGTCACTCACAAAAACCGGGAAAGATTTGATGGCGAGATCAAACGAATGGAAGGACAGCAAGATCAGCACAGAGATGGGGGGGTAAGAGGGATAAGACCCTCCTCCCCCCATTCAACACCAACAAGTTCTGAGGGTAATTCCTCCCAGCAGAGCCTGTGTTTTCACACGCAAATACAACAAAACGTTGGGTGCTGCCATGAGACATCAGAATGGGTGATTCTGACTTCAGAGGGCCTTCAGATGCTTAAGGAGTTGTCAGTGTCGGGCCAGAGGGACCGAACAGATAGAACAGAAGGTACCTGCAGGCTGTTAACAACCGATATGGGAAGCACGCCAGAAAGAGCGTCTCCTCCCAAAGTGCCATTCGGCACCAGATCAGTAAAGGCATCCACCATACTGAAAACTTTTATCTGCTGAACACGGAAACTGGCTTTAAGGTTTATCAGCCGCCCTGCGCTCGCTAATTCTTGCCCGATTTTGTTAATATGTTAAAAAAAACTTAATAGCTTGGTAATAAGGAAGAAAGACAAAAACAACACAGTACAAAGACGATGGTCTCAACAGGTGCCTTGAAAGTAGGAATTTTTATGTGCTTTACTCAGAGATCTTCATCAGCAAATCAAAGACTTGCTTCTTTCTCTGGAGACCTGAGTTGTGTTGTGACACGTCGAGAGGGATGTCCGCCTTTTTCTCCGGTGTTGTTCTCGCTCATTCTTGGAGCATTAGGCTCACTCTAAATAGCCTCAAGGAGATTAGGCTGGCTCATATTCAAATGCACATTTCTTCTAAAACCCACTCCACGAGTGGGCCAAGAAGAGCAGCACGGGGAGATGGTAGTCAGAGAAGATTGTGTCACGTATAAATCAGCTGAGAGGAGGAAAGGAGACAGAGTGGAAGAAGGAGAGAAAAAGGCTGAGGTAAAAGACAAACAAGTGTTGGCTCTGCTGTATGAGTTTAGTTAGATACAGAGTTAGTGCGTGAGTTATGGCTAGCGAAGGGCTGAGGGACGCTGTATTTATGAGGGGACTGAGTGAGTGTTAAATCCCTGGTAAGAAATAAAGTCGTCCCTGAGCGAACGGGGGAAACATTTCACTCAGTCTAAGAGGTGCCTTGAAAAAAAATGAAAGCCATCCCTCTTCTAGGGGAAGTACTATTCCATATTCCCTAAAATTGCTTTATTCCTTAAAAATGCTATAGATCACGTCCAAGTGGATTGAATCTCATATCTGACTCTCTATGTGCATAATATCAAGGGAGTCCACAAGCCAAGGAAAAGGAAAGAAGCTGATTCTTCCGAAATTGCATGTGGATTTTCTGAGGGATATTTAGCTAAGGGGGGGTCTGCCAAAACAAATAGTGCACTTGTTGCAGTGCAAAAATACTTCCACTGTGACTAAATGATTTCGTTGCACTTTAGCATTCAGATTTAGTTATGTCTATCTATCAATCTATAAATCTAAACTTAATAAACTTAGGACATTTAAAAAAAAAAGTTGAGGCCAGAAACAACAAAGGAAGGCACAAGGCCAGCGGAACAGAAAGAGCTTCACATTGCACTTTGTGCACATCCAAGTCATTCCTCCCTCCAAACCCCTGCAGTAGTAATAACAATTATTACTTAAAAAGGCTATATTTTTGCATTAACTTAAAAGGCTATATCTTTTTCTTCCCCTCCAGCCTGTGCGGCCTCACTTACCCTAAGTATCTTCATAAATCACCAGTTACTGTTAACATGTACTCCACAATTCAGTCATCAATCTCCTACCAGGTCAGAGTGAAAACAGAGGGGGAAATGTCTGCTTAGTAAAATGTCTCTCTTGTGAATGCTGCTACCACCACCCACTACTCTACACCACACACACACACACACACACACACACACACACACACAGTTGAATAACAAACACACGCACACACACACAGTTGAATAACAAACACACGCGCCCAGCATGCAGCAACCAGAGCAGTCCTATGGGACACAGGAGCGGTTGCCAGATCGCCACGGTAACGCAAGCCAAATTCAATTCTGACTTCACCTTTCACTCAGGAAGCTGGTTCCATTTGTTATAAAAACAAATAAACAGCAGGCGTAAAGTTAGAGCCCACCAAGTTCAGCTCTGTGGCGTTTTCTTTTTTTTTTCCTTTGGGCCTTGACAAGAAAAATCAGGCCCCGGCTGTAGCAGTAGGACAGTAGACACTCACAGGACCGCATGCAAATCTGTGTTTATGTTCACACACACAGTATTTATTTAACCAAAAGGAGAAAATCTAATTGTACATGAGGAGGATTATTCCTCTCAGGCCGTGCCTCCACAAAGGAGACAAGGGCTCTTTAGCCTTTTTACAACAGACAATGTTTACATCACCAGAGTGGAAAATCCCTCAGATGACAAACCTCTCCATCACATGTAACTAAACAGCCGAATCAATCTCAACCAATACCGCAAATTACCTCATGGCAGATCCGAGAACATCTGCCCTTCATGTTAAAGGTAAAGTGATTTTAGGTGCTTTGTAATAAATTCTATTTTTAGCCAGCAAAATATGTTTTCCTCTTTAAAGTCATGTATTAAATGTATTCATGTAAGAATCTAAAAATGTTTCTTCTGTAAAGTTAACTACTGTGTAATTAGTGGTGGATGAAATATTAACATCCTTAATTAAAGTCAAAGGAGGGACAGGGTAGGTAAACTCACTTACAAATAAAAGTCCTGAAGGACGTAAACTACGTTTTATGCCATTTCAGTACTTTATATTCAAATACCAGATCAATTAGCACCACTTTAAA
The DNA here is from genome assembly GCA_030770545.1 of Macropodus opercularis. Lineage (NCBI taxonomy): Eukaryota > Metazoa > Chordata > Actinopteri > Anabantiformes > Osphronemidae > Macropodus > Macropodus opercularis. The sequence continues at coordinate 11,114,916 of CM061095.1, forward strand.
AGTACTTTTCAATCTTTAACAATTCAATCAATCTCAAGTAACTAGTTACTAAATGCAAAATGATTAAAAACTAGAATATTTATCTGTAACAACATAGCACCAGGACATGTAGTCTCCTTGTTTGCATAAATGACCTTACACCACTTACGATCATAAATGCAGCTGTAAAGAAGCAAAAGTGGAACTGTGAAGTGTTATAATGCAGTACAAAAACAGTCGACAACTTTTGAGGAAGTGACACACCATTAGAAGTAATTGAACACATCACAAACATCTGGAGGTGCAAACGTGCATTTGTAGTTAAAAGCTACATTTTCCAAAAACGAACATTACACCTGCTCTGTTTCCTCACTCGCACGCACTTTGACACCACCCACCACATCACTACACATGCGTGCCTGAGTCATGCCAACTGCAACTAGTAGCCGACCCATTCACCTCAAGGTAGCACTCAACTCGCCTGTGTGGGTGCGTGTGTGTGCGCGCAAGGTGGGGGGAGGTGTGTGTGAGTCTTACCTGGCAGCAGACCGCCCTCTGCGCTCTGTCTCACCTCTCCCTCCTGGCCTGGAAGAATTCTCTCCACAAAGCAAGGCATTTTCCCCTCAACTGCTCTCTGCCAAGCCTCTGCTCTCTCTCTCTTTCTCTCTCTCTCTCTCCTTCTCCCTCCGTCTCTCTCTCCCTCCCTCTCTCCTTCTTACTCCTTTCCTCTTTCCCACTCTGTCCTCCTCCCTCGCTGTCTATCTCTCCTCCCCTCTCTCCTTCCCTCTCCATTTCCTCCCTCCCTCCACCTCCCTCTCTCTCTCTCTCTCTCTGAGCGCAGATGTCGAGGCTGTGTGAGTTTACCCACTTTACCAGTAGGGGTCCTTCATCGCCCTTCTTCACCCCACAGCCACATGGGGGAACAAAACACACACACAGGCCCCAGGAAGAGAGAGCCACTTAACGGGCGCCCTCCTGTCACTGCTACAATGAAAGCCCTGTGCCGAGCGGCACGGCTGCATGAGCCGTGCACATGTGTTTGTGTGTATGAGCGCGAGAGAGAGAGACAGGTGTGAAGTGGGTGATGTGCATGGGGAGCTGGCCCTCGGCCCTTTCCAGCCTTGTACAGCCCTGTTCAACTGGGCTCGGTCCCGGCTCCCTGGCCCCTGAAGTGTAGTACAGTAGTGACACGAACACACACTCACGGGCATATGAACACTCAGATTGACTTACACTGGGTCCCTCAGAGCCAGCAGCCAGCCAGAGAAAGAGAGAGAGATTGTGGACATACACAAGCGCACACTTTCACTCGAACACAACACAGATACCCACACAGAACAACTGCCGCTGTTTGCTACTGCTGCTGTTGACAGTGATAACATGTGCTTTGTGCCCTATGTCTGCGTGCGTCAGTGTGTCTGCGTGCACGCTCGCACAGACACAAACACACAGCGGATGCCTATCGACTCTCATATTTCAGGTCTACACTGGGGTTTTTTTTTATTTAAAAAAAGAAAACTGTCCTCATTGACACTGGCATGTTAGATTTGAAGGCTCTTAGCTAGTGTACAGTGGGGAATTTCTAGTTTCTCTACCACTTGTGGGGCACTTTTCACATTGTAATATCAATACTGGAGAACATTAGCTGTCCAGCTGAAGAATGTCAGATCTCCATTTGCCTTTGAATAAGGGCTGGCTCCCGCGGGTAAAAGAGGGATGATCTAACTCTCAGAGTCTAAATAAGCCTGCAATTATCTTACGTGAGCAACATCACGTTAAAGGGCGGATTAAAGGTGTAAAAGTGCTGTAAATAAAAAAAGACAGCAGGGAATGGAGTTTGAACGCTTAAACTGCACACTGACTAATTCTAGGCATGAGAATAAACATTTCACGGAACTTGATCCCACATTTTTATCAAATATTGCCCAAGTTTTATGGCAGTTTATATTGCAGCAGAGCTCTCCTCCCGATCAGGATCCTGCTATTAAAATATCAGAAGTGTAATTATCAGGTCAAGCTTTGTGTGACGACTTGTTTTTCCATTTATTGCTGGCTGGGGCCGGATAAGGGTATCTACATTCACAACGTGATATCCCGGACCTGCTGTTGGTATCATTTGAACAGAGGGTGGATCACCTTTATTTGAGTCAAACAAAACCTGCTAATGACACAAAAATGGTAGTCGAAACTTGACAGACAAGGCTCCAACGCCCAAGCAGACTGTGCTAAAACGTTGACAAAGGGTAATAAAGAAAATAGGATGTTAAAAGAACAGGACACGGATGTTGAATAAAGCCACCAGAAAGTGTACATACTTAAAGTCGTGATAAGCTAATGAGGGAAACAGAGCTGTGCTTTTGGTTCACTCTTATCACTGTTTGCATCAGTGGCAAATCTCCCTTGACAGCAAGACTGAAATCAAATACAGGTTTTTAAGCAGATGAAGGAAAGTCATTTGTATTTACAGGAAATAAGAACGATGCACTCAGTCATTATTCCCTTGCTGTGCTAACTAGAACGCAGCCCCGGTATTAGATGTTGGCGGAGCAGCACAAGGACAAGTAAAACATACCTTAAATAGACTACAAATGAAGTCACTTAACACCCACTCGCTTCCCTCGCCACCCCCTGCTCTGTCTGTCTTCAACAGAAAAAGCCTGTGTTTGACTATCTCCCTCTCAGGTTCATAGTTGTCTTTTGCTTTTTAAACAGGCACCTCGCCTGTCATAGTGCAGGAACAGGCGCATTCCCCTTAAATGGCTCCTTTTGACAACTGATCTGTAAATACAGCCGGATCTGCAACTTCCCCCTTTCTCTCGCTGCCTCACTTTCTCCCTTCTTGTCTTTGCGCTCCCCTCCCTCTGCCAAAACTCTTCCCAGACCCACATACACAACATGAAGGTCTCTCAACCCCCCCCACCACCACCACCGCACACACACACACACACACACACACAAACCCAAGCATGCATGCACACACACAGAAACACAACCATGCACACGCATTTACCCCCACACCCCCTCCCAACTTCCCCAACTCCATTCCCCCTGCCTCTATAAAAACACAAATATGCCATAACTCAGGCAGTGCTGCCACATAGCCTCCATCTTGCCCTGTACCGGGGAGGGGGAGGCCTCTCAGGAAGGTCACCAACAAATGGTTTTCCGATTCACTGCCCCTGAAATAATTTTGTGCATTAAAACCTGAATCTGCACTTTCTGGCCTGAAAGCTTTTCTAATTATTCCAGTGTCCTTGGGACAGACACAGATCCTTCACACGCCGGGGGAAACAAGCTATAGAGCAACCACTACAGCCACAAACACCCCTCCACCCCCATCACTCCCCCTCTACCCCTGCATCTACCCACCTCCCCTCTCCTCTCTTCTCCTCTGCTCTGCTCTGCTCTCCCCGCTTTACAGCCACCCCCCTCCCCAATCTGTTTTCAAAGCGTGTCTGTCCTTTATTAAATTGTTTTCTTTTCCACATTATCAGTTGCCATGGAGACCTCATCTCTCGGATTATTTGAATTTCATTATATCTATTGATTTGGGAGCATTTCATCTTTTTTATTGTTTTTCTGTCAATTTTCGAAACGAATAACCATCTAATTTGCGTCAGCGCTGATTACGTTCGTCCCTCAATAGAGGTCGGCAGCTGCGCCGGGGAAACAAATCAATGGAAAAACATCATAAAACTCGAAAGTACAATCAACCAGGATATGGGTGACATTCCATGGTTGCTGAAACGAAGTCATCAAAAAATATATACTTTTTTTTCCTGCGTCTCTGCATGTGTGGGGGTGCGGTGAGGAGGACACATATGTGTCTGGGCAGATATATTACTATATTTCAGCAGATAATATACTATGGTAAATTTCCATACTGATAACAGCCCCTCCCTGTCTGACCAAAACAAAAAAAAAATGCTTACTGTATCTAAATAATGTATGCAATTTTAGCATTTATATATAAATTTTTTAATAAGCTGCTTGGAGCAAAGTGGCCATTAACAAAACACACAGCTGTCCAATGGGCTAAGCCCAGCAGATCAATTGCGCTTTTTTATGACATGATAAAATGCTTTTAAAGCAATTTACACAAATATGGAAAAAATGACTTCATGGGCTTCATTTATTCATAAGGACGTGTATTAGAAAAAAATGTAACAAAAGCCAGACAGGAGAGATCGTCCTGGTCCTAACTGGAACAGACTTGCTGCCCTCTCCACAAGGACATAAAGTTTCATTACTGATGCACGCAGTCAAAGGCAATTTAGCAAACACAGTGTGCAAAAGAAAACATCAGCATATTGCAAGTGTTCCTGTATTAGGTGGACCCTGCGTGTTGTTTTCCAATTTTTATTCATTTTAGTGGGCGAACAGTGTGGAGGTGATAGATTTTTTTCCCTTTCCCCCTGCCCAGTGTCACCCTGACCCAAAGCCAAGGGGAGAGAGCCTCAGTGACAGCGACGTGTGCTTTCTGGCCCGCGAACCAAACCAAACCACAGCATGTGCCAGACAATGGGGCCTTGCAGCAATACAAATGTGTACACACACCTTCAGTTGTACAGTGATACACAGCACATGGCACCAAGTCTCATTGTGTGAGAAAACAGGCCCACAAATATTTCAATTGATATGATCATTTAGCATCAGGCCCACACACATACACACAAATTATGCTCAAGAGTATGAATGGGGGGGGGGGGGGGGGGGCAGACAGGGCCATTTGGAGGCTAATCTTGTTTCAAAGCATCCTCTCTTCATGTGCCGACAATGTGCCTGAGCAGATCTCCGCATCGCGGCTGCTGTTGCTGCTGCTGAAGGCCCTACATTCGCAACACATGTCAACATTTGACAAAGCATTACTTTCCCCCCCAATAATATTCTCCTGCTCAGGCCTGTGAAATGAGGGCGCTAACAAATTAGCTTTTTATGTTTATTTGTGTGTGGGTGTGTCGGAGAGGGGGGGGGGGAGAAGAAGAGAGATCTCATTCTCACCAGGCACCGGTTCACAACCCAACCCGAGATAGAGAGAGAAAACAGAGACAAAGACAGGGAAGACAGGGAAAAGAAAGAAAGGCTGACGGTTTTGGAGTCACGATTCTTCTCCTGATTGACCTCGCTGTCTCAGTTGTGCAAAACATGACCCTCCCCTCCCTCAGCCACGACAGAAACACAGGCGACTGGATAAACACTATTTTATGCAGTGACTAGATGAATCGCCAGACAGTAATTACAGTCTTCCTCTCGCCCCAACAAAACTCTACTGTACAGGCTCTTTCTTTGACACCAAACTGCAGTCGCACATACTAGAAAACTGCAGGTGTGTGACATGTTTGTCAATGCCTCTCCCAACTAAATAAATATAAATATTAGACCCTGTGACAACAGTGAAAGACTCTGTGCCGTTCCCAGCGATGTGTTAATAATCTGCCGCTGAAAGAGGACTTGTTGTGCAGATGGACGATGTTATCATGTGCAGTCAAACGTTGCTGGTGATGGCTTTGTAGAAAAAGTTTGGTGATTTTTTTTTCTGCCAGCCTTGCAGTTTGTGCTTTCCTCTCCTCAATGTAACAAAAATAACACAGTTGTGTCCCAAACTAAACATTCCCACACGGCGGCCGGTCCAGCGAGTCCTCTGAGTCTCCGACACCCATGACGCATGTGCTGACGCCTGTTTAAAAGAGTCCTAAAGACAATGTGCTGACAAATTCACTCAGTAAATGAGTTCATTTGCTCATCTGGTGTCAACACATATTGAATTTTCGGAAAAGATCAGTCCGGCAGAAGTTCGTGGTGAGCAGTGAAACACAAACTCATACACTTAGTCCAGGCTGATTCATCCGGTCAGGCCCGAACATGGTGCAGTAAACTATGCTGTCAATGTCCGAGCTCTAAAAAGCACAATTACACAGGACCTCGACTGAATAATTTAAACAGTATAATTATTGACCTCTATCTGAATTCCTCTGAAAGGCGCATTAAGATATAGGAGAGCACTGGAGGTGGAAGTGGAACTGAGAAGAGGAGGAGTGTTTCTCCCCAGGCCTCCCTAATGCACTCTCCTGCTCTACTCTAACTTCCTGTGGACCCCTAATGTGTCCGCTGCTGGCTAGTCTGATGAAGCCTACAGTTAATGAGCCCCTTGTTTCTGCGATGAAATATCTGTGAAACCATCAACGTGCATTACTATGACGCTGCCCCCCCCCCCAGCGTGCGTTTACAGTACACAAAGACGCCACCTCTGTCACTGTCCCACACCAGAACACGAAACGCTGCTCCTCCAACCCCCCTGCTGCACCGTGGGCCGGATCAGACGGGGGAAGGGTGGAAGTGGCGAGTTTGAGGGTTAACCGTCCCTTGGGGGGCTATCAGTAAACTGGGCAGCCATCACTGCTGGTGTTGCTGGTTCTCAGTTGACAACCAGGCTGTAACAGATTAGCAGTTAGTCAAGAGGAATCCACGGCCCTGGACACGTTAAACCCCTTTTCTCTAATTTGGCCGTATGTGCTGTGAGCAAGCCTGGATTTGAATACAACATCACAGGGGTGTGTGTGTGTGCATTGGGGGGTCGAGGAGGGCTGGCAGCAGGCAGAGGGGAGGATACAGGGAGATGAGGCCGTTTTAATTAAAAGAAAATATTTGTGTTTGCATACTATCGAGGTTGGAACCTGGGACAATTCAGAGAATTCTGGTTGTTAAACGGCTTGCTCTTTAAAGTGATTTAGGGCGTTTCAGAGCTTCTTTGCATGCATGCATTTTTAAAATTTCAATTAGTGTATACATTCTTTAGGAAAGACCTGGAAGCGGTACGGTTTGGGAGTTCACACTCAACACCGGTGAGAAAAGCACAACATTATTGTTTTTAATTCCTGAGGTAGAATAATAATTTTAAGGAATATTTCAAAAAAGTAATTCCAGTTTATTGTTATATATATTATCAACCGCAGTGTGCTGCCGCTGCGGCTGTATTTCAAATGGGAAGGATAGAGGGCACTGAAATAATTAGTCAACTTCTGCAACATCCTGAATGCCAAGGACAGGTGGATTAAAGTATTAAAACAATCGCATTTCAGTCTTGAAATAGTCCTGTGCACGACTCAGCACCACGCGCATCCGTTCGAGTTCAGCTGCCAGCTCCATAACACCACACGAGAGGGACAGAAAAAAAGCTCAATCCCATTAGCCACGTACATGCATCTCAGCAGACCTGCTGGAAACGTGAGCGAATCTCAGTGATGATTATCCCCCAAAGCTCCTGAATGATAATACATAATCGAACATTACTGAGGATTTATCTGAAATCACACAGCCAGCGAGCACTAATTTGGGTTTCCCCGTTTGTTTCAGAATGCGGTGCTTTCCAGATGAAACAGAAGAGACTGCTGCAATCAGTCGCCTCTGAACCCAAGGAGACATTTAACTGCTGTCCTCCAATTAGACACGAGGGAACAGAGCTCCCTACATTAGGAGAAGGAAATCATCTAAGACAAAGGTTAAGACACAAGTTCACATTTGATTCTATTTACTGGAAAAAAGAAATTATAAGAAATCAAAGTGCGGCGCGGTGTTGGTTCACTCAGACAATCGAGAGAGTGCTTCAATTTAATCAGGGATTTTTAACACAGCTGACTACAGGACTTGAAGAACGCTGATGACGTTTAAAATGCTATTTCTAGTGGAACGTTCATAAAATGCTGGTGTTAAAAGAATAAAGAAATGTTTTACTAATGTTATGAAAGGGCGATTAACAATACATGTTAAATCTAAAATAGTGAGCTCATTAATAACAAGCATTTATTCTTCATCAGAGACTGAATCCATTAAATAAGCATTACTGTTCAAGTCAATTCTCCGAAACTGTAGCATCCTTTCTGTCATTTGGATGTTTATTTATAACACATAACAAGTTGCAAACGCAATGAAAACCTCCTCTTTTCTTACAACTGACAATAATTAAGGTGAGCTCTTTGTTGAAATCTAAGCCTCTTAGCCCACCTTCTGCCATCTGTGGCTCCAATATTTGAGCTCGGGGAGGTTCACTTTTTTCGCCTTCTGGAAAGAACGGAGAGGAAATAAGTGTTGTGTATACCACGAGTCAGAGTACCACGGTCAACCTGCTTTCGCAGCTGTGTCATGGAGGTGGAATGAACCGTCGGTGACAGAAAACAAACAGGAAGCTGAAAGAAGAGAGGAGAGTAGGAGAGAGAGCGTGAGAGAGAGAGAGAGAGAGAGAAACCTGTGCCCTTCAGTCTCCCCCAGTAAAGACGCTCTTAACCACGTCTGACAGCTGACAGCTCCTTGGCAATTGGGGTCAGTTAAAGGAAAAGTAGCTCAAGTTTTGTCGGGGCTTTGGCTTCAGAGATGTTCAGGAGCCACTGCCCACCACAGCATCAAAGGGGATTATAGGGACAGGGCCATCTGTTGCCAGAATAAGCGTGAGCCCTTTTATGTCTCTGCCTGTATGTGTGTGTGTGTCTGTTTGTGAGCGCGTATGTGTTTGTTATAGAGAGCCAGTGAAAAAAGAAAGACACTGGTTCTCTCATGTCTATGTGCTTTTAAGTTAAAGGGCAGCAAAGGTGAGGGGGGCAGCCTGGACGGCAGCAGACAACTGGCTTCAAGGCTTCGCTATCACGCGCTGTAGTCTTTTACAGGTCCAGCAAAACATCTGAACCTCAGCGAGTACTTACACCGCGCCAGTGTTAGGACTCAGGGCACAGGAACTGTATGTTACAGGCTTGGTAAAAGGCTTGGTCTGCCTTTTGTCATCCAGGCAAAACACAGAGCTTGTTTTTGTTGTGGGTTTTTGGAACACAGCGCTAACCTTGCCCCCCCCTCACCTCCCTAATTTGTTTTGGGTCCTGTTCTTGGCCTCCGCTTGGGAATGTTTTCTCCTCAGTAGTCTGCTACCTTTTAGCTGAGCCGCCCAGCGCTTGACCTGCTGCCGACTCTTATTTTCAGCACTCTAATTGTCGTTTAATCACATATCAACCTGTCACTTAAAGACCCCCTTTTTTTTTCAAGGGGGAACATTTGCATATGCTGTAAAACTAATTCCTATGAAAAGCTCCAGTGGCTGTGAAAGCGTGTGTTGTCTCCCTTTCTTACTTTCACACAAGAGAAGACACACACACACACACACAAAGTATCTCACCTTAGAGACAAAAACACACATAGACAGACGTCTTCCTGATATTCTCGAATCAGGTGGTTTTATCACATTTATTAACTGTGCGGTGACACATAATGTGTTAGAATTGGGACAGTGACAAGAGTGATTCAGGTGCTCGTGAGAACCAAGTGAAGGTGACAGTGAATGTATAGTGTTATAAAGGAAACAATTAGAGTTAATAATGTATCACTCGTCCAAATATTACATTCATTTGTTCGCACTTAGATAAAAGTTACCGCAAAATAGGTGGTGCCAGGCAGACAACACTACATTTACATTATCACCCTTATACATCGAGGAGCCACGTTTCCGCTTCAGTGGTGTCTGCAGAGTAGAGGGGAAAATGAGAATCATGTTTTTCGGGCCGAAGGAATTCCAGTCCTCAGGAGATCTCCCCCTCTAATTACAGAGTGGGGGTAAGAAAGCTCTTTGTTCCACCTTTTATTACATTAATTGATAAAACGGAGCTCGGGTGGAGCTGTCTGATGGGGGAGAAGGAGGGAACAGGGCTGGGGTGAAGCGAGGAGGATCCTCTGGGCAGATGAAGGTGGGTGAGAGGCTTTTTGGAGATGCGGTCCTATTTTCAGAGAAATCCTAATCCCGTTAGAGGCCACCGTGGTGGCGCAGCCCCGACGCGCTGCCTTCCCAGAGGCTCTGCCTGCTGCAGAGCCGAGGAGGGGAGCGATGGCAGCTGGGCCGGACGATGGTGGGTGAGAGTCCCGGCAGCGTTGTCTGGGCCAAAGCCTTAATTAACTGTCTCTTCAGGGGGTATTGAGGGCCACACTGAGGCCCTATGTCACAAACACCAGCAAGCACTGAGAAGCATTAAGAAGAAGTGGCATCTCACCCACTGTGGAATCGTGGGAAACCCTGTGGACTTTTAATATGGACCACATACGGCTCCAAGGCATATAGATGTCGCAGGACATTAACAGGGCTATTTTATGACTGGTTATTAGTTTAGCACAAATTGCACAGGTGGTTGATTTTGTTAAACAATATCATGTGTGTAAAATCTTGTGATTAAAAATTAAAGGGAAAATGTTCTGAAAGCAGCATTTGCTTTACACAGCGTTCTGTCATCGTTATTCCTTTGAAAATGAAGCAACAATAAGTTCAGTTTCTACATGTGCAGGATTGGCCAATCTTATTTGTCAGTGGTTAAGTAGCTGTAACAGGCTTTGTCATGGCTGTAATCTGCTTCTGCTCGTTTAGGCTACCTGCAGACAGCAGAAGCTGAGAAGTGCTAGTACAGTGGCCAAACAGAGTCTGAATATGTTGCAGAGGCAATTAAGCATGTTGGTGTGTGTGCGTGCACACAACAGTGTCAGAGGTGCTAAGCCGGGCCAAACATGCCTCATTGAAATGTCCATCTTAAATCCACCCAAGTTCCTCATCTCCCCCGCCCTCCGACAACCAAGATGCTTCAAGACTGTCAAAAGCATTTTCCACAAAGCTGAGGAGAGGACAAGGAGAAAAAAAAAAGGACCTGCCGCTGTCACATGCATATTTGCGCGTGCACGCACACTTGCGAGGCTGTCAGGTAAATTAGATCTGAAAGCTGACAATTTCTGACCATATTTCCTTGATTATTTCGAACAAATGCACACCAGCCGCTCTAAGGAGATTAAAGTGACATAAAAGTCCCGAGTGGGAGGAGGGAGGGCAGAGAATCCAGGTCACCCCCATTTGTCCCCCTGCCTGACAGCAGCTATATCGCTATCCAATCCAATAAAAGTTCCCCCCCCTCCTTTTGCTTTAATTAATTTTACAGCTAGCTTGCTTAATTACTTTCAATCAAAATCCTCTTGCCATCACAAAATTAGAAATGGTTCAACTCCATTAGTCTAAATTCTTCATTTACATACACAAAGACTGTCAGCTCTTGCTAAGCAAACGGCCTCCTGCTTGATGAGATTGTTTTTTTCCACACACTCTATCACTCTCTCACTTACACACATGCATGCGACTGTGGTGTTAATTTTTCTGAAAGGAGAAAAGTAGCATAAAATTATTTGATCCCCTTACTTAAGACATTCTCCGCCTAATCAGGGTTCAGGTAAGCTGTGGTGCACATCATCCAGGGTAATGGAGAGTTGAGTGTGTGTCTACTGTCAAACAGTTGAATTTGATTACATCCAAAAAGAAAACTGCTCAACCTTATACAGTACAACACAAAATATACAGGGCATATAAGGGATAAGCAGAATTAGCAGGGTATTAGCCACGATCGTGTACACGCAGCTAACTCGTTCTTGCTCAGGATTAGCTATTATTTCCACAGTACAAGTTGCAGATTACTCACTGAAACAGTCTGTAAATCGGACTCCTTTGCGGCAGGGTGTCACTAGTTTTGACTAGACTGTGGAAACTAGCAGCACCCTATCGCCGGTTGTCTGCTGTGAGCAAAGCACCGGGATTTTTCAGTGGGGTGAGGGCCCATGGCCTCCCGCCCGATCACTTCAACTTGGCACACAGGCATCCTCTCCATCACACACACTGCCTCAGGCCTGCACATCATCAAGAATTAAGGACATGCAGATAGGGTTTGTGCACTGACCAAAGTGAAAACCCAGGCACACAAGCACTCCACCACACCAGCGTGCACTTCCACACACACTCACACATGCACGCACCTCACGCATACACTGGTGCCATAATTAGGTCCTACAATGAGGACATTACACTGGTATAATGCACTCACCGCTGCAGCAAACTACCACAAAATGTATTGACACTAAACCTACATGTTCGCCAGTGACACTTTCCTACGGCTTTTATTTTCCTACTCGCATGCTACACAGCAGGTCTAGCTCAAAACCACACAACACAACAGCCTTTGATCTGCTGTATTCAGATGATCTTACAGCTGCTGATCTTTTATGAAGGTAGAGTTGTGGGGGGAAAACACCTTGATAAGAAGCGAGGTAATGGGAGATTTGTAGCATTTCCAAACGTAATGCCACAGCCCACAAATGATGGTATAATTACAGAATACCCAACAAGTGACTGTGGGATGAGACGCGGTGAAAAAAAAAAGACAAAAGGGGGCCACTGGTGTGAAAACAATGAAGGTCTGACCTGCTCCCTTTGCTCAGTGTCTGCAATCACCGGTTTCCCTTGCCCTCTTTAACCAGTCCCATTAACACTGTTAATTATCCAAATCCATCATTCTTGGGGTAAATGAAGACTGCCTCTTTAATTCAATTTAATAGGATCATTTTCCAACTCACGTTCACTTTAGACCCAGCTGCCCGCCCACCAGTCCCCCACTGTGTCTCCCACTACTGTATCTTGACTCCCTTGGCTATGTCTTCACGGCCTGGCGTTCTTCCATTGGTGGATGGGGAGGGTGGCGTGGGCTAAGGCTTGATGGCAGCGATGGGCCGACACACTGTTGATCTCTCATGTCTTGTCTTGGCTCGGCTGGTGGCGAGCAGCAGTTCTTGGTTCCCAGTCTGCTGTGCGCACTGCCTGCTGCACGCTCACACACACACTCTCTTTCTCACACACACACTCTCTCTCTCTCTCACACACACACACAGACTTAGAGCACCAGTGATGCTCACCGGGGCTTAGCTAATCCTGTCACATCAGGCCACATTGGCTGAGTTGAGGCCTTTAGCAGAAACTGCCTCCCCACAACCACCACCTCCATTCACCTCCACACTTCACCGCCACTCCTTCGCTCGATGACATTCACATTCTCTCTTTCTCTCAGCCCTTTGTTCGTTTCACAAGGTCATGGGTGGCAGGCTACCGCGCAAGTGGTGAAACCGGCCGGCTGACAAATCAGAGCGCGTGGTACTTTTATTGAAACTTGCTTTTCAAGAAAGTATACATTTGACAAGTGACGGTATGAAGAAGAGTTTTATGCCTTTTAAAGGTAAATATGTAATTTATTATGGTTATTGTAGCAACCTGACTGGCACGTCATTCACTGTAATGGCACGTCACTAAAATCTGTTTATAAAACATACAGGTGTCATTTTGTATTTTCTTGCATGTAGTGTGTCATAGTGGTATCAGTATCGAAACACTTTTTCCATGAAACATTGCCAGGATGTGGAAACTGGACACTCCTGCCCTTTAATCTGACTTTCTATCTATAAAAGTGCAGCTATATCAAGACTGACTTAGGCTGTGTTTTATTTGCCCTCTAAGATTTTCCTCACACTCAGAGAACTTTCCACTTAATGCTGAGCCCAGTGAGATTTTTCCATATGTTTTAATTCAGAAAATTCACACTTAAAAAACACAAAGTTCACAACACTGTACTGTAACAATGTTGTCCTTTAAAATGTCTTAAGAATGTGGTTAATACAGATTATTCCATTATTCAGTGTGACAGTGAATTTGCCCCAATTTCCACAGTTCACCCCCACTAAACACACTCTATCCCACACAGTGCTCTTTAAATTTTCCCAGACTTTCATTGTTTAGCCATTTGAGACAGACTCTGGGAGAGTTTAAAATGATTTTAGCCATGATTTAATTTGGTTTGTTAAAGGGTGAGGTCAGCACAATAGGAGACGAGCCTCTAAATCCACTACATTCACCCAAAATACCCAGATGAGATAATCACTGGTGACGTCTACGAAAACACTTATTATATTTGCCCATCGCCTGGCTGAAGCTGTTAAAACCCATCAGCGTTATTCCCATTTTTTGTCTCTGGGAAAGAGAAAAAAAATTAGCTCAACTTATAGTCAGAACTGTCAGCCCTTAAAGAGACAGTGCAACATTGTTATGGCTGTGGATAGAGTTCATAAATGGAAAAAGACAGGGCACAGGGCTATTGAGTGTCTATTCAATACTCATTTTGTTTGCACCCAATACTAATTAAATAAAACATGCACAACTTTTTAATTGGTCTTACAGAGATCAACATTTACAAGGAAGCTGAACTGGTATCTGCTGTAGTTACACATACACTTTCCTTAAAAATACAGAGCATTCACGTTTCATTTTTACTAAGTAGAAACTGCGAATGAGAACAACTCGTCCCTTAACTTGTCGGCACAATTTGAAATGGCTCGGGGCTGACACGGCAGCAGAGGAGATAAGAAATGGATCAACCTGAGCCTTTCTCATAGCTTAATTTATTTTAAATCCAAGCCCTATTTACACACTGCACACACAGGCCGTGTCAGCTCCAACTAGCACTGAGATATTTAAAATCATTAACGCTGACCCTGTATCGCTCAGTGAAACAAAGCCGGACCTCCAACTGCCACGGCACGGCTGAAAGAGAGATACCTACATAGACAGATACCAAAATAAGAGCGCAAATAACAAGAAATAAAACGAGAACACAACAGCAAAGGTGCCACAACTTACTCCTCCTCTAATGAGTGCACATGCCAGATTTAGTATACTGACAGTACAGGGGCCAGCCCCAGAGAAGCGGGGGTCAGGATATGAAACATACAGGCTATCGGCCTCCCGACAGGATATCCTCATGGATCAGCTGCAGCAGCCACGTTGACCCGCCCCGTTATTAAACAGGCTAATCTGTTCAACATGTCAATGTTAGCACTTTTAGCTGCGATTAATAAAAGAAGACCCCAAGAGTGCTGTGTGTGCTTTTCCAGTGCCCTAGGTTGTTTTCATTTGGTTTGTATTTTTAGTGGTTTTTACTGTTTGGTAATTCAACAGTCCTCTTTTCTCCTATTAGCATAAACAGTGTAAATTATTAACTTTGTTAAAAGAATTATAATCGCCCCCCGAATCCTTAGCTTTGTGTGTTTTTCCCTTTCTGCCACTGGCTAAAAACTCACTCTGGCTCTGTGGATATCATTAAAGCAAATGTAACTTTATATTATATAGATATGGAGCAATGTGCATGTGACGACTGACTTTGTGGCCATTTATGTGACGCTTGAAATGTATGGCCCAGTGGCTTTCACAGGCTGGTGGTAATAGAACTGCTCTCTAACAGACTTGCTTTCTAAGTGCCTGGTGCTGTGTCTTAATTTGTAATCTAGTCAAACCAATTGTCCGCTAGCTAAAAAGGTCACAGAGACAATAGACTACACAGCCTCCCAGAATGTAGAGAAAGCCCAGGGTGTCTTTTGTAGCTTTTTAACCAAAGATGTAATTAAGACACCTTCATCTTCAGGGGTGAAAAGGGCACCAAAGGAGTCACTGGAAACACAAGAGGAACTTCACATTACTAGAAACAGGAGCGAGACGCACACTTACGCCGAGCATTTGGTTAGAGGTGAAAAGCACCTGTCTCTGCGGCAAAATGTCACCCCCGAGGACATCTGCGAGCTTTACCTGCTCGTGCAGTCAGCGTGTGATTTTATACATTGTGACCAACGACTGTGGCGAAGAAAGCTTGCTGGGAAAAACTGAGTGATGCAAAGCAACACAGGAGAGGCAGAGGGGGGGACTTAAAGGACGTGATTTATCTGGGCTTGATTGCGTGTTAATCGAGGTTACGTGTATTAAGTGGAATCTAATTGGAACAGACACTGGCAGTCTGACAGATCGACATGATGCAGATGGATTGAGGAGGGGAGAAAGGGGGAGGGAGGGAGACAGGGAAAGGAAGAGGGAAGGGGAGAGAGAAGGGTAGCGCAATCGAGGAGTGGCAGAACAGAGGCGAACGAAACACCGTTTTGCTACCACGCAGTACATAGCGAAGCGGAAAGAGTTTCTTGACACCAGACATTAAAAGCAACACATCAGAGCCTTTTAAGAAGATGAATTGAGAACGATAAAAAAGAGAAAGTCGGCCGTTAGGCTCGTCTCACGTGTGTGTCATGATTGGCGGCTGATGAGACATGTAACCCTTCTAGAGGCGGACACACACGGGCGAGATTGTGAGTGACAGGGCAGAGCAGTGGAGTTCGCCCTCCCCCACCAATTGACACAAACATTCATTTCTGCTTTATTGGAAACGAAGGGGAAAAAACACCCCATAAAAAACACACAGACACACACACGAGTCCGAGTGACAGCTGCTGGAAAATTTCTCACCTCAACAAGGAGATGAGCAACTGTTCTACGGGTCCTTCTGACTCCCTGCTCCTCCTGACAACTGTTTCGAAGGACCTCTCTGCTCCCCAAATCTGAGGTATTTAGCTAGTGGGCTGACTGACCCCTTCAAATGTTCCTACAGTAACAGCCCGTAAAAGAAGGCCACCTGTTAAGGCCAAGCAACTGCTAACTCATGTGCCGCAGACTCTATGGACAAATAAGGAAACGAACATCATGGAAAAGCTTGAGAGAATAAAAATTAGGCCTTAAAAGAAGAAGATGTGGCATTGCAAAGACATAATGGCGCTCTGAAGTGGTCAGTGTGGCTATAATTGGTAACAGGGGGATACAAAGAGTGAGTGACAACAACGGCCTCCAAGCAGTGAACAGCCCAGGAGCAACAATGACTGTCAGAGTGCCATTAACTAAATCTGGGTTAAAAATACAGTAGTTCCCCATATAAGGGTCACTTCTACTGATAACTGGGCCGAATGAGGACTGGCAACAGCGAGCGACGCTTTAAATGTCCCGAAACACGAGGGAGGTAAACAGCGTGGAAGAGGAACAGATAAAAAGAGGACTTCTAAGCTTAATTTAGTAGCGCTTGGCAGGATAGTACAGCACAAGAAACTTCACTCATCAACACAAAATGCCCAAATTGCTCCCGACATGATCCGTCATAGCGCAGAGACAGAGGAGTTGCTTCGGTCAGCCCTTGATTTGATCCATTATGACTGTTACACTAATGGCATTAATAAGGGCAAAACTGCTATTTTAAAACACATAATTTTCATCCTCTTCGTTTGAATAACCTTATTGCCTTTCTCCTCTTCCTACATGAAAGCGGGCGTGTGTGTGTGTGTGTGTGTGTGTGGGCGTATTCGAGCGTGTCCTGTGCCCCCACCATGTAACGGCTATAAGGTCATCTCTCTTTTCCAGGCTTGGTGTACGGTGTCGGTGCAGTGCAACATTTTGCATGGTTTAAAAACAACAACATAAGCTTTGATATTTAACTCTCTGCTATTTTTGATGGATTGACTACCATGTTGTATTTGCCAGCTGGCCCTGACAAAACACTCTAACCTCATTTAACACTGTCACAACACAAGTAGACAAAGACGTGTTTTAGCTAAAGACACATGAAGTATATTAAAATAAATGTGCCCTTGAACTGTTTTATTTACTCCCAACTTGTGTCAGCAGAGTATGTCTGCAAGTTTCCTGTGTGTTTGTGCTGAATGTAACTGTGTGTGTGTGAGTGTGTGTGCGTTCAGTCCTCATCAGCCTCTAACATTGAAAGGAATGACACTGTGTGATCAAGGACATGAATTGCTCATTGATTTTTAGGGGCCAGCTTAACTATCCATTCCAATTGATTTTTAGCTTTGCTGGGTGTGCGAGTTATGGCAGTTTTAATGTATCATCTGTATGTATACTCATCACCTACCGCAAGAGCATTTACAATAGATGCATATACAAAACCATGTGAAAATGTAGGACAGGGACTTTACATCTTTTCTTTCTGTTAGCTGGACAAAAATAAAATCATATTTAATGTTTTTTATATATGTGTTAGCAATCATCAGACCCTGAACTTGCTAAATGATTTCTGTAAAATAAAATAAAAGCATGTGACAATAATCACCTTTGGTATAAACAGCAGTTGCTCAGGACGCGCATTTCAGCTTGCAATAACACAAAGCCCTGCTAACCAGAGAGGAGTAGAAATTTCAGAAGGGGTGAAGTCCCCCATGCAGCACAGACAGTTACTGTACGACGTCTTTGCCACAAACGTCAACCACTGAGAACAGCAGAAAACTTCGAGCCTCGTTCGTGACTGTTAAAAAAGACTGAGCAGAGCATCGTGTTTTTACAATTCTAAGGCCATTATTGCCTTAATACTTCATATTACCAGTGAATTAACAATTAATGTAAACTATTAATAATCAATGGTTTGTTGATGTAAGGAACAAAGTCAGAGCAATGTGATCCAAAAGGCAGCCTAAAGTCATCTGTCAGGTAGAAAGTCATTAAAATAGGGGCTCGTTTTCCTGCGCTAAGCTTAGGTTTCACTGAAGCAGGGATACATTTCTATTCTCCAGCAAAAGGCTGCGCTCTCATATGATATCATCTCCTTTAGAACATTACTCTCAATGGCTTGTCTCTTTTGTCTTTTTCTCCAATTCAAATTGTCCTTTTTTTTTCAAATGGTTTGGGTGAAGCAGTCCTCTGTGCGAGGTAACTGCCTTTTGTTCAGGACTGCATAAAGCGCACTTTACTCCATCCTTTAAAAAAACAAGTCTGCTTAATTAATGTTTTACAAGTGCTGCTGTATTCTTAGTAAAAAAAAAAGGCTCTATCAAAGCCGGCAGGTTCAGATTACGTACACTAATTGAAATTCAGAATTTCTAAGCCAACTTCTTTTTTCCCCCTGCTCCCACTCTTTCTCTCAGTGAACACAATAAAGCTGAGCGTTTTGTAGTCCACAAATGACATCAAATCATCTTAGTAATATGGGCTTTTCTTTTTTTTCCTGTATTCTCATGTTCTGCTAGTGGGTTCATGAGACAGCTTAATAAAGCAGTAAATGCTTGGGGAAGCCTGAGAGTCTACACTGTGAGTGTGTGAGTGTGCGAGTGTGCACATGCATGCGCTCATGTTTTACCTTCACCAGGGACCTCAAAGCAGGAGGCAAAGCTGGTTCCACAGAATAAAGCAAGAATAAAGCCAATGAGCAAAGCAGAATGACTAATAACCAAACCAAAGCTTGGACTAAGACACTTATCTCGTGGATTGACATTGATAGAGCCCATATTAATGCAGCTCGAGGTACATGAATGCGGCATAATTTACAGGTTATGCATGCATTTGGTGCTGGAGGAAGACAGGGTGTGTGAACAGCTGCAGGTGTGGAAGCAGAGACGCGAAGGCTGAGTTTGGACAACCATCACAGAAATAAAATAGGTTTCTGCGCACTGATGGAAATGATCTGAGATGTAGCTGAGGGGTCGGATCAACTCGGATATGGAACAAAATCTTTTTAGCTCAGCTCATACGCTGCACATACATGTATGTGTTTGTACTGGAGGGCAAGGCTTCAACCTTTCCTACCGTTGTTGTTTATCTGGCAAAGTAGCTGTAGGGAGCAATTACATAAATTACAGAGTTTTAAAAAAATGTCATCCCTGATAACCTTTGTTCCCAGTTAATCATTGTAGAGGAAGAAAAGTGCTTCTCTTCTCTTTTGTATTTACCCAAACTCCCTCCTTTCAACAGGGTATTATTTTATTGGCTTGTTTTGCAAGCATTATAACTTTGCATTCTTCTCCCAAGGTCAGTTTCTACTGTGCCACGAGGTCTATTTACACATGGGCCTTTTCAGGTCAGTTCTATTGTATTTACATCAAATAATTTTTGATAAGGGATGTAAAAGACCTATAAACCCAACATCATAAACGGGAGAGGTGTAGCTGAAATAAGGACAAAAGATCAACGGCTGAATTTTTTCTTATCTTTGCCACGCTGATATTTTTTGAGTCAACTCTCTGTTCCTCCTTCCCCACCACCGCTGCCCCCACCTTTCGCACGGAGCTGAAGCTTGTGGACTTGTTAGATTTAGCCCGATGGCTTCCCAGTGCGGCCAGCAAGCGAGCTCTTGTTTCATAGAGAAGTACCTCCCCTGTTATCTCCCTAGCACTATAATCACTTAACAAAGACTTGGGCATTTGCACAAATTAAAACATCAATAATGCATAAGTGCTTTTCAGTTTTGAGCTATAGTGTCCCTGTATTGGGATAAAATACCTCCTCTACCAGTGGAAAAGTCGAGCTCGCCATCTTCTGTCCCACAAATGACTTAGAGCAGCCACGGCCCTGCTTTGCACAACAACCCCCCTTCACTTGAAGTTGAGGCTAAAGCTGTGGTGAACATTTGGGATCGGCTTCGGTAACGGGACAAAATGGCTGGGGCTGAGTGGGATGCGGAAGTTGTTTTAAAGCAAGAGGCGGTAAGTGGTGGTGGTGCATCAATGCAAACAGGCAACACCCTTGAGTGGCGCAGCGTGGCATGCTTCCATAAACAACACCACCACCATGTCCCCGACATTTACGACTTGTGGTCAGAATGGCAGCACAGGCCTGATTCTAATCCAAGTCTGCATGTTTGCTCTATCGTTACATGGCTAAATCTGCCCGACCTAGTCTCTTATTTTCCCAGATGAAAACACCAAATGTTTCAGATGGTTGTCAGGACGCTTGGCTTATAACAAGTCATATGAGAACATTAAACGCGAAGAAGGAAGTGAAGGGTGGGAGCATCATGGGAAAGAACGTTTGTGACACTTTCAAACCGAGCTACTGTTTGATCTGAAAGAAAAAATGTATTTATTCCCTATAGTCGAGAGTACGAACGGGCTTAAACTGACTACGGAGGAGTTGCGTATTATTATTGGACTTGTAAATCCATGACCAGTACAGTTCCAACACCAATAGAGGACGAGCCATCCTATGCAGATGGCCTGAAGGACAATTAGCAGTAATGATTGGTTGCCACATAAATGAGGGAAATTCTATTTGCTACTGCACTTGCTGATGATCACGGACCAAATGCCTCTGACAATAATATGGATGGCTGCTTTAAACTTAAATGTTACTTGTAAAGGCTGTTTTAATACAAAGCACCCGTCTCCTCGCATTGTTTAAAGTAATTCAAAATAAAGAAAGGTGAATCTTTAAATCTTATACAAACACCACATTATCAAGAAGAATAAAGAGATGAGGCAAAATGCATAGTGATCTAAAATATTATCTCTTCAATCAAATCCTTTTGCCCAGATATCTTCATTTCCCCCTCCCTTCTCTGTCAGTTAGTCTGGCAAACAATCCCCTTGTTAGCAAACTGTTAAGACAGCCGCTTGGTACACAAATTGCGCTCGACCAAGCGAATTTGTTTTGCAAGGGTGACCTGTTTAATCATCTCATTTTCTTTGGCGGACATTTATTCATCTGGTTTCCACGGTTACAGAGAACATTAAGGGGCTACAGTAATAAGGCTGGAGAGTCAAACAGGTAATAAAAAAATTAACGCCATTTTCCAGCAGCCGAGGACAGTGGGTGAAATGAATCAAGGGAGAGGGGAGAGAAGTAGCGGGGGATCAGGAGGTGGGGTGTGTGAGTGTGTGTGTGGGGGGGCTTCAATATTGTCCAAACAATAAGCCTTAGCGGTTATTTTACTCTGTAGATCAGGTGGTGCTGTTATGGACATGACACTTTGGGCACAGAGCAGAAGAGATAAAGCTTTTAAAGTGGCCCTGCTCCTTCTTTATTGTCATTTAGTGATTACATATCAGAACAATTAAAAGTTGGCCTAAGATATCTATTAACTTTGTTCTTTTTTATTTCTCCTGTACTTCAGAAGGGAGATAATTCGCAGTCCCTGGCAATGCAACGTGTCAAAAACATGCAAGCGACAACATGACATTTAGATGCCCTAGTGAGAAATGTTACGTACGTTCCCAAGTGGAATCACGCTTTCTATGATTGTCATTTAAGAAGCAAGCGACAAACAAATAACCTTGGAGAACACAGAGTTTATCTCTCACAGAGTTAGAAAAAGTGACCCACACGCCAACTGACACGCCAACTTCTTGCCAAATATAGAAAATTCCGGCACAATAGGCTGAACAGGTGCTGAGGGCCCACGGAAAGTGACGAAGCTGAAGAGCTGGCCTGCTGCTGAAGGCCAAATAAGGTAGCGAGACACGTTGCACCAAGGCACAAAACCATCTACTGTGATGCCATTTTCTAGGTCTGATAACTGTCACTAGTTCCCCAACAAGCACTTGAATACATTAAAATATTTAATGCTGTTTTTCACTTTAACAAGAGAAAACAGGCAACAAATTTGATGTATTACTCATTTCTCCACTCCTTCTCAAAGTATTTGTAATTGACAGCAGGGCTTTGGCACGCCTAAACTATGCACAAACGTTCTAAACCTAACCCTTAATCATTTAAATCGTCTGGTTTAACCTGTATTTGGGCATTTTACGACTCTGCCAACACCTGTCCCCCACCCTTGTGAAAAACAAACCAAATTGAATTCATTCTTTGTTTGCTGTCGTGCAACTTGTACGTATGTTGTTCAGGGGGTGGCTCCGGTGCGACTGAGGCTGGAGAGGGAAACACAACCGATGGCAGACAACGGGTCTCAGGAGGGAAGAAAAAAAAAAAGAGAGATGTCGACCAACCCGGCCTCACACACACAGAAGTGGGATACGCGCTCGAACATCAAACGCGTCACAAGGAGCCGTCTCTCCTCCTCATCCATGACTCGATGAGGCAGGAGCCCAGAAAAACAAACTGTAGGCATACATAGGGTAAAAACCCCCAAAGGGAGAGATCCAAAGTGGACAGCAGAGAGAAGAAAGGGGCTACGCTGAGGCTACAGACTGCAAACCGCTCTGCTAACAGCCTCTTAACAGGTGTGTGCTCTTGAACCATGTAATCCTATCACGTTGCCGAGTAGAAAAAAAAAGAAGGAAAGAAAGAAATGCGCCAAACTCCAGGGTCTTCCCCTCTCCCCCCTCGCTCCTCTGTCGTTCTCTGTCTCTTTTTGTCTCTGTTGGCACTGACAGAAATGAACAGCTGGGCTTCAGATTTATCATGTACAGACAGTAATTATTGCTGGTGCTGCCTGCTACTGACCCAAGTGAATAGAGTGCCACATGAGAAAACGCACAGCAGAAAGCGGGACGTGAAGTCGAGGGATGCTGGCTTCAGGAACCATGCGGACGACGTGTGTGTGTGAGACAGCCGAGAGAGGAGGGCGGTGTTTAAACGTTACTACATTCCTGTTTGCAGTCAATTACGGACGAGGACAGGGGCACTGGCTCTGTAGCTCGGCAGAGCAAACATTTCTTGGCGCGCAGCGGAGGTGACAGAAAAAAAAGGCTCCATGTTTGCTTGCATTTTCTTTCATGTGAAAAATAAAGCAAGAGAGCAGATCAGGAACTAAATTCCTGTCAAAGAAAAGGTGACAGAGAAGTGAAACTGAGAGATGCGCTGTACAGCAAACAAAAAAAAAAAACTATGCGAGAAGACGTCTTCTCATTGCTTGAGTTTTTATTCTGCATGTGTGATTAACTAAATTCGCCAACAACTATTGATTTACAGCAAAAAAAGAGATGAGGTCTGCCACAAGTGTTTCCGTCATTATCTCAACCCAGTCTGACCTTAACTGCTGTATTTCTTCAGGACATAAAAGGTCAGGAGATAAACTATCAATGCATTACCCATGTCAATCACTGTCCTTGTCATGACATAGTTAACTCTGCATCCGCTGCGTCTTTTTACGTTAAAGAAAAGTTGGGCTGGGCTCACACCTTAAAGACCCCCTGCCACATTTAAAAGGATTAGTCACCACATTTTGTGCCGGTTTAATCTCTCTTTCAGCTGGCCTAATAAGTGCGCTTCGATAAGCCAAGCATGCAAATTCATTCATGGCCAGTGGAGACCATGCTTTCAGACAAACGCGCCAAAGTCTTCCACTCTACTAATTACCTCTTCATTTTCCCCCTTTCCCCTCTTATATGGCATATCAACGACCAGAGATTATTCTTCTCCCTTACATTGCATGAAATTATAATTTCATATATAAGATTAGGATATCCAGAAAAAAAAAACTTTCAGGAAGCTTGTCTTTCTTCACACAGGAGTACATGACACGGCATATTGAGCTGTGAGATTAAACACAGGATGTCTTTGACTCTGAGACAAATGAAAAAGGAATGTAAATAAAAGGAGAAATACATGATAGAACCTGTATAATTATTGACTATTATATTATATTACTATTATAATTTAGAACTGTCCTTTATCATATATTTTTATTATAAATATTAATATTTTTTTCAGGACTCCAGTTAATATACATATATTAACTATGATTATAACAATTTGACCTGTTATATTTTAGATAATAAATACAACAAAGAGCCAAAGTCCAACCTGTTTATCATTCTGGAATACTTTTTCCCTGAGTATTAATTAGGCTATTACTCTATACTGGTGGTGGGGAGCTTTGAGGTTTTAATTAGGTGCTGGCCACTGCATGAGTGCACAGGAGTGAAGAAAGTGGGTGGTGATGCCACTTGCCTTGCTCCTGGCCCATATCAAGTAGCCCTGAATACTTTGGCTACTGCAGCAAGACGCATGACAGCCCACGTGCATCTGCAGTTTATTTGATCATTTGATGCCGGTACAGACAGAAAAAAAAGGCCAGTTGGTGTGATTTGGGTATTAAAAGAAGGGGGTTAAGGTAATTATGGTGTTGGGTGGCTTCTGTCTGATGACTGGGCACATGCTCAATCAGGACTCAGCTGTCCCTCTCTTTCTGTCTACCCTTCTCCACCCAACACGCGCACACACACACACACCCGCGCACACACACCTCCCTTCCCTTGTCTGCTGTCGGTGTTCCCCCTTCTCTCCCCCTGCCACTCTGCTAAAACCAGGCATAACACACACAGCCTTGCGTAACATCAATCAAATACTGAGAGCAGACCATAAAACTACACAAACATATACGCTCCTATTAACTACTGTGTTTGGCACTTTTTTTAAACGGTTCATCTCTGGTGCGTTAAATAACAAAAAAATATACATTTTAAGACAGAAAAGCCATTAATTAGGATCGGAAAATGAAGACGGAAGAATCCATCTGCGCTGAACTGTTTTAAATGTTCAAATGCATTTTATCAGTTCTTCACATTTTAAAAAACAAACTCAAGCATTATATAAAACCTTTATTCTTAAAACGTTAATTCAGACATAGTGATAGTAAATTGTCAAAAAAGTAAATCATCCAAAAATTCCCACATTTTAAAAATCATACAAATAATATTTTAGAAAAATAAATCTCGAGATCGTGAGTGTTTTTGCTCGGCTGACAAGCCATTCCTAATCACCTCGCTGCTGAGAAGCACTCTTCCCTGACAAGGCTCTTTGGAATACAAGGATCCCCCAGGAGAAATCGGCACGAAAGAGGTTAAAGACAATGAGTCACTTTTTTTTCCTCCAAACGTCTCCCTGTTAAATTTATTTCAAAACTCTGTTAATCTGCTGTACACAACATTTCCATTAGCATAGTCCAGCCCCCTAATAAAAATTCCAGCTAGTTTAATTAAAAAATGTAAATTTACTGTCATCCAAGGAGCAGCAGAAATAGGATGGCAACAGCATATTTTATTGCTTAAGACATCAAATTGATTCAGGTTATTGCTAAATTGTGATAAAAGGTTATTGAGGGCCTTCAGACCTGGGCTTGTTTTTCTCCCTCATTTCATTCTGGTTTTGTGGAAGGCCGTAAAAGATGGAGAGGGCCACAAAGGGTTAATGAGACAACTCAGTGAGGGAGCAGGCAATCAACATTATGACTCATAAGAGGGGAGAAAAACATTTTCCAAGCTGACGAAAAGTTTGAAATTAGGGTGTGTCACGATAACAGTTGCACTTGTTTGTTGTTATTTTAAACTGTAATACAGGACACCTTAAATCACCACACAACATAACCAAGTCTTCACGTCTGTCACTCCAGCGCTTGTGAAACCCTGTGGTCACAACGGTCTACTACACAATCTACTCTACTGTGTGAGTTGTATTTAATAAGGAACATCAGCCCTGCATCGGTTTTATTTATTTTTACAAGTTAAAGAGCAGAGAAACCTACGTCGTGTCAAGAGTGCTCAACGGAAAGATTACACGGCATGAGCAAACACATACATGTAAGTGGTAAATCAATGTATTGAAAATAACAGCCTGGAGCTAAAGCTGCATAAATTACCCCTGAATTACAGAGTCATTTACTAAAATTGCAAGAACACAAAAAGAACAATTCTAATAAATATAAATATTTTTATACACTTGAATCGCTGACGTATTTTAAAACGTTCGTCATAAATATGCTCAAACCTACAAAACATATTTATATCCTGCATGAGTGGGAAATGTAAAATTAAAAAATATTTAATAAGGTGAAAATGAGCATGATGTGTATAAAAAGTTCTGATGTTGTTTTTCAGTGTTATTTTTACGTATAGTGAGAATAATGAGGCTCATGGTCGATTAACGTACACACACACGCGTATAAGTGGAAGACATGACTGAGAGCATGCAAACTGAAAACACGCAGACACAGCACACACACAAATCTGAAAGAACGACAAGTCACTCTGAAATGAGACTTATTGTAAAACCAACACAAAACCTTTCTTACGCCTAAAGTAATGAGGAGAGTGACGCTCACAAGTATAAAGACTAATCCGGTTACAACTGGACAAGTTTATCCTCCCCAAAGTACGCACACAATGACTGCTGTTACTCTGACAGTCACACGTCTAATAAAGTCAAGACAAACTAAAATGTTGAGAAGGAAACAGTATTAAAAAACGTTAAATTAAAAAGAATAATTTATTTGATCATTTTACTGAACATAATGGGTGTCACTATGTGATTATTTTTTATCGTGCCACACACCTGTGCACTGTACAGTACACACTAATTAGAACTACCTGAAAAGGTGTCAGCGCTGCTCCTGTTCCCTTTACATGTGTGACAACATAAGCAACTCACTAGTTTGTTTGCTTTGTCCCCTTGGCAACAAACCCTTAGGCCATTCTCTGTACTCTAATGGCATTGCCAGTGCCTCTGTGGCTAAAACCCAATACCTGTGTTCCTACTGTACCAAACGCTGGCTTTTCAAAAACATGTAATTAAATGCAGGGACTAAACACGGATGAAGAAAAATGAAAAAGCCTGACAGGGAGTTATGCTGTTCTCATATAGGACAGCAACACACTCTGACAAGAGAAAATGAAACTGGCTTTTTGAACTTTCTTCACGTGTACTGAGTGAAACACAGCGTCAGGAGTCGAGTGCTGGGGAAACGGGCAATCATATTTGATATTGCAGTCACCTTTGGGCACTGTCAAACAGCTATAAATAAGGGTGTCGCAACGCTAGGGTATACGTACGTGCTGGCACATAGTTTAATCATGAACAACTTCCCCTCTCTGTATATTTAGTCAGAGATAAAGGCGCACCTTCAACTGTCAGCTAATAAAACATATCTAACAAAGAGAAAGAAGAAGAGTACTCACCATATTCAGGGAAGTCGAAGTTAAATCCTCTCAGACATGTAACTTTCATAATATTACTCAACTCTGTTAGAAAGTCATTCGAATGTTGGCTGTTAGAGGGGAAATAAAGCGGAAAAGTAACTAGATAAAAAAAGGCTTCCTTCAATCATGCACTAAACTCCTTGACATGTAATCTGTCAATAGTTTGTTGCTGAGATAATGCCGGCTGCCACGAGCGGATTTGATTGGCAGCTAAGAGTCTAGCCCCTCCTTTCTGTGGTTTGACGGGGGGGGTAGGTGAAAGAATACGGAGCCTCCCCCTTCCCTGCTCTCTCTCTCTCCCGCTCTCTCTCTCTCGCTCTCTCTCTCTCGCTGCCTGTCTCTCTCGCGCTCACTCGCCCGCTCGCTGCTTCGCTCCCATACACACACACACACAGACCAAGCTGTTGGTGATGTTGTCTGAATCGGCTGATAGGAAATTATGGCAGAGGAGCCTGAGCTGTTTTTTCTCCCTCCCTCAGTGGGCTGGCCTTTTCCATCTTTGTGGTCCTCTAGCCTTTCAACTCTCTTGGGGTGGAGCCTCCGCTGCCTCTATTCAAATGAGGGGAGCACGGCACTATAAAAAAGGGTTTTAGGCACGGAAAGATGAGACCTTTATTAAAATATATAACACATTTGCTGCGCACAATTATTCACAGCATTTAGAGTACTTGCAATCCAATATAATGGAAGGAGGTTGAAAATCTTTTGTTTTTATAAAACTTTACATAAAATACAACTGCAGCAAGTGGAACAACAACAACAACTTGGCATCATGTAAGCCGGTCACCCAAAGCACCACCGAATCCAACAACAACACAATTGTACACAGACTATTTCAGTCTGGGTGCGACGTTCACAATTATGCTGGAAGAAGCGACTCGAAGACATCTGACTAAACGTGAGCCGCTTCAACGCTGTAGCTTACAGCACATAACTCTTTCACTTCTCTCACTAAAGAGCCTCTCTAATTCTGCGCCGTATACTTTTTTGCGTCTCCCCCCAGGAGCAGAGTCGTTCTCCTTCCCTCCCTCTGATAAGCTATCAGTTTTCATTGTAATTTCAGGTGAAATGATAAACGGCAGCCGTTACCAGGTGACAATGAATACTTTATAAGACAAACCCCTTATTTGCCTGGCAGTTTCTTCCGCAGTGGCATGCAAAGTGTCTCCAGACCATTTATACATTATGCTCATAGACTGTAAACATGCATCTGGATCTAGAAAATTGAATTTTTAAAGTGATGCAAAAAAAAACCTGCCTAAACTTTAAAAGGTCACAGGCTATTTTTGCCGTCCACAGCAGTTTTATGTTGAATAAAGGTGGTGTATAACTAGCATTTAATGGTTACAGAAAAGAGGAAATGAACAACTTTATGGCTGTGAACCATAATGCAATGATTCAAGGTCCTAGCTTCGGTTCCTGAGTGCTGACAGCACAGTCTAAAGTATGTACATAAAACAGGTTTTGGTTGATTCTGAAATTATGATCACTCACCCTGGGTAATAATGGAAAAAAACTGCTTTGTCTCCTCCTTTCTAACCCACATAAAGACAAAAAACAGGTTCCACCCATGATCCAACACTGCTGTTTCTGTTAGTCACAATAAAAACCTAATTGTTTTGTATAATACATGACCTGGGTTGACACTAGATTTTCTTTTTTATTTGTAAAGGTGTTGGATTAAAGCTTTTGTCAAATGTCAGTTCTGTTCACTGTCAATCATTTGTGGTAAGTGGATTACGAAACTACCTGACTTGTTATGTGAGTTATACAGTAGGAGTTGTCGAAACCAAAAATGTCTGTACGCACACGGACGAAGCATATCAACAGGTCAACAAAGTGCCACCGTGAATCTAAACTTGATATTGGGGGTCGCTTTAGTTTGCGGGGTGAACTCTATTCATGTGACCATGTCCACAGGAGGGAGGGTTTGTCGCCCATGCAGTACAGCCCTCTGGCCCTCGAGCTGCCATCTTTGGGGGCGAAACCATTACTTTTCAAAAGGAGCTGTGGGGCTTTTCGTTTGATGTGGTCTGGGGGTATTGTGTGCTGCGTGCGGGAGAATGTTGAGGGCAAGGTGGCGTGTCTATGCGTGTGAGTGTGCGTGCGCGTTGCTGTGCGTGTGACATGGCAGGGGTACATCAGTCAAAGGGCCGCCGGGCCAGACGTTTGGCTGCCCCTGACAGTGCACTCCAGGAGGGGCTGGTCTGGTGCAGGGCCCACTTCGAGTCCTCCATTCCCGGGGACAAAAGCCAGGGTCCAGTTGAAAGATGTGAATTCAGTGGCTTTTGTGGCCAAAGCCTAGAGACATGCCGAGTGAGAAATCTGACCTTTGCTGAGAGTCAGATTGTGTTGTTGAACCCCTCTTGCTGTCTGTGGCGGTTCGGGGCAAAAAAAGTGAGTGAGAGAATGGGAGAAGATGGAGTGGGTGCAAGTTGGCGTAGGGTGGAGGTCTGTCCCAACTGGTGAAGTGTACAGGTGCAGCATGCGGCGCGACATGAAGCGCTCTCCCTCCTCCAACTCTAAGCAAAGCACATCTAAGTAGTCCGAGTTTTTTGGCAAACCGCCTGATATTCACTGTCATGTTGTCGATAAATTGGCAGGAAATTGAACGTGTAAGCGCCTAATTCTGAAGCAGGGGGCTTTTAAACCGGGCTTCAACGAGAGCTCACCCTAGTGTTATTGGAGGTTGCCTGTGATGTGGGATATTATTCCCTCTCACGTCTGTTTATATTGCATTATATATTTATTTTTAAGCAGACAAGGGGCTGAATATTAAACGTACACACAGCAGTGTACGTAGCGAGCAGTGACGACGCCATACAGCACTTCTTGATGATCATCATTTGCATTACTCGTGACAACGATTCTTCAGAATCTCATTTGATTTTAATAATTGCTGTAAAGCTGTATATACAGCTACTTACATACACTATGAAAATCACATGGCAAAATCGAATTATAGGCACCCACTTGAAAGCAATTAACGTGGAGTTTATACGAGGTACTGTGTGTGGTGTATTTGTACGTCAACATGCCGCAAAGTCTCTTTCCGTCGTGCACTGTTTATGATATTGCATGAATTATGATATAGCACGTTGCTTGGCGGCAGCGTGCTGAGAGCCCAGATTCTGTAGATAGAATAGGCCTATGTTTTTGAGTCATACATTTTTCTTGACACTGCTTTCATCCCCCAGCCGTAATCATCATATCTCCCCCATTGCTCTCCCGGATGCAGACATCCATAATGCAATCTTCCTAATTTTGATCCCTCGCAATCTGGTTTTTAAAAGGGAGGGGAAAAAAGGGACATATTTCTGAAGCCTCGCTCCGTAATCATTTTAGACAGATAGCCTTTCCCATCGCAGATGAGCAAATATTTGTAAACCAGCTATCTAATGGAAAATTATAGTGAAATTAGAGTGAAATTCATGACAGTGAAATCCGATTATCTGTAATTCTATTATGCCATCTTAGCCCACACAGCATATTTTTGTAGAGTTTTTTCCATAAATACCTATGCCAGGGGTCCTGCTAATCAAATAAAATTGAAATTCATCTTCCCATTAAATTCAATTAGCTGCAATTTCTAAAGCCTAACAAAGATTTTAATTACTAAATTATAAAATTCTCCCTAGCCAAATTGGGGAGAGAAAAAGTACATCCCCTGCATCTGAAAAACAAACCCATGAAAGGAAATTGTTGATCAAAAAAGATATCCAGGGGAAAATAACATTAGGGAGAGCACTGGGGCCCTTATTCAGCGAGTCTGGGTGGGGAGTGACGTGTGCCAAGTACTGGGCTCCTGGGCCGGAGGAAATGAACTTAGCTGAGGTTCTCTCTGTCTCTAAATGTCTGCCCTCAGAGTTATTATGCTGTAATTGACTAATTGACACCTTAATTTCATTTATGGGGCTCCTGTGTTCATAAAGCAACCTCTGGGTGGGGCAGTGGTCTTGAGCGGAAGCAAGGATCCAGGACACCAGGTAGGGCCTTGGGCCTTTAGTGCTGTCCTCGGCAGATGACGATTATGCTTTTGATAATGAAATGGTCAGGATCAACACATTGACTTAGCAGAGGCTTAAGAAGCATCTTAGTCGTTTGTTTAAATCCCTCTGATGCATGTTGATGGGTAATAATCATGCATGTCCAGTCTCTCAATCTGTCACTACAGACAGAAATGACCTCCTTCAGGGTCAAACTGGTATTATTTCCAGGACGTGGGTTCTTACACGGCCAGGTGGACATACGAGCAATGCTTCGGTTTTCTTGAGGCCGCAGGTGACAAAGGGGTGTGTGTTGTACGGTCGTATGCTGTGTTTCGCTGGATATGTGGGAAGTATCGTTGGTACCGTTCAGTGGAGAGCCCACTGCTAATAGGACAGCTCTGGGGTCCCAGGTCAGCCACAAGGAACATTTCCCAGCCACAGTCTCCTCCTTACCAGTGGGCCACTAAAATAACAGCTCAGCACCCTCTGCAGACTACAAAGCTCCATCTGAAAAGGCACCTGCTGCTGTTATTCACTTCAGCCCCTTTGGCAGATCACTCTGCCTGTTTAAAAGATGCATAGAAGAGAAAGGCTGACTGAAAAATGATGAATTATTTAAGTATGATGTCTAATTGTTTCAAGGCAGACATCTTGTTTCTGGAAGGTAAAGGCTTGGGGGTGGGGGGGGGACGCCTCGTGAAGAGGTCTGTCTGCTCTGTAACGCAGGCAGCTTCGTAGCTGAAGTGTCTGGGTAAATATGACCGAACTGAAACTTTAATCTGCTTTTTCCACACCCAAGCTGGCTGGGTATTAACGATAATCTGTTTTGTGTGTCATATGGTGGGAGATATAGATGGAGCTAATTTTTAGAGACAAATCTGATATTTGTCAACTGGTTGAAAAAAACCTGGGGATTTTCTCCTAATCCTCCTCTGGATGTGAAGGCGCGTTAACAGCAAAATGCAGATGGTGTTCTGTGCACGGAGAGTACCCAGCACTCAGCACAGTGCATACGGAAAGGCGCTCGCTAGCCTCACTAGGGCTCAGCGCAACCTGCAGATAGCGACACCCCCTCCCTCCCACATTATAATTAACAAGCCACTTGTTAAAGCAGAAGCATATTAGTTTATTCCAAAGCGCAAACTTTGCAAAATACATTTCTTGGTTTCTTTCTCTTTACTTTTTGTTTCCTTGCTGACATAACATCCTTACTTCTAGGCAATGTTCATCAAATATTCAGTTGCAACTCAATTCCAATAAGGAAAAGAAAACAAATTATAAATAAAATGGGGGCATAAATCTTTCAGGATCCTAATTCTAACTTTCCCTTGGAGTGTTTCTGTCTTTATTTTGTCACATTAAGCAGTTTTGCTTTCCGTTCCCACTGCTAGGCGTGGCTGATTTTGCACTGGTGGAAAGAGCCCTTTATTCTCCCACTCTCTTGTTTTGGAACACTGTGCATTTTGTGGTGTCACTTCTTTTATGCACAATTATCACTTGTGTAACTTCTGGTTTTGTTTTTATGAGAGATAGAACAATAAAATCCATGTGATGTTCTTTTTTTGGTGGCAGTGGGACTGTTGTAAGTATAGCTCCATTATGACTACAACCAGTCGTCACAGTGACGCAGAGCTGTCCTGGCGGCTTTATCTTATCCTGTGTTTTAGGAAGATATTTGCTCTGCTCATTTTAGCACCAGAATGCAACCTGTCTGAGCACTTTAGACGCATTCCTTGACTGCTCTGTGGCTCTCCATTACATTTAACATAGCACTGATAAACATCCCGTGGCCTTTCACAGACATCGGGAGACTAGGCCTACAGTATTTACAGCAGGTCTATTACGAGAACTCAGAAAACATACTAGAGAGGAGCATGTGCGTACACTGAAGTACAGTAGACCTCATTATTGCGTAGATGGGCTTAAGGGTGTGTACTTCTAAACCAATTATTGAATATATAGCCACAAGTACTAAGGTTGACAGTACGGGACAGAGCAGATTAATGTCAAGAGGACAGGGAAGATGCTGACAGCATAAAACCTAAAATAGGTGCAGAGGGACACACCATAAAACCTGCAAAGTCCAGATAAACTGAACTTATTTGCATCCGCTTACTCTGTAGGTCTTATAGTCACTTCGACATTAGAACAGCAGGTACTTCCATCATCGTCATTTGCGTAGAAGCACCTACATGTGCAGAAAACGTGCATGAATATTTATACACCATATTATGAATCATTCATTCACGTGAGCATTTTTACACTTAAATACTAAAAACACTTACATTAAATCCAGCAGGTGTATCTGTTTATTGTGCACAAGATACTGCTGACTTCTATTGATTAGTCCAGTTATTAAAAAAAAGTTGACATCATATATATGAGCTTTGAAATTCAGCATTTTTTTAACCTTCAGCAATGCTTGTCATGCGCTTGTAAAATAAATACATTAATATACACCAGGAGGAAGAGAAGGGGAAAAATTGCTAAAGCTCTTTTGCTGTAATTGGCTGAAAAGCAAGGGCAGCAGAAAATTTACAGGCAGACAACAGTGTGAAGGGGACTCGGTCACAGTGCAAAACTAAGCCCTCACCACCAGCAAGGGAGAAAGCAAGCTGGAGCAGGCCAGGAAGCCTCTAGGTGCCTGTCTGGCATATCTTAACTAGCATGAGGCACTTGTCTCTCCCCAGCTTTGACGGTAAGCTGCAGATCACAGTCCATTTTCTGGACAAGTTAAGTAAATAACCCAAGCAAGCATGCAGAAGACAGTGACAGGGAAAAAGAAATCCCCAAAGTCACAGTGGTGACACTCTACTAAATCCAATCAAACTGAGGAGGGAGAGGGAGAGAGGCACACAGAAAGAGGGAAGGAGGGAGGAAGATATCCTCTTTGCTGCCTGTGTGTGTCCAACAGCATTGATGCAATAACACCTCATTCAGTGTTTAGCCCTTCTCAAAGGACAGGCAGGGATAACACTTTAAACCCTGTGGCTTTATCTCCTGCAGATTTTCCATAAAATGCCAAGCCAGGGAGCCGGGGCCATGTGACTACCATGTAGGTCAGGGCAGATGGGGGGTAGAGAGTGTGGGAGGTGAAGGAAGAGAGACGGGTGGGGGAGGATGGGAGATTTCTAATGGAACTGTTGAAAATAGCAAGCAGTAACCAGATTAGATCAATTAAGATTCTGTCTGTAGCTGTTGCTGAAAAGAGCAAGACTGAGAATTCAGACAAAAAAAATACAAAGTCTGGTTTTGGTGAATGAGCAAAGTTACAATGTTTCAAGTTAAGTCTGAATCAGACTATTTGCAATGTTTTGTTATTGTTACATGATTATGATGATTATCATTTGTTCTCTTTTCTATGAAAAATCATTCTTCAATGCTTTAATAACTGAGAAGTTTTGTGTGAAGTGTTTCTTGATCCGTGCAACTGTTTTATTGTTTTACTTTCAAAAGTCTTTCTAGCGACTTTTTGCTCCTTATGACATAATACAGAAATCAAAGTGCTGCGTGTGACCAATCAACCGAAATATATTTCTGAAGTTTTACAGTTTGTTATATCTGTGGGTAAAGTCCATTTCTGTGCAACCAGCCAGTGATAATGTAAATTATTGTGATCATTGAACGCAGCTACATCAGTTAAGTAACCTTTGAACACCCTCATCACACTTTCTCTACCTGTGCAAAACACCTGATTTACAATGTGGCAAGCATTATTTTTTTAAACACGGTGTGATAACGGTTGCCTTGGAGAAAACAAAGCCTCTCACGCATGTCAAACCCACCTTTAAGGAGGTAAATCCTGACCTTACAGCTACAGATTGCACATTCAATTCCTCCATATCCTGCCTGCAGATCTTGATTTCTATGAAAGCATTTTCTGGTGAACTGGTGGATCATTATCCGTGACATTTTCAGAATACCGAGATATGTCAATATTCAGAAGCTCAATGGGCTTGTATAATTGAACTAAGGGCCCTTCGTTTCCATGCGCTGAGGGCCCAGAGGCTCCCAGTGGAATACCAGTGACGCTTGATGGAATAGAAAAGATGGACAGGATAAGGCTTTGTGCTGTTGACTGACCTTGACCTATTTTTTGACCCGCATCCTCGCTCAGTCACATCATTCCATTTTGATCCATAAATGTGCCAAATGCCGTGGCCAAATAGTGACTGTACCCCTTCTGAACATCTGCATTTTTACATTAGTCCTGACCAACAACCTGGCCTCAGTCAAACTCAAAGCCACTATCCCCATGAAAACAATATTGATCAAAACTAGCATCTATCCCTGCATAAGAGCGTGTTTCAATTGATTTTTCCTCTTTGAGCTGAAAAATATAATAGAGTTGATACGAATTACAGGGTGTTTTGCTTCAATTCATCAGCAGAACTCAGATAATCCTTGCCGTTGCCAGGGAAACATGACAACAGTTTTTGTCTGTTTTTCAACAATCAATTGCTTTAATGCAGTTATGCTAGTGTTTACAGAGAAGCACACAGCCGTCCGCAAAGTCAACAGCACTGTAACTACACAGACAATGGCAGAAATACTGCAGATGACCAGAATCCAATTCCAAGGCAAATAAACTAGAATTTAGATGGTCAATGCTTGGTTAGCAAAACAAACATAACTTCTAAACCATGTTGTAGATGCAGGCCTCACCCTCATATGAGCTTTGTTCCACGGCCTACATTTCCTCATAGTAATCAAAACACAGGTAATTCTATATTATACTTTAGCAAATGTAAACATGTTTAGCAAAACTCCCTCCAAACTGTGTCAGCTGTCACATTGTGTTCAAAGACTTGCTGCCTCTAATTTGCAGGCTCAAGGCTGATGAGCTTATTCTAGTGACACTTCCCCTGAAGTCTTCCCACAGTTTGCCTTTAGAGGAGGTTGTGGGAATCACATCGGTCTGGCAGCATAAAAGACATTTTATTACCACCATCATCACACAAACATTTTAATTTATTACTGTACCTGCAGAACTGACAACATCCCCGTCAGCCTTAGCTATTCTTTCTGTTAAGGGCTACAATTAGCAAAACATGTTCGGCTACACTAAAATCACGTTTCCTAATATATCTGTGCTGTTTATTACATAATAAACACAAACTACTAGGTGTGAAGACAGGCTTCATAGGTGAGATGGTGCCAAGGAATCCTGTTCCTCATTACAGCGGCATATACGGTACAGGTAGGAGGGTGGGAGAGACCTGAAGGGACCTTCATCTGCTCTGCTTGTTCCTGAGCAAACAAGAAACTAACAGAACCAATCTAACAGAAATAATAGGGGCTGGTTATCTCTACGTGGCACTGAAGGACCTTTTGTGACCTTACAGTACAACAAGTCCGTGTGTGTCATAATGTGAAGTCAGTTGAATGTTGTTATCAATTCCACATTAACATTGTGTTCATTGTGTGTTTTCACACCCACAGAGGCTGGAGTCCACATGGTTCACTGCTGAATCAGAAATACTATATTTGTGAACCTCTAATTCTTCAGAGTAAAGTTCCAACGTACCAGAGCGCAACCTGCTGCCTCTCACCAGCTGTCATTGCCCTAAAAACGAACGAAGGCAGGCTGGTGTCCAGGACTTTGGTTCCTGACCCAGGGCCGTGTAGAAAAGTGATGCTAGTTGTAGCTGATGTCCATTTACTATTTAGGTTACTGAGATTCAGTTTTTGGTATCATGCAGCTGATCTAATAATGTACAAAAAGATTTAAATTACTGCGTCGTACTGTGTTGGAAAACAAGAGCAATTTTAAAGATTATACGTAACGTGGCTCAGAAAAACAACAAACAACAGCAAATTTTCCTCAAGTACTCGAAGCGCAACATACAGTAGAAATCATTTTCAGACATTAACGTACTCATAATGGACTGTTCAGGCACACAATGCGCTTGTGTAACAGCCCTTCAAAGACACATCATTTTCATGCAGAAAAGACAATCAGAAACTTTCACACGTCAGAATAAGCAGCTAACTTTCTTAACAGATGGATAAACCCACACTCATTGACAAAGTTTCTTAAAGCTCAACAGTCTCACCCTATCCTGCTCTTTGGACTGAAAATAATATGATGCTTCATCTTTCAAAGATGTACTTTTCCTAAAGCATTGTTGATTGCCCTGTGTCCATTACTTGGAAGGATTATGATAATATTCCACATTGTGCTCGGCGTGATGCACAGGAAATTCAATACTCAAAAGGTTAATGCAATCAATTAGGATGACAAAGGAGTAAAGTAAAACCCTCCTGCTTGTGGAAAAAAAGAGACAGGAGAAGAGAGAGGGAGAAAAGGTATTGAAAGCTTGAATGGATCCACAGAGAGAAAAGAGGCACTTGAAACGACAGAAAAATGGCATTTATTCAACGTGTATCGTCCAAGGCCAACTAAATGAAACACACAACGCACCAAGTGTATACACAAAGGAAGAAAAAAAGCTCTCAGATAGCGAAATGCATCATTCAGCACTCAACCAGTTGTAATTGAACAATACAGGAGCAATATTTGTGTTTGAAGGTAATCAGATCCCTAAGCCAAGGAAAAAGTGGCCAGTACCAGAGGCTCGAACATCGATTCACAGCGCTCATAACGTCCTATGGACTTCTTCTGAGTCAAGTTTTGTCTCCACACTTCATTCCCATGTGCACTGTTGCATGGGCTGAATATTAACAGCATGACAATTGTGTACGGGGGAGATAGCTTTTGTTATTTAGATAGATGTTACAATGCTATACAACACAAAGGAGTCTCATCATTGCAGATGATTGGATAAAGTTGGATGGCAGTATTGAGCTCTACAACCATTGTAATAATCCATATTACCTTTTCAGCCTCAGTCTGTCAAAATGGTGATGTATTAATCACATTTCAGCAATCCTCAGTGGCTAATGATAATATTATGAGAGTCTGGGTGCCAATATTTTGCTAACGTCTGTAACACCTATTTTCTGTTGGTGAGTTGTGCAAGAAGAAAAGCCTAAAACCTTGTAATCCACTTAGGTAAGGCAGCAGACTTACCTACTTCTGTAAACACACAACCTCCTGCATGTTCTCAAACCAGCACAGCTTTTATCCCCCATGTTTGTGACCAATGAAGACGTTTCGCACTTCAAACGGCTGCACGAGTGAGAGAGTTGTGCACGTGGTCTGTACCAGACACCGTATCTGTCCTCAAGTTTCATTTAAAAACTTGCAGGACATCAATAGAGTCTACAATCTGCCATTTATAATATATTTTCAGCAAGTAAGTTACATATTTGACATTTTGCTAGTGAGTGGGGTGTTATGAATTAGAAAAGAAGCGGCACAGAAAGGATTAGACTTAAAACATTGATTTTCTGCCACGCGCTCTGAACTACAGCCTTGTTATTCTACATTTCCCAATGTCCATTCAGCTCGACTGTGAACAAATAAAGAGATATGTAGACAACCAGAACAAAGGCTGAGGTTAGGCGGTAACCAGGAGTTTATGCTTCCACCGTAAGAATTCCAGTTTTTCAGGAGCACAAATGCTGTAATTTGACCTACATCACATTTTTCTGTTTGGGCATTTTCGGGTCCAGCAGCCACGTCACAGAAACAATGGGCCAAAATAGGCTTTGAAGTCACGACTGAATGAAAATGGAAGGGCTGACACATGAAATGCCCTCACAGCTGGGCTGCCCCCAGTCAAAGGAAAAACAAATACTTTGAATGAGAGGGGGACACGCCGCTCCTGTCTCAGCTTCCTAAGGCCCTGAGCCACCACCGGGAGGTGGGCTTTCACGATATGCCCGTAATGATGGATGGATTGGGAGGAAAGTCTATTCACATGGAGATGTTACATCATAAATATTTACACAGGGACGCCGTTTCTATGTAGCCTTTGCCTGTTTTGACACACTGGAAAAATTTAAAAGGACAAAACGTGCAGGAGGGAGAAAAGTGTGGAAAATGAGAAGGCGGCTTCTCGTTTTTGTTATTATACAATACTGAGTGATACAATTATACTAAATTGAGTTTTATGAGTT
The DNA here is from genome assembly GCA_030770545.1 of Macropodus opercularis. Lineage (NCBI taxonomy): Eukaryota > Metazoa > Chordata > Actinopteri > Anabantiformes > Osphronemidae > Macropodus > Macropodus opercularis. Next base: position 11,154,248 of record CM061095.1, read on the forward strand.
GTTGCTCTTTTTTCCTCACTGAGACAAATTACCTTTCCTGTGAGCTGTGGGCTTTATTTACCTTTATCCATGACTGAATGAACTCCTGTTTATTAGAGAATCATTGTCCTCCTACACACAAGCCCTGAAAAGCCAACAAAACGCTAAACAAAGTAAGACTGAATTTCAATCATGGGTCATTATCAAACCAATTTCCTTGAGTTAGAAGCAGAAAAGAACCTTAAATTACCAAGCACATAATATACACTTATTAGAACTTGACACTACTTAACAATTTTTGCCAATCTGCCTAAACTTTCACTGTGACTAAAGATGAGTAGAAAGGAGACACCATTGTTGTTGGTAAGCAGCCCCACAAATTTCTGCTCCGTGAGCTCAATTAAAAGCCTTGAAGTCCCCTGAGATTGTCCCTGGAACCAATGAAAACAAATTTGGCAGTTTAATTTTCTTCCCACTGTCTGAGAGAGGGACTCCGCTCTGGGAGTGTTCCCCAGCCCGAGTCTGTGGGAGCAAAACGGAGCGGGGGCTTTCATGCCCGCCCCATGTTAGAGCTGGCTGCCCTTTATGATTAGTTGCATTAATATATATCAAAAGCCAATTAAACTAACTGTACTCAGTTATACTGTTGTTTCGTGGTTAGACAAGCAGAGACTTAAGTTTAGATATGTAGCACTACAGTGGACGCTCGCTTTGGTTCAAGACACACCGATACAACCTGTTCAGCGTTTGTGTGTAGGGTGGATCCCGGCAGGCAGCTGCGAGGGGAACCTCTGGGCTGAAATGTGTCTGGACTGAATGTGATTTGCAGCTCTAACCCTTTGGTCACTGTTAGTTATTGTATCTATGTGGAGATCTGTAAATAGTACAGTCATCATCAGGGAGGTACACTGAGCATGTATGTGGGGCTCTGATTGATGCAAGGAGTGTGTCTTCTCTCTGGTGTGTGAGTGACACCACCAGAAACAAAGGAGTGCGGTGTAGCCTTCCGCCTCAATTCACGACCATGCCGCCCCCCCGGTGATAGCGAGGGTCTCTGGTTTGACATGAGACAGCCCACGGTGTCACTTCTGAATGTTTAGATCCCTCTTGACTAGGAGGCCAGGGGCAAGGGCTGTTGTATGCATCCTCATGACAGACTCCCACATCAGCATTGTGCTCATACCAGCTAACATCATTAGCACAGAAGGTTTCATCTCAGGGAGATAAAAAAAAAAAGCAACCCAGTTTCTTCAAGTCACAAGTCATTAGCGTCCTCTCGAGAGTCAAATTGTACAGAGGCTGATTTTTTATCAGCAACAAAAGGTTTTATACTCCTGTTAATTTGGTGGATGTCATCTGTACTTAGGGGTCTGTGTCTAATGTCTGTTATACTAATAAATGTCATATAGTCTATTATTTTGTCAAGATGACAATGTGGGATGTTGCCATAACAGCATCCAGACACGAACCAGAAATAAGTAATAATTAAGAGAAGACTGTAACTCAGTTAACACGAATATGGCATGAATGGATGCACAGTGTCTCCTTACTACCAGTGTAAAGCTTACAGGTACACCGTTATAAACTAGTGTAGCTGATTATTTGTGTGTTCACTGATGCACTTCTGTATCTCCCCGAACAGTCAGGAAACCAATTAAATGGCAGATTTTATTCATCATAGGCAGCGTATTGTTTGGAGTTCTTGCAGGTTTCTGATACACACTCTTGCAGTGCTTTCACTGTATAGATTCCTCATCACGAGACAGACAGAAAGAGGGAGAGTGAGAGAAAGAATGAGGGAGAGGGGGCCCTCTTTGGAAAACAGATACATCAGTGTGCCTGTATAGTGTACGACATTGCTGTGAGTTAATCAGTTGGAAAATAAAACGGTGGGATTCTAATAAGTCATTTGTCAATTTTTACAACCCCCAGACACATTGATCCATGGGGATTAATGAAGATGCCTGATATTGTTGTAGATATGAACAGGGGAGATGGTGGGGACAGTAATCAGTCATGTTGGGGATTTGTCCTACCTCGTTTTCTCTTCCTGGGGAGTTACTCCATACAGGGGCTCACTTCATCTGCGAAGGGGAGCAAAGGCGAAACATTAAAAACCCAGACATTGATTATTCCGATGCATACATGTACATACATGTTTCTGAGGAATCCCTACATTTGCCCATCTAATCTGCTGCGGTTGACTTAATGTAGCAAGCCTCCAGATGATGCAAAAGGAAAATGTGTTTATTCACTCCGGTGCTTTTAAAAGAGAGCATAAAGGCAGGCAAGCCGAGGCCCCACGTCACAGCTGGGGGAAAGGGACGGTGCTGAGATGAGGCTATAGTTTGTAAAGCCCATGGTGACATACTGTACAGCAGGGTTCAGTTAGCTATGTCAGTGTATAACACTGGAGCTATTCAACTGAGTGTACATTTCTTGAATAAACAATACTAACAAATAACATAAAGGTCAAAATGCTAAATAGGAAGTGGGGGAGACCATCGAGTGAGACTTCTACAGTATATTCATATTGTGCTACCATGACACTCATGGCTAAAATATAAAGCAGATAATTACTATAGTACAGGCCTTTCTTTCATGTGCAGAAACGTGCTGTCTTCTGTGACATCCATTAACCTAGACACCGTCACATCAGGACAGAAACTGACTTTGGCGGAACCAGTGGAGTCACTCTTAAATCCTCTCAAAAGTTTCCTAACCTTGACAGCCCAGGCATCCCCGAAAAAGTAATAATAATTCTAACCTGATCTTCCTACTTATTTTATATCTCCCCTCAGCAACCTAACTTCTTCTCGGCAACAGTGCAGTTATTAATTCATGAGGCACTAATTAGTTCTTTGTTTAATTTTGTGTTAAACAGACTGACCGGAATGATAACGACTCGCGCTGTAGCGCTTCGGTCCCATGCCACTCCTGTTTGCTACAACAAGGGAGCATCGTGCGACTAGCATGATGAACCCAATTCCCTTCTAAGTTGCACTTCATTAAGTCAAAATGTGACAAGGAGCTTAGAGGAAGAACTGGCAGATCTGATCATACATAACAATGCAGGCCCAGTAAGTTTGAGGAGGCTGTGGGGGGGGTGCTGGTGCGGGAGGTGATGTGGGGGCTGGGGGGTGTAGTGGATTCCAGCATGCATGTTGATAATTTTCTATTTTTAACCCTTGGGGGCCGTCTTTCATTTTCCTTTAATTGTTTTTGTTCAGAGCTGCAGTGTCCTCTTTTTAAATTGCAGCTCCTATCAACTCCCCTGATCAAGCCCTGTGCAACATTGCAGGCAGACAAGTAAACAACAGGGTTGCCCTTTTCCATGATGTAGTGCAGATGCTCCTGTAGAATGTGTGACACTTTCCCACTGCACATGCACATACGCTATATATGGACCTGTTTGCGTGTCGGAAACGAGGTGACACTCAAAACGAAGTTGAGAAGTAACATTTTTGTGCTTACATCACACGTCGGTGAACATTAGAAGGCTTTAGCGTGGTTCATTCTGCCCATATTTCAAATACCTTCTCACAAAATGTTGACAGAGAATTTAAAATATGCATCACATGAGATTCTTTTTATTTACAGTCATGCTTGAATCCTCAAAAACTCTAACTTGCATATTATAGTACTGTATTATGGCATTTACTTCACAGCTGACACAATGCCTGAATCTCCAGAAAAGCCCTGCACTCAGTCGGTAAACCCTGCAATAAACTACAATCAGTGGTTTTGGACATGTAACAGATTGTACTTTCGTTTGCAAACTGGGTGATTTCTTTCTGCTGTAATTCATCAGCTGACAAGCTGCGCTAAGATGTTTAGCCTCTCCAAGTGTCTTTCCACTGGCTGAAGATATGATAAAATCAAAAAGCAGACAAGTAATTACACTGTATAATAGGCAAGATTGGCATTTTCAAAATCATTTTCATGTGGATGGAAATGACATTGCATAGACTATTCTGTATTCACTGGTGCAGATAAATAAACAAGGCATGGAGAAGAGGGGGGCATACAGAACGCACAGTACAATGGCAAGCAGGTCAGTAATTAGAAACTCTGTTTGCACAGTAATAATTTTAATATATTCATCAGGAAACAGAGCATGCCTAGCATGATAAAATCCCATCAAGGAACATATCCCGACTGCCTTAACCTTTTAAACAGGCACAGCAGAATCACAAGGAACAAAATAAATACGACACAGAAGTTGTGAGATTGTGCAGCTATACATACCACGTGTCTACATTTGGAAATTTTAACATTAAGTGCTGCCGTACATGAAGTGTACAGCATGTATGCAGTACCTCTTAATTCTTAGCTGTGAGTCAGTCCCTGCTGAACAGGGTCCTGGAGCTTTTGACCTTCTTATTTGAGTGTGAAAGGGTTAATACTGAAACATATTAATTTCTGATTGTGTGAGCATAAGAACTAACATGTGTAACCTTGTTTGTTATTGAAGGTGCCAGTGATGATGCTATGGAAATTATTGCAAATTGCTTATAGGACTCCTGGCACGCAAAAACCTTGACCTCACAATGCCACTTCTCCGAGAAATTCAAGATGGAGCACGAAGGTAATGACGATGAACATTTTTACACAAGACAAAATAGCTCAAAGCCATCCATGTGTAAAATAAACGGCTGAAAGCACAGTTAAACGTCCTGAACACAAGTAATCCAGGAAACTAAAGTTCCCTTAAACATAAAGTTAGTAAGCAACTGCAACCAATACACCACTGTCTCAATTATTACAAATTTAAATAACAGGAACACAAACAGGCAGTTCGCTGAAGAGAGCAGTTTAAAATAATAACCCTCTTTGCTGTAATGACTGCCAATCTATTGTCTGAGTTTCCTGGTTTCATTTCCCACACATAAACTCAGAAACTTACACGTTTACATGACCTCATTCTACATGAAACAACCTCTAATTACACGAAGTGGAAGCCGCAACAAGAATACACTTCTCACTAAATAGGTCTGTACTTTGCGTCTTCTAGTCTGCGTTTCACTCTGACTTCTTGAACACACTGCTGAGTGAGAAAATGACCATTTACGCATGAATATATGACAGCACCTCGTAGGCCCCTTTTTGTGCTGTCACTTCTGACTCCTATTCTCCTTTACCCCCAGGATAGAACAGAGTTGGGGGCTTGAGGGCAGCTACCTCCACAGTCCCGCTGCCCCATCCTCGCCTAATTTTTGTTGTCCAGCCCTTTGAAAGCTCAATCTCATGCAGAACCAAAGAATGGTGATCCATGTGCAACAAGTGCCAGTGCCATGGAAACCCCCGTTTTCCCTCAAAAATATTCCTTTTTATCCCATTTGAGGACCTGTCACCGGGCAGAGCAGGCATCACACGACCCCGGGCCCAGCCATGACAAAGCCTATTTTCTGCCTGCTTCTTGATTGATTAAAAAAGACTTTTTAGTAAAACCATGTTAAAGGACACAAAAAGTGACACGCAGAAGAAAGGGCCCTGGGAGATGGCCCAATCAGACTGGTTCCCCAGTAATATCGCACAGAAAAAAGGAACAATATCATAATCACCACAAAAGCAGGGTCAGGCCACGCATGAAACGCGACAACAATAGTGATTATAATAATGATGGAAAAAGTTTGGGTACTGGTGAGTAGGTTACATGAAATTACACATAGCATAATTGCATTATGTGTAATTTACATGACGTGTGCAATTTTCGCTGATCCCCAAACTGCAGGTTTGTTCAGACTCAACACTGAGATTTCAGCGCTCGTACACGCTGTAGAGCTTACTGCCGCAAGTCCACCATTAAAAGTTGTGTAAACCTAAACACGGAGACTTCCTTTCTGCCTAACGACGCTCAAGCTCGGCCTCGTCACATAACAACTTCAAATAATACCTCTGGATTATTGCAAACCAGGTTCCTGCCACACTCGAGAGCAAAACAATGCACGTAGTGTTGTGGCTCATGTGTGATATGGAATCAATATTCTATGCATCCGACATTTTACTCGCCCAGTTGACCTGAGTGGCAGACCATTTAAAACAGGGAGAAACAAGCTCAGTTGCTCTGCTCGGCACCAAAGGGAGAGCGCATTATTAATTTATCTCAAAAGCTCAGGTCGATATGAGAAACCTATTGCTTACATGTTTTCTTTCTGCATACAGTAGTTTTAAATAGCCGGCTTGTTCGGACTGGAGGGCGCATTGTTTTGTGAAAATCGTTGTATTATCATGAAATGTTCCATTGCAGTCAAAACAGAGACTTTTATAGAACAGAAAGAAAGCTCATTCTCTGCCTTTGTTTCTGCATAGAGATGTGGAGGAGATATTTACCAAGGCGATAGGAAGAGGTGGGGGGTGCAGAAAAAAGGAGAGGCATTAGAAGCGTCCACACATGAGCAATTAGTATTCCAGATCCTGATGGCTCTAAACACAAAAAGGCCTCACCAAATCCCCACGGCGGAGGTGTCAGACGGAAAATGACGAAAATCTGCTCCTTGACAGGGAGTCATTTATATTTTAGCTTCGTTCCATTATCTTAACGAATCCATCATCAGCCAATGCAATATTAACAGCAGAAAATCAACTCATTAGATCCAGGGGGATTTAATCAAGATTGCAATCATGTATGCGGTTCCTGGAGAGTTGGCTTCTCCTTTTTTTTTTTCTTTTTGGTCCTTTCCACGTAATTGCCGTATCTCAGATCTTAATAAATTATTCTCGATCTGAGATTGATGCCTTTTTTTCCTTGCCTCTCACGCCATGCACTCACTGTCTCCAACTATAATATTTACCATAAACATTATTATGTCATGGGCACACAGTTTAAAATGGCCTTTAGCTAACTCGCAGAAGTAATTGGCTTCTCCATTTCTCTCTCGTTTCCCTGCTAATTGCCCAGTGATATTGCTAACAGTTCCCTCAGAAAGAAAGAAAAGGCCTCTTTTGCACAAGCTGGGTTGTGTTGCTAGGATTTTTCAACCTTTATATGTGGATGTAGAAAGAATTTCCTGTGTTTGATATTGCTTAACAAGACATGCAAGCAGATGAAAGAACATTCCACTTTTGATATGTAAAACTTTATGTGTAACCCTGGCATCAGAGAGAAAGAGCTCAAGTTTCAGGTGGAGATATTTTAGTCTCGTTTCTCAGAAAAACGCTCAGCGGAAAAAGGAGCTGCATGTGATAGATAACTGCCCCCGATACAAAAATCTTTAATTCAAATTTGTGTGTTTTACCAGGAAAGAAAACAAGGGCTCTGCATCATTACCGATTCTTCTTCATTACTCATATCTAGATAATATCGTTTTGCATATGTTTATACGACAACAAGATTATGAAAAGACACGTGATCACTTCAAGGAAAAATGTGTTCAAATGTGTCAACTACTGTAAGTCAGTTAGTTGAAGGCAACATGTGCAGAACGTCTACATAACAGCGTTATTGACAGACCTTGGTAATGGACAACAGCTACAGATAAAATGCTCACATGCAAAATGTAGATCGATATATCGCATGATAATAATATCACATGACAAGGCTGAAAAGTCAAGACTCATATTAACTCTTTTGTTTGTAACTTGTGTCTTCATGTCACTGGGTGCAGTAATCATGTCATATGTGGCTGAGCAAGACAACAGCGACTGTTTTAATACAGGCCAAAAATAGCCGAGGACAGACAATAAACACATTTCATTACTGTTTTCCTTTTCAGTGTTGAAATCGCTTGATGTCGGGAGCTGGTTTCTCTGCGCTTGCCAGCTCACACGTTACCGTTTGGTAAGAAACCGAAGCAGCGTCATGTGGAATCTGCTAGAGCTAGTTTTTAATAAGGCAGGAGGAACTACAGACACAACTGAAGACGTGAACCTGAAAAAGGAAAAGCTATTATTGCATGTAATGCAGAACTTGACCAGCTTTTGCGTGTGCAGCTATTCTTAGTGCGTCTGCACCTACAGTATCTGTATTTTGTGGCAAACGGCTTCTTCCCCTCACAGACAGGATTAACTCCTAACATGTTCAACATGATCCAAAAGTGTAAAAACTGTCAAAGAGACCTTTAATCTGCCTACGGAACAAAGCCTTTTGTACAAGGACTAACCTGACCTTGTCACTGCCAGTTTAACTTGCTGTCTGTTAGGCAATAAAAAGCCCTCGCCAGCGCTTCTCCTCCTCTCCCTCCCTCTAAGTCTTCTTCCTTCCTTCGCTCACTGCCTTGTTCTCGCTCTCTCCCTCCCCCCTGTGCACTTAAATGGGGGGTGTGTAGCTAAAGCACCAAATGCTGTGTTAATCCCTGTTTCTCCGAGATGGCCAATAGTAAATCCGAGCCCTCTGTAAACCAATCTCAGAGTTTTTTATCTTGATTTATTAGATTACCAGTCCCGGGTCCCTGAGCCCATGCTACACATACTAATCCTAATCGGAATAGACAAGTATTAGTGCAGTTCAAGGGGAGCTAAACAGCAGCAGCGGCCAACTTTCAGTAAGAGGGAAACTACAAGCTTATAGGCTTGATGGAGCTTTTTATCTGTTTTCCTTTTTTCTCCCCTTACATTAGTAGAATGAGTGTGTAATTAAATACATAAATCCTGACACACAAACCCTCAAAAGGCCTAAAACCACTGAACCCTGTCCAGTTTGGCTTTCTTTTCCCTGCACAATGAAGTTACTGAGCCAAGCCCAATCATTTGTATTTTTCTCAGATTTTTAACAGTGAGCAAAGCAAACATGAAAGTCCCATTGAAAACAGCTGCAAGAATTAATTTTACATCTGAGTGAATTCAAGGCAGTGTTGTCAAATTATAACCAACAGGGCTACGTAACTAATTTCCCTTGGCCCACAGACTGTAAAAAAAAAAGTCATAAATCACTTTCATCGGCGATAATAAATCGTACATAATTAGTAAGGTGTCTCTACTCTGTTTGCCTTCTGTGGGCAAACGGAGGCCACCAAAACGTCAGAACTGGTCACATTATTGTTACTAACCTTAAACCAAAATGAAAGGATAGTCTACAGCGTATTGTAAATTGCTGGTCTCACACTCCTTTCAACCAATCCTGCCAATGTGTATGGCAACTGGGTTAGGCTGGATGGAGTCCATGTGACATATGAGGCCAGGGCTGGGGAACATTAAGAAGTGTCTGCTCGTACACTAATGCTGGTGGCAGCTGTTAGTCTGCCAAAAACTGCAGCAGCAGCAGCAAGGATATCCTGAAATACTATTGAAAACCGCTAAACTCCTCCTCGCTGATGTAAAGCTATACAGCTGCTCGGCGCCAGCACAATCACTGATCAATCTGGAAAGTTAAAAATGGAGCCAGGTTTGTGGACGATTTCTGAAGCTTTTCAGCCTGGAAGGTCAAACTGCTGATCTCAGGAGGGATGCAGCGGTTCGACGACTCCGGGGTATTTTTGTTGAACATGAGAAAAGTTTGCACAGCAGCCACAACAGATGCAGCATGTGCTTGCGTATTTATGTCACTGCACTGTAAGCGTGTCCGGTCGTGTATTTCTGTCCCTACACCGGTACATGGAGATTTTCACGGCATCCCCTGCCCGCTGCCCTCGGGGGTGACAGGGGAGCTAAGGGAGATGTGACAGCCATGTCTGCTGCCTGTATGCGTTTGTTTGCCCCTGAAAATGAGACACCGGTTTCACTCCAGCCCCCTGGGCATGTTTAGCTCTGCCTCCACAGCATCGCCTTCATCTGATACAAAGTCCACGTGTTTATGATGTGTATTTGCTGCTGGTGGGGTGAAAGTGGATACATATACACATCAGAGCATTAAGAAACTCAACGGGTGATCCATAAACGTTTTGGTTTCTTACACCGGAGACTGAGGAATGATCTCTCCATACGTGTACTACAAATCATAATGCATGAAAATGGTGCCAGAACAACACGGTAGACTTTGCGATAATGTCGCCATAAAAGGCCCAATATAGTGAGTAAGGTGTTATGTGATGAAAAAAGCTATGACCCAGTGCTTTAGTGTGCCAAATTAAAGTGAGGAATGGATTTCCTTTGCTCTTGTGTTTTGTCCTTAGACCTAAGTGTCACCAAGTGTACTTTGCAAGGAATATTCATTTCCTTAGGAAGGCCTTGTCAGCCTTGTGACCCAATCCATATCCATTCTGTCCTGTCTGCCCTCCCTAGTCCCTGCCTCTTTTCTGTAAGTGGCAGATATTTCACCTGCCTATCAGTTTCCCTTTAAACGTGCTGGTATATGCAGGAAAGGCGCCCATATAGGGTCACTGCCTGTCCTCTACGAAGCCCTGTTTGAAGCTGCTATCTTCCTGGCTCTACCTCCCCCCTTCTTCTATCACTCAAATTACAGCGTGCAGAGGTCGCTGGTAGAAATGGTTTCAACAGAGCTTATTAACTTTAATTACCTTCAAGTTTTACATCTTTTTTTTTTTTTTGCAATGGGAAAAAGTACTGTATAAGTGTTCGGTAGCTTGTGACCTCAAAAGTGAATCGTAAATTTAGACCTTCCTAAATTATATTTACAACAGGCAAATGGTAGCCTGCTTTAATTTTTCCTCGCGGCTAGAACAGAGGCTGAATGATGCTCAGCAATGTGATGCATGCTCAACTAGAAAGCGAAACGTATCTGCAGGAGAACATTTGTGTATGCAGCACACAGCGAAATCCAGTTTACTACTAAATAATGGGAATCAGATCATTTCCATGCAGAAATGTGCAGCGGGAGGGAAAGCAGCTGCTTCAATGTGAGGAAGGTAGGAGGAGGTTAAAAGGAGTCAATGGAGGCTAAAGAGACAGCAGGTCTACTGATGACAGAAAGAGTGGCCAGGGACTGCAGTTCAGGACTTCTGGAAACCACATCAAACAGACTATGGAGCACTGCCAAGATGAACACACACCAACTGTTGGGGAAGAAAAAAACGACTGGAGAACGAGACAAATGGGGAGAAAACGGAGATTGTAATAACAAAACGAAGGTTTTCTGTTTGACTGTCACAGAAAAATAAAAACTACAGTAATTCAGCTCTACATTTCCACAGCGAACAAGAGGAAAGACAGGCAGCAAGATGGGAGAAACAGCTGTTGGAGTGCGATTACAACATAAAACCAACACGACACACAATCCTACTTCCAGCAGAATTAAGAAGAATTATCACAGCACAGGGTTAAGCAAAGGCACGATGAGCACGTATCATCCTGAACATCTCAGGAGTCGCGCTCATCACACTCAGATATTAGAGAGAAACTCACAAGAGCTGGAAACACGTGGGTTGGGCTTGCTGTCCAAAGTGCAGTGTGTTTGTCTTAATAAAATCAGACATCCTGTCTATAACACCAGGGTTTTCAACTGTGGTTGTTTATGTGTGTGTGCTTTTAACCTGAATAACTTACACTTACACGTTTTATTTTTTGTACGACTAATAATAATGCAGAAAATAAGCTAACGAGGAAAGTATTGAAGAAATGTGAATGTAGTAGCAGTAGGTCATGTTCACTAGTAAATAATGTTATTAGTTCATTTTATGAACAATAAAATATATTAATAATTAGTTTGTGTGCTTGTTTCTGAAAAGTCTCTTCTTGTTTTGGCTGAAGCTCCTACATGTTTCTGCCAACTCAAAGAATTAACCAATTTACAACGCAGTGGCCTTTTTATTGGACACGATGACACAAAAGTCAAGTATAAGACTGAGATACTGACGCACTATGAATATTCTTCACGAGGAAGCTTCAAGCAGTTTATTTGTATTACTATCACTATCAGCCTTCCCGCGCCGTGTCCTGGCCCCGGCAGCCTGTAGTCGGGCCCCATTCTCAGGCCTATCAGGAACCAGCCACTTGTTCTTGAGTAGCACCTGACTAATACCCACTATAATGTCACTTCTATATTTGTACCCAGCTAATCTGCTCTCAAGCTCCAATCTTTTCCACTTTCTTGCAAATTTATCACTAGACTGAAAGAGCGGTGCCAGATCCTAAGTGCCTCACCCTTTCAAATTAAATAGTGGCATTTGTGATAAAGCCACTAAATTCCTTATCTAACTGCCCCGAAGAGTCTTTCAAGGCAAAGTGTCACTTTTCCTAAACTGTAGCACTTGTGACGCCATGCACCCCACCCAGCCTGAATGCTGAACAAACACATGCACACACCGCAGACTGTCGGTTTTCTTGTCCTTTTCAAGGACATAATGAGGCAAAAAATAGAACAAACGACAAGTGAGGTACGCTTGTCGGCGCTTGGACAGGCTCCTGTCTTTAACACGGCGGACACAGAAATAGACACTTCAGCCTGTTTCTCATTCGTAATTTTAAATTTAAAATTTTAAATTTAAATTCTTCTCATCGCAGGCTTAGTGTGACAGTCCAGTGCCTAGAATATCACACGACTGGTGGGGAATATGAAGGCACAATGTCCCATTACAACGGAGACTTGCAGAGGAAATACTTTAATACTGTGCTTCAGGACCAATTACATGGGAACTTATTCAATTACTCAGACAGGTGGTGTGCTTCAATAAGCCCGAGGCAGTGACATAAGACGTCTCTCCGTGTGCTTAGTACAGTGCACAGTAAGTTCCACATAATTTTACCAAAGTATGCAAAACCGTCCTTCATTGTTTTTAAAGCCCAGAGCTCAGTCTTAGGTTAAGTTGTCCTGTGCCTGGACTGAAAGGAACACTGGCTAGTCAATAAAATCTTTGCTCACTTCCTTCCCTTTGTGGATTCATGACCTAATAAGGTGCTGTCTGATTTCTGGGGTTATTTTGAGTTTGGGTGATAATGTTCACTCAAACTTTGTCCCTCTTTAGAGATTCTAACAGTGGAAACGTCCACAGAATAGCAGTGTCATTATGTAGAACAGAAAGGTTACTACCCTACTGCTGTACATTACAGTGGTGTATTTTATAGCATTGCATAAGGAGGGTAGGGTTTGAAAGCTGTAGCTGTATTCTAAGCTTTATGTAAATACACCTGGAACATCAGCACAGAAGCTCATCCACACACATACTGTAGTGTAGTATTTATATTCTTCATTGTCACTGGCTTTGTCATCACGTATACAACTATTTGGCCTTTTCTTCAGTTTCTAATCTGTTTCTGATATGGAGAGATGTGACTTCCTACTCCAGCCGCTTCCATTGTTTTCCTGCATTTTCAGAGGAATGAGGTTAAAACAAACTGTTCCTATGTAGAAGGTCAAACAACATTGTTATGAAACTAAGAACAGCAGGAGACCAATAGGGTATTCCTGTTCCTGAGCAAGGCCCTGTAAACACCACTCTGTTGATCTATAATTAAGAGGAAAAATCTTCACTTTGGCACTGTGGGCTCCTCGCAGTGATACTTCCTCTTAATCTCAGTCTCTTGTGTTTATTTATCAGTTTTTAAATTTGTACGCTGAAGGAGTCCTTGATTATTTAGACAAGACACAGGAGTATTTCCTGAGCCAACAGAGTGAAATCTCTGATGCAGGGATCCAAGCAGGCAGCTTGCTTAATGCTCGACCCTTGACCTCTCCTGGGTAATAATGCCTCCATATCTATCCTCACACACGTAGCGGCACAGAACAATCACATATTCAGATGCCTGGAGAGGTTTCACAAAGCCATGAGAAACACTGTCAAATAACTGGGGGCGTGTTAGAAAAAGTTTCTATTTCTAGTGACTTGTATGTCGTGAACTCTATGAAAAGTCATCCAACATGTCTAATTTATGAAAATATTGTATTTATAATATGAAGAAACAAATATGTTGAATCCAACACGTGTGAATTAAGAAAACATTCATCCCATATCTCAGTCCCTGACCTTTGAAACCATTGCTTTGTCCTCCCCTAGAGCCGCAGGAAATCAGCGTTTAGCACTTCGAGCAGCACTTCCCCAGATCCAGATTGGCCTCTGGTTAACATCTCTGGCATTTTCCCATTTTCTTCGCGTTTTTCAACACACTCACCGCCTCAGCTGTTCCTCCCTTTAGTCATAGTCGTTCCACACAATTCATAAAATCTGCCATAAAGTCATGAAAGCAGCAACTGCAAGCTGAGAACTGCTTGCAAAAATAAAGGGCTCTTAGAATAGATAAATAAAATCTCTGTTATCCAGCTGCCCTCCCTAAATCACTCCCAACCCCTTCAACAAGTGGTCACAAGCCAGGGCAAAGCAGACTCTTTCAATAGAACATGACAACCACAAAAGAGAATTCTTTTAGATTCCAAAACTGATTGCTCAAGTTTTACAAGTAAAAACTGGGCTGAATCTGTATCTTTGAACATAATTACAGTTTGTCTTTGTATCATCCTTCCTATTGGTGAAGCAACCGCCTGCTGCCCTGAATACATTCCTGGGAATAAAAAAAAAAGAAAACTTCTCAAAGAGGGGAAGTGGGAGGTTTTGTCAGGCTTATTTTCAGTCAATATTTCAGGACTTCGGCTTTTCTGACAGAGGAAGCTGACAGAGAACACAACAGCGCAGAGGCAGACATTCCCCATATTTCATACATGCATCACAGTATGGGGGTTCGCATGTGGAAGGAAGTTTTAATTGGCCGAGAGGTTAAAGCGCTGTAAAAATCAGATTGTTTTCTTTTTCATGTTTTGTTGAGTGAGACTGAATCCCAAAACTGCACAGCCTGCCAAAGTGATTAAGTTTTTACTGTGTTGGCACTACTGCCTTAGTTTCTGCAGCGCAGTCCCAAACACTTCATCTCTGAAGGCCTGAACATACACTTGCAGCCACAGTGCACGAGCGAGCATAAGTTGCCAGAGTTACTTAACATGTGCTGCTATGAGCCTGCCAGATTTTCAACCAGCTGCTAATATGGGAGCATTTGAGCTTTTTTGGAGATTGATCAAATAAGCTCAGCGTCCCCAGCACAGCACAGTGTAGAGGAGTTACTGTAATTCCAGTTCAAACAACTTTCACATACGATATGAATTATGGTACAAATGAAGTGAAAACATTGTTACAATCTGTCTTTCAACAAAACAAATACAGATAACGTTTTACAGGAAATGCCACACGGCTTTAAATAAGAACGTCTTTGCAGGCTGCACTGAAGCATTTAAAACCACTACTCCAGTAAGTCCAAAACCTCCACTTGTGCAACACATTTAATATGTTTGTGACCTGGCACAGGTGGTACGCACAAGCCACTGTACAAGCAGCAGCTCCTTTACTTTTACACAGTGGTCAGACTCACCAAGGCAATAAATCCACAGCCAGCCCAGGGATGGCCGCTAAAACCCCCACGATCGGGCAGCAGATGAATGGCATTTTGTGCTGACTGCATTGTCTCCTGCCTCTATCCGGGTAATCTAATGTGTGCAACATGCTCTTGGTCACCTTGACTTTGGTTGCCATAGAGCTCAACACAAACATATCCCCACCCAGAAATACTCCAAATAAGGCTTGGGGGAAAAATCTCATAATCAGACGGCACAGAGGGAGAGGCACATATAACCTTAAATATATTGTAAACAGGTCAAAGCTATTCCAGTGTGTACATACACAGAGTAACAGAGGTTACTGGTGACACACACGCACACAGTCTGGCTAATTAGTATACAACAATAATTGTCCTAAGCTCAGCTATTGTTGACTCAAAGAAAATGATAATTGCATTGGCATCAACAAAAAATAAATTGAAGTTCTTTAGAATAGAGAGGTCTTTCAGGACGAGGCTGTTTGTACTGAAAATGACCTTTAAACACCTTCCGCTAACACAGAGGAATCGGGCTACAAGAAGGCAGCCGTCCTGTCTAGCTGTCGACCCCGGCAGATGTGAGTTCTGAAGAGTTCAAAAGAATTCTGCGTGGGGGCACCGCCATTTACATAATCCTCCAGATATATTCCCCTGCAAGCTAATCAAATTATTCACAAGTCTAGCCCCTAACTATGTAGACCCCGCGATACACAGCCTTTCCATTACCAGCCTATGAGCCTTAATCGCATCGAACCAACCAATGTCACTTTTCCCTTTAGAATGGCCGAGAGACGCGCCAGACAAAGCGCGGTTGTGTCTGACACAAAAAGATTTCAAACAAACAACGCCCCCCCCCCCCCCACCCTTGTCCACTTTGTTTGGCATTTCTTACTGTCCTGGGATTTTCTTTACTCTTGAAGAACAGAGCACACTATGGGAAACAGAATTTTATCACTGGAAGTACACTGTCTTGACACAATGGGACATTATGTTCAAATGACGCTTTCAAGGCAAGTTGGTCGTTGTAGTAATTAGAGCGGAGTTGGAGCTATTGAGAATAACTTTGAAAGACAACTGCAGATGACACAGGGGATTGCGATAATCATGGGGTTGGGTTCCCTCAAGGCCTAATCCGAAAAGAAGATAAACAAAACTGCTGATTCAAATACAAGTATCATTTATGCAATAACAGAATTTCCGAGCTTAAAGCATGGAATCATTACCAGCTATACTGTACGTGTTGTTTGTAAGACGTTCAGATAATTTCCATTTCGCTGCATGCACAAACTGTGTATTTTGTTACATAAATTGTTTTATTATGTAAACGCCAAACGTGCAATCTGCTGTACTGATTCATTGTTTACTTACAGGGCAATAACAACAGTTCTCTAATTTTTAAAATGTTACAAACTACAAAACACAAATAAAATCTTTCTAATGAGCATTTGATCTCAATGCTGCTTTATTTCTGTGTCTGGCTTCCCATTGTTTGAGTCTGAGAAACATCACTTCATTGTTAATCAGCCTGTTGTTGCTTTGTGTTCAATCTGCTGCCAGGGGGTAAAGGGTTAATGGATCAGCCAAAGTTTACATCCCATATGCGGTCAATTTTCAATGACTTCTTTTCCCACATTGAAATAAACTATTTTATGTCTCCAAATATGCAGATCATTTTGCTTAATGAAAGATGCTTGACGTCTCAGATCCAATTAATATGCAAATGCAAGTGGGGATTTATTTGTGACATTCTGTATGGGTGAGAGAAAACAAAAAGGCTTCTTAACAGTAACACTAATTGCTGTGACTGATTGTCACATCTCATCATTCACTCTGAATCTTCTAAATACCAAAATTCAGATAAAAAACTCTCACATGCGTACGGTTGGAGGTATTTATTTTGTTGATTAGTTGATTCTGTAAAATTCATCATGTCGTGTTTTGGCATGATGACGGTTTAAACAGTGCCATCATACAGTATCTGTAGCAAGTGAACCAATATAGGGAGAAGAAAATCAGCTCGACCGAATCTAATGTAAGCATGTAGAGTATTTAAATGGCACATTTTGATCAACTTTCCTGTATGTTACAAACATTGGAAAACATATTAAAAGCTCAGTCTACATATGGTTCATTCTTCTGATTACTCATTACCACTTTTTGAACTAATAGTACTGTTAAAAGGCTGTAGTAGCACCGTTGTAATGCCCACATTAAGTGTCACACGCAGACTTTATAGCTTCCACGCGCCCTCTCTCTATTCCAACTCCTTAAAAAGCCACACTAATGCAATTCATCTTTGACGTGAAAAACCTTCAATCAGTGATGTATTTATCACAGTAAAATAAAATCAATAATGTAACTCAACTATTAAAATCCTTTAATGGATGAAGCAATATACTTAGCTGTTTGCATCACCCTCAAGCTTTAATGCCCAAAGCACTATAGAGAATGGGGCTTGCATTTCAAGCACCATAAAGTGTAACTGACACATATTGTGACATATCACTTAAACATACAAGTGCTGAAGGTTTTCATCTGATGTATTTGGCTTATGCAAGAAAAATTATAAGTGATGCAGAAATTCATATTGTTTATAATGGGAAAATAAGTCTCTCTAAAACACCTCAAACTTGCCTGCGAATGTTTAAGATAGTGCTTCAACAAACTGAAGAGCTGCCTGTGGAAGAGTGGATTTGTTTCCAGAGGAGAGCAGGCGCATTGTTCCCAGCTGGACAAGCCTTAGCTCTTTTATAAAGCACTAAGGGGAAGGATGATTTAGAGCACCCCAATCGAGAAACACTTCCGGGGCTGTAAAAACAACAATCAGCCTCTTTGGATTAAAAGGCCATATGTCCTTTAACAACAACCAAAAGAAAGATGCTGACGAGCAGTAGGGAACAAAATAAAGTGACATAGCCTCTAAAGCTCTTTCATCTTCTTGTGATATCTTTATGGCTTTCATCTTCTGATTTGTAAGACAGGCAAACCTATGTGCTGGGCTCAATGTTAAAACAATATTTGGATCCACAAGTCGTTGTTTCCCAAAAGTTGGCAAACTGTGACTGTGCAAAATGTTGAATGTGAGAAATTAGTCAGTTTTCTGAGTCTCATGCATGCCAGACGCACAGTTACACCACTGGAGATGGGGCATGTTAACTACTGTGTTGTATCACCTGAGGAGACTGTTTGAAAGCATTGTATTTTTGAAAGCAACATTTTTTCCCCATCTTGCTGGATATAAGGTTTCAGCTGCTCAGCAGTTCGGTCCTTTGTTGTATATTTTACTTCATAATGTGCCAAATGTTTTCAGTGAGTGACAGGCTTGAAGCACAGGCAAGGCCAGCTCAAACGCGAGCACCCGAACTCTTTCACAGTGGAGCCATGCTGGTGAAACGCATGGTGCCTGTGGTTTGGCATTGTCTTGCAAAAATAATGGTGGCATATGTTGCTCCACAACCTGTACCTATCAATCTGTGTGAATATATTATATAAATTATATTATAGTATCCGTGATGTGTGCACAAATGCAGCCACGTGTCTTTTCAACACATAAGACTTTTCTTAGGCATGTCCAAGTACATTAACCACCACCCAAGTATATTTGGCCACCGTTTATTTAAGTCCCCGACAACGCAGTGATCCAGGATCAGTTAAGTCGCGGATTCTTTCCCTGCGCTCCAGCAGCTTGCCTCAGACTACCTGTCCCAAAGCCACAGTAAGTCCACTATTTAATTCTATCTGAAGACCTCGCATCAGTTGCAGAATCTACCCCAGGCCTAAAGAAATTCATTGCAGAGTTCTAACTTGCAGATGTGAAAGCATTAACTGCCACTCGAGGGCCAGACGAACTGCTCAGTATTAGTTTCCGCGTTGTCACTTGCATCCAGGGTGATAAAATATTCAAGTAATCTGCAGTTTTACACTCGTGTTTCTCTTAATGTTTTCCATACAGTAGTATTAACAGACTAAGCGTCTCTAAAGTGACCCTGACCTTTTTTTATTTTTTTTACTGTATTGTTTCAATGTTTTACCCCCCCCCCCCTACTCAGGGACCATGTGTACAGGGAAAGACTTGCTTACATCTGCTATCTTGCTCAAAATTCTCAAACAACCAGTAGGGTTGGTAATTGGTGTTGTTGCGGTGGCTCACAATAGTAATTTATACAATATCTGGAGAACAAAGTATTCAGGTTGTCATTTGCAAATCCTTGTTTTAGTAGACAGATCTGAATAACAATCATTTGATTCAACAGGAGTGTAAGAAAATATGATGTTACAAACATGGAATCAAACATAAAGAGATCTTATGATTACATTTGTAATGTCATATTTTACAAACATGGTTTAGTTTCCCTGTGAAAACAGGTACGAATAAAGTGACTATGATCTAATTCTAGGTATTCATTTAGAAACAAAGAAAAATATGTTACTTTCTGTGGAAATTTGAAAATCTGTAACTTTGCTTGTTTATGATTAAAACAAAGTATAGTCGTGTCAAATCCTAAATGTTGACTCTCAGTGCAGGCAGTGTCAGAGGTTGACCATCCCTGACAATTTTGATGGTGTCCTCAAATAAAACGATCTAACAATCTAACGCCCTATTGATAATTTTGAACATGTCCAGTTTTAACTTGCTTTTGCCAGTTTATTGGTAGAGTCTGTTTTTTAATCAGCATATTGTCTTTTGCCTTTTAATGCTCATGGATCTCGAACGCGTGATGACGGACTTTGTCGCTACATTTCCGCCTCTATGTCTCAGGATTGAGGTTGATTATGCTGCTTCTGAATTACAAACTCAGGCCTACATGTCATCAAAATGACTGTACAGCACAGTTCACAGGCAACATTAAATTGGCCAAACATATTCATACCCAAAGCTTAACAGGACTCTGCAATGTCTTGAGCAAACGTGTGTCTGAATCTGTCAGTGTTTGTGTGTACTTGACGTCTGTTTGCATGCCGACCTAGCCTCAGATTGCTGTTTGAGGATGTAATTGCTCTGCTCCTCTTCTCCTCGGAGTGGTCCAGGATGGATCTGCGCGGGCTGTTTAGCAGTCAATGGCCGGTGCAGATTGTAAACAGATCTCCCATGAATTGCGGGTTTAGCGGTTTTGTGAGTCTCCAAACAAGGTTCTACTGATAACGCCATTCTCTTCCTGACAAAATCAGCCACTTTGCTGCGAGGGTGTGATTTGAGAGGTGCCAGTCAATGTGACTGACAGTATTAATCCCCCACAGGAGAAAACAGGAGGACAAAGCAAACCATGCCCTTATAGAAAACATGGCCCTGTTTTAATCCTACTTTGGATAAATATTTCAAAACAGGAAGGTTATTAAGGAATGAAGATGTGAAATTGACCATGTAAATGTTGTAAAATTGAACAATGACTATAATTGGTGTTTTGGAGCTAAAGTAGGTTGAACTCTTTCACAGCAGATAGGAAGGATGTGCACCCAACAGGAAGAACGTCCATATATGGGGTTTCTACCCATATAAAACTAAAAACTATGTGAAATGCTACTGTTTCAATAACTTTCCATGTGCATCATCTTGATTAAGGCCTTTTGCAGCTGCACAGCAGTGAAATACAAAGCACAGAGTCAATGACTTTTAAATTATACACTGAGCTTTGCTGGCCAAGAAAGTAGGTCTTAAGCATTAAGAGCCAGTGGTAATGGGAACATTAGGACACTGGTATTAAACAAGACAAAACCCCCGTTTTATGGACATATTTTGAACATTTTCTACCAAATGAACAGTATGCTGAGTGAAAATATCTGACTTGGTGTCACAAGCCAATCCGTGTCGAAAGAGAAAACCACTGACAGAGTAGTTTAATTTCATGGAGAACGCTATGGGAGCTGTGATAAGACTCATGACACAAACAAGACAAACAACTGCAGATTTATGAAAACTCTACTGTGCAATTTGCAAAGCTTCCAGCTCGCATAGTCGGTGACAAGAGAACACTGGAAAATGAACATTTCAGTGAAGAAACTTAGAATTACATGCCAAAAGTTTTCCCCTCTGATAATGTTTCATGCTATTAGGATTGTTTACAATTTCATAATCATATTAAAAAATGAAAAGCACATGTTGACAAATGGATACGTGGCCTCTTGGGCATCAGCATAGGAATGTAAATTAAAATAACTCAAATTCTGTAAATCAAATTTAGCATAAAAGTGCTGTATTTGACAGCCAGCAAACATTTTGGAGTTGAAAATATGTTTCACAAAAATCAAAACTACATTCCACCATATTTGGAAGTATTAACAAATAGAGTGATCTTCCTATATGAACCACCACCATCTTCATAATAACTGGTTTAAATATAATTATTTTACGTAAAAGAAAAAGGTTTTATTAGAGTGTTAATAATGATGCTAACAGTTATTACTGCAGAAGTAAGTATTTATGTTTAGAAACACAGTATGTATAAGCATCTCCACTAACAGATGTCCTGTCTGCTGTACGTATGTCTACGTAGTTATACCGAACATCTTACTCTTCACAGAAAGTCAGGTCCCAAGTAACGACTGCACAAGGTGGACAATAAATTACCTACAGTAAATCAAAAACAGCAGCATGTTGTGCTAAAAGCAAAAATGTGTTTGCCTGTGTGGCAGATCATGTCTGAGTGACCCTAAAGACTGAGCTATTCTGTATTTAACACATATCTGCAGGCACACAATGCCAGTGATCAGAGGGAACACAGCTGGAACTGCAGCTCATGCTCTATCATTTTTCCTTACAAATGATATGAAAATGGCTCATTATGGTGAGGAACAAAAAGGGTAGGTCCCATGTCAGAGCCAACCCCTCAATAATGCTCTGGTGCCTCGGCCAGCCACTCTCCCAAAGCCTACTTCTTGATTAAATGCATAATCCACTACTCCCCATCCCCAATGATTTAGTGTGCCTTTAAATCAGCTTGCGCACACATAAAAACCTCAAATAAAAATCACCAAGAAAAACCATTGCACTCTAACTGTTCTATTAAAATGATACCCAGCCCAGCCTTTCTTCTCTGCAATACCGTTTATTCCACATGAATGCATATCTTCATTTTTTTCATAGGTATGCATATAAAATATTTAAAGTTTAAAATGTCACCGTTGAAACATCAAATGCAGGAGTCTCTCATTAATCAGCAAGGATGGAGGTTCTCTTTTAAGGTTATAACCCTTTGAAAGAGCAAAAATTACATTTTTGACCTTGAAGATGAGACAAACTCATAAACGTAAAATAATTTGCAGTTTAAAGGGGAATGAGATATCGGTTACCTCAGCCAGCGGTGCTCTGGGTTGTCGGGGGAGACCAAACAAGTCTCATTTTCATATTTACATCCAAGCTGTTGAGATTAATTTGAAATCACATCAAGAAAAAAGAAACAAAACTCAGAGAAAACATCAAAAGGAGCAACTGTCAAACTTTCAAATCCACGGGGGCCTCGCTATCTCCAACGTGAGAAACACAGACTTTTTTCTTGCAGTTTTATTAAATGGTGCATGACATTTTCATTACTCAAGGAAATTAAATTGACTAATTTTCTTACAAGCCCTGTACGTCTGCTATTTTAGGGAGGTGCGCCAAACAGAGCAATTGTTTCAACACCTACACAAAAGAAACACAGACATGAATGTGCTCTCAGAAGAAAAGTCTTATAGGAAATTTGTCCTTTAGTAAGGGAGTTTAACGTTTTGATCTTTGTCTGAAATTGGGTTTTGATCTTATTCCCAAGTGCTAAATCCTGTTTATTCATTTCACTAGAACAACAAATTGACGCCCATCAGCTAAATAAAGAATTAGCGCTTCCCTTCTTTTATAGTTTGGTGGATCTGAAACTGATTAGGACGATTGCTGACATTTAATACACATAGTTCTTTCCACAAATGCTTAACAGAGACCTTGGGTTCTGACAAGACTCTTAAATAAACAAAATTGTTCCTATGTCCCAGTCACCCACGGACTTAAACTGAATTTTGTCAAAATCCAAAAGCAGAAGGCAAAACATTTATCACGCATGCGCTTCAAAGACTGAACTCCAGGCTTTTCTAGTCAGCTTATGTCGTGTTCTTACGCTTAAAAAACCTGAAGACGGTAGCTTAACATCCTAACATACATGCCTGGTGATATTTCAAAGCACTATGAGAGGCAGGTACACATAAGAATTAAAGATTGAGCGGAGTTAAGCTTTGCTCAGACACTGTGAGGAATATATGGAGTCAACCAGGACTTTGCTACTGCTCCTCCTCTGGAGATGAAAAGGCTGATTACCTTCACCTCTCAGGGGTGTAAGCCACGGCTGACAACATCATTGGAAAATAGACTAGTGGGCTCCTATGGGCCCTGTAACAGCTTACATTTGATATGGGGAGGGGGGAATCACACTAAAAAGGAGGTGACACCACAGCCATATCATTAAATACATTATGAAGGGGAAGCAGTGCTGCTGATTGTGAAGCTGTAACGTGTGGAAAAATTAAGAAGACAGTATAGAAAACTACAGTGAAGTAGGGCTGAGCTAGTCTGCATGAGTGGGAGTTTCAAAATATAGCTCGAATGATGCAGATGGAATTTATTCAGTGGTGATAATCTATTTTAAATGTTCAGCTGACGGAATAAGTTTTCCCTACAGAAACAAAATAATATATCTGCAAGAGGTTTTCTGTAATATTTAGTGAAGCTGCTGGGATTTTGATTCACAATTCAATTTACAACTCCTACCGTGCACTGAAATTACCTGCGTAATGGACTTCTGATCTATTCCAGAATGACATATTTTACTTTACGTCTTTACACACGTCGAAGCACAATGTTTACTGCTCAGAAACTGCATGAGTAAAAAACATCCAAGCTATAAAAATAATCTAAACCAAATTAGTAATTGTTTTTCTAATTCCCTCGCAGCATATCAGTAACACATTTTAAGTGCCATCTGATAAAAAAATGGCATTTCCAAAATGATAGCCCACAAATCCTTTGATGAATAAGCTGGAAGCCGCTGTG
This sequence comes from Macropodus opercularis, assembly GCA_030770545.1. Taxonomy (NCBI): domain Eukaryota; kingdom Metazoa; phylum Chordata; class Actinopteri; order Anabantiformes; family Osphronemidae; genus Macropodus; species Macropodus opercularis. The sequence goes on from CM061095.1 coordinate 11,178,429, forward strand.
TGACCTCTGTGTTCGTCAACAGCAACCACAATTTAGTGGCTGCATGAACTCTATTTCAAAGGTTACTGAATTAACTTAAAATTACTTACAATGCTATTAAAATGCTGAGCTCTTTTGTTGTGGCTGTAAATTAATTTAAAACCTCAGCGATTTGAAATATTCTAACATGTCAGGCAGGGAAAAAAACAAAAAGAATGGCAGAAGCGGAGCTTTCTCAATGCTTTTGGCTTGGCAAATGCTTTTCTTGAATGATGAGAAAAAGAAATTGGGCTAAACCAGAAACATATGGTATTCCACTGGAGAGGAAGCCTTCATAAGAGGATCATGGCTGTGTAATAAACAGAGACAGGAAAAGGGCACGTGTGGCGGTTTGGGTGGATGAGGAGTTTTTCTAAGGCGAGTTGGAGCCAAATTCTTTTTTGAAGGCTGTAGTGGTGGCTCACTCAGCCTCTCTGCATCAGGCCAAAGTGAAGCAGCAACAGGATGCGTTCAAATACAGATACACGTGAACATGAAGAGACATATATGGTCAACTATAGAGCTTTGGGATGACAAGGCCATATTTCCTCTTCGGCCTTTTTGTGTGTATTTACCACACGTTATGAGACTGGGTGTCCGTGTGTCATCACAAGGACCGATCATGATATTGCCTCATACATCAAAGGTATTAAAATACTAGCTGCACTGATATTTATATGATCTACATCTGTTTAGAAATGAAGCAGTAACCAGGCTTTTAACATACTGGTGTCTAGTTTGTATGTGCTGTGCACTAGGGCATATGTCTGCGCTGTAATCACAACAACAATCTTTTACAGATTGCCCATAATTAGAAAAGCTCCTCTCCAAACCAGCTCCATGTTAAGAGCATGATTGCAGCTAAATTGAGCAGTAATTTGTACGATGTGGACGTGGGTTCAGCATGAGGGGAGAAGTCTGATGGTTTAATGCCACTCTTATCAGGCCTGGTTAGCCTGCCTCACTCAAACTAAACACACAGACCTTAGAATCCAACTGGGAGGTGAGTCTCTGTATTGCATCACGGTGAAACAGTCATCAATCTCGTTAAAAAAAAAAAAGGGGGGAAAAAGCAGAAGCAGCATAAAGGTTTTCTGTTTTTAGAGCCCCAGGAGAGCCATCATGGACACTAATGGAATCACTTGCCCTACTATTACACAAAAACCTAAACATCACCTGTGTGTCTGCGTGTGACGAACAGATGCACTCATTATTATTCCACAAAGCTTATCAAGGCCATGCTACTAAGAGGGCCAATAAAAGTGTCCTGTTACTATACCAGAGACGTTGTATTTATTCTCTGCCATGATGTTCATTCTTAGTTATGCCTTTTTGAAGACATGTGCAACTTTATCATGACACATTTAGAATCAACCTTGTGGGATTAATAATAAAAACTACAGGGTTTCATTGAGCCATTTCCTTTTTACTTGTAGACTGAGGCTCATCTGACAGTGACTGATGCACATTTGTCAGATTTCATACAGGTCCCCCTGGAATGATTTTCATATATGTAGCATTTACTGCAATAACCTGTAACTAAAGAGATGCAATTTCATTTAGGACTACTTGGCACAGATTGTCCTGCTAATGTGCAAATAAAGCGGGAAAGTGTATGAATAACAACTGCATTTGTAATAATGTTAATTGTGCAGCCTTGTTTTTGTGCCAGTGACTAACAGATTAGTCAACACAGCACAGAGGTCAAACAAAAGATGCCCCAGTTTAACTTTCACAAAGGAACATGAGTATATTGTTTGCCTGCCTAATGAACAAATTAATCATCTACTAATTTGTGCAATATGAAAAGATCAAAGTATAAAACGTGGTCAGATGTAACTACAGACACAGAAACTTCTGCCTTCTGTTCATAAGAACAGAGCTTGACTACAACAGCACCACTGGCAGTGTTTTCCATTATGTACATTAACACAGAGTTAAGAGCAGCCTTATTACTGTAAATGCAAGACATCTGATCTGAATAACCCATTATTTACGTTTTAATCATTCAAAACTACAAAGTCAATGGGCGAGCAGAGAAAACTAGGAAGCCCTCAAACAGACTAGACTGTATCAGCAAAGGTATGAGAGAATGTCTCTTTCACCCAACGTAATTACTGCTGCCAATCCACAGCGATTTTATAATTCCAAAATACTGACACTTCACAAAGACTCTATAATTACATTACGGTGGCCTTTCACACGTGAAAGGTCTATTAATTATGTTTTCCTCGGACAAGTCCTGAAATAAATCTCCTTTTTCCTGAAAGCCATCTCATGAGTAGATGTGGAATTTTTCATGGAAACATGAAAAACATCCACTTGAGAGCACAGCGTACCCCCCTCACTGCTCTCAAACACACTCCTGAACAGAGCAGTGAAGTAATGCTAAAGACAAAAAAACACATTTTCACATTGAATTGAAAGAAGGCAGTTTCCAAGAGGCTGCTTAAGGAGAGTAAAGGTCAAAGCAATGATCAACTAGTAGTGAAAGTGAGTAAGTAAAAAAAAAGATACTTATTGGCTGAAAAGGGTCTACGAAAACATAACTTTATCTCAGTTTACGGATATGTGGCCAAAGCATTAGAGAATAGTACTTTTCGTTTCATACCAGCTGATAACTACTACTTCTATTATACTATTTCTACTTGTGCTCTGTGTAATATGTATAATGTAAAGATTGCAATAGGAGCCATGACACAGACATGAGGCAGAAGGACACTGTTAACATGAAGGGAATAAAATGTGTCCATGTTAGTGTTGAAGCCCACCATACACACAGTTATTGTGAAGTTCCACAGGGTTCTGTCTTTGGAACGGTACTTTTCTCTTTATGCATGAAATCATAATAGGAATCTACAAAAACTATCCATGAAATTTCAAATTCAACTCATACATGACACTTGTTATGTCTAACCCTAATTACCGTAATTACTTACTAACTGGATGCAAACCTACTTAAAAACTCTCCCATTAGGCAATTGGTTTCTCTCCATCGACTGCTCATGAAAATCTAGAATAAAACATAAAATCCCTACTATTCCTTATGAAGCACTTAATAATCAAGCTCCATTCTTTCCAGTGGTACCAGCTCCCGGTTCTACTACTGCAGATTATGCCTGAAACTCTCCTTATTGACGAAGCCTATAGTTCAGGTGCCTTCAGACCAGGTCTTAGCTGTTCTGCTATAGATGTCGACTGTTGAGGGACCTCCCTTGGTAAAGTACATACAATGAGCTCTGCTACTCTCCTCACTCTCTAGACATTTACTGTATATGTCACCATTGCTTCTCATTATCTTCGCATCTTTGTTTTTCCTTTAGTTATACAAACACTTTCCCTTTTTCTGTCTGTTTCCAGCACAGCAACTATCCTAATAATTATTATTCATATTTTATTCATATTTGACACTGTATCACTAAAATTACAATCAATTCTAATTTAATTGAAATTAAATGTAGCAACAACAACTAATTAAAACATTGCCATACATACAAAACATTGGAAATGTGAAAAACATAAAAACGTTTGCGTGTGATAATGACAAACACCTCTCTGACCTTCTAAAGGGGTAAATGAGGTATATTCCTACATAGACTCTAGATGGACATAGGCTAGTTCTCACTTTCGCTTTGCCTGTTCACCTGATTCCTGCTGTATGTAGATGAGAATCGAGATTTCTGCTTCCAAACCTCTGACATTACATGGCTTCACAACTATAAACATGACAGGTCTTATATATCGTAAATTATTGTTTTTGAGGTATTTGTTGTGCCTACAAAAAAAACTTGCTCAACAAGCTCGATCCTACACAAGATTCTCATGGAACGTTTGAGATGTAAAACAAACATTTAGTTTTATTGTAGCAGGTGCATCAGGTGTGATTCCTGTTATCTAAGTCATCAGAACAAATAAAAGCAGTCAACCATAAAATGCAGCGCTGCACATGTAAACACAGTCCTATACAAGGTAAACTCCAGTTTTTATCTTAACTGTATCTGGCTGTTTGGCTCTTTACGGCGAAGACTCCAGTGTTGACCTGACCTACGTAGCTTCAATGGCAATAACACAGAGAATGTCACCACCCTGCTTCTGGGTAATAGAGTAACTGTGAGTCTTGTTGCTACGTACTTACTGCTACTGTGACTCCACATTATACATATTTGGTTATACTGTTAACAATAAACTGCAAATTTTGCTTTTAGATGAATTTTACCCTTCATGTGTTTATGAACATCACCCACAAAACTGGGAGTCTAATGACATCATTCTGAAATAAAGTTCCTTAGTATACGTCTTTCTTGCCAAGTGACAGCTTCAGATCTGCTCACTTAAGAAAATTGATTAGATCCATTGCCAAAATGGTGCCCTTGACAGACATTGAAATGATGGCAAGCATTAAGTTTTATGTGATGTAGTTGACTCTGACATAACCATACTACAATCACTGTTCAACTAGTCAACCCACATCGCATCCCTGAAACTGCTGTGTCTTTTTCTCTGTCATATTCAAAGCCATTGAGTTTCAAGTGAAGCCTTTCCACATTTAAAAATCAAGACCTACGCTAAAAGTTGGCCACCAATAAATTACAAAGGCCTACAAAGAATCACAAACAAGAAAATACAATCTACAAAGTACAAAACTTCAGCTGTCTGATTGTTTTACACATAAGTGGCCCACATATGGGACTCAACGGGAAGAGGGAGCGACAAATACGCATTTCAACAAATAGACAAACAAAATATTTCTGGAAGATACTAAAATCCCTGCAGAGCACCAAAAGCATGGGGCTTAAAGATTTACTGCAGTCTTCTTATCTTTCATTACTGATGAGTGTTGAAGAGAGACAAACATATTCTATTTTCTGCATTTCTGTTCTGATCCCAGTCCAACTCTATTAAACAATTGCGTTTGAGAGGATGCGTCAGCTTCATTCTCAGAGTACTGCTAGGCTTTGAAAAAAAAAGAAAGAGCAAAACTGTCTCAGAAATTAAGTTCTTTAAGACCATCTTTCCCCTCTTCTGTTCTTAATAAGAGATCTGTTTCTTTTTGTTGTTGTTTTTCTCATAAAGCTGTGCAACGTATGAAAGCCTTGGAATGAAAGCCAGTACAATGGCATTACGGAACAAAAGCAGGAAGGAGATTGAGGGGAAAAACAGAAGGAAAATGGCATCATCTCTAAACTTAATGAAACAGCATCCTTTCATTTTTTCTAGTAATTATAATAAAGATGGAAAAACATAATAAACGTCTCCCTGCCCCCACCTGCTAACAGTAATTATAATAGACTCAACAATAAATGGTAAAGCAGCACAGAGCTGCATCTTGGGAATTCTCAGGGGTCTGTGGATTAGCTTGAAAAGCCTGAATGATTAAAATACACTAATTAAAATTTTGTGTTCCTTGGTAACTCGTCTTCCAGGGCCCCTTGTGCTGGTAAAATGGGAATAAATGCGACAAAAGCAAACACTCTTTTGGACCCGAATAAATAAACAAGTCTAGTAAACTTTAAAACCTGCGTTTTAAGGAGCGAGGAAAACGAAAACTTCCTTGATGACCTTTCTTCACACTCACACTCTGCATCCACCAGGACAGTGGCTGGAATATTTTTACTACGTCGTTCCTCACAAGCGAGACTGCCAAACACACTGGGCAGGTTAGGTGTCCTATCACATTGCCTCTGAGTAGGCAGTTCAGCCCCACTGTGACTTCTAATTGCTTTTTAAACAAAGTTTGACATCAGTGCACAAATAACCTTGTTATCTGGGTGCTGCCTAAAGAAAGACACTCAAACTCCGCTTCAAAATTATACATAAGCTCTACTGAAGAAAGAGCGTCTACATAATTAAGAAGTAAATGTTACACATTACTGTTGCAGGGATGATGAAATGCATTATAGATTTTAGTTTGTACATAATGCTTGGTATTTACCATAGGTGTGATGATTAAGGCAAGTGCAAGCTTGTTTAAAACTCTGAGGTGGAGTCAATCTATAGTTAAAAGATCAGACAGGGAGGGATCAAAGCACTGGAGGGTTCACTTACAATCAAACAGCTGCCATGTAATTCACACAGGAACAAATATTACTCCTTTTGTATCATTGCTTGAAGCTTTAAACTGGGAAAAAATATAGAGGAAATATGCTTTTTAAAATCAAATGAGACGCATGAAACAGGATTTTTAAAGAGTGCCTCTGCTGGTGCTCTCTACATGATCCCTCCTCCGCAGAGATCATTCGCTGAGTCCTCTTATATTACGCTGTCTTTGCAAATAACGTCAAACTGTTATTTAATGTCACACAGGAACAATATCCTGATATGAAACATTTTCAATTTCACAGTAGTCTCTTTTTCTTCTGTATCACAAGTAAGACAAATCAGCACCACGGTAGCAAATAAAACAAATGTAGTGACCACGAGTCAGGTGACCTGCATAACAAACACACTTATTTTGGAGTTTTTTTTAGAAAAGAACGACACACGCAAGCAGATGCCGAGCATGCCTCGCTGCATCGCGTAGTAAAGAAGACGTCATGACTGTCAGACGGAGCTTTGGCTGTTGTGAACACCGCCTGGTCACTGGGACTTGGCCCCTTCCTGCCAGGGCGTCAAAACAGAGCTGTGCTTCAAAAACGCTGTAATCCCTGGCGGTATTACCGAAGAGGCTAAAAAGATTCAAAAAGCCTGCTTACAAATTTAATTACCTTTGCAGTTAACCAGAGCTTAGCAGCCAATGACCTGATATTTCCACTGAAGACCAGCTAAGGGGGGAGGATTGGAGACGGACACGCTGAGTGGGCCACAGAGACTGGCAAGCGTGGCAATCCAGGGCGGCTCAGAGCCATCCGGTGGGCATACCCAGTGCCAGCCAGGGCAACAACAACACACATGTGGCCCTATCTTCGGCTGGAGTGCAAATTAGATACAGTTGATTAAAATATTGAGTCATTTCACAGTCGCTGTTGGGGGAATAAAAGGAGGGTAAGTACTGAAAACGTGCCACGGTGTCTGCAAGTATGTTTGTAAATCAGAGTGAAGTGAAGAGAAAAGGGAGCTGCATGAAGTAGAAGCTCTGACTAGCTTACATTTCAAATGTTCTGTAGATTCGCTTTGACAAAAACGCCCTTTTACTAAAGTTCAAAACACCTCTACAGCAGATTCTCAGCTAAAACCCATTTCACAATATTAATAAGCATTAGGAAGCGCTAGGAAGCGTTAGGAAGCGCAGAATGCAGCGCTGCAAACTTGTGCTCATGAGCAGCATGTTCCGCAGGCACAGTTTAACACCCCTGCTCCATTTTTTTTTTTGCTCGAGTTAGAAATAAAATCCAAGTGCTTTGTTCACTAAAAAAGTGAAAATGACTTGTGGTATTAAAACTTCTGCCTCGCTGCAATATAACAAAAGAAAATTAACACTTTGGGGTTGCCCGGGTAACCTAATTGCATCACAACACTGCACACAGGAGCCAAAGTAACTGAATTTTGATGAAAAGGCGGTGATAATTTACAGCATTGAGAAATTAGTTGCCGTGGCGACGCGTTAACTACATCTCAAATTAACAATGCAAGTGTAGTGAAATTAAATATAAATCATATTTTCTGCATAAATTACAGGGGTTGATTAGTGCGGGCGCCAGGAGAGAGAGGTTGAGATTCCAAGGGCCTGTCACATCCCCCTCCTCCCTCCCTCCCTCCCTCCCTCCCTCTTTCTCTCGCTCTGTTTTCTCTCCTCCTATTCCTCAGTGCTACCTCCCCTCATCCTGACTGGTTCCTTTAAAGACAGGGACTGGATTACACCAGAGGACACAACTCAACTTAAGCATATTTGCATTTTTACAATAAATTAATTAACGCAGGGCAAGTATAGCTGGCCTGGCGTATCAGTGGATTTGCATGTTAGTGTGTTATGCGTATGTCCTGCATGCTTATGTCAGCACAAGGTTTTCTGTAGGTATATTTGCACATTTGGAATAATACTGTGTGTGACTGTGTATGTGGTTGGTTAGAAAGAGATTTGTATTTGCATAACTAAGACCAGTGTATATGACTATGGCTGTATTAGAAAAACTTTCACCAAGTCTGATACAGTACATCTCAGTTAAGTGCTGTGTAATGCATTTTTAAGTGCCAGGTAAAAATCTATTATCAGTCACACCCAGTCTTATTAACAGCGCTCACTGCACTATAATGATCCGATTTTAATTATTGAAATCCAAAGCTTTCGAACTTCAAAGGTGCACAGGGTGTACCGTATGTTTAGAGCGCGTCTACAGCTTCTCTGCAACTACAGTGCGCGCATGTGTGTGTAATGGAGTATATGTGTCAGCGGGTGTTAAACTGTTTATGAGGTTTGTGTACTGTAGGTTTAAAAAAGAAGGAAGGGAGAGCGAGAGAGAACGGGAGTCTCTCCTCCCCACGATTCCTCATGTGGCCCAACTTCCCTTTAAGCATCACAAACAAGCCTCAGGAGTGATGTCAGGGAGGGGAGAAGGGAGGTGGAGGGGGTGCCGAGCTGAGAGAGAAAGCTTAGTGCAAACACAACAGCAACAGGAACCAACTTGAGCCATCTAAATTATTCATACACCAGATGGATACATTTCCCCAGGATTTTACTCTAAAACACAGCTATTCAGCTTCCCTATGCATTACTGTGTCTGTTCAACGGACAGCGCAGGGAATCGAGATAACTATCACTTTATCTGAATCGTTTCAAGTCTGATTCATATCAACTTTGAAGAGTGGAAGCCCCTCGACACCACGATCTCACGTTTGTTCTATTCCACAGGCACAATGAAGGAGGAACATGTTCTCTTTCCTCTATCTTCAAAGACGGAGGCACTATGACCTTGTCTGAAGGATATTATACAAATCAGAGAGTCCTCAAGGAAGCATGTCATGCATATCACTGACTACACCTCACCCGCTTGATGTTTGCTCGTTTGCAGCGCAAAGGTGCTGGGAAAACTCACCGTCCATTTTTGTAAAATTTGAATTCACCCAATAGCGTAAGGAGACGTTTGCACCATTTGGTAGCATTATAATCATCAAGACTCGATGCCTATAATGTCTTAATGAGACACGTAACTTAATCAAATGCAATGTACTATCACATGTTAATATGTGTTTTACATAAGAATATATGAGGTTTTATAGTTTCACAAATAAATTCTGCCCACTGTGTTTTTTGTGAACCACTTGCCCCCTTTGACTGCTGCCCCTGTGAGAAGTCAACAAATTTAGACTTAATAAATTCCAACGTTTAACCGAATTTTCAACTTGACAGCTATTCAGTCACGCAACCATGACAGCAACCATAATAGAAGGGTGTTGATAGTTTAATGCCCTTGCTTGCCAATGGATGGATTATCTTTGCGCACACTCCCATGTGAAAATTCCTGACTTCTTTCACAACGCATGCTTAAAACTCAGACACTGTATTTACAACAACTTGATGACGCTAACATTACCAAGTGTTGATATAAAAATAATCATTCTGCGTTTCCACTGTATGTAGCACACTGATTTAAAAACATAAATAAGATCATGTCACGGCTATTAGTGGGCAGCACACTAATCATAAATACATGTTAACGTATCTACCCCCACAATAATTACTATGTGGTATGAGTGCACCCCTCCTTCAACAAATTCAACTTTTAACTCAAACCGTCCTGCCTCATTTTATGGAAAGTAACTTCCTGTGTTGAAACAAGAAGGCTGGGATGACCTCAGTCCCCAGGGTGCTCCACTGCTGTACTCATCCATTTGTGACTGAAGATGACGACTTTTAAAAGGACAAGACATCATTAAGAGAACAAGTAGCCTTTCCAGTCGTCTTTGCGCCCCCCCCACCCTACCCCTGTGGAAGTCATTTCAATGCATTTATACAGAACTGAAAGTGCTTGAGAATGGGAGGGGCTGCGATTTAATGGTCCAATAATGTCTGAGCCAAAGCATAGTTGTCCTCCCAAGATAATACAAAAAACTAACACGCTCAAACTGACCAGTTTGACGATTTAAGAGGCAATTAGGGGGGAGTGATGCACTACAAGTCCAGGGAGATGCAGCTCTATATAAGGTGACGAAACTAAGCAGCACAATTCCATCAAAATACCATATGTCAAGTATGACGCTATAACCACAGACGGCCAAATGACATTTATTTAAGCTGCATCTCTCATAGTGTGGAAAGATATGGTGGAAAGAAACGAAAAGGTCAATAAAAACAAGTCATGGATTTCGGTATCAAGGTGTAAAGGATGCATTTGTCATCCCTACTCGTCCCGCTTTCCATCATGCTATGCTTATAGCTCAAGCAGACGAGCTGCAGGTGTGGGAAGCCCAGAACCACGCAGACCACGTCAAAAACCTGTCAGGAAATTGGCACATATAGTGTCAAACTCTGGATCGATAAGTCAAATTAAATCAGTTTAATAACTGTCCGGGTTCTCCTAAATGTCACATAAGCTACAGTCTAAAAACAGGCAAGACCTTCCCAACAAGTTTAAATAAACGCTGCAGGATAACGCTGGCTCTCCTGCGGGAACCAAAAGCTGGCGGCTTTGAAACAGGAGGGAGGGTATTTTCAGCGGGGCTGCCCAGCATGAGAGATCCTGTATGTCTCACAGCTGAGCTTGTTTTATTGAAAGGCTGTTTGAAAGGGCCTGAACCCAAGACATCAGTGGTCATGTTTGTTTGGCTTGAAGAAGGGAAGCATCCAAAAGCTTTAGTAAAAAGAGCAGCTCAAATTGTCAAGTACAGGAGAGAAAATGAGATGGGTTAGTGCCCATAGCAACTGAGAAACATGTGCAGGGAAGATTTGTACAAATTAATAAAATGGCGTCAATACATCTTCAATTACCACCTGCTACAAATGTTCACAGAACAAGTCTAGCCTAAATGCACTGTGCAAATAAGTAGCAAAAGCAGTGCTGTTATCAGATAATGGAGTCAGAAGACGAGAAAGAGCCTCTGTGAACTTGACACTCCCATTAGGCCACTACTGGAAAGCGCAGTATTTGATCAGGAGATGGGAATTGAGGAAAAATGAACTGAAACTAGATCCCACATGACTTATTTTCCTGTTGGCTCTCAGCTTTAGGTGTCACTCAGACTTAATAAAGCTCTCAGATTTTCATTTTATCACAGAAAATAGACTGGGCAGAAATAAAATCAGTCGGTTTTGCCTTAATGGAGCAAAGTAATGGCCGGGAGAAACTGACACAACACACTTTGTCCATAGTAATACTATCAAAATGAAAGCATATTCACTTCTGGAGTTTTCCAGGAATCAATTCAAACTGAATATTGGCCTTTTTTCACAGACTTTATTTCATAATGGTTCCAACAAATACAGCACTTTGGCAATAGCCTGTCACCTCGGGTGATACCAACACAGCTATTTCACCCTATAGAGTTACAGCGGTCTCTAGTCCACACTGAACCTCCTCCACCAAACTATAACTCTTATTTTATTTCCGCACTTTATACATTAGAGGTACATTACACCCATCCCAGTAGATAGGATGAGTCCACTTTTACACCCAAGTGTTACATTGCAAGGTTAGGTCATTTGGATGGCTATGACCTTTGATGGCTCCATCTTCAATGAAAATGATCTGGTGATCTCCGTACTGACATGCACACGGATGCCCTTGTGCTGTACATTCACACTATGGTGATAAGGCCAGAGCAATTCACTCGGGAGACATTATGGAAATATTCTTTTGAGAATTACAAATTATAATTAGGAGGTAAGGCCACATTTCCCTGTCGTACTGTAGGTAAGGCTGGGTTTGCATGCGAGCAGTGAAAGGGCCAAAAACAGCTCTGAAACAACTTCTGCTTCTTTTCTGTGTCTTCCTTTGGCAGAGTGTAAGCGTTGCGTGATTTTTATGTTCACAGGATGCATCACTTTTAAAGAAGTTCTAAGATCAAGCAAAGTGAGACACGAAAAATTCAAAACTGAGTCCCAAGTGTTCTGGGTTGCGATTAATTATTCTGAGGGAGACAGATGTTAAATTGTGTATGCCCATCAGCACTAAGACTTTCTGAAGATTTATCATTCATGTGAATCATGAATAAAATATTTCCTTGTTGTGAGAAAATGCTACATCTGTTTGGCGCATCATTTAATCCCAACTGCAAGAAAATAAGCACACGTCCGACCTATTCAAGCCCGTATTCAACACAAAGTGGGCAAAGGACGTAAAAATGACACGCTGGGCGATTTGCACTGTATGTAATTACATACAAAGTGTAAACCGGTTCACACTTTATACACTGTGCTCATCAGCTACAGAGTATCAACAATATGTATTAATTTGCAAATAGCATCCCACCACAAAGGTCCTTTCTTCAAAAAGCATCTAAATTAAATGTATTTCATGCATATAAAGCACCATTGTGCTTCTGTTTCCCCCGTAGATGAATAAATATGTAAAAACAGTCAAGCAAGTATGGGAGTGTCACGGGGATCACTGACGAGGCAAGACGGTGGCGGAGGTCGAGCCACAAGCCACCGGGACAGTAGCGTCTCCAATCGCCCCTGGCGACCATCACGTTGCCATGCTCCGGAACAGACAGGCCTGCTCGCACAACAGATGGAACTAATGATGCGAAACAAAAGAGATCATTTCACCGTGGTCCTCCAGGAAGCCACAAAGAGAGGCTTGGAAGTTTGAATGATGGGACCAAGGGACTTGCATGGGGTTAGATATGGGTAGCCTTTTTTCCTGGAGGTGCTCAGATGAATAGGAAAAAAGGCCTTTGATGTTTTCTACAGAATGCGGCACATTAAAAAGGCAAGTTTAAAAAGTGAGAGAAATGGTAATCAACCAAGTTCTGCTGAGGATCCCCACAAGGGATGAGTTTTGTTTCTGATTTTATGGACTTTAGGGATCCTAATAAATATTCAGACACATATGGGACATCAGACATCTGACCCAGGCTGTTGTGATGTTTTACATAAAGTACTTAGCTAAAAAAGATTTCACTAATAATGTCAGTAATAACAACATGTTTAAAGTTGAGCTGCATATTTGCAACATCCAGTTTTTACTCTGTAGAAACTGTTGTAAACAAACCGCCGTCTCCCGAACTGACAAAAACAAATCAAATTTGAGCTGAGGACATTTGCATATCCTAAGGGACAGGATTAGATTTAGAGGTCACCTCTTACGAGCCAGTCCTCAGCAGACATCAATGTAATGTTTCTATGTCAAGTACACTCAGCTGAAGCCTGTGTGAGACCAGTCTGTCTTCCAAGTCAGGCAGTCAGCGAGACGGAGCGCTATGTGAACTAAGAGAAGCCAAACACCTTGGGATGGGATTTAACCAGGACGGAGCAGAGTGGAGCCCAATCCATGCCCATCCACACATGGAAGAGATCACTGGGAAAAGTTCAGCTCCGATACTGACACAAACAGCGGAGCAAGGCCTGTATTAGAGTCAGGTTAGCAAAGATAACGCTATCAGCCTGATCCCCATGGGTACCAAATGCCGGGCCTTGCTGGCAAATAAAGCTACAGTGTCTTGACTCCTTGGCACATTAGCTCTGATTACAATGACCTTCATTATATCAGCTACCCTTATTACAACATGTAGAAGGCGTCTCTCCCCTGGGCCAAGCACAGTGGGGGGAAGAGTAAAGAAAAGTGGTGAGATTCAGTAGTAAAGCTTAAGCTGTCAAAACCAGAGCAAAGAACGATACAGTGAAGTACAATTACCACCTGTGAAAGCTCACCACCACTGACTACAAGCATCTCTTAAAGGGAGTTTGGAGACATAGTTAAATTCATAATGAACAACACTGAGTATTTTGAAATTCTGTAACATTTAAGAAACACATATTGTTTTACAGAAAGAATAATTAAACAAACCAAAAACAATAAACAGTCTTTGCTGGAGCTCCTCACCACAAACCGTACAAACCTCCCTGTAAACTTTATACGTCCCAATACAAAAGCTCTGTAAAAATGCATTTCCCGAAACAACCATAAATATTATGATTTAGTGCAATTTTCTTGAGATTTTATGACTCAATACAACACTTGACTCTTCAAGGATTTTCCTTTCCACATCATATAGGCGCAGCTAAATCCCGTTTAATATGTAACAGTGTTGTTAACCTCAATTTCCTGCCCAGCCTGCCCCTCCACAGGCCTCATTGTTAGCTTCAACGAGCTCTTGGCAAATGCTACCGCTGTGTTGGCGGCTCTCATTCAGTCTGACCACCCTGCAGGCAGGGGGATTCTCTCCCACAGCCCGCTCATCCCTCCTTGAGGCCCCTGCTGTGCATCTCAACCTCCTTACTTGCTGGCAGGTGACTCAAAATAACAGACGTTGCCCTGAGAGAGCCTCTTCATCACGTTCACTTAGTGCTGCCAACACACCCTAACGTGGGATGAGCTGTGCTGTGGGGGTTCTGAGGGCCATCCCTTCAGCCAGCAGGGGGGCGCGATGTTTGTTTTTGTGCTAAGATAAAGGGGGAGGGGGGCAAATCAGCTTGTTTGGATTAAGAACAAATCAGAAGGTTTTAAGAATTACAAGATGCATCTTTACAGCAAGTTAAAACCAAGAACACCTGCAGGAGGCTCAGGACAACATTACTCCCTGCCTCTCATTCACATGTGTCCAAGTATAACTCCCAAGAAAGAATAAAGGGTAAGAATAGCATCTAGCAGCAATATAGCCAAGAGTGCATTTAACAGAATCAGAGTTGGAGTCATGTTGATCCCCTATGACAAAATGCTAAAAAAGCAAATAAAAATGTAACTTAATTATAGATTTATAATGAGGCACTGCGCCACTGCCAAAAACAAGTCCCACACCAAGGCAAACAGGCACCTGCTGAATGCTCCCTGCTCATGGGTTTTCATAGCTTAATTAATCCAGGCCTTGGGGTATCATGACTCGTGTGTTGCTGCTTGTGCGCATGTTCAAGACAATTAAGTTGTTCCATGAAAAAGAGGTGAAACTTCAACACAGAGAACAGACACAAATACTGAACATTGCAAGCTGCATTTTGTGTTTTGTGAAAGTCAAGTCAACGATACAATAATTTGTTTTACACTGATGGAGACAATAAATTAATGACAACTGGGTATAGAGCTTTTTCTTACAACTTAATTACAACGTACTTATTTCGCTTTGGTCCTGGTGTTTTTTCTCATGATGTTGAGAAATCCAGTTCAATCCACTCCCAGTTTATACATGACGTGTTTTTACTCTCACATCTCTTTTTTCTACAGCAAATATTGGTAAACCACATACAATGAGACATGAATAGAAGTTTAAGACTCACCTTCCTCACAATCTGTACTGAAGCTAAATCTGCTGAGAAGTTATCGCCGCTGGCCAACACTCACTCCACTGCCATCTGAATTCTGCAGATAAACATAAAACAGCTGTTTAGCATCACACGCAGTTTCTTTGAAATGACAGATTTAAAGCACCAAGTTTTTAGCCAGATGCACCAAAGATGCTGCTGCCGATCTAACCGCTAACAGTTCGAATTCAAATGTAAAAAAACTTCAAAGTCACACAAAGTTACACACATTTCTAAACCAAGCAAGACCTCTACAGCCCTAAAATGATAGCGTACAAGTCATATTTCATTTTCATGACAAACAAACAAGGCAGTGTTGCAGTTACCGAGGGACAAAAATTTGTTTCTTGCAATCTTGAAATAATTGGCGACCAAAATGAATCAGGAAGAAAGTATAAAATTCACATGACTGCTAATTACCATTTTGAATGAGGCCGATAACTAAAGAGAAAAGGTATTAAATGCAATAATTATTACCATTTCTAATTACATTTCCAATTATGTTACTAATGAGAAAGGCTTAATTATCAGCGCATTGGATAAATAAGAGTTTTGCTTTCTACCATTTGTGATGGAGATGATGATGTGAATACGACATCAAGGGCAAGTCCTCAGATCAGAAACGTACAACGTGAGGCTGCAGAGTCTCCTATCGACAATGTAAGTTAAACTGTATGCACATTAAAACGCAAATGTGACCATGTCCCATGCTCTGAGTGCAACTTCACCCATCAAGTTCTCATAGTCACAAAACACCCTCATTATGTTTAAACAAACAGGTGTAAAAAATATTATATTATAATATATATCATTCACTGTCATCTACACTATTGTAAAACAAACCTTCTTTGAAACTGTATCAACTAAATGTTTAAGGCGGCCTTGAGAATATCATGTGGATGAAGAGCATCAACGTTGAAATTCCAGTGCTCAAATAGAAATAGACACTACCAGGCAGACATGCACGCGGTCGTGACAGAAAGGTCCTGTACTGCCTTGTACCATGTTTCAGACAGAATGCGATTCAGCATCTTGTGCATTTGAACTGTTCAGCTGGTCAATCATTGCTAAAGATACACTATATTACCCAACCACTCCCATTCTGACTGATACCTGTGACCCTCCTCAACAAGACAACGTGAGCCCCATGTGGCTGACAACACTGCAGCATCACAGTCTTAAGAGTCTCAAAATGCTGTTGATATTTCTCACATTCCCTAAGG
This sequence comes from Macropodus opercularis, assembly GCA_030770545.1. Taxonomy (NCBI): domain Eukaryota; kingdom Metazoa; phylum Chordata; class Actinopteri; order Anabantiformes; family Osphronemidae; genus Macropodus; species Macropodus opercularis. The sequence goes on from CM061095.1 coordinate 11,194,998, forward strand.
GCGTTGCTCTACCTTTAGGAGAGCGGAAGTGTTGCAGAGGACTGTGTCTGAGTGCCAAGTAAAGGCAAGATGGATTAGAGTCATATCTTCCACATGGCTGCTTCCTAATCCGACCATCTGAGGTAAACACAGGACCAGGTGAGGCAACGCGCCTGTCTGAGACACCTCTGGAACTCACAGGGATCTCCTCCACACCTACGGGACTGTGAATTCCAACTAGTGCTGAACTTCACAACAGGTTCCAGGAATAATAATGATACGACTGCAGCCAACTATTTACTAAACTAGAAGTGTTGTACACACCGGTGTGTGATTGTACCATAAAAATAAACCTGTGACGGGAGAAGGCGTTGCAAATTACCATTATGAAAAGCAGGGTGGTTAACATGAGTACTGACAGACAATGGCTCCGCACAATAGCAACGGACAGAATATCAGGTGTCCACTCTTAAAGTTAAAGACTATATGCACAGTAGCAAGCACAAGACAGAAACACATCAGCTAAACAACTGATGGACAGCAAGATGCAGAAAATGATGCAGAGTCTTTATTTATACAATGAAATCTTACAACTTTCTTTCTATAGTGTTGTTGTACAATTCAAACCTGAACGTCTGGTTCGGTTCATTGAGTTTTTGTGTTCAAAAAGTAAGCAATACGATGATCGCTCTATGTGTCACTGCCAAGGAATGTTGCTAACTTTATTTTACAAGTCTCTCCCTCTCACCTAGACTCACGACAAGGGAAGGAACAAAACAAACAAAGGAAACAAACATTCATTGTGTGTTTAAAGATGGGGCTGATTTTTAAAATATCTCCATCGTTACGCAAAAACAAGTTTTGATACGTTGCGGCTGTTATGACTGTTTTTCAATACATTTTTCACACATGACCTCACAACATGAAAAAAAAAAACTGTACACACCCTTGGCACAGGTACCGGAGGTAAAACAAAACAGAAGGTTTTAGAAATCCAAGTATTTATAGTACAACTAAATGAAGATTCAGCCTCAAAGTGATGTTTTCCAGTACACTCCAGTAACTTGTACCGAGGACAAATGAAGGTTCAGACTCTATGCAGACCTGCTATTTGGCAAACGAGTGATTATATACTGTAAGTGTTACTGTACGTATGTAATTAGCATGGATTATGAACGCAGTCAGTATGAAAAGTAATACATTATTACATTTCCTGTGAGCTCAAGAGTTGTTCTAATAAGTAGATCTTTTCCCCGCAATGTCATAAAAAACAATGTTTAAATATATACATAGTACACTGAGGTATGCAGCCTTGTCAGAACATGTGAATCATGGAAGTTTCTCAAAAAGTACATATTTTGATTTTGGTGATAAAACAGCGAGCACATGAGCTCAGGTGCGTTAACTGTTAACAGCTTCTCCATCTCATGAAAAGAAATGTAAAGAGAAACTGTGAATTTTTGTAGGATTTCACAATAACCAAGCTAGACCCACAAAATGAAAGATTTGAGATCTAGTGTTTTAATCTGCTCATACCATAATGCAAGAGCATGACAAAAAAACAATCTGAACCTGAATGGTGAGATTTTGTGCTCTAATGTTGCCAACAGTTGCCCTTGGGTGTAAGTATGAGATAAATATATGGTACAATATAAACACACACACACACACCTTTGTCACGCAACGTGACTTGAGCAAAAAGGCATCCAAGTTCATCACTACGCGTCTTATAAGTGTAATGTGAAGCTGGCTCACCTCACTTTTTATGATTTCTTGTTATACTTAATCTTTGCTGACAAAAAAAATAGCTTCAAACATCCTCACAGAATAGTTGTGTGACTCGCTGTCGTTATCACAGTATAGGATGTTTCAGGAAGGTTTAGGGGTAACAGATACAGATCCTGTGCCTACACCATGTACTAGCTCCAGGTCTCAGTTTCCTTTGTTCATAAAGTCAAAGTCCTCCAACCGCTGTTGGACTTTCAACCAACTTTGAAATGACATCTTGCTACTTAGTTTCAGTCTTTGTGTATTTGCACGTGTCTGTATCAGTGTGAGACGAGAGACATGCTGTTTCCTGCTATACTCTGAGGGCACTTAGTGCAAATCAGACCAAATTGTTACTCGGTTAGATTTACATTACATTACTTTGTTTAAATTTCACTCAGACTGCAACTGTGATGTCGGCTCCTGCTTTTCTGTTGCTGACAACGCCGCTTGAAATTTAAGAGCTGTGTTTTGAAGTACTTTCATTTTGTGGCAGGTCGAGCGGAGAGAACCAACTACACCGAGTTGTCACTGCACCTACAGGGTTGAGTAAATAACACCGGACTGATCAGAAGAGGCCAAAAGACAGACGAGAAAACCTTGAATCCTTCTTGGCCAAAGCTGGTATCAAACGGAAGAAAAGCGCTTTAAACCCACTGGGAGAGTTGATGTTCTAATATAGACCTTGGATGGGTTGGTTTTAAACTATTATTACTGTTAGTGGGAGTGGCATTCTATTAATGTTCACTGCCCAACATGACTCTCCTTGTTTCACATTCCAATCGAGCATCTCACAGCCACCACACCATATCCACCACGCGCACATTTGACTCGTGCGTAACAGCTTCTCGTCCAGCATCATTACTGTAATTAATGGTCATTCATTCAATATCAGAATGATTCCAGGTGATGGCCCTGTCAAAATTGCCCGACAGGCTTTTCATGCCTCACATTTCGCTTTATTCAGCATTGAAATACGATGTTTAAATACGATGGGTAGGGAAAAGATATTCTTTTGGACCTAAGGCACGGGGTATGATTACTAGTGGTAAAGTACATGTATACAGAAACAGTTCAGAAATTCCATCAAGCACACCTAATGTGTTGATTGGGGGAGGCTGAACTGGTGCGAGTGTTGAGTCCTGCCAATTTATAGAGATTGTGCGAGTCTGGAGTGTGTACCAAGTGTGGACATGTTGATTATGTATGCTAGGAGTGGTTCAGTCTTTTATTGGAAAATTTACACCCGTGCAGTGATTTATATAAATCAGTAGTGCCCACAAAGCAGTAAAACCCTAATTGTTTCTTCCATTTTGAAAGTCTAGCGTCCATTAAGGATGCAGTGAGTAATAAAAAGGACTTTTAATCAATCCTCTCTTGTTGATGAGTTGATGTGTGAATGGGCTATCTTACCTGGCACTGCTACCATATGTTGATTTCTTTTTCTAATAGCCAACAAAAAGACACAGGGAGATAGTTTAATTGTAGGTACCAGTATTTACTATACAACTTAATTGAAATACTCCGAAGAAAGAAGGACGTTCATCTGAATTGTTTTGGGTCTAATGAGCTGTCGTCATATGTGAATAAAGACGTGCTGAACGAGCAAATTTGCTTTCTGCCGTTATTAGAGTATAGTCCAGCTTTTTGTTACTAGTGATGTAATCCAAAGGCAATAAATGAACTTTCAAAAAATTTCTAAATATAATCACCCCTCTCATTTTCTGTAGTGACCCTTCCTTTGTCATATTAGACTGGCCGACCCTTCCCCGACCGGCTGGCATGGCCACAGTAAATCCTGGAGACCGCTCATGCTAGGGACCTCGGGTAATTAATAAAATCCCCATTACATGCCTTGTGCCCGTTGTTTGCTATTTCAACACCCCATTTGTGCCACGATTACAGTCATTATCAGTCACCACCATTAATTCTCCACCCGATGCCAGAACTGCATACTAATAAATTGGGCTCTAAAATTTTTTTACCTTTCAAGGAGTTGGTGTTGGAGCTGGGCCAGGAAGTGCCACTCCAGATTAGGAGTCATCTGGTGACTCAGAAAGAGCCCTTTGAATGGAAGGCTGCTGCATCTTTGGAGATAGTTCAAATTTCCCCTTTGATTATATTCCTTTCCCCTCCAAAATGAATCTTTATTAAGCTTAAATCCTGAATAAAATGAAATTAGCAGACTGCAAAATATTGCTTTCTTTTCTGACTCTATTCCCTTGTGCATGCATGCAAATTATAATGCTTATTTATGTAAATGAGGTGTCGTCTTTAATTAGTTTTGCTTGAGGGCATTAAAATACATGTATTCTTTCCCCAAAAATGATTTGTTTTGTTGCTCTGTTCAGTTTAAGTTCAAAATGAATGATTATACAGACTAAAAAGGTTTATTAATTCTCCTGGTTTCTTTTTTTCCCCTCTTACTCTTTTAGAGAATTATCTTCTCCACCCACTTCTTGGAAGAGAGTATTCTCTGTGAAATCGAAAAGCCTCTTCAGGCAGTACTCTGAGCACTACTCTGACAAGCACTCGTAAAGGTCCCAGGTTGAAACCACGATAGAAATGCACTTGCACTTATCTAACCTGAAGGCTAAGCTCCGCAGCAGTTCTCCCTATATGACATAGGACTGTACGATACCGTCCTGAATAGACGATTAGTTCAGTTTTACATTCACGTTTTATCCTAAAATGCTGTTTAAAAATGAGAAAAACTACGCCGCGTGTCCATCCTATTTGCATTTGGTTCACACACGACAGATATATACACTTAGCGCGTAATCGGTCCTGAGAGTGAGAGCTGCGTTATTAATCAAATGTTAATATCAATGTAAATTCAGCCAGCCTGGCAGCTCCAGCTGAAATGGCTCAAAGCTGAAGTGATCATGACCTGGTAAATGACGTTCCGGCTGATTTGGGCCTTATTTTAATATTTGTTTAAAAGGATTTGCAGTGTTACAATAAATCTTCCGCGATGCACTGTTTTTATCCATTTACTGCTGATTTACACCCCGCCGTGAGTGGGTTATTGAACAGACAACTGTTTTATGTCACTGTGGAAGGTGTCGTGTCAACTTTGGACAGAGGCAGCAACTGACTTTATTGCAGTATTTCAAGCCACCTCAGCTTGAAAGTGACCAAGTGCGGCTTTTGTTATTGTTCAGCATAATATCAGTATTCAGCATCCCTTCAACTGCTCAGATGAGCTGAAATGGCAAGTTAAGATGCCCCCTCCCCAGCCTCTATGTATGATTTATGGAAAGGAAGCTAAAACCATTATAGCATTTTTATTATTATTGTTCTTTCAAGGCTAATGCAACAATAGATTTTTGCATGATTGATGCATTACACTAAACATTAGAGGATTACATTAACTTTGCATAGTACAGCAAGTGACATGATATTACTTATTGTTATTTTTCCTCCACATGAGCCTACTGTAAACGTGGTACACATGGTATGTCTTTGCACATATTGATTGGTATACAGCGCATACACACCTGGTAGTTGCTTATTGATGCTGCCTCTTTCATTGTTTGTGTTCAGCATTACATTTTAGTGAAAACTCTAAACTTGCTCTTGTTTTAGACAACTTAGACTAAACAAACACTGTACTGTATCAGTCTCTCATCTGCCCCCTTCATTCTGCATATTGTTAAACCTCTGGGCTCTTGTGGGAGGGAATATGGCAGCAATATGCTGATACTTCAATCAGCTGGGAGGAAATTCCACATGTAATGAGCAGGAATTGCAGCCCTATATTGTGAGGTTCCTATCATGAGCATCAGCTGTCAGAGCATCCACTCCATCCATAAGTTTCTTTCATGGCATGTGAGAAAGAAAAGCTTCAGACCACATCAAACTTCTCAAATGGTTCCATGCACATAAAGCATATGCACAGGCAAGGTCACAAGCCTTTGATGAGGTGTCCTCTCACATCATCTTTTACTCCAACAATAATTCTCAGTTGGGTTGTGTAAAATCCTAAGATAAAATCACACAGGACTGCCTCAGTTTTTATTAAAACCTATTGTGTCAGGTTTTTCGTTCAGCCTTGGCTCATAGACAGTATAGACACATCCTCCATTAAAATGTTGCCGCACACTTTGGGGGCCTTTTACAGGCATCTGTGCGTGTGTTTATCATGTCCGGGCCATACAGGCAATGATGGGCATCCAGCCAGCTGATTCTCCCCCCAAGGTGCTAATTTATGCCACTCTAGTGTGCACAATGCTATAATTACCTGAAAACTTAACCTGGAAGCTATGCCTGACAACGACAAGGGAAAAAATGTAATAAAACAGAGCTTTTGGTTCTCAGAAACTCTCAGAGTCTTACAAGACACACTAAAAGGACGTTTAAAGGATATGGCACTTTTCCATTAGTCTTGTGGAAAAATCTCGGGCAAAACACCTGGCGCACTAAGTGCCTGCAGTCTGAACACTGAAGAGCAGCTAGCAGTCATCACATGGCTTTATAAAGCACTGTCACCAACTAAAACATTTCCTATTAACTATGAAGCTTTATACAAGACTTGTCATTTACGGATGATTATTGTTTGGCAACTTAATGAACTACCAAAGGCAGATTTCAAAGCACTTTACCTTGAACATTACCTAAAACAATAAAATAGCTGTCTGTTAAAAACACATTTGATTCAGTTAGTTCTTAGCCCACTGCTCTTTCAGGGAAGTAATGTTTAACATGTTTCCTGTGACAAGGAAAGTGTCTGGAACACAGATGAGGGTTTGAATCTACCTTTGAACGTCATGTTTTTATGGCATTTATTTTTATACAAACATGAATGTTTCTACATAAAGGGAGCTTTTATGGCAGATAGAGAGATCATGTGAGGAACAGGTGAGTCTGCCAGATGGATTACGTCACTGCACAAACAAAAACAATCACGGTAAGAAACAGACAAATGCATTTGATGTGTTCAATGAAACAAGAAAATCATTTCCTAACCTTCCGTATTACCTGTAACTAAAGCGCTCTTAAAATGTTCCCATAGAGGAACGAGTTTGATCACTCGTAAGGAACACAATGTCATGCTTTTGAAGTGATATGTCCATACAAAAGCAACAAAACCACAGAAAATGATACACACAAAAGCGCTTAGTCAAACATCATTTGCTGTAATCACCCCTAGGTGTGGTTGGATTTCTGTTAAAAAACAAAGCACAACTTTTTTTGTCGTTTCATGACGCACATGCCAGGGACATAGTTTTGTGTGTCTTTTGAGGCTTCTGAAACCGAGCATACAGTATGAACGGAATGCTCATTCTCAGACGTGCCTGTATTTTACAGATCCTGATGAAAATAACGCTGGCATTGGCAAAACTGTGGACAAATTCAAAAGGATTCATTTGCTACATAATGAATATGATGTATTTTTTATAATGGCTGAGGCAACGTTCCTTTTCAGAGTTGGTCAATTTACTTAAAGTTTACATGAATTAATATGTATGTACATTTCTGTTCATTAGCATTATCCACAATATGCATAAGGAGATACCAGAAAAACTCAAGGTAAAACGTGAGAAAAGTTTCAGTTGAGAAAACTGGCTCTGCAACTTGCTCTAGTTAAGAAAACAGACAATTTATATGCGGGAAGACTAAATGTGTTCAAGAACACAAAACAGGACAAACAGGTTCAACTATTATTTACCGAAGACAGATAATTATTCTTATAAAAGTTTTCAACAGTTGGATCGGTAAAGTCGAAGCCAACACAAAAATCGTGTACACTGACAGAAAACGAATGCTGCTCATCTATAACAATAGGACATAACAATATAAATTAAGCTTAAAGAGATATTAAAGAAATAGAAAGTGAAAAGTGTGGCACGTTTATACGACATTGTTGAACCTCAGCGGGAAGTAAGAAGTTCAAAATAATGTTACCCACAATCCCTACTAACTACTTCTGATGCAGCTGGCAGGGAGAAGCCACGTCTACAAAAGTGATGTGAAACAAAACTTGTGAATGTAACTTTAATTGAATATCATACATTCTGGCCTTTGGGTGACTTGTGAGAACAAAGGTCACCAGGGCAGCTCGTGTAAAAGATGTTTATAAGACATCATCATCAGACAACAGTACAGTGAAGGTGTACAATATAGTGAATACCCAAAACAGCAGCACAAACAGCATCCAACCACGTTAGTGTGCCCACCATGGACATTTTAATGAAAATGTGTCAACCAAGAATATATATAAGTTTCTGTGGACAGTGACACCTTAAACTGATCACGAGGGCGTGAAATCAATGTCTTCTAACTGTTTACTTGTTCCTTAATTCTTCTGTAGTTGTATTCCTAATTGTTTTACTCATATCTAAAATGAAAAAGGTCATCAAAGTGAAACAACTTTTTTTAAAACTCAGTCTAGGTCTCAAAAGCCACAAGAATTTGAGAGAAAACAAAATGCCTGTCAGGGCGAGCATACACAAGGCAAAGGGGGAATCTGGCATGGTCTAAGCAAAGTCATAAAAATATTTTCCCTTTTATTTAATGTCATCCATAATTCATTGCCAGGAAAAGCTAATCAATAGCACCTTAATGAAAACTTGAGCCATATTTTATTTTGCCGCAGAGAAGTCCCGGATCAGCATTTGTTGCCTTGTTATGTGCTGGTTTTTACCCTTGGGCTGTTTGACAGATGTGCATCACATTTGCAGATATCTTAAATATTTGCTCTCTTCAACCACATTTGCTTTATCAAGACAACGCAGACTAGGTGGGACATTTCTGACGGCAGCAGTGAAGATTCAAAGAAAGGAACGTGATCCCAAACTGTCAGGTATCTTAATGCGTGATGGCAGCTGTTACCTCAGCTGAATATGGCAACATGCAAACAAACAAACAGAGTCTGCACCGAAACACTGATACATTTCTGATGCTTTCCACGTGTCACAGATTTACTGCAGTCCCCAAAGAGTCTCGGTTCATATTAATATCAGATTGCGAAGAGCATGTTGAAAAGACATATATACTGTATTGCATACTGAATACCAACACAGTATCTATTGCAATCCACATTATATTGTAAAACATTATATTGTAGCTGCAAAATTATCTACCGTTCATTGTATTTGTGTTTTTGTACCTGCCTATTTTAGCTGCTTAAATGACAGGCACATATGACTTCACTTAAAATTCTACAAGTGCAACATAAGTATAGTATGACTGTAGGATTCTAACTTACTCAAAGAATTTCACAAGCGGCGTATACGTAAATAACCTCACAGCGCAGAATATTAAGAACTATACTGTATGAGAACAACTGCTTACACCGTTATTGTTTTTTGCGGTTCAGTGCAGTTCACTTCATAAATTAAATTAATATTTGTCTAACGTATCTGTCACATATAATCACGTCAGAGTGGCGTTTAAGCAAAAAGGTGTAAAAAGCGGTAACAGAGCTGCTTGCAGAGCGCCTGCTGAGATGCGATGCTAATTGTTTCCAGTGATCCTTGTCTATGTACAGTGTGCTCTGTTTCCAGTCAACTATCTATGAACCCTGACTACAATTACAAGGGAAAAGGTCATTTTTCATGCTCTGAAAGGCATCCTAATGAACTGGATGCCACCTATTTAACACTACTCTCCAGTCCTGAAAATAGTCTTTCCATATCCACTGACAGCATGCTTCACCTTGCCTGTGAACAGAATGAGATGTTTTTGTTTTGCCATTTGTGTCAGGGGCAATGACTGCAAACCCTAAAGAAACGTGTTTAATGCCTGCATTCACAGCAAACAGTTATTCATCAAAAAAATAATAACGTCTCAAAGGTCAGATCATAAAAAACAATATCTGCCCTCTTTCTATTGCCTAGTGCATTAGTTACTGCTGACACCATGAAGAGCATTTTGGTGCCACAGGGGCCAGTTAAAAAAAGAGAAAGATATCTACACAGTACTTTGAAGAACATAGGAGTTTGGACTCTTTATGTCTTCATTTTTGTCCCTCTCTGATCCGCATACATTGTGAGTAATACTGCAAGTCTTCTCATCAATATTGTATGACACGTGTGTATAAAAAGCTGTCCAGTGGCTACACGTCGTTTGCCTGTATTTGCATCGTCAGCCGGGGGTGAAAGGGTGGAGACCTGCCAAGTGTAAGGCGCTGGGCCAGCGCCACGACAGCTGACTGCTGAGGCAGGCCATGTGTATGGCGCTACTTCTCACAGCCAACATCCCAGATCAAGTAAGCCCTAATCACAGAGTTAATAGGTCTCTAATGTGAAAATTCATATTTCTGCTCTGAGTGTTTCATGTTCAAAAGGGACTACATGTCATTTGGCATGCCTGCATAAAACACTGGGGCTTCTATCACTCACTGATTATTGCAATGAGGAATTAAAGTCCCTAAACACAAAGCGCCCAGCACCACATTGCTTTAGCTGTCAGATTTAACTAGTGCAAGTGACCGCGGCCTATACATGCTGAAGGAGGAGGAATCATATTCAATTAGTCAGACAGAAATATTCTGTCAGACATGCATTCATTGCTGATTAATTAAGACACAAGTAAGCATTTTCCATTTCATCAGAGCCCATCTCTGTCCTTACATCCGCCATATGCGTCTGGTAATTTACACTCAACACTTCTACACCTGAGGTAACTGACAATGACGAACACGTTGCACCGCTCCGTTAAGCCACAGCCAAAGCGCAGGGTGTTTGCCTAGGTTCTCGGTGAAGACTAGCTGAAGGAGGCGGTGCTGAACCGTCCTTTCCCCCTTATGGCACACTGCGTTTATGCCAATCCCTCAGGCCATTTGTTTGCAGCACTTCCTTACCCCACAGCACCATGCATAATGCAGGAATGAAAATGTTAACAGTGGCAAATAAAATCGGCAAGGTGCCCCCACAAATCAGGGCAGTTTAGGAGCACATTTAATCATCCACGCATTGGGGACAACGCATAGCAATTAATTGTGGCATTTCAAAGAAGATCAGGACCCCATTTTTCCAGGGCCCTTCAAGCTTCTAACTCAGTTTCCCAATTCGCAGCAGCAGCCTCTACGCGTCTCTTCTCCAGATTTTGGACCAACTGCTTTAGTGTGTCTTTGTAGCGTCAGCTAATTTGTTTGCTTGTTTAATGTCTCTTTGCACTCAAGGAGATGATAAGAAATCTCCAGTAGACAGTTGCACCGATATTGCGTCAACACAGCCCACCCAGCACCACAAATAACAAAAAACACCGGCATTGTTTAAAGAGGGTCTCCCATGTACACACACAAGACGTAATCCAGTCTAGATCATGCTCCAAGACAAACAAGTTAGAGCGCCATATGGTGGTGTCAGAAAAATAAATAATTTACAGAAATTCATGTGCGGTGCGCTGATGAGCAACCGCAGAAATATCAACACAGGCATCCTCATGCTTAACCCTTCTAATAAGAACTCTCAGCAGGAGGGCCACAAACACACAACCGCAATATTAAGCCTTAACTGAATTGAGAACTACTTTGGAATTTCAAAGACTGGGACTGGCAACTGTCTGTGGACGTAAGGACAGCATTTCATGCAGATACAATCTGCAGTGCCTTTCAGCACTTCCTGAACACGAGACAGCCTAATCTAATAAACTGGGGGGGGCCAGAATCTGCTCAGGCTTTTAGCCCAGTGCCAGCGTGCCTCCTCTCACATCTGACTGCAGTCAAAAATCCACTTGTTATTTTTATTTCTGTATTTTCCCTGAGGTGCACTGTGCGTGGCTTGAGTCATCATTGTTCAAGTCTTTAGAGTAGGAAAAAAACACACGCGCATAGACAAGCTGGTGGCAAGGTTATAGTCAGTCAGACAAGGGGGCACTCGTATTCTGCCAACCCCAGGGAAAACTCACAGAGGGCTCCGGAGAGCGAGAACAGAGATGTGCTGTGTTGCTGACATGGCAGCCGTCACGTCACACTAACTGGTAAGAGTGATGTGCACAGACAGCAGAGATTTGGAGAATACTGTAGTGGCTTCTATCTTAAAGACGGAGGGATTTGTGGATTACATGACCCATTCTTTCTTTATAACTAAACATCTACAAAGACCCAAAAAGGAACAAAGGCAACGGGACGCAAAGATATAATGAGCATCAAACAAGGAAACCACAGAAAGTTTACAATGTGTAAAAAGCCAGAGGGATCTATCTTATTTCAAGTAAGGTGATCTTAACGCACCTACTCATCAGATACAGGAGCCACAATCTTTAATTTCTACTACGTTCTCATTCTCAACATTCTCAAACCTCGAACAACAACAAAATCAACAATAAATGCATAGATTTATGTTTTATGTATAATATCTGTTGATTGCAGTTTGACACTTGAGACGTGCCATCTGTGGCAGTACGGGAAAAGTTGTATATTATTAGATTTGATATGAGCAACACAGGTAGACAAATCAGGTAGAATTGTGTTGGGATTTATATCAAAGCAGAACCGTCACTGATACAAACAGCAACGGTAGCAAAGAAGCAGAAGAAAATTAAGATATGTGATATTTATTGTGAGAACACAGGCATCACCTTCATACTGTACATACATCCACTCATAGACATAGCTCCTATACTGTATATTCAGCTGTTACCTTAGATAAAAGCTAAAAGCTTTATTTCATGTCTTCATCAAACCACAGTCAGTAATATTACAAACTGTGAAGACTATGAAGACTTTAAAACTTTAAAATGTCGTTGGCATATATTACTCCGTCTTTCAAGGACCACAGGTACAACAATGTCTTTCACAACACTTTCATGACTTGTGAAACTGCAGGCTTTTAACATGATGCGTCTCTCTTTAATGTGCACATCAGAACAAAGCCAGCAACAGAATAAGCAAAACAAAAAAAAGATGGCCCGAGTTGCTCCACATTCATGATAAATCACTGCCACTTTTATAGCCTCTAATAAGTTGATGCAAAGCCATTTTTCTTCCTGCCCATCGTTCAAACATTTAAGGCATATTTACAAGGAACTTGTTAAAATATTTAATAATATTTAGTGGCAATTTCGAAGCAGCCTGTCACGGTGAAATTTATTGCCTTTAAGTGTTTAAAAAGGCAATGACATGAATAACAAACTGTCAAAATTTCCTAATTTGCATAGACAGGCCATAACTCCTACTACCTTGCATTAAAAAAAGAGGTTTTTAACAAAACGAGTCATAAAAGAAGCATTCAAACTGAGTGATGGCAAAGACTCTTCCACAAAGTCGCACCACAGAGACAGCCCCCCCCCACTACAGATGCTTCAGAGATCAAGTCAGCCAATAAAAGGACATATATTCTGCTGCTTTGACTTATTTATCCTGTGTGGATGAGCTCAAGATGGAACATCTCCTATAGGCAAGCTTAATTAATTGTGATAAAAGGGCTAATTCAGAGGCTGCACAAGAAAAGTGAGCCAAACAATAATATTCCCCACAAATCATCTATGCCGTCAAATATTTCCTCCATAACTTTCTAATTCAAAGTCCTTCGGACGTGAGGCTTTTGTTAAAGAACTCCGCTGAGGAAAACAACGATCCAAGTACCTCTGCCATTCTGTCCACACTCGGAACTAAAATCATCAGCTAAAATTGCAGCTGCTCAACACTAAACTCTCTTGTCCTTTGTTTGACTCAACAAGATGGTGGCCATGTTTGATGCAGCTTCTTCGAGCAGATTCAACAGTTTTATGACAGGACTCAGTGACCTGGTCCTGCCCTGGCTGTCCCAGTCAGAAAAGAGCCCCAGTTGACACTGATTGCAAGGCTATGAGTAGTCTCTCCCCTGTGCCCTCTCAGTGCAACTCTAATTAATAGCCAATTCATCTTCTCTGATCTGAGCCAGCACATGGAGTAATATATCGTTAGTTTGGCAAGCGAGCTATTAAAGTGTAATAACCAAGTACCAGCACTCGATTTGGAAGAGTAGCACATACTTAACCATGAAGTGGAAACAATTAATTTATTGGAGGACCTCCTGTAACCAATCGTTTACTAGCACTCACACTGTGATGCAAAAGACATCTCCTGTTGTGTGTGGCACAAGTCAATGACATTTTGGGCTCAGTGCCTGAAACGTCTTGCACTATGAGCAGTTATGTAAGCCTCATGCAAGCACCGCCGTCACACTAGAAAAAATCTGAAAAGAAAGTTCATTAGGGCCAATTTACAGGTTAGCCTATGACATTAGCAAGTATATCTTCAAGGTGAATGCAGGCTCAGCTTAATGTTAAATGAGATGAATATGGAAAACTGCTGTACAACCTCTATGAACTGGACTAGTGAGTAACTCTACACTAACCTGCAAATGCAACACTCAATAAAAAAATGTATTCTACTTAGTGATAAAATAATAATAAAGTAATTGTATTTTTCCTATCTTGGACAATTAAGGTGCATATGTATGTGGAGAATGTGGCTGCTTCTTTAATTATGCACCACTGAACGGTAAAGTCGACTTTGAAACTTTTATAATTGCAGGAAATCAATGAAAATACATAGGACTCACTCATGTGCTTTTGGCCTTGCTCTAAAGCAAAACCTTTAAAACCCATTATTCTTTTTTGCAAGAACTAATGACGTTTTTGTGTCTTCAGCTTAACACACTAATTGACAGTTTTTTTGGAGGATAGCCCAGATGGAAAAATAAGTACCCCCTTAAAGACCCAACTCCCTTGCTCATTCCCCTAGCTTTAAGTCCCTTATTAATTAAACTTTCACCAAGTCAGGAATTTTTATTAAAAAGATAAAGTCTGCTGTACCGTAAAACTGAACTAGCCTATTGTCTCTGAAGCTAAAATTTTATTTCTATAAATAAAAGACACTTTTTAATACCATCATTTGCAGCAGAGGGACTGGGACTAAAGGATCCACCCAGCGCAGTAATTAGAGAGAGATTTTCTTCCCGTACTACTCTAAAATTGGTCAGCTTTAACCAATACCCTTTGCTCCAACTGAATAAATACTCTAAGACCGTTCACGTTAGCATCATTGGATATTATTTACTGTAGGGTAAACAGAGGCCGCATCACCATGCTCTGGAGGGACTGAAGTGTAAATATGTGCACTGCTGTGTGTCTAGCCATCTCAGACGTCCTGGCAGACTGCTGTTCAGAGCGGAAATAAAGCTACAGCCAAATATTGACTGCAGCTTTATGATCAGCCATCCACTTGATCAATCAAATCCCTCTTGTGTCATTAACTTTGCAACAATATTTGTCAATCAACAACAACATATGACAAAGATTGTGTTGCTCTAGGTAGGCTTCCCTCAAAAAAGCCTGCTTGGTTCTTAATAATAAAAAGCCTGACGAAGATTTTTACAAATGTTCAAAAACATATTTCTGTTGTAAACAATAGATGAACAAAACAAATGAGCATTACAACAACGCTGTAAGACCTTGTCTCGGTTTTTATCCAGTTCCAACCTTTTTAATAAAATTATTTAACATTAAATGACAAAACAAATGACTAAAAATGAAAGAAAATAAAAAACAGTTTCAAAAACATTCAATAATGAGGATGAAATACTGAAGACAACGAGACCAAACCTACCAACCACAAATGTAAACCATAAACGTGCGGCCTTGGGGAACTTAAGATCTTAAGGTACTTCTCTGATGAGCGTATGTGTATAGAAGGTGCTGGAGGTCAACACTACATCTACTCGCGCAACTGATAATGTGCAGGTTAAAACAGGTTATGTCAGGATGTTATGATACGAAGATGAAGTCCACACTTACACACAGAACGTCCAATACATCAGCAGCATTAAGGTGCCAGAAAACCAATGCATCATCCACCGAGGACCATAACGGCAGTTCCATAGTCACCGCTGTACAGCCAGCAAATCACAGCCAATTAAGAACCTTTAAAACTTACAAGTCAAGCGTCACTTGTTGTGCTGTCTATAATGCGGTTTTATGGATATGAAGCAGCTCAGGTGGCTATATTGGACCTGTGATGAATGTTAAAACTTTACAGGGAATGTGGCCTGAATGAGATTGGTGTTAAAAGCTAAACAGAAGCTTTGGTGCTCTCAGTTTTTCAAGAACACAGAGGAAGAGAAAAAGAGGCTTTAGGAAGTACATAATCCAAATCTGTCATTTCATGAGAATAACGCTTTCTACTTATTCTGAGAGATAAACAATTCAGGCCTGTTTCCCAAATTTTTTGTGTCAGTTTTCTGTTTTCTGCTAACGAGATGTCACTAATATGTACTGGAATGCTGTGTGAACAGACAATTTGATTGGCCATGAAGAAATTAATGATGTATACCAAATGTGGGGGGACAGCCTCTAAGCGCAGATTTTTGTAGACAAACATAGCTGTTGACAACATTTTCCACCCAGTTTGCTGTTTCTGTCAGGCTGAAAATCTAAAATTAAGAGCAAAATGTTTCCAAGGTACCACAACCGTTAACAAATCATGTCTTATTAGCATTTTGTCGCGTTTGGTCAAATTGTAAGGACACATTACTAAAAAATGCCACTTAGCAAGAGGGAAATCATAATTAAAAGAAACAGTTTTCTGGCATGCATGTCATTTGTAGAACAACTAATTTGACTGTATACCTGAGCTCCTTTTAACTAATTACAAAAAACTGAAATAAACATTGCCTGCTGCCCATTTACATAAATGCATCCTCTGATTGTGATGTGAATTTTGCTGTATTGTTCCTCTATGCACACACAGCTTATTTGAGCTTAATTTGTGCCACTGTGTCTTCCTGTGAGCAGACCCCAGTCATCTTTAAACGGCTCCATTTAAAATGCAATTTGATTATCTGCCAAATTGCTACCAAGTCTTTCCCTCCGCTGCTTGGGGATGGGGGGTAAAATTTTTAATTAGCATTTGTGCATAAAAGAGAGGTCTTTGTTGCATTTTGAACACGGCGTCCCAGAATGACCACCACTTTCAAAGAGTCATCACCCAAATGATTTCTAACTAATAGATCCAAAGGGAGAAAAGCAGTCCTGGCACAAACGGGTGGGGGAAATCACAAAGGTCTTCGGTGGCACTGAAGAAACCCACAGGACGCAGCTTGTTTAAATAATCCAAAACTTTTCTTTAATCATAGTTTAGGAAATTGGCCGGGACCTTCAGCGGGAGACAGCTGCTCTGCCCCATAGCCATTTAATGAGATTCACTGAGGGTCTCCCTTAAAATATTTACGCTGTCCCATGGCACAGCAATATTGTCCTACAATGGGGAGATAACAGCCAAGGAGGTGTGTTGAAGTTCTCCTAATCAATTTGCTAATTACTGGAGCAGCTATTGGAGAGACGAGAGGAGTCCCTTCTGGCAAGCTGTATTCTAATAAACGCTGAAAAATTTATTTACTCCGTTAGCCAAGAGGAATTCTGAAGTGGGATTACAGCAGGGAGCTGATTGAGACAGAGCTGGGCTGTGGTTGAGGTCGCAGTCAAAGCAGCAAGGAGAGGTCTCCACACATAAAAGGATCTCTCAGGACCTGCACCTTTGCATCTGCTCTGGAAAGGGAGATGGCAGCCTCACAGACTTGGCACAAAAAGACCTGAGTGCTATAGTTACATATCAACAAATATTAATGAGTCTTCTGGTTCTTGCATAATAAAACAGGTAACTGTGTGATATAATGCATATGTATGCAGTATTCACACTGCTCTGCCTGCCAAAGAAAAACGAATGTACAGTACAGAAGTGGTAAAATAAGACAAGACAGTCACTTAAACAGGCGACATCACAGCAGCTAAGGGAAGATGTCCTACACAGGGCAGAGAGCAAAAGGCCTGGACATTTGGCCAGACGTTAGGTTTGTGTGTTTGAAGCCACCCTAGTGCCCCTTGGCACAGGCTGACCCTCCCTCCTAACCTCTGGGACTGGGGGCGACTCTGGACCTGTCACGGGACACAGTCCACAGTCTTGCCACAGTCTTCAGGGTTGGGGGCAAAATCTGCTCCACTTCTTCAATCCCACATTCTCTATAAACCTCCTTCCCCCCACCCCAAGGCTTGTAGCCAATAGTAAGTCACCAGGATCAAGACAAGGCAAAGGTCAGCATAAAGTGGGAGCTGGAAGGGCAATACTTTAGGATAATCACAACTCACTACAGGAACTCCAGGACAGCACGGATCAACTTCCACCCTGAGGTAAAGGGCCTATTACTGGACAATAGTATTTGGCATCACAGCAACCAAAACTACTATTTTACTACAAACCCAGATCAATGGAAATCTCATTTTTCTTTTTATGTTAAGCTTGCCCAAAGGGACAACACTAAATCGGCGAATTTCTGAAAAATATAATCAAACTGCCACATGAAACTACCTTATTATTACAAATCATTTGTAACCCTGATTAAATGAATACTGCATGATCCCAATCATGCCACAAAGTGTAAAACGATAAAAATCCCACAGGTTTTGTTTAACTGTGTGAAATACCTATTTGACAACAATTTTAATCACATAATATCAGTGATACCCCCTCATGACGCATCTTTTGTTGTTGACCTGATGCGAACATACCCACTGAAGAAAACACTGGCCGATTGTAGCATTTACCCCTTTTTTCATTTTTCCAATCAGTGTGTTTCTCTCCAACAGTCCCTCCAGTGTAACTGAGCACATGGATCAGGACACAGTCCCACAGAGAATTGATGCAAAAACAAAAACACACAAAAACCTGTTGCTGTGACATTTTGTTTCCTCTCACCTCAACGCACACGACTCACAATGGACCGGTGTGTGTTGAGATCGCCATGGTGATGGCTCTCTGCCTCCCAAGGCTCCCTGGAGGGGGTTGTAAGGTTGGTGGTGGGAAGGAGGGGGGCAGTAATGGAGCAGGTTGGCAACCGTGCTTCAACCAAACCGCAGTCAAATTAGCAGAATAGTGACGAGATTTTTCTGAAAGCATTTTCCATGTGTAAAATGGAACTATTCCAGCCCAGTCAGAGTTAAAAACCCAAACACAGAGTTATTGTCATCACAGCAATCACAAGGGTGACATGTTGCAGAGAACGTCTTTTACTCCTTAACCTTTAAAAAGGGCAAAAACAGAACAAAATGGTTCATGAGCAAAGGTCTGAGAACATCTGTCTCTAGGTAAATCATCCTTATATGACAGAAAGGCACAGAGATGGCATTACACTGAGAAAGACAAAAGGGCACCTCCCACTCTACAACCTCAGCTCAATTTGCTTTTTGGAATGTTGTTCCTTTCTTAAACAGTTAAGCCAACACACAAGACCAAGTTGAAAATCACACACCTCTATATTTGGAGACTATGCTGTGGGTGACTGTCACACACTTGTTCTATTCCTCTAAGGCTACTCATTCATTTAACAAACACTAGTTTTATAGGGAAATTCCTTGGACTAAAGCCTGACTGTTTGGCCTGGCACAGTGGATAGATTCAAGTATTGACTCCAAACGTTTTAATGTAGAATTTTCAATAAAGCAATAATCCCAAACCGACTTTAACAACAGCCAGAGCATTGAGATCCTCACTCTAAAAAGCAAAACAAAGGTGATTGTGCTAAAAGAAGAAAAGGTTTTATAGTCTGTTTTCACATCATTGCATGACTCTGTACTCTAACCGCACAATTAATAATCATTTTTATGTAATTCAAACCTCTATGACAGCAACTAGCTGCAGGTAATGCCCCCTTTTCCTCTACTAACCTGTCTGACTATGACCATGCACTACGTTACGGAGTATGGAAACACGTTCTCAGACCAGCTGTCAGTGATTGGAGACGGTTTTCCTTTGGTGATCATCATTTTTCAGCAGAAGTTACACAGCTCATTTATGCACAGGCAAAAACACGACTACTGCGGGAGCACGCCACACATTTACAGCACAGTCAATACTGCTCATCCTTGTGATAGCGATGAATACAAAACTCATAATGGACAGGGAACAATACGTTGCTCAAAAAGAGAAATTAAATTGTAATTTACCTGATGACAGACGCTTAATTCCAAATTGAACAGAAACTGTGTCTTTATATTAAGCATGTGCTCATAAAATGACATTTCTATACAACTAACCTGCAAATGCAATTACATTTACAGTATGTAGGCAGCATAAGTGCAAAAGGATTGCTTTCTATCCTGAATAGCAAGCTGCAGAAATGTAATAATAGGAGACAAGGTTGCTTCATATACACACAGTGATCCAGCTTAAGAGGTATCAAATGTTCTTAGACTGCAATGTGTAGATTAAAAAAGGCTTGAAGACAGACAAAGTGAAAAAAACACTCACTGTGCTAATTACAGGAACTTTAAAAAATCTCCTCCTGGTGTGGTTTCACTGTGGATGATGATTAATGTGCAAGACAGTATCACATGTGATTTGATTAATGAAAAGCAGAGCTGTAGTATTACTGACACTGTAGAATGCACAGGGTGATACACACTGTACTATGTGCGTGGTACAGTAAGTACTGCATTGGATTTCTATTAAAGCAAACATGGTTGAACAACCACTTCAAGTGACTGGTAATTTGTTAAATGACTTAATTGGTCACCAGTTCATCCAATTCATCTTAATGCTTGTTTCTGGACCACGCCCAAAGAGTAATGAGTCAGACGTGCATTGCAGCCAATGCTTACATTCAGCACAGGAGTGAATCCCTCGATGTGCCAAAGCCCAGACTGTCCTGCTTACATTTTTAAATCGAGCATTGTACTCCTCACCTGACAATTTGTATTTCATCTACTGAAGTCTTAGGGCCTACACCCAGTCCTGTGGCTACCACAGCTTTTCAGTCTGATGCAGGAGTGTTTACTCACTAAATGCCAGGTGGTGCAGGCCCTGAAAAGCTACAGGCTGGGGGAAAGGGCCTAACCTTTACACAGCGTCTAAATGTCCTCACTTTCTCCTTGAACATCTATCCTTAACTGTGCTCCTCTGGTCCCCTCCCTGTCCCAAAGTAGCCAGCTGGGAACGACGCGCATGTGCTGACGTCCCTACTAACCTTGGCCGGTGTAAGGATTACCGTGCATTTACACTCAATGCTCCTCCTTTCGTTAAGACTTATTAAGAATGATAATGAGCTCGGAAAGGGGCAGCATGTTCCTTCCTCAACTCTGTGGAAGCTCTTCCCTCTGTCTCTTTCTCACTGTTCACTTGTCTTATTCCTCCTCTCCATCCTTTCTGCAGTCTGTCTTTCTCCCCCAGTCCATGCCTCTCTCTCTTTCTGCATCGTATTGAAAGGACCCAGGACAAATTACCAAAAAGGCCATTTTCATCTATGAACTGCAGGATTTAATCGATACTTATTTCATGCCTTCAAAATCAACCCTATATTACTGTTGTCTGTGTGATTTGTTTACTTTGCTCGGGAATATTCCTTCAGTCGAAGGGGGGAAATGCACGGGATGCAATTCACCTTGAACCTCCATTATATTGGATTTCTCTACTGGCTGATCAAGCATGCAAAAAGGACATTTCCTCAGCACTAAAATAAAAACAATAATGATGATTAAAAAAACATGTGTGCTATTTGTGCCGGTGTAACCGTACGTGTTGAAGGCAGTATATTTTTACAAGGCAAAACACTATGGTTGTGGTAATGTGGATTTGTATACAAAATCATTACAGTGAGGGCAATTGATAAAGCTTATGTGCTGGGAAACAAAAGTAATGGCTGCTGAAGCCTGTCAAATGCCGCCTGGGATTCCTGAGGCTTATTTGACATCAAAAACCTGAGGTCCACAGCCAAGGTCAAACAGTAAAGGAATACGCATGGGTTTAATTCTACACATCCCTTGACAGATGCGGGTGGGTACTTATGTGACATGGGGCACTTCGTTAATTGACAGGGATACAAAAAATGAACACGTGAAGCATCACACACTGATTACACAGTGAGATTTTCAACAACTAGCCCAGTAAAGTATGCACAACATTTCACATGTAATTTTAGTGAGAGGGAGAGAGACAGGGAGGGATCTAATCAAAAGGCCTATAGGACCACGTCAATAAACACTGAACTAAACACACAAACCAAATTGCAATTAAAATGGCACAAATGAACAATCAGCATCTCAGCTTTCTCATCGCAGGAGGTTTACCCTACTCTACTTTCACCTATAGTGGGCATGAAAATTTATGAAAGAAGGATGGCAGCGAGAGCGAGTCAAAGAGAGGTAGAGACGGCAGTAAGCTTGACAGATGGATATTGCAGTGTCTCATCAATGCCGAAGAGAGATGAGAAGCTGCACCACCGGTCTGACAGTGAAGGCTGGCGAGTGTCCAGCTTGAGATGGACCTCTGGACAGCGGACACATGCCGTCACATTCCAGAGTTACACCAAGGGAGCGTGCAAGTCGAAGAGCTGGAGCTGATCACTTTACAGCTCTCTTTAGACAGAATGCATAAAGGTGCATCTACAGTAACCCTACAATGAACTGAGGTGAACTGTTGTATCACCTGCTGATGGTGATTATTTCTGGGCCCCTCACAAAGAACAGACGCTACTACAGTAAACGTACCTTTGGTCTGGATAATGCTTGCTATTCATATCGCACAAAACGCATGCTGATTTCATGTCTAAACATGTGTTTTTAAGCTCGCCTGTTTAAGTGTCAAGTGTGTGCTTGCTTTGCATGCATGAATACATCTGCAACAGTTAGGCTGCACAGCTGCTGCATTATGAGGGTATTATGGAAAATACCTCAAAAGCACACACGACACACATAACGAATCTTTTTCACATTAAAAAATTACTGAATCTACACCTGATCAGTGAGACAAAGATTGAAAGCGTACAACAGGACATCAAAACTGTAAAATTGAAATAAACTTTCATGTTTACCTTGTGTTGTACTACCAGTGGCATTTTTAATATAGAAGATGGCTTTCCATGAATGATCTGTTTAACCAAAGACAGGGGGGAGAGAAAAAAAAGGGATAATTAATTACTTTTGTGAGCTATTGCACGGGAGAGACAATAAACCTGCCTGGTCGCCATGGATATGACATATTTGCTCTGAAAACAACACAATAATTAGCAAAGGAGAAAGATCCGGCGAGAATATGAGAACTCCGGGTTTAAAGTGCCAGTGATCTATTCCTGTCCTTATCTTCATCCCTGAGAATAATAACACAGTGACAAGCACGTCGTACAGACATTTATAAATGCATGAGAGAACAAACAGTGACCCTTTACAAAAGCATGTTAAATTAAATCTCGCATCATGGTGGTGTTTTGTAGTGATCACAACTAACCAAACACACAAAGTGCGTACAGTGTTTTTAAACAGATTGTTTGTTCACCAGTAGGTGGAAGTCAGAAAACCTGCCTTACAGCCACTGCGAGCAGGAACTGCAGACAAAAATTATATTTACCTTAGCAAATACAGTCTGCGCGTCTACGTGTGTGTGAGTTTGTGAGGATGTGCTGCACCAAAGCGGTGTCCAACCTGCAATTTGGGCAGTTGCTTATTTATTCCAAGAGGTTAAACAACAATGTGATCTTTTAGGGTGATATTTATTTATGTCACTTATAAACAACAGCAGGCTGCAGATCTGAATAATTAGCAGATGTCTCTGATGAAGTCAGTCATAATTTTAGCTACTGACACTACAACCTCAAATAATACACACGCAAGGTGAGAGCGTTTTTGCAAGTTATTTACAATCTTAAACAGCAGAACTTCCGCATTCTAAGCTTTGGATGTTGATTGCATTTATAGTAGTTCCTCTGTTTACAGTAAATGATACTGTATAAAGGCTACTAACGCTACTACCTGTTTGGTGGCCACCGGCGCAGTTTCACTAAGTTTTTCTAGACAAAAACTGTGACTTTCGGTGAAGTCGCACCGCAAGGTCGCTCATTTGTGTCATGTTTTTGAGAAGTGTCAGTGGACCGTAGGTCTGAGCAGCCGAATAACTCATAAAGCACCACAAACCAGTCCTGTATTCCGGCGTCTCGTCTAAACCTTGTGTTTGAAGAATGAGAATATTTCAGTTCGCTTAGAGAAAAGTATGAGGGCGAAAAGTTGCGCGTATCGCTCTCAACTTTACAACGAGCCCGGCGTGTGGCCGCCTGTGGCTTTCTTTCGGTTTGTCCACGCGCTTGAATCGGGTCGTTTCGCCCGTTTTCGAAGTTTTCGGACGGGCTCGGTCCCGTCGCAGGTTATTTCCAGCGGGTCCGGTGGGTTCTGTGAGAGGCGCTCCAGACCGGCTGCTGCGTCGAGCCTGACACAGCCGCAGCGTGTTTACCGGGAGCTCCTCTCACATCCAGGCTCCGGCGGCACTATCGCGACTTTAACGCCTAAAAGTGCTCAGGGATGCTCGCTTTCGCTGTCGCCTTCTGCACAGCGGGATGTTTGGAAACGACACGAGCGTGTACAGTAGTTGACAGGAAAGGGAAAACTCTTACCTGGGCTACTTCGCTGTCTTTCGCTGACTTCCAACTTAAGGGACGCGGATGTCTACAGTGAGAAGTGTCATTATTAAAGTTGGCTCTTTTTTCAGTTTTTCGGGCTTTATTGTAGCATTTTCTAATTTCTTACAGGGCGAGTCGCCCGGAAGATCTGCCCTGGAGACCGGCTCCAAGTGGGAAGAGGAGTCCTTAATTGAATTTCTGGGGTTAGCAGGTGTTGCTTGGAAAACGTGGACTGGAGTTCATCGGTCGTCTCAGTACATCTTAATACTACTATACTGTATAGCTTAGCTTTAGTCCTGCAGTTGCTTTGATGTTTTTATTTAATAAATAAATAATAAAGCAGCGAATTTTACAGCAGGTGACTAATGCTCTTCCCATGCTAACTAGTTAGCTCAATTTAGGTTGGCAAACTAGCTAGTTTACAGCACTGCCTAGCTTAACATTTAGCTAGCATTGAACAGTCAAAATAATTCGCCTTTCTATTCAACTGACTTTTTTTTATTTTCCGTCGTTTTGTTGTGGACAGAACTTTACTTACTTTAGCCTTCCTTGCAAATTAGAGACACCGCTAATCAGGTAAGTGGTGACAACCGACAACCTAAGTCCCGCCCCCGCTCCAGGTGGCTGTCAATCACCTGTTGCCATTAACTTCACACGCTGAAATATTTTTTTGAAAAATCAGACCAGCCCAGTTATTTGTCTTCACCGCAGCCGTAGCCGTTGAATTTTAGAGAATAGGTCGTAAACGCGTTAATAAATGAGGAAGCAGAGTGAAAGTTTACTGCGTAGATACAGGCAGTGGTCAGTCATTCATTGAACACCATGAAATGTAGTAGAAACGGCCTTTTTTAGTGACGTTCGTCAGGGGGAAGCAACTGCAGTCACACATACTCAACTGGCCACTACTTCAGTACAATTCTGACAGTCTCTACGTAAATCTCAGATTTCTGCTAATTCATAGTTTTGACTGACAGCTGGGTTATCTAATATTGAAGCCTACATACAGTACTGCCTGATAAGGAAAACATTTTTTCTCAGCAGCTTACACCTTGCTGAAAATACTTGCGTGTTCTGCTGCTGTACTAGGGTACAGCCTAAATGTAAAGTATGTACTTTTGCTCATGTACGTAGAGGATCTATATGGGACGAAGGAGAGCAATGCTGAACTGAATTAAGACTGTGAAGCCAAACAATGAGCTGAAAGGAGCTTCTAACCACATTTAGTATTCTCAGTTGGTTCAATACCGTGAGAGAATGCACAAACAGCACACAGACTGATTTCATCTACTGTAAATGTAGTAATTAGTGCTACAGTTATAAACTCTGGGATTAATGTCTCATTTATAGCTAATATGGTTATGTTTGTGACATAATTGATATTTATGCATTATTAAGATCTTTAAACTAAAACATTAAACAGTTTGATATTTCACAAAAAGCCGAGTTCTTCTGTGGGTGGTGTGGTTTTCATAGTCACAACAGCTGGTAACAACATCCTTTACAACAATCCACTCAAAGTTCCTGTTGGCAGATCACTAATGTCACCTCCTCTCTTTGTTTGCCTCTCTCCTGCTGCCTAACACACATCAATAATATACTGTAAAATATTCTGAGCATGAGACTCCTTGAAGGTATTCCAGGAACAAAGCCCATAGGAACAGTGGGGCGATAATGTATTTTAAACTTGAACTTTCCTTATCTAAATTCTGCAGTCTTGGGAACTATTGACAAACAGATTATTGCCAATTAGCAGTTTTGTGATGTGTCCTGTTGTACATAATAAAGAATCAAGGGGATCGATAGCAAAGTCAACTAACAAGGTACCGTAGCTACCGTAGCTAGTGCTTTAATCTCTACCTTTCATGTAGGGCTCAGGATTGTGACCTATTGCCTGGTACACCTCCTAATGACGGGCTTTGTTAATTAATTCATATCACTGTCTCACTTTTAAAACTCACTCTATTTAAACTAAAGGATTTGAATTTCAAAATGACCAGTTTCCCAAAACTCAAGGTTAAGCTTACACCATCTCTATAAATTCATAACCTTTATGACAGAAATTTAAATACATCTTTTTAATAAATATTGTAGAGCTTGTCCATAGGTCACACTGATCTCCTTGACCTGGCTGCATGTTGTTGTAGAGTGTACATACTGTGTTTAATAAGGCCTAACATCCCACCTAATCTCCTACAGTACTGTCCAAAGCATCAACATTATTACTCTGTATAAAGCTAAGTATGTCAGTGATCAGTTTTTAAAAAGCACACTTTATAAGACATAAATCTACAAGTTATTATACTGTAGCTATTTTATGCACTGTACCTTGGAATATCTTATATATACTACAAACCCCCCACGGTCACTGCAGAGGTCCAAGCAACCCATCCATCAGTGGGTTCCTCCTGATGTTGCAATACTGTGATACAGAATAATAAAGAAGTGAGAAAGACCAGAAAATCAATAGATTATTCTGCAGATCGCTTGATTCAGTAATGATCCAGTCCATTTATCGCCAGCGCTTGATTCATAAACCCTGCTCTCAAGGGCGTACCCACCCCACCTCTGCCCTGCTGACTCCTTTGCCATTGGTAGTACTAATTATAAAACATCAAAAGCTAATCACGCAGCAGTCCAAGGGTACGTAAGACATGCAGTTTAGCCAAACGAAGGAGTCCATTTCATCCAGAACACACTGTACATGCATACAGCTGACAATGAAAAGCTGTGTTTAAGTACTGTATGGATGTTGAGTTCAACCGTCTCCTAAAAGTTGTGTCTGAATTTCGTACTTTATTTCATCCTGTATTTCTAGACTAAGCAAATGTCCGATGTCATCAACATGACACAGCTGAGCAGTGAAAATACAAATGCGAAAGAAGTAAATGACTGAAAAAATTAGTCCAGGATGAAGGGCCTGTTGCGTAACTGTCTATCAATACAAGGGCATGAAAACAAACTTTTGCAATCTAACCACAATTTGCAGCTTTTCAAAACCAAACTGCAAATAAAAAGCCAAACTAGACAGAGAGCAGTTGGCTAAGAGCTCTGTGTGTCTGCGCCACTGCAAATACCTGTTTTATGTTCATCAAAACAAGCTCAGGTTTCACAACGTAAGTGATACTGTATTTCTGTGAGCACAGTCAAACGTGGGTGTGACTTTTTGTCAGGTTTTAGTGGAGTAGCAGTGTCAGATGTTTTCTACTGTATGTGCAACCAGCAGCGTCGCACAAGTCGTGCTGTAAAAACACTTTTAGTACTTTTGTGGCAAAACTGACATTTTAATAAGCGCAGGACACTCGTGCCTCCAAAGTGTCCACGGGCAGGAGTCTGAGCGAGGTCGACTTATTTTCAGTCACATTGCATGAGGGGGCCATTGAGCTGGCATTCACCTTAATTAAACAAAGACATGTACAAATGTCCTTTAGCAGGTGGCTGTCTTATAGAAGTTAACAGTGGTGGCAGCTGCCTATGTATGGTAAACAGAGAACATTTCTGAAAAGCGATGGTGGCTGGTGAGGCTGGAGGGGGAGAGGGGAAGATTGGACAGCTGTCACCATACCCACCTCACTGTGCTGACTTAGAGCTAACGCTCGATCAAGCCTTTGTATATATTTTTCCAGTGCATTTCAACACTGTGTACACCTAGTGTTTGAGGCCGCACAGAGACACATTTGGTGTGACAGATGTACGTGGCACATGAGCAGCAGAGGGCAAGAGCTGAAATGCCTTAGCCAGTGAATTGAATTCTGTCAAACTTCTGGGGTAAGCATGAATTTCTCATGACCTCAAAG
This sequence comes from Macropodus opercularis, assembly GCA_030770545.1. Classification (NCBI taxonomy): domain Eukaryota; kingdom Metazoa; phylum Chordata; class Actinopteri; order Anabantiformes; family Osphronemidae; genus Macropodus; species Macropodus opercularis. The sequence continues at coordinate 11,222,902 of CM061095.1, forward strand.
AAAAAGGCACACGGTGAAATAAGAAACTATTCTCTGAAGCCGTTTTATACCTTTTGTAATAATGAAATACACTGAAGTGTATTTTTACAAGTCTCTGTGGACGTGGTTGTTTGTCTTCCCATCCAGAGTGAATGTGTTTTTCCCATCTGAGCTATTTACATGTTAAAACAGCAGACAATAAGAAGTAGGTGGTCACTTCCTCAATCACTTCCAACAGGAAATTAAGGTGTGGGTCCTCTATGAAAACTGCAGCAATCGCACCAATCTGAACTTTTTTCAAGACAAACTGTATATTCCGAGATAAGATCTATTTTTAAATCCAGAACAGTAATTTGAAATGTAGGTCCGTGCTGCTCGAAGCGTCAAGACGCCGCCGGCTGCACGGCGCATTCACACGTCAAAAAAAACTAATGCTACCTTCATCAGGCCTGGTCACTGCACCATATGGCGATGATAAGATACGCAGGTAAAATCTAATTTTAATAAATTCCTAATCAGCTTGGAGGGAGACTGAAACAACATAGTTAATGGAAATGTGTGTAGTCAGCAAGGTCTTTCACAGCTGTGGTCTTTAATAAGATTTGAGAGGCATTACAACAACACTGCAGTCAATGTCATGTTGAGCTGCTCCCTCTGTCTGTAACTCCAGCAGCGGGAAGAAGGAACAGAAAAATAAAGGAGGAAAACATGGCCGTCTGTTTCAAAAGGGCTGAAATCTGATCTCTGCGGGGAGAGGCACAGTTGATGGTACTGTGTAGTCCATATCATCTCCCTCTGATCATTCATGCTTTCTAATTACATAAGGTGAGCAGGGCCATAATTTTATCGTATTTGTTTTGCATCACTGCAAAAACAGAGAACGAGGGCTCGCCAAGCTGCACCAATTTACTTCGTTTCGACCTTGATTAAAAGAAAATTAATTGCCGCATCTCTCATTATGTCGCAGGCAGCATTTGATGACGCGAAAGGAAAAACTTAGAAATCAGATGCAAAGGCTCAGAGGGAGTGTGAGCTTGACCTGGACGTGCAGGAGGCAGCGCGCTCCTCTAACGACGAAAACAAACAGGCCCGGGCCACACGCTCGTCTCTATGACAGATAAAGGATGTGATGAAGCTGGAGTATTTTATTCTGCAGACTAATTGTCTATATTTGTTCTGTAGATACCTAGAACACTTAGGGGCACGTGTATTATACAGTACTTCTTTCTTTTTCAACTGCAAACGATTACTTTAAGACTCGGATTATACAGCAGCAAAACAAGTCACATCATGCAGTTGTTACAGATGTGCCACTTACAAATAATCACAAACCAAATATCTAAATCCTATTTATGTCCCCCAAGCCCCTGCAGCTCCTCCCCTTTGTAAGACACCATATGTCTCAGTGGATCAACTTCAGAGGTTTTTAGTAACCACGGTGTATGATTACATGAGAATTTCTGCAGGAGAAGGCCTCCAGGAGGAGTAAAATTCTAAATGCTATTTTTGAAATGAAATTCTCCTTCATGTGGCTGCACCTGTTTCCCTGGGAGAGTAAACAGAGCAGACGCCTGATAGAGCGGGCCTGCCCCTGACACACACCTAATTCTAAAATATTTATTAGCTTTTGACACTCTTTAAAGCTGCACACTGGGACAAAGGGGACTCCCTGTTCCTCTTGCATTTGATTGGCTATACTTACTCCTTCCTCCCGCGTCCCCACTGAACCGTTTCTGTTGCATATCTGTGACTGACATTAAACGCAACCACTGATCCTGACCACTCACAGGTCAACCCGACACATGTTTCTGCTCTTAGATCCCATCGACAGTGCTGAAATGAATGTTTTGCTGTTGTTGTGAATTTGTGAGCATTTAGCTCATGTAAGCATGTGTCCTTGCTCGCAAGCATGTGCGTGTGGGGACGGATCTTTATTTGGCATGCCTTGTCAAGCCATCATGGAAGCAATGGGGACATTTGAATAATTGATTGAAATAATGTAAAGTAATCCAGTCAGCTTTCATTCTTGGCTCACCTGCGCCTAATTCTAAGACTGCTCTCCGTTGACAGGGGACGGGGAGGGACATTTAAGGACATGGGAGTGACACGGAGGAGAACATTTTACCCACCATTACCCAGCGGCTCTAATTTCTCAACTGTTCTTTCCAGCGACGCTGTGGTAAAATAAAATGGCGCGTTAAACCATGTGTCTGCAATAATCACGAGGCGCGCTGTCGTCAGTAGAAGCTACACTTGATGCCGTATCCACTGTACTTTGCTGCGTTTTCGTGGGATAAGCAACCTTTGACATGAATCCATGTCAGAATTATTTCTAGTGTGTTGTCTTGAAGTCTATTTCACAGCAGAAATGCTGGAAAACTGGTTTTAAGAAGGTTTCCCATAACTAGTGCACAGTGAGAATTCTTTCTAGGAAGTAGGAATGTACTTCTTCTCACCGAGCTTGAAAGTAAATATTGTAACATTGTTTTAAGTAGACGTTTAATCACATACATTCACACTGGGTAAGAAAAGATGGGACTTACACACTCTAGGTGTTTGAAGAGTAAAGCACATCAGTCATGCATGACCAAGCATCTTTATTTAGACTGTATCTGAGCAAACATTTTAGTTTATGACTAACACTTTGCTTCCAAAGTCTCCTTACAGATATTTTTTACCTTGTTTTTGTGATAGATTTTAAGACGTTTTAATCGTCTTGTGTCATGTGGAGAGAGAGAGAGAGAAACGCTCTCCTGTAGCTCCAGGTGTCTTTACCAGATGCGTACAGACCCACCTGAGCTTCACTTCTGCCGAACACCAGCACAGTCCTTTTATTCCACAAATACATGAACCGTTTCGTCATTTTGTAAATATTTTTGGGAAAATCTGTTTACATACTCGCTCGCAGTTAAATCACCATGCTGCACAACAAAAACACCGCATTTTTAAAGTCTGATTTGGTTCTTGCCTGCATGTTTACACCTTGAGCAACAGTAAGAGCTGTAGCAAGAGTATAAAGGTGCTTAACTGTGAGGCTGGGTGTTGAAAAGAAGTTGGTCCTTCATAACTTCCCTGGCAACTTCCACAAATCCCCCTCCCACTGCATTTGTTGAACACCATAGGGACGAGCCGTGTTTTCAGTGTGTCATGTTGAGTGCTGCTGGATACAGTATATCACCTGATATGGCGTTTATCCTTGAAAGCTTCATTGAATACATCAAACTCCCCTGGCAGAGACAGAACTTGACATGTCTGTCCCCACTACAGCTGCTGGTGTGCTGTTAAATTGATCTTCTTTAACACTTCATCATAATTTAGAGGAGGTGTACAAAAGGGAAGCGTCTTTTCTAAATGTAAATTACCAACTGAGGTGTTTTTTATGCGGCGCAGCAGTTAATAGTTCGCCCTCCTCTCCTCGGTTACCAAACAGCACCACACAAAGTGTTCGGTTTTAGGACACGGGGGTCACACCTGTTGTGGAACTTGATAGAAGGCTTATTTATAAACTTTCTGAGCTCTAAATTCCTCCTTCAGAGAAAATGTTGACACGCGTCGAGCGAGCGGGGTCAGATGAAATGCTTGTTTGTGAACACACACGCAGCGAGTGGAAAAGCCATATAAATCAGAAACGAGAAAATTAACAAGCCATCAGATCAGGTGGACTGAAAAACAAAGTCAGCTGCTACTGCCATGAAACCGCATTACGCTGTGTATTCAGAGTGGCCTTTGCAGATTCCTTGTGGTTATTAGACAAGACGAACACTGCGAAACGCTGTGGTGTTCTCCAAATAAAGAGGGCAAAGTAACAATCACGTCCAGAAGAGAGCGTCTTCATTTATGCCTAAATTTAGGAAGTGCCCCCTGAGATGTCTGGGTGGGCTCATGTGACGTAAGAAATGCAGAGTGGATTTCAAGTATAAGATGGAATAAGTTCTAGCTGCAGGGCAGAGAGCTGAGGTGACCGATTGCACGACAGGTGCTTGATGAGTGTCACACATGTGCCCCTTACATTTGTTTTACGACATTTTAATTGCATACAATTGGACACATACTGTACATGAATCAGTGCATTACTATTTCTCACTAACTGTGGTTTTACTGTCTGTGTCTTATAATATCATGTACGTTTTCCTCAAAGAAAATATCGAAGGATTATTAGAGATGTTACAGTCAAGCATCATTCGCAGAAATCTGTTCAGCTTCAGCTGAAGGTCACTAATAGAAGGATCATCATATTCCGCTGAGCCCCCCGCTCCATCTATCTTGCTATGCTATGTAATGTAATGTTGTTCCTTTAACATTTAGCAGGGTTCAGGTCATTCTGCACTGGTCAGGAAGTTATAAGGACCAGATTGCAGACAAGTAAGCAGATACTCCACACTTTATTATAGACATCTGGGTATAATATTAGTCATCTGTGCCAATACCGGCAAAGCTAACAGGCAAACCATGTGACGAGGCGCAATACCAGACAAATCGATGGCACAAAACAGATTGCATTGCAGTGATTCCCTTTGCTGACAGGCCACGGGATAGTTTTGGCTTTTAAAAAATAGCGACATCTTTTAAGGTGACCCCTAGAGTGCTTCTTATAAAATTACAAGAGACAGAAATCCATTTGCAACTGTGCTATAACACCGAGATTACATTGTTACTTTAGAGCCTTGGTGCAAATTAATTTGAGGTTCATTTCATGTATTATATAAATGGATGGTGGTAGGAAAATTAAATCCCAGTATTGCGCATTTCTATATATTGTTTTATTTCTGTAGAGGGTGTTTTGGATCACTGTGCTTGCCTTTCAATTGGCCAGCAGGGCAAGGTTCCAGCAGATTTAACTCCGTTATAGCCGCGGCTGTCAAGAGAGGAGAGGGACAAAAACACTCACCGATGCACTGTTCATGAAAATACATGTATGATAGAGAGAAGATCGCAGAGATTAATAGCTGTCACAAGTCTACTACCTCTGCAGCTTGTTTGTGAAATCTGTGTCTGCGGTTCAGTAAACCACTGCAGATGAGCGTGCTGAGAGTGGCCTGCAGCACAGTAAAAGAAAACCTCTATTATTGCGTGACTTTGTTTGCTTTAGAGTTTATTCCCAGCTAATAATCATGGTGTAAATATAGGCTGTCAAACACGGATATGCTCCTCCAGCTGAAAACTGAAACACACAAACTTCATAGTGTCTTTCAGGGCTGATGTGGAGAAAACTGAGTCTGTGACCTGCACCATGACACACTGTTCTGTACATAGCCTACATTAAACACACATTTCCGTCACTTCGTGAGTTTCTATCCTGTACGTAATGTCACAGCCTGCCCCGTCAGACGTCACCGCTGAGCACCGCTGTCTCGCTTCAGCCTTGAAAGAGTTACTGTAAAGTTGTGCACTGCGACTGGGCAAAGCGCCGTTACACCCAACACCAGCCACACATATGGAGTTAGAGCGCCGCGTGTCAATAGGGCAGCCCCCAGTCAGGTATGAATATCAGAGCATCTCATGGGCTATCTAGGGACCTTGGAGCCATGTGTTGACATGCATTGCACTGTTAGCTACATCGCCTGGTCATATTGGGGACAGGAAAGAAGTGGCGGAACAGAAGCGCTCCAGATGTTCTTCATCAGTGGGCCACAGGGGAAGTCTGTTACCGCAACACCTGGCTCATTGTGCACGGAGCTCCGAGGCAGCGATGACGCTCTGCCGCTCGCTGCTCGCTGGCAGGACGGGATCCGCTGTTCATATGGACTCTGTCAAATAAGAGCCACTATGGAAACTGTAGCAACTAACTGTTGTATAAACATGTGCATGTGCATATACTGTACAGCTCTGACAACAGGTTTGGCATCATGTTTATTTTCTAATATGCACTGTGCACTAGAGTTTGAGGTACTTACTTGAAACTATGCAACCAATGGTTTATTTATAACCATCATTCACCTCTTAAAGAAGCGAATACTGTGCATAATACCTAATATTACTGCTGAACCTTTAACTGCTGTTGTCATTGTTGCTGACTACTATGTATAAGAATTATAAACACTCAGCTGCACCTACAAATAGATGTGCAGGATTCCTACTCAACTAAAAGATGAGAGCAGGGAAAGTGAAGAGGGCAGCGACCCAGGTGAAAAGTGACAGATGCCACGCTCAATAATACCAATGTTAAAATCTCCTTGACCTGCAAGTCATCAAATAGCAACCCCAGTTTGTTTCATATTTTGCTTTGCTGGATCAATGGTAGCATAAATTCGGGCCCAATGACAAGAATAATTTAAAACAGATCTATAAGCGATAGAATGCTATTCCCTGTGGTCACAGATGCGTTACAATTTTCTGGATTGACAAGATGAATCTTCTAAAGCTTCACCGAGGAAAAACGCACGCACCCTATATTATTAGGCCTGTGTGTGCACCAGCGCTCTGTTTGGTGGCTCTGAGCTTTTACTTGGTGACTTCAAGCACATATTGAGAAATCAATGTTTTCTGAATTTCTTAGTCTTTTCTGCTCTGATCATCAAAGGTAGGAAGGACAAACTGTTCAACATACCTGAATAAATAATAATATCAGTGTTTCCCCCACGTTTTATGACAAGTAAATATGTTTTAAATAACCTCCTGCAAGAAAAGCAATGAATGCCTATGAAATAGCATTTAAAGTAGATGCTGTTAGCAACTAACAGAAATCCAGACACCTTCCTTTTTTGTTTGTGTGAATTTAGCTGAAATGACACATCTGGGCAACTTATCAAATCCCAAACCTGTTCAAGCCAACACACAGACACCATTTCCCTGCTTAGAGGACAAGATTATTGGAGTTCACGCTAATACTGTTTTGCAAAGCATAAAAGCCTCTTGCTGATAAATATTAATTTGAGCCTTCATGATGTATTTGGAAATTCCAGCTAAAATGTCACCACATGGAACATTAATGTAATATTTCAAGGCCTGAGAGCAATACTCATATTGATTGCATTTATTTGACTCAGGGGAGGAGAAATAATTCTTCAATGTGGAGACACATCTGGTAGCCAAAGATGCGATGCAGGGAATGAGAAAATGCAAAATAACAATAAAAAATAATAGGACTTGTATTTAAATGCATTATCCCAGCATTGTTTGGATACCAGTGCCTTATTATAGCCGAGAAAAGACAGATGCACCCAGGTCTTTTACTGCTACCTGTGAAAGGTTTAATTTTCTATAAAGTGTTTAATACCCAACAAGAAGAGAGCAGATCGTTTGCATTCAGCTATTTGCTCCCCTACCTGCTGCAAACAGCAGGTCCCCTGTGATAAAGCTAAGCAGCTAAATGACAAGAGTCCTGGGAGCGTCTCCGTTTGGTGCGAACGCTGCCTTTTCTTCACAGCACTGGGCTGCGCTTTGTCTGTGTGTGTGTGGGTTTGCGTCTCCACATCTGCGCGTTTATCCGGGGACGCGTTCAACTTCAAGGCGTTGTCACACAAGGACCGTGTCCTTTGTTATTAACGATCCAGACCCGCAGCGGGTCGAGGCGTCTGACTGTCTTTGCGCACAGTGAACTAAAATCTAAGCAGCAGCAGCATCTTGACGCTCAGTGCACGTCATGGACTGTGTTGGTTAAATAAGCAACATTTGGAACAATATTCGTGCGTTTTTTGATAAAGACAAACGACCAAAGCAGCTCGATGCCCATTAACTGTCACGATGAACGCGCACAAATTCCCAAATGCCAAAACTTTATACAATTTTATACAATTTTCATACAGTACAGTAATGAAGAATGATCTATTAATAAGTGAACCCTCAGCCTGTGTTCATTCATGGGGTATTTACAAAAAAATATGATGTTTACCACGCGAACGAGTTGTTAGTCAGACACAACTACCGATTATGTCTTCGTGCGCCGCACAAACAATAATAACCGAAGCGCAAAGTAGTCGTGAAACGTCCTGTTCTGCCGTTTTCCTCTGTGATTACCATATCCTAAATAATGAGACTGCGTCTGAAAAGCAGCTATGCGCGTGTCGATTTTTGTTAAGATGTACTGAATAAGAGAAGTGCTTGTCAAAAACTTTTCTCAGGAGAAAGCTTCTCCATCCTGCGCCCCTGCGCCCACAGCACGGCTAAAGCGCCTCCCACTGGCGCATCTCAGTACCGGAGCTGCGCTGCGCTCCTCGTCCAACACCTGAGCGACTTCTTCTCTTGTTATCCTTCCCGTTTGAGACAGGGTTACAAATGGTTTACCGATATTACCTTCACCTTATCTCACAATAACGAGGCAGCAGGAACAAGAAGACGCAGACAGACACGCTGGTAAACTACACTACGCACCTGAAGAATATATCTATGGAAAATGTTCCTTTTCATTTGGTTTCTTGTGTTTTCATGGTAAAAATTAGATGCCAGCTAACTTAAATAAATCAGACAATAAAGGCTTTTCTCATTTGTCCACATTTAATGGGACTTTGGGGTTGTTCCCTCTGAATGAGCCTCTACTGGCTGTTGTTTATGTGATTGTTTTCAAAAGCATTTAGGGCAAATTGTACTTTTACTGGCAACTTTACAGTGAAGAGCAACAGGAAATTTAGAAGGTAGATGATTCCTGCTCTGAATCTAAACTACTTGACCAGATGAGCCACCAGGACAGTTCGATCCTGTTACATCCGTCGGTTTATTTTCTAAACAAACTCTCTAAAAAGTGGCTGAGTGAAATCCTGCAGGGCCTACTGCAAATCAACTGTTCTCATTCTTGTCTCACTTTTCATTAAAACTTTTGAATCGGCACAGTAGCGCCGCTGAAATGTCCGGGGGCCCTTCCTGCGTGTTTCATACCGTCAGCAAGCAAGAAGTTTTCTGAAAATTCACAACAATAAACATCCAACCAAGGATATTCTAAATAATGGATTTACACAAGAACCCAAGACAACGTCTTCAAAAAGCAAATACCTTTTATCACCATCTGTAGCCGGCACCTGGGAAGTGGGCTTTGTGTGCAGCAGAGTGAGGAGGGAAATCACAGTTTTGGCGCAGACAATGTGAGCATTTAAATAAGAAATGGAAACTGAGCCCAACTGTTTACTTATTACTCAATTCCCACACCAGCTGATGAAAGCAACACAAAAAAGAGCAGAAAGCTGAAAGAGACACTTTTAAAGATGGAAACACGCCAAAGCAAATGAAGCAAACAATGTCCGTATACGACGTGTGTTAAACCTGCTTCATCTCAGTTCATTTCGCCTGGTCCTGAACTATACGTGACACAAAGCAGAAGCGTGTACTGCTGGGGCTAGACGGGTCAGCCAGGCATCAACAGCAGCATCAGTAAAGTGGTTGCACCGTGGCAGGTGATTTAATGGTTGTCACAGCAGCGGTAGGAGCGAACAGAGACAGGATTCCAGTCAAAGCTAATATTTGTGATGAATCACTGTCACTCCAGAGGTAAATGTAACACTAATAGACACGGGGAGATCTACTGTTAGCTGCTTTTGCTAATGAGCATATTCTTTCTGAGAGGTGGTGTCACGTCTGTGAGCTGGTTCCATACAATAAGGAGAGAAATGAGGGGGCTTATATTGGATTGAGTGTAATGAGAGTGTCAGAGCTGTGAGGAGCTCTGTGGTGGAGCTCAGACTTCCAGCACAGTGAGGCCTGAGAGGCTGGAGGACAGGCTTCCCACGTTACGCTGTGCAGGTGCGTGTACTGAAATACTGCGTTGTGCTGGACTGACGAGCTGCGGGCAGGTCACTACTGAAGCAACGATTTCACAGCACTGGCAGTTAATGAGAGGATTTCTAGCTTTCCTCAGACACCTCAACAAGATTTATAGATTTATTTATCACTTCTTATTTATTCTTTACTTGGGAAGCATCTTATTTCATAGCTGTACTGGATCATGCACTATACCACACTTTAATACAGGCCTTGTAATTCCACTGAAATTTTATCACAGTGCACATATTTAAATTTGACCTCTCAGGATATTCCCTTTTTAATCTTAAGTGTTGTTTTGTTTTGTTTTTCACTTGTGGTGTTGACATGTTACCTGAAATTAAAAGTCAATCAGTCTTAAAATTTGGGCCTTAATAATAAATCAGCATTTCTAATACTTTGTCTTACTTTGCTTTGCTCTGTTTAGTAGAGACCGAGCATCTTTCAGAGACACTGGCCGTGAAACTCTTTCTTATCCAGGTGAAAAGACTTGCAAATGTTTAGTTTGTGAGAAATCTTGTCTCAAAACACGAAGGTCCAACACTGAATCAGGTCATGTGCACTTGTTAACTTGTTACAAGCATTTTAGAGACAGACATCCTTTAAACAGAGAACCAGGGAAGTTTCTCTTGCTGTGACGTCCTCTGCTGCATCTAGCCGCACAACAAACACACATTTCCTGCGCAATAAACCCTTGTGTCTGAGCTAATGTAGAAAAACTACAAAAACACATTAACATCATTTCTCATACTACACTTCCACTGTTTCCAGCAGCTTCAGTTGAATCATAGAGTCAGACAGCGATTATATTTCATTTTCAAGTACTAATGCCAATGTAGATTTACAAATGCGCCTATGCAAACCAGAAACCACAAAAAAGCACAAGTCACTAATCTCACAATTACTTAGTCCCTTTGGCCGTCCACCCAGTCTTTGAACTCTGCCTTGTGAACTGAGCGCGCCTTCCTCCACTGAACGAGACGTGGCAATACCATATGACATTGCTCAATCCTCGGGCTATTCCCTATTACTCTGCGGTCTGTTACGTCTGCCGGAGCCAAAAAATATCCTAAAGCCCATCAAAGTCTGACGGCCTAATTTGTCCTGTTGGGGTCTCACTCGGTCCTCTGCATGTGAGTAACACACTGGGCCGCTTCGCTCAGCTCTCCCTCCCAACACATTCAGCCCAAGCCCTCAATTGCTTGTTTAACTTGACACATAATTACTGTGGAAATATTTGTGTATTTTGTACGAGTGCCACAGTCTGCATTGCAACCGACTGCCAAGTCCTCACAGCTCCCACTGCAGCTATCGCAGCCAGAATCCCTGATTAAAACAAGATGCTTTCATTTGGGCCAGCTTTGGAAGAAATCACTCCCAGAGACAGGCCTCTCCCTGCCAAGGCCTACTGCTCTAGGGTTTGCCATGTGTGGCAAAGCCGACATGCTCATTGTACCAAAACAGCGTTTTCTTTGTTGTTGTTTTGCATGCTACTGAAACAAGCGTCTGCTATCAAAGTGGGACTCTGACAGACCACAGTGTAGCTCAGCCAGTGCCACTCAGGTCAACATGAAACATTGCTCTTAAAACTGGAAGGTCTGTTATTAAAACTCCATGAAGTCTGAGGTCATCGCTGTAATTTTTACAGAGAACCCTTTAATTCTATGCTCATTTAATAACTCTTTATATTAGGATGACTGTTAAACAGAAATTGTAGCCAGTGACCAATAATTTCCTCATTATTTTTAGCTTTAATGCATGTTTTTCTTATGATTTTTAGGGCCACTGCGTTGTATTATGAACTGTGTGTATAGATTATTGGTGGTTATGACATTGATTATTTTAAAAGACACTTAAAACAAATTCTACCTGCTCCATGTATTTATTGTCTGCATTTAGGGTTTTCTAAAATTAAACACGTGGATTTTTTCATACTTTACCATAAACCTGACATTGAAAAATAACGAGACATTTAAGGCGTGATTTCAATTGAAACCAAAACCACCTGAGTCTGCACTTGGTCGTGTTTTATTTATTGTGTCTACAATAAACTGAATGTGATCACAGTTGGACCATGGGCTGGAAGCTGGGACTATCGTTGATCGCTGTGTGACAATGTCCTCTGACAGGTAGTGGAGTCACTCCCATGCGTCGGTGACTGGACACACGAGGAGCCTGGTTCTGGACGACCGTCAGCGTTGACTCACCACCAGCACAGAGCAACAAAGTCTGACGAGTTGCTCGAGCTCCGTCCTGACACCTGTCACGCAACTTGAGATCCTAATTTGTTAGGCTGAAATTGTTGATTTGCAGAGTCAAGTTGTTTTCTAGACCAAACCAAGGCTCCGTGTTCGCTGCTGGCTGCACATCGCAACACACCCAAGCAGCAAAATAAGTAAAACCCACCACTTCAGTCAATGCTGGGGGCCACTATCATGTAAATTGGGTCCTCATTCACAATATCCAAAGCAAATTATCTTCATTAGATTTCCAAAACCATGCCACTGATTTGTCAAGCTGTGAATGATAATGAAGTTGTCTGGTTAATGAAGGGCTGAAGATGCAAGCTTTCACAATCATGATCATCTTCTATATAACCCTTATGAATATTTAAGAATCTTAATTCTGTGTATAATTGCTCAGCAAAGCTTGGCATCTCTATAGACTTCACAAATAAACTGTACTGTAATAGAAGAGACAGACCTGGCTCTGTTTCATTAATGGTAGACATTAATTAACTTGTGATAATATAGAATGTTACACTTGCAGGATCTGTGGGGAACAGTGGAGAAGGAAATGTGACGGAGGTGCACGGATTTCTGTGAACTTTTACAAGTGTAATTATTCACCGAAACCTACCGACACTTAAGAGTTTGTTCTTAACAGTCGTCTGTTTTACCCTGTGGTTAAATGTGACTTAACGTAACGTAATTTTAAAGGGGAATGACACGCGTTTGTGTTTGGAAGAGATAAACGGGATTCGTGTCGTTTAAGGGAAGTGGACGACAAATCTTCTTCTTCCACGTGTGACTCGGAGCTGAGGGCCAGCAAACAGGAAGTAAATAAGCCTGCTTGTATTGTGATCCCACCTGGTGCTTATTCCCAGAACAGCTTTGGGAGTAAACTGGAGTGGATTTGAGTGTCATGGTGGAAATCCTCAGTCAAATAAAACAAAGTGGGGCTGCATCGATGCTCTGTCTTGTTTTATATGATGGCTTGAAATAAATGAACTTTAAATGGAACCTTGGCAGGGACGTGGGCTATTGATCGATTGAAGCAGGAGCTGAAGTTTAAGGGCACAGCTTTCCCGGGGCTGGGGCTGTAACTGGAGTAATGAAATTGATTAGGCCAAGGGAGGGTGACAAGCCAGTAGAGTCAAGCCCTTGATGTAAGGAAACAAGAGTGCCATCTAATTGGGGTGTAATATGGGTCTTTAGAGGACATTAAGCACACAAGTGGCGGAAGGGAAGCCACTCTACTGGATGGAGCCAAGATGATGTTGCACCCGTGTTATTATTTTGTAATTATTCACTCAGCTGATTGGATTATAGGAGTCAAAACCGAGAGTCCAGCCAAGGGTCAGCTCAGACCCAAACTTCTCCTCGGTGTCTGTGCTTTCTAACAATCCTGTGCAGCCTGAGGACGGACAGCTCACGTTAGAGAGAGTAACAAGGAGACAGGTAGACAAGGGCAAGGGAACAATGTGCAGACTGGATGTGCTGTCATTACGGCTGTGAGTCGACTAGTCCTTTAAAAATCAGTTGGTTCCGTTCACAAGTGTGACGGAGGAACTATTAAAGCTGGGAACAGGACAAGAAACGAACGAGTTGTTCACGTTCTCGGCGTCTCAACGGGACATGGCCAAGAATAAGCAACAAAATCCAAGCCGGGCATCGCTTGCTGGGATGTCGCCGTGGTTAACCACTGGGTAACTCCGGCTGGGATCACAGGGAGTGCAGCGTCCTCCTGTCAGCAGAGGCCCTGTCCGGCGCGGGGGCATTTATCTCCTGGCCTGAACTGTCTCACTCAACGGGACGGCCAGAAGTTACGGTGCATTACAAGCACTTACCGCAGTGATATCAAGGTTCACCTCCGATTTCCAATCTCGGGCCAGAATAGTGGGCTGGGAGGCCGTCATTAAAAAGCCATTACATGCCCATATTTCATATACCAGTCTCTCCTGTGTTTCAAGGTGTTAAAAGCTCAATGTATATTTCCTCTATATTTAAGCAGCAGGACAACGGAGCAGCACATAGCATCTCACTAGCAGCCATTGACCTTGGCCTAGCCAGCCTTCATTAGCTTTTAGACACTTATCAGTCATAACTGGGTTTGTCCTCTCCGCAACGTTTCCTCCTTCACTTCACTTAGGCCGGAAAATAATGGCTGAAATCCATTTATCTGCCATTTCCAACAAGTGCGTGACATTAACAAATTATCTACTTTTCACTAAGTATGGCCGAGGTACCCTCTGAAGGATTCCTCCACTCTGTGGCCAAGGTCAGACCTTTTTAGAAACAGCCTTTTCTCTACCTGAGCTATTTTCCTTCCTTCCCATCTTTAAATATTCATCCTGCTTTTGCTGGGCTGAGATTTTATGAGCACTTTCAGCCGTATTTCTCCAAACACACATCTTTATTTGTTTTTGATTATTTATGCTCCACTCTGACTTTATAACTCACATCCCTAGGAAAACATTGATCCGAGAGGCAAATGAATCTAATTAGGACCTCTTTCTTCTGTGCTGAATATTGACTTGTTTTGAAAGGTGCCTCTCCATTTCAAGCGAATGTCTGTGGAATGCTCCGTCCCAATCTCTTTAAGGAAAACATATAAATGCTGATGAGATATTTTAGTCCGTAAATGCAATCCTGTACAGATCCATAGTGGCGCCAAGACGTTCACGATGTATTAGATTAATTGCAGGATGTCATCAGTGCACTGATTTTCAGTTCTCAGGAACCCGTGAGCAGCAGTTGTTTTTATATTCTCGTGCCTTAATCTGAACTCTGCTGAGCACTCAGCCTCAGCGATGGGATGTGTAATCTCACCAGTGCACTCTTGCAACACCCAAGACTCCTAGGCTCAAGCTGTCAATGTAGTCAACAAGGCCACTGTAGGATGTGATGATGTACCATTAGTCAAGAATCATCTCAGCTAAGAAGAATCTTTGTTCTTGACACAGAAAACTTGTGTTCCATCTCGATCAGTGAGGAAATGGGGCCTGGCGAGGCGTGCGTCATCTCGCATTTGTCTTGAGTCGTTGTCCCAAGGCACCAGCGCTTGTTCACAGCATTACGCCGCCAGCTTTTGATGTAAAGCCGCAGCATTTCTCCATTTCACACAAACCCAATTCTAATATATTCCGCTGCATTCCATGTAGTTGATTTCTATTTAAAACGGTCATGATTATTTTATTTTGTAACATTAATGGAAGTACATTTAGGGTGGAGGAGGGCGGCGGCGGCGAGGCATTTGCAATTCATATTCCCCTGCATGATTACATTAAGAGTATGTTCTGTCATATTTGATTAATGTATCGTGTTTTCCTTAAAACGCGATTAAAATATGAAAACCGACAGAAATGAGGCTATAACAAAGAATGATCAATTTTTAATAATCTACTCAAGAAAAAAATGGAGTGCTGCTTAGAAATGCACAGACCAGGATTCTGCAACATTTTGTAATCAGTGTTCGGCTGCAAAAACAAGCTTTGTTTCAAGGCGCAGACACAATTAACATGAAAGGCTGCCAGGCCACGCTTTTATGTTAAGAAGCTTGAATTAGAGACTAACAGCGGCTGCCAGGTGTTGGAGCACGCTGCACCACGCCGCATGTCGATGTCGAGCCATCCACGTTCTGCTTCTTTAACGTCTGAGTAAAATCCACAAAACCAGATCACGTTTGTTTCTCGTCAGCTCGCGCGAGAAGCATGTTTACTGTAGATATCTTGTAAATCTCCCAGTAATTCCCCCAAGCAATCATAAAGTTTAACGCACACGCTTTAATTTCAACAGGTGAGCTCAAATGAAAACATAAATAACAGACACACGCTGCATGAGCTGATACAGGTTGAACAGCTGTGTCTGCTTTTTACAGCATCTTTACAGGAACGCTCTCTGTGAATCTCTTGTGGAAAGACATTTTTTATACACAAGCATAAATCGGTCCATTATTTGGATATTTAAGCTTTTGCGAATACAAGAGAAAAAGCAGATCAAGCTTTTTAGTCAGCGTCAGCAGCTTTAATTCTTTTCTTTTTTTTTTTAAACAAAGCATGCTGGAATAAACGTGGGCCTCCAATTTCACTGTCAGCCATTTAGCCTGACCATGGGTGACTGTGAATTAAAAAGAGGGGTCTTTATGTGCGACCCTGCAGCACAAAAGGCTACATCCATAACTTATGGAGACAGGGAGGCCATTAGGCAACACTGTTGGGCCACCTTTACATAAAATGATGTCTGTGGACTAATCACTGAGCTACAGAGTCAAGCTCTGTTTTCCAGATGCAGTGAAAACAAGGTGCATTCGAGGGACATTTTGTGCTACGCAGAAAATCATTTTTAGGAAAATCCTTCCACTGGGCTGACGATTAAAGTCTTCTGTTAATTCTTATCATATGACATCAATAGACGGTTTGAGTGTGTTTGTGTGTGAAAGGAAGCCTGTTTCCAAATCACATCCATATGGCTTTTCAAATGCAGGGACGAATCAAAATGTCTCTAAAAGCCAGTTATTAGTGCTGAAGTAGTGCTTTTTCTGAGGATGAGTAAAGACAACAAAGTGTGATTAGGGAACCAGAACCACATGGGTCAGGGTTGACGCTTACAGAGGCCCAACACAAGATCCAGCTACAAACTATTAGCAGCTGTTGTGATGGTAGAGTGGAACAAACCTGATCTACAGTAGCTTTGGTGTCTGTAAATACTCGGTTTATATAAAAATCCTTTGTGTAATTTTCTTGTACTTTGCAGAATTTCTCACTGTTTATTTTCTGCTGTTGTTAGTGACATCGTTTATGTTCATGTATCGCGTTACAAAAACACAATAAAACCTACGACCATAAGCTAAACTGAATTAGTTTGACGCAGCTCTCCCGCTTCTAATGTTTCAAATAAAGTGGAACACAAGTGTTTTGATTGCGCTTTTCTAAAACAGTTAGACTCACTATAAAGTTGCTGTTTGTGCAGAAATCAGGTAAATGATACAGTATATCCTGCTCAAAAAGGATTTGCAAACCATTTGGCCTGACTGCTCTTCATATTACCTTAATGTCTCCCAAAAGGCCAAAGCCAGGAATGAATTATTGATAGCCATCATATGGATCGCACACTGTGGCTCCACATGCCTATTAGACGGTTTTGTTCATTCATTTACGCTTGCTTGGACTGCTGCCTTGAACGACGCATCACTCTTCTTCTTTTACTTTTATCCATTAGCTGTTAACAATAATTGACTTTATGCAGGTTGCTGAGTTTCGAGCAAACAGTGAAAGGCCTCGTAGCCTCGTGGAGGTCATCCGCGCGCTGCTGTGAGCGGAGGTTGAGCTTTCACTGCCTGTAATTTGACCTTTGACGTTTCTGGTTCATTTAGGCTTCGGTCAATTTCTCCGTGGACAGTGGGGAAGGGGAGACACCGCTTTCGCACGAAGCCTGAGTTGGAATGATAATTGCTAAGTTTAAAAAACAGAAATCTAATTGTGTGGATCTCCCTGAGGACTAATATTGGACTATCTTTTAAAAGGCCCACAGTATCCCAGCAATGATTTATTGCTGAATTCCAGTCATTTTCAATACATTATAGTTTCCAAATTGTGTTTAAATTGAGTGTAGAGGAGAAAAGGCCATTAGGAGATGCAGAAATGAAGATTATATTTAAATATTCATGCACTCTGTACCTTATTATTGAATCTGTACACTAACAAAATCAATATTAAGTGCAGTTTGACATAAATTTATTTATGAATTTCGACTTTCTAAGTACTTGCGTTTTTTCACTCAAAAAAGGATGAGTATAATGCTGTAATGATATCAAAACAGAGTGTCAGAGTGCATTAGTCTGGGAGTTTATGAACCCGCACATAAAAACTCAGGAGCGTCCCTGTAGAAGTGCTTACTAGGCAGAAATGTCGCTTTTTACAAACATCAGTCATTTTACAGCCCTGTATCACAGGGCGCTGCTCGGCTGTGGGTGATAGTTAGAGAAAGACGCAGTCATCTTGTTTGTCCTAAATGAGATCTTTGCAGTAAGCCGACTTGTATTAAGGCCTGGGAGTGGGACTGTGTAGCATTTAATTAAAATGGATGTCTCTCGTTGTGCCTAACCTGTCCCCCTAACTCCTTCTTGTTTCCAGGCCATGTCTTTGTTTAGACAACAGCCCAATGTGACACTTATGACATGAGGACGCTGTGGTTCAGAGGATTTTCCTGCTGCATGAGTCTTAATACAGCAGCGTAAAATAACATGTGATTGGCTGTCCCTTGCTGAAAGCCTCAAGGAGAATTATAAATATACTGCCACTAATAAAATATCAATATAGCTTCTTTTTTATGTCGTATTTTGTTAGTGAGAGCACAGGAATTGTTGAATTCCTCATTCCTCTCACATGCTTTGGGCACACATGTGACCATACTGTTAAAATATAATACATTTCTATAAGTTTTCATTGCAACAGAGCTTCTCATCCTTTTGTTTTTATAGAAATGTGAGCAAAGTTAAAAGGCTCTTTATTGGACGAGCCACATCTCTGGACACAAGATGATACCATAAAAGCAGGAAGGCATGGAAAAGCAAAACATCAATCTAAAATAAGAGGGGGAAGCAATAAATCAGAGAATCATAGGCTTCAGCCCCGCCTTTAAAATCATTTAAACAGATTCAAAAAGGCTGATTCTACTCCAGTCTGTCTGTAAGCACCCTTATAAAGCCTTTATGTGCCGTAGACACAGAGCATAAAACCACAAAAACCCTATTGAGAGACAGAAAAATGATGCCCTGTTCCCAGGAAGTGGAGGCTTTAAACGCTAGTATCGCTGTTGGGATCACAGTGCGGAGACAAGTAAGTAAGGATCAAGGAAGCTGTCCATCCAAAACGTTCCTCTAATATATTTTACAAACCTTTCCAGGTCTCCGTTTCAGCGTGGAGGTCTGTGCACATCCAGACTTAAAGAATTTACATGAGTTTATCAGATGCTAAGCACATCTAGATTATTTCAATTTCCTTATTTTCCCTCTTTAGAAACATATCAGCTGCTCTGCTTAAAGTCAGTGCCGGTAGATGAAGTGGATTAAAGACGTAAGAGCATAGAACGGATCTGCCTTGAGCCACAGTATGAACCCATGTGATAATAACAGATATTGTAACAATATTAAATCTTTGCTTTACATTTTATCACTTCATCAATTTCTAACCCACTATTTGATCTAATTTAGACTCTGAGAAATGATCCCGAATGTGCTTTGTCACAATCGAGCATCCTGTGAAAGGTTTGTGTACTTTTGTCAACTTATCCTCACTACAGAGATGCTCCGAGCTGGCAAACATATGTAGAGGAAGAGGAAACTGAGAGACGCCCAGAGGTTTGGACGGCGAGAAGTCTGATGAAGTATGACATGATGAGATGTCCCACGAAATGAAGCAAGTGGATTTAAAGCCAGAAAACCTCAGTTCAAAATGTTCTCAGCCGCGCTGGAGAGTAAAGAACATTTAAGTTCTGAGAGAGAAAAGTTTTGGCCCAGGTTGCTTTGCAGATTTATTGGGGGTTGGATGTAAACCTTGAAAAAAATATTATTCCCCTGTCAGTTTACTCATAAACCAAGTAAAGAGTTTTGTTTTTAGTAGGAAAAAGAGACCTGATGGTTTTAGCTGTGATAGTCTGAGAAGACTCCACATTTGAAACTGATCTGATAATAAGCCAATAAGAGTTTAACTTAACCAAAATGTGCAAATTGTTAATGAGGAGTGAATGTTTCCAGAGCAGCTGCAGCAGCTTATTATCAGCCAGGCTTTACCAGGAGAAAACATTTCAGTTAACAGCCAAATTCATTCACGTTTATTCCCCGGATATCACTTTTACACATTCAGCAGTTGAAGGTGTTCAAGGCGTTTTGAGCAAAAAGGCTTTTTCCTGCATTGTCGCTGAGGAAGGCAAAGTGTTTTTGATGCTCCCGGTGCGTCCTCGTCTGTTTCGACCCCTCGCTCTGCTTTCATCCCTGTTCACCCAAGAAATGGAATCATAAAAACCATTCATGCTAAATGAAAAAGGGCATCATAAAGCTGCATTACACTGGAGTACACTCCTCTGCACCTTCCATCCTTATCAATATCACCCTTCGTCTCCTCGTGCATCTCCCGCCTCCCCTTCCTCTTGAAACAAAGCATAAAAGCCTTAGAAAGAGGAACAGTCTGTCATTGCTGTAATATAAGATGAAAGTGTTTAAAAGCTAAAGGTCCTCCCTGTTTAGTTTTTTTTTTTCTATCCTGTTCGTGTCCACAGTCCGTAAACCTGCTCCTCTGGATTAGCAGCATAGAGAAGTATATATTATTTACAGAAGAGCTTAGTGAGCAGAGTCTCAGTCTATACATATAAGTCAATTTATATTAGGATTTCCATATGTGCATTTTCTTGTTACAGTCAATATGCAAAAATGGTACTTACTATCAAATAATGCATAATGCACTAGAGGCAGGGCATCAATAACTGCATTTGAGCTTTAAAAGAAAATTGCAAAAAGGCAGAACGTAAAGACGCAGCCGCATAAAACACACAACACATTAAACAGGAAAACGTCAAAAATATAAAGATGGCTCCTTGCACCGGAGACAGCGGGTCATTTATCTGCGAAGAGTAGGAGGAAATAAAAAGCCTCCATCCCCAAGCTCTAGTGTATTTCATTTACTAACAAAGTCAGGTTATCTGTTTACAGACGAGCCTCTTCCTCCTGCCAGACGTCCACCCTCCGCCGGAGAGAAAGGGACCGGAAGAAAAAGGCGGCAGACAAAAGACGAGGGAAAACATCCACATCGCTCATTATCTGAGCTTCTGTCTCAATTCTGAATAATCTTTGCGGCGTACAGTTCATTCACCAAAATGTGTCATTTGGACACCATTTCTACCTTGGGCCGGTCTCTGTTTTTCTGTGGAAGGTCAGAGGCAGCAGTTACTTAAAGAGCAGCAGTTTGGGTAAGCACTGTTGAATACAAATCCTGTCAATGTACACCTCCTTCGGGCACTTCGGTACACCACATAACACATGTTCCTTTCTGCTGGCTGGCTCAGACTGGAGCGGATGCTGTGTAGCTTTGTGGTGAGGTGTACTGTTGCTTCTGTTGCATTTTCTCCCACTGGTTTGACATTCAAGATCGCTCAATTATGTATGAACGGCAAGCAATATCCTTTACCATCAGGCCCCAATGTAACATATTTCATTTTCAAGGGCTGCAGAGCACAATCAGACCCTCCGTGTAATTATGACTTATTAAAAATGATTCCAAATTATCGGCGGATCTGTGGGCTGGTGTCTGGGTCCAAACTGAGAGCTCTCGCACTGTATTACTTGCACAATAACTTCCCATGGGTGGATGGTCTGTCAACAAAGATCCCCGTCCTTAAATCGCTGAACACTACAAATTAATTAAAAGGAAAATCACAGCCATCACTGAATTTGTACACGTGTATAAAATGTGACAGGGATCACCTATGGAGGCTGGTTTTTCAGCTCTACAGAAAAGCCTGGCTTTTGGGAATAAACATTATTGGAAAGGCACCCTCCATGACTTGTTGCAATACACTTTAAGCACTTTCGTGACTAGTTTTAACTCCCTATACACAGTCTCATAATGAGAAAACACAGTTCAGCAGAGAAAAGACATCTCAAACAGCGTGTTTACCCTTCACACAACATGGAGGAATTAAAAATGGATGAGCGCCCCATCCATTATTTCAACCTCCAAATGGCAAAATCTGTATAAAGCTCTGAGTATCCGTCTGGGTGAAAATAAATAAATCAAATATGCACTTCAGCGTTTCCTGCTCTTTTTGTGCGTAGGATACGTGTCGTGTTTGCGGAGGGCACATCCTGCTGTGGAAAAAAACCGTGATGAGCTTTCTAAACGTATATAAATAAACCAAGAGTTTTTCAATTAGCGTTCGCATCTTTTCTGTTAATTCAAATGATTTTGTCACTTTTCTGGGGCACTGCATATAATATTTAGATGACGCTCATATTTTTCCCAGCCCCGTACTCCCCGCTGAATTCTCCCTATCTGAAGTATTATAATATGTGAACACAGTGGTGTCAGAAGTGATTTTGCTGTAAAGTCACTAATTGTATGCAACGCCAATGCTATGTGGGGAAAACGTTAAAAATTTAGCATCACAAGACAAATGGAAAAATGCGTGCTGAAACAAGGAAAAGAAGCACTAACATTCACAGTTTTTCAATGAATTATACATGTGCTTTCTCTGTTCCCTGCTTCGCGAGGACTAACCCGGACTGGCTTTAGTGTCACTCTCGTCGTTACCGTGTTTATGACTTTTCACAAGCTGCACTGCTGTTTGCATTCACTCATTAAAGTAGCTGTTGACTATATGAGGCGTTGTCGTATGAGCTGATTACATTAGCAGCCGTTGTGTAGAAACCGTGAACAAACGATGGTCGAGCAGGTTCGGACTCGTTTTCTGGGGGGGTTTTCTCACCTATAGCGCCGAAGAATTAAATGGGATTTAAGCAGTTCGTTCTCTTTGCTGAGGAGCAAAGTTCTAGATAGTGCGAACCGGCTTGTGGTTACCGCACCTGTCTTGCAGCCTGTGGTTTGTCGGTGCTCCGCAGACGCAGCCACGTGCACTTGAAGGTGCAGAGATAAGGTGCATCAAGCTGACAGCAGCCGACGAGACCTGGCCTCTGAACTCCGTTAACCAACAGCGGCTCCGTGGGTCATCGCTGCATCGACAAACAACTTTGCTTCATTTTGAAGGCATTTTTCATGGCTCCCTTTACACAGTAATTATATTCCAAATCATTATGTGTTGTAAAGTCTATTGACCCCTTGTAAACTTATATTTACCAAGCTGGAACAGTTAATGAAATAGTCTTTTAATTAGTACTCCTCTTAAGGGTGGAACATCTGAAGGGGTCTCTGTTTTGTTTTGGCTTTGTGGTTGACTGAAGGGTGCAGATCCACTGTTCTGAGATAAAACAGTAATATCTTAATTAAGACGTGGCGTTTAACTGTTTACAGTCAAAGTCGGTGCCGCTGCGTGTCCCTCTGTGCCAGGAGCGGCACCTGCAGTACAGGAATATTCACCACCACTATGAATCAATAAAACAATATCATAATTTCTTCTTTTGTTGTTTTGTTTTTTTAGGGCCAGGTCGTTTTTCAAGCTTGACTGATTGAAAGTGGTCGGACTACTCAAGGTAACAACTGGAGAGGGGTGGTGGGGTTCTTTGCTGCTTGTATAATGCAGTCTTTGGCAGGCTCTCTCATTGTATTAGATACATTAGGACGGAAATGTGCACTAACTTAAAAATGCTCATGTGAAAAAACATGGAATGTATTAAATTAATGGTCTCTTTTGCCTCAGGGCAGTAATGAAAAGGGACCCCCAATGAGTTCATTCTTCACGGCTTTGGTTATGCATTCAACACTCTAATTGAATTTCAATGTAAGTTTTACAAAGTCTTTATTACAGTGACTCTTGATGTAAATTACATGTGATCTATCGTGGGACTTTCACCCATTAAGTAATTTAATTGTGACATGCACTTTCTACACACCTCGTGCTTTTACGCTTATTCTTCCTCATAGAAAATGTCAGTTTCGTCTATTATGTGCTCCGTTTGTGTGGACTGAGGGAGGTAGCCTGCGTGGACTCTAAGCAACTTTCATAAGAACAGCGCCCTAAAAGGAGTAATTGGCCGTCAGCCCCGCGCTAAGAGAGGGGACGGAACCCGACAGCGCAAATCTACTGGAGAATATACAAGTCACAAGGATTTGCGAGACGTTGGCAAATGACTGCACAAGGCACATTTTATCTGGGAAAAGCAGATTATTAGATTTATCCTGTGAAGTGGAAGAATACAGCATCCAAAGCAAGTAAGATGTATTACGTTCCCAGTAAACCGAATAAACTGAGAGATTTGTTAAACACAACATCCATGCATGTCTGACACATATTTAACCAAAGTGAAGTGGATTTGCAAAAAACAATATCATTTCTTTTCATGAGAGTGTTTCACAGGCTGTGAACCATCTGAGTTTTCTCTGTCTCCATCTAGTGTTTCTACCTGAACAGATAAATAGGAAACCATCTCCACCCTTTACCCCTAAAGGAAGAGAAAAGGGGGAAACGAAGTCAAAAAAAAAAAAAAAAAAACACGCACACACTAAGAGGACAGAAATGTAAATCACACTGTAGGTTTCTCATCAATAGCCTGACTGCGTGTGGGCACACGTGAATGTGCGTGAGCGGTCTGAAACACCGAGGCCGAGTTGAGCTGATCATTAGAGGCGGGAAGAGGCTTGACCTGATATTTCCTCTGTTGTTTGGTCAGGAAAGGGACGTTATTGTAAAAGGGCTGTAAAGATAAATAACCTTCCCGTTTCTATGGCAAAGGCACAAACAGTGGCCACTGAAGACAAAAGAGCAGAAGACAATAAATCCTGCACTGTCAATTTTGTTTAGTTTAGAGTGTTTTTGAGGGAAATATGGTTTCAAAACAAGAGGCCACGTCGAATTTTCCACAGAGAAAGGGAAATCGGATCCGTTGCTTTTTCTGAACGGGCCACAGTTTCACCGTGTGCATTATTTTCCAGGCCACGCCATCCTGATTGGTAATAGGAATATCTGACACCATATTTTGCCTTTGGATCAGGAAACTGCTTGTGCAGCTGTATACATGTTTTTGTAGCCTTTGAAGGAAAGGGTATTGTCTTTAAATTCCTAAGAATGCTCTGTCCAGCCTTCAAATTTAAGTGGAAAACCATCCCAGCCCATTTTATCAGGGCTAAACAATTGTGAGTAACCGTGCACCTTTGCCTGACTGTCAGGGTCAACTACAGTTCACCTCAGCAGAACAGGCAGCAACTTTTCTTATAAAACAGTAAACAGTCAAATTAAAAACTTTATAATTAAGGACGTATCCGTACAATAGTAGCTTCGTGTTTCTGACTATTGTCACCGTCACCTGATTGTCTACAGTGAGAGAAAGCCCGCGGTTGCTCTGCTCGCCGTCCCCCCAGCAACCCCACATCTTCTCGGCGTCAGGGGAGACGAACCTCATCAGAAGCGAGGCGTGATGAGGAGCGGCCTTATCGCTCCAATACAAGAGCAAACACAGGAGTCTTTACAGCGTGTCGTCTCAGGAAGCAGCACATGGCAAGATTACTGCCCTTTAAGGAGCCCTAAGACACGACCAATCCCAAGTAGTGTTTTATCTTGACAGTTTGCAGCTCTTTGTTTGCCTTTTCTGTGAAGCCCGGGGATAAAAGCGGCCTCTGTGAGCTGTGTCTGATTAGGATCTAATTGTTAACATTCACTGTACCTTTTTTATTATCAGCCTGGTGTTGCCATACATGCAGCGGGTAGAGGCCTTTTCATTGCTATGAAGGACTCTCCCCTTGCTGCTCTTCTGTGTTACTCAAGTACTAGTTAGCACTAAGGTGGCAGGAGTGGAGCCCCCAGCTCGTCGACATCAACAACAACAACAACAACAACAACAACGCCATCAACAAACAGGAATTGATGGTGAGTGTTTATTATCTGGTTTAATTGCTCCTCATCTGGAGGATCTGACAGTTGCGGTTAATGAGAGAGGGAGAGGAGGCACGCGCTGCTGGCAGCAAGCTTCGCGGTGTAAAAGACGTGTAAATGTGTGTGTGTTGGTGTGGATGTGTGGCGAGAAGAGGCTCGACCACATTCCAGCTCAGTGGAAGCAGCAAAGAAGATGTGGGGAACATCAAACTGTGTCACTTTATCTGAACTAAATCAGGAAATTCAAGTCTGCCCTCGGGTGTCGTCTCGCGTAAGACGTCAGTCCATTACTGCACACGTTGGCCCGCAAATGCACCTGCAAACACGCGGCCTCACTCCACGCCACGCTACAGTGCATCCTGCAACCCCTGTACAGTAATTAAATGCAGAGCAAATACAGGATATCGCCGAAATCAAGGCTCTTCCTCAATTCTTGCATATGGCCTTCAGCCGTCTTGGCTCGGGTTCAAGCAGGGACCTCCCTGACATTGTGCAGTGTCACGCACACACATCCAGGCTTGGTTCTGACAAAGAAAGCATCAAGAGCAGCGGAGCTTTCAGCAAGTACGAGAGGGACCATGGAGTCACGAGGGATCGCCTCTCTGCTCGCAATACACGAGAAAGCGTACTTTTACTGCTGCCCTGCCCGTGGATGGCAGACACGCACATTAACGCGCATATAAACACGTATCGCCACAACCACTAGCAGAAGCTTGTTGTCCCATTCATAAATTTCTCCCGTTGAGAAACACAGGCATTTCTTAAACTGGGCACACCCGCCTCTTTTTACTACTCCAGCTCAGCAGGCCCACATGGGAACAATTAGGGGGAATGCTCAAGTTTGGCGAAGGTCCGTAGCAACCAGCTGCATCTGTTTTTATTTACCTTTTGCTCTGGGGCTGGATAATGTCATGAGCACATCTGCTACTGTGCAACGTAACCGTGGTTACATGCGTGGTTGACCCATGATTCTGTAATTACCCGCTGAGCGAGATGAAGAGGCCCAGCAAACCACTTTAAGCCACACTGAGCCTTCCTCCCTCTCTTCCTCCTCGCGCCTCTCCAGCGGCAGGAAACCCCGTCTGCCTGAGAGCTGCTAGCTGAAGAGCAGAGGATGCTCAAGTGGCATTTAATGACCCAAAGTTGTCCACAGTAGTCATTTTGACTTCATTTTGTTGCCATTAAATTGCCAGTCAGTTAATGACACTCTCTTCCTATTATGTAGAAACAAATATGGTTATTCTCAAATGAGCTGAGATGAGATAGACTTATCAGATTTCCTGATATGATCCAATTGCTTGTTTGTGGTCACATGGCACAAGTGGCACAGTTTATCAGGCACTTGTGTTGTTAGACCACTTTGGGAGAACTGACTACACTGATCATTCACTCAAGTTTTATTTCCAGCTTCTTTGAAGTGTGTGCACGCAAAGATTTACAGTAAATGTCTGTAAGTGTGTTCCTTAGTTCAGAAAAATGAAGGCACCCACGCACAGTTGGGGACTGTGATTAGACACAGGTGGCAAACTCAGCTGCATGGCAGAGTGAAGAAAGATGTTACTGTGATGTTTCCACTTTCTCCAAAGAACTTGTGTTTGTTTGAAATTCTGAAAGTTCACATTATTAAGCTTCTTTACAGAGAAAACTCAAAGCGGGCAATCAAGGAAAAAGGCTTGTTTATAATAATGATGAGTGATTATGAGCAATAACTCTGAAGACCATATATGGATCACTTCACAGAAGCAGTGTGTGTGGGGGCTGGGTGCCACCATGCTTAGCATCTCCCAGATGTGCGAGCCATATGCTGCGACAGAAATTAAAACAAAAAAGAAACAGTGAAACATGAAAGGGGTTTTTAACTTTGTAAAGGCAGTTAACAGTCAGTACAGATAGGGTAATGGCCGAGAGAGGCCACATGAAAGGAGCCGGGATGCTGGCGTGCTTTTTGCACCACTTATTCCATTTCCTGCTCATAAGTTCACTGAACAGATGGGGACCAAAGGCACAAGGAAGTTTAGATTTTCTGCCCCACAGCCCATTGTATATGATGCATGTAACTGCGTAACACTGCACTGTTATCATTTACAGACGCTGTGGTGCGTACCAGGAGGTCACAATAACAAAGGTGAAAGAGGGGGAAACACAGCAGAAACATCTTCAGTCAACTAAAAGACTGGTGCATTCCTCTGACTGTATATAGACACACGGAAGGCAGAGTAATTAATAAAATAACTAATTAATTATTATTAATAACAAGCACTTTTATTCGACATTTTCCACAGGTCGTCGGCTGTTTACATACAGCTCAACTCAGAAAACTGCTAAAATACATTTAGTGCAAAATATCAAATGTGCAGAATGAGCTGCTGCAGGCTGCAGCCGTAGTTTGGTCTCTCATTCAATAGTGCCCTCTCCTGTTGACACAATGTACTGCAGCAAGGACGCTACAGCAACGCTTGCCTTGGTTTGTATTGTATTTGTATGTATCTTCAAATTGCATTATTAAGCATCGAGTTCATACCAGAAAAACCTCAAACGCCTGAGATTCATCACGGACGTCAAGGCGTTAAGGGAAACCAAACGCTGTGAGAAGAGAGTTTCGTCCTAGGCTGCAACAACTGCAGGTTTTTCTCTGCATCAGCCGGTTTGCACTGCTTAGATAGACGTGTGTTTATTTAATGCTTGCCCTGTCTGTGTCTGGATAATGTCCACCCTGAGGCACTGGCTGGCAGAGCTCCGTCTTTATTTGTGCTTGTATAATCAACCTACGCAGCACTGACTGACAACAGCCTCACCTTCCAAGACTTCAAACAGATGTGTAGCGTTTGACAGCAAGGAGAACTGAAGTAAAAGATGGAAATTAGAAGGACGCAAAGCAGTAGGCACTGCTCTGAAAACGCAGTTAGGCAGGATATAAAACACGCAAAAACTGGCCTAAACAAGTCCACACGCATCTTTTGAGGGTAACCTACAGTAACTGCGACACTAACACTGAGCAGGTGTTTACTATTTTGTCCATGGCAATTATTGCTTTTTCACATTTCTTCCCTAATTTGACCGAAGCCATTTCCATCCTCTCAGTTCTATCAGTTGTGTTGAATTGTTGGGTTTTCCTCGGACGATACAGTCGCACCTGACGACTCAAGGCCATTTATCGACATGGTTTCATTATAAAACCCACTGACGGCAGAGAGACTTTCATTGTGGAACGCAGGCGACATATTTTCACTTTGACTCTTTGACACCTCTTCAGTGTGGACATGCAAACTTCTGCCTTCTGTCTGTGCATGAGGAGCAGTGGTTGCGGTTGAATCTTCATTTAGTTTCCCTACAGGAAGAGTGGTGCGACGTTAAACCCGTTGGTACAGACGGGATGCGATGTGTGACCCAGCAGGCCGGGCTGTGATGGTACGATTGTGTGACTGTCTTAAAACACGTTGAGCCTAAAAAAATATTTATGATCCTGTTTTTGAGTAATATTAAAAAGAAACTGATGTTTCAGTTTGCAAACATTACAAAGCTTAAGCCTATATCTTCCAATATCTGCTTGTTAAAGCTGGAGTATACTGCAAGTGTGATGTAGAAACTTGAAGCCTGCATTAAATGAACACTGAAAATGGGCAAATCAGTCAAATTAAGCTGAAGCGCTTTGCAGCCAATAGTCAGCTTTAGAAAATGTGCTCATTCATATACATATACTATAGTATTTTTAAACCTGGGATCAACGTGGATATAATCTTAAGATGCATTTTTTAAAACGTCTTATACATATGTGGTAGACTCTCAAAACCAGTACAGTGAGTGGTTCTATGTTCAAATGTAGATTTGCTGAACCGGTTATTGTTAAGATTGGTTTAGTAATACGTCCATATATACATTTATGTTGATATATGCTAACAGTAATAATTTTAATTAGAAAATACACCAGAGAAAGGATTAAATGTCTCTGAGGCTTCATCTTCTGTCATTATATCACTTTTAAATATATTTCCAATCTCACTGTAAACCGTATGAAAAGTTGCTAAGGCTTAAAAATTAAATGACAAACACAAGCAAGCACCCAACGTAGAGTCCTGTCAATGGCTAGTGGTCAAAATAGCCTCCATTAATTAATCACCACTTTAGTTTTACTGTGCTCATCAGCAGCACACTCACCTGTGCATGGCAGCGTGTTCTCCATGGTCCAGTGCATTTTGTGATTTGTCTCTTTGAAGGTGAGAACAACATCGACCCTGTAGAACGGCTGCACGAGCTGTTTGCTTTCTGCACAGGTCTGTAAAACAAACCTGGTTTAGATGTTTGACAACATGAGAACACGGAGTCTCAGAGTTTGGAAAAAGTTGGGGAACCGGCCTAAATACACAGATACCAGGATGATTAGTGAGCACAAACCTTGGTCTGGAGGATCTGGTCGGTAGGAATGACCAGCACCACAAATCCACTCATGTCACGCACGGTGAACTCATGTGTCTGTTTCACTGACACGTTGCTGACTGTCAGTCCTTTGCTGTCAACGCTGCCTCGCTTGGTCAAACCCATGAATCGCTTGAAAATGTGCAGCACAGTCTGCTCCTCTGTGGATGTAGTCACTGAAATTCATGTCGGGGATGAATTCCTTGTGTTACTGGATGATATGTTTATGTATCAACCCTATATTAAAAGTATCAAATGCTATTCAGAGATGAATATTAAACTGAAAATGATGAAACTGAAAGGTGACTTGACTTGTCACCTTTTAAGAAGACACATTCCCTCTCAACCTCAAAAACTGCTTAATAAAAATACACTTATTTAAGCAAGTTATCTGACCACTGCTACCTGTAACTGGTATTAATAACATATCAAAGCTCAAGAAATAACTCAAAATAACTTTGAGTGCTGGTTCTCTGCTTGCTACCCACCTCTGGGACATGTGGCTTCCATACTGTAGGCATACTGACCACTGACCAGCTTCAAGGCCAAGAATCCCCCTTCATTCTCCATTACCTTGTGTAAGCAAAAAGACCACATACTTAATTGCAGCTGTAATGCCGCTATTGGTCACTGGATGGCAGTCAAACATCTGGGCTGTCTTACTTTCACAGGGCTCAGGACCTCGCTCCTCCTGCCCTGGACAGTAATGTCCGAACCGTTCACGTCCACGCTCATCTGGATCAAGCTGGCATCCTCCAGAGCTACAATGAGGCGATCCCTCAACGACAGCGACCAGTGCAGCTGTAACGCAGTATAATATGCATTCTGACTCTCTCATCCACACACATCTGCAAACATATTTGTGCATATTCATAAGGCAATCACAATATTAAGTAGTGAATTTCATCACTACCTCATTATGCCAGTTGTCATAGGGAACCTGTCTGATCACCTGAAGAGACAGCACACACATCAGAAAACCAGAGCCACACAAAAGGCTCAGTTGAAACATGGTGCAGAAGTGAATGGATGAGCAGTTACCTGGACGTACTCTGGGTCACACTGGATGTGCTCCGTGTTGGGTAATACAGGGACCACAGGACACGACATCACGAAACTGTGAGCTCTGCCTCCAAAGCGATTTAGCCTCTTCACCAGATTCATTTTAAGGACGTGGAAGCTGCGCTGAACAGTCACGGTGCAATCACAATTACACAGCTTTCGAATCTCTGTATAAACTGTACGTGACAGTTTTTCTAATTGTGACATACCTGTTGCTGGACCAAGCATCCAGTGTAACTGACTCCAAAAACAAAGCTGTTGTCAGGATCTTTGTGCAGTGAGAATCCACAGGCAGACATCTGGAGGTTCAGCTGATCCAGAGAAGCAAGGTTCACTTGTGAAAAGCAAGAGAAAAGTGTTGTAGGTCACATTCATTCAACTATTTTCACATTTCAAGGTAAGTCGGGGAATTTACCTTGGATCTGCAGCACCCCAGAAAGCCACACCATCAAGCCTTCGATCATTGTACTGTGGACCCGTGTCTCCATGTATTCAGAAAAACAAGCCACATCGCCTGCTAAAAAAGCAAGTACGGTTTCTCATTGTGTGAAAACCCAAACAATAACAGCACACATCAGAGATTTACCTGTTAATTCAGCCCATTCTCTCTTCTGAATAGAAGACACACTGCTTTTGATGAAACACTGCAAAACACTGTAGAAAGAAATGTGCAGAAAGTGGAGTCATACTGGGCTATACTTACAATATATACTACACAAAACGGTGAATAATTCAGCTCATAAATCAGATTTTACTCACATGGCTGTAAGGAGTATACGGTATCCTCCTATGTGATCCATGACACTTCCACTGAGAGAAGTCTCACCCTGGGCTATTTGTAGGTAAGACGTGGAGGTGAGAGAACAGCTGTGTTTACTTTGACATGTTGAAATCATGTGAGAAAAAGCGTCATTATTAATAGTCACTGTCTCCAGCACGTGTGAAAAAAAGTTTAAAGGACGTGCTTTACGTCACTGAATACTAATATTAACTCTGCAGCGTCAGATTGTCTAATTTAATCTCAAGTACGTCTGTCACCGTATTTGTAAATGTGTTTATTTCTGTATCCTGCCACGTTCGGTATCTTTGGAGCGATATGTGCACCCAGTGAATAAAACACATCTCTGCGTTTTGTCTACTGATCTTGACTATACGAAAATCCAGTCTATTCAAATATATTAAAATGCTGATCAATAAGCCAACAAGACTAATCTAATTAATTACTCCTCAGTCAAACTCTTCCACGTGACATTAGCTGAAACTAAATTTAAGTGCGCACCTTTTGTTTGGATTTTTAGGAGAATTCGTTATGGACACATTTCAAG
Source organism: Macropodus opercularis (assembly GCA_030770545.1). Classification (NCBI taxonomy): domain Eukaryota; kingdom Metazoa; phylum Chordata; class Actinopteri; order Anabantiformes; family Osphronemidae; genus Macropodus; species Macropodus opercularis. The sequence continues at coordinate 11,255,123 of CM061095.1, forward strand.
GGTAGGTATGAAAATTTAAATTGTGCATTATTGGGAAATATTAAACAGAGCAAGGTGTATAAAGAAAACAACAGCTACATATAAAACGATTTTATAAAAGGCAACACGTCACTTTGCATCCGAAGATAATTTATTAAACATGTATTTAAATTTAAGTTATTGTAAAAATATTGACGCCCCTACAAACATCGACAGTGTGCTCTTCCAACTACGTGACGTCATCCCTACAAGGTGAGCAGCCATTTTGTTAGCTGCCTTGAGGTTAGAGAGGTTAGCTGTTAGTCTGTTTACTTTGATGAGGCGAATTCGTGCCCGCGTTGCGTAAAACAGAATAATTTGCCGATGTTGTCGTCTACGTGCACTTGTCGGACACACCCTCACAGACAAGACGGGTACTCATACGGATGCTGACAGTCAACGCAGCGCGAAACTCCATGGTCATTCATTGTCGTTGCTGCCTTGGGTTTGCTAGCTTGCTAGCTAGCTAGCTTGACAACTTGTTCATACGTGCAGACACAGTTGGCGATCAAACAGCTTACATGGCCGCTAGCTATTAAGTGTTCGAGTTGTAGAGTGCGTGATCTACACAACTTGTAACTGAGTTGCTTCCCCCAGTAAACGGAAGTGAACTTGCAACCTCGTGTGTCTCATTCCGGAGTTTGTAATAACTTGAGCTCCATCAGCTGATTCCGCTTGGAGCAGCGCTCCCCCGCACAGAGACCATGTCAGAGTTGTATGTACGTGTGGCTGAGGATGAGAGCGAAGAGCCCATGGAGATCCCGTCAGAGGACGACGGCACAGTGCTGCTGTCATCGGTAGCAGCACAGTTTCCAGGAGCGTGCGGGCTGCGCTACAGAAACCCGGAGTCCCAGTGCATGAGAGGGGTGCGACTGGTGGAGGGTGTCCTGCATGCGCCCGAGAACGACTGGGGAAACCTTGTCTACGTGGTGAATTATCCCAAAGGTGAGGCTGCTGTTACATGACTGGGATGTCGAGGCTTGCAGCGTCTTCTTGGAGGCGAAGATTCAGTTTGTTGCCTAACAAAGTTAACTTTAGTGATATAAACACGACGATCATGCGTCAGGAAACATCTGTCACCACAGTGTTGTACATTCCAACAACTCGTGAAATGCGAGCCTCCAAAGTTTAGTACAACTAATTAAAATTCATAAATTCATTTCCTCGCTACAGAGCTAAACATGTATTTTAGATGGATGTGCACAATAAATGAAGCAGCTGACTGCTTCTGTGTGCTTTGGTCCAGTTAAGGGAAATCTCAGTGTTACTGTATATAATAGATTTGTAGACCATACTCAGCTTCCAGTGTTTTGCAGTTTATCTCTTGAAGATCATCTCTAGACATTTCTTGGTTGACACACATTGAAAGATCCAATATTTTAGTAATGATCTGGTGCAATTACTGCATGGCCCTGCACACTGACACCAGCACCTCACTCACTGTTCTAAAGGCAGGGCAGGAGCAAATCCCTACAGCCAGGTCTACCATGTAGAGGTTCAGGTGTCTGTTGTTCACCTATTGTGTTTTTTTTTAATCATAAGTCCTGTGTATTTCTTTCCACAGATAATAAAAGAAAAATGGAGGAGATCGATGCTGCTTCTGCAGTGAAAATCAAAAGGGGGTTTCAGAAAACATCAGATCTCATCGTCCTTGGGCTGCCTTGGAAAACAACAGAGCAAGACCTCAAAGATTATTTCAGTACCTTTGGAGAGGTCATCATGGTGCAGGTAGTGACTCGTCATTCAGCTGTGTATGCTTGTATGTGTACTTTGAATAAGAAGGTATTTGACTTTTGCTCTAAACTGAATTACCCTTTCTTCATGGCAGGTTAAGAGAGATGCAAAAACTGGCAACTCAAAAGGTTTTGGGTTTGTTCGGTTTACTGATTATGAGACACAGACCAAAGTCATTGCCCAGAGACACATGATTGATGGACGGTGGTGCGACTGCAAACTCCCCAACTCAAAAGTAAGTTCACATCGTTTGTAACACTGACTTGTCAAATCTTTCTGTGGTTTACGCTGATGTATATTGCCTTAATGGCAGGACAAACGCACAACACTCAGGCTGCACTGACGAACAAGCATTAAATGCGCTAGACATGTTAACTAACTAATTAAAGACAAAACCTGAGCCTATTTCTAATCTGTACATATTCCATTCTCCATCTGCCGTTGGGTTATGGGCTGCATCACACTACTATCTTCTGTACTATCTATTCTGTTTAATCAGCTACCTAAACTAGACATCCACCTGGTAACTACTTCAATGTGGAAACGTCAGTCTGATGCCTCAGCGTACATCAATACCACCGCCACAGTGAGCACAGTAGCCAAGTTGACATTTAGGTTCATTTCATAATTTGCACTCAGCAGCACATGCAGCCTGATTTCATTGAGCTGTAAGAGGTATCAACTAGTGGCCCCACTGGGTTGAACAGCAAACTGCAAAACGTTTCCAGACAGTTCCACCTCTGCACTCATTACTTAAATTGTACATTAGTTAACGTGTCTGTCTGTTCGGTCAGGCGTGTCCTGATGAGCCAATGCGGAGCCGTAAAATCTTTGTTGGCCGCTGTACAGAGGACATGACAACTGACGACCTGAGGCAGTACTTCATGCAGTATGGTGAAGTCACTGATGTCTTCATCCCCAAACCTTTCCGGGCATTCGCTTTCGTCACATTTGCTGATGACCAGGTGAGTCCATCATAAATAATTTCAAAACAAGAAAGAAGACACAAGAAAAATGCTCTGCAAGATCAGTGAATCGGTTTAATAGTGGGAAGCATACTAATAGGGGGGGACAAGAAGAGAATGAATAAATATGCTTATCACACTGCAAATAAGAATTACTGACAAACAATAAACAAAAGAGTGACAAGGACAAAGATTAGATTTAAGGGCAAATGATAACCTTGCTTATACTGTACTGTACTGATGATCTCCTGCTCTCTTCATTATCAGGTTGCCCAAGCCCTGTGTGGAGAGGACTTGATCATCAAGGGTGTCAGCGTGCACATCTCTAATGCTGAGCCCAAACACAACAATAGTAGGCAAATGATGGATCGAGGGCGTTTTGGTGCTGGTGGGTTCAGTCAGGGGTATGGGGGTAATCGTGGGGGGATGGGCAGCGGAAGTGGTGGGGTTAACTTTGGGGCTCTCGGCCTTAACCCAGCAATGGTGGCTGCTGCTCAGGCAGCCCTGCAGAGCAGTTGGGGTATGATGGGCATGCTGGCTAACCAGCAGGGTCTGACCACAACAGCAGGCACAGCCACTACAACCCGAGATCAGACCTATAGCTCTGCCAGCACTAGTTACAGCAGCCCCAGCTCGGCTAGCCTCGGTTGGGCCGGAGGCACTAACACCGCCTCCAACAGTGGCTTCAGCTCTGGCTTTGGTACATCTATGGAGACTAAGTCCTCTGGCTGGGGAATGTAGATAGGAAAGTAGGAAAGTTGACTTTTTCTTTTGCTGTCTGGTTATTCTGGTAAGTATATTCACGGGGGGGAGCTGCCTATATATTACGTTCCTATTTAAAATGCACTGCCTTTTATTTTATTGAAGAGACTATATATACTTGTGTATGACTGTTTATTAGGTCACGCACTAAATGAGTAAAAGCTTAGTTTGTTATTGGAAACTACCTGATTATTTATCTGTAAGCGGTTGATTGCATTTTTTTTGTTTTGTTTGGACGTCTTCAAATCGCCTTCATGAAAATCTCTTCTGCAGTTCACCAACTCTTTCCCACTTTCCCGGGAGGAAGCGCCTCATTGGCAGCAATGTTCGACAGATCTCAGTATCTGTTCCCCACTTCCAATGTGTAAATGCTTTGTCAACAAAGACCACAGCTTCACTCTGCATATACTGTGTTAGACGGTGGGTGTTTTTATTTTTCCTCTCCCCTTTTCATGGATAGAGAAATCTTGTCTGCTTTTGTCACTTTTCAAGATCATTGAGTGGGATTGGTGTTGCACGGAGTGAGAGTGAGCGGGAGAGCAAACTGAAAGAAAGCAAGTGTGAGAAGGACTGTTTGTGCAAAGAGACAAATGCCTGTCAGAGTTGAAGAACCTGTGGCTTTGTACGAGTGTGAAAGGAAGAAGCAAGTACGAGTGTGTTCCTAATGGCCATCACAAGGACATTTATTGCGTGTCGAGATGCCTGACGTCTCTGCTTGTTCTTGTCATTTTTCTATCAAGCTTAATTCTCTAAAAACTGTCAAGTGCTGTGACATATTTGTATCCTTTCGTAGCTTTCTCATGCCGTCTGATCTGATGTGAATGCTGTGTCTGGTTGTGTGTTTATTTTCACCTTGTTACCACCCTCTGTGTGAAAATGTGAATTTGTGTTAGTGAGGTGGGGGGGGGGTGCAAGTGAGCTCAGAGGTTGATGTGGTGAATGATTCTCATTGAAAGTTTGTTTGAAGTGGTTACGAATGCATTTCTATGTTTTGTGAATTAAAGGGACAGGTATTACCCTCTTTACTGTGACGTGTTTTTGACTTTTCGTGAATTGACATGCCAACACTTTAATTCACACATATAGGGACCTCGGACCTGCACAGCCCAGGTTTCCATCTGAAGTTATGGAGTCAGTTATGGAGCAGCTGAAGACATTGGTGGGTGGGCTGACGCGAACCAGGAGTGGAATTGCTACATGACTAAATCCTGACATGCATCATCTTCTCCTCACTAGAAAGAATCCTTGGACCCATTCCAAAGTGAGATTTAGAGTGGACCGTACTCAGTTGGGCCGAGGTGTTTGTTTATACCTCTTAAACTTGGTCGGCCACACTCTTTAAGTCTGACCTTGTCAAACCCTGCAGTCTGCATTTCTCAGTACGTGCCTTACATGAAGTTGGTTGCCTGGTTGTACTCGGTACTAAGGTTCAGGAAGGATTGTTACTTTGTGAAGCAGTTGATGTGAGAGCTGGTTGATTTTTGGTTGACTTTTACAAGTGAACATGCCAGCAGGAAATCACACTTTGTGTATTGAAATATTTTAGTAATGTAGTGTCAAATAAAAGTTGATGATCAAATGTTGTCTCAGTGTAAATAAAGTCTATAGGTTGTCTTCCAGTCCTAGTTATTCATTTCAGATGTGATGGCTGGTCAACCGGCCTACGTCTAGTGTTAATCTGTCCAGTGATGGTGCCGATTTCTCATTTTGCATATACATTTGTTACATACATTTGCATTGTACAGTGGAAAAGCTAAGATACAGTACATTCCTGCTGGGTGTCATTAACAAAAGTGTGTACAATCTGACGACTGTGAGTTTTAAATTGTAGTTTAAGTAAAGGAGAATGAACTTACTGGAGTTCAGATGCCATCAAAGTCTTGATTGGATGAAGGAGGAAGACCTTTGGTAAAAGAAACTATCAAAACAAAAAGTAGTAAATATAGTTAATTGTGTTATAACATTTTGACAGTTTTCGTAATGTCAAATCAGAAACGTTGAATATCCTGTATACATTTAACTACTCATCACGTGGATCACATAAAAACGTTGTAAAAGTAAAGTTTTTCTTGGAGTCTGTTGAAGGTATATATTTTTCATGTAAGGCACATTATTAAGATCAAACAGTAGGAACCTTGAGCATCTTTATTGACATTAACAGACCAGGTTCTAAAGGCCTATGATAATCACTGATTCCTTCAGTTACTGAAAGAAAAATCTTTTTCTTTGACCAGTGGGTCATGAATGGCTGACTAGCAGCACATGTTTAGTGGGTGTCTCTAGTGATCAGCCTGACTGTTTATGATGTGTGTATGGTTTTAGCACAGGGCAGTGCTTCTATTGTGGACTGTGTTCTCCTTCAGGATCAAAACTTTGACGTGAAGACTCTATCAAGGAGACCTTTGAAGTGTCCCAGACCGACCGGAAGCTTCGACATGGCCAACACCAAAGACTGCGCAGGTGAACTCACAGGGTTTGTTTACTGTTTAACAGCAGGCGTAAAACCAGCTGTCGCACACTCGTCAGATTCGACATCCTTCACTGCTGTGGAGATGACAAGAGAGCTGATGGCAGATTTATTTTCAGTCTCACCACTGAGAATCAAAGACAGACTAATATGTGAGGATCTGTATTGTACTTTATCTCACCGTCACATGGAGAGTTTTCAGGTTCATTCTCAGTGCTGAACATGAGGGTTGTAGAGCCCCCTGCTGGACAAACATAGGAAGGACAGGCGAGTGAGAGATGACGTTTCACTGCATATTAAATTTTAAACTTTATTATCCCGTTAATGGTTACTTACATTGTGTCTCATAGTGGCTTATTATGAACGTGTTCTCAGAGTTAGGTTAGTACCAGTCTTGTTATCTACACATTTGATGTGGAACAAACAGTCTGGTCAAAGTAGAAATTATATCCACAACACAATTTATTAGTGCATTTATTTTCTTAAAGTACACAAACAGAACTAAAGCTGTTACACAAGTACAGTAGAGTAAAATATAGTATAACCATCCGAAATGTACTTCAAGGGTCAAAATGGAAATATTTCAATAGTAATTTCTGTAATTTGCTCTTCTGTAAAGATTTTGAGGTTTGTGGGAGTCTGCAACCGTTATTATTACATTATTTTATGTGGATAGTGCACTTATGTTTAATACACGCTCATAATAGGTTGCGTGTCCTTCATCCACCAGACTAAACTACACATTCTGCGTATTTATCAGGCACTTTACCTTAGTCAGTGCTACAAACATGTTTACGACAGCCAGACAATAAGGACCATACAAGCTAATTATAAAGGGATTGAGATCTTTATTTAGCCCAGTGCAACGGTTCAACTTAATCCAGCGTTAACGCCGTAAACCCTAAACCAACGCTGGCCTGATGTCCAGATGGAGTAAACATTTGGTTCCTTTGTTGTGACTGTGAAAGGTTGTTACTATGTAACACAGGGAAGAGGGGAATACTATGATTGCACTTTAATTACGTCTTTCAAGGGGTAAACCTAGATTCTGGTGATTGTTGGGTGGGTAGGTGTTAAATGTGTAACGTGTCCTCTTCTCAGACAATCTGTGTGTTTCAGTGATGTAAGGATGCTTAAGCATTGTATGATGAAGAGGAGACGTTTCCTCCATGGCCCGTCCAGTTGGTGTGGATGAAATGTCCAGGGTTTGAAAGGAGTTCATACGTGTGGGCTCCAAAGTAATCCCTTTGTGCCTAAAAAAAATAAATAAAACGCACAAAATAAACCATCTGATAAAAACAGGCCCAGATTCACTCAAGTAATAAATGCTTCTTTTACAAATCAGATTACATCTACTACATATACACAAAATAAGAATGCCAGTAATATTTGACTGTATCATTATCTCATTACCCAATAGCAGACTGTTAAAGCAGTGAACACTGAACAGTTTACACTAGTACACATGCATGTGAGCTTTTTAATCTGCAGCTCCCACGGTCACCTTACCTGCAGCAGGTTGGCAGGCAGCTTCTCATGTCTGTATCCATCGTAGAAAGACAGAGCTGTGGTGAAACAGGGCATGGGGATACCATGCTGGACTCCAGTGCTGACTGTTCTGCGCCACGATGCCTAAACAAAGAGATCATTAAGTTTGTTTATGCAGCTAATTTCATTTCGTCCATGTGCGCATCTGATTAACAAGGTCTTCATGAGGCCACTCCGTTCCATGGAAGCAAGACCTGAGCTTGGTTCAAACTACATTTCAGTCCAGTTAGGCCATTTACAGTCCTGCTCTATTGCTCCAAAGAAGACACCTCAACAGCTGGTGACTGGTTAGGACATAGTGCTTCTCCTTTCTTACTCGTTTTGTAACTTGTCTTTGTCAATGCGGATGGTGCAGGTTCATGTTTGGTCACCGTTTCATCATACCTGACAGTCCTTTATAGCGTTATTGAAGAACTTGTCCAGCAAAAGGTTCTGCAGTCCTGCATCCCTATCAAACGCCTCTTTGATTTTACCAAGGAAGACACTGGTGAATCAGAGAAAGCAGCATTAAGAGAAAAGTACAAAATTACAATAATAATTATATAAAACCTGTTGATTTCCATGTATTACCAAACAAGATCAATGTGCTTTGAAAACATATCAATTATTTGATTTAAGTTCATGCAACAAGTTTAGATTACACAGAGCAAACCAATGTAACAAGTTTCCTCATTTTTCTTGCTGCAGCTTTACAACAGAGCACAATATTACAATAAATTCATAAATTGCTTTGTGGTAGGTTTCTCTCCTTTCAAAGCTAAAAGCCTGGGGTTGCTCTACAAATAAACAAGAGATCTGATAAAGGTCAAATCTTCTGCTTTCTGAAGAAATGCTCTCTTGTGTTGCCAAACCACAGTTTTCACCACCAATGTGAAACATCCCATTGCACAAATCGGCAGTGAGGAAATGTGAGGAAGCTAAACTCACCTTCGAATGATACAGCCTCCTCTCCACATCAGAGCGATCCCACCGTAGTTGAGGGACCAGTCGAACTCTTTGGCTGCCTGGCGCAACAGCATGAAGCCCTGTGCGTAGGAAATGATCTTGGAGGCGTAAAGGGCCTGGAGAGAGGAAAGAACGAATCAATGCAGTTCGATTGAAAGTCAGTACTAGATGCCACAAAAGACCAGTTTAAAGTATTTAATGAAATGTGCCTGCCAGCATTAACAGTGGCCTGTTGTCTTTATCTGGCTCATTCAAAGCAGACTTAAGAGACATTTTTAGTACTGTACACTACACAGCCTGCCTGTGTACCTTTCTGATGTCCTCCAGGAAGGCAGCCTTGTCGCCGCTGAATTTGACCCCCTGTGGCCCTGAAAGACTGCGACTGGCCTCCACTCTCTCATCCTTCAGAGAAGACAGACATCTGGCAAAGACAGCCTCACCTAACACACACAAAGAGAGGAGGCAGAAAGATGAAGAAACGCTGCCTAACGAATGAAAACAAGAGCCAAGAATCAGCATGACTCAGTAACAGCAGGGCTTGTCTGTTACTACACTAAATGAATACAGAGCTTACCGCATTCATCTGAGATTTACTTTAATATATCAAGACAAAAACTGTCCAGTGAGCATGACTTGCTAAAACCTGCACAGCTATGTGAAGCAACCCATAGAGCGAGCGAATAAACTCTCCTGGTGAGGAATGTTAACGCAAGCGCAGGGTCAGAAATCCACTCACACAGACTGCACCGACCTGTCAACCTGCTCCACACTGACACAATGAAGCCTTTTGTACAGCCTGTCTGGCTTAAGCACAAGAGGAGCTCTAATCTCAGGATCAACCAAAAATACATACAACGTAAACACTGGTTAGCAAGACATTTTTACCCAACCGCCATCATCCACCTCCTTTAATTTAAGTCTCTGCTCTAGTTTAGAACCTAGTCTCCACCACTGTCTAGGTCGTGACCCATGTAGTCTTGGATAAAGAAAAACATTTTTGTCATCTGTTCTTTTAACAGACTATCACACTACAAACAAATCCCACTTATGTCACTTGGGATGAGCAGGCCTCCTGTTCCCGACGAGGCTCAGTCAACCAGTCACACTGCTTCTTCTGTTACAAAGACAACATGAGCCTGGACTGTTAAGTCTACTGGCCTTTTATTTGTTGACGCCATGTTGAAACCATGACCCAACATTTTATGCTGTGTCATCATGACTAACCGTTTACCGAGAGCAGTCGGGAAAAGGAAAACTAATACTTCTTTGTCTACAACCTCTTCCTTCCTCTCACCAATCAAGGTAACGGGCGTGCCGTACTCCAGGGCTGAAATAGCCGTCCACTTCCCTGTGCCCTTCTGTCCTGCACTGTCACGGATCTTGGGCAACAGGTGTGAACCGTCAGAGTCCTTGTATTTAAGGATGTTAGCCGTGATTTCGATCAGGAAGGAGTCCAACTCGGTTTTGTTCCAGCTGTCAAAAGCCTGAGTGTTTCAAGCACAACATGATAGAGTGGTCAGACACCATACAGGCTGCTTTGTACGCAACTTGCCAAAGTTACGTGGCATCATACCTTTGCCATCTCATCATGGTCCATACCCAGAACATCCTTCATCAGGTGATAGGCCTCACAGATGAGCTGCATGTCTCCATACTCGATACCATTATGGACCATTTTAACAAAATGGCCTGCACCTTCATCTCCAACCTGCAGAGGGAGAGCAGGCATATTTGTGAGAAGATGTGACAGGAAGAATTATTACTGATCACCACGTACACAGTTCCACTCACCCAGTCACAACAAGGCTCCCCTGTTCCGACCTTGGCAGCGATGCTCTGAAAGATGTCCTTTATGTGCGGCCTTAACAGCAAGTGGAATAGATCAGGCACATGTATTTTACTTTTGATCAGCAGTAAACCTGTTTGTTTTCTGTGCTCCAAATGCTTGTGTACAAAACAGTCTGACAACTCACCAGGCCTCTTTGTGTCCCCCTGGCATAAGTGAAGGTCCATAACGTGCCCCGTCCTCTCCACCACTGACCCCGCTACCGACGAACAGCAGGCCCTTCTCTTTGAGGCTCTTACACCGCCGCTGTAAGACAGAAACGCACGATGAGAACGTCCCCAGTCAGAAAGGAAGCTTCACTGTTCAACTGATTCTCTGACTTACTGTTGTGTCTTTGTATTCCGAGTTGCCACCGTCGATGATGATATCCCCAGCTTCAAGAAGAGGAACCTGAGGAGCAAATGCAACAGTTATTCTAAGAAAATCAGACTCAATTTCCCAACTTTTCTCTTCTTTTTAGTTCAGCACAAACTACAGACCAGCTTATCAATGAAGTCGTCCACAGCCTGTCCAGCCTTGACCAGCAGTATGATTCTTCTGGGCTTCTTCAGCTTGGACACCATGTCCTCCAGAGACTCCGCTCCAATCACCTTGGAGCCTTTAGCCTCGTTCTGCAGGAAGTCGTGCACCTTCGACACAGTCCGGTTGTAGGCACAGACCTGCCCGAGAGGACGGAAATTACTGAGTTGAGAGGAATCGAACAAGCTTGAGGAGAAACTCAAAGTATCATCTTACCACAAAGCCGTGGTCGTTCATGTTCATGATGAGGTTCTGGCCCATAACAGCCAGACCAATCAGTGCAATGTCTGCTCTGTGAAAAACGGAAATAAAGCCCATTAATGTGGGGGTATTTTAGTCAAATAAACAAAACAGGAAATTAACACACAGGTATCAAATCATAGTTTGAAACCGTCCCTGGATCTGGTGTCCTAGTCTTTGTCGAGGGAGGGAGAGACACACGGTTCTAAATTACCGCTGCGTTCAATCAGGCCCATTGACGGCAGGTGGCTCCAAGTTCATGGAAAATCATGGAAACTAACCGCCTTCACCAGAGCACAGAGCAGAACCACGGAGCAGAACCACGGAGCAGAACGCGAGCTCGGTGGCTTTAACACACTTAATAACACGCGTCATTTATCGCTACTGAGTGAATGAATGAGCAAAGTGCTCGTCTATCACTTCATGTTAACAGACCGTCACGTCTACAGTGACCTCACCGACGACATGAAGCACTTAGAAGGTACTTACTGAGCCATGATGTTCTGCGTGTAGAGTAACAGTGACAGCGTCCGAATGCCAGTCGAGCGAACTTCTCTTCGGGCTCCGTCCTCGCTGCCTTTTTACTTCCTCCTTCTCACATTAACCTGACGCAGGCCATGGGCAGCGCACGGACAATGTCCACCAATCAGAGGACGAGAAGCGAGCTGAGGCGATGTTCTGATTGGTCTATAAACCTGAGCAGACGTCTCCGTTTATCTATTGGATGCTCTGGCAGTCAGTCACAGAAATAACTGGGGGTTGTTTGTTATAGCAAACATTTTTCATAAATATGTAGCTTACGTTTAACGCAAAGTACAATTCATTAAATTTGCTACATTTGTGAAGTATAATTCTATATATTTACATAGCATTTAATTCTGTAAGTTATATATATTCGGGTACGTTGTTTGGAAGATGAGTATTTTTTCACATCATTTAAAACTCTGCTACAATAAACCAGCTTATACCTTTAACTGCAACTCATTTTATTTATCAGCATTATATAACTATAACTCCAAACACAATGATAAAAATAATTTAAAATGTTGAAGATTTGTTTAGAATTTTTGCCCCAGTAGATTAATTAACTGCAGATGTCTGCATCTATTTGCCTTTTGTTCAGTTTTAGATTTTCATTTTTACGTATCACAAGACAAACAAGTGGTTGTATGTTTTACAATTACAAAATTAGAGAAAAGCATGAAACAACTTTACAAATGCTTGAAGAAAACATTTCCTCTTTCCTACTCAGGTAATGATTTCACAACTGCCATGACTCAACCCTTAGATTAGGAACCAGTGCATCAGGCTACCTGGTAAAAAAAAAAAAAAAAAGGGTTTTACTCAAACAGCAATAACAGCATACAGTAACAACAGTTCTCTTTTAGTGAAGCATGAGACGGCACACAACTATTAATCCATGTCTCACTATTTCTAATAATTACTGTGAACCTGTGGGAGATCACAGGAACAGAAGGAAATCAGCTTAATCCCTTTAATGTGAGAAAGCTTTTCCATGCAAGAGAGAATAAAGAGGACAAAATGCCCAGTACAAGACTATCTGTATGGACAGTATTTCAAAATGTTGACCTTTAACACACAATGTGGTTGATGACTAAGGTAGAAATATCAAACGATACAAAATTCAATTATATTTTAACAAAATAAAACAAAGACATGTTACTGTAGGTAGATAAGTCATAAGAACATGTAAAGGTGGGAGTAAAGCTGTTCACGAGACAAAACAAACGAGGAGGATTTGCTCTGCTAATGCACAATTTGCACTTTTATTGTTGCCTCATTCACTAAACAGTTCAATGGTGCAAGATTACCATACACAGAATTAGGATATCTGCATGACACATCTATGCTATACAGCGAATGGATTATAATTATTACAAATACAGTAAACATATTTACATTTTAATTCAAGCTCCATACAACACAGATATTTACAAAATAAGTATGAAAATGAAACTAGTCTGACAAATAATGTACAGTGTTAATGTCATGGTTTGTCTTCCAATGGGAACCAAGTCAACTGATTAATCGTCAGAGGGGAAGATGGAAAATATCATGGCTAGATTTGTTTGAAAGGCATCAACAAAATTAAAAATGTTGAGGTGAAGAAAGACACCAGCACAAACACTAGTGTACTGTTACTTTAGATGTCACTAGCTACTGAGTACTATATTCCCTGATATTAGAAAAATAAAACTAGTCAGAAACCACCTTGGTTGTGTTAGGATGCAGACGGTTGGCTAGCATGATTAGTGAGAAAATTAAACTTCAAAAGAAAAGCAGACTTCCACTCAAACCACTTTCTGATAAAGAGGAAGCACTATTGTAACTCACCTCCCCTGAAAAGATGCAGTGGATTCCACATTTTTAATAATGGAAAAAACACATCTTCATAGTACATTCAACTCTCTCCCAGTACGACTGGAACAGGCTACAGCACTGTCATTTGGTTTGTTCTGAGCAGAACAACTAAACCGCACAGACTTTATTTGATCCGTTAGTTAAACCTTTTTATTATTTTGTGCAAAGAGCTGCAAACTAATATATACATTGCAAATAATAAATACACAATCCACAAATAATAGATCTCTGCAAATGAGCCACTGAAGAGAAAATGTTTGCTCTGGCATGTTGAGTACGCTGAGGTGACTGTGAGGTGCATTTCACTTAGAGCTCTGATCCATGCATAGATAATTTAGTTTTCTGTATGGGTCCTTTAATAGGCTTTATATTTTCCCCAGAACCATTCAACATTGTTTTCCTGGCCAGCAGGCTGGCTGACCTGAGGGCACCGACATTCAGTCTGACCTCTAAGGGAATTATTTTCAGTTTTTACTTTACTTAAGAGATGTTGACAATAGTTCCACTGATGGTTGTACAGATGCCTCTGTTTCAACACACTGAACACTAACGTCCCTTTCAGTGATAGCAGGCATACTACTGGTTGGTTGGCCAGCGTTTACTAATGCCCATCTGTACTTATCACAGTTCAGCTGTTTGTAGAGACAGAGGCACAGATCATGATATGGTTTGAGTTTGCCACAAGCCCAATGTAGCAGCTGTATGAGATGTACAGAGCAAAAACTTTCATAAACAATATCAGAAGTAAAACCTGTGAGTACACACCATCCCTTTAATATCACTTCACTCTTTCGAGAAAAATCTATCCAGTGTAGCCTTGATATGTGCTCTCATCATACTGAGAAATAATCCTGACTGAACACGCGTGATCTGCCCTCATCTTGCTATAGATATGTGTTAATGTGCAAAATAAGGTTAAACACCAATAAAGGTGGTTAGAAATGAATTAAGAAACAAATGCCCTGTTACATTTGATATAAAACAGCACTATGGAATGATTAAGAGCAGAGTAGAAAAACAATATTAATAATGTTAATAAAAAATGATCCTCAACCCAGTGAAAGTAAGATGAGGACACGAACAAAAAAAAGATACACGTGGTAATCTGTGGTGCTGCTGAACAGTAAGTACTTCATCCTACACTGGTGTCAGTGAGGGGAGTCATGGGGAATCATTAGGGTTTCTGCAGGCTTTGCTGTGTGCAAGCAGCGTCATCCGTTAACTAGTGGCATCAAGGCTAAAGCATCGCAACTTCAATCTCCGTCTCCCTTCTTCATGTCTTGTTTTGTCTTCAGTATCACACAGAGGTGACAGTTGAAAACATCAGTAAAGGTTGAGTCTCAACCTGTTAGTGTGAGGAAATAAACACTAGACGGAGTGAGAGGAATGAGAATTATCTACCACACCGAACCCAGACTAGACTGTATGTACAAATGTTATTCACTCTTACCTTCGCTCCTCTCCCTATGATCTACTCAAAGCCCTCGTTTAGGTGAAATAGCAAAAAGGCGGACAAATGTCTACTGCAGGAACAATCCATCGTCATCTTTTCACTGCTCAGACATGAACCGATCTTCAGTTAGTGTGTTTTTATGGTGACACAAATGCATGATTGTAAGTAATATCTCACTGACTGACAGCACTACTGGGGGTCGGTGTATGTACACAGAGTGGCATCTAAACATCACATGGGTGATGGTGGAAATCCAGTGCTGCCTCATTTCTAAAGGCCTTAAAGAAGATGGTACAGGGCATCTAGAGTCTACTTTAGGAGGAGTCAGTGGCCTGATGCAGCTCTCATACTAATAAAACCCATGAATTCATTAGCAGCAATAATTCTTAAAGTGGCCTTTTCTGTAGCAGAGCGTAAGTCACATGGAGATATTTCACTGTTTCCCTACATGATTTCATCTGTAGATTTTCTGATTAGTTTTTTTTTTGAGTAAGCAAACCTGACCTGCTCCTGAGGACTGCTGCAGTTATCATGCGGACATATTAATAAAAAACAAAACTCATCTTGGGAGACAATTAACACTGATAGAGACAATTTTCACAGGTGATTGGCAAACTGAAAAGTAGTAGTGGCCAGAAAGAACAGTTTCTGAAGAATCGTGCACACACACGTAGACTATTACAACATGCTACTAGTTAGGGAATGACAACGAAGCGCAACAAAATCAGACCCAACTTTGTTATAAAAACAAAAACACAAAAAGCTGAGGAGCAGGAGGTGGGGGAGAGAAACACAGGGGAGGGAGGCTAAGTTGGCAAAGGGATGTCCAGAAATGGAACCTTTAGTCGCATGAAAGGAGACTTAAGCCACAAGTCTACTTACAAGAGAAAACCGTCAAGAATCACAATGATTAATAAGATTTAACACTTGTTCAAAGGCTTTTCAGAAAGAATGGAAGCCGCGCTTTCCTGTCGACTCAGTTCTTCATTAGGCCACTGCGCCTCCTCGCCAGCTTAGATCTGTGGGAATTTTACGTTGTGATGAGGTGAGAATATCATTTGAGGAAGATGCACAGTAAAACTGTCACGTGTTAAGTGTAAGAGCGTGTTTACCTTATCGTTCCTGCAAGCAGAGGATTAAAAGCGTACAGCCAGTCGTTCATGTCCTTCTCATTATTGGCCTGCAGCAAGATTCCTCGATGCTTGGTGCACACAGCAAATGTGTTGGGAGTCTGAAAGCAAACACATTAGACACACACATTCTAAGTATTTGACTAATGCTGGCAGTGATTATAGATTAGATGATGACATGAGTGGAGACGGTACCTTCAGCATGGCCTGCTGGTCTTCACTGTATTCCACCTGTGCTGTGGAGAGGTTGAGAACACCCCGCTCCACCGGGTCCTTGTCGCTGTTGTAAATAAAGACATACGGCCGACGCACGACAACAAAGTGCTTCACCCACGTGTTGGAGCGTGGCTCCATGAAGCTCAGGAAACCCTTCTTGGACACAACAGATCTGATAAGGGGGAGAAACAAAATAAGCTTTCAGTCATTCTTCTGAGATTGATCAATTTGATTTGCTTCTATTTGAGATTGTCCAGGTTCAGTAGTTCAAATCAATTCAATTAGCTTCTGTTTGGATTGGAAAACAGGATTATGTGGTTTCGTTTGAGGTGCGAGATTCTCATCACATCGTTGAAAAGACTAATACGCCAAAAAAAGCAGCAAAAGACAAAACATGGCATTGCTCACCCTGGCCTCATTTCTTCAATATCAGGCACCAAGTTGAGGAACTCGTTCTTTCCAGCCCGTGCCAGATAAGAAGTCTCCAAAGTGGGAACCATTGGGAAGTTCTCATAGTCCGAGCAGGATGGACTGGAGGCACGAGAGTTGTTCTCTGGGGTCCTTTTGAACAGAGTACAGGTTAGCATCATGCTAAAAACTGGTTCATTACACAGATTTGATTTTAACAGCAAATCAACATTTACTTTTGGTCTAAGGAGCCACAGCGAGAATCAGCCAGAGAAGGGCAGGTGGAGGAGGGGGTGAGGGTGGCACTGCTAAAGCTGGTTACTGATGGGTCGCGTCCGATTGGAGAGATGTCAGACAACTACGGTGAAAATCAAGAGACAGAGACGTGCATTAAATACAAAGATTTGGTGTTTTGTTGCATTTCAGCATTTAACTACAGCGTCACATCAAATTGTAAATTTTCTCTGTACCATTTTTACCTTGCAGTCACTGATACTGTTGACCACCTGGTTATATTCACTGTTGAAAGTATGTGTCAGGAGGCGCAGGCACTACAACACAAAGATGGGTATGATCAGTCCCAAACACAAGAGCATAAGAACCTGTGACCTGTTCATTTTGCAGTATGCTGTAATGCAGAATTGGCTCCAACCTTCGTAGCCAGCTCCTTCTCACGATCTACGAGACTCTCGATGTCGGCTGAGTCGTAGCCACTGCTCTCGCTGGGTGTGATGGCGCTTTCGAAGGTGGTGCTAGAGATCTGCGAGGAGATAGAGGTAGACGTGGACAAGCTGCCGGAGCTAAAGCTTGGGGACATTGGTTCGCTCAGGGACTTGGTGGTGAGAGCTGTTGCCACTGGAGCTGCCTCCCCCAGTTTCTCCCTCAGCAGGAGCAGGTGACGGGTCTTCTCCACCTGGACAAATGACACCAGTTGAGATTTACTTAAGAAGTCAGTTTTTAGAGTAAGTAAGAGTAGAAGAGACATTTTTTCTACTCCTCATTCAAATTACATAGACCAACCTCATGCAGCTGCTCCATCTTCTCCAGCTCCCATTGGTGTTCCACAATGAGACTGTCCCCTCTGGGCCTCCAACCGGCCAGGTTCTCCTCTCCACGCACATAAGCCACAGATGTGTCCAGGACCTTCCTTCTCCTCCGCTGCATCCCTGGTCAGGGAACAAAAAGGATGAACACACAAAACACACAAGGAGCTGTATTAAAACATTAGTTTTAATTTTCACTCTGCTTACCTGGGCTGCCTGTGTCAGACATCTTGCACAAACTCAACTCGTAGATGCCAGTCACTCGATTGCTATAACGCAGCAGAGAAGATGCTTTTAAGTAAATAAAAAAAAAAGGACCTGACTTTAATTTTAGTCATTAAAATCTAAATGTCAGAAGTCTTACCAGTCAGGACTTTTCGAATATCCACTCCCAAAGAGGTTCCTGAGAGAACGGGGAGGGGAGATCTTTGCATCTCTGGAGTAGAAGACCATGCAGATGTCTTTGGTAATAATAGCTGGCTGGATGCAATGGTCAAGCTGTGAAGAGGACACACGGTAAATATATTTCATCTGCAGACCAGTCAAATATAAACCTCAATCCACAACGTGGTGACGGACCTCCAGATATGCAGACAGGGTCATGTAGATCTTCTCTCCATATGGAGTCACTCGGTTCAGCAGCAGCGAGTTGTGCAGAGAGCTGTCCCACACGGCCTCGAAGCGGTAGAAAGTCCTGAAGGGAAATACATGTTAATGTTAGGCCTCAGCAAACACACAGAACAATTAACTCACACGCGATCTAGTAGGTGAGTCAATTTTGCAAATAAACTTAAAGTGACTCAAGTATAAATGATTATTGATAGTGAGAGGTAAACCCAGAGGCAGTGAACACTGTGCAGTGACTGAAGTGGAACCTCATCCTTGATCATAACAACACGGGAGGAAACACACCAAAGTGAGACCTTGACAATAGACACAACACGAGCAGCAGGAATGTGCTGAGTGCAGCGAGCGTTGTGTGAGACAGCTGGTGTGAATGGAAATGGTGGCATGCAGCATACGGGCTGAAATGTTCTGCCTGACACATCACATATCCTATAGTATGAGACTATTTCAGACACATGAAGAAAAAAAGACGACGTTTCTTTACAGCTACTTCACAGCATTCTGTATAGTATAATAGTGTGGATCTGTGTTATTTAACATCTTGCTGTTCGTGTCTTTGGCAGCAGGGGGCAGTCTCACCCACAGGGAGAGAGAGAGAGAGACAAACGGACCCTGCTGGTGCCTCATTATTGCTACTGAGTTAACACATTCAGTAAACAACAGGGAAGCATTCATTTGAAATCTGGACACCAGAGCAGACGTACGTGCCACAGGAGTGTTTGTGCTTACGTGCCCCCAAACAATTTTGAGTCGTATCCGTTTTTTTTTTAACTAAATACTGATGCAGACTAAAAAAGACCTAATGCAACACAGAAACAAAACAAACTCTGGCCAACTAATTTCTATAAAGCAGGGCTAAAGAGAAGCATAAAGGTCTTTCAAAGAAGGAGCCTTATGTTCTCTGCTCGCTGGTACCTATCAATATCCTTATCAATAGAAAGTCTGAGCGCAATCAAGAGTCCAGCCGCAGCGGGAGGGAAGAAGAGAATGCACAGGAAAAAGAGAGAAGCACAAAGAGTCAGGCAACAGAGACAATAAAGCAAATTAACAAAAAACTGCAGTGGAAATGGTCATGCAATGATTCCCAAATGACTTCAGCAAATACAAGGACAAAGGCACATCCATGAGTTTAAAGACATATTCTGACTAAAACCCAAGTTAATAGCTATATACCAGTCACGCTAGTGTATGTAGTAATATTTGAATGACAGTGAATTTTTTCAACCATCCCAGGTAGGAAAGAAGAGTAAACAGTTTAGACTTTATAGTACAACCTAAAACAGTGACTTCTGTGTGAGTGTTTCATCTACCTGTTGGAGTTGTGGGATGACTTGACGTTCTTTGCAGAAATTATGTTGAGGGACAAAACAGCATCAGCAGCACTATCGTCCACTTCAGGTTTGCTTCTTATTCGACCTGGTGGGACACAGAAAAGAACAAAACATTGTATGTTTGCACTGTGGTATTATATGTATCTTACTGTCAGAGTAAGAAAAACACAGAAACACACTGTGTTCTGCTTCGTGGCATCCTTATGCGTTTGAGCCGTGATTTGTGACGTTCAGAACAAGCCATCGCTTTGAGACGACTACTCACCCACGACCAGCTCACGGACATCCTTCCAGTGGAGCTCGCTTCCCTTTTCATGGATAAGCGTCACAGTGATCCTCCGCTGGATCCCCTACAGCGAAACATGACAGGATCTTAGGATCAGCTAGAACAAAATTAAGCTTCTAAATCTTTCTTATACAGAAGAAAGATCATTTACTAGTTGATGTGAAAGACAATTGGCCATTTTTAATATGCAAAAGAGCAAACTGACTTAAAGTAAGGTTTACACATAGCATGACGCTGGCTTCACCCGTACCTGGTGCAGTAGATAAGTGCCATGGCAGGGCAGTCCCCCACTGTGATCCACTATAGCTGGGATGTACCTGTGGAAGGAAGAACACTTCAATACAGACTCTAAAGCCTTTGTCAAACCTGTATTGTTTATACAGCATGCTGCTAAAATATGTCTTAGGTCTTCTATAACATGAGCCGCTTAATGACGTGTTGTAGGGGTAGACACTCACTCTCCTGTGGGCTCCAACTCGCTAATCTCAAACCACACCAGCAGGTCGTACTTGCTGACACACTGGCCCAGGTTGGACTTGGTGATGGTGTTCAACTTGGTGGCTGGAACTATAAAAGTGTAAAAGTTATTATTATTGATCTAAGCTACACAAAACCAGTAGTTGCACATACTGAGCTGTTACGACACCTAAATCGTAGATTACACCACCAATGACAGCTCCCTGCTGTCTGACGCATTAGGATTATGTTCCTGTTAAAACAGGCTAATCTCTGAAGCACACGGCTAAAATCATTTACTATGTTCAATAAGGCTGAATTAAACATTCCATATGAAATCTGATATAACTGAACAAGTCAGACTCATAAAGGCTTAAGCTCCTAGAGCCATATTCAAGATAGGAATACTATGCCAGTGTCTATTATTATGATAATACTCACTTCATTATTTAGACACATTCAGCAGATTTACTTAAAGGTGATGTCTTAGGCCATCTTTTAAGCAGCAGGGGAGGGTTGGACTGAGCTGACTGGACCTAAATACACTTGCAGTAATGTGCAGCACAGAAAACCACAACAGATGTTTATTGTGCTATAGCCTGCAGCACCACAAGACCAAAGCATAGCACAAGTCTAATCACTACATCACATGTCTGTCAGTTAGCCACTACTGTGTCTGCTGTACCAACCATGGTGCTTGGGCACAACTAGCACAGGGTCACTGGGCACCGGGAGGAAGGGGAAGTGAGAGAGCTGGCTAGCCTCGTCCTCCAGACTGGCCACAGCAGTGGAAGCCAGGGCGTTGGCGTGCTCGGACAGTGTATCGAGCACCTTGCCATTCACATAGCCACTCATCAGGTAGCGAATTAACTCTATTTTACGGGTGTGGTCTGGGTTTGCAATGTACAATTAAAACATTTGGAAGGATGTATGAAGAGGAAGGATGGTGAGAAAACGAAAAAATCCAAAGGAAGCGAGAAATGAAAGAAAAGTGGAAGGAAATATGAGGCATGCTTATATAACCATAATAAACAGAGGAAATATGTAACAAAGACAGGTGCTGCTGTTTGAGTACCGGTGTATGGTGCAAGGACCAAATACTTGCCTGGTTTAGACAGAGGCATTGGTATGGGATAGTATTTCCTTGATGGTGTTGGTGGACTGCAAAGAACAAAACAAATAAAAGGTATTTTTTAAATTACAAACAAAATCTGTTATTGTGCAAAGTTCTGCAAGCAAAATCAACCCAAATTCAACCAAAATCTGCGGATCCAAATTCAAATAGTCAGAACAACTCACTCCACCAACCTGATCAGGTCCTGGCCATGGAGATGCAGAGGATGCTGCTGGTAATGGCCGAACACTTCAAACACGATGGGTTTGCTCTTGATGTATTCAATAAAAGATTCTGTGACCTCTACTGAAATCTGCTCCAACGGTGCGAAAAAGAGTCAGTTCAGAACAGATTATGATGAAGTAGCGAAAGCACAGCTTGTGAATATACATGCTCATATATATGTACTGACATTCTGGACGTGGTAAAAGCCCAGAGGAGCGCCTTTGCCAGTGTTCTTCAGCGGTTCAGTGGAAAAAGCCTCATCATGCCGATGCAGGAAACTGTATTGAAAAGGTTTGCAGCAATGTGTCACATTCATGAAGAAACCTTTTTTTTTTTTTTTTTTTTTACAGCTTTAGGCTGTAGCTTAGACTTGATATTCCATCGAGTACGTCACTAGTTTAAGGACACTGAACTCACTTGAACTGACAGAAGATATCGGCATACTCTGGGGGAACGCCGCTGGCCTGGAGCACGGTGACACGGAAGGTAAAGATGCTGCCCACCTCCAGCTGGCCTGCCAGACCATCGCCAAGACTCAGCTTAGTGTCTGCTATGTCACCCAGCTTAAGATCTAAAGGAAACCATAAAAGAAAGTTAGGACGGCCGCCTGTGATGATGGGATGGGAATTTACCAACAACTGCATATCCAATTGTGCTTTTCCACGTGGATATCAATCCTAAGCTCTGTACAATAAAACATGGCTGGACATTCTTTGTCTGCATTCCTTAGCAAAAGACAAGAAACTGCATGAGATTCATTTGCATAACATCTGAAGGTCTTTGACTTCAGTAGGACCATCTGCTGTGTGTGTCCCACTTGGGCTGAAAGGATGAAATATACGATTAGAGAGGTGAAGGTCTGGCACCCGTACCCATGTCATTAATTCGGTTGAGCTCCTCTGAGGGTGTGATGACCTCTGAACTCTGACCCTGACCCTCCACAATGCGGAGCTCTTCCAGGGACATGCCGGAGCGAGTCATAACCGTGGAGGGGAAGTCATTCTGTGTAGAAGGAGAAACACATTAGCATATAGCTGGTAGACAGACATGGAATTCCACAAGTTCTACCGGGGTCTTTCTAGTCTGTATTAATTGTGCAATAACAAATGAATGAGACGAAAAAAAATTATTAATTAATAGGGAATGCAAATATTATAATGTAAACAACTTCCTTAGTTGATGTAGAAACCAAACACACAAATACTCACACATACGTTCTCTTAAATTCGACACTACTTGCATCCGACGCAGGGCCTACCTTTTTGAAGTACTCATCATCAAAGGAAATCTTGGCAGTTCCAGACTGTCTAACTCCTGACCCATAGTCTGGGGCCTCCTCGTCAGCTACAAAGACAAAAAACATCCTCTCATCAGGATCTATCAGACCCATCTGAATAAAACCACACATAGAACATAAAAAGAACCTAAGGGATTGTTGCTATTATGAAAGACGCTTTGATTTGGTTTATCAAATGGCATAAACAGCGTGCCTTTAAAAATTCAATATATCAGTCAGAGAGATTAGCAGGATATGACCCGTGTGTAAACATCATGGAGAGGCTCATTAATTACTCACCAGCTATAGCCTGGACCCCCACACGCAGAAATCCACGCACCTCACCCTTCTCTGTTACTATGGCAACACGGTGAACTAATGTTACAGGATAGAGCAGGTTGCTCAGGTACACGAAAGCTCTGTGAGCAAAAAGAAAAAAATGAGAATATGAAGCAGAGTGGAACAACTCCTACAGGCTTAAGACGTATGAAATGTTTTGGCATTAAATAACTCATGTTCCATACAAGCTCCCTCCTTAAAATAAAACATCTTATAAGGTGTCTAGCATACATTAACAACTACTACAAAACAGTTAAACATTAGTAACACTTATGTTAACGGACAAGCAAAAACAAAATCAACATTTGAACATAGAGCAACACATGCTTCAGGCAGCGAACGCAGCAGCAGCTTAAACCATCCCCCTTTATTTTTAAACTGCGTGACTGGGGTGATGACTGATCGCCTGGGAAGCAGCAGCACAGGCTGTAAAGACTGGTTTATTGTGTCATATTATGGTGATGCAGGTCTCTCACTCACGTATTCACTGACATTTTGTTTTGTGGGGCCTGATTTGTCTTGCTGCACCCGGGTGACCTGCTCTAACTCTGCCAGATTCAATCCTTCCCTCCCTCGCTGGGAGACTCAAGGCAAAGGCAAGGGAAAGATATCAATCTGTAAAATCTGTGAAGTCACAGTGACGCAAGTACTGTAGCTGAGCTACAACTGTTCAGAGGGTCTGGTTGGCTTGAAGCCTGCACTCATCGTCCTCTTATTCTTCTCATATGTTTATCACCAAAGCGACGATTTTAAATGTTGTTGAGGCTGAAGCTTTGGTACAGAAAGTGCTGCTGCATTCGATTTTATCTTGACAATGAGAATAAAACAAATACAAAGCAATATTATGTGACTGCCAACTACCAGTGCCTTTTATACCTATAATATATTCACCAGAAATAATAAAAAAGGGTTTTAAAACAAATAATTTAACCACAATGAAAAAAGAATAATTTAAAAACAACAGCAGTTAAAAACAGACAGTTAATGAACTTATATACAGTAAATACATGTAACTTCACACACAGATGGGAGTTAATACAGTCAGCACTGGTGATGGTGGTGGGGAATGACACATCATGCTGGGAGGAGGAGGTGGAGAAAAGGAGGATGCTTTTCATTTTTCGGAAACAGAATCCAAACGAAATATAACTCATTAAATTCATGCCTTTAAGTACAGAAGTATGACTAATCCTATTAACTTCAAAACTGGTTCAATTTAAATGCAAAGCCGCTATGAATACATGATACGGTTCTAAATACCATTTCCAAACAGACATTTGCCGATTATCCTTTTAATTATTTTTTTTGCCAGATACTAAAATAAGATATAGGACAACAAAATAAGTCATAATATTTATAAATAATGTCTCCTATATTATTATGGAGCAAACCTATTCCAACATCTAAACCATTAACCATGTTTTAAAGAGAAGGTCTATGCATTATTGGCATGATGTTGTGTTTTCTTTAATGGGTTTTTATTCACCTTGGCCAAGGCTCAACTCAAATCTTTATTTACTTTTCCCCCCTTTGTTTAACTCTGCAAACTGAGTTACATTCTTCCAAACTCCTCTCCCAGCCTGTGTGTGGAGGATGTGGGAATACCACCAACCTTCCCACCAGGATGAACCAGGGGGAGCGGTCATAGAAAGGGTCCTGGCCGTCGCTAAAGATGTCTGAGCCCTCCTCGGTGCCGGTATCTGAACTGGTGTCGTCCACAAAAGCCTCATCATCAATCAAGTCAGACATCTCGCTCTGGCGCTCGTCGGCCAGCTCTGTTATCTCAGAATCAGTGGTGGAGAAGGTAGGCGAGGGCGTTCGATCGGCCAGGTGCTCATTCACACAGCCATGGAAGATGGGGGAGCTAGGTAGTTTGGGAAAAGTTGCAAAAACCAAGGAAAGGCAGCAACAGAGTAACAGAGGAGTTACACAAGCCACCAAAGATTAGACACAATAGTTAAAGAAGCTTTCTAGTTTTTACAACAGGCTCTATTCAGGACAATTTTGTAAAAGCAAGCTGCAAAGTGTCCGTCTGTCGATCTACAGTTTTCTTTCAACTTTATACAAATGAATCAATGATCTCAACAAAAAACAAAAAAGCATGAATAAAAACTACATCAATTATGATTAAAAAAAAAAAAAAAAAAGACAACTTGAAGTGTGATGCCGTATAAAATGAATATATATATGTGACATGACATGAAGTGAAAGAAAACAAAATAACAAATGTAACAAACGAGAAAAAACAACAACAACAACAAAAGACATACTGTGTAAAGCACATTATAATAACCACACCAGTGAGCTACATGACCAAGAAATAATGAAGATGAATCTGTGTAACAAAATCTGACCATGAAAAATGAGAGAATGGAATGAAGGTAAATACATTAATGCATTTTAACTAATCTGATAACAAAAACCGTCTAAGCAAAGCTATTTGCTAAACACAAAAGCTCTTGCTGTACTTCTAAGATCAAACAGTATTTAAACAAGTCATCTGACAAGATATTTGTTTAGTGCTTCGCAATGTAATGTCCATTACATACCTCCCCACAAGCTTAAACCAATGGAAACGGTCATAGAAGGGGTCATTTCCTGTCAGCGAGCCCTCGCCATCCTCCTGATGTGTAGAGGCCATTTCACCAGCGCGATCATACATCTCTCTCATCTGGTCCAGCCTCTGCCTGCAAATGACGACAGAGTCGTACATATTAATGGCATGCTGGAAGAGAATCACAGCTTAATGTCTAGAGGGAAAAGCTGCTGCAGCTCTATGAACAGAGGACACGTTTAATGTATGTTGGAATAATTACTTCAGTTTTTCTAGGGACCAGTAGTGTGTTGCTCCATTTTTAAGGTCCTGAACCTCCACAGCCACCACAGTGCGGGGGAAAGGCCTGGAGCTGTGCTCTTTCTCCGGTTCTGGGGGCAAAAGCTCAGGAGGAAGCGGCGAGTACAGCGTGTCTGTCAGCAAGACAAACTGGAACTGAACCTGAAGAATGGAGAGGTAGACGGAAAGGAAACCTTTAAATTACAGGCATCATCTTGTGGCATCAGCTGTGCATATAAAGTATTAGAGCCTTCAAATATTTATCTCTAGGACCTTTAACCTGTTTAAACTATTCATATTTGTGCCAATTACTTCTCAGAGGTAGAAACCTTATTGTTAACCAATGCCAAACTCTCACTCTCACTTCTGTTGTCTTACTCACTTTCTTTTTTAGCTCTACGCTAATAGCGTTGGCTTCCTTCAGGTAGACAGCATTTCCCCACAGCTGGTCACGGAGAGAGGTGAACTGATGGTACCTCCACTTCCTGAACGCCCACTGCGCTAGCTCATATTCATGCTGAGTCCAGGGCACTGCATGAAGACAGGACAGGGAGAAGAACGCATACACGCAAACACAGAGAAAGAAGTGGTCATAAAACAAAGAGGAACCTTTATTTGCTTGTTTCAGCCTAATCTGTTGCACTTAACTGATTCTTGCAAGCAATGCCTGAGCTAAAATCTGTTCAGTTCTGAAATCAGTCGGCTGCAGAAAAAAAAACATGGACATTCTGCACATAGACAATAAAGTAATTAAACTTGTCTCAATATACGTGTCAACGCTCAATATGTACTAAAATGAACGTCAACCAGTAGTTGCTTAAAAGCTGGGGAAATACATTTATAATGAAAAACCACTGGCTGCTGTAAGTAGCTAGTTGATGGGCTAATACGTAAAAAGTTAAATAGCTAAGTAACTAAAGATTAAAGGTTAAGTATAAGTTGGTTTGTGTGACGTTAGTAGAAGGTTTTATTTTAAAGCGATTAGCTCAGACACATTACTAGACACGTCTGACTGAATACTAATAATAAGGGAGTAAATAGCAAAGCAATATGTACATTTTAATTAGTTTGAATAAGGTCAATAGAACATTAATTTGTAAAAGAGAGAAAACTGTACATACATCCAAGTAGTTTAGGCTCTGGACAGGAAATGTAAAAGACAACATGCAGAGCATTTCACATAAACCTGCAGCTCATATGTACACGTATTTCAAGACGCGTAGACAGGACAGAAGATTACATGCATTACACACCTTCCTCCTCTTCCTCCTCCTCCAACTCCTCTTCATCAGGTGTCTCAGCTATCAGTGAACGAGTCTCCACCTGTTTCTGAAGTTCCTTCAATTTGCTCTCATAAACCTGGACACCGACACACAGGGAAAAGAAAAAAAAAGCAAAACATGGACAACTGTCCATCAGCGGAAGCAGGTGAGCTCAATTTTCAATCATAACATTTAGCTGTAGCACTGCAGTAATGCTGTGAAGCACACATGGGAGGATGAGATACATGTTAAATAATGGAAGGGTACATGAAAGTGGGTTTGTATCTTCGTCTCTAAATGTATCTGGTGTTTGGTTTTATTACACACATAATAAATATGATGACAGTGGGAATATTTTTAAACATCTGCTGTCTATCATAATTCAAATTAGAATTAGACAGAACACTACAGTTCTAATACCGGACAACAAACGTTCAACAACTCTACAATGGTGTTTTTTCCAGGAGAGAATGCACAAAGTTAAGTGAAACAAAACAGACACACTGTAACATCATCCCAGATTCTGAGAGAAATGTCTGAAGTGGAAAAAGAGGTGCTGGAAGCTGAGTCCAGCGTAATCCAATGAGGGGCGCCGTCCCCATCAGAGCTGGACACGCTGTGATCCCGATGACCTCACCCTGCTTGTTCAGTGTCTTCTGGGAAGACAATGCAGGCTTTTTGTCTGTCATCAACCTCCTCCCTCTTGTAAGCCTACCAACAAACTACGCTTTATTCTCTAGGTGAAAGAAAATGACAATGTGGCGAGCCAGTTTTTCCTAAATGCATCGGTTTTGGGTTGATGCTGCTCATGTAAACTGTACGTGCAAACATAAAATGTGCATTTCTAAATTTATTTCAGTAGTTGAGGTAAATGCTCACATATGGAAGCTGGCATTTCTATCCCATAATTGCATTATACATAAATGGCATAGAAAAAACACTGAGCATTTCTCATCTCTCTACAAATAAAAGTCAAGACTTTTAATTTAAGGAGTGTGACAAACTGGCAACGTTAACCATTTAGCCATTTTTGCATGCATGCACACACCTCATTTTAATGAGCTCACAAATAACTGGCAAGCCACACATGGCCTGTTCCCTCATTACTCCATGACTAATCAAGCAGTTAGTGGCCTGGTAGTAGTTCTTGGAACGGAAAAAAAAAAAAGTTTTATGGTTAAGATGAACCTTGTCAAACATCTGTAATTCCACTTAGGTAAATGAGTTTTGTCAGAACATCCCTCCAACATGTTCCTAAAATGATCTATTGACAATGAAAAGCACTCATGTATAACAAAAAAATGCACTTTGAGCACATAATTTTATTGCAGTCATACTTTGAAAATAAACCTCCAGTAACCAGATAATCAGCGAATTATTTTTAAACCTACGAACATTTCCGTACAATATGTATGTTTGCACAGTGCTTGATTAAGGAACCAACACATACATACGTATGTAGCCACAAAGAGGCACTTGACAATGTGAATTCAAAAAGCAGACGTACACTAGACAAATATTCTCATTTGAGACCTAAAACATTCACGTATATTTTTAAAGAACAGTATAAGATATATTGTCCATTTGACGATGTATACTCTACAGCTTACCTGGTCACCATCAGCACCGGTACATTTGTTAAATAACACTCAATGTGCATTTATTCCAGTGGAAGAAATGCAAACTATTGCATGCAAATGCTGT
Organism: Macropodus opercularis; assembly: GCA_030770545.1. Classification (NCBI taxonomy): domain Eukaryota; kingdom Metazoa; phylum Chordata; class Actinopteri; order Anabantiformes; family Osphronemidae; genus Macropodus; species Macropodus opercularis. The sequence goes on from CM061095.1 coordinate 11,284,252, forward strand.
CATGAATACGTGAGGAGAAGGGTGGACATACTAGACTTGTACATGTCATATCATTTGGTTTTTATAACAGTATAATAAGGCAGGATGTACAATTTCATGCTTTTCTAAATAGAAAATTATTTTATTATTATGAACCAAGGCTTAATAATAATGATGAGTCTCATTTCACGAGGGTCGCAACAACTTGAAGACCATCTGGTATTGAAATATAATCCTTAACGGATTCCTGTTAAAGCTTCACCTGCAGCAAGAATAAGACGGACTGGCAGCTGAGTGAAACAAGCGTGAGCAAAACACAGTGGTAACACTGACGGGTGATGTTTCATACAACTATCACTGTGATTTGTCTATACAGGCAGTAAGAATACTTTGATGCAGTTAAAAAAAAAACAAAAAAAAAAACACAAGGCTTTCCCAAAAATCTCATGTCATGTGGACATTTGTTCCGAATAACATAAGGCAAAGACTTGCAGACTCTGCTGTCGCGCAAACATTTTTAAGGCGAGACTTGAGAAGCCATGACAACACTCTGTAGGACATCCATTCAAAACAGGAACTCTGCGCTTTCTCAGTGAACCACAAACCCAAACGAAATGTTAAGACTACACAGAATCAGAGCTGAGTGCATGATATGCACCATATAAAGGCCAAACTATCTTGAACTGTTTTTCTGGTACTTTCAATTTCTAACAGACAAGTCAGCACAGTGGTTGTTACATTGAATGTGGTCTTTAGTAAACACAAGTTAGTGCTGGGGAACAAAAAACAACTTGAATAGTGGAGTAGATATAGTAGTGTAATAATAGTAGGTGACAGTAAATTGAAATAAGGCAAAAAAAGTGTGTTAATACTAAATTATGTTTACACTAGCTATGGCATTTCCTTTGCAAATTTTATCTCAAACAATGTGTAGAAGCATTTACTTCAAAAGAAGGGAAAGAAAATACAGAATGGTGTTAATTACTACTAGTCAATAAGAAGGCACTTCAATTCAATCAACACAAATTTTTGCCCATTTAAAAAGGCAGTCCCATAATTGGCTATCAAATTATTTCATATATTTTATAATTATTTAATAATCAACTCTGAAATGTTTACCCCACTAGTCTGAATCCAGATTTAAAGTGATTCCTCATCGTAAACTGTTTTGCATGGTGAAATAATTAAATATTGGGTGTATATAATATTCATGTTTGAGCAAAAAGTTAAATAAGGAAATTATAATACTTTAGTGTGCTCATATAGTGGTGAAGAAATTAATACTGAAAAGGCAACAATATGAAATTATGAAAATAATTTGGGCAAATGCCTGCATGATTGAGGAATTGTCACACATGTTTGATAAGGTGAATGTAGGCATAGCTCATCTGGAGGAAAAACGACAAACAGTGTCCTTATCTGTTGGCTTCAGATCCTTATGTCAGACCCCACGATGCTACTGATGACAGCGAACACTAATAAAATGCCATATAATAAGATGACAGAGCGTTTTTAATACATAAAATACTTTTGGATCAACCAATAACACACTGTTCAAGTGCAAAAGTCAGTCAGTTTCAACAGTCTGACTCATGATTCCAAGTTGTTGTGATCTGTAATGCGTTTGCCTACTAAAAGTATTTAAAAGCAGCTTCTCATTTAACGGCACTCATTCAGACTGTCGTCTCTCTGCTGGCTTTTAAATTAGGGGCAGACATCTGCCTGCGCATTCGTGGAGGTGCCTGAACGGAGACTGGATGATTCAGTAGTTCATTGTGATGGTACTGCTGGTAGCCGTTGAAGTTACCATCTGTATACATCATGCTATTAAAGTGGCAAGGCAGTTGGTGATGGTATGGCGGAGGGTGTGCTGGCTGGTTATGATGCTGGCGGGGCTGGTAGAAAGGCTGCATATACCTCCTATTGTTTTCAGGCTGTTGCAGGGACTCCATGGAGCCAGAGGGTCGCTGGCGGTAATTAAACGAGTTGCTGCGGCCCCGTTCGTGGGGCTGCTGATGTTGGTTGTTCCTATAATTCTGTCTTTGACTCTGGCTTAAACCTTGCTCCAAGTCTTTGCCTTTGTTTGGGACTCCGGGGCTTGGCAGTGGAGGAGAGACTTGGATTACTGAAGAGGCCGTAATTTCATTGGACTGCAATCCTTCTCCAGGCTGACTTTCTCCCTCTTCTTCCTCAACAGCTTCTTTGGGCACCTTTAGTTCAATGACCTGCTCATCTGTAATGATGATGTGTGTGCCTGGGCTCCACGAGTTGCGGTGTTTAGGGTTACTTTTGAAGGGAAAGCGTAGCTTGCGGTCCTCTGGGGGTATAAAGCGGTGTGGTCCAGTATGCCGCCGGAGCTGTTTGGAGATCTCTTGTTGTTGAAGGTTCTTGAGGCGCAGCTGTTCTTGACGCATCCAGCGCATGTGGCCACGCTTTACATTTGAATCATCTTCTGTACTTTGGCAGGTTTTTGAATCTACAACCTCTCCATCAGGCACAGGCACAGGTACAGGAGGCTTTCCTTCAAGAGGGCTTGGAGTTCTGGCTGCACACGTAGAAGTAGCTATGGTGGGAGGCTTCTCTTGGCCCTCAGGGGTGATGAGGGGAAGAACTTTCTCCATTTTGACCATTTTGTTCCTTAGAGCACGGATCTCCTCATCTTTCATGTTGTTCTGTTTCTTCACCTCCTGCAAAATGTCCTCAAGTTTATCAATGTGCACTTTTAGCTCATCCATAACGGCTCCACCTGCTCGAGACCCATTGGTGATGACATCTTCAATGCGCTCATCACCGACTCCAACAGTATCCCAAACATCTCGAGCCACAGCCCTCCATGAGTCCCGCTCATTGGGATCTTTCTTCCCGTAACTAGCACAAAGCTCCTTCATCTTTACAATAGCCAGTGCTTCAATTTCCTGTCGTGTGTGACGAAAATCATTGAGTGCCACTTCATAACAGATTTCTTTGACGGCCTGGATCTTCAGGTCAGAGATGGTCACCCACTTCGAGTCCTTGGTGATGCGGCGTCGCTGAGGAATCTGGTACATTTTAACTGGCTCTCTTCTTTTTCCACTGCTGGGTAATCCACACTTTTTCACTATGGTTTGTAGCTTGCTGGGAGGCAGCTTTTCTCTTAAAGAAGTGATCAGTCTCCAGCTCTCTTCACAAGACCTCTTATCTGAGTCATCCCCACTATCAGAGTCTCCATCCTTGAGAAAACAACAGGACACAAACCAAATGGTTCCCAAAAAAAAAAAAAAAAAAGAGAAATTACAAATGGGAAAATCATAGTGGATGAAAGAATGGCTTAAAAAAAACAAAACAAAACAAAAAAAAAGTACTAAAGGTATTAATATGCAACATGGGAACTAGCTAGAGAAACAGAATATATTATTGCTTAGAATTGAGATTTTTATAAAATGTGCACATTCAAATACTTTCCATACATCTTTATTGTACAAGATGTATGGCAATATGCAAATCTATTACACTTTAGACTTGTATTGAAAAACAAAGGTGGGAACATAAATGAACAGTACAAGAAACAGTGGCTTCCATTGACTTTCTTGTCAGTTTGCTTTTTCTCATATTTTCTTCAGTGAAAAAGTAATGAAGGCTCATGTTTATCAAAACCATTTGGTCATGGGAATACTAGCTTTAATTATATTGTTCCCAATGTTGCATATTATTATTAAAAGTAAAAGGTAAAGCACATCTATCATGATTAGAAAGGAAATCAGTAGCAGATAGGCGCTGATCATCCTGGTCTTTAAATTAAAAATGTGGTTTAAGAGCTGGATCCCAAACATGGTACAGTGACATGCACGTGGATGGATTTGGGAACTTTACCCATTTAGTCCAGAAGGTCTGAGTGACTTTAGTATTAGTGGTGTGTTAGCAGACAGAGTGTCCTTGCAGTTGATCAGAAAGCCAGTAGAAAGGAGAGGCAGTGTGAGGGAAAGTGTTAATCCACTACAAGAAAGATGTTAGTTAAAAAAAATGCAGTTTCTCATTTTTTAGACAATGTACATTACAGATCACAACCAGCTGGTACCGATTCTTCATGTCTTGTGTCGGATTTCATAAATAGTTTTAAGGTTATGTTGTGGGACTCTTATACCTGTATGTCTGCACATAAACCACCAGAGAATGAAAAAGGTTTGTGATTCACTGATTCAGCTGTGAGCAGTGAAAACGGTTGTTGAGCCGTGCCCTCAGTACGCTACACAAATGCCAGGTAGAGCTAGCAAGGAAAGGTAGTCAAAGAAGTCAATGAGAAACCACATTGTCAAAAACTACAGCAGGAACTTTTGTTATCACAATGCATTGTACATGTCAGCAACTGCATTGAAGAGATGAAACTCAGGACAAAACAGAGCAAGGAAACTAGAGTAGAAATCTAAACCAAGCAAATCAACAGCCACTTCAGAATTGTCCAGCTCAACTGCAAACACTGCAACTTAGTCCAGAACCGGTGCTGAATGAGTTAAGAAAACATGCTTTTAATGTGAACCGTGCAAAAGCAGCATCCCCTTATAATTACAAGGGTACGTGTTTCAATAATGAGCAGTTTCCAGTCTGTTTAAATCAACTTTGATCTTGATATCAAATCAACTTTCACTCTAAGTTGCTGTTTTGCAAGATTCAAACCCACTATAGAAAACATAGAACAGAAAAACTGGGAATTCGAAAGAGGAAAGTGCTTTACAATCTAAATCTCATTCAATCAAATAGCTACAGAAAAATCTGTTAAACTCAAGAAGAAGTCGAGTAAAAGCTCATCTGTCTCAAACCAGAAAAAAAAACCTTCCATGCAAGAAGAACAGACATGCGCTTTGAGTAAAAGTATGATTTGCACACTCACATCTCAAATGTCAGAGCTCAGAGGGAGAATTAGTACTAGTCAAATTTAAAACAGACCATGTGAACCATCCAATTGTAGTTGACCATTTTTGATTTCTTTAACTTTGTAAATGAGTAACAACAGTGCATCACCCAAAAATCACATCAAATATGTCAAACTATAGTTTTATGGCCGATTTAACTAAGTTTGTGCAGTTATTGCAAACATGCCTAAAATTACTAACAAAACTAAATAAATCCTGAAAAACTCAAAGAGGGTTTGAATAAACACCAGCTTATTTGAACTCACCAGTCGCTGCTGCTCCAGAAGTTGGTCTGCTTCTTCCTTCTCCTTTTTATACAAGATTTCCATCTCAGTCAGCCTGAAGAAGTTGTGCAAAACTACGTTTGAACAAACTGTACAATCCGTATATGAAAGTCGAATAATTAAGTTTCTTACACAACTAAAAATGAATCCGAATAATGTCAAGAGCATTATTTCGTACCTTTTTTCCATCTCCTGCTTCATGTCGATGCCCTGCTTCTCCAGGAGTTCTCTCTGAGCGAAAGTCCAATCCACCGGTTCCACAGGGGTTTCAGCAGATGGCGTCTTCTCCCTCTCAGCCCTGGCCTGTTCTGGGTGGTTGAACCGGAACACATGGTTCTTTCCCATAATAATACGGTTACCTGAAAGAAAGTACAACATACATACACTTTATATGTGACAAAAACAGTACTTGCAACAAACAAACTTTATTTTACAGTGTTTTCGAATTTTATATTTTCAGCCATTGTGAAGTCCAGCAAAATACTCAGAAGTGAAAACACAAATCACATCAGCAAAGCATTTACTAGAAAGTTCATAAACCACGTACCTGAACGAAGCTGGATTGCATCTTCAACTCGCTTGCCGTTGACATAGGTTTCTGATCCTTCACAGGGCACCAGCATGACGATAACTTCAGCAAAAAAACACATCACACAGTCATGAGTGAGTCAGAGACCTAATTGTTGTACATTATCTCTTCCACTGGTGGCATTGATGCAGGGAATCATGTTTCAATTTCGCAACAAAAGCAGCCCTATTCTCAAATCAATGACAAGAGTCTGAATTGTGTTTTTTATTTTTTGTTTATAGGCTGAAGGTATCTGTGGTGCCTCACCATCTCCATTGGCATTCCTCTCACTACGGAAGATGCAGTGCTCTTCCTTGATATGAGCACCACTTAAAACAATATCCTGTCGTCTTTCAGCATCGGCCTGGCCAACCCTGAAGAGAAAAAAAAGAGAATATAAATTTAAAGAGGTCATTTTGAGTGGCAGACATTTCAGCAGGTCCTTGGTGGCAGAGGTTAAATGGAAAGTTCAAAGTATTACTTATAAGAAAGCTGCCTTTAACAACTATAGGCTTCTTCATCCGCAAGGTTTCATCTATTGTCAGCAAGGACTGAAAAGGTAACAAAATATAATATACATGAATATATTTTAGCTCGTTTTCTGTGACTCCAGCTCAACTTCACAAGAGAAAAAAAAAATAAAAAATAAATACAAAATTGTTTTTCAAAGACCATAGCTGGGGGGGTTGAATGTCTGCAGCATTCCAGCGTCATTATACAGGTTTTGGTTACCTTGTAATTCCATCTTTGATATAGTAGAGCAGACACTCTGACATGAGAGGATCCTCATTTAGGTTAACCAGGTGTGGAGTCTAGAAACAATATGAGAAGTAAATTTACTGCAACAATTTTAGGATTTCATACAGTCAGCCGTGCCTAAAGTTTATAGTTATTAGAAATGTTAATGAAGTGGGCACAGTTTTATATCAAATACTGAAGACGGCCTGGGAGTGATACTGAATCTTCTACAAATATGTGAGAAAAGAAAATGTACTTAAGAAACCTCTTACTGTAGAGTAAGTTACAGTACAGTAGGTAAGCATAATTCCATCCACTGTATAGAGTCTGTTCACTGTGTAGGTCACGGAAGATGCACCCTGACTTGTTTTAACAAGTGCGTGTAAACATACCAATCGTCAACTCCTGACGCCTCTGGAATATGAAACATTACACTACTACTATTATAAAGAGACAGCTACGCCAAATAACCAACCTTTTTCGGGGAAAACACCCAATTATAGTCTGCATAGAGTTCACATGGCTTTTCTAGGAAATGCTAAGCCGTGGAACAGCAGTGGGTCAAAAGGAAAAAATGAAATGGATGTGAAAGTAAATAAAAAGCAAAACAAGTAGCAGCATAGAGAATACATATTATACATACAACACAGCAAGAGTATATTTATACTCTAATTAAATGAATGGAGAGACAGACAATGAAGGGTAGGGGGACTACTGCTGTAATAATAATAATAATAATAATAATACTATATGATTATTGAGTTTGCAAATCTACACATACAAGTATGGTACAATATACACTAGGTCATTATTAAGTTCACATATCAAATCCTAATAAACATGCCACGTTCAAGTGAATCAAGGCCGTAAATAAAGTAGGAAACGATCACCACATGTACAAATAGGGCGGAAGACTAAGGATGTACTGTCTATTATAGGACTACATCTAATGCGGGAAAAGAAATGTGTGTGCTGGTTCATTTAAACCAACCTTCTTGTCAGGAAAATAATCAAACTGTTCATCAAGTGGTCTTTCATGGTTAAGCTGTGTATGCGAACAACGCAAATAAAAAGAATGGAAAGAAAGGAGATCATAAAGTGAACAGATGGGGGGAAAACAGCTAACATGGAAATGTTAATGAGGAAGTGATGGAGGGAGGGTGTGCCGCTTAACCACCCATGGGAAACATGGAGGAGGCCTCCACCCTGTGCCTCACGTCTGGTTTACCTTTTTAGGAGAGAATACACCCAACGTGCCTCCATCTTCACGGATTGCCACACCCATCTCTGCTAGCAAGGCCTCTCTGTAATAAAGCATGGTAAGAAAAAAAACCCCTAGTAAGTCAAGCTGAACTAAGCTGGTAGACATTGAAGGGATAGCGTGCAATACAGAAAGTGATTTGTATCATGACAAAAGAAAGAATGGCAGCAGCCAGACTTGGCGTAAATTTGATGTCTGCAGCTACGGAGGAGTGTTTGGGCAACAAAGTGTGATGTAAAAGAAGGGTTAAGAAACAGAATGTGAGCAAAGGACATGAGACACAGACAGAAGAGAGGGGTGAAAAGACAGAAAGAGCTTGGGAGAATATATTAAGAGATGAAGGCGTTCGTGGAACATTTCTTTCCACAACAGGGAGAGATAAAAAGATATAATTTCTGACCTCTCCATGCGAATGGCCTCAGTTTTTCGCAGTTTCTCTTCCCAGGTTTCATTGAGCTCAGCAATGATCTTTTCTGACTCCTGAACACAAATGTGAGAGAAACAGAAAAGGTTAAAACTGTAATAGCAAAAAAGGTATATTCCAAAGACACCACTCTGCTTCTTTTGTCTAACACTGAATTTCCTCACTGATAATTAAAGCTCTAGTAGACATACACTAGAGGCAATACAACTGGTGTTTATCTTTTCAAACCAGTGAGATATTTGCCCATCTGTTGTTCTTTATGTTTTTATGGAATTTTCATAATAGTCTTTGCTTTTGCATCACTGAAACAGCTGGAACAAATTTAGAATCTTGTTGATATGTTCTTCATTATTCAAGCTAAAAGCAAATTAGAGTTGATCTATTTTGGTCCAATTTTGTCTGTATGTGCGCTAGTGCTTGACGTCATTGGATGACGGACAGACTGGGCACCATGGTTGCCATGGAAACTGCAGCTCCTCATCATGCTCCCTTATTAGCAGAGTGAGAGGTCTACTGCAAGAGTGAGGAACAGAAAGCACAGAGGCCACATGTAGATTGCCTGTGTGGGATACAAAATTAAACGTATGTCGCACTACAATTGCTAGTCTAGAGAAGCATCTTCAAAGCAACCTTTCAATTCTGTTCACTTCAAGCAATATGCCAATAATACTGTTTAACTAACAATTAGAGTAAAGTAACATTTAGAGCGTTGAGGGAGGTCCCCTTTAAAAAAAAAACTAAGCACCAACTATTAAATATTTATTTTTTTAATGGTAAATTATAAACTCTAGACTGTGTCAAATATCTAGTGAGTGAATGAATGAAGATCTTAAACTTGGTGTGCTTTTCATCTGACATAGGCCAAGTTTACCTTGAGTCTTTCAATGGCCTCCTCTCCGCCCGGAGTAGACATGATACGTTCCTGGATGCTTGTGACCGACTGCAGCCCCCCCTGGTTGCACAGTGACCCAGAGGATGGAGAGGCTGTCAACGAACCAATAGGGGCTGTGGAGAAATGGCCAGGGCGTTGGTTCTCTGAGGCTATCAAGTATCTATTCTTATTGTTCTGTATGTCTTTGAGATCTGAGCCGGCAGCAGGAGAAAAAAGAAGAATACAGGAGAAGGTGGGATAGGCCCAGGATGGGACAGGAAAATTAACAATGGGTAATGGAGGAACCGAATAACAAACAGGAGGAGAGAGAAGAGGGAAGGACATGGAGAAAGAGAAAGGACAAACAGGAAGGAAGACCCATGTAAGACAAACGCTGTTCGTCAGAGGGTTAAGACAAACACTCAGTATAATGTTCATCTATAGGAGACAGCAGTTTTTACTCCAGGTTATTTTCAACTGTCTGGTTACCATAACTCTTCAACTTCCAGACAAAATACACTAGATTGACTGTCAGACTGTACTATATAATAGTTTCCAGAAGGCTGATTTTATGTAGGCCAGAATTACAGCGCACAGCAATTAACTGAGTACTTAGCTTGGCTTTGTTTCATTCTCTATAATGAATAAAATCAGGGTAAAAACTGCTACGAGTTTATCAACTCAGGATGGAAGGGAGACTGACACTGCAAGGGGCCCGGGAGGAAGGACAGATGGGAGTCATTGACACATGCTGCCAAAGTTAAGCTCGCAGTAAAGTAGTTGGATTCATCACACAAAAACGTACACTCGCACACCAAGCACAACAGAGATACAGCAGCGTCACTAAAGGTCAAGCAGATCATGTTGATATGACGGCTTGAATGACCTCTGAGGTAAATCACACTATGTCCACTAAAGAACTGACTAAAAAAAAAAAAAAACTAACCTAATTTAAATGATCTGGGAGGCAAAGACCTTTGAGATCACATTTACATTATAAGAATTCAATTTTCTTCAGATAAACAGGAGACGGAACAATGTGCAACTCAAAGTAACTAACTTATACATGGTGGGATACTGTACCAACAGTGAACATCTATTTCTAGTCAATAACACTTCATAGCTTCACAAAAGGGAGACACAAAAGGGCTAGAGAAAGGACGTATATGCCACAGCAGAGGGACATTACCCAACTATGAAATACTAACTAAAGATTTGACACCTTTCTATATCCACTGAGGTCGCAACACCTGAGTACACACAATAATCCGAGATATCTTCATGTATACTGAAGATAATCAGTCAGAATTCAACTTTAAAGCTTTGCATTTCCAGGTTTACACAAAGATAATGTAGATTGCAAATGTGATCTCAAACCTTTGGACACTACTAGACACACCTAGAATGTCGTTACTACAAATTCAAAATCATGCACCTTTCCATCTGTAGCTCTGAGCCTCAGTTTGAGAACTGAGAAGTTGCATTCTAAAGATTTGTGCAGTGTCACCTGTAGTAGACGATTAATAAAACAAAAGTAAAAAGCAGAAAGACCAACGGCAGAAAAGAAGCTTGAGAATGCGAGTCTTAAACTGACACGAGAAGGAGATGATGAGGGTGCTGAAGGAAGCCAATCACAAACTACATATTCTGATATGCCAGTTGTATATGAGCCTGCAAATACTGTGGATGTCTCACCCTCACCATTCTCGAAATTACAAGAACACAAGCGCAAAGTGGCATTCCAAGCCTCGCCGTGTCAGCACACTACCAGAAGAGATGCCCTTTTATTAAGCGTCTGCTTCCATTAGCATTTACATGCAAAGCCACCAGCAGATTTATTACAGGCAAAGGGGGGCATAAGCAATGTCAACCATTATCAATAGGGTAAACACTACAGCTACACGCAATGTGTGACTTGCACACATATACACACATTTAATTCCACTTCCTGGGTAATCATCTCCCATAGGATCAACTGAGGGGAAGCAGGAAAAGATGAGAACATTCAGAGGTCAGTGCCAATAGAATGAGAGATAAAAGGTTACAGACATTTTAAAGACCTGGATGAGAATGATACCAAGGATGAAAAGAACGAACATGTAAAGTTTCATGTCAGTAGGAGCTAAGCAAGTAGGCAAGTTGTTCATCGCTTCAGAAGTTATTAATGGGTGTATCATGTCTCAAATTGACAAGGTTACGAGGCCTTACTCATGTAGACAGTAAATAAATTTCCAATAAAAGGCTTCCATAAATTATCTAAACAATTTTTATAGGTTTTTTTATGGTAAAGTTCACATTTTGCTCAATGAGGCATAATAAACCATTATAGTAGTAAATAGGTCAAAAGCTGCTTAAGCCTTTTTAGTTTTGCTAAATTCAAAAACATGGACAAGCAATGTTATGGAAAGGTGGCTAAGAGCAATGAGACCGTGATCAAACAAGATGATGCTGTACATTTGTGGAGGACCCTGAGAGTAAATAGATGCTGTGTGGCTGCAGATATGGATTGCTATACTAGCATAAAACTCACTGTCTAGGATGTCTCCAAGGCCCTGTGCACGAAGAAGTTCCTTCAGTCGAGCCACTTCATCCTTGAGATCACGCACCAGCTTATTGTTAGGATCCTCATTGATGACAGCATTGCATTTGATGTTCTTGGCTCGGTCAGCGTAGCTGAAATTCAAAACAAACTCTTTAAAAATGTAAATAAATTATACACGTAAGACTTTGCAGTCTTTGTATAAGTCTTAGATGGAAACATTACCGGAGTGTGCTCAGGGTTTCATCATAGTTGATATCTGCAGGACTGAGAGCTGCTACCATAGCCGTCCTAGAGTTTCCACCTGGTGTGAAAATGACAGTAGTAAGAGCAATTAGACTGTGCGTGTGCGTGAGTGAGTGAGTGTGTTGACCCATGGAGATTGGTGTGCTTGTCTAGTTAAAAGTAAAATACAGCCTACTGAAAACGTTCTTCTTACATTGGTTGTAGTACTAGTGTACACTAGCTCCAGCCATTTATTTATATCTACTTCACAAATTGCTACACAGTGTACAGAGTTTCATTGTATTCCAGTACAGGTTGTTCTCGGGCTTCGTACCGAGGTTCTCTCTCAGCAGCCATGTAAGAACAGAGTCTCTGTATGGGATGAAGTCCGACTTCTTCTTCTTCTTGCTCTGTAGTAAACAAACATTAATTTAGCTGGGGGAAGTTAAACAGACTACTGGTGTAAGCTTTTTAGATTAACAACACAAATGGAAATGGCAGTTAGGACAACCAGTACTATGACAGATGATGAATGGCCCATAGTACTTATAAAAAACAACAACTAGTTTTTAGGTAAATTGAGCTATGGCCTGATTTGATGCACTTTTGTTCCTGTGCAAGGTGCCTTAAGGCGCCATATTTTGGTTATGAGTGTAGGTAAAGAGTATGCAGCAACTTCAAGAACACAGGACAAAAGGCTGTCAAATCTAACTCATGAAAGGAATCAGAGTTTAGTGGGTTGAGAGGTCAAAGGGTTTACCTTGCTGGTACAGTTATCCTGTGTAAGCAAGCATTTAAAGGGCAAGTGAAGAGAAAACAGAGGGGGAGAAGTTATAGCATGCCAGGCAGACATCAACTGCTTGAAAGGTTTGTACATGGTACAAAAACGTCTGAGGAGGAGGGGAAGGAGACAAACATTTACAAAACAGACATGTTAACACACTCACCACTTCAGCCAGGGCAGAAATGACCTTTCCTAATGTGGTGAGAGATTTGTTGATGTTTGCACCCTCCTGCAACCACAGAAATAAATGTGTTAAACAGTCAAAGAAATAGTACTTAACAGATTACTAATGCAGCTGCTGGGTGTTTGATTATAAGAGCCTTACCTTTAGCCTGGTGCCTTTAGCGCCAGTGGAGTCTGCTCGTTCACTTCCTGCCAAGTCCACCAAACTGATTTTACTCACCTAAAGGGATGGAGAGAATACATATTAGACTTATGAAGCTTATAAATAACTCATATGTTAATGAAAACAAACAGAGGAGATGAGAATATTCCGGAAACACTGAAATGTCTGGAAGGAAATATAAAAACAATTTTAAAATCTGGGTATTACTGTTAAATAAGACACAGGGAGGCAGTAAAACCTGATAGAGTGGCTAGATACAATGAGCATTGTGTTTACAAAAACACAATACTCTTTGTCACTCTGCAGTCAGAGGAAATGCTAGAAGTCGAGCCTAACAAAAGGTACATTTTTCCCCCCTTTTCCTTTTGTGATGACCACAGACTTGGGTCAAAACTCTTCTAAAAACAAAATAGGGAAAATAAAGAGCTGTAGAACAGTATGAATATACAGTACATACTCCTACAAGCATGGGGTCATAGTACTGTGTTGTCAAGTGTTGAAGGTCAACAATGTTTTGTTCTAACCTTTTCTGTGGAGAGGTCTGTTTCATTGTCATGTTTCTTCTGTGTGAAGACAATGGTGAAAACAGCATGGGACCTGCTGCTGGTCTCATTCATGTTGGTGGCAGCAACAGTTCTGAAGGTTAGCACACACAGCTGTGGTTAGGAAACAAACCCATGTACAAACAACTTATTCCAATGAAATAATGCTACATTCCTATCACTATCAGTGACACTATTAGCACTGGGTTTTACGCCTCGTAGAGCGACTGGCGCATAAGGGATACCCTTTTGTGGCAGGCGTGGATAATACTGTGAGGACACACACAAACACCCACAACACACCCTGAGGGACAGTTACACGGGAGCTATGGGCTTTACATGCCATGTTCTAGAAATAAGCCTTTTGACTAAGCACAGGAAGATTAAGCAGGGTTCACTCCTCCCCAAATGAGAGACAGTATATTATACATTACATATGCATTTCATTGAGAAATACTATGTACCTGTAGTTGGAAAGGAAACAATACATGTTCAGTCTGTTATGTCTTTTTTCTAAGGATCTGGTTTAGCGCATCATCATATTTGCCACCTCTACACACACACAATGTCTTTCCCATGATGTCAGTGTGGCCTTGGACTTTGCTTACCTGGCCTTGTTGCCTGCATCCATTAGGTCAGCGATGTCTGTGTAGGAGGTTACAGCTAGCTTAGACAGGTCTTCAACATAGGGGCCAAGCAGAGGGTGTTCACGGACTCTTAGGTTCCCTTTGTTCTTGGGGTTGAGCAGGTCTCGTACTCGTTCACAGTAAATCTCCATGTAACTGACCTAGAGACCGTTACAATACAATACAAAACAATAAAATATAAATTCAGGTTCTCCAGGGCAGCAATGTAAAATTACAAAATCCAGGTTTGCACAATGTGGGTATGTTGAGCTACATCAATTACAGGTGTGTATGCGCATTCTGTGTTGATAGTGTAGTGAAAGTAGAATTTCAAGAACACGCTCAGAAAATGCAGCGTCTCTGAACTTTCAGCTAATGTGTGACTGACGTCTAGCTGCTACCCGAAAAGACTCTCAGGCAAGGAAAGGTTCTTTAAAGACAAACCAAAACAAAATAGTCAAAAACAAAGGCTAACAAGGGAGGTTAGAGATGCCAAGTCAGTCTGAACCTCACCTCTACGGAGTAGGAGAGTTCTTCCTTGTTGTTGTCCTCATTGATTTTCTCGAATAAATCTTCACAGAGCTAAAATGCAAAGAAAGAATGTTCAGCGCATTTAACAGCAAAAGAAAATGAACAGAATAAACAGTGTAGAATTAGAACAAAAAGACAACACACAAGCTTGTAGATGTCATTTATCTGACTCAAACTGGTTAAGAATTATAAAGGAGTGAAAGACTGGCAGAGCCTGTGTTCAGTGAAGAGAACATAAAAATGATGAACTACAAGGCAAGAGGCCAAGTTAGACAGAACTTAAAATGTAGTAAGCAAAGTCAGCTGCAAGGGAAGAACTAACCGTGGGAATGATTCCTTCCTGCCCTTCCTCCTGTTTGCCCATCATGGTGTACGATTTGCCAGCTCCTGTCTGGCCATAAGCGAATATGCAGACATTGTAGCCTTCAAAAGCATGCTGCAGCATTTCTTTGCCGATGTCATTGTACACGAGCTTTTGTGATGCAAAGCAGGGGTCTTCTGGCTGCGGGCAAGCAGAAAAAAAAAACAACACACAAAATATTACATGTTTTATAAACCTGTAGTATTTGAGGCCTAGAATACATACATGAAGCTTAATTCTACAAACCGAGAAGGTCTGACTTACTGTAGTGTGGGACCAGTAGGAGTAATCAAAGCTGAAGGTCTTTGGTGGTTCCTTAGGGGCTTTAGGGTTGGCAATAGCTGTGGGGGAGGAACATAAATGTGTGGTTAAGAATAATCTGGTTTGATGTTAATGTGGTGTAGTTTAAACTTAAAAGCTACCAGACAAAATTTTAATTAACTTCTTTTTATGCATTTCTGCTAATATATTTTAAAACAGAATCAGACATCTTAGCTTCCCAATGCCAGTGTTAATTGGGTTGTTAAATACCCTCAAAATATGAACTAGATGATTTATACTGGTTGGCAAACAGCAAAAGACCCAGTTACTCAATCAGAGCACTTACAGTACTATATTAGCAAATAAAAGTCATACAAACCAATGAGAGTCACCGTTTTTGTATCTGCTGGGCCTTCGAAACATATGCGATCTAGAATGGTTTGTATATACACAACGATAACAAATAAGCGCCCAGGTTACAGCCAATGTTAAATCTCTGCAGTTATACCCTATTGATAAACAGACATTTCTGAATGAAC
The DNA here is from genome assembly GCA_030770545.1 of Macropodus opercularis. Lineage (NCBI taxonomy): Eukaryota > Metazoa > Chordata > Actinopteri > Anabantiformes > Osphronemidae > Macropodus > Macropodus opercularis. The sequence continues at coordinate 11,300,017 of CM061095.1, forward strand.
CAGAATCTGTAGCCATGCCTAGCATATTATCCTTCTCATCCTGGAGGTGCCCTGGGGACTACAGTACAAGCTTTCCAGAATCATCACTGCATAGTAGACAGGAACAGAGGAGGATATGAAGAACAGAAAGCAAAGACAAGAAACATTGTACATATGCAGCCGTAGAGCATTTTTACTCTTTCCAAGGCCAAGCCTTCAGTGAAAGTCACACAACAGTAATTATCATTGTCTCATGCAAATTCTTGCTAATGGGCAAATTAAAGGCGGGTTTGCCTCCTTGACATGAGGGTGTACTTGAGACGCGTTTGCATCAAGGTGTCCCAGGCCGAGTGCCTTGTGTGTTCAGAGGATTTGAGCACACTTATCAATAATTCAGGAGATTCTGAGAGACAGAGATTGCATATCGCACTCTGTGGGTGTCGTGCTGACAGAAAAGCACAGTGTGACCTCAGAAACCAGAACAGAAACTGCTTCATGCTAAATATGCAAAGATTAAAGCAGCCTTCATTTTACCAACACCATAGGTAAAAAATAATGCACTGGTTTATACCTCATACTATCCTGATGAAAAGTGGAGCGGCAGCTTCCATCTTGGGTACTTCACTGGAAAAAGATACCGCAAGACAGGTGGCTAAATAAAGCCCAATTCTACCTTTGACCTGCCTCCACAGGGAAATGGAAGCCACGACATGAAGAAACGAAGGGGGGCTTAGGTTACAAGTGCCCCTATTCCCCTTTCCTGGAACAATCTGCAGTGGCTATTAATGAAGGGGTAGACTAAGCACTGCTTTAGTGTTGATTAGGCAACATAGTGACAATGCCATGTGTGGACATTTAGACAGCGAGATGCCCATGACAGGACTGGCTTCAGCAACCTAGTATTATTCGGCATTATAACTGTGCTGTGGTAACACAAAACATGATGATGAGTTTTCTAATCTAGTCTAATTTCCCAGTTTGGGAACGTGCTGGATGCTACTGTGTAAAAATGTACTCGGGGACACCCACACTACACGGGAGCAGGTCGTGGGTGACCAACGAGCTCCTTAAAGTGAATCACATTCGTGACGTGGCATAGTTGTGTCACTACTGTGATCCTGGTAGTGCGTCATCAGGGTCATGTAAGACACGGGCAGTGGTTACTAATATCTTCATAAAAGTTTATCTAATCTATGCCAAATTATTGCTTCATTAAGTAAATCAGATAGTTATTAGACAATCACTATGTTCCCTATCAATCACTGAGTTTGTGAATATCTTTGCCCTCAATTTCCATTCGTAGTATTTATTTCCACATCCTGGGGTGACACTGGCAGATTTATTCTTCTGTCTAATAAACAACGTCATCAGTCTGTCTTTCTCAACCATGGCAACAGGTATAGGAGCAGATTTTGGTTGCCATAACAACCCCAACTTGGCTCAAGAGAGGAAGATGCAGCACATTGCGTTCTTCTTTCTCTCGCCTCAAGCAGTCCCCATTACTGCTGTCAGAAAAATAAACTGAGCTACCTAAAATACAGAATTATGAGTGCTTACAATTATTCATAAAACAGTGAATTCAGGATTTTAACCCTTAATGAAGAATTAACCTTATTAAATAAACTGTTTCACCATTACTGTCCTCTTCTGGGAATCAAACACTAAACGTTGTACGTTGTATAAACAAATGACTAAATACGTACAAACGCACAACAAGGTCAGTCAGAGCCCGATGTTTAATAAAAGACACGCTTTATGCTTTTGTTTTTTCGAAAATGCTAATGCACTTTTATTTTCAGCTTCTGTTGCACAGAGGATATGCCTTATGTGATGCTAGCTCCACAGGGGATCTCCATTTCAAGGCAGGGTGAACACTAGTTAACTAACCACATCCTGCTATCTAAACAACATCACTCCGCTGGTTTTGGCCGGCAGACATTTTGTGCTCCAGTGTTCAACATGGGGTCTATAATATGGCTAGAAAAGCAAAGCTACCCCTCAGTTATTAGGTTGTTAGGAGGTCCCTGAGCACCAGATGGGGACTAAAAGCTGGAACCCATTCACCTGACACAAGCAGACAGTAAGAGTGTAAAATGGCTGAACATGTAAACCTCCCTCCCAGAAAACCTCTAAGGAATTACTAACGGTTAGTCCAAATAGATCAATGCTCAAACAACTGAAAGTGGGAATTCAAAAAAATGCAAGTATAAACTATAGGAAGAAAAACATGTTAATGAACAGCAAGTGAATTGGAGACGTTCAAAGCAATAATATCTGTGCTGAATGGTAATTAACATGGGGTTGACTGGGGGACTTTAATAGCATCTCTGGGATTTGTCGCTGCGCATCAGTGTGATTCTATAGTGAAGAATACCATAATTTCAATAGTTCTTAATAATTTAAACAATATCATTAAACTTACGCTATTGGTATGATGGCTGTTTGATATTGCAATAAATTTTCACAGTATATACTTAACATCACCGGGTTTTTTTTGCACATTGTGATTACACTGGGGGGCAAAGGCTGCAGTAAAATCACACCATAAAATAAAGTGTTTCTGCATGAGCAGTGCAGCAAAGCAGCTGCTGACAGGACCTGATGCTTTGACACTAATACGGTTGCTCAGTCCTAAAAAAACGGAACAGAAGTGAAGTGGCCATAGAAATGCTCTGCTGATGTATCCAGTGTGTGATGGTCTGGTTGCCCAGGCTGCAGCACAGGTGACAGAGATGTCACTAGACACAGCTCAAAGCTGCAGGCTAAAAGTAGTGTCTGAGCACTGCTGTCCATACTTAACATTTAACAGCTGAGCCAGTCGCAGCCACAACATAGCACATACAGCATCTCCAAACCAACCACGTAGTATCTTGATTACCACCTCAGATATGGTGCACTTCCACATCTGATCAGGAAGATGCCTTTAATTTAAAAGAAAATCCACAGCAATTTAATACTCCTGCCAGATATCCTGGAAATGTATAAATATAATTATAACCCCTCCCCCCTCGAGTAAGGTAGATGACTTTGTCTAGTCTGGAGGTGTAACCTTTTATATCGCTGTCAACAACCCTGACAAACAAACATTCCATTAATGGTAAGAACACACAGCTTTCTCTTTTCAGATGAGCCTCTTGGCGTAATTGCTGACATTCAAAGGAAGAAAATTAAACTCCACTCCAGAATTTTCTACAGAGATGGCTGATCACATCATTGTTTTCTTCCTAGCGGAAGACAGAAGAGTGTGAAAATGCACAGGAAGGCACCAGAACAATGTCCAAATGCAGGGCAGTGCAGCTGACAACAGAGTCTGCAAAACACATTAGCTAATCTGTTATGACAAGGCTTTACGTGCCCAGTCCCCTGTATAACAATGACCCTTTTAACACGGCCTTACGCTACCCCACCCCACACAGAAAACAATGACCATCCCATTGCAATTTCTGAATCGTTTTTTTATTTGTAGTAACTCAAGCCAGCTAAAATTAAAATCGAACATAGAAACTGCTGTACTCAATAAAAAAAATTTACTGTAAAAATCTATGACACCACATTGTATACAAACACATTTGGTAACAGGTTCCTATTAATTCCTTGCTCCAAATATGGAATCAGAGAAATGGGAACATTTAGAAATGGGAAATCAACAGATAGCTACAATTAACAGACAGCGATAGATACAATTTAAGCAGCTTTGTTTTAAGAATCCAATAATTAGGTTTGATCTGGATTGTTGTGAAGTATTATTTTACTAACTCCACAGTGACAGGTAGAAATATTCTACATTCACATACAACGAACGGCTATTGTCGGTGTTGCATTACTAACTAGAAAGCAGAGGTAAAGGGTTCAGTGCTGGCCTGTGTGCCAGCTGTTCTAGCTCTGACTACTGTCTATTTATACAGCAGCAGATGGCAGCCAGTGCTTCGCATGCCGACAGACTGTCAGTGACAGGAAGGAATGGGCAGATTTCAGCCACCCTAACCTTTCTGCTGAACTCGTAGCCAAACCATACATTGCTCTCAAGCCACAGGCACGGATAGCCAGCTAAGGCTGCAAGTGGTTTCTGAAACTAGCAACATACACAAACACATTGAGTCCAGCAGGGTAACGACGACTAAAGAGAGGCTTCTAGAAGCTACCAGAGAAAACATGCAAGGCCAGCAGGACTCCATTCAGAAGCAGAACAAACACAGAAGTACAACAAAGAGACAAAAAGAGGTTATTAGGCAGCCACCCAGGTGATGACATGGGGATTAAACCTACAAAGCACGAATATCTGGCAAGAGCTCAGAGCATATTAACATATAAAGACATATTCTAGCTCAATGCTAATCTTATGTAACAAACAAAAATGAAGAGTTTTTTTCTGCAGGATTCAGAATCAACTTTCACAGCTCAAAGTGGTCACGCGTCTCACAGAACATGTCCAAAGAGGCTATTTCCCTCCCTGCAGGTGCTCCCTCAAAGGTCAGAGGGTTTCCCACTCAACACATCCTGTGACATGGAAAGCTATGGCAGCACCGGTACAGGTTTAGATGTGTCTGGTATTTCCCTGTTTTAACACGGAACTGTAACTTAACTTTTAGTCTGCAAAGTTTAAGGAAGTGGGCCTGCACATGACCCATCAGGAAAGAAACATTTCTTCCAGTGTATATCTTGGAAATATCATTTGGTATCAAAGAGTGTAACTAATATTTATAAGCTCTACATTAATCATGTTAGTCATGATCTGTTTATCAACAACCAGTCGAAAACTATCTGAAATTCTTGCAACATGCAGATAATCACATGACCAGGCCAAATGGCATAGTGTAGTCAACCGGGTGGAGGCTGTGTAGACAAGGCAAGCACAGAGCTGCTCACATTCACTGCTCCACACAGGCACCCATTTTACAGAGCAGTGACCTGGATTTCCTCAACTACCCTCCCCTCAGAAACTAAAGTCTCGCTTTAAAATGCTTTCTGGCTTTATGTAAGAATCACAGCTCCATGACATCATGAGCACAACTCTTGCATATGCATCTGTAAAAATCTGGCGTGCCTTTATTAAAGTCTTTAAAATAAAACAATAAAAAGATCTTGCTGCATCACTTGTTAACATGTTCTGTTAGATGATCAGGGGGCGGAAATGACATTGAAATCATTGCGTATCCATTTATGTGCACTACTGATATCAATATGCAACAAAACGTTTTTGAACATTACATTTCTGCTTCCACCGTGGAGCAGAAAATAGTCCAGTATCTCACCAGGTCCGTGGTTCTGCACTTCCGTGTTTATGATTCAAAAATGTTACATCGCCGGCTCGCCTTGCCAGCTTACTCATGAATTATACAAAGCAAGCGTCACGCTTACCACCAAGCTGCCCGTGCCTGGACTGCAAAACCCTCCTGTTTGCCTCTGAACTCAGCCCTCAGACTGTGGGAGGAAACCAAACAATACAGTCTGGAAAGAAGCTGTGTCAGTAAGGGCACAAAAACTAAAACACACACATTCATGAATGTGGGAAAGTCCAGCCATTTCATCCATCTCAGGCAAGGGACCAAAGGCAGGAGTGCTAGAACTTTAAGACAAACAAATATTCAACTTCAGAATCAGCTTTCATTTCAGGATTTGTCTGCATTTTGCAACACTACCATAGCATTGTCTAGTGGCCATCACTTATGTTGTTTTGTAAAAGGAGAGCTAATGCTGGACCTTTTATCTCTGGCAATAATACTAACACTAATGGATGTTTTAGTCTGGAGAGAAACAACCAATCGAAGCGGCGCCTTCAGGAACAGCTCCCTAACAGGATCAATATCTTGTTTTCTGCAGTATTCAGTGCTGTAAATAAAATAACCTAAACAACTAATTTATTTTAGTATCAAGCACCAAATCATTTTAAAGAAAATACTACGCTATATGACTATACAGTCATTTCTGCCACTCGTTCCACTGGGATACAATTGCCTTGACTTTAGAAAGAAAAGAGGCCACATATTTTTACGGTGTAGGCACAAACTGCAAAACAAAGGCCAATGCAAATACAGAATAATAGCTTAGCGTTTTGTGTACTTTACGTTAGGCTGCATGAACCATCTCATAGCCTCTTCCAATATGCCTGAAATCTCATCATCACTAGCTGAGTGAGTGTATGTGATCTCGCCTCACGCTGTCCTCCACGTGCCCAGTGCTCATGCACGACTTTCACTGTCTCTGCTCCTGCATTTATAACCCCCTCCCCCTCGAGTCAGCTCCCATCCCATGCTGTTCTCCAATATCCCACGTTTACTGCAAAATGTTCATATGGTTTCACTTATCTTTATCACAACGAGGGAGTAGAATAAAATTTAACAGCTGATGTATACTAACTGATACAGCACTGTGTATTGATCACTGTAGTAAGCTATTAGAATGCTATGCAAAACCTTTTGCAGAGAAACCAGCTCATCTAAAGACATTTACTGCTAGACATTCACCAGGTACAAAGCCTGAGGAGAAGACAGTTGCTCTGTCAGTCATCTAGCGTTTTTCTCGCCATGTTAGAAATCTGCCCAAACAGGATGCCATGTACAGACACTATTTACAATGATTGAATATACACTCACAAAACAAGGCAAAGAAATTTGAGCCGGTAATGAAGAACTCTGATCTGTCACATTACGTTGTTTACAGAAGGTGCCATGCCCTGTTGTGATTTTTCTCTTCATGCAGAAAATTACAGCAGGGGTGGCCAATCCGGGTCCTCGAGGGCCACTGCCCTGGTGGTTACCAAACTATCTCCTACTACGGGTTTCCTTGATCAGGTGTGTTCAGTCAATCAGCAGCTGGAAAGGCCAACCGACAGCAGACTGAAAACCAGCAGGACAGGGGCCCTTGAGGTCAGGCATTGCCTACCGCTGAAAAATAATGTGTGTTGTGTGTGAGGGCATGTGATTCACCTTGGTCCGTGTGTTGGGATGCATTGTGTATAAACACTATAAACATTCTTCAAAGTAGTGAATAAAATGTGAAAGAAATTTCGTGAAAAATGCTAAACATTTTTAATTTCAATACATTTTTGCAGCGGAATAAAAAAAAAAAAAAAGGTTGCCTTGACTACGAAGCATAGAAGAAAACCACAAAAGATGGCACGGTGATAGGCACATGACTCATAATTCTGTGACTCATATGATTTGCGTTTCTTCCTGGTTATAAAAAAAGTTGAATACAACATCCGCCTGCCTGAATAAAACCAAATACTTTGCCTAACCCGCTTTACGTTGCACAGCTATGTAACATTGCACAACATACATTTGTGCCCATGGTCTGAAAGCCCTGGGACATAACCTAACAGAGAGACATTTGCTTGTCACTATATACATAGTGACTAAATGTGCGTTGTTCCAGAACAGTCTGAGCAGGTGTATGAAGGTACAGTAAGTGTACCTACAAGGGTCATAGGGATTACAGCAGCAGGGCGTGGTGACCTGAGGCAAGCCAGCGGATTACTGCTCTTAATCAGGTAAATCGGCCCCGTCTGTGCCGGGTTCAGCAGCCGCAGCGCGACCATCCCTCATCCAAAATCATGCCTCCATATTCTTTCCACTCTCCTCAATGACGTTCACTGCCATTCAGATAGAATGTGCTCTTTGTCAATTCTGTGGTGTGTTACTTACACTGGTATGGAGAACACACAAGGGCTGTGGGCGTCCTTGAGCAACAACACTAACTGATGTAACAGCCCATCACATCAACCTTTTATATTTACATTAGCTCTGGTATGTTAAAGAGCTTCTACTAAAGGAGGCCTTTACTTGTTTCCAGCCTCCCTGCAGAGGGTCTTGGACACATTTCTTGCACACTGGATAATCAATTTGCTGCTTCTCTGCCTGCACCCTACCCTTGACAACCCTCCATGCACAGTGAAAAGGGAAACAACATATGCTACCCTTTCCCCCAGCTTCTCCACTTCTCTGTGTTGTTGACAAATACACAAACACATTTACCCTTGGGGGAGATTCAACAATAAGGTGAGAGTCACATCCTCCACCACAGATCTGGTTAACATGTACACGCTGACCAAGCAAGTCCATAAAATATCCTACTTATGTCTGGCAGCTTTCAGTTCCATTTAGTCATCACCAGAGTTCCTAAAATAACACACATACAGCTGGATCACAGACAGTGATAGCTTAGCACTATTATGCGGTTACGTCTAACTGATACCATGCATTGAACAATATTCTGTCTGTAACAATCTAAAAACAGAAATTTTAGCCAATGGTGAATATTTAACACAAAACAATTATATAAATAATTAATATATTTTATTATAGAAAAAGTACAGCTTATTATTCAAAGGGTTAAGCATTAGAAATATATCAAACAAAAAATCCCAATTAGGTGAATAAGCTATTAAGCACTGTGCAAACTCTTTCTAATAAATAAGTAAGTAGTTTAGACTACTAATGTAGGTTATGCAAGTCTGGAAGCTATACACACTTCGGTGTAGTCCAGTGGATTGCAGATATTAAAGAGTAAAGACTCTTTATTATCTGACCCTTTATACTGTGGGCCAAAGAAATCTCAACTGTATGTATAAACCTTTGCACGTTTAAACCACTCACACTCATTCAACCCTTAAGCATTCGAGCAGGACAGCATTCACAGCATACCATCTGCAATGAAGTCCTGATGAAGGGAGAGCATGGCTCCGTGCCAGCCTCCCTTTCTGTTCTGCAATCTGCCCATGTGATAGGAGGTAGAATAGGCAGCACTGCAGCCTCCTCTACACTCACTCACTAACCCCCCAAAACGCTGCATATTCCACTGCAGTTCTGCAACAACAGCGAGTCACCCTCCAGCACCTCAGACTGACATTGGCATAATGAAAACCCGAGCATATGGAGTAAAAGTACTAGGGATTGACTTAAGCTTGTCTTTGGTAGAGTGAGAGAGATAAAGAGCAAGTGAGCCATAACTGGCAGGAATCTTATGGAAGATTCCTATAGGCTTAGTCTAATGAACCCGTTGAGACTGACAGACAAAACTCAAGGCAGCTAAGAGAGCCTCCTGGCAAAACCGGTTTCTGCCGTCAGATGCTGTCCTGTTACTGGGTCATTATGTTTCCATGTTAATGTCAGGGAGACTGCCGCTGCCTTCTGAAAAAGGACATTTAGCACAAGGGTTGTGGGGAAGCAGCTAGCTCTTCACAGTACCTGATGACTCACAGTCATACGTAAACAGGCTGCATCACAAGACTACAAAGCACATTCAGGTGTTCTCCTCTTACTCTGTTATTCTGTCATAAATTGTCATAGATCCCACACTAACAGATGTATCACAGATGTGTTTCCAGAAGACCATGCAGTAATACAACCAGAATCATTAGTGTATAACATAGACTCTGCAAGCACCCTTACTTACACCTGACATCAACATCTAATCTAAGCAACAGTTTAGTTTATATGAGCAATTTCACATTGCAAGTCAACAACCCCGCATACGTTAAAGCCAGAGCATGAAAGTGCTTTTGGACGCTCATTGCATCTATACAATATCATCTACTGATGCCAGTAACATGTCAACTGTGAGAAGAAATTCACTGGCCAAGATCACCTTTTAAAGACAGGAGCTTGTAAGTTCAGACCAACTACGTCAGTTTCTTATTTGATTCATAAAGAGTAATATACTAGGCTAACGAAATGAAACTACAAACCAACGTCTATAAAACCACCTGTGTGATGAAGCCTAGATGAACTGGGGTACTGGAAGGCCAAGCTGGGTGGTGACCCCTGGGTCTCACAGTATGAACTCACTCGGCATTTCTCACACAGAGACTCCTCAGGCATGCAGCCCCCTTCAGAGGAGGAGGAATTTCACTCTGTAAGCCTTTTATTCTCTTTCAGGCTGTTTGTCCCCAACCGTCCACTATTCAGTTTGTCAAGTCTACTGTTGTCTGCTTAGACTCCTGAAGGAAACGCATGAGCATTTGTGGTATACCAGTGCTCCCATAGCAGGCAGCCCTATATAAACTGAAGGCATTTTGTTGTTGTGTGCATACCAATGGTCTACTTACTTGTGGTGTTGCCTTGCATCTGGATGATACATTTTGACTCCTTGCCAATCTCCCTGGAGTTGAAGGGTCGAACTCGAACAGCCACTTTTACAGACGCCCCAGACATGTTTGCGGTTTGGGCTGTCTCCCACTACGTTTCTTCGTATATTCCTCCTAAAGAAAACAGACAAAATCAGATATTTGCACCTGCGTAATAAACAGAACTTTCAGTCTTACACAGCTGAGGCAGAGCTGTGTTGGTGAAAAAGTGAAACATAATTGAAGTCAGCCCTCAATTATAAAAGCCTACAAACATGGCTGACCGCTGTCCTACAAACATGGCCACATTCAGTAAACCACAGCCAGACCTTTAACTGTCAAATGTAAATGTCACATACTGTGGATTTATTAATTAAATGCACAGTTTGTGTGAACTGCCCTCGTGTAAAACAAACATAATACTAACGTCACTGCTACACAAACCGCAGATGGGACACACATACTGTGAATAAAGGATTATTAAGAAACATTACATTTGCAGCCAGTTCAAGCTAAACGTTCAGCGGCCCGCGACTCGCTGCATGGCCCACACATCTCATGTTTTCCATGCCCTTGCAGTCAGCCATACTTGCTAAAGCATACGCCCATGAAATTCTATCTGCCCGGGCTGTGGTGGGACAGTGAGCTGGGCCTGTTCGCTCCACGCAGCGGAGTTCACCCCGTTCAGACAAAGAGCTCACACTTCCCCTTTTTAAGAACATTTAATTCTCCGCTGTTGGGAAGTGGGCTAATCCCCCGCTGCTGCATGTTGTGGGACCGGGCAGGGAGGAGCTGGATGCTTATTTTAGCAGCACGGAGCCGACACATGGAGCGTGCAAGAGATGCGGCGCTAAATCCTAATGAGCCTAAATCCTAATGATGTTGTATTTTACCGTGAGCTAGCAAGTCATGAGACGTTAGCGGAGCCCAGCTGCAAGGCGGACCTGGCGTTAACCAACATCACACCCCGGCGTCTGCCTGGCGGATAACGTTACTGCTGGCTCTGTGTGTAAACAAATGCTATTCTACGCCTTGGAAGTCGCTGAACTGTATGAAGACAAGGCTGTTGCCGGGAGCAGGGACGTATAATGGTCAACAACCAGCCCGACATTTGTACGTATGTGACCAACGTTAGCTAACGTCACGCAGCCGACTGCTCACGACCCGCCAGCAAGTGCCTGGAACCAAGTGTAGCTCAATGCTCACCTCTCACGATACCAACGAACAGCACACATGAAGAAACGACGTTTTTCTACTTACGTTTGAAGACTCTCTGCAAGACAACGTCAAAACCTGGCGACTGTGGGGAGAACTAACGCGAGCTGGCGGGCGTCAAAACGCTCAGCTTTTTCTATCACAATCTGTCAAAACGAGAACTTAATAGCCCCGCTGCCTCTGAAAACGCCCATTATAGCGGCATCCTCCGGCGGATGGAGCTGTGGCCGTCACCGGTGCCTCCCTGCTGGCTTCACCCTCCAGCTCAGATCAAGGGTGGACGTCTTTCTACTCGCAGGCGAAACGCACAATTGATAGATTGCCTTGATTTTACCGAAGAGATTACGTCAACTCCCTCTCGGTCACGTGTGACGGGCAGCCTGACTGGCCAATGAGCGAAGAGATGTTGCTGACTAATGGCGCGCAGAGCCAATGGGGACGCTCCAAACCAGACGTGAGATGGAGTAGGTGGGTTTTCTTTTTTCCTTTTTTTTTGAGCGTGACGCCACACTGCAGGATTTCTACCCACCGCTCCACGCACCACAGTCACCGCAACACCCAGGGTCACCGCAAAGAGCGCCACCTAGCGAGCGTTTCGTGCTCAGAAACGCCACCATGCATCTCATAAACGACTGTTCACTATTATATAATGCATCACAGACCCCGAAGCGCCGCCGTGCTACACAAAAACACAATTTAAACCCCAGAGAATGTATTTTGTGTGATGTGTGTACTTCAACTAGTTTAAATAAACGAGCCTGCTTTTTAATAATGTGCACGTCAAGTGTGCCAGCAGTGACTGAGTTAATGCCTGTTATTGAGGATAAAGTGCTTTATTCTACCCCAAATGACCACGTTAAAATCTTGCCAGTATAAACAGGTTTAATCTAATTGTTAGAACAAGTACAGTACATAAATGATTAAGCTTAAACTTCTTGAAAACAACTTTTCAAAAAAACAGATTTGGGTTTGCAAAAACTGAAGAAACTTGTGAAGAACCTTTACTGAGCCCTTCAAATGCAGCTGTTTTCATAGCTTATTAATTATTAACTGTAGTCAAGCACATTTAACTGTTTCATAGTCTTTACATAAAGAATTGTTTGAAAAGGTCTTTTGTAGTGTGAGATTTTATAGTTGAATGTGATCGAAGATGGAGCAAAGTGTAATCTTTTCCTAAAAAGGAACAAACAAAACCATAAAAGGCATAAGTCTGTGGGCAAAAAAAAAAAAAAAAATACAGTGACGAGTTATGAAATAATGCGCATCATCATTTATTTCAGTTCAAAATCCTAGCTTCCAAAACAGGTGTGGTTAAACGAACTCATTTCCTGTACAGTTAAGGTCAGCAAGGTCAAGTTAGGTACAGTGCCATTTGAAAGAGACCATCTTAAGAGTCAGTGGTTCAGAAGAGAAAACTAAATGGTGTGTTTCTGAGATGGTATATCTGGTGGTCATGCTACATTCTCACATGTTCCTATTCTTTTGCTTATTTGTCCATGATGCGCTTAGGAGGACCTGAAATTGAGGCCATGCACACAGAAGAAGTCATTTTAATCTATCAATGCCGGCAGGGAAAAAGAGACTAAAAGGGAACAACTGAATATGCTCTATTTTGGTAAACCGTTGTTGGTCCTCCTACTGAACTCAAAATTAACTTTTACGATTAGTTTCAGCTACAACCTTCATCGATATCTCCAGACTCTGGGACACCAGAATACAATACATGGACTCAAGTTCATCATTGTCACAGTCCTAATAATTATCACAGCCCACTCCGACCAGGCTAAATACCCCCCTCAAATATATTTTTACTCATGCCAAAATACTCAGTATTGCAAAACAAAATGAGAACTGTAAAGGAAAATGACTAATGAAGTGAGTGTATGAATCCTGCTGGTAAATCTGTGGTGGAAATGCATCCTTGCAGCATTAGAATGAATTAACTAACTCTTGTTAAATATATGTATATATTTTGATGTGTATATATATATATTTATACACACACACACACACACACACACACACACACACACACAAACTCATGAGAAAAAAAAACTTAAAAGTTTTAACTTTATTATGTTTTGTTTTTAGAACCATGATAATGGTTTGAGACAAAAAAGGGTAAATGCGTATAAAAATCAAATTGGGCCTCCTTTTTCTTCCATTCAAATTGTTTTTGTCGTTGGTAGTAGTGACACTGAACTCAGGTGATTTGGACACATCCCTTAATAATAGTTAGCTTGTCAAAGGTTTGTAGCATGTGGCCCTTAAACAGGTCGTCCGCCCTGTTTCTCTCTCATCCAGGCATGGATTCTCCCTTTCAGTTCGGGGACTGTAGAGTTATAAAACAGATTGTCAAGAACAGCCATACAAACAACACTTAAATCAGGCAGTAATAATCAATATAAGGGTACTAGATTTAAATGTCCTCCATCCATAAATGACAATTTCCAAAAAAAAAAAATGCTCTAGCAAGTACATTCAAAAGCTTCACGTCACGACTGGTTAAAATGCACCAGTATAGGGTTACCTGACTCCAGCATGCTCTCTGTGAGCGGCTGCCTGTTGAAGGGATCAGTGGGGGAGTTGAGCAAGTGGCGCAGGATGATTGATCGGTCCATGATGTTCCCCGAAGGCAACATCACAGGGTCAGTCATCAGCGTGTCCATCAGAGGGTCTGTTAACACAGTTGCTTGCAGATTACGATCCAGACATCCTTGAATTTATAACCAACAACCTCCAACTGATTGCCTGAATTTTATTCTCCCATGCTGCATTAGGTCATTATCAGAACAGCACTTGCAGCTCTCTTCTGTTATGGCCAACGCCATGCTCACCAGTAGTTAAGTTATATATACATAATATAAGATGTAAATCTAAACACATTGATGACATGCCTTGGTCAAACACATGCCTTGCCCTAAAGCCTATACAAAAAAAAAACAGTTTTATGTGACAGCAATATTGGTACATTTATCAAAACACTGTAAAAAAAAGAAAAAACACATCCAATAAAAACTTAAGAGCATTCAATAAAATGTCCCTGCATTGAAATGTCAGAAGGTTGCTTTGAGCAACAAAAAAAGAACCCTGGTGTCTTTATTTTTAACCACATAGAAAGCCGATACCCAAGTCTGCTGTGTGGCACACTCCCATCAACTGTGGTGTGTTGGCTGGCGTATGTGGGAATCAAAGCAGCTATGTGGGCTACGTTCCCTTACTAGATTATATTAAGTCTGTGGTTATGGGATAGCATTGCTCTAAGCTGCCCTTATGACCTCTGTGAACTGCAAAATCCCTGTAAATGTATGGAATTCAACAGCGGAGGCTGCTGACTATCATGTCTGTCAGCACTGACTGAGCTGAACTGAACTCCAGTTCAGTTGTTGTTTATCACTTGGTGCATGTGAGTTAAAGGTTTTTACACCTCCTTTATCTGATATTATCAACCTTCCTTGGTTGATATGAAAATATGCATACCTAGGGATCTACTAACACAAGAACAATGATTTCTTTCTTTCAAAAACACACCTTTAAACTCATCAGGAGCATCACTATAGTCCATTTCGGACTGTGAGTTCTTGGCGACTATCTCTTCCACCTTCTCTGAAAGCAGCTTGAATTTTTCAATGGCGATGGAAGATTTGATACCAGCCTTCCTCATCTTCGAGATCACTTCTTCAAACAGCTCACGACTGTATGACCGCTGCACAGAAACAGAGGGGAAAAAAAATAAATTAAGAATCTGTAAAAGAAGCATCTTTGACATTTTCATGACGTCTTCGAATGTTCAGAATCTTAACACATTTTTATGAAAACGTTTATAATGCAGCCCATTACAAAGGCTTGTTCCTTGTCGAGGTACGTTGTCACAACTGGGTTATTGATAGTATAAATAGTAAAAACACTCCCATCATTGCAATATGAACAAGAAATAGCCCCATAAACCTCATCTGTAAGTGCCAACCTGATCGTCTGCAATTGCTTTAGCAAATCGAGCACAGTCCAGCTGCAGGTAGATGTCGGTCAGTTGATCTAAAAGCTTCTTGGGCTCAAATCCATATTTCTCTGGATTCTCCACCTTCAGGTCTCGACACTTGGGTCCACAGAGTTGCTGAAGGTTGAAGTTTAGCATGGCAGCTAGACGTGGTCCAAGTTCCTGTGTAAATACGGAGGCATTGTTTAGAAGCGGTTTCAAATTTTCCACGGCAGGTACATAATGTTACTCTTCCATTAATTCTTACTGTACAGCTGAGTACAAGTCTCTTATGGGGAAATAGTAAGTAAAAATAGTGGTGGGAGGGGGCAGCAACACTCACAGGCCTGAGGAAAGGCTTCTGAACCTGCTTGGTGAGAATGTGGAACATTTCAACTGTCTCAGTGGCCAGAGCCAGATAGGAGCGAGACACCCGTTCATCCTGAGTCAGCTGGGACTGGCGGCTCTGCTGCTGCTCCTGTAAATTTACAGGAAATATATAAATCAAGAATCCTGGTTTATTCTGAGAACAGAACAGCTATGAGTGATAATCTATCTGGTGATGAAACAAAAGTCCCTGTGAGGTTGAGCACTGACCCTAGGCAGCTGATTCCACTGTTCCTTATTCTTCATCTCTTCTTGAACTTCATGAATGCGCTTCAGAGATTCAAGGCTCTCGTCTAATAGGAAGGTGGTGTCATTGATCAGCATGTTGATGTAGCGCACAAACTGCTTACCAGAGCTGGAACAAGGTGAACATACAAGGCATCGTGTTAGAACTGATTCGCTTGTTTAACATTTTAAAAATTACTCTAATAATATGTCAAAACGCAAACTCACTTAAATTCTTCCATAAAGGTGCCATGGTGGGCAATGTTTTGCCACAGGCTCTTGAAGATAGTGCTGATATGGTACCGTATAGTGAACTTATCATAGAACTCACTGGTGGCCCCGGTGTGCTCAACATCTAAGCAGGAGAAATTGGTATTTTTTTAGCGTAGGACAACAGTCAACAAATTATTATTCTATTTATGCAGATTACAAGACTATATCCACTGTGGTACACCCACAGTTTAGCACCGCAGTATACATAGTACTTACCAGTGTAGAACTTCATGAGGGCAGGGACTAGATGTTTGATAGATAACGGATGATTCTCCATCATTTCAGAGAATCGCTGAGTACGAGGCTGTACAGCGGGGTTTGTGACAAACAGCACCTCCACCAACTTGGCGATAAGGTAGGGGTTCCTGATGTAGTTTTGGCTGCAGATGAACACCACCAAGAAGGTAACAATGTCCTGGACACATGGCTCATATAAAACCTGTGGAGAATACCTGTAAGAAACATAGAGGAATGAATGAAACAACCTACACCGAGAAAATTAGCTGTACTGTACATCATTCTAGACTTGCTAATTGGATGCTGGCACCAACTTTTAAACTTAAAATTTCTTTTTATTATCACTACATTAGTAAACATTAACCGTACCATTTGAATAGTCAAGTGATGATTAATAAAAAAACTGCGGTAAACTTACTGCACAACAAAAAGCAGAAACTCTGCCACATCTTCAACGTAGAACTCAGGAAGAGCAGCAAAGCTTTTGGGAATATCAGGGTTCAGAGGCAGGGTGATGCTGCGTAAGGATAAAGGAACAAAGGTTTATGAAACACAAAAAAAACAATATATGTTTTCCCGTTTTTCTTTACAGTACATGAAAATCACAGCCAAGAATAGAAACTGCTGGTCAGCAACGGGGCCACTCACTTCGGGTAGGCAGGGTCTACCATGCGAAGAATGAGCTGAATGACTGTACTGTAGAACTGCAGACACCTGCGGAGCAGATTCTCATCCAGAAGGCCTACGTCGGCACAGGCCTTTGCTCGTACAAGTTTCTGACACAACAAAATCGCATGACAATGATAAAGATCCCATGTTTATGATCAATAGCAGGTAAAATTCTAATTTCCAAATATGATGACCTAAGGAAGTATTGACACCTCTGTGTCTTTCAGTCAATTAGCATCTAATCAGCAGATAAAAGAAAGGAAAATCGAGATGTTTAACTGACCTTCAGCTGGGTTTTGCATCGCTTTAGCATCTCTCTATGACGACTTGCTAAGGGAGAATCTTTCCATTGGCTTTCACTGTTTTTCAGCTCCTCCACAGTTCTAAGAAGGTAAACACAGCTGTATTAAAACATACAAACTAAACATGCTTTGAGGGAGAGTCAGTGTGTGTGTGTGTGTGTACCTATTTAGTTCACGGATGGCTCGCAATCTGCGGATGTAGCGTCTGCAGCCAGGCAGGATTGACAAATGGTGGGTGTGTAGCGTCAAGAAGAAACATTCAGTGGGAAACTTAGGCTCTGAAAACTTGTTACGGTCTTCATCTGCGAAAAAAAAAATAATTCAGACTTCTTTTGATAATCAGCTATTAGCTGACTACCACCATACTGCTACAGTGCAAGAAGTGTTTTAGTTGACTCTAGTAAGTTTTAAGTATAGCAGATCGAACAACTTCAAACAAAGCAGAGTCAGATGAATCTGAATCTGTAATGTGAATCTAGTGTTTCTGTTTCTATATTCCTTCTGAGACTATTCGTGATAACGTCTGGGGGAAAATAAATCATAAGCCAGCATGGTGATGAATCACTGAGATCTAATAAGCATGCAAACTGTCTCCTGCATGTGCAATTGACAGATTTCTCAAAATGGCAGCCGGTTCACCACATTTACATAGCAACATAATATCGTACTTAATACTCAAACACATATATGAACTTACGCAGTCCTGTGAGCCAGCTTTTGAGCTCGTCCATAGTTGCTTTTAGACGCGTCTCCTCTGAGCTGACAACCAAACGACAGCGTGGGTGGAAAATGTAATAAGGGTCCACTGTCTCCAGCTTGATCTTCATGCTCAACTGTTGCAGCACCCATAAGAAGTTGAGCATGAAACCGTCTGTCGAGACCAGCTTATCGTCAGTCTGTGAGAAAGAAAAAGAGATTATTGTTCATCAGGTGTGTGTGTAAATGAACGCAAAACAGTCCTTTATTTAATTTCTGTGACTTACCTGCATCTGAGCTTTTTTTACATTATAGTTGACTAAAGCTGCCATGTAATTAAGAGCTAACTCGCGTGTCTCTCCATTAAGTAGGATATTATGGAGAACTTTGAACAGGTCACCCTAAAAAAAAAAATTGCACACAATTTTTAACACATTATAACAACTGTGTCTGTTTTATTGTTTTAAAATAAAGACTATATTAAAAGGGAAGACCCACCCTGGCTGACTCTAGGTAGTGCTGCAATGACTGGCTGACAACTCGTGTGTTCTCCATGGTGATGGCTGGGCCAGAGAAATACTTGTCCCCAACTTTAGTCTAAAGAAGAAGTCAAACATCAAGACAATATCTAATCTGACGACCACCAGCGTTTGGTGGATTCTTGAACTAAAAACTCACATTATCTTCAACAAACACAGAGAGGCTGAAGAAGGCTCCCAGGTAGGACAGTCTCTGGATTTCTCTGCCACAACCAGGGCTCAGAGGTTTGGGACACCACAAAGGCAGCGATGTTATCTGCATAACGCCATGTCAGATATTACAGATTATTAATAAATTTTCAGCTACACAAATGTTTTGACATATGTAAAAGTATTTACAATTTTAAATGTCTATTGAGCTACCTGCTTGCTCAAGTAAAGTCAGAAAAGCTATGTGTCTAAATTACTAGTACAAGAAATGTGTTATGTTATTAACTATAAAGAACACAGAGCTAACAAGCAACTGGGTAATATTAATGTTTATTTAATAACATAATCTCTGTGTTGCAAGATTGTGCTACTAACACTAGGCAGGAATTTGATATTTTGTCTTGTGCAGGAGGAAATAATGTTGTGTGAAAAATAAAAATAAGTGTAGCGTGTACTCACATGTTGATGTTATGTACCATAATGTAGTTTTGTCTATATACTCACCAAGTTGCACACTGGGTGAGTTTTTCCAAACTTGATTTCACAAAGCTCAGCTAATGCCTAAATAAATAGAAAAATCTCAAGTTAGCATGATTTATTTTCACAAATCAGTGTGGTTTAACAATAAACGTTTGAAGGTATTACTAGTTGGGTAACGTAAGAAAATTACTGAAATGAACCAAAAATTCCAGATGTACTAATCTAATTATAGTGTAGTGTCAACTAGGACAAATGGTAACCGTAGCAGCCTTACTAAGAATTGTGAAAGTAGTAAAAGAAATATTGAGATTCAACCATTAAAAACACAATGGAAACACTATTGTGCTTTATTTCTGCACAGCAGGTTTTCTGACAAGCTGCCAGAATCTCAGAATTTCCTACTCTTCTGTGTTTTTAACCAAATTAATGTACGCATAATCGTCTTCTTACCATTAGAGGAAATTTAAAGTTGTCACTGTCAAAAGAACATTCTTTCACCGCAAGAGCCAGTCCATGGAGGATGGGAATAAAGATCTGAAAGAAATCCCAATATTAAACTGCTTCTTAGACAGCATCATGCAGTTTTACCATTTAAGTTTGCAACAAAATAATCAAACTATTTTCTTTCTTACAGTGAAATTGTTGACTACAGAAAGATTTTTTTACTCTGAATGAATTTAATAGTACATAATCGCTACTGTGAACTCACACACAAGTTTCATATCAATAGCAGCAAATCAACCAGCATGCAACAACAAATGCGTCCCCACCTGTCTGAATACTTCCTCCTCCTGGTGGGTAATGCGCACCAGCTCCTGAATGAAGCCATATGGAAGGTTCCTGCACAGCATATAAGGTACCAGCAGCGACTGCTGGAGGAGGCTTCTACGTGCAAAAAATAAATAACGAGTCAGGAATCACGGTGAAAGAAGAGCTGCTTTGCACAGAAAAGACAAAGAACAGTAGTGACAATGACAGAAAGTGACCGGCAGAAAACAGGCCAGATTGTCACAGTGTACTGCTGTACGGCTTGCTTACCGAGGCTGGGTCAAGGTGCCTTGCAGAACTAGAGAAACATGTGAAATACACTGAGAGCGAATGTTGCTAAGAAGCTGGCTGACATTCGGTTGGCTACACATCTGAGGACCAGAAAAGGAAAAGCCCAAAATTAGGTGTGATAAAAAAAAAAAAAATGCTGCCACAGTCTCAATCTATGCGCAAGTGCAACGACACCAACCGGTCAGACAACGTTCTGTCTCTTGTGAACTGGTTGAGAGAGCCTCTTCCCCTCCATACAGCCACCTACCTTGGGAGCTTTCCTCTCCTCCATGCCAACACTATCAAAACGCTCGATGAGGTAGTTCAGCATCTCTGTCTCTTTGCATGCTTCAATGGTGAAGCGGTCACTGGCTGAATCACTGGACATTCCCCCTCCACATGCACCAAGACTATAAACAAAAAGGTAAACACAGAAACAAGGATAAGTATCGGCTTATTACCCAACAGAAAACACAGCACAGAAAGATGTACATTTAGCATCAACCATTATCATATATGGTTATCAAGCTCAAACCAAGTCTTAGGTGTCCTGAAAGAAACAGACAGTAAGGCATTAGTCACAGTGCTGCAGCGTCTCAAGTACTAAGCTCTTGAAAACAAAAAATATAAATAAATAAAAAGCAACAGTTAGAAATATTACATTTTTAGCTGCTGCTTCCAGCAGGTGTTTGAAGCCAGTATTAGGATTCAGCTCGACACAGTTAACTGACAAATGTAAACACATGTACTTCAACTGCTGTTAGTTTTCAGCTGGAACCACAAAACCTATGCACAAATTGATTCCAAGCAAAATGCACTTTGGGTTTTCCATGCATACAATCCATGAACATACACAACCCACTGCATGGGAGTCTTGTTGTGCTACATGGATTAGAGAAAATAGATTTGTTTCCACTTCAGTTGTTGTGTTAGTGCTGAGGATCATTTCTCTGACGTGCTAGATTATCTCTGGTATATATAGCATTTATACATACTATATTTGTATTTATATACACAGTCCTTATACGTAAATATTTAAAATAAAACTAAAGGAACCTCACCCCATAGGAAACATCTGCTATGGAGGTGTCTAATATAATACGGAATAATTGGTAATATTTACTGGACCGTCACACGTCTGTTGAATTTTATAGTTACAGCACTGTCTAATACTTGTGTAATTAGTCTCCTTGTCCGACTGGAACATGCACGGGCCCAGCACTGTGCAAGCGCTCAAACACAGATTAGCACACACTGTGCAGCTGTGTACCTGGACCCAAACTGAACCCGTGCAAAATCCTCATCCTCCTCAGAGTCTTCATCGCTGCTCTCCTGAGACATATCAGAGAGGGCAAAGAACAGAAACGACAAGGGGCTAACGTGACGAGGAAAGGACAGGAAGAGCGAGAGAAAAGTTGAAAGAAAAGAGGATGTTATGCACAAATGACAGAAGTGAAAACGCGAACTGTAAAATGACGAGAAGGGAAGACAAAAGAGGCTGCTGGAGATATGCATGCTTGCTTAAAGACAACATCTACTGCTATTTAATAAGCATTAATGCCATTTTGTCTACAGCTTTTATAAATTTTTCAACTGATAGGTGAACCGAGTGTCACAATCATTCACAAAACCTGTACAAGTCAGTGCAAAGAAACTAAAGCGTATGTGCTTGACATGTTAGGATAAATGTAGAATATATTAAACATAAAAAACTAGATCTAATATTAATTATTTGCAAAAAGGTTAGGGCTTACAAATTATACACGTTAGCAACGAGTGGCCTTAATGATGAAAGCAAAAAAAACTTGCACCTGTTAATCACCTGACCTTATACTAGAATCTTTAGGTCACTGAAAACCGACTGAATTAAATTTAACATAACATTCCACGAATACACATGTAAACTAGTAGAAAAGCTTCATCCAAAAAATCCAACGTCAACTCTGAAGAGAAGTGAAGGTTTTTACTACATTTTGCTTGCGTGTGCACCCACAAACATGCAAATGCAAGATAAGATACCTAGATGGCGGCATCCTGGCACCAAAGGCAGTCTGTCGGGCATTTGTTCTGGGAGAAGGGGGTACCATAGTAGGGGGTGTAGAGTGCTGGTTCTGAGCCCTATTTGAACTCAAAGAGTGGGACTGGGGACTGGGTGTTGGTACACAAACTGGAGTATTTGGAGGAACAGAGGGCCCTGCAAAACTTGGAGAGGGCCCATGGAATCCTCTCTGAACCGGGCTAGTTGGGGAAGGGAGACCCCAGGAGGAGGTGACAGAGTAAGGCCGATAGCGTTGGGAGATCGGAACAGGGGCTGAAGGAGCATTCAGAAAGTGTCTTGGAGAAGCAGTAGCAGGTGGGCTGGGGGGAACAACGAACTGGGTAGAAGGTGTAGTAGGTTCAGAGGATGAGGGGGTGGGGAGATCTGAAGACCTCTTGGATGTATCCAAAGTCATCGGGCGAGGACTACTACACCCATACAGACTGTGGACAACACCGTTAAAACAAAGATCAAAGCAACATCACCACGATGTTGGCTACACATCAATAACGAAAATTCAAGCACAGCTATAACTGCTGATCAAAACTTGATATGATAGATCACAATACAGAGTTAAAGTACTTGCCTAGACAGAGAGCTGGCTCCAAACGACCCTGCACTGGGGCCCATTGGGCTGCCACCTTGGCTGGAGGGCTGCACCAGTGTCAGGCGGTGATCAGGAGATTTGGCTGCTGCAATTGGCTGAGAAGTGGCGGTCAAGCTGGCGAAGGGGTTGTGGACACGTGACTGGGTGGACATCATCAAGACTTCCATCAGGATCTGACCGATCAGGTCTTTGAAGTCAGAGTACACTACAGGAGAAAACCCAACGCAAAGAACTCAGTCATTCAACAGGTTTGTTTAGTAGGATAAGTAGGATAAGACTAGTCCGTCACATACCATCTTTGTGATTTTGCTGGAACTCTGCAGCCAGTGATGGGAGAAAGATGACATCTCTATCCTGCTCCTTCCACGATACGCGGAGGATCTTACAAATGAGCTGCAGAGCCTGTTCTTCAGTAACATCTGAGTTTGTAGAGGTGTCCTGAATGGTGTAAACGAAACTAACAGTAAGAGTCTGACTGCAATTTAGAGTTGTTTACAGTAAATGTAAATAGACCCTAGACCACTACGAAGTCACAGTTGTGAGTTTGTATTTTTCCTTAGAGCTTAACTAATAATTGTTCGTGTAGCAGCAAACCATGGCGGTGCTGTGTGCATTCATTCCCGACTTTACATTGTTGTTGTTTTTTTTATTAAGGGGAATGTGTTAAGCTGAGTTTAAATTGGAATTAAAGTGATTTGGGGGCATGCTTATGGTTTAAACAATAAAAATAGGCATGAAACTTGGAGTAGCGTCTATGGAAATTCCCTAGTTACTTTCCAGTAATTACCTTTATGTTTAACTATTTGAAGGATCACTTGAAAATGGGCGTGATCAAAGTCAAATAGACCAAGTAACTGAACAAAGGGAAATCCCTTCATGTAATGTTCTGTGAAATCGTTCACCTTTTCAGTCAAGTTCCTCTTCTCCCTACGATCGCTATCCTCGACCTCCATGTTCTCAATCCCTGAGTCCACATCCACCTGGGACATGCTGGAATAATGGAGAGGTGTAGCACTTTATAAAGGACCTTCATCTCTAAGCTAATGATCATAAAACTCAAGTCTCAAAGGTCCACATCTCACTATCATCTAATCTTAGTAGCAATAAAATCATCAGGTCATGTAAAAATTTAGCAGCCTTGTCATTATAACCATTATAATATGGTGCACTTTATATTAAAACGACCAGCAATATTCACTGCACTTCTGTGGTCCTTTTAGTGAATACACATTTCTGTGTTCTTTTTTCTAATGAAATATTAAACTAGTCACAATGAAATGCGCTGTAACTGATCATTTAAGCTGATCATAACCACTGACCTGTGAGATAAACAGCATTAAGTATTTTTACAGGCCACAAAAGGAAAACATTTGATTAAATACAGACTTAATTTAACTATATAAAATTGTATTTTTTAAAGCTTTTCAGCTGTGCAGTCCAATAAGGGCATAGATTTTACCTCTTTTCACAGGAGGCAGTGTCAATGTCCATGCTCTGTGATCGGGACAAACTCTGAGACTGAGTTTCAAGGCTGTTGGAGGGGGAACTGGAGAGGGAGCTTACACCCTCGCTGCTCTGACTACCATATGCCACCCCTGCAAAAAACACAAACATGTCAATAATTTCAGTAACGTTACGCTCTTAACTATGAATTGTATGCAGTGCAGTAACACAAGCTTCAAGCATCATTCAACTGTTATGTCATATATGTTATGTATATTATTTGGGTTTTTTTTAAGAGAGCAGTACATGGATGGATTTATTGATGCTCATTCTGAACATCATGGCCTACACTTGTCAAAAAAGACACTGTGATAACAACAAGCATCTGCTGTTGATGTCATTCAGGAACTGTTTATAAAGCAACATCACAAACATAATACACTCAATCACACACCTTGCAAGCCTTGGAGAAACGTGTTACAGGACAATTTTAGAAGAACCATAAGCGTTTATTATTGGACATAAAAGAGATTAACAACCATAACGGTGTAGTGAAAACTGACAGGATCTCAATCAGGCTGAATTCGCAATATCTGCCCGAGGCTTGTTTTCTTACCAGCGGTGCCCATGGGGGATGTGGCAGGAGTACCGCTGTGGACGTTGAGCCCCAGTGATTGAGAGGCAGCTGGCGGCAGGGGCTGGGATGCCGCACCTGAGGGTCCAGGGAGGGGTCCAGGTGGCGTCTCCCTCTGTGGGGATGTTAAGGGTGTGCTGAGCGGGGTGCCGGGCTGTGATGTCTGGCCCCCTGCCAGTCGTGCTAGCCGCCTTCTGCGAATCTTGGATGATTATATCAGGAGATTTACATATTATTAAAGGCCCTTCATTAAAACCAAAATAGTTTGGGCTTGCGTAGTACTTGTTATTGAGAGTAATCGTCACGAATACGGCAAGAGATGAATAACGTTACAATTAAAGAGCAGCACACTCGGCTGAGAGTTAACTGTAGCTAAATAGAAACACAAAGAGACAATAGAAAAATACTTCATAAAAAATGCTGCGTATGGTGCAAGAGAGACTGTGACCACACAGCTGGCCGACAAACGATTGCACAATGGTGGCCCGGTGTGTTTTTTATGCTGAGTCGTCTCGCAGGCTAATTTTTGGTTGTTAGCAAAACAACGCTAGCAACTGTCAGCTAGTTTACCTGCAAGACTAGAAGTCATATTAATTCAGCATACAGCGTCTACCATTTACACCATCCATTCTGGCATATAATTGTTGTCTATTTGCGTATGTATTAAAGTTTAGTTTGTGTAAACATTGTTTGAATACAGTGATCTCCGTGGGCCAGCTTAGTGTTACGTTAGCTGTGTAGCACTGAGCTACGGCTAAATTACATTTGCGTACCGATAACGGTGACACAAATATCTCAAAATATTTCGATTGCGTTCAAATTAACCGTCTTGTGTAAAATAGCACTTTGTTCTATGATTTTGGCAAAATGCGTGTGTTTACGCTGGTGCTGAACTAACGTTGAATGTGGGATTTTAACCCGAATGCATTTCTGCAATTCAGACTGTGCTAGCATGAGTTTCCTTTAGCAAATCTGCTAGTAACAAGAAAATAGGACATGAAATGCAAAGCAAATCAATTCAATACCCAAGTCTGAATTTTAACTGTAGTAATACACGCCTACGTTATTTCGCCGATCATCCGAGTAACCTTACCTCATCTGCGCTCAACTCTTCCATCGCAGCAAAGTATGCTAGCTATTTCACTTCCAAACGCTTAAATGTGCCAGCCAGAGCCAGCTAGCTAGCCTGTTTTAGAACTAAATATGCATAGTCTAACTCGTCCAACAAATGTGTGTCAGCCTTGATTGTCTTCAAGATTGAAACTAGTACATCAGTATACGGAGAGTGGAAAATACAGCTCCCCAAAAAACTCTGTCTTTCGCTAGTTCTCTACCAAGAATGAAACAAAAAGAAAACTAGCTAGCTATTATACGTCAAAATATAACGGCGGCCATTTTGGATCTACATAGCGTCACGTGACTTAAGGGGCTACGGGGGAGGCGCAAAGCTTCATTGGCTTTAACATGAAAACTGAGATATTATAACCTTGTAATAGTAGAATTAAAGGCTGAGCTGGTGTATTGCTCTGAAATAGACTGAGAGGAATCCTACTGGCTACTCTTCACTATGTGCTGCGTGCTTTTGTGCCCCTTTCTGTCAGAAAATGTACTTAGAGCTTGGGTTTTATTATTGAACTCTGCATGAACAACTGACGCACTGGGGCGAGTAGGTCCAGGTAAATAATATATTTTAATAACTATTGCACAATTTATTATTTTTTTAATTGTATTAATGAAATTATATTTTATCACGGTTTTTGCTTCTCCACCATATTTACAATAAATGATGATGTTACTAAGTAAACAAACAAAAAAAACTATAAGACCAAATATGCCACTATATATTTATTCAAAGCCACATTTTGTTACACAGAATTGAACTGCATTCCAAACACCGCTTCACGTTCTGTTCTACACGTTGGTAGCGCCACCCAGGGCAATATGCTGTCTAATATCTGTGGTTTGAAGAGCTTCTTTCAGCCAGCTGAAAAAACACATGTACAACCTAAGACCATCAAGCTACAAACCACTGAAGACGTGTATTTAACAAAAGTAATGAAGCGATGTCATCTAGTGGTGTAAATCCAAACCCAGGAAAGACTTTTCTCAGTGATGTCAAATCACGAACCAGTAAAAAACAATCTACCACAAACTGAACATGTGTTGTAGTTTGGTTGTCTGTGTCAAGTGTTTCATCACAGGGTTACTTCTTCAGAGAAACAACTTTCGTAACACAGCTTCCTCTTCACTCCCTCTCGCACAGTTTCTTCTTGAAAACCTGATTGCAGACTTCTCCATCACAGTACAGCGTCTGAGGAGAATAGTTTGATGACATATTGTACAAAGTAATTAATAAGCACATAACTATGAATAAACAGATATTTAATTAAATGCATTGCATTTTGTTTAGTGCATTACATAGAACAAGTATGAATAAAACGCCCATGTGCATTCCTACCAGATGCAGCTTGTCATCTTCAATCCAGTGAACCCAGCCCCGGTTCTTTTTCTCTCCAACCTGCTCACACACCAGTTTATTCCCATCCCACGTCACCAGTGACTACCCAGGTGGCAATGAAAAAAGAATGGAAGTTGAATCACCAAGCAGGTTTCATGAGCACAAATTAAAATTAAAATATGGTTTGATTTTTGTAAACATATTATGATTAGTAGTACTTCTAACACACAGTTCCGCTGTTGAGCATCACCTTTACATGTCTGTTGTCCAGACCCTTGGTAAACTCCTCAAAGTCCTGTCCCACTCTGAAAGAGATGGTGTAATTTCGGAAGGCGCTCAAGGTTTTAATGATGTACTGCTCCCCCTTTTGCTCAATCACCTTCTTCTGCTTCAGTTTCAGAGCAATCTTTTGTAAGTTCCGGCTGATACCTGGAAAGTTTTATTATATATACATATTAGATATAATGATGCATGTTTTGTACCTGAGTGTACACACTAGAAAGCCACAGGACAAATAGATACACAGGCTGCAGTCACATACCTTACATAGCACCGATCTAATGGTGCGGTTGTAAAACATTTTTTGATAATGGTATTGTATTTCACTGCTCAGTGCTCTGTATTACAGAGATCTGTATCTGTATCTGTATACATTTTATAGAACAGGTTTCATGAATTAAAATGCAGGTAACACAGCTAAGAGTTAATACCAGGAACATACCCAATGCAACCATGTAGCCCTCCAAGTTGACATTGCTGATGAGGTCCCATGTGCCACAGAAACTTGCAGGCATGTTGATGAATGGTTTGTTCTCCAAATGAGAAATGTGTGAATAGAATGCGCGTCTCAACTGCCAGGGTCAGAACAAGTTCTGAAACAAGCCTGAGACAACGCTGTTTTGCGTGACACCTGGAGTAATAAACCTAGGCGTGCCCTCGTCTCATTCGCTGTCACCTGTGAGCTCATGTGAAGGTGAGGGAGGTGCTCACATCAGTGCCAGGGTGTTGAGGGGCAGATAGACGTGTCTGACTGGTCCCACTGTACTGTCCACTGAATCAGAAACGTTCCAACGTTTCCTCAGAAAAGAGAAGGCTTCACGTAAAGGCTTTTCCGCTTTAAGGCTTTACAATTACCAGCTGTTTCTATAAAGTCAAACTGACACAACGAAGAAAATAACTTCAGCGCTACCTGCATACAGCATGTAAACTACATGGGGCTTAGCATCAAACTAGATCAGCTGATTAACATGTTATGTAATAAATGCACTTGACTCAGATATTAACATAAATGGGAAATATTTCCATTATTCTGATGATCTAGTCTGCAAGTGTAGATTTATTGGCTCTGGTGTCTTGTGCTTTTATTTTCCCTCTGTGGATCAGTAAAGTGTTAATTATCTTCTTTGCATTAGATAAGTAATAATCCAACTTTGATATATTAGTGTATTTAATTTAACCTAATACCATTAATCCAATAATAAAATGACTAACACTGATATGCGTGTGAGCTAATCAGTTATACGTTACAACACATTGTCATCACAATGAGTCTTTAGTTGATTGAAATTTGTTAATTCAGCCCATTTGTCTGGGATGATCACCAGCACACTGCACCCATCCCGCTTGTTTCTTTGATGTTAGCAGCTTCTGTATGATAAGCATCCGTACAACAATGGAGAAACCTGTGAGCTAAAAGACAAAGAATTGTTTATTTCAAGCCATTACACATCACACTTTCATGAGGTAAACATATTTAAATCACATATCCCCCCTTTTTAAAATTTTGTCTGGGGCATTGCATGTAAAAATCCTGGTCTCCTAGTGATGAGCTGAGGGGATAGCTGATACAAATTAGCCATCAAATCATTATCATAGAACCTTCACCATATAAAAACTGGCTGTTTCAGCCACTTTCTTGTTGACTGATCATTAAGGCTAGTTAAACTCCTGCATTGCTACTTGCATTCCTAAAATGTTCTTTGCAGATGTGCAGACTAGCTAAAATGCCCTCACTCTACTAAATGTCTTCACAGCAATGGTAAATTTCAACTACACTTGTCCACACAGGACAAACCTCAGGAGCCCTGGAGGTTTATTTGCTATAAAAGGCACTAGGGACGATTATTGGTCTAGTGGAGGCACTTGTGAAAGCTTTAATTAAATTGTCTAATTTGTTCAAAATTCACAGGCCACAGCAGTAAACTTCAACTTGAGGAGGAACCTGTACATTTCTGAAGAGGCGCTAGAACCACATCAGCATTTTTCTGCTCGCTCTCAGTATTGTATAGTTTGTGGTCTTTTATGTAGTGAAGCACAGAATCGGGTAGTAGGTACCGGACGCTCCGACCGCGGCGAAGTGCCCGACGCACATGAGTGGCAGAGATCTCGTTGGTCACCCACTCATGGACCACGTGGATATTTTTGCGATACTTCCACAGCACATCTGATTGGTGGATAAACTTGTGGGGGTCGTTGCCACTGCGGGTGATGCAAACTAAACCATAGCGGCCCACAATCTCAACGATATCCTCATGCTTCCACAGATTGGGCACAGCGAAGGACTCCAGGACATCAGCCCCACACAGCAACATCAGCTGGGGGCCTCCTGAATATGAAAAACAGTTCACAATAAAGCTACATTTGTATTTACCAAAGTAAACATTAGAACTAAAAGCACAATATCAAATTGCAAGGAGCAAAACCTTTACTTCCTTTACGTCAATTTCATTTCAACATACAATTCAAGATCCATTCCAAGGTTTAAAACAGCAGAATTATTGAAATGAAAGATTGACTATGAACGCACAAGACGCCCTTGCCCTGCTTTTGAACGTACAACTACAAACTGCAGCCATACGCTTAAACATTCCCTCATCCACAGAGGCATACAGGTGCTTTCTCACACCTGTCTTTACTGCAGGTGGTGTGATAAGGTGCCACCCATCACACAACACCACACCTTTAAAACCATTGTCTTCTGCTATTATGTTAAGCTCAATACACTAGACCATGAACACAGTGAAAGCAAGAAGAGACTTGTTATCTGTCTGAACTCAGGGACTGGAAACGGGAGGAGCTGAACAAAAGAGTGAGACAGCACTGTTTAATTTGCAGACTTTACACAGACACAATGTACCTCTCCTTTTGGGATGAGATGCACTTTCAAAAGATTCGTCCTGGATACGTCTCTTTTTGGCGTACTTGATCGAATCCACAGCATCTTTGTTCTGTTCGGATGCAATCAGTTCCTCATAGTGATGCCTACAGGTAAAAGGCATAAAAAGATTGAAATTTTACCTTAAAGCAACAAAAATGTTTATAACTTTCGATACACACTTTGCTTTTTGAGACATTCATCATGACATTACAATGCACAGAATCTTGGTTGTTACTTTTTTATTAATATCTTGACATGTTTTCAGATGAATGTTCTTCTTTAAACAGGGTCTACGGCTACGCTTTCCTGCCCTCGTCCTCAAGGACTTGTTTTTCCTCTCTCCCTGCCCTGCTCACTGCTAATTACCCGAATCAGGTGTGTTCAGTCAGTATGGCTGGTTAAGCTAGAAGACACCTGCCTCGCTCCACCCTCATGTGAAATGGTAACTGCTAAAACAGTACCTTCCATGTAACCAGCAGTGAAACATGGCTGCCGCAGACATACTGTACAGTGAGAGGCTCTGCATCGGTTAAAGGGGCCTGACTACCTGATGTTCAGTAACAAGAAGTGACATAAGACGTCACCGTCAACAAATCACCAGAGAAATATCAACCCACCGAACAACTTTAGCCGTCTCCACCCACTCCAGCTGCGAGCTTTCCCAGGAATCTACAGTGATCCAGTCTGACGTGTCAGCTGCCAATCTGGCCATCTCCAAGCGGTGATCAATCTCAAGCAAACCCTTCTTCTTGTAGGCATCTCCCACTGGCGACATGATGCCCTTTACCACGCTGTACTGACCTGGGACACAAAAAAGAGACTGGGTTGTATGCAGACACCTGCCAAAATGCAAACTAGCATAACTTGTCTCATCTGTTTTAGATGATACACGGAAAGAACACGTTTCGTTCAACCTGTGTCTTCCAGGTGATCTCGGGCCAGTTCAAACATCCTGAGATGCATATTGGTGACGGGGTTGAAGGACCCGCAGGCCAGCAGGACCACCTTGGTTAGGTCTGGAGCCGCCATGCCGCATGGAGCTGGGATGGGATGGGATGGGATGGGATGGGTTTGGAACAGAAACGGTGTTAGATAAGCGTTTAACGTGATTAAAACCGCTTGCTCACACAGCTTCATTCAACATAAGCGCTGTTTGCTTGATCTGTAACTAAACAGCGGGGGTTTGCCGATTGTCTTCAAAATGAAAGTACAAACGTAACCTCGACGTTATCTCAGACATAGCTTTCAGCTGCACATAACGAATTTGTTAAGTACAATAATGGGAACAACCGTAAAACACAGCTGACCTGCGATGCGTCGTCTACTTCCTGTCGTCCCCAGGCTGAGGAAGGTGATTGGCTGTTGAGGAGCAAGAACCCAAACGGCCACGCCCACGACCCTGAGCTGCGTTCAAAGCCACCAACACCCGAACCGCTAGTGACTCGACAAATGCAACACAAGTCCAGTATTCGCATTTAAACGCAGCTCTAGTCAGTGCAGTAATAAGTTAATGTGATTTTACGGCACATCACAGCGCTGTCAAACGCGTCGCAGGATCATTTTAGCTACAGCTGTAAACAAAGAGCTCTGGTGAGGGGTTTTCTTTTAGCATGCTAGCTAGCAGCTAACTAAACTAAAATCTTTAACGATTTGATGTTAAATGCCAGTAGATCGCTGAGCTGTAAGTAGTAGATCAGATCGCCTTTTGGTGATCATGGCTACTTTCTAGATAAGACCAGTTTGCAGTACTAGTTCCCACAACGCCATACTTGTTTACTTGGTCTGCTGATAGCAGGCTACATGCTACATCTGTTTTGCTTGTTAGCGGGGTAATAATTCCTTATTCTGTGGTTTGCTTTTCCCTAGAAATATCATTTAATAAAGAATGGCGTCTCGCGGCAAATCAGAAACTGGAAAATTGAAGAAAAATATGGAAGAGCAACTGGACAGACTGATGCAACAACTTCAAGATCTGGAGGGATGCAGGTGCAGTACAGAAAACCAATTAAAGCCTTTACTCAGACAATATGTCATGTTAAAGCGGAGTGAAGCCAGAAAATATAAAAACAGTGCCATGACGTTCCCACGTATGTATTATTGTAGGGAAGATCTGGAGGAGGAAGAGTACGAAGAGACGAAAAAGGAAACCTTGGAACAGTTGAGTGAATTCAATGACTCTCTGAAGAAGATCATGACAGGAGACATGACGCTTGTGGATGAACTCAGTGGAATGCAACTGGTACGGACAGCAGTCACTGTGTATGAAGCACTGAAGCAGTCACAGGCATACGCTGTGATTTTTCTCTATATGTTTGTCTTCATCAGGCCATCCAGGCTGCCATCAGCCAGGCATTCAAAACCCCAGAGGTGATCCGGCTTTTTGCTAAGAAGCAGCCAGGGCAGCTGAGAACCAGACTAGCAGAGGTTTGTATTGTCAAAATTTTGAACTACTTATTCATTTACTGTTTGTGTTTGTTTGTGTCATGCTTTGACTGAAAATTGTCCAAATGCTGCGTTCAATTCTGCTCAGATGGACCGAGACGTCATGGTGGGGAAACTGTCACGGAATGTGTACACACAGCAGAAACTGGAAATCCTCACAGCTCTGAGAAAACTGGGAGAGAAGGTGAGGAATGCTCACAGCAGAGATGTGATGTTTTTACCATGGGCTCATCAATGATTCAGTGTCTTGTGTTAAAGAGTCCACACAAACTCTTAAAGCTACACTGATTTGTTTAGTCATGTCTCAGAGACTAGGCTGCAGACGCAGGAGCCTGGAACCTGTTCTAGGTGTCGGATCAAAGCGCTAAGTGACTTATTTTTCTGGTTGATCTGACAGCTCACTGCAGAAGATGAGATTTTTCTAACTGAAAATGCAACAGCTACTCTCAGCCAGTTTGAAAAAGTGACAGCAAACCTTGGTGAGAATAAACTAATGATTTCACTGAAGAATTTTAAGTACACAACATACTGGATGTATTGGAATATTCACATTTGTCTTTGTCCTTCTTTCTTTTTCAGGGTCAGAAGACAAAATTATGGCTTTGGCAAGTTCTGGCGTTAAAACCAAAGCCTAGTAATTGTGCAGACTGCTAATTTTAACTCAGAATCAAGAATCAAGCGTGCCAACTGATAATTACTGTTGTAAATAATCAGTGCTCTTCTGTGTTCCTGTAGATAACACTTTTAACAGTATTGTTTTTTACCTCTCGACTTTTGTAAATGTCTTTTATTGTCCAGATAAGTGTGTAATAGGTACGAGGAGGAGTTTGTTTTATTCAAAGACGTGTATGAATGTAGAGGCACTTCATAAGATTCTGTTCTGTGATTTGTGCTGCGTTTCTTTGTGCATTGCTGTTTCTCAGTTTTGATCTCTTGTATGAGTGCCGCATATCATCCAACTGTTTTTTTAACTAGAATGTGCAGTGATTTGGACAAAATGACCGCAGAAGACCTTAAAGTCACTAAATGACACAAATGCATTTTGACATTAAATATTGATGGTATTTTAGTATCAGGATCAACACTTGTGGTTATGTTTCTGACCAGTTTGACTGCAACATGAGAGCATTTAGATTTGTTGAAGACAGTGAAGTGTGTCATGAGACTGACTGAGTGATGCATAGTCAGTGTGATCACTTAAGGAACATGAAGTCAGTTCACAGAACCACGTGACGCGTGCAGTCATTCAAACTGAAGATGAAGATGACTCCAGGGCTACATGATGAAGTAGAAAACCCTAAAATTCCTTCAGGTGTTTCAATTGTTTGTGTAATAATTGGTGCAATATTGAATTTTAATGCATCATCAATTTTAAATGGTTCAAGTGATTTACAACCTAATGACACATTTGCAGAATTAAAATATTCAATTTCGGTGATGCAAATCTCAAACTACGATATTTAATAAAAATCATTAGCAGTTTGTTTTACCTTCATTATATTTTTCTAATTGAAGGCTTCAGTTATTTTGATTTCTACCACCAGAGGTCACTAATATGCAAGGCAGTAGTCAGGGTGAGTACCACTAGTACCGCACATTTACACTTGTGCTACACTTTCAGTACTGGAGTAGTAGAACAGTGATTGAATGAAAACAAGCGCAGACAGAAGTGATACCTCATCTGAGCGTCCTTTATTTTGTTTACGAGCAAGCATCAACTTCACTACAATTTGCCTTTCAATTGGTAGAAAAGTGAGAGCAGCTCCAACAAGCACAAAGGAAGCCTCCAACTAGTCTGAAAACATTGTAACCTTCCATTTTGAGCAAATTTTAAAAAGAAAACGAAAAAGAAAAAAAAACAAAATATATATATATATATATATATATCTGGAGTGTTGTGGCCTTGTGAAACAGACAATCTGAGAATCAGTAGTGTATCACGTCTTCCTTCCCACTCCAGTCTCACAAACCCCACATGGAACGTACATAAATTGGTGGTTCATGCGAAGTAAATTCCCCCTATAGCTTAGTGTTATTACAGTATGGCTGCATTTCAGTTTGTTAGGCAGTGACATTCATTTCAACCAATAGACACTTAACTCAGGAGCTGAACAAAAAGTACATAACCCAGGAAACTGGAGGTGGTGTCGTCACTGAGGAGACTTGACTTCAGAGTCATGGCATTGTACTTTAAGATGCAGATGAAATGTGGACAGGGAGTGTTTGACAGAATGAAACCATGAGAATTTTAGAGCTGACAGCCTTGTACACTTGTGAAGTTCATGCTACCCTCAAGATCATTTCTCAACAACTCAGGCAACAGGACACTGTTCAAAATTACCCTCCACTATACACACATAGGTAGGTCAGCGGTACATCCAGCTATGCTGCCAAAGCAATTCATTATTATGTACTGTACATATTTTTAAAGGTGGAGTCTGTCAATATGATTTAGTACAATATCTATAGAAGATACAATATGAATCTACTTCCTCTACACATCAACATGGACACATGACATCTATGTAAAACATTTGTCACTTTTAATCAAACTAGTGGTGGACTATAGTTACAACAAACTGAAAGAACAAGCAATCCCCAGCTCTGTAACGAAACTAGCATGAAACAAATAAAATGAAAAAGCAAAAAAAGCCATGAATAAAAGAGCACAGATGCATTTTATTAGTCCCGCTATTTGCACTATGATCGGCAAAAGGCACTCCCACCTCAGTCGGCTCAGACCTGTCTGCCTTCTAAGTCCAAGTCATCAAGAAGGTCACACTCTTCCCTACATTTCCACCACAAGAAATTAAGCCTGGAAATGGTCTCTTAAACAGCATTAAATGGCTATTAATGGCCTCTGAATTTAAATTTAAACTAGCAACAGTAACAGCAACACTTCTGATCCTGATCCTGCCACATTTTGTGCCATACTTCTGATTTGCTGTCATTAATGCCGGTTTGGGAAATGTTTACGTTTTACTTGGTAACGTACAACACGAGACATACGCTAACTATGCAAGCGTCAAGGTTCATTTGATTCTGGCCTGAAAGATGCATACAACAGGTTCTGAGACAAGACGGGATTTAGATACGTTTCCAATTAATTGTACAGGTTTTATACCGATACCAGAAGGAAGAACAAGTTTACCAAATGTAAACATACAACTCTACAGTATAGTTCCATGTACAATAAAATCTAGTGGTCTACTGCAAAAAATATTACATTTTAAGAGTGAAATACGAAGACAACGCATTGTTGTTCATAGTGTTTTCCTACACAGCCATGAAGTACTATAAAAATGCATCTAAGTGTTATAATTTTATATTTAATAACCCTGCTATGGAACACAAATTAGCAACAATGGAATCCTGAAAAGTACTTTCCTTTCTTTCTCCAGAAACCATGCCAGCAACTGCACTATTCAACCGGGCTCCACTAAAGCTCTGTCCGCCCACAAACCTGCTCTTCTGGCATCTTGAAAACTTCTGTCAGCACAGCAGGACTGGGATCCGCATAAAAGGCTTTAAAAGATGCAGCAGTAATCACTTTACTGCTCCAAACAAATGGGCAGAGAGATTAGAACCTATATTTTAAAATAACAGGAGAACAGAACCTGCTGACCTGGCAGTTGTACCTTTACACAAACAATGCCAATTTGTACATTAACATTTCTCTAAACAAAAACCAAAATCCCCTCTGTACAGTACGATCTACTGGGAATTAAATACACTGGACGCTGGGAGTAGACTGTTGCCATCTGTGCAAGCAAAGCGTGTATGAAGCTGATACTAGCGACCAGTTCTGCCAGCAAGAAACGAAAGAAATGATTTTCCTCTGTTGGGAAAAAAACAACAACAACAAAATGGACACCACTTTGTCATGGAAACCTCCACTAAGCAGTCCTGGGTTTCTCATCATGAAACAGACATTTTGTACAAGCAGGATGGAGCAGCTTTTGCAGAATTTTAGCAACATGCTAGAGCCTCCGTGACACAAATATTCTACATAAGGTACTGTGTCAGTTTTAGATATTGGACCCTGTTGAGTAGGCCTTCACGAACACATTGACTAATTACATGGGTTTATTTATATTTACAAAATCCTTAAAAAGCAAAAGCACGTATGACTTCTCAAATATTCTCATGCACTAAAAGAAGATAATAAAAAAGAAATGCGGTCTATTCGCTAGAAGCATTTTGTTGTACCGTGGACTATAAGTCAGGAAAACTCAAGCCAAAGCTATATGTGAGCGCCAAACAAATCTAAAAGCATTAAGTAAAGGACAGTCACAGGAAAAAAAAAATTCTCCATCTGAAAGCCTCATGTCTGAGAGAAAACAAAGTGCAGGGTTAGCTTCCTCACTCAGATCAAAGCAAATGTAGGCCAAGTTTTCCTGGGAATAAAAGTATAATAAATAAAAAAATAAACAGTAAAAATCAACAATTCGGTGATAACTACACTACACTGAGTACCACCACTAAGATAACAATAGGAAAAACTTTGACCATAGATAAGCTGAAGGGATTTTTTGTTTTTCTTTGTGTTTTTTCATTTGAACGTCATGGCTCCTTGGACATGAAACTCTCGTGGGAGAGTGTGTGTGAAGCAGTGAGTATGAGGATCTAGCTGAGCTGGTGATGTGAGTGTATGTTGGCGTGTGTGTGTTTTAGTAAGTGAGGGTGGAGTCGTCCCACTCCAGCTGCTGCTGTCTACTGGCCCCCTGCTGGTCTTCCGGCTCCCCGCCCTCCTCGTCTTCGCTGCTCTCGGACTCAGCGCTCGTGATGTCATCTTCCTCCTCTCCATCCTCGCTCTCCTCCTCCTCTTCCTCCTCCTCTTCGCTGCTGTGCTGATCCTCGTACGTCTGCGTCAGAGAGAGGGAAGAAACCTAAAATCAAACTAAATGTGTAATGATGCCACACGTGATCATTTCTGAAGCCACTGGACTGGACCCACTGATGACTCAAACAACTTTCCTACTTAGGGTGAAGTTTAGTGTTTTCTGGGATACCGTCATGTCACAGCCTGCCAGCAAACTGCACACAACACACTCACCCAACTGGTTATGGTGATACCATAGAGACAAGAAAACCAAAAGATGACTCTCAATACAGCTTTTCAGGACACTTATTAAGCCAAGAGAGCTTTTATTTCCCTTCTCAACTCACCATTCATCGCTTACTGTGGCTGAAAGCCCCACAGCATAATTGAATTTGAAACAAATTAATATAAAACTATTATTCACGAAGCAGCAATGTGTTGTCCTTTTGTTAAGCAATTGAATTGTGTGGTTTGGGCCATGACTGCTGTACATACAGCTGCTGCATTGTTGCAACTAGCAGTCAAGCAAAAAAACATAATGCAAAACCAATCAGTAAATCAATAATAGTTCAGAAAATCAAAAATGACAAACATGAAAAATGTTCATCAGTTGGTTGCACAATTTCTTTTTTGCAAGACGAAACTCTATGAGGCCTTCGTTCACATCCCCACAGAACTACCAGCCATGAAAACTGATAAAACTAGGCCACAGTCACAACATCACCAAAAACTACAAGCAGGCTGTCTAGACTGGAAACCTGACCAAACTGTGTTGCGCGTTAATCGTACCTCCATGGGGTTGACAGTGATGGTGAGGGCGGAGTCATCCCAGTCCATCTCGTTCTCCTTGCCGTTCTCCTGGTCTCTCATGGTGCGCTGGTGTGCAGCTCGGATGCGGAACACACCCAGGATTATCATAAACACCAGGAAGCTCACGCATACCACAATGACAATAGTGGCAGCACTGGGAACCACTGTGTGGGAAAAACACCCAAACAAACACACACAAAATGACAGGGTGGATGTAAAATATGCCTGCACATGGGAACACTCACACATAAAATCAATCAGCTTTGTATAAATACAAAGCCTCCACATTTGTCAAAGAGTATTTCAAGGACTCCAGATTCATGCTGTGTCAGAGCTGTTGTTGAATCTCACTCTAGCTGTAGATGTGCGTCTTCCTTTAACTAGGTTTGCCATCTCCTGACATTAGGCTGCTGTGTGCTTTACCGCATATTAGCGGGGAAATGCTTCTGTTGTGTGGCGATAGGCTTAGACGCCCGAGAGCCTGGAAGATTACCGAGGTCAGGAAAAAGAGGTTGTGCTCAGAGCGCCGCCTGTACAGATGACACAGACAGCACTCGAGCGTAATCCCTAAACTTGTGCCATTAAAAACAGTGTTTCATGTGTGTCCTACTTCTGGTTAATAGACTGATAACCATCTGCACTAAGGCCATACCAACTGTGTTTTAAACAGGAATACAATTAAGAAGATTACTTGTTAGATTAGAATGTTTGGCACAGGTGAAGCCTGGAGGATGATGGGTACTTTTTTTTCCAAAGGGGGAAATCATTTGTTCTTTGCACCTGTTTAAATTGATAAAGGAAACTGCACAACCGAATTTCACACAGTACAAATGAGCTGTGTCACGTCAGTCCTATTAATAAAATCAACACAGAACATTTATTTCTCCGTTTTGCCAACAGTTTACATGTTGTACATGCTCACGCTTTCAGTACCTGAGGCTTGGTGAGCGTTGACAAGATTGTGCCCAGACAGATCCACAGACGCATGGTGAACCGGGTTAATGAAGTTTGGCGGCACCATGGCATTGTTTGCATGCTCCACAGGGTTGGCTGTGTGGATTACATTTACCTAAAGAAGAAGAATAATAGCATTAGAAACATGCAACACAACTCAAAGACATGCTTGGACGGCTTTCATAGTATTGTGAGCGGACACAAAGATGCTTCAGTAACTTGTAGTCCCGTGTTAGTCAGACAATAGTCAGTCATACCTCGACCTTGAAGTCGTTGCTGATGTAGCGTCCGTTGAGTTCTGAGCAAACCAGTTTGAACTTCCTGTCAAACAGAGCTTCGGTGTGCCAGTTCTTGTAACGGATAAGGTGCAGGACCTGCTCATAGTTGGCCATTGTGTTCACACCTGGAACATGTAGAGTACAGCTCATATTCAACACATACAAAATGTATTTGTTTATTTCCCAACATTTTCCCAAAGTGCTCCTTTCCACACAGTGCTATCATTCCATGGCCTCATTTCCTAGAACTGGTGCTGAATGCTAGTTTGGATCGCTGTACCGTTGATGACGAGGCCCAGGTTAGAGGAGCTCATCTCCAGGCCACGCTGCTGCAGCTGGGACATGTCCACCTCCAGGCTCTCGTGCTCCCCGTCCAGCTCATCTCCCACTACAGTGACTTCACACGTGTCCAGGTTGTGCATGATCTCCTCTGACACCACCGTCTCTTGAACTGAATGGGCAGACGAGAAACATTCTGGTTTTTAATTTGTGATTGTGCCTTGCGCCTGTAACGGTGGCCTATGCTTCCGTTTGCTTACAAAATGAACGAGTATTTCCTGCAAACACTGCGCAGTTTGTACCTTTTGACGTTGTGAAAGCTCCTGTTAAATGGATCTAACTGTGACATCTCTTGTCTGGTGGCTGTGTAAGGTTAATACAGGTAATAGCCCAGACCGCTGTAAGCTCTTTTGTCCCATATGGTCTAATGCTCACCACAGGACATCGTATCTGCCCGTATCTGTGTCAACCTTTTATTGTCTGTCTTCCTCTTAGTGCATGTACAAGCCCAACAGATGGCACGGCTGGTCAACTGACCCCTCCCATAAAGTAGTAAACAACTTATCTCCTTTCTCTCCCTCCCTCTTGCTGTCTGTCCA
Organism: Macropodus opercularis; assembly: GCA_030770545.1. Classification (NCBI taxonomy): domain Eukaryota; kingdom Metazoa; phylum Chordata; class Actinopteri; order Anabantiformes; family Osphronemidae; genus Macropodus; species Macropodus opercularis. The sequence goes on from CM061095.1 coordinate 11,340,767, forward strand.
ATCCCTTACTGCATCTGTGCACCACCATGAACAGAGCATTTACTGTATCTCTGGGGCCCGTTTCTCACCCGTCGGGTCATCATCAGCTCCCTCTGCGGCTTCCGACTCGGTGTCGGCCTCCACTTCGCGGGTGATGGTGCTCACAATTCGTAGCTCAGGGAACAGTGTCACGCCTTCCTGACTCTCAAATTCATTAGCGCTGCGAGCGAAGTGGTCGATGCCACTCAGGCTGATCTTGGGTTCTTCGGGCTGCAGCACCATCACATAGCCTTCGGCATCTGGCACTGTAACGCAGGACTCCTCGTTGAAGCATCTGGAGGAACATTTAAGATTAGATTAGGTTATAAGACTACAGGTCCTGTGTTTTTTATACCACCTGCTGTCTGCACTGCTTCTGTTTCAGTCTGCGATATAGATTTCTATATCACTGCGGTATTCAAAGAGAACAAGACAAAAGCTCTTCAACAACAAGAAGACTCTCTTTGTTATGGAAATCAGGTACAACGTTGACCTTTATTTTACTTCAAACCCTCACTGGATGTCTATTAGTCAAAACGAACGTGTCAGGCTGCTGCTGATTGACAGATGAGGTCACACGAGATCATAACAGCTGTATTTTTGGCTTCTGCTACTTACTTGACGGTGGTGGAGATGCGAAGGTGCCTGATGCCAGGGGTTGGGAACTGGCGTGAGTTCAAGTAGGAGATGTGCTGCATGACCTTGTCAAAGGCGTGAACGTCATCACCCTCGACTGTGAGGGAGGACTGGTTGGGGTTGAACTCCACCTGAGAAGAGAGATGATGTGACACATATTCAAACCATACACTTTTTATTGATTTCCTCTAATTCAGGATTTAATGTTTTTATTTATAGTATTCTGACACTTTCAGACCTCAAATAGCTTTTAAAATAATGCGTGATTCAGCTGCTCGGAATTCACACATACAATAATTATGATTTAAGAATAAAGTGAAGGCAGTATATAGGCAATATTTGTGTGAATGATTTTCTTCTACGCTTTGCCTGCCTCACCTTGACTGCAGAAGCTACCTCCTCAGGCAGCTGCACATCCAGACCCTCCTTGCAGGTGTACAAACAATCGATCACCTTCTTATTCTCCAGCTTGCCAGAGCGAATCATCAGCCCTGCAAGGTTCCCCCGGAAAAACTGAGCCATTCGAGCGCTTCCGCCTGGTTACATCAGGATGGAGGTGTGGAGAAGAAAAACACACAGTTACTCAGTTGTTTTGTACATACCTCACCTTTTCTGGACTGGCAATTCAAGCATGCTGTCTCAATGTGCAAGGCTGACGTGAATGGAGTTCATGCAAGTTAGTACGTATGTCTTACAGGCCTGAGGCCCAGACAACGAGACAGGAGAGCGATGGATGAGCTGATACACGCCTTAGACACATGCAACATCTGCATTAACAGGGTGAACCACTGCTTTACTGTGGAAAAAATAACATTAAGACAAAAAAAAGAAATGCAAAAAGACATTATGTAAGATGATGAAATTAATTCTCCACAATTAAATAAAAAGACAATATGTACTATTATATGAACTATAATGTAATTTAATTTCATTATTTTAATGTAGCAATACATAGCACTGCAAGAAAATGCTTCACTTCTGCCAAATTGGAGATGAAATGATTGTGTCACGTCTTCCTGCTAAATCATAACAATTCACTGCACCACTGCAATATAAGAGACAAACCTAGACCTCACCACAAGGTCACACAGTCCACACAGTGTGTGTGTGTGTGTGTACTGCAGGTCTGATATCTGATATGAAGAAGCAATACTTTCTGACACCAAGGTCGATTTCGAAACGACTGCGCTGCCACAATTCTGCAGTCAGGTCAGAGTTTGGTACTCGTCTATTTCTGTTCTGCTTGTGTATCCATAACGGCCCTGCTGCTGCAGTGAATACAATCTATAGATGGAGGATGACAAAAATGCAAAAACTAATCAGCCAGCTGTACAATCTCATTCATTCTGCATCACGCTGTAAACGCTCATGAAAAACAAATCTTTCTGTGTCTAGAATGCTTTAGAATCATTCTAGCCAAAATGGGATGAGGATGCAATTAGCATGGAGGGGCACTGTGGACACATGGACATTACTGAGGAGTAGGGTAAGCAGAGCAACCTGAGGTGGGCTCAGAGACTGTCTCAGTGTCATTGTCATGTCCTGAGTTTTCTGAAAAGGACAGAAACAAGAGAGCAGGGAGAGACAAGAAGGAAGGTTGAGGATCTGCAGGAGAGACTCAGATGGTGCATACAAGGTCACACCGCAAGAGAGTTAATACTGCACCGACTAACAACAAAACTGCATGCACTTCGTATTCTACAGAAGAGAGGGCAGGTTATAAGGTGGCATCACACAATGTTTAGTGATTGACTGTATCAACTGTTTTTTTTAACAGCATCCCCCCAGAACTTTGCTGAAAGACTGTACCTTGCCAACAGGCACCAACAGTGAGCTGAGTTTCAATCTTGGAGGCGTGCAGAGGGTAGTCCTCCGTAACCAGGAAGGGCTCGAAGGCAGTCCCATCCACAAACAGAGACACGGTGGGGAACTCCACATTCAGCACATAATGATGCCACTCTTTGTCACACACCTAAAAACAACACAGCAGAGGCATAAAAAAGCTGAAGTCCGATAAATAAGCTGCTTGAACCAAGGTAGGTGGTGGTAGAAGCAGCTGACCTGGTCGAGTTTCCAGTGAAACTCTGCTGGTTTGTAGTTCTCTGCCTCTGAAGGATCCTGGCGGAGGAGGAGGATCAGCCTACAGTTGTGAACATAGAACGAGTAGTGGTGCCTGTTCATCTCTGCAGAGGAGAAAATGACCAGGTTATAAAAAACGGAACTATTAAACAGAAATGTGACTGTTTGAATGATGGCTCGTGGTGACTTTAATTGACTTGGGCCGGACAAGGCTGAAGGTAATACTGTACATTTACTGGTGTGAGCAGTGAAGCAGAAAGCAGCACAAACTAGAGATTATACAAGTAATGACAGGTTCCAGTGACCAGCCCCAACCCTGTCCTAATGAAATGCAGCCGCAGAGCCCGTTAATCCTAGAAAAGATTTATCAAAGGTTTACAGTGTTTGCTACCTATGGTTGAGATTTAATCTCTTACAATATCTAACAAATATCAGCTACATGATGTCATGTGTTTAATGAGGTTTGGGGTTGTTGGATGAATAAAATGCTAGTCTAGTGTCTAGAATGGAGGTCAAGAGTGGTGCTGAGATCATGGCTATGGGAGCTTCCATTCTGATGTAATCCTACTTATATAAGACTGATGAACTGCCCCCCCCCCAGTCCCCGTACAGACTTTACAGCCCATAAGATCTAGGAGCTTGTGACCCCACACAAAACGCTGAGTACAGACTGAAGTTCCAATGCTTGTCTCACCACATGTGCAGTAATAATGAGCAGAGACATTCAGCTGCAGCTAAATTCCATCTATTTTCCATCCTCTTTACCTGTCTTGTCAGAGTTGCAGAGGATGGTCTCCTTCTCATGGGCTCCAGGGCCATGTCTCATCCACACAGAGATGGTGAAGGGCTCCTTAAGGGTGGTGCTCACCATGCCATCAGGCACCTTGATGGCCTGGGTGCCATTGAACTCGAAGACCTGGTCGCTGTCATGCCCGTTATCGGTGGGAAGTCCCACTGTCCAGTTGGTAGAGCTGCTGGGTGCAGGAAGTAGCTCCACTGTGCCAGAGCTGGCTCCTGTAAAAACAACCACAGATAGAGAATAGAGGTAGTTATGCTGAGCTCTTTGGTTCAGGCCGCGGTAATACACTTCCTAAGTAATGACTTACCACACAGCTTGTGCAGCGACTTCTCAGAGTAGGTGTCACGATCACAGCCCTTCCCAATGTGGTTGGTTTCCAGCTCAATATTTGTCCGGATGGAGGCGATTGGCTCGTCACAGGTCTCCAAGTGGATGCTGGGGAAAAGGGCCAGGCTGCCAGTGCCGGGCTCATACTCAATCCTCTTATTAAAGCCTGAGAGGAAGCGAGAGGAGAGAATAGATGATAAAATGTCCTTCAGTGCAGCACTTATAAAAAGTGAGAAGTCAATGCCGAACTGTCAATAGTAATTTCTCCATATTTCAAAGATGATAAAAGCCCTTATAGCTTAAAGGAGTCAATAATCTTTTGAGAACGCTAACCTGCGTTGGTGGATGGCTTTTGTTCAACAAAGACATATCCAGACATAGCTGGCAATCTACAGCCAGCAGAGAAGAGCTTTGATACCTTGCCAGCTGGGTTTGCAGGTGGGTTTGACGCTGATCTTGACCAGCACGTCTTCGGACGCACGATTCTTTCCGCAGTCGTAGGCCGTCACAGTCAGCTTATACATGTGTTCCTTGCCATAACTCAGTTTCTCTGTGTTCTTGATGAAGCCTGAGCAACGAAAAGGTGGAAATGAAACAAACGGATACAGCACGTAGGAAAACAAACCTCTGGAATCGTAAGCAGCATGTAGAAACATTTTAGATTCAACTGCCAGAATGGTGGTAGAAAAATGTTTATCCAAACATCTCAGACTCTAATGAGAGATCCTTAATGTGTTTACAGAGTTTGGTTAAAATGCAATTGGCTAAATGAAAGTGATGGAATTTACCTGATGGAGATAAAAGCCCATCTCCGTGTCCTTTTATTTTCACCTCAAATTCTAATTAGCTGTCACAGCTGAACGCTGCTGCTAACATTGTGCATCCTCTCTGATCGTCCTCCTCACACTATCACCTGTCTGTGTTGCATTTAATCAAATTCAGCATCATATCAGCTGAGCCTGTGTTACCTGGTGTCCTTTTTTTTTTTTTTACCAGATCTTTAATTTTGCTTTACAAGGCACAAAGACAAATAATCATACAATGACTGAACAACCTGTGTGACATTTTCAAGCAGAACGTCTTCGTCTCGCAAGATGTCATGAATTCTAAGTGAGAGACTTGCAGCACCGTGGTTTATACAGATCAATAGGCAATGTGATGTGTAAAATCATGGCTCTTTGACATGCGTCTGAGCCAGGATCCCTGGACGTCCTCACCGTCTTTGTCTATGGTGAAGGGCACGTCAGGGGTGACGATCTCGTAGTTGCAGATTTGGCTGAACTGGAACGAGCAGTCGGCGTCCACGGCCTCCACCTTCAGGATGCTGTCGTACTTCTTCCCCTCGATGACAGTGGCTTTGTAGGACTTCTCCTTAAACACAGGTGAATACTCATTGATGTCGTTCACCTGGATGTGAACAGTGGCCCTGATGGGGACAAAGAGTAGGATAGTTTGTTAAACTTTTATGTATCACATCTGATTTAAAGATTGCTAAAGTGATGTTCCTTCACCAGGATGTAGGATGTGTCATACAGACTGACTGGGTTTTCATCTGGCAGGTTTAGTGATTCTAACTATTGCGTTCAGTGTCAGGGGCCACTTCCTGACTCACTTGTGGGACTTCTTCATGTTAGCGCCATCGGGACCCTCTCCACAGTCATAGGCCTGGATGGTGAAGGTGTGCTCCTTCTGAAGTTCACAGTCCAGCTTGTCCTTGGCCCGGATGACCCCCTCACCAGTGGACTTGTCCAGGACCACTGCCTCGAAAGGGACATTCTGTCCGTGGATCCTGAAGCCGCAAATCTCACCTGAACATTTCAAGAGCCAAAGGAGAGTTTGCTCAGAATGAGTGATGACAGGCGACGACAAATGTTTTTGGTAAAAAAGAAAAAAATAAAGTTGACAACAAAATCATAATTTCACGCAAAAAAAAAAGACCAGCCACAGGTTTTAAGAGCCAGGGAGTTGTAGATTGGGGTGGGTGGTGTCTGTGGAGGAAGCCCAAAAGCACTGTCATATGGGTGAGTATTGGGGGAGTTGGGAGAGGGTGTGGGGCATTTAGTATCGGTAGACAGAGTGTCTTTTCCAAGCCACTTGAAAACATTGCATCCAGTCATGCAGGCAGAAACTGAAAAGATGTGGACAGGCATTTCACAGGAGTACTTAGGATATGATAAATAAAAGTCCTTTAAAAAAAAGAAACGCAAAATGTAAATACAGTAAGAACAGTGTTTGAAGTGGAGATCCTATAATTACCTCCTATCTCAAAGAGAGAGATAATTAAGAAGCAAAATTAAAAACCTTTAGACAGCGTTGTTATGAGGTGATGCAGCAGCAAGTCAGCCACCAAAACCCCCAAAACGCTGTAAAGCCCTCTGAAAACACCTACAATATAAAGTTTTTTAATATTTAAATAAAGTCTTCCTGTGCAATCTTGCCTCGCCCCCAAATTTACTGCAAAACATACCCAAAGAAAGAAATCAAATGATAGAAAACCAAACCAGCACAATAACAGTCTTCAAAACAAAAAGTACTGGATGAGAACTGGGGTTAGAAATATCAACTTGCTTGACATCCACATCAAATGACAACTGCAGCCATGCTAATGGTAGAGATTAGTGGCGGAGAATTAACTCAAGAGATCCACTGAGGCAAAGATGCAACAGAAACCTTGCAGCAGAGAGAGTTTGCATTAGTTAACAATCTCAGCAGCTTTCGTTCAACTTGATCTACATGTCAGGAAAGGCCACAGGAGTCAGTGTAGCTACACACATCAGATGGTGGTGTGGTGCCTGTAGGATGTTCTCTTGATAAAATTTGCAAACTTCGTGTGAATTAGTGATCTTAATGTGTTACAGGTTACAAAATCCTCTTTTGAGATGATTAAACATATCAAAAGTTGACTTGGCCGTCCATGATCTTTAAGGACTGGCAGATCTCCTGTTTAAGCAGCGCTGTGTTTCATGGTGAGAGCTGAAAAACTGTTAGGGTCTGCAAACTGCAATGGATGTCTCATGCACAGATATTTCTAAGTACAGTCAGCCCCACATCACATTTTTCATCCAGCTGTAGGATATCCAAAAAATTCAGGGTGAGAAAAAACGTAAAGTCAAGAAAACCAAATGAAGAGATTACGGAGCATGGTGGGAGGTTCTGTGTAGAAGTGTGGATGCTGTTTTTGCGTTAGTGGGTTAATAGTAACAAATAAGCACAAGGCAGAAGAAAAAGCCCAAGTTCACCTTCTTCAGTGAGGGTCACCTCAAAACTCTCTATAAGGAAGGGAGAGAAGATAAACTGAGATCAGTTAAAGGAAGAGTTAGATGCGCAGAGAAAGCACAGAGGACAGGGAGGAACTTACAAAACCACCGGGAAGGAATAAAGTCTTCAGCCACAGGAAATAGAGGATGAATGTAAATAATAGTTGTACCAGCTGAAGTACATTCTTTTAAAAGACACAACTACTAAGTGACATTTCATTTTAATGAGCATATCTGTGGAACAGGGTCCAGGAAACTAGATGATGGCTTGAAATAAATTACAATAAGCAATAACATGAGTCTTTTCTGTTGACCCCAGCAAGCAGCTAACTTAGTTTTTTTCCACCTCAACAATTAGAAATGGGTTTCTCATTAGGGGCCGCTGTTTGGGGCCAGTCATGCAGTGGGAGCTGTGGGCCTCCGTGTTCACCACAGCTCTAACGACCAGCTCATACCACGCCTTTCACTGGTCACACCGGCCCCTCAGCTCCGATCGGCTCAGTGATTGTTCCGTATTGATTTCACAGTCACAAGCTCCAGGGGTAATTTAACGGCTGGTTCGAAACACAGTGATTTATAAACTGAGAATATTCACAGGCTCATAAATCGATATGTTTTACATCCTGGCAGCTAATTTGATGAACTAATTTCCAGGAAATCTGCTATAATAAAAGGACCGTTTTCTACTGTCTGTTGTTCTGTTCTACTGTGAGTCAAATGACCCAGATCTGGTGGATACATCTCTGCTGCATTGTGCTCTCCGCTTGTTTTAATAGCACAGTCAGCCGTGAACGCTGAGCTCGTTTTCAAGTCTCCGTCGGCTTTGGTTTCAAGTATTTCAGCTTCAATCACGCTGACTGAACTGCCCCCTAACAAAAAGCCTCACTCAGAGCCAGGCCCGCAGGACACCACCCTGACAGACTCACTCAGTGGCTCCTAGTGGGAGGTACACATTCACCTATTCCTCCTGATCTGACTTAAGGGTCTGAGATCGGGATTTGGTGCAGCTTCTGGGTCAGCTTTACACTGAACCCTGTCGGTTGGCACAGATGCACCAACTAGAGAGAGGCCGGCATGACAGAGCTGCTCATCCCTGCTGCCACGTGAAGCCAGATCTCTCGCTCTGCCTCGACAGAACTGCTTCACAGGGACACACGGGCCATTTGCAAAGCCCTGCTCATGCCAAAGGGAGCCCCGGCTTGAAATAAAAGGCGGCACTGAGCTCTTTGTGTAATAATTAACAGCGGGAGGAGACAATGAGAATACCACTTCATTTCATGCCATTTAGAAGTTGTGGACCTCTTGCTGAACCTGTGTGCATCCGATCATTTCATACAACACGGTACAGAACATTACTTTCGGCTTCTCATCTGACTGTCACGCGGCTACTAATGCTTCAGACAGGCAAATCAGGGAGCGTAATGTGAGATAAAAATGGTCAAATACAGTAGAGCGAGAGCACAGAGTGTGAAGCGAGTAGAAAGGATCACATGACACATGTGATGTCAAATGGTGGGAAATCGTTTCCAGCGCTGTGGTGCTTTGAATCCAGGCCAAAGTCAATCCCGATGTGATTAAAAACGCCGGAGCAAACGCTGCCTGGGTACATAAAGCACACTAATTGTACCTCCTCACTGGGAGGGAAGGAACTAAAAAGTACCTTGATCTCAAGATAAATACTGTAGAGTATTACAGGCATAAATGTTTTGCAATGTACACATATAATATTAAACATGACATACAGGAGATTCAGAGAATAAAACACGCTGCAAGGTTGTTACCTTTACAAAAATAATAACCCATTAGACAACAAATCAGTGATTCTGAAATGAAAACATACTGTAAACGATTCGTCCATGAACCCATCACGTTATGTAATCTCCCAGCTTTTAGTCCGTTTCCTCTTGACATGAAAGGAGTGTGAAATGTAGCTCGTGACGTGAAGAGCTGCAGCAGCAGCGTTAGACCGTCGCTCTCACCTGCGTAGCGTAGAGGAGCGTCCTTGTCCAGAGCAATTAGAGGAGGATCCAGCAGCACTTTGTCGTCGTTTTCCGTCACGATCCCATGGTACGTCGTCTCGATCCACGGTTTGTGCTTATTGACTGTGGGAAACAGAAAGAGAAAAGTAAGGACCCATCAAAACAATAAACACAAAAATTTCACAAGTAATTTCGGTCCCGAGGTGACATGTCTATTTTTATTCTCACTGGCACAAATTAACAATTTATTTCTTTTTTTCCTTGTGCTTCTGATTATCAAATTTCCCAATGCAACTTAAATCATTTTGAAGCATCAAAACCTTTTTAAATGGTATTTTTAGAGGTACCACATAATAAACAGATGCTAAATGCATCAGATGCAACTGTGGATTACGGTTTATATGGTTAACCACGTCAACTACATTTATCCAGAATGGAAATTGTTTCAAGATGGCTTTAGATAAAGCTGCAGCAGATGGAACAATGCAGAACAGCTAATGAGTTCTGACAGTGCTATTCACAGGGACGGAGGGTTGAGGAGAAGTAGTTGGCTCTTTTACAGCGTTGGGTCCTGGCCTGACGAGCGTCACACAGACAGGACTCGGATGCAGCGAGTGACATATTTAGGCTGACTGAGAAAATAGTGTGGATGCAGCTCCCTTACAGACAATATGTGTTCACTCCTGAGCAGGATGCGTCTCTGTGCTACTGATCCGCTACGGTGATGCCAACTCTAGCTGACTTTACGCTGTGGAGGGCAGATACATCTCCTAAAGACAAGACCGTAACACAGACACCATGCATGCCCAGAGTACATCACTGTGGCTGTAAGAAACGGCTTTATTGATCTCCAAGGGGCAAATTGGTATTTTGGAATGATTTTTACATGGTCTCGTTTTCGTGTTGCGTTAATTAGGTCTGCACTGTGTCATGATTACATAATTGCTTCGTGCAAGACCTATTTACAAGCAGCGCTATTTGTCCGCAGCTCCGTGGAGCAGGGATCTCAATTTAAAGTGGCTAATATTCGATTATGTGTTTTAAGGTACTGAAGAATGCAGGAGAGGCGTCCTTCTCCCCATGTGCCCCTGTAAGATGTAGAGAAACTGTTGTTACATAACAATTCACCTGCATTTAACAACTTAATAATTCATGAAGCCTCATAACTGGCCAGGGGTGGGAGCCTTCTCTTGAATTTGATGCAAATGCTGCATTTTAGCTGTCAGAAGAAACAAAGTCCACGTGAACATGTAACTGCTAAAGGCAGCAGGAAATAAAGCCGCCAGTAAAGCCAGAGATTCAGTACACACAAAAAAAGACTTACTGAATTAGAATTTTAATATATATACATATATTAAACTAGAAAATACAGAAACACAATCATTTGGCAACTCTTTATAATAACTGCATGTTATAAAGCATTAACTGAGCAGAGTAATATTTTGCATCGTGTTTACTAGAACGTGTCTGAGAACATCAGCGCTTCATTTAAAGTGTAACAACTAACACGAAATGTTGCTTTGTCAGCCCAGGGGTTTGTTTTTATTGTAATGTAAATATTCCTTTTTTTATTGCTCACAATTGCTGATAGTTCATTAATCATTTGTCAAGAGCTTACACATAATGATTTATTTATCATTAGCACCGCTGTCTGACATACAGTGTGACAGACTCTATTTTACTTATCTTACTTGGACGCCGTCGCTAAGATTAAATTATTGAATCATATTTTTACACTTTAACTGTTGACAAATCCAAAAAACACATAAAAAATAGATGTGAGTGAAGATGCTCAACATTAGCAGAGTCATTACTTATTGAAGCACATTCTCCAGCCTGTGTTTATCCAATTACTGTGCACAATGACACATTCTAAGCCAATGTTCATCTCAACAAGCAACATTATTTCAATAGACAGCACATTAATTGCGTTGTCTCTGCTGCAACATGCTGATGCCATTCAAGCCAGAGCGGAGGCTGCCAAACAAAAATGTTTTTGACATCGGTTTGCTTGTAAGACTTCAACTATATACGTCATTCGCATTTTTGTGTACTTGAAAGAAAGAATCATTTCTTATCAGACAACCTAACACGTCCTCATGCTGTGCAGCATAGTCAGAAGGACTGACAGCAAAAAAGTCTTTAAATCCTAATTATAATGTTTTGCATAATGAAATTAAATCCACTTTCAGTGAGCTTCAACATCACTGTCTGATCATCTGACTAACAGGAAAACGTCTCATGTTTAATGACACAATCTGTACTACACTGATATTAGCAGCTTCAAATAGCTACAAAAGCCTAACTGCATGATGGGTACTTTTTTTAAAACAACATTCACTGTCAGTCTGCAAAATCCAATTTCAGCGGCGCAGACGACTTGCGTTGTGTCATTAAAAAATTTGGTGTCATTCTCAGTGATTACACGATCAATGGAAATTAATTACAAGCTACTAGTGCAGGACTGGTACCATGTGGGCACCGCTATGAATGAGAACTACCTGCTAAACGGAGTCGGTTGTTCAGTGCTACACGAATTAGACCTACTTTCCATATTTATCACACTGCACAAGGACAATTTGTGTAACGTCATGTGCAGCATTTAATGATGACATTTACTGTTTAAAAACATGGCGGTTGAAATATTCTGGTTTGTCTTAACAAGGACTATAAACATTCACATCACTTTTACATATTCAGAATGTCTGCGATCATTAATTGTCATTATTAGTGCTTCCCTATGCAAACTCCTTTAAAGGATGACTTTGTCAACATAAAGATTTTTACATATTGTTCATTGATAAATGCTCATTTTGCACAATTGTGTAAAAGGCTCAGATCCCATTGTATGTCTGGTTTATTACTCTCAGTTATCTGGACAGGATCAAGCTCAATAAGTTGTCTCTGCTGATCATCTACTGACCTGAAGCAAAGTGGACAGACTGACGCGCGGACTACTACAATAATCTGCTTTAGTTTCCACAGACACAGATACTGTTTGCCAGGTCACACGTAGGCATCACAGGCGTCTGTGAGTCGCTTCTAGCTCTGAAGCAGCATAATGAGAAGTGCCATGGGTTTATGCAACATTTTTAAATTTGATCTGGAATAAGCTCTGATAGTTCCACACTAATTCCTTCTCTCGTCTTCTGGCCTGCTTCGTCCTCATTAGGGTCACTTGTTTGCCGGAGCCTATCCCAGCTGCCATTTGGCAGAGAGGCGAGGTTCACACTGGACAGGTCACCAGTGCATCACAAACATTATTTACCTTATTCTGTGCTGCTTATTTCACATAGATTATAAAGCATCTCCTCAGTGCCCAACATTTCATGCTACTAAACCTAAATGTAGCGTTTCAATGGCAGAAAAGTCCCCTCTGTAACTATCTGATGATGCGAAGCAAAGAAAAGTCAGGCAGAACAGACCAATGGATCAAGCGAAGCAAGAGATGTGACACATTCTCACAGACGGCAAACTGTGACGCAGCCCTAGTGCAGGCATGAGGACAAAAGAGAGACCAACCCAGGAGGCTTTTGACTAATTCAAAAGCAAACTGCACCGCTGCTGCGATCACTGTTTAAATCAATGTCTTTTTTCAATCACACTCCTCTGATGAAATGAAACATAAAGGATGATTTTGCTTAATGCGTGAAATTCTCACATACATTGTGTGAAATTGCCATCAAGGCCCTTGTGACAAGACAGCTTCATCATCCGCCTGCACGCCTGCGGTGAACCCGAGGAACGTTTGTTGTATTGGGCCTTTGTGAGCAGGGATTATTTAGCAAAGAGCAACAAAGACACGATTTCTATTAATGCAGACATATTATTCTCAGAGATTTATTACATATGCTTTTCATAGGATGTGACATCTAGATACTCTATTGTTTGCCTCTTCAGAAGAGGTAGGGTGCGATAAGATTACGAACAGGGCTTTGAAATGACGGCCTGCTGCTTTGGCACTTATGAATTTAACATGGAAGAGTGCAATCGTCTTAATTGAACTAATTTAAGGAAACCGATTCATCCACTGCAGTGCAGACTCACCACTGGCCCAATCATCTGTAGACTCCTCCTCTTCCTCATATGAAAACAGATCATTGAGGAGGAAGTGGCTGTTTTGCATGAAAAATCTAAATCAACGTGAAGTTGCTGCTGGTTTACGGCAGTGGGTACTTAGGAAGCACTTGTGTCTCTGCGTCTCATCCACGAAATGTGACATAAGAAGCTTTAAAGATGATTTAGTAATTTAGTACTGAGAATAACAGCACTTTGATGGCGATGAGACAACATGATGCCTTTCAGTATAAACAAACAGGACAAATTTTTCATGTCCTGTGGATTAACCAAAAAAGTCTCTGAAAGTCACAGCAACAGCAGGGATGAATGTTGTGAATTTGGCATAACGTAAATTGAAATCAGTTGAAATTGAAATAATGCGTAATTGCATAATGCAAAGATAAAAACAAAAACCAAAAAACTGCAGAGACCAACCATCACTGAAATCCTCCTCCATTGCCTCCATATAAATGTTTAATGGGCAGCTGTGATAAAAATACACATTTATACATTAATAATGGTATAAATAATGGATTTTAACCCCGCAATGACATCCTGTCAACATACAACCACATCTACCAACAAAAATCGTTACAGCCATCTCAAACGCAATCCACACCTTTTAAGAAGCCTGTGGGAAGCTGGACCCACTTACAGCCTGGAAACACGGTACCTGCTCTGCAATCCTGTTACGCAGCAAATAAAGCCAGTGACATTTAATCCTATAATGAGATGCGTCTATTTCATTCACAGACTAGGTGTCACGACAAGCAAGACCTTAAACAAAGCAACGAGAGCTGCCAAAAACCAGCTGCTGCTTTTCATCGGCTTCGTTTGGCCGTAGGCCTGAGAACACAGCTATACCCAAACATCTGGAATTTACTTTTATTACGTACTAATGATAAGAACCTTTTGGAACAAAACATGGGCTTTCTTCTGTCACAGGAAAGATAAAGAACGAAGCCGTGCTGTGCCGAGGCACCGACCAATCAGCTTATTAATGGTGTAATAAAACAAATAGGGTCTTAAAATTAGGTTTTGTCATGTATTGAAATAGACAGTTCTAAAATATGTTTATTGATATGAAATGTATCAGATTAGCACAACGTTTGCGTCTGATAATTAACCAACCCAGATTTTCTAGCGTCAAAGTGTATCATGATAATAAATTCGTATTAAAAGAAAGACTGTAGACTTGGCCTGCTGCACTGAACTGACAACAGGACAGGCACATCTAAAAAGTAGTTTCAGCATTGTTTCCCTCTGTCACGGTTATGTACCATTTTAGCAACATTTACCATCTTGGCCATCGAGCTAAATATATAACTTCCTATAACTTGAGCTTCACTTGCAACAGACAGTTAAATGGTCTTTCATAGTGAGATTCACCTGTCAAATTGAAGAAAGCCATCAGCAGCTATTGAAAATTTTCATTTTCTGTGGAGGCACATGTTGGACAATGTGATCCATCCGTGACTTCATTCACAGCCCCCAGAGACCAGGGCAACATATTGACCGTTCACATTCACAAAGACAAAGCCCCTCGTTGGTCGCCCGGCCCTTTTATTGAAGCCTAACCTTTACAGTTTGACCTAATAACCGTGATGAAAAACTTCCTGCATCAACGCTGGACGCACAATAGGCTGTGGTAATCCAGAGGTTTAACAGGATGCCTGTGCACACGCTCGCTCTTTCCATGCCGCTGCGTCATCCTCGCAGAGGGGAATCAGAATCTGCCAAAAGCTTAGCACGAGCCCAGCTGCTGCATAACCCTCCTTACTGCTGTGACTAAACCAAAATACGATGATCCCAGACGGTTCACAGGCTACTGGTCACTGTGGGAGGAGCGGAGACAAACACGCCACAGCTGTCCAGATTGTAGCAGCATCACTGCAGCAGGCAACCAGCCTGTGATTATCAGATGAAGCATGAGAACGCCTGGGTGCCTCTGAGGGCTTGTTGTGTAACGACAGTGCCGTGGCCAAGTGTCAGGCCCGCGACAAGCTGTGGAGCTCTGCTTTATCGATTTAACTCAGATTTACATTCAACGCCTGCACCGTCGTTAATTACAAGCAAAAAGCCGAAGCTTGATTATAGGGTCGGTCCAGTAGGGGAACACTGAAACTGAGTGCAGCAATCATTTATTAGCACCCATTACCTGGTGACTTCACATTTCAGAGGCTGCTAAGCTAGCAGCAAACAGAGGGAAACAGCTAGACATATTTCAAATTATAATTTGGCTGCTCATGACTGATTACTCCGTACTACGAATAAATTAAGTTACCCATAATAACAGATCATGGCAAACACAGGCAACATGAGTGGCAGCGTGCTTTACGAGCAGAGCGTGCAGGCTGTCTCTGTCGACTGAGACTAAATAAAGCCTCTCTGTTGCCAGGTTGTTATTCATATTTGTCCCATTAGCTGCAGCAGCACGTTGAAGAACAGAGAAGACGGCGCCTGTGTTCAGCCGATAGTCAGACCTTGAGGTGTTTCCAGGGAGACAGCAAAAAACAAAAAAAAAAGAGTTTGGAAAATCTGAGCAGCTTAAATTGTGAAAACAAAAATAAGGAATATGCAAAATATAGCACTTGTGATAGAAAAAAGTAACAGCTGCCTCAGATTGTTGCCAGAAGCAGGGTGTCGCTGTGAGATACGTGTGCTTTCAACAACACCAGGCACCTTCATGCCATTTTATAAAAGCACCTTCAGCAGAGAAACACAGGTGAAAGCATGTGATGCACGCAAATCCGAGTGAAGCAACGACTTCAATTATGCTGGTGAGTGTCTCTGTTGATTCTGTGGAGCAGCAATAATCAATAGACAATCTGCTCACGGTCTGTAACAGTGGGCACACTCTGTTTGTCTTGACTTACAAGCTCCTGAGCTTGTTGATGCAGCCACCTCCATCACAGACGGGGGACTGTTCTATGAAGAGTTGAAGGGCCCTTAAAGGAAGCCCGGACCTCAGGGGCCCTCACTACCCAAACACCCCTCTCACACAGGAGAGCCTCTCAGTTTCCCTGCCAGGCAATGATATTTGTTTGTCTTTCACGCAAACCGCCCAACACAACGAACGTTCTGCGGGCGGCTGCAGCGCCGCTCTGAAGAGAGGGGGGTTGGGAGCCGCGGAGCCTCGAATGCAACTCAATCGTCTCTCTGTGCGGACGCCACAAAAGAGCCAGTGAGAGTGACGACGCGAGCGCGAGACGGCTGGAGCTCTGCACAGACGCTCGGTGGAGGAAAACGACCTGCAGCAGGTAACGTGCTGAGGTGAACACGCCCAAATGTGAATCGCTCCACGGGGCCAGATTCTGTCCAGGTCCTAACGCAGCCGGAGAAGCTACAGACGCAGAGCCAATGTGTGTTACTCTGGATTTTTGGTTATTACCTTCCAGCGTAAAAGCATTAAATCTGATGCATTTAAATAAATAAAGAGCATACTTGCGTTGCGTGGATTTGTTTTACTGCATTATTATCTTTGAATTCCCATCCAGAAAACTGCATAATAAACTAAACTCCCCATATTCGTACCTAATTCACAATATAGCAATATGCACCTGCTTTCTTATATTGTTATTTTCACGCTGTAAACATTGGTTTGTGTTCTGCGCTTCGTCTTCCCACTGTACAAACTCCAGGAGCGGGGCTCATGTGAATGTAAACTCCTGTGTTCAGAGCCAACACAGCTTCCCAGTCATCTTGCACAACTAAATATGCGCGACTGAATGACCCATTCTTGACAGTTCACTGACTCCATTCAGCCCACGAAGGCACCAATGAGAGGAAAGTCACCACCGACCCAAATTAAGTCCACTATTCTCATGGGCTGCCTTTCTGGCACCAAGTAGCATGTTACCAAATACTTCAGCAACTTAGCACTTTTCTGAGATTATCTCATATGCACATTGTTGAGGGGCTTGAGTCCCGATCCTTCCAACAGTCCCTGCATTGTGATGCGCTTGGTCATGATCCTAACCCTCAAGTCAGGGCCTAAAAGCTCTTTGTGCCTCTGGAAAAATAAAACACAGCTAACTTGTAGGAACTGGGCCTCGGTGTGGGGCGAGTAAACAGTTATTTAAGGCAATGCAGGGTCAAATGTTTGCTAATGGTTCTATTACTCCACATCTTTAAACCCAGTTTGTCAGCAGTGCTACGGTCCTTCATTACTACAGTCTCTATTCACTCTGTCTGCAGGATGTCCAGACATACGGAGAAATATGGCCTATGGAGACGCTGCCCATTGTGGTTCAATAAACCTGCAGCGTGAAGTGTCTAACGTCGTTATTTCAAAAGGACTTATGTTCCTGTTGAAAAGTAGATGATGCATTAACCATCCTGTTGCTACACACACACATCTGTGATGTATTAATGCAGTATCACAGCAGCATCATTGATTCTGGTTGAGTGGACTGAAATAGCAAGAAATGATCCAGATTTTTCCAAACTGAAACATTTTACAACAGCTTATTAGAACTTGCTCAGTATTTTTTTCCTTCAGTCATTTCTTTTTTTCTCATTGCTGATGTCAATCAATCAGAATTATAACTGTACCTTCTTGTGCTGGTCCTATATGCTTTGAATCACTAGTCACACCTGTGTTCACTGGTAGCTTATCACCAGGATTGAGAGCTGACTTTATCCGTTTCTTTTTAGCTGCTGATAGAAACATCACTTGCTCTTAGTGAACCATGTGAAACTGAGCTGACTCACTTGTTTCCCAGCATCATCACATTTCGGTCAGTGGGCGTCACCCTGTTGGTATTTAATGATCTGTTATTTCAAGCCTGTTGAACTGATGCTGAAGGAGCCTGCATAGAAATCTCGCTAGACCTGCATTGCTCTTTTGTCTCCTGTTGTTCTTTCTTCTCGTATCCCCAACCGGACGAGGCAGATGGACGCCCACATTGAGCCTGGGTCTGCTGGAGGCTGCTTTTCCTTTTTCGTCTCCACTATTGCTACTAACAATTAAAAACCTGAACAGGTAGAGTTTTCTATACAGTTGTGTAAGGTCTTACCTTACTTTGTAAAGTGCCTGGAGATGACTTTTGTTGTGACTTGGTGCAATATAAACAAAACTGAAGTGAACTCGCTCACTGAAGCACAGAACAACATACGCCACAACCTGAAGACGTTTAAATCATCATCTACACCAAAGAGAACGTGTGCACATATTTACTTCCCCACTGATGGTTGTCATGGTACATTCTGGTTTGTGGGACCTTTTAATCAATACCCATTCGTCCAAGCTGATGAAGGTCCTGACATAAAAAGGCAGAAAAGCTTGACTAAGGTTTTAGAGGACAGCTCAAATTATTTTCATAAAGCATAGAATATTTTCATATTTAACAAATATTCTCCTGGAGGTCTTTTGTCATTACGTAAAGATAAAATGAACTGATGACTGTAATGTTGCTGTGATCAGGAATGACTTTCAAATCCATCCCACATAACAGACCAGTATCTGTACAAAAAGATGTTTCTCTGACTGCAACTGAACATGCAGTGGATTAATAGTAGGCTTGTCCAATAAACACAACAAAACGAGCCCTGGGAGGAAACTCTTAACACTTAAACGGAACAATCTAGTTTATCCCAGTCATGTGACAAAAATGCGTATGTTAACTCAGCACTGCACAAAGCAGGGCATCTAATTTGTTTAACTAGAATCACTAAATGCCACAATGGGCCAAGAAGCCTCCCAGCAGTCGGCCTCTCTCTCCTTTGTCTGACTGTGTGCACAGAGGAAGCCTGTGCATCACTGCAGACCTAATGCTTAACTCTTGGACATGGGGACACCACACAGCTGCACATGGACACAGCAGAGGAACCAGATTACATAGGAGACACGAGAACTACAATGAAGAAAACTGAACTGAAAGAATTAAAGCTGCCACACACGATCTGGGTTTGGCCTGGTTTCACACACGGCTGTGGAGGAATTTTGATCCGAACCACAATGAACCATATTTTTTAATCACACTCTTGTGCCAAGTCATCACTGATACAGTTAATGTAGAAGAACAGCTAAAGACCAGACTCCCTGTGTCAGTGGTTATGAAGCCCTTTCTCGGCCTGTTTCTGCAGCAATAGCTTCAAATCATTTGCAGACTATTAAACTAAAGGCCCAAGCATGACTTAAGAAAAAACAGAGGAGGATTCGCTTTCTCGTTGCTTGTCCGTTGGTTGGTAAATAAGAAAGCAATCAAACAAGCCATGAAAACACAGACTAGGCCACAGGTGACATGAGGTGGCACACAAAATAAGCGAGTGACCTTTGGTTAACAAAAGATAAGGACTCGCCAAGATGGTGATTTCACAGGTTTCCTTTGCTGATAAGAGCCGGACAACCTGCAGGTGTTCAGCACAAACACACACACACGGCTTCAACGACTGAAGGCACCAATAAGGACCAACTAACAGACCTTTAGCTTTGCTGATTGATTTGCGTTCCTGGAGCTGTGCATTCTCAGCTGCTCGACATGGCAACAAGAAAAATATGGGCCACACGCTGACTTTTACGGCTGCCTATATCATTTCTTTTTGGTCCACGCAGTATAAAATGGGTGTATCATTAAAAGAACATCCCACACACTGGCCTCCGGCGTTGGGAGCTGCCCGGACACGCAGATATGGCCACTGACTGACACGCACCTGCCTGTACACACCCTGAAACGGAAAGCCTCCACCGGGGAGTCTGTGGATCCACTTTAAAGCTAAAACACACACTATGAATTCATGCGCTGGGGATGTTCACGGCTGAGCACTGGGCTGCTGTAGGGAGGGAGGTGAACCGCCCTGCAGCAAACAGAAAAAAGGCATGTTTCTCCTCAGCCTGTGCCCATTGGTGACATTGACTTGCATGGTTAGATCTTTAAACATAACCTCTGGCCACACACCAACTGAGAGTGGTTGTTTTTTTTTTTATTCAAGCCAGTGAACACATACATTTTTAAATCCAGAGACTACAGAGGAGCATGTGAACAGGATCTGCAATGCGTAGCCAACCCAGCTCCATCCTGGGGCGAAGGTTGAGAAAGCAGCAGGCCTCGTAATGACGAACCAACAAACCTTAGCAATTAATGACACTGACTCTAAACAAAAGGTTAAACCGCCCAACTACGTGGCTGTAACTAAATATGCTAAATTACCTTTAGAAATGAGTGGCGCACAGGGCGACGCTGGCGAGTTACAGTTAAAACAAACTGGGGAAGGCGAGAAATATATTCAACCTTAATATAAAAAGCCAGAAATAGCCTTAACGCAGAAGACGGGGTCGTTCCCTGCCTTGATCCTGTCTCCGTTGCCCCGCATCGGACACTAAGATAAAACCCGCTGATGTAACAGAGACAGTCGTGTGTTTACGGGGACGTTCACTGTGTGGATGCACTTGCTGCGCTGCGGCTCCGGAGCGGACCATCCCTGAACAGGTTACTGAGCGGACCATCCCTCCGGAACCAGGACGGGACCAGGACGGGACCAGGACAGGACCAGGACAGGACCAGGACAGCGCGGCGCAACCTTCAGCAGCCGCCGAGCAGCCGCCTGACACGCACAGAGGGACTAAACACCACGGGAAGCAAATCCCAGCTTAGTTACCTTTAGCCGCCTCCACCGCACATAATAGTCCGAGGACCAGTCCGACAGCGGATGCAAATTGCTTATTCCCTCGGAACCGCATCCCGACGTCAAGTTCAACCGCGGTGCAGCAAAACACAGCCCTGTTCTCCGCTCGTCTGTCAGGCGGAATATTTGTGCGTGAGGAAAGATAAAATCCAGGAGATGGGTCCGTTGCCGCGGCTGCTCTAAGATGGCCGTCGTCGCCGCCGGTGCTCTGCTCTCCTCTCAATCAGCGCTTCTCTCACAGTTTTGCAGTCTGCTGCTGCGTTCAGGGAATGTCGGAATGCTTAAGATGCATTCCGGGCGCACTGAAGCACACTGATTGCTTTGTCGCGCATGTTGCCCACATGGCAGGTCTTAGTGAAACATCAAACCACCCAAGCACATACTAAGGGCTACTTAACTAAACACTAGACTGTAGCTTAGATATTACATATAAATATACGAGTATTTATGAAGCTGATCTAATAAAAGGCTGGGAATAAATGGTGTACGTTTGGTGTGGACCTGCCTTTTACGTTTAAATACAAATCTAAACTCCAACAAATGTGGCTCAAGCTTGTATTCCAGCAATTTAAAACTGATTCAATTAGTTAATTTTTATCCCAGGTTCCTCTGGCACATTGATCCAACTGTGACCCTCAGCTCAGTCGTGTTACTTATTATACTTTATTTTTCTTCTTCCTCAACCATTGCCCCTATGACATATGAAATAAACACGTTAACACATATTAGCTTGCTGTTGATAGAAGTGAAGAAAACGTTTTTCACACGTTTGATATGAACTAGCAGCACATAAATGAAATAGCTGGGAAACGAACGCGTGTTTTAATCACGTCTTCTACTGATTCCTCTTCTTCTGTGTATTTATGTCTACAAGAAATGGACAAATAAATGTAAAGGAAACGTACATGAGCGTACCAGTAGTGTTTGCATGAAAAGAATCTGTCCTTTCTTTCTTACAAATTTACAACACAGGTCCTCAAAAATCCGATCTTTACAGGACAACTTGAAAGCAGCACGTGTCCCAATGATGGCGAGTGACGTCAATACTGTTATTGTGGGAGCATGCAGTTTGTTTAGCACAGGCGGCTGAGCTGAGAGCAGGGTGGGGGCCGCCTGCCTTCTGCTGCTACAAAGCTGTGTGTGGGGTGCAGTTACAACCAGAGCTCATCATGATGTGAAGTACATTACTTCACAGATGAAGCTCGGAGGCCAGCGGGAGCCCTCCAGTGTGGTTATGCACAGTGTTTACCTAAAGCAAGGAGGTTTAATTGCAAACCTGTTGAACCCGTCCTCACACTGGCTGTCAGATAGTTTAGATATCAGTGATCTTACTTATTTCGAAATGTGAAGACAGGCAAGAAGGGAATTATAAATCTCGAAATGTCGTTTTAATTTCATCCCTGGAGTAAACCCCAGAAGAAATAGTCACATTTAGTTCAAATAACATGCACAACGTCTAATGAAAGCGAGCACCAACTTGCACATTTATGAGTTAATCACTATCCTAACCCGGCAACCATATAACAAGTGCGCTGCAACGTGAGAATAGCGAGGTCTCAAAGTGCAAATGTGAGCGGGGGCTGCTATCTAATCAACACCCACAGATATAGACAGCACCCCTGTGCAGAAGAGGATGCGATGCAATCAGAGAATTACCTACAAGTATCTCCAGCACTCTACAGCATCCTACTGAGCAACCTTGATATGGCTGCGGCTCATAAAAATTCACACATATGAAACTTTAATTTGTTTTCCCACAAATTGCAAACCCGTCAAAAGGTCACCAGTGGTTATTGGAAAGTCTAGGCCATGGGTTTCTTAACAGAAAGTGACTGTGAGAACTTAAACACAATTAAAGGGCCAATAACAAAGAGCTGAACACACACACACACACACACACACAAATGCGGCAACAATAAAGGCTGTAAGTTAGAGCTCAGTCCTCTCTTGGTAGAGATACGGACGAGAACAATGTGGTTGTGTGAGGCCACAATTAAGTGATGGGTCCATAAACAGGGACAGTCTATGAGCATCAGGGCAGCACCAGAGCTGAAGCACAATGCCTGTTTGTTTCCACTTTGGCAGCACACAAAGTGGCCGAGGGAAAGTGGAAGGCTCCCTCCCCTCCCCTCACAGATGTCCAGCACTTTGAGGAAGACACAGAGTGGCCATTATCCTTCCCCGGGGACAGAAGGAAAGGTGTGAGCCACCAGCCAACGATCAGGAAGGTGTTACTTCCCCCAGATCATCTCAGCCTCTGTTCTTTCTGATTTACATTACTGTTGTTGGTGGTGAACTGCAAATACAAACTGCAGTGATTCCTGTACATTTGCAGGAGTTCATTAGCTTGTTTTCACCATTATTAAAGGTGTTAGCCTCAGCATTTTGTTGCTATACTTTGAAATCATATTGTTGTAAGGATTGTTCCACCGCATATTATAAACGCACACTTTCCTGTAGTGATGGAGTCAGCTTTTGATCAACCGGATGTGAGACACTCTGGTGCTGGTCTACTGATGTTTGGGACAAAACTGGCAACTGAAAAAAACAAGAAGCAGTTGTCATGTTCATATTAATATTGGAGGTGGGTCCAGCTCATAAACAGGTGAGAATGTGTTTCACCTCATAACAGAATTCACTCCAGGTCCCACTGTACCAAGGGCTGGCCCACATTTAAACCCTGGCTTGGCTGCAGAGTTTTTCCTCCTTTCTGTGCTGCTCAGCATTAAAATAAACCTGACTTTGTCGTCCATCATCCACCACAGACTGAGCTCAACTCCCCAGACAAGCAACTGGGAATTAGTTACAGCACATTATCAGAACGGTCGAAGGTCACAGATGCCTCCTGGCTGCTGGCATTATTCAGAATCCCTCACCCCGAGTTCTACACTCATACAGAGGGTGGAGAGCCTGGAGGTTGAATATGTTCAGCCACTGACCATAGGAGTCACCACCGTGCTCCGATCACGCTGGGTGGCTGGAAGCAGACAGAGCATGAAAGAGTCAGAGTGGCTGTAACCATTAAACGCCATCGGTTCTCAGACGGATCTTTCCTGTCTCGAGTCTAGACTGCAGCTTGTGTCATTAGCGTTTGCTGAGTTTTGCTACCAGGAGATGGAGGAATTCAATTAGCTTTCTCGTAATAGGCACCGATTTGACTGGAAATAATTGCCTGCAAGCTAATTGTTTGGCGTACCCAGCGCTTTTCATAATAACTTCCTTACAAGTGGTTTTATATTATAATGGTGATTGGAGCCAAATTGTTTGTTTACTGGTGTCGTTTTCACAAAGGATCCTTTTGAGAAAGTGGCCCAGTATATAATGGTCCAAGGGGGAGCTCAGAATTGCTGTTTCAGACGATTAAAGCTCTGCATGTCGGTTTGCCTTCTTTTTTTACTCACTCTGTTTCTTCCATCTGATAATCAAAAATATATCCCCTGAAATCTAGAAATGTGTCAGCTCATGAACCTCTAAGCCTCAATCTTTGTTGAAAGATTAACTTTATATACAGCGGGACTTTAATATATTTTCGAGCGGGCGTCTCCTTGACTTTGCTCATGAATACATTTTTTAAATCCTTCGCTGGGGGAAATTAAATCTCACTTTAGAAGTTCTGGATTTTGGGAAGTTTTTATTCACCAAAGGATCCGTACACAGATCTGGAGACGGGTCCACAGGGAACTGAAGCCGCAAATTTGCTGACTAAGTCTTAGATTGTCCGCAGGGAGCGTTTCAAACGCTCCCTCAGTGATTTGATTGATTCACCTCCACTTACGTTGCTCTCATTTATCTTCCGTTCTGGTTGGTCGTCCTAGTCATTTATTAACCACCAGCTCTTACGACTGCACATGCTGGCTCCACGAATGTCCTGAAAACAGTCTGTCAGTCATAGTTGCTTAAACACATCCCACTATTCACCCAACATAAGAAGAATCATAACAGCAGGATTTCTGCAGTTCACCTCAAGAGACGAGAAATCTATTTATTCTACTGTTTTCTTTGTTTTCATACTGATGCTATGCAGAATCATGTTTGTCTATTTTGGTTTAGGAACAAAGAAGCTGCTGGGAAGAGTGTCAGCTGTGATCTTCTAATTCCTTCCGTATATGAATATTATTCCTAAATAACAAACTCTACATACAAGTCTTAAAAGTTTTCTCCAAACAGTTGTGTTACCAGACTGTGATGTCACTTCTGAATACCCTGTGATCCACTTGATCATTAATAAAGAGCCGTTTCAGCTGCCCCCCTCCCCTTCAGCTCCATTGTTACTGATATGAAGCCAGGATGCTAAAAACACATGGAGTGAGTGGGAATATGACAGATGGAGCTCACAGAAAACTTCAGTTCCCAGCATGGGCCCAGCAGATTAAGCTTTCACTCAGCACATTCACCAATCATGATAACTCATGATAACGTTTTTATCAGATGTCACAAAATCTAAAATCATCTCTGCGTGTGGAGTGAATTCCTACAGATGAGCATCATGTCCCTCGGAAAACGCTGGCTGCTCGACCTTTGGCCCCCACAGAAGGTCACCTCTGACTTGCCATGAGGAGGTTTCACAGTGCGGGTCGAGCCGATGTCAGACTCTCGCCTCGTTGGCTTTATTACCTCAGAGAGCTTAGAGAGGGGGCGCTGACACGGCTGTCACAATGAGCACAATCACTCATCTGTGATGGGCAGCGTCTCTCTGTTCCCCGGAGACTCCCATTCAAAACGCTGAGCATTAGAACCCCAGGAACGACAGGTGATGCATATAAGCATGTTGGACAACAACAGAACGCTAGAGTAACAGGATCATGAAGAACTAGAATTATTATTATTTGATAACTTTAGTAATGGGGAGATGGAAGTTGTGGTTAGAGCTTTCTACTTCAAAAAGTTCACAAGTAGTGGCACAAACATCACATGCAGATGATGAACATGGAAAACCACCATCTGCACAAAACAGAGCTCTCAACACAAACAAAAAGAACACAAAGGGTCAGCTCAACTCCAACTGGACAGGGGAAGTAACTCACTGTGCGGCAAGTGGCAAGATGGAAACCACAGCAGCCAATCAGCTGATCTGTGAGAGGGCTGAGTGATGAGTATACGCTGAGGGCACAGGTGAGAGGGATTGTGGTGATTAGTTCCGTGGGGAGAGGCAGAGGTGAAACCAGGACATGCAGAAAGGTTGCATGTGGGAAACGTGACAAAGAAAGTAAAAAGTGGAAAACAGCAACAACAAATCAGGACTAGAAGGTGATCGCAACAATAACCTAAATGTCAAAATGAGAGGAACAGGAACATTAAAACGTTAAAACTGTTTCTTAGACGTCAGATCACACTTCACATCCCTTTGTCACATTATTAGACTCCTGGTAAAACGTGCAGGTCAACACCCACACGCAGGACGGAGCTTATGACCCAGACCCAGTTCACATTGCTCAGCCGTTGTAACAGCCCCCAAGTTGGTGTCTGTGATTAAAATCACATTTGTGAATAAGAAAACCTGCTGTCCAGACGGCGGAAGTGAGCAGCCTGCTCCCTCATTACCCTTGAAGCAGGCTCATGTGGCAAGTGGGTGATATTAAAGTGGAGGAAGTTAAAAATGGCTCGGAGCCAGTGTGTGTGTTGAGCGTGCAGACCCAAACGCCAAGGACAGGAAGTCTGGCCGACTTTCTATATGAGAGGAATCGAACAGATTCAAGGGTTTTCACCAAATATCTGGAAACGAAGCATCCATCTCTGCCTTAATGACCCATTTCATCTAATGATGGTAACGTCTCTGCCCATAAACATGCTTATATCTGCTGCTGAGACGCAGGGATTCAGTCTCTACAGTCTGTGTGGTTCTTGCTCCCTAGCTGCTCATAATTACGCTGTTAGCCTGCTGTTAACGGGGATCAGTAACTACTAACTGGCCAGGTCAGCACAGCAGAAGTGAAGCAACCCCTCGTCCCACTCAGCCCAAAAAAGACCGGATGCAACTTTGAGCTGTGATAAGACAGGACAGATGATCCTGTAGCCTGGCCCCGTGTAATTATTTTGAGAGGTCTTTAAAAAAGTCTGGGACTAAGCTTATCTGAATCAACACATCAGGGCTGCATGAAGCTCAGGGACGTGAAAAGCTGCTCCTAATGCGTCCATTTGGTTAATTAGCTTCATTCATTATAGATTTTGTTGAGCTTGGCCTTTCTGAAGAAAAGTCTGACTCTTGTCCAAGTTATACAGAGAACGATGCACTTACTAATTACACCCAGTGTCCCAGTGCACCAAACCATCTTCAATTAACTGATTGAATTTATTTGATACACTTTTTAAAGATGCAGTCTGCAAACCAAACAATGTAAATATATGTCTAGAGGCTTTAAAATAACTTTTTAACACCAACATACAACATGTACTGTACAATTATAAACTAGAATTAATGGCAGAGTTGCTGTGTTTACACCTAATAAAGTGGCCATTGAGTGTATGTTACAATCAAATTATATAAATAGTTCAACACAGATTAAATGTTAATAAAAACATTGATTCCGCTTGAACTGTCCTGTGTGTTTAATATGATGCTGCATCGACGGACATATTCATTTACTGTAGTAGAACTCATGCTAATTACTGACCGCACCTGATGAGGAAACACCTTTGTGCTTTAGGATTAAAGTTCTGCTTCATATGTGTATTTAGAGACAAGGACCTTTTCTCTCTCTCTCTCTCTCTCTCTCCCTCGCTCTTCCCACATGACCTTTTAATTATTGATTTTCAACTCACTAGACTTCATCTCCTCTTTCATCTCTCTCCTGCTCCCCCTCTGTCTCACTGCCGCTCCCTGTCTTTTTATCTTTGTTCCTCCAACACAACATCGCTCAGTCCTGCAGACTCATTTAGGAACACGCACGCACGTACACACTCCACACACACATCTGCAGTTTTTTTCTCTGCTACTTGCTTGTCCCTCCTCGGCTTCTCTCTGACTTGTCTCCGTATTGAAATGCGGAGCTGCTGGCCACTACCTGCAGTGTCAGCAGGGGGGAATAGAAAAGATAATTCATACCGGGCTGTCATCCAGGCTGGAGGTGAGCGAGCACACCTCTCCCCCAAGGAGACATTCAGAAATGAGCCCAGCACGAGAGCCTGGCAGCATCAATAATCCAGCAGCCTCACACAGTCTCATTAAACGCTGTGTGCTCCTCATGCTGCCATATTTGTGCAGTTGGAGCTCAGACTGAGATGAATGAGTTATAGATGTGAATGAATAATATTATCTGGTCAGAAACACATATTTCACCATGAAGATGGGGCAACAACCTTCTTGATGAGATGCGATTCTCTCATAGGAGTGTGTTTATGCCAATGAGAGGTTGGAATCACTTTCCGTAGCCTTGTACTGTAAAAAAGCTGCCACAGCTCTCAGTGGGGATGTGTTTGAAAAGCCTAGGACGACACAGATACACAACTACTGCTGCACAAACATGCCCATTCCCCTGGAAATCGCTTCAGGGATGAAGAATAGCAGATCTGATTTTGGGTGCTGAGTAAAATCTTTTAAACACTATAATTAAATACCAGAAATGTCATCTTACTGCGCTATTCGAGTTTAAGTCAGTTAAAGTTACAAAGAGTTACTACTCCTTGTTTTAATGTTTGACCTAAAATAGATCCATGATGTTTAGAGGTTGAATATAATTCCCGCACTCTTCATCACACTGTGCTTCCCAGACACAGTTCAAAATAGGGTTTTACCCGCCCCTCATGAATGGCACCCAGCTCCATTTCCCCTCTCTGTATGAGGATAAGTCTGTCCCAGGTATTCAAGGAATCTGTCCCAGGATAAGATAATCCAGGGACAGCTGCTCTCTAATTTTAAGTGGAGGTCCCGAGGATACGGTTGTCACAGAGAGAGCAGAGAGCGCACGAATGTAAAAAGAGTTACACGGTGCATCTGCAGGTCAGTATGACTGGCTTCTCCACGCACACGCCATTCCCAGGGGTCGCAGGAAGGTCAGGACTCGACCTCAGGGAACGAACGGTCTAACGTTTCCATGGCAACACTGCGAGTGGACAGATGAACTCAAGGCGTGCACGTGGGGTTTGTTGTGATTAATTTTAGTTTTTGCATCAACACCATCGTCATCGTCGTCATGATCTAATGAGAACAAGCGCTGCTGGTTAATGCTGCTGGTGTGTCACTCATTAATTACACAGTTGCATAAGCAGGAGTTGTGTCATTATTGCACAGCGGCGTCATATCGACGGGCTGAAAGGCTTCTGCAGTCCTCTTCCATTCACGCCAGCAAACATCCGGGAATTAGTATCGACATATGCATTTGCAGATTGTGACGTGAAGGCTGCAAAGAGAAACCTACAAAGCGATTTGGCTGGAGGAACCGGTGCCTTGTGTAGAAATGCCTTTAAGTACAGCCGGGGCTGATACGGAGCCTCAGCAGCCTCAGTTAGTCACATCAAGTGGGTGTCTTCTAAATTTACTCGCTTTAGTGTGAAAGTCGTTGCCTCCCTGCGAGGAGAACCATAGTAACACAATGGGAGGAATCTGGTGGTAAGAAGGGCTCGACGTTTGAATTCTTCTATTCTTCTTCTATTTAACGTGTCAGTGTCACTCAAGTCAAGTTTGGTCAGCAGCTCTTCTGTTGAAGCAGACAGGAAGAACATATATGGGCGAGACAACTGATTCCACTTCCAAATAAAACAAGGGAGCAATTCTGCAGAGTCCACCCCCTTAGTGTGTTGTGATTCTGGACTATTTAAATAAAACCAAAGATAATAAACTAAATCTGTCGTATTTTGACCTTGGTAGCGAGGTTAGAGTAAACTCCACTGAGAATACAGACTCTGCGCTGCTTTAGACATATTAGTGCTCACCTCAGATTGCTTTGACCCTCGGGCAGAACAAGGTCAGTAATGACTCCTCGGCAGTCAGCAGAGAGGCGGCAGTTACAGTGTCAGAGCCGACGTCAGCTTCCCGTCGACTATCGACACGCCGTGGTGTCGGCGTGATGGATGCCTGCTCTGCCAACTCCTGAACGCTGAGTCATTCTACGCATTCCCAGCAGGATGCTGCACTAGCGAGTCCTCAAGTATCCCCAGATGCTTTATCCTGGTGGAAATGAAAGCTTCAAGTCCAACACAGTCAGCGTTGCAGTTGGTTAAATGATTTATATAAAGGTACATTTATTTGTGTCTCTCAAAACATAATGGACAGTTTGTGTTTCGACTTCTGCTCAAAAGCAGAGAACAGCTTTGAACTTGAGAGCTTGGAGTCTGTTTCATTAATCAATGCCGGGCTGCTGCTGGCTGTGCATGTTTCTCTTCTCTTCCCAGTCTCCTCAGGGAGGAATTTTATCACTTTAAGATGCAGCTTTTTGAAGTCCTGCTCCTGCACCGGCTGAATTCAAATGAGAACGAAAGTGAAAAGCAAAAGAGAATTTTAGCATGTGGTTCCTCTTTTAACTTCAACTCACCTTCTTACAGAAATGGGAAAAACCTGGAAATACAGGTGTAAAGTCAGAGTCAAAGACCCAGTGCACAAAGCGCTGTGGTGAATTCTTCCCAAGCTTGAGACGCCGCTGCAGTTGGCTGCAGCACTTGTGTTATTGTTGTAGCTGGATCTCCTCTAAACAGCGGCTAAGTATAATCTGTTCCTGCAGCAACAGCAGTCGCTCGTACTTATTTCAGTCAACGTGATGCATTCTTAGGTCCTGATGGCACAGCCTGGATCTGTTTGTTGAGACAGCCAGGAACAGGCCTGATTTAATATATGAGGCTACAGCAGATGATTCAACAACAGTAATTATATTTATGACATTTGGTCTGTTTATATTTGCACATAGAAAATGTTTAAGACAGAGTAATCGCAGACATATCTAACATTATAGGAGCAGTTTATCTTAAATAATGTTCTCTTCTTCATGTCATGTACAGAAATCAGAGAGGACATTTCCATATATTTTGCCTGTGCACTGCAGCATAGAAGAAATAAATCTCACCAGTGGGAATCTCGGAGGTGGACAGGCATGAACCTGAGAGTATATTGTGGAAATGTGTGTCTGTAAAAATGATTTGACAGACAGGAAGAGCATGAGCAGATGGCTGGATGTGGAAGCAGAGGTGGAACCTGCAGATGCAGTTTCTTGTGGCCAGAGGCTGATGGGCTTAACATTAATGGGGGATGCTTGCTTTTTGAATCTGCAGCATGGCAGCCAACTCACGACCCCTCTCCGGCTAAACCGACAGCTTCTGATGTGCCAGATGTTTTCTCTGATGATTCTCGTGACTAAGCGGTTTTGACAGCAGTGCAATGTGGAGCAAACCTTGGGCGGTGAAATATAATCCTGCACAATATGAGCTTAAAGTGTTTTCAGAGGCATCCATCAAAAGCTTGTTGTCACACCATGTTGTCCCCACAACAAAATACTCTCTGGACAAATCCAGCGGCGCCTTTATAATTATAAAGCAGGTGAGAGCTAAGTACAGCGACTGTGACCATTTAATACAAAGCACAGCTGAGGCTGATGGAGGTGTCTTTGGTTTGGCAGGTTTTCAGACATGCTGACCTGACAATGGGAGGGGATGGACAGAAACTGATCCAATAATTCAGGTCTCTCTTTTTTGTTCATGTTGGCTCTTTTTTTGTTGTGATTAGCTTGTCAGTCATCTGTAAAGCAGTTGGTATTTCATTAAATTGCATTACATATTATTTCATTAATTAAGTGTCTGTTCAGCGTCATGGCAACACAACCAATGCTTCTGAGACATTTCACTCAAAAGCTCAAATAAGTGAACCTCATAATAAACATTATGTCCATAGTGATGAAACTGAGCAGGAAACACTCACAGACATGTTGTAACTGCATGTTTGCTAATGAGCCATTAGATCTGGAACATTATTGCACATCTGTCTTTAGATTCAAGCAAACAGTTTGAAAGGTGACAGAGGTACCTTGGTAAGATCACAGGTCAGAGAAGGACACAAGAGAAAGACGCCTGTCTGGTGCGTGAAAGGAGGTGAACTCCCTGTGTGAACAGAGCGTCACACGCTGAAGGAGCTCAGAGCAAATCTCGTCTATTAGTCATGAGGTTTAGTTCGGACTGGAGTGTATCTGCAGAGCTTTGTGCAGTGCAGCACTGCTCCACAGCAGGCACGCTGCCTGCCTGCATGCCTCTCACTCCTCTTGTCTGGATTCCACCTGGCTTTGCCTAATAACGCTGAGTTGCAAAGTAGGAGGGAGAGTCACCTCCCACGCTTCGGGACGCGCCTCGCCTTTGCTTTCAGCGCACTTTGTGCTTTGAAGATGAAATGCAGAGCTGATCTCATTCATTTTGGGCTATGAATTTATAACCATCCTCTCACATTTATGAGGTGCGAGGTAGTGGAGAGTCACATGGTTTGAAACCTTATAGAAATATAATATAAGCCTCCAGTGCTGATTTTAATTTCATTCAGATTATATTAGTCCAGTGAAACATATAAGAGCGTAACGTTCACCCATGTTCCTAACTAGTACTATTTCACTGAGTTGGAAACCTGCCACTAGCTGCTTTTGAGTTTGACTCTGTTCAAAGTGGATTGAAAAGTTAAATGAGAAATTAAAAAGTAAAGCTTCATTTCATAAATGCTTATTTGTCACCTAAGCATCTCCTTGTCCTTATGCAGACTCTGTGTACGTGCGGCCGATCAGAACACAGCAGCTACGGTCAAGTCTGCCAGGCACACACACACACACACACACATCGTGATGTAATAGTGCTGGTGGCACTGATCGGCCGCTGTGAGCTCAACTCCAGTGTGGCAGATAAACACGTCAAGGCTCACGTGTAGTGACAGAGGGAGCTTATGTGCTTGGAAGCAGAGCTGTGCTGCTCTCGCATGCTGCTCTTTAGTTTCCCTGTCAGCCAGGAGCAGACACTTGTGTGTGAGGGAGACGCTGTTGTTCCTCTGTTTGCCTCAGAGTTTGTGCTTAAACAGTCATATTATTTTGAGATAAAGCTGGACTACTGACATCTCTTCAATTATACAAAACCATTATATTTTTAAGTGATATCAGGATTATGGGTTTGGAAATTCAACCAAAACCAGCTTTCAAATTAATCTAGTGAAAATTTTGATAATCGAATGACAACTGCAGTTTAAAACAGCGTATGAACACTGCAAACTTGGCCAACAGCTGGCACATTATTCCCAGAGCCTCTAAATCACAGGATTTTTCTCCAGGTGTGAAGGGAGGCCTGGGAAAAGTGAACAGATGTCTGCTGTTAACACAGAGAAACATGGAGCCGCTTTTATTTCTTCATTACCACGTAGAACTGAGTTTATTGTGTCTTAATTAAAAGTCTGACAGGAAGATGTGGGAGGTACAGGTTAGTGGGCACATTAAGCAGAAGATGTCACAAGCTGCGGCTGTATGCTACGAGTTTCTATCAGTGAGGCTTAAACGCCTCTCTTCAAACATGGTCTACAGTATTGATGAACCCTGTGTTATATCGCTGCAGTCATGGGTTGAATGAAGTTGATCGTTAAAGCTCAAACTGAACTGTTCAGTACTTTTCTGGTGGCCTCCACCTGCTGGTATCTCTGGATTCACAGCTTGCTTGCAGATGCTGTCTCTACCAGTATTCCCAGTGTTGCATCAGTTGCTTCTTGCTGCTCTACTTTTGTCTTTTTAGTTTCTACTCAGAAACAAAGAAGATAAAGTAAACCCTCACTGTGTAAATTTTCTTTAATGGTTCAGTTGGTATAGGATTTGGAAGCATTAAATCAAGACGTGGTCAGCAGCCATACAAAACTAACTATTGTCAACTGAGAGGAAAACAAAATAAAAAAGCAACAAAGCGAGAGGACAACGTCAGCTCATCACAGTAAAAACATACACTGAGCCTACTCAAACTTAACATGCTGAAAATCCAACCGCTAGCAAATTCAGTGATCATACACACACATACATTCATCCACAACTTGAACAGAAGCTTTTATCAACCTTGATCGGTAAATGTACAGTAAGACACACAGAGGAAAAAACACAATGCATAGGCAAATAAAGAATGTTTTGAAATAAGAGTAAACATAAAAACAAGTTCCTTGTCAAAAGCAGGCAGCGTGAGGGAGCTGTTGGCTGTTACATTGCGATAATTGCTGAGGACATTCAAATTATTGCCAACAACATTTACAGATATAAACTTACCCATACAAAAATGAAAAATGTTTCTTTAAAAGACCTAGTAGCTTCCACAAACGTCAAGGATGTACAAACTATGGCCAAAGATCTGAAACTTAAAAACCACAAAGCGGACATGCTTGGCTTCAAAACACTATCATTTTAAGTCATACGAGTTAAAACACATTAAATATTGAGCATGTCACTAGAAAACATGGTTGCTAACAAATATTAATTTCAGCTATTCCAGTTGAGTCTGACTGACAACTGACAGAGCAGTTTTCTTTTAGTCACAGAAGATAAAAACGTGTTTACAAAGTTTTCATTTAGCCACTGAACCAAACATAGGATCTCTGTGGTGAAAATCTAAATGTATTTTTTGCAAATATCTCATTGATAATAGTGCAAGAGATACAGTACAGTCAGAAATAGCACACAGCTCTTATGTTTGGTTCCACAAGTTTAGTTACAGGTAGTTAAAAATTAGAGTTTGTACGATTTTAGTGTGAACAAAAGAACCACTGCCGATACTAAAAAGTGGCTCGTGTGAGGTTTTTGCTAGCTACTACTTCTCCATCTTTAATGATGCGTTGGAGGTAAAGTCAATTCAGTAAACAATAAATTACAACTACAGTTTGTCGCTCAATTGTCTTAATATGTATTGTTATATTACAAATTAAAAAAAAAAATACAATTTGCACAATCAATTCATTATTGTATTTTCCCATGTATCTGTACAATAAAAAATGTTTTACAAGTCACAATAACCTGAAACAAAACTGGCACTTGTCTGGGGAGAATGTGTACACCTGTGTTTAATGCGATGATGTCTGCTAGTGTCATGCTCTCTGCATGAGAAAAGCATTGTTGCACTCTCAACAGCCTACGATTCAAAATAAAGCAGCAGAAAGACAAGTGGAGCCTCATTTATAAAACTGTGCAGAGATTCAATACCAGTTAAAACAAAGTGAGAATGCTCGAAAACACCTTAATGCGGTTTTCTATTTATAAATTCCACCGATCGCACCGTGAGCCCTGCTATTCTGCCTTGTTAACTCTTGTAATTAAACATGAGTGATTAATGACAGGCCTGTTGTGAGTGTTAATACACACATCAATCAGCCTGTCGTTCTGCTATTTGTACGAGCGCGCAGAGAAGCCAGGCTGGAAATTACAGAGAGAAAAGATACACAGTGCACAATGTTCCAGACCTTGAGTGAGATAGAGCGAGTCGGCGCGTTATAGCAGCAGTGAGCACCACAAGGTCAGGCAGAAATTATTCTGAAATGAAAGCATCATTTGGTTCAACAAAACGAATTGCGATGAGGGTCAGAGGTCACGGGAGCTCAATTCTTACAGATAACCAACAATTTGGTGCTAGAAAGTAATAAACATGCCACAATTTGACATTAAGTAAAACTTTATGCGAAAAGTAATTAAAACATTTTCAGGTAACACTGCTAGTCCGTTAAAACACCTGTACTGATAAGTCATGTTCACTCTTCCTGTTATGCACACATAATATTTATAAATGAGACCCCTGGTGTGACAGAATCAGAATACAAAAGCATTTGTAACACAAGCAGAAATAATAAAAAATCTCTCCCCTAATTCGATCAATCATCACACTCACTGCTTGACCAAAACTATATTTCTCTTTGCTTCAATCAGCTGCTGACTGGTCACTTCCTCCAGTGACCACAGCAGGTTAAACACCTAACACTGCCTAAAGTCTCAACACAGACAGGACAACAAAACAAAACCAACCAACCAACCCTGCCCAACAGAAAAACTAAACATTTGATACACATCCACACAATTTTGAGTGTTTTCACTGAATGCCTTGGTGCCAGGGCTTCAACCCACTTGAGTGCATCGCAGGTAATGGTGTGGCAGCTGGTGTGAGGAGGAGTCAGGATGGAAAAGGGTGGGGGAGAGTGAGGCAGCCACCTCCTGGTGTCTCTTCCCCTCCTCCTCTGTGCCTTCCAGGTGCCCCTCCTCTCCTGAGCTCATCTGTGTCGTGTTTGTGGGACGAATGGAGGGTAGGACGGGGCGGGGTGTGATGGGACACAGTGGAGTGGGGTGGCACATTGGGGCCCAGGGTCACTGCCGTCGATCCTCTGTCTCTGACCGTGAGAACGCCATCACTACATCCTCTGCACCTGAGAGTCAGAAATACACACAATACAGGTTGACTCAGAAATCAGCTCTAACATTAAGCGCTTGTTGTGCTGCCTGTACAAAAAAAAAGGCTGCACACTGTGATCTCTGATGCACCTGCATTCACACTATGGCACATCCCAGACCTGTCGGAATGTGGCTGCCACTGCTTTTCAACTCACTCACTCGTGCTTGCGTCACCTCGAGTGAATACCAGTGCGAGCGAGTCAATGTTCTTCTGCTCCTTGAATTCTGTCAGTTTTGTGTAAATCCTGTCAGCTGTGACTACAAAGCTACGAGGAAATACATCACAGTGAAAAACCTTATTAATTTCATCTACAGCCATGTCCACCTGTTGTAGTCGCCATCACAGCTCTGATGGGAGACACTGTAACACACAGCATCCTGCTCTGCCATGATAACATTTAGAGCTGAGGCTTCAATGCCATCCTGTCTCCTCCACTGCTGCACCCTTAGCTGTGAGTAAACAACGCTAGATGATTTGATAGTAGCTGATTATATTAGCTTCGCTAAGCTGTGGAACAGAATCGGTGAATTCAAAGGAAAGAGAGGGAACGATCGAACGTACACAGAGCCCCGTATCTTTTTACTCTGGTCTCTTTCCCTTCGACTAAGTTAATGAGGACCAACCAATAATTACAGCTTCATCTGGGCTGAGTCAACTAATGGATCCTGCCAGCTACACAATAAGACTTTGTCAGCTGGCTTTTGTTTAACAAGGAATCATTCATTAGTCTCTTTCCAACTGTGATTCATCAAGCAGTTTGGGCCTGCCTACACCTGCTGAGACAGTTTCTCTCTGAAAAATGAATATGCATTCTTCGATTTGAGTATGTGTATAAAACATACACAAAGCTTTTTCAGCATGTTGTATATTGATTCATAAGAAGTTTAACCAAGAATTTAATTTGGGCAATGCTGATAGTTAGTTCAGCAGCCTAGTTGAATACACAGTAACATTTCTAGACTTCCCAAACCATTAAATAAATAAGCATCTCCTGCAGATAAAAGGGTCAAAGGGCGGCTGGGTGAAGACTTGATTGTGTATTGCGATAGAAACATCAAAACCACTAACATAAAGTTCCTCACCTTACAGATAATCGAGAAGATTCTGTATCTCATGCCTGCTATAAAAAGACTGATCATCGCAGCCATTTAATTATTGTGGAGAACAGAAAGTAGGCCAGGACTACGAGCCTCCGCATGTATTTGGCACAAAGGGCGGACCCTCTAATCAGACAGCACAGACCCTCCAAACACCAAATTTGGTTATCTCTGAGGTATAAAGACGTTTGTGTCGTACTGAGGTTGGTGTAAGCTCTGTGAGATCAAGACCTTTGGGGGAGGGTGCCTTTTAATAAGACCCCTCCCATGGGAGCACACTGGCACACCAAATTAGCTATGGCAAATAAAAAGCCAAGAGGAAAAATCAAGCGAAATGGAAAAAGGAAACAAAGAGATGAAAAGAAATGAGGAGTTGGACTTCAGTTAATAAACAGCTTGTCTTCTACTTCTAAACACGGATGTTGTAGATGATGTTTTGATACAATAAGATCATCATTTATAAAGACCAGCACAAGGTATTTTGTAAAGGAGTAGACACTTGTGTAAGGGACAGTTGAGAGAAGAAAAACCCCAAAACCTCCAGAACCAGGTTTTACCTCAGTCATGTTTGGACTACGCCTTGTCTCACACACAAACACCATCACAATGAAACTGTTGGGTCCCTCAAAGCTGTTGCCTAGCGACAGATAAAAATCTGACTGCATCAGTGGACGGCAGGCTGCTGCCACCTATGAGTGGTATTTTTTTTTAATGCAGCTCAGTGTCTGGTCGCTCTGTGGCCACTCCCTCCACTGTGATCTGATCCCCTCCTCCGTCAGTAGGGGGGGGGAAACAGAGTAGCTTCAGACAGTGGATTACATAAATAACAGGTCATCTGATCTGCCCTCCATAAATACAGTGGAAGAAATACAGGAGCTAGCGGTAAAGCCAAGTAGGAGGTCCAAATGCAACATCACGTATCTAGTACAAAAACAAAAAAAGAAACCAAGGTTCACAAATATGAAAGATCAAGCCATGTAAAAAGTATTTTCTAACAAAACAAAAAAAATTATTACAAGCAAAGCCTGTCTTTACACCAAGAAGTTCCAAAAAGGTGACACACAATTAACAAAAAACACAAAGTTCCACTGGCGGCTCTGACTCAAAGGGAGCGTGTTTGAAGTTAAGGGCAGCACACTGCTCAACACTTCCTCCTCTTCTCAGTGAACGGATAGAGATGCAGTCGTATGTGGACACCAGGGTTGCTGAGATGAAGCACTGACTTGCGAAGTCCCAACGTGACCAGGGTCAGATGAGGGGACAAAGTCAAGGGGAAACATAAACCAGGTAGACATGGTGGTTTATAAACCATGTGCCTGGCTCCGACTCACACTGCAGTATAAAGCATAAAGTAAGAATCAATACCACTCTGCCCCTGACAAGATGCCAAACAAAGAAGAGTCCTTGGTCTTGGTCACATGGCTTTCACTTGAAGAGGCAGCTTTGAGGACAGTGTGATACACAAAATAATGAAAAGAAAAAAGTATTGATTGTGCAAAGCTGTGGTAATATCTGAAATGACAGAGAGATGCTGGAATATCACACTGTGGCTGTGTAATTAGCACTCCAGCTTGCCTCCAGGCTCCCTAATGGCGCCTGCTCCAATCCACTGATGCTGCATCTTGCAACAACACCACAACCCACAGGGAAGCTCAGCTTTCTTGGGACAACTGAGGTTGCTATGGCAACCTGTTCTTCAACCCTCCTCTTTTGTTGAGGCCCTTCCAGGAGGAGTAAACGTTCCTCGTCAAATCAGACAGGATAACAAGTCCTGAGACGGCGTCTTTATTTCTAACTCTGACAAACTGTATAGCTTAAAGTGACATGATGTCAGTTATAAAAGCAGTCAACAAGGGAGTTAAAGAGGGAAGAATAACAGCCTGACTGGAAAGACAAAACCAATGTATTCCTCAAACGATGCCACAGAGACATTGTTTATTCAGTATTACCATAAAAGGCATCATCCAAAACCCCAAGTGTCACCTAATGAGTAAAAAAATCATTTCCCATTATAATAACAGCATTTAATCACAGCATGAAAAGTCACGCTCGCCCATAATCGTCTCCTGTTCTATGCCACCCAAAATTCAGCAACATCAAGGTATTTATGCAGAGAAATCTGAATGAAAGCAAACATTCACAGCTCCAAAGCCGTTCACAAAGAATTCCTCTAAGCCTGATTAAAATTGCAAAACAAAATTCTGCATTTGAACATATGGTAATCAGCTAATTAAAACAAAAATGCTAATTCAGTGACCCATTGTTTTTGTAGAATTACTGTATGACTGGCAGCTCCCTTGTTAGTGTCTCCCTTTGTCCATGAGGAAAAACAAAACACACAGCTAAGCAGAGTCTTGTTAAAAGACTGATACATTGGTAAATATTTATAAATGACCTGATGAGATGTGACAAAGAAGATGAGTCAGCAACAACCAATTTATCTCCTTATCACAACATGCTACGTTGACAATAGCTGTGACGTTAACAGTTCACCTTTACTACGTCCGTGTCTACACTGCTCAAGACTTCCTGTGTAGTAATCAATAAGTGACCATATCTTCACTACACCACGCTGCCCATCAATCGATGACGCCATGTCTGACACGCGACACCGCTGCTCCATGCTGAGACCCCTTGAGAACACAGGCATCATGATTTGGCATGTTTAAACCATCCTCTATTTCACTTTGCTTCAGGGGCATACTGAGCTTGAATGGGTTGGGATTCACACTAAGCACCACATCTCCTTGGTTGGCGTCATTCAGGTGACCTAGGAACACTCGTTCTATGTGTACCGCACATGGGGCGACCAAAGAATATTTGAAGGAGACTTACAGTTTTACTTGACAAGCTGCAAAGTCATCCACTCAAGCTTATTATTGTTTAAAACAGCTGTATAAAAGAAATATTTCTATATGGAAGCACAACAACAGGAATCTGCAGCAGAAATTGGTCAGTCTAGACAGACACATCAAAACGGTCAGCTGGGACAGGAACTCCTGCAGCTGCTTCGAGTAGAGAGAGGTAAAAGGTTCACTGTCATGATGAAGCGGAACCAGGGCGAAGCTGATTTAGCTCTACAACACTCTGCACACATGTTGGAAAGCTGTCTAGTACAACGAACACATTCAAATCAATCCACTGTGAACATCAAAATGTCACAAACTGTGAATATTTCACCCTGTTTATATTTATCAGGCACGTGATTGTGCATGTCGCTAGGCAATAAAGTGTTTTCTTTCATCGACTTCTACCTTATTGCCAAGTCTAAATGAAACAGAGAACTTCCCTCCTCATGTAACTGAACCTCTTCAAACCACCTCAAAGGATCCACAGTGTGAAAACAAACTACTCACTTGCAGTGGAGCATTTAATATGCAAAACCAATGGACTCTTAACCATCTCCACACGCCTAATCGCAGTACTTTATAAATATGCATATAGAACAAAAAAAACAGAGTCTCAGCAGATTTACTGCGTTTGGACTAGACCCATGAGTGTAATACAAAAAATCATCATCTTGAGTCTGGTCCTGATTCCTCGGGTGAACTGCAGTGCCTGTCCCCCGTCAGCGTGTAGCTGAATGTAGCACCATCTTGTGGTTTCAATTTACCACAGAGTAGACAAAGGAAGCTCAACAGCACCCTCAGGTGCCTGGGAGAGGTGGACGTATATGTAACGGCATACTACACATGATTTGCTCTACCATTCAAGCACCACAATATTTGAGCTTGGTTTTGTAGGTCTGTTGTGGGAAGCAGTGGTGAAACTAGCAATGCACTCATGTCGAGATGAGTCATTCGGTTTCACTCAGCCGCAGTATTTGCAGTGTGAGTAATCTCAGTGCTAGTGGGCCGCGGAGTCGGCTCGGTACACAGACAGGGAATCTGTAGGGCCTGATGGGGTACAGACTCGAGAGGCGCAGTGTAGGCGGAGGGATTTCCCTTGCTTTTGGTTTGGATACGGCAGCACTTCTGTGACACTTGGCGACGGTGCTTGTGGGTAAAAGTTGTTTTAAAGGGGTTTGTTTTAACCCACTGCCATAAATGTGTTCTATCCTTCTACATCTGAGAAGCTAATGTCAACATTACAACCGAGTAGACCTGAAACCTAATGTAAAAATACTGACCTGCACCAAACAATTAAAAACTACAAGCAAACACGTGAACGATTCCTTACTCTAATAACTGAATCTGCCTTAATGTGTGGGTGCTTGCATCAAATCCTTACCCTGGTCTATGTTGTGCTGCGGTAGCTGGCTCATCTGACTGTGGACCACACCTGCATAATTTCGCAGAAAAGCCTCCTCACTCGGCGTCAGCTGAAGGAGCAAACAAAGGTAAATTCTACAATAAATACCGAGTTAATCTTGGAGGACACCCTCCATTCTCTGTTTTAGGCAGTGACTGTTCTGCATGCAGAAAAAGTGCTTTTATTTTATTCCTCCAGAAGGCGCAGATTATTCATCTGTGCAGACACCTCCACATTATCGAACATAGCATTTAAACATCAAGTCCTTTATTGATCGTGACATTAGATTTAAGCTTTTCCCTGTGCTGCTAAAATTAATTGACTAGCAACATAGTTACGACACATGCAGCACAAAAGTGTTTTTTTTGTAATACAGTAGTTTTATAAATGTAAATACCCAGCATTGAAATGTCATTTGAACATAGTTTGCATTAAGTCAAGACACTTGACTTACATTTGATCCCATTTTCTTTAGCATGAGCAGTACCCGCACTTTCTGTTGGATGTACATGTCTTCAGGAGACTTCCCCGGGGCCTCCTCACGGTTCATCCCCCCTGCTCCTGTGGCTCTGGATAGACGAGCAAAAACCACAGTTATTCAGCAGATAAACGTTCCAGGCACATATACCACCTCAACTATTACTATAATAACATAAGGCGAAGTGCGTTTCAATTATAAAACGTTCTCCAGCCTGACTTCTCAGGCGTACTACATTAAGCTGAAACCTGTTTTATTGTTAGATTAAATAATACACACTTCCTTTGTGATAAGGGCTTTATTCACACAGTCCAAACACTGATGATATCAGAAGTCAAGGGCCTCATCTCGGTGCAGGCACTTTGCAGGTTTGACGATTCACAGCATGAATGGCTGTCATTAATATTGTATGGCAGTTTTCACACAGATCTAGCCTCTGCCTTCTCCTTCCATCTCTTATTCAACGTCTAACTAATGACCTACTTTCACTGTCAAGTCTGCAGAGATGCAAAATATAGGCAAAGAGGGAGCGAAAGGAGGAGGGAAAGGAACGGGATAAAAGAAACTGCCAAAGCTAATGTGGATGACAGAAAAGGGATAGGTTCCGCTGTGATAGCACACACTCACATCAAGGTCAGCTGCTGTCGCATTAGATCCCTGTTGTATTATACCAACACGACGAGCCACAGAGCACGATTTTAAATGTTGCCATTAAGCATATTTAACATGCAGGAGCAATATGAAGAGCTGAAGAACGTTATTGAAAAA
Source organism: Macropodus opercularis (assembly GCA_030770545.1). Classification (NCBI taxonomy): domain Eukaryota; kingdom Metazoa; phylum Chordata; class Actinopteri; order Anabantiformes; family Osphronemidae; genus Macropodus; species Macropodus opercularis. Next base: position 11,383,486 of record CM061095.1, read on the forward strand.
GTACGATGGGAGAAAACGGCGAGACAATCAGTATGCAAGTCAGAAATTGTTCAACCCTAAGGATCTTTAAAAAAAAGCCTATGGGAGCCACAGTGACGACAATCGTCCTGGCAATTTATTTTAGCTTCTTATCTGAACAAGCAGCATTAATGCATGTTGACAGGCCGTTTGATGTGGGGTTATGTTTAATTGAGGAGCTGGCTCAGCGTCCCTGCTTCCAAAGGTTCAGGGGTGGAGGATGAATAGGGCACCGTTAGCCACTGGCAGGCATTTAGGTGGATTCATCCAGATCAGGCTATAGCTTTATTATTTTAAAAACCTTTGGTGGCTGTTTACTGGGAACGGCTGACATTAGACATCGTCCAATGGTGTATTTTCTGCCACACAAAGCGGTAGCACAACGCTGAATGACAGACAGAGGAATACATTAGATATTCACTTCAGCCTGTGCGTCAGGCGTAGTTTAATTGGAGACCGACTGAAGACTCAGACATGAAAAAGACTGCAAGAGCTGGCCGGTGTCGGTACTCAGTACACCTTCAAGGGATTGGTGGCGGTGTGTGAATATATCTGGATGGGGGTAGTGATGGAGAGAGGGTGGAGGGGGTGGAAATGGCTTCAGATCAGCAGCAGTGACACGTTTGATCATGTCTCCAAGCTCGTCGTTCTAGACAAATTGGAGAGTGGAGACTCAAGGCAGAGAAACATACCAGTTCGACAGCACACAGCATGAAGATCGACAGAACGTCAGGAGCACAAATCTGTCTGCTTCAGAAGCACAACGGGAAGAAAACGTTCAGAGTGTGACTGAGAAAGAGGATTTCTGTCACTGCCAGAAGGTGTCGTCTTTTTAAGGACAGAAAATGTTATACAATAAAATGCAGTACTATTCAGAAATGTGTTTGATGTCTGCTGCTGCATAAAAGGCCGGTGTATTCTATGCTATATAATATTCTATATATGAACAGACCCACTGCTTTCATACAGTTCTGATCCTCTTTGCTTTTAGAAGTATGAAAACTGCTTAGATTTAGCATCACCTGTCTAAACCTCTAAAACGTTTTTAGGGTATAATTTAAGTTTTAAGAAATTTTGTTTTATTTAACTCCACACTCAAATTGATATACCAATCATAACAAACCAAAACAGTTATTAACACTGTGCGTATGATTATGCAACAGGAAATTTCATCCGTGCAATCCTGCTGAGAGAGGCTCTGTAGCCATCAAGTAAAATCTCAACAATGCACCAGATGGCACTCGGGTGCCTGGCATTCAGTGCCTCACTTAACCTTAGACTTAACCTTAACATAATAGCCTCCTGGGTTTTGCTACATCTTAAAGACACTGGGTTCAGTTACGTTAAAGCCAATATTAGTGTGACTAGACTATTAAACTATTTTTGTCTTTTCTTTTTGAGGTATCTTGTTAAAGTACGTATGAACAGGAGGGACAATTACAGAACCTGTGTCGGTGCTCATCTGGGCACCTCAACGGACAAAACGTTTTTGACCTGTCAGTCATTCTCAATTGTTTATTGTGTATTGTGAATCACGGTTTATTAACACCGGGGTCATATGGACGCCAACATCAGAGCACAGAGTAGAGTATGGCACCACTTACTATCAGTTTACACCAAACTGTTTTCTGTGTGTTTGTCGGAGCAGATGACAACTGCGGTTTTCATGTCTATTTAAGAAATAATAGACATGTCTACAACTCAAATGCTTCTATAAATAGTCTCTTGCTATATATATCCTTTATTCTGATGTACCACATATTAATTTTTTTCAAAAAACACAATAAGGATTCTGTCAGACTGTGTGTGTGCCTGATGTTGGGCTTTAAAGGTGGGCAGGCTCAACACTAATCCCTTGAGGGATGCTCAGCCAGCCTCACACACAAGCTGCTAATATTCCAGACGTAATCAAAGGCTTCTTTAATGCTGAGCTAGCCCTAATCCCCCTCTCCAACCATGTTGGTCTCCTGTCAGTGTTGTGATGCTGAGGCATCAAGCTATTTGAGCACAGCTAAACTAATTTGCCTGAACTGAAAAGCCCTGCACACACGATAATACTGTAAGTAATGTAATGTTCTAAAGCCATCCCACTTTCCTAACAGCATGTCCTCGCTAGCATACCCGAGGGTTGCAGGAGCGATGGAGTCAGTCTCAACTAAGTAGAGGCAGGTGCACTTGGGCAAGTCTGCAGCCAAATATTAAGGTGATTTACAATAAATAATAAATAAGTGATAATTACAGATGGTTCTGTAAACATAAACACATTTAGCTAAAGTTATGTATGAAAAAGGATAAAAAACGAGTGTCCTGAAATGTAAGGCTGGGGAATATTTAATAATTAGTCCATTTCCATGCAAATATTTTCTTTCTACTGTATTAAATTATTAAGTGAGGTCAAAGCTTGGAATAGCTGCTGCCGTTTCATCTCCTCCAGGTGAAATGGGCTGAACTTAAATAAGGAGACTGATTCATCTACACTAACTTAATAAAATGAACAGTGGACTTAAGTAATTTTGACTAACGGTTGTTGTGCCAGGACATATTCAGTAATACCACTCTAAACATTAAGACTAACCTCGTCAGGTCACTGCATTACTTAGAAACCTCAAAACAAAAACAGCAATCGTGCGACGCTTCTACCACACTTAAAGCGATGCAGTGTACCGATGGTCTGCTGCCAGCGATTACACTATGCAATGCGATAGTCCCATTTGCTGAGGGTCATGAAGGGCAAAAGCTGCTACAGCACACCGGTTTAGTCACACAAGGTTCTTATTGAACGGTTCTGACCCGTGGAGTCAGCTGCTCAATTCCTTCAGCAAGCAGAAGCTGCGTAAAAGGACTCTGCCACTAAAGTGTTTAGCTTTACTTAAATGCGGGACCTGAGAGTCTTCGCAGTGGGACAAATGTTAGAAGGAAAAATACTTTCAATTAAATCGTGAGCTGCTCGAACATCCCAAGCCAGTGTGTGAGAAACTTAAGTAGGCTAAGAGCTTGGTGAGGCTGCCAGCTGAGCTGCCAACAACCTGGCCTGGTTCAGCAGAACAGCTGCATCACTGCAGGTACACACACACAAGTCTTCTAGCGACGGCTACCCTGTCCCGTAACCTATAAAAAAGCTTTCTGCCAAACGTGCATTATTATAAATATCATTTCTGTCAAAGCAACAGATGACATTACCAATATTTTCAATTCACATAAAACTAAAAGCAACAAATACTTTACCTATTAGTATTTAATAAAAAGATGCAACCCATTGTTTTTGTTTTGCGTTTTTTATTTTAGGATTTTTGATTCCACCAACATATAATCTGAATCATATTAAATCTGTTTGACCAGTCATACACCTAGCAGCCTGGTTCCCTCTGGGCTGAGCCAGCATGGGGTCCTGAAACAGTGCGAGCTAGACAAGCAGTCACTGCCGGTCAGAAAAGCGTAGACTTACTGGATGCTGCTTTGTGTGATCAACCTCCTCACATTTACAGTGCCCACAACAATGGCTGCAGTATTTGGGGACAATAGTGATGAACTGGATTGTGGAAACTGATTGATAAGTAGGTCATGTCTTATTGTCACTCATGAGGCATGCATTCAAACTGCACAGGCTTAGGTCGTAGCTGGGTGTCTGCATGTGCCTAATTGTCCTTTGGCTATTTTTGTCCCACATCAGGCTGATAAGAAGTCCAACACAGAGTGATTTGCAAAAAGCCTGACAGGACATTTCGCAAATGTGAACATCATGTGTAACATCTTCTGTAAATATAATTTTAAGGCTTCTGCAAGGTTGTAAACTCTGTAAAATTACTACAGTAAAATTAAGATTTTTTTTCAGCAAAGCATTTTACATTAACTTGATTTAACAAATGCCTTTTACATGCAGCATAATTCAACCTGGTTTAATATCAAAGAACATATTCGCCCACCCCTCAGGGTCTCTCAAAGGATTTGAAACAGAAGCTGAAGCCATAAGCTGGTCCCCTGGGGGTGTGGCTGCGAGATTTCAAACACGCCCGTGTCAGGGCAGGGCATAAAACAGTTATACGATCTTTACACTTGGGACAATGCAATGCAGTCCAAATGTTGAGGATGCAGTGCACAACAAAGAACTGCAAACAGGAAAGACAGCTATGGTTTCAAGCTCAATTCTCGAAGCCTCTGAATTGGCCTGATAGCCGTCTGTAATTGTCTGTCATTTGGAGTAAGTGCTTGTGCCACGGCCGTATTGAAGCAGCTCTTGTATCACAGTGTCAGGCCACAACAGCGAGCTATGTGGCCTGGCTAATGCTGACAGGCGCTTGTGCCAAGCGCGGCGCAGGAGGCTGTGAGCTGAACCAGCCATTCCTTCCTAAACCCAGTCGCAGACAGCTGATGAGAGCCTCTCTAGGTTAAAGGCGATCGAGCAGCCAGCCAGGAGCAGCTGCCCCGACAGCGAGGAGGTGAGGAAGAGGCGGAGGTGAAACCAGGGGTCCCGATCTCTCTCCAAAACGTAGGCAGCTAGGGGAATGTGCGAACTGAGGCCGACGTGACACTGTGGTCCACGAGTGACTCTGCTAGTTGGCAGGAGCTCTCGCTTAGGGCCAAGCCTTGACACCTACTGACTGTAGCTCCCATCCCCTACTACCGGCAGGACGCCAGGTTCACCACTCAGAGATGTCAGCTATCTGACATGTGTGTGTGTGGGGGGGGGGGGGCATTAACCAGAAATAGAAAACTTCTGAAGTAGTTATATGAAAAATAAAACTGACATGAATGAAATCCACCTGGAGGATGGAGGCGTCGGCATCTGAGCTCAAAACACGGGTAGATCTCACTGGAGCTGCAATTTGTACGTATATAGTTTATTTATCTGCTGCACTTCTTGTTAATAATAAAATGGTTTCAATGTCCAGACAGTAAATGCTTGGTAAGATCTTCACCGTGAGGTCACGTAAAGCAAACTACACCGTTAACGTCTGCCTCGCGTCCACTAACTGGTAGTTTCACCGCAGGTTCTTCACCGCTTCTGCCAATTTTCTACAAAACTCGGAGCGAATGAAATCACGCGACAAACAAAACCCACAGAGGCGAAAAGTAGCGAACTACAACGACGCGATTTTCTCCGGCAGGGACGCAGAAAACTGGAGAGGTTTCGTCAACATCATGTTGCGGGACGCAGACTGTAAACTGTAGCTGCGCTCCTTGCTAGCACGCAACGAGCCCTCGGTGCATTTTCGATGTGAATCACAAACAACAGCCGTCGTGCAAAAACGCGGAGACGTCGGTAGTGAATCACAAATCGACTTTGTTTCAGCCGCGGCGAACATTTCATTCAGTCCCCAACAAACCGGCGCTACCGTTGGCAAAGCGACCAATGCTAACCAGCGGAGCTAGCTCGCTAGCATACCCGAGACAAAAGCCTGAATGAAGTTGCTACGGGTGCAAACAGCGTCCAGGTACCGCTGCTCCGCCAGGAGTGTGGACACCGGGATTCACGCACACCGGTCGGCGAGAAAGCCCCGGACACTCCGGGCCTCGATAATAAAAACAACGCACTAGACCTTACCCCTCCTGGTCCAGCTTTTCTTTCTTCGGGGCTCTGTTTGAATGGTGTGTTGTCGTAGGAGGGCGTCCTGTTCCGGGGTCACATCCCTCCAGTCGGCGCAGCTACGGCGGACTGACTCGACGCAGCGAGTCCTGCTGGTGGTGCAACGCCGCCGTCGGCCACTGGGGGCGCCGCCGCACAGCAGGGGTCGGCCCGTCAAAACGCGGGTGAGCCCCTACTGTAGTTTAAAATGCTGGGTTCACACCTCTTCATCAAACGTTTTATCACTTCGTCACGATAACAACGATATCACGGAATAAAAAAAACATACGAGGAACGTTCCTTCATTTCTTTAAAGCTCATGTGTTCGCTGACCCAGTGAACAAACTTTTTTTCACTCTCTATAATAATAATAAATAATATAAGATAACAGGGTAATTGTTGGTTGCAAGAGAGGCAATAAGTGCCCTCTTAATAATTTCTCAGGATCGATGAGGTCAAGTTGTAGCCAGGTGCTGCCAGTCATCAGCAGATGTGCAGACCTCAGTGCTCCATCGCACCCTGCAGGTGTCACTGAGCCTGTTCAGTAAAACTCTATCAGAATGGCTCAAACGCATGAGAATCAAGGTATAGTGACAACCATAATAAATAAAATACATTTTGTGAATTATGTATGTTTGTAATGGCTAAAGGGCTAAGTCTTACAATGTATAATAGTAATAAGAAGAAGAGGGAGAAGAAGAAAAAGAGGAAGTATGACAACTTGAACTGCCTGTAAGATTAATTAGTCTCGGAATTACTGTCAAATTGCACCGACTGCAAAACCTCAAGGCTAGATGGGAAACTGCTTGTCATCATGCATCACTCTTACTTGATCTAATTTGAAAAAAAAAAAGATCTTGACAAAACAAATGGTTCCGCTTTTGTGCACTTTGCAATGTTTCATTAGTAACAATTTTCATTCAAAGATCAACTTTATTGCAAAAGAACCTATGACTTACACTTTGTGAGGTCACACACTGATGTTGAAGGCCTGGCTCTCTCTTCTGTCGGGTTGAGGTCAGTACTCTGTGCAGGCCAGTCAAGTTCATCCACACCAGACGCTGTCATCCATGTCTTTATGGAAGTGATGGGAACACTATTACTCTAATGGCTGAGCGAATACTTTTGGCAATATAGTGTATCAGAAAGTTGGCTGTCTTAAGGGATAGTAAAACTTGGGGTGTTAAGATTCATTTGAGGGGTGCTTGAGCCCACCAAAATAGTAGTCGTTTTGACTTTATTCATGACAAAGTAGTTGTTTATTGAATATATGTTTCCCTCCCAAGAAAGAGTGAAGCAAAAGCAAAAAAAAAAGTGATTCAGGTAAAGGACAGTTCTGCCCGAGCTGACAGAATAGTTTCTCTGTTGTAGCTGCACACTTGAAAAACAGGCCTGAGCTTAAGAATTATGTACCATTTGACACAGTTCACCACTTCACTTTCAACAAAGGCAACAGTATTTTATTTTGCTAGAGGAGCTGATAAAGTCAGCAGATCCAATCCTGGCTTAAAACAGCAGTGTTGCACGTACTCAGAAACACTGAAAACCCATATTTAAAGTTTGTTCCAGTAGTCTAAGGTATTTATGCTGTGTAATCTACAGCTACACTTGCTCTTCCGTAAAAGTCGTCATTGTGACAAACAGATGAGACCATTTGAACTGTTATTCAAAATAAAAAAGGCTGTGAAAAGCACATACTCTGAGCTCATTCAGGTGGTTCTTGCATGGCTGACCACATGTAAAATAATCTGAACACACCATAAAATGTAACCATCCAACGCACTCATTTAAATGGACAATATGCTGCTTTGCACAGAATTAGATACATTATGTAAATATAGAGAACAGGCATTAAATCTCTTTCATGGCACCTGGCAAATCAGTTAGAATACAGTGAAAATCACAGTGCAAGACTTAAATATCAAAGTACACACACACACACACACACACACACACACACACACACACACACACCGACAAGCAGACCTGCAAACTTCATCGTCAGAATTGTACACGACGTCAAAAGGCCCATGTGAACAGAACCATGTTTGAGTATATGTAGTCACGTATTAACGACTTATGCGAGTCCACAGCTTGTGTTGAAATATTTGATTCTTTCATGGAGATCATTGCTTTTTCCAGTTGCTAATAACAGTTGTTGCAATATCAGAGCTATTGAGCTAAACTTCTCTAGCGAACATATCTGGCAAATATGAAGCTGGAGGCGGACGCTAAGTATAAACCCTGAAAACGAGAAACCTTGTCTCTGCCTACATTCCCACTTCTTTTAGGGGAAGATGGTAGGAGTTCACCTTTAGACAGAACCATGTGACAGTTCCTGTGCTAAACCACGCTAACTGATTGCTGGGTTTTGTGATTGCTGACTTCTCATGTAATTAAATCAAGTGTTCCTAGGATTTTTTGTCTTACAATAACTTAAATGTTATGCCTCCCGTCTACTAGCAGCCCAAAGGCAACACACTGTACCACAGGGCAAACATCAACAGCTTTAAAAATGTTCTTCATGACATTGTACAAGTACTTCAGAATTCCCAAATTAAATAAAATACATTAAAATAAAATTCCAAAATAAGACACAATTGCACAGAGGCAGTTAAAAGAGGAAAAGACACAACGATGAAACTGCTGGCCTGCTACTGCATTTCGGGACTGAACGGCCTGTAGTCGCCGTCATCATTAAGTCTGTTTGCAGTTGCTGAGGTGAACTTTCAGTCTCGGCTGTTGCAGTGACGTTTGACACCTTTGGTGGTTTTCAAGTAGCAACTTTAATTAATTATGTGGTATACTGATAGTGAAGGCCAAGATAATCCTCAGACCACCTTTGCTGTTGAAACGATGATCAGCTGTTACCTTGTTGTTTTGTTTCCACTTAGTTCTGATTCGCCACAGGCAGATGCGTCACATGTAAACTTTTTCAGGCTCTTTCTTTCCACGAATGAAGTAAAATGTTCGACTGCATTTGCTTCCCTTTTTAAGTTAAAATCCATCATGTTTTTGGGCTGGTTGCTTCAGTGTTGTTCACGGTCGATTATCTTTGGCCAAGGAGTGCATCATCCAGTTGACCTTGGTCTTCCAGCTCTCTCGCAGGGCTTCGTTGAACTTTACTTTGAAGTTCTTCAGTGCCTCTTCCTCTGATTTGCCCAGAGATAAGGAGTCCTTTTGAAAACAGGGAAACAAAACATAAACCCTCAATACCAGCCTCATCCGCAGCATTATGAGGCTCATCATTGCTCTGTGGCTACCTTTAGGTACTGGATGTCTTTGAAGGAGGTGAGCTCTGGTAGTCCTGCTGCCTTCATCATTGCAAAAAGGTTGACGAACAGCGTCCCGTTTCGACATAGGATCTTATAGGCCAGCTCGCAGTACTCCCTGAACCTGACAGCATGTTTTCAACAATCAATTTAAAATGACCAAACCCGTATAATTCCGGATCAGTGTAAAGACTGAAAATACAGTACCTCTCAAACTTCTCACTGTTGTTTGTTCTCCCTTGTTGGATCACATGGACAAAGTCATAAGTCAAGATGAAAGGCACACGCTCTCTATTGATCCCTAGTTTCCGCTTGAAGTTACCCAGGAAATGGCCAAAGTCAATGTGGAACAGCTGACGAGCAAAGGTTAAAACTGTTAATTCATTTTCCTTTACTTCCTCTAACCGTCGCCTTGTGCTGCATTTCTGTATCATTTTCATTGTTGTCAACCTCACCTGTCCAGTTTCCCTGATCATGATATTGTCATTGTGACGATCTCCAATCCCCAAGACATACGTAGCTACACAGTAGCCAGCACAGGACAGCGTAAACTCTTCAATTGCTTGATCAAGTTTGTCCCTGGTGACAAAAAAAGGCCGGAGAAACAGGGAAGGAGAGAGTGACTTTTGTTATTACAGTAAATTTACACTTCTGCTATCTTCATATAGTCGGCATAACTAACAGAAATAGAGATTGGCAGGATGTTCTCACTGCAACATGAAACATTCACTGAGTTTTTGTGGCTGATTAATGACTGACAGTCGCAGGCTGTCGCATCGTTCGTGGTCTGCGCCTGTATGGGCTTCACCGCGTTAAGATTAATTTTCTCGGCTCCCTTTCAAGCGCTGCAGCACTTCAAGCTAATTACCTTTCTGTTCTGTCGTGCAGTCAGCTGTGCCTGTCTTGCCAATGTGATGTACAAAGGCTTATTCATTACACCAAATGCTTCTCCCTCTCCAAGGAGCTCTTAGAATAAACAAGACCTTCAGACTGTCTGGCACCAAATAAAAATCTACTCTCATTTAATTCTGCTAAAGCTATAGATGCCGATACACTTTGTTCATCACGGCCTGAAAATACAGGAAATAAATCTGTAAACAACACAGGCTACACACATCAGAGAGAGATTATTGAAGTTCTGTGCATCTCTTTTTACTGTCAAACAAAAGCTTTACCTGCGTATTTCACATGAAGCTACAGCTCGTGACGCACATATCATGTAAAGGAACCCATTTATTAACAACTAAATGAAATCACACCATAATATTTCAGCCGCCCAGTATGACGTCATAATTAACATTTAAACCAGTAAGTCTTTAATGTAGTTGTCGTGTCTTTCATCTGTAAGAGGCACAGAAGGCGACTACTTCCTGGCTATACTCACCCAGGATTTTTAGACTTGAGCCAGTTGAGCAGGGCATCTTTGTTGAAGGCAGCGGTGGCGGCACTGTTACTGCTGTTGCGTTGGATATTGGCGATGGTGTCGGAGTTCTTCACCACCTCAATGAGCCCCGTCTTGTTCCCAGTTGACAAGCAGCCATATGGGATCATCCTGTGAGCGTAGAGCGTTAGGTTGATGGCGCGCGTAACCTAAGCACAATCCTCACAAGCTGCTACAGACAACTGGTACCTGAGGTCAAGACCTTCTTTCTTCCATAAATTCTCCATTAGCCGGATCATCTGGAGTGTCAGCATGTCTTGTCGTAGATCTAGAGGCAATCGGTAAAACTCAGCTTCACTGCCACGACAGATGCTTTTTAGTTTTAAATCTTGACACTGTTTACATGTGCATGTTTATATGTTATAGACTGTCTTGTGTCTCACCATCTCCATTCTTAAAGATGATTCCCACCATGTCGACCTGACTCCCAGGGTTTTTATACATCAGCCAGAGTGGCTTCATCTTGGAGTCCATAAATCTACACTTATCTGCACTGCAACAGTAAATACACTCATGATCAACAACGGCCTACTTTAAACGTTTACCAGGCTGAGTACAAAATGAACAAACTATTAGATTTTCAAATGTATTACACATATATATGACCATTCTAAACTTATGCTTTCTTAAATGTACTGCTTAATTGAGTAACATACAATAAACTCAAAAAGCCACTGACTAATGAACCAGCAAATCAAATTATGGAGGCAAAAACATTCTAATGGCAAAACGGATTAGCCTACATTTTGTGTGTGTGTCTACTGTGGGTCTGGCACTAACCAGATCTCAGCGAGCACGATGCTGGGGTTGAGCGGTGACAGGAGGTCTGACAGTGCCTCGAGGTGGGAATCCTGTTTGATACACAGCTTCAGGTCCTCCACTGTCATCTTCTGAGAGCCTGATTTCACAAAGTCACTCAGGCCCTTCATTTTGCCCAGAGCTTCGTTCTGCACAACACAAGATGAGATTAAAAAAACCCTCAACTAAATCAAACAAATACACAGTTTAAATACATCATGTCAGTATGAACAAGTGGACGATTACCTGTTTGGTTAAGAGCTTGATGTGGTGGATGTTTCCCCTGCAGTAGGCCTCCAGAATAAGACCAAAACGCAAACTCACAGATGCAACATGAATCTCTGACCTACGATGGCCACATATTATCCAGTTAGACACTGCACATGCACATGATCTCATTTTATTTGCCAGACCGTGTCTAACCTGAGATGCCAAAACAGGAAGTGTCCTATTCTCTTGTTGGACAAAGCCCTCTCTAGCAGGAACGTGGTGAGGTCACAGTCTAGGTAGGACTCATACTTTAGGACCTGGACCAGCTGGATTAAGTACTGCAACAGTTCATCATCACTGTGTGATGAGGAATTGATTGACACATGAGTATGCTGTTAAAACCTCAAAATGGGAAATGTCTGATTAGAAGAAAAAAACAATTTCTGTGCACCTCAGGTTTCTAAGGCATCTGATAGTGAAAGAGCGAACAGCTGGGTCAGGAAAACTGTAGTCCAACAGCTCCAAGGCGTGGATTGCAGGGAGGTCCGGCCAGTTTCTCAGTAAACTCACCATCTGAGAGGAATCAAATATTGACTGATTTATTGTGGTGAGAACATGTTCAACGCTGATGTGCAAGATGTTCTAATGAGCATTGTGAGCTTTAGTCCTGATATTAATATGATGCTGGCACCGGTATAAGTTTTAGTTTATGCATTCGTCCTCTAGACATTAGCTAAACATAAACTGTGAAATTTTCAAACTCACTTCCAAAACGCTCCATTCATACCTGAACAACGTCCTCCCGCTTACTCCACTTGGTGATGAGGAGCAGCTTAGACAGACTTTCAGGATAAGAGCTGCGCACTTCAGTGCGTAGCTTCCACAGCAGTTCCTTGTCATCCTCAAAAATCTCGGTGTAGTTTTTGTTGTTCATGATTTCTTTCAACTTTCTGTACTGCAAACAGAGCATTGGCCTTACAACATAGTCATGTACAGTCGTAAACCAACAATCTCTAACTGTGTGAAATTTGTAAAATGAGAGATGCTGACATTCCTACCTCTTCTTTTGTGGCAAACGATGCTTCGCCATTCCTCTCCACGTCACTTATCTAAAACAAATGCGAAAGTGATCAATGAAAACATATCAGACTCAGAAGACACCCTAAAAACATCCGTCTGAGACCAGGTACCTTATCAAGTGGAGGGTAATATAGAGGATAAGGCCGGATGTTGGCGAAACGAATGCGAAGCCCTGCAGCGCTTTCAGCGTTGGGGTTTTTCTCAACTGTTCCCATCGGGTTCAACAGGTCGCTTTTGTCATCTGTGATAAAAAAAAGTCACATAAATTGAGCCTGGTAGATGCTGTGTCATTGTTAAATACCAAACATGTCTCCTATAGAGATAGTTCATGTAGAAGTTAATGGTCTTCCAGTGCAAACGTTCACTTTGTGTGTAACAAAGCAAATAAATAATGTGTAGGGCTATGCAGCACCAGGCAGCAGTAAGGAGGCCGCCTGGTGCTTTGGAAGAAGACCAAAAGAAGAGGCTAATCCTGAAAGTACCGGGAACAGACGGCCATGTGGACAAGAGGAATTCCCCGGTCTTCAGCTGGTCCTTGTAGTCAAACACCATGGTGTTTACCCAGGCAATAGGACAGTCCTGAGAGGAAAGAGAGCGGGACAGGGGTCAGGTCTGTTGATCTGCTTTACAGACCATCTGCAAGAATTAATAGTTAATTAAAGGTTAATGTAATACACATGCTCTTCAATTTAATATGCTAAATAAAGAACTGTGAACCATACAAAGAGCTTCACGTGGCTGAAGTTTCACTATAATTCAGCAAACATGCAAATGAGTTCCTGACAATCGTGAGAAACAAAAACCTGCTTCAGCTTTTAATGTGTTAACATCAAATCAAACACATTCAGCTAAAAAAAGAGCCATAAACAACATCTATTTAGAATAGCTCAGCTTCCGTCTTTCTGGAGTCTGCTTGCAGGACTTCTCTTCTGTGCACAGAAAGAGAGAAGTGGCTGAGAAAGCAGAAGTGGCGTTAAAGTCCATGCAGCCGCGGGGGCCACATTTAGGAGCGCTGTCCGATTCGCAGCCCAGAACCTCGGCAACACGTTTAAACAAAAAATGCTCAGACCACAGCTGCAGAACAGGGGGAACTTGTTGTATTAGTGGGGTTTCCAGGGTATTTTCAACCTATAATTATCATTACATATGGGTTTTAAATGTATAAAGGTGTTCAACTACTTAACGCTGTATTGATGTAGCATTTACTTGACTGATTCATTATTATTATTATTATTAGAAAAGTAGCACACACTTATTTCAAAAGTTTGAACCATTAATTGTCTGGATCCAGTCAGGAGTGGGTTTATATTTGTCTTACTAACAGCCTTAAATGTATTAACTTGGGATGCAAAAACATTTCATCCTCTTCATCTACAGTTCACAGAAATTATACTTTCTCAGCAGCATCAGTAAATCAGGCAGTGTCACACATATTTCACCTATCTTTAGATTCAGATGTCTGTACATACATTAAAGTGACCGAAGGGAAAGCAGGCTGTCCTAATATAGCAACACACATCTTAGCTCAACATTTCACTGCTATCTGTTTAACACTATGTGTTAAAGTTGGATTACAGGGACTCAGATCAATACTGAGCGTAAGCATAACTTATGCATTGTTATTAAATGTGTTGTACTCTAGTATTTGCCACATAATGAGTATAACAGAATATGGGTTGTGCTTTAGATAAAAACCTATAGACTTTTATCTTCAGTGTCTGCAATTATGATGAAGATAAGAGTAGCAGAACGCTGGTGCTTTGTTTCTAACCTCCACTTCCCCAGAGGCCTTGAAGTTGAGAAGTAAAACAGAGAACTTGCACAAGGCACAGAGGGATTACTGTAAGTAGAAATGGCGACTGTGAAGATGAATTTAGAATTCCTTGAATATGCCAATTTCTTCCTTCCTTGGAGTGATGTGCAGATAAAAGGCTTAAAGCGGATGAAATGTTAACCGCAGCCTTGCCACTGAACACACTTGCACAACCAGACGCATCAGCAAAACACACCCACACGACACACACTTACACGCACTATAGAGGAAACAGATCTGTCTGTGCTCGCTAGCAAATTCACACCCACTCGCCCCAAACAGTTCAAGCTCAATCTCAAGTTGTACGCTTAGGGGCCGTTACTGCCACACTCACCGCTTTCTTATTCTTCTTTTTGGTTCCGCGCGGTTTCTTGGCCTTCTCGATGACAGCGTAGAGCGCAAAGCACAGGCGGCTCATGCGCGGCAGGTCGGCCACGTTTATGTCGAACTCCAGCTTCTGATCCCAGAGCGGCTCGGAGCACACCGTCACCTCAGAGCTCGTCACCACCTTACAGAGCAGCTCGCTGCCATGGAACAGACCGGCCTGCACGACGAGCTGCAGGGGAAACACAGACGCAGGGTAGCGATGAGATGAAGGCCTGACATGTGGTTTGGAAGCTGAATAGTTTAGCACATCTGTGAGGGAGCTTGTATGTGGAAGATGTAGAGACACTAGATGATTCAGAGCTTCCTGTGTCACTCAAGCGTTGAGTCAAAGTTTACACATTCATAACGTAAACAGGTCATAATAGCGTTGGCGCTATCAGCATAAAAAATGATGCAGTACAAGGACCAGCATCTAGCGTTGTGCACAATCACTGAGGCAATATATATTTGTATTTACAAACATATAATGGTTTTCAAACCAACAGACTGAGAACATGCCAACAGTCATATATGCTCTAAAGCAGCAGCGTGCTTACGCTTAACAACGGGGACATTATTAGTTATTATTAAACACATAAATAACGGGTGTTCACTGGTGGTATCCTCACTCTTCATCTTACACAATTCAATATAATTAGATGCAGATAAAAAGGGAATGTGTGGTACTAATGGAGACCTCTGCACACTGTTGCATGCTGTTCAGAGGGAACACTCCAAATAACACAGAACATTTCAACACAGCCTTTCTGCAATAGTAACTAAACGCATGCATCGCCTTGAAAAGAATGGTGTTGAAAGCGAGAGGCAACACAACTTTCTTAGAATCTAGGCCTCAGAATGAGACGTAAAAAACAGATAGGCCCTCCCCACTTCCTGTTTTGAAGTTTTAACCAACCGCCTTGATGAATTATGGGAAACGTGTGGTCTGGACCATGTGACCCCTGTCATTTACATGTCAACCCCACTGTTCCTACAACTGAAATTGAGATATTGGTAAACAAGTGAATGCCACATTTCATTGAGCAGCAAAGTGAGAAAAAAACCCACGCGAAACCGCACCAACCTTCATTCCTTCGTCTGCATTGACTCGGCTGCCCTCCACTAAGTGAATGCAGAAAGGCTCATTGATGGACCACAGGGAGGACGTGTTCTGCTGTAGAACGACACGAGAGAAACAGATTTTTTTCAAGCGCGTTATTTTATAAAATGAATTTATAGCAGTCACAGAATAGAAAGATTTTACTACAATTTCCTGTTTGGCACCATCAAAAACAACAATGTACGCTATGAAAGGAGAGCAAAAAGGGAAGCTGTAAAACTGGAACAATATACAGACACATTTAAAGAAACATTCATGAAATCTAAAAACATCTAATCTCATTTCTTTTTACTGCTGCACTTCGGATTAAAGCTGTAAATTAAAGCAGTTTTCGTTTCGCCAGCGCAGTTATATCTGATGTACAGTGTCACACAGCACGTTTCAAGGGTGGCGGAGCTCAGTGCCCCGACCTCTTACCTTCTTCAAGGGCAGGGGAGGAGGTCTGGACAGGGAGCAGCTCTTGTACGCCTGGTTGCACATTCTGCCCTGTTCCTCCTGATACTTGCTGATGGTGGAGTGATGCACCATGACTAGATGAGGGTTTTGGTTGTTTCTTAAACACGCAAAAATGTACTGAGGAGACAAAATGACACAGAGAGAGATTTTTTGTTTACTGGCAAATCAGTCAGTTCACTCACAGATATTTCCCAGTGATCTAATACCACTGGTTAACTCCTGGAGGCTCTTTGTCTGCTGTAGGTTAATGTAGCTAAAATTACGTGTGGATGGATGCAGTTTCTCTGCAGGGCTGCTAGATATGAGTCACCCCTGCAGGTAGCTGGAGTTTCACAATCAACAGTGGAGACTCCTGCCACCAAGATCTTGACTCACCCTGAGCCGATCTGACAATCATTTCTAGCATTATGGACCACCTTCACAGAGCACAACAGAAAGTGAGACAATAACAGCTCTAGTGCTTAAACACATCACAACATGTCCTCTTTAAAAGCTTGATGAAAGTTTGATTTTGCAACTAATTGTATTATAAATTACATCAGACTTGACCCAAGTAAAATCAATTCATTAAGCACAAGGTTCCTTTTTGTTAAAAAAATAACAATAAATCTGGGAGAAGGACAAAAGAAAATGCGTTGAACACTGTATTTCAGACTAAGGTCAAACACGATTAAAAGTCGAACGGCTGTCTGAGGGCACTTTGCAAAGAGGCAACATGGGCCTGATGAAACTAAAGTGTTCAATCATTATACTGATCAGTGTTTGGGACAGTCCGAACACCAAACACCTGCAGAAAACGCATGTGTGGACACACGTCTCTGCAGCAGAAATTAATGCAGTAAAATGCAGAAACTTGAGGAATGAAAAGTCCAAAAGATGTGTTTTGGTTCTTTCTTTCTGGGAAGACAACATCAAAGCTTCAATGCTATAACGGACCACGTCAAAGACATGTGCAACACTCATACAGATGAATTATCCTCATTGATCGATCAATTGATTGAATACGCTTGACTTGATGGTTTTGTTCTGTCCGAAGTGAAACATACGAGTGAAGCTTCAAACGGTCACTCACTTTGAACTGGCACAGGGGGTGTTTTCCATAAATGAACTCCCACCGCCCATTGACCTGTAAGGTGTAGTCCTCGGGCTCCTGCCGCACCGAGCGAAACACGGTGGCCTTCTTCTTCAGGGCGCTCCTCATCAGAGCCAGCGGGAGGTCCTGGGGATCCTGCTGCAGCATGAAGCTTTCCTGTCAGAGCCAGACATGACATCATTCAAATTCAGTGTGAGCTTCACAGAAAGTGGTGTAAAGTGTAGATTTAATGTCTGTGGATGTGGTTTTGAAAGTGCTGTTTATGATGTGGGAGGGGAATTTCCAAAGGTTTTCACATTTACCTAAACTCACCCTCCACAAATTGTCAAAACAAGGTGGAGCAACAGTTTTTCCAATCAAAGAAGTGTGAGGTGCTTGACTGCGGCCCCATCATAACACAACACTTGTTCTGATTTGTCTGAACGTCTTGATACAAATATGACTCACAACAACAGTTCATCAACTCACATCACTGGCTTCAAACTTGACGTTAACCAAAATCTTTTTGGTGTTCTTTGACTTCCTACACTGTAGCGGAGAGCAGCATGGCTCCAGGTCACATGGGAAGCTGTACTCCATCCACTGCTGCCACGGCAACCTCTGTCGCTCCTGAGCCTTCTCTTCACAAAATGTACGCATCTTAGTCCGAAACTCATTCACCTCGTGGTTCTTCTGGGCCTCGAAGTCATGCAAACCTGAAAGATGACCATTAAAGAGTAAAACACACACACAAGACTACAGTGATAGAAACACTTTTCACGCCTCTTGGTATCAGAGAGGCGGCAGGGATGAGAGAGGGATGCTGCTGACCTTTGCCGATCAGCAGGCTGATTTGGGCATTGGTGAGTTTCTCCACTCGATCGCCTTCCCTCGCCACCAGCCTCAGAACACACATGAAGGGCCGTACGTCGCTTATTCGCCTCGATTCTTCCTCCAGTTCCTCCCTCTCTGCCGTATGGTTGATGCAGGTGAAGACGTATGCGTCAGGATCACCCAGCTCAGCGAACAGGGCCTCGCTTCTGGCATTTCTCCAAACCATCTGAAACAAGAAAGAACATTAAAACACAAAGGTCTAGAGCGTAGTATTTACTGTGTGACTGTGGGAATGTATAAAAATAAATAAACACTTTTCATTTCTTCGGCATGATTAACATTTTCAAAAGACTGTTGAAGCTCACGCTGATTTCTCAGTAACGACAATGTTGCACCATTGTGCAAAAAAATGTTTTTGAACTTTCTTCTAAATTTCTTCTCAATTAACAGAAAGGAAAATCACTTAATCTCCCAGTCATCTCGACAGCCTCCAAGAGTATCATTACTTAACATAGTTAAATCAAACACAGCCTGAAGTGGCAGAACTGTTGGCATAGAAACTGGCACATTCACATTTAATGGCAGATCTGCTTCAGCAGAGAGCTGGCCGTGCACACGAGCAGCTTTCCTCCTCGCCAGCTTCTACCGGCTCGAACAGTTAGAAGCTGCCGTTGTTCGGATGAGGTGTTTTAACCAGATTAATGTTTGCAAGGACATATTAGGTTAAGCAATTTGTATAAAAGTCTGTCCGAGTAAATACTGTAAAACAGACGACAACGCTGGGCCTCGGCGCTGCCCTGCTAATTCCAATCTGTTAGAAAGAGAGGCCTCTCATATGCGAGTTATATTTATACATCACACATCAGTGGGGAATCCAGAGTTATCTGATGTCTAAAAACATTATTGATGAATTAAGGGGGGTTTGAAGGGGGACATACTTTTTTGATGGTTTTGATGGTGTCATTTCGAGACACAGGGAATGTGAGGAAGATCCCAGTAGGCAGCAGGAAGTCCATCATGATCTCGTTGTCCCCCTCCTTCTCCCATTCTCCCTGCATCCCATACTTCCCTGGGGGCATGGTGACGGCCTCTCATTTACCGTCAGCTCCTCCACTGCTCACCGGAAACATAGAGAAAAAGCAGCCAGGGTTAGGACGCCCATTGTTAACGCGCGTTGTGTGCTGCACGCTTGCCGTACGTTAGGTGCGTTCCTTCCTAAAACCCTGAATGACGTGCCGCTACAAAACCAAAATCAGGAAGTCAGGATGGACATGCAAATTGGGTATGATAGGTATGAATGACATGACTGGAGAACAGAAGCCTGTTGTTGCAGGGCTGCACTTGCACCTAATCCCTTCCTCACTGCTCAGCCTGTGAGCTGCCGTACAGTAAACGAGTTCCTGAATTAAAAGTGATGAGCTAAAAATCTACGGGTGCCATACATTAGTCGTGTTGTGGTCACCAAAATGCACCAAATGTTCTTTTAAAATAAGTATTTCACGTGGGTCAAATGAGGTCAAGGCGCACCACAAACTTCAATTACATACTGATTAGTTGCTTTACCAAAAAAATTAAGAAAGAAAGAAAACTGAAAAACCTGCGTGTGGTTTCCAAAAGTCTACCCTGAGGTAAGTCTACACTATTGATCTGGTAACTGGAGACTCACAGCATGTGAGGCACAAGCTGCCTTACGCCGATAACAAAACGACGCCGAGTCCTTCAGTTTCTACATGTGGCTGCATCGTTGCGCTGTAAAACGATGAAAACGCCACAGTTCGGTCCACAGCGCGTCTCCCTGGAGCCTTCAACTCGCAGCTACGCGTATCACGGCGACGCCGCCGCCAACCTGTTAGCGCGGACACTTGCCTGTCAGCTCTACCAGTCGCTCATCGCCTCACGGATCCATCCAGCGAAGATGGAGGCTGGAGCATCACGGGTCCGGCTCAAACGAGGCGCGTGTGCGGCGTTGAAGCGCTTCCCTGCGTCGGCCCAGCGCGCCGTCATCCACGCCGCCAGTGATGCTGTCGCAGTGACCGAGCCGGACTGAGCGGCTGCGCGCTGCCTCTCCAGATCCCCGAGGGCCAAGGGACCGTCCACCAAAAGTTTAGTTCGCGCGAAGTGAAACTACTTTTGTCTAGTGAAGCTCCCGCCCTCTCTACTTCCTACAGACGTGTACAGTGGGGCTCCTCAGTGTCTGTGTCTTGTTTATTTAATTTTTCTGTGTCATGGTGAGATTTGATTGTAGTAATAGCAGGTATTCCACTTCATCTCACCTCCACTGCCCAGTTCCTAAAGCTGCAACTAAGAGAAATGCGTCCATAAGTTGTTCAAACATTTCAAAAGTCAATAATTATTATAAATGTCTTTTTAGACCTAAAATTTCAAAAGCTTTATTCACATATTTGGTTTAGAGGCTAATTGAAACTAAATACATGTTGTTTTTAGTAATATGGCCTATGTGCATTCAGCGCGTGAGGTTGTTCTTTCTACACCTGCCCCTGACGGAAACAGAGCGAGACAAATGCATTAACATTAACATTCTTAACCAATGAATTATAAACTGTTTAGTCAATGTAATGTTTTTTGATGAGTCTGTCAACAGGGAAACATTGGCTGATACGTTGATATTTGATTACACACCCAAAAATCAAAAAAGTCAACAACTCGGAGTCACGCAGAAATGAAATCGTTTCAGAGAAAATATTAGAGTAAGTATAACTTCATATTTAAGTATAAACTGGGTTAAGGCTGTTCATCTGACAAAACAAGCAATTTTATTGGCAAATGCAGGAAATTAGAATAAACACTGACACACATTTCAGTCGATGAAATATATCAAATAAATGATTCATCCGTTCGCATTACTAATGCCACCACTTGTTCTCTTCTCAAAGACTGTCTGAGACTTTAGATTATAAAACATGGTCATCAGTTGCTTTTTTTGTTTAGTTTCTTCCTTCCCTATTGCATGGTTTGACCACATTGTGACCCCAAATAGACCAAAAGCTGCTGGTCTACTAGATGTCAAAATTCTCGTAACTGAGATGGAGGGTATGGTTTCACATACTATAACATGTCGTACAGTCGGCCTCTCAGATGTGACTGTGCTTTTAGAAAAGCAGATGTGATCTTCTTGTTAATATGCTTTGAACAGAGGACCAGAATAATACAGGCTACATTTCACTGAGACTCACAAAATGTTCAATGTGCATACAGTCCTGACAATCTCTAAAATACTATTTAGATTCGGTTTTGTTTTCCTAAATTGTACGTTGTTTACGCACGTCTTGGTTTATTTGAGCACGACAGTTGAACGTCTTTTATTATTATTTAACGGAAACTCTTCAGTGGGAAACCTTCCATCTTCACATTTCCACAGTGTAACAGACCTGTGACGATATTAGTTGTGCGGCAGTGAACGACACCACTCTCATAGAAGTGGAACATAAACCACAGTAGTAGTGTTGCAGAAAGGGGAAATGCAGGGGCCCACGTCCACACTATTATAAATTACTCACAGCTCCTTTCATGCACAAAGTACAGATGGTTACTTCAAATTTGACATTACAGTAGTAGTGGTGCAGTCCAAGGTGTATTACAGGTAAGTCATTGTCATGTTTATATGTCAGCTTGGTCTGGTGGTGTTTGTAATTGTACTGGCAGGTTAATAGCTCTGTAAACTATGGTTTCCTGTTGAACAATGTCGTGGGGTTACTGCCATGATTCAGTTCACGTATTCTGAAAAAACGCAGCATGTGTCTGTCAGTGTACTTCAGACCAGCTGGTGAAAACAGGAAGTCATTGAGCAGAAGAGAAACTTTTGGCCAGAGCTGCAGACTGAGAGTACGAAGCCGCCTCTCCCGCCCCCCGAGCGCTCACTCTGAACTATTTTCAACTGTGAGCCAGAAAAACTCTGACAGCAAACAAGGTGCAGAGTTGAAACCTTTGACATATGCACCTGTGTGACAGCTTCTGACTGGAATTCAGCTTGAACCCAAATACTGTACTGCATAAATTAAAGTAATCGTGCTGTGAAACTTCAGCTATTACTGTAATTGCTGGACTTAAATGAGTTGACATCTTAACTGGAAAACGAAGAAAAGGTCTTCACCGAAGCGATTAAAGTTTCATGGCAGGAAAACAACAGCAGCACCACATTTTGAAAACCAAATTGATTTATCTTCATTATAGTTCACATATTACTAGTTAATGTGTTTATTGTTTGTTTCCAGTTCCGTGTAGAGACTGAGTAGAGGGCTGTAACTTCCTGGACTTTAACATTATAGTGCATGTGTCTCATATCTCTCTTGCTGTTTGTGTGTAATGCAGGGGTGTTATCACTACTAAGAAATTCTAAAGAAAACACCATGGTTATTGCAAGACACAGCCTGGGTTAGAAAAAATAGAACAACACAACATCATATTGTGAAATCAGAAATGATGATGGCAAAAGGTGTGAATGTTGTAATTTTACAGCTAATGTAAACTAGAGAACTGCTGGTTTAGTGTTTTGTCAACCTGTGAACAGACGTAGTTTAGCTGTTCCTTACTTGCTCTTAAAGTTCTTAAAGATGGAGTTTTGAAATGTGCCCCGGCCGGAGGGAAACCGATCCTGCTTGTTAGATTATGTATAATGGTTTGTTTAATGGTATTATCTGATGGTCTGGTGCTGGCAAGACCTCAGCTGCACATTTGTCAATTATTAAGCTGAAAACTTCATGTCGCAGTTAATAACGATCCGAAGAACAATACTATAAGACAACAGATGACATTTAATAATAACATAACTACACTGAATACTAGGAAGATGAGAAACCACCAAACTACCCAAGCATAGTGCCGTTGTCAGGAGGAGGTCATGAGCTAAAAAGACAAAGTATATGTGCCAATATGTGCTTCCTAATTAACAGGTAAACAGCTAATTATTTCAGACTTCACAGTTGGGTTTTATGCAAGATAGCGGCCCATTAATAATGTTTTGTACAGATATTACCATTCATATGAGAATGAATCCAAATGTCCTAAATGCTTGTTTGACTTCTAATGACTTTTCGTTTAGCTCCGTCATCCTACACCGACACGTTTTGTTTCAGAGTTTGGATGTTTCACTCAAAAGTTTCTAGATGTGCAGTACGTTACGTTGATTAAAAAAAAAAAAACACACCATAAAAAATGCATGTGTGTTGATCAGTCACCAAATAAAGTTGAGCAGAAAAGATTTCAAAAATATATAATGAGTCACAAAATGGTGTAAATGTATCTGTACGCAGATATCGACTGCGGTTCACTGCTGACGTTTAAATGGGTGTGATAATCTCCCATCCTCAGTCTGTGTGTGTATCCCAATGTGGAGAACATAAAATCGGTCCAGTCGTTCGGAGAACCTGCTCAGTCTTTACCAAACCGTCCTCTTCATGGCAGCAGCTTGAAAACACTTTCTCTGGAGACCCAGAGCTTTCACACTCTTCCTGCTCAGTACTTGGTTATTTTTAGGCTGCATTGCAGTGCGTTTTAGGTCAGCCCACGGGTTTTCAATTATGTGGAAGTCAATGGGGTTCAATTGGGTTCAAATACTTCATGTACCGGTAGAATGGATTCCTCAACACCTGCTCTTTTCACTTTCACAGCATTTGTGTCATTATTGATAACCGTTCCTTGGCACCTGGATGTCACGAGAACCCCCCCAAAATATTCTCATCATTTCCTTGCACACGCCTCTTCACCTTTGTCTCCTGTGTCTCTTGTGTCTTGAGTTCCACAGCTCAGTAGCTATTGCAGGTGGTGGCTGCTACAGGCAGAAAGTGTTTAGATAGTTTTACAGCTTTGTATGAATCATTTAGCTGTGGGTTCATTTGCTTAGAGTTGGTTACCTTGGGGCAAGACTCAAAGTGGTTGTTGAGTTGCACACAAAATGTTGTAGAGATTTAAATTCAATGTGCAACAACAGGCTCCTTTTTGATTGCATATTAGCTGCAAGGACATTTACTCTTTAGAAATGAAGGGTGCAGAAACTATTAGTCCAAGTTACTCAGAGAGTCGATGTTGATGTTTGTAACATCGCTAATGACTAAGTGAGCCATCAGAACTATTCACCATCAAAAACAAAGATGCTGCATGTTACAGGTTCTTTGCTCTTTGGGCCAGTAGGGGGCGACACAAAATGGGTTTTAGTACCTGGAGAGGCCAGATGATCAAGACTAAAACAAAAAGGCTTTATTCAAAAAGTATTGGTCCAGATGAAACGAACTGCAGTTGTTCATTACAATCACACACAAAAACCTGCAGTTTTGTTGCAGGACATAGTTGACTAACAACCCTTCAAACGACTGTTCTTCCTGATGAGTCATGTGAGCACATTAACGCAGGTTAATTACACAGCACGGCAGCGAGAAAACAGTTTCTAACATGTACACAATAAAGCAGCAGATGTCACTTTAGGTACAAAAGCCTCCACCTTGTAAGCTTAAAACAGACACCTAAACTGTTCTGATTCTTATCAGTAGCTAATTGTTCTGGAACTTAAAACGTGTTTCATTTATATTTTGAGTCAAAATTAAGAAAATATATATAAATAACTACAAACATGCCCCAATGCAGTTACCTCAAAGAACTAAATCATTCCACTCGCGTCAAATGCAGCCACTCGACTAGGCACTACCGTAAAACATGCTGTTTGTGTGAGAAACAAGCTCAGTTACCTTTGTTCTACACATATCAAATCCAAATGTACAGTTCAATCACGTCCAACTTAAACACAATCAAACATCACATCTAACAACTGCACGTCACATACTCAAGATACAACACACGCAGCACAACACGGAAAATATAACTCAGAATGTATGAAGGTATGAAAACGACTCCAATTTAAATATGAACAGCTTGAAGCGAGAAACATCCCGTCTGTAGTGTTTTACAGCTCCTTTCACTTTAACCTGAGCCTTTTTATACAAATATCAAGTACATGTGAACATTACCTCTGCTTTCAGACTTGAAATGACATTTTTTTTATACTACACCTGAGAGGAACGACCCCAAACAAACTAGCCTGTGAGCAGAAGATCAGACAAAAATTACAGAACCGTCTCTGGAGTAAAACACTGACATGCATCACATTGGCATAAACCTTGATTTTAAAAAAATGTTAACTGTAAACTTTACTGCACAAATAATGAGATTTGATGCACCACTTGTAGAAAGATAACAGCAAAAACCCGTCTGACAGTATGAAAGTGGAAATCTGTACGAATTTCAAATTAAAACTACCACAACCGCTGCTTATGTACAGTTAAGAGAATCAATGAATCAAATCAGGATGCAGTAAATTCTCAAATTGTTGCAGAGGCTTTTAATACCATGTATTATTATTAGACACACGTGTTTATACCTCAAATTTCCTCTGTCTTCATGGATCAATATGTATCTGCTAAATAGAAACAGTTTAAAGTCCAGCGTAGCAGATAAATCTGTTCTACTGTTCGGTCAACGATTGACTACAGGATCTTCTGTAGGGGTTTATCCCCTCAAGGCATTTTCTTCAGCTCCGCTGTTATTGGCGACCACTTTTACTCATGCGCTGGACGTCCCTGGGACCATAGGCATGAACCTCCATGTTTGAGCAGCGCCGACTCAACAGACCATGTTTATTGCACATTTCACAGCACTTTTTTTTCCTAAAAAGCCATCGGTGCAAGAATTAATCTTTAAATTAATTATGCATGCGCCAGTATTCGTGTGACAGCAGTGACAGTTCAAAAGACGAGGCCAGATTTAAAGAAAGCCAAAACCTTTTTAAGCAGTCATCAACCACATACAGTACTACAATGCTTAACGTCCGATTGCAGCAGACAGTTCTCACTCTAATCAAACAGCACATACGCTTTTGAACATTTGTCAGCTGGTGTCCGTATTTCAGTGAAGCACCATAAAATAAGTTCAAGTT
The DNA here is from genome assembly GCA_030770545.1 of Macropodus opercularis. NCBI lineage: Eukaryota > Metazoa > Chordata > Actinopteri > Anabantiformes > Osphronemidae > Macropodus > Macropodus opercularis. The sequence goes on from CM061095.1 coordinate 11,409,471, forward strand.
CACAGACACAACGAGGTGCTCAACGCCAGAGTCCTAGTGCTCTGTGCAGGCTACACGAACAGACCCACAACCAGTTCATGTCCAGTAGTGGTACATACAGAGGCCGACAAACAACATGTTCCCAGTCAGGCTCGCTATTAAAAGTCCTGGCAAGATGAACTGCTTCATAAATCCTGGAGGAGTAACATGAAAAGAAAATTAATTCCATGAGAATCATCACTGAAACTAAAAATGACAAACATAACATCATATAAAATATGAAAATATGCATCTTCTTGTTAAAATAAATTTTACATGGGTGTTCACTTATATTAGTCATTTCTTGAAGTTGTAATTCATATATAATTTAATTCATCAGTGATTTTTGCAACAGGTCACATTTAGTGAGACATTACCAGCCTTCGTCTTTAAATCATACTTTTACCTTTTTTAGGTGGGGGGCTGTCCAGCCCTTGTGTTGTTGTGCCAACCAGACAATCGGAGGACGCAGAGGAGCTGCCTCTCTCACTCTGCTCTTCCTTGTCTATCTCACTGCAGTCTATCAAATTCAAATCTGAAAAACAGAAAAACTTGGTGAAGATGAACTTTTATCAAGATTGTCTAGAGAGTGTTGACTTTGTTGTACGTAACATTACATCTTACACATTAAACTTACCATTTTGGCTTTGGAAAGGTGACGCGTTGGGTGAAATGCAGCCACTGTAACTAGGAGATGCTGATGTAACAGTGGAATATAACAAAGACACATGTGGAGGAGAGAGCTTGAAATCAGGCTCAGTAGAGAAAAGCTGGATTTTCTGGCTGCAAATGTTGAGGCGAGCAGGGCTGATGAGGGGTCGGCGTTGTCTGGCCGAACCCGAACTGGATGTGCCCGACCCAGCTACCGAAGGAGGTGGAGAAGGGCTTGGGCTTGAGTGACAACTGCCAGACTTCAAGGAAAAATAGTCTGTGTGAAAAAAAAAAAACAGAGCAAGTGAACGTAGAACTGAAAAATGGATCTGACCACTGCAATTGTTTTTTGAACATGAACAACAAGACTTGAGTGGAAATACCTGAGGGTGGCGAGTCTTTGTATAGTGATGCTGGTTTACTTCCACTAAACAGACAACCAGAGTCTGAAAAATAAATATATAAAAACAAGTCAGAGTCAGAATTTTTACGTTAATTATTTAGATGTTTTTCTGCCCTCTAGTGCTGAAAAAAGAAAAATACAACTAGGGCTGCATTTAAACAGCATGAATGCATGTCATCCTAAAAAATATAAATAACAGTTTAGAATGAATAAAACACAGCTGAGGAATTAAGTTGTTGAGGCGAAAAGCTATATGAGTGAATTTTATATTGGTATCAATGCTGTGATAAATAGCAAATGCACCAAACATGGAGCTTTGCTAGGTCAGTAACGATAATCTCCTGAGACTCCAGTTAGGCTGGAGGAGACAAAAGCACAACAATCCCCTCAGTTCCTGAACCATGTCTACAAAAACACAAATCCTTCAGACCCCTTTACACAGTGAACTTGTCCCATGTTTGGAAACGAAACAGTGACATGGTCCAATTGCACGTCAAGCACTAGACAAACGGAAAAACCTGTTACATCTCATCAATTATGAATCTTATCTGTTAGCAAATAATTACACAGCAAGAAGCAATTCAAGATCCAACATGTCAGCAGCGACTGTAAGTGAAGCAACGGCAACAAGCCAAGGTGGGTTGAATGTGCCCACCTGCTGCAGGTGAAGGCAGTGACCTGCTACGTGAAGAATACTTGAAACGTTTCTTTAAGTAGCTATTACTGCGGTTACCCTAAGACTGAAAAATCTACCAACAATACAACTCAAACTGAATCCAGTATTTACACATTACCTGTACTTTTGAAAGTAGGGATGGTGCCAAGAGAGAGGGCTCTGCTGAGGCGTCCAGGCAGCGAGGAGGGCAAGTCGCTGCACTTGCGAGGATCGTTTTGCCGGTTGATGAGCTTGGAGAGGTTGGGGGGCAGAGTAGGGACAAAGGAGTCCGTCAGGTCAGGACACAGCAAACGAGACTGGCAGTTGAAAGAGGGAACCGCAGGGTTGCCTGCAAGGTACCTGCAACACACGGGCAACGTAGTGATCTACAAAAATATAACAAAAGGTTTACAGTTCTACAGGAAACAGAAGAAGAAAAAGACACTGAAGTGCGAATGCAGTGAATTTTCTTTTTGCGATTATGTGTGAAAGACGTTTCTTTACTGGTCGTCTGCACCACACAAACACACAACATCTACAAAACGGCTGCAGTATATGATGAAATGATGAACAAAGTGCCCAAGAAAACAGCTCCGCTCTCTCACACTTCCACACGATACATGGCCCACACGGTATGTCTCAAAGTGCTTCCTATCAGTAGCAGATACAAGACTCTGCTGATGAAAAACACAACAGAAGACATATCCTTTCACAAGTTGTTTATTGCATTCCATCCACAGCACGCATTCCTACAAAGTCTTCATACTGGAGCCTGACATCAAAAGCAAGTTAAGCACGTTAACACCTGTAAACACACAGTTTCCTTCGATGCGTTGCAGGAAAGCTCTCAGCATGTTCCCAGCTTAATTTGCGAGGCTTCAACAATAAAAAAAAGGCAAACACACGGTAACTGATCAAACTGAGACACATTGTTAGCTTATTTATATTATAACCCAGGCTTGGAGGAGTTACTATTTCTATTCTTCTATTTTATATAAGTATTTAAGTGTAGTGTTCACGCTAAGGTTTCTGCAACACACACCTGGCTACAACACATTTTAGCTACACACTTTGTTACTATAGTAAACACATTGCAGTACAAACATCAATAGTCACAGCTCGGTTAGTAATTGTTCTAGTGCTATAACGATTAAAAGACCACAAAATGTAGTTGTGCACAATGGCTGCTAGTGCTAAATGCTTTACACCAATACAATAATCTTACAGGTTCAGGTGGATATAAAAGTTGTTCCTTGTCCTTCATCAGGCTGGATATCAGGCATATGACATAGAATAACAAACATGTTGTGTAAAACTTTGGCAAAGATAATAATACATTTAGGCTGCATCTCGTACGCAGACATGCATGAAAGGTAAAAACACTACTACTGAAGTATGCGTCTTGCCTGAAGAGCACACACCCAGCGTTAGCTAGGTCCATGAACACGTGACAGTAAACCAACTGTTCTGGTGAGACAGCCAGCATCGAGTGGACAGGTAGGAGTTTTCATTTTAAAAGATGCAGTTATTGGTGTATTTTAGGAAAGATTAAAAATGAACCGACTCTAGATCTGACTCCCTGTGATATTATCTATATACCGTTAACTCAGATCTAACCTCAAAAGGTGGATATTATGCTTTTTTACCATTAACTATATCTCTAGTTTGCCATTTAGCAGCACGTTTGTTGCAAAGCTTTGAGGCTGCACCAAAGGCCCTGGTTTGAGAACACACATCAAATATCCCCCTTACTTTATTTCAGAACAAAAACACTCCAGTTTTGACAGTGTTTAAGTGTTTAGATGTACTGGTACAGGAAAGGCTGCCAGAAGCCGCTAATTTACCACTTTCACAGGCCAATTAGCTGCCTGATAGTCATCTAGACGCACTAAGCACCGGCTTTTGGCACAGCAATGATTAACAACAACAATTAAAGCAGGGTGTGCTATTGTGTAGGTGCTATAAAAGACACTGATGATAAATTGAAGCGCTGTAAAAGACTACCCAACACTTTCAGTGATAAACTAGACATTCAATCTAAATAAACAGTGTGTTAAAAAAAGAAAAAGAGAGCATTATTTATGGGGTAACAACACAAGAACATTCTTTGTTTGGCAACTGAAAAAACAGGGCAAAACATGAGATGTGTGACCACTAAGAAACTACAGCCTCCAGATGATCGCAACAAGCTAAAATATACGAGTAAGCTGATAAACAAATGTTAAATATAAATAGCTTTATACTAGTGTGGTATGTGGGTTTTGATAAAAGGTACAGTCCATGACACATTGGTTCTAATTAATTTGGTATGATACACACTGTGTTTAGCGTATTAAACCTATTGAGAGGTGGTAACTAAAACATAATGCATATTTATAATGAGTGTTGGGTTATGTGAATCACCATAGTTCAGACCAAAGCACTGAGTAGGGTATACCTGTCAAGTCCAAAACAGAAGGCCTTCATGGCACAGCTGCTGTATTGGATTGAGTTAGACTGTACAGGTAAAGGCATGTGACTGTATGTAGAGCTCATGTGCTCAAAGGCGATTGATTAAACTGACTCTTTGCTCTCGAGACACAAACTGGTGCTGTCACATGCATTCACATGTAAATCACAACAGTCACTCACACAAAGCACAAGAAGAAAACTGATAACACACAGAGAATAATGTGTAATGATCAGGTTCTAAAAAAAACTAACTTAACTCACACTGATAAGGGAGTCTATTCAAGTTTCTGTTTCACACAACACAATTTGAACATTACTCAGATTCTGACCTTCGATATTTGCCTCTTCGTAGACCTGGTAGTTTGTGAGTTGCAACAGCAGCGGCAAAGCTGACTAGGCAACAGAGAGAGACGGTAGTGTTCTTGGCTGTGTCCATCCAGCCTGAGGAACCAGTAAAGTTGCTCTCAGCCAGGTAGAAGCAAAGGATGGCAAACCACAGGACAGAGGCCATAGCATCAATTCTCCTCAACCTGAAACAGGCAACAAACTTGTGAAATTGCTTTCTTCTTAATCAAATGTTCTGGTAATCTTCCCAAGAGCAACAAAAGAGTGGTGACTGCTTACCTTGCAGGTCCTGCTAAAAAGATAGCAGTGAGACAAGTCAACAGGCCGACAGAGACTATAGCCAACTGGTTGGCTCTTCCATGTTGCCACGCCAATTGGGCATTTTCTATGGCCTTGTCTGGGAGTAGATTCAGCAGATCCTGCCATACAGGAGCGTTTGTGCTACTTTCGTTTTTGGGAGTGGATTCATTGTAGAGTTTAGGTTTTGGAGTAGTGACACCAACACTAGCAGAGTGATCCAGAAATTCACAGAAACATGTAGCGACTAGGAAAGCACAAATCAGGAAGGCAAGGACTCGTAAAAGTATGACCCCCACCGGCGATGACAGGGAATTGGAGCTCTGGAGGAGAGAGAACATCTTCACATTGTAAAACATGACATTTACACAACAAACATTGATCAAATAAGGCAACAATTGATTTTGAACTGTTACATACATTGAAAGTATGTGAAGCCTTTGGGATTACATGGATTTCTGCATAAGTCATAAAATTTGTTGATTTTCATTGAAGACATAATATTAAAAAAAAAACAGTCGCTTAAACTAATACTTCACAAACCTAGTATGTTTTCGTGTTTTTCTATCGTGGGTCTTGATCGTAGGTCTTCTGAGAGCTCTTTTGTATGATGCATGGTTGACATCAGGCAATGCTTCTTGAGAACAGTGAACTCAAAGCTGGTGTGTTTTCATAGGGCAGGACAGCTTTAACCAACACATCCAATCTCATCACACTGATTGGACTCCAGCTTGGCTGACTCCTAACTCCAATTAGCTCTTGGAGTCATTAGTCTAGGGGTTCACATATTTTTCCAGCCTCCACTTTACATGTTATGTTCAATAAAAACATGAAAACATATAATGTTTGTTCAGTATTAGTTTAAGCAGACTGTGTTTTTCTATCATTATGACTTAGATGAAGATTTAATTTATGCAGAAATCTATGTAATCCCAAAGGGTTCACATACTTTTTCTTGCAACTGTAAATAAGTTGCAATACACAATTTGAAGTGAAGCAGATTTTCAAGTTTTAACTTGAAATTTGACTCATACAACAAACCATTTGGATTAAGAGGGAACATTTTTATAATTTTTCATGATGAGCTAAACAAGACGTGTGTGTGTAAAATTATAAATACCAAAAACTAAAATTAAACAAGTCCATGTGTCTGCTGTTTTGCATGTACTTACCTTTACAAAGCTGTTTACAGAGTCTCTAGTGCGTCGAAGCTGGTTGCTTAAGAGCACAGTACGCAGCTGGCGATTCTGATATTTGATGTAGTACTCCACTGCTGTCTGGCATGGCTTGCATAACTTGTAGGTCTGCTCCAAGTGGTACTTGTAGGCTTCGATTTCCTCATCATAATTCTCCTACAATACAAGTAAACCATAACTAGTGCAATCAGGCCGTGCCCAGCTCAGATTTTGTCAGTATGAATATCTAGTGCTCTGTAAGATGGAGAAGACAGTACATACGTCATCCCTCGGGATAAATGAGGCCAACTGCTTGATCTTTGCAGACTGGTTGTTATTGCATTTCCTGCACAGCAGCATCTGGCAGTTGACCCATTGTTGTATCTTGGGTGTTTCAGATGAGAGATTTCCAGATACTCCATGGTTTAGATGAGCTTTGTGCTGAGCTGGGATGATTTTATTATAGTCTCCGTTCTGAAAACATATTCAAGAAAAATTAAGAATTGGAACGTTAGAACTCGATCATAATGCACCAAGTCCCTGCAGTTGTCAATAAAATAAAACCCCATGGTCTCCTATTCACCTCCTGGAAGCCGTTGTATTGGTCACAGTTAGGACAGTCCCAGCAGTTCCTGTTTCCATAGGGCACCACGGTGTTGTCATTACAGAACCAGCAGTTCACGGCTACATGGCTCGGCTTCTTTCTGCAAAGGGCAGAAGGAGATGTTAACACGACACAACATCACATGCTTAATATACTGAACGTCACTAGTTTCGCGCTAATGTAAGAAAAGTAGGTTAGCATGGCGGCTAGCACAGTTAGCGCCCAGGCTAGCGCAAAAATAACACGCTCCTGTAAAAACACATGCATCACAAAACACTTAGTCTAAACGGGTTCTCCTCGACGCAACTGCCCAGTGTAGACTGAGCAGGTATGCGGTTGGATTAAGGTTGACGTAAATCAAGCCGACACCAAAATCAAGTTCATTTATCTTTACCTGCTAGCAATTTTGTATACAAGCGCTGCACCGGCGACAAACGCCGTCACCCCAGCTCCACCATACATCAATTCAGGATATTCCACCATTATTTGATTAAACGCCTCCATTTTCATCGAAATGCAGATGCGTTAAATAAGTTAGGAAACATAAAAAAAATAACTTTAGTGTTGTACAGGTTTTAGAAAACCCAGCGCAACAGCGCACGCGGCAACGACTCTTTTTTTGTACACACCCCGTAACAGGAAACGGAAATACGTCCCTATATTAGTTAGATTTTTACCTTTTTAGTCGATTATTCAGTTAACTGCCACAAAAAAATGAAGATGTGTGAAAACGACTGCGGTGACTTAGGTGGTAAATGCAATCACACATTTGTTGCATATCGCGAGATATAGCATTGGGGAAGTATAACACTGCTGCACCGAGGGAGGGGCGAGTTGTGATACATTAAGGCGCTAGAGGCAGAATAGGAAAAAAGCGACTTCAAGCCCTGTACGGTTAACCTTGCAAAGACAATTTGAACAGCCTATAACTGTAAAAAACAAATTAAATAATTGCATTATATTATATTATAATATATTTATAATTATAAATATAACGAATTAATATTTTAAACCAGTAAGAATATCCCAAATCTCTTTGGGGCTGTTATTGTCAGCCATTAAAATAAGGAATGAGACAATAAAATGAAAAAAATAACATTTAATTCCAACAAACATTGTGCATTTTACATCAAGGAAACATTCATTATCGAGTAAGAAAATGGATCAGTGCTTCAATGTCACAAACTGTTGCATAGCAGCTCGTAAGTATTTAACAAAACCAGAGAAGTGAAATAAATAAAATAGTTGCAAACGTAAAAGTATTTTCAAGACACATACAAAAACTGAAAAATAAGAAATACAAAATGTACACAAGATTGTCAAATAATTCTCCAACAAAAAATGCATAAACACAGTCTCAGACTTAATCAGATGGCTGATGACTCAATGTACTCAAAACTGTTACATTATCCTTTGGTAACGAAAAGCTTATTCGCCATTTAATTAACAGTCAACAAAGTAACGTCTTAACGACCAAACTCTAACGTTACCCGACGAATGGCCGAACTGAAATGGTTCAACAGCGCAGCGCAGAGCTGACCTGGCCGTCATGGCTCCTACTCGTCAAATGAGAGGCCGAGCTGCGCTCCCGCCGGCCTGGCGTAGGACGTGAGCTGCTGGTAGCTGCAGGGCACGGACACGGTGCCGCCCTCGGGGCTCAGCGGCTGGGTCACCCCTCCGTAGGGACACCCGCTGTGAGGGACCAGGACGGGCGGGTGGTGGTGGTAAGCACCGTAGGGAGCGTGGAAGTGGGCGGGAGGGCAGTAAGAGCTGACCGGGACGCTGGCGGACGCGCTGCGGGCGTGTCCAGTGATGACCTGGGGTGTCGCGTATCCGGTCGGCTGAGACGCACCGGGCTGGCACAGACTCCAGGAGCTGCTCACGTAGGGCTGCAGGTAAAACGCCTCGGTGTACTCCACAGGGCTCCCGCTCAGGTAAGGCGCGCCAGGTGCTCTGTAGGGTCTGCGGACCCTCCTCCGGCGCCGGTAATTCCCCTTCTCAAACATGTCGTCAAATGCGGGGTCCAGCATCCAAAAGTTTCCTTTCCTGTCCCCTGCGCCGTCTCTGGGCACCTTAACGAAGCATTCGTTGAGAGACAGGTTGTGTCTAATGCTGTTCTGCCAGCCTTTCTTGTTCTTCTCATAGTAGGGGAACTTGGAGATGATGTAGTCGTAAATCCCGCTCAGAGTCTGCCTCTTGTCTTGGCTGTCTTTGATGGCCATGGCGATCAGAGCCACGTATGAAAACGGCGGCTTCTGCGGCTGCTCGGACTCCTCTGCTCCACCTTTGGGCTCAGAAGCAGGAGAGTTGGAGCTGATGTCCAGGAGATCCACCTCTGGGCGGCGGGGCGAATTCTCCTCTGCATCCATGGCTCCGCTTGTGCGTCCTGCTGCGGCCAAGAGCTGCAGTCTGCCACTAAGCAAGGCAGCGCTGAGCCTGCGTCCGCAGGTGCAAACACTCCTCCCACAGGTGCTGAGCGCGCGCTGCTGCTGTCGCTTTTCATCTCGCCGTGTTTCTCACACTGCAGTGGAATCACAGCGACGTATGTTTAGGTTGAACACGAGGTCATAACACGGTGATAAGCTACAGGGACTTTGGAGACAGATGATCAAAGACTGATCAAACAATCCCACGTCCTTGCCAATTAGGCTACTAGTTTACAACAGGTGCAGGTGAAGACTTTTAGAAAGTTGATACAATACATTATAAATGATAAAATTAGAAAACTAAGCCACGTGTTAGGCTGTGTTTAAATATATGAAACAACGTAAATGCACATACTCTGAGTTGCACTTTTTGTTTTAGCTTCCTATAACAGGTCAAAACCATGCGATAGTTCCAGCACTTGCAGGTATCGCAGCCCAGCACACCACCCACATAGTCCTACGAGGAGGGTAGATAATGATCACTTGCTCTCACCAGACTGTCTGTCTCCCTCCAACCGATAGGAACTCAGATCTGAAATAGCTGAGCAACCAAAGGACAAGCGTTAGAGAACAACTTGGGTCGACCGCGGCACTGTGAGAGTAGGAGGAGGAGGAGGTTTGGCAGAACTGAACATCAGTCACAGTAAAACTGAATTGATTGAACAAGCTCAACTCACTGAATTAAACAAAACCCTCGGACGCCCCAGCATGGATTGATAATAGAAAATCTCTTTTTTTGTAAAGAAAACACTGAGGGAAACTTTTTGTACGCCTTCAGAAATATATCCGACTGTTTATATCATAAAAATGATGCTAATCATGATGAAGACTAGTGATGAGTCCCTTTTTCTCGTGACTGTTCATTTGACAAAACAACTGAATTAACACAAAGCTTTAGATTAACTCAACATTCAACTCGAATATTTTTCATGAAACACACTGAAGTAATAAACCTATGTTGTGTTGTTCATAGGTTATTATATAGTTTTTCTAGTTAATAACTGAATGTTGCCTTTTGGTGGTGTCCTTTGAGGTTAACTGGACCTGTTTCTGGGAGGCAGGTGTGTGACTGAAGAACTGTTTACACAACCAAAGCTGACATTCCTGCACTTCCCCATGTACAATGTTTGTTATTATTTTATATTTGGTAGATCCACGACCAGCTGGCACCAACTGAAATAAACGCATGGAGAAGCACATTTAACATGGCATGTGGTTCCTCTTGATGTTCCAGGGGTTGCTTCTACGTCTGATTAACTGATGTCTCTTTCGCTTTACAGAACGTTCCTGAGCCCTCCGTTTTGAATACGATGGGTAAAAATGGTAATAGGAAACAGGGAACGCTCTGTGCTTTGAAAGCTAGATTTACCTCCAGATGTCATATGAGCGAAGGGAGGCACCAGGCTAAACACACTCTGTGTAGTTCAAGCTGTCTGAGACTAAAGGAGAATGTAGCCAAACAGAGTCCCAGCCTTCAAACGTAGCAGTCAGGTTGTCTGGGTGTTAAGCGTAGCTGCTTCTTTCTAATGGGGAATTAAAGCAAACAACACAAAAAGACATTAAAACGTTGATGTTACACCTCTGGGGGGTCTGCAGCTGCGTTTGACAAACAAACAATATAAAAATGCAAATGGGAACTGATCAAATACATATGACATTTATATGATGAGAAATGTGACCAAGCAAATGCAACTTTATTTTAACTTTCTAATAGTCACACAATTACAAGTTTGTGAAAATAGAGTAACCTGTCACTAACACGATGAAAGGGGCTTAATTAATGTTACCACGCATTGCTTTTACATTTTAAACCTTTTCAGTAAAACCGTCAAATCAAATAATATAAATACTAGCATTTAAATGGGGACAATACTTATAGGATACTTATTATTTCTTAATTAATTAAGTGTTTTGTAGCAATTATTCCTAAATGCGGGTGATGAAAAATAAGTTGACTCAACATTTATACAATGCTGCCTGAAATAGGCAGCATCAGGCAGCGGCTCGGTATATTTACTTATGCACTGTGGAATATTCAAACACTTTTTGTTCCATTTTCATGCAAGAGGTATCATAGCAAACATACGTTATGATCTTATGATTCATATCATAGCTGCTAATCCACTGGAGTAACTTAACGTTTTAGTTTGCAGAATGGTTTGGATCACATCACCTTTTCTACCTGCTATAATCAGGAACTTCCCTCAGTCATACCACAAATAGCTTTTATGCATAAATGGTGACGAAACAACTGCGCTAGTCCAGAACACTAACTGCTTTTAACGGATCATGTGGCTCAACGCCTTTATGTATTGCCTTCCTGCTGACAGGTGCGCGTAGGTTGATTGTGTAGCTGTAGGATACCATGACATTGGTTTGAGAGACGAGTGATGCCCAGACGCAAACATTCCACAGGTCTGAGCTTTACAGGTTTTACTCCTTAAAGCCTCTTTAATCTCACTGCACTAAATGAATGAAATGGTAGGTTTTCAGTGCAGAGTGATCTTTTAATCACTGTACAATAGTGAATTATCAACACATCTAACTGGATAAACAGCATAAATGCAATATTTACCACTTACTGTTGCAGCACAGTGACATGATGCTCACAGTAAGTCACTAAATGTGTAGTTAAAACGTTGAAGGCTGAGCATGGATGAAACCCGAAGACCTCTCACCACCAGGGCACCTGCAAAGCTGCGATCAGTGATAAAAGGAAGGCAGGCAGATGGAGCCAACCACAGCCGACTCACAGTAGTCATTTTAGGCACCACTCCCTGACTCTTAGACCAAATCTGTGGATTACAGGACACCTGGCTTCCTTCTATTAGTGACAGACCAAACAACACACTTCATCTGATATGATGGTTGCACAACCAAGGAAAAGGTCGACATCAGAGTCAAAACAAAAAGGAGTAACATGCTTGGAAGCATGAATGGTCTTCCCCACATTTCACATGACGCTCAGAAATCTGGTCTATGTGTGAACATTTTCACATGACGCGTATGACAAATTATTATATTGTTATTATATTATTATTAGTACTCGGATGCAGCTCATTGGCTGAATTCCATGCTAGGCGTGACTGTTTTTAGCTGATGACATGAGTTCCTTGTTCAGTTCACATGCAACTGACCCGTGACTCCTCCCAGAATGCATCTCTTTTCGGCGTTCTACATGACAGCCTGCCAAGCAGCCCTGTGCCAGTCTGGCCCTGCAACCCCCATCTCCAGCCTCCACTTCACTGTTTGCTCAGTTTAAAGTGATGTTTTCACACTCTCGGCTTAAAGCAGACCGTACACGTTCAGGGATGTTACTGTCGTATTTCCATATCTTGGTGCTGCTGTTTGACATTCAAAAACACGTAGTTAATCTTATGAAATACACCATTTACTATTATATCTTTGAACGTGTAACCTTTATTGTTCACATGCGCCGTGATAAACATACAATAGATGTGTAGTAATCATGAACAGATTCTTGCTTCACTATACAGACAAAATGTCTCAGTGTGAGCTCCAAGGTAAAAATAACATTGTTGTACTCAGCTGTCAATTGTCAAAATAAGCTCTCTGCCAAGATAAAGTCAGCAGGGATTCCTCTATGACAGATTGCATGCTGACGACTTCTTTGTTTCAGAAATGATCATCCCCCATGCCGAGCTTCAATGCACCATTCAGTAACCTCACAATGACACAATATTCTAGCACCTGTAATTTACACTCGGTTGCACGGTTGTACTTGGTTGGTTGTACGCTGGTTGTTAAGTCATGGAGTCTGGACGTCCGCCTTCTTGTGTTGAAACAATCGTTACATTCACATCTAATGAGATCGTCTCCACCTTACTGAAATGAATGCTGGACAAAACCACACTGGTAAACTTCCTGTTTGACTCGCTCAAGATTAACCTGCTGCCACATGCAACACTACGCCAATGTCGCTTCAGTAGCCTCTTGCCTCTTTCCAAATAACAGGAGGGGACACCAACAGCAGCGGTGAGATAGCAGTGTGATTTGTGACATGTCACTGACAAACGATTTCTATCTATCTCCAACGAGCCTCTTTCGATTGGCACGAATTATATGAATGTGACTGAGGTCAGATCGCTTTTGCATGATAAGGACACTGCCAAATACCAACCGTGCTGTGTCAAGTTCGCACATGAAAATATTTTGTATGGCTCGCTTTGAAAACAGTCTAATGCTGCCTATTGCTTTTATTCCAGTTTCAACATAATGTTTGGAGGAAGCTTCCTGGAAAACGTGGGAAAACGTTTCCACTGAAAAAGAAGAAGACTTTCAGACTTCACCTGGGTCGACTGAGAAGCTTCACCGTCAACATACTGTACTGTAAGTGCCTCCACCTAAATATGAGCCAAACAGGCTTTAAAACCAGTTAAACAAACACATGTTGTCCTAAACGAAGAACCGCAACTGCTGTGACACATATCTTCTGACACAAGTGTTTTAAAATGTCCTGTGTGTTTCTGTACCTAACACTTCCCTCCTTATTTGACTCATGCTTTCCTTGCAGTATGTGTCCAGCGTTGTTCATTTGTTACCATCTGCTGCCGTCGTGTGGCGATGAATGATTACGACGCCAACATTCAGCCAAAGCAGACCATCTGGGATCCTAAAACAAAAACAAATCCACAACAACACGTGTGTTTTTCAACCGTTTGGACCTGACATTCCAGTGAAATGGGATCAGAAGTTGACCAAGTGTTGCTAAGTTAAGCTCTTTTAAAATGTCTGTTATAGAGGGAGAACCAACCAATTAAGAAACAAAAATAACTATATACATGTGTGAGATTATGGAAGATTGCATATTAAATTATAAATTAATTTGTTTAATTAATTTGAGTTTAATGTTAGTTTAACAAACTCTTCTCGCCTCTGTTGTATCCATACATTCTGGCAGCAGGTGGCAGCAGACGGACATCCTTCAACACTGCACAATGACCATACATTTCTCTAGAAGAAAGAAGTTGAAGAGTCTCCAAACGTGCTTCATAAACTTAAGATAATGTGTTGCTTTCACTTTCTATAACAGCATCATAACTAGCAAAACAAGAAAAATGATTATCATCTTTAATTTGTTTGTTTTCTTTTGTATCGTTTAATCAATGAAGCCTGTGTTTCAACACGAATCTCTGTGCTGATAATGCAGCAGGCCTCTGCCGTCCTTATAGTGACGTTAGCATCAACTCAGTCTGAAAGATGAGAGGGTCGTTTGTAATACTAAATGATGCGTACACGATCATAAAATAAAAGTCCATCAAAATAAACAGTACAATCCAGGTAGAACTTTCCCACGAGTCATAAATTCAGCTCCAGAAACACCTCAGTGCTTAGAAAAATGATTTGTGATGTGCTGCACGTTGACACCTTGACTTGGTGAATAGGCTGGTAAACGACGTCCAACATTGGACCTCGTGACCTCCCGGTTTCTTCATTCCAACACGTCCCGTTCCAGATAACTTTGAAGTCAAAAACAAAAAGAGGAAAATGTATCCCTGGGGTCTTTGGAATTCATGTGAGCAACCACAAAAACAACACTTCATCAGGGGCACCATTCAGAAGGGTGATCAGCAATATATGGGGGAATTCAAATGAGAAGCATTGTGTGAGGGAAACGCCAAAGAGATTTGTCTCGTCCTTGGCCCCTTCCTCCTTTTTACCATCCTCTCATGAGTGACTTTGATGTGGACAAGATGACGGGCGCCGTGGCCCGATTTAATTCCAGTGGAGAATAGGTTAGTGGGATGAGTGGGTGGGCAGGGGGAGTATGGAGTTTCACAGGAGAGACACAAGAAAATCACATTTCAGCCTGTGTATCAATCTGCCAAGGAAGGAGATGGGAAGGGATGGGATGGGGGTGTGGGGGGGGCAGAGCAGGGTAAAGTGAGCTGGGTGTGAGAAAGGAGCTCCAGTTGATCGCTCTTTAGAAAAGGCCCCCCACTCTCCTGCTGGGTCCTGCTCAGCTCTTGTCCTACTGGTACAATGCTGGTGGAGCGGCTGCCCCCCCCCACCATCCCAGACCCCACCTCCTCCCCATGTGCCCCCCAACTGCCCTCCATGTGCTGGAGCTACGCTGACAGCCTGGAACCCAGACCCCAGCATATGGAGGTCGGACCAAGGGGTCTGCTCCCCAACTTGCTCCACAGCTGGTGCTCTGCTGGAGTGGGCCGCAGAGCTTCATGCTACCACATGGTCCACATGACTGTCTCCTAATCCTCTTTGGTGTAGACATGCTGAAAATGGGCCTTTTTGGGTCATTTCTCCCAAACTACATTGAAAAATCAATCAATCAACCGATGTTAGGCTGTGTAGATACTGTTTGTTGTACTTGAACCTAATGTTAGAAAAAAGGAATCAGTTCAACAATCTGCCTAAAACTGAAATGATTTGGATACATTCCAGTTACACAAATATAACAAGCTGATAGGTCAAATTTGTCTCCCAAATTCAAGGAATAAACATTTGCACCAACACGTAGTGATCATGTGAACATGTGTTCTTCAGCTTCAGTGACTCCCATTCACACACAACACAGTCACAACCCGCAACTCAAACCATGAATCAAATCGGTTCAGTTTTTCCCCTTTTCTTAACCCCTCGATTCTGATATGAACTAATGTTGTCTCACGGCAGGAATATGTGGCCATTCTGATGCAAATTTCAGCTTTAACCACCTACTTAACCACACAGGCCCTGCTCTCCACACAGCTCCACTCAACCTGATCCCAGAGCGTGTGAGAGAGGGAGAGCGAGTAAAGGGCAGAGATGAAAAAAGGGGAAAGGCAACAGGATGGAAACACTTAATACTGTGTCTTAGGCAAACAAGCTGCTTCAGACAGGCTAAAGTCACTTCGGTCCACCTGCAGCATTCTGGGCAGAGATGAGTGATCGCACTGGCTGCGCTTGTTACCCGTGTGGGTGGCTTTGGCTGTCAGGCCTGTGTTGGCAGAATCAAGGGTCACTCGTTATAGCACCATGACCCTTTAATACCAGGGGATGCTTGCTGCTTGGCCTGGCATGGCACGGACAGGTGGTCATTAAAACGGCTCTAATCCCCTCCGCGAATATCTCACGGGCAGGAAGAGTGAGAGGAAAAACCAAGGAGTGGGAGATGGGGAGAGAAAGACAAAAGGAGAGACAGACAGGGCAACGGGGAGAGACGTGAGGGAGGGAGTGTTTGATGCTCGGTCCGTGGGGCTCTTTAGCACAGTCTGTGGGCCATGCTTCAGAGCGGATGTGTTAACAGTTTCAGGCTCAATGGAGGGAGAAATCCCCACAAAGGGAGGTGTACAAATATTGTGGGAAATCCCTCCACTCTTTAATATTTCATGAAGGCCCACAATCTATTCATGAGACTCCATTCCTTTGGAGGGGCCCACATTCAGGCTCACTCCGCAGGCTCAATGGGCAGTCCTTAATTGAGTGCCCGCTCATTCTTCGTCTCCCTGGCAGATTGTTCCCTGTGAAAGCCTCTGCCTCTTCATCCTCCTCTTCTACTCCCTGAGAGTGGCCAAAGAAAAAGGGGCATGCCTTGCTGGTGGTGCACGAGGGAGGGTGAAATACGTAAAAGTGTGTGTGTGTGAGGGGGGCGGTTGTGGATCAAATATGATAATAGGGCAAGAGGAGATGGTAGTGCTCGAACAAGTGGGGGTAGGGGGCTAATCCTTGGGGTGGGTGACCGAGAGAGGGGGAGGAGGGGTTGCATTCCCCAAGATGGCAGGACGAGACTGTGTTTGTCATTAGAGCGACACGTAAAGTTGAGGTTGCGGGTAAAGATCGGTAGGACTCAGCCTGTGAAGTCGTAAAGGTCTGTAGCTCTAGACCAGTATCCTGAACTGAGGGGAACTTGTAAGAAATGTTTTTTGGAACACACAGGGGTCTAATGAAGGACTTTATGAACATGTAATTTGGGTCCAGAACACGATGTGTGCGTGCTCAACCCCAGTGCTGAAATATTTGGCGGATGCCCTAACCCCCACATCGTGGACCTTTCACCATCTCACGTCCTTCGTGTGTTTTTCTCTGACGCATCCAGCTTTCTAACAGTGAGAGAAGTTCACCCGAACGTTTTTTCACCAGCCAGAACGTTTGATTTATTACGTACGAGCTTCCATTCTGACACACGAAGTGTAACTAGGCTATCAGCAGCAGGAGGTTTGATAAAACCCACATGTGGCTCGGCTGTAACACAGAGAACGGGATCTCTGACAGATCCCAAATCTGACGTGAAGCTCTGGTGTTATTCACACTTTGGATGAAGATCTTGCAGATTAATGTTAGGACTTATATATGTACACCTCACGCCTGCACTGAGTGCGTTCATTCCCCCTAAGGCTGCCTCAGCGTGAACGCTCTGAGGATTCGGCACAATCATGGCTCCTCTGGGCCTGCAGCTGCATTCCTGGCTCCTGATCCCTGATTAAAGATCATCCTGCTCCTTCTAAGGTCCTGTAAGACGCTGAGAGTGTGGCTCGCCCTCCGTGACTCCCCTTCGCTGCTCAAATGTGTGTCCAACAGGCTTATACTGGCTCATGAGGGATGGAGAGAACCTGCAGAGAGGCGTCCCGGAGAGAGGACAATCCACTGCAGCCACAACACAAACTCACACAAAAACACTGGATGCACAATTTATCCCTGCGGTACCACGCCTGGTATCCGACCCAAGCACCCCCCTGGTGGAGTGTGGCAGAGCCATGCTAAATGGATTCTGCAGAGGAAAAGATTTAAAGCTTTCAGTATGTTCCAGGCGGCCGCTTCTCAAGGCTTTGATGGATTGTTCTCAGGATTCAGTTTCTGAGAAATGTACACGTCCTGGTTTTGACTCAGTGCTGCCAGGACAGAGCAGAGTTATGTGTAAAAATGTATTTTGTTTATACACTGGATGCTTTTCGTCACAGGGTCAGCTACACGTTTACTGCACAGGTTGCTCCTTTAAGGCTGAGTGTAGGCAGAATAGACTGTCTGGTTTAAATAAACATTAATGAGCATACACAATTAATAATAATCAGATAATGCTCTCAGTCAAACACATTTCTTTACAGTTAGAAGAAGCGTAATCCTGCTCTTTCACATGCTGCAAATGCAGGACTCAAGTCTGAAACTCACTGGAGTGTAAGGCCTTGCAGAGGGAAACCACTTTGGCTGACTCTTGCAAAATGATTGTACTTTGCTTGTTAACCTAACAAGTGTAGATGATTAAATCCACTGGCTTAATCCCTGGCGGCCCATGGGCTCAGGAGGAAGTGGTTCAGGAACAGTCTAATCCAGCCATGTCCGGATATGGGACACTTTCACCATGCCGCTCCACTGGGCCTTTGTAGCAGGTATTAACACCACAAGTGCCGCCTGAGACTGAGATGGGCTCGTAATTAGGAGGACTACCGAGCGCTGTGGCTGAGTGCTCCGAGCGAGGGCACCGACGCTGAGTTTGCTTCATCAGTTTGCTGCATACGTCTGTTAAATTAACACAAATGATTTATTAGTAATTAGTGTCTCAAAATGAGCTTTTAGTATTCATTCATTTAGCCACTGAAGGTCACTATGAATTGTGTTTGTGTGTGTGTGTGTGTTGTTTTGCGTCTTCGACAACCGTCACAATGATCACAAACCCTCCGATTATTTATACTTTTCCTATTGGTCAGGGTGTCACTTAGATAAACACAGCGGAGGTTCATCTCATCTGGCCCACAAAAAGCCAGAGTGTGCCGCTACCAATGGCTCCGCTGAACTTTGACCCTGATGGGTCACAGAGAGCATTTGTCCCTCAGTAATTGGACAGAAGGGCCCTTTCGCTCTTCATTTAACCTTTGGGGTCCCAATCTTTCTTCTGCAACTACCATAAAGCCCCTGGACCCGACCCAGTGTTTTCAGGCCTATCTTTCCACCCCCATCACAGGCCTTTCAAAGGCAGAGAAAAGCTGGAGTGTGCTTGCCCTGTCAGAGACAATGGCAGAGTTAGTGACCCCTGACCCAGCAGGCTGAAGCTTTTCTTCCTGGATCAGGCACTGCCTTTCGCCACGGTAGGTTATTGCTCCACAACTTGGCAACAGAAAGAGGGTAAACACTTGTTAAGATTCTTCTTCTCTAGACACCCCTCAATTTATTCTTATTTACATGGCTTGTGTATTTCATTTATTTTTTTGCTGGGTTTGTGAGTTTGTTCGTGATGGACAGGAGTTTAGTTATCTGAATTTCAGGCAGAACTTCATAATCCATCATTCTGACAGGTCTTTGTCACCAGTCCAAAAGGGACAGGAGTCCCAGTGGGTCTCAACATGCAGTAAAATCCACTAGCTAAAGTCATGTAAATGGTTTGGACATACATCTGCTTACATTTAGAAACATTTGGCTTCTTGAAACTATGTTTTTCCGTCTATTTTCAGCGTATGTACAAAGTTGTGTAAAGTTTTGCAGTAGCAAACGTCCTGAAAAGACAAAGAAATCTAGGAAGGGATGTTGTGAAGTACACACGTTATATTATTGGTCTGATGTGTTATGTGTTATTTTCCCAAACTGCTCATCTGAAACTGTCTACAGACAAAGAAATTTGTGTGTTTTTTTGACTAAGCCAAGCTTGTTATCAGCATGGGACTAATTGCAGATTTTGTCCTTCTTCCTCCTGGTAATTTAGTTCTGTTGGGGATTTTGCTGTGTGATTTTTGTGGACTTTAAATCCAATAAAATTGGGATTTCACTCCATGCAGAAGCACTTCCTTTCCCTAATCTCTTGAGTGCTGCCCTGAATCCTTGAGTGTCGCTATGGCGTTACCATGGAGACCCCGCTGCCCTCCCCGGTGCTGCAGTGGTCACCGAGCAGAGACGGTGGACCTCGCGTGTCCAGATGCTGAGCATGCGGCCACGGTGAGAGAAGCATCCTGTAAGGTGGCCATAACCATATGTGCTGAAAAGAAGGCCTCCTCTGGAGCTGCTGGCCTACTCCTCTGGGACAGAAGCTCATTGTCCTGGGCCCTGCCCTCCATGCCACTTAATGGTGCAGAACAGCATTGTACAGTATTGTAAACTGCTCTCTGCTCCTTTTGCCCTGACGCGTCCTCAATAGCAGGGCCCTCTCCCTCTTTCCCTCTCACTCCCTCTCGCTCAGTGGGTGTTTTAGTGCCCTCTTCTTTCATCCTTTTCTTCAGCTGCCTCCTCCCTCTGCTGCTTTTGCTGGGTAACTCAGTGTTCTCTTGAGTGATGGTCTAATTGTCAAGGAACAATTAAGCTATCTGATTTCTCCCCTCTCCTCTTGTCATGTCCACTTTGTTTTAGAATGGAACCGCCTGAGTACAGGAAAGGGCTGGAGGTCACGTCAATATCTGTCTAGGCTTTAATGTAATGCCTCCACCATGTGGACCTAAAAACACAGATCCATCCAAAACACGAGACACTAGTACTTTACTCTTCTTGCTGTTAAGAATTATTTTTTAAATTAGCAGCATAAGTGTCATCTGGTATCAGTTGTGATTTATCAAGACAGTTGTGGAGAGTCTGAAACTAAGAGGAAAAGTGATTTATTGCCCATTGTCCTACAATCAGTCCTCTTTAAGGCCTTTCTCTTGTAGGCCCAATAAATCTGTCTCTCCTTCAGGAGCCAACAAGAAATACGTTCCTTTTTAATAGACAGGTGAACCAAACAGCTGGGAGGCAGCTTTGCCCAGGATGGGATGTCTACACACTTTTACCCCCGCCACCCTTATTGTTGATGTAATGTCGCATCTGTGACCCTGTCTGCCCCTTCTCCTGTTTAGTCTTTCATCCTCTTCTGTGCTCATACCTTCCGCTTCATTTCATACTGTCTGGGTTCCTCCCTACATGTGGAGGCAAGTCTCTGCACCACAATGCTGCAATGAAGCAACCAGACCCTTGTGTCTAATCCTGATTTAATTTCCCCAGACGCGCAGCGATTTCCTACTCTACAAACAGGGGAATTAAAACTCTTTTTGGTTTTGGAGTGGCATATGTGCAGTCTGGGTAGTGTTTTCTTTCTGTGTTTTGGTCCTTTGGATACACACACTAAAGGTTTTAGATTTGCTGGACTCGTTCAGGGCAGCAGTTCTTAAAAAGAAGCAGCCGTAGAAAACAACTGTTACTTGACTCCCATGGCTGTAATTTCATCTACAAATGTAAAAAGATAGGCGATAAATTATCGGAAAGAATAAACAAGTGAAGGAGGAAACAGGAGTGCAGCTGCGGGAGAGCTGTCAACATGCCAGAGAGTGCTTCATTACATCCAAAATATTAAACAATTTAACAGCATTTGGAAGAAAGATGTTCATCCCTCCAGCAAAGAGCCCCTGAGGATTAAAGCATGTTCATTTGGAAAGACGATACCGTGCTAGAAATGTTGTTTTCTCTCTTCACATTGAATGTGAAAGTATAAGCCACAAAACCTCAGAATTCTCTGAAGCGCAGACAAGCCTGTACGGAAAACTTCTTCAGAGTGATTAATGACGCTGCACAAATATGATCCCTGATAAAAGTAGATGTATCAGCAGGTGTCATTAGTCAAACAAACTGCAGCTCTGTACCAGCTTTTAAAAGGCTGTCAAGCAATACACTTTGCTTGTGAAGGAGTGTAATGTACGGTATGTGAATAACCTACGACCTTTACGCACAAAGTGAAATGCACAGTGAACCAAAACCCAGGGAACTTTATGTGTCTCTGGTTAGACACGAGCACATGCATTGCTTTAGCCACAGCGCAGCACAGTAGGAAGTGACTGGAAGGTCACTGCCTTGCTCATTGCCTACTAAAATATTTCCCAACCTGCAAAGACCAACGGCTTCCTTTGTTGTTTTCTTTGGCTTCATCACCCCTCACACTAAAGCAGCTGTTTTAACCACATTTTTTGTGTGGTTATGAAATCATGAACTCAACATTGTACAGGGTGTTGTTTCAGATGCAGCATATCACCGTGAATCAGCTTGTGCCAAAACTCACAAACTTATGGAGTTGTGGGTAAAAATTATTTATTAAAAAAATGCCAGGCTGCATATTTTTCACATCCCAGCAAGTGGTTAATGATCTGCCTGTGAGGGCTCGCTGTGTGACAGCAGTGCAGGGCACTGTGGTGCTAATGAGAGAAGAGGACGGCCAGGCCTCCCCTCCCACACATATAGTCCTTTGTCTCTCCCTCTGCCCCCCATCATTAGCTTAATGTGGCCCTCTCCCTCAGCTAAAAAGGCCACTGCCAGTTTGGCAGCAGGTTCACAGATGCAAATCTCTAACCAGTGCTAATGGAGGTAAATGAAAATTAATTGATTCTCACTCAAAGGTCCTTTCAGTTGGCTGTTCTCCCTCTGTGTTTTCTTATTTTGCAGATCTTGCCTCACTGACAATACACATCTGCCCCTCCTCCACAACTCAAACATGTTGCAGTGTACTGGCCACCGCTATGCAGAGTGGATGAAACAAAAGCGAGCAAGAGAACACATCGTCCTGACACCTAGGTATGTATGAGATGCGTACTTTGTTCTCTGACCCAGACCATTAATCTGAGGTGTGGTCGGCATGTTAAACGCATTTAACAAGTCTTTCATTGCACCCGGGACCACATTTTAAACGTAACCCCTTCATGCTTCTAATGAATCCAAAATAACACATGCAGTCAAACGAATATCCTCACATCTCATCAACCCTCGTAGACACACGCTTGTCTATGTGACACGAAACACCTGCTATCACATAACAAGACATTAAAGGAACAACTCACAGAATCTCACTTTCAATTGAGAATTTAGAGATTTGTGGTTTAAAGAGGCCGTTCAGAAGGCAGAGAGACAATAAGCAAGTTATGAAATTCAAAACTAGACAAAAAGCACAATATGCTCTCAATTAAATAAATACAGCCCTTTCTATTCCGAGCTGCTTCTCCTTAGTTCCACTATGAAACAAAGGTTAATCAGAGTTTCTTTTATGCTACCGTTGTTGCCATCTATAATATCTAACAATAAACGCAAAAGGCTAAAAGTGACATGAATAACCTGCAACCATCCTTTATTTGTGCTGCTACAGTTACAAACAGCGAAACACAATAATAGATTTCATAGCAGACAGCACCAGCACTTTGCGCAGCTATGATAATGAGCCCTGATGGATGGTGATGTCACGTGTGGACGATAAGCTGCGGCAGCTCCCTGGGTCCTTCCGCTGCGCCGCGGCCTGACCATCCAGCCTGTTTGTTTACCAATCAATCGATCACCTTCTGTTTTCCATTTGTGATTAACCAAGCCTCCACCGCTGCTTCTCCTTCTCCTTCTCTCTCTCTCACGAGGGCAGAGGAACGCAAAAAAATAGAGGACTAGTGAAACATTAACCAGAGGGAGGTGAAGTGACAATGATGAAATGAGCCTGGAGGGATGATGCCCGTTGTTATCTACCAATGGGACGATTGTTTCTGAGCCTGTAAACTGCTACCCGGGGTCGGCTGAGAGGTCACAGTGGACTATCAGCCAGGTTTTATGTTCTCAATGAGTCACAGGCTCATTAAGCTGATATATGAGAGCGTATTAGACAAATATACAACCTTAGAACTAAAGCAAAAAGTGGATGCATTGGATTTTATTTCCATCTGAACGTGATGTTACTTGATGTTACTGATGTTACTATGCAGGAGCATCTGAGGTAACAAGAAAAGGATATGGAGCCATTAAGGGTGTGAAAGCTGTGCCACAGTGAATTTGCTAGAATTTATGGAAAGCTGCGAAAACTGCACACATGGTGTTTATCTCACTGAGTGAAAAACATCACGACCTCCCAGAAGTGCTATTCATAAAAAACTGAATCACATTCTCTGCCTTTGGCCAATGACAGATAGCTTTACATCACTGCACCGACCATACCGTGAGACCAAAAAGCCCATCAGTTTAACAAGCAAAAATGTAAAACACTCACACATACAAAATCAGACAAAAAACAACATGTTTCACAATCTCAAACCAATCAAACCCAATAAAGCTAACGAAGCCGGGCAAGTTTTTTGAGTAAGGTATGAAAGAGAACGAGAGATGGTCCTACAATGAAAGCCAATGAATGGAGAGCCATTTGCTAAGCTATCATTCATGAGGTATTGGTCCCATGCCTGTACAAGCTTGCTCCCAGCTCCACACACTTGTTGCCATTGTGACACACTGGCAGAGAGAAGCCTCTGTAGTCCTGGGGATCAATTCAAACCCTGACAACACCACACTAAACCAGGGTGCCATTTGTTCAGAGGAACCCCCCAAAACCCCATCTGTCAGGGGGCCTCCGAGGCACTTTGTGTCTGTGTGTATGTGTGAATGTGAGTGGGTGGGAAAGTGGGAGTGAGAGAGGAGGTTAATCAAGAGCTGGATGCGGATGGGAGTGGGAGAGCGAGGGAGTGAATGTGTGGTAGGGGAGCACAGTCATTATGCTGATTTTCCTTTTTCTTTCAAGACGTTAGAAGAATACTTTCTTTTACATCCAGGCCATCCTCTGCCACCTATGCTGCCCACTTTTATGCTGCGGCAAGGGTGGTCAGAGGGACAGAAATCTGGGAATCAGGTCAATTATGGATGGTGGCTTGCTGATAAGAGAGAAAGAAAGCGAGCAAGAGAAAGGGAGAGTACCAGGGGAAGGATGTGAGACTGCTGGGACTTTTTCCATCATTTGGTTGAATACTGCTGGGTCACTGCAGCAAGCCGGGCCTGACCCGACCGCCTGTTTTGTCAGATCTGTTGTGACGCTACTAACTAGATCTGTTCTCACACAGACCTCCCCCTTGAGTGCCACATAAACGTTTTTCCTTTTTTTGCG
Organism: Macropodus opercularis; assembly: GCA_030770545.1. Lineage (NCBI taxonomy): Eukaryota > Metazoa > Chordata > Actinopteri > Anabantiformes > Osphronemidae > Macropodus > Macropodus opercularis. Next base: position 11,434,292 of record CM061095.1, read on the forward strand.
CTGTGATACTTCCTCCAGTAACTTCACACGCATCCATGCACACCTGCAAATTCTCAAACCACAGCTTTGTTTTCTATTTGTGTCTGTGCTATTGACGATGCAGAAAAGACACGACAAAGCAGGACAACTATTTGTTCTTTACTTAATTAAGAAACCTGAAGAGTCCCTTTCAAATGCTTCCGTGCGGCAAGGCGCCTCAATGTGCAACTCCTGTTCAGTTCACACATCCGTGGCCCTAAAAACCAACCGGGCACTGTTTCCCACTGACCGCAGTGTTCGATGTGGGTTCATGTTGGTTCTAGCTCACAATGGAACAAGTGCTGACCTCTGGCCTTGGCACTGACCCTTCCTCTTCCAGGGGTTAGGTGCTGAGACAGATGTGGGTAAACTTCCCCATGTGGACAAGAGAATGGGGCCCACTTGTTAAAGGACTCTGTTTTCTCCCTCATCTCAGCGTACGTAAACCTCAAAGTGGAAGGTGGGTCTAATTGGGAAAGGTCTGGATATGGGGTTCAAATAGCAGTGGGCCAGCTGAAGAGTACAATGGATATAAGTGAGGCAATGGGAGAGCCATGAAAAGGGTCTGATACATCACTGCTCCTAATTGGATGTTTGATGTATGAGTATGTGTAATAGAGGCATTTACTAATTGGTGCTCTAATTACATGTCGTTCTCCTGAGCCAAAAATAGCTGCTTTACTTAATCTGGAATATTCATGGATTTATATCATGCACACAGTATTTGGTGATTTTATTTTTTCAATTAAATATGTACTAGGACACATAAGAATAGAGATTAAAAGTCAAACTACAGTCTAAAATAAAGAACAACAGCTGACTGATGAATCCACTATTTGCAGCTTCCTGCTTTTCTGATGTATCACCAGTAGGTGGCACTCAAAGTTTAAAGTATGGGCACTCTGGTATCTATCTATCTATCTATCTATCTATCTATCTATCTATCTATCTATCTATCTATCTATCTATCTATCTATCTATCTATCTATCTATCATTATTTCATGTTGCTTGTTAACTCATCAGAATGAATTAAGCTGAAGAGATGTGATCAGTGTGCTAACTGATCATATATTTAGTATTTGAGCTCCATCTGATCATTGCAAGGAGTAAATCATACTTGTATTAGAGACAAAACACTGATAAGCTCTTCTTGTTCACATCTCTCTGCGCTGGGTAAGTGTGATTACATTTATATTTGCAGTACTTTGAAACTCTTGGATACCAAACAGGCCTTGCAGAGTGCAAGTAAAGCTGAATGTTTCATGTTGGTTGCCCGGGTTATCGCTAATCATTTTGTGGTGAAATGCCAAGCCAGAAATCAGCCGTCTCCTGCTCGATGAGCGCTGCTAATAATTAAAAGCATCAGATGGCTGCGATGCCAGGAAAGAGACGACGGCTGAGAAAGGTAATAACAGGTCATTTAAATCACTTCAAATGGACAGACTGCTTGGTTTCAGGGGAGACCTTGTCTTCGGCCTTTCAGACGTGGCCCAAAAATGTTGAGGGGTGTCAGCCCAGAGCAGCGTTTCTCCCAGTGAGCCAGTGGGAGTACTAGAGTCTGAGTGGCCTGTGTCTGAACCTCTCATTTTTTCCCTGGCCAAAGAGTCATAAATGTCTTGTTCCTATTGTGTGGGAACTCATCTTGGACATTGTCCCTGTGGCTCTGCCCACCAGTAGCCAATAAGTGGAACACGGTCTCCTATCGAGTAGCAGTCTAGCATTCCTGGCATTTTCAGTCGGCTGTCTGGCATAAGGTCGAAAGAGACACCGTCAAGCCGAGAAACCTTGTTATGGTCCCTCTTCTGGATGAGGAGGCAGTGGTTGTCTCCAGGCTGGAATGTCATTGTTTTCCACAGTTCTTTTCAGAGGAAACTAAAACACATTTGTTTTCATCTGATGCGGAAACAAGAAGATCAGATAATTGTGAGTTAATTAATGACTCAAGTTTATCTCTGGTGTCTTCTAACTAATACATATTCTGTAAAGATGGTTTGAGTGTGGTGAACTAATATGTGTTGTGTTTTTTCCAGTGCAGGTTTAGTAGCAGTTTAATTGTCGGTTGTCATTGCTGAGGTTCCTCCCTGCTGCTCCAGATTCTAATTAAATGAGCAGAGAGGAGAGATGGTGCAGCATGAATTACAGTGGATGAATGAGGCGGGTTCCTGGAGGGCAGGAGATGAGCCTGATGCTCAGAGAAGGCATCTGTCTAATCAACACTCCAGTGTGACTTCTAGTTTCATTATGAACTCCCCAGAAATCCAAGGGCTTTTGGGTCAGCATGATGACGGCTGTGACAGCAGTGCACAACGACACACTGCATTTTTGCGTTTTTTCAAGTTTTCTTCACTATGCTTTCTATCTGGTGTTAAATGGTTGTGCAACAAAACATTTAAAGCACTGACTGAGTAAATTCAGTGAGTAAATTCTGTGCAGCTGTTTTTCCCATAGGTAAAATCTGCAGCATCGTGAGGCTGCTGTTGTAGCTAAATGCTAACGCTAACATACTGATGTTAACTAATGAGATCCTGCATTAGCGAGTCCTAACTAAAGACAAGGAATACAAGCAGATGGACATGAACAGATCCCTTGTTTGGTCAAGTTCATCTGGAGGTAAAATAATAATTATCCCAAATGAGTGAACATCCCAAAATTCTCCAGACCAACATTGTCTGACCCACACACACACACACACACACACACACACACACACACACACACACACACACACACACACACACACACATACAGATGCTGTGCTGCAAGAGATTACTGATATTTCAGGTGTGGCTGTTTTGTGTAGTGGTTTCTTTGTAATGTTTTTCAGTTAAGTTGACGACTACAGTCTTATTGTAATGTCTAAAATAATTTGCAATAAAGTATCTGTTGGTTCCATAAATCTTCTTTGGGGCCCACACAGCTTCTAGTTACAATAATTTAGTCCTGTCATCTTGCATTTGTGGAGTGTGTGTCTGACTACTATCAACAGATCCTTTTGGTTGTAAATGTGGGGAAAGTTGATGAGGGACATTTACTCTTACTTGCGGTCATAAAATAAAGTGTTAATGGCAAACAGCATGTGCAGTGTGTGGGTGAACCCTGAGGCCCAGTGCTTTACCGCTCTAGATTTAAAGTCTCGTTACTGAGAGATTATTAGATTTAATCTAATAAAGAAGAGCGTGAAGTTCCGATCACCCTGAAGGCCTCAAGAGTCTTTTGAAACAGTAGGGGAATTCATCCAGGTCGGCCATATGCTGCCTCCTCCGTGGCTCTTCTGTGAGGGGGGAGAGGTGTAGCTAATTCTAAAGCGAAGACCATTCAAACATCACCTGAGGCTCTTAGCTGGCAGGTAGCGCCTCAGCCAGCACCCAGACACACAGAGCAGCCCCGTGTGTCATGAATGTGATGGAGGAGGGTGAGCTTTGCCTCGGGGCAGGTGATGGCAGGACAGCCGCGGAGCACTGAGGTTGCTGAGACGGACCATCACGGGAGCCCTTTGAACTGCAGGCTGCAGGTGGAATGCGCTTAGTCAGCAGGTCGCTGTTTTCATCCTTCTTAAGGGGTGAGCCTGGAGAGTCAAGCTAATGCTAATTGTCCCTGATGTGGTGGTCCGTGACTGAGATTTACCAGTCATCATGACCAATCCATTGTCCAGATCCAAGCACCAGCAAACCAGGCTCTTTGATCTGACAAACAAGACGCTCACTTTAAGCATGGACTTGTTTTCCAAAGTTTTCAGAAAATTGTCCAAAAAAAATCTGATTTAAGAGAAATGCATTTAAAGCGGAATAAAATAATCACCATCCGCGTCTACTGGTTCGCTGTTCAAGTCCCAGAGATGACCCAGTGGGGTGTCTTTCACCTGACAGGACCCAGGACCTGAAGCAGGACGCAGCCTGAGGGCCGCAGCTGCTGTTGTTAGTCGCTGAATAAAGCCACCATGTCCACAAATTTACACACAAACGCAAATTTAAGGCCATTTCATAAAAGTAATGTTAATGTGAGTTCTTAAACAAGTGAGTGTTGTCTTGGATGGAGCTTTTATAAAAAACACCACATTCCTTTTTGATTATATGACATTTCTTGCTGGATGCAGCCTGAGTGGCTGGAGCCACACGACCCAGGAGACTGAACTACTCCTGTAGTGGAATCTCTTTGTGCCTCCCCAGACTCAGACCCTCTAACCACAGGGGCTCGACACCATCGTACGCTGGTGTGTCTGTATTACATACAACCTCACCCCCGTCCCAGTAAATCAGACAAGTAGCCCTAGAGTCTTATTCACAACAAATAGCTTTACCCAAAACAAGGGTGAGATATGAGGGTTCAGTCAGCAGCCGATGAGATTTACATAATATGACTAGACTTCTAAGAAAACATACACAAAAAGTTTACAGCCTGTTTATATTGCAGTGATAGCATCACCAACACAACACTAGCAGAGAAAGCATCTCTTTCTACTTTAATGAGAGGAGTGAAAAGGTTTCTTGGAGAGACGTTTGCATCTGCTCAGGGAGCAATTAAGCAGATTAAGCTGGTTCAACTCAGACCCGCTGGAGCATATACTGTGTATGTGATGGTGCCGTGCGCTGGACACTGTGCTGCAGCAGGTCTGTCACCAGTTTGTGTCACACTGCTGGTCACAGCAAACAGATCAAGGCCTCGGCCCTGAGGACCCCTGTTAGCCCCCGGCCAGGCTCCAGGTGGGCGCTGCTAATGAGCCCCCAGCTGTAACTCCTGCATGGGCCTCCTTTTCCAAGTATTGAGGGGGGGGGGGCAAAGAGAGGGGCAGCGTGGGTCTGGTGGCTGGATGGGTCGGCACCAGGCATGGGGCACGGAGAAAACGTGGGAGGTGAAAATCAAACTTTATTAATGGCGCATTTTTACTGTATAGGAGTGTGGGAAGACTGAGAGTGAGGGCCAAGTAAGGAAAAGGGCTGTGCCACATGGTGCATTATGAAACAGAAGACTATTTGTGCTCTTTGATCTGAGTTTATTGTAATTGACTACACAGTGGTCTACTTGTTTCTGGTGAATGGGCCAGGCGGTAGGTTCCCTTTGCCTTTACAGTGTGAGGTATTCCAGAGTAAACAGCCCCTCCTCCAGCCGCGATGTGATACATGTGAAAGAGAGTGACTAATGGGAGTGTTTGTCTGATGCTGCCAGCCTCTGCTTTTGTTTCCTGATCTTTTGATGTGATTAATTCATAGCGATTTCAAAGACAAATGGTCTTCTCTGCCATGTTTGACCCAAACCAAAAGTTAAAGGGAGTGGACGTACTGTGAGGTGTCTGTATCTCCACATCAGAGGGAAAGGGAAGGGCGGCGATGTTTGGGCTCTACAGAGCACTTTGATGACAGGATAATGTTTGAGGTGACCACAAACATGGAAACACCACAAGCCTTTGGCCCTTGGTTCAAGCATAATCTAGGCTGTATACAGATGAGTTTAGCAATGTAGAACATTTATAATAAGTGTCTTTACTATATTCAAATATATTCTATTATTCTGTACTGTGAATATAAAAGGGATTCAAGTGTTTCCGCTGTACAAGAATGTGCTGAGCTCAGTGTCACGAGGTGAAGGATCCATCTCTGCATGTTGCAAAGTCAGCATTGACCTCAACATGGTGTCTTTAGCTAAAAACCCCGTGAGCACACACAGTACTGAGGAATAGCAGGCAAAGTTGGGGTGAAGCTGAAGAAACGGCTTAATTGAGTTTGCCTGCTGCATATGATCTGATGATGAAAGAGGCAGAGAAAATGTGATGTATTCGTATGAGAACAATTTTAACCAGTTAAATTGATGAGTTATTAAAGTTGATATGAGCTTAATAATAAAGTCATTCCCAGCCACCTCGTCCATGAGCGTGTGAGCTCGAGAATGGGCAACGTTTTGGGCTTTTTTTTCTTTTTTGGTTGTCTAAGCTCTTTTATTGGTGAGCTGGTTTTACTGGGGCACCATTTTTGAGCGTGGTGGGTCTCCTGCGGTGCTGGTCAGTCAGAGTGGAATACTCCTGTTTATGGGTTCACACCAGCGCCATAATGGGCCCTTTGTCGCCCCAGAGCAGGGTCATCTCGCTCTTCCACTGGCCAATAAATGTCCACATTCTCCACCTTTCTTATGATTTTGCTTGGCTCATGGGCACCAAACAAAAGTGCAAAGACTTGAATTATTCAGGGGTAAATGAATAAAGGATTAATTTGCATTGATTTTGCTCAACAACAAAAGGAGTCATTTTTTGTCCAGAAGAACTAGAAAGCAAAGCATTTCTTCAACCAACAAAATTGAACAAAAAGATCAATGGCACCTTTTAATGGCCATCATGGAGGGAAATCTCAAAATTGGTGCTTTGTTGCATTAGTTTGAGAAAATTTTCCACTTGGTCTGTAGACGCAGATTGACGTTGACTTTTGTGTGGAATCTACGTCAAACATCAAGAGGGACATCAATCTGAAGTTGGATAATTTTGTCTGTGAAGGTCTGACGAGCTGCTTTATAAATCCGAGCTGACTGAGGAGTCTGTTTGTTAATGCAGTGACTAATGTGTCTTTTTCTGTTTAGTGTTCGCCTGTTTGGCTTGTTTAACGGCATTCACCACAGTCTGTGAAAACTCCTTTTGCCCTTTCATGTGTGTTTGGTTTGGTTGGAATGGATTAGACACAAGCTCAATTTGAACCAAAAGAATAAAAAAGAAGATTTTCTGCCTGTTTTTTCTGTGTGTTTGTTGATTCTTTGCAGCCATGTCCACATTTGGTTTCAAGGAAAAAGCTTCAACTGCATGAAATGCTGATAGTTTACTAAACTAATTCAACTGTTTCTGAATGAGCAAATCTGGCCTGTGAACATGTCAAAGCATTGTTAACATCTCCGAATCCAACAAAACCACTGAGAGCAGCCTCACATCACCTGTTTGAATTGACTGTGGCACAAAATGACTTCAATGGCTGCTGCTGAAGGCTCAAACTACAATTTGCATCATCATCAAAACTGATGTATACACCTTTGATGTCTTTAAATATGTGTCTTTGTTAAGACCTCCCCTCCCTGATAAAATGGAAAATCTGATGTACATAAAGTAGTCAAGAGAAATGATCGCTGAAAATCAAGGTCGGCTGAAAAAAATGTGTTGCAGTGTGTTTGTAGTATTTTGTGCCTTCTTCGTTTGATCCTTTGTCTTCGCAGTGCCCACCCTCTGTTTTAAATCCCACAACTTGTATGCGGAGGGATGAGGGGGTTGCCAGTCCCGTGGAGAGCAACCTTGTTCAGAAGTGGCCAAGACGAGCATATCTGTCATAGCACATTCCTCTGTGAAGCTATGATATGAATGAAGTGCTGTGGTGAGCCCAAGCTGCAAGCGTGGAGCTCAAAGGGCTCCTGAAATGCTGTAATATAATTATGTGGACAGTCCCTCAGATCCATTAGCTTGAAATTGTTCTACAGGCCCCCATTCAGTCAGTGGACTTCCATGAGTAGTCTGAGGGGGCTCTGAAGTCATCTAAAAAGACCTCCTCTGTATTCATTGTGCTCATTGTCTTTGTAAGGCTGTTATTAGAGGAGGAATCAAGTTACAGCACAGCACTGGTGAGAACCCCAGAGCTCTTACAGTTGTAGGGGTTTTTATCTGTGCTTATTAATTAAATCAAATTTAACTGATTTGCCTGTCAGACTGAGAGTGCCCCCGTCTTCTGCCTCCTTTTAGTAATACATTTAGTAAATGTGTGAATCTTTTTGAGTTCTTTATAAACCAGTACAATATTTCAATTAATGATGTTAAATGTCACTTTTCACAATTATTAAGCAGAACATGGTATTTATGGCTCAAAACAATAAATGAATAAGGTTTGATCTAAGGCAAAATACTACGTTTGCAATCTCCTTATTTGAAGATTTTCCTATTTTTTACTAAAATAATTGATCTTAAGTGTAATTTGTTAATTTGTTTTAATTCTCTTGTGTCTAACATGCAAATCTTGCAAAATGTAATGAAATTGCATTAATTCCCTTAAAAACTATTTAACAAGTTGGCCGTGAAAACTCTTCTCTCGGCCAACAAGTGTCCGCGTACAAGTGGAGATTGCATTAGCCATGTAGTTCACAAAACATCCCTCAAACATTTATTTAGGAATCAAATTAAAGGTTCCAGCGATTTCCAAAATTTGATTTAGCGCTTTGTGTTTACCTAATCTCTGGCATTCACGCGGACACCAGTGGAAATGTACAGATGCGTCACTGCACAACTTTAAAGGCCTTTCCCATGTATTGCAGTCTAGTGACCCATTCTAAATAACCTATATCATTGGGGAACTGTGGTTTATAAAGGAGTCCATTGGGACCTCTGCTGAAAAGGGTTTTTTTGGTGGAAGCCTAGATGAAAAGTGCAAAGAGTAGGATAAAGAAAAAGTATAGGAGATGTCAGGACGCCTTTGGAAGGAAAACAAACTGCAGAGACCAATGTGAGTTGACTTAATCTGATTAGACTAACCTCATCAACAGCCCACTTAAAAGGGAGAAGAAAGCCCTGAATTGGGGTGAGAAGCAAGAGAAAAGGGTCTCTCTCTGTTCAGAAAGCCAAAGAGGCTCTGTGAATACACCACATTGTACTGGACATGCTGGTCTGCAGATGGCAAAATGACAACACACTGCTTGAAAAGTGAGGCAAATATAATTGATCTCAGGGTTTTTTTTGCAGGTATGAAAACAGTCAAGCAGTAATGAGATTAAGGAAGAATAAAGTGCCAGGCCATGAAAAATACCACTTTCCCTCACGTTTGTGGTGCAAACATGCAGCTTTGAAGCCTTTGACTGAAAGCCTCCACCCCTGTAATGCCATGAGAAATATTTCCAAATTCATATTAATTTATTCAAATTCTAACCTCTTATAAAGCACCCTGCAGCTCTGGTAATACATCAAACGCTGAATAGTTGAACAAGAAAATAGCTGATTTAATACCAACACAATTGATGGGTGTAAAAAAACATTAATACATCTGGCCACTCCCAAATTTAAGAAATCCCTAGCAACAGCGCCCATGAAGTAGCTCGTCCAGGCATGGGAAAATTCCTTCAGATCTTTTGCCAATGTGTGTGAGGAGAGAGCACATAGTTTTAAACAAATACGTGTTAGCCTTAATTTAATATTTAGTTTAATGAGATTCTTTAATGAGCCATCAGCCCCGTGTTTTTGGCATTCGGTGAATCCCGCTGCTTTAGGTGGGGGGTGAACGCAGCAGCCACAGGTGTCCTTTCACTCTGCAGCTTAGATCTGCTGGTGCTGGGATTGTGGCTCTACTTGCTGCTGACGCCTCGCAGCACTAACTAGTACTAGCAGGACCTCTGAAGTCCTGCTGTCATCTGTGCTTTGGGAACAGGACAACAAGTGATTGGGTCCTGATCACCATCTTGGAAGAAGCGTTCACATATTTTGACAAATGCTATTTGACTTATCACAAGTTCAATAAAGCAGCAAAACCATTTAACCTAATATAGATACAAATGATATACATAAACACTTAAAAACGACATATTGTTTTATTGTCTGCTTGTGTTGTCATGCAAGCAGCATTTTGCTTTTGTATCTATTGCAGGCGATGCTAATCGAGGTATTTTGTATCTAATATCTTAAAATAAAGCTGCAATGCAGTAAAAAATTATAAACTTTCCTGGTGCAGAGGATGTAAAATGGGGCATAAGCAGTTCTTGGGTGAATGTCCCTAATTATTATTATTATTTATTTATTTTTATTATTATTATTTGTCTACTTTGTGTGACAAAAAAAATGATGCACTGATGAACAAGCTTTGCTACTTCAGTTACAAATTTCATAAAGGCTGACATTAGGCCCTTATTTTGTGCCTTTGCTGTTGTTCATGTTTCACAGTGGAAGCCACCCAGACACTTTGAGACAGTTCAGAGTTGGGGATTCATCGTGGTAAATACACCTACTAGCTCTTGATTGGGGACTGTGTATAAAGGGATTGCCCGGCGACACCAGCTAATACAGATATAATTGACTCTCCTTTTGCATTCTGCACATGGATTTGGAGAAGAGCGCAGGCTTATTGTACAACAACAAATTAAGCAGGCAGCAGTCAAAGGGAGCTGCTGAGCATTCACCAGGCCTGGACAACAGACTACTGAACTCTGCTAAATCTGCAAACACAGCTTGTCCCTCCTTTGGGGCCCTTTCATCTCCCCCGACATCTCCCCTACCTCATAAAGCCAAGTCAGAAGGAAACTTCTTCAGGCTCTTTTCTGGTGAACGTATATCTGTTCTCTACATTCTTCGGATCAGCAACGTCGGCACCAGCTTTAATGATGCTCTAATGATGGAGTCATTCAAAAACTCTCTTTCAGTTGAAGGGGAATTCTTGTTCTCTTTGTTGTCTGAGCCGAGATCTTTGAAATGCAGGAATGGAGAGGGGGAATTATTGACGGATCGGGTTTGAAATACCAAGAGTTGTTCGACTTTGTTGTTCTGACTTCAGATCAGGCTCAACAGGTGCTGCTCCACCTACACTGAATTATTGAGCCAAACTCCCGTTAACCCCGCTGCCGCAGAGAGCGGTTGTGTAATCTGTGCGGAATTAGATCTGCATCATTTGGGTCAATCCGAAAGCAAATAAGAGCGATGTGAGCCCGAGCACACACAGCTGGCCCTTGAGACTCCGAATCCTGAGTAAACAAGTGTCCAGCATGCCTCAGCACAGCTCACCCATGGAGAGACATGAGCCAGTGAACAATGACTGATACTCCACCAGAGACTGGACTGAAGCAGGGCTTAACACAATTTTATTACATTTGGCCTGTTTCAATAGACCAGCAGCCAGAAGACACTTACTGATTTTGTCGTGGAATTACTGACATCTACGCCACCTTAGAGTCTGCAGCGCCGCTATTGTTGCAGTACAGACTCTGATTGAAGTTGTAATTTGTCTCATAGCTGCACATTCATGACGAGTGAACAGTGACCATTACACTTTAATCTTCAGTGTATTTTATCTCATGCCAGACCCATTTACTATGTTTTCAATTATGCTTTTGTGCTTTAGGTTTAATTTAGTTTTTTTTTATATGTAGTTGTTTTGTTTTCACTAACTAACTAGTCTGTGATCTTCAAACTGGCTTAAGTTACCACAGTTTTTTATTACAGTTAATGTGACACTGAAGAAAACACACTTAAGTTTCAATTTTAGCGCTTTCTATTTTTATACACATCAAGTCCCACTGTGTATGAACAGTGTATTTAAATGTGTAGTTGTGTGTAAAACAAAAAAGAAATGTTATACTGCATTACAAATGAAAACCAAAATGTTTAATGCCATTTATTTTTTTACTTACTTTACTTGAATTCTCTTATCTCTAGAGGCAAATGTTGTATTAATGCTCCCCTACATTTAAATGATTAATGTATTTTCATTAATTGATGAAAACTGAATAAATACACAAGGATATGCATAAGACAGTCCAGTCCAATAATAAATTCTACTTCTGTACTATTACTTTAGCACCAGTTTAACTGCAGCACTTTAGAGTATGTCTACTTTTACTGTTAGTTGTGGTTTTCTCACTTTTCCTTGTGAAGACTGGCTTCCCATTTAAATATGGACGCAGATGTGCCACCTTGTGGTAATTGTGAAAACAATCTTTCCTTTGCTTTCCATCAAAGGAATAAACGTTTTATGGCTCGTTTATTGAAACGACCAAAAACATGTTAAATTATTAAAACCTTAATAATGTAAAGATTAACCTGTAAAACATAACGAAAATTATTTGGTTGCTACTAGTGAGTCATTGTATGTAAATCATACACAAAATTCTTAACAAATGATGGTTGGATTACACTGAGATTACAGGTAGGGTATGTTTAAATTGAGTTGTGAAGACATTTATTACTGTCACAGGGGCCGATTTACTGGAAAAAATGACTGAGATCCATCATTTTTTATTGGTTCACTTCTGTAACAGAGTCACTAGATGGCGCTCTATTCCTTCTAACACCACGTCTTATTCCCACTTCACAATTCTGGGGGAAAGTGAGATTTTGATGGTTACATATGCATGGAATGCTTCCTAAAATCAATTCCGTCACATTCAGTATCTTATTAGTTGAACATATTTTGACATGAAGTGATTTTGTTATTGTTGCATAACACTGTGATTCTCCTGAGATTTTGCTCTGAAAATTTTGAAACAGAGATTTATGTGTAAATTAGGCGGCATGATTTTGCAACTGTGATGTTGCCTTTTTATGGGAAATGAACTGTGGCTTGTTTCTCATGCAGAGTAAATGCCAAGCAACCTATTCTATTCTATTCTATTCTATTCTATTCTATTCTATTCTATTCTATTCTATTCTATTCTATTCTATTCTAGTTCAAAATAATGTTTAGGCTTAACATTATACCCTTCTTGGTCTTCAGGCTGTAATCTGCAAGTTTTGGCACGTGCTCTGCATAGACCGGGGAAGACTGTGCGCGTATGGCACGCGGACAGATGTGCCCCCTCTCCTCCTCCTATTCTACTTTGAGCTGCTCCCGCGCCGGAATGATTGACACAGAGCTGTTCACACAGCCAATCAGAGAACGCCCTGGCTCATTTGCATAAAGTGGCCACACGCCATTGGCTTGGTGCGTGCTGCTGCAAACCGCCTCGCGTGCCTTTACAGCTCCTTGGTGGTGCGCAAGACTCTTAAAAATAGATCGGTGTTTGTGTTTGTGTATGTGCATCTGTTTTTATGTTTGCCCGAGACGACGCTGTAAATAAGCAGATAAAACCTACTCGATGGCATAGCAGCAGACATCACACATTGAAAAGCGGCCACAACATTACAGGAAGCTAGCGTCAGTAAATACGCTGAGTTTATTTGGGGTATTGGCACTTTGCACGTTCCACTACGTCACTGACACAGATTTATTGGAACACGTTGCAGCCATAAAAGTGTGCATTTTTAAAATAACGCAAAAACGCGGCGTCAACTCTAGGTTAAGGGTTTTATCAGCACAAACGCATGTCAGTGGTACATTTCTGAAGCGAGCGTCCTCCCTGCTCCCACACTGCCCCACACCCCTTATCGCTTCACGGCCCGAGCGCCGCTGCTCGCTCCGCTTTGTTGTTTGTCCCTACAGGGCTGATTGAGCAGCGCGTGACTGACGGCCCGCGGGGGTGTTGTCCAATCAGCGGTCTGCCCCGCGCCCAGTGGGTGAGTCCTCTCTGCGATTGGCTGAGGCGAGTGTGGGAAAGAATGCAGAGAAGGTTTCACACGAACTGGGAGCACGCGAGCCGTGTATAAGTAGCGCAGCGGCGTGTGTCGGCGGCAGAAGCGGAGACTCGCCTCGCACGTTCCTACGGTCACATGACATCCAAGTGATAACAAGCTGGGAGCCGACTGTCGGGCATCGTTGTGTCTTCAGCAGCTTCGCACAGAGTTTTTGAGACAACTACAAGTTTTTCTTCTGCCGCGCACTCGCGGAAGGGATTTAATTCTGTTTGTGCACGTTGCCCTGGTCTGAGCGACAATGCCAGCTGATACTATGGAGAAGCAGACGGCATCTCCTATTGCCGGCGCCCCTGCAAACGGAACACACACACCGGACAAACCAAAGAACGCCAGCGAGCACAGAAAGGTGAGAGTCTGAAAGTTCCACGCGAGGGTCTCTCGCGGCTTCAGCGCATTTTAAACAGCCGAGCTCGTTGTATCTGCAGGTCGACTTCTCTGTCTGGGAATGCACATTTATGCAGAACTGTTTGTTTTTTGCAGTCATCTAAACCCATCATGGAAAAACGCCGCAGGGCAAGAATTAATGAGAGCCTCGGACAACTCAAGACACTCATCCTGGACGCGCTCAAAAAAGATGTAAGTCACTTCAGTTTATTTAGCATGTGTCTAATTTGTCTTTATGTGGGTTGTAATGTTTTAGATGAACACTGGATACAGGTTTAACTCATCGTGTTGTGTCCTACAGAGCTCCAGACACTCCAAGTTGGAAAAGGCAGACATCCTGGAAATGACAGTGAAGCACCTGAGGAACCTGCAGCGCGTACAGATGAGCGGTAAGTGTACTTACTCCAATAAGTTGTAAAGACTCTGAAGTTACTTTCGAGATGTCGAAAGAGTCATAATGTCACGACTAAGTCGCTCATACGTGTCTTCTGTTTTCCCCAGCAGCGCTCTCAGCTGACGCCACCGTTCTGAGCAAATACAGAGCCGGTTTCAACGAGTGCATGAACGAGGTCACCCGCTTCCTCTCCACCTCAGAGGGGGTGAACACGGAGGTGAGGTCGAGGCTCCTCAACCACCTGTCCAGCTGCATGAACCAGATGATGTCCATGAACTACCAGCAGGCCCCGTCCCAGCAGACGCACCTGGCTCAACCCCTCCACGTGCAGCTTCCGTCCACTCTGCCCATCAGCGGGGCAGCCATGGGCTCCAAACTCAGTCCTGCCGAGGCCGTCTCCCCAAAGGTCTTTGGCGGCTTCCAGCTGGTTCCTGCGACCGATGGACAGTTTGCTTTTTTGATCCCAAACCCAGCGTTTGCCTCCTCCACGGCCCCTGTCATCCCTCTGTACGCAAACGCAGGAGTTCCTGTCACGGTTAACGCCAGTCCCGTGCACGGCAGCTCGGCACCGCCTGCGGCGTCTCCGGTGCACGGCATGACATCCTTCTCTGGGGGGTCCCAGGCGGTCAGCCCCGTGGGAGTCAGCACCGGCTCGGAGGGCAGCGAGCCTGTGTGGCGGCCCTGGTAGTTTAACGGACTAGAGACTCGTGTGAAAGCAGTTTGCGTTACTTTTCAAATGTCGACATTTAACACGAGCACAGTGGTGCTGACGGGGTTTACTCTGTGACTTTCCTGCTACGAGACGGTAACTATCACCCATAACGTAGCAGTCTTCGTGGTTTCGTTTTATGGAACAGTGGTTGCCTTAAATGGCACGTTTTTATAGTTTATTGTTGAATCCAATATTTGGATGTCAGTGATAAATATGCTGTACATGCAGAAGATTCATAGGATTTTTTGTGATGAAGTACTTTTTATGAAAAGGTTTTAGTTTTGTACAGAGCTGTTATTGATTGATATACCAAAGCTGTGTTTTATATTGTTTTTTTCGCTTTGTGTTGAGACTAAAAACAGAAGCTGGGTCAACACCTATTGTTTTAATAAATACATTTAAAAATTACTTTAATGTTTCAGACTGTTTCTATCACGTCCACGTTACTTTGTTATACTTTGTTAACATTAGCTCGGTCTGTATTCATTTGGTGGGTGCGTAAAAGTTACATTTCATGGGTGAAAGTCACTCTGACCCACTGGGGGCAAGTTACAGAATGTAACTTAAAGTAGACCAAAACGAAGCTGCAACGTATCGACGATGATCCCAAAATGAAGCTCAGCATTAGTCAATCTATCAAATTTAAGTGGCCACCTTGTCACCAGTTTGGCGGGAGGAGGCCTTTACATCTGTCTCAGCGGAGAATAGTCCAGCGAACAATGCGGGTGTATTTTTCTATTGCTGTAAAGGTAATTAAAAGTTTGAAAAGACTCTCATCCTGTATGCAGCGGGAGCTTTAAGAAGCCTTAAACCCTATTCATGAGCCTGGGAAATGCGCTCAGGGGTTAATGTCACTAACAGATTGCCTCAGTGAAAGGAGAATATGGACGGATCCGCGCTTCCTTTTGTGTTGCAATTGTTCAGCGGCCTGCTACTCATAGCGGGCCTGTACCTCAAATGACTTGGTTATATTGAGGAATGACTGCTGAGCTCATCGGAAACGAGGAAAGAAAATAAACCCACTGCAAACACGTGAGCCCCCTTGTTATTTTTATGTAGTATGTGGTCTACATCTGGACAGGTGCTGTCGTCCCTTCGTGTCTCAGAGGTCTCCGTGTCTTTCCCTCTCCCCCGAGTCTCTTTATCCCCGGGTGTAAAACAATCTCGCCCCTGTGCGTCGGGCAGCGTGGCGCTAGCCGTGTGTCAGCCACTTGCAGTCAGCAGGCCCCTTTCCTCCAGCTTGGGTTTCAACCTGGCGACCGCCGGTCAAACCCCTCAACTTTTCAGCAGCTGTGGGTGTGCATGGCAGCTACGGGCCAGCAGCCGCGTTGGAAATGAAAGAGGGGCGCGTTGTTTCCTCAAAACACGCAGAAAGCAGAAATGCCACCTCTTGCTCAAATAAGAGGCGACCTAAGGATGGAAATACTTACGTGTAGACAGTGAAGTCAGCGGTTTTAATAGCAACACAAGAGTCACAATGGCTATGTGAAAAAACTGACATCACATTATTTACGCATCAGTGTAAAAGACAAAACATCCAAATAAACACTTCTCACTGCAGTTTGCCTACGTGCCGCGTCATGGGAGCTGTGCACTGATAACATGCAGACTGGCGATAATAATCTTTAACAGTTGGACCTTCTTATACATTCCCGTAGTTGCGTTCTCGGTTTCACCCTGTCTGGTGCCTGTGCCCTGCAGATGACACCCTCGGTAAACGACAGACTGAAAACCCCACTAGTGACGTTCAAGCAACTTCCTCCTGCGAGGAGGCAAACTGAAAACTCCAGTTGGCAGCGTGTGTGGGTTCTGCGGTTGTTCCTACTGCCTTCGTGTCTGAGTTAATAGTTCAGAGATGCTTTTGTGTAGCTGAGGTCGTGAGAACCGAGCGAACTAGTCTGCCTGCGGCCGGGCACAGCGCCAGTCAGTAAATCCCCGCTGGCAGGACGGGTCGTGCAGCCGCACAGCGGAGGTGAGGAGGCGAACGCACACGCGTGGGGAGCTCGGATCCAGCGGTAAATGCTCTATTTTTAAATCTGACGAAAGTTGCTGCGTCTGCTCTGTGGTCCGCTCGGGTTGAGAAATAGGTATGGATGTAAAAAAAAAAAAAAAAACCCCGAAGCAGAAACACACGCGTCGTATGTTGGACATGTGTAACAAATATGAGCAGGCTTCATGTCTGGGATGTCGCTTGGCAGACGTGAAAGAGGTTCACATCCAGATGTGGGACCCTCGCTTCTTCATCACTGGCTGCGTTGCTCTACACTAAACCAGGTGCAGGCTCAGAAACTGACGTTTTAGTGACATTTAAGTGATCAGTATGTAAAACGAAACAGGCGGGAATCCCTCTTTGGTGATGAAAAGGATTCCTATGGAGGGCTGGCTGTCCCTCGGGGATCTGCACCATCACGTCCCTTGGGAGAAGTCGCTATTGATGGGGGTAGGGGTCATCAGAGGAGCCACAAATTATCATTCTCATTAGCGACTGAATAGAGGAGCGAGCGCACAACGTTGCCGCCAAACGTGTAACATCACCTTTCCCTCCAAATTCACAATCGCTATTGTTGGATCAGGGCTGGTTTAGTTAGAACTTAACTGCAGCTTCAGCTACAGCTGATTTTCCTGTGTGTTCCATGGAACAGTGGCAGGACATAAAGGGCCCGGATCTAGGTTTGTAATTCAACATCAGTACAGGTTTCTGAACTGTTATAATTATAAATTCTTTTTCTGAAGACGTGTGTCAGGTATCAACAGATTATTTGTTGTCTGAATGGGCCTTACAAGAAATGTGTCCTTAATGTAAACAGGAATGCTTTGCACCAACACACATAATCCAATGGTTTCATGGTTAGTTCCTCCTCATTGTTGTAAGCTGTAACCCTACACTCACTTCCATTTTACAGATTGCTTTTCTCAGAGGATACTGTACACAGGCAGACAGACAGACAGACAGTCTTTCAGTCTTTCAAGCAGCACCTCGCTGCAAACACAAATGCTGTTCGCTCTGGGATCTTCAGCAGTTGCTTTCTGAATGAATATACAGGAAACTGCCTCTGACTTTCTCATGGATGTCAGAATATACTTTATTTCCTCCTCGATATGAAGACGGTGCAGTTAGAGCGATAAACATGCCTTTGGCAACTGAAAAGTGGGGCAACAGGCACAGAGTTCGTACGCGTGTACTGGACACTCCTCCTTGCACCTGTTTATGTGAGATATCTGTGATGGGGGGGAGGTGGACGAGGACACTGACAGGCTCAGAGACGAGGGGACTTGATAACGAGAAGGGGGCAAAACTTTAGAAAGTAAACACACAATCGATCCAGCAGTGACATGTGTGCTGGTGTTTGATTTGAACTTATTTCTCAGTGTCACCTCACACTTGACCCCTTGACACCCTATTGAGAGGTGTTTATTTTCTATGCTGTAGCCATACTTGCCTTCCCCTTCCCAACGCCCACTCGTTTTTGGCGTACTCCAAGCTTCTATCCACTCTCTGTATTTATAGCAACGAACCGCTTATCCCTGAACTGGCTGTGAGGTGTTGGGTGTGTGCGGATGGAGAAGGTGGGCAGACGCAATAGGATGCGTCAAGACGGATCAAATATCACAGGATCCGGGTGCCGTGTGGGCTCCACTGATCCTTACTGCTTGTCTACAGGATGTATTTCTTAGGCCAGGTTTGGCTTTTCAGCAGCTTCTCCAGTTTCAAGGCACGTAGGCTGGGGCTTATAGTCTTAGCAACTGGTGCAGATTCCTCAAGAGAAAGTAAAGCGTCCTGTTGACAGGGCTACAGGTCACGCTGGACTCCTAGGTGGCCTCGAAGGAACCCTGCATTCACATTGGACACATTTATTATCTATTGAGGGGTCGTCCCTGTCTTTGCCTCTGAGCTTTGGCAGCTGCTGCTCTATTTTAGCTCTGGTTCAGAGTTCAGCAGCACTAGAAATACGTAACTAATGATGTCCTAATGTTGAGGATGTGGAGATAAAACAGCTCATAGATGTAATGATATTGTTGTCCCGCAGCTAAAAGAGCATTTATTTCACTAATCTCAGTTCAATGTGATGATAATAAAATGTTTCCATTTATGGTTACTATAAATAAAGGTAATTAACGAGGCTGGACATGTGTTTTAAGTACGTTTTGCATAATATATTAATAGTGGGAAGAACTTTCATCTTATTTTTAATTACATCAATCTCACAACATGCTGGTTGATATAACCACTCATTGCCAAATTACTATAAAACTGACTCAATATCGCCACCTAGTGTTTGAAAGCTCCCAGGACAGCAGCGAATGTGTGCGTGTGTCTCACCACATGCTCAGAGTTGTCCCCAGTCTGACACTTGAGATCATGGTGTTCAGTGATCACTGACTCATGAATCTTTTTGAGATGCCACCGTCTGAGTGTGTTGTTTGTGTGTGTGAGTGTATTATCTTCTTCCTGTGTGTGTGTGTCTGATTTTTAGTTCTACACTTACTGTTAGGTTATTATAAACACATATAATAAATTTGAACCGTAAAGGTCCCTCTAGTCTTAAGTATTCTTTTCTTTCATGTCCATGACTTTCTCTCTCTTTGGCAATCGCTGTAATCTCTGTCTCAGTGATTCAATTTTTTGTGTGTTTCACTTTTGCAAAGCAACAAAAAATCTGACTGTTGGCATATGACTAAAGTTTACCACCCCTATCTACAAGCTTTAGTTCCAGTGTAAAAATGTCGAAGCGATTTTCAGCTGATATTTTCTACTCATCTGTGTATCAGTCATGATGAACAGAGACCGATGAGGCTACTTGGGTGAGTAGTGAGCAGCTATGACTAAAACTCCAGACAAGCTCACATTTACGTTTGTCAGCCTTTTAATCTCTTTCTCTTCATGTCACAAAACTTGAAAATGAGATCTTCCCATGACAGCGATAGAAGCTTAAGCAAACGCTAAGTCTGTTTGTGTCATCTAGCAAATTAACCACATACAGGAATGTTTGACAGAAGGATGCTCTACTTTAGGAGGTGATGAAAAGCTTTCTTTTCTGACCACTTATCCCACTGTGCTGAGACCTAAGCTAGGTGTCGACAGCAGCTCTGTTGCAAAAGCATTACCGCTTTAGCACTGGGGGGGGGGGGGGGGGGGGTATTGTCCCCTAAACAGGATGTCCTGGTGTCTGGTCCCATCTCATATGGCCTGTCCTTTGTGTGTCGGGCTGTGGACATTGGGGCCAATCCCTAAAGCAGATGTGACCAGGATTTGAAAAGGTGCCGTCACCTTTTTTACAACGTTGACCTCACGCTTCCCTCTCCATGCCAGTAAACCACCGTGTTTTCTTCCTCTCCAGATCCTGAAGTTTCCCCACGTAAAGATGTGGATGGAAAACGCCAGGCAGATAGCGAAAACTGCAGCGCATCGGTGTGTGCGTGTGCCTTGGCACTGTGTGTGGTAGGGTGGTAGGGAGCTGGAGGCATGAGGTGAGCTCGCGTCTTTTTTCTCCCCTTTTCATGCCCTGGGAAGGTAAACACTTATTCTCTCTGCTCTTGTTTTTCTAATGGTAACTGTTGAACAGTGTGTGCTCCACTCGTGGGTTTATTGCCTGAATTGTCATGCAGGAGCCCGGGGAGACAAGTGTCAATAAGTGCAAGAGCTCACTCCAAACAGCTGACAATGCAGCTGGGTACACACACACACACACACACACACGCACACTCTCTCTCTGTACATCTATCTTTGTGAGGACTCTCTGCATTCTCCAGCCTACTCTGATCCTACAAACTAGATGCATAACTCTCACATTCACCCAAACAAGCCTCAGCCCTAAAACCTCATCTAAACCCTGAAGCGGCGCTCGGACGTTGAGAGGACCAGTCAAAATGTTCGAGTCTCCAATGAACCTGCCTGCATGTCGTGTTTGGAGTGTACGAGGAAGCCGCAGCGCTATGTTTGCTATATCCATATGACAACCAACCTAACGGGAATGTTTAACAGAAGGTAATCTGTCAACACTTTCAAACTCCCCTGAACACATCAATAACGCCACTGTCACAGTCTTATCTCTGCTGATACAGCAAACAGCTTTTAATGGTACTTAACAATGGACTGACAGAAGGCAAACAGTGCCTCTGCGGCCCTGTGTCTTTCTGTCTGCCGCCGGTGAGCTCTCCAGGATGGATCACCCGTCCAGCACGACCACTCATCTCCAGCCATGCGCTACTTCTCAGAGCTGAAGAGACTGGGCCTCATGATGAATACATGGATCCATGATAAGATTAGCACGGGGCAAACACGCACATTGGACACTGTCTGGCACGTTATGCTCAGCCTTAGCCTTTTCAGAAGGGGATCCCTCCCTCTGTGAATGTCTGGCCATGTGTCTCATTAACGCTCTCGCTTCATGTCTGTCTGTCTCCCGTTTTTCAGGGACGTTTAAGAAAGATGCTGCTTTTGCTCTTAGTTCCCACGTGTTTGACTTGAAAAAGAAAGTCAAGAGGTTAATATAATAATACCTATATGAGTGAGAGTGTGTTTCGATAGAGCAACAAGGGATTTTGTTGGTCATAATAAGATTTCAGTAAACTGACTTTGATGCTTTAAATGCTGAAACCAAATCTGTGTGAGAGACTCAAGGGCTGCAACCACTGTGAAGTCTGAGAATGAGGCTGAGGGTGATGTAAGTGTTGTTGTTTATGTTTTGTGGGAGTGATGCTCTAGTGTTGCCCTGCATTGACTAACAGGCCCAGTCCAGCTGTACAAAAGCCGATCTTTGCCCCGTGTCTGACTGTATACACACAGAGTGGGGTTGGCTTCCTCATGCAGAACTCCAGTATTGATCACTTTGCCAAGATCCCACAGCCACTTTCATTGTGCTCTGCTCCTTTCTCGCCTGCCAATCAATGGCTCTTTGTGTTGATTTTTACCCACTGACAAATCACTCTGCCCCATTGCCTTTGTAAAACTGTCAGTCAAGCAGAAGGTGTTGCCTTATTTGATCCTCATTCAAGCCCGACTTTCCCGCACAATCAGTGCTAAGGAGCAGGAACTCTCTCATCAATGATTACAAATGGACGTCGTCAGAATGAGGTGATGAAATTATTTCATGAAACGATGAAACGAATTGTGCTGTTTTTGGAAGAACATGTGACGTGTTCATCATTAGAAGGAATAAAACACCTAAAGGCACCACACATATCCACCATTCCAACATGCGTGTACACCTAGATGCATTACACTAATCGAACACTTCTAATCCTGTTCCTTCGTGTAGTACAAAAGCCAAACATTCTTCTTAAAGCCAATTGACAGCTGATATAATTATCTGCATCCTCTGGGTCTGACAATGCCGGCGCCCATCGAGCTGTCAGCAAATAAAAGTCTTTCGAGTCATTAAACTCCATTGTGTAAATGAAGGATCTGTGTTCCTGAGGGTGTGACTTGGTGCCTGCAGTGTCCACAGACGACGAGGAGGAAGCTGACAAACATTAGAGATACATTACAAACTGCTACAAAATGTTAAAATGTCCTGCTAACACACATCTACATCGCTGTACTTATTGATATATATATATATATATATATATATATATGTAGACCCAGGATATAAAGTGTGGCAACAATTCATATTTGGTCATTTCCTGTTCACCAGCTCTCTGCCTCTTCAGTAACTAACTAATCTCAGACATCTGATCCTGAGAGTTGAAAACTCTCCTGGCTCTACCGCTGTTCTGGAGTCAGTTTATAATATTAGTTACCTGTTGTTTCCTCCAGTCACCAGTCAGGCTCTGTTATAATACTTATGTTCTTTAATCAGTGTCATCGTTATTTATTATGTGTGCGTGGCCTCTGCCTGACAACACGACAAACATGGAAACTGACTCATGAAATGATCACCTCCTGGATTTCTTGGCTTTCACTCTCAGGAACTGATTCCTGTTTATTAAGCTTGATCATGACCTTTTATTCAGTTTTTTCAACAAAAGTAACCTCCTGCTGCTGACCCGTCTTGTCTTAACCATCTCTTGCCAGGCCGTGGATGCATCTGTGCCATTGTAGGTGCGGCTTGGTTTTCCAGTAGGTGACTATCCCATGGTGCAGCTCATTCTTTCACATATGGCCATCTGCCATGAGTCAGCCAGTGTTGGTTAAAGATTTCCACTCCTAGACACAACAGTCTATCCGGGAAAGGCAGTTCTCTGATGCCTCAGTCTTCCTATGTTGTCTGGGATGATTCCGAGTCAGGAGAGGCTCATTGTTTGGATGTCTTTGTAGTGCAGGTCCACCATTGTGGAATGTAGGGATTTCCTCCCTCACAGGTATTTTTAGATCGTTGTGTGAATTCAGACAAGCTCTGAATAATGTACACTGTGGGGTCGATGGGTGGGGTGTGTGCATTCTTGCACATCTGTCTGTGTGCTCATATGATCACAGAAAGGATGTTTGTGTGTATGCGTGACGGCAGCTGTACAGAATCATAAATGGCAAAAAAAGACAATATATCACACTCAGACCTGCACTGATTGAGTTGGATGCTCAGCTTCTATTACACAGGGCAGTTACCCAGTGTTTCCGGTTTGACAGCTCCTGATTAGGCTGCAGTGCTTGGGTTGAAAACAGGTTTGCTCTCAACACTACTTGTTCGCTCAAGTGTTTTAAAGGGAGCTCACTGGGTCACCTGGGGGTCTCTGACCTCACCGGGTAATGTTCTTCTTCAGGTCTGTGTCTTTGACAGCAGTCAATGGAGGCGTCCATGCGGAGGACAGCCAGGGAGTAGACAGGTCATATCCAGAAGGACCTGTCACCTCAGAATCAAATCAGTTCACTTCTCCTTCCGGGTCTCAATCACAACCCGTCACATAAACTGACATGCAGTGACATTTTGGCTTGACCTGTCTTCTTCAAAGTACACATGTGGTTGTAGGAAGCCTTGTATAATTCTGTGTGTTTCTGTCGCTGTGTGTGTATGTGTGTGTTCGTGTGACGTCCTCCGCAGTGAACTGTTTATTTAAGTTGGTTATGCTTCCAACTGATCACGTTTGATATTGTTTATGCACCACATATGGTGATATTAGCGCCAGTTCTTTGTCTTTCTCCAGGACTTAAGTGATAAATTTTTTCTGGTCTTCTTATTGTCATTTCAGAACATAGTGGTGCAGGCGGAGAGACTGGTGGCTGGAGCACAGCCACCAGTCTCATGCTGCTGCTCGAGGTAGTTTGTAGCTTTAAGGGATTATTAAAGTTATTACACAGTTGTTTTTTATAGAGCAATTTCTATAAAACTGTCTACTACTTACTACTATTTACAGTATAACACTATCATTTATCAATGGCTTAAATAGTAAACGTAATGAAATGAGATTTGCATCCTTACATCCACTTGTAAGTCTGCACACATTGAATGATCTGTCAGCTAGTTGTTTGCTGATTTGTTGTCCCAACCACCTTGTTTCTGTAGTTAAAAGCAGAGCAGCTGCACTGTCTTAAGTAAATGGTTGCCCCCTTACGGAGCAGAACGGCCCTCCCACCATACAAAGCTTGTAATGACATCATTGCATATTTCAGTGGTGAGTAATGAACCAGGTCACATTGTAGTGAAATTCAAGACAACCTCGTGCCTGTTTACTGAGGGGTTTCCCCTTAAACACTTGAGTAGATATCACGCAACCAAGGATTTTTATTTTATAATTTAAAATCACATCGGTCTCCCTGGATCCAAAAAACATTTTTGAATATGACGCTCAAGGATTTCATACTAAACTGAACTTAACGTGGTAACAAAAAACATTAACTAAATAGTGTGTATTTCTTACAGATGTCATTGCTGGGTATTGCTAATGCAAATAGCTGAACGATTGTTTTCTGTAAATGATGAAACTCCAGACATTTGCTTCTTTCAGTTCTCCTTAAACAAAAAGAGAGGCCTTTAATGTCCATATTAATGTAGAAGCAGGTGGTAAAGAAGTCTTTGTTAATCACTTACTGATGAATTCCCCCCACTTTACATGGCAGCTTTTCACCAGCCGTTTACTTCTTGTGCATGAGCTGTGGAAACTTTATAAAAAGTTTATCTTACCATGAAATGAGTAGGCACGGATAAATGGCTAACGTGGGGTTTTGTCCTTCAATGCAGTGAGTCTATTGGGGGTCCACCGACTGGGCAGGTTTGGTCCATATGTCACCATTCCGACCCTTTGTGTGGGCGTGTCTCTGTGGCAACCGCATCAGCTGTGGCCATTGTGCGTCAGGATTCAATGGCCCATATATTCATTGCAGGGCTAGTGTGGGCTCCCCAACAGAAACAAATTGATACATACAAGCTCCAGCCTCATTTGGCTCGCATGACACATCTCAAATGAACAAAAAAAAGGACATTTTAGTCTGTTGAAAATCTTGAGAAAAGCTTGGTCGCCATAGTGACTGCAGTAAAAGCGGCCATGGGCCATTAAACTCCAATCAGATGTAAATTTGGGCTGCCCCTGGGCCCACGGATGGAAAGCCCCCTTCACACAGCAGACACAAATTAAACAGTTTGTTTGCCAATTCACATGTCATCTTAATGGGTTTTTATTCGTTTGCCCTTGGCTTAAATGAAGAGAATTACAAACCACCATTGATTTATAATATTGGACCACTTCAGCTGTCTGCACAGTCTGTTCATTACTCACTTTAAGTCAGATGGTCATCGGAGATAAAGAATGTTTTAAAAACACGCAGTGTGTTAAAGAGACAATAGGAAAATTATTTTGACTACGACACTTTTAGTAATTAAACTGTCACTTGAGATAAATGGAAAAGAAAACATTACTGTATTTTTTTTTTCTTCTAAATTAGTAGTTAAGCAACACATTCAGTTCATATACGAAATGAATTTATTATAGATGTTAAGTAGGCTGTCCAGTTGTCCAGTCACTCCATTATTCCCAGCTTTGTCTGATGGAAAACTAGCCCTATTCTAATTATTGGCGATGGGTGAGACCTGCTTGGCCAGAATGCAATATTTTTTCTACATAAAATGCTTTGTAACACAGGAAACAAGCTTTAGGGAAAACACGGGGCTACTGAGTGACACCGTCTCCAGGACAGGAAGCAATGTGCTTGTTTGATTGGGCAGAGAAAATATTTTGCTTGACTCTATGGCTGGAGATTTGTCCGAGCTTGTCATGCCATTTAGTTGGGTCTAAGGTCATGTGCAGCGTGTGATGTTATTGTAATAATCACATTTATTATCTTTGTCTGTCAAATACAAAACGGAAAATGGTTCCAGAGTGAGAGCTTGTGCTGTACGTCTGCAGAACTATGTCAGTTCTATTGTTAAAATAGTCATGAGGACGATGGATTCCTGTATGTTGTAAATACTATTTAACACACATTGCTGGAACACATATGGTAAAAAAGAAAACAATTTACGTAATTATGTGCAAATGGTTGCAATTAGTGAAATCAGTAGTGGGGTAAGAGTGTCAAAATAATTTATGTGGATCTTTTATATAAACTCCATGTTCACAAACATTCTAACGTTGTGAACAAAATGATCTGTTCTTTTTTACAATGCAGCAAACCTTTTTAATAGGAGACTGCAGGCAGTTTATGAAGTAACGCTGTCATTGTTCCGCTGAAGTATTGACTCTGATGATCTGGAAAAAGACCATATGTCACTGTCTAATCCAAAATATACACCATAAAATAAATGCCTTCCCACATCAGCACCATGTTACGTGGGCTGTTGGCACCTTCCCATCCTCAAACCACCACAGACCACCAGTTATTTGAACCATAATAAATAACTACTCTCTGGAGGGTTTTTCATCTTTGACGAAAGGCATATTGTCTGAATAATGTCTGAACTGATCTTTCTGACCCTGTCGCGGAGTCCTTTGCTGTAAGGTGCACTGCAGTTCTTGTTCCTCCTCCAAGTGGGTCCATGTCAGAACACGTGAAAGAACCCGTTGATGCTGTTTAATGTGAAATGACTGTGTGGTCCTGTTTCTGCAGCCGCTCTTGTCTTTCCTCTGGTCTCATACAGTATAACGCTCTGTTATGACAAGACTGGACAGGCAGAGCACAGCATGGGCTTCCACTGGCTCTGCACCAAGCTGACCTGGGACCTGACATTACCAGGATAGCTGCAGCCTCCCCATTGCTAGCCCTTTGTTGCACAGTGTGGCTAATGATGCTCAGTCTGTCTGATGTGGAGGCTTCCAAGCAGCGTAGGGGGCTGTTAATTTGACAGAGCGATGATTAACTGCAGCAATCACAGCAGCAAACTGCCTCATTTTCACGTGTTATTGTTTCCAGTGTCCCACCTCCCAGAGAGATTTGACTGCTCTATTAACGAGTTATGTGTGTCTCAAAGGATTATTTAGATGATAAAGCAACTTGGCCAGTTATAACTACTAAGCCACACATAACCCCGCTTAAAAAATATTCAAAAAACGTTTCCTTGATTTACTGTTTAAAATGAAATTTCAATCAAATTACATGAAAATCAGATGAACTGTTGTGCTGACTTTTGTCAGACTGAAAGAGGACATTAGCCCATGAGAGATGCAAAGAGAAAGACTGAAAAGAGGACAGGATGTACTGTCTGGCTGTCTGGTGCCTATACAGAGCTTGGTCTTGTCCACTGGTGGCTGTGGAAGATTCATTAAGCTCCACATTCACTCCCACTGCACGTGAGTGACAGGTCCCTACAGCCAGTGTCATCCCTCTCTCTCTAAAGCGCCGCAGATCATCCCACTCCTCTTTCGCCCATCTGGCTGCCTGAACCTAACAAGGGGTGTCCTCCGGTTATAAGAGGGTATAAAGAGAGCGAGAAAAAGTTAAAGACTCGAAGATCCCATCAGATTTTCCGTGGTCTGTGGGCTCCAATTATTCAGAGCTTATCTTTTCAGCTTGGCTGATCTCCAAATGAATAAAGTGCAGGCTGTATTACTGCTGGCTGGGCGCACTTCTAAAGAGGCTGAAGGAGGATCAGGGCTGTGGGTTATGGTGTCAATCTGGCCCTGACCCCTGGGGTTAGGGAGGTGACGTTATGTAGTGACAGCGCCTAGGCATTCGCCTGTAGCACCTCCATTTAGACCATGTCTGTGTAAATTGGAAAAGGAAATCACACCAGAAGGGGTTTCTATTCATTTTAAAACAAAATAGAAAGAGAGAATAAAATGTATAATTACAAGGAGAATGACTCTTGACTTGACAGTGGCTGGAAAAGGCTGAGATCAAAGGGTTAAGATGGCAAAGTGAGCATTACATGGTTTATGTGCTGACTAGAGGCATCAGAACTGATTTGAGATTCAGACAATTTCAATTTCGACTAAATGGCAAAATCTGTTTTAGTGCACAGTAACCATCACAAATGTGCCTGGATTTCCTTCACTGCAGGAACAATAAGGCTTCACACTAGGGCACTACTGTAAATCATGTTCAACATATGCAAATATAAAGCACCTTCCCCCTAAACTACCTTCCAAACGTTCTCATTAATGACTAATACTGTAACAGAACTTTTCCAGTTTCTCCTCTAAGTGGGTATTTGAATTGGCTGGGTGCTGGAGTTTTGCCTCACCTTGAGGTTAAGTGAAGCGACACCCCAGGACAAGTCCCACTCTGCCACCGCTGGCACAAAGCCAGGGCACAATGGCTGGTGGGCCTTGGTTTCACAGCAGCCCTTCCATCCCTGAGAATGTCCAGCTCTCAGATCTACCGACAAGTGTTGCCGATGCCTCTCTTTTCTTCTGCCTTCATGGAGATGGCTGGGAGATTCTCATGCCACCAACACAATGCCTAAACAAGCGGGTATGTCTAATTCAATTAAGTCCACAAGACTGTGCCAAGTGGGCCCTGGTGCTGGTGTGACAGGGATAATGAGCAGGCAGAGAGGAGGGAGGCAGTGTGGGGACAGAAGAGGGAGACGTGCCCTCATTCAGATGTTCATATTTTATTCTATTCAGGCTTTAATGATTCTAGGATCACCCAGCCCACATTCCAGCATTACTGTCCAAACGGAGTGAGTGATACTGAAAGATGAAGTAGGACGACCTCTGAATTCTTACAATTCACCATTTAGAAATCTGGATTCTTTCCTTGTGTTGCAGACAGTGAACATGTCGGAGAATGGACATAAAATGTTTGACTCAGTGTGTGACTCAGCGAATGGTGTGGGCACCCGGAAACAAGATCCTTGTGGTTTCCGAAGACTTTTGATTCAGCTGTTGCTGACACATTTAAAGTGAGGCACATAAATAACACAATAATCCCTTTAAGCTGACACAGGATGTCTGTGTTTCGAAGTCAGGTTCTTAAATCTAAATCTAAAGTTTAAACGTTTAAGATGCGGCATCTCCGTCATCAGCCAGATGGGAAAATACCCGCAGCATGTGTGTTGCTTGAAAGGGCAAAAAGAAATGATACATCCTACACATTCTTCAGAGGAATCGTGTGCAGTGCGTTCTTATTTATTCAGCAGTTGTTTATTCTCAAAAGCAAGCATATATCACTCTCATTCGTTATTATTTCAAAATCAAAACCTTCGCAGGAATATTTGTGTGAGAAAACTTGCACGTTGTCACGTCTGTGGGGAAGGGTTTGTGACATCCACTTATCCAGTGTCACTCAAAGAAAGTTGTTAAATAGTGCAGCAGTCATGGATGACAGGGAGTTAGACATTGTTCAAGAAACCTGCTTTTCTGCATTTTCAACACTTTTGACTTCAGCTGGGATGTATCTCAGAGCTGAGAAGCCTTTAGTTGCACTGAAGTTTCCAAAGAACTCCTGCTGCTTCTCTCAGACCCTTGTCCCCAAGCAGCACAAAAAAGCCCCTTAAACGTTTGACTTTCTCACAGAAACAGCTTGCTAAATGGTATTTCTGTAATGGACTCCTGCTAGGGTTCATATGCGCTTGTATAGCCTCATTGCACAAAGTTGAGTCAACATGATTTACATGAGAATGCTTTAAAAGAAAGAACCAAAAAGGGTTTTTCTGAATAAAAATCTGAAACTATAGAATTCTTTGTTTTCCTATGGAAAAAAAGATGAAAATCAAAGACATCGATGGTCATCAGAAAAGTGCGGCCGCATGAATGTCTTATTTACATGCCAAAAGGAAGGGCCGAGGTTTTAAAAAGATGGGAAAGCAGGGACCTCTATTATGGTGGTGCTGGTCGGAGAGGCCGAGGCTTCTCGGGCAGCCTCCCTGCCAGGCAGCAGTTAACAAGGCCTTGGCTGAATTAAAGAATGGCAACGAGTTTTTAATTGGTGACACATTATATTTATCAAGCTGACAGCGGAGCGACTGTGCTGCAGCCTTTCTTGTTTTGTCGTTGTGCGCGCATTACTTCCCCCTAGGTGCCCCTGCATGATACCCCCTGTGTGTCAGAGTCCCTCACGTGTGAAGGAAGAAGAAAAACATAATAATCGAGCATCAGCTTGAAGGATAACACTGAATTATTCATTAGGGTCTCTTAAAGTGTTGGATGAATCAACCCCCGCTCTCGTCTTTATTTAACAAAAGCTTCGCTTTGTCACTCAGTCCAATCATGACAGTTTAAGCATAAAGCATAAAGACAAATCCTTTTCAGCTCTTTTTATCCATTGTGACAGAAGTTCTGCTGCAGGGCCGGAAAAGTTATTAATAAGCATTTAATATTTGGATAGGAGTATTTGTTCACCACGTCTCAGTGATGTTATTCTGTGGCTCTCATATGCACAGAACAGTTAACACTGACAGACAGTGTAACTAATGTGACCATATGTCATGAATATATTTATTATCAGGTTCGATATACTCAAACATTCTTCACTGGGAACAAACAACTACAACAAACTGATTTAACAGTAAAACTGTGATTTAAAGTCCCAGAAGCTGATTCAGTCAAAAATATGTGTTTCTAAAGAAATAAGTAAGAAACTTCAGTTATGATCATACCATTTTTTTTCTTTACAAAACTTGACAGTATCTAATTCTCCGAGAGAATCAAGGATGTTTAGCTGGATAAAAAGACAAAATAATGTCTTTACCCGTTAGGTCCACATTTCTAACCTCCTTGCTAGTTTTCAATAAAACCCCTACAGTATAAGAAGGAGATAATTGAAGACAGGTTAACAAACTTATGACTACTGGCTTTTTATTTTTTCTTGGTTTGTGATATTGCAAGATATTTACATGACTTATCCACTGTTTAATTTTAAACACTGCTTGTTTTTGAGTAACAGCAGGTCCTAAACAGTTTTAGAGGGAACCCTTTGTTGTCTTCAGGGCATTACTAAAGGGGGGTTAAAGAGTAGAGGTCTTGACAAAAATGGTAGTGAAAGAAAGGGAGCAGGGCAAAGAAGGCCTAATGAAATATTTAAGATTTAGGCCAAAAAGAGACTCTGAAAAACATTGCAACAAAGGACCCTGCAAAGGGCTTCCATTGTCACGGGGCCTGGCGGAAGCAGGGGCCAAGCAGCTACAGATGTGAGGAGGGCCCATATTGAGCCGGGATGTGTAGACTCTGCTCACAGCTGTGCCGCCGCACTCTGCCCCAGCCACCAGCCCCCTGCCTTTGTGAGCTTTGTGGGGGCCACAGAGCGGCGATTTTACACCGAGCTGATTGCACAGCGACGGCTTTGTGTCTCCAACAAGAAGGCCCCACCCATTCCTGACCATCAGCTCTCACACCCTCCGCATCACAGACACACATTCATTCCAATCCCATCAGCCCACACTATAGTTCGGCCTCATAGCTTTTTATTATCTGAGGATGACAAGGTGATGAATCCCCTTTCAGTGGGCTGATATGAACTGTGTTGGCTGGGCGAGTGCGGGGGGGCTTCTCACCCTGGCTCCTTACCGAGGATCTGCCTATTTAGCGTCTAACTGCTCTTGATTAATGGAGGGCCCATTCTCTGCAACATATGCCATTTTAGGGCCCAGTAAGGAAACCACATTTGCTAATGTTTCCCCATAATGATGTCACAAGGTCACAGTGAGCAGTTAAAACACAGAATGTGTCAAACGAAGGAAGAAATTGAGCTTTTCTATTTGTAAAAGTGCAGCAGTTAAAGTGTGGGCTTAGAGTTAAAGAGTCGAAGTGTTTAAGTCCAGTCTGGTTATCGGTTTAAACAGGAATAGCATAAAAGTGAGCTTGAATATATTCACTCAGCAAATACAAATTCTAGTATCTTGTGCCTTTTGACCATTTAATCAGTTTATGTATTTACATGATTTCTAGACTTAAATCCAGTTTTATGCAGCTGTCGCTTAGTTCTCATCTGCTAAAAATAAATGCTTTGCCTCAAAGGCAGGTTGACCCCTCAAATTAGAGTGAAACCTTCCTGAATGCACAGCCAGTCCCTGTAAATCCCCTGGTGTCACTTAGGGCTACGAGGTGACTTCAGGCAGAGCACAGCGAGGGCACAGCAGCTTAACACCAGCATTCTTCCTAATGTGGCTAATGTGACAGACAACAAAGCGGTGCCCTGAAGAGTGACTTGGTTGGGATGTCGCTTCCAACAAATCAACGAATATCTTTAGGTGTAAAACTAAAACATAAAATGGATAAGGCCTCATTGGGTGTGTTTCCTCTACATTGCCTCATGATCACTAACTTGTCTTGCATCTTGTTTATATCTTAAAATATCTTAAAAATGGAAGTAAGCATTTTGAAACTTGACTCATACAACTATATAACTAGCCTGTGCTTAAAGTGTTGACGGACAGATGCAGGAAAACAGCTGTTTCTAACGCTCGTTCAGGTGAAACTGTGGAGTAACCACAGGTGACCACAGTTCGAATGGACAGAAAAACCCCTGCTTTGTGTTTTTTTGCGAACTAGTCCTTTAATACACATTAAACCTTCCACCAAATGACACGTGCTGCACTGCCAGCAGGAGGACATGTGCAGTAGGAGCCCAGCGATGACATCACTGAAGCTGGAAGCCTTTACCTGTAATGATCCTACGTGGTGTCTGTTTGGATCAGGCCTGCCTGAGTTATGGCTAACGCTACAGACTCGATCCACTGGGATGCTTAATAGCCCCTAATAGATCTGAGGGTCTTTAAGCAGCGGTTTGCTAGCCGCACTTTCCTGCAAGTTTGTGTCTCTGTTCTTCACAAAGACCTGTCACGTTTAATGGTCTGTTGGGTTGGTTGAGTGGGCTGTGAGTGTAGCCCTCTCTAGAAGAAAGGCTCACGGTCAGCTAATGCAGCTTAATATTCTTTAAAAAGGTCTGAGGGACAATTAGGAGAGTGTTTCCCATGGTTCTCCCCCCAGCGGTGCATGGCTGCCTGTGCAGCAGCTCGTCCATTTGATGGACCCTGAATGCATCTTATTGATGGGGGTCAGAGATTAGAAGCAGCCATGCGAGGGGAGCGGGAGAAAAGAGGGTCCCACACGGTGGCCTCAGTGTGACTCACACATAACCACTAACAGCTCCTCCACTTGTGCGTCTGTGAAAGGCATTCATCTCCGCTGAATGAGTGATTAAGGGTTACATGCCTTCTCATTCACAGATGCGAGTATGACAAAACAGCTCTGTGCTCACTTCTCCCTGGCCTTCACGCAGCTCCGCTATGTTCAGTCGCTGTAAGTCGTCCTGATGCGTTTACGGATGCGGACGGGACGCAGCTCGGTTCCATCACCTGTGTCCTGATTGTCACCGTGTGCGTGGAAAGCAGAGGGCTTTGCTCATGCCACCTGTGTGAATGTTGGGTCACCGCCCGACCCAAGCAGACGCACGCAACCAGGGTGACACTTAACCACATTTCTGTCTGTACACAAGGGGGCAAATGAGAACAAGACCATGACATACTCTACTGCACCAGTGACATTTGTAGACCCAGATTTACAGTCCGTGTGTGAATGAAACATACAAATACAAGACTGACTTGACTCAGGGTAGTGGGCTGCCTCTCACGATGGCACACAAACTACACACGTGTAGACATATACTGTCTGTAGACTTTTAGCAAATGTAGGTTTCAGGTAACCAGCATGAAATTCTGAAGTATAGAAATAATTACATTCTTCAGATTTTTTTCCCACTGCTGTACCATTGTATGTTTATCTTATAGTGCTGTGTGGGGCTTTTGGGTTCCCTACTATAGGATGTTCCACTTACAGCTGTAGCAGACCATGCAGAGGCAATTAGAGGAGTGTTTTGGGTCAAGGAGAGAGCAGGGGTTTTGTTTGGCTGCATCTCGTGATTGAATGCCCATGTATAGGACCATGAAAGAAAAGAAGCCAATTAAATGTAGGGTGGTTTGATTTTATTGTTCCATGTTGTAATTAGGCACAGGCTCCCAAAAACTTCCTCAAGTACCTTTTGGGTTGTTTTGTTGTCAGGCCATATCATTAGGGCCAAAATGATCCGCCCAGGTGCTCACAGCCTGAATATGTTGAGAGATTACGTAAAGAAAACTGCCTGTGGAAACACGGTAGTGGGCCTTGTAACACATTCTCTGGCTCATACACAAACACATGAGTGGAGTCCTTAAACTGTGCCAATCAAGCCAGTTCAAAGAATGACGGAAAAACGTCTCAAAGGGAAAACATATGAACTTCGAACATCTGTGATGTATATTCAACCAGACTCTGTGTGCCATTCTTTGAAAGATGGTTCAAAATTGAGAGTAATTATTCTTGTTCCCTGGACATTTCAAAAGGCTCTTCAGAGCTTCTGTTACCTTTGATGGTGCAGACGCAGGAAGTGAATCACACGCAGTGGCTCTAAATGTCACGTTAAATTCACAAACACATCCAGTCAGTCACAGCTTTTTCCTTTGCCTTCTTAAATTTTTGAAGAGCAGATTTTTCCACTGAAGTCATTGTCTGAAATATGCAATAATTCATCCTGCCTTCCATCTCTTATATGGACTAAATGCGTATTTCTTTAAAAAAAATTTATTTAATTACCAGATTAATCAGTTATTTACTGGAGACAAACTG
Organism: Macropodus opercularis; assembly: GCA_030770545.1. Classification (NCBI taxonomy): domain Eukaryota; kingdom Metazoa; phylum Chordata; class Actinopteri; order Anabantiformes; family Osphronemidae; genus Macropodus; species Macropodus opercularis. Next base: position 11,468,991 of record CM061095.1, read on the forward strand.
TGGCCGATGTTTCAAACTTTCTCAGACATAAACGGAAAAAAGGAAATAAAAAGGAACCACAGGTTTGCATAGCTGAGGAGCACACACACATGCTGACACAGACCCTGCTCCCTGACTCGGGAAAAGCGAGAGAGGCAGCTGCTGTCAGCGTGGACAGTTAAGCGAGGGGCATGCGAAGGATTTGGTCTTGGCCAGTGGTAAGTCAGTTATTAATGTGCCACCACAGTCCTCCTGTCTGACCCAAGATTCATTCCTGGTGTAATGACCTGCAGTTGGACCAAGGTTTCCGGGAGGACAGCTGAAAACAAGCAGACGGGAGTGACCGGGAACTCCTACCGGTATCACCCAAACCTGCTCCCTCCCCAGGAAGACAAAACAGAAAAGTGGCTCTTTGTGGCGTAACACAGACCGAGACTGCAAAGCCGATCCCACCACGATCCATCCGTGGAGGTTTCCTTGGATCTAACTATGCTGTTAGAATAATCTGTCAACAAATGCCTTGGTATTTTATGTCAATAAGACAAAAATAAAAAATATTTTTAGCGTTTACATTAGGCAGACGTCAAAGGTAAAAGTGTCATCAGAGCAAAAAAACCACCTACAAAGCACTACACAAAGAATGTCAGCCTGCCTTCACTCACTGCAACGCGCCGACTTCTGTACACGCTGTGATTCTAACACCTCGCCTTCCCCCGCGCTCCAGGTTCAAAAAGTGACCCTGAGAAAAAAAAAACGTCTGCGGTGGTTGAACTCGATTGACGGGAATATTTTTTTCAACAGCACCTTCCTTCGCTGTGTGTGTACACAAGAAGTGTGGGCTGACACGCAGACCTCGGTCTTGGCTGACGACCAGCAGCCGGACCGGCGTTGGCAGTGAGACCGTGAGAAACAGGGGGGCGACACCCAAATGTCATCACAGCTGCAAAACTGCTGAGCATAAAAGCCAAATTACTGAAATATGTACCCCGAGGCCCCTCGTCAGGAAACAGAGCCACGATTGAGCGGCTGCTGCCTGCGTTCCGAGCGTCGTGTTTTAAGCGACGTACTATGAGCAAACAACGCCAGAGTCCACAGCTGCTGGCAAGCATCACAGTGCTTGCGTGGGCGTCTGTGTGGGAATTCATACCGGGCCAGACTTGCCATTATCCTGCCAGGTTGCTGCGCGTGACGCCTGACGCCCAGTGAATGTTGGGCATCAGGTTGTACGAGGCAGGGCTTGGCTGACAGCTGGCTGCAGGCATTTCACTTAATGGAATGGATGTTTTGATTCACAGAAGCCTGAATGTCTACATCACCAGTGGGTATTGTTTTTTCTACGTTTTATGATTTTTATGATTAGGAACTCATTAAACGCAACCTTAAAACTGCCAGGCAGACAACCCTCCTTTGGCAGGAAGTCTAAGTGTGGTTAGGAAGCCATGTAAGCAGATCTGGGTGCTGTATTTCTTTCTTAAGTTACTAATCAGCAGACAGAACATTTAGGGCTGAACTTGCTTTTTAGAGCTTTCCCTGCTTTAGTGCAGCTGTATATGAACCTAAATATCACATACAGGTTATGTGAGATCCTGAGAACATCTGGACACATTCATGGAACTGGCTTTGGTCATGCATCTCTAATTCAGATCAAGCTGACACGTACGCAACCCCCCCTCAGGAAAGAGTTGACAATGTGTGACTCGAGGCAGCGCGGTCTGACATACTTCCCCTCACAGATCAGAGCTGATCTGAGATCTGTCACATGGATTGTTTCATCTCATTAATACTACAAATATGGGAGCTATAAACCAGGAGCCACGCTGTGCATTGGGTCAGATGGAAATCATAGGCATGTGCGTGTATTCATGTATACACAGGTGTGCGTCTATATGTTTGTATATGCAAGTGTACAGTGGTAGCAGTTACTGTTCAGTGTTTATTTGTGCATGACAGTGAAGCCGGGAAAGTCTGAGAGTGGCAGCCGCCAGGCGGGTGGCAGTGGGAGAGGAAGATTTGTGGTTTGACTGGGTTGGGGGTGTTAGTGATATGTGCTTAAGGAGGCGGATGAAGAGAATGCGTGTGCAGAGAGGCAGAGAGAGCCTGTGCTTGTGCCTTTCAAGGTGTGTTATTTGTTCAAGGCTGTCCAAACATTTACAGAGCGCTGGCAGCCCTGGAATGCAGAGGCAGGGCCGAGGCTGAGAGCAGCAGCCGTGGGAAACCGCTGCTCTCCTCAACCTCTGCAGACTCGTTCCCCCTCGGGCAGAGTGTCAACACAGACAGTGCCAGAGATGAGTGGGGCTGATAGTGACAGCTCCCGTCAGCAGCCGCGCACACTCACACACACTCACACACACGTGCAGTTTCAGCAGGCACACAGCCGGGCTCGCTGCCTCGCTTGCCGACCGACACTCGCTAACAGTGAGCCGCAAGCCAGAGGCACACACACAGATCCACAGACACACCTCGACACTTTTAATGGTTAATTCACACACCTGTACGCAGGTACATGCATTTTCATGTCAAAGATAAACAATGGACTTGGCTTGGGATTGAGATTTTTTTATGGTCAAGTGAACTAAAAAAACTGAAATGAAACTCTCCACCTTAAATCATCCATCTTGCACACAATGCATTAAACCCACCAAGTTTTCTGGAAGGAACACAAAGAGATCAACATGTTAAGTGTAAGTAATGTTCGTCTTGCATTATTTGCTCCCTTACAGCTTTGTCAAAAGCTGTTCTCTTATTTAGCGCAAGTGAGGAAAGCAAATGGTTAAACATTCACCTTTTATTGCTGCTTGTCAGTCAGGCGGAGGTGACAGTAAACATGTCTCCAGGTGGGGACTTGCCAGTGCCAAGCATGAGAACTCTGCCTTGTCGAAACCCACACCAGGAAGTCAGCTGTCACTGCGCACTGTTGAAGCGATATCCTGTGATAAGAGCTGACTTCAGGAAGCTACACAGGAGTTCATGACGTTCCCAGGTGCAGAGCAAGTTCACACCTATCTTGGTTTACCTGTTCTCCATTCAGAAAGTCTCGGCTGCGATAATGCATGACTGACCTGCTGAACCTCACGTCTTGAAGGCACATAGTTCTCTGAAGGGTAAAAGAACAAACAGAACGCCAACTTCAGTCAATGACACAGTCACACTTCATTTTGCACAGGAATACACAGAGGGAAAAGGTTCACCTGGATGCTTCAGCATCTTTAATTTGTCCTGACCAGCAGTAGTCAAACCTCCTGTTTCATGATGAGCATTTGAACTTGTTTTTTTCATTTCCTCACTACTGCAGAAGCTTAGTGGTTTCCAAACGCACAGACAAGCTCCAGTCGTCTGATGCGCATTAGAATGTGCGAAGATAAAAATCTGAGCACTTGAAGATCTGCATTAAAGGCACTTTCAGCTGTGTGGCAAGATGCTGCAAGTTCAGACAGTCGAGCTTTGTAGATACGAGACCTGTAACTTGACTCACACTTAAGCGTGAAAAATGACGTTTTCGGCCAGCAGTGCCACCCGAGTGAGAAAAAGGAGTCAAAGCCTAGAAAGCACACTTTTCCCACACTCCCAGCTCTGTTGTAAGGCAACAGTGATTGTGAGTTGAGAAGCAACCACCAGCATTTGATCTGAGAGGCTTATTTGCCTATGTATTGGCAAAATATCCAGTTTGTGTACACCTGTCTTCAGGTTGGGGCAGCAGCTGCTCAACACAAAGACAAAGCTGAGCTGAAATCTGCTCAGCACATGCACACAAGGTGCTCGACAGCACGTCACATTCCCTGGCGCACTGAGAGTCTGAAGGCATGACAAAGGGGAGTGAAACTTGCCCATCATCCTCCTTCTTCATCTTTCACTACGCACGACTCTTTGTCCTCGAGTCTGGCACACACTCGTGCTTGCGAGCTCCGTGTGCCCCGAGGCTTCATACACCTGCCTGCGCTGCTGGAGGAGTGTCGTGTTTCAGCGATGAGGCAACGTTCGACCAATGAGCTGTGGTGAGAACGGTTAGGCAGCGTGGTGGGAACTCTCCTCCCATCTCTCCCCTCGCTACCTGGGAACCGGCACTGCCTCCGGGAGGGGCCGCCCAGTCGCCCGCTGTCTAAATGAACACCAAACAAAAAACTCATAAACAGGTGAGTTACACGAGTCAATGTTGGTTTTTCTCCAGTCTGTTCTTTTGCCCTCCCCCTATAATTTTTTTCATTCATGACTGGCACACTGCTTTATATTTTGGCAGCACTGAAAAAAATGAAAGGACACAGAGAGAGAAACAAAACAGTCCAAGTGTGGGAACTTTTCCATGTTCCTTTTTTCTTCTTCCAGGGGCTTTTATCAGTATTAACCCTGCTTACACAGGTATTTGTGCACCTGTGGCACTGGATTAGAGGATCAGCTTGTTCATTGTGTTCAAAAATAAGCATTGTGGGTTATTTTAGATTCCAGATTTCTTCCTGAAAACACAGTTGATCTAGGGTTAGAGGCAGGTGTGGTTGTAAAAGCTCAGACCTTCAAAGCAAACTGTATTTAATTTAATTAACGTTTTAATCAAGTTACTGTTGGTCTGCAGAGACAAGTTTAATAATCACTTTAATTAATAGGTTTGTTCTGAGTTTATTTGGATGCGTATATTTTAAAACAATATGTCTAAAGACACTTGTCTTGTTATTACAAACAGCTGTTTCTCAAAGCTGAATGTTTAAAACCTTCCACGTAATCTAACAAATCCAACAGTGCCTCCCTCAGTACAGAAATGAGTAATGCCAGACTAAAATCGAATGTGGTTAGTGTTTGCATCTTCTGTTTGTGTAAATGTGAGAAAAGGCTCAGAGGATAAATGTCAGAGGGAAGTAAATATATTTTATTTGGCATCGGCCTAAATGGGGCAAGTTGTTGTTCTGTACTGTTGTTCTGTCGAATGTTGAATGCAGATGGATGTTTTTTCTGGCAGGATACAGCGGTTGAGTAGCCGTTAGAGACCAGTACGGGCCTTTGTCTGCATACACAGGTTTGGCTGGGTCACGTAAAGGCTGTTGGGCTGATCGATCTTACTGGATGACTGCAGGTCTGTCCTGTGTTCGCTATCACTGTTGACAATTCCTGCTCGTTCTTTGCCAATTTAAACAAGCAAATACAGAAGTACAGTATGTTATGGATACTGTTGGACCAAAATGTTGGCACAGACTCTGACTGATTCTTCTTTCTCAGTGTTACATGGGGCTGCGTTGATGTAGGGCTGCTGTTTAAGGTTCAGATCCTGTACCTTTGACCCGTTGTTAATCTGTGATTATAAGATAAACAGGAGATACCCAGCATTCAGGTTACAAAGTAATGCACCAGTAACATGCCTGGCCGCGTTTTATTTTGAAACTGTGAAGGTGGGCAGGTGGGTTCGCAAATGTCCCAGTTGATCTGGCCCGGATGAGGAGGATGTGCCCTCTTTAGAGGATCGTTGACAGTGAGGTGCTGGAAAGACAACGCTTCCCTGGGGCAGTGCTCTCAGGGGAACACGACTTCATCCCACACGCTGTCTGGCTTTTGACTCTTTTGACATTGTATGACTAACAAGGTTCCACAGACAGGAAGCTCAGAAGCTACAAGCCCAACAAGGATAGTGATTCAGACACCACTCATGCTTTCACGTGTAGGAAATATCTCTTGGCCAAAGAGACTTGAAAACCTTACTGTGGTTTGAGTTTGTGCTTGCAGTGTTTCTGTGGAGTTTCTTTTGATATTCGTTACAGTGGAACAAACTTAGCCTATTGATTCTCCCTGTTTCGGCTCTGATTCTTTTCTGCAATGCTTGTCTTTTCTTGCTTTTGTTCTGCGTCTTCAGTGCTTGGTTTACAACAGTTCCGCTGGGGAGAGAGACGTGTTTGCTCATTCTCTCACCAGAAGGGACTGGCAGAAAGCTGGCAAACACAATGAGCAAATATCTTCATGCAAACGGACCCACGCTGGGGGGAATTGTGGGTTGTTTGTTGGCGTATCGAGGGAGAGCCTGTCCAGTGTCATGCAGAACTAGAGTACACAACAATCAAACGGCTGCAGGTCACAGTAGAAGAAAAAGAAAATACTGATGTACTCTTACGTCTTCGCAAAATCAAGAGTGGTGGAGTTTAAAACTGTCCAGCTATTGCAGCGTTCATCCATTACTAATTGTTGAATGTTACAGTTATTGTATTTCAGTGTGACAAATGAACTTTCAGCTTTTCTTTCACTGTAATCACAGGGTCGACCGCAGAGCAGCTGACCTGGACAGTATCGAGCACAGACTTAGTCAAACACTAGTATTCACATTTCATTACATTCATTTTTTTGTTTTGTGCAAGAAGACTTCAAGATTATACAGCAAACGCTCATTGGCGCAGGTTTGCGTATTTCCTCCAGCCTATGTTAATATAAAGCCAGAGGGAGCTCATTCACTCCTCGCTAACGCTTCGTCCTCTTAAGGATCAGGGTTCGCCCTGGACTGGTCGTTAACTCTAGTTAACCTGGCTACACGTCATTGGACTGTGGAGGAAACAGCAGAACCTGGAGAAACCAATCAGTGACGTCATGTGATGTCGCTTGAGTCCGACTTCACTAAATCTGGGCGTGCGTGGCTTTTTCTGCTACTACAATAACTCAACAAGTGTAATTCAATCTCTGAAGCATCGCGGCTCAGGGTAATTTAAGTTCTGCCAAAGAGGAACAATGTAAGAAATAAAACAGATGATGTCCCTGGTTCTGCTGCACCGCGGTTCATACTGTCTGACAGTGTTACTGAAATACAGTGTTAAACTAGAAAAAGCATTTCCAGGAGAAAATGCACTGTGAATGCTGTAATGCTGAATGTAATCACCAAGAATTGCTGAAACATTTAAAACATAGCTGAAAGTAGCTGAAGAGGAGTAGAAATTATTTTAACAGAGCTGAATATTTGCAGAAGCTGAAGGAAGTGAAATTCCATTTGAAGAAAGTTGAAATAGATTGCTGAAATTGATAAAAAAAAGGTGTATAAAAAGTTGCTCAATTTAAAAGTTAAATATTATAGTTAAAATATTTAATTTGAAAGAGCTGAAAGTAGCTGAAGCAACTAAAATATACAGTAGCTCAATGTAAGCAACCATTTGAATATTACAGAAAAAGTTTGGTTTTAAAGAGCTGAAGCATTTTACACATAGCTGAATGTAGCTGAAGAGGAATAGAAATTATTTTAACAGAGCTGAATGTTTACAGAAGCTGAAAGAGGTTGAAATTCAATTTGAAGAAAGTTGAAATAGATTGTTGAAAAGGTGTTTAAGGAGTTGCTGAATTGAAAAGTTAAATATTAGTTAAAATATTTAATTTGAAAGAGCTGAAAGTAGCTGAAGCATTTAAAATATACAGTAGCTCAACATAAGGAAACATTTGAATATTAAAGTTAAGGTGTTTTGTTTTAAAGAGCTAAAGAATTTCAAATATAGCTTAAGTAGCTGAAGAGAAAATTAAGTTAATTAAAAAAAGCTGAATGTTTGCAGAAGCTGAAGCAGTTGAATTTATATTTGAAGAAAGTTAAAAAGAATTGCTGAAAAAGTGTCTAAGGAGTTGCTGAATTCAAAAGTTAAATATTACAGTTAAAATATTTAATTTTAAAGAGCTGAAAGTAGCTGAAGCATTTAAAATATACAGTAGCTCAATGTAAGCAAACATTTGAATATTACTGTTAAGCTGTTTTCTCTCTATTAAAAGCAATGAATTGGAACGGTGCTTTTTTTTTGGAAAAGATTTGGAGGACGTCTGCGTGGTGAGTTACTAAATAGTCAAACAATCTAACTGACTGACCATTAATAAAATGAAGTTCAAGTAATAACCTCCATTGCCAGTATTCAGTTCCGCTATTTGAATAATTGGATCTATTTTGAAAGGACATGCAAATTGTGGTAGAGGGTCACTAACAATAAAACCAACCAAGTTAGATCATATCCAGAATTATCTAACAATAATCAGAATTCTCTGCGTTAAATTTATGTATTAAAAATGTAATGTCATACTTTTATTTTGAAAGGAGCTGGCGGAAGTACGCGTTGAGTAATAACCCAGTTCAAACATTGACACTAACCATCACAATGATCAAGTAATAGGCAGAATTCTCAGTATTCAGTTGGTCTATTTGAGGTTTTAATCACTGTATGCTTTTATTTTGAAAATATCTGGAGGAAGTGTGTGTGGTTAATTACTAAACAATCAAACAGTCTCATTAACTGATCATTAATTTGCATGGAGCTGCTGCAGACACTGAGGAGTCTGAGCTGTCAGTCAAACTGTCCCTGGCGCCTGCGAGGTTGTCATGGAGACCAGTGGCCAAAGGCGGGAAAATCTCCAGCTCATTGCAGTGAATGGTGAGGTGCACCCCTGCTAAATGGGCTTGTTGGAGAAAAACTATAAATGCTACCACAAAAATAACTTGATTTTATGAAAGCTGAGACTTTAATGAGCGACTGGTGTAAGTTTTATGTTCGAGGACTGAAAATTGTGGCCACGGCAGCGATTTCAAAACGTGTCTTCTTCTGTGCGACGGAGCGAAAACAGGACAGATTTTACTATTACAGTCTATGGGGAGACGTCAGCGCGTCACGGACTTTAAAGGCTGATAGAGAGAAATGCGTAGATCTGTTGGCTTAACATGACACATCATTCGAAAGAAGACAGACATGGCTACGTTTTAGTGAAAAAATTAAGTTAAAAGAGTAAAGATTGTGGCTGTATTGACAATTTTAAAAGAGAAAAGTTGATTTAAAAATTGAGCCCCTCACACTCTGGCTGTGACATCACTCACTGTACCTCACCCCATACACACTAATGGAAAAGCTGAAATTTTTCCAAAAACCATGCTGTGCTTAAACTGTCATAAATCAGAAACTATAGAAGATATTAAAAAGCTGAATGGATCATTAATAGCTGAATATTTGAAGAGTATTTTAAAGTTTAAATGGCGTCTGTAGCTTAAAGTATGCTGAAGCAGTTAGAGCTGAAAGAAGACAAAGCTGAAAAGGATTTGAAAAGCTTTCTCCATTCATTTTAATGGGCAAAAATATTTGAAAAAAGCTTAATAATTCAAAAAATATGAAAGATATGAAAAAGAAAAATGGAAGCACACCTCTCCTTAAAGAGCTGAATATTTTGATATTTGAATTATTTCTATAGCTTAAAGTATGCGGCAGCAGTTAAGTACGGTAAAACGTACGGAAGAATAAAAACTATAACTAGAAAAAGCATTTCCAGGAGAAAATGCACTGTGAATGCTGTAATGCTGAATGTAATCACCAAGAATTGCTGAAACATTTAAAACATAGCTGAAAGTAGCTGAAGAGGAGTAGAAATTATTTTAACAGAGCTGAATATTTGCAGAAGCTGAAGGAAGTGAAATTCCATTTGAAGAAAGTTGAAATAGATTGCTGAAATTGATAAAAAAAAAAAGGTGTATAAAAAGTTGCTCAATTTAAAAGTTAAATATTATAGTTAAAATATTTAATTTGAAAGAGCTGAAAGTAGCTGAAGCAACTAAAATATACAGTAGCTCAATGTAAGCAACCATTTGAATATTACAGAAAAAGTTTGGTTTTAAAGAGCTGAAGCATTTTACACATAGCTGAATGTAGCTGAAGAGGAATAGAAATTATTTTAACAGAGCTGAATGTTTACAGAAGCTGAAAGAGGTTGAAATTCAATTTGAAGAAAGTTGAAATAGATTGTTGAAAAGGTGTTTAAGGAGTTGCTGAATTGAAAAGTTAAATATTAGTTAAAATATTTAATTTGAAAGAGCTGAAAGTAGCTGAAGCATTTAAAATATACAGTAGCTCAACATAAGGAAACATTTGAATATTAAAGTTAAGGTGTTTTGTTTTAAAGAGCTAAAGAATTTCAAATATAGCTTAAGTAGCTGAAGAGAAAATTAAGTTAATTAAAAAAAGCTGAATGTTTGCAGAAGCTGAAGCAGTTGAATTTATATTTGAAGAAAGTTAAAAAGAATTGCTGAAAAAGTGTCTAAGGAGTTGCTGAATTCAAAAGTTAAATATTACAGTTAAAATATTTAATTTTAAAGAGCTGAAAGTAGCTGAAGCATTTAAAATATACAGTAGCTCAATGTAAGCAAACATTTGAATATTACTGTTAAGCTGTTTTCTCTCTATTAAAAGCAATGAATTGGAACGGTGCTTTTTTTTTGGAAAAGATTTGGAGGACGTCTGCGTGGTGAGTTACTAAATAGTCAAACAATCTAACTGACTGACCATTAATAAAATGAAGTTCAAGTAATAACCTCCATTGCCAGTATTCAGTTCCGCTATTTGAATAATTGGATCTATTTTGAAAGGACATGCAAATTGTGGTAGAGGGTCACTAACAATAAAACCAACCAAGTTAGATCATATCCAGAATTATCTAACAATAATCAGAATTCTCTGCGTTAAATTTATGTATTAAAAATGTAATGTCATACTTTTATTTTGAAAGGAGTTGGCGGAAGTACGCGTTGAGTAATAACCCAGTTCAAACATTGACACTAACCATCACAATGATCAAGTAATAGACCAACTGAATACTGAGAATTCTGCCTATATACTGAATTCTCAGTATTCAGTTGGTCTATTTGAGGTTTTAATCACTGTTTGCTTTTATTTTGAAAATATCTGGAGGAAGTGTGTGTGTGTGGTTAATTACTAAACAATCAAACAGCCTCATTAACTGATCATTAATTTGCATGGAGCTGCTGCAGACACTGAGGAGTCTGAGCTGTCAGTCAAACTGTCCCTGGCGCCTGCAAGGTTGTCACGGAGACCAGTGGCCAAAGGCGGGAAAATCTCCAGCTCATTGCAGTGAATGGTGAGGTGCACCCCTGCTAAATGGGCTTGTTGGAGAAAAACTATAAATGCTACCACAAAAATAACTTGATTTTATGAGAGCTGAGACTTTAATGAGCGACTGGTGTAAGTTTTATGTTTGAGGACTGAAAATTGTGGCCACGGCAGCGATTTCAAAATGTGTCTTCTTCTGCGCGACGGAGCGAAAACAGGACAGATTTCACTATTACAGTCTATGGGGAGACGTCAGCGCGTGACGGACTTTAAAGGCTGATAGAGAGAAATGCGTGGATCTGTTGGCTTAACATGACACATCATTCGAAAGAAGACAGACATGGCTACGTTTTAGTGAAAAAATTAAGTTAAAAGACTAAAGATTGCGGCTGTATTGACAATTTTAAAAGAGAAATGTTGATTTAAAAATAGAGCCTCTCACCCTCTGGCTGTGACATCACTCACTGTACCTCACCCCATACACACTAATGGAAAAGCTGAAATTTTTCCAAAAACCATGCTGTGCTTAAACTGTCATAAATCAGAAACTATAGAAGATATTAAAAACCTGAATGGATCATCAATAGCTGAATATTTGAAGAGTATTTTAAAGTTTAAATGGCGTCTGTAGCTTAAAGTATGCTGAAGCAGTTAGAGCTGAAAGAAGACAAAGCTGAAAAGGATTTGAAAAGCTTTCTCCATTCATTTTAATGGGCAAAAATATTTGAAAAAAGCTTAATAATTCAAAAAATATGAAAGATATGAAAAAGAAAAATGGAAGCACACCTCTCCTTAAAGAGCTGAATATTTTGATATTTGAATTATTTTTATAGCTTAAAGTATGCGGAAGGAGTTAAGTACGGTAAAACGTACGGAAGAATAAAAACTATAATAAAGATTAGAAAAACAAACCTGTGAATGCTCTAAAGCATTCACAGGGATAATAAAGATTAGAAAAACAAACCTGTGAATGCTCTAAAGCATTCACAGGGATAAAGACTAGAAAAAGCATTTCCAGAAGAAAATGCACTGTGAATGCTTTAATGCTGAATGTAATCACCAAGAATTGCTGAAACATTTAAAACATAGCTGAAAGTAGCTGAAGAGTAATAGAAATTGTTTTAACAAAGCTGAATGTTGGCAGAAGCTAAAGGAGTTGAAATTCAATTTGAAGAAAGTTTAAATAGATTGCTGAAATTGCTAAAAAAAAAAAAAGGTGCTGAATTCAAAAGTTAAATATGACAGTTAAAATATTGAATTTGAAAGTAGCTGAAGCATTTAAAATTTACAGCAGCTCAATGTAAGCAACCATTTGAATAGTACAGAAAAAGTTGTTTGGTCTTGTAGAGCTGAAGCATTTTAACATAGTAGAAAGTAGCTGAAGAGGAATAGAATAGAATATTTAAACAGAGCTGAATGTTTGCAAAAGCTGAAGCAGTTGAAATTCAATTTGATGAAAGTTGAAATAGATTGCTGAAATTGCTAAAAAGGTGTATAAAGAGTTGCTGGATTCAAAAGTTAATAATGACATTGAATTTTTAAGAGGTGACAGTAGCTGAAGCAATTAAAATACACAGTAGCTCAATGTAAGCAAACATTGAAATATTACAGAAAAAGTTGTTTTGTTTTAAAGAGCTGAAGTATTTTAAACATAGCTGAAAGTAGTTGAAGAGGAATAGAAATTAATTTAACAGAGCTGAAAATTTGCAGAAGCTGAAGGAGTTGAAATTCAATTTAAAGAAAGTTAAAATAGTTTGCTGAAATTGCTAAAAATGTGTCTAAAGAGTTCCTCAATTTAATAGTTAAATATGAATGTTAAAATATTGAATTTGAAAGAGCTGAAAGTATAATATATATATAATAATTATAATAAAGATTAGAAAAACAAACCTGTGAATGCTCTAAAGCATTCACAGGGATTAGAAAAACAAACCTGTGAATGCTCTATTATTAGATTATAGTTTTAGTGGAGGGTTGCTTAAATTCAATGGCGGTTACACAAAACAACTCAGGGAAAGACTGTGCTTTCATCGTAACCGTAAGCCTTTTAAAAAACATCACTGACACCTGCACGCAAGCAGTGAGGTCAGAAACATGTTAGTAGCATATGACACGTTTCATTACAACCTGTTGCATTTTTAGCTTTAAGGTCTTAAAATCGTGGCATAAATACACAGACAGATAATAGACAGATAGAGAAAATGGAAATTTCCTGCACACAATAAAGAAATGAAGGCTCATAGTGATAAAAACATCTATATTGCTTTAAAACATTTAAATCTATTGGGTCATATAGTATCTATTTTCAGGAGCTATCTTTTGCAAGGCGCAGACCTTTCGGGGAGGCCTCTGCTTTCACTCCCCTCCCGATTTCACCTCAGGCCAGAATATCGCTTTTACTCCTGCTGTTTCACCTTCTCACACATGACCGTGCCCTGCTCCCCTGCTGAGGCCCAACCTGCCATGAGAAAAACCTGCTGCATAGAATGAAGGACTCCGCAGGTAACAGCGGCCCGAGGACAAGCTCTCCTGCTGGGCCACAACACATGCTCACGCTCTCGGCCCCTCTGGTGGAAGCCAACATCCTTCTTTGAGAGTCACAGCGCTTTTGCAGGAAGACTCAAAACACACGCTGAAAGGGAGAATACAACCTGTTGACTGCTATGTTTATGAAAGCCTGTGATGGGTTTTGTTTGCTCTCTCTGCATGAGGACCGGGTTCACCCCCACCTGCTACCTTAAGCCTTATTATCATGTCAGAAGGAGTAAAAGAAGAATCCGCGCAAGTAAAAAATGCATAACACAAAGCATGTTTTCAAGTAACATGCTGTGTTTCTGTATGCTCTGGTTCCCTCTCCCCCTGCCTACAGCCGTGGCTCAACGCGGTCCGCTTGGGCAAAGGGACAGAAGCAGGACTCAGATACAGACAGCCACGCATTCAGTCGCTTCCTGCTGCGTCCTGCTTTCAGTCTGGAGCTATTTCGGAGGTTATTGATGTGTCTGCCAACTGGGAGCTTTCTAAACAACTACCCTGCTGCAACAGGTTACAAGTCCAGCTTCCCGCTCATTAGGCTCTAATTGATTGTAATCTGGCCTTTGAGAAGTGCTGGCCCGCTATGGGGTTGTTCTGCACATGTGAGCGCCCCCACTGTCCCTTCTACTTGTCCACCTCACTCACCAGCAGGGTCTGGAGTACAGACACAATTGGCCCTCTCAGATGGAATCATTAAAGTGGGCAGGATAGCATGAGTTCTTTCATACATCAGGCTCTGTGGACCAGCTTGAGACAGGGACAGTGGCCACTCTGCGTACCCAGTGGGAGAGCCCCATCCTGGGCAGGCTATTGTTGGCCTCACCCCTCGACTGGCTGCCTGTGGTTCTGGCTGCATTGGCTTGATTTGTATGCCAAGGTCCTGGACTAAAGACACCCATGTAGGGGAGCTGGGTCAATATTGGTTTTGAGAGCTGGAGGAAAAATGTCAAAATGTTAAATTCTATTGACTTCCCCCCACTGCTATTTGTTTCTGTGGCAAAAGGCCTAGTGGGCCATTAGTGTAAACAGGGCTTTGTCTTAGGGCTCAGCTTCCAGCAGGAGGCTCAGAGAACAAAACGCAGAGATAGACGGTCTGGTCAGGCTTAAAAATGGTTAAGCTGTGGGGCTGAGGAGAGACCTTAAAATGACAAAGACGGGGACACAGAAAGCCATTTGGCTGGAGCATGGCTGCCTTCTTTACAACCTGTTTTTTGGTATTTGGTATCATACATGACTGAGTGCTTCAAGCTGGCCATGACGCCTTACTGCTCTTAATATAAAGAGGATAACTACGGCAGCAGGTTGAATACATAGACATCTATTTGCCTAAGGTCTTCCTGTCAGGACGTCCTGCGCTGACCAGCATCATATGTATGAACTGACCTTTCCATGTGCAAATTTCACCTTTCTGTCTTTGTTCAGAGATCTACTGGCAAAAGTGAAAAGCAGCTGTTTTACAGTGGCACATCCCTCTTCCTTTTGCTTTCAGTTTGCTCCTGTCTCTTTCAGCCCTCGAGGAATATGGGATTCTTTTTCAAATTACTCCAGTTAACTTAGAGCCATAAAACAGTTTCTCCTTGAGTGTTTTCACACCCCAGTCCCTTTGCCTTCTTTTACTTATCGTCCCCTGGCTTTATTAGGTGGCAGGCTTTTGTGTTGCAGCAGCAAGTCACTTCCTCCATGGGCAGACAGGGAGGGAACATGGAAATACTGAGGAAAAGGCACGTAAAGGTCTAAAGAGCAAAGCCTTTTCAGGAAAAACTATAAAGCGTGTTTTGAGTTGACGCTTCGATACCTGACTTGTTGTACTCACTCCTGTCTCATGTGCTGCAGACTAATGTGTATTTAGTTAGATTGCTCCTAATGGATTGCTTAGCATGCAGTAATACTGGTAACAATACATGCGTGTGAAATCACACATTGCTGCAAGTAGAAACATTTATCTTATTTGCCACCAAGGTTGTAAAAGTACAAACAACACAAGAATAGGTGCACTTTTGTTTGTCTTTGCTTTCAGTTAATAGAGACTAAGATCTTTCTCTCCCTTGGTCTTGGTGTGATGATCCACAGATATGATCTTGGTGTAATTAATAAGTTAATAAGTTTTGTTTCTGTGAATGAGACTTGAGCATGCTGAGAATAAACGTATTTATTCTGGCCAGGTCAGCACATTACTACAACCACTGGTCGTAAGGCGTGTAGATGTATTTCCTCATGTCTTTGAACTGTGTATTTGAAACTTTTCTCTCATAAACCCAGTAATAGCGGACAGAGACAAACTCCTTTCAGTAGGATGATATTAAAAAAACTCTCACCCTTTAAATCTCAGGCTCCACATGCGTTGCTTCTCATGTTCTGATTGTTGTGGGAACACTCCCAGCCCCAGCTGATCATTTTAATATATGATGCTATTAGTTTCCTCATGGCAAGCGGTTGGGTACCACCGGTCACCACTGTGCTGAAACACTTTTAATCAACCGGACCCTACTGTGAAAGCCTGAACCCCACCCGGCTCCCCACTTGCCAAAACTGAGCCGTTCACCTCAGCAACCTCAAAAACGACAGCTAGTATTTAGTAATATTGTGTGGTGGTCCAGCGGCTCCTGCTATAATGTACCCACTGACAGCACTAACCTCTCACAGCCCTGGTATCCAATTCTAAGGTTATATTACAACACAGCTGGAGCTCAGACAGCGTAGCTGAGGAGAAGGAGGGATTGTTTGGACGTTCTCAAGACAAGCTGGCATTTTCCCAGGCTGCAGTGGGGGCAGGGTTTCAAGCAGCATGCCATGCTCTGTGTACTTTGATTAAAAGTGTGTGAAGTACACAGAGTGGCTGAAACACTGTATATGGTCTTTGTTGGCCTTTTTCACCCAGCCACTCATCACTGCAGCTTCTTTAACCAGTGCCGACACGTGAAATCATGACCCGCTTGAGATCATTTGTAGATTTTCTCTGTATATTTGTGCGAAGTAACATTATCCAACAAAAACTGTGTTGGTGGTGAAATTCTAAACCACATGGTACAACTGACAGCAAGTTAAGATAATTTGTTCCACAATGAAACAACACAGAGCAGAGAAAATGACTAAGGTTACTGCAATATAAAGTATCTGTGTTTGGATTCGATGGCAGCCAGACTTGTGTGTGTGAGATTACAGATTGCTAAAAAACTGCAGACCCGAAAATCACCTTGGTGTAATAGTCCTACTGTAGGAGATAACGTGAGATATTGCAGTGACCGAGGCAAGTTAATGGCGGCACAGCGAGCACCTGGCAGGTGTTTCTGTCCCCTGGCTTCTTCGTAAGCTTTTGAGGAAATAACTCGAAGTTAACTCTCAGAGTGTGAATCCTGCTCTCGATACTTTTACAGGATAGTGTAATCCTGTAAAAGTAACCGTGTAAAACCTGCCTCTGCGTTCATTTACCAGAGCGAACCAGAATGAGGACTGAGATTCCAAGGTCTATGTTTAATTTCGGAAAGGATCAACAGAAATTATTTGGGAAATGTCTCCAAGGTGCAGTTTTCATTGGGCCGTCGCCTGGTGCAGGGGTGCAATGCAGAATGTCACATTTTAAATTATGCACCACGTTGTAACTTTTGAAGTGGAAAAGCCATCTCCAGACATTAGATAACAGTAATTAGTCCTAGCTGTGTGAAATTGATGGACTTTCCCTTTATGTTTTCACAACAGAAAATACCTCTCTTTTATTATTATGCATAACATAGTAGACAGTATCTCAGGCCCATATGCAAAATTCATATATGCATAATATTTTCATACGACTTGAATGACATGGTCCATTTAGATGATGTCTGTGTTAACAGCTTTCTTACATCGTCACAGTCAAGTGGGATGAAAAATATTCGTTTTGCTTATTAATAGTTAGATATAAATAAAATCTAGTTTATTTCTCACTTAAATGTTGAACTGATGCAGTTTGTCTATATCTGGTTTCACTGCAAAACACAAAAACACGCTGATTTTGGCTGTTGTTCTAGGAATAATGCACGACCACGTCCCAGTTTAACTGCAGCTTTTACTGTTGTTCTGACATTATGAAAGCATGGTTTTGGAGCCGATCGCTGACCATTTGCTTTTGTTGTGCCTCATTAAGAAGGGGGAACAGATCAGCCAATACTAATTATTACTCTTTCTGTTGTGGCAACCATGAAGCAAATAAGCTTTACTGCCTCTTGTTACCTAACTCTCCATTTGGCCTCTGGCATCATACAAGTGAAGTGTCTCTTTCTTCTGAGAGCTGCACTCCCCAAGACCCAGACGAGCACAGGAGCACTTGTCAGAGACCTGCTGTATTGTAATGTGAATGGTGTCGAATCAATGCAAATTCTTCCACACTCTGGGGCGGCAAAGGCCAGCATTGACTGACTGGTCGTGTTAATTTAGCTGCCTTTCAGTCATACTTGATCCAACGTCTTGTGGACCTCAATGGCAAAAGAGTTAAAAACATCTGAAGTGTCAGCGCAAGAATGCGCCATTCAGCCTCGAAGAGACGCATCATTAACAAATGTCTGGCTGCAGAGAAACAGCTGTGGTTAAACAAACCAGGGAGGTAGGCTTTGCGTCTTACCCCGCTGCTGTTACTGGCTGTTGTCAGCCATTGATAACCTCCTGCACTGAGTGGTTTCACAGAAGAGTCGTTTTAACACAGTGGGTGATCCACATCGGCAGGAAACAAACAAGCTGCAGCTCACGAGGAGAAAACAAGTGGCTGTTAAACAACAAACAGGTCACAGATTATCGGATTTTTTAGTCTCTTCGTCATTCTACGGGGACAGAGGTAGGCCCAGACTGAAGTCAGTCAGGGGACGGCCCAACACCAGCTTTCATCACCCAGCTGACTCAGATCCAGAGGGCAATGAAGGCACCACACACACACACACACACTCAGACCTGGTGTGCACAGACTCCAGAGATGAGGGTGTGCACTGCAGGGCTACCAGCTATGATTTACAGACTAGTTCTGACAAGGTTGCAACCCGTGCAGTCCACCTTTTCCTTACTGGGGAGGAGACACCCTGAAACTGACGCCATGATCACATTACATCCTGAATCTAAAGATAACACCTTTACAGCAGCTGAGGTGCCAAATATGAAGCCATTACTTGTTACTTACGTGTGTCTCCCTCTAATCTGAACGTTAGAGAGAGAGTCATCGTAATTTTGATTATTTTAACTATGCCAGGTTGTCTTATCTGTACCTACGAAGTCTTCTATAGACTCACGTTTTGCATGCAAGGCAACCTGTGGTTCTTGTGGTGCAATAGAAACACTTGCTCTGGCTGTGTGAATCTACTTCAGTGATTTTTCACTGCTGCTGTTTGCACATGAGAAAACATGTGACTCACGGGAAGAATGAACAAATTAAATTATGATAAAGGTGCAGGTGCTTGTTTCACATTTTAAATCTTCTTTGTTGTAATGTTTGCAGGTCATAATTCTGCCAGTAGAACGTTTACTGTCACTTCTAGTAATTTTTAATCTGCTGGTGAGTCATGCAACTGCACAGGTGCTTTGAAGAGACATCCTCACCAAGCAGGATAGTTTTTAGCCTCAGGCAGTGAGCAGCTGTAATGAATGAGAGCTAAACAGGAGGTTTTATGCAATGTGACAAGCCAGCAAAACTGGAGACGGCTCCCGTGATGTGAGCAGTGGACGGGCGGCACCATTTCCCAGCAGCACTGTGCAGACTTGTTTGGAGGCATGTGGGAGAAGACTGACAGCACTTCAGTGTGATTGGCCTCACCACTTCCTATTGTTTCGCCCGTCACTGATAACCCCCGGTGACCTGGGACGAAGGAAGGAAGGCCATCGCTCCATTTGTGGTGGTGGGCTTGTCAGCTCTTTGTCTTCAGATAACTTATTAACTCACCAGTCAGCCAAGGGAAGATGGATTTCTCATGTGGCTCAGCGTATGGTTAACTCAAAGTAAACAGCTTTTCAGGGCAGCAAAGAATCAGAGACAAGGTAGACAGTGTTTTCTGCAAGGAGGAGCACAAACCTGACAGAACCTTTTATTTATCTCAGTTTTTATTACTTAGATGCCTCATAATAATCGGAAACCAGTGAAATTAACAGCTCAGTTAAAACCAGTTAAATTAAAATTACGTAAAAGCTAATGTGATCTGGTATATACACACATACGATTTTGCTTTTGCATCAAAAGCTGTTATTGAAAGTCCATTATATAAACAGTGTTATCTGTCTTTCATTAATTAACCCAGATGACGAGGCCTGTGGGGCTATGAGTGGTCTGGACAGACAGAGACAGGCCAGAGTCAGCCAGGGTCACCCCACACCTCAGGCACAGAGCTGATGTCATGTGTCTGCTGCTTAAATAGCGCACTGTTCCGCTCTGCTAATGTGTACCTCACTCCGCTTGCTTTACAATGACTTCAGCTGTTTCACTTCAAAGGACAGAGTGTCAAAAATGGACCAAAATGTTTTATGCGTGGCGATGAGTCAAACTGCTTTAAGGCTGAAAACTAAAAGAAGAATTTGACCCCGCAGCCTAGTAGGTCTAAAAATACCTTGACACGAGCGAACATGTAATGATGTGGTTGGAAGACCAATGGTAAGACAAGGAAGGAATCAAAGACTCAAAGACTCCAAAGCCTTAAAGACTCTTCAAGTTGTATCCTATACGTCTACATGTTTGGAGACTCCAGGACGAAGCGCACAATAAACTATAAGCAGCAAGTGTTAAACACAAAGCAGAAATATGTCCGCTCTGACTGAGCCACGTTGCTGAAGGCTTTGGCTCAAACAGCGGTTGTTAATCGCCATCATCTGGTTACAGGGAGGTACTGCACGTGAGTCGTCCGGGCCTGTGAAACTAGTCCGGTGGCAGGATTAGCCGCTTTGAGCTGTGCTGCCGTCTCGGTCAGCCTCGGCTACAGCTGACCCCCGAACAGCTGGAGCGGTGCTGTCTGCGACATTTCAGGTGAGGACAATTTGCTGTTTTGTTAGTCGGCCTGATCGGATCGCTCCATTGTCTGGACGCGTAATCCTCGCCAGGCCTGCAGGCGCGCACAGCTGCGCACGGAGCGCAGTTTCAAATTGTCATCTGCAGAATCGTTACACGACGAAACACTGTGAAATATAGACACCATTATATTTTACTAATTCATTCATTTTCGTACCTTGCTACTCTGCTACGTAAAGACATTCACCACAGTTTTTTCTGACTTGTAAACGTTTGAAAACAGGCTAAGCGTAGATAATTAGCTTTTAAATTCACCGGTCGCTTCCTCTGGGCAAAAACGAATCTAAATCAGTGCAACCGTGTGTTTAAAACACAAATGTAGTCAATACAACAGCATTCATTCAGCACAATGGACTGACTTCAATTTCTATACAAAAGGCCCAAAATAAAATGGCACAGTTTTGATTTTAAATTCCAACTAAAATGTTTAATAATTCCTCTAAAAAAGTAAAGTAAAACGTCTTGGTTTCCCATACTCACCAGGCTGATGTGAATTATACCAACATATATTTGATGGAAAAGAGAATCTGGACACTGAACAAAGCCAGTGCACAAGTGTTGAAACAACATGAAGTTTAATAAAAATATATGTTTATTTGTTAAAACAGTGGCATTAGGCTCATTATAAGTAAGAACTTTTCAGTCCACATCTCAACCTCTGGCCACTGACATAAATATGTCCTTATAAACAGCCTGGTTTTTAGTCATCAGTCTTACACACATACTGTGGGATATAACTTTATACCTTTCGTGTTACTTCCACCTCTTAATGGTTAACTCTGCCTGTGTGGCAATTGTAAACAGCCTGTATGCTTTCCAAACAGTCCCCAAACATCCAAATAAGGCATCTTTGTCTTCTGTTTTCTGCTTTTGTATCCTTTTCTTTGCTATAATTAAGACTTTGCACCCTTGTCTGACACAAAAGATGCCACCAGCCAAGGATGCTTGGTAACGGGACCATATACAGACTTGTCTCTGTTTAAACAACGCGTCACTGAGCCGCTGCTGAATGTGTCTGTTTACCGTTGTTTAATTGACGCTGAATTGCCGGGGCTGACGCGGCAAACAATTAGGTTGAAATTCTGTTGCATTAGCTGCCATGAAACAGCTCAAGCAGATTCCAATCTTAACTCCGAGGACAGACTCATAAGAGCCTAATCCTGTTGATGGAGAAAGAAACGGCCCGCTGCCCCAGGTGCAGTAGCCACACAGGCCCTGGCTTGTCTCTCTATTTCGCAGCTGATGAATTGAGAGGACCCTCTTGGGCACACAGCCCAGGCTGTGGTTTGGCTAATTAGAGGGTCTGTTTTCTCATAAATATCTATAGTGGTGGAAAATTAGGCAAATGAAGGCTGTAGTTACAGCCTGTGAATGTGGGAGATGCTGAGTGACTCTAAAGGAAAACTTTGTGCTGGTGGAAATGTTGCTTCTTTTAAATTCAAAATTCACCTTTAAGTTGTGTGATATATTAAAAGCCTGCAGGACTCACTGAGAGCTTTGCTGTAGAGAGTCCACCCAACTCACCGCTATTCTCTGAGGCTTTACCTGACAGTCTAGACGAGCAGTAAAATGTATCATGCGCTGGTTTTGTTCTGTCTTCACAATGGGACCAGTCATCGTTAATCAATACATTCAGCTGCAATTTAGGCAAATTGGGCGTCCGTTAAGGATACGGTAATGAGATCAGGCCTGATATGTTATCTTGCTATCACTTTGACAGCGAGGATAACTCTCTCATTGTCTCTACTAAGTCTTTCTGATAGCTGTAAACGAAGGCCCAGGCTCAGATAAGCCGTCCTCCCTAACAGTGGTGGATTTCACCGCAGAAAATCAACCTTTGTTTCATCCTGACATTTGTGACACAATTACAGCTGCTTAAGAGCATAAATATTAACGTTTATTTACATTTTAACAGATGTGGGAACATTTCATTAAAGATTTCAAACACTGAATCAAAGCAAACGCAGACAAGGAAAAGATCAAATGTAGTGCAGGAAAAAGTCAAAATAGGTAGAGTGAACCATGTCAAGAGGCCTCCGCAGGTAATGTCTGCTAACTTTAAGTCTTGAGGTTAGTAATTATTTCTTTTTAATCTTTGTTATACAGGTTTCTAAGAACCACATGAGCATTGTGTTCCAGCTCCAGTGTCTTCTTCTCATGTGTCTGGTTCCCCTGCAGCGTTTGGAAAGATTTCATTGGAAAGATTCAGATCCACTATCACCCCATGACATCACGTCAGGAGGTATCAGCTGACTCACACACACCTCGCATGACCCACATATCTGTGTGCTCGCGGCCAGTAGCAGCTACCAGAGATCCCACTGTAGGAACAACTTCAATGTCAATGAGTGGTGACGATAGAATGAAAAAAATAGGCCTAAAAATAAGATTTAGGTTAGTATTTATCAAAATGCATATATACAAATATTAAACGTGCACCGTCCTGTGCTGCCAGTGAAGCAGTTTGACGGTGAGTCTATTTAAAGTGGGGAAACCTAATGCCTCTGTTGGAAATGGCCGCGTGTATTACGTGTTCAGAAGCACCGCTCTATATTTATCGAATCATGGGGCTTTCTGCGCTGCGTGCTCATGCAAAAGGACGCCGACCAGAGGACGCACAACATGGTGCTGCTACGACTCCAGACTCCAGACACCTTCACCTCCTGAGGACGAGGATACCGCACACAGGTAGGAACCCTGTATATATGCAGACAGGTGCAGGAATCAATAATAACACATGTTACATTTCTATTGTGTTAAAGTTATATGACATCATTGCTAAATATTGCAAGAAACCCACAAAAACTTGCTTTTTTAATTAGTTTGTGGATTTACCTAAATGTCAGTTTAGTGTTTGCTATTAATGCTTAGTGCGTCTTTAGGCCACATTTTCAGAAGAACTTTGTCCTGATGCTGAAATATCATTTTATCACATCCATTTAGATTGGTTGTACATCTTACCTCTTTCGTTTTGCTTTTGCAGGTTATCTCCCACCTGCTCCGTCGTGATGGATGACTTTGACTACAGTGTGGAGATCTCTGACCGCGACTGGCAGTGCTTCTTTATGGAGTGTGAGGAGTGTAACCTGTTTCCTCCTTCCTTAGCAGGTGTGGACGACTCCGGGATGAGTGACCTTGATGATACAGCGTCCATGCTCGCTAAGAGGGCTCAGAACCATGACCTGACAGCAGGCTTGTCAGAGGCTGCCCGCCCCATTGACAGCTCCCCAGACTCTAAGAGCCCCCCTGTGGAGCATTACCTTATGAAACAAGGTGGTAGTGGAATGGAGAGCGTCCTTTCCGGCAGCGAGGAAGATATACACCTACAGTCTGTAAATATGTTCTTTGAGAGGCTGAGAAATCTTCCAGAGGCTGAGAGGCCTGCCGAGCGAAGCCACGTGAGCGCTGGAGAAAATCGAGAGGCAAAAAAGGAGGAACTGCAGCGTATTTATGGTCGACAACCCAGCAGCAGCACTTTGCCAGAAAACGTCCCCAAGTTGAACTCATCGCCTGCCAGTGATGAAGCAGCAGTTGACAAAGAAACCATGAAGCCTGTCGATGCCATCAGCAACGGAAACACAGTGAAAAGAGTGAAGCCTGGTGTCTGTATTTCTCTTGAACCTGCAGCCAGTGACTCTGCGATGAAAAAGAACAGATTAGCATACCCCGAGTTTTTCATCAGAGAGGAAACCAAAGCATCGCCCACAGCAGAAATGACGTCCTACACAGACAAAGTGATAAAAGGCCATATGTGCACAACACTGGATGGTGCGAGGCAGCACGGTTTGTCCACTGGTTTGTTCAGGAACCACGAAATGTTCACGGCCCCTGATGTGCTACAGCCAGATGCAACAATCCAAAACAGAACAGCAACGCAGCAACCATCCCCGTCTGCCTCCGTCAAGAGGAAGAGGAGGAAGAAGAGACGACTCAGCATCGAGCCAGTGGAGAGTGGGCTCGTGTGTGAGAGGCAGGTTTTGGGTGCGAGGACTGATGACTCAGAGGAGGAGCAGCGGCCGTGGAGAGGAGCAGCAGGTTGTAGTTTATCTGAGCTTGACACGTCCTCTTTATGTCCAGTCACAAGCAATGCACCAGCCAGGATATCAACCGAAGAGGTGGAAGCAAAATATCGCTCTGATAAAGTAGAAGAATTAAGTGGGCTAAATAAATATTGTTGGTTGCCACGTTCAGTTGCTCCCAGTGGAGCCGGAAAATCCGATGCACTTGAGGGAACTGGAAACGGTGAAGGAATTGATGCTCATGCAGAGAGTCTTCAGCAACAGAATAAAGTCAATCATGTTAACATTTATTGTGAAAGTTGTTCCACAGCAGAGGTCAAATCAATAACTCACAGTATTTTAAATAACCCTGATGTGGAAGTCAGCCAGAATGATAACGTATCTGTTGCTAAGTCAGTCCTGGCTGGAGAGGGAGGATATTCTAGCAGATATAAGCACACACTGTGTCAGAGAGAGGCTGAGCAGCAACAGCAGCTGGAAATTGACACAGACCAATATAGCTCTACTCTCGGAAAGACCGGTGTACGTCCACCAGGCGTATGTGAACCTGGGAGGACTAAGTCTGACGCTCACAACATTAAACTCCAGCAATTCAAAACCAGTCCCTCTCCATTCCCAGATGACATTTTCTGCAAAGTGTCCGATGCTAAATTAGCAGATGATTGGACAAATTCATCCTCTGATCCAAGTTGTCTGTCAGTAAAACAAACAGAATGTCCTCTGGAAACACGCTCTTTGTCCAAATCCAATTTCTTAACAGAGAAAGCATCAGGAACTGATGCAGATCTGTCAGAACCACCACAAATAACGTCTCTGTGCAGCCAGAGAGAACCCAAGCTGCTAACAAGCCCTTCAGATAGTACACCGCTCTCACCCTGCTCCACTCTGGACACTGTTGTGTCACTCTCAAATGAAAATATCACAGATCTGTCGGCAAGTTTCAGTTCATCGATCGGTCAAAATGAGTCTGAAGGAGAAAGACAGTCAGCGGCGTTGGAAAAAGATGCAACTGGGCCTAAAAGTCAGACTGTGTTAGACTCAGCTGAGTCAAACAGTGACGTAGCGATGGGAGCAGGAGACGCCGTCACACCACTGGAAGCTGGACACAAACCAAAGTCCAAGCTGTCAGTGTTTACTATGTCGTCGTTTTGGAGTGAGATGGAGAAGCTAACGATAAATGACATTTTGGGTTTACGAATGGCCAACAATGCTGCTCCACACAGCTCCCTGCCACCTTTACAGGAAGACGAGGAGATGGACATGTTTACCACCGATTATTCAGGTGTTTTTACGCAGCTGGAGGATTCTGTGCCTGGTCCTGAAAGTTTAGCTTCTGTGATGGCGCTGGATTCTTCCTCTTCTAGAAGTGTGACGTGGGAGGGTGAAGCTGTCCCGGTGAGCGTAGCTGCTGATCTTTACCCCGAGAATATGATGTTAACATCTGCGATTTCTCCACCCGTCGTCTCCGGAAGTGCACAAACGTGCCTCCGCAAGATTTCCAAAAATGCAAGTGTTCACAATCTACATGCGCTGGAATCTGAGCCTTTCAGCTCCACGCTGAAACAACAAACTTTGCCAAGCTCAAACAAAGGAGGATTAGAAAAGGTTCAGTGTGTTGCTGAGGAGACTGGGCCTGGGAAAGACGACGGCTCTTCATCTTCCTCTTTGAGAGGCAGCTACAGAACCTCTATTATGGATGTGTTTCGATACTACTTTGGCGGAAAGGAGCTGGTTCCAAGTCAATCGGCTACAGATTTAACCACCTTGTACGCTGATGGAAACACGCTGCCTGAAACCTATGACCATTTCTTCAGTGATTTTGACACAGAGAGCTTCTTCTGCCCTCTCATCACTGCAGCAGATGCCAAAGATGAGCTTGTTCCCATCTTTTCCTACTCGCGTTCAGCTAACAGAAATCTACAGTTTCCAGAGGCTTATGATTATTTCTTTGCGTCGTCTTCTTCTGACGATTCCTCTGTAGAATCAGACGACGAGGAGAACTCCGGCCCCGTTAGAGTGGTGAGCAGGTTCACTCAGAAGACGAGCACTTCTCCCGTGTCTGTTGACGCTTATGAACATTTCTGTACAGACAGGGACCTCGGACAGAACCTCTTCTGGAAAGACACACTGTCCTTCAGGAATTTTTATTTAACTGGCTCTACCAGTCAGAAGGCGTCTCTCTCAAGTTCTGTGTCCCTCGTACCTACGAGGCAAAACACCACATCGCCTCAAAGGACAGTTTGTCCCAGTAATGTTCTGGGAAATCAAGATGCGGTATTTCCTGATCCACTTCTCTGCCACCTGGAGGACAGGATCTCCAAGCAGCTGAGGCAGCGGCCCTTCAGATATGACGATCTGCAGACAGCTGTTTCCAATCCAAGTAAGAAACAACTGTACTCACTCTTTAGTTGTACCATTTCCTGCTGCGTTATATAATAATGCATATTTATACTGCGGACTACGGACACGTGGACAGTTGTAGTGTCACCCAGCCACGCAGTCAGCTGTTAGTGTCACGACCGAGACAGACTCTCCTCTACTCCTCTAGGACACTATACTGCTGGCATGTAGCCACAAACGCCAAGAGCACTGGGTGTACGTGATAAGCTGACTTCCTTCAGTGAGGACGCTCACTAAGCTGCCAGCAGACTGCTCCCATTTATGTCTGGCTATGCAGAGCGGTGTCTTAATGTGTTAATCCCTCTTCTACCAACGAGAATGAATTAAGACTGTAATGTATAATGTAATGTGACTGATAGTGATAACTTCATACGTTTATAGGTGCTGGGTTTAATGTGCCTTGTCACTGTCTCTGAAGGGTTGGATGCCTCCTTTCTGCCTCTCAGACAATCAGACATGTGCCTCGTTTGCATCGCGTTTGCTTCGTGGGTTCTGAAGACTGCAAACCCACAAGTTGGAGATGCCTGGAAGGCAGGTGTGTGTTTTAATGCAGTATGTAGCATGTATTTAAATGAAAAGTGGGCATCAGCTAAATGTTGCGGTGTGTAGAGCCTCGTGATTAATGCGATGACTCACTCTCTTGTCTTTTTGCACAGTTGTGTTGGCTAATGTCAGTGCTCTGTCAGCCATCCGGTACCTGCGGAAGTACGTCAAAGTGGAAGCAGCAGCCAGTGAGAAGAAGCTGAAAACCGACATCTCCTGATGTGACTTGCTCTCTAAGCAGCATGATTGAAATGATTCATTTTTCCATGAGCCTCTTATGAGCCACTGCAAGACTTTGGAAGAAAAAGAGCAAATGTTGGAACGTGTCTGCACCACACGTTTGCACTATACTTCTTCAATAGCCTTATTATTTTCAGTTTTACTTGGGGAATTGAAAGAGAAAATGGTTTAAGTTGGTAACAGATTTGTTTTTCTTTTATGTCACGTACAAGACCAAAGACGAGCTATGTATTTACTGAAGGGAAGGCTTTAGATGCGTTTTAGACATTTGTAAATAATGGTTCTCTGTGATTCTAAGCCTGCTGAATCTGGGCTGTACAGACATGTGATAAGTGGATTAAGCTGAGGCATTAAGGATGCTGCTGTTTGAGCATGTTTGTTTCTGTTACTTTACCTCTACCTGTGTAGCATATTTGATGACTGTGAGGAATTTCCAGAAACAAAGAAAGAGAATGTATTAACAAAATAAGATATCAAGATTCATATTTTCTAAAAAGAAATGAGAAAAAAAAGGTTATTTTAGGGGACTGTTTTGTGCCAGTATCAGGAATATATTTAATTGTTTTATGTTGGTGCAGATTTGTAGATGACTGTACAGCACAAGTGCTCTGTAAGTTTTTAAATCGTCAACAGTAAAAAGCTTTGGTGATTTAGTATATTTGTGTGGGTCATTAGCACAGACCTGAAAATGTGTCTCACCTTTTCCACCAGTAGAGGGCGAAACATGCACACAGAAGACCCTGAGCTTTCCGTTTTTTAGAGATTCTGTGCAATTAATGCAACTTTTTAACATAAAAACTAAAATGTGCATTCAACAAGTCTTGGGTGGAAGAATTATTTTATAAATAGTTGCGTATTTGTCTGTCGCTTTTGCATTTGAAAGTGAAACGTCTTGAACTGAGGGGGCTCTACAGTAGCGTTAGTCACAAAGCAGGGCGTCGTTGTAGTAATGCACGTATTTACAGTCTTCAGTACTTGGCTTTAACTATTTCTTTAAATTATTAGTCACATGTTGTAATGATTAGAGTAAGAGATTAATCAGATACTCGTTTTCCTGTTTTATTTGTAAATATTATATACATATTAAAAAGAAAACACCTCAAACAATGAAAACAGAACACAGACACACAGGTATTATTACTCTGCCATAGTCAGATTAATAATAGCACCTTTTTAAGGCAGTCACAAAGCCAAATCTATTTCCCTTGACAATGTAACGTAATAAAATAACAATATACAACATTAGCAAACATAAGCATCTTTTCTATGACAAACCCTGGTGGAATGCTTTGTAAATCTTAGTAGAAACAAAACTCCAAACATAAATTGGGCAGCACATTTGAAAATACTTGCACATTAAAAGCTGCAGGTTCTGGCACTACATTTGAAAGGTTTTGTGCAATTCTGTAATACAATATTAGAAATAAACGTAAAGCTGTGCTGACTTCTCTCGTAAATGCTACATATCAAACAGACGGCTGAACTCTGTCTCTGGACTCCTTTGCCTGTTCGTACTTGTGCCTGAACTCATCTTTGTGCTGCTTGATTGTCCAACATTGAAGAACGCACTTAGCAGGATTTGATGGTGCACACTGTGCAGGAGCAACACAGGCTGTGGTAGTTGGCTTTTATTATCCCTCTGATACAGATCTGGTGTTTGCACACGTCCAGACAAGTGCCGAGCTATTGTTTTGTTTTATGACCATCTCTGCTGGGTTGCCATGGCACCAAGGCCTCTGGCCCCAAATTCTAATCCCGTCCAGTGTGTCGAAATTCCAGACGTTGTCTGAATCATTCCAGCATCGCAGTCGTACTCCCAAATGTTGTCATAGTCAATTTCCTGGTCATCTGGTTCTCTGGGTTCGAGGTAGGAATGGTGATCTGTGAAAGAAGATGCCAGGCTTTTAGTTTTAGCTATGAAACACAGAACCACACCCCAGCTGAATAAACTCATTCACAAACGCATTCCCAAGATGCTCACTTGTCATTTGCTTTGTCTGAACACATCACTTTACTGTAAAACAGGTAGTGTAACATGCCACTGCACCTTCATTTAGTATTTGTTTAACTAATAATAGCAATCTGCCTGATGAATGACATTCACTTGATTGTAATGGGTTTGAGTTATTCTGCCGTCACCAGGTGAATTCTAGTCTTATGAGAGCATGTGCAGTCCAGTTGTGTGCTGTCAGTCACGATCCAGGACTGAATCGCGTCTGTGGAACAGTGTTCTCTTACACTGGGACCCCCTCCACATGGGGCATCTGCACAAATGGCCTTTCGAGCTGCACCAAGCTCCATTTCATTGGCACATTTGCACTTTCCCTGCACTTTCAACTCTGACGCCTTCGACTGTCTACCTGCTGACAGACCCAAGAGTTCAGTCAAACCAAAGAGTCTGTACTGCTTAATTTAGGGTCAAATGGCCTGTGAGCAATGTTCCATGTCCTTGGTGACAGGGTTCACTTGTGAGGCGATAAGATGCCACAGTGTTGAAGCCGTCACTTAGAAGAGAGCACGTTGTTTCCTGATACAATGATGCCATGGAAAGACACTGCTTTCTGTTTTACTTGACAACATTAAAGTTTACTTGCTAGTAATCCATAATAATTTTAAAATGACCTAGATTAAACATCATGCTTGAAGTGTGAGATGTCAGGTGTATGACTGCATGCCTCCATTTGTTACCTGACGAGTAACTGTAAGACATCTGAGGAACGCTCCTCGCAGAACTCGACGGGAAGAGTATCTGTCAGCAGATGTGAAAACAAAAAACAAAGTTACTTCCCATGATCTCTAACAAAGATCCTACTGTTACATCTGTCACACCTGTTCAAATATCACCTGCCGAACAAGAATGTAAACTTCCTCATCTACCAAACAGCCTATCTATGAATACGTTGGTACCACAGCATTCCAGAAACTGGAGATCACTATCGCAGTACTTCTCACCTGCTCTTGAACGAGGCCGGGTCCGGGAAGCAACTTTAGCCTCGACACGGCTTCTGCTCTCTGTTCTTCCTGACTTTGAGGCGTGTCCAGGACCAGAGCCTGCTCCTGGTAGTTTCTCCTGCTGCGTCTGCCCATTGGAGGCGTACAGAGCTGGAAGGAGGAGGGTAGAAGCTGAGGGTCCGGATCCTGGTGGTGCTGAACTGTCTGTTTCCAGCTCTGCATCTAAAGAACAAAGGATGTGTCAGAGTAGGACAGCGTTCGGATGAATGACTAATACTATGATCTCTTCATCAAATAGAACGTTATTCAAAAATGTAAACTGCAGTGATCAAATTTGGTCAAATATTAGCTCCTGTGTTTTATAATGTCATATATTTGAATCAGACAGGCTACGTAGTTAGCTGTAAGCTGAGCCTATGGATCCTGTATCATTGACCCACTTACCACCGGCCGAGCCTCGTTGAGAGAGTAGATTTCAGGGCTGCAGGGCTCATCGTACAACGGCGACAAGGGTTGTCGAGGGGCGCACATGTCCGAGTGGCGCTGGGGGGCATTGAGGGGGTAGTTCATGGATGACTGAGGTGTGCTCCAGCTGTTGGACTAATCACACCAGATTCAAACAGATGTGGGGATTAACACGCAGCAGAGAGAGGATAAACACTTTCCAAGTCGATCTCTTGTCTCCATCTGCCCCTGTCTCCCACGCTCTTCAGGTTCACACACATTGAGGCAAACACATAAGCTGCACTTGGTTTTGTGGTTTAGGATCAGATTACCAAGCACTAATACAAGTCATGATCTACATCAGTGCTGCTGTGACAACGGTTTGTTGCAATCAGCTCCCAGTGCAGTGGACTCATTCACCCACTGTAATAGATGCTTTCCGAGTGTGTGCTTTGGTTTTGTTTATGAATAATTATAGAGGATTAATTCCTTGCTCCATCAAATGGATTGATCTTTCAACTTTAATTCTACATAAATACCCCTGTGATCCTATTTGTTAACACTGTAAGCACCATGGCTCTGTCATCCGAATGCCTGGTGTATCTATTTTAGTTGCTGTCCATGATGTGTAAAATAAGTCACCAGTCTCATAGGGAATATTTGGTTATCGTGTTTGACGCCAGACTGAATTACCTTGACAAGCGGGGCTTTCTCCAGGCGCGGTGGGCTGGCGCGGTGCAGGGCAGAGTAGGGTTTGCTGTAGATCTGAGACGCCACTGAGGTCTCCGCAGGCTGGAGGTAGGAGCTGCGCTGGGGGGAGGAGTAGCGCAGGGACAAAGGTGGTAGGTCGCGTTCAGGCCTGGTGTGAGAAGACACACTGTTGGTCCTGCTGCCCAGGCGGGCGGTCTCAGTCGAGGAGGGACGGCTGGAGATGTACTGTAGGGACATGAACACATCCAGAGCAACCGTCAGCTGAGAGTGACAACAGGGAATTTAACTAAAGTTCTGATAAGGCATCTATGTGTTCTGGACACAGAGCCCCCTCAACTTTGAGCTAATTGGATGGGCGGTCGGACATAGTCCCTTTACCGAACTGGGTCTCACCTGAACCTGTAAGAGGAGCGGTTTGATCTCCAGACCTCACTTAATAATTAACGTTGTAAAAGAAAACTGTTGCTGCTCAACTCCACCAAAACAAACACGTGTTTTTAGCCACATACAACTCGCACGACATTCATACTTGGCCAGGCATTAAAGCATTTGTATGTTACCTTCTAGTGTAACTCGAGAATATGTGAATTTGAGATGTGACACGTAGCTGACTTACACAGAGGGGTTCGGTGTATCCTGGGGAGAGAGGGTTGTCTTCATGAACGGGCATCTGCAGGCTGTAGGACCCGCGTCCACTCTGTGACTGACTGAACCTCAGGGGCTCAGTCTGACCTTGGCTGTTCGAGCTCCACCTGTCAAACTGTGGGGCCTAGAACAGGCAGCAGCCGTAGACGTAGTAAGTTTATGGCCATGACTACTTGTTATCAGCAAAAGCGTTGTTAATTGTTTTGGCTGATGTAAGGAGGAGGGTGCGTCTCACCTCTCTATGCGTCGGAGTGTAGATGATGTCATACACAGGGGGCGGGGGGCTGACGACGGGCACGTCAGCAGCTTTGAAATGCTGGATCCATTCGCAGAACTCGTTCCTATCCAGACACGACACCACTATGGGGTTGATCAGCTTCCCTGGGAAGAGGGGAGGCGGAGGACAAAGCGTGTCATTCGGTCCAGTCGCTCACTGGAATGTGCTTTAGTCAGTTTGTCATTCACTGGGGATAAAACCAGCTCATTCATGGAGGGTCGGTGACGCTAGCGGACTTGTGAAAAGGGCCACTTAGCGTGAAGATGCATAAGAATGTACACATTAAAATCCATTCAACGCGTGTATTTGAGTAGCAGGGCAGCCTGCTGGTTCAGTGTATTTACCTTCAATCATGAAGGTGTTGGGCTTCACGTCTTGGCAGGGTGTGGTCACCGTGATCATATTGAGTGGAAGTTTCCCCTGTGATCATATTGACTCTTAATCACAACTTTCAGATGGAAAAACATCATGAATGAACCTCGTGATGTGAGTCACGCGGTTCAAAGGTCAGTGAGGTCATCGGTACCTTGTAGAAGAGCCCATCGTTCTCCTCTGACAGGATGATCAGCGTGGCTGGGTACATCACCAGCAGCCTGTCGCTCTGTTCCTGTGGGGCATAGTTACTAGTGAGCTAACGTAGGTTGGTTTCATTGCTGTATTAAGTTAACGTTTGTCAATTGCTTATACGCTTTGCTGTCCTGAATAGGAAAGAAAGCACATACTGCTATCTTTCATTAAGTCCAAGATGTAGGGAAGAGAAAGACAAACTAAACAAACTAAAGAACAGGTGTTAGTTTCAGATGTCTGCATCTGGAAGCCTTGATATGATACAAGAAGTAATGGTTTCTTATGAAGGGACTAAATAATCCAGCTATTTGCCTGGTCAAATATAAAACTATGAATAATAAAAGCACAGAAGTCCTGGAGAAAACATAAGAAAGCACCAGTATTATCCTTTAAGACTCTGTTGGAAGGAGCAGTTTAAATGCCAGCCAGATCTTCAGTCAAACCAGTTGGGGGTGCTTTAAAGGTGCGGCTGTAAGTTTGTGTTTCCTCTCTGGTTCAGAGGGTGTGTCCGGACAGACAGCTGACATTCCAGCTGTGAGGTGAGTCAAGTCACTGCCTGAGCCTGGCAAATGCCTCTCACACACCCAGGCCCTAAATCTCACACACTTCAATGAGGCTGCCGCTGTTTCCCACGAAGAATGAAATGCACATCTTTTCATGCAGGCTGTGTCACCATTAGCGTTTTTAATCAGCGCTGCAGCATTCTTTCATTTGGCTCGTGTGTGGCTTGGTTAGCAGGACGTTTTTCACCTCTTGGCTCGTGTCTGACATACATACAAGCTCCACCTGTTTATCTTACTGCTTACATTGTGTTGAGGTAATGGATGTGTTGAGCAAACCCACGTGAGTCACCTGGTTTAGCTCATGTTATCTGTTTGTTTGTCTCATCGGGCTGAAAATTCCCAGTGACAGAAGACATGTATGTATCATGGGTTTACAGTCTGCTGCATTTCTCTGAATAGGGGAATAGTGGAGCTGTGTTTTGCTTCTGTAGTGATTCAGTGCTGATGTACCTGACAGGGCAGGTGCTGCAGCCGGACTTTGGTCACGTAGGTGATGGGGCCCAGGCTGTCCCGCTGAGAGCCCTCCCACTCATAGATGGGCTCTCTGTTGATGGAGTTCCTCAGCTCCTCTTTGCCCTCGGAGGTCTTGTGCTGATTAAACGTAGGTCAGAGAGAAACATCAGGAAGGTAAACATGTCCAGAGCAAAATTAAATGTAACTGTAGCTGAGGCTTGTAGGCTCCTCGGCTTCTTCTGACATGTGTTTACTTCATCCCCACCTGTGGGTGTGGAGTCAGCACTTTAACCCTGTGCAGATGTGAGAGCTAGAGCTATGTAGGATGTGATGTGGTCAAAGCCACTCCCTAGGATCCAGGCCTCGGGGAGAGCCAGCAGTGACCTAATTGACTCACAGAATGTACACGCTAACACACATCCTGTGTCACCGTTTTCTGGGCTGGTCTGCCAGGTGGATTAAAAGATGACCACACACTTGCTCATTTCACTTTGAAAAGGCAGGATGTTGTTCATCGTCCCTGCACAAGAGCCCATTTTTACGCAGCTTCGTTGAGCGTCCCACAGGTTATCTGAGCGGAAATGCCATCAGCTGTTTAAGTATTGCTGAACTTACTTTTACTCTTGTGTAATTTTCAGGTGCAATTGCTGTTCCTCCATTGGCCTCAATGTTTTCTTTGAGCAGACCAAACCAGAGATCCAGTTCTTCTTCATTGGCACAGTAGACAATGATCGGATTAAGGCTGACACCTGCAAGGTACAAAGGTCACAGGTTCAAAAAGGGAAAGCGCCCGCCTCTCTCTTGAGGACGTTTTCCGCCATGGAAGTGAATTATTAATGAAATTCACACAGCGATATCCATGTCTCGTTAGAACTGGTTATGCAATAAGTACAACACATGTACATGACAGTAAACAGTGCGATCCTCCTTGACCTGCTTCATTTGGCATTTAATCTAACTTAATCTAAGCTTAGCAGACACTCTCTCCCACACACTGCTATCCCAAGAGGAATGAGCAGGACCTGGGATGAAGAGAGCTGGAATCCCCCTCCATCTATCAGTCCCACACATACCAGAGATAACCAGGACAGATTCCGGCCCCATGGGTTTGTACTGTAATTGTCTGCAACCATGGCCCGTTGACTGCTTTTTAATAAGCAGCTAGTCTCAACCCAATTGTTGACTTTCTTTTCATTCCAGCTCCTAATTGCAGACTTTGACCGAAGCACTCCCTTGGATTCCTTTTCTTGCACAGTTCAAGCAAGGTGAGTGAAGCACATGGCCAGAGCCAGTTATTCTGACCAAACAAAGACACCACTAAATGTTGTTATTAGCAATTAACCGTCATTATTTAGCGTTCACTGCCACATTAATTCAAATCATCGGAAGGCTTTCAGGAATGTGTACAGACCATGTCGTGCTTCTCACAAAAGCTGAATCATATTTTCAGTATGGCGTGCAGAAGGCACAGGCCTCACAAAGGAAATCACAACAAGATCTCTCAGCTGACTCAGTGGTTCGTCATGTTTCTAGTACATGTTTCCTGTCATTGACTCCCACAAAGTAAATAAAAGTTCTCTCTGAACAATGGAAATAACTGAAATGCCATAGCCCAGAATAACAAGCTAGATCCTGGAAAGTGTAATGTAAGTACAACAAGGTATCAAGTGCCAATGTTTTCACAGTAAAAACTGTGTTTCCGATTGCAGTGAAATATGAATGACAGCAAAACATCAACACAGACAGACTGGGATTGACGGATCGTATTGTTTTATCCAGTCAACGTTTAAAGCGATGTGACGTTTTGGTCAGACGTTAACCTAAGCAGCTGGAATGTGCCGTAGATTATACCCAGTGACAAGTGCAGGAGCGGTAGCCCGGCTTTTCTGTGCGACAGCTGGGTCGACTGAACTGCACCTGTTCCCTAACAAGCGGGGCCTTCAAGGCTGGTTTGGCCCCCTGACCGAGGGTGAAAGGGGCCCTGCTCTGGTTAGTCTTGGGGTTGAGTGGAGGTGAAGAGGGTCGCGGCACCTTTGAATCACTGGAATGTTAAAGCATAGGAAATAGCGTGTGGTTTGGTGATTTTTTTTAAACTAGGGGGACTTTTACTTTGATCCATAACTGATGAGGGGGACAAACATAGTAGACCACCAGCAGCTGTACATGAGCCTATGGACCCGGTTGAAGTCAGCCAGTGCCTTATCGACGTCCTGTTGCAGTATATGATTCCTGCTTGAGTGATTGATTAGCTAAGTTATCTCAACCAATAAAACTCACAACGGATGACTGTGACATTCTAGGGCTCTCTGCCAACAGCCGCTTGTGTCTCTTCTAAATCAACCTTACCGTTAATTTGAAAGGCGAATTCCTGGGGTTGGCTGTGGTTGCAGTTTTGTTGCAGGTTGCAGATGGTGAGTTCTTTCAGTGGAAGCGTTCCCTGCAGCCAAAACAACAGGTCAGTCAGGCTTCTCAGACAAAAACGTTCTCTCAATCGCTTACTAAACATTTTCTCTGCAACATTTCCGTTTCTGGTAGGCTTTAGTTCAATCAACTGTAAAAAAATGAATCACTGTGATGTTTGCTGGGTGATGATGATGATGTTCTCAATTTGTCGTCATCTATATTCTGACTAATAGCGAACACAGATGCTTTCTTGCCTCTTTGACATGAAGATGAGCTCTCACCAGACGTGAAATAATGATGAATGACTGCTCACGCTTTATTAGACAGTAAAAACCGTAACCATAGTTTCTGTTTACTAGAACCACTGGTTGACAAGGCATCCGTGTCCAAACTCTGCCCCACCGCAGACGATCCCTGGAGGCAAGCGTCAACTTACTTGGTACGTCAGTCCAGTTGTGTTATTGGACACAAAATGAAGGTGTGTCTGGAAGAGATCCAGGTAGCAGTCGTGTACATCCTGCAGATATGATGACATGGCCACAGAGTTAAAATGAAGTCACGTGTGATATGCACAGCAGCAAATATCAAAGGACTAGAAACCTGCTCTAAAATCAGCTGGCTTCCCGTTGATGAAATCCAACTTCAGGAACAAGTCCTGAATAGGTTACAGGCCTCAACACCAAACCTGAAGATTAATTGTTCCTTAAAATCTGGCTGATGCCTGATTCTTTATCTCATCTCGAAACATCTTGTTCTTGTAACGTCTGCTGATTCATGGAGTGCCCACAGGAAATGTTCTGATTTAGTAGGCTGGACATGGATTCCCAGAAAGGAATTTCTTCAGTGACCACAAGGTTGTTTCTTTTTGCAATCCTCGCTTTCTTCTGTGGCTCATATATGATTTTCTTTGTCAACCCTTGAGCAAGACATGCTTCCTTTGCGGTAAATGTCTTCATAATATACATTGTGTTCTTTTGACACCGTGACGTCACTACTTCAATCAATCTTTTCTTTCTACTTTTTGACAGAGCGGTTGCGTCACAACTGACAAATTGCAGTTCCCACGGCGAGGAGCCGGCGTGTCCTCTATCAGTCAGTGGCATCAGAGAAACACACTCTTACCCTGAGGTTTTCTCCCTGAGATATTTCACAACTGCAGCAGAGGCAAGCATGTCCAAACACAGGCTGCGGCCCACTAAAAAAACCACCAGGATTATTCACAGCCAGGCACCACGTCAATGCCAGCAGGGAGTTTCAGTGTGTTCGGTGGCAGCAAAGCAACAACGCTTTTGTGTTTTACCACTAGTAGCCTTCACATGGTATGATGTGTCACTGTCCCGCAGGCTGGGTCAGTGTGAGCCTTCTTACCCACAGTGAGGAGCATTAGCTGTGTGGAAGTTCTTTTGCTTTACTCACCTGGCAGTGGTGGAACCGGAAGCGGACTTTTGAGCTGTGAATCATTCTCCCGTAATTCTTGACATTGATGCTGCTTTTCTTCCAGCCGCTGACCGGGTCATAAGGAAAGGGAGGATCCCATTTAATGTTTTCTATTGTCTGCAGATCTTTAGGGGATAGTTCCTGCAACCAGTCATGACAATAGTTAGGTTTGGACGTTTTATGGGACGTCTGGGTTTCGGGGTTAGTTTGGAGTTTCTTACCTTCCTGGGGGTGACGGTACACAGTATGTTGATGATGCTGTTGGACTTCTCCTGTCCCTCTTGAGGGTTCTTCTTGCGAAACAGACGACTGCTGCTCAAGAAAAACACAACCCGCGGTAACCACTCGCTCTCCAGTGTTTGCCATCTACTACATGTTTGCTTTTAACTGCTGTGTCAACAGGGATCCTGTTTATCATCTCCTACATCATCACCCCCTGTTTATGTACCTAAATACAACAGACTCATCTCTACTGGTTTTGCATTTTAAATTCAGGATCAATGGCATATTCACTTCCCGTTCTCCCTCTTTTCCATAGAATTCAAGACTGAAGCTTGATCCAGTGATGAGTTGAATCTTTGAAGCAGATTAATCACGGTTTGTTTTCATGTCATGCATTACTAGAGCTCCTTCCTTTGTCATCGCTCCATCAGCTGCTAAATTATAAGAACAGTCAGTTCTTGTGTTTCTTATTAGGGGGATAGCCATAAGAAAATCAGCAGTCAATGTCCCTCTTTGTTTTGCATGAGTCTCATCTGTTACCATTAGTGTCGCATCTTCATGAGGAAGCTTCCGCACTGCAAAGATAACACGTGGGGTCTGCTTTAACAATCTCCACTTGTGGTTTATCTGCTTATCTACATATGTGTGTGCCAGTGTCCTCAGCCTAACACTGCAGGCTTTTGTGTGCATGGTGGGAATCAAGGTCTGTCTCATCAGGAAACCCGGGTCCTTCAACAGCCCCTGGCATGTGTTTAGTGAGTGATGTTATTTCAGGGCATGATGGCATTGAAATTTTAGGAATAGAGCGAAAAATATGCAAATCCTGCACACTGATGCAATGTACAGTTGTAAAGGGAAATAGGATTGTTGATAACAGGCAGGTTGTGGACTTTCACACCCAACATGTTCAAGTCACTGCAGCGCCGCTCACTTTTTCTCTGTGGGGAATACCTTAGCCTGACACAAAGCGTTACTAGGGTAGGCACGAAGGAGGAACGCTGAATGTGCTGTTATTGAAACCACTGATCCTGCTTGGAAGGTGGATCATTGTTCAAGTCTGAGCCGTTGGGGTTTTGAAACACAGCGTCTTATTTGAAAGACTAGAGCTACACGGCGTCATGACACACAGCAGCAGAGACTAATTGGAATCAGATGCGCTTGGTCGTACGGAGTGTAACATGCCCGGACGTACAATCCTAAAGGGTTAAAGAAATCTACAAGTGCAACCAGTGTCAGTCATTTCCTGTAGCTGTGCTAAACGTCTTCAGGTCAGACCAGTAGAAGCTACCAACTAATACATCAGGAATCAAAGACCAGATGTGATCAATAAATAGCCGTAATTGCTCTCCTCTGATCTGTAATGAGTGGGGTCAGGTCCTGATTTTGGAGGGAAATCAGGTTCAGTGACAGCTGGCAGATCATCTTCACAGAAATGCAAAGAGGAGGCAAATGGTAACTGGATCATTGACACCGTTGGCCAGACAGGCACCAGCCAGGCACGGCTCTCTGGGGCTGTCCTGTATTATAATATGACCCGGCCCCGCAAAATGCACTGCCTTTAAAGTTGTGTTGAAAATAACAAACACACTAACCATGAAACAGTAATAATACAAGGGCAAGATGGAGAGTTACCGACCTGTTTCTGCGGATGAAACTCTTGCTAGAGAACCTGAAGTTGTGCTGGGGGACACATGACATGCTGCTCCCCATGCTGCTCAGCTCTGTGGGGCTTCGGCAGACGAACGTGCGCGTACTCCTTCTGTGATAGCCGAGTGTAATCCAGCAGTGCTGTGTGCTCCCTGCTGTAGTCAGACTTGTTCTGAGGGATCAGCGGGCAGGCTGGGAGCTGTATATCAGAGCGCTGAGAGAGTCTGCGTAGAAGGGGAGGAGTGTGGGCAGCGTCAGAGTGTGTGTGTGTGTGTAGGACTCACACCTTCGCTGAGTGGCTCCTGTCTGTTAACTCAATCTCCACAACAAAGACAGGGAGGCTGAAGACGACTTGTGCCATTTCACACCTTCCCGGAGCCAAATGGGGCGAACTGTTGGGTCGCTACTGAGTGGTCACTTAACACACTGCATATGCGTGTCAATCGAAAGGAGCTTCCACTGACATGTCCAGGCATGAAGCATGTTTGCAGGTTTAAGGAATATATTTATTATTGCCCCACATACTTTAGACACATCAGTGTAATTTTGTAGTAGTAGTCGAAAAAAATAACACAGTGTAGAGTTAAAAATAGGCAAAACACTCAGAAAGGGAAAGTGTCACATTCCTTCAATTAGCATTTAATAATATAGGCTGCAACGTTCATAACTCGCTGTGATTTTGCTGTGCTGTTGTCTTTAAATGTTCTTATCTAGACTGAGGAGTCAAACACTCATGATCCTCTGGAGTTTGCTCATTAATTGGTCATTGTCTGTGGTGAGCTGCTTGAGCTCTAGTCATAAAGTCAGATGTTTGCTGCACGCTGTCAGTTATTAGCAACCCGTTCGGCCGGTTTGTTGAAGCAGATGCACCTGGGGCAGCAACTGCCATCAGCTTGTTAAAAACCAACTGTAGAGCCGCTGTCCTGAGCTCATGACAGGATCAAGTAATGAAATTAGTGAAGAATAGTGATTAGCCTGCATGTGCTTTAACTGAATTTAAAACACGGTGGTAAGTGGGTGACGAGATATGAAGCAGACAGACGAGACGAGTGGTATCACACATAGATAAAGTTTTATCTTTTCGCCTTTCCTTAATTGAAGGGTGAATTATTACCATTCAGGCATCGGTTGCGCAGAAAGGCAGCATTTAACAAAGAAAGACTTACCCTCCAACAAGTAGCTGCACGTTAGATGTAAGACAGGGGCACACATCAGTGGCAAAGATGTGGGTCAGTTGAAAGTAAGTCAGTATTTTCCTGAGTAATCCATCTAACGACGCTGTAATCTGTGCGTCCTGGCTGCTGACGCACTCATCTGCATATGCATTAGAGGCCCTTTCAGTCTGGTTGGATCATCGCGGAAACGCAGGATGTTAAATGTTGTTATGTGACTCACCTGGCCTTTTCCAGTGTTATTAGGAAAACGACCCGGGGATTTTTTACTCTGAGGTCAGTCGAGTTTCACTGAAATGTTTCACTCAAGGTGTATCATCAAGGAAAGGCAACAGCAGGTAGCAGCAGGAGCAGGTAGAATAAAATGTTCCCAGGAAATTTCAACACAAGGAAACTGTAGCTAAGAGCTAATGTCACAGACCATAACGTGTGTCATTAGTGTGTCTACAGTAATAAATTATAGTATAAGGTTCACTTTCACTTTATAAAGAAACAACAATTATATTTGACTTTACTGTCATACTGAAAATGTGCTGTAGCCACAATCACAGTAGTCAGATCAGTAGGGGATTAGGGAAACCTGATTTATAACCTGATAACCTGATATAAAACAGAAAATTCATTGTTTCAACTCCAAGTCCAAGCCATGTAAATCATTGTAGGTGCTTTATCTGAAGGGGGCACACCAGGGTACTGATACTAATGAATCAAACACACAGACAGACAGAGTGTCTCAAATACGGTAATACAAATAAACTGACATCCTCATCCTCATCTTCATCTAATGACACTTTGCAATAATTGTACAGAAATTCATTCCTCAGTTGTGTCTCATGGTTCACTGTGAAGGGGAAATACCAGGCAGTTTGTCGCGTCTTCTTTAACTCTTTCCTTAAAAACTCAACATACTCAGTTAGACCATTAAAGCATATTTAAACTGAGCTGAAGTCTCAAACTGTTTGGTTTTACTAGTGTAGTGTTCCCACCCGACGTTCCGTCTTCATAATGTCTTTCCCTCCATGTGTGGTGGGTTGAACTCTGTCTATCCCTGAGAAGTCGCTCGCTCGTGTTTATCCAGACTCAGCGGGTGGGAGCATCCGTGCTAAAGTCACACCTCAGGCCACTAAAATGGAGTCTGGATACGAGGCCCCCAGCATCAGGTGTCCGACAGAGGACGTGAAGTGCCAAAGTTCTCACACAGCAAGACTATAAAGGAATCTTAATTGGACCCCAGTCCTCCTTAGAACACGAGAGCAGTCAAAGTCTGATGAAATATTTACGTTTTTCACTGAGACGCCTGTTTCTGACGCATCCTGTAGCACACGCATATGTGACTATGGTAAACTAGGGAAATGAGGTTGCTTTAGAACCTTGATTTGGAATGATTTAGAATTTAGGAGCCGCAGGGAAGTGAATTTTATTGACTTGGAGTAACTCATCTCAGGATGTGCTGTAACAGCATGTTTGGCACTTTTATTATCCCAGGAATTGCTGATTATGAGAAATCGTAGCAGGATTCGCTGGACGTATGCTTCTGTGGCCTATGCCATCATGATGTCCAGTGAAAGCTGGGATAGGCTCCAGCACTCCTCACAAAACAGTATATATTATTGATGGATAGAAATATGTTATAGAAATATATAAACATAACAAAAGTAGGCTGGTAAATAAAATTAAGTAAATCAAACATTAATATAAGGCTTTATTGTTAATGAACATAATTGCTTCTATTTAATTTTGCTGTTGTTTTTATATTTAATTTCTTTAATATTTATCGGACGACCTCTTTCCAAACTGAGATACACTATCATTCACTAATTTACATGACTCACATCTGTTGCTTCTTGGCTGTGAAGAGTTTCTGGAGGTGTGTGGAGCAGGTTTTCATATTATGTCTGCTATGAAGATGTTGCCACGAGCTGCACAATCAGAAATAGTTTTGATGACGAATGGATTTTCCATTACAGCCCCTAATCTTAAGTAGACGTACGTGTGCATGGCCTTTCGCGGTAGCTGCAGCGGTGCCGTTGACATTTCAGCCATTCTAGAGGGGGTGACAGCATCTTCGTAGACGGATAACGGCCACGCAGAGGCTGTCGCTGGGGGAACAGGAGAGGCCCTAGTGGCAGGAATGGTACAGGAACAGCCTCCAGAGCAGCTTTAGCAGCTTCTCCAGACTGAGCACATTCCCCCAGACAGGTTGTAAACTCATTAGCATCTTCATAGCAGCAGAGTTGACGCGTAGCCTTAGGAATGAGGAAGGCAGTGGCCCGGACACTGAGTTAATCACACTTTAACATCACACTGCAGATAAGTGATTCTTCCAGGCTTAAAATGGGCTAAAATGTGTTTATCCAGGGGTTTGTAGGGAAAGTAGCTGCAACAAGTCCATTATTATTTAAATCATAGTCATCAAGATAAACTCAATACACTTTTTTAAACACATATCCAAAGTAATTCAAAGTGAGTATGTACAGATGGGACAGCACAGGACCCTCTCAATCACAACATAGTAATATTTACATGTTGGCCCAGTGGTTAAATTCACTGATTCGTTGTTGCTTCCTATAGTACCTCAGTATATCTTTTAGTATGTTTACTGTCAGAGCAGTTTGTCAACTTGTCTATTGTAACCAACAAGAACATCTGGTGCTCGGCAGCATAAATTCAGAGGTAAACCTATTGTAAGAACCTGTTAAACCTGAAAGTGACATTTGTAGTGAAGAGAGTCTAGGATGATAAATCTGAAAAAAGTGAGGTTTGCAAGCTTGTATGAGCTTCTCAGTTCTTACCGTTTTCATTTTGGACAAGTACAAACCCAACGTCTAGATGCTTTTTAAAAAACATACTGTACCGTTTACGCCCTTGTTACATCAACATTTCTCTTAATGACCCTTTGCAATCGCTTGAGGACTGAGCAGTTTTGCATATGGAGTATTTCCCTGTCTTGCTGGACACGAGAATGATTTAAATGCCTTTCATACCATAGATTGTGAAAAGGAGATGGAAGACAGGCCGGTCAAACTTGCTAACTTGTTTAGTGTTGGATCACGTGCAGAGACCAATCTAAACATCACAGATTAACAACTTTACGTTTTTACAACTTTAATATAAGTGAAAATACAAAAGGTTGCACACTTGCTTCTTTTTGTGGTATTCTTATATAAAGAAAACGCAGAAGCAGTAACTGTTCATTTAAGTCTATGCGTTTGGCCTCAGCCAGTCTTTGTTTGGGGGTCTCAGGTTGCGCATGTGCAGAGGCAGCCACAGGTGTGAATGCCATGTGACTGAGGTCGAGAAGGGTAAAGTGAGAGTGTTCAGCTGTCTGCTGAGATCACTGTGAAAGAGGAGCATGTTGGGAAGCTACGGCGTGTAGAGCCTAGCAACTAACCCTGCTGGTAACACAGCCTCAGTTTGGGTGTGTGTTTGGATGTGTTTTCATTGGGTATTTGCTTCTCTGATCTACTGTGAATTGCTAAGTACAGTGTGACACTTGGAGTATTTGCAGATGCAGAAATAAACCTACTGCTTTTGAGTTATAGAACGTACGTGTGCAGTGTGTATAAACTCGTCACCACATTTACCACATCTGGAAACATCTTTATTTCATTTTTTACTGTTTATAGTATTGCTCCATTTCGCAATAGTGCAAAATTCAATGTTTTAAAGTTCTTCATAAATAAGCAACATATGAATAATTGTTACCACAGCAAACACAAACAAAATAAGCTACAGTTACACTGAAATTGCACAAACGGATTTAGGATAAGTAGAGAAATTCTTCTATTTACAGCTCAATCAGCAGAACGGAGGCCAAAGTCTTATTTGGTTTTGTGCACCTTTCTCCATCCCTTAGTCACTGGGTTTAC
The DNA here is from genome assembly GCA_030770545.1 of Macropodus opercularis. Taxonomy (NCBI): domain Eukaryota; kingdom Metazoa; phylum Chordata; class Actinopteri; order Anabantiformes; family Osphronemidae; genus Macropodus; species Macropodus opercularis. Next base: position 11,513,886 of record CM061095.1, read on the forward strand.
AGAACAATAACATCTCCAGAAGACCACCACAGCCCCTATTCTACTGGGTCCACATAAATGAAAAGTAAGGTAGCTTTAGATAAACAGAAGTGGATCAACAAAATCCTTCAAAATAAGGAAAAAAAGGCAACTTCCCAGAAGTTTGGAATGGTATCACTGCACTACACATGAACTGAACCTTAACAGAGTCAAAAAGTACCAAAGTGAATCTTATGTTAGACGATGTTCCCAAATCAGTCACCACAGGCCAAATATAGTATTGATTGTTTCTATTTTCAGAACGAGGTAATATAACAAGACACGAGAATATGACAGCACCAAGTGACCGCAACATTACACATTAGTGTGAAGTGGTCAACTGTATGTAAACAACTGTCCTGCTTTAAGCTGGCTGTGTCCAACGATCACATCCACCTCTGGGTTTGTCCTCCAATAACCGTGAAGTTCAATTAAAGATGTTATGGATCCCTTCACTTACTGGTCAGCAGAGACGTAGCTGAAAGTGTTGGCACCCTTGCACCCAATTCTCAACTTAGATGCTGAAATTGCCTTTGATTTGTTACAGGATAATCAAAGAAGCTTGAAGAACTGTTTGCTTCTCCCACAAACATTTGTCAACAGAAAAATAAATAAATAAATAAAAATACTGGTAGCAGTTAGAAAATGGTAACGTACATAGACATGTTTGGAGCTTTGAAGTAAGCACAATATTAATAATAAATAAATAATAGAACACGGCCAAGGTAAAATGATGGACACACTACTTGAGAAGTTAAAAACAATGCATCTATTCCTAGAACTATGGAACAGAGCTGATAGATGCAATGAGCCTTTTTATATGAGCCTCGTTTTATATCCGACATGGGGACGTAAGGGAACCAACACTTTTACCCGTGTCTGTACAGTAGGAATGATTTTGCAGCAGTGCAGTCGACATAAGGTTCAGTGTCATGTGACATGCTCGTGGCAGTGAAGGAATATTAAGAAATGCAAATAAAAATTCAGCATATTGCAAGACTTAACCAGGAGAAACTCACACTGACTGAACATCTACCTGCTTCACACTCTGACAATCTCTCTGTCATTTCCGTTAATATGCACATCTCACACCTAAATAAATATATTAAAATACTCTTAAATAAGGTCTGTTCATGTTCCTTCTCTTCAGAATATATTAGACTTTATACATTTTTATAAATACATATATTTTACCATCATCATTAAGTTCTTATGACACAAGCGTTCAAACTCTTTTACGGCTCTGAGGGCCTAGCTTCTCTATGTTCTTGGTGTCCTTGCTCTCTTGCTGAGTGGGAAAGGTTTGTAACATTGCCAGTTAATGCCACCTAGTGTGACACAGCAGCACTACAACATTTTATCCTCCCATTGGGAGTTGGTGCGAATATGTAAACATGCATGTTTTAACCAGTCAAAGCTACATTCCAACAGTAACTTCATTCTGTCTTTTTTTTGTTTTTATACATTATTGCAATAAAAGCCTGGCATCAAAATAAACTGACAGACAGCAACCAAAAACATTTACATCACACATGACAGAATTAAGAGTCCACCATATTATATGACCGAGAGCACTGGGGGGGAAAAGCGGAGTTAAAGACAGACTGGTCAGTGTTTACACAGATTTGTCCAGGAAATGTGTTTGTAGTCTTCTTGGTAGTAGTTCAGTGGCATTTCAGATCAGAATAGTGCAGAATTAATGGCAAATTTGGTAACGAGCCGTCAGATGACTCTGACGAAATAAATAAGCAAATAAATATCAGTAATGCTTTCAGCAAATGTGGAGTCTTTTAATTACCTGCGATAATAAATAGTTGATGTTTGACTCATAGGTTGCTGCATATTGCACCTACATTTTTAAATTAAAGATTTGTGAAATATGCTTTACACATTCAAACAATGATAGTCCAAAGGTGCCATTAATTCTTGATGGAACTGTAAATGAATCAACCCAGTCATACTTTTCCTCCTTCTTGTCTTCCCCCTCCTGCTATTACCTCTCCACTACCGTCCTCTTCTACCTCGAGTTCTCACACTGAGCAGTTGCGTCTCTTCCCAGAGCCAGTCTGGGCTGTAGCAGCAGGGGCTGATGTCAGCCAAGCGGTGACCCCGTGTCAAAGGCTGGTGGAGGAAACCGAGAGGGTGGGCGAGGAGGGCGGTGGGAAGTTGAGCAGCTCCAGCACTGCCACACCAACGCTGCTGCGTCGTGTGAACATGCACGAGGCCGCGACCCACTTGTTGCTTCGTGGGTTGTATTTCTCAATGGAGTTGAGACTGGAGCTGCCATCGTTACCTCCCACTGCATACAGCCAGCCGTCCATAGCCACCAGGTCATGAGTGCTCCTGGAAAGACAATCAGCATGTGCTCAAAGTGGCATGTTGCCAGGAATGAACGAATAGTGATGGTCCTCTCTCTGCTTGTCTGCTTTGTTTAAACCTGCAACACGTCTGAAACTTTAGTCTTAAAAATGTTTTTTAAAATATTTTTACATCAGCACAATGTTTAATGAAACATTGGTCCCATGTGAGAATAAGGCTTCAGCCACTCGTCAAGAAACACAGTCACAACCACACAGTTGCTTATCACATAGATTATTCATAGGACTGCACAGACGGCTCGTCGGGTTTCACTGCTCAAATTCAGTAGGGAGCGTGTGAGACGGCTGCTAAGTGTAGGTGCTCAGTAGTCTTATTAACTCTAACAGACATTCTTAGTTTTTTGAGATCAAGTCATTTTTTACTGCTTTCGTAGCCACACGAAACAACAGCCACGTGTGCTGCTGATCCTGTATTAATTTAATACTGTGAGGGTGTGCGTGTGCGGCCGCTCTAATCTCCTGCAAGACAAGTTTCGTCCTTTAAGAAGTAAGAGCAGAGTGTTGTGGAAAATAGGTCATTTCATGTTTATGCTGTAAGAAGGTTTAGGCAGTACAGACATTTAAATGCCCCAAATCCAAAGCCTTGCAGAGGATTTTCCACATAGCGAAGTCGTCTCTGCAGCGGTATCCGCCTGACAGCCCTTATAAAAACAACAGTTGTAGTCGACCCTTTTGAAGGAGGTTTTCCCCTCTACCAACATTAAGTCAAACCTGGTGCAATGTGCCATATTTTGTTAATAAGCACAAACAGAAGGACAAAAACTGGACAGGCTTTGACAACAATGCTGATTGAACCTGAGGCCAATCTCAGCCTTTCATGCAAGTTGAACTTGTGCACTTGGCACAGTAGAAGCAGGTCGCCCTGCTGGATCGGTTGGCCAGGGTGTGCCAGGGAATTAAATTTCCTAGGGTCTTTCTTTTTCTCTCAAACATCCATCTGCAAAAAAGGCACAGGCTCAATTTGAGTAATTATTGGCGTCTCCTTGGTACAGCTTGATACTGTACAGGTGCGACTGATACGCGAGCTCAGCGTATTTTTAGGTATTTTTTGCAGTTGTACTCCACTGTTTAAAGTGCTTTGTGGCAGTTTAAACTTTAAGACTTTTCCCTGAACCTGAACTTTCCTGGACTGTCTGAATTAAAACAAACTCTGGCTCCAGACTAACCTGCGTATGTTCATGGGGGCCACTCCCTCCCAGGTGTTTGTCTTGGGGTTGAACCGTTCCACTGAATTCAAGCAGCTGGTGCCATCATTGCCTCCTGCGACGTACAGCATGCCATCCAGCACGGCCACCCCGGCACTGCTGCGCCGACTCAGCATGTTGGCGATGGCTGTCCAAGTGTTGCTCTGATCATTAAGACAAAACCTTTTATTACATGTTTAGAGGTTTATCTACAGTGTAAAATGTGGCAAGAAATAAGTGACCTGAAAGAATTTTTTCTGGACTTGATTTACCTGTGGGTCATATTTCTCCACTGTTGCAAGATGGGAGGAGCTGTCATAACCTCCCACTGCATACAAGCTACCATCTGGAGAGAAGGCAGTAAACCATCATAGCATAAATATTAAGAGTATAATACCTCCTAATACCTGCAACGCCTTCTGGATCTCAGACAGTGAAACATAAATATGGAAAAGAAAAGCACCTTCATGTGGTTGTCTGAGCTTACCTAGAGTTGCTACTCTGACATATCTCCTTCGTGTGCTCATAGCAGCAATCGAGGTCCACGTACTGGTGAGAGGGTCATAACGCTCTGCACTGAAACAGGAGAAAAATACTTATTTACATTACTGTAAATAAGTCCTGTAAACACAAACAAACACAATATGGAGTTTGACCATCCTGTCAGTGTCCAGATACCTATTAAGGCAGGAAGCTCCATCGTAACCTCCAGCAGCATACAGTAGTCCATGCAGAACTGCTACACCCAGACAGCTTCGCCGCGTTCCCATGGAAACCTCAGGTTGCCAGGAGTTAGTGATGGGGTCGTAGGACTCCACTGTGGCAAGGTCTGAGGTGCCATCATACCTGAGGAGATGTGAATATGAGGAAACCAGAAAACAGAGGTTGAAGCACAAGAAAAAGTATAAATAGCAAACATGTTACATGTAAATGAGCCATTTGGTCTGCCTGCAAAAACATCCTTAACTTCACTTTGTGTAAATATAAAGAGGGTCCATTTGCTGGTTTGAAGTTCTAAGGCTGACAGTGTGGTGCTGCTCACTCACCCTCCGACAGCATAGAGTCTGTTGCCTATGGCTGCCACACCCACCCGTGCCCGCCGGGTGGACATGGATGCCACCATGTGCCAGCGGTCTGTCCTGGTGTCGTAAGCCTCACAGTCTCCATGGATGGCAAACAGACTGCCACCACCTGGGGACACACAGAGCACACAACATGTGGTGGGATGTTCAAATGTCATGTCAAATATATTGTATTGTCCTCAGAGTAAGGAAATGTAACTGATGGATTTAACTAAGTGTACCCTGGTGGGCACCTTCAAAAGCACACTGACCAACAGCAAAGAGCACAGGGCTGGCGCCTTCACAGCGTCGTGGGCGCGTGCGGCTGTTGCTGAGGACTCCCCTCTGCTCAGGCATCAGGTGGTATTTGAGAGCCTCGATCAGCAAGTCCTTGCACTCCGAGTGATGACGCACAAGCAGCTCTGTATCCACGTTGCTCATCAGAAAGTCACGCCTCAGCAGAGGCAGCCGCACACACTTCATGAGCTGAGAGGAACAGAGGGAGGTTGGGTGGTGATTTGGGGTCAGGCCACAAAGTGCTGAGAAACCATGTGAGGTGAGGGGATGAGTGTTACCCAGGGTACGTGCTGCCTGCGTCCGTCTATATCGTGCTTCACCCAACTTAACACAGCCCGGTATACTTCCTCCTCAGACGGCACGTTGAGATTATCACTAGAGATCAGGTCAAGGACCTGCATAGAAAATACAAACCAGAAACCTTTCAAATAATGATTCATAATAAAACACAAACAAACACTTTTAGTAACTACTTGCTGACCACTCAGTGTAACGCAGGAAGTAAAGTTTATATTTTATTTTATTTTTTAGTTTCTGTTGCAGGCTTCTCTGTATCTAATCAAGACTGATGGATGGCAATTGCTTCGTTTTGCCTTTGATGGTTTGCTTAGTCCACTGAAATATAAATGTTTGTGTTCTCCATGTGTGTAGTGATGCTGTGATATATTGAAGCTACCACCACGTGTGTGTGTGTGTGTGTGTGTGTGTGTGTGTGTGTGTGTGTGTGTGTGTGTGTGTGTGTGTGTGTGTGTGTGTGTGTGTGTGTGTGTGTGTGTGTGTGTGTGTGTGTGTGTCACAATGACTGCTACAGTCTAAGTGGCTGGTTGGCACTGTTCCCAGATCAGCCCAACGTTGGCAGGGCTGGTTGGGTCCAGAGCAGCCAGCTGCTGTCTTGCCCGGTCAGATCAAGGTAAAGTTATCGGTCTCCCAGAAACAGCCTCTACTAATACACACTGCTACTACCCCACCCTGCACTACCTCCCACCTCTGCACGTGTACTGCATTACATTAACCAGCACAAAACGGAGTTTGTGTATCTATGTGGACGAGATGTAAAAGCAAAAACATGTCGTTTGGCAGCAGGAACAAGTGCATGAATTAAAAGGGTTTCTGTCAAAATGTCTAATTGAGATGTACTCGTTCTTTGTTGGTCTGTGTAGAGTCACGAGTGTAATGCTACATCATTGAAGCATCACCAAAGCAGGCGAGTCATCCCTGCCACAGTTACAGAACTAAGAAAGACAAATGGGGCATATTTCACGGCTCTGTGAGTTTACGGTCTGTTGGAGCAGCCAGAACCAGACCTGGTGCAGATGTGTGACAGACTGAACAGCTGCAGACAGAATGGGGTGGCCAGAGTGAGGAAATAAAGCAGAAAAAAAAATGGCCTATTTTTAATCTGCCTTTATGCTGCTTAGCTGTCACTGCATTTAACAACTGTGCCACATTGCAGATTGAGTCTTGAGGTTTTAAACAGAGAGGTTGACTTCACATGAAGCACAATCTCTTCCGTGCTCTGGGGACTGTTCATCACAGACCCAAGGACATGGCAAACTGATGCTGGCAGCTATTTACTTCTTCTTTTATCACTTTAATTATTACCCGACAGGGTTCACCAGGCAGTTATTTGAAATTAACGCCATTTCAACAACAGAACAAGTAAAAATGTCTAAAAAGTTGGAGCAATAAAATAATAATTCTGATTGGAATAATTTACATAACCTCATTCTAATTAAAAAGTAAGATTCATGGGAAACAACTGCTCAGTTTTGCCAGCAAACAGGGGTCGTGGCTCCCCAGAGTCTGCTAAACATGTACGTCCTTCATCACAGACAATACAAATTACTGTAAAAAGATATAGGGACTCTAGGGAAATATCAGTGTGTAAAGGTCAAGTGCAGAAACCGCTGTTAAATGTGTGTGACCTTCAAGCGTGAGGTTGAATTGCATGAGTCACTGTGATGAATACAGCCACAGCAATGTGTGTGACGGTGCCATTAACAGGGAGGCAAATACTGGAATGTAATGTCGCTCTAGTCCCACTAACTCACTGGTTATTGCAGCAGGACAGTAACGGACCATATTCTGAACATTGTTTTCACATTACTGGCTATTTTGCATTGCTTTAGATAAAACGTGATTTAGCAGCTGCTTTACGTTCCTATAGCTGTCTCACGTCCCACCGGACAGGATGCATTACGTCAGGTCTAAAAAAGCCTTTAGGTTCAGCTGCAACTGAACAGAACCTTTCACTGACTCTGTAGGAGTCGAATGTTTATACCAGAACAATCTGTGGTATTTTGATGCTTATACTACATCGCGGATGTGCCCAGGTCCTAAAATAACAACCACGTTTCCCTTATCAGAGACCAGCAGATTCTAGCTTTGTGTGTTCATTCTCGATGGTGGAAGTACACTTTGTTTCAGTTTGTATGGCAGGTTGTCTGGGAATCAAACCAGCAGCCTTCTGGCGACTGATTTTCTATGTGATGGCTGAATTAATAACAGTACATCAGTCAAACTAAACAAGAAACCCTTCTCACGAAATAGAAATGCTGTTAATGGCAGCTGTGGAAATGTCACTGCCTCTGCCTAATTACACCTTCCAGGACAGGCACCGTGGTGTTTCCACTGCTGAGACCGCTGATAAATAAGTGATATTTTGACTGATAGCCAGATAAAGACTCCATGGCAGAACACGCAGCCACGAGAGACAGTGACTGATGCAGGCGGCTGAGGAAGAAGAGAGGTTTTCATATGTTAAAAACACAGCAGCCTGCTGATGGCCACCTCCTTGGGGAGTCTACGCTGTGGTGGAAACATGACTGGTTTGGATCCAGGCAGCTGTGTTTACAGTATTGGGATTTTTTTTCATAAACATATCTCACTGTATGTTTATCTTCCTGTGTTATCAATATATTTCTAAACAACCAGCAGCTTAGACACTGATGTTGAGTATGCAGCGAGTTGCTAAAATGGAATTAAAAACAAGTGCCTGTCAGCAATTCATAATGTAGTAACATGACCTCCATCAAGTCCAATGTACCAAAGTAAACAGAAACTGTGGCTTTTACGTTGAATTTTTTAATGTTTGCAGTTTACAAAAAACTCACCATAAATATGCCACTGCTTTCTGTAAAAGCACCTGCTGGCAGGGGGAGACACCTTTCCTACCTGTTTCAGTGGCAGCAGCATGAACTCTTCTGTCTTGGACACCTCCACAAAGTGCTGCAGGACATACTTGTGTGCTGACTTGAGCAGGTCGCTGCATGAATGCGTGTCAGCGAAGCCCCGGATGCCCAGGCAGTTAGAGGGGTCCAGCTGACTGAGCAGAAACTTGCAGCAGGCGTCTCGCACCCCGTTGAGCTGTAGCAGACTTGCAGCTGGGAGCAATGTCTAAAAGGAAAGCATGCGCAGTGGTTTATGATGAATGGTATCAAATAAAAAGGTTTTATCTATCCATCTATCTCATACCTGCACGTTGCCTTCTCCAACCACAATCTCAGCGGTGTAGGCGTACTGGATCAGCTGATCCAAAGCTTGAGGGTCGATGTCATGAAGGGTTACGTGGGTCTGGCGACTTTCTGACATCTCATCTGCATGATACAAAATGAGAAGTGTCACATAGTTCCCGTGAGTTAACCAGCGATGGATAACTGCCTGTCTTCCATCGCGCTGACACACAGCAGTTCCTTCTATATACGGCGCCACTGTTTTAACTGTGGTGCTTTTTGTTATTAAATGTATGCACTGTTGCCCAGTGTGCATGTGTGTGTCAGGAGGCTCCCCATCAGCAGTCAAACATTCCCCCTTAGATACCATGAGTTTGCAGACATGCAAGCCGAGCACAGTCTGTTGAAAGTGGCAAATTAAAGACTGGGTTAGACCAGAGGAAGCCTAGTCACCTTGCAGCTGAGCCTCAGAGCTTCAACGGTCGTGCATGCAACATGAAAAATGCAAAGCGAGGCAAAACGAACCAGTGTATGAAAACGAATCAGACAACTTGGACAACTTACTGGTAAACATGGCGTGGAAGTACGGGCTGCAGGATGCCAACACCACTTTGTGCGCCTTGAGTTCTTTGTTGGAGACATGGAGCACAATGTCACACAGCAGGCCGCGCTGTCTCATCCTGTTCATGGACACGAACGAGTCGTGGTAGTGTCGCTTTGAGTTATGTGAGATGCTGTGGCCATCACGGTTGAGCAGTTGCATGCCCCCCTCCATCATAGTGCCTGACGTAGCGGTGGCTGGCTCTTGCCTAGGCCGCACTCTGGGCAACTGAGACACAGAAAACACTTCACGTTAGCGAACGTGTCATTAGCCAGTAAAATGTATAGAAACACTGCTGCAACAGTGTAGTTTATTAGACTGTTATGACAGGTCTCCTGAGTAATCAGTTTCCTGTCTGTGTGTGTGTGTTAGAGCGACTGTCCCGACAGCTATGACAGGCTCTCATCTCAGCTCACCTACAAAGTGTAGTAGGTTGGCTGGCCTGATTATCTGACATTCAGTGTCAAGAGTGATTAGCTCTCATAATGTCAAGAGTGAGACACACAGGATGGTCTTTGTTAAACTGGCTTCTTGTCTAGTGGGTTATCTTATCTTGATTATTGCATTTAACTGCACTGCATTGTGAACTCCCCACATCACTCCAGCAGCAGCCTTGAGTAGGCAAGGTGGGAGGAGAGAGGGATGTAGCCTGAGTTAGCCTTTTCCTTTTGTAGTCTCATCCACTCTGCTCTCCGATGGAGAACACACTTTAGAACATTGCATAACCATCGTCACGCAGCACCTTAGGAGTTGCTGTCTAATAACTATTAACAATGCACTGAGGTAAACACGGTATAAGTGTAAACTATTCCATAAATATGCACAATAATAATAATAATAATAATAATGCAATAGTGCCTTATAGGGAACCAGAGATGGGAATATGAGCACAGGCAGACGGATTCAAAATCCTGGAATGCTCTCACATGGCCTAAGTAAATGTTGCCATTTTTTTATTGTTACTCATTGCTCATTTTGTTTGGATGAATAAATAGGATAAGATTCATTCGTACCACAACAGGTAAAGCGATATCTCTGTGACAATAACATAAGTGTAAGACAACTACGATAAATAAGCAGCCACTGCAATCTCTTAATGCATCATAAGTTAAAGAAATGCATCACTCAAGACATGTCTCCTTGGTAGACAAGCTTGAAAACAATGTCATCTGTTTAGAGAAACTATTTCAGCTGAATACAATGTCCCACCGAGGACCATCTCAAATGTCAGCGCAGCTGCTTAGTGACAAGCTTTGGGTCCCATTTTCCAAAACACAATAGACCACAAAACGCACCAAGCATGCTGCTCTATGAGGAAACAATCCTCTGTGGCCCAGGGGAATAACGTGGGACAATGCTGCAAATTGAGTCATGGACACATAGGATGTTGTGGCAGATGTGACAACACAATTGACACAACGGAAACTAACAGAGTATAGCACTTATCCTGTTCAACCTGAGTTTCAAATCTCCTTTCCTCTCTCTGGTCCAAAACCTGATTTTACAGCTCAGAAATGATGCCCTGAAGCATCTTCTAGACAGAAGCGTGTTTCTATTCATGTCAGCCTTCTGATATGACCTGGAGACACCCCAACCCCCACTCCACCTATTATGAACAACAGTAGCCATCAGCTGCTGCAGCAATAGGAAGAATGGACATTAAATCTCGTTACCGGTGGCTGCGATGCGGTTTCCCAACGACGTGTCTTCCTCGAGGTGACTGGAGATCGAGCAGCAGCTGTCGCAGCCTGGTTGCTTTCAGAGCAAACGCCAGCGTCAGGCTATCTGTCCATGTTCTCACTCAAGCATAGCAGGGATGAAGAAAGCCTCTGTTTTGTGCCTGTGCGGTTGACGTCAATGCAAAAAAACTGCAAGAAAGCTGACATCGCGTTCTTAAGGTGGCGCCGCTCGTGCCGGAGCTGATCTGCTTAAGATGTTCAATCATGGTGAGTAACGACGGAAGAAGTACTCGTGAAAAAGACACCGAATCACGTGTAACCAGAAAACGTCACCAGTTTAAAACGAATGAATAAACGTGTCTTTATTATGCGACTGGACACACACGACCTTATGCTTTACCTTCTGTCTGTTCAACACCCGGAAGTGTGTTCGATAGACCCGTCTAAACCTAGCCAGAAAGGCGGCGCGTTTGAAAGTTAGATTACTCGCAACTGAGCCGCCCGCCTCCGGTTGGCGCGTAGTTACAAAACAAACACACCACGACCAAATCACAAACTCAGTATTTAAAAAATACACATATGCATTACGTTTCCCATTTGGCTATACCACATACACAATAAGTACACGTGTATCATTCAGGGAAGTCATGGTTGTGTAATGCTCCAACGCTGTGCATATGACAAGCTTAGCTAACGTTACTCACCACCAGCCGACGTCTGTGTTGATATGACAGCAGGGATTTCTTCCTGTTTGTAATCTTGGCCAGTTTACTGGTCGTACACCGCATAAGACAAAGGACAAAACAGGAAAATCCCCTCAGCGGATTTTTAGCTGCCTGCCTTCCTTGAATGCAGCTGGACATTTAATTTAAAGCTCACGTGCTGTATCAAAACACTGCTTGTTCTTGTACACACGGCGCTGGATGTGAAATCTGAAGCTTATCGTGCGCGCCGGCTATTTATTTCATCTGGTTTCACAGCATTTATTGGGAGGAATTGTGTCGCTTTCACTCATTACCAGAGTTTAAAATTAAACATGTCAGCTATGTGGGGGGTCAACAAATATACACATCTTTTATTACATTTTTCAACCTAGCTTAGCGCATTTGCAGCCGTGAACCATAAAACCAACTCTCTCGCGTTGCACCGGTGGATTGTGGGTATCGAGATTTGTCACGTTTTGGATCCAGCATGGCAGGGAAACAGAAAAGGTTGGGGGATATATTTGATTAAGTGGTTGCTGTTTATTGTGCTTTTAATCGGGCAGTTTGTCTTGTTAGTTAAAGTTAAGTGTTGTCAGGCCAGTCGGTAAATTTTCTGGGTTGCTAGTAAGTTAGCTAACATAGTCGCACACCATGTATTAGCCACCCATGCTGTAAACGCTAGCTTAGTGTTGCGTTCTAGTTGTTGTGAGCCGTTTTGTAGCTACATATTCAACTGCTTTATCTGCTTGTTAAAATAGAAGTTTACTGCCGGATAACCAACCAAAAGCCAAACTCATAGATAAACAAAACGTTTCACTTAACGCAGTAAACGGCGTAGAGCTGATGATCATGTCCCACATGCTGTTTGGCTCATTATATGTGTTGAACTTTACTTTGCCTCTAGAAAATTAGAAGATCTCAGTGTGGATGAGTTTCTGCTGTCAGGATTTGATTCTGGAGGTGAAGATGAATCTGAAGAAGAGACCCCTAAACTGAACGGTCTCAAGAAAAAGAAGAATGTTGTAAAAGCTGCAGCTTCCAAAACGTAAGTGAATTGACATATTTTACTTAAACATACTGTCATATTTTGTGGTGATGATGATGATATTCAAACTCTTAAAGACAGACAAGTACATTTTTTTTCGTTTTTCTCCGTAGTGATGAAACTAACAAAGGCAAGGCATCTGAGCACAAGGAGCAGCTGTCCAGGTTAAAGAACAAAGATCCAGAGTTCTACAAGTTCCTGCAGGAGAACGATCAAAAACTCCTCAACTTTGATGACACAGACAGCTCTGACGATGACGATGAGGATGCCGATGGGACTCAGGATGACAGAAAGTACCATAAGTTGCCATCCAAACTGGAGGTAAGCCAGCTGCTGGGGTATTTGAGTGAAAAGCTTCAGAGGTCCTTAGCTAACCAAATGTTTGAACGCTGCCATGTTTGTAGGAAGCCAGTTCTGGTGGTGAAGAAGATGATGAAGAAGATCAGAAAGGTTCTAGAAAATCTAATAAGGCAGTGGAAACTATCAAAGTCACAGAAAAAATGATTGAAGACTGGAAAGCTGCTATGAAGCAGGAACCCACATTTCGTCTCTTTAGAGAAGTGACACAGGCCTTTAAAGCAGCCGTCGCTACAACCAAGGCTGAAGGAGGGAGCCAGTGCCGTTTCAAAGTGGCTGAAAGTTCAGGTATCTTGCATAGAACTAAGATACTGTTTTAATCAAATAAGACTGTAATTACTCAAATGTATTGAATTTGAATACCTGTGGTGGTGGTAATTTTCATTTTCTTCTCTGCAGTGTTCAACGCCTTGGTCTTGTTCTGTATCAGAGACATTTATGGGGCCATGCAGAGGATGCTCAACCTAAAACCAGACAAAGAACAGAAAAAGTGCGACGTAGATATTAGCAGCTGATTTGATCTTATTTGTATGATTAATGTAGGAATTGAACGGTAATTCGCTCCTCACTGTATTTGTTTTTCTTTGTTCTCAGGTTGGTGCTGCCGTCATCTAGTCAGAAGTGGCAGAAAAATCAAATCGATATCAAGATGTATTTAAGTGGTGTAGTCCAGGTTTGTTTTTCTGCTTTGGTTGAGCAGTTGGCTAAGAAATTAGTTCCACTTAAGTCTTTTGACATTTTCATCCTGTAAGCATCACAGTGGTTTTCCACGTTTCCTTACACACTTGCTGTCTTTCTCCACTTGTAGTTGTTGTCCAGCTTAACAGAGGCCACAGTCATCAGCACTGTCCTGCGGCACACCAACCAGCTCATACCTTATTACCTTTGTCTTCCCAAACAGTGTCGTCACCTGGTTAAGGTAATATTTGCGTCATTATAGGAAATTGCTTATTATAAGATGAAAAGATTTTAATTTATCTCAATGCATTCTTTGTCTTAATTGTTATATATTTTTCAAAACAGCAACTACTGAAGCAGTGGAGCACTGGAGAGGAAACATGTCGGGTTCTTGCCTTTTTGGCACTAGGCAAAATCTGCAGACACAAGCAAGAAACCTATCTTAACCCTATTCTCAAGGTGAGTTAAATATGGAGTAACGTAGTGCTTATTGACCTGCATCAAAAACAGACAGGATCAGACATCCTCCTGCAAGTAACCGCCTTTTACAGATGACGCTAATACAGAGTCCTGAGAATTATCTACCATTTACTTACTATAACTACAGCAGACCGTGTTGTGACACCAAGTGTTGCTTTCTTTCTCTGCAGCAAATGTACATTTTCTATGTACAAAACTGCAAGTTTACGTCTCCAAATGCGCTGCCTATGATCAATTTCATGCAGCGATCACTAACTGAGATGTACGCCCAGGACACACAGATCACCTACCAGCATGCCTTCATCTACATCCGACAACTAGCCATCCACCTTAGAAACGCTATGACCATGAAGAAAAAGGTTGGTGTCGTATGTGGTCACAAGGAGCTGGCCTGCTTTTGTGCTCTTGAAAGGTTTTATTTATATATTATATTTATATTTTATTACTCTACTAACTTATAACCCTGGATTAATTTCAACATTAATATGTTGATTTATGAACAAAGCAAATTTTGTAGTCTTTGTGTTCAGCAAACTCGCCTGATGCCCTTGACCTCATTAAAACATTAGTACATAATTACTTTAGTTCTCATCCTTTGTAGGGGCCAGTCATTAGATGCTGATTCTGCTTGTCTCTTTGGTAGGAAGCATATCAGTCGGTTTATAACTGGCAGTACATCCACTGTCTGTACCTGTGGTGCCGGCTTCTCAGCACGCTGCATCCCAGTGATGTTCTGCAGCCTCTCATCTATCCTCTCTGCCAGGTCATAATTGGGACCATCAAGTAAGTGTATTCACATGCAGGTCTGGATTCATTCCTACATGCTCAGGAGAAAAAGAATTTCAGGGCCGTTATTACATTAAAGTTTATTGGTCGAAACACGATGCCGCTTTTGAATTAGATTTGAGGTATTGTTTTTTTTTTTAGTAACTTGCTTGGCCTTTAAAATATAAAGAATACAGAGAAAAGTAACCTCAATAATATAAGGAATTCAGTGTTGAGCTAACTCATCATTTCTGTACCTGATGCAACATAGATGCATGTTTATTAATAAGTAAACAGTGTTTATACTTAGCATAACCTAAGTGAACAGAGCGAATATTGTTTCACTGCTGATGAAGTGACTGTTGAATAATGAAATGATGGAATCATGGATCATCATAGATCATTAAGTGCTTCCTCTAATTGTGCCAAAGACATGTCAGGCTGTTGTCAGTATCTTTTACCAACAGCAGGTGGAGACATTGACCACGGTTTTGTCTTTCTGAACAGACTGGTGCCCACACAAAGATATTACCCTCTCAGGATGCACTGTTGCAGAGCTCTCACCCTGCTGTCTAGCAGTACCAACACATTTGTACCTGTTCTGCCTTTCCTCCTGGAAGTAAGTGTTGGTGTGGTCCTCTACTGTGTTTATCTGACAGGATCAGTGCAGCTTGAAGTCGTCAATATTCTGACCTGAATTCTTCACACTGAACACAACTCCGAATAGAACTCAAATAGTTAAATTTGAGTCAGTTGGTTCTTTGTCACAAATGGAAACAGTGAAAAGGTAGAAGTGATGAAATGTTCCGTCGGTGGTTTGCTGTGGAAAAACGTCAGTGGCACATGAAATACATTTTTGTCTCAACGGCCACAACTGAAGAAGCTCGGAAGGAAGCGCATCGAAGGGCAAAGCTGCGTGTGTGAGAGACACCTTTGTTATCAGACCAATCACAGGTCACCAACTGACAACATTTTCTCTGGGTCAGGTGCTGAGCATGTGATTGCGCGCTGTGTCTTTTGTGTGGAGAATGTGTTTTTGCACACTGTGCAGCGGTGTTGTGGTTTCCCGGAAGAGAACAGCGTGCTGGCGGCAGTGACTAGCTCGGCCCGCTGGGAGTGGTCACTGCGTGCGTCTGTGTGTGCACATGCAGCAGTTTGACCCACACGATAAAGGCACGGTTGTGGTTTACACTCTGGTCCTAACACGCTGTGCAGACCACATCCTCTCTGCCTATGGCCCACTCCCCTCCTCTTTTTCCCTGCACACACATTCAGACCTCCCTCCCCCTTCATCTAACCCCCAACAGCAAGCTGTGTTTATTTGTGACGCATGATATTTCCTGTGTTTTTTTTTTTCTCTCCATTACTGTTCCTCTTGTTAAAGGCAGGCTGAGGTACTGCTACTGTTTTAATTAGAACAGCAGAAGCAGCCCCTTCCTCCTGTGTGTCTATGCCGGTGTGTGTTCTTGCATCTCTGAGGGGGGTGCATGATTTGGAGCTTCCTGCTTCGGTAGCTGTGTGTGTGTCTGTGTGCATGCACATGCATCAGGGTTGGCCCATGCCTTCCCACTTCCCCCTGGCTCCCCCGCAGACCGCCACCACATCCTATGTTTGTAGAGACAGCACCGGCCAGGAGCGTTGCTCTGCTTCGCACACTGAGCACATTAACGGCCACACACACACACTAATGCAGAGAAACACACGGCAATACGGAGAGTCAGAAATAGCTTGATACACAACTGCAAGACAGAAATTCACTTGCGCATTGTGGGCAGATGTGAAAGCTAAGGCTTATAGACAAAAAGCCCACACATTGGCTAGAATGTACTTTCAAAAGCTAAGACAGAAATGTGTCATCTCTACAATGAAGAATGTAAGGAGCAGCGCAGAATGATAATAGTCCTAATTAAAGGGACAGTGTGCAGCTGATTGCTCATAAAACTCTAGCAGGCATTAAAAACAAAGTTGTAATACTACATATTTCTGTCCAGTTTTGATATTAATTTTGTCTTTAACCTTTAACAACATCTTTGAGAGAATTCGTTGTCTGTGTTGGTTAACTGGGGCATGTGATCATTATGAAACCTTATAAGACAGTATAATGGTTACTATAAACAAATATGTTGCTCATATGCTTTGTTTTTGCCTTTTCTTCATAGATCTACCAACAAGTGGACTTCAACAAGAAACCTGGAAGAATGAGCAAGAAACCGATCAACTTCGCTGTCATCCTGAAGCTTAACAATGTTAACTTAATGGAGAAAGCCTACAAGGTGAGTGTTACTGTGGTCTGCACTGTGTCGCCTTCTGGTTTGTTGAGGTTGCTTTATGACTTTTGGTAGCATAATGGCTACAGTTGCACAGCTACACAGCCTCGTTACTCATATTTACAAAGAGTGAAGACCTGGTCACATTTCTTTCTGGCCCTGCAAGAACACGTCCCCATTCCAAATGTCCGCGCCTGCTTCTTTAACTTGTGGAAACAACCAGCACAGCAGAAAACAAACCAATCAGAACTATGCAGAGATTCAGACTATCAACATTAATTTGCAACATGTTGCACAGATACCATAGATTGTTGTCTTTTAAGATCCAAGATTATTATTACTTACTATTTTGAGGTTTTTGCACATCAAAGGTCAAAGGTCCAATTAAAATGTTTACACATTTGGCTTTTGCTTTACTTCAGGATGGATTGATTGACCAGCTCTACGACCTGACACTGGAATACTTCCACACTCAGGCCAGCTCCATCGGCTTCCCCGAGCTCGCCCTGCCCACCATCATCCAGGTATCACCCTTTAACTGATCCTGCAATCGACTCACATGGGGAAATGACCACAGACCTTCATCTGCTCTGCCTTAATGCATACCGTATGGGCAGACGGGATGATTCTTTACACTAGTTCCTTCTTTCACATGCTCCCCCTTCATGTCACTACAGCTGAAAGCGTTCCTGAAGGAATGCAAAGTGGCCAATTACTGCAAGCCGATGCGCCAGCTGCTGGAGAAGGTACAGGAGAACAGCAGCTACATCACAGGACGGAGACAGAAGGCTGCTTTTGGAGTAGCCGATGCCACTGCTGTGGTGAGTATTTGTGTGTGCGTGGAAGATGTCCTAAATTTGCCGGCTGCCTTCCCCTCAGTCCTCATTTCACCTCTTCCATTAGTTAGAGTCTAATTTGAAAACGGGCATCGTTTTTGTAACTGGCACAGTGCATTTAGTCAACTGCTAAAAGTTGAGATTTATTATCTCGTAGGTCATAGTTCAGTATAATTATGTCAGTTAGGAATCAATGAAAGCATTAATAGGTGCTGTGCGTCAGTTGTTCACTCTGTTGCCACATATACACTACATTTACTGTATGTTGTACAAACATTAGCTCTAAAAATGACAGATACTAGTCATGGCAAGCTGTCTAGGCTGTGTTGAAATATTAGATTATCGGCTGTTTAATCGTTGTGATGTTCATCTTGTGAGCATCACTCGTTTGCTCCTTCCACTGCATTTTCTCTTTCAATTTCCTGTGTTAATCTGACTTTGTAATGGCTTCAATCTTTTGAGTAAATTAGTCTTATATTACATTTTGTCACACACATTCATTTGCTCATTGTATGCATAGACTGTTTAATCCCAGGGCTCAACAATTAATCGTAATAAAATCTGAGTTTAACAGGGCACTTTTTTAAACCCTGTCATCCAGTGGGGAAGCTGGGCAGTCTGTCAGCGAGTAGGCATCTCTAGCCAAAGGTTCACTTCCTAAAAACACGAATCAACACCAGGAAGTCACTCAGATGATTGCTGCCTTAATGAGCAGCCATCAGCGTCTGTAAATCTCATTTTGTGTGTTGACTTGCTTTCTTATCTAACTGTCCACACACGCCTGCTTTTTGTGGCTGTTCTGCCCCGTTGTACATGTGTTATTGGCTAATAGTTGAGTATTGAAGGATAAAATTAAAGAGGATGGTTTAGGTGATGAGGAAATGTGTGTGTAACAAAGTGCAACAGACAGACGCTATGGCACCACTGCAGCGCCAGCCTCTGTCGCCGCGGCTCTCTGCTCAGCGGAGCCTGTCGCCATGGCATTCACTCGCTGGCATCGCTGCAGCAGTAGAGGTGTCACCGCAGGCGAAGGAGAGGGGACAGCCCCGCTGCTGCTGTGGAAAAGGCCACAGCCCCCCTCCGGCCACCAGCCCCCTGCTGACATGTCACCCAAACTGAGAGCTAGCCTAATTAATGATGCCTTGCCTCCATCCAGGTCACACTCTAGTATCTCTCATCTCTCCCTCCTCTGGAATCTTGTTTTTTGTTTTGTGTGTCTGAGGCTGAATTCTGAATAGGTTTTTAAATGTTCTTATCTTTTGTTTCTTGTGGATACATGTCGTACATCCTAATAACCTCACAGCAAATTGCGGTAAATGTGTTAAGCTGACGGGCACTGGAGGCAGCAATCCGTTGACTCTATTGGATTTGTTGGTCAGATAATTTGATTGGGTTGGATCGATATCATCCACAAAGACCTTTAGGGTAAGACTGGAGAAGATCCGCTGGTCTCCGCTTTCAGGCATCTTCGGTCTGTCTGTTTTCCACATGTTCAGACTTTCGTTGCTGTGTCACGTGTCTTTCTCTTGGTCATGAATGTACCTGCTGAAGGCCTATATTACCATCATTTGCATCACTACTACTTCTTGTGTAATTCATTATTAAACAAATTATTCACTGTGCTCTGTCAGGCGGCTTGGGAGAAGCAGGTCCAGGAGGAGGGGACGCCTCTCAGCAGATACTACAAGCAGTGGAAGACGCTGAGGGAGAAGGAGATTCAGCTGGAGATCTCTGGCAAAGAAAGGGTAATTGTCCAAGCAAACAAAAGATCTCATCTCACTGACATCACCTTGAATCACATCTAGCTTTTGAGAAATGCTCATCATGCTATGAAATGGGAAATGTTGCTAGCCAAAGTATGCTGTGATCTTTACCGAAATAAAAACAGGCTTGTGTTTTTGTGTCTAAAGATGGAGGACCTGAACCTGCCTGAGATCAAACGCAGAAAGATTCAAGAGAAGGAAGAGGACAAGAAGGAATTTAAGGGTCTGTTTCAGTCTGACTCTGAATCTGACTCTGATGATGCAGGTCTCAAAATTAAAGGTGAGTAAACTCTAATACTGTTTTCTCTCTTGGAAACAAGGCAAATAATGGAGTAGTAGTGGTTGTAAAGCTACAGTGGGAACATAAAGATGTACTGCCTGCCTTGTCCTCTAGGGGGCTGTGTTTGGTTACAGCCTGGCCTTGTGCTCCGGCAAAGCAAAGTTAAGGATAAGGGTTCACTGAGATTGTTCTGCTGTTCTCTCTGTTCCTGGGACAGGCCCCGTCTGGTTTCATAAAACAAATGTAACCAAATGTGTCTTACTTGTGTGACTTAGATGCTCTGAGTAAAATGTTTACAGAGGAAGTTTCTGAGCTAGACTTGAATTCCAAAATGAAGCTGAAGAGGAAATATTTGCTTTTTAGACTTTGGTGTGGTGGAAATAAACAGTCTGTCTGTCAACGTTTGGTTCTCTCGATGAGACTCGTTAGCTCTTTAATCCTTTAACCCTTGTGTCTTGTCCTGTTGGGGTCGTCCACAGGTCACAAGCAGCCACTAACTCAATGCTCAGTGCTCACATGCTCAAATCACAAGAAGCCGTCTGCAAGGTCACAGAGGAAAGGAGTAGGCGGCAGGGGGATTTTTTTTTTTTTGTTGCATCTGGACTTCATTGTAGGGAGAGTCCCCACAAACGGATGGGCAGCTGCCGGCGAGCGGCAGGCCTCCTCCGCCTCTCACTCTCTGTCCCAACCACACCCCCACCCCCCTCCCTTTCGTTCATCCTGCGCACGCACACGAACAGAAACCCCCCAACAGGAAGTACAGACTTGGATCCCAGCAGGGGTTCCTAATTCAAACCAGCCCAGTGGAACAGCCAGCGGTGGCCGCTTCCACTTCTCTCTCTCTCTCTCTCTCTTCTTTCGTTCTAGCTCTCTCTCACTCACTCGTTCTAGCTCTGTGGGCTTCAACCAGCTGCCTCCACATGTCCTCACAACACGTGTGCGCACACACATCTCAGTTATAGCTCACAAATGCACACCCACCATGTTGTCGTCCAGTCCTGAAGAGCCAAAAGCTTTAAGGCTGCTCACCAAAGCTCTTTGTGGTCTCACACACTCCCGGAAAGAGGAGTGTGTGTGTGTGTGTGTGTGTGTGTGTGTGTGTGTGTGTGTGTGTGTGGGTAATAATTCACACAGGTCATGTGGGGCCATCCTCTACGTATTGCTGAAGCCTGCGTACGTCCACGTGAGCAAGTTTGTCATCCTAAATTCAGAAAGGGAAGGAGAACTACCTGAGGTTTTAATAGAAGTGCGTGCGTCCATGCCCCAGCCTCTCATCACACCTCAACTTCAAAGCCGGTGGACCCCAGTTGTCCATGAGAACACGCTGTACTCTGAGGATAGCACAACACAATTTCAGAAACTTCTTTTTTCACCGCACACACAAACACCCTCACTCACTCTCCCATCATCGTCGTAGCTGTGGAACCTGCCTGCTATCTCCATTTGCTATATTTAGGCCGTGAGCATAAGATGTCTGAAATTGCCGGTAGTAAACTGTCATGGGTGTTTGTGCAGCAGCAGCAGCGTCTGTAATCGACTCTCACTTCCATCTCAGGAGGAAATAGACACTCGAGCTGCCTCTGATACCTGGCCCACATATAGGCGTCTCCAAAGACACCGGCAACACACAGCACACATTTAAAATGTCTGCGAAATGTGACAGTACACAAAAATCAGTGCAGTTCAATCTTTGTTACTGTCTCTTCCCAAAGGTAAAGGCAACAACCAAGGGTCTGACGATGAGGACGACGATGATGATGATGATGATGATGATGACAACGACCTTGACGATCTGTCTGACATGAGCAGCGATGATGGCGTCGAGGGTGAAGACTCAGGTTGGTACAACCTAATGTTTAGTGTCCAAAAAGAAGCATAGTTAACTTAACACTTAAGGGAGATTTCTTAAATGCTTTTTTTTAAATTCAAGCATTGTGAAATGCAAGACATTTGCTTTGACCTACTGAAATATGAAATGTATGAATACACACAAGTCTATTATAAGACTGAAACTGAACCCAGGCAACACACATCAAAACTCGATGTGAAGGTCAAATGGGATGAATCCATCAAAAATGATTAAATATGGTGTAAGTGATGCACCAACATGCAAATAAATGAGATACTGATTGTGACGCCTATAAAAAGTTAGATACTGGTTAAGGAAAAAAAAATCACATTGGACATTTTTACACGATTTAGAGGATCGGTGACTTGATTTTGGATTGTGTGTGAATATTATTCTTTACATATGATTCTTTATGAACCCTATGAAAAAGCTGGGCTGCTAGCCTGCTGCTGGCTGCCTTTAGCTCAGTGGCCATATTTTTAAATCGCCATACAAACTAAAACCAACCATAAATTTCACCCACTGACTTTGACTTGTGTGAATTCATAACATGGTTTTGCTTATTTGTCTGTGCTTGTTCAAATCTACCAGACACACACCATGCTTCACGTATCCACATTTATAATGTGGCGTGGTCCATCAGCCAATGACAGAAAAACGCCATAAGCTTCAAGCTTTTTTTTTTGTAAACAATAGATGGACCTCAACAAAAACGCAGCATGTGGCTCATTGAGGTTTTTGATCATTTGTGTACAACAGCTGATCTTTGTAGCCCAGACAAATGAGCTTGATTTACTGGGTATTTATGCATTCGCTAGCTGCTGAATAAGAACCATTTCCTGTCTGTATTCCAGATGAAGATGATGAAAAGGAGTCCAAGGCTCCTCAGCCGCTCTGTTCCTCTGCTCTGATAAAGTTAGCAGAGGGAGATGAGGATGTGGTGGAGGACCTGGAGTTGTCTGATGATGACTGAGGCTTATAAATACGTGTAGTCCCCCTGAGAGATCTCTACCTTCCAAACATCTAAATAATATTGGACTTGACATTTTCTTTTCTTTAGTAAGTTTTGTATTATCTTAATTGTACAGTACAAATATTTGCTGTAATTTTTTGAACCATTGAAAGTGTTAAAAAAAAAAAAAAGACAACCTGCCTTTGCTTTTTCTGTTGGACTCTAATTAATTGAAGCATGTATGTGCATGTTGATATGCAAGTGTACCTGAAGTAATTCATTTGTGTCCTCCGTGCGTGTGCACACCTGTACGCACCCTCAGGCTTTGAGCACGGGCTATTTGGAGCCTCGCTGAGCCTGGCCGAGCCAGACTGAGCCGGCCAAGAGGAGGTGTACAGAGAGGCGGGTGTTGAGCCCTGAGGCATCGGTGCTGTGCCAGGATGGCAGGGTGGCGTCTGATGTTGTGCCAAGACTCTCTGCCCAGGTGGTAGAGCAGCAACACAGGCTGGTCTGTTTCAGTGCCAACTCCTCACCCACCCCCCACTCAGACCACTGTCTTGTTCTGTCTGTATAGCCACATGCTCAAACACAGCTTTGCTACTTAACTTACTCAAATTATCATTAGTTTTCTCGTCGTCCACTAAACCGAAGGTGAATCCTGGCCTTTGTTGGGTCAACAATTATTGCATGTGTGTATTCACTGGTGCACATAAGGGGATTCAAAGCTACAAATGGAGATTTGATTTGAGAACCGTCTGTGTCGTCAAGTTTCCTCTGTAGCTGGTTTTCAGTGAAGGCAGAAGCCGCTGGTGAGAGGCCCAGCCTAAAGCGAGGGGAAGTCCCAGCTGAGCGTGTGTGCTTGAGTGTAAACTCTTTGAAGGAGGAAGGTAAGCGTGAGGGGGGGCTGTTCCTGGTTCAAGTCCTGTACATGTGTGGGTGTATGGGGAGGGTCAGGTTTATCCCAAAAGGCAGAGGGGCCTTGGCCTGCGGCTGAACCTCACACACTGACAGCTGCTATTGACCTGATCTGTGCCCCCCGTGGGTCACCTCTCCTCCTCACACACACCTCCTGCACGAACAGGAGGGTGTGTTTGTGGTTATTCTGTAAGAACCACAAACACCTGAAAAGGCATTTGTTAACTGACACAAGCACACAAACGAAAGAAGAGAAATCAGGGGAATTTCTTTAGGATTTATTTCACCTGTGTGGTGAATAGAAAAATAGGATGAAGACAAAACTTTTGAAGGGAAATCTAGAGACCATTTTTAATTCATTGCTTGCGTAGTTTAAAAAAAATCAAAAACAAATTCAAAACATTTGCATTAAGAGCTTTGTGCCTTTCTTTTCCCTGCAACCAAGAGAAAACCAAGTAAAAGTATCTTTGGAATCAATCTTAAGAGCTAATTATAATACATATCATAATCTGCTTTATCTACTACGTCAAAAGTCCTATAAATATTTTCCTCATTTATATGCTGAAGTAGCATTCAAGATTGGTGCGTCTTAATATTACACTTAAAAAAAAAATGGCAGAACAAAACAAAGTGAACAAAAGTACCACCAAAGTTTAGCAAGTCACATTTTTCAGTAAAGAAAAACTTATTCGTGCAACTACATTTAACAAAACGTAAAAGTACCACGTATGTAACCTTCAGGATATTTTCATCTTAAGCGTGATTCTGTACAATTTTGCATGTTTTCCCTACCTCCCACAGTAGTCAACACAAGCATACAATGATGTAAGCCGTACACACTATACAGACGTCTCCGTTTCATCATTAACATTATTAAGCCTCTATATTTCAGGTCTGTCGCAAATAGTTTATTCCCTCGTTGAATCAGTCATTTACTGGGACCATTAATGCAAAAAGAAGCAGACACATTGTGAAATGAGTTTCCAATTCCACAAATCCGGTCATCTTTGGTATTGGGACAGTGGAATGCATAGTTGCAGTGATAAGCAGGAGCTGGTCAGATCTGGTGCTGCTCAGTAAAAACGTTAACTACTGCTACTAAAGACAGCTCCACTCTGCTGTTTGGCCTCTGTGAACAGGCAAGGAGAAGGGAACGAAAACGGGGGGAGGCTTCTCATTTTAATTCCTGGGTTATGTGGTGAGAGGAGTTGAAGAGAGAAAGAGACAAGAGAAAGCGGGTAAGTGAGCAGAGCTTCCTCCAGCCCAGGAAGGAAGGAAGAGTTTCCGCTAGCGTCTGACTGTCTGACTTGCAAGAATGTCGCATTTGTGGCAGAGCTTCACTCCTTTTTTTGGCAGGCTGTCTCTGACCAGCTGTCTCCTTTTCCTCCTCTTTCACTGTTGCTTTGCGTGTCTCCCTTCCAACCCATTTTCTTTGGATTCTGCACAGCCACTGCAAAAGAACTCAGGAGCTGATTGGTTTGCCGGATATCGACCAGTTGTCTGTTATTCCAGTCCAATATTTCCCCAGAATAAATGTCCCAAAGTGGCAAGAATCAGTCTGTCTTGTTCAGGTTTACCCGCTTCCTCACCCCCCCTGCCCAACCACTCCTACGAAGGAGACTTGGCCTCATACCTTCCCACTACCGTTGAGCCGTTGCCATTTTCCTGCTTGGGTGACGAGCATCCTGGGGTGGGACCACTGTAGGGAGAGGAACTGCTGCTGGAAGTAGGTCTGTGAGGCAGGGACAGAGAAAGGGGCAGCGGGGTATCAGATGGTGTTGTCAGGGCGTCCCTATCTCGTTCTGGGGGGCGCAGAGCAGCAGAAGGCGGAAACGGGAACGCTAGCGGGAATCCAGTCATGTAGAAAAGCCTGCCAACACGCCGTGCCACCTGAGGAGACCAAAGGACACCGTATGATTCAGTACAGCCTGTTGAGGACGGCGTAACGGGCCATTGTTGGGTACCATATTGAAAATAGAGAGAGAGGAGAGGCTGTGGGGCAGGCTACTTTAAGGGAATCCACTATGCTATACCAGCGGTTTGTGTCGGGCCTACAGACAAAAAAAACATTCAAACACTCACAGGTCCACTCGGTCACACACAAACACACTTGCAGGTCTGTGGTGCTTGTACCTGTGAGCGGATCTTGAGTGCGGGCCCCAGCTTTAGTCCCATGGTGTTGAGCAGGTGCTCCTCAGTGAGCAGCGGTAATGTCTCTCCATCAATGGCCTGCTCCCGGAACACCTGGCGGAGACACAGCTGCTTCAGCCACAGCCCCGACATACGCACAGAAACACGCTCAGCACACAAACCTGCACATTCACTCACACGACTGCGTACCGTATATCTATCAACCGTATTATCTCAAGGTTTGGATTTTGTTCGACTGTTTTAATATATAATAGTGTGTGTGTGTGTTGTACTAATCGTTGGCCATGCACCAAACATCTGAATCTATAACTTGACTTTGCAGAATGTACTGATGCCTCATTTAGATTAATTTTACAAATACTTTTGCCATAGCACTTTAATTAAATCTCCATTTGAGTATTATTTTAAAAACTATTAAAGTCTCTCAATTTAAAAGTTTTTTTTTTAAATGCTCCCTATCATAGTTTGTGATGTAATGGTGAGATTCTTCTTGTTATATTTCTATTTAGGGTTGTGAGGGACTATACACACAACTGCGCATTCACACAAGCTGCGGGTGTACATGTACATGCACCCTAACCCCTCCGCCTGTCACACGAAGCCCACACGTGGCTGCATCCGCAAATATAAGTAAACCTGAAAGAAATATTTCTTACCAAGTAAAATCAAATGCCGAGAAAATACTACAGCTATGTCACCACTCCGGTTAGTCAGCCTGCCCCTGGCCTCCATCCACTCCTCTCTCTTTTCCGCTCTCCCTATGTCCTCACCTGGGAGTATTCGGCACATCCGGCCAAGCTGCTTATGAAGCCACACACATCCTCCACACTCCACTTGCTGATGTCCTCTACAGGGTTTGCTGCAGCAGAGTCCTCCCCATCCATGAAAAGACTTCCCACAGAGCCTGAAAAAAAAACAGCAGTGGCCAAAAATGATGCGTCAATATAAACACTGCTTACGAAGCTGCTATTAAGACTGAGATTCATTTTTAGTGGACAAGTAACCAAAGGCTTAGGGAAAACGTGAGAGCTGCATTTTAGAATTTCTTTTCTCTATAACATGAAAACGTTCTAATGGACTTGTGTCAGTTATAGACAAGGAGCAGTTTGATTTTGACAGTAATTGTGAGCATCTAGTAACTTATTATAGAGGGAATTTAAATGACACTGTGATAAAGAAACTTTGTAGCTGTTTTCTTGCAGAAATTGCTGTTACGTGTTGACGTGTGAGCTGTATATAACAAACATCCCCCTCCTCTCTGTCCACGTGACTGTGCAGCTGCTGTGCATAAAAGGTCACACAAGTAGGGCCCCAAACAAGGAAAAATCTGCACACTGGAGGCATGGACACAGAGCGATAGTAATCGATTTCACGTGTCCGCTTTGAGTTGCGTGTGTATGGTTGCTTACCCGCATGAAAGTAAGGGTTGGCGTAGGGAAATCCAAACGGCAGCGATTGGGTGTGAAGAGCTGGCAGCGGTGGCATGAATCCAGGCGGTAGGTGATACTTGATATCAGTCTTGCCCAGTCCAGAGGTGAAGAGGTGGCGACTGGGTGACTCTGTACCTGCTGAGCTACAGGGGGCGCTCAGCCTCCCTGAGCGCTCTCCTGCCTCCTTGGCGCTGTCACACACTCCCTTGCTACCGCTCTCTTTTCCCCTGTCTCTCTCCCTGTCCCTTGGCTTACTGTTTGATTTAGGAATGATGGCCTCCTGCCTTTCCTCACACATCTCTGTCTCACTGTCTGAGTCCTTCATCTCTTCATCTTGCATCTCCCTGTCCTCCTCCCTTCCTCTGTCTGCTCTTCCTCTTGTGTGATCCCCAGCACGGGGCTGCGTGTGGGGGGCCCTTTGGGGGGTCTTCCGGGATTCAGCATCTGGCACAACAGTGGAGCTCTGTGCCTGGGTGTCTTTGGGTGTGGAGGATGCTCCTGGTTGTTGATGGTTGAGGGTTAGAAGGGGTGTGACAGCACCGTGACGAAGCACCAGCATTGCATTTGAGCGCCGAGCCAGTTCCTCGCGGAGCGGATGCCCCTCAGGGATGTCATGGAGGCTCCGCAGTGCTGGATGGTCAGGGGGTAGGCCAGGAGGCAGACCTCCCAGAGGGTCGGAGCCCAGAAGACGCTGCTGCTGCTGCTGCTGCTGCTGCTGCTGCTGCCGTTGGTGGAGACTTTCCAATTCCTTCTGTCTCAGCAGCTCAGCTGACATCTCAAGTCTGTGGTAAACAAAGAGGGACCTTATGTTGACTTATTATTTGCAATTACAATAAAGAGTTAATTGTGACGTCTCCTCAGAAACACATCTAGACTTGAACCTCCTATGTCTCAAACTCACATTCTAGTGACTTTCCCTCTGTTGTTACATAATGTAATATACACACCTGGCCAGATTCTGCTTCCTCAACATCTCTTGTTGTCGGGCAAAGATCTCAGCTTGAGCTGGTTGAAGAAAACCATAGCCTGTGATAGAAACATGTAAAGAAAAACAATCACACACACGCCTATAAGTGACAAAAGTCTTCATTTCTGCATTGGTACAGTCATGGGGCATGTATGTACATTTGGTGCAAATGTGAAAATTACATATTTTATTTTAATGTGCACTAGCATTCAGCCTTGAGTTATGACTCACCAGGGGCCTGGCATAAAGCAGAGGGCATGCCCAGAAAAGGAGGCCGCAGGTGGGGTCCTAAGGCAATGTGAGGAGCAGTAGGAGGGGACAGTAGCGGTGGAGGGTGGGTCAGTTCTCTGTGGACACAAAAAAGACAACTATTATACAGAACAGTGGAGAGATGTGTAATGTTTGTGTTCCTCCATTTCACAGGTTAATCATTTCATGTCTTTCTGTGTTGTGTGTTCATGTTGCCACAAAGATGTATGCAATGTATTTTTATCAGTGGCCCGCCAGAGGCCCCCACGTTGCCCCAGTGCCTCATCAGTCTTGTCACACCGCAGCAAGCGCCGCTGGCCACTGCTGTACCCTGGACTGCAGCCTTTCCTTCCCCTGCTGCCTCACATAAACACAGGAACACGCGCAACTCACACACATAATGAGGGGCCGAATGCACAATGCCAGTGTGTCATGCTCCGACAGCTGGGGCGGCCCCTCCGTCTTGACCGGGACCGCGGGCTGGAGGACCTTCTAATTAACACTCATCCCTCCCCTCTCTCTCCCTCCTTTTTACGCCCTTCTCCCCCCTTTTCCTCCCTCTCTCCCTCTAGGCTGTATTGAAACTGGTGAAAAGCTGGAGCGTCCTCCAACCTCTGCTGCTGAAAAGACCTCTCCATTATTGGCTTCCTCTTTTGTCCTCGTTGAGGGGGAAAGGTGCCTCTCACCTTCCTCCACCTCTCTCCATCTCTTGTTCCGTCGCACCCATCTTTTCTCTCGTTTTTCACCATCTCTGACTGTCTTGTTCACCCCTTTTCTCCATCTTTTTTCTTTCAGCTTTATGTATTTTATCCTCCCCTTATTATCACTCCATCTCGTGCTCTCTTCCTTGTCACTTCTTTGCCTCCATGTATTTCTTTCACCACCTCTGTTTTCAGTCTAATTGTCTCCTTCAATCCCTCTTTCATTCATTTTGCTCTCAGTTCTGTGAACATATTTATTGGTACAAGGACCTTGTTTAAAAAAGCTGTCACAAGAGAGGATCGTCTGAACTTTGACCCTTTGAAATTTTGTGACACTAATGACGCTCCCCTTCCGCTTAGCGTCTCAAACCACAGCTTTTCCAGAGGCCTTTCACATGCTCACTCCTTAGCTTCCCACCACACCTTTATTCCTTTCCTGCTTTTCGTTTCTCTCCTCCTGTTGCTATCACACCAATCTGCTCAGCAGTATCTGAGACTGCTGCTGCACAAAGGCATACATGAAAAACAAGCTGAGAAAAACAACAAAATCAAAACCAACACTGGGACGCATGCAACCGCAAATATTGTTTTGCAACCGTGTTCAAATTAGGCAGCGCCTGCCTGTCTCCCGGCTCACTAAACGGTGAGGGAAAAAGACAGAACAACTGCAAGATGGTGGGGCGTGCTATAAGGGCAAGAAGATGAGTTGGGGGGCTCAAGACTAGAGACAGGCAATGGTGGGTGACGGTGGGTGACTGTGGATGTGTGTGTGTGTCTGTGTATGTGTTCAGGGGGTGAAAACCATTCATCGATTGCCTCCGCCGCTGAAATGTTAATGCTAATCGTATAACCGCTCTCTCCGGCGGTGCCTTGCACTCCAGTGGCAGCTCCAATTAATCTTGGGTGAGGGCTACGGCGCGTGACCCCGGAGCCGTGGGCCGGGGCCCCGCTAGCCACTGCTTATGTAATTACACCGCCCAGTGTGTAATCACCTGGCCTAATCCCTTGAGGCTAGCAATTAGCCTTGCGAAGCGCAATTCCACTAGGCTACGCTAAGGCGCCCGCAAAACTCCCATCCACCCCCACCTTGGCTGCTGTATGCCAAACTCGCATCACATCCCCCACCAACCCCCCTTTCTGATATTCCCTCTCTTTCTTTCCTCTCGATCCACTGCCTACCCTTTCTTTGCGTTAGACCGCAGATGAATAACGGTCAATTAAAGCTGCATGACTGGGGCTGCCAGGCGTCTGCGCCACCATAATTAGGCCTAATCACGGGGAGTGAGAGAGAGAGAGAAGCAGAGAAAAGAGTGTGTGTCTGACACTCCCTTCCTCCATCTCTCCTTCCCTTCCTCCTTTTATAGGAGGCAATTTTGAGGGAGGAGTGGCAGACATTAGTCGTTTTGCTCTGGGGCTGTGTGTGTATGTGTGTCTCTGTGCATTTTGTTGGCAAACCACTAACATGCTATAAAAAGACGACACAAAAACACCTAGTTTTTGCATGAGACTGAAAATAGACAGATTCCCAAATGCAACATGGGCTCCTAATCACACAAACCTTTATTACTGGATGCTCTCTCTCTCTCCAACATCCCCCTCTCTTTCTCTCTGTCCCTCTCTTTCTCTACGTGTTATTGCCGGCAGTGAGGCCAAGGGCTCCTCGGAATTCACTGGTGTGCAACGACCTGTCAGAGTGGCGACAGCAGTCCCGTCCCACAGAAGCCCAGGCAGTGTGTGTGTCTGTGTGTGTGAGACAGGGCTGCCCTTAATGACGGGAGCGTGGGGGGGATTAGGAGCGCCGCGCGGCCGCCTTCGGCTCCTTCTCCGCAGGAACACATTTACACAGGAAGCTCATTAAAATGGATGAGGCTCCCTCCACGCCTCCCCTCCCTCCCCTTATCTCACACTCTCTCCATCTCCTCACTCCCTATTTTGGTTCATATCTCTTTCCCAGTCACTAAGTCCCCCCACATATCCTTTATTCTTCTTTTTTCTTCCTCATTTCTTCCTCTTCTCTTCCTCAATCCAGTTTAATCTTCCATGTTTTCCACTTCCTGTCCCTCTCTCTCTTTCTGCTTTTCTTCACCCCCTGTATTTGCCTTGCAGATGCTTGGTGAGCTTAGTGCCATTTAAGGGCAGACAAATGGAATGCCAGGTTCTAAGCCCATCGAGCAGCCCTAATGATTTGTTTTTAACAATGGGCCCTAATGGGCCCCAGATAATCAATGATGAAGGGTCGATGGAAAGGTGAGCCATGGAGGGAGTTAGAAAGGAGGAGAGCTTCCGTCTCTAACTCACTTCTTTAGTCTCGGCTCATTTCATTCAATCTCTGTTTCTTGCAGCTCTTCACTAGTTATCGCATCTCTTCAGTTTGCACAGTTTCCACTCTTCCTCATTTTAAAAATCTATCTATCCATCCATCTATATATTTTATAAGGAATAAGGAGTCTGAGGTTTAGACACATGCACACTACAGGGCCATAAATATGTGCATACACCCTTTGTGCCATGGTTGGATATTATTGAAAACCCCTTGCGTTACATCCTTCTCTCATCAAGATTTTATACAGGATTTAAGAATCCGGCTGCAAGGATTTACTCCTATTCAGCCACAACAGCATTGATGAGGCCCAACACCTATGTTTAATGATGCAGCCTTGTACGTATTATGTCAGTTTTGTGCAGTGGTTTGTGTAGTTGGGGGCCTATCCAGTCCAGTTCATGTTCTTCCAAACCCAAATGGGTCCATTTCTTCACAGATCCCACAAAGGGTCACTGGCATGTTGAAACACCGAAGGACGTTTCCCCAACTGCAGCTACAAAGCTGACTGAGAATTAATATTTTCCTTAATACAAAATAAGACCAATAGTACATGTAAAAATCATGGACATCCGTTTTCTTTGTGCACTCACATATTTGAACGTTCATTTGAACAGTCATTAACCTGTTCTTTTTACTCACTCCAACAAATATATAAAGAGCAAAAAGGAAAATGGAGACGCGGAGCGGTAGAGACAGAGCAAGGTAGCGATGGATGGATGGAGAGAGCGAGGGTGAGGCCTACTTAACTCTCCCCAGTCCTGTGTGGCTAATTACACTGTGTGCTGTCGGAGAACAGCCACGGCTCACTGACTACACTCATGCTGCACCACTGGCCTCTCTCTGTCTCGCGCTCTCTCACAGACACACACATATACATAACGCAGACACACACAAACAAATTAGCAGACATATTCACACAAACAAACCCAAATCCAATCCACATAGATGAGCACACATGCACACCGCCAGCATGAAAAATGGAGCAAACAAACACACAAACAATAAGCCCCCCATCCTTGTCACAACACGCACACACACACAAATATATACACCCCCACAACCTCCCAGAGCTGCACCACACAGCGCCCGGCCGCTCTGCTTCCTGCTTATATCCCCATCCCTACCTCTCTCCATCCCTCTGCCCCCTGTGTCTCACATACACACTGATATACACACACATACACAACCTCCCCCCTGCTGCCGCACCGCCGGCCCATTATCGATCCCCCGCCTCTCCCCGCGCCACATAAATAATCGACAAGCAATTACCCGCCCACTCCCGCTGCCCCCGGCTTTGTTTGGGAGGCGCAGGGGCTACAGCTGGGGGGAGAGGAGGGAGGAAGAGCTGGGGATGCAGGCGTGCAGCTCCACAGTGGAAGCCAAAGAGGTTATTGGATCCTTAGTTTAGCCGTGTATGTCGAGACGCACATAATTGATGCGCGCGCACACACACACACGCGGCATACAAACATAAACTAAAGCATACTGTTAAAGCAAAAAAAATAAAAAAGGATCAGATATTGCTGATAAAAGAAACATCTGGAAAAGGCAGTAATGCAATACAAACTGGAAAATGTATGGTTTAATTCATTTAAGATGTGGGGCTATATTAATTTTATTTAAATAATGCTGGCGTTGCAAGCAAGCCAGATTTATTTGATATCTAGACCTATGGCAGATCCAACATGGAGTTTCAGGTGTCAAGTCTTTCCTACCTTTCAGTGTAATGTGCGTCCCTGTGCTGTGGCAGACCCTGTTTACGTCTCTGGCTGGATGAAGACGAGCTGCCGGCTGAGGGCAGGTGAGCTTCTAGGGTCGCCGGGTTTCTCACGGCTGCAGCCAGTGCCTCCTGGCGAGCACGCAGCATCTCTGAGGGGATGGAGAGAGAAGGGAAGATAGAGTTAACATGACAAAGATGATGATTTAATAGTTGATAATAAAAAAGCTAAGAAGAAAAGTGTAACAGAGGAGAGACAGGAATAATAAGGACAAACTGTATAATATAGTCATTTCAAAATTTAGCATCATATATTATTAGGTGCAACTATAAGCATACTGGTTTTAGGGAAAAACAGCATAGGAGGACAACTGATAAATAAAATATGTTTATTCTACTTTGGTACATTTTGGCAGAGGTATATGAAATTAGCAAATATCATTCATCTGTGAAGCATTGGAGCTGAGCTGACCAATTTAAAGCAAATGTGAATAAAAATAAAGAGAAGGAAGTTTTAAATCGAAAAGGTTAATAACGTGGCATAAAAGGTTTTGTGAATTATTCTTTGGAAAACAGAAAATGGCCTATTTATTTAGTCCATGTCAGCCATAAGCAACTTAACACAACGGGTCCAGAGCATTTTTACCCCTCAACGCCTCGAGCCCTACCATCATCATACCTTCCCATCTCTGCCTGCCCTCTTCTCTTCACCTTCCGCCCTCTAACACTCGCCTCATTCCATCTCTTTCCACGCTCATCCCCTCTCTCTCCCTCTCCCAGCAACCCTGGCTCTCTCTCGCCCTCACAGGAGAAGAGGCCTCATCATTATCAGCCAGGCCAGGCCACACCAGGAGACATGGCTTCTAATGAGAGAAAAATCCATCCTGCTCTCTCTCCCTCTTTGTCTCCACCCTCTCCCGCTCTGCCTCAACCTATCTATCCTCCCTCTGCTCTTATCCACCTCTTCCCTCCCCTTCCTCCCCTCTTTTTTAATTAGACAGATCCCTTGGGAGCTAGGGGCCATTTCCGCCGCTGGTACGGGTGTGATGTGTGTTTGCGTGTGTGTGATTTAGGTGCTTGCGGGTGCGTGCCTGACTGTGTGTTTCTGTGTGTGCTGTGTGTAAATGTGTGTGCTGAAGCAGTTGAGTGGGCGCCGGGGTGGGGGGGTGAAGCGACAGATATTAATGCGGCCTAGCTCCGGTGTATCGATCTGTTTGCTGCGCCAGGCCACAGGGGACTCGGCTGGCGGCAGACAAGGGTGTGTGTGCGAGTCTGTGTGGGTAAGGGCGGTTGTGAGAGATAAGGATGGATCAGAGGAAACTGGAGCCCCAAAGTGAACACACAAACACACACAGTCTGCACTTGTATACATTGTGCTGGGGTGACAGGTTGGAAGACTGGACCTCTTTAGGTTTACGGTGGCCACATTCCCACCTCCCCAGTTATTCTGTGTGACTGGTTCAACAAAAGGGGAATTCCAGCTATTTCATTGTTGCCCTTCCATATAGTTGGGGACTTCCACAAACACAGATTTTATAAAGAATGCAGCGAAGCCTGTGATATCCAAACTTTACTGAACCACAGTATGACGAAGGAACAGACTTTGACTTGTTTTCTCTAATCACATGCTCGGCTTCTTCTCTTTGTTTGTTCTTTTTTGGCATTTCACGTTTGTTTTAAATTTCACTCCGACTCCGGGTCCATTTTCCTCTCTCTCTCTTTGTCTCTGCCCCTCTCTCTCTCTAATTCTCTTTCATGTGAATTGAGAAAAGCAAGGTCACCTGAGGCTGTACCGCCAGTGTGTTTGTGTGTGTGCAGAGTAGGTACTTAGATTCAAAACTTCCTCCTCTATAACTCATGTTGCAGCTGCTGTAACACAAGGGGAGAGTCCCTCTGACTGCAAATTAAGGCTCCTAATTGAGGACACACAAACGCATAGACTGCCACACATCTCTTGCTCTGCTGAGATATTTTGGGAGGTCCCAGTTTACCACTTGGACCCATCCAGCTTATCCGTCTTTTGTGCCATCCCATTTTTCTCCCTGCCATCATTTCTGGACTTGGGCCTAAATCCCCTTGGTTAAGCTGGGTTTTCCTCATCGTGAGAATTCAGACGAGCACTGTGCTGATACAGCCTGAACGGTCTCATGATGGATTTGGTGGACTGACGTGCACCACACACCAGAAAATTAAGAATCTTTTCAGCAAGAGGTATTCAAGCAGTATCGGGGGCTTAGCCAGCAGCAAATTTGTGCCATGTTTGTTGCATTGAATGTATTTGACACTCTGTACTTTAAGCAATCATGTGCTGGAGAGTTTCTAGCAATTTAGGATGATGATGAAGAGACGTGTACAGCCCCATGTTTCACATCAGTCTAAACTACAGGAGACAAAACAGAACGCCCTTTCCATCCCACCCCTCCCGTCACTTTCATCTGGATGTCTACCCCCACCTCCTTTTCTTTTCTCTCTCCTTCGCCTTTCATCATATGAAGAGGAAAGGAAAGCCCTCCTGGCCATTTCCACAACCCTGCCATCCCTCTACTTCCACCCCCCAATTTCAGCCCCCACCTTTTCCAACTATTCTTTTGCCCATCAGGTCCAGAGAGAGAATCTTGAACAACACCTTGCACCTACACACACACACACACACACACACACATGGGGTTCCTCCTCACCCCCGCCTATTTCATGCACACATACTTTTATTTTCTGTGCCCTACACTTCAAACACATGAAAGGATGCTCTGCGGGGACCAAGGCTAAAGGGAGCGTTGGAGGAGGGGGTAAGGAGAAGGAGTGCGAGGGAGAAAGGTAGTGCTTCAGGAGGGAGAAGTATTGGAAGGATGGTGGCAGCGGTGACCCTGGGGGAGGGAGAGGTCACACAGGCCGCATTGGACTAGGTCAATGTCAAGGGTCTCTGGCTGAAATGATCTGCGCCAGCCTCAAAGACAAAACAGTCATTCCTCTGTCCCTTCTCTTAGACAGCTAGTTCAGAGTGTCAGCTACTTAACAAGCTGTGAGACGAAGAAAAGCAAGATGTTACAATACGTTTTCTGCATAAACCCGTAGACAGCCAGTGGATAAAAGAAGGACGTTGCCAGGTGTGAGGGAAAATAAAGCACCAACAGTTTGGCTGTCGGAAAGTGTTGGCAAAGTCTGTGATGCTCATGGCTCATCAGCCACATATAGAAGCACACATACACTGTTATAATACAATCTCACGGTGAAGTTTTATTTGTGTATGTGACCTGAGAAGCAGTAATATAATATATTCTTGTATTTTTGTCATTAGAAGTTATTTTTTCTACCTTTCCTCATCTCTGCACATTCCTCATTTCATGACCATATTTCGGCTCTTTTTTTTTTTGTTTTTACTCCTGTTGTAGGTGACTTGCAAATAGAAAGCTTTCAACAGCAGCTTGGAAGAATTCATGTGTGCAGAATGAAGAACAGTGACAGTATCAAAAATGTGGAATATGCAAGTGAAGACAGAGAGTGGATCTGCCTGTTTTGCGCCAGAGCGTCTGTATCATACCAGCAAGGCTTTTGGGAAAGGAAGCCAGCGATCAGACTGCACCCTGGGCAATAAAACCTCCACAATGCACCACATTTTGCTTCTAACTCTTCTAAGACACAGGGAAAAGGCAATTAAAGCGTTTACAGGCTTCGCCCCTAGATTTGCGGCATGCAATTAAAGATCATTACTAATCAAATAAAAATAAGGGTAGCTCAAACCGCAATTCGGCCAGGGCATCGATTGAATTTATGTTACTGTGAAAGAGCTCATAAAGACTGGTAAGACCTAATGCTACATTTTATACAAATGTGAGAAAATGGTTAAAAGTTAATAGCAGACACATGGAAATGATTGTAAAGCAAACATATAAAATTCAAATGAGGCAACACTTTCTTTTTTCTCTACCAAACTACAATTCTCTCAAGCTAAACCTAGTAAATTTTATTGGCCTGTAGAAAAACTGGGTGTTCATGGGTGTAGGTAGATTTAGAGTGTGGACAGGCAGCCAATCAGACCCCCTGCATCAATCGTCCAGTTGATGGATGAGAAGACTTTTGGCCAATGTTAACAACAGAGAGCCATAGTGATCAGAAATCACCTAGAGTGACACTGTGAGACTGAGCGGGCAAGCACAGCAAATAGAGTTGTCAGCCATGTCCGTGGCTGCGGTTTATAATGGGAGCACTGAGCTGCACACCTCAATATGGCACAAGCCACATCGGTTTACACTCTAGGGTTTAAAAGTAGCCTTGAATGTTAGTCAATTTGTGGACAGGTGATGAAGGATGAGTCCCACTTTTTTTTTCTTTGCTGCTCTGAATTTGAAAATCAACTGCTGAGGGAGAAACATACAAAGAAACAGGATGAATCCTAAAATACGACAGACATTGCAACGCTCTGTGGACTGACCGTGGCCGGGGAGACCCATGCTGCTCGCCAGCTGGTAGAGGCGCTGCTGCTGCTCCTCAAAGGACCCATGCTCGCTGAGCGCTGACATCATGCGCCTATAGTGTTCCTCAGGGCTCATGTGGCCGTGGCTGACGCCTGCCTCCACCACTGGGCTCTGGGAGTTTTCTAAAGCGAAGAGGGAGAAACCTATGATCAGTGACTGTCAATAATCATCTCATAGGAACGTAAATGTCAAAATGGAACTGTAGGTCTTATTACTCTGACAGGATATAATGCTAATGCTAAAATTATATTTAATTGAAAGCCGGCACTCAGCTTTCAACCAGCACGAATGACGAATACTAAACGTTATTTTATACACGCTTTTGATGGTTACTGCAGCCTCCTGACATAGAAACATGCAT
This sequence comes from Macropodus opercularis, assembly GCA_030770545.1. Classification (NCBI taxonomy): domain Eukaryota; kingdom Metazoa; phylum Chordata; class Actinopteri; order Anabantiformes; family Osphronemidae; genus Macropodus; species Macropodus opercularis. The sequence goes on from CM061095.1 coordinate 11,551,818, forward strand.
GTACACAGATCATCTATTACAAGGACAACCCGATGGACTAGAAACCTCTTCATGAAGCTGCACTTATACCCACCTGCATTCTTGATGATCAGATTCTGACCTTAGCACGAACTTACTGTAACTCTGACAGAAAGCACAATAGTATCCATGCCAACAGGAGTGTAGGGTGAAAGGTTATCCTGTAAGTAGGATTGTTTTGAAATGCTATATTTTCCCCTATCTATAGCTGAGAAGAAAAACACCAAGCTTCTATCATTGTTTTGTGGATATGTGCGTGTATCACTGCTGTGCTGTGGTTAAGGTGTTGTAAAGACAATGTGGTGTACGAGCTCTATCGAGCTGTCAGTCCCCACACTTAATCTCTTTCTCTGACCTCCCTCCTCCTCCTATCTGTCAATGGTAACATGATCTAAGGCACGGGTGGTGGGGGAAACAGGGAGGTGGTTAGGGAGTTAGAAGGGGGAGAAAGAGATGAGAAGGAGAAGGAGGGAGTAGCAAAGAGGAGCAGAGGTTATTTTTACCACCCTCCTCCTTATTGAAACCTGAGCCTGGCCCCGGGCAGGCGAGCAGGAGTGGCGCTAAGGAGCGGAAGGGGGGGGGCAAGCATCTCTGTCTCCACCACCAAGCTTCAGCTAATCCACCAAGGTCCTCAAGTGTATGTGTGTGAGGTTCCGTGTGTACACAACTAGTCTATGCCTGTCCAAAGTTTTCTCACTCTCTTAACGCAGCAGGGGGTGCCGACTTTGAAACCGAAAGAATAAGCGGCATCCAATCTCTCTGGCTCCGCTTTCCTGTGAGTCTTGTCTTGCTCTGAATCTATTCCTCCACCTGCATTAGTCATTAATTGATAACTTGTTGCCAGACCTGCGGCCAAGAACGTGTAACATGCATAGACAACACACTTTGACGCTGCACCTGTGTGCGTTTCTAGAGTCTTGTGTGAGTTTTGGTGTGTGCAGAGCCGAAGGTTAAGACATTGGATCAGCAGTGTTTTGAAATTGAATGCACTTCTCTGGACAGGCTCTACGCTCTCATTTCACACATTTTTCTTTATGCAAAAATACAACAAGAGGATATATAAGACAGTGGCAGGGGCTGCTTGCTTTAAAGGTCAAACGTAACCATGCATCTTATGAAAGGCATAAGAAGACAAAGTCAAAATAAAAGCACACAACAGCCATTAGCCTTAAAAGGAAGTCAAACCAAGTACAAAAACAGATGTATACATAGATAAACCCGCACATATGCACAGACACACACACACACACAAATCCACAAGACTTTCAGAAGCTGGTGTTTGTCTAAGTAAGACTGCAATGACCAGGATTGAATGCTGCTCCACACAAACAAAGAGGAAAAGGCTCCAGGCAGGGCTGCCGTCGGTCAAAGGTCACCCAGAGGGCAAAGGTCTACTCTGAGTTCATTGTAGACGCCACACAACTCAATCTAACCTCCATATGTTCTTAGACTCGTCATTTTGTAAATTACAAACCATCATGACATAACTATTTCTAAATATGTAAAATAAATAAGCATTTGTGTCATACATGTGCACGGTACCGATTCCTTTTTTGCTTTGATGTGGTCCTTAAGTGTGAATATGCATGTTGCTTGTGAGTTTGTGGAGTCAACGCTGGATGTGTGGTGAGCTGGCTTTGGTTGTTCCTGCTGTATAATGCATCAGTTAGTACAGTAAGTCTCAGAGTAGAGAGTAAGCCCAGAGACAGTACCGGCTCCAAGTCAGGCTCCTGGTTACACACCACATGAAGGAGATATGAATAATACAGGACAGCGACCTGATTGAAGTGTAACAGAGGAGCACTGCACCGTGTCAAGGCACATCATTAATGTTGTTTTTATATCATCTAAAAAAAAAAAGCTTAAGATGCTTATGCTGGGATGAATTGTGACCTGCAACAAATTATCCTGACTTCCTCTAACTCTGAGTGTGGATATCCAACGGCAAAGTGGTGAATGGGTTAATGGAGAGATGGGATTGAAGTGTGTTTTCTGTTATTTGAGAAAAGGAGACCTTTTCTCCGTGTGTGTGTCACTAACCCTAACAACCTGACCACCAGCAGTTAAATCAATACACCTAATTTCGGTCTTCTTCAGTCCGCAGCTTCCATCCTTCCACTTTCACTTAAACACTCATCACCTGTCTTCTTTCCTACAATAGTTGCTTGTTTCAACTCAGGACAAAATCGAACACATGTCCGAACACATCTGTAACGTCCCAGCATGCAAACACACTGCCTGTCTTACCTTTGGGAGATACGCTACGGGACTTCTTGCTTTCAGACGGACACTCGCTGATGTTGCTGGGTGAGAAGCTTCTTTTCTTGCTTAAAAGGTCGTCTGTAAACACACACAAAGACATCAAGAGCAATCAGTAAAAAGATTAAAGTAAAGGTTTCTAATTTCTGCTCTGCATTACCTGCAGACATGCTGGCTGCTTTGGAAAGGGAGTTAGAAGAGCGCAAGTGGAAAAAGAGCCAAATGGGAAAAAAAGGGATAGGTGGAGAGAAAGAGAGAAGCACAGCGAGTGAAGCAAGCCACGGGCATCTGGAGATGTGCCTGTGCTGTCAGAGACGAGGGGGCCTGCACCACCGTGGATGACAGATCTGCCCAGCTCATCCACGTGTGCGTGCGTCTTTGTCTATTTGAGGGAAGGAGGACAGCTCTGTCTCCAACAGTCTCCTAGAGTGGTATCAGTGTCCTTTCACTCTCTCTTTTCTCTTCTCTTTTTCCAGATGTTGGCACAGAACTCCGAACTAATTGTACAGGAGCCTCTCAGCTCCGTCAGAAATTCTTCTCCCTCTACATTTGTCTATATCATGTGTTTATTTTCAGTTTTAGAATCTCCCCACTCTTGTTCCTCTCCTCCCCACATAAATACGCTTCTTGTGTTCCCGTCTTATTTCTCCATCTGCTGCCTTGTCTCTTTCTCCCCTATAGGTGTGCCTGAACCCTCCTCCCATCAGGAGATCTCTCCCCTCCCATTAATACCCTCCATACCTCCTCATCCCCTTCCTCCTTGTGCTCCCCTGCCACCAAAGTGGAGCATCTAGTGTACAATTACAGCACCCCCTACCGCCTCCTCCTCTTCCTCTCCTCCCCTCTCATCCTGCTCTTCCTTCCCACCCTATCGTCTCACCTCCACCCCCACCAAACACACCTCAAATCAATACGGGCCTAATCAGGGAAGGAGGGGATGCAGAGCACATCGCACACAGCACCCGCAGGAAGGAAAAAGTCGTTTGTCATTGCTCTCTCCCTCTGTCTTTCTTTCTCTCTCTATTTCTATCTCGTGCACCTCTGCTTTTTCTCAACTCATGTTCTTCCTCAACACAGACAGCCAAGCCACAGCAGCAACTGCTTCCTTTTTTTCTCTCGCACTTCTCGGTTCGTATTTTTAGGGATGGAGGGACCGTCTTTTCCTCCCTCAAGGAGAATGGATGCTCTCTCCCTCCACTGCGCTTTTTCAACAAAGCAATTTATTATCATTTGCACAGCATGTGTAAACAGTACGAAGAAACAATGAACAGAGGGTGGAAAAAAAACAACAATTTTATAGCAGTACGCAAAGCAAACAACATATTGTGATTTCTGTCATTAACACAATGAAGCTAGGGTGGAATCTGACCTTTAACTCTTAACCCATCATCAAACTTGTTTGCTGTGTATAACAAGACACAGATACACGGGGAGGGAAATGATTTAGACAGGACTCAGGATTTCGTTGGGCTGCTGAAGGAGTCCTGGTGTTGATGAGAGGGCAAGTCAGCAAACAAGAAAGAGATGGAGAGGGAGCGGGAGGAGGTTCACTAATGATCCAGTGTTTGATGTTGCCTCTCAGGTCCTGAGGAGATCCACTCCCTGTACCACCCTAAAGAGACTGTGGGGGGAGGGGGAGAGCTAATGGACAAGTGCATGCATGCACACAAGTACACACACACTGAATGTTTTTCACAATTTCTACTTTTTCAGTCATCTCCTTTATGATCTCTCGTCTCCTTTATTAGCTTTCATTCAGTTTTTCTTCTCGTTTTTAAATCACGCTCAGTACATTTTTTTCACGGGGTCCTTTCAAAAGGCAAAACTAAAGGTCTCCATCTATCCTATTAGTGGAATATTAACAAAGCGAGAAAGAAACCCCATTAGTTAAACCCCCTCTGCCGCCAAACACACACGCACACACAGATACACATGCCTAAACCCACACCCAGAGCCACTCATGATCAAACACACACACTTGAGTCGTCTCTTGAGCCGACCTCACTCAAGACACTGCGTCTCCAGAGTGAGTGCCCGAGGGCCAGAGATTTGAGGGCGGAAAGCTTTTAAAGCCAATTAAATGGGGCTTCTTAGAGCACCGGCGCTCCCTTTTAATGCCGAACCCGGAGCTCTGCTAGCATAGATGGTAACCCTTCTTCTCACACTAACACTGCGCACAGTCAAGTTTGCTACCCCGGGGTTCTCCCCATCACCTGCTTGTTAATATTGCTGAGGAATTAGCTGTTATGAAGCCACAAGTTCATTTTTAGCTCCAAGGCTGTTATTTTAACTGTCGGCAGGGTTCAAGAAAGTGCAAACAGCATTAGCTGCTATGATATTTTCTTCAGTTTTTTACGGTAAACTCAGTCCACACAAACTTTTTCCAAGAAGTCAACCTAAACACACCCTTTTCTACTCGCTGCCTCAGTTCCACTTACTAGGTAACCTTCTCACTACCTGTCCTTCCTCCCACTGAGAGAAAAGATGGATAAGAACAGTGGGACAGAGAAAGAGGAAACAGTAGGACCTAAACACCTTCTCGTTCATGTGACACCGTCAGGGTGAAGTGTCAGGCAGAGGGAGTATTCCTCTTTCTCTCTGATTTCCTCTCTTCCCTTAAACTTTAGTTGTCCTGCTGTCCTCTCTCTATCCCATGGAGCGTGGTGACAGCTCAGACAGCTAGACTCCTTAATTCCTCTCTTACTCGGTTAATCTGTCATCTTTATCAGGCTGGGGGGGCAGATTGGGTGGTGGGTGTGGGGAGTGACAGGCGGGGACGTGAGGTGGGCCGCCAGCCGCAGCCCCCCGATCAATCTTCACATTACAGCTGACAGAATGGTGCTAATAACTTATTGATCCCCCCTCCGTGCACCGGGGCCTCCGCCGGCCCTGAAAGCCCTGCCATTGATTAGCTTACGGGCCGATGCAGCTGGGAGCGAGAGAGGAGGATGGGGAAGGGACGAGGGAGGGTGATGGAGATGGGGAGAGAGGTGCTTCTGCTCACGCTGAGCAGAGGATGCACCACCAAATGTGTGTCCAAGAAGAGTAAAACTGCTCCATAGTTGGCTGTGTTCTTGATTTCCAGTGAGGAGGAAAGATTTAAGAGAGGTGGAGACAGAAGAACACACAGAACAGAAGTCCTGAGAAGATGAGGTCATTGAATGTATGCGTGACCATACTGACCTCAAAGTGAAAATCTGTCTGCATCAAGGAACAAATCCAGACTAATCAAAGCATGTCCTGTTTCTTTTTCCATCATCTGCCATACTTATCTTTCAGGCTGTGTTAGTTGCTAAGCAACTGTTCATGCCAGGGTACGCACATTAATATTCCTCTCAAAACAAGTAATTAAAGTTTATTAAAGTTTTAAAAGCATAATCAAATTTTGTTGTAGTGGACAGTACTAGTATCCACAACAGACTTCAGCAACAGAAATGTTGCTAAAAAAGCTGTATACACATAATAGAAGTACCTACACTGTACCTGAAATAACACCTGGTTACTAATGTAAAGGGTGCTGTTTCATGTGTTAAATGAGGAACGTAATTCTGACTTTCTAATGTGCTACAGTACATTAGGACTAAAAATGCATAATTAGTTTCTCTAAGTAATAAAACCAAGACACGTGAAACCTGAGGAATCAAATTACAGCTGCAACGTAATAAATAACACACAATAACACGGATATTTTAAAACCAACCAACGTTGTCCTTGTTTCTGCTAATATCAGAAATACTAAAGTGTTTACTTTTGTTCAGAATATCCTTTCTATGCTTATCATGGAATAAGTAGCCGGTTATGCTTTAAAAGTGATCGTCACAATCAGTTTGACAAACTACGCCCTAAAGTAACTCTGGGCTGGAAATTCACACGCAAGCAAACATCTAAAACCAGGCACCTAAAACCACACATGCAAAGGTGCACATGCACAAACACACACACACACACACACACACGCTTGAAGCCCCAAACCACTGCTACAACCCCCAACCACACACACCGACAGGCTGTAACTGCCTCTGGGAGTCTGAGTGCAGGGAGCAGAGAAGAGCGAGAGTGGCGGTCCAAAAACACCTTATCTGCCTGTTTGAGGCTCCAGTCTGACCGCAGAGCCACAGTTTACAGTCTCCACAGGCAGCCAGACTCTCAGCGCCGGCGCCCCTGCTCCCCCTCCCCCTACTTCTCCACCTCTCACAGAGCCTCCGAATAGCCACTGGCAGGAGAGTGAGAGAGCGAATGAGGGACGGACGGAGGAATGGAGAAGAGAGGAGGAGGGAGGCAGCCCTCCTGTCTGTCCCTCAGATTTAATTAACAGCCCACTCCGGCGCAGAGACGACCCAGCGAGCCTGCTTCCCTTTCCTCCTGCCGCACACATTCACATACACACAAACACATGGAGTTGTCCGCCGCCAAAGCTGCCGCCTGTCCTCCCCTGATACCGCCACCACACTCATTTGTCTCTTATTCCTCTATTTCCAAGAATTTCATATTCCACCCATCACTGCATCTCTATGTCTCTCTTTATTTCCTTCCTGTCTTACTCCCCGTCTCCCTAATTTCCTTCTCCACAGTTCATTGGGAGATGTTAAACACCTTTGGAGCAAAAGTCAAAGAGGAGATTTGACTGGCAGAACAGAGTAAACACAATCACAGACAGCACAGTGCGTTCGCCATCTCATCCATCTCTAAGTCAAATAATCCCCTGCTCTAAACCTTCATACATATTACACCCACCTAAGTATTTGGATGCAAATCTGAACCTGTGTTGATTTTGTGTGGGCACACATCTGTATAGCTACTTGGTATTTGTGTATAATTGTGTGTTTGTGAATATGTGTGCGTCTAATTTCACTGGCAGACAGAATTAGAGCCAGTGGCTGATCGGATTGGACTTGTTTACAGACACGGAGCGAGCCGCTTAGGCAGCCTGTTAAATCTCCCTTTAATGCTCAAACGAACAGATTTTAGGGTCTTGGACCCCTCTGGTGTAGGCTACACTGCGTTCACCCCCTCCTGCATCACCATCCCCCAACCACCTTCCTTCATTAACACAAGTAGTCCGGGCTTTGATTTTTCCGTGTTTAGCAGATGATTAGGCCAGTATTTGGGTGGAAATCCGTCCCAAACTGGAGTCTAAGACACTGGCTGGGGTTGCTGTTGAGCAGTCTAATACCTTCCTCCCACCCTGCCTGATATCACAAGCACCGTATGGACAATTAATCTGGCAGACAGAGGAGACGTGCACACAGAGACAGCGTATGGAGGTGCTGGTCTGGGATGATTATGCCACTTGCTGTGTTAATGGGATAAGAAGGGACAGGGTTGAACCCCAAGAAACAGTGGAGCACAGGTATGGTCTTCACTGATAAAAAGGCATCTCTCACTTTAAGTTTCAATCTATTGGTTAAGACTTCTGGACAAGTTAGATGTAGTCACTTTAGCTCATTCATTATGATTATTGATATTAAAAATATGTTTTTCTGTATGCAAAGGTCAACATATATATAATATTACAAATATTGCAGTTATTTATACTAAACCAATATGCACCGAGACAAAAACATTTTAAATCCATCATTTAATAAAATTACAATGCGACTATGAGTCATACCTTGTGAGGATACAGTACACATCCTACAAATGGGTACAACCAACCCGGTGTGGCATAAGCATACAAGATGGTTGATTGCTGATATCTACAGAGACTGTTTACAAACCATATGTCTTCGATGCCTCTAGAATATCCTCATACAAGCTACTTGACAAATAGCTGTGATTAAATGCTGTCTGTGTTCTTTCTATAAGCTGTAAGAAAAGCTCTTAGCTTAACACACAAACACGCACACACCACAGTTCCTCTGCTCACATGAAACTGGATTAATGGCAAACAAAGCTATTTATTCAGAGGTAATTTAAAACAGGGGGGTTAACAAAAATCCTCAAGTGCAGTGGAGAATGTGGGAAGAGCATTAAGTAATCAACTTGAGAGCAACCTCAGGAATGAGTAATAAGCTTATGTTAAATTCCCCCAATCACACAAATTAGAGTAAATTAAATGGGTAATGGAACGTTTACACGTGTTACTGAAGATGCAAATGTAGATTTACTGTCGGCCTTGGTGCAAAGTAGGAGCGAAAGAATTAAAGAGAAGACATCCTCAACTTTGACACTACTTACACACAGAAACATTTGAAGACAATGTAGCATAGCTTCACGAGCAGGTCCTACCTGTGTGTCCAGTACTGGTGTTGTGGTCAGAGGCTGACTGGCCCTCGGGCATGCCGTGCTGTCTGGTGTGGTGAAGGTTGGAGATGATTGTAGAAAGGTCACTGTCGCGACTGTAACACACACACACGCACACACAACAAAACATTTATACTCATGTTACAAAGGAGCCATACATACATTTATACTATTTCACTCACTAAATACGAAACCCTCAATGCAGACAGACTCAGTCTCTCTCATATGCATACCTCCACAAAGACTCAGCACCTACAAGTGGCTGTTCTCTCAACTACCTTTTAGCTCTGAGGTGTGTAATACACTCTGACAGACTACTGCATCCAGCACTTTTGGGTCTCATCCCCACTCATCTTCCACCCTAAGATGTATTAACGAGCATATTCTCAACTCATAAGTAGTTTAGCTGCTTATAACTTGATTATGGTTCGATTACGGCTTGATGATGGCTTTTTCAACTCCAGTCACCAGCAAACGTTTGAGGTACATGTCAATTGAACAATGTGCAAAAGCAGACAATGAATATTTATGTTAAAATAAATTTTAATCCTTGTTTTAATTACTTATGTAGACTACATTCTGAAGGAGATATTTCATGAAAAAGTTGTCCTGCCCTTCAGCACCCAAAGGAGGAGCAGGAGGAAGGTTTACAGATTATGCCTAGATCTGGTTGTAGCCACTCCGCCCTTCCACATGCTTTACCAGCCTTTCTAACCTCCCTACAATAGCGGACCAACACAACTGTGTCATGGAGGTATTTCACCGGGAATCTGATTACCATCCTGATCGCATTAAATGCTATAATGATGGGAAATAGGTGCTTAGCATTTAAAGGGAGCATACCAGCCATGCAGTAATAGTATAGTCATGGTGTAATACCAAACAGCTTGTGTGGTAGCAAGGATATAGCTTTGAATATTTTTATAGTTTACGCTCTAATAATTTCACATTAAAACCCCCAAAGACCATTTACACTCATTTTAGCCACAAAAAAAAAAGGCATGCAGTACTTAAACGTGTCACTTTGATGATATCAGCATCCTCTTGTGTCAGCAGGAATCTTGTTTAAATGTCTAACTGGAAACTTTACTGAAAGCAGAATCATCCATGAAGGGGGTCTGGTATGACACGGCAAGCACGGTTTATGGGACAGAAGCGGTGAATGGTTCTTAGCTGCCACCACTATGACGAGGCCACACTGTTTGTGGCTGCTGGATTTGGGTTTTTACAGTCCCATGATTACAGACTCCTGCTGTAATGTCAGGCTGTCGGTCTCCAAGCTGTTTTCCACACGCTAACAGAAAAGATGAAGGGGGGAACGAAAGGCCTAATGCTGGCTGTGCTGCCTTCACCAGTCACTTTTTCAGTTGGACAATAAATGAAAACTACACCAACCACCACCAGTTTGTAAGCGAGGAGACACTTTATTTGTCTGTGATTGCAAAGTTTTTGGGCTAATGATAGACTCCTTTTTAGAATTTACCCAGCTAGAATTTGCTATTAGACAGCAAATAACTTTCTTTAAACAAAAAAACAAGACAGTAAATCTGCTGAATTGTACAAAAATATACAGTATCTGCATCAACAGTGACTTCCACATTAGAAACAGTACAGTTCTAGACTCTCTGTGAGAAACTGATGCCAAGTCATCAATCAGCAAGCGAGATTCTAACCACTCTGTCCATTACTTAAAGTGATCATAATAATGCAATCTTGAACTTCTCAGAGGTGATGGGGTTATTATCCCGTGGCAAAGTGTCCGCTGTAAGCCATGAGCGGCAAGGACATTGTTAGTGGGGTAATTAGTGGACTTCTGAGCTATCCTGCCTTAGCTTAGACTAATGAGTGCCTAGTCCTGTCCCCACCCACCTCTGCCTTCCCTCAGCCCTCCACTCCTCTTTATGTGGGAGGAAGGCAAGGTCATATTCAAGCCCTAGAAGATGGAGAGGGGGTAGGGATGGTGTTTAAAACCCAGTCACCTGAGTCAGCACTCCCTAAGGAGCTCCTAAGGCTGGGGTGATCTGGGAAGGACGGTGGCTCGGAAAGGATGGGGGGAGTTATATTGTAGCTGTTGGACCTGATAGCTAAGGAAGGACAAGCGTCGCCTTCTTATCGCCTAAGTGCACGCCGGAGACAATCATCTCATCTACAGCTCATCCCTAAACTGGTCAATACAACCCCTTCATCCCAAGCTACAGGACAGACACACTGACCCCGACATTAGGATAATATGCGCTAATACTCAAAGACTGCCGTGCACACCGCTAGTGTACAGCATTACTAAAACTATATTACAATTGCAGTAGAGGTAATTACATTTCACATATTTTATCACAAACTGCTCACTAGATCTGTGGTAAATAATGATATTGGCTCAAGACAAAATACGAAAAACAAAACAAAAAAAAATTCTATTTCCTCTCAATAAAAATCACAGTACCCACTACAATATTAGTACTAAAGCTGAAACTGTTTATGTTTATTGATTGAACATGTCAAGTACAGAATAATTAAAAACCAGCGTGTGTTTCGGTGAATTAGATGTCCAAGATCCAATGACTGATCTCTGTCGTTTGTTAAGAAAAAGATGTTCTTCCTTGAACTATTTTAATATTTAAAATAGTTCAATAGAAAAAGAGGGAGTCGGCTCGGTATAATTGCTCAGTAGTGGCCTGCTGTTGCATTGGCACGTGGAGCTGAGGTGGCAGAGCTGGAGGTCACAGTGTGAGCTGGCACAAGCTGGCAGCACAGGCTCCCTGACGCCATGTCTCACACCACCACTGGGAAAGCGCTGACAGACAGACAGCAGGAATGTGGAGGTGGAAAAGTGGAACAGGAGAGACGAAAAGAAAGAGAGAGGTCGCTGTGTAACATCTGGTGCTTGAAGGTTTACTGTGTACCCTGCACTCAAGACAGCCTAAACACACATCCTACGCCAACCTGCACAGGTGGCCCATAGCAACATTCAAACACTAGCAGGAAATATGTAATATTCAACAGCTATATCTCAGTAAGGTATGCACTTAGGCTAAAAACCGAGAAAAAGAGGTAAGGAGTGAATTTTGACAGATGTCTGACAGAACAAATGTGCTGTATTATTTAAATCTTTTCACCTATAGGACACGACACAGGAACATGTATCTCTTCCATATACATATTGTGTTTTGTCTGATTCCTGTGAGTAACGGAAACACAATTATGATCCTGTTCACAGCTGGATCGAAGGGCAACCCACAGATGGGAATCCTGCAGGCATAGGGGGTAATGAATAAATCCAGAAATAGATACATAAATAAGTAAGAGCAGCCCAGCCTCACTTGGGCTTCACTTCTCCTTGTTGTTCCACTGCTGGACGGGCTGACATGAGGTCGATAAGGCAGCCAAGGGAGGAAGGAAAAGTACAATGAAAAATGGAATATATGTTAAGTCCACCGCTGTGTTTCATGTAGATCCTCCTGCACGGAGCCTTGCACATGCTGCTGGATTGCTGTTAATTTTACCTCAGGCTTCAACTTTATGAGCTACTATCTTAATGCGTCTGTTTCCTGATTCAACAGTTACAGGGAATAGACTTAGAACGTTACTTGAACACTTTTATATTTGTATAGTGAGAGGAAGTTAAATGGCAGAAAAAATAAAATACTGTTCTATGTGGAAACAATGAATGTCTTGCTGTTGGCCAACGCCCAATAAACTTCTAAACTGCTGTGACTCTGCTGCCATGGTAAACACATGTAAACAAGGACACAAATTCTTGAAGTGGAAAGCTTTTCTAGAAAGCTATAAAACCTCCAAGCGCACTAATTAGGGCTTCAGGGGAGAGTCATTTCCAGTAATTTCACACTGTCCGTGACCCCTTACTGGCATAACGCAATGACACAGTTGTTCAATAAAGCTAGAGGACAAAATGTCAGAACCAACAGACAGTAGTTAACTCAGCCTCACGGTCTGTTTTCCTATACAAAAAACTGTTGAGATTCTTCTAAAGGTTTGAGTGTGAGCATCTTGGCTTTGCATCTAATTTCACCTTCTCACCTTTCAACTGTTTTTATTAGGAACAGCCTGCAATAGACCATTGCAACAGCTTTCAATCGAGTCAAGACTATTACATGGCTCAACAAAACTATGCCCACGATAACTTTGTTTTATGTTGGATTGCATGGTTCTTGTTTCAAATAGCTCTCTTTCCTTTGTCAGTCTCATATGAGACTGCAGACATCATACATGTATGCAAGCAATCAAATAGCAAAGGGGCTCAGGAATGGTTGTAAAATGGAAAGATTTCCTTTGTTTGTTTTGGTGAAGGTTAATAATTGGGTTGGTGGATTTATTTTCTATGATATAGACTGAAAGGCAAAAACGTAAAATCCATAGTGGTTGCCAAATAATTACTAAAAATCTCAATCAGCACATTTCAATCAAAGGTTTGTTGTCTACAACAAAAGCAACACCATCTCAAGTAAGCTATGTTTTGCCCTTCAATACTGCAATCAAGCATTTAGTTCTTAGGAGGGAACTCACAAATCAGCGTTAATGAGTCGAAGGCAGAGACAATACAAAGTTAATAATAAAGCCAGGTTGTTTCCAGCTTTCAATTAATGTGTTCCACAGAACACGCACTAGGCTTTTACATCTTAGTGCTCTAAGTATTACTTGACCAGGCTGCTATGAAGCACTAAAGAAACAAACTGTGTCAAAGACTATTTACATTCATCTGGATCAACCTGGTAAAACAACCAAACAGCAACCACGGCAACGAGAGAGACAAATTAAAAAACATGATCAATAACCAACCCGTGGCTTCATAGTTACAGTTGACAGGTCAGGTGTGACATGGTCCTGCCACCACCCTGATGATGTGTGGCTGTGACACTATAGACAGGTATATAGAGGTCCTGTATTTTTCACGACTACTGGCCAAATCCAATTTGTCAAGACTTTTCTACGACTCAGTTATGAAGCTGCAGTCAATGGAAATCACATTTCCGTGATTGGACATCCCATTATCCCATTCATCCAGACCTGCGTTGGGGGATAAAGCAGAGTTGAGACGAATGCCCAGGACAGACCGGAGCTGTGGCTCCAGCGAGTCCGTCGCCTTTCAAAGGGTAAAAGCCTGAAATATTAGTCATAAGTGTTCTTTAAATTCATTATCATCTTAACACGCCAGCGGCACAAGTGTCAGGGGGAGGGAAAGCCCTTTTAAATGAGGTTAGTGAATCCATTTAAAGCTTCACAGTTGCTGTGCTGTCCGCCGTGTCACACGCAAGTCTCAAGACATGAAAAACATCCCCTCCTCTAATGAGGTTGCACAAGCTGCTTATAATGCAGCTGGGGACTTTCTGAGGTTAATCAATGAACAGCTTTTGCATTATATCTTTCCAGGGCCTGTCTGATTTCTGAATCTCACAACTGTTTTTCTGTACATACCAAACCATAGTATTTTTATTAAATTAAAAAGCTCTTGATTTCTGTTATTTCACGTATCAAACAGACTCAAACAATGATCAAAATGCTCCCATGCACAGGATGAGGAGAAGCAGACAGTGGTGACTCAGGTGAGTCACTTTTTCTATATCAAGTCAGGACAGATACACTGAGACTTGGCAGCAGCAACAAAACGTAAACCAACAAACCAATCAACACTTTCAGAGCTGAGCATAATCCCATTAGTCTTTCAAAAGCAAAAGCCATAAGTAGTTTTCTTAAATACAGGTCTTAGTCAGTTGTGTCATAAATAGCAAGCCAACTTAAAATTACTCTAAAATTGTCTTTCATGGAAAATACTACAGTACATTTAACATTAACATTTAAGTGTTACAATACGACACAGGGCCTGCATTTTTATGGTGTCAAAGTGGGTGCCTCACCTCTTTCTCATGATACTGTAATGCAGCTCATCCTCCTGCTTGATGTGGGCATGATCTGCACTGGCCCGATCACTTCCTTCACTGTCATCACTGCTGAAGATGGAGGCCAGCTCCTTTTTGGGCACCCGGTTGGGGGGGAGGGGGATGGTGCGTTTTTCAGCCAAACGCCCACGATTCTGCACAACACACAGAAAATAAGGCATTTTAGCAACAAAACTCACTACTTCTGGACAAGTGCTAAAAACGAGAGTCCTGTCCCCCACAATAACCATGCTCGTTCTTATCTCGCGTTGTTGGCTGGTTGTATATTGTGACACCTGAGCACTATGTTATAATAATAATTATGCATGACGACTAGTTAGCAAGGAAGCAGAGGAGCATATATTGCTCAATCAAGGTGAAGGATAAAAGGTTGAAACGAGTAAAGGTAATAGATAATGGCATGAATATCTAAATGTTTATCTATTTTAACAATTATGGTTAAAACAATAAAACGTCAATCACACACCAAGTCCTAACTAAGTATTAATATATTTTAACTAATACTGAAAGGAAAATCATGAATTACTTTCAAACAGCATATGCCTACAGTTTCTTTTTGGCATAAAGTGTTTTCAGCACCTACACATTTCTTTAAAACAGTTTTGAAACCAAACTGATGGAAGGAGACAAATGGTGGTGGTTGCGTCAGTGGATTGTTTTTTATTATTTGCCAAGAATAAGCATAAAAACAAGGGATAAAAAGTAGTGTGGCCCTAGGGGCGATAGGAAGTGAAGCTGAGGGACCTTTAATGTGACCTGAAGAGGTCACTGCAGATTAACATGGTCCAATCACAAGGGGAAACTGGAGGGGGGGGGGGGGGGGCATTTGAGGAGGAGTAGAGATGGGACTGGAGAGAGACAGAAAGTGTAGAAGAGATTTAGCCGGGGGAGGAAATTGGAGAAGAGCAAGGGAGCGGCAAGTTGAGAGAAATAGTTAACAGTGAACAGAGGGAGAGAGGATGTGGGTTTAGACAGGAGAGAGCAGAGAAACGGTAGAAAAAAATACAGAAATGAAAGAGAATGTAGTGAGTCAAAACATGAGACGACTCAACAGAAGTAGGGTCTGTCCGGTGTGGGAGAACAGACCTGGACTGGAAACTATATTCCTCCCTCTGTGTGCCTACATCTCTGCTCTTACTCCTGGACGCCTTTAAGCCCTCCAGCTATCCCTTCCACCACACGCAACCCTGCTCTCCACCACTCCTCTCTGCTTCCTCCTTCCATCCCAGGAGGCACAGCAACATGAGTGGCAGTCAGGGGCAGGAGGAGGAATTTGGGGGCTGCTAGCCAAAAGGCAAACAGGTGCAGCCCCTCTGGAGTCTCTCAAATGGCAGACATTAAAAAGAGTATGGGAGGGGGGAGAAAGATGAAAACATCCCTCAGGATGAGCAGGCCACAGAGTTCTGCACATTTCTCTTTTGCTGTGCCACACTAGAAAAGAGGTTCTTCCTCCTTTCTTCTTTCCTGTTGAAGCTTTCTACAAGTTCTGCTCCAGCGTTTGAGACGGTGGATTACTTTCCCATACTTTTGCTTCCCCACTAGCCCTGGCTGTGTATCATTAGTGGGGGAGCTCTAGGGCACTGGGGAAGGCGAAACACAACATCAGAACAGGACAATTACACAACATCCGCCCGCATCTGTCGGTCACACACATGCAACGTTCTCCCCACTAAGTGTCATTATTGCTCTCTTCGTGTCATCAGGGACCTCAGCCCTCTCCAGCTACACATATATACATGAGCATCACTCACACACCTGTTCCTGCTCCTTTGATTTGAATTCCCCTTTAAAGCTGGGGATTCAACTTGGAGCATGCCAGCAATACAGTGTATACAAGAATAGTTTGTCTACAAGCAGTCGTGACTGTAGCTGTGTGTGTTTGTGTGTAGACAACCACCCACATGGCCGTGACATACCCAGACTGACACCCCCCCTCCCCTTCCTCCCTTTTTTCTCCTCCCGGAAAGCCCCGATCCTTTCTTTAGTGGCACTGACGCAGAACTGGGGGTGAGCTCCCACTTCTTCCGGCAACACTTCCGCAGCACGGGGGAGGGCTCTCCGAAACAAAACACGAAGCAAAACACACCCCTGGCATCCCACGTAGGGGCGCTCAAAGGAAGGGCGTACGAACGCTCAGGCTTGTATGTGCACATACAAACACAACGGGTTTGTGCACAGAGCTGAGGCAACCTTGCTGTGTGTGGTCAACCTCCTTTCAGCCATGGAAAAAAGTTTCTCATAAAAGTCCCACTAAAAGCACCTCTATGAATATCGCCTCCCACGCTTTTCTGTCTGACAGTCAAGCAGCCAAGAAATATATCTGTGCTTCACATTAACACACCAAAAATTGTTATTAAATAAACAAAAGACATATCTATGTGAGTATGGGAACACTGACCAGTTTGATAGTTAAAAATTACTTTTAACAGATAAATAGAAATTCTCTTCCTTCGACTACTATAAGTATATATCAGTAAGAAACAACTTTTTGTACTGAAGTTTTGAAAAATTATTCCTTCTCCATCAGTTTTCCAGTCGTTTTTAAAAGATGTGAACTAAATTGATTTGTATATTCAAACCCAAATCAACATAATTTTCCCCCCCTCACCGAAGTCTCCCAAAGAATTCAATTTAGTGCAGAGCTGGGAGAATTAATGAAATAGTGGAGACACTGTGTTAAAGTGGGCTTACTAAATTTATTGAAAAAATCGTGACAAATGGTACGAAGTCAAAAGTATGCTGGTCACTGTGAGCTAAAAACATCCCATGCATACATTTCCATTTAATAGGGCGGTGAGTAATAACCACTAATATTTCAAACAAAAACATGAAGCCAGTGAATATGCAAGATGAGTAATGTGCTAACACATGCAGCCACAGCCTATATGTTTCTATAAGTTATTTGGCAGGTTTCCTGAATTCATAAATCTATAAGTAATGGGTTTGATTTAAAGCAAGCTCCCAAACGCTGTTGTAGTGAAAAACATTACAGGTTAATATCACATCTGCAGGACACACTGGCCAGCGAAGGAGTTTAAATTTAAGCAACATTTATAAACGACTCTAATATTTCTCTCTAAATTTGTTTTAGACTTTTAAATGAGCTCTTGGTGGAAAAGAGGACTAATGAGTGTGTTTTTTTCCTTTCTCCCTGCGTTATTTCCTGAAAGGTGCAGTGCCCTGCCGCTGGCTCCAACCAGCATTAGCGAGCACACACCCACACACACCAACGCGCGCACACACAGCGGTAGCCGCCCGTGACATTCCTGCAGCTGCGGTGCTCGCTCTCCCTCGCACGCGCCCCCCCAGCGATCTCCCTGGGGGACGAATGCCTAATGAGTCACGCGCCTGTCTGCCGTTACCGCGCAGCATGTGTGTGTGTGTGTGTGTGTGTGTGTGTGTGTGTGTTAGGAGGCAGGATGGCGGGCCGTCTTGGCGCGAGCACTAGGAGAAAGGGGGAGGGGAAATGAGGAGATGACAGAAGAGAGGGCGAAAAAATGAACGAGGCTGGACCAAGGGGGGAGAAGTGGTCATTACCACGCTCACATAAAAGCTCAGAAGCAAGGCCAAAACAAATCTGTCTGCTAGTTCATCGCAAAACACAAATGACACATTTTTAACTTTTAGTCTCACCATCTTATCTCTGATTCACCCACACAGAAATCCTCTTGACATTTTTACAGGTGCTATTAGTATGAGGTCAAATTGAAATTTCTTAGCGTGCAAACATTAATAGCAACTAGATGATGTGTTTGATAATCAGGTTAATTTGTCTGGATTTTTGGTTGCCAGTAAAAGATTAGTTTGTTCTACCAAACAAGAAGAAAATGGAGATGGAGGAGTTACTACACAACTCTAACTATACCACAGTTTGTTTATAGAACCACTGCTTTGCATCCACTGTAGTCCGTGACCTTTCTGGAGCAGGTTCACAATTAAAACAGTGAAAGCAATGAGACAAAGGTTCACTATACTGACCAGACTACAGAAACATGAGCAGGTCTAATATTTGCCTGGTTATAATCAAATTATTAGCACTTACACAATCCCACTTACTGCAAAAGGAACAAGAACAGATACTAACATGAGACTGGGCATTAAACCAAATGTACTGTGTCTGTGCTGTATGTGATCTAATTCTCGATAACTCTGTGGTTACGTATAGACTTTAAGCAGTACTTAGTTGTTCAAGGCCGTGTGAGGGGAAAAAAAAGTGAGAAAGCACTGTAGGGCAGATACGCATGCGACCGAGTCCCCCACCTCTCCACGCACACACACACACGCTCATTCTCTCCTGCACTCGGGGCCCCCACGCGCTGAGCCGAGCGGGCAGTTGCAGCCCAGTGGAGCGGCACAGGGCAAGGGGGGAGGACTGGGGGGAGCAGCGAGAGGAGGGGTTGACGTGCGCAGAGGACGAGAGGCGACGAGGTGGAGGGGATGAGCGGTGGATGGGGGGGGCTGCCGGCGCGGCGCTGGGAGGTCAGTGACGGTGCAGTCAAGCGTGCCAGTGCGCCTCTTGCCCTCCTCTTTCCCTCTCGTTTCTCTCTCTTCCTCTATTCTCTCTCTCAGCGTTTGGATAGGCCCACCGAGGCCGCCACAGGGGAGCTTTACGGACAGGTAGCGACTGGATCTTGGCCCGCACCCCTCTCAACCCCAGGCAAACAGAGGGGGCACGAGCAGAAGCGCGGTTGCTGTTGTTTTATCTCGAACAGGAGTCAAATTAAATCCTGACTATGACTAGAATCTCATTTAAGGATTCACATAGTTGAAACCTTTAAAATGGTCCTTTGGATTCACAGTTAGCTATGTAGTTCTCTGAGGTATAGCCTCATCACTCTGTATGCTACCGCACGCCATGCCAGAATTTTTATATATATATATGAATATAAATGCATGAATATATAAATCTGTGTTTGATTGCAATGATGAATGTTATCTCCTAATAGTATTTACACATCATTCATTTAGTGTGGCACACACTTAACAAAGCTCCCACAGCAAGTACCTATGTAAAAGCTAACACATTTCACTCTTTCTTCGTCGTTGGCGTCTCACAGCAGTGGGCAATAATAGTATCTAATGGATAATTTACTAAATTAGACTGTTTACTTAACTGAATAAGACACACAAAGGCCTTTTCTCATGTTGTAGCCAACTGAAACCGTATTTTTATGTCTGACACAGTTAACTCATATTGATCAGACATATAAAGACCCACAGTGAACAAACAGGTTACTACTAACTAAATAACTTGTAATTTGCTCAGGACAGTAAGACACACATAAAAAGGTGCTCAAACACAGTAAACCTCATCACAAATCTGCACACTTCTGGACCAAAGGCTGATCCCAGTGTTGCTATAGCAACATAGCCTCAGCAACAAGCATGCAAGCGTAAGCACAAAACAAACGTAGTGCACAGTAGGTACGTGATCTATGAAGCCAAGGCCAGCATATAACACCACAACTTCTATTATTCCACCTAATATGGTGCAATTTAATTTCAACTTTTCCCCATTAACCCTATTGGAAGTTACATTGCGAGAATGGAATGAGGGAGATGATAAGTTATATGCAAAATGTGCATGCCTGTGTTTGTGCATAGATGAGTATGTGTGTGTGTTTAATTCTACTTTGCAAGAAGAGCCCTTGATTGGAGGAGGTCTTTACGAGCCGGAGGAGGGAGTGCAATTTCCTCCCGGCCTCCGCCAGTTCCGCTGAAATAACAGAGCAGAGGAAGCCGAGCTCTCCCAGGAGGAGACACATGCAAGCACAAACACACCGAGCGAGCCAGCCAGCCATTACATTGTGCAAATCACAGGCATTCATACACAAACATACTATGCTAATGCAAACGCATGATCAGACAATAACACAAACATTCAGAGCTAAAGATAAACGTCCACGTAAGCTTATATACTGTAAACAAGCCAAGTGGAAATACCTTAACAGCTCATTATTCAGAGTGTATCAAAAATGAACTAATCTAATTTGCGATTTGTACATTTCAGTTTTTCTCATGTTGGTATAAACAGCTTGCGAGTGGACCAACGCAGCAAATTAACTTCTAAGATTTCTGAGCCGGCAGGTGAAACGTCTTCCCACCAGCTGCTGCGCTGCTTTATGATCACTTGCCTCATGCCTATAGCAAAACAAGATCACTCAAAGTTCAGCTGTCAAACTTTCAAAATAAATCTCTGCATGAGGTCATTTGTGTCAGTAGGCAGGCATACCCTGTGTGTGAGTGTGAGCGTAAGAGTGAGTGTGAGAGAGCGAGCTCATCAGTGTGTGCTAGCTGCCATGCCCTGAGGGAAGTCAGTGGGGAGAGAGGGAGACGCCAGTACAGGCCATACAAGTCCCGCTGCCTTGCCTCCTCCGCCTAACCCTCAGTGCCTCGCATGGAGCTGCCAACATACTTAGCCTATATGTGTGGATGTGTGTGTGTGTACATGTGTGTCACGGTGAGATTCACTTGGTGGCTTAGACTTCACCACCAGACAAGAGAAGGGAAAGAGCGAACAACAACCACCTTAAGGCTCTGTTTTGCCTGCTGACGTCAATAAGAAAGTTTTACTCCGTCACAGCTTTAATTGAAGTGGAACTGCACAAGCCCTAGCAAGCCAGAAGCCAATCACTCTAATATCTGTAATGAACCTAAACATAAGCAAACATGCTCATACTCTCAAATATTCCTGTAAAAAATAAGACATGAGCATGTCTACTATCTGTTTGCCCTGCCCTCTACCTCCCTCAGGTAATTTGTTTTGGCTGAACCCTACGTGTTAGGGTACAGGTCTTCATTCTTAGATGTGTAAAATGTCACCAGTTTAGCTGTATCACTCAAACACCTCCGGCTTATCAAATCCGCCTTTGCCTTGCGTGCCTCGCACACAATAATCAGCAGTAGCCACGCTCAGTAGCTCGCTAAGCCTCTTACACCCTTCCCTCAAGATTAGTGCTTGGGAGCGACGACAGATGCGCTCCGTGGTGATAAAAACACACACACACACATAACCCGCAGCACCTGTGTGAACAGATTTGGCGACGGTGAGCCGGCAGTGTGCCCGCTTAAAGCTGACACACACACATAAACACACAGACGCCGAGCGGTGATGCTGTAATCGTGACACACCTGCAAGGCCTCAAGGTTTGGCATCGTGCCACTGGCCGGGCCCTGGGGGAAGCACTAGGCAAACAAAAGTTCAACAGCCAGGTGAGGACACTGATTCAACGGGGCAGACGAGCCCAACCAATGACACCTAACGCCAAACAGCCATACTGAACTGCTCAATGCCTCTGAATAAAAAGCCGTTTGAGACTCTGCGCATGTGAAAGGCTGAAAGTGGATTTGATATTCATGCTGCGAAAAATTACCATCAAAGTTGACACGTGCGCCTGCAGGGGCTTCACCAGCAAGGTTATAAAGAAAGACAATGCTCGAGTATACCCTCACCCAGAGTTCCATGCATGAGTTGGGTTACTGCACAGTATCACAGTGAGGTATCAGTACGCTCGGTCCTGCTTTCACATGTGCTAAAGAAACCTGAACGACAGACCGAGGGCTATAAATAACACTAAACAAGACCACGTACCAAGGGTCTGTACAGATCATAATGTCATTTGGGGCTAAGCAGGTAGAGGTTTTGTACGACCTACAATCAGTGTTTGACTTTAACAAGATTTCTAGTTATACCAGACAATATCCACTCATATAACACAAATATGTGTCCATTTATCTTGCACGGTCTGCATCCATGCTCTCTGACAAGTTACAGCCTTCACTAATGACGATTCTTAACCACAAGCTGAGAACTTTAATCTTAACCCTACATGCCCACTGCAAAGAAGCTGTCACCAATCAAACAGAAACTCAAAAGTATCCTCTCTACGCAACACAGAGAGACAGGAGACGCAGCAGTAAACACAGGTAGATTAAAAAATCTTACCACTGGGGATGAAATTCGACAACCAGGACAATCGCAGATCGGAGGGTGCACTTGTAAGATTCCTTTGGACATAAGAGTCTTGAGACTTTTCCCTGAAAAATAAGACAAGAAAGTTGAGTGAACATGCAACAGCCTCACTTCCAGCCTGGTGACTCTTCCTGTGTGACACAGCATGTGAAAGTCTTATCAGCTCGCTAGAGAATAGTCCATTTTCTTCTGCACAACACCTCAAGCCTCAGAGTTCAAGTTTCAAAACTTCCAATCAGGACAGTATGTGACTGAGGGAGTGAGGAGGATACCTGCAGACAACCGTGGCTGATCTCCTTACGCGTCTAACTTTGGTTCTAAACTCAACAGTCCACTGGTGACCAGAGACACAGGAGCCCACCGTCATCTGTCTGTAGGAGCTGGTATAATAAACCATTAGGCTTTCATTTTTTACCTGGGGGCAACACCCACCCCCCACACATCTCAAGTCCTGTCAGTTCTGCCTGAGTAAGCGTACGTGTCTGTGCGTGCGTGCGTGCGTGAGGGCAAGGGGTGCGCGCATCGTGCTAATTGCTACATTAAAAACTGTGCCATAAATGTAAACAAAGTATCTGAGCACCGTCACTGCGTTGATGCTCTCGTTATGCCGTAGAATCGATTCGACTCCTACAAGGCGACTCCTGTGCCTAAAGCAGCTGTACCTTTGTTATTCGTTTTAAAGTTGGTGCTGGTTGTAAAAACACCGCGTTGACTCGTAAGGAGAACGACAAACAAAACGCTTTAAAACTGCCCCAGACATGCGATGCGTTAAAGACTCAACACCCATGTGCAGCTGCACTTAACGGAACGAGGCATCGCGTAATGAGGAAGACGTATCCGTCACACACTGGTCAGCTATGTCTAACTTTTCACCTCTGTCCCGGCGCTGCCTCTGCTCCACATGCCCCGGTCTGGTGTGCGATGGAAGCCCACACTCTCCGCCTAAGCCTCGGAGGGTACGCGGAGGATATGCGCCTATTCTCATCTGTCTCCTTGCGCACTGACTGATGTAACCCTTTCACTCCAAAAACTCAGCAACGAACCACAGAGTCCAAGTTCGTACCCGGACTAAGCGCCACCTAAAAAGTGTTAAATTAATGTGAAGGAGTCTCTGCGAAGACGGCGGCGTTTGCTCTTACCTTTGTGCCTAATACTCCGTTTCCAGTCTTTGGCAGTCTCTCGTCCACTAACAAACTGGAACTCGTTGGGGGTGAGCCACTCGCCCCTGTATTTAATTGAGGGTCCCTTACTACCTTGACACAGTTTATTGATATAAAGCAAAGCCTTGTTTTCCCCGCATTCCACCTCGATGCACGGCTCCCCGTTGTCGAAGAAGGGCTGAAAGTCGGGGATGGAGGAGAATCTCTCCAGCATTAAGTCGTCCGTGTGATGGTGGAGGTGCTGGTGATGCAGCGCCGAGTCGTGGAGCCCCAAGTACGCGCGGTGATGGGCGAAAATGTGGTCGTAGGGCGGCGGATGCGGGGTCACCACGGGGATAGCGGTGGCATTTAAAGGGGCCAGGTATTCGGACTGGTTGAACGCGGTCAATGCCATGTCGTCTCCATCCAGCCTCTCCTTTTTGATGGCAGGCATGTTAGTGAGAGACGAGCGCCGGTAACAAGTGAAAAGCTGCTCGTCCGATCCAACTTGAGCGTCCTCTCCGTCTGTGAGTTGGGCTGACCCAGACTTGGAGACGCGCCGCTTGGTTTTACGCAGAGCCCCCGTGTCGCCGTGAGACAACGGTCTGGTGAAGTTGCCGGATAGATTCCCATTCAGTAGTTTCCAGCTCGCAGCGGCGGCAGCGCTCTCCGCCAGACGCACAGGTCCTACCTCCCACATTTAATCACGCTCGCTCTGTTAATACCTGACATGCTGGGTAGACCTGAGCCCGGACATTATGTTTGCTACACTGATCAGTTTTGCGTCGTCTCGTTCTTTGCCTTTAGGGAAATGACAACCTAAGAGGCATTTGCCACGTAGAGGAGAAATTGTGCAAAGTATATTTTACAAATTGAACAACACCAATAGAGTTGGGAGGAGTTCACGTGACCACGACTCAATTTCCCAGGCAATAAAGACAAAATATGTCACTGACAATAAAAGATTGAAATATTTCTCCTGTTATGAACGAATGTGGCATATAGTCAGAGACCAATTTGTCAGAAGTGGTGTCCTTCTGTAGGACTTGCGCAACATAAAGTCTGTTAAAACTTTGAAAAGACGTGTTTTTAACCCGTGTGCGTCGCTGAAGTGACGCTGAAGTTCACAGACCCAGACCAAACAAGATTTGCACCCTCCGCCGCTTCTCAACTTGGCCCATTTAAACAGCGGAGGCTCGGCGAGAGCCACGCAGAAGAGGGGCTCTGCGACGGACGGCGCTCCGGTGCGTAAACGCAGCAACAGTCATTAGGTTGCATGAGGAAGTGAACAGTCATTTCCCTTCACCCATGTAACTCAATCTATAACCTGACATGCCAGCTCATCTACTCACTAACAAGTTACAAATATATTTTAACATCCACATAATACATTTGTTAGATCTTACGTAAAGTTCCCCCAAAGAAAGTCCAATAATACCAGCTGTAATATCAGACATTCATCAGGTCAAACAAAAATATTACGTGATGGTTATAATCACTTTAATCCAACAGCCATGAAACAGACCGTGAATACATTAACACATTAACAAGCAAGAGCGATCGGTCTCATGAGTACAGTAAGTGTTATTTTGAACCATTTTATCTCAATCTAACGTTGTGATTTTAGCATAAATACAACCTTTATGTAACAAAGTTAAACTTTCATGTCAACTATTTACTTAGTTACAGATTCAGTGTAACTGAGAGCTTGATGCTCTCACTATAAAGTGAAAAGCGTCTCAGTCCACATTTTCTCAGAGCTGTTTCTTTCCACACTGTCTGCAGGGCAAGTTCCCCTGAGCGCCTGAGCAGGACCACATCTGACCCCCATCAGTGGAGAACCACCCAGGTGGATGCACCACCAACACATGGAATAGCCATTCCAGCAGCACAGAGGTGGGGTCCAAAGCACAGTGTGTCAGCGTCCTATAAATCAGGCCATACCGGCTCTGACACACACACACAGGAAGGACGCACGCCACACCGCAAGCGGAAGCAGTGCACGGGAAGGCCAGAGACCACAGCCAGGCCAGAACTGGTTTTATGCCCACAGCCAATAGGCAGGCAACTACACGGCAGACATTTACAAAAACACTTGTCTGTTACCTCACACGACATGATGACGGGCTACAGACTGAAGTTTTGCCATTTGTCAGGGAGTTGAAACTTCTGAAGAGAATGTAAGAGAACCAGTTTGCAGATTTCTAGATTTTATAGATCAGGACAAATTCAAAACATATTTAACATATTTTACCTTCACAGTACTCAAACTGATCTGTCAGCACCAAAAGCTATGGTTACCTTTACAGCAAACAGTGTAAAAAATAAAATCAAAAGGTTGCTTGAACTAAACAACAGTGTCACTTCCCACATGTTCGTGAGTACGCCGAACAGCAGCACCGACATAAACTGTTGACATTTATGGCATATGTTCACAAAGCTGTTTCCAGGAAGTGGAGCAATACATTTTAGACGAGAACTTCTTTGATTGTCTCCTTATCAAATCAGCCCGCACCACATCGAAATGTCTCGATGGAAACCTCGCAGATGTGTGCGTGGGCACTGGAGGTTGCAACATCAGGAGAGCCCTGGTGAAACCAGTCATAAAGGGGACACCCATGCCCACTCCTACACCCACTCACCATCCATGATCATGACTCATTTTGGTGGCTCATCACGGAGGGGTTCCCCAAACTTGTACAGTGACGACACTTGAGCTTTCACATCTTAAAAAGTGGTGTGTGTTAACTGCGTAGAGTTTTCCATTAAGCCTGGGTTTGTTTTATACTAAGGTTTGATGTGATGGGAAAACCTTGCATAATCTTTGCACCTCAATGTTTTCTTGCTAATGAAGTTTTTTACTAAATGTGGTAGAGCTCTGTGCGTGTATGTTATAAGAGCAGGTGTGTTGTTTATTTTTTTTAATCAGAGGAAATCCCAACATCAACATAACAATATTACTGTAAATGGTTAACTTGCATTTTCAATAGGCAGTACTGTGTTGCTTTCATACACTCTCACCGACTTATACCAGAGTCCACAAACATGGAATCCTAGGAGTGTTACACTAAACTAATTAACAAAAATACTTGATGACTTTTTAATAGAACAATAGTGCTTTTCTAACCATTCAATCATTTACCATATCTAAATTTCATACTAAAGTAAAAAAAGTGCCTCTGTGTTAATCTGACTTGTTCTTGCCAATGTTTGTTGCAGTCAGTGAGTTTGATTTTCATTAAGTGTCTCAGAAAAGTAAATTCTCTGTATTTGCCTTTATTGGTTTCAAATGTGCTAATGGAGAGTTGCAGAAGTAGTAGAATGACTGATCTCAGACATGTGACAATAAGCCAAGCTTCTTACTCAAACTGCAACAACAAAGCCGGTTGTGATGGAGGCCCTGGTGTCTCCTCCTCCCACAGTTCCACTCTGTATAATGTACTGGGCCACAATATCAACAACCTTCTTATTTGTTAGTGGTATTATGTTACACATTCATATTGCTAAAGGACACATTGCTGAATTACTGAAACATATCAATCACTTTAATTGATTTTTTGCATTGCTATAAATATGGCTTCATCTATAGTAATATCACATACACAGGCGCATACTGTGTACAAATGTTGATAAAGGTCAGTGAAACTAAAAATGATTCACAGTGTTAGTTAAAAAAATGCAGTTACTTGCTTTGTGAAAAACCTGCCTCTCAAATTGTTTACTAATACATATTTATACATTAATGTAGAATAATAATAAATAATTAGTAGGATGATACTTTATAAACAAACTGCATCATGAAATGGTAGCATGAAGAACACTTATTTTACAAATGATAGATTCCTTTCATTAATATCCTATGAATAATTGCTTACAGACCTCAACAAACTGTCAAAAATACCCATTCAAATTAATATTCCTTCTAGGTTTAAATAAAAAATATAATAGAAATTGTGCTGGATTCATATCCTGATCCGTTATTAAAAGAACCCGTAAATGTTTTCTAAAATTCTTTGACAAGGTAAATGTTTGCCCTTATAGATGTTTACAGTGTGTAAATAACTATTTGCAGATAATGAGGCACAATTTCAGACCATCCTCAAAATGCAACATGTCCATTCCGTCCCTTCATCGTGGGACGTGAACCTCCCTGGCGCGGCCCCCGCCTCTGCACCGTTGTTGGCAGCGGCCCCGGAGCCGCAGCGCTGCCGGCGGGGGAGAGAGGTAATAAATAACCCGGGGAGAGGAGCGGAGACCGCCGGGCGGTGCACAGTCTGACCTGACAAATACTCACTGGAAAACCATCAGAGAGCGAGAGCCCACCCCTAGCGCCTGGAGCCAGCCTTTCAGACATGATCTGCAAAATATATAGGCCTGCCCCTGCTGGAAAAAAGACAGGAAGACAGAAAGAAGCGTCTCCGTCTCTTCCCTCATCCACAAGCAGACGCCGCCGGAGACACGGCGAGGGTAATTAACTATTTACAGCAGAGAATGAACGTCCTTAGGCTTCTAGTGCGTCTTGTACGTTTATCCATAGAAACGCAACACACATAAGAACACCAGCAGCCTAAAACCTCCAGACACGCAGGTTAATTTATATTTGGATCATTAAAAACATATCTTTACATAAACACGGTCATAGAATCCAAATATCTGGCTGTCAGCAGGTGTCAGAGAAGAGAAGTTTCAGGGAAACCGTGAGGTTTTCCCTGAGCTGCATGGCTAAATACCACAGAGCAGACAATTAGATCTAAAACGTTTGTCATCTCAGAAGTTTCTTCAGTTCAGTTGAATTCAGTTCCTTCCTAACTAACATAATTCAATTCATAACATAAGTTCAGAGATGACTGAACCGGTATCAAATAATTGGTGATGTCAATAAATGTCATATTACTAACGGGCACAGGAAACTACCCTGGCAAACTCTTTATGCCCCATTTTATCTTCTTCTGCTTCCCTGCCATTTGCTAAAACAAAGCTCGACAAGACCTTCTGCTTCAGGTCATTCTTCTGTGTAGCTGCTAATACTCATTAAGTGAATTTGTTCCTATAAAATGCAGCTACCTTTGCTGACTCTATCTCATTTTATCTAGACATGAAACTTCTCAGGGGTCCTGGAGGGAGTTGAGCACTCCTAAGCTGGAATTTGTGGAATTTAATATCAGAAAATGTTTCAGGGGATATAGTCTCTGGGTCTTGAGTGTGCTATGTTATCAGGCATGGAGAAACATCACACTTTAGAGGGGAAAATGTGGATCAGAGTTCTGAATCTTTGGAAAGCACTACAGTTGGCAATTCAAGAGTCTCCATCTGGGGATAGTCCTAAACGCCATATCACGTTTCAAACATTTTTATCCAATTTGTGTCTCTAATTGCTCACCAAGCACTGTTCCTATCTACTATAGTCTCTGAACATCAGAAACACCACAAGTGCCTTTTCAATAAAGTTCCCCAAGTTCCCCTTCGTTTTAGGTTTCAAAACAGCCCTCACAGAGAAAGGCCCTGTAAGTGGAGAGACCTCTGTGCTATTTTTGTGGTATAACATAAAGTCTAAAGCTAAACCTTCCCCCAAACACAAAGAATCTCCAGAAAACGGTTTTAAAAATGAAAGATTATGGGCCCAACACAGTCCTGTAGCTCCAGAATTTCAGAGTTGGCAAGCAGGCAGAGTAACACTAGACCCAGGAGGAGGCTGAAGGGGGGGGGGTTATGCTGTCGTGCCGGCGCCCTTGGCCTCCCCCGGCGGATCTGGGGGGTCAGGCGGCTGTCTGTGATCCCACACAGCGGCTCTTCCACATGGGATTTATTTTCTTGCTGGATGGGCAGGCAGGCGGCCCAAGAGGATTCTCATTTTAGACCAGCGTCTGTAGCTGTCAACGCCAGCCGACAGAGGCGAGCGGACACCCGACCCGGCGTATCCTCCCTCAACACTCCCCTTTGGACTCCCTCCCCTTTCATTCTATTCCCTGTTCTCTCACACACACACACACACGCACGCACGCACACACACACACACTAAATGAAACTTTTCCTCATACTCTGGTGAGGATAAAAATTACAACATTAAAAATTCCACAATTGTTTTTACAGTTTTTGTATTTAAACACGTTTTCCTTATCTTTGATTATAAAGCTCTGTGGTGAACTCAAAGCTTCAAGAAGCAATGAGCCAGGTCTATCTAGAAAAAAAATGCACAGCGTCTCCCCCTTTCTCCCCAGCGCCGTTAATAATTTGTGCAGTAAAAGATAGCGTGCCTCTCTGAGTTTGTGGGAGTTATTGGCACAGTATTCCCCACCATATTTGTGCGAGGCAGTGATAGGAACATAAATTATTTCTTATCTCTTCCGCAATCCATTTTTCAAAGGGCTCACTCTGTGTTTGAAGGGTAGCAGCACCAACAGCCAAAGCCAAGATAGTAGGCTACATTAGCCTTCAAGAGATTCAACTTAGTGATTTCAAACAATGCAGTGAGAACAGAACTTATTGATATGGTCAGTACCATATATGACCATAATATAATACCAAATTAGACTCCTGGAATTCAACAAATGATCAAAACAATGGCCTGCATTACCACCACTACAAAGACAGGCTTTGTTGTGGAGATGAAGTTAAAAGCAGAACAAAATAAGAGGACCTTAGTAGTAAGAATCGAATTTAACATTTTAATGAATTTCACTGTATTACAATGTGTTACCAGCCACCAAATTAGAACAAAAACGTCTACGAAAGCGCAAAGTCCTAGTAAATCAGCACACTGTCCACTTTCCCATAATAAGACGCCTTTCTAGAGTTCTGACGTTTCTCTGTTGAAAACGTGAAAAAAAAGCAATATAGAGTTTTGAGTTAGATTGGAGAGAGTCGGTGACTTGCCCTGGAAACCGCTGGACATTTGAACCAAACTATTTTTGGGAAAATTACAAGACTCTCACACTCAACAGTTTAGATATATTCCTCACTTCGGGCTGATCTGCAGACACACAGTGACAAATGATAAATATCAAACCCTCCTCTGCAACGCATTAATGTCTGCTTGCAAAGAATAAACCCTAGCTCTCCCAGCTACTATTGATTTTTGTCCCTGTGTGATGTGAAACCAGCAATCAGCGCTGTGGGTCGAAATAGCCCTGAAACTGGAGTCGAGACGTCGATGAGTCGCCAACACATTTCAATTAGTGAGCCGCCCTAGCCGATCTCTCCCCCGGGGCACAAAGCACAGAGGGTCGGGCACACCCAGCAAACGTCTGTCCCCATAAGATCCGGTGCTGGTTCAAATCAATCTGATAAGACACAAATTGACAATTACATACATTGCTACAGCTTATACTATTGTGATTTTTACACAAACCTATGTAGAGTATACACAGGTAAAACTGAACTCAGGCCTCCAAAGAGGTCCTGGCATGTGTTCTCGGGACAAGAGTTCACTGCAGCAACATAAGCGTGTGAACGCTCACACCAGGATTTTGAGATTCAAATAATATATAAACAACTATACTGTCAACTATTAAACAGCCATGCAGACAATGGTTTATTCATAATGTGCCCATGGCCACACTCTCTTATTATGCCCAGAGGAAAAGTGACTATTCACAGCTTAATGTCTCAAACTTGTGCAGATATTCAGTGTCAGCTACTTTCATGACTATTATTGTTTTTGGTTTGAGTAGCATCATATTAAAACTAGGAACGTCACATTTTCTTGGCTCAGATCTTCATTTCCAAATACTCTGCATTCGATGATTCCTTGAATGCTCAAGATGTGTTTCCCCATAACATACGGTTTCTCAATTTACATTTGTGTTAGCAAAGGAGGATCAGATTAAGGTAGCTAAAGGGAAACACGTCTTGACAGAAGAGACTCCAGAACAGTTCCCTTGCAGTCATATAGGAGAGAGTGAAGCATCTCTCTTAATAAACAATCTCTGGCTTTGTGCAGACATGGTTTACACAGAGCAGTTTGAATGACAAATTACTCATGTGCTGAGTGACAGATGAAACAGGCTGCAGCCAAACCATTTGTCATTTTAACCAGTAAGAGCAACAGTCATTCAGTTAGAAATGAGACACTGCCAACATAATGCTTGTATATTCGCTACAGATTTGCCAAACTCAAAGCCATTCAACTGTGTGTCCAAACTATTTTTCACATTCTCACTGTGAAGGTAAGTAGATCTGAACCATGAGCAAATGGAGACAGACAAAACATCAGTTGAGTTGAGGAAGAATCGTATTTGAATGGTTTTAATCTTAGTACCAGTCCTTTTAAAAAGTCCTTAGATCTCCATCAACACTGTTTCTGAAGATTGGCTGATAATAGCACATCCCTGGACCATTTCAAAGTAACTAGGCCAGGTGTTTAACCTCAGTGTGTAGTTGGGATGCACTACAACACAGAGATCCAGAACTTTTCAGAATTCACAAGTTTCATATTTATACTGAATAATAATTTTGCTACTCCAACATATAATATACAAGTTGTTGCACAACATCTTGGTATTAAGACAAGAAAAACTTTTATAAACCAAAGCTCTGATAAATTACAAACAACAACATATAGATTACTTAAAGCAAGATATTGTGTATGTGGGTGCATGTATTACAGTTGCAGCAGTATTGAAATATTAACACAAGCTAACTGGATGGAAAATCCTTTGTACACACCTTTGTGTACGTTTGTCAGTTCTCTCTCTCTCTCATGTTTAGCAATGTTGTTTCGTTCTTCGACAGACTGGTGTTTGTGCTGGTGCCGTGGAGCGTGTTTGTGTGTGTATGTGCTGTACATTTTCCACAGAGGGGTCAGGGGGTTACGGCAGAGCCACGGGGCCACAGCGACAACTCACTGCCCTCCTCTCTGAGCCCAGCTCCCCACCAACACCCTCTGGCCTTTTGCTCCTCGCCTGGCTGGCAGCCCTGCAGCAGGCAGGCACACCACAGGCTCTGCCCCCCCACCAACCCCCTCCAGTGTACACACACACTCGCTCCACCACCCCCTGCCCCGCGCCAATCGATACAGCTCTATGCCTTTCATCTGACCAGAGCTTTGGAGGAGCCGCACTTCCTGAAGAAAACCCAATACTCCCTCTCCGGGTAGCTTTTTCTGTGTGTGTGTGTGTGTGTGTGTGTGTGTGTGTGTGTGTGTGTGTGTGTGTGTGTGTGTGCGTATTGATGGCCTGTCGACATGTTCATGTGTTTGTGAATGAGAATGTGTGACTGAGAGAAGCAGAGAAGTAGTAGAAGGTGTTAGCTTAACGTGTCACCAAAGCTGATACAAGATAAGAGGTGAATAACAAAAATATATTATACTTATATTTATTATATATTGTAGGTAAAGTTTTGTTTTAGACAAGAGTATTTCTGCCAATTTTGACCAAGATACCGTGAATGAGACAACCCCACTGTTATTTTAGGGTTTAATTTAATCACCTTAATTTCACCCTGAAGCTTCGGTCAATAAGGCAGATTCTACCTTGGACTGATACGCACGTCTGGAAGAGGGAAGTTCAGTGTTAGAAAGATCCTCATAAATACTACACAAGCAAGAAGGGCAACATCCACTTCTCTCTCTCTCAATTTCACTTCTTACAGTATCCAACAGCTTCCTGTGCTGTTCGAGGATTGGCAGACTTGACTCCGTCTCTCTCTTGGCACTCTTTGCTTACTCTACAGATTCCTGCATTGTTTGTAGACAGGGAATCCTAACTTCCTGAGTGGAAAAGGGAGAGACTGAAGCTCCATACTCCACAACCACGTGTTAATCAAGAGCTCATATCAAGGTCAGCTGAAAACGACACCTTCCAGGATGAAAATATATCAAACCTGGAACTATTTAACAGAAAGACATGGTCTGGTGTTGCAAAAAGCTAAACAGCACTTGGAAAGACAAGCAAAAGCAAACTGCACAATCTTATGCAATTCAGAACCATTATCAAAGGAACTTTTAACTGGATGATTTGGTTGAGTCAGGTCTCAGATCCAAGAGAAATAGGATCATAAACTCTCTCTTGCTAAGGCCCTGGTATGGTTATTTTACCATTATCCATCCAGCATTAGCAAGGCATCTGATTAGCTTCATAATTACTTGTGGCATAATAATGACACCAAACATACAACCATAGTCAAAATGAAAGAATCTGTATGCACAAGAACTGGGTCTAAAAACAGAATTAAACATTTAAAAAAATCTTTAATACAGGTACGTGTAGGAGCACATGCTTGCACAACACCCACTCATCACAGAATCTCCACTCAGGATGTTGTCTGAATAGATGTTTAGTCTGCCCAGAGCAGCACAGTGCTGTCTGTTTTTATTGGCTCTCTGAATCCAGAGTCACCATTGCCTTGGTCACTACTACCCCCCCTCCACCCAGTCAAAGGGCAAAGGAGCAAGCAAGGAGACAGAAGCTGGAAGCAAGCGAGCCGCTTCCAGATCCACAAGGCCATGGAAAGGTCCATATAAACAAGACTGTGTGGCCACCAGAGATTGGTATATTGTCAGAGTGGAAAAGTCTAGCCCTGGATGACTCAACCTCCAACGCACAGGACTGGAGACACTGCACTATCCCAAACAGTCCAAAATAGGCCTGCTAATTCTAGCTCAATGGTAACCTAACGTCAACTCTAGAATGTTAGTCAGTTGTAACACAATTTCCTTGTCACGACAGAGAAGCACATGACCACAGGCCATAAATATGTAATAGGCACAAACAAACTAATGTTATTTAGCAAGTAAGGTGACTGCGTGGAATTTGATTCATGTATTTATGTAGCCATGTGCCCTGCATGAAAACATTTTTAAATTCTGAATTTCTCAAATTGAACAAAAGCTAATTATACCAAATTCATTTAGGTGACGTATAGCAGAACATTTCGTAAGGAGCCTCAGCCTAGCTGCTTAATCTACACGATAAATGCAAGCCAATCAAACAGCCAAGCACCGAGTTAAGTGTAGTCCTGCTCCCTGGTCTGTGTCAGGTGTGAGTTAAGGACACCCACTGTTCCCTGCGGTCAGAGGGAATGAGGACATGGTCGGGGAGGAAAGAGGAGGGAAAGGAATCCAGGAATGCACAGCAGGGCGGCTGCCTTGAGGATCACAGAGGCCAGTGATTAATGCACAGCCGAACGCACTGGAAGGAAAACAAGGTCATAAATCAGCCACTGGGCCTCTATGCTAATTGTAATTGAAATGAATTTGTTTGGCCCATAGTGCAGGGAATTGCAATTGCTATTGACCAACAAGGCCCTGGTGGTCAGAGAGAAATGAAAGGGACGCCCAGCTTGTCCGTGCCAAGATCAATGCATATCCTACAACTAACATTTGGTTTGGGGTGAAACTATTTAAAAAGTGAGTTATTGTGCTGGCTTCTGTGGCAACTTTCCCACTGCTATGTCGAAGCTTTTACTCACCTTTTTCTGACTTCTGGCCACAATTTAGACGCAAGTGTGAAATGCTGAAAAAAAAACAAAAGGCGAGCAACTCTTAAGATTGATTTAGTCCAGCCAAAACAAAAAGGTGTGCAACCTGCTCTGTGAGTGTGAGAAACCTTCATGAAATGGTTACCACATACATTATGTGACCTGCTAAGACCACAGACTTGCAAAACCTCATGCATAAAAGAATCTGCCTTCCAGGCTGCTTTTTCCCCTCTACCTACCTCCAACACACCTACTGCAGCCAAGCAGGTGGCTGCCCATGCATTAACCTGACTAACCCAACTACTCACTAGCTAAAGGGACACACACAGACCTGTGCATTTCAGAGAGGTGCGGATAAATGAATTGGATGCGACATTCAGAGATTCACACTAAAGCAAGAGAGCTGAGCATATGTTTGACATTTGTTTTTATTGAGAAAATGTCATCCTTCTTGGATAGATCATATTAATGTCAGGTATTAAAGTATTATCTAAATGAATAACACTGCTCAAAGCCAAATGTAATGTTGGATAAGAAGGATCCACAATGCGTTAAACATCCACAGAGTATGTCCCAGTCTACTCTTTCTGGGATTGGTCTACATCTTGTGAACCGATAATGTTCTCCCATGAGACTTCAGCCAGCAACCCAGCCCAGCTACGGGAATAATGCTCCTCCATCCACACATACAGTAAGCTTTAAACCATACTAACTAACCAACTAATAACTACGCAGAATTTGCACAAAAAAAAAAGCAATCCGCAAACAATCTCAGGACGGTAGAGCGGTGAACGCTGCATTGCATTTGGGGCGATTCTCGCTACATGAAATTGCTTAGATTTCTCTTGCTTTGTGACAAACTACACAAAAACATTCACCCACGCAATTTATAGCAACAAACAATTGCAGCAAAGCATTGTTTTCCAATTGCCTTTGACAGTGTGGGCTGCTCAGCACAGAGGCCTTCGCCCTAACTATTGGGGCTGCGTCTGCTAAACGAGCCAGAGCAACACTGCAGAGCCCACAAGGCTCCACACTCTCTGATACAACCAGGGGCTTTTCTCTCTCTGCACACTCCCTCCACCACCTTACCTCCTTCCCCCATCCTTCCCCTCCGTCAGGAATCTATATTTCATAAGCGAGCTGTGGAGCTCCAGTGCCCAATTATCAGCAGATAAGGCGCAGGAAGCCCTGGAGCGCCGGCACGGCTATTTAGATGGGGAGGGGGAAAAGGAGCTAGAGAACGAAAGACAGGCAGGCAGGCAGGGACCCAACCCCCAAGGGGCACTTCGCCCTCACCGTGCTATTTTTTTCTTCCTTTTTTCCCTTTTCGCTCCCTTGCTGACAGCCTCCTCCTCCCTCTCTTACCTTAGCGGCAGAGTTCAATTAGTGCCGACGGCAGCCAGCACCCGCAGCCCCGCTCAGCCCGGGAGCTGGATCCGCTATCAACACACACCAACAACACGCAAGGCTGAGCCCAACTAGCAAACTAACGTCAAGGCAAGTTCTGTGCTGGTCTCACACATACAGACACATGCACGAGTATGTGAGCGTGCACACACACACACACACACACACACGTAGACTATGGGAAGGCTTTTTAGTGTCTCTGCCATGAACACAACAGGGTCATCCATAAAAAATTTAAACTGAAAGCTGAGGTAAAGTTTCTTTCTTCAGTTTCCTGAAAATATAACTGTTAGCTTTAAAACCACAATTTGTCCATGGAGATATGCTGCTGCTATTTTATAATCATGTTGGACCAATCTCTGGGGTAATACTTTGAACTATATTTTGACCAACTGTAAAATCATCAGAAACTATGCCAAATATTTCCTGTTATTTCACCATTTCTCAGATATACTGTTGCTGCCTCCGCAGACTGGCACATTTAAGTCGGGACTTTTCAGACTCCTCCGTGGCCCGAGACCTCTATTAGCGAGGGGGTAAAACTCGATGTGCCTCTCACGTTTTCAAACCCCAACAAAAAACGAAGCCCGACCGCCAATGCTGAGCAAGGTCGATCAGGGGTCAGGCACAGCTCACGGATACGAGACGGATATCGATTTGCTGGGACAGGCCGTGAGCGCGCACACGCGCACACACACACACACACACACACACACACACACACACACACACACACACACACAAACACACACACACACACCACACTTTCTCTCCCAGTCACAGGGCAGGCATCACCCAATAGATCAGCCAGGGGCAGGAAAAAGCATGGGTCAGAGGGGACAGATTGTGTTTGTGTGCATGTGTGTGTGTGTGCGCACAGTGATGATAAGACTAACAGCCTGCTGAAAGCTGCTCTCACCCAGAACTATCCAGGACCTTCAGGCTGTGCCAATTCAACTTCAGCAGCAAAGAAAAAGAAAACAGCCCCGACCAACATTGATGGGAATATTTATCTTGGTGCCGCTGATACATTCATCTATCCATACAGCCACACTTTTAACACAGTGTAGTCAATGTTTATGATCTTCGGTAATCATCCTGTTACATGGTGCCACACAAGTGGCTGATGTGTGTTTTTATTTATTTTTTTATCAGATGGAAGCTGATATTATGGAACACTTGTCACCTCAGGAGGGTGTGTGTTGCTGCTGTCACACCGGGGCCTGTGTTAGAGGATCCGCCAATGGCAAAGAGACTAGAGTAAGACAGAGGCATGGCTTCAGCAGCCTTAGATAGTCTGGAGGCTCAGCTGGAGTCACTTCACTTACGTCAACGGTGGGGTCGTCATGTGTGTGCATGTGCCATGTATGATTGCTGTGCATGACTGGACAAGTTAAGTGTACGTCTCAGTGTGTGTGTGTGTGTACTGTATATGTGAGAGAAAGTCAGGGGGCATTGAAGCGGAGGAGGGCAGGCAATGCT
This sequence comes from Macropodus opercularis, assembly GCA_030770545.1. Lineage (NCBI taxonomy): Eukaryota > Metazoa > Chordata > Actinopteri > Anabantiformes > Osphronemidae > Macropodus > Macropodus opercularis. Next base: position 11,589,668 of record CM061095.1, read on the forward strand.
CCCAGGCATAGAAAGCGGGCCAACTCCGTCTCCCACTTCGGAGAGCTTCAAAGAGATGGGGCAGTAAAAGTAGAGAAGGTAAAGTATTCTCAGACATGTCCGTAAAGCTGTGCGAGTTATTTTCTAGTCAAACTAAATGGTGAAAGCTGTCATTGCTTATTATTATTTGTTTGCATTTGTTTAGTTCCTGCTTTCCACATAACAGAAGACATGCGGTTTTATCACTGTGCAGCAGGCCAAAAAAAATTAATAAAACATCTCGTGGCTGTTTAATCCATTCTCTTTAAACTGCCTTAACCTCAAACTACGGATACACCAGGTAGTGCAGACGGATAAAGAAGGAAACAACCCAAAGACAAAGAATTCTGAGATATACAGTGGAGAAGACAGCAGCAGAGTCATGTTGAAGCAAACTTCCCCCCGCTGACGCTCTTGTTCCACGGTGAGAATCCCCCAGCCGGTAGCCTCAAACATCTGGTTCTAGTTAGATCTCAGAACTTTGACGCGTTTCCTGTGCTGCTAATCCGCGCAGCCACGACACAGCCCTCCCAACACCACGGCAGTCAAACTCTCTGGCGATAACATAGCATAGCGCACACACCCAAAACACAATCAACCAAAAGTCTAGTTAAAACAGGAGGTTGACGTCGTCTTGTATTCATACCACAATTTAGTTTAGGATTAGATTCACACAGTGTTTCCTTAGAAGAACAAAGCCCCTGGATAGTGCCATAAAAATCGCACTTCCACTAATGATAGGTCAAAATATAAAAGGTCTCCACTGATCCTATCAATTATCAGAATTGATATTAAACACAGAGAATAGCAACTGTTTCCATGTAGATACGTTCTAACGAAGTACACTTACTTCTGCAGGTTTAACTATTTTTAATTAAGGAGTACAGCAAGAACTGAAATATAAGTAGCCACAAGGCATGAACACAGCTAGCAAATACCAGTATTTAGCTAATTTCATTTCAAAGGAGATAGTGTGGGGAAAAGGTGGCGCTTTCATAAAGCTAGACGTAAATCACTCACTCAATCACTGCTCGGAAGGTGATTTTACTTATTATTCATTTGTACATTACAATGCAATCTTCAAAGCGTACATGTTGATTTGACAAATGAGGAAAATAACATGTGTTACACTGATAATGGCTCTGTTCCTGGCCATGACAGTGAACATGCTCAACCCCAAAACTGGGTCAAGTAACTGGAATGTACTGTGTTATGAATGTTAATAATTACATCTGTGAGTAAAAAAGCAGCCTTAACAAGATGATGTTCACAACACAAAACTTGTACAGGACACAGTCGTCCTTATTGTCCGACGTTAACAATTCTCTGTGTGTCTTTCTGCTAAATTATGACACAAACTGTGACACTCGGTAGCAAATGTCTGCTATTTTTTACATTTCACATTCACTGACCAGTACTTGGGCACAGTCCTGCCATCTGTGTGAATATAACAATGAAGTACTGAAGCTAGAGTGTGATACACGGTAATAAGGAGGCTCTGAGAGAAACACTGTATTTTGACCTGTCAGTTTTGGGAACTAACAGCACAGCATGTCATGTCACTCATACTGTGGAAGTCTGTAACATTTCAGTGTAACTACCCACTAAATGAACCCCAGTGCCTTTCGGTGAGGTGATTCCCTGTGAGGAGGAGTGGAAAAGGGTGACCCCAGAACCGAGAAACATACACGAGACTTACCCCCCCCCCTCCAAAAAAACACGAACCCACTCATCCCTGCTGTTCTGCAGAGGCGTAACCTCGTAGGCTACACCGAGGATTACGGATAGTTAAAGTGAGAATGAGGGGGTGAGAGGAGAGGAAGAAACAAAAGTGCAATGAAGAGGAGGTGAAGAGACAGGAAGGAGCTTCTCAAAGGGTTTCCTGCGTTGGAGGGACTCCCTGCACCACATAGATTCTCACACGATACCAAGAGTATTCTCTGAAATCATGATGTGACTGGAAACTTAATAACCACTTACTTCGATACATCGACACATGATAGATTACAAATGAATTATTGGTATTCTATAGTAAATTTACAGTAAATCCACTTAAATCTCTTCTTAAAGTGTCACAAAATCTTAAAAGTACATTTGAATTTCTCTAAACTATCATTAATATAAATCTATAACCATTTCAACTCCAAAAACCTCTTGTTTTAAGACTCAAAAAATCCCCCCATTAATTGCTCCCAACTGGGTGTGAGCGTTAGCAAACGAGGACAAATGAAAGTTTAAGGAGGCAGTATTGATTTGTGTGGAGGTCAGGGGTAGGTCACCCTATCAGAGAATCAACAAACTGCCGCCAGCACCCTCCTCTGCTAAGCCAATCACCTTCTGACCTTGTCCACCGTTACCATGGAAAATGACCCTGAACTCACAAACCATGTATTCGTCTCCTCACTGAGTGAAAGCAGCCAGGTGGAGATCGGCAAAGATGCTGGAACTACAACTTTAACTTTTGATTCATCTTCTGTACGTGGAGTAGACTGGAGTGGAGGCTTTCACTTTTTTCAGCCTTAAATCAAAATATTATATGACTTTAGATGTTATCCAATGTTGTTTACGATGAGAACTCATGATTTAAGTTCAACCATAATTAAAAACTAAAGTAAGAAATAAAAAGTACTGCAGGTTTAGTTTTGCATATTTCTGATGTAATGCATTCCATTCTAACACGTCGTCTGTGTGTGCAAAGTATAAATGATATATAGCAAAAATATTTGTATTAATGTTGTGATACTGAATGCAACCACCAAATCTACTGTAATCAGTCAAACACAATCTCCTCATGATCATCTGTGTCTATTGGATGTGGAGAAACAAATCTCAGATTCTAGCCTTTACCCACAGCTTTTTCTCTCGTACTCCTCCCTTCGTCCCCCTCTCCTTCTTACACCCCTCCCTTCCTCCAACACAGGCAGGCGGTGGTGGTAACCAAGCCTCTGGCAGTGTGTTCCTATCCTGCAGGAGCCCTCAGGTTCCAACCTGTCAATATCCCAGGCAGCGTCTTGGCTCTGCTGTGGCTCAGTTAACCTCCTCACCCACTGGAACCACACAAGGGGCTCCTGTCCCTCTGCCAGCCCAGAGACAAGCTCGATCGGCTCCTGCCCCACCCAACCTCCTCCTCCAATCCCTCTCCCAAACCACACAAACGCTGCTCTCACATCCGTAAAGGGCAGCGCCCTGGCAGCAGCAGCGAGCAATATGGCAGCTGACGGCAGTTTTCTGCTCACTGACGTCTTAGATGTTTTGGATGACGGTCACGTTGGAAGCTGACAGACAGTGAAGAGGGAGGAGATATTGCAGAAAAATGTAAAGCCTGAAGGAAAGAAAAGCTCAGTGACTCAGTGACAAAGGTCCCGTCACCTCGTCAGGACTCTCAATTTCAGGGAAAGGAAAGATCGCTGTATAAAAAAAAAAACTTGGACACTGCGGAAATTAATTTTATCATACTTCAGTGAACATGTGTGCAAAGTTGGGGGAAAGCACAGAAAATCAAGGGAGGTATTGGTGTTATGGTGTGTGTGTTTGTATTATACATAAGCAAAGAGGGCCAACCCTAAGCGTGGTAACAAGCGTGTGGCAGCATGTCACCCATCTCAACACAACACACACACACACACACACACAGACACACATACTCCTCCATGCTTGACTGCGGCACCGCGGCTGTCTGCTGGGAGCTCAGGTTACGGCCAACCGGCGGGACAGATTTTATAGAAGCCTCTCTCCCACACCCCCCCCCTCCCTTCCACAGGGCTCCGGAGGAGATATCAGGTTGCCGGTTCAGCGCCGGCCAGGCTTGGCGCTGGGGGCGGCTTGTGATCTTATGCGCTTGTGTGTGCGTGTGCTTTATCTCTCAGTCTTTGAGGGTATCGGCACAGAACGCCGCCGTCTCCTTCAGGTATGTAGGTGTGATTTACAGCATAGACGCAGTCATGAGCACACACACACACAAAATCTGACCTCTTCTTCACAACTAAAGCACTCAGAATATTCTATACTACATTACACATTAAGTTTTAAACCCAATTTAGAAACACATATTCTCACCTCTCAGCGTGTCTTAGCCAGGCAGATAGTTTGGGCTTTAATTTACCAAACAATTTATGTTCAATTTACCTCCAATGTACAGAGTAAAGGATGCTGTAAACAATCTAGATAATGTATCAAAACTATTATAGGAAGAACTATTTGAACTGACCAGATGGACACTGACTGCATGTATGTGCCAGTGATGCTACCTGGTCCTTTAGAGAGCAACCAGCAGCTCTATCTGTGAACAGCTCACTGAGGCCCATTTGCTGGAAGGAGCTGCAGAAAAGGTGCACTCACAGGTCAACATGGAAGAGACCCTCTATATGCAAGTGCCTTGTGATGGTTCTGCCGCTGGCTCACTTGCTAGCCCGGCATGGAACGGCACTCATGAATAATGCACGGGGACATCTGCCACCCTTGAATTATAGATCTGTGGAAGCTCGGCATATGGGAACAGCCCAGCAAGTGCTAATGGCTAACTCCCAATAACAAAATATGGGTTAGAGACTCGTGAATGATAGTCAGGTCATACAACCTTGCAGTCACCTGAGTATGAGGTGGACCGTAATTGTCATTATTTACATTTCATCCTGTGTGTATGTATACGGGTGTTTCTAGAATAAGGTAAAGCTCCAGTGAATAAACTTGTAGGATTTTAATGATATGGCCACAAACAAGGACCTGACTGTACCTCCTGAAGTGTGTTTGAGCAAGGCACTAAAGCCCAGCATGTTCCAGTGATGTAGCTCTAAGGCAGAGCCTGTAGTCAGGCCTTTCTCAAAAGATGAGAATTCCCAAACAGGAATAAACTATAATGTTACAACACATCAGCAACTACAACTGAAGCTGTAGATGCAGGTTAAAAACCTTTAGAAGGTTCAGCCAAACAAGCGATGGCTAATGTCTTAGAGTCCTTTATGTAGGCTTCCTGCTGCTGAAGTGTAGCCCACTTTAATATTCTATACTCTCTGGATGCAAGTCTTTCTCTTTAAAGAAGCAGAGACGAGATGGAGGGTGGGGGTGCATTTTCTTCTGGCCCAGTCGAGCAGGAGGCCTGGTCTACCGGGGACCACTTAGATCTCCGCCTTTCTCTCTAGGATTATCCTCTTATCAGTGCCGCAAAAGCCAGGCTAAGAAGCGCCAGTAATTAGGCTATCTTTAATTAACGAGCGCCTCGCTCCAAAACCACCCACGGTCCATGTAGGCTCCTGCTTGGAAGGCAGTCAGAGCGGCGTGAAGACGAGCAGGCTTAATCTTGTTTTTGTCTGAGTAAGAGAGAGCAAATGTGTAGAAAAGGGCAAAGTTCATCTTCAAGTAGCTGGGGAGTCGCGCTATGCGGAACGCCTCTAATGCATGCTCGCCTGCAAACAAGCATTTCTACACCGCAGGTTTCAAAGGGAATCCTGCCACCCACCTCTGTTCCACTGTGCATGTATGTTTGTGGTGTGTGTTCATTTAAGTGTATACTTTAGTGTGGACTTTTTACTGCACTCAAATTATGCTGCCGCTCACCATTGCTCTCAGACCTAAATTTCCAGACGTACTGAAGCCTCCTTCAAATCTACAATGGAAACTTATGTGGGAGAAGACGAGGGACAGCATCACCGCTATGAGCTTGAATAAACTTTAAGTTCACTACTCCACTTTACCCTAGGACATTTTAGAGAAGTTTCCAGACTGAGCAATATATAAAGTAGCATACAGCTGAACATTTGCTATAAATTGAACAATAACAAAAGCGCCACAGTGGTCGACTAATTGTTGTGGTAATAGCATCAGACAAGACTGCTCCAAATGAAATGAGAAAGGGGAGACGGGAAGACAGAATGACGTAGGTGATGCCATGAACTGGACAGGCCCTGGCACCACCAGGCAGGAGGGGCGGCAGTGGCCCCGGCATGCATACATTAGCTGTGCTTAGGCGCACTAATTGCTTCTCACTTAGACAAATCTCCTGCAAATCACGACTGCGCCGCCAGCACTGCCCAGGCCCCCCGGGAAGGAGAGACGGCAGGCAGGCGGACGGAGCGAGAGGCAGAGGAGAAGGAGGAGGGGGTGGCGAGTGGAGCGTGTGTACCAGAGGCGCCTTGGAGCAGGATGGAGGAGGAAGGAGAAGAAGAGGAGGAGGAGGAAGGGGGGGGGGTGATCCCATGAGAATGGAGAGAAATGGTGAGAGAGAAAAAAGCACCAACACTTCAAGAGTGCCTCTCTCTCTGCTCATCCATAGCCCAGGCTGAGTGCCCCCCAACCTCTTACACCCCTACCCTCAGAAGCCCCTCTGCTGCTCCGCTCCTCCAATGCTCCATCCCTCATCCCCCCTCTTCTTCCAGCTCTCAGATCTCTACTCTGCCCCCATGCTCGCCCCTCCTTTCTCTCTCGCGCTGCCTCCCTCTCCATCGCTCTACAGAAAAGTGGAGGAAAGATGAAACTCTACAAAGAGGGAAAAAAATCAATAACACAGATGGATAGCTGGATAACAGGGTCCGGCATGCTTCGGCAGTGAGGCAATCCAGAGGGTGCCCACACAACTTCCACACAGGCGAGGAGACAGGCAAAAACAAGACACTGGGAAGAGGGTGGTGATCAGCCTCAGGAAGCCAACATCACCCGCAACACAAAGTACACACTTCACAGACTGCAATGTACGGCTGAATGTATAGACTGACATAAAGAAGAGCTTTACAATTACACAAGGACACACAAATAAACAAGCATAAACAAGTTCGTTAGCATGAACCACCACAAGTCCAGATGCACAAAATCTATCTTTCCTCATCCACAGCTGATTGTAAAAAAGACTAGATAACAATAAAGGTTCAGAAAAAAAAAACTTTCTGGAACAATACCGTAGACATGATATGAAACATCATCACTGCCAGGTCTGTGTTATGTCACATGTACTGTGGCTGAATGCCTCTTGTTGTTGTTGTTGACCTCCATTTGCACTTATAATCAGCATAGAAGAGATTTCCTAATCAGTTTTACTCTGTTTAGTTCACATTTTTAGGGGGTTGTGTAGACACGAATACTTAGTTCCAAGCTTCTAAAATCAAGTTAGTTGAAATTCCTGATTAGAGATACAGGAAGGGGTTACAGCAGGTGGACGTAATTGACTTAACATAATGATTAATTTAACACTTCCAGGAGTAGCTAGGTAGTAGAGATGAAAACTGAAAAATATCAGCTGTACATGTCTGTATATGACCAGTTGAAACTCAAGTTCAGATTTAAAGAAGGAAAAAGTATGTGTGTATATTTGGAGCTGAAATGGAAGTTTAGCATGTCGAGCTTAAACAACCTCCCCTGAATCACAGCAAGCAAAATCAAGTGAATTATAATATGGAGCCAATTTGAGCAGTGCTAACTGCTAACAGGCCAGAGAACCATTCAGCAACATTTTTTTAATTCTCTAAACGTTTTAAAACCAACACGCCTTCCCTTCACAGTGGCACCGATTATCTGCGCAATCAGGCTGCTGTTTTATATTTTATGTGGTCAAAGGAATTACGGTAGGTAATAACATATGTACATACAAAGGTGTGGCCCATCGTACCTGATGTAGATCTGCATGGCGCTTCCTCCACTGAAACCAGTGCAAACTGCAAGAGGGGTGAAAGGGCAAAGACTTAATTATGTGCATGATGACCTTATCCCCATATCACATACGGTAGGGGAGGATACACCACATCTACTCCTACAGTGTGAACATTACTGTAGTCCCCTCTTAGCACAGGGACGATATTATCTGATTTGGCAAAGAGTCGTATGAGTATGTGGTGGCCATAATGAAATTCACCCCTGAATGTCACAGGAAGCCTTCTGCATTTTGATTGATACAAATACTTGACCATTGTTGCTGTGAACATGTGTAATTCTATGAAAACATTTTCTTCTCTTATACAATTAATTAACATTTAATGATTTAATCTAAACAAATTATTTCAAAACAAAGGGTCAAGATGAAATAATGAATTGGCTGAAATACTGACGCTGTGCTTGGGCTGGATCCCATCAATGAAACCATGTTTAGACATCATTATAAATGGGATAATTGAAACCGACTGTTGGCCAAACTTGAGTAAAATTAAAAAATCAAACTTAAAATTCCAGCTTGAATTTTGTCCCATCATAACAATCTAATATACTTTAAAACCTAATATATATAGTGAAGCACAGTGAGGACGACAATGATGAAACCCACAGCAAATACAGAAACAAAACAGGAATATTTCAATTATTTCGGATTTGATTGTTTCCTTACATATGAATCAACGATCTAGAAGCGAAAGCTCTCGAGCACCACCTACGGTCCACTACGATCGTGGCTTGTCAGCTTCCTGGTTCTCCTCCACACTGAAGGGCAACATGCTCCAACACGCCACTAATATATGTGTGATTGCAGCTCCATCTGATGGGGACAGACGGACTTGCTCTTTGAATAAGATGCTTAAGTAATGCGGCCGAACAATTTTAAATGTCCCACCTTTATGCAGCTCCTGCTTTCATTTGTTGTATTAACAGTAATAAGTGCGTAAAAATCTGAGTGTCTTCTGTGAACAGAGGAAAACTTCTGCAAGGTTTAACTCTGTGTTCTGGGAAATGTATTTCTGGTGAGAGTTAGCATCGACAATTAGCCAATTAGCCAACAGCAGTACCACAAACCATGCGGTACTGCTGTGGTTTAGTGTTAGTATTTGTTGTAGTTTCTTCCTATCATGTTCCTGTTTCAGAATAACTTGATGTAAACCCTCAGACGGGGTTTAAATTAGTTATTATTTGGTTCATAACGTGGGCGCCGCTAACAGCTGACTCAGCTAAAGTCAGCAGGTAGGGGCCGAAGAAGCACCGGTTCATGTCTGTCAGCTAGTAAACACTTTATTCACTGTAGCGGTGTCTATACGTTCTGGTGTTGAACTACAAGGCTAAACACTTAGCTCGGTTGTGATGTATTCAGCCACAGTTAGCTGTGAGCTAAAGGAGCTAACAGCGCTGGCGACGGCACCAAATTAACGCTAATGGCACCAACGTTGCGGGACAACACAGTTTAGTTTTCTACCATTACTCGTATCTCGACCGGACACTTACCGACCAATGAAACGCAGTGAGGCCTTTCCTCCATCTTCCCACCTGTTCTGATTATCTTTGCAGGTGATTCGTTACTACGCGTCTAATCCTCAAATTTTAATGGACGCAAACTTCATCCGGTTCGCTTTCAGTATAATTATAGATTATCTATCTTTCTAGACGTTATTTCAAACAAATGCAGTATATGAACATATTAAAAGTGACAGTATTATCGTATGGTCTCAAAGATTATTCATAACCCAAGATTCAATCTTCATTTCTATACTAAATATGAGGAGAGTTTGGCTTTTAATGTGACGTTCTCCGTTTCCGGTATGACTCTGACTGATCGTACTGCTGGACTTTACTAGTCATAGAGTTCGTTCATCTCTGGATCCATTTCTGTTGTGATTATGCTCCATTAATGTCTATCCACGAGTCTACTGTGCCACTAGTGTCGTCTACTCCACCAGCTGTGTGTGTGTTATGTCCCCATGAAAGTAACTAGTGCAGGAAACACTCAACATTGCAACAAATGTTTAAGACAACAACAAATGAAAATAGGAAACAGGAGTCTTTGTTTTCTGATTTAGTAAATTCTTGGCCTATAAACATGATATTTTTCATAAAATACTGATGCAAGTACTTAAGTTTACTTCTCGTCACAGTGTATTTCTGCATTCCCAGCTTATGTGGCGCAAACCTGTGTTTACTAAACAATGTTTATGACAAAACCACTTTTTTCAGAATGGCCGGTACATAACGTACAGTCACACACCTGACTGAACACTGGAGACTGTAAACCACACGGTGCTCTGGCCCCATCTGCTGACTCCAGGCAACAAAATCAACAAACACCTGAGATCATACAGTAACTGGCTGCAGAATGATGAGCAGCCGTGAGATGTCATGGTATACTATGAATCAGGATTCATTACATTACAATTCCTGGTACATGACATATAAATTCCAGCTCTTCTTTAGTGGATTAAACTTCCAGCTGCGCACAGGTTTATTATTACTGACAGGCTGCAAAGTGCTTCTCTGAACTGTGGCACCTCAGACTAAGGTAATGGAGATATTTGGTGTAGATATGTCACTTTGTGGAGTGGAGTGGTCGGCGCTGACGCGTTTAATGATCTATGCTGAAGAACACAAACTCATACTTACATCTAATAAAACATCAGATGGTGATGATTGTAACTTTAATTTCACAAAAACAACATCACTAAGATTAGGATTTTCTTTTGGAGGAGTATCCTGTTCAAGAATGTTCATGGTTTGATTGTAATACAATTCTAGAATATTTCTTTGTATTTGAAGCTATTGGCTAAAGGGTATTACTAATATTCTAGTTTGTTTCATAAAGTAAGGGGATTAACTAGGGCACTGCACTTTTATTCATCTCCTATTATTGCCGTGAACACTTTTGGCTGCAGTTTTGATGTTGTGTAACACATCACTGACGTGCTGTAAATGAACTATGTAGAACTGGGGTCTTCTTTATTTTTTGGTGTAACCTATTTCTCTTCAGCTGCACTTCATGTCGTTACGATGTGAAGTGAGTGAGGCGCGCACAAAGCCGGTGCTGCTGGTTGCTCGGTGCGGGGGCGAGAGGCTCACAGACAAACAGAGTGTGACGGCTCAGCTCAGCCAAGTCAGGACGGAGGGGGGGGGTCACGCTTATAGCGCCGCTCGAGACAAGGTCATCCATGATGAGAGTGACAAGCAACACTGGTGGAGATTACACTTGATAAGCCTTCAGTCCTGTGGCCTCTGTCTCGCTTTCCTTCCTCCCCCTTCTCTTATCTTTCCTTTCACAATGTCAAGTGTTCGCCATCTCCGCTTGTTCCACTGAAACACATTTGGTTTGTGTAAACACCTTTGCTTGCTTGCAGCATACTGTAGCTCGAGCAATGACATTTGTTCCTTTAATGAAGGCAAGTCAAATGTGCAACAGACAGCTTTTACTACCTACTTTTATTTATACACACCTACACACACACAAACACACGAGGAGCAGCGTCTTGGTTTAGGAACCTTATACTGCAGCTGCTGCTACGAGCAAAGACCGTTAGCAGAGCTGCCACACTTCACTCCCACGCAGTCACCGAGCTGTTTCTGTCGGCAGCGAGTGGGAGAACATGGCACCACAACGTGTTTGCTAACAGTTAGGAAACCCAGCAAACACACACACACACACACACACTGCACAAACACATCCTTATCGCTGTTTACACAAACTGCCCGTTAAAGCTCATATATGCACAGAGCAACTGTGCAAACTGCAATAAAACGCACACAAGCATGTGTGTGTCTGGTAATAGTAGGAGCAACCAAGCTGCACAGGGAGGATTTATTTTATGAGCAGTCTGTCAGGTTGCTTTATGCACAAGAAATAATATATCTAATAATGAAAGCAGCGTAATAAAGGATAGGAACCTACTGGCAACTGCTTCATAAACCATCCTGTTTCCAGAGGATCGCATGTCTGTCATAGTTAATTAGTTCTCAGGCAGCAATGTGCCAAATCAAACAAAACCGCTCTCACACCGAAATGTTGTTCAGTGTTCATCAGCTTTTAATAAACCAAATTCAGATTTCTGCCTGTTTCTCATGCACCTGTCAACCAGAGCGAAGCCGCATCTAAACGCACGTTGTGTAAAATAACACAGAGCCGTTCATGAGTGTTCCCACTAGAGGACTCTCTGCTCCGCTTTCCATCCAAGCAGCATCATGAAGCACGTTGGAAGCAGATGTGATGGAGGGGTTAGAACGCTCCCTGAAGAGGGCGACCTTGTCAAGTGCCTGTTAAAGAAAACCTCTGAGTTACCCCATCTGCTGTCAGTTCATGTATGTAGAGCTGTGACGCGCAGCAGCTTCGTGTAAACGCTGCCGTAAAATATTAAAATAAACACCTAAATACAAATAGATGGTAAAGCTCTTTGATAAAACTGTGGTAAACGATCAAAATAGTCCGCAACAAACCCACAACAGTGCATTATTACAAAGTCGATCAAACAAACGCAGACTGTAAAAGGGTTTAATGGTTCAGTGCAGCCCCTGTGGCAGCTCAGCCAGTTGTAGCTCGTGTGGTGTGTTCGCTGCTCTTTGTTCTAACCAGAGCATATGCCACAAGCCCTCACTGCTTTTCCTCAACAGCTGCTAAGCCCATTAAATCTGCAGCCAGCCACCGGAGTGGAGGGCTTACAGGGAGGGAGGAGGACTGGTCTAAACCACCAAAACCCCAGGGGCTGCTCCACAGAAATGTTCAACATGAACACAGATAATAGTGAAGAGCGGGTTTGCACCCCTCTGTTAGTAGGGAACCATTTCACACAAAAACTCGTGTGTGTGATGAAATTCATGTGAAAAGGTTTAGATTATGATTAGTACTGTTTATTGTTTGGATCCTATAATGAGCTGATTGTCTGTGGAGTGAAGTGATGCAGTTTCCACTAAAGAAAATGTGTCTATTCTACGTGGTGGCTCTGAAGTAGCATTTATTGGTGATTATGCAGCATCCGTCCGGCATCATTTAGTGAACTAACGCTCTGCCTGTTTGCTCTGCAGTCCTGCGCCTCAGCCTCTGGAGCGCAATGGCTCCCAGGGCTTCTATTTGCAGGATATCACAAACACTATTCATTTCCAGGCTTCGCATCAGCTCATTAAACTGACCTCACCCTCTGCACGGCATTGAACCCTGCGTTACAAAGGCTTTCTGTTTTTAAAGAATATACAGCGCGCAGCTCCTCCATTTGACTCCATTCGAGGCTCGGTGATTTGTCTGGATTTGCTTCACACCTCCATCTCAGTGGGGCTTCAGTTTGTCCATAACGTCACTGCTCCCAGCTGGTGAAAAGCTCCTGAACCAGGGGATTAGCTACAGCCTCTGATTAGCAGCCCACCACCACACCCCAAGGAGGATTTTATACCCAAGTCACAAACACAGCCAACAAACCTCAGGATGTTCATGAGACGTCAACATTTTCTGCTTTTATTAAAGATATTTACTCACAGCATTATATTACAGCAACGTTGTTTCTACTACAGTACAACTGGCAAAGGAAATAATGATTTAACAGGAGCAGCCATAAACAGGTCATGCAAATATAGATAGAGTTTTTATAATGTGATTAGTAAATGTTTGAGATTTGTTAAACATAAATTAAAAAAAGCAGCACTGATATATTCATTTGCTTTAAGCTGTTTTAGCTCAGGGGCTTATTATCCTGTGAAGTCAAGCAGAAAAAGTGGTGCAGCTAAACCGGTAGGTGAGAGGAAGCGGGCCTCAGCGTAAACGTGTGATGCCAGTGGTGCTGGAGAGAGGCTATTACTGCACAATCTTCCAGAGATGCTATTTTCAACCAAGATAAATTGTGCTCTGGAGCTGGGACCAGTATTGTGCTCGCTACCTCGTATTTTCATAATCAAGGTGAGACTGGGCCTGGAGCCACTTGCGTCTAAACATCTCCTTTTGTCATCTCCTCGGTGCTGCCTGTCCTCTGGGCCTACGGTGCCGCTGCCCGCCCGCTGGTGAGCTTATCGGGCAGCAGCCCACAGTCACTGAGAGCTCTCCTCCACGGACTCGCACAGATGATTAATTACACAGCAGAGGTGAGGGCAAAAACAAAGGCCAATCCATCTGCGTCAGGGCAAACGGGCAGTCCCACAGCGCAGCGGCTGAATGCTCTGGCACTGCCATCTATCAGCATCTATTACGCAAACACAAGGTTGGGGAGCCACTGCATGGCAGCCCGGCTGCACCTTCACCTCTCCACTTGCCCTATAGTCCACCTTCCCCTCCACCGGCCAGTCCTCAGAACAACAGGGCGCAGGCAGCGGCGTCATCAGACCACAGCTGCGTTACTCCAAGGTAACAGGCGACTGACAGCATACTATCAGTCCTGGCCCACAGACTGATGATAGCTGAGGAAATTGCTGAGGACTAGAAGCCATTTACTGGCTGTGATTTATTTAGCGCTGGTGCTGTTGCTACCCTGAGACGGGCAGACTTTATAAAGCAGCCCCAGCAAGCGTGACAGGCCACGGTCAGAGTGGGCTTATCTGCATGACGGGGGGCTGTGTGACGCCGCTGAGCTGTAGCACATCATGTCAGACACATGTGCTTGTGCTCAACACTGAAATGAAGCTGCAGAATTAACCGAACTGGAAAACAAACATCCCACACATTCACTGAAAAATCATCGTTAAACCAAAACAACTGTATTGAAGTATAAGGAAGGGACTGAACAGTATGTCATCATGAGCTGTTGTAGAAATGGCTTCAACAGACTTAATGTAAAGCTACTGAAGGTTCTCGTTTCTCGTTATACCACTCGGTTCTCCAGAATTTCTGTTTTAGACCCAAAGCAAAACAGAGGAGGATGCGAAACTGTAACAACCACGTTTCATTATCCACTATCCACTAAACTGGAGAATGTTTAATCAATAATGAAAATAACCCTTAGTTACAGCCCTAATGAGAATCGGGAGCAGGTGTAAAGACGATATTTATCTTCTCCTGCAGACTCTGAGGTCATCACACACCGAGCTCAGCAGAGACTATGACGACAGTAAACGTTCCTCCAGAGGCGACTATCTCCACGTTGCTGCTCTGCTGCCTGGCACCTCAACCCACAGGAGGAAAACGCTGGAGCTGAGGCAGGTTGAGGTTTTCATAAACAGGACTCTCACACAACTGGAAGACCTCAACTCTGCTTATTCCATTTGTGTGTATACGAGAGCTTGTCTTGGCAAACTGTAAGTCCCTGAGCTGCGCGGCACTCCAGTAAATAAACCTCACAGAAAACATGTCAGACGGCACTTGGACTTTCCTGACCCTGAAAATGACACTGAGCCTGGTTCTCTCGGATGCAAAAGGATTCGATTTAAGTTATGTATCATAGATATTGACAAGCAAATTGCATTCCAACTAAAATGGACGTGTGCAGAAACAAAGAGCCCTGATGCTGCCATATGTCAGCGCAACAGTTAAAAACCTCGATGCTCCTTTTGAAGTGAAACATTTCATCATACCTGTCTGGTTTATACACTTACATAATTAGTTTTTAAATATTTTTTCCTGTAAGCAGAGGTGAGGTCTGAAGGCCTATTCGTCTCAAATGTATGTGAGAGCTGCCAACTGAAGCAGTGTCCGTCCGCTGCGCTGCTAGTTTCCGACGACAGCAGAGGACGTTTTTGCTGAGTGTAGGCCCAGCAGGCTACTTATTCCTTCAGGTTTTCCGCTGGGTGAAGTGAAATGCTTTGCTGTGAGAGAGATGAAATGTCAGGTCTGTGTGACTCTGACGGTGCACAGACGCTGCACAGAGAAAAATGTCTGAGGACAGTTAGAAGGACAATACCCAGGGATCAGCCCCACTGAACATTAAGTCTCTGCCAGCTGCATGTTTTATGACAACACATTAAAGAGGAGCCTGGAAGTCTAGCATGTGAGCCTTGCATTGTCTGTACGCTGCCAGCGAGGAACCAAACCTGGCACCGCTTTCTTGAACAAAGGGTTCCTACGGCTCTGGCTACAGCCTGCTCGCTCCAAATCCAACTCAAGACAATGGAGACAGAAGGGAGAAGGGGTGTGTGTGAGGTTTGCGGTAGGCGTCAGCAGAGGCCTTCTGCAGGGAGTGAGTGAGGAATGCTCGGCCGGGCCAGTGGCTGCGCTGAGTGGATCTGCTGGTGCAGACGAGGGGGAATCCAGAACGGCTGTGACAGGAATGTGAGGGCAGGATATCATTAGAAGCTCGGGAGCTGCAGCTCAGGCCTCAAACGCAGTAGGCAGCAATGCAAACAGAGATAAGCTGATACGGACGCACGCTCTGAGAAAGTCATTACAGTGCGTACGCAGGGCCTCAAAATGGCAGCCGACTCGCATGTATTGAAATCCTCCTCTCAATAATTACAACAATTACTATTACAATTTACAAATTTTGCCAATTCATTAAATGAAAAATAATGCAGTTCAAATTACTTGATATCTAATATAAAGTCACAGTTAACGTTATTATACTACGCTGCCATTTATTATATTTTATTTTTATGCTGAATTTATTATATTTTTCTAATATTTGGCTATTACACCTGATACATAATTAAGTGGACAGTGCTTTAATAACTGCTTAAATGTTAGTCTGAAAGTACAAGTACAACATTTCACTAAACAGTGCAGAAGAGCAGACGCATGGAGGAGAAATAGTCGCGTTAGGTACCAGTTCACCTGCTTGTCACCACTAAAAGGGTTTTTAAATGCACAACAACAAGCAGGTGTTGGACACAGATGTGCAGAGCAGAGGACGCTTCCTGACACGTCTCTTCATCTGTTCAGCGCGCAGACTGATATTATACATCTCACTACATGACTGAAGAGGGGCAGAGGATGAGGGGCAGAAAAGACAGTTTCGAAGCAGGTTATTTTCACTTGCAGGGATGATATTTAAACACCATTGGGTCTTAATTCTGCGCTTGAATGCTGACTGTGTGTTTACTCTCCCAGGTGCAGCGAACGCTTCAGAGTTTCACAGAAACCCTCGCCGTAACCTCTCGTTGGAAAATGAAGCATGCTTTCTTTTATATAAATATTCAGACTGCGTTTTGAATAACATAAAACGCGTGGTTGCATATTGGAGGCTTGTTTATTTGCATTTCAGATGTGCTTAATCACCTTTATTTGCATGCGTCACAGTTCTACAGCTGGCCTCCATTTCTTGAGTGGAGGTTTTTTTAAATACATAACCACAGGTTGGTTGTAAATGTTCGGTAAATGGCTGCATGCCATTCCCACATGAGGAAAGAATCCAAGAAATATCAGCAAACAGATGATGTCATTACCACCGTGAGCACAGAACAGGTGGCAACAACCAAGTTGACTGTAAGAGACTAGCACATACAAAATAAGCGTCCGGTACCATCTTCGGTGACAGTGAGTAATGCGATTACAGCACAGTTCATGTTTCTGTGAACAGACCTGCCCTGCGTCTGAACACAGCACCAGCTTGCAGGCATCAGCCTCTGCAGCCGGCCAGGCCCAGCGCAAGAGACGCAGGAGGATGGAGGGAGATGAGGAGGCTCCGTGTCTGAGACCTGCTGCAACAGACACAGTTAATACTGCAAGAGCAGCACAAGACATATTGCTATTCAGACAGAGAGAGCAGATTTTTTTTGAGACGATGTATCCCTGTGCGCCTGCCTGAGGGGTACACACAATATTACGAGAAGGATTTGAGTTGACACGAGTCAGAGTCGCTCCATCGTCGGTGTGGAGGAGGACGGATGAATTATTCAGCCAGCCACTGCCGCTTGGCTCTGACGTCTTGTTGTGTCTTATGGGGAGGTGAGGCGAGCCAGCAACAACAAGCAGCACCTCCTCACAAGGCAGCCGTCACATGACAGCCCGCAGGATGGAGCATCCAAGGAACCTAGATTTTCCCGAGGACAGGGCATCGTTTCAGAGAGCAGCAGCAGAATAATAGCTCCCTCTCAAAATGACAGCCATCGCTGCAGCAGCCCATCACAGATTGCTGGTCTATCACTCCCCGCACACGCAGGATGAAATGACAGCCCAGCGCCGGTGATAGAAAGGCATTTGAGGCTGAGTAGGTGTTCCTTCTGGCTTAGCCCAGCTTTGATGTTATTATACCACAGCTCTGAGATTCACTACCTGCTGCTGGGTGATCTCTTAAAGCTCGGTGTTTCTGAAGCTGAGAAAATGGAAGGCTGCAAAAGGTATGAAACAGGGATGATTTATTCTGCAACACACTTCACTGGCAAAGCAAAAACTGCATTATTCAAGAGCAAATGTAGGACATGAGTACTATCAAAACAAACCTCCTCTCCTCAGCTGGAGAATTACATTACACAGACGCAAAGAACACAAGAGATTAAGAGTTCTCTGCTTTCTTTTCTTTTGTTCTTCAGCAGTGACTAATCAAACATTTTTTACCCTCACAGGATTAATGTGTGTGATGGCAGCCAGGATTCAGCTGCCTGCTCCACCTCAGCACACAAACCGTGTTAAGGAGGAAATAAAGAGGATTCACAGATTAATCAGAGAAACATTTAAAAAAGATGAAAGCATATGTTGTGGTGTAACTTAGTCGTTTATTTTAATTCCACAAATTTTTCAAAAAAATTACAAAATACTCAAATGGAGAGAACACAGGACTCACAATTTTTCTTATTTCTACTTTTTGTTTACATTGTGTCATCCCATGGCGACTACTCATATATACAATAAGCTTCAAGATACCAGTATATATATAAATCTTAGCAGTCAGAATTTACATTCTGCTATTGCCGCTTTGAAACAAGAAGCTAAACCATTGACAACACTTAACATCAAAGGTTTTGGAGACACAAAAAGAGGGAGGCAAAGGTGAGGGAATCGTAAGGAAACAAGGCAAATATGATGATTTTAATGAGTATGTCATCAGAAGAGACAGCATTGGTGAGAGATGGCAGGACAGAGTGACAAGGGTTGTCAGGGCTTAACAGACTCTTTTGGGTTTTTGAAAAGGGTGCCTCTGTTTGATGTTTGCAAGCATCCGACTGTGAATTAGAGTGCTCCAAGAGAAGATATGGTCACTTTCAAAATGCAAGTTTCTTCATTTGGTAAAAATTAAAAATAAAATCTTTCTAAAGCCACAGTTTTCTATATGTCCATAACAATTGAACAGTCTTGGTGCATGGAACAATACAGATCTCATGTCAAGATAAAAAAAAACAAAACAGAACAGAACAACAATTTGGGTTCATGTGCACTTGTATGACAGGTCCAACACCACTTGTAACAGTCAGTGGAACACATGAACACACCACCCCTGAGGCCCTGGAGGCCGATTGTATCCCTAAGGAACCAAGGCGTATGAAGACACATATGAGTAAAACACACACACACACAGCCACAAATAATCATGAACCCTCTACTTCCTGGTAGTCACGTGTTAACAGGCCCCCTCTAGTGTCACAGTGATCATTATTACAGCCTAGTTGAAGGACGACTCAGTCGGATAGGAGCCCTGCAACGAACAGCGGGTGACTGGACCAGGAGGAGAGGTGGAACCAACTCACAGCCATTCACACATTAAAAACAATCCTGAAGTCCTTTTGGGCTCGTGTTAAACTGAGTAAGATTCAAAGTCTGGTCCTGATCATTTAAAACAACATTTTTTGTATTTATTCAGTTCAGCCAGTTTCTGGTGTCTGTATTTTTAAAATCCCAATTAAAATCATCCTCAGTGAAAACAAATGAGGACAACTCCATTTTGTCTATTTAAATACTAAAGGTATAAAATCCAATTGAGCGGAGCTTAGGGACGCTCGATCAGTGCAAATTGTGTTTTCCTTTAAAATCCATGGCTTCAGTGTGCACTCCACAGACGCCTCCGTGACTACTGTCACCTCTTCAAGTGTTTCACATCATTAACTCAACATGTTGAGTTTACACATTCTGAAAACCTGCTGCGTGGTAAAGGTGTGTGATGAATGGATGTGGTGGGTGACAGATTTATGGCTGATATAATGTATGTGGGACTAAACCTAACAGCGATGGCAAGAAACGCCACAACTGAACCGCAACTCTCAGAAACTGCTCATATAATGCCATGGTGCTCCCCTCTGAAACAAGGGATAATGCTTCAAAACAATTATACTGGAGGTTGAAACGACTTGGTTTGGAGTCCACACCTAGTAATAATAATTATAATAATAATTATATGTTTATATATACTATTTACAGACTCAAAAACGCCATGCTGTAGCTTCTCGTAAAATTATGAAAAACCTCCAACAATGTATTAAAATAAATGTTGACTTTAAGATAGCACTTGTTATTTTTCCATAAACGGCCTGACCGGTCTTGTCTTTTTTTGTCGATAAGCACAGTGTCTTGTTCTAGCACCTACAAAAAAAAATACGTCAGGGAAGCTTGTCATGCAGGAGTCTTGGACGTTGTCACTACTGGCTATATACCAAAGAAAGTCAATGCCTTGGAAAAAAATAAACCAAACAAAAAACGTCCTTGACAGGAACAAAAAACAAACAGAAGAACGCTCAGACGATCCCACATGGTCCTTTTCGGGTCTTCAAAACTGAATGTGTTCAGGGGACTCTGGAGACCCCTCTGAGAGACCGCTCCGTAACAACTTCCTGTGTCCTGCACCCGTCAGTCGCTTCCTCCCCCAGCTGGTTACAGCTGCTTGTCACTCTCCTTCTTCAGCCGGCTGAAACACAAGGGGTCCGAGAGTTAACATTTTGAGAACCCAAGGCACAAACTCCTCAACATGTTTCTCCGTTTCACATTGTGCTTTCTGTCTAACCTGTAGTAGTCCTCTTGGCCAGGCAGCGGTCCCCCATGCATGTGATGGTGTGAATGGAGCCACTGCTGCTCCATGGCTAACCTCTGCAGCTCAGCCGACTGGGCATGCATGGCCTGCAGCTGGTGAGCTGCAGACATGGGCGGTGGCAGACCTCCTGGTAGGTCCCGTGGGTATGGAGTACCTGGAGGAGCACGAGATCTGGTCAGAGACTGGACTAATACACCAGACACGGTAAAAGTGCTAATGAGCACTGATAATAGCTGAGAGTTACCGAAGACTGGGTGGCGAAGCATTTCGTGTTCATGGGGCGGCTGGCCGAGCAGAGGGTTAGGGATGGCACCGGGAGGGTAAGGGAAGCGAGTCAGGTGAGGTCCAGCTGCCAGGGGATCTACTGCCAATGGATGGGCCCCGGAACCTGGAGGACACACAAGACATTCACCACCACCTTCTGGGTGTCAGAGTCTTAGGATCAGGGTACACTCATTTCAAGACAGTGCATCAGACAGTGCATGCTGCAGGCATCAGCGATACTGAGGTCAATGTAATATTACTCCTCTCAAGGACGACCCAAAGAGTGCAGGGACAAGTTCACTATATTTATCCACTGTACAGCACTGCTGGAATAACATGATGTAGAACATGTAATCCATTCTAATATGCAAGAGCTGTAAATCGCTGCAGAGCCACCAAATCATGATAAAAAGTTAATGCCCCTTTTGTTCACTCTTTTCTGTGATGAGAGAAGTATTATAATACATTTAACATATAATAAACAATCGATATGATTCTATTCTATAAACCGTGTCCCTGGTACTAATCTAAATTTCACGTTAAACCCTAAACTTTGTGCCTTTGAAATGTTCTAGATTCAGAATTTGTCACGCTTTACTCAAATGCACAGCTAGACTGAAAAACAACGTAGACCTTTAATAGTAATCTGTGGAGGGCACCAAGGAACCGTTAGCTTAACAATGTCTAAACAGGTAGGTTATTTAAAACTCTTCTGCCTGATGGGTTAGAATACACACACCTTTCAATTACTACAGTAAAACTAATAGTTCACAATGAAACAGTCACACGTCCATTTACAAAATGCTTTAAAATATTTGCAGACACTAGCACATGTAGAATCAGAGACATGCAGAATATATCTGCAAAAATTAATTTTCTAGTTAGGCATTAAATGACAGCAACAAATTGTAATTATTAAGTAGCGTTTTCAACACTGTGTAAACGATTATTATTTACATTTAAAGAATACAGTATATTTAAATGAAGCTATTATAAATACAAGCAGGGCTTTCGTTTACCTTGGTGAAGGGGATCTTGCTGGTGGAGGTGGAGATGAGAGTGAATATGCGAGTGCTGGTGGTGATGCGGCGTAACGTTGAACATCTGTAGACGTGCGATAGGGTCGTTGGCCACCGTAGCCATCCTCTCTGCATGGAGTCTTTCTGCAGCCAACCTCTCTGGGTAGCTCATTTCTGGCCGTAGCTGGGGCCCAGCAAGGGCTAGCCTTTCACGCTCTAATGGGTTCAGGCCCGGATGGAAGGAGGCGAAAGGGTGAGGGCCGGCCATGGGGGGCAGCGTGATGGCCCCGTGCCGGGCAAAGTGCTCCATGGGGTTTGTAGAAGGGTGAAGTGAGTCCATCTCTGGAGGTTTAACCTCAAAACCAGGTTTCATCCTTTCCCTTAGCTCCCTCTCCCGAATCTCCCTCTCACGCATCTCCCGCTCTCGCAGCTCGCGCTCACGCATGGCCGGGTCAGCATTGTACAAGCTTGGCATGTGATAGGCCAACAGTGGGTCTGCAGGGTTGAGCGAAACGAAGAAGGGGTGGTTTCGATTAGTGGGGGACATGACGTGGGGCCGCGCATACTCGCTGAGGGTGCGCAGGGCAGGGGTGTCGGGGCCGATGTATGGAGGCACAGCTGCAATCGTAGTGGGGGGGCCATCAAAGGGAGGACGCATGTGGGCAGGGCCAGCCATTGGAGGTTCACCCATTCTGCCATCGTGAGAGGAACTGGACGCTTTCTGTGGGAATAGAGACGCCATGTTTAGTACGGTTTAAAAGAAAAACGCAAACGAATGCCAAACCGAACAGACACAAACACTACTCACAGCAGCTCGCTCTGCTTCCTTTTCCCGTTCTCGCTCCCTTTCACGCTCTTTTTCCCTCTCCCTCTCTCTCTCCTTCTCCTCCCTTGCTTTCTGTTCTGCTTCCCTCTTGGCTTTCTCCAGAGCTTCCTCACGCTTCTTGGCCAGTTTAGATGAAGCCAAGGGAGTGAAGTAGAAATCTGTTCTAGCACACGAGTTGTAACCCCGGTCCAGGTGCTTGTAGAACCTGTGGTCATGGTAAAGAAAATACAGAACACACTGAATATCTACTCAGAAAAACAGATTCATTATGCAATTTTTAAATAAATATTGGTTACAAACAGACTGAAGTCCTGGTATTCATGTTTAATTTTGCATGCTGAACAGCACGATTAAGTCCCATTAGATGAAAAGACAGCTTGCATTGGCTTACACTGGTCCATTATTCAAAACGAAGCAAACTTCACGTTTGCTGCTACACTGACTATGTATTAAGATTCTCATTGCTATTCATTTGCAAGCTGGGAGCCATTTAAGCACAAGGCAACTACAGATTCAGTTCACTCGCATTGCACTATAATTAATCTTTCCTCCATCCAGGCAAATTGTGGCCTTGGACGCCTGTTTTTTTTCGGAGGCCATTCAACTTGTTGCTGGCATCAAAGCTTTAAAACCTGAAGGTACAGACTCTTTGTTGTTGAAGGTGTTCGAGAGGTTAATCAGCAGCCACAGACAACGCATTAAGCACCTCAACCAACTACTACAGTTTTGTGATGGTTTATGTTTTCCTCTGTTGGAGATAGCACTATGGCAGACATCACCATTTGTACACTTACCGTGCTGACTGGCTGGCATGGCTTGGAGTATTGACAACAGTTGGCTCTGGTGAGGGGCTTCTCTGTGGGGGTGGTGGGCTTTCTGGTTCCTCTGACTCGTCCAGAGGCTCTTCCTTGATGTGTACAGGAGGGTATGCTGGGCCTGGGGCAGCACAAGCGACTGAGGCAGGGAGTGGCAAGGAGATGGCGGAGGATGGAGTGGAGGAAGATGGAGGTTGTAAGCCAGGCATAGAGTTTGAAGAGGGTGGGGGAGGGCCGGTTGGAGGTAGTACTGTGCTGAAGGGATGAGACGAGAAAGACGACTGTTGTGGAACATTTGTGTGTGAGGTTGCTGCAGACGGCGGTAGTGGAGGTGCTGGAGGAGGCTGGTGACTGGCTGATGGTGGGAGACTCTGGGACTGGGTGAGAACTGGAGGCTGGGCTGGGGGAGGCTGAAGCTGCTGCCCCTGAGGCATGAGCTGAAGCGGAGGTGGGTGCGCTGATGGTGGATGGTGGGTAGATAAAGAGCTGAGAGGCTTGAGAGCAGGGGGTGGTGGCAGGTTTGAAGGCATCTGAGGGAATGGAGGTGCAGACACATGGGGTGGGTGTTTGTGAGACTGCGGGTTGGGTATCTGTGGGATCGGTGTGGTGGGTGGGGGCTTGATGTGCGGCATAGACATTGGGGCAGGGGGCAAGGGCTGCTCTCTGGGTGGCTGGCCTCCACTCTGAGAAGATGACTGGGACTGCGAAGGAGGCGTGTGCGGCCTCTGCTGTGACTGGCCAGAGATCGGTGGGGGTGGGACCTGAGTTTGACTCACAGGGAAGCCCTGAGGTGGCATGGAGTGAGGGTGAGGCATGTGTGAAGGGCCAGGCTGCAAGGTGTGTGGCATTGGAGGCATGGGTCCATGATGTGAGCTGGGTAATGACTGAGGTGGAACTGGAGGCCCAGAAGGAGCAGCCTGAGTCAAAGGTGAATGTGGAGAGGGGAGCCTTTGAGGGTGTAGGGATGCTCCTGACTGGATAAGAGACATAGGACTTGACTGGGGCAAAGGCTGGGGAGGTAGAGTAGTGGAGGCCATTGTAGGGGAGACCTGTGGTGGAAGTGAAGGGGCTGAGGTTGTAGGTGGAAGCAAACCAGTGGAGGCAGCTGAGGTGCCTGGCTGACACTGGATGACTGGAGGGTGTTGACTCTGCAGGAGCTGCTGCTGCTGGGCAGAAGAGTCCGAGTCGCTTTCGTTGTCACGAGGGCTGGGGATGCTTGGGGAGGAGCTCCGGTTGTCCTGATCAATGTCTTTAGGATCGCTACTAAGCTCCTCGTTGATGCTTCGCCCATCAGAGCTTTCACCCTCTCCCTCCCCTTCACCCTCGCATTCTGAAGGCGAGTCTGCCCGACTGAGCTCCTGAGGGGCCGGAGAGAGAAAAAGATGAGCATCGTGCCACTAAATTTCTACTTCCCACCGAGACCAAACAGAAACCAAAGACTCACTTGTGTTTTGGACTTTTTGGCACTGGCTCTCTCTGGCTCCTCTGTGTCTGAAGCGCCCTTCTCTCGTTGCCGTTTGGCACTCTTCATGGGTGAAGGAGCCTCCTCCTTAATCTTCTGTGGAGTGAACAGAGTTATGTGGATAAGGATCATTTCAGAGACACACGCACAGAAAGCACTCAATGAATTCAATGAATTTGAATTTCTTTTACCTTGCTTGGCTTCTTCATAGAGTCAGTCTTGCTGTCAGTACTATCAGTACTTGCTGCGCTGGGTGAGGTACGTCCGCTGGAACGCAAATCCTCATTGTTAGGCGAGGCTCGGCCATCGGGACTGGCTGTTTGCTTCTTGCGACCACTACGTAGAGTCGACATCTATTGGAGACAAACATGGTCAAGTTAAATGAAATCATCATGCACTATGGCATTTCAAACTTTTTATCAATCTCAGTATTTCAAACAACACCAGTCAAACCTTTTGCTGCTCTACTTGTCTAATGCTAAGCTTTGAAGTCTGGATCTGCGAACTCCAGGGAAAACTAAGGCTATTGGTTCTGAAGGTGAAAATAGAGGTATAGATTAAGAGCAGTGTGTGCGCACCGAGCCTCGGTTCCGTCGGGTCCTCATGCTATGCTTCCCGCTGAGTCCATCCTCTTCCTCTTTGACAGGTTTGAACATAAATGGCGGCGGGTCCAGAGGCTTCTCGATGGGGGGCAGCTCACCGTACTTCTTGAAGTGAATGCGGCAGTCTGTGCACAGCAAGATGTTCTCCCGGCCCCCGTGGTGCCAGTCCTTAGAGGCTGAGGAAAGCCATTTACAGTTGTGAAGCAACACATTCTCACAGTTGGTGAGAAGCACAAACACACTGAAATAATCCCAGAACTACTATAATACTGAAAACAAGTAAGTTATTCTTCTGTAACGTCTTTCAATACGTTCTGTATTCAGTAATATACTGATGATAATAAAGGGAGTTTAGTTTAAACTAAAAAGCTAAAGTTTAATTAACCACTGTTGTTGTGGCGACAGTGATCAGATGAGAGTCTGGCAATGGAAACCAGCTGTGTGGAAACAGGGGAAGGCTAATAAGGAAGCGAGAGAGTGAACAAGCTGTGGGCTCATGTCTGATTTGATCAAATTAGTCCTGACATCTTCTGATGCCCATCTGTCACATAGCACACTATGCTGTCCAGGCTCAAACCGATCCAGATCAGGAAAACCCAAGCAAGCCTATAACGGATGCAAGATTGTGTATTTAAAAAAAAAAAAACAGCATAACATTCTTACTGGTAGTGAAACAGTGGCGGCAGGCGTAGCCCTTCAGCTCCTGCTCACTGTCTTCACTGTCGAAGTCATCTTCACTGGCTGAGCTGAGGTCCACTGTAAAAGAGAAACATTTCACATGCATTACTCTAACAGCAGAGAGTCAAGTCATGCCTCCCTGGTCGTCTCTGATGGGGTCAAATATACATACAAAACTCGCTGGAGGGGGGGCGAGAGGGGGTGTTGACAGGAGTTGAAGCAGTTCGCGTCTTGATGCGGCGGAAGACGGGCTGACGCCGATGTCTGCGGTGGGCTCTGCAGCTGGCTGCCTCTGGGGTCTTTTTCCAATAGTAGTAGAAGGTGATTAGCTCTCCCTAAAATAAGAACACACAACAAATGGGGTTATAAAATGTGTTGGTGACGAGCTGCAGGCATCACGTGACTTTAAAGAGAACTGACTGGATTAAAGGCTCCATTAGTTAAAGTTTTAAAAAAGCAAAACAGTTGCTGTGAAATAGCTGCAGTTGGGTTGAAAAAACTGAGCATAAAAATAAAAACACATTAGCAGTCAGCACGATATTTCACAGTGAAAGGCCATCAAGTGGGTCAATCCATGCCAGGATTTGTAGGTGGCCCAGCATGTTTGCGCTGTGGCCCTGTCTGTCCCAGGATTAGGCAAGGAGGCTGCTGAATGCAGGGATATTAGGATCAGTGCATTGGTGGCTGACTGGGTGGCAGGAGCTTGAATGGGAACAAAAGAACATGTCAGGCAGAGCTTTGGTGCTACAAATAGGGAGTGAAATGGCTCCTCGCCTCTTCACTGGAAGAGTCAATTGAACTTTAATCAAACATTCGGAGGGGTGCGCTTGCCAGTGAGCGAGGTGGATAAATCCAGTGTACAAAAGGCCGCCAGGAAATCAATAGCCAACTGAAACATTAACACATGCAATCACGGATCAGAAAGCACTTTGCTGTGACGGCCTGTGCATATTAACTGCTACTTGCTGGACATGCTCATTATACAACACGTGAAAATTGGCAGAAAGAATCGGGGACAATTATGAGGCTTTGACTTTCCTCCATTACTATAAACTCATTACATCCTGGGAGTCCATCACTAGCTTTAAAACCAATCCCTCAAGGTGTGGTTCGACTGCTGGGTGTGCAGTAAGTCACCTGTAATCTTTAAAGCCCAAAGGGTAACCATCCACTGTCTGAGGTCTGTTAAACTGCTGTTCAACAAAGCTCCCAGGCTTTAATGGCTATCGATTGTTTTCCTTCTGCGCTTCAGCCGAAAAGCTTGACATAAATTAGTGAGTGCATTGCTCTCTGAAATGCATTAACATCTTCAGAATACACCAACACAAACAATAGCAGGAAGAGATTTGATTAAATGCCGGACAGTTATAAAAGCCTATAAAATAAAGCCACCAAGTTCAAAGCATAATCAGCTGGTATACACAGAAACAAAACTAACTGCAGCTTTAATTTCTTATCTCACTAAACTATATAAAGCATTTCCTTTCATGTTTGCTGTGAGGGGACCCAGTTCAGGAACTGGCCAGTGGTTGTTCCTTTATCACCAAGTCCTGTAAGTGTCTGACATTAAGAAACAAGTTTTTTTAATTGCTGCTTTGATTGGCAGAAAATGCTCAACTCAGTGGACTTAGGCCAAGTTAATAAGATCTCCCTTCATGTGGCTCTTAGGGGAAACTCATATCTACCACTGCCTGTAGGACTCCATCTTATCAGGCAAAGCAGTGCTGGGAACATTTACTGAGGGTGTTGAGATTAGAAAAAACCCTTCTCACTTTTCAGAGTAAATTAAGGTGCTGTGCTGTGTTATGATAAAGCTATTGCTCTAACATTAAGCTAAAGCTTGTGCTAGGTCTTTCAGACCTCAAGACTTTTGCAGATGTGCCCATCTGGAGTAGTAGTTAACATGCTAGAGCTCAGAGATGACAAATCAGTAAATACAAAGACCACTTTGATAAAAAGGGAGATTCATTATTATCAATACAATATTATTAAACTAAAAACAATACTGCTTGACCAAGCTTACAGCATTAATGATTTGTACATTTATTTTAGGCAGTAACGGAACAAAACCTCTGTTCTTGTGAAACAGCTCTTTTCCTGTGCGCCTCCCTCTTCAGCCTGGCCAGTTGGGAAGGCAGGACGCAGGTGCTAACTGAGCGAAGGCAGGCGTCCTGATGTGAAATCTAATTGAAATGTGCAGATCAAAAGTGTCGAGTGGTGCCGAGCGCTGGCTTTGCTCTGTGCTTAATGACTGTTCTCAGCAGTGCCTCTCTGCCTCTTCGCTGCAGGCTGACAACTACACGGTCTCAACAACAGCTTGGCAGGCACCGCGAAAGGTCACCCTGCCTCTCCATCACTTACACCGTGTCAAGTACTATTACATTAGGCCGGGTCTAATGAAAACATTAACTTGGGCTTTTGAATGGGAATTAACAGGTGCACTGATGAGCTGGTTCAGCCGCATGTAATGGACATAAGAAAACAAAAGGTACATTTCCAATAAAGTGTTTAGCAAAGCCTGAATACTTTATAAAAACAAAACCATTTATTTTCAGTTCATAAATTCTCATTCAGAAAATAGTCATGTTGGCAGAAGAAATACGATGTCTGTGAGACATTACAGAACTGACTGCGGGGAGTTATATACGATATCCACGAGTGAAGCGAAGTGGAAGATGAACGTTACATTCCTGTGGCTGACGGAGGCTTTGTGCTGTAAATTAGTGTCAAAGGGAGATTGACAGATTACCTCTCTGAGCCTGCCTGCATGTCAAATTTTGTTCCTCTGAAGCAGCATACGTTCAGTCTCTCACTAACTGTGCCTTCCTCTACCAAAGTCACTTTGTCATGCTGCCTATATGCCCACAGCGACACTAACTTCCATTACCTTCTGTTTGTACTGTGTACTACTGAGGATTCCAGGTAGCATAGCCTTTTCCTCACAAGCTCAAGACAACAAGTCTGAAACAATTCCACAAACCTGCATCTATAATAGTTCACTGGTATTCAGTTAAAATTCATGGAAATACTTGAAATGGGAATCTAGATTGGCTCTGGCCTGCGCGCCATAATTTTCCCTGGTCCACTAAATCACTGCAGAGCAGTACAGAATGTGCTGCCGCTCCACAGAACAGGAGATAGTGACAACATAAGCTCGGTATTATAAGACCTTTTAGACTGCTTCCATCTGCAGGAGCTTTCTGGCCGGTGGATTATCCGACAAGGAAAGGGTTTAAACTTGCTATCACAACACTCAGAGCTTCCATTCCAGCTACTGCCACTTAAAATGGTCGTCTACAACTACTACAAGTATTTATGTGCAAAATGGATCAACATTCAAGCATGACTGCCAATAGTTTCATTCATCACGCAAGTCATGTTACTGGTCAAATTGCTTTCCCTGTCATAAATAACAGTGTGGATTGTTTTATGCACATCGTTGACGTAGGTTAATAGTGGCTTGTATGAGGACTACCATTAATGTTGACATTACGTCTTACCTCGCTATTTTCTCTTTATAAATTATAATAAAAGCTAATCTTAAAAAATAAAAGTTGAATCTGTAATATTTGTCCTACGAGGACAGATTGAGAATGGGTTTTTGGTCGCTGTGGTACAATCACAGTAATGCTATAGTTAATAGATAACTAACTAACTCTAACTAACCAACACTTGCATCTGCATTTGTCCTTTAAAGGAGCAAACATACATGCTTCAATTATGATGAATGTCAATGAAAGAGGTGTAAAGTTAAGAAATTAACCCTTCTGAAAACTGTATTTTACTAGAGTATAATATTAAAAACAATCTCATGTGATCACACTGTTGCAGTTTATTCCCACCTTAACAATTTGGACATAATAACTTTAATCATGCAACCCCTGTAGGCTACAGTAAAACTGGTGGAGTGCACGCTGAGTGGGAGTCCGGGATCCTCCACTGAGCTCGGTGGTCCTGTTTGCACGGGCTGGGCTGAGGGCGAGGGCTAAACTCATGTATTTACACCCTCATCCCCTCTCAGGCCCAGGCCTGAACAGATGGTTTCTGTTTTTCCTGGCAGATTTGTGACAGAGCCACAAAAGGCCCCTGCTTTGACATGAAGCCAAACGGTTAAGGCTGTTACTGGCAAGAGAAGGGAAAGGAGGAGAGAACAGCGAAGAAGTGAGGAGGGGGAGGGAGGGCCCAAGAGTGGAGGAGAGCCGAGACGGAGGAATAAAGAGCCAGCAGAGGATAACAATGAACAATCACTGAATCCAACCACAAGCGTTCCTAAAAATCTCTCGACAAATAAGTCTCAGCTAAAAACGTACGGCTGTTTAACCACATGTGGGTGAGGAGCTGCAAGCACAGAAAGCATGTGATTTCTGCATTCTGGTGGCTGATAGTGAGTTGTGTAAACATCCATTAGTGAAGCATGAACCTCTGCTCCTCCTGCTTCCTCCGCAGTGTGTAGCCATAAGAGAGAGGATCACTTCCTGATTCATTTCAGTGAGGTGAAAGGGGGATGTGTTTCTCTGAGCTAAATCAAACCAGGGCTTAATTATGTATGTGCTTGACCCTTTGACATGGCATTCGTCATCGCCCATGACAGCTTGTACAGTCTATCGCTTCAGTGAGTGGTGCTTGACTTTTCTATCATCCTCGTGCTGACTGTAACTGCAGGGGGTTAACTCTGTGAACTCTTTAGTGGTTAAGCGGGTCATGAGTGTATATGTGATGTCTAGGGGATAATTTATCATGTTCTGAAGTGAAAAAATTTAGTAAGTAAACAGGATTCTTATTAAAGCATGTAACCATTGACCGATACAGATGAAATATAATTATGCTTTAAATCTTTTCATGTACTTGTAGATAACAAGTGAGCTTGATGATCGATGAACACTTTTCAATTTGCAAAAAGGAATTCCTGAAAAATTAACATTATCAAAACTGTTATGACAAGGTTCTATAGTGTATTGATAATTTGACCAAGATTAAGACTCAACTTAACTTAATTTTAAATTCATCTTTTGCTCCTATGTGTAGAACCCGAATGAATATAGGTTTGTGAGCTAAAATGTAGAGGTCAATTATTCAGTGTATCACCAACATGTATGTAGTAGACTCAAAACTAGACCTATAGCACAACAACGCCCCAAGGTTTGTAGACAGATGACGGCGGCTGAATAGTGAAAGGACCTTGGCTGGAGGAGAGCGCATGTGAAAGGCAGTTAAATAGACAACCATTCCCTGCTGCGTGCAGTCTTTCTGTTGCAGAATAACTGAATAAGCTCTGCTTTTACAGGTCAGGGATGCGCATGGTGAAGAATCAGCACTCGTGTTTTTCCTGCTGTAAGCGGTTTTGCCAGTGAAAGCAGATTGGATGGTAACAGTGCCTTTTTGCTAGAGGGTCGATCCTGCATGTTCTGCTGATAAGCTAGTCCCCAAAACCACAACGTGAAGCCTACCAAAGAACTCAATTACACAGGGAGCTCAGGCTCTCTGGGCTCCATCTATTAGGCTGAAAAAAGATTTTGCCTACACTCAGACGCGCTAAATTGCCTGTGGTCTGCTAAAAGAACATCAATACATGCTGGTTGAGCTTCCATCAGCCAGCAGCGATTTTGCTGCCTAAACAAGTTACATCATTTACTAAACACGGAAGCTGTTCTGTCACACCACCAACAGCTGCTGCCAACTGGACCAGGCCCCTGTAGTTTGTAGCTGGTTTAATTAGTGTTTGAACCGAAGTATTTATAATCACACTCATCCCCAAGGTTCTGCTGCTGAGCTCAGGACGTGGCAATGAATTCAATCTGACGTTTGTACAGATTGTACTGGGGCAAACATCTGCTGTGAGGTTGTGTCGAGAACGCAGTTCTCCTGTTGGCCATCCTGTAAATGACAAGTCCAGGGGGAGGAGAGGAAGATGCTGCAAGAAGCACGTCACCTGTCCTCAGTGCTGACACAAACAAAGCAGCGTTTGAACAACCAGACATACAGCTCCTACATCCTGAACACTACAGACAGGCTCTGCAATCAAACGCAGATCATGAAGGGCAAGTTGTCACCAAAAACTGCAGTAATACTGTAAACTACAGTAACCTACTGTAGCTCAGCTGTTTTCAAATGGTTTTGTTCGACTTGTGAAGTTAACATGAACCAAACAAACACAGTGACTTTTCTAAAATACTGCTAATAAATGTATGTCTGTGCGTGGATTGCAACTTTACATAGCTATACTTCATTAAATGAAATAAAAGATTTGATGTTATCACTTCCACTGATTGTACATCAATCGCTAACACAGAACTGGACAACTCTGCTGCTACTACACGGTCAGTTCATGGACTGTAGTATTTAGTGATCTCCAGCAGGACATTCTTAAGGGAATAAACAACAGGATGCTATAAAAGAGCCTTGAGGGAGAAACTTAACTGACATACACACAAGATTTCATTCTCTGCTTATAATTTAATCTTTTTGTTTGCTTCAATAAGTTAATTATATTACGTTTCCGTTCCATTTTGACTATTTTCACTAACTATATATACTTAGACATATCTGTGACTATAAATTAAATACATTACTTGTGTTTCCATGCACTTTATTACCTTACGCAGCTTACAAAGACACAAGTTGTACTGAATACAATTTTAAGCATGAGTTGATTCTGCAGTAATGTTTTTACTCAGTGATACATGTTTTACTTTGTGACTTTAGTCACCAGTTTTCTTTTCACTGTGCTGAACACTCAAATCCAAACAGCCAATTCCAAAGTATGTGCATTTGTTTTTATTTCCATTTTTAACCTTAACATGTAATGGACAAGCTAATTGTGGCACCTTTTCCCACCAATTTTACACTCTGGACTCAGACCTGTACCTACAATTTGTTTACAGTTTCATCTTTTTTTCAACTTTCAATTTCCATGTTCAGCTACAATGCAAACAGAGCTGTAGCTAATACAAATCAGTTCAGTAAATACTGTGAAATGGAAACCCTTCCAGTGAAAATATCATAAGTAGAGGCATGTGTGATCTGATATTTCAGCATATTTGGTTGTTTAAACAATAGAAGCAGCGAGATCATATTCCATGACGTCCTTTCGGGAGTAAAGGAAATGGTGGCAGCAAAGCCAGTTGCAGACGGTCAGGTGACACACCCACTTCCCTCTGGTCTTTTTGTGACTTTATATAAAGCATTCCTGAGTGCTAGTCAGGCCCTGTTGTGTTTACACAGCGCTGGGTGCTTGCCCTTGGCACTGGCTCTTTGAGCCATGCAGGCGCTTCAGGGGCAGTGCAGCTAATAGGAGCTAGCAGGAGGAGCTGTTAGGGGCAGACACGCTGTACCGGACCTCTAGATATGAGCTAAAGGGCTTTATGTCCTGCACTTCAGATCAGACACCGCAGTCGACGTAGGACTTAGGATAGGAAGACCCACATTTCTGGAATATGCAGCTTTTTCTTAGACTGCCATGAAAGTGTAGTGCTAAAAATATGTCTGTGACTGGAGATAATGTGAAAATCTTTGCCGTGTTCCCCAGACCTAACATATCCTGAGATATGCTCACGTTCCAGAGATAGGATTTGGGAATGAACAGATAGAAATAAATTGAGCCTTCCTCGGGGTATTGACTGGCACTCGCTCAGATCACTCTTACAACACAAAAGCAAGTTCAATCATAAGCAAAGGTTTCTTCCCCTCACGGTGCGACAGTCCAGCTTTTCTCAGCGTCTATATTGAGCTAACACCCCACCTTAGCCCTTCTACTTCTGTTTCTGCTACCCTCCCCTTGCTCTCTGTCATTTTCTTCTCTTTTCATATGTTTAAAGGGCAGTTTATTTTCCATTTGCAGGGGAAAAATTAATCTTTCCGTGCTCCGTGGTGGTGGCAGGCCTAGATCCTGGAGGAGGTCTATTACCTTTCCTGCCAAGTAGACTCCCCCTCCAGGTTAAACTGCATTAATACCTCCTTTATAGCCAATCAACTGGACTAGTCGTAGATTTCAAAAGCAGTAAAAATAATTGAAGAAGCCTCTGTGAAGGACCCCTCGCTCTTATTCAAGTGGTTTAAATTGGTTTTAAGGAATAAAAAATGTTTCACAAAGTAGGCGACACTAAAGAGTTGAATAAAATATTACAGGATATGTAGAGATATTTGAGAAACCCTGTGCTGACATACGGTGAACCCACAGCGGAGAAAGAAGCAAAGCAGAAAGACGTCTGGCAAGCACATTAGATTTTCTAACATGTCTGTGTTGGTGTTACTGTTTACCGGCACACTAGCAGCAGAAATACCCTAAAAAAATGGCAAACTCTGCACTGTTGCATTAATCAACATGCACATACAAAAAATTTATACAGACCAGAGTCGTGGAGGATTTGGAAACAGCACGTTCACCACGTTTCTTTTACTGAATATAGTAAAAGCTCTCAACGAGTCTGACTTGTCCCGTTATCAAAAGAAGGATTATAGTAAAATGCTCAAAGTTGCCTCTTGTTAATCATTGTTTGGCATGGATTTGACCCATTTGTACCCTGAAACAGGTCAAACACTGATGATTAAAACATTGACGTGTGCGCACAGTCACACTCACACACACAGAGGAGGGAAACTCTGACAAGAGGAACGTCCCTTGTGCTTGTACATAAATAACACAATTTAAAGAGTTGCTTAAAGTTTGACAAAATTATTTTGTCTCCTTCAATCAAGAGCTTGACAAACCAAAGTAATAATGCAACCGCAATCTGTTTTCAAACTGAATGAAAGTTTTTTATATGCAGTGAAGACTTGTTTATATCAGGTATGATAATAAAAAAAGGCTGTGAAACAAACAATAGGCTAACTGTACATTTAATGTAGGTGAATATCTCTTGTATTTATATTGCCAAACAAATCTGACTGGGCCTTTAAAAGAAAGCACTAAGAGCTCAGTCAGTATTGTCATTTTGTTTCAAGCCTCGATGTTTACGGTTAAAAGGCTTGTATTGCAATCTGCTTTTTCATCCTCATCGAAGTCATTATGCTGCACTTTAAAGTTTAATACTCTAAAAGTTGGTGAAATGTTAAAAAACAATCACTCTTTACAGTAGAGTACAATAAAGCAGGCTGCTCTTTAGAGCTGAGATACTATAAACACAGTAGCTCACGTCACATCTGCACAGCTTGTTTACTACTTGCTAACAGAAGGTGCTAATTAATGTTCAGCAAGTCACTTGTTAGGCCTAAGTGGCTGCCTGTAAAGCACATTTAGACTTTTCTGTTCTTCTCCTGTATAACAAGTGTATTTATCCTTCTCTGCGCAGCTTGAATGGATCTGATAAACCGCAGCACAAATGTTTGCAGTCTGCACGTTTTATGAAAAGGCCTCAAATGTAAAAAAAAATCTAAATATCACACTAAAATATTTTACTGCTCTGCTTGTTGTATATTTACTAGAAAACCGCACACATCCTACTTGAGATTCTGTTTCAGCTCCAGTAAAACAAAACAAATGACACACAGAAAAAGTTTTACCGTAAAGGGAGATAAAAAAAAAATCATCTTACCGTTTCTTTGTTGGGCAGTAACTCTTTCCGGATCCTGAAAAAGTTTTTTCCAAACTGTCTCAACCCTTTAATGAAGCGCTTCTGCAATTTTGAAGAGAAAAAGAGAGAGAAGAAAAAAAGGGCTCAGTATCTGTGAAGTCAGCTAAACTTTGACCACACAACGTTATTGGCTAACACCAGGAAAAAAAAAAGACAACAATGTTTTAATTTCACTAGTCTGCGGTTGGAGAGGTTTGATGTGTATCTAGGAACCTCTGTAGCCGTTTAAACTCTGAAGCAAACACAGCCATGTCGAGAGAGGAAATGACAAGTAAGACAGAGAGAGACGCTGAGAGTAAGCCCGTCTTTTCATGTGGAGGCAAAATATGGTTGGTTAAATACCATTTAATCTGAAAAGATACACAGCAATCAAAGAAATAAATATGCTTTTAATCTCACAAGTAAAAAGTCAGAGTGAAAACCCAAACTTGATAACGCAAGAAAACACCCCACTTCACATGGTGGACAGTTCTGATTTACGTCTGTACATTTTGAATATTTAAACAGTAGCGAAAACATGTCAAAATGCTAAATCAACAAATATACCCCGACAAGACCGAGACAGAAGAACTGCACCATGGCAGAAATAGCCACTTCCCAAAATACCATTTAATCTGACATGAAAACTGAATGTGAACACGCAACCTCACCTTAATAAGCACAAAAACAACAACAATGAATAAAGACCGTTGACGTGAACAAGCAAAGTATAATTCTTCTCCTTTAGGAGCCACAGACTGCGAGCCATAAAAAGCGGAGGCTGAAAACATTCATGACCAGTGAAGCAGACAACCAACAAATTTACTTTCTTGTTCCAGAGGCGAGTCCTGTTCCTCAGTGATCTCAGCGAACCGTTTCCACCAAGTAACTCCAGCAAAAAGTCCTGAGGGAACCCAGCACAGACCTCTACACACAGCCACAGGTAGAGGAAAAATTAGGGGACAAATCCACAATGTCTCCAACGATACATCGTTTTTAAAATCCTTCTCTTTTTTGCAAGCAAGAAATAGCCTGTCACTCTCTGCTCTTCCACTACAAAGGGGAAGGCTTTACATGTGATCTTTCTGCAAGAGAGCCTCTGGTTTGCAGCAGGCTGCAAAACCCGGAGTGGAGTCTTGGACTTCATCGCTTTGGGCTCAGCACTCATTTCATGCTGTTCTTGATCCTCTAGCACTGCAGAAGCAGGCTTCATGTCTCTTCCCCCACACAGAAAAACCCAAGCCACCGCTTGACATAACAACTACATGAAAGCTGTCGCTTTCCTTTAGAGGAAACAGCAGCAGCCCTTTAAATGCATTCAGGGCTGTGGGTACGGACACGCAGAGGCATAAACTAAACTAGCTGCCAGACTGAGAGGGGAGGCAGGCTGATACAATTTGTGTGGAGAAAGGTCTTGGACATGGAAAAAGGAGACAAGTGAGAAGGAAAACTTGACATGGAGCCCCGGCTGTGTGTCAGGACTTCATTTTCCATGCCATGTATAGTACGTTATGTAACCACAGATTGTTTACATACTCAGGTTCAGGGGAACAAAGGCCAGATTTAAACAGTAACAAAGTAAGACAGCCAGCTGCAGGACACAAGTGTCTTGGAGGAGGAGAAATTACAGGCAAGGAAGAGAAATGTATAAAAACAACACAACATGTATTTATCTCCAGTCTCAATTGCTGGTGGTTTAGTGCATAATTGAAATGTTTAAGATAAAGCAGACTAAACAACATATGAGGCTAAAAGCTAAAAGAGGTGACAGCTGGACTCCGACTGTCATGAGACTGAATTTGCATTAATCAGATGGTGACGGTGTAGTGGTTGATTAGCCAGTAGATGGAGCTGACTCCAATACAAGCGCTCACCCACACGCGAAACCCATATCAAGCCACTTGAGGGGTTAAGCGCTGATTACCATTGGAGTGTCAGTCAACCCTAAAACAGGTGGAAAGCCACTGCAGAGCTCCAGAGGATCAACATTGCAGGACTTGTTTTACAGGTGATGACAAACAGAAATAACCATTAACTATTTACATATCTACTTCAAAAATAAAAAATAAAAAAGACGAGAACATATTTGAGTTCATGTGTTCGAACTCAGAGCGATGGTATTACATCTTTACCCCACGTTGTCAATCTTCTATGACAAAAACCAATTAGACCTGCTCATGCGGTCTGTCTGTCCTAATTATGTCACCTTAATTACGTTCCCCGGCTGTACTATTTACGCAGCATGTCCGTCGCCTCCACAGAGGACCCGTTTGCATGCTCCCTGTCTTCTCTACCCTGTCCTCCACCCTAACATTTTCTTTCTCTCGCTGGCTCCTCCCTCTCTACATGTCGGCTCCAGTTTAAGGCTCCATTTCAGCTGCCTGGGCTCACTGCTCTCCAGCCCAGCTAATAAATCATCCTCCAATCTGCTCCCTGAATCGCTCTGCCCCTGCTCCGATTGCGCCAACCCTCCGTTGCTAGGCAACACAGGGAGAAGGAGGGGCTGAGAGCCAGAGCTAGAGAGAGAGCTAGTGAGCGAGAGGAAGGGGGTGGGGAGCAGGGTGGAAGTGCTACCAAATGGCCATCCGCTGTGCTGAAACAACAGGCTTCTCTCTCCGAGTGTGTTCCAGAGAGCTGGCACTTTTCACCCACCCCAAGTTTCTCCTCACAGCTTAACAGTGCACCATTGTGAGGCTGGAGGGGAGACATAGAAAAAGGAGGCGGAGAACATTAAAAATGATTCAATAGGCTATTGTGGTTTGTGTACGCACTTCCTGCTTGAGAGTTGATTGTTGGGAGTTGTAAAACTGGTTAAGATAATGTGGACATATGCACAAAGATGGTATCATCGTGACAAACAGTGCATAAGCTCACACGCAACATAATTCCTGCTAAATGTCACTCCATGCAAACACTGACGCAAGTCCGTCCAACAGCAAACAAAGCCACTTTCACTCAATCTGGACTCATTATATGTTAAAAGCTGACCTTTCCGAGCCTTTCGAGCTTTGTAAATCCGAGAGGGCTGGAGGCAATCAGTCAGCAAAAACCAGGGGAAAATAATAGTAATGTGTGTCATGAAAGAAAAGCTCATAATAAGACTGACTACGATGTGCAAGGAGGAAATCACAACATGCTTGAGGAAGAGAGGGGGAGGTCACGCTGACAGACATCGGACCTGCCACATCCTTTGTGCACAGACACCATAAGATAGGTTGTCTAGACAGTTTTAGCAAGATTCTAAACCACAGTACACCCCTCAATAACCAGCCCTAAATGTCTACAAACCACATTTTCTGTTCTACTGTTACCTAATTAAACACAAGTTCTGTTTTCCTATTTATCAAATAATAAGCATGAAAACCTTCTGCCAAATCTTGGCAAGTACAGTAACCGTCTCTGTTTCCTTTGGTTTGCACTGACAAAAGGTGACAGGAAATTCCAGCACACACCCATCCTGCCTTCTGTTTAGTTACTAAACAACGCTGAAAAGCTTTGCAGGCATTCTAACATCATGATGATAAAATGTACTGTTGACACTAAACCACTGTAGCACATTTAAACTAGTCTATGAAATGGAGCAGGGGACGCAGAGCAGCGTGTTGCGTTTTATCTACTCGTGTTGTTTCTGGATTGGTGATGCCCGTGTGTCGCAGGTATGTGTTCTACCACTGGGCGGCCTCTGTTCTTTCTATTCCTTCTCCTGTTCATTTGCGCCACAGTGCTGTCGGCGACCTGCTTCAATCATCCATCAACTGAAGACACAGCCGGAGATAAGCTGCGGCACAGTGCAGCTGGCTGAGGAATAGACCTCCCGCCCCACTGCAGTCATAGATCAGACCTTCTGCCTCTGACATGGCGACACACACAACGACACTGCTGCCGTTTCTGATTGTTTATGTGGCACCACCTGTTGGCTGATGCATTATTAGCACCTCAATTTTAGGGACAACAGCAGCTTCATGTGCAGCAAGTCCTCTAAATTCTTCACCAAGATGATGTAATAGCAGCTTTAGCTTTGATACAACACTAAATCTAAATTAATACACTGCAAATTAAAACAGTATGACATTTATTGATTAATTATTATACCATACTGTTATTTATAACAAAAACAAGATGCTGATGCTGCTTGTAAGGCTTTTAGCTGTTGCAGTTCTATCAAACAGGTTTATAACTTTTAACTAAAATCTCAGAATCTGTGTAAATAATTAAACTCATGTATTTGTACTAGCCCTGAAAGTGTCAGTATTGAACACCTACAAGAACTTCACCAAGAAGTTGTAACAGGATTCATCTGAACTGAAAGGAAGCTGATAACCAAATATTCCGCCTTGCAACATTATTACGATTTTGTAATACTGCATCAATACAGGAACATTTCACAAGACAAAGCAACAGTCTGTAAGGTTTTCACTTGAAGTGCTTTCTGCTCCTGCTTTCACTGTTTATTTTTCCTTTCAGACAATTGCAAATCGGCAAAGGGGAAAATATGCCTGTGTGGGTTGTGAGCATTGATTTGGCTTCTGATGGAACACGTACATAAAATAGTGCAGTTAATAGTTAAACTGCCTCTCAGTTAAACTTTAAAAATGTAAAGCACTGTTCCATGATTGTCTGAAATGCCTTCAACTACCTATAACAGATTACATTCTCCCTGTAACTATGCTGTGAACTACATAAAGGTTAGAATGTACGGGCAATGTTTCTGGTGAAACATTTCTGTTTCACAGATGACTCATCTCAAACAAAATTCAGATTTTTTGTGAAATCTAAAGTCTTCATCTTACTGATGGTTTGAGAAGTAAATTTCTTTTTGATTTCTACAAACAAACTCACAATGAATGGTCTTTTGAGGGTTGACTATCACAAATCACTTTGAAGTGAAATCATTTTCTGGCCAGGGGGCAATAAAACTAAACAAACTCTCTGCTTTGCAGCACTGTCGCTTTGTCAGCTGTAATAAAACCGTCTTATGATGGTATATCATTATCATGGTAGCACATTTATCTTTTTATGAACATTTTTCTAGGGTAGGAGAGTTTAGATGAGCTGCATGATCACGATCCAGCTGCTGCCAGAGTGAGCAGAGGTGGGGGAGGAGTGGGTGACAAGTGACCCTACAGACAGACTGATTCTGTCATTTCAGCAGCCCCCGCTGTCACTTTTATTCACATCTCTAAAAGAACTGAGGGGTGGGGTGAAAAAAAAACAGGCAGGAATAATGAAGCTGGTCCTGGAGGGAACGAAACGGAGGAGGATGAGGAGACGAGCTGCAGAATGAAGGGTGATAAATAAATG
This sequence comes from Macropodus opercularis, assembly GCA_030770545.1. Classification (NCBI taxonomy): domain Eukaryota; kingdom Metazoa; phylum Chordata; class Actinopteri; order Anabantiformes; family Osphronemidae; genus Macropodus; species Macropodus opercularis. The sequence goes on from CM061095.1 coordinate 11,630,660, forward strand.
AAGAGCAGCAGGGCTAGTTTCTGAGAGTGCATCAAGGTTGGAGCTACATTTACACCTGTCCCTCAAGGCTGCAGGGCTGAAAAGGTACAACTGGTGATCAGATGGCTGAGAGCTGTGTCCTTGGCTGGACAGAGTGGAGTTGATGCTTCTGCAGGCTCCAGACACTTTAGGGCAAGTGAAGCACAGACGGTTGCTGACCTGCCCCCCACCCGCACACAGAATGCATCAGGCACCAAACTGGGCCGAAATGATGCAGTAAACTTCAGACAGCTCCACCACTTTAGTTACATAACACTGTCTGAAAATACTCTGTTAAGATTTCAATGACTCAGGTACCAGCATTGAACAGCTGATGATACAGGCTGGAGATTTTATTAATGAATATTAAATATCAGTCTCTATTGGCTTAATGTATGTATAATGTGTGTGTGTGTGTGTATATATATATATATATATATATATATATATATATATATATATATATATATATATATATATATATATATATATATATATATATATATATATATATACACACACACACACTATTAGGCTGCAAGAAACTGCACTAAAGAAATGCCAAATTAAGTTAACGGAAATTCTGAAAGTGCCATAAATTACAGGCCTCAATGACACTACTGGAAGGTAACATGCGTAAGGCATTGCTCTAAAGGCTGTACTGTAGTATGTGCTTATGTTAAAAGCTGTTACCACGGGCTGACATGCCATGTGATTTTAAAAACCACATGCAAAGATATGCCAAACCTTAACATCCATTACAGCCAGCTTTTAATATTGTGCATTCATAAGCAGATCTCAGAGGAAGGAGACGCTTCTATCCTAGTGCTCCCACTATGCAATGAAACCTCCCATTCGAGCCCTTTCCTTTGCTCTGATCATCTTCACATAGCAGTTGGGTAACTAGTCCACAAAGACGCTGACTTAATTTGTTGTGATTCACTGTGGTACTGCCGTGGGCTCTGGCTTTATTCAAATGCACCCATCATGTTTAATTACAAGACAAATACACTCATTCACTTCCACTGGATCTGAGCAGTTTGGCTCAAAGGCAAAAAAAGGAAAGTAAAGACCCAGCTTTACAAAATAATATCCGAATGGAAAAAGAATGAATTACTAGGAGGAGCAAAAGCTAACAAGAAATATCTGCGGTGTGGAGCCTTGTATTCTATAGCGAGATCAGCCTGGTGTTATTAAAAAAAAAAGGAGGTATACAAATATGTAGTTCAGTGTGTCATAGCATCAAGGCCAAACCCACAGCTTCAGTCGTTTTGAGACGAAGCTATCCAGCGCTTTCATTCCCCTCCTACCTGTCTATGATTTGATCAGGGAGAAGGGCTGCCATTTTCTGATTCCAGCCCATCAACAGCTGTAGTGAAATTCACATCTCAATTCAAATGGAGGCTCATTTCTCTTTCCAGCCTTTCATACTAAAGATTTATTCTGTGGCTGATAAACAGGATGCAGCTGCTCTCGAGCCTTGGAGGAGCTGGAAACTGACAGGTTTTTACTGATGTCTTGTGAGATGAGGCCAAGAGCCTCGTTTTCACTCTCTCCCAACAGCTCCCTCTAAAGACACAAACCCAGCAAGTATCCACACAAGAAAAACTGAGGAGCATACAAAAACTATGTAATGCATAAAAAAAAAAAAACACCCTGTGTGCGGCAACTAATTAATATACATGACAGTTTTTTTACATTGCCAATTTAAAAGGATAGTTCTCTTACCACTTCGTCCTCAGACCAGCACTTCTCTATCAGTTTAGGTACCGGCTTTTTAACCAGGCGCTGGAGAGCTTTACCTGCATCATAGCTGCTCTCGTGAAGCTGCAGACAGTCACAAAAAACATAAGCATTATTGAAGGCACAGATATATTAGAAACTGTTTTGTTCATAGTAAAACCTGTGAGATAATTAGACGTACAATAGCATGTGTTTGATTTTTTTTTTCATAATTTGGAAGACAACATTTTATTATTATATTAACATTTTATTTTTTTTACAAGGAATCTCACTCCAAGTAAGCGCATCAATGTAAACAAACACTGTGCAATGATCAGGAAACAAGCCTGGAAATAAACAACACAACACAAAGGCAAACGCTGTGCAGCTTTAAATCCTGTGTCAGTTTCAATTGGGTGAATCACACAGTGCTGGAGCTCTTCCTCTGAGAATAAACAAGCATTACTCATCGGAATTGCAAATAGAGAGGATGGTCGAGAGACAATGACCTGCTCGCTACGGTGATTTCCCAGTTTATAGAGTCGGAATATAAATGCCCTGTTTATGATGATTCTAATCTCTTTCTTGTGCTCGATTCCTCAGTATTCATTGCCAATGTGACAGACAAACCTCTCATCACAGCTCATGTATTGAGTCAGGGTTGACTACAGGGGGCTACTCTACAGGCTCAGGGGCCTGATCACTGCCCATAACTGAATAGCGACTGCATAGCTAAATATAACAGTAGAATGCTTGTAAATCAAACACAGTATAAGACAAACGGCTCGTCAGATGAAGCTTAGACTTGTTGCATGTCTCCTTACAGTGTTAAGTGCGTTTAATGTAGTGTCGTCTCGAGAAGCAGCTAAACACCCGTCTTCTGTTGAGCCTCCGTCACACATCCCTGCAAAGGCAGCCATGCTCCTGGAACAAGAGACATCAAATCAAGATTGAAAAGGGGACAAAAAAACAAAACATAAGGGGGCATGTCGAGTTAGAGAGTTTATCTTCTGACTTTATCTTCTACACAGGCTCATTTTTAAACATTTTGTTAAACAGACAGAGACAACACATAAGCAAATGTGTCTACACTGGTTACATGTAATTACGTCTCAAGTACACAGAAAAAAAATGTCTGGCACTGAAACACAAATGACTTTATTCAATTTAAATACAGAAGAGTAGACTTCAACTAAGTGGACTGGTGATTGGAAATTGGTGATTAAAACAATCAACAACAAACTGAAACAAAAAAGAAAATACAGTAAATGGCATGTAAATCATATTTCTCTATGGAATATAGTGAATAAAGTGGTGAGCTATGCTGAAGGGAAAGCAATGGTTTACGTAAATAACAAAAGCTAGTTTGATTTCCATGCTGTTGTTTCATATGCCCCTGCTTGAAGAAATATCTTCAAAAATGTGCTGAGGCTGTGGTGTAATCCACACATAGCCAAAGGCAGCACCATATTTAATAGTGCTAGATATGAAAATAAATAAAATATGATGGATAACAAAGACATACTTCAATTTCTACAACACTGCCCATCACCGTGACAGCTTGTGATTAATTACAATGCAGCCCTTAACTACAACATAGCACAGAAACCTATTAGCACAAATCCATTTCACAGCCACAACATTACAGGGAGAACAGATGAAGAATATCATCCCATGAAACCACACACGGGGTGTAACATTAATGAACAGCATTAAAACAACACTTCTGGGGACAAAAGAAATCAGAAGAGGTGCATTAGCCTGTAAGTTTCTACTTTAAACATCTAAAAACTGATGTGTTTCAGTCCAATTGAATTAAAAGAGTTCTGCCAAAATCAATCTTAAACTTTGTCAGTAGTTTTCTACCAGTTTAGAACTTCAGCATTCAGCATTCTCACGTCTGGGCTCACCTTGCAGCTCTGAGGTACATGAGAAGGTCACAGTCATTGACCCCTGGCATCCAGACCAGCTCTTCATTCTCGGTCACGGCCTGGCCACAAGGAGAGGGGAAAGGCTGCAGCTCTGGGAGCTTGGCCTAATTAGGTCCAGGGAGAAAGAGAGGGGCAGATGGTGTGACACTACAAATAGCATAAGGAAAATATCAGCTTTCAAACCTCTGTCATCAACATTTTGTTGCGTGGCTGAGTGGTGGCAGTGAGGAATGAGAACAAGTTATAGTCATAATACTTTAACGTGTTAACATAACACCTGACTTTCTGTCTTTGTCTCTGCTCTGACTGTTAAACAGGACTGTCTCAAGATGTTCAAGGTTTATTTAAAATTAAATATGTAAGCTGCTATACTTTTCACATTTAGATAGAAATGTTAACAAAAGAGTTGTTTCAAACATAAAAAGCAAATTTACAAAGACCAGTAAAACCTAAAACCAACTTTTGTTGTTGTTGTCCAGTGACTTACTTGGTGACTGGGTCCCACTCGGATTTCCCCTTGTGTGCTGTTAAGTCGCCTGAGAAGAGAAAGAGAAAAAGATTGGAAAAAGATATTCACTTGGTGGGATTTCAGAGCCCGCAGACAGAAATCTGTCAGCATGTTGCCTGTTGAATCAGCTAAACAACTGCACAAAAGTCACAATTGGGTAATAAACGATGGAGCCAAGAAAGGAGGAAAGAAAGAAAATGTGAAAATTCATGACCCAGACAAAATCAAATACAGGTGGATAAGGCCTCTACTCTCTATTGTGGGGGATCTTTAAGGGACCATGAAAAAAGGACATTGTGTTTTATTCTGAAAAGCAAATAAAGATTTCAGAATAATGTAATTCCTGGGTGACTGCTACTGAACAATGAGCTGAGCAGAGCACATTTGCAGGCCTCATATTGTGGATGCAGCAATAAAACCAAATTCCCTAAAAGAAAGAGGAGGTGGGGTGGAGAAGGGGAGGGAGCAAGCTCTGGATACGAAAGGCTAGAGCTGCTGGTACAAATGTTGGTAGCCATAGCAACTGCTATTTAATAATAGTGTTCCGAATCTCCAGCTGCAGTGGATTAAAGAAAATGACAAGATGTTCCTTTTGAAAAGCCTTTTCCTCTGTTGCCTAGGTAACAGCACCGATTTTCATACAGCAGAGTGTGGGGCGGCCCAGAATCTGTCAGCGTGATTTGCACCCAGAGAAGCTCACACTCCATCATATAGACCTGGAGGAAACCTGAGAGGCCACAGCTCTTTGGTGCCTCCACAGTCTTCCAACCACAAAATCCTATGACGTGCACATATTTGAACCAACACCCTGTTCCTGTTCCTTAACAGACCCCCTCCTTCCTCTTCCCAGACAGGAGAGATTGATGAGATGGGGTAATCCATACTGTATTGAACTATGGCTGACAGAAGCACTGGCACAGACAATATCCGCACAGGCCAGAAAATAAATTTTAGCTGCATAAATGACCCCCAGCCTGCCAAAATGTTGACATACATCATTTATTTTATGACAAACATCCTTAGCAGATAACAAATTAAGTATAAAGTAACCACACTTCAAAAGAGCCCAAAGCAACTAAATATGTTACAACATCAACACTTCAGATTACACATTAAATATTTCATAGTGATTTGAGAACATTCAAGCCCATAGGTTTGCTGACGTAGCTATCGCCTACATTAAGGTAATTCTCTTGTTTTGTACACATAATGGCTCACAGCATATACCGATATTCATACTGAGGAGAATGGTCACAACAAAGTGAGCATGTCGACAAAGAAAACTAATAACCACAGCGATTGGTCTGTGTTCCTACTTAAAGAAAGTTCTACAAAGTGCTTCTGACTATGTGCAGTGAGCCAGGTCTGTGGCACATTATGACAAGACGCTGGCAGGAAGACAAATGAGGACCTGTGCACTGGAATAAGAACGGTGCGTCTGAAGACAGCAGTGTTTTACTCAAGCAAATCCTGAGAGCAGATGGTTGACATTCAGATGGAATGCTGCACAGGTCCTGAGAGAGGAGACAGAATAAGGATACTTCGCAGCAGGGAGCTCGCCGCAGTCCATAAGGACTGTAGACCATGCAAAGTAATTACAGATGTGTAAAAATTTGGCCTTTGTTAATAATAAGGTATAACATTTGCTATAGACAAATGTAGTATGCAGTAAAACATATTGTAATTAGGATATTATTAATCAAAAGCAGAGTATATTACTGCAATGTGTTTTATATTTACTTAAAGCCACAATAAACAAATGTAAAACTCGCCATTAGTTCTCAAGCTCCTCTGGTAATTACAAGCTTATTTATTAAACCCAAACAACAACGTGACAGCCCGGTCAACTTTGTGTATGCAATCAAGGATAAGCCCGCCCCCGCCATCAATCTCAGCCAATCACGGCGTGAGGCTGTGGCACACTGACATAATTGTTGCACAACGAAAACAGACCCAAGTTCTCGGCACTGAAGCGGGACTACAAGCAGCATGTGAGTGTCACAGCTGGCAGCAGAGGTGGCAGAGCCGGTGCAGCTCCGTGGCCAGTCCGGCATCGCTCCATGCGCCATGTCATCCCGACTGTAAACAGGAGCAGCAAAATGGAGCCGGGGGTAGCCTCTCCCGGTCTCATTACCACCATGTAGCCACGCTGGGTGCACATTTATCGGCGTAAGACGCGCGGATGCATCGCGAACATTAGACATTTATCCGGACGCGGGTGATAACGTGCTAATAAAGGCGTAATAGAGCGCAGACGCGTAACGGTATGTGATCTGCGCCGACAGCCTGCTCGCTCGGCGGCGCTCGGTTCCCCGGCAGCCGACACAAGGTGCAAGCTCGCCACGGTGCCCCCCGACACAAACACAGCCGCTGAACACAATGACAGCGACGCGGACAGCTTGCAAACATCACACGGCTTGGTCAGACAGCTGGAACGCGACTCAGCACACAAGACGAGCCGACACTCCCGCAGCAGCTAATAACGACAATATGATGGCAGACCTACCTCCGGGGACTGAACAAATCGTCCATTTCTGACATCGAGCCCTACAGTGAGGTGCTGACACTCTATGCACAAGCCCGTTGGAATCAACTCCCCTCTCCCACCTATTTCTAGGTGCTCAAAATGGAGAACCACGCATTCGCTCCGGAGAGGTGTTCACTGAGCTTGTGCTGTGACCTCAGCCTGCACGTACGGCGTCGCGAGCTCGCCTGGCTCCTCTACAGACACTACTGAGCATGTGCTGCGACCTCACACGAGCGCACACACAGAGAGGCAGACAGGATACGGAATTCATCTCTCCTCTGTGTCTGCGCCATAATAAACAAGAGTGAAATTGCAAGGCTGCAGACAGCCCGCTCAGAATACCAAACGAGCAGAGGAGGGAGGGAGCGGAAGACTAAACGGGACCCTAACGCAGGGGGTTCCCTACGGGCAGCCCTCAGCGCCAGGTACAAAGACAGCTGTCACTGCAGCACGTGACGACGAGCCTTCCCTCACTCACGTTCAGTAAGCGGTTCAGGTGCAGCAACCGGCAAACGCTGCTTTTGATTCTAACTTGCAACAATAGGGACCTAATTGAGACACGACATGAAAAAAAAAAACGTATACAAATCCAAATAAAGCTGGAAAATATGTTCTGTGCCATATTTAACACCATAGAATAACAGAGTGCTGATAAGATGCCCAGTCAGCCTGTTCGGGTTCAGTGTTCGCCACCTTAAGGAGCAAAGATCTCCACATCGTTCTTAACGTCTGTGTCTTCTGTGAAAGCCAACTTCTATCTGATAGCAATCGTTTCCTGCCAGACTCCAGCTCTGTCTACAACCACATGCTCTCACAGCAACACATGTAAACTTCCATGGAGCGGATGAGCCGCTTTGTAGTTTGGCTCTTTACTACTGTGTCAGACAGATTAAGGTCCCTGAAGTCAGCTGAACTCTTTCCAAAACTTACATAATCATTTTACAAAATTAACACAAAAACTTTAAATCCATAAGCAGCTTTTAAGCACACCAACACCTGCGCCGTGATTGTCAGTGAATGAGGCTCTCTAATCCTTATTTTAATAGTCCATCACATACACTAAACTCCACTGTTGCTGAACTGATGATCCCAAATTACTGTAATATAACAATTTCAAAGGGATCAATAGCCAGTGATGATCACAACGACCTTTTTCTACATGTCAAAGAAGCAAAAGCACAAATATTTCTATTAAAGATTGCTCTGCAACACCCACTGAATTCAGACCACATTCATTTTATTATTCACACCTCTGCTATTCCCACTGTGACATGTAGAGACGTCTTCTGTAAAAACACTTTCCTAAAACAGCAAAAATACTGTTCATAAGCGTGTTGTAAATTTTCTATTCCACTATTAACTTTAACATATAATAACAGTAATTAAAACTTGACATATATTTGACAAGTATCAACAAACACCCAAACAATTATGACGCCATAGGGGTTTCCTTCGGCTCATTCCCCATAATTATACCACATGAGAACAATTTCTGTGTGCTGACAACAGTGTCAGCCCTAATGCGTTGGCAGCATCATTAAGCAAACTCAAACTGAAGAAAGTGGAAAAACCAAAGTGAAATTAAACTGGAAAAACTAGGTTTACATTCATCTGGTGTCCTACAAAATATTCCATACATTTTAACAGCATTTATCATATTTAGATTGTAAAATGAATCTATTGAAATATGTAACATTGGGTCATATTTGATTAATTGGAACCTTGGATTTACTGAACAACTTTAAAAATACTAACTTAGAACATCTAACATCCAATTACCAACATTCTGTCTTGTGTCGCTGTGTTACATTATACTGTCCAGATACCACAAACTGGCAATTAAACAGTCAATTTAACCTGAGATTTGCATCAATGTGATTAATAGACTGATAGAAATCTGTCAAACAGTCTCATTTGTGAGGGCTGGTTGCTTTTTGGTTTTCTGGAGCACAACATTTTGGATAAAACAGACTCAAAGAACAAATAGACTTTACAATTAAACATAATTAAAAAAAGTGCACTGAATGAGCATTTTTGCACGAAATCTAAGTCTAAGTGACATGACCAAAAGCTCCTCACCTGGTCTCTGGGTTATATCCGAGGATATAGAAAAACGAATCGATGCGGGCTTTGAATTCCCGGGCAGCAAAAATGTCGGAGAAATGGGAAATATTGCATTTCCCCCTGTGAGAGAGAGAGAGAGGACAGGTTTTATTAGACAAAGCAACTGCATGACAAAGTGATATCACAGCAGAAGACGCAGCTCTAATTACAATCTCTTGGGGTGTTCGTGTACTGGAGGCGACAAATGCAGCAGCAGGTATCAAGTGCCTGTCAGTGTCTGTTGACTCGGCTCTGGGATATCTACTAAACTCATAACACCAGCTGAGCATGTCAGAACTGTCTTGTTTGCTGCAGTGGAGGTGTGGGAGACAGACGCCACAGTGATCTGGACAGTACTAAAATTCCTCCCAACATAATTACCCCCCAGTGAGCTGAGAAGGCCAAGGCTCTGACCACATCTTGATACCATTTCCTGTTTTCCAGCAGCCTGGTGTCTGTCTTCATCAAAATAACACACATCACAGGCATATAGGGCTGAGTTGCCCTGCAGAGAAAAAGCATCTTCCTCCCTCTGAAAAGATTAAAAGGCGCTAAAGAGGGCAGTCTTTGGAAAGCTGCAGCATTACAGCATTTGACTGGAATTCCCTCCAGTTTATCTAAAGCCTGGAAAATAAGTCAAATCAAAGGCTGCTTTATGTAAGAGAAGTTGCAACTAATCTGCAGTGAAATCAGTGGTTTGTGGAAAACATGGCTGTGACTGCCCGCTGCTGCGCTGCTCACAGATGGTTTTGGTTAATGAAAAGGGGAAGTGGATGAGAAGGGAAAAATGAATAAAACAGACAGGCAGCGATAGAATAAACACAAAATATATAATTGCAGAGCAAGAAAACAACTAAGGCTGCATGCTTGTCTCCCAACACACAGACTCTCATCGAATCCAGTGGCTCGCGCTCTGAGAGGTGTGTGTATGGACGTTGGTGTAGAGACATTTTAACAAGTGATTTAAGCGATTTAATGTCAGAGGAGGTGTCTTTTTTTATGTCGGTGCACCTTCAGGCATCTGGTCAGTTTCTACAGCACCTTCTCAAAGCATGGAAGCAACATACATATTCTTTACCTATGAACGCTATGGTTCATATAGAGTTAATGAAAAAATAGTAGTAATGTGGTACTATTATCCAATATATCAGAACAAATGCAACACACTGTACCACACAAGTATTTGCAGCCAAGTATCTTACAATAGGAGTGTGATTAAAACACAGATGGCGTTTGTCGCCATTCTGTTTGCGTACATAACAGTATTGGCTGAAGAGTTAATTATTGTTATCACAATAGTGGTGGCAGTATTATTTTCATAAAACAGAGTAATGTGTGTATTGGTCATTTTATTTTAAATAAAATAATTTTATAGTTCTAGAAAGAATTTTCACTCATTTTCAGTTTACAACTGACAAAAACAATGCTAATACAATAATTGTATTAACAGCACAACAGGGGTATTCTGCAATAAAAACAAGAATACAATTATAGTAGACCAACTTTTAATTCTTTAAAGTGTTCTATCTTCTATGACAGCAGAGATTTTAAAGCTGCATATTTGTTTGTGTGTGTTTGTTTACCTGAGAGCAGCAGCATGATAAGTGTCCACATAGTCAGAGATGAAGAGTTCTCGACTCCTGACCACTGGGTCTGTAATAACCAGTTCCCGACCAGAGTCTGGAAGAAGAAAAACACAGTGCACTGAATACAAATATCTACATGACTGTACTCATTCATCTGTAACAAAAAAATGAGAGCGATTTAACAGCTCTGCTATTGGAACCCACTAATAAATTCATGAGCATAGTTCTGTGTAAACCCGAAGTAACAAGCATCACTGTGGAGGTGAATATTAAGCCACATAATTCAATAAAGCCAATAAAGCACAGTCCCCTGAGGAGGGAACATAATGTTCAGTTCTCAAGTGAAATGACCCTTGCGGGGGTTAAGACGCATCAGCAGCACCAAAAATGAGCTGGGACTGACAAATGACCCGTTGGCTGCGTGCTCTGCCCGCTTCGCTTTGGCCTTGTGACATCAATTCTAATAATCCTGAGTCCTGTTTGCAAGGACAGACTGCAGATAGCAGCATGCTGTGTGATACTAAAACAGCTTCTGGATGGAGCAGCACACCTGGCGTTTGGGTGATAACCTTAATGAATAAAACTCTTCTTTTAACACATAGATTACTGTAGAAAATCATAAACGTGTGACACTGTGTTTTGTTGCAACTCTGCCTTTCTCTGACTACATGGCTGTTGTTACAGAGAAGAATACTGAACTCTGAGGAAAGCCCAGCTGTCGAGGGCATGTTCACCAGTAACCACATCCAACTGGGAACAAGATGCTTTCAACAGGTGTGAAGCTAGACCCTGCTGCTTTTTTTTTTTTTAAACAGAATTTTCTTTATTAATCACACACATATTTTCAAGTACATATGACTCAACACAGGTCATGTGTACGTGTTGGAGGGTAAAAAGTCCAGTCACTAATAACGTTGAGAGCATTATGCTCAAGGGCCACATGACACGTGACATTATTAATCCTTGACAGTGCTGCTGTCTGTTCTGAAGAAGTGTTACAGAGGCAACGGCAAAGGCCACAGGATTGGTTCAGCTGCCAGGGACACTGTTGCCTGGTTTCTGTTTGAAATGCAATTCACAGTTTGCTCTTTATGCCCCCAACAGTTTGAAGAGGAGAGGTGTGTGTTTCTGAACAGAAACTGATTGATGTGTTACAAAGCAAGTAAATGGGTTTACTTACTATTTGCGTATGTGTGTGGTGTATGCAGCCTCTGCACTAACGGTTTATACGATTGTGTTTCGGTGCATGAAAAGGTCGTCTCACCGTTCTCATTGTTGCGATCTTGCACCAGGTGCTGATACACAGAGTCGGGCACCTCTGACTGGCGGTAGTACCATTTCACATTCATCAGCAGATGGTCCCGTTTACTCTGCAACACAGAAACACAGCGCAAGTGAGCAGGAGGCAAAAAAAAGAGATTCCACACCAAGATAAACAGACATTTTGTTTGATTACAACGTCACAAACTGGCCTCTTGGCAACCACTGATGCTGTGCAGACGCACTGTTTATGACTCACAGAGGCGGATGCCAAAATGCATGCAGTGAGACAAAGTCAATTAAAATGGGATTGCAGAGCATTTAGAGCCTTAATAAAGCAAACAGTGGGATGGCCGTTGCTGGAGGAAGTTTGAAGAGAGAAGAAGCATGAGGAGGGTGGATGAATGTTCACTCTCTCAATCCTCTGGCTTGTTTTTTCTTCACTTAATGGAAATATAATCACATGAGCAGTTACATGGTTTAACTTATGCACAGGTACAGTATCATCTTACCATGCATTGTCTTTTTACTCTAGGTGATGCCACCTACTGGTCTGTTGATTAAATGCATCTAAAATAAAGGTGTGTGATTCTTCATACAGTCAGCAAGTGGCAGCACTGAGGTGCGAAGAGAGGTTTTCAAGGGCCAGTCAATGAAAAAAACAAAGATGAAAAGGGAAAAAAGGAGGGTGGGAAAAAATGGCAGGAACCGAGACCAGTGCTGAGGGAAGGGATGAATAGGGCAAAATACTGTTTTCATTTCATGTTATAAAATATTTATTGTGCCTTCACATAAGCTCAACTGACTGTCAGACAGTGGTTTGAAAGAACATTAGAGAGACTGCCGCACTGGGTGCTGGACCGCAACACGATCCTATTGGCCCCAGCCATGTTCATTACAGACTCAGCTGCACTGCGTTGCATTGAACTAACCAAGTAAGACACCTGCAAAACCACTGACAGCACCCGTGGACTACAGGATAAATGAGAATATGGAACAAATATTGAAAGGGAAAAACTCCATGGTAATGTAGGACTGTTTCACATCAGCTCTTTCCAGGCTCTTAACTGTATCTGTGTGTATGTGCAGGAACATGAGGTCAGGCTGAAGATATTTAAAGCCTTTACAGTACATTGTTCTGTTATGTCACTGGGGAGGAGGCTGAGCGCACGCAGCCAAGCAAATTATCACCTCCCTAAACCACTCAGCCCACCTCTGGTTTTCCCATTCCCTCCCTCTCCATCTTTGTCATTCCAGTCCACCATTCCGCTATCTCTCCATTTCCTTTCCTTCGTCCCCTTTCCCAACCTTGAGCAAAGGCAAGGGATAAGGGAGTAAGTGAGCCTGAACATGTTAAACAGCAGCTGGCACACAGTCAGTCAGCTGCATTGACTGCTCTGGATGATTGTGCCTATGCATGCAACATCACACAACCACACACACTGTTGCTTGTGTTTCAACAGAGAGCCCTACTAATAGACTGAGATGCCGGCGCACGTAGACAACCTGTGTGTGAAGCAATGTGTGCAATGACATCATGTCCGTCCTGCTCCCTCCTCCAGCAGCTTGAGTAGTTATCTGGAGCTTACACACAATTAATTCCTTAAGGAGACTATAAATGTGGTGCTACCTGTTCATTTTATTTTCTGCCTGTGAAACCATAAAATCAAAGAGAATTCATAGAGCTGCAGCAGAGAGTCTGGTCTAAAGAGAAAAACACAAACAGGCAAAGAGGTGCACACAGGTTTTACATCTTATTCATGAGCCTGTATTATTTTAAACCAACCAAATGAACCAAAGCAGGGAGCAAATGTCACTTCAGCTATCATCACCATCCTCATCGCTGCCGAGTAGCTGCCGCTCTCCAGAGCAGATTGCAGTTTAGAAGCTCACAGCAGCGTTAAGCCCTCTCAAGTAAAAGAGGGAGGGAAATGGAGAGAAAGACAGAAAGTGCAACATATGGAGCACGAAGCGGGAGCAAAGCATAGCTTTCAATTATCACAATTCTATAAACACACGGGCTGAAAAAATGAGTAGATAACGCAAGGAGAAAATGAAGGGGGATGATAGACAGCTCAGACTCGCCACACGAACTACTGGTTGTATTGTCTGGGTTTTGCTAAGCCTGCCACAGAAAATGACAGAGAGAACATATAAGAAGGAACCACAATGCTAAACTGATTAGAGACATTCCACGCTGCTTGTAGCGAGCTGAGCCCCGCACAATGTCAGCCATCTTTGTCTGTCCCGCCAGAGGCTAAACATGGCCCTGCCCTCCCTCCTCCTGGGCCCTAAACCCTGGGAATGCTGCTCACTGCAGAGAGGCCAAAAGACTTACTAACCCACTACTGAGAGAAAGAAATGAAAGGAGGGGGCAAAAAGAAAGGGAGCAGAGCAAAGGAGATAGACAGAGGAAAACGAGTAGAGAGAAAAGGGCTGGATTAAGGTAGGAGGAGCAAGACCTTCTCATTTCCTCAGACTTAAAATTACAACTCTCCCCCTCCTGCTTCCCTCAAACCCCCAGGGTATAAGGCTTCCCCTTTATTCATTGATGAGATATAAATCTGAGAGTCATGCTTTGGGGTTGAATACAATGGTACCTCCCCTCACTCCAGTGGCCGAGCCCGGCCTGTGGTATTCTCAGGAACATTCAAACAGGAGTTGGATTATAGGAGGGCCACTATTTCGCAAGCTCTACATTGGAAAATATAACAGGATTCTGAAAGTATATTCAAGAATAACTGTTAATAAAAAGCCAGTGTATTCATCTCTTGCCAGCCATTGGTGAGTGTGTTAATTCTCCTTCAGACTAGCTAAAGGTAGTTGGCCCCTTGGATCCATAATAGCTGTGCAGCTTTCTTTGTGCTGTTGCATGTGTGTGTGCAGTCAGCTCTGGAGCAGGGGCCCCTGTGTATAACTATAGCACCATAAAGACTGCACAGAAAGACGGAAATGCAAAGGGCACATGTTCTTTTTTCACACGAAAAGGTTTCTAGATGTAAAAAGAACCCGGCTTGTATTTATCTCCTGTGCCACACACTCTACACCCGTGGGATTAGTTCTGTGTTTTTAAGTATGAGTGTGTGAAATCGATACAGTGCTTCTCAATGCAAAACCAAAGCTAACACATGCTAGGACTTGGGACAGTGTCTGGCAAAGTGCACAGACAGCAGCAAGCCCCAGCTTTCGTTCACATCTGTTCTCTGCGGCCTTTACAATATGGCCATTGCCTTGCAGCTACGCTGCTGCGAGAAAATCAAGCGAACAACCTGTAACCCTCAGTAATGCCCTAGTCGTCCTCCTCTCTGCGCTGGAACACTGGAGCTGTGCTTTAAACAAAACCAGACCCTCCCGCACCCACACGACAGGCCCCTGGTGCACCTCGTTAACAGGAAACCTCTGTTTATTTTCCCCGCTTCTCAGACACTCTCTTCTTCCTCCGCTAACCCTGTTAGTGACCCCCCATTTCCAAACTAACTGGTGACATCAGCAGCTGGGATCTCATGACTTTCTTCAGGAGGTGGCAGCCAGAAGTAAGGAAGGAAAGACAGATCTCAATCACAGACAAAGGAGTCAGCGAAAGCTAGGGAGGGAGGAAGGTGGGGGAGGTCAAACAGACAGCAGCAGCAGCTCAGTGTTAGCCAGGAATGTCATGCAGTGCAGCTAGGCTAGCAGTCTGCTGAGCTACCAGCTTAGTTAGCTAGCGCCACAGGGAAGACGAGGCTTGGGAGCTGTTAATAGTGGGACTTTGACAGGTAGAGGCATAGACTGGTACCAGGGGACGAACTGTTGGAGTGTTCACCTCACCTGCTGCAAGGGGAGACTAAGCACAACCAAAGAACAAAAGGCTGGTTGTGGCATTTAGAGGCAGAGAAGGGATCTGGGAGGACTAATCTGCTGCTCCGACATGATAAGATTAGAGAGGGGAGGCAGGCAGGAAGAGCAGGCTGGGTTGATCACACATACACTGGCATAAACACACACAGAGATGATGGCTCTGATTGAAAGGGTTTTCCACTCTGCTTTCTCTCTACCTCATTTTCCTTCCTTCTCTCCCACTCTCTCTGAGACAGAGAGATCTGCCAGCGCACCAGCACTCAATAAGCACTTCCATCTGGACGACAGAACACACACACAAAAACTGTACGTGTGCGTCAACGCACGCTGGCGAGGTACGAGAGATCTGCTGTGCTCACGCAATCTTCGACATCTCAGTGACTGACAAAGGAGGTGGTTAAAAAGAAATGACAGCCTGCTGTGTGAGCAAACACACATACGAGTGAATGCACACACTCTCTCTCTCTCTCTCTCTGTGTCTCTCACACACACACATACAAATAACAGCCTTTCAGGATAAGCACCACTATTCTTCTCCTAACCCCGCAGTAGAGCAGGGCAGGCTGGGACTCTGTGTCAGAGGTAAGAGAAAGCACCTCTAAATCAGGCTGTCAGAGCCAGCAACAGCATGATTCCACTCTGCAATCCTCTGCTCCTTATGGCTGCACAGTGAGCAGGAAGGAAGAATAACCTGCCCGACAAGCTCTCTCCTTTTAGGAATTGACAGTACAGTAATATTAAACAAATGCTGATTATAGGATAATAACAAGAACTGTGCACAGCCGATATCGCTGCGTGGCACCGAGAACAAATGAAGAGTGTGGGAGGCAAAGGGAGCAGAGAGGAAGGGAAGCGAGGAGGAGGGGTGAGTCCCAGCTGTAGTGGCGGTGCTGGCAGGACCTTTGTGCCATGCCTACACAGGGGTGTCTCTCTCTGTCTCTCTTTTACTTGACCTGTTTGGATATTAAATGGGTGCCCTCTGCTTTGAACACACTGGGCCCATCTGTCAGCTCGGCTCCATATTGGATTGGATAAGCATTAGCCGTTTTAAAGTGGGCAGATTTGCTCTTGTTGCTCTTTGTGTGTGTGCGCCTGTGGAAGAAAGTACCCACACACGCCGCAAATTTTAAACCCCATTTCGAGGAATCAAGCAGACCCGTGTAAATCACTCCAAGACAGGCTCACTAGTCATGTCATTAAACAATTTAGTGATATATAGCAACACATCTAAGGGTGTTAACAGGTTCTCCGGTCATCCAGGGTAAAAGAGGAGGAAATTTTGCGAGAGCTGAAGAGAAGGAAAGAAAAAAGGGGAGAGCGATTGAGTCACGCAGAGCTCACAGATGATACTAATTAAGGCTTGAGCGCTGAGGGCCACAATGGGTGGATCACACTGCCAACCTTAGGCACACTTAACACACTGGAGAGTCACAAGCGCCACACATGACTGCCACATCTGAGGTCCGATTCTTCCAACACTTCACTCCATGCTGATAAAAACCAGAAAACCAGTCTGTGTTTCATCTCGCTTTTAAGTGAAAATGTGCAGCGGCGGGACAAAGTCAAATGAAGAAATAAGAAAACTGCACACTGCTGACCACTTGGTCTGTGTTTTAGACAAAGAAGACATGGAAGGTCAAGAACCCTAGCTTTGGCTGTCTTGCTCTATAAAATAGCCAAGTTAAATATTTGTCTTTGCCTTCAACACGCTTGTACTGCACAGTGCTTTTAGCCAAGGAATTTAAGAGAAGTGATGATACGGAGAGCAGCACCGTGAAAGGCAAGAGAGGAAAATGGATGCATTTGCTAATGATGATCATTATCTGCACAACACAGACAAGGAGCACCAGTGACTTGACAACTTGTGTTCTATGATTTAGGGTGAGCACAAATAAACAGGATCTTTCTATTTCTTAAATGGAGAACAGAGTCAGAGCCTAGCAGCACTAGAGGGGTATAGACTAGAATGCAGATTGAAGTGAGACTTCAAACACAGGCTGTGCGAGGACAGATGGAGGCGGTTAGGAGAGCTCATATCTGGGTGTTCAGATCATAATACTGACTTTATTTCCCAAGCTCTCACTCTCAGGCAGACACATACAGTTATATCTTGCCAGAAAACATTGTAATTTCTGAATCACAGCCTTTCATTTAGCTCCTTCTAAGCCATTTCACTTTGATACCTGGCTTCCAGTGTGTGTTAGTGCATTTGCCAGTTTGTGTATATTATACAAATTTATATAAATATATATTTGTGTACGTCTCTGCATATACCATGATGTTCTCTGAAAAGCAGAGACTTGTCTGGTCTCAAGGTAATACCTATGAGTCAGGACTTCAGACACAAACATACACAAAAACAGAGGAATGCTGCCTTTTTTTGCAGGCTTCCTTTGTGTTGGAGAGTGTGGCATGTTTAAACAGTCTGGTATTTGGTTTGGGCTGTTTGCCTGTGATCTATTATGTTAGCTTTGCCTTGTTAGCATAGCCTGGTGAGCTAATGAGACATCTTACCAATACTGACTGGACTACTGCTGTGGAGAAAAAGAGGGGACTGCTCACAGAGAAGGGTGTGCAAAAAGGATATGAATATCAAGCTCTGTGTGTGAGGATTCATTTTGGACGTCTGCCCAGCTGGCTAATCTGCACTCAGTGTGTGTGTGTGTGTGTGTGTGTGTGTGTGTGTGTGTGTGTTCGCCTCTTGAGCAGGGTATGAAATGAAGGAGCTGTGAGGTTGACTGAAGCGAAGACAGGAAATGAGACGGCTTGCTTAAGCCAATACTAATCGATCCCCATAATTCACATCAAACCCATAGAAAAGGCAAATGCATATTAGCTGTTAGACAATTTAACGCTAACATAGCAATAAAGATGTGAACTAATCAGTTCACACAATTTCCTCTAAACTTGAAACTGTAAAATTAAACAAAGCAAGTATAAATACCGGACTTCTAGATTTTCATGTCAACTGTATATTTGAATATAAAAAGTGAACAATAATGATATCCATAACCTTCTTTATCGCCTTTATTTAAAAAAAATGTTTTTCTTTTATTACTCTTTCAATTGTTTTGGAAAAAGTCAAAGGTTTCTTTATTTTCCCATTTAATTTTATTGTCCTTGTCTGTAAGTGTAAGATGCGTTTCCCTCAGGGTGGACAGGTTGTGTGTGTGTGTTTGCGCGCTGTACATGCTTAATAACTCACTAGGGAGCCACAGAGGTGTTCTGTGTTTACAGATGTAAGTCGCTTCAAGGCAGATGAGGTGTGTATCTGTGAGAAGGCTTTGGAGGTCTTCTCTATGCAACAGCAGTCCACCGGAGCATTGTCTATAAGGTGTGTGCGTGTGAGACCTGTACAGCGAAAACAGAAAGCTTCTTTGCCAAGTGCTGCCCTGTAAACCCAGCTCATATAAATATGCAGCTAATCTTTAGGATCCTACAAACATAATCTGAATCTCTTTTCCATGTTAACATAACTTCTGAGTAAGAAAATAAACACACACACGCCCAGGAGGGAAAGGAGTGGCGCTGCACAGTTGGAAAGGCAAGCAATCAGACAATAAGAACACAAGCATGCAAAAACAGATCTGCGTGTGAAACCGGACAGACTGCCTTGAACAGCTCATATGACCATAAGCTTAACCATTTGTGATTGCTTTGTCTTATCTGGCACTGGGGCTCTGAAGATATCCATCTCACTGTCTCGCTGCTCGCTCTCTGCATCTGAAGGTGACCTTGCCTGCCTGTCAGTCTCTGGTGATGACACTGGCCCTATCAGTGATACATCATGTAAGCTATGTATCAGCCAGATGCCACACTAGCTGAGCAGTGGGTGGTCTGTCAGGCACGCCTGCTTTGTACAATATGCAAATAATTACATGCAAATTACCTACCCTTGTGTGTGTGATGTGAATGCAAATACAGTAGGCTATCAGATAAATGTGTTAAAAGATTTGAAGAAGTCACAAGCTTGTGGCTGAATACAGTTACAGCTCATAAAATCAAAAGGCTACTTGTAGAAAGAAACTCTGAAAGCAGGGAAGGAATGTGATTATAACAACGTGCACACTCACACGCAAGCACAGACCAGAATCTCTGAGCAGCCTCCTGCTGTGCTGCAACAAGAGATGTATTGTAGACAGCACAGCTGCAATAACAAGGCTGGCCCAGTGCTACAAGGAGCTGGGCTGCACGGCTCTCAGTCTAGACTGGCAGCAACAGCCGCCATATTGTAATATGATTATGGATGGAGCTTTTGCAGGTGTCAGAGAAACAGTCCATTTAAACACGGTTATTTTTACTCGATAATAAAAAAAACAAAGTCTATGAAACTATCTTACTTGATTCAATCATTACAAAGAATAAACACAATCTGGTTTGGCTTAAAAAGTCCAAAGGAATTTTAAATTGATTGCAAAGGTTGAATTTTTCACACAACAGTGTTATTGAAATAGTTTATTTATTCCTCCTACACAATTAGTTCACCACTAGAGATTTTTCAATAAAAAAAAAAAAAAAAAAAGAGACGTTTTATCGTTATCTTAAATTGCCAAAGGGATGTATGGTGCTGAAACTAGGACAGCTAATAAGGGAAAAATGTAAATAGGGAAAATTATTAGAACTTAAAAACACACTATTAACACTGAGAATAGCTTTCAATCAAATATAAAGATTCTAGTTTTGAAACAATAAATGGTGTAAGAGCAGAATGAAATGTGTAAAAAGGTACAGATGATTGAATTTTGCACAAATAATGGATATCCTGCTGTATTAGCTAAGGAGACAAGTATGCACACACTTCTGTAAAATTCTGTAAGCAATACACATGGTATAAATATTTTTGCATGCCATTACATTCTCCTCAAGAAGAAGGATGAATGGATCAGTGGGTGATGACCATATTGCAAGCATAGCAGAAAAATCTAAACATATTTGCAGAATTGCAAATTAAAAACGCAGCCCGTGTGTCTGTTGTTGACTGCCTAAACTACAACGCAATAAAATACACATGGTTAGGCAAACAACTGTGCACTAATGCAGGACATGAGAGAAAAAAACACTGCAGTTATGATGAGCAAAGTGTGTCAAACACATTCACAATCGTTCACGCACACATATAAACAGAATGCCCACCGAGAGGGAGAGCACGACACAAAGAGGTTGAACAGCACACCAACATCTCTACTCTCTGCAACCCAGGCACATCAAAGCCTTCTCCGCCCATTTATCTGTGTGCCTGTAAATCAAAAGGCATACTTTGAACATGCACACACACACGCTCAGACTGCATTTGCTTTGTGCAGCAACGTCCAGGGCTGGGTAGGTAAAGGATTTTGCTGTAGATGGGGGAATTACTCGCCTCAGCTCACTCCGAGGGAGGAGAGAGGGATGACTGTTTACCCGCAGTGAGTGAAAGTGAAAAAAGAGAGAAGGAGCACATAGAAAGGATTGCAACATCTCAGACCTCTATAAGTAACATTTTGCTTTACTTTCACCTCTCTCTTGCCCTTGATGTCATTACATTACATACATACACTTCAGGCTTTAAATAAGCGGTGTTAGATAAGAGGCCAGGTCAGCGGAATTAGCTGTAACAGAACATTTTGGGCAACATGATATAAAAAACAAGGGGACAGCAGATGAATAAATGCACAAACACATTCAGAAACCCTGGGAGAGGAAAACCGAGGAATGCACCCCCCCAACACGCAAGCAGATGATCTGTGCATCCCAATGTGACCATATGGTTTGGCGGGGACTTCCTACCCACCGCAGAGGAAGTGTCCGTTTACAGTGTACAGTTCAGTTGTCTGCCATCACATCCTGTCTCCCAGCCCTAAACGGCCAAGTGCAGCCTGCTAGGCTCAGCCCAGGCATGGCTTTGAAGTTAAATCAAGCAGAAAGGAGATGCAGTTCACCATACCATGCAATCAGCATCAGCATGAGATCTGCTATGTTGCGAAAGACCTCAAATGACAAAGCACTGGCAGTAAATATGATGAGGCTTCATGTGCTGTAGCTTGTGCTGCTTTGTTGGCAGATTCTCGCTTTTTCCCCCCCTCTATTGTGGAGGTTTGATTGACATCCACCTGTCCTTGGGTTGAGGGTGATTAGGTCTTCCTACAGCTGGCTCTTTGTAACAGACTGGATGCTTGTAATAGATGGTGTGTAGAGAATTATATGAAAGGCTGATGATCAAACGATCCTGCAGACGTTGATGAACAGTCGGTGGAATAAAACAGGGCGGGGTTATTGATGACTCCCTTAAACAGCAGGTAGCATTGCCATGGCAGCTTATACATTATCGCCAGAAGAGTCACACCCCCGTCACGTGTGGACCAATGGGCAGGCAGCTTCCAAGCAAACAAACCCCAGAGGTGTTGGAATGGCTGAGGAGAGAGGAGAATGCTAAATGTGCCACTTCATCTGGTGATTGACACAAAGCCTCTTGTTTACCAGCACCACTGAGATTTACATTTTTTCATTGTTGCCCCTCCCTATCCTCTTCGCTCTCATTTCTGCTCTTCTGTGTCCCCTGCTTCAGTCCCACAATCCTCCCTGTTTGTGACAGCACTCCATGAAGTGGATATTACCCCACCCTGCTGCTAAGATATTGATCAGCTTCCTGCCTCATTCTCCTCCTTTCACACTCTCTCTTCATAGGCCACTGCATTGATTCCACCTCTCATCTGAGCCCACCAGCTAGGAGTGATTACACACCTTGCTCACACACAATGACGCCAGTGCGAGCACACACAATCGGATACATTAGTCTTTGGCAGGGATGTGCAGCCTTTCTTTACTTTTAAGGCTTTAAAGCTCAGTGTCTGCTGCAAAAGCAAGTAAAAACACAGCTTCTTTTCATTCAAGGCAGCCAGCTTAGCATGACATATTACCACTATAAATATCATTATTATAGCACACCAGCAGACTGGCATGAAGCCAGCTGAGCTCCGGTGGTTATTGTCATGCTGGTGGATGGCTGTGGAAAGGCTCGATAGTTGGGGTATGAACACCTTGTGATTCTGCAATGCTCCTTATTTGGGCCTGTAATGTTCCACTTGCCAGCAGAAAAGCAGCAGCTAGCTTAGAAAAAGGTAACGCAGTGAAATGAAACGGCAGAGAGACGTGTCAAAGCTACAAAGACAACACTAAAGGCTCTTTACAGACATTTCACATTAATTAGTTAAATACCAACACCCTTCTGTTTATGACAAAGCAGCTTTGCTAACTATAGCTGGGTGAGTGTGAAAGTTTTAGGAAGGGGGTTCCAAGCTGATGGGCTACCAAAGGCTACTACTTTCCTCTGTGAAACCTTTCTCGGGCAACAGCAGCAATTTAGCAGAGACTCTACAGCAACAGACCAGAGATAACACGTACTATACACACCCTCACTGTATTTAAATGGCATTTCAGCGTGGCAGCAAACAGTTTGCACCTAATTATGGTCAGTTGCTGCCGTGTACGGAGTTAAGTGTGGGTCTCACAGCCATCAACAGTACAGCACTGCTTCTAAATGTGCTCTCAAATGGATAATCTGCACCTTGGCCTTTAGACTTTAGTTTAAAGTCTAGTGGATGCGAAGGTTGAGAAATTGGCTCAGTGTGAACAATGTTAACATGTAAGCACTACCCAGACAAAGACAAAGACAAGGGGAGCGAGCAAGGACGAGTGAGTATGATCAATAGTAGTAATCAATATTCCCCCTCTGTACTTTCATTGTTTGAATTAGTAGTTGTATTGCACTAAAATATAACCTTTCAGACGATATTCTTAAATGTACCCACAAACACCCAAACAGATGCTTCAGAAAAGGTAATGTGTGCTTTGACAAACAATGTTATGTCTTATTATCATTCAAAGTAGGCACATATAATATCCCCCTCCAATGACCCACTGAGGCATCTTTAGAGATGAAGCTCAGGGCCAAAAAGTGCTGCAAGAGACTGTGAGCCATCTGTTAACAGCAAGCTCCATCAGTCCCCTACAGGTGCTGTCACAAGTCTACAGGTAGACGAGTGTAAGCACAAGTTCCACTGCAGTGCACACACTGAAGACATGAGGTGTGCGTTTTGTGTAAAAGTATGTATCTTGGCTTAGCAGGAAGAAGAAGAAGATGACAGGTGACCGCACACACAAAAAGCACACCACATTCAGACGGGCGTCTCAATCACCTCCAACACCCCTCCACTTGCTGATAGAGGGAGCCTCTCACACTCGTCTGCCAAGTCCATTACCCACTCCGTCAGGACTGCACATTAAATCATTCTCTTTCACCTGCAAAGGCGGGTGAGCGTAAAAGAAAGACACGGAGTAAGACTAAAGAGGTTTTTGTCTGTTCTCTCTTGTTGGTGTGATTTGGACAATCCCTTGCAGTGGGCCACCAAAATCAGCCCGCTCCCCACCCCACAAGGCTTTGAGGAAAAAGATTCATCACAAGAACCAGACAGTAGCAGAGAGAGATAAAGGAGTAGACCTGAAGGAGGTAGAGGGTTGCTGCTAGGTATGAAGCCTAGAAAGAGTGATTCACCCTCAAACGGAGAGAACATTATGGCAATCTATAAACGAGCTGTTAAGCTCAGTAGCTCAAGGTTAGGTTGTGATGATGGTACAGAGAAAATCTATAAAATCCTCATACATAAACACACAGCCAACCCATCTACATTTAAATATGTTAAAATGTTCTCATTACATAAATTAGCTTTATAACTAGTAAGAGAAGAAATTAAACCGCACGTCAGATAAAGCTCCCAAACAGACTGCCTTTACAAAAACAGGGGGGTAGAGACACTGTTGGATAAAAAAAACAAAAAATAAAAACCTGGGATTTCACAACTGCACAAAAAGAGAAGCTTAGGGGAGGTCTGTATTTTCTTAATCATTTTATTAAGATAGTGCTTAGGCTAATTTAACAGTAGGTTTAATAACACAGACTTTCCCCCCTCTGTTCTGTACACAAGTGTTAACTGCTTGCTGGAACAAAGGAAGCTCTGTTCACAAACACGGCTCTGTTCACAAACACAACACTGCCAAACTGTTAAGTACATTCCTATAAAGAGAAGAACAAAGAGTGTTTGAGCGTGGCGGGAGCAGAAATGAATACAGCTACTGAGGGGATAGCACAGCTCAGCCCTTTGATGCAAGGAAATGTCTTTACCATCACAGATAGCGTTTGTGCTGTTTCATAGCACATTGTTTGAGAGCGAGGCAGCAGTAAAATCAACTGGCAGTACCATGAAACCTCTGCGTACAGTTTGGGAAAGAATAGTGTTGAATACTAGCTTTAAAACAGTTTTGCTTTTTCATAAGCACAACAAAAGTGTTATGTATGAACGCAAGTCTGAGAAACATAATACAAGTGTCTAATAAATGAAATGTGTGTACAACTGTGGTGAAATGTCTCAAAGCTGCAGCTGGGCTTCCCTTGGTCCATGTGATCCATGGGTGGTGACAGAAGAGCAAAAAAACAATCTAAGCTCACGCATCAAGCACATGCGATTCCAGTCAGATTCGCTGCGGACGGAAACGTGACGCACAAAATGGACAAAACATAAACCTCCTTCTGTGTCTGAGGAGAGACCAGACTAAATTAAAGCAAAATGTAGGAAAACCTGTTTGTCTTGCTCTCCGACTTTTTCGATGCTTTTTAATGTTTGTGTATGCATCATATTTTTGAGCGAGGCTGTGCTCAGCCAATCTGTGGGGATATTGGTGCATTTTACGGTTCAGAGGATTTTACAAAGTCTACTAAAAATCCTCATTTGAGTGCAGAAGCTTGAGTTGTGAGCCCTTCCAATCTTTTACTCGTTGGTTATGGATCAGTTCCAGTTTCTAAATCTTGATGACATGACTGATAGGACTCTTGGTTCTTTGGTTTCTAGGCTTAGAGGAGGTTTTCTTGCTCACATATTAACTGGACTGTGTTGCTCCAGTAAATTGGCATATGAGAGTTCTTAAACAGACTGATATTCCCCTTTCATGATCAAAGCGCGAGCAGATGTGAGTCAGTTGTGTTGCATTAGATTAACAAACATTCAGAGATGGAGGTTAGATAATTCCAGCAGTGAGTCAAGCTGCAGCAGATGTATAGTACAGAATGTCAGAGGGTCTATATGAGATTGCAGTGCTGCTGCAGGGGAACGGCTGGAGACCGCAGCCTGTGGTGATGTTGCTGTTGTTTTAAAGGCTCTCTGAGACAGCGTGCTCTAAGGTACAAAGTGTAGACATTCCTCAGACCTCACAGCAATCCCTGAAATTTCCTCCCCTCATGTCTGCTCCTCTCACCGACCGATGCCCTTGCCCTTCCTTCCTCGATCTTTCCTCCCAGTTTTCTCTCTATAAGCAAGAGTTAATTTGCACCATGTGTTCTTTTAAAAGAAAAAGGGAAAAAAGGGCTCTAGTGGAAGCGTGTGAACCTAATACGACTGTAAATCTCTACTTCCACAGAGGTGCCCCTCTACCCCCCATCCTTTTTTTCTCTCATTCTTTTTTTTATTGGCATGTCACACATTGGACAAGCTGGAAATTACACTGGGCTGAGCTGAGAACCAGTGGTGAAGCATGCCAGATCCCTACTTAAGCTCAGAGAGAGGGGGCAGGAGGAGGAAAGAGAAATGTAAAGTGGGAGAGGACAAGGAGGTGGGGTAAAATTAGTCTTCCATTTTCAGAGCAGAGGCCAATCCAATTAAAGCTTGACCAATCCACACAAATGTGTTTAGTGTCTTGTTACAACACGCAGCACTGGGTGGTCAGCCAAACACTCTAAATACTCACTGAAGCTACCACCAGATATTACCAGAATTGTAGAAAATAATGAAAATTTAAAATAGAGGCACTCTTCAATTATTCCATAGTATCTGGTGTGGATTGTCTAGCATCACTGGGCATAATTCACCATGTAACCACCTATAGCACCGTAGAGTCTCCCATCACCTGGGTGTCTTTGCTACATTTGTTTTTTCACATTCACATTATAGCTGGTGCCAGAGAAGATAGCACAGACCGTTTGCTCTACTGCTTTACAGATAAAATGTAGCGCTCCATGCCGGAGAGCAGTGAATTTGCTTTAGATGATAGTGAAGACATCAGAGGAGACATTTTCACTTATGCTGTGCAGAAAGAAAAGAAGTGTCAGAGGCATCACTGAATATTTCAACGACTTCCCAATGAGGAGTGATATTAGCACTTGGATATATGTGCACAGCACAAATGTCACCTGTCACAGAAAAACAACATGATACACTTGCACGCATCTGTGCTTGAGCGATATCGTCATGACGGTGAAAGTACACCTAACTAATAAACATCAAAAGGGGGAATAGAGGGCTAAAGGCTATTCTGCTGAATAATTTAGTTGTGGTGGGTCAAAAAGATGCCTATTGATTGAGTGAAACACCTTATGAAGATGCTATGGCTGCTGGCCCGTCCCTTTAGGCTGACCAACCCCCACTGTCCGGAGGCTGCACCCTTCGTATCACGGAAAACAAACACAAAACCCCATTTTGATTTCAGGCAGTCTCTATTTCCCTCCCCTCCCGTCTTCTATCCTAGAGAAAGAGATAATCCTATTGGCTGAACAACTAGTTTCCATAGCAGCATTTAGCTAATGCACAGGGAGGGCAGTGAGGGTGAGAGAAAAAAGTGTTATCTGTCCAAAAAAGATGAAAAGAGGGGGATACAAGGGAGAGAATAGACAAGGAGCCGTGGCTTTGCCCACAAGGAGAGCTCAATATAGCCTTCTTCACTCACTGGGTCTGAACCGTGGCGTTATCTCAACCCTTGCCATTTGTATTGGTTTATTTATTTATCACAGCGTTTGTGTGGACAATCAATCTAAGCTGTCTCCCTAAAGAGAGAAAGAGCTCTAGCTATCTGCAAGATGCATGACACCTTCTGATTTAAGAAACACACCAAATAAATGACACCGGAGTAAGATGAGCTCTTCTACCTCAGTAAAATGACCTTACGCTATTACAAAGAACAGTTTTAATAGCTTCACCTCAAAGAAATTTGCACAGAGACAGAGAGGGGAACGGCGGCGGGATTGGTGATGTGCATACCTTATAGAAAAGCATTAATCAAAATGGCCATAACAGGGAAAGTCACCCAATACTGTTAAAGCAGCAGTAAAAAATCCTCTGGTCACAGAATCCAGTCATAGCCAGTCGTGGTGGGATAAAGACTGGAGGCTTTTGTCAAATGAAGGCAGCTAATATAAAGTAAAACTGATTTGATGAAAGTTGGTACACTTCATACATTAACCTGAGCCACCCGACCAGTTAAAAAGTATATTGTCTGCAACAATTTGTGGTCTGTTTTCTTTGTAAACACGTGTAACAATGAATGGCCTTTCAGCTGTTGTGTTGTGGTTCTATTGCTTTAAGGCTGCTTCTCAATGGGGAACATTACAAGCAGAATGCTTCAATCAAACAGCTTGCAGCAGGCTTGGCTGGTCGGCCGTGTCTATAGACGCCTAGATGCCCTTGTCAAGCTGCTTCCTCACAGAGAGCACAGAGAAAAGCAGTCATTTAAGACAGCCCCCCTCTACCACACACACACACACAATTGTGAAAGGCTGCACTTCCACATGTCCATGCCAAAATAGCAGCTCACTTACAGCAACTGAGTGGACCATGGAATGAAAGGAAGAGCTGAGCAGCACTCACACATGCATACATACAAAATTGCCCCTAATGACTGCAGCGCCCCTCTCTCAAGAGACGGCAGCGGCTGCTGCTCCACTCGATAAATATTAACAAGAAGTACAACTGATGGCGGTGCTCACTGATCCATAATTGCATTTCAAAATGTTCGATGGGGGTGGGATGGAGGGTGGTCGCAAAGGGAAAACTGGAAAGATAAAACAGGGATCTCAGCCTTCTGACAAGAGGCAAGTGATTCCCGTCTATTCAACTCCAATCATCATTCTCGTTGGCTTAATACCAATAATAGCCTATTTTGCTGAGGGGAAAAACACTAATGTTTTACTACAGACTGGCATTCTTGCTTTCCTACACTTATGTCTGCCTGCATCACAGGTCACTCTGAATCTACAGCTTTAGATAAAGGGAGGGAAGGCAGAGAACTCTTTTAACCAATGCCATGATCTACATTTTTTTTGAGGGGGGTGGTGTACCTATATATATATATATATATATATATATATATATATATATATATGCAAGACAAGCTATCTGCACGATAATTAGCTAGTAGAGCCTCATTGTTAAGGTAATTCTCAGCACTTTGGATGCCATTAGGGCTGTACTCGGGGACCACAGAGAACCTAATAACAGCATGTTAAGCATGCATATTTATGCACATATATTTGCATCTTTATCAAACATTTTTAATTACAAGCTTTGAATAGGTAACATTTTCAAGGCTGTATGATAAGCACAAGCTAAAATTGTGGTAAAAGATACAACAAATACTTGGTGTACATGTACTAGAGGTGTACACGGGTTGTTTACATGACAACTGGAGAAGGATGCTGCTATTCAACCCAACAAACATGTGTAAGCACACAATGCACATGTTCCGATCTATACAACATGGACACCCCCAACAATAAATATTTATATTTTTATTCTTTAATCCCCACATGTATATCAAAATATTAATGAATAATCCTTCGAAATCTTTATCTCAATGTGATATTCAAAGTACTTTGCTCTTTGTATACTTTTATGTTTCATTTTCAAGCTTACTACTAATTGCGTGTTTTGTATGATTAATTGTGAAGCCTAATCAGTTTAAGAACAAAAATTAGGTTTATATAATTTTAGTAGTACTTGATGTTTCACAAAAAATACATGCGTAAAAGGTTTTAGGTGCAAATCTAACTAACTCTGAAAGAAAAGAATGCTTCTCCAGTTCCTTGTTTTCTCATTCTTTCAGTTTCACTACATGTGTCGTGTCATGTGACTTTAACATACGAACTAGAGGAGGAGTACGTGCACCCACTCAGAGAGTGTACTGGTTTTAGGACAAAGAAAATCCCTCATGCTTTTAAGCTGATCAGTCCTACAGCATATGAGATGGACTCCAGCTACCACAACTGCATTGTACCCTTAATTAAATGTCTATAAGCAGGAAGATCGAGGAGTAGAGATCTGCGTACTTGTAAGAGAAAAGAGAGAGAGAGAGAGAGAAATAGAAAGAGTGTGTGTGGGCGCTGATGTACTGGCTCCTCAATCCCAGAGGGAGAAACGCTGCAATCATTTCATTAGCAAAAGAGGGAGGGAGACAAGGATTGTGTGACAGAGCAGGGAGAGCGATAGAGGAATATCATGAAGGAAGGGAGGGAGAACGAAACACAGTTGACTTGGCCAATACCAACAAATGAGGTTAGATGCAACCAGAGAGGGAGGTGGGGGAGTCAATGAGGTTCGAGCATGTGGACACAATGAGAAGAACACGGGATGGGAGGAGAGTGACAGCAGATAAAGAGGAGCGAGTATGAAGGGGGGTGGACTGTAGAAACAGACACGAGAGTGAGATGGGGAGAGAGAAAGGGCCTGATAGATCAGTGGAGTCAATGGGCAGATGCAACTGTAGACTGCTCAGTGCTGCATAGCTCAGATGGCTTCTCCTCTCACAACAATAGGCAATGCATGAAATGCATGTGTGTGTGCGCATGTGCAGACCAGATAATATGCACAAGCCGCAGGATTACATTTGCATGACCAGAATATAAACATGAGAAACCTATGGCTAGCAGGCTAACTGCACTCCTCTCATCAAATATAGATTGTAAACACGTTCTAAAGGTCATGGCACTAGGTGTAAAGTGAAACTAGCCCCTTCGGGAAAACACAATGGAGAGTTGTTGGCTCTTTTCTAACCTAACTGCTCACTTCACAAAGAGTAAAAAAACATTTTGTAAACCATTTGCATGTGACTATAGTGGCACCTGCTATTTAATCCAATTAAGTTACATTTTATGAAATATTTCTTCTGCAGTGCCATTAGTTTACGGTTTATTGCATCCTACCTTGTAAAATCATTTGGTTCATTGTTTGAACATTGAGAGTGTTTTTTGTAAAGAGTAATAAAAAAATATAAATATAGTCGCTGTAATGTCTGGAGCTCAATGTCTTTGCAGTCCTGACTTCTTTGTATGCTCCACTGGCTTAAATGCCCTCCTACTGGTCACCTCTGTATCTGGGCAGACATTTTAGGAGGAAGGCTGGAGACCAAAATCTATATGGCTGGATCAATACGTCACAGAGGTTGAAATGGGCACCAAAGCTGCTACCTTGAATAAACGGTGTAGAGAAAATGATTTCGGCCTCCTAACCAAAGCTGGAGAACGACGTTTCGGTAGTTAGTGCTCAGAGTGTGTGCGTTTAACATGCAACAAGACTGGTCTCAGAATCATTCTAATGCAGAGAAGACACACGCAGCGAGAGAAAGGCATAAAGAGGCGCGAAGGCGGCTTCAACCCTTGTTCTTCCTTGCATTGGAGAGATTGATGGCTGCATTCAGGATTTCTACACACCACTAATTGGATTCACAGGTCATTAAATAAAATACACGAGTGAGACTGTTTCAGCCTAAAGACAGAGGGAAGACAGAGACACAAAGGAAAAAGAAGACGGGTGCAAGAGGGGCAATATTGATGAGGTTATTTGGTTCAGAACCAATGAAATTTCCTCCCCCTCTGCTGCATCTCCAAAGCTCGGTTCCACCACACGGAGGGGGGTTGATCGATAACTTGCACTGCAAGAAAATGTGAGGCCCGGACACAGAGGCAGGGAGGGATGAGAGGAGAGGAAATAAAAGGAATAAGCTCAGTTCTAATGTGTGATTCACTCACACAATCTCAAGTTGCCTGTTGCTTTTCTTTTCAATATGCAGCGGCAAAAAAGATTACACCGACTATTATGACAAAAAGGAGAAGGAGTGGATAGACATTTTTCCCATGGAACAAGTCTGTGTCCTAGTTTTGAGAGCAGGGTGTTGGGGTAGACTTGAGGTTAGCAAGCTAGATGGTAGTAACATGAGCAATTACAACTTGATTCAGCTATCATCCTAAAAGAGGGTTTTGTGGTGGGCTAGAGTTTCCAGTGCAGCCGGCGTTGCGTCACTGCTTTGTGATATGTGGCAGGGCGACAAAGTGATTTTACTGAAAAATGCTGTACTTGTTTAGAGAGCCAGCAGGGCTTGTTGTTTTAACATAGGAGGACAAGGGTACAGTCTGCTCAAACACATACAGACGTGCAGATGGCTGTTCATTAATTACAGATGGATAGGGGGAGGGAGTAACAGGGACAGGGAGAGAGAGGAAGGAGAAGAGAGTGTCTAGCTAATGGAGCCAGTATTTTCTCTCTCTCCCCGGACAATTACCTCGATCTGGCCCAGACCTATTCTCGCACTTTTAATCAAGGTGCAGGTGTATAGGTTTTTGTGCAGGTGTGTATATTTATATATATGTGCATTCTAAAGTGAGCCTGTCGTCATCAGCACTTGAAGCAGCAATCTGATTTAAGCCCTGCTGCTGTGGGGCCTTGTTGTCCGTTTCTCTGCAAGGCCCGCAGCTCACCTTAAAACCTCTTCTACACACAACAACTGCCTTAACGCACACAAAGTGCCAACACCTAGAGCTGAAATCCACACACATACTATTCCACTAATCTATACTGCGGCGTGTGTGGCCTCTGAGCTGACCTCTCATCACCCTGGGTTGTTGGCAGCCATTACTTCGCCCCCTTGGGCCTCTGTTGCCCCTCACTGAGCCCTGTCGGCTGTGCTCAGGCAACCAATCTCTTGCTGCAGCATGCTTACACGTTCCTTCACTTGCCAGCACAAACTGCTCGATTTCAAATCCCAGTAATCTTTTCATTAAACTGCAGTCACATCACCAGAAATCTGCACCTTAAATGTGTTCCACACTCCATTTATGGAAGCTGGAAAATCAGCAAAGGACCAATTAAAAACAGTCTCTTTTAGTTGCATAACTGATTTCAGGCTTCACATGTGGTGACCTTTTACCAGCACATTTACTCAGCCAATAGAAACAGTGCGGCTGTTTTGGCACAGTGAGAAAATCTCACCATTGTTAGTGGCAGGGTAAAAACACCCAGACTGATATTGGAGCACTTCAAAGATATATATGCCTGGATTACTAGAAAAAAGATGATGTGTGCAAGGTAGCTGTGAGACATTCATGTTTTCTCATGCTATGGAGCAGGAAACAGTGTATTGAAATAACTGCAAACCCTTAATCGTAAACTACATTGTTTTTCCATCAGGTTGACCAAAGATAATGATGTGTTGGGTGAACTCAAATAAGACTTCCCCTTTAGCAAGCACTGAGAACACAGTGTGAGAAACTATATATTTGTGCCTGTGATACATTTTAGGTGTTAAACAAGCACCAGCTCACTAAGATGAACAAGCCTTTTTAAGCAGCAAATTAAAAACTAATTTCTATCTTTATACAGCAAAAGAGGTAATTTGACCACATTAGGTAGTAGAAAAATCAATTGAAAAGTGGTGGAGGGCTCCTTTATTAAATCAATTAAGTGATCCGACAAACATCTTTATTTCCATTACAAGCATAATTACACTGCCAGTGGATCACAAAGGTGGTTAAAACTCGGACCTGATTCCTACCATGACTCGTATTAAAATTTGTATTTTTTTATTCAGTTCTTCCAAGGTGTGACAGAAAACGTCCTGTATTGTCCACTTATAGTGATTTCCTCTGGGATCAATTCTCACAACAGACACAATGGCTTGTTTTCCGGTATGGGAAATGTGATGGGTGGGTGGGTTTGGTGTTCAATCTGAGGTCAGTGTGAGGGCATGAGGACATAAAACAGCTCAGGAAGGAAAAATGTACTCACCAGCTTGAAGTCCTGAATGCTGCAAATGAAGTAGGGAGTGTTGGGCCGCCGGCTCTCAATGTACACACAATCTGCAAGTGGAAGAGGACGAAAAAAAATGTGTGTCTGAAAGAAGATATTCACACTTCCCAAAGCTTTCATGTTTATATGCAGGCACAATTAGTACGATACGTTTTGTGCAGTTACCTCTGCTGAAAAAACATTTTTCTCCTTGAGTCAAATTCAATTGGAATGCGAGTAATAGGATTAAGGACTTTTGGAGAGCTACAAGGTTGCTTTCCAAAGCAAACATTACGCCCAAAGGGAATTATGTTATTGTTCCACTCCATTTATACACCAGTGAGCAATACTACCTTTAGCCCCATCTCGCCCCCAAATCATTCCTGTAACCGGACCATCAGCATCGCTCTTTCATTGTCCAGTTAGCACTGGATTAGCTTAGTAGTGAGTGTCTGCTCACTGTTGTTTTAAAATGTTGTGCAATTATATTCACTATAACCAGTATTTGTGTGTGTGTGATGAGATGGCATTGACCAACTGCTGTTAAATTAAATGTGACTAGCGGTATGGCCAGGTCGTCAACCCTCCTCTCCTGAACGATAACATTCACGCTGCAAATACAGAAAGTGCACGGCCACTTCTGCTGAGCTGGAAGGGGAGGTGAGAGCACGGCTAATGGTTACCGCTAAGGCTTTTCAGAAACAGCCAAGGGTTGGAATTAGTAGAAAAAAGGGATATCTGAATTCACAACAGTCAAATTTGCATAATAGTCTTTTATTCACCTTTGGCTCTTAGCTAGAACAAAAAATGAAGTGTGTGCGCAAACTAAACAATATATTTATATTGTGATTTCAGTATTAACGTATAAAAACAATTTTTGCTTGTTCAATAAGAAAACTAAAAAGCTACTGACAGTTAATTGATTGAAAGACAGATAACACGCTACAAACAGACCTTCCATTAAGAGGAAAGTGATCTAACAAGCGGTTTGATTGCTCCCAGGACTGGTTTTGCCTTCCATTTAGAGCAGTGATGCGTAGCGTTCTTAAGGCACAAGGCCTTGAGAACGAGAAGCTCCTCTGTTCCAGCATCTTGCAGTTTAAGGTGTGCTCTCACAACTGGGTGTGTTGGATCTTAAGCAGAGCACATTTTTGCTTCACAGTGTCATCTGTTATTTGTTTGTGTCAACACAGTTATTGATTTGAATGTGGTTTATCTCACTGCTTGCAGAGGAAAAGAGGGATGGAAAAGATATTAAATGGCTCTGACACCCAAGACACCGTTTGTAGAGGGATTGGTGTGTACAAGTGCGCCTGTGACATTATAGCCTTTGTTTTTTGAGTCTCAGTGTGTGTGTGTGTGTGAGATTTGTGCATGCATGTGTGTAACCCCAGGGTGGGCTTGTTATCGGCTGTGGGCTGAATGAGCTGTTCTAAGAGAGGGGGGAGGTTTATCGCCCTTGCTGGGTCTGAGTGACGCGTTATATCTCTCTCTCACTATTGCCCTCTTTTCACGTTATCCCCTCTCCCTCCATTTCTCCCTCCTCTACACCATCCCTGGAAGTCATTTACAAGATAACATGAATGAAAATATCCATCAGTGCTATTGTGTGATCTGTGAGCGACACAGTGTGTGTACCGAGAGAGACGGAGAGAAGTGACTAGAGGGAGGGAGGGAGTGGGGGAGGGCAGAGAACAAAAGAGACTAATCTGAATGAGATGACATGTTTCGGAGGAGTCAAATCAGGGGAATTAGGGTTTAGTGTCCCTTCACCTCGTCGGCACATTCGTTTAGAGAGGCCAGATCTCCATGTCTACAGCCCAGAGCACATCAACAGGCATAAAGAACAGACAGGGCGAGCGAAAAGGATAGGTGGTGGAAAAAAAAGAGAAACCAGATCCAGCTTAATCATTCACAGACAGCAAGCGAGTCTATTCTTCGAATGTCAAAAGCACATTTTGAATTCATCTTCGGCACTAAAAGTCTACAACCTCAAGGGCATTTCTCTGAAAGTGACTATAACGCGAATCTCACCGAATGTAAAAGTTAAAACCAAGTTCAGAGTCTTCCATTTGAACCAAAAGGAGGTAACGGAGCTGGGGGGGGTGAGTGGGATGGCCACGCGGTTCTTACAGGGTCTGCCTGACTTGTTAAACATTCCTGCCATTTTGTGCATTTGGAAGTGGGTCTCCTTGCTCAAGTGGAGAAGTGGAAAGGGGAGGGACAAGGGGTTTAGCTGTGGTGGGGGTCTACGTGGGGGGATGGGCAGTGTTTTCAGCATTGAAGTGTGTGCTGGCTGGATGAATGTAGCCCTCGCTGTAGGAGGGAGAACCACAGCAGGGTCTTTGTAGATGAATGCTCCCAGTGCCTCTGCAGAAGTAAGTTTAACTTCTTCCTTCCCCACAATCCACTGCCACGACACTCAGACAGAGTGTACGTTCAATGCTTTGACCAGAAAGATAATCATAAAGCTACTGCGCACCGTTCTTTTGACCTGAGCACTTCACTGAAACCTGACCGAGGTAGTGTTTGTTTCTCCAATTACACTGTCACTCGAGTTCAAGTCAAAAATATTCATTGTTATAACCTTGCACCATAGACATACACAGTAATTTTCTCAGCTGTGACTCTCTGTGCAGAGAGCCATTCGCTCATGGCTGCCAAGCATATCTAATCTAAAACATACCTAGCCTCCGCACAAGAGCCATGTTCTACTCTCTGTATCAAACAAATAAGATGCTGGGTAATTTGCTGCAGCATTCTAACAGAAGGGAGGGGGAGATCTTAGATAATATCAGCTTGGCTTTATTTTACGAGCCAGCAGAAACAAAAAAGTCACGTTGTGAACACACATATACGCCAATGTTTTGTAAACAGTGATACTGGGGTGGTTGGTGCAGTGGAATGAGATCAGCTGAACACTGCAAGACTACAGGCATATTTTGGGATATAAGGCAGGGTTGTCGAGCCAAGTCCCGAGTTTGTTTTAACCATGCTTGCAGGTGGCAAGTGTTTGCAATGAGTCAGGATGCACCTGCATTGTTAAAAATGGTTCTCGGTTCAAATTTGCAGAGCACACATGCATAAACACAAAAGGACACACACACAGCAGTGTAAGCGTAATGCAGAGCTTTAGGCAAGCTAGGCCCCCTTGAGAGCACTGATCCTAAAATTAAATAGCACGAGGAATGCAATAATGGAACCAGAGGGGCGTGAGGGGACCAAGAGGGCCAAGAAGACAGCGAGTTCAGTAGACGACAGGTTTTTATTAGTGCTAAACCAACTGCAGTGACTCTGTGAAGGAGGCCAGCTGATGACCACGCACTACTTCCTGCTGGGTCCAAGGCACAACAGGCGGGCAAGGTCTGCAGGCACACGGCCACTTGATTCTTCCTTGACTTTCCTTCCTCTCTTCTCTTCCGCAAGCCCCACAACTCCCCCGTCTTCTAGCTGGGAAAGGAATGGGAAATACCTGGCAAGCGATACAATCGGCTCTCTACAATAGGGCAAGCCTACAGCTGACTGAGCTCCTAAGGGAGAACAGAGGCTCTTTGACAACATTACCCCCTCCTCCTCTCCTTTCCCTCTCGGCTAGCCCACGCTTTCTCATTTAACAGTCGGCAGGTGGTTGGATTTCACTAAAAAGCCCTTTTCCCAGAGTCTCTAGTGTGGGGAGAGATGGGATAGCAGAGAGGGCTTTTTAAAAATAGATCTGTTCAGTTAGCGACAGGCTACAGATTCACACTGCTATGTTTCAACCGGAGATGACTCCAAGGGCTTGTCCCTCTTGTTAGCTTGACTTGAAGAAGCTTACTGATCGACAGCTAGCCTCCACAGCAGAGAGGATGTGCTATGCTAATCGAGCTCTAGCCTACGGTGTGTTGGCTCTGGAATAACCGATCCGCCACATTATGCTGGCTTCTCAACAGGATGCGTACTGAAAACAGAATTGTTCCCGTGATTTTACTTTCCTCTAAATATCCTTGAGGAAAAAGACATCAAGTTGCCCAGTATTACTGTCACTGCAAATTTAAATGGAAAGTTCAGCTTCCTCCAACAATACAAATACCTGCTAAACCCTAAGTTCCCAATAGGTGAGTGTGAATGTCTGTCTGTCTTGGGATTGGCTCCAGCACCTCAGCGTTCCTTAATGGGAAGAGCAGGTAGCATAACAGATAGATACATAAATTGGCATCTCAGACCTACCTACTACAAACCACCATTCATTAAATATGTCTGCATGACAGCTGCTAAATCGATGCAAAAATAACTCTACACACAATATACAACCTGAAGAAAATTATAGCTGACATATACAAGAAAAAAATACAAACCCCTAACAAACCTAAAGAACACGGCAGCTTTGTGTAACTGGCGTCAGTGGTTATCCTGCACTACATATGTTTGTGTCAGACATTGTCTTGCTGCACAACCTCCTGTGCATGACACATACAGTGACACACAAACACACACTCCCCAGGGTTCTGTGGTGGCTGCGGCAAGAAGTGCCAGCTGTCCACATCAACAACTCCCCCAGCACACACCAGGTGTTTACCTCAGACTAGCATGCAAGGTCTCGCTATCATACACTCAACTAATTACAGAAGCCTACCACTTTCTAATACTAAAGTTTTGCATTCATGTGGAAGCCATCTTCACCAGGCTGACTGAACCTATTTTCAAGGGATATGAAGGCTAGGCAGAGAAACTGCAGGATGCTGCGGCAGCCATGTTGCGATATGCACCAAAGTAGTCAGAAAGAATAAGGTAACAGGTGGTTTGCATTAGTGCTCTACATTTTAATAGCCAAGCTCGCTAGTTAGGATGGAGGGAGATGTGCAATGGCAGCCGGCCACCTGCAGTGCAACACAGTACGCCGTTTGGATTTGACCATGCCCGTAGCAGGAGTGTGTCTGTTAAAAGCACTCCCTGTATATGTGTTAGCCTATGCATGTATACATTTCCCAGTATACTTGTGGATGTGCACATCACTGTTATCAGTGCAGCGTGAGTGTGCTTACTGAATTTAATGCGCGTCTCTATGCTCCTAGGGTGTCTCCTATTGATCCCCCCCATGGCAGTCTGTATAATCTCCAGAAAGAGGATCTATAATCTGGGGTGGGGGGTGGACGAGTGTAGAAAACAGGCTCTGGAGGTGTCTGGCCAGGCCTGGGGAAGTGGTGAGAGCTCTGCCACAGGGCACAGATCGATTTGGCATGTCTGCTCACACTGCAAGCGGCTGTTCACCTCAGCAGTCGGCCATACAAATGGCTCGGGACACAGTCCCCTGGCCTTCACTGTAGACACACTTCTCCATCCTTTTTAAACAGCTGCAGGCCCACCGACTGGCCAACTGCACTTCTCCTTCCCCAACCAATCGATGTACACTAAGCCGCCTGAACCCATCTTCAAGAGATATAAAGGCTAAGAAGAGAGATTGGAGCATGGCTGGAGACTGAGGGTGTGCAGACAGTTTCAACAGCAGTTTACATTTCATTTCTTATGTGAAGACATGGACG
The DNA here is from genome assembly GCA_030770545.1 of Macropodus opercularis. Classification (NCBI taxonomy): domain Eukaryota; kingdom Metazoa; phylum Chordata; class Actinopteri; order Anabantiformes; family Osphronemidae; genus Macropodus; species Macropodus opercularis. The sequence goes on from CM061095.1 coordinate 11,669,523, forward strand.
TGTATGTTGCCTAAGCTCCCTGTGACAAAAGCAATCAAAATGCCATTCTAGTTTACAGCCCCTGCCGATTTCTGCATGGCTTTCCTCACGCTCCTTGAGTGTTGTAAATCGCTCTCTGAGGGTGGTCAGTTTTACATATTGTGTGTCACTAGAAGGCTTAAAGGGATTTAACATTTAGTAAAGCATAATCCATTGCAGGCTTTGTTCCTATCCAAGCTGCACACATCAAATCTGATTGCGAAACTGCTACCAATGACCATGTAGGAGGTGGAAAACTCGCACACACAGGGTTTATCACTTGAAAAATAAGCAGAGAAGGCAGGAGATCACTTGCTGAGGTGGAGGATGTCCCATCTTGACAATGAGGTAAACTGTGAACTAGGAGACCAATGCCGGCTGATCTCGAGGTAATTCCACTTTATGTGGGGAGACTGGGCTGTAACACTATGACTACTCTAGACCTGTCAAACTAATTCAAAGATAAGGCAGGAAACTAATTAACTATTAACCACCCAGTAGCAAACTCTTGTTTTCTACATATTCCTAACATTTGTTCGATGTGACTGACCTTTATCTGATTTCCTTGCACCTACTTGAAGTCATCAAGGGAAAAAGGGAGAGCTAAGCCTTACGAGTTGAAGTCTGTGAGGCTAAATAGCTGAAGGAGAGGATAACTTAACACAGTGGCTGTAATTTCCTACATCCTCCCATTAAATACGCTTGCCCAATGTGAGCTGCCCCCCAAGTATTTGACCTTTTGCTAGCTGCTAGATAAATGAAGACATGATGGCAATGATTTAGTTTCAAGGCAGACAGCAGTGAGAGGTAAAGGAGAGAGCGTGCACACCAAACACATACATACTAGGTATGCTAGCTTCTTTCCGACAGCGAGTGTTGACATTCCCTCCTCTAATAGAGCCAATTTATAAACAGTGGGTAAAAGAGAGGCCATGTTTACAGCTGTAGAAAGGTTAGTCCTGTTTTTAGCTTTGCTCATCTAACGTAATAAAGACACTAGACTGCAGCACAAATGTTCAGGAAACTGTCATTTGACCTCAGCGGAGACACTTTTAGTGAGCTAGACAGCGTTGGGATGAAACCATTATCATAGCTGTTGTCACTATCACATCATCTAGTGAAGCACCACTTTACTTTATTGACTTAGCCCAAGACAAAGCACGGAGTGGGTCAACATGGAATTGATCGTATGATGCATCGCCCTCTAGCCTGAAGAAGTACTTCTGCTGTTAAAAGAGTTGAGACTTTGGAGAATCAGCAATCCCTCAGCAGGTTGCAACAGAGACGACTCAATCAATCACTAATCAATTAAAAACAAGTCCTGCTTCTTTAAACAAGCTTATGAAGAACAAGTGGTTGTATGCGATGTTAATAAAATGCACCTATGACCACTGGTTAACTGAAGACGATTGACGTCCCAACGCTGTTGAACTTATGAATAGTGACACAATCAGCTTGGGCAGAACTAGGGCTTACCTCCAGGTCTGTAAACAATATCATCTTCTGTGATGAAAGACGTGATTTCTCCATTCTCTGTGCGCTCGTAGCGTGACTTCTTCTTAGGAGTCTTTTTCTTGCCTTTCTTGCCGGCCTCCTCTGCTGTCCCACTGCCACCACCTGTGCTGCCATTGTCGTTATCCTCATCCTCGCTGTGCTCGCTCTCTGCATAGTTCTTGGCACCGCCTTCCAATGTGCAACTGCGTCGGGGCCTGGAACTCTCACTTTCACGATCGCCTCGGTCTCCGTCATGGCGGCGGGACTTGCCAGCTTCCCTTTTGTCACGGTCTCTATCTCTGTCCCTGTCCCGCTCCTTTTCCCTCTCCTTCTCTTTGTCGGCCGTCATGATCCGCCACGTGCCTTCCTCAGTCCTCTCACGGCTGGGCCTCCGTGAAAGGTAGACTGTGAGCCTGGGCTTCAGTCTTCTGAATTTACCAGTCAAATCCAGGGAAAATTTGGCCACACCAACTACCCCAGTGTTTCAGAGAAGCTGTGGAGAGAAAAAAAGACAATTTGAAAATGTCTGTTTGGTGGGTAAGGAGGATGTTTTTCCCCAGAAAATTCTGTTCCCCCGAGATCAGACGGCTTTGCTGATTCTAAACATCACAGTAATTCTTGGCACTCCCTTCCACAACTATGACTGCTCTGGAGTACATTTATCAAAGAACAGAATCTTCCTTCTGCTCATGCATATGTCTTTTCTTTTAGAGCAACAGTAAAACTGAGTTATTAATAAATAAAAAAATTTAGTTGCAGAAATCAATGTGCAGTATTTGCAAATCAATAATCTGAAGAGAAGTTGTAACTCTAGAAGCATCACAAGCTGGCACTGTGTTGAAGATGACGTTTGGCAGTAAATGTCCTCAGAGGTTGTGGTGGGGGCTTGACCACAAGTGGCCTTATTGTTTATAATGCCACAGGAGAAAGTTCAATGACAGAATTAACAGGCCAGCTTCTCTGCAGACCATCTGTAACGACACCAGGCTCAATTTTACTCATCTGTGCATGTCTGTGTGTGGTTATGTGTGTCTGGCTTACTGGACTGCACCCTCGCCCAGCTCTGGCTGACAGTCACCACTGTTAATGTGCAGTGACAGCTCTAGAGGGAAGAACAGTGAAATCCAGTGGGTGAGGAGAGCAGAGAAGGGAGAAGCTGAGCCAGTCATTTGCCATGTCCAGTCCACTGCCATTTTCAGCTATCGTCATTCACTCAGCTACTTTTTCATACCATAATGAAATCCTCCATAAACATAAGGTGGGAAAAGCTGAAGCACCGCACTGTGTGCTTGACACTGTCCTTACACACTGTGCCTACAAAGGAGGCTTCTCATTTACTGCCAGTGTTTGCCCCTTCCACCCCACTGCAACAAATTAACTAGAAATAGTTATTATGTCCCCTTGAGGTACGAGACCAGGTAAACAGCACCTGCGTTACCATGGTCGGGATAACAGGGTGGGAGAAAGAGTGTGAAATCAGAGAGCAGCGAGAAAGGTAACGCAAAGCGAAAATCATGTACAGCATGTCGGCAAGCAGACATATACTTATTGACAGTGCTAGAAAGAACGTGCGGCGACTAACAGAGAAGAAGGGAAAGGTAGAGACACACGCGCGCACACAAAATGAGGCACATTTGACAACACAGCTCCTCAGCAGCGGGTGCTGTCATCTCGTGAGCAGACACCAACTGACAGGGCAGCTGCTCTTGTCGTCGGCTTCAACACAAACACCGGGCTTGATTAAACCACAGCCTCGTCACAGCCCCATTAATCACCTAATGATGAGTTACCACGGCGACCACTGGGCTGCCAGCATATACACACAAGAACACATTAGTGTACACCCAAAGATGTGAACAGGACAGTTTTACTCTGCGCGTGTGTGAAGGACACGCACACACACGGAGATACACCTCCATTATGTGCCAAAATACATACTGCGCTCCCTCCGGTGTCTATATCTAGCAGCATGTCTTGGAGGTGTGAGGAACATGAAAACATTGATGACGGTACTATGTGATAGCTCTAATCCTGGGGGCTGAAAGAATCTGTGTATGAGCTAAGCACCTTTTCTCTCTCCTAATCAGTAACATAAGCCTCGTTCAGTGAAACCAACAAAGACTCTGAACTGGTGCAAATGGAGGACTGGCCCATTCTCTTGATGCTGTGGGTGGTTATAAACCTCGGACATTACCTTCAAAATCTCTGTGCTGTTGGTTTGCATCTGGATACACTCACTGCAATTTCTGTCTCCAATTACCTTGCTGACGTTAACATAAATGTATTTGATAAGCCTTGGAGCAATAAAAAAAACGCGCACTTGCTGATGTTTAATTGTTAAAACTTTTACTAGTCAGTTAACAAGGTGTTCGAGTGTCTGCGGTTAATTTGCTGCACATCAGTAGCTGCAGTAAAACATCAACCTGAAGATAAACAAATGGAGTGAGCAAAACAGGAGTGAGTCATTGTCAAGTGAAGAAGTAATACAGTGGCAATGGAAAGTCATAATGTATTAATAGTTTAAAAGGACAAGACAAAGAGAGACAGTGGGGAGAGCGAGACTGAGGGAGCAGGCTCTACACCCACTACCCGGGAAATAAAGTGCTTAGTAGAAAGCAGCACTGGCCGCCTGGCCGATGAATAACGCTCTGAGGGGGCAGGTGAGGCTTGGAGCTATTACACATCAATCACTGGGCCAGGACCCTTTGAAAGATACCAGCTGTCTTAATGGAAAAGAGAAGGAGGGGCAGTGGCTGGAAAGGGGTTGAGGGGTCCCAGCCAACAGCTCCTAATCCAGCATTTACATTACTGCAATGGAGTCAAGAGCTAGCAGCCAGCGGGGCCTCGCTCAAATACACTCCTCTTTCCGTGCTTGTTTAAATGAGACCTCTGGCCTGAAAAACCACACAGTTTGTGGCTCAATTAACACATCATCCCCCACAATGGCCACACAGCAGGTTTCTGTTACTAAACATAGATTTTTTTTCCCTCTCTTTCTCAGTTTCCCTAGAACAGCCTTTAAAAAATGTGTTTATTCATTCCACTCACTCCCACATTTACTCGAATCCATGCTCATCTCTGTAGTTCGAATCAAAACCTGTCTAAAGATAAACATTCAAATTACCATGTTTTGCGTCAGTACCCATACAGCATAACAAAGATGCTGAATTTCTTTCTCCATCACGTCTAATTGTATTAAATGATTATCTTGAATTATAATTTTTAAAAGCTTTTTATATAACAAACACCACAGGAGCTAGAAATGTTGATATTTAAGTGCAAAGCAGAAATGTAACAACAATATGTCTAGGACACTGATCCACACAGTTTTGGGAGAGAGATTGAAAAGTCATTCATAGCATATTGAATTGGAGAATTATGAAGTCGCAAAATGTGACTGGCAAGGATTTAAGACCGGCTTTGCAAAGGGATTGAATGGAGTACTCACATGAATACAGATTAGAGGAGAACAATGTTAGCATGAATATACACAGGGTTATTAACAATGAGAGTAACTCAAATTGATCTGAATAAACCATCCAGATCCTCAGCAGTGCACAGATCCTAGCTGTGGGGATGCGGAGCTGCAGCAGGTTTTCGTCAGTTCCAATCCATTACTCAGTGCGATATAATCCAAGCTGCCATTCAAGCCCCCTTGAAACAACAGCACAATAAAAGGCTCAGCTGGAGGCAAGGGGTAGGCCACTTTATAGGGGATTCTCTGCGGTCTCTGCTCCCCGACTGCTTTGTCTTACCTGGTACAATCATGACTTGGTTTATTCTCTGAGGCCCTCTGTGTTTTAGTTCACATTGGCAGAGCAAAGACACTTGTCTACTCCACTTGGGTTTCAATTCACTGATGAGTAACCACATCTTTTTTTTCCTCTGCTAAAGCTGTGCTCACGAAGGCTTTATTTTTAACCAGCATCCGGGGTTAGTTTAGTAGGTAAAAGCCATTTTTGATAAAAGATAACTTGGGGCTTTCCAATGTGAACATTTAAACCTGCCTTAAGACTCCTATGGTAAAACGTGAAGCACTGAAAGAACAGAGTTGCATGCAGATTGACGGTGTATCCATGTGCTGAAAAACAAGCTCTGTATATTATTTTTTAATGCAAACAGATAAACAACAAAACATTGTGTCCAAAGGTACTTTCAGCCACAGAAATAAGGATCAGACTGTGTCCTCCACAGGGTCTAAGCCTCTAGTCCATCTCTGAAATAAGTCTAAATCCTCCCCTAGTCCCTGTTTGTGTGCTCTCTGAGAGGGCTCCAAATAGCCCTGAGGGGGCCGCTCCACAACCCAGGCTGTCCATTATCTACAGGGTCTGTGAGCAGGACTTCATTTTGCAGCCTAATACCAGCTACTTCAAGACACAGTACCTCTCTGCCAGCTGTGTTTGTCAGTGTGGAGAGAGGCTGAAGGCCATTTCAGCAGCTCTGACTGCTTCACAAGGCATCACGTTTTGACACGGCTCCCGAGGGAAATGCCATGGTTGCCCATTGTCACCCTTCCCCTTTTCTCTAAATTAGGCACCCTTGAGAAATGTAATTGTAAGCAGGTCAGTGAAGGACCTCGTGTGTCATTGATAAGAGAAGCAGGAGACTGCGAGTATGCGGCATCACACATAGCTATTATGGATGTGACGTTTAATTGGGTTTCCCTGTAGATCTTTGAGTAGCTTTTTTGTAATGGTATTAACTTGAATTGAGTGGATATCTAGTGTCTTTCACCTCGAGAGGCACTGATGATTACATTTTTTGGGTGACTTATGCAGGTGTAATGGAAATGTACCTAAAGGTAAAGCGGGGGTCAGGAAAAGCATAAATACGCTCTAGGGACTAATTTAAGGCTGAGGTGCACTAAAATATCGTAAATGCATGTTTAAGTGTTTCTCTGAGAAAATGTGGTGTAACTCATAGCTCTTCCTATCACTGATAGCGTTCCTTCATTTTACAATCAGAAGAAATTTAGCTGTAGGAGAAAAAAAAAAGTGATTTTCTCTTTTGTTTGAAAGAACTCAAGATTTTCATACTTGAGCACTGAACCACTAACACTGATATTCTGCAATCAAACATCCCCACTCCAAATATGCCCATCAGCCTAATCATACCATCATTCAGTTCAATTCAAAGTGGTAGTCTAAATGGGTAAGAGAAGAAGAAATGTATTCATACGGCTGCCCTACATCCCCCAGCTACTTTAATGACTATGCCACACAAGAGTGACGTGCCAACACACAGGAAAACCCAACATAAACAGATTAGAGTGACAGTTAGGACAGCTTTGAGGTCCCAGGCTGACATTGCAGGCCAACAGGGGCACCGAGAACGTCTATAAAAACTGCTCCCCAAAACAAAGCCATTAGGTCAGTACACAACACCATTTTTTCTGCCTAAATTATTTAACTACGTTGTGACAAACTCTGCTCAATCTTTGAGCAGATGGTCGGGGTGGGGGGAGGAGGACAATCCCTCCATTCAACATTTATAATGATCCGAGCCAAAAACCACCTCCACCTCTAGATACTGCAAGATGGTATTAACTCTAATTAGGGGGGGCTATTATTTCATATGCAAACACCTCCCCCTAAACCACCAACTGCCACCCAACAATCCAACATGATCAACTGCCATTACAATTAAAATAAAACAAGCATAACATCCTCATGCGTTTATTGACTTCCATGCTAATTTCAGCCTTCACGCAACAAGAGCTATAACTCACGAGTCAGCAGTAAGCACACAGACACCGTCAGTGAACGCGCAGTTCTGTTTGTTCAAGGAAAAGGACGGCTTCAGAAAGCAGCCAGCAGGGGAGGTGACTGTGGGAGTGGAATATTCAGCGTAGCGCTCAGCCTTGTCATCCACCATCTCAGTCATGCAGGCCAGTGATCCTAGGCAGAGGGGAATGCACCCTCCGCAGCGTGCATAATAATGTGAATCATGAGGCCTCCATACAGCCAGTCATGCTTCTTTAACTATATCCACAGACAGGTTGTGTTGTAAATATCGTCTAATTCTAGATACAGTTCCTCCACCTCATCAAAACACGGATAGGGGGAGGCAGCCAGGATGCAAACGCTGCTGGAACAAGCAGAATCAGAGCTCAGAGCTTCCATATCCTCTGAGGACAGCTCATAAAACATGCAGTGGCTGGGACCGGGTCTCTTACGCTGGCATTTTAGTGCACCCTGTCAGAAGCACACAGGCCACACGCACACATGCAGGTATGATGCAAACACTTGATCAGTTTATGAGACTTTATGGTTTATTATCTGAACTACAACCATCCCTTAGATCGTCACCTGAAAATACATAAAGTAAAACCATTTTCCAAAAACAATAACAGTAGGAGTTTGGAACAATAAGCATTTGAGAAAATATATGAATAGAGGCTGGATATTACAGTGTACAGTAGTGATCCACAGATTAACTCTGCCCCTGTGTGAAATGGAGACTTGATCCCTAACTGATAGTGTGCTATGCCTCCAGCAAACTGCATATTTTCATCGTGCAACCACCTAACAATTGCAATATATTGGATGAAACATTGCACCCTTCACTGTGAAACAACAATGGCATTAAAAAGGCTGCCCAACATGGCTCAGGCTGCCAGACGTCTTTTTTCAAACCAAAGGTGAAGTGAGTTGGTTGCGAGTCTGGGTTGCTGTGAATAAGCCTCAGATATTCTTGGAATGTTAATGTTAGGCTTTGACCATGGCTGCCTCAGACTTCTCTCAGTAGACCGTTAATGACAATAAAAATACTACCTTACCCTGCCTGTGTCGTTAACACTGACCTAAAATTTAGAGAACCCACGCAAATCATTTTCTAACAGATTTTTTTAACCTTTTAAGTAAGATTAAGAGCGTCAGGAAAAAAATGGCACTGGTGTAAGTGAACACTTTTTTTAATGTATAAAACTCGAATTGTTACCTTATTTGACGGGTTTAAGTGAAGCATATGCTGTGCCCCCATACAGGAGATTAGCGTCTACTGCCATTGCAGTCTCTTAATGGAAATCTAGGAGGGCAGGTTTGTTGAGCTACAGTCTTGTTAAAATAGCTTCCCACTGCATGTACGAGCGTATAAAAAGCCACTGAGAGCATATTCACTACAGTACAGCATTCATCTGTGTGTACACACACACATGTCAATCTAAAATGTGTGGGCCATTGACACACTCACACACACACACACAGATAAAAAAGCTGCTGCTGAGCAACTGTATTTGCAGTCCAGGTCAGACTATGTGCTCAGCCAATAACTGGCTGGAGTGTAACATGCCTTGACCTTCTATCTTTCTTTCAGCAGCTCCTTACATATATTGCTGTCTCCCCTTATACATCACTTGGGCAAATGGCGCCCTTCACCCTGCTCACGTCTGTGCCCTCCTTAAAATACCGCTTTGCCTGCGCTGTATTCAATTGACAGTGCTAGTAACTTCCTCGTTAAGCGGAGGGGACAAAAAAAAAACAAGGCTCATCAAGGGGAAATGCTGCAATGAATAATTATGTTTCATAACATGCCCCCTCCTTTATTAGCATCAAACAATAATTAATGGGGAACAGGGGGCACTGAAGAATCTGCTTTTTGCTTTCCAGAACAAGAGGGTCAATATGCCCTTCAACCATTTCTCTCTGCTTACCATCAGAGCAGGAGACACCTCATCCCTCTAAAAACATGCTCTTAGCTTATTTATGATGCCAGTTGCTCTGCTGGAGAAAAGGCAGCATTCCTGCTACGCTCAGCAGAAACGGCCAGATCACTTTACGCAGCAGTTCGCTACTTCCATCTCCTCACCTCTTCTCAGCAGGCCAACTCAACAATTCAATAATGAATATGAAATGCCTCCTAATTGATGTCTATGGGAGTTGGAGTGGCTGAAAATACAGGGTATTGGACATGGCCTTCACTTGATTAAGTTTTTGTTTTACGTCAAAAAAAAAATCTCTGATCAGCAGTAGCTAAGCCAGTCTTGATCGAATTAGCTTTGCACTAAGAGCTCCATTGATCTTGGCACTCATCTCTGCAGATGAGGCCCAGAAAGGCAGCTGGTAATCCAATAGCAGGGATGGGAAGTGCTTCAAGGGCTGTGCTGTGTTTACCCACCTATTTCCTACACAGAGGGTAAGATGTTAGCACATGCCAGTCACTGGACTGATTGGAAGCCACATGGCTTTGGGAGCTCCACCGAGAGACATAAGAGCCGCAGTGTGCCAAAACAAGGTACTTGAAAGCTCAAAGTAATTGCTTTTGCCACAGCAAAATGTAATGAGTTAACAGGATGATTCAAGCAAAGCCCAGATCAGTGCTTAAATGAGTCGTGCTGTAACATTCAAGTACTAATAGAGTATTCACTTTATAATCCTACCGTAAACTCAAGGGGCAAGGCTGTATCAATTTAAAGGTTTTATTCAAGGTTAGAAGAATCAGTGTAGGAAAAACCGTCTTTACACAGTGATGGCTTCATTGCAGCAGGCATCTATGCGAGGCTTTGCAATCAATTTTGCATGACTTGACTGACATCAAACAACCACCCAGAGGGCAAGGAGCATGTGGAATGAAACAGAGCAACAACTAAGGTGGTTAAGGACAATACATACAGCTGTTTCACTTATGAAATAGCTTGTGTGATACGCACGTGAACAGTAATGCTGTCGTGCATTAAATATAGTGCAACTGCCACAACAGTGCTCTTGCTTACACACCTATAATCCATCATGGAATCGTGAGGGCTCAATACAAGGCTGAGTGATAGCCATGTAAAGATTCATACTGGGGCTTTTTCTGTCCCTCACATTCTGCCTCACTCCACCACTGCAACAACAAAGACCTGTTTTTCAAAAAAAAGATTATCTACAAGTGTCCCTTTAATCAGTGCATGGCAGAGCTGTAGAAATCCCTCCACAACAGTCCCAGAGGAATAACTGCCTCTGAAGCTCTATCAGGCAGAGGATCTCCTTCGCTGACAACAGACTGAGTGAGTGAGAACGAGTAAGTGTTTGAGGATGAAAGGATGTGCCTCCACCTTGCTATGATGTCTGCTTTAACAATCTCAAAACAAAGGCCTCCATTTTGAAGAGGAGTTATGATGGCACAGTGCTCTTAAGGTCCTCTGTTGCTGTGTGTCCCATTGCTTTATATCCTTTTGTTGGCCCACTGCTTGTTATGCTAGTGAGATAAGCCAGTGCAGTGGGTGGCTGGGTGTACTACAGCAACCGGTGTGCTCCTTGAGTGCCAAAGCCAGCAGCATGTGGGAGGGATTGTAGGCGTTATAGATCACTAGGAGACAGATGTCCAATCTTGCCCTGACGCTGACTCAAGCACTAACCCCCCAAACACCTTGTGTTTGCAAACTTCACTGGTTCCTGGTGGTTCTTAGGTTGATCTTTATCAGAACAATAGAGTCAGATCACTTTATCATGGCAGCCTTCCTCTATTACCTGGCACATGGCTGGGCAGCTTTGTTCTTGATGAAACATAAGAGGTGGAAGTTCTACTCTATAGATAAAAACACTGAAAGATGTCTAGTGCAGAAAACGTAACAATCATATACAGAGAATGAGGCTTGAGCAAACAAAGAAAGGTAAGAGTTTAAATAAACTGCATTAACATTAAACAAATACAATATGGTTCTGGAGAACAGATGACTGACAGGGTATTACCAAGCAAACCATCATTGACTACTAGAGATGTATTAAAATTCTAGACGACACTAAATATCTGTCATGCTCCAATAAGCAGAATCAAATCGTTTGAGCAGCTGTTGTCTTTAACTCTCCCTCTCTGTGTTTTACGATGCACTGTACAGTTAATGATTTCCTTCAAGATCTCCATTTTCCACATATGATTTACATGTTTGAAATGCTTAGTTGAGCAGACACAGGTTCGTAAAACAGCCACTGCTGCCAATCTGAATGCAAAGTGTTTGGGCAGAGCTTAGAAATTTCATTTCAAAAAGGGGGTTGATCAAGAGGAAACAGACAAGGTATTAACATACTGCCTTTCAGTTTCTTCTTGTTTACATATCTGGATTGTGCAGTCATCCTTCCCAGAGAGAATCACCGCCAGCAAAACAATTACCAACCCCCCACCCCAACCGAGCACAAGCCTCTCACCAACTGCCTCGACTCAGCTTGACAATCAAGCTCATTAGATCTTCCTGTGAATTAATGCTAGTTAACTTACAGCACTGACACACATCAAGTATAGTCATTAGCTTGTCTTTTTAGCATAAAAAACAGGAATGATTTGCCGGTTCAGAGAGATCATCTCCCTACATGTAGCCTGGGGCTGCTCTTCCCGTCTACCTCATTATTTTTTGGAGAACGAGACCACTGATGAATCCTGCTGGATTAAATGTAAGGTGCTCTCATTATGACCTGGCATACACACAGCACCTACAGTACCACAAGATGCTCTTCTTAAGACAAAAGATAATTACTTGACTAAACACTGTGCTGCGAGTATACAATCAAAACCTGAGCTTTAAAATCAAAGCGGAGAATAGTTGGAGAACACTGCTCTTAGAGCTGTACATTCTGCAGAGAGGGAAGCTGTCAGATGCTGGGTTTTGGTGGATACCAGCTCAGCTGACAAGTGCCAATGATGCACTGTGAGTGATAAAGACGTGTATTCCAGCTTAGAGAGAGGTTTTCCACATGTGATGGTGCTTCATTACAGGAGAAAAAAAGATGGTGCAGTGTTTTCCCACTTACGTTGCCAGGGTGACAAATGAAAAGCAGAATCACCCACACAAGTAATCAAATGAGTGAGTGACAACAAGTCAATATTTTCTCATTATGAACACAAGCAATATATGCACTGAAGCAGGCTTTGCTTCCAGGATTATGATAGACTCCGAGCATAGTGTGCATAATGTGCCAATAATCCGTGTGCCATCTATGCTTTAATTGGTGTGACTGTTAAGAGCAGCACCAACAAAGACACTGCACCAAAGACAATCTTCTTCAAAAGATAAATTACCAACTACACAGATTTTTCTAGTCTTAGAAACAAGCACTCCGCTGAATAATGGTTAGAACCCAGGAAAAAAGAAATCTGTAATTGCACATTGATCTGTCGAGGTCTAGGATTAACCACCTAAAATGGTGAGAACAATACGCAAACACACAGATATTACTCACATATAAAAGAGAAAGACAGAACTGAGATCTAACACTACACACAGTGTAGCTGTACATGTCAAAGGAATCCAGATTGTACCCATATTTGTTTTTAAGTCCTTAGAGCTCAGTTGTCACTTTTCAGGCCATCTTGTTAAGAAAATAGCTCTTTTTTTTTTAATACATTCTTGACAAAAATAACACCCGTAAAGACAAAATGGTGCCAACATCATCTCTGCAAGGCTGGTTAAACACAAGTAAGATCAATGGGTAAATTTATCCGCTAATATTACCATTCGCTGCCTGGCAAGTAATCATTAAGGAATGGCACTGATGCATTATTCAGTGGCTAATGTATAATTCAGATTTAACAGCAGATTCTATGCATAAATAAAGTTGTGATACATTTAAACACATTAAATGTTTACTTGCTAAAATAGGATATGAACGGCATGAACGCTACCCCCACTGCTGTCACTGGATTATTTGCTGCCATTTCATGGATTGCTGGGATGCACGGTGTACTGCAGCACACTTACAGCCCACTCCCCATAATAACATATACACTTCATTGACACAGGCTACTGACTTCAAATTGGCCGTTTAGGCGCAGTAGACTGCCTTATTGTGATCCCCAGTAACATGTTATGGAAGGTGTCAATCAGTAGTTTTATTTTAATTTTATTTCAGTTTTTAGCATGCAAAGACTTGTCGACTGCTACTTTTGTCTCCTCTGGACATCATCCCGTTTTAAGCATCATATCAAGACTGCGAGGATGTTCTTGTTGAAGTGTCAGAGCTGGTGTCAGAGGGACAGTCAACAGGGAGGATACAGACTCCATCAGACGGTGTTGGGAGCGGGCGGCCCTGAAGGGACCGGCATTTCACTTTATAACCACGTACTGAATTAACAAGACCAGATGTCCCCCCACTTAACATGTGTGAAAGTGCCCTCTGACGGGCTCAGCTGCTTTAAGGATGTACAGACAGAAAGGGGAGAAAAGAGATAGGACCCGTTTTCAATTATCCCAATTTCTCACTCATCATTTGCTCCTGAGGTTTATGTTAATTAAAGATATCGGCACTTCCTCTGTGCACACAACAAATTAGATGAAATTTTCTGTGAATGATCAAAGAAACTCTCCGGTTCTTTATCACTCTATTTCAGTAGTCACCCACCAGAGGGTACTGCCTCCTTCACAGTGCTACCACTGTTTCATGAGCACTATGTGATTCTGTGGCTAATGTATTCTAAATGAGTCAATAATACATGGTACACCACTCTCTGCAAGGACAATAGGTCAGGAAGTGCAAAGATAGCTCACTACATTTAGAAATGAAACCAGTCAAAAGAATCAACCAGACAACAAGATTTATCATCGCTCCTTAAGACCATAAGTCTGCTTCTGTGTTGGGGGATGGAAATGCCAACAATTGTCTGAAAGCCATGACTTCTCATTGATTTTCCGCCTGGATTTATGACAAGGCGGGTCTTGCATTTCTGCATTATTGGGGTCAAAGTGGGAGGGTAACTTCAAGTGATAGCTTTTGCTATCAAATGGTTGAATGTATGTACATTTATCTGATCAACCTCGTACAACATCTGTTTTCATTTGTGTAGCTTATTACAATAACTGGGTCATTTCTTTGTAACTACAATGGAATACAGTTGAGTAATTCACCCAAATGTAAAAAATAAAGACCCAGCAGACTCTCTCATTAGAAACAACCCTGCCAAAACTGCATTAAATATAACCAGTTCTCTATGTATTACATCACAATGTAGAAAAACAACACACAACGACCTCTGAATGTTTCTCTAGAAGCTAGCAACTGGCATCACTCTGACACAGTGAGGAAAAAAAGGGCAGATTCGCAGCGTGGTGCAATTCCAGCGAGGGCCATCATGCGAGCAGATTAAATAACGTTTTTCCAATGCCCTGTCAAACATTCAGCTGCCGCTGAGCAGCTAGACAGCCGTTACAGCCTCACTCTATGAAGCATCTCTCCCTCTGTATGGTCAGAAACAGTCTCTTTGATCTGGATACCACCCCTCAGATTCCTCAGAGGTGACACTCATGCAGACGCCTGTATGTGAGCTGAATGTTTACTAGTTCTCTGCACCTTGTCAGCGAGGCTTGTGTTTATGGACGTGGGTGACTCACACCGCTACTATGCTTCCCTTGGTTTACATGAATCAACAACACAGACTGCAGACTCAGACCCAGATCAAATTGCACATCAGATTTAATTTCCCACAAACACTGGTATGAAGCACTGCAAATAAAGATCATGTGAAAAGATACTGACAGCAGTAAGGCAGTGTGTACATAATTAAGACTTAGGCTGCTATACTTTGTTCTGATAGTAGCCTCGCTCTGAAATGCTCAGTGCTTTCTTTCCATACAAATCCAACACTGCAGACAACTAGGGCTGTTGTCTGCAGCTCCATTAGGAGGACTGACCACTTCCTCTCCCTCTCTCTATCCACAAGTAGTGAAACTAAATTGATATCCTAACCTCTGAGGAAATGCCACTTAAAAATAAGGTTAACATTTTCAAGATACTATTTGAAGACAACCATGTTTCCCAACATGTAGACTGAAACTGAAAAAGTATTTGTAGCTTGAAAACAGAAGCGAGTAACATCAGTTTTCTTTTTTTTCCCCCAGAACCCTCAGGGTCACCTACATATGACTGACTAGGTTGCACAAACCCTGCCTTGTTTAAGCCGTCATATTTTTAGCCAACAAACCGAGACAAAAGACAAAATTCATCAATAATGAGGAAGTGTGGCTTGTTATGTGAAAAATCTTTACACTCCATCTGTTAACGTTGAAAACAGAAATAACATTTCAGTTTAGAGAGCAGCTGGCTGTTCTCTAAACTGAACAGTTGTAAGTTACAGGCACACCTAGAAAGACAACAACGGTTAAATTTTTAACTGTAATTGCAGCTTGTGACATATAATGACACGTCTTCGCATGACTTTCAAAGCCTGAGCGTAAAAGGTCCCAACAATGTTTAGCTTAACCCACGCAGAGTTGTTTCACCCAAGCGTATTAATCACATCTAAAGATACTTCTCAGTTATGAGGGGGACCAAAAACTGCCACATGAAGCTGTGCATGGTGAAGATCAGCTCCCCACAACTAGTAATGTAACATCTGAGTCCTGAGTCGAAAAATAAAACAAAAGCTCCAGTAGTGGAGTTCAGGAAAGGATTGTTTTCATAAGGCAAAGACTGCAGGTAATCACTGCTTCCTCCAACCTCGATTTGAATCTTGTTTCAGTGATGAAGCGCTCTTTGTGCTTATGTGGCCACATACCCTGTGGAATCAGCTTCCGATTTAAGTCACAAGATACTTACTATGGCCAATTTTACAGTGATTTAAGTTAACCGCCCCCACCCCCCTCCACTATAGCTGAAAAACATTAGATAAGCTGCATTTCAGACAAACAACTGTAGACTGCTTTCAAATCGTAAGCCACCCCCTCCTGAACACACAGATCCCACCAGCCAGCCCCCTTTGCTCTTTTTAACAACAGGCACAAATCTCACCCCTCACATCCCCCCTCAGTGAGAGCTGCATGTGCTTGGGCCAGAGTTCATAGCCTCTGGGGTGCTGACGGGGGGAAGTCAAGCTAATTTGATGGTCCTTCAACAGTTTGCAACTAGTTCAGCCAGTTTCACACAACCTCCAAGCCTTCCTTTACAAACTGCTCTCCATTATCAGTCCAATAATCAATTTATGACTTGAGCAAGGCTGTAAATCCAACACCCAATCCTTTATTTGAAACGTGGGGGAATCCCACACATCAAATTTATGCACTACTGAATCATCAATATCTATTTCAACATTCTCCCTGTCAAAGTGCAACTTTTTGTCTTTCCTTAAAACTGAGTTATTGTTCAAGTGCAGTGCTTTTTACAGCTTTGGTGCGTGTTTCTGAGTTAGCACTATAACTCAGAAAGCGTCTTGAAGATTTCTTTTGGTTTATTTCCCCCACACACAAGCTCTATTCCAGGATGGCCAGGTCGTGGAGTTTGCTTGGGTGTCTGCTATACAGTTCAGGGAGACAAGTTGTACAACAATGCAGCCAACTTTCAGCTTGACGGAACACTCAAAAACATTTGACTAGAGGTCACACGCGTTTCCTACTCCGGATACAAACAAAATCCGGACACTTTTAGCTCAAAGAGTACGCGCCGTTTAGTCATCACTGCTTCCTAAATTCCGTTTTTAATCGCTCACGTTGCTCCCCTTGTGTCTGCACCCCCACCTCCTCCTCCTCCCACGACCATCCTGCATTTTTTTATTCAGCTACTCACCCGCCAGTCTGGTGATTCTTGGGAGTCCCAGAGACTGCTGCAAACAAGTTGAAAACGCGAGTCTTGCCCGAGATGACCCAATGAACTTAAAAGGCAAGTCAGCTGGGCCCAATCCAAGAACCCGGACAAAGCCAAGCGAAAGCGGACACTTTTATCCTCCCGGTATTTCTGAAACAAGCCGCTGTCCGCACTGAGGGGCTCAGGCGAGCACTTGCTTCAACAAAAGACGGTTTCAATTTACTGAGACTGTTCACGTCCGAAACCGCGGAGCAAACACACAATAACGTTCGCGAGCCACCCCTCGAAACTGCTCATAGTCCCTTTGCCGTGTTGTTGTTGCTGTCGATGATAGTGTCCACATGAAAAGTAACACGGCGCTGTTAGTTGTTTCGAGGGGTAGGAAACCAGCGAGTTCGCCGTTTACAGGCTCTGCTTCCTTTTTCCACACACACACATGCTCTCTCTCCCCGCTCTTCTCTCTCTCCCTCTCTTCCCTGAGTGCACACACGCGCGGGCGGGCGCGCGCACACACACACACACACACTCCACGCGCTCTGTCGCTCCCTCCGTCTCTGTAAATCCCCCCTCCCCTCCTCCTCTTCAGCTGTTCAACAGACGCATCCACATGGCTGACCTAGTCTTTCTTTATCCAGACACTAGTGAAGGAGAATTACCCCGACCACTCAAAAAAAGAAAAAATCCGAGCGAAACAAAAACATGGACTGGATTCAAATAATCGTCAGGGACAAAAGGGTGGTGGTGGTGGGGTTGGGGGGGCGTCAATGGGGCTGCTGACTGATGGCAGCCCCGCAGGGAAACGCTGCGTGCACAGAGTGTGTGTGTTTGCTTGCATCAGGAAGCGACATGCACGGCAGCCAAAGTGGCCCGACCGATCATCAGCCGATCAATGATAACGCTTATGGGAAGGTGACTGCAAACACTAACGCGAGACAATGAGAGCAGCGAAAGCTCGCTGTAGTGGTAGTAGTAGTGTCTACATAATGGCTTAATAGGCTGCAGTTCTCTGCACGACGCTGCACATCAACAACATGTTACAATGGGGAAAGAAATAAAGACGTTTACAAAAACTACAGGTCGCCAATTTCTATCTGAATACACTGGTATATACATCTACTGGATAAACACACAAGAGGGGCGACTGAATGCTGCTGAAGCTTGTGGAGCTCATTTGCATTTTTGGATAATGAATTAATTAGTCACCCCACCCATTAAAAGGCAGAAACAAGCAAGACATGATCATGTGAATAGTCCATTAGCAGAATTTCTGGGGTTGAGGCTGATTTTAATAGTTAGCATGCACATCACATCGGATCCATGTTATTTGCCGAGGTCTCTGTTCTTGTGTATTTTCTTCTAGGAAATGAGTACATTGTTTTTTTCTTTATCTAACTGCTACTAATGAAAAGGTTCTCCACACCTACAGGAGCAGGAAAGCAAAGATGGAGTGCGCTTAGCTGTAAATTAATAAGATGGTTTTCATTTTGCTGAGCAAGTAGTTTGACACATTTACATTGTCTTAAACATGTTATTTGATCACTGTCAAAATCCAATTAACTAAAGCAAATAGTGCAACGTTTTGCACTGAAGTCTTACACAGGCATCAGGAGAGACAGGCAGTAAAGATCAATAGAAATCGAGTTGAGGGTGGTGCAGGGGGTCCTTTACTGTGCTACAAACCACACTGGTCGTTCAAACAGCAGGGAGGTGGGGGGTTCTGCTGTGCAACAACGTGGTGGTAAAACCTTTTCCAGCTCCTGAGGCAGCGGTCATACTGCCCCTCCACATAGTAATCTAACACCACGGCAGCCACAGTTCTTCCCTTATCACGGTATGTATACATTTCACAAGGGCGGTGATTATGATATTTACACATACACACAGTCTCCTTTCTTTCCCGAGTTACACAAACATTAAGACGAAGATGATAAGGAGACAAAAATACATCTCTTAATATCTCTAACGCACCAGCAAAGCCTAAAAGGAATACAATGATATTTCAGTTTACACAGTCATGTGTTAGAAAAAGGAACCAGTCACTCAGTGGGTTTGTGAAGCCTAACTTGGCCCAAGACGGCAGTGAAGGCTGAGTGCAGTGAATCCTGTCTGAAGGCAGGGCACAGCAAAGCTGGATTGGCTGGCGAGACAGGCTCCCCTCCCTGGAAGATGAGATCCCATTATCAGGCAGAGGAGAACTCCACCTCCAGGATTTCACAGCTCCTCTGTTTATCACATGGCTCTGTCAAGTTGGGCACCATTAACCGATAATGAAAGGAGACAACCGGTGCAGTTACAAGCAAAGCACTCCACATTCTACAGGCCTAAGCATGTATCTGGGAAGCTGACTGTGTCTATTCAATTCTGTTCAGCATTCAAAAAGCCCATTACAATACCTTTTCCCTGAGCACCCCCTTCTACAGCTACAGTGCGTTCGATCCCCACAGAACAAAAACTGGTTACTTGGTGTTTGGTGAATTCAAAGAAAATGAAATCTAAGAGAGCTGTGTGCCGCTCGAGAGAGAAAAATGGCACTTTCCTCCAACGCACTTTTTCCTAAAGATTATTAAAAGCAGAACAATTCTTTGTAAAAGCTAACAAAACCAGAGGGGACATATGAGGGGGGGAAATGGCACAATAAAGCTACACTAACTAGCACTTTAAAATATGTTTTCCTCATCCCCATCAAACATAATTAGTACAAGTGTTACTAAACAAAAAATGGCAAGGCTGCCTCCGAATCAAAGGCCAACTTGCACCCCCCCAGTCTCCGCTCCTTTGTGTCTGACTACTCCATTTATGGTTTATAGGATTCTGTAGCCACTTACTCTCATTAAAAATGAATACTTAACAAAAGCTGTGGCTGACACACACTGTTTGCTTTAGCCTGATTTCTCCATGCTGAAGCAAAACAAGCCACTCAGAGGCAGCAAACAGAGAGAGCAAGCAAGAGAGAAAGTGCAACACAAATAAGTCAGCCAGAAGCTGAAACAACAAAAAAAGTGACATGGATGACTGAGCCAAGCCTGCGAGAGACTTGGCAAGCCTCAAAGGCCCTGGCCTCTTAAGCACTCATATCTAGTAACTTCATTTAATACATTCACCAGGGATGAGCAGACAAGTTGAAGGAAAAAAGGGATTGAGAGAAGAAAACAGACTTGTAAAACAAGAGGAGGGTTCAGTTGTGGCGGTGGTGGGGGTGTACTTCAGAAGCTCGACTTTAACACATGACTAAATCTCTGCAGTGTAACAAGCTAACTTCCCTGCTGCCAAAACATAACACAGGGAGGAAAAACGGATGTGCTAGATTAAACCTTGAGACCATGTTACCATTCTCAGGCAGGTATTATCAACAGGAGCAGTTCTTCTCATATTAGAAACATGAATAGCACATTTCCAGATGGGGCTTGAAGGCAGAGACATTCTCTTCACTACACAAACTATATCTATAAAGAACAAAGGCTCTGTGTGGCTGCTGCTGAAAGTTACTGTTCCTCATACTGACAGCAAGTGCTGAGAGCCCCCCCAATGTCTGCTGACAGGAAAGCAAAAAAGCTGACTTCAAATCATGTATTGCCCCTTTTAGCCTTCGTAGATTCTTAAGAGAGCACTTTACAAGTTGGCGAAATCCAAAGGGAAAATAGGGCCTTACACGACTAATTAAAACAGAGACTCTGCCTGGAAGGGTTTGAGAGAAGAGGAAGCAATAAAAAAAATCGTCTCCAATCTCCCAACAAAGTAACTCAAGGAAATTGCTCAACTAAATATGGTTAACTACACACTTGTGGATATGAAGATTCAAGGTTCTGCAACTACTACTTTAGCTTAAAGAAACATTGCTAGACAGAGTAAAACCTCATTAGGTGAAACACTAACAGTGGTAGAGAGCACTTTTACTTTACACAACACTGGCAAGAGGACAAGACTAACAGAAAATCAAAATGTTCTTTGGAGACAATGGAAATAAACATTGTGTAAACTAACTAACCTGCTACCTAGCAGGCCTTTATTTACAATCATTAACACGACTGTAAAAATGTGAGAGAAGCCAGAGAATGGTATTTCACTTTAGGCAATCAGTGCAAGGTTTAGCCTCACTCAGACAACTTGTTTACATAGCTATTCAGTCACATTTGGCAGTCTCCCTCTCTAAAAACCAAGATACTTCTAGGCTACATATGTCTATGCTCTTTGCCAAGCTACACAAGCCACACAAGAGAGCGAAACTCGCTTGTAGCAGCCATTTGGTAAAACTATAGCATGTGAAAAAATTTATGCAAGTCAATTTTATTCCAGATGGTAGTAGCTACCACCTGGCAAACAAAGTCATCAAATGCTAGTGAGAAGCAGCAGAGAATTTTCTCTGTAAGTCTTAATAATACATGTCTGAACCTGATTACTCATTTGGCTTTCGTACATGGAGACAGGTGACAAGTTAAAAAGCAAAACCTAAATAAATGACAGGAGAAACGTGACAAAAGCACATGCTTTGTTCCAGACATGTGGCCTGTATGAAAACGCTGAGCAGGTTCTGTTGATTTCTGACCACACAACATGACCGTGTTTAAACAGGAACAGCAACTACACTGTCGGAATCTGAGGTTAAATGGTTATTTGATGATCATGACGCCTGCACATTAGCGTAGAGCTCCTCTTCCTCAAGTGACTGTCAATGCAGGATGTGACCAGACTGCGTCAGCAAGCAGTGAGTTGATAATTACACAGAGAGGGACGTTGCATTGCATAAATGCTTTAATACAGAAATGAATGCACATTTCAGAGACTGCTGACCATAAAATCAAGGCAACGTTTTCCAGAGATGGATGACAAGGCCCTACTCCTCAGGATTCAACAGTTTTGAGGAGTATGAAAATGATGTGAAACATATGCTATCGTCCTTTAAGCCAACACATATCAGCTCAATTGAATACACATGGGAGATTTTGGACATATAGAGAGGCATGTAGACTTAGGCCAATTTGCACTGAAACTGTTCTTTGTGGCCCAACACCCCACTGAGATACTTTACATTGGCTTTCCATTAATTTGGCACCTGTCTGTATGCTACATCTGATTTCACACACAAAGACTTACAGTTTCCATTGCATCACAGCTTGCTGAAATTGAGAAAGAAGCCAAGGCAAAAGAAAATAAGGGTGTGAAGTGCTTATGAAACAGAAAAAAAAAAAGATCAACCCTCTGTGTGGCCACGAAGTCACGTACGTAGAAAGGAAAAACAGACAAACAAACGTACATGTGTAACACCTTCGATGTTATTTAACTAAGCCCCTGACTTTCCACTGACATTCTTCAAGTACTCACATCAACTGTCTGCGTCTGATTCTGCAGGCAAAACAGGGCCTCATTCATCTGAATAAAAGAGCAGTTCAGCCTGCTGCGGCTGCACTGAGATCGAGCTCTGAGGAATGAGACTGTATTTCTAAAAGGGCCACAGAGACAGAGTGCAGGCTGTGGTGCAAAAGAGGAAGTTTACATTTCAGGCAAATCCTTTTGTGAACAAAGACACAGCAAGATAAACAAACAGTTCATGCTGTCTGATGCTTAACTCTGGGTCCAGAGAGAAAAAAAAAATCCTATTCAAGGATAATGAAACTATCTAAATGTGATCAACAGTCTGCGAAGGAAATGGTGTCCATTTGCTCATGAAAGCAAAAGAGAGTGTGGCGGTTGGGGTGTGTGATTCCTGTGTGGTTACTGTCTCCAAGCTAATCTGCTCAGATAACCAGTGACTGCTCCATTTCCCACAGAGCACATGGCTCTCACCTCCATAGACTGCCACCCTATGGACAGTGTGTAGAGGTGCAGCTTCAGGCTGTTGCTGTGCTGAAGGAGGAGGTGGGGGAGGCAGAACAGAGGCTTGTAATGTGTAAGACAAAAAAAATTAACTCCACACTCGATTATTCATGACATACATATTAAGATGCTCAATATGGTGCAATGGCCCACAGAGTTGTAGCTTTTCTCCCGCCAGTACCAATGCTTATTCAGAGATCAATTATTCTTCACTGGTCACACTTGGCTGCTCTCAGTGTGTGAGCTAATGATTCAGCCATCTAGTTTACAGATAGAGAGCGATAAATGAAATAAGCACATTCGTTTGAGGTGAGGAGAACAAGATCTTCAAATAACTCAAGCTAATTTTTCACCTCAGATTTTTCTACCTCGCTTTCTTCACATTGCTTTTCTTCCCCGTTTAGTATTAATAAAAGCAGAGAGACGTAATCTCAAAGGCAGATGTACGGTCATCATGTCAGCACTGGGTGCGGTGAGAAAATGGTGTGTTATTCAAACAGA
Source organism: Macropodus opercularis (assembly GCA_030770545.1). Classification (NCBI taxonomy): domain Eukaryota; kingdom Metazoa; phylum Chordata; class Actinopteri; order Anabantiformes; family Osphronemidae; genus Macropodus; species Macropodus opercularis. The sequence goes on from CM061095.1 coordinate 11,692,829, forward strand.
CAGCATACAGAGTGTTGAGGCTGTGTTAGGAGATTAGACTGTTTTGGTGCAAGGGAATGGGTAAAAATCAGTCTGTGTGCAGTCGGAGCAGACAGTTTGGAGATCAGTGCTGAGGTCAAGAGGAGCCACTTAGCTGTGCTTTGGCCTTCCAACCCCTGCAGCGTTCAGAATCAACCATTCCACTGTGGGAGTAGATAAAAAGCTTGGCAGCAGTTTTGCAACCGGAGACATCTACATTCACTAATGTATGCAGAGTTTATTTATGGCTTTTTAAAGGTACAAAATGGAAAATAATGGGGATAGGTAAGAAGGTGGGAAGCTTGCTCATTATGCAGAATATATATTAGGTTAGCCTCACTACTGCAGATCCCTAAAGACACTAAATCTTTTTACTCACAGACAAAACAACAAACATTTCAGACTATAAACAACATCCCTCTCAATTAAAACAAAACCATGAAGGTCATTTTGGTAACTTAATGTGTGTGTTTACACCAGATGTGCCCCACACCACAACAAGCCATTGTCACAAGAATGAGACGAAAAGAATTGCTGTCACTTCTACATCACTGGTGAGGAGATATTGCAATGAAATCTGAAAATAATATGCCAAGTGTCACTTATGATTACATGGCAAGCGTGCTACTCCTTATATTTAATATTACAAATTAGCCGAGCATGGAAATGCCTTTCCCATTATGCTGTTGTGGACAACAGTGAGAATTATTGCCCAGAATTGGTGAAGTGGAAATTCTGCAAATTGCTTGTTTGGATGCAAATATTCTGGAAAATGCATGAAGCAGCTAACCTATAATATATGTGTGTGTGGCGGTAAAGGGATTTGTGTGTTGTGTGTAAGAGATATCGACAAAGTGGATGAGACAGAGGGAATAAGAGATGGAGTAACGCTGCTGATATTCAATCCAGGGCACAACAAAAGCCTAATGTGCAGCTTGATAACTGTCTTCACAACAGTAACAATAGGGAATAGACAGAGGAGTCTTGGTGCAGCATTAGCCCTTAAGTCAGGCCATGGAAGAGTGATGGACAGGGGTAAAGATGGAAAGGGAGGGAAGTAGGGGACAGAAAGGAGTGAAAAGAAGGGAGCCACAAGCTGTAGCTCTCTTCGCTTTTGTACACATCAGCAGCAGGAGGAAAGGGATGTGCAGAGGCCACAGCAAGCCAATTACCAAACTCATTAAGTAACCTGCTAGTCTGCTTTGAACTGCAGCCCTCTCTATACTGTGACTGGATTGGCGGCCGCTGTTGTGGAAATTCAATACTCGCTTCTCTTTTTAAAATGAGGTTAGAGATGGAAGCGCAACTGATAATACAATTTTCATATTTTCACATGCCTTCACTGAATAAAAGGGGAAACCACAATGAGAGACTGGCGCCTTCAGAACGTGACAGTGCCACAAAAACGGGACAGGCTGCACATACAACAGGTAATGCAAAACTATAGGAAATAAAGCATTGGGACACAAGCAGGAGTGAGTGACTTAGCAGCTGAGAGACGAATGAGTGCTGACAGGCTCGAGCTGTTCTCTCCGGCAGTACAGAAAGTAGCAGGAGAGATAGCTGGGAGGGGGAGGAGGAAAAGCAGAGGAGAAAAAGAAGCACAGTGAAGAGTGAGGACGATGATAGAGAGGAATGAGCCTTGGAGCAACAAGGGCAGGTAGAGAACACAATCATAGTCTCATGGCTTGGGTGGTAACAAGAGACATTTTGGGAGAAGGAGACGGCGTTAGACCAAAGGAAAGCGCTGCGTTAGTCAGCTCTCCATTGTCAGAAGGTATTGTGGACTAACCTTGACTGCATTCACCTCCTAGCTCACTGCCACACTGCCTCTGAACAAGCATTGACACAACGACAGGCTGCAAAAGAAAACTGTAGGGGAAAAAACAGAGACACACAGAGGACAGGGGGAAAAGCATGAATGATGTGTAAATGGTACAAGCGAGGTGATAACAGCTTGACAGCAGAGGTGTATGCGCGGTGAAGACGGCTCCCATATTTAGCATCATGTGGAATAAACACATGGTGAATGCAGCTACTGAAAGAAATGAAGGCGCACAAAAAAATAATACCATTCACTGAGCAGTTAACATTTTCTATGATGAGATTGTGAGCATTTATTCTAAGCCAGTATTCATTTTTCTCTTCTCAATGGACCTCTCTGGATACACACAGATCTAGGCACTCATACCTACACACTGTAAAACACACACATACACACAGAGTCCCCCACTCCTGAACCTCCCCCATTATCCCATGAGCCCTCTCTTCTCTGCCTCGCTCGACAAGAGCTTGGAAATAAAAACATCACAGCTCTGCCTCGCAGCACCTGTTCAATAACATTGACATTTCACATTCAGCATCCGCACACTGAGAGATTTCCTGCATTTACTCTCTTTAACACCTAGAAATACAACACACACACACACACACACACTATCAATCTGCTACATTTTAATGTAAGCATTTTAATACTGCATACACTGGGGATGCGTGCACTTCTATTCTGCATGCATGCCTGCAGTCATGTATGTGGTGTAACTAATTATTAGACAGAGACACGGCTTGATCTTAAAAAAAAAAAACTCACTCAATAAAATAATGTAATGCTTAAACAACTGTTCTCTTCACCGACTGTTCACTGTTGCCAATTCTTTTAGTGGCTACACATTTGTACCAAAACAAAGGATTTTTCTTGCCACATCATTGTTTATAGTATAAAAAATATATATATATAAAAATCAGTGACACCTTGCAGCCTCAATAACCACATGCACAAAAAATAATTATGTAGGTCACTGAAGGATTTTGTCTGAGCAATTTTCCTTTAAATGAGGGTGTAACTGGTTTCTTAACCAATTACATTTTGGAGGGAACGCCAGCACAAATCAAGGAGACATCTGTGGATATTAACCAGATGTAAAATGTCATTCATTTATTCTTGATGCAATATGTCTCCTGAATACAGACTGCATTTTGAATTGAAACGTTCTGTTCAGTCTAGGATTTGAAAACACCAGGTGTATAGTGAATAAAATCAAAGTCTTTCTAGCCATGCAATCTCAGCGGCACAGCAAGAAGGTTATACTGTTGTCTGACGGGGATGTAAAAAAAGTAGCACAAAAGATTGTAGGACTGTGGATATTTGAGTTAAACATTTGGTTTCCTTTTTCCCTAGATGCACTTTTTACATTTTAATGCATGTCTTCACACAGTAGTTGCCACCAAGGTCACATAAAGTGCACAGTGGGCCACCTACTGCTAGGGCTCAATAGTGTCACCAGGTGCAGTGCAACCTGGGTGGCTGAGCGGGACATCTGCTTGACAGCATTACAGCATCAGAGCCCTGACATAACCACAGATTAAATGGCAGTAAATCTCAGGATTAGATCCATGTATGAACAGCTCACATTGATTTTGCCATCCCTTCAGGACCCGTGACACACAATGTAGCCGTCAAGCACACAAACACTGGGATTCATCTGTCTCTTGGTATTTAAAAAACCTCCAAAACAAGTCTGTGACTAACCAATCTCCATTTTAATCTGTTCATATCTTGGCCTAGAGCTCTACAGGCCTAGAAATGTCTATTCGTATATTCTAATACGTGTTCTCATGTGAGGGCAAGATCAAGTCTGCGCTCTGCAAGCTGAGGGTTATTGTATGCGAGCACCATAGGGTGATGTGGGTGATGGCAACGACAACCTGGCCTTTCCTTTTTTAGCTGCATGGTCTCATTCCCAAGATCTGCACATGCACAGAAATTCACTCTAAACGAGACCTCTTTGACGTGACAATCTCAAAATCCCGCACTGAAGCCCCAATCCCTTCCAACCACCATGGCCCTTCAGAGGCTGGCTGACATCAAAGGCGAGTGCTACTCATTTACTTCAGTCTGACTTTTAGTCTGTCAGGTTCCCTGGCTGCCCACAATGTTCACCAGAACAGCCACTATCGTAGCACCAGACTGAAAACCAAAGATAAGTAACAACAAGTCTGTTCTGGCCTGAATTTACGAAACTCAAAGAGGTGGTTGTCAAGAATGTAGGATATGAGCACACGGTGTAAACGGCTGGCACACAGGAATAGGAAGTTTAGTCCCGTATTAAGTAAATGAATCTGCAAACCTATAAGCTGAGAGATGAGGCAAAATGTTCATTTGAAGTGACTTTTGCAGCTATATTTAGCAGCCAAAAGCAACTCCCTCATCCAAAATGGCTGCACTGGTGGTCATGACTGACCTTAGTCAACTATCAACCCAAACAAAAGCGATTACCTGGTGATTAGTGTGCATTGCGCGGCAGCTCCATTAACCTTTGAGAAGCAGAGTGTGGAGGCTGCAGTGTTAAGCCAAGTGGAACACTCTCCTTACTACCTCGGAAAAAGACATAAGTGAGGTGTGTGGGAGAGAGAGAGAAACTCAGCGTGACAGTAGAACAGCTTCTATTAGGTAAGCACATTGAGCCGTCAGGCCGGCACATTCATCAACACACAGAACGCCAGTCAGCAGCACCAGCAGGCTCTCCTGCCTCTCCACCATGCTACTGTTACTGTTGGTGAGGAGGGGAGGGGTGAGTGACAGGGAGGCATTTGCAAAGCAGATTTGCTCCGCTCTCCACAGCATTTGGCAGTGCAAATGTTTCCATGCATAGTTCGGATGGTTTTTAGTAGCATTCTCCCTGCTCTAATAGATCGGCTATGAGCTGCTAATGATATCATTATCATACATGCACAGTAATTGTCTGGACTCAGGATGTGCCAAAATCAATGGACAGCAAAATCTGGATCAATTGATTAGGCGGCCGCTGCTAAGCTGCTAAAACATATTTTGTGCACAGTCAATGTGTCGTTGGATGGGCTGTGAATGAATTGGGTCCCTGCCTGTTTCAGAGTGCAGCATCCAAATATGGGGTTAGACAAGTGGATCTGTGCCATATGAGAAGTGAGCGGAATTGGCAGAGCTGGTAAGCTTCCTCCGCTCATCTTAATGTCAACCACAGCCACCACCATTACAAACAAAGCTGCATATTAATTACAATTCAGTGACAAGTCAAAACAAATGAATTCTTGAATATTTACTCTATTGTCCATTTTTTTTGCAAATAAGTGTTCCACACCCATTTCACTGTGATTTTATACTGATGTAGTAAAATACTTTCGATGCAACCTACATAAATGCAGTAAGATGCAAGATTAAACAAAACATCCTTCAATGAGTCTTTCAGCATCATTGAAATTAGACATAGAAATTTGCACTTCGATAATTAACAGTATTTACTTTGAACCATACGAGTTAGCCTGGAGTTTAGATTATTTCTGCAACAAAGCGAAATTGCCACCTAAAACCCGAATATTTTGACAAATAATGATAATATAATATTTGATTATTTTTAGGCAGACAGTGAAATGGCAGACATTGTTCAGCTCTATCTGAGCTCCTGGATCCTCTTTGATTGCATTATATTTTACAGATATTAATTGATTGTGTCCACCTCCTTAACAGCATTCATGCTTTAATCATCATATGCCACGTTGTCTTTTCCTGTCACCGACTTGGTCTCAATCATGACTGTAATTTGAGAGCTGCCTGATTGTGTTAGGAGGAAGCTGATTGCACTGATGAGCCGAGCGCTGTAGAGGAGAAGAAAGTGGGCCATCTACACCGAACAAATAATGACACCAGTAACAGGTGGGGTTATACAAGGTTACCACAGACACTACATCATTTATAAAAGACTTCCCTAACACTTACTCTACAAAATCTAGCCAAAAACAATCCTGTATGAATTCACCTCTAATACAGCCTTGAACTAGCAGCCTTGCCAATAGCAACCATGTTGGATGCAGCAGCACCATTTAAATCACATCTTTGTGAGCCTAATGTATGTAGGGTTAACTCCATTTGTGGCTTCAGTCTATCACCACCCTTCAGGCAGCATGATGCAACTGATTCCTGTAGACAAAGGCTAATGCAGGTAAATCAGACCTAGTGAACTTGAATGCTTGACACTAAGCTTCCCGACATGCTGGCTAGCTCGAGTGGGCGAGAAATGAACCTTGTTATGTGTCCTGACAGTGGGCCCTGCTCCCTGGCAAATAAAAACATGCCTCTCACTTACTGGCTGTGTGCGCCCACAGCCCCATACATCAGCATTATAAAAGAGCTCGGCAGCCTCAAGGTCAGCTCAATTTCCTCCTGCCGTTATGAAGTATCAGAATCACAGCGAGAGGGGGCACCCACACACATGTAAAGAAATGATTTAGGGAGCGAGGGAGGGGAGGGAGAGAAAAAAGAGGAGGGGGATCTGGAGTGTGAAGGAGAGGCGGTGTGTAATATAATGGGGAACTGTGACAAATCACCAAGAGAGAACCTGCCTCTTCAACAGTAAGGATGTGTGAGAGCAAGCATTTACAAGTAAATGTAGAGAACATTAAGCCTACCTACTCATTCTACACACTAAGAAAATATATTTTAGACTCACACATAAGTAATAGGATTGAACACTTTTTGTCTAACAAGCTGCCTCCACTTGTGTAATTGCTCAAGTGTAGTCTGTAAAACTACAAAGCAATTAAGCCTACTGAATAATTGTTCCAGAAAATGTGAATACTGTGTTTACCATTTACTCTAATTAAATTCTAAGCTTTTACATGGGCATAACAGCGACCTAATGCAAACCTAATGCCTTTTTTCCTTTTGAGTTTAGGGCCCATTCATCACATGCCCAAGCAATTTGATAAATTACACAGAAGCATGAAAGCTGATCATGTGCGTAGCAGAGAGAGTGGTGCGTGTGTTTGCCTGTGTTTGGTGCGTGAGTCGGCAGTCATCCTTGGCTGCCTCGCTGGCTGAGGTTTTACATCTTCAGCTAAGAGCCTGGGGAAATAACAGCAAATTCACTTAATGGCACCACCTCATCTATTCCTCATACAGAGAGAAGAGGGAGAGTTCCTTGAGGTGTTACAAAATGGCTGTGTGCTCTCGGCTGTGCTGCTGTCTCTCTCCACCATGGGGGTGCAGGTGTGTGGGTAAACACTGGACGCATTGAGCTTCATCACCTGCCTTGGTCAGCCACCAGCTGTAATTTGCAGTCAACTCTGACCCTTCGCGGAAAATCCAGCCTGCTTATGTTGCTTTGTGTGTTCACATCACAATTTAGTTTGAGGTGTGTGGGTATGTGTGGTCGATCTAAACATAGCTGGATCTAGATGCAGCGATGATGACCACATCATTTGTGCAGGTGGAAGTAAGCACATGTGTATATGTTTGTGTGTGTGCAGGGAGTTTTATGGAGCCAGAGGTATAATGGCCCCACTCCATCTTTGTGTGAGGTATTGCAGAACAATCTAAGGCACAGCACTGCAGCTGGGAGGGAGCCTGGGCCGACTTTTCAGTTGGATAACATCTCAGGGTAACAGCAGGTATGCTATCGGTGCAGCCCAATCCCCTTATGGCTATTTTCAGAGATCCTGACCCCAGCATGACTGGGTAGATGACGTCTCTGTGCCAGCAACACAGGAAGAGCAAGACCCACAACCACACTGCTGCTTCCTCTTGGCAGCACATTTCTTTCCAACAGCTCTGAACAGCTCTGTTATTGTTCAGATGTTTTCCCAAAAACACTCACTGTTCCAAGATGCACAGCCTTACAAGGATTACAATTTTAATAATTTGCTCATTTGAGACAATACCTGAAAAAAAATTCTTCAGTTAACCTAATTCACTGACACCTATTCCAACAGTTTTCTTCAAACATTTACAGATGTGTACACAATAAATGACAATTATGACTAACCTGAGCATTCAGTACTATAGTAATACAGTATTCTTACCACCTGACTGACCTTTCCTGTAGCCACATAATGTACAGTACAAAGCACAGTATAATTAAAGAATCCGTGCAGATTCTACAACACAATAGAAACGTGCCAGAGAGATGCAGAATAGGGTTGAATGCTGATGCTGTAACATAATGTGGAGGAGTGTAAAGCATGTCATTGGAGGAAGTGTTGGGTCACGGATTCAACAAGCAAAGGCAAAAAAAACCCCCCAAAAAACCACACACCGCAAATCCTGCAATGAAGACACGGTACCATCGCTCACCAGGCAAAAATAAAGAAATCTATCAGCAGCTTACACTAAGGCCCCACTGTGCATTTTGCATAGATTTCTAGCCCTGGTTAATAGATCAGCAGATAACAGCTGTATAATATGCATCAGCGAGTGCAGTGGCGATGTGCCTGTGTGCTTTCCTCTAATATAAAGCTCTCTCCTCTGCCATCAGAGTGAGTGGTGTCTCACTACTTGGCTCCCCGCGGTTTGCTTGTCTGCTCCCTCTCCATCTCTTTTCCCTGCACCTGACATTGTGAGCATTCTGTCACCCACCTCTCCTCATTCTCCCTGGAGGAAACATTCAGCCCCGCCCAGCCAAGCTCCCAGCAGCCCCTGGGGCATGGGACAATTAAAGACGTGGCAGGAGCTCAGTCAAGCTGTCATGCTGATTCTTATATGGGGCTCTTGTCTGTATCGCAGCAGAGGTAGGCAGGAGTTTGTATTGGAGCCCAAAGAAAATAATCCACTAGTCTGTTATATTTCAGATCAACACTCAGACTACTGCAGGGTGATGGCAGCATATCAACCCCATAAAAGATATGCCGTCTGGCTGAAGCGTTATATTTGGCTGTACAGTATTCACAAACCACCCCACTACGCTTACACGCTGACACACAACACTACATTCTGGTGCCAGTCAATTACAAGTATGCCGACTGTCCTTGACTACACCCTTTAACCAGCCTCAACAATCCATGTCAAAACTCTACGCACGGATTTTTCTGCCCTTACTGCTCTGCTTTTTACTTCTTCTTTGTCTTTAGGGTCTGAAATATTTAGCAGCCTCTTCTAAATACACCTTCAGGCACAGCGAGAAGGCTGACTCTCTCCCCAGGTAAGAACTAATAAGAGAGCGCGAGAGGGAGACAGTGGAGGAAGGGTTAGTGTAATATCTCATCAACATTATTAAATCATTTCTCCTCTCGGCAGTGCCTGGGTGGTCTTGGGTTGTGTTATTTCTCAGTCAGGGTTCAGTGGCCTCGACTCCCAGGGTTGAGTGTGGCCGCTCTGCTAGCTTTGTGCTGTGCTAAGCAGGTGTCAGGGGAGTTTCCCCTCAATTAAGCAAAGGTAAAGTAATGCCTCTCACTGTGGCGGCACCATGAATACATTAGTCTTCCTGTCACCACAGGCTGGAGCATCGAGACGCGTGAAGAAGACAGACAGCAGGTTGCTTCAATCGTTATTCACACTGGGTTAAGCAAACTACAATGAAATGTATTAAATCAAAAACACAAAGCCGATGAAATAGCCTTGATCTACAGTATATATACACACACACCAAAAGAGTAAACACAATGTGTGGTATCATCTTGCGTTACTTTGAGTTACAAAGAGTTGGACTAATAACTCTGTATTAGCTTCTGAGTAGACGACACTAGAGGACACAGAATCCTTGTTGTGTTAATTAAAGCTCAATGAAAAGACGCTGAAAAAATGTGCATGACCCACCGCTTTAGTGAGCGATACGGACACAAACCGGGGTTCTCTGTTGTTTTCAAGGGGAGACAATTTCTAAAGCCTTTAAAGAAACGGAAATCAAAATGAATCATTTTAAACAATTGTCCGATTAAATAGGTGTCACATATCACATAACATCTGAGGAATCTATTATAACCACAATGACACAAAATCACCTCCAATTATATTTTTACTGTACAAGATGACTCCTGTTTACCGTTTGCTACTTGCTATTTAAAACAGAGTCTAGAACAAATCATCTTAGCAGGCACCGTGCATCACCCTACTATTTTACTCTAACTGAAAAATAGCTTTATAAAAATATGTCACAGCAAAAATGCCTTTCTTTGCCTCCTTTTATGTGAGCGTATTACATTGTATGGACAGGTGTACTGAAAAGGGCTGATTGATGGCTTTGCTGTCCACCTCTCTCCATGATGAGACATGTCAATGTAAAGACACATGAATGCAGTAGCCTGTCCTCCATTTTCTCCTCCTCTCGTCTTCCCTTCTTGTTGTCAGAGGCAGAGAGAATGACGCAGTAAATACAGATGCTGTGTGCACCATAATTCTGGGGCCCGCTGCCTTTTATCTGCCATGACAGCTTCTGCTGCTGTCGAAATCAAACGCCTGGGCGCGAGGAAAAAGCTAGTATTCCCTTTAATAAACTGCCAAACAGAGCAGAGTCAGAGTAGAAAAGGAGGCACTCAGCTCTGCTCTCCACTGGCCGGGCTTGGCTAAGCTGCAGCGGAGGGGAGTGCAGAGACAGAAAGAGAAGAGCGCTCCTTCAGGCATTAGCCGGCATTATGCTGCTCACGCAGGCTCAGGCATTCAGCACCATTCCACTTACCAAGAGCAGTCATGAGCCAAACGCTCAGCGGGGAGTGGTGGTCACTCGGCAGAGATAAGCAAACCGAGATGAGGAGCAGCGTCAGAGACGTTGGAAAGCCCCGTCAGCACCTGCTCCTGGACTCCACCACAGTCCCTCTGAGCTGCCACAATCAATTAATTACATCCTTCTCTTAACACTCTCCATTTGGATAAACAGAAAGAAATGAAGAGCGACTCGACAGCGAGGAGATATACCTTTTATATAACTAATTATCCCATAACTCAATACAAATACTGATCTATTCTTTAATTCTCCTTCTGACTCATGCCATTTGTGTTTGTGAGTCTGTGCGTGTCAGTGTGTTGAGCAGGAGGTCGAGGGGAGATGCTGTGGAAATACACTGCTTTTTGTTCTGACCCCACAGCTGTCACGGGCATAAGAGAGCCAGTCACTGGCAGCACACATAAGCATTTCACTTTAAACACACACCCCTTGACACGGCAGCCGGGGTGGAACAAGAGAGTTGTGCTTTAGGTGCCAAGACCCCTGAGGATACTGTTGTGATGCACAAGTGCCTTAGACGAAAAAGCAAGAGGGATAAATCACTAAATACCTGGTCAATGTTTAGACTCCCACTACACCACAGTGCCACCATTAACATCCTTCCTTATAATCCAATTATGAGCCATGTGTGTCCACATCAATCAGCCATTTTCATTTGAGCCTGTGGTCTTCTTTATCACCATTACTGCTGCAGTAATTGAGGCGACGCTATGGACAGGCTGTGCAGTTTACCTCCATCTGGGAGGTCAAGAGGAATGCAATTGGTTGACAATGATTACGCTCTGGCTGATTAGGCTATGGGCTACCGCTGAATATTTAGCACTGATTAGACTAAGCCCTGCAGAGAGCCATGTGGCTCACTAACAAAGGGGACAAACCATAGGGCAAGGAGAAAAAGCCAGCAATCCGCACAAGCTAACTAAAACAGACCATCTCAGACTAATGTCAGGATCAATAACATCTATGATTATGTTGTGTTCAGCAACACTGTTTTTGTAATAATATTATTGAGCAGACAAACAACAGTTAATAAAAGAATAAATGTATAAGAAAACTAATCATAGCAGAGATTTACCAGCTATGCAATTAAAATTCAGGCTGTAAAAACCTGCATCTTGCAAACAGATTTGTGTTTGCCTGTATAACAATTCATGCAGCCTACAAGGAGATGGCTCAAAAAAGATATTCACATTAATAAATGATACACAAAATGGCTCCTCTAATCCCCTTGCAGAGATCCCAGCACTTTTTCCTCATCAGTGATTGTGATATTTACACAGAAGCTGAAGTGCACTCCTGATTGAATAGGGAGAGGGTGGATGAGGAAACACAAGAAAGACGTTGAGAGAGAGAGAGAGAGAAAGATAAGTATGGTGAAAGAGAGAAGAGAGAGGAGGTAAATGACCAGGCAGCATGACAGCGGGGAGCGCTGAGGATGAGGGAGAAAAAAAACAGATGGAGAAGGGCAGGTAGACGTGCACTTATTTGCAGAGGCTTTAACTGTCTTGATCCTCAATAAAGAAGTGAAACTGATTAGGTTTCTATCAAATGTCTGCTTGTAACCTGGTGCCTGTCGCTGAGAGCACAAATTACACCCCCCCCCATTTGAAAGAGCCAGCTCTCTCCTCACTCTCTCCTTTATTCAACACCGCACAGCCTCCTAAAGCGTCCGCTTGTCAGAGTGACAGATGTAGACACGACCACTGACCTAAATCACTCTTTTCCAGCACATTAACCCCTGTGTCCCTACACCCTTTACACATAACAAAAACACCAACATAGGGAAACACTCAAGCACAATCCTCGCTGCACAATGACAACGAGCCACAAACCCCACCCTACTGTATTCTCACCCTCCTCCCAGAATGAAGACAATTCTTGAAATGTCTAAACTGGAGAAAAACACTAAATGAAAGGATCAATAATACTTTAATTACTGTAGCCCGCGTTTATGAAACGCAATAATCATTCATTAAAGATGCAGACAGCGGCAGGCAGGCGGCCGGCCGGGCGTCAGGGCTGCGTGCAAGTGTAGGAGAAGGGAGGGGAGGACTGGCGTAAATGATTCATGGTTTGATATCTCTCCTGTATAATGGGCTCCTCCGGGGAGCTTGCTGGGGCTCCACTGCAGTGACTGACTGACTGGCTGGCTGGATGGCTGCCTGCCTCACTGTGAGTCTGCCCAGGCTGCTTCTGCCACTGCTGCCCAAGATTAAAAAGCCTTGACTACCATGAAAAGCGGCTCAGTGAAAACAGTGAGCGACGATGAGCACATACACACATAAAAGAAAGCGTCTTGATTCAATATCGTCTGACAAAGTAGGCAGGGGCACGAAGGGGCGGCAGACAAGAAAAGAGGAAAATCCTTTTACAGAAGAAAACACTGGCTGCTGAGATACTTCAGATAGTTGTAATATTTAAGAGAAATATGGTAGTTTTTCAAAACCTGCCCCCCCACCATTGTCCTCCTCCATCAGACTAACGTCCCTGCCACCCTGAATTCCCTCCTCACCCATGGAGAGAGAGAAAAAATGGAGAGATTAAGGTTGTAACGTGTTGGGCTAATCATAACATAGACAGTTTAGTGCCATCTCGCATAATTAAATGCTTTGCACTAACCACCTAATGCATACTAATTTGGAACAATCCACTTCTGGAGTTGGCAGACCATGAAGCTCCCCGCAAAGGAGGTGCTTGTTTCTCTCTCTGCAGTGGGTGCATGTGTGTGACACAAACACGTACACACACTGATTTGCAGAGGAGTAAGGTGCTAAAGGTCAGGCTGCGGACTTGAAGGAAAAGGTCAAGCATTATTACAACATGACTAAATAAACAGGCTGCTCACAGCCCCCAGCCCAGACGCTGTGGATGCTGGAAGTCTTTACCTACACACCGTACTACCTGCCTGTCTGGCTGGTTGGAATTCAGCTTCATCCTTTGCCTTTATCCACATATCCCTCCAGCTCTAAGACAGCTGACATGAGGACTGTCATATCCTGCCTAGATTCTTATCCCCCGCTGGCTTTATTGCTCTCTTCCCCCTGAGTAACAAACACACACATACATACATACAGTCCATGCACACACACACACACACACACACGCAGCAAGCGAGAAAAGGAAGCAGGGCTGCTGGAGCGTGCTTTAAAGCACATTAATATTAATTGCAGCACTAGCTGGAGTGATAACATAGACAACATGCCCCTGTAAGGAAGTCGGGCGCAGGCACCCCCTGCCTTTTGTTAGCAGCACTACTCATCTGCTGGATGGCCATGGTGAGGCGGCAGAATGAGGAGCATTTCATCTTTGAATCGCTTGTTTTATATTACAGAAGGTCTAGCCTTGCCAGGAAAAGGAATTTGTTTTTGTGTGTAGTTACTGTGTGTGGGAATGCGTGTGCGTGCAAGAGCGTGGGTGTGCGGTGAGTGATAAAACTAGGCAAGATGAATTATTAGGCTAGTGGCTACATCAACAGCAATAGAAATGTGCTCCAAATAACACAGAGTACTTAAGCGATTCTGCTTTTATCTCCTCCACTACTGCTGGCTTGGCTACCTTTTATGTCCTGCACACTGAACTCAATATTCAGAGAGCAATGAGCTCTGCTAAAGATGTAAATAATCTGCTGTCCTGGGGAGAGAACCTGCTTTTCAATACAGTGGAGTGAAAATACAAATCGAGATGAAGCCTGGGTACTAAAGCTCATCTCCACCTCTTAGCTCTCTTCTTCCCCTCTAGGGATAGTAAGCAACCACAGACATCAACAGATGACAGCTACTGTACATCTCTACCGTCCTCCATTTTTACCTCATCCTGTCTTTTTTCATCCTTTTGTCAACTGCTATTGAGAAGCCTGACACTGTCATTACTGCCACCTCACAGCAGTGGGTTTTTGCAGTACGGTTTTGTGCTCCTTTTCTGATTTCCCCCAAGGCTCATCAATGCCCCATTACCAAGTCAAATCAGGTGGTGCTGCAGAGATTTGCAGAGAACCAGGACTGCAAGCACACACACATACACACACACAGGATTCATTCAAAAAGCCTGGGAGGTTTTCCACTAGCAGCTCCACGAGATCACAAACAGGGTGAGGAGGTGAGCAGAGGCGAAATCACTGCTGGCTAAATGCTTGTGAGTGGTTTACGGCTCAGAGGGGCAGAGAAGGAGACAGCTATGTGGTAATGCATCTCTCTGACACTCCTTTAAGCACACAACCAGGATGCAATCTCCTGAGACCTCTAGTCACACATTATCACATTATTGTTTCTCATTTTGCATGTCACAAACAATTAAAACACGCCTGTCGATTCCTCTGCCACGTGAGCACTCTTAGTGCGACTTTGCTTAAAATAAAACACAGCCATTTAAGAAACACTTCACTCATATGACCTCCATTCCTCACTCTACAGCATACACCTACACGTACACCTACTTTTCTAAGTTTAATTCCCAGAGAATGTCACACGCGTTTCTCACTTTCACCATCTTTATCTCTCTGCAACAGCAAATACAAGGTGTACGAGCCCTGAGTAATGTAAGCAGCTACGTTAGCAAGGTAGAGTGATGGAGAGCGAAGGGAGGGGGTGAAGTCGATATGTCCTTTTAGTTTTCCCTGCCTGTTGTCATCCTCATCACAGCAGCTGCAGCTGCACAGGCAAGACAAAAAACTCTGGGGAAGAACCAGGCAATAGGGAAAAGGACAAAAAATAAATTGTTTTATGTTTAGATTTTCATAAGCCTGTTTCATAAACCTGATTAAAGTGGTAAATACCGAAGGAAAGAGGCAGAAGAATGAGAGGGCTGGTGGTTCTGCAAAGTAGGGCCTGTGAGGGCTGCCAGAGGTGGTGGTGGTGAATTTCTTCTCTGTGACAAAGCTGTCACACAGAGGAGTGAAATTTAAACTCCTGCTGTCAAGAGAATTTTTTGGGCTTTCAATACACTGAGCACATGTCTATGCACTAGTGTGAAGGTATGATGCAAACGCAGATGCCACCTTGCTCTACATATACAACATTTGGCAACATTGTTTTCTTGGTTAAGAATAATAGAATAAACTCTGACAGTGTTATCCTTGCATTTAATCACCATCATGGATCGATGCACAAACAAAATATTCCCAATCCTGATGTGAGACTCACACAGTGTCACTGCACCATCACCATCTGCCAGATGTGGTGTTTAAAATTAACAAGAGCAAATCAAGATGGAACACTGTCGACTGGACCCATCCAGTTTGAATTATCTGAAATGTGACAAGCACTTAATCAAGTTGTCAGTACACCCCCCCACTAGAGTGTAACTGAAGAGGCAAAGAAAGAGCTTTAGGAGGGCGACACTGGAATAAGCTCATCTATACAGAGACCCGGGTCTCATGCCAAATAGCATTTTCTTCATATGAGAAGGCGGTGAAATGGGAAGAGGAGGAGGAGAAGATTTGGCCTCCTAGTGTGCTGGTTATGCCCCAGCTCAGCTAAGTTGCAGTGAGTCAATTCGCTGCTTTCGGGTGCCTGAAAACTTGTCCTCACAGAGTGCTCACAAGGGAGAAAGACAGATGGGAGAGTAGGGGGACTGAGTCTCACCTCTCTCTGTCTTCCATTTGTGTGTTCATCCCTGGAGGTTAGACTGCTCTAGACAACAAAGAAGGGGGCTGGGGTTAGAAAGCAAAAGCAGAAAGGATAGGTTTACAGGTAAACAGTGAGGATCAGCTGAGGTTCAGATTTCAACAAACCACATCCTTCCTGTCACAACCTCTTTTGTATTAAAGCTACCTACATATTAAAAGAGCTTTGGTTAACACCTAAGCAGGGATACATAACCAACCCATTACTGAATGTCATGTTCAAAGATTTGCAGCGTTGCTGCAAAGTTGCGCGCACAGGTGAGAAAAGCTAGATTTAACCTGACTTTCACCTCCATAAATGATCACACAAAGCTGTTTGAATATAAGCGGCTGATAACATGAGTAATTTGCCGCATCACTGATTTGAAAAGGAGCACTTGATGATGACACAGAAAGACAACTTTGTCATCTTAAAGAGGATCTATGAAATCAATGAGGAGATCAATGCCTTCTCTCCTTTCTCTCGTAGCACTTTACATAAGCAACAATAACCATCATAGGTCACAGATTTCCTGTGCAGGTCTCCCAGAACCCTCCTGGCAACAAAGCTTCTCTCACTCCATCAGTGCAACAGTGACATCCACAACTTCACACACAAGGAAGAGGGATGACTTGGAGAAGATAAAGAAGCTGAGGGGAAGGAAATACCTTGGGCAAGCTACAGCCAGAAACAAAAGGATGGAAAGAGAGGAGAGGAGTGAGAGAGGAGGCAGCTAGCAGAGCGTCTTCATTAGAGTACAGCAGCTAGCTCAGAAACCAACTAGCCAAGCACTGTAGTAAGAGCTGCTCATCCTCCCAGTTAATTAGGAATTCTGCTGCTTCATTTTGGGGCGAGGGACAGGATGTTGGAGGCTTGATTGCCTTTTATTTCCCAGCCTAACAGCTCGGCTGCCTGTGCTGCTTTATTAACAAGAGATCTTGCAGATTTACAGCTCCACAGCAAACATCAATTTCAATAATTACAAGAAAACTGTTAGCAGGGAGATGCACACGCATACACACGACTTCTCGCTCTCTCCCTCTCCACCATGATCATGCCCCTCCCATCCTTAACAGGACTCAATTTCCATAGATGTGCCCTTTTCATGATTGCATATTATAAACACGTTAAAACACATAACGATTTGCCTCAGACAACCTTAGCACTTCAAACACTTAACAACCAATCCCTGGCCTTGAGGGCAAAGCAAATACTGTGAATGTCACATTTACATTCAACATTCAAACCTCAGCATTCATGTTGTCACAAAACAAAACAGATAAATGACAGTTTCTTTGTTGAGCAATTACAGCTGGCCAAATGTGGGACTTCTCAGAATTAGCACAAACTGTATCTCCCTAAAAATATCTATTAATAAGATACAACATTTTGTAAACATACAGAACAGCAGAACAATCCTTGTATTATCTGTGCATGTCCATACTGTCACCGTGCCTAGAATTACGTTACCAACTGACAAAGTGCATGTGTGAGATTCAATTGAACAGTTAAGCCTGGGAAAATAAATAACAGAAATTCCACTTTAAAGGCAAACATCACATTGAGAATAGAGAACCACAGATTCCATCTGAATAAAATCAATAATTGTGTTGACTTCCACTGTATTGCCTTCCTGTCTTCTCATCTTGCTTGCTAATGTTTCTTTCATGAGCCAGCCCACTGTTGGTGACATTATAGCTACGGCACTACCACAAGCCCCCAATGGATCTTTGGAATGGTTAGCGTGAAACACAATTAGTATGATCCATATGGCTGCTAGTGGAGGAGGAGCGCAGAGGTCCCATGTGGTCATTATGGAGGCCCGCTCCTTTGTTACCTTAAAGATCAAATTGTTGTCATAATAATGGGGCCGTTTTAATTTGTCCTGCTTCGTTTTTTGTAAACTACTTCAACAGATCCTCTCATTGTGTAATGACTCTTGGCAAATAAATTGACTAACCTTGGCCGATAGCCTAATCAATACCTCCTTCATCATGATTAATGGCTCATAATGGATAATGGGGAACTTTAATGTAAGGGGTGCGTTCCTTTCCCATTTCAGTGCTGAGCCCTATCGATTAGTTTTAACCCCCCCTTTTTTTACCAGTGGAATGTGGTGATAAGAGACCAATGTGTTCAACCTATGTAAACCGAGCGCAGAGAAAATGATTTACTGTGCTTTAGGCACGTCTCATTCACTGATAGCTCTGTATGCCCGGCCTGACAAGCATTTTCTTGCCTGAGAAATGCAGACACCTTTTACTGAGTAGCGAACAACAACAGCTTGAGGCAACAGATTTATTACAAATTGATCTATTAGATAGCAGTGCTGTGCTTCACTGTTTTCTCTCCCTCTCTCTCTCTCCCCCCTCCCTTCCTCTCTCTCTCTCTGACAGCCTTCCCCTGATGGTAGCTAGAGTGTATCAGAGTGGAAGTGCTACAGTGGCAAATCTAAACCCAATCCTCAGAACTCATTTTCTCTGTTCTGGCTGCTGAAACTGGGCTGCAGAGACAAGATGTTCATCCTAACACCTAGTCGATCCAGCTTTAAGTCCCTGCACCTCAACTGAGGCAGCAGGCTCAGTATGTGTGCCATACGTAGAAGGGCGAGCAAGGACACAGTTTACCGACGGCACCTCGTGAACATAAGAGCACAAAGAACCACAATGTCACCAGGGTCATTTCCTTCCAGAACCTTGAGCTCACCACTGGCTGGCGGGCCAGCTCCATTAAAACATCTGTCACAGGTCGGAGCTCTGCAAACAAACTGTGCCTCACGTACACAGTAACAACATTAGTGCAATGCCTCGATTAATCACAGGACACAAAAGCACAATCAGCACATTATAAAGTGATGTGAATACAAACTGAATGATTTGCCTGATCTGGGGTTGGAAACGTAATGTGTACTCAATATTGTACAAACACACACACACACACACAGAGTCCATGGACAATAAACAGCTATTATTGACACATCTCTCCATAAAACAATCAATTAAATCAACTGCATCATTTAGACTTGCTAATCAAGGTGTCTCCAATAGACATACAATGACTAAATATATCGAGCACTGCATCAGAGATTATGGTAGATTCTCACACTTCCAGAAGCTAAACCAGACAAATGTCTATTCTTAGTAGGCACATTAGAGGATTTAGTAGAATGGCTGAAAAATATCAACGGAAACTTTACTTTTACTGTCACGCAGCAACAGATTTGTTCCCTTATGCTTAAGGTTCAGCTAACAGGGCAGAGGGTTTGGCAGGTTATGTAGCCAACTTAACGTACATTTGTTCTGAAAAATACTGCTAGTAGTCATGACTGCTGATGGAAATCTGCACAAACTCTATTGTGCTCTTTTCCTTTAATCACTTCAATCTTTCATCTGTGCAAGAAGATCACAGAGAGAAAAAGGGTATTGGCTCCTGGATGGAGCAACGTTTACGTCACTGAAGTAAAAGCACCATCTAAAGCTGTTGAATTATTCTACAGAGTGTATGTGTCTATATAAACATCTTCAGGCAGGCAGCTGCAGGGGGTGTGCGCAGTAAAACACTGGTCTGCATTGTTTGTGTTTCTGCACCACTAGCGCCATGCCGTGTCATTACATGAGGCAATCTCTTACCTAATCAACACTGACACACACAGCGCAAAGCACTCCTCCTCCTCCTCATCTCTCTTCCCCCTTTCTCTCTCCCTCTCCTCAGGGGCCAGCCAGCTGATCCTACACCATTTCATTTTCCTCTTTTACTCAGATGGCAAATGGCTGACTGTTATTTTTTCAGTTTCAATTCATGCTTTTTGGCACTGTAATCAGCTAAGTGCTATTATTAGCCAATCATGTACAAATAGTAAAACAGGCCATCTACTGCATGCTTTGGTACGTTTTAACGAACTATAACAAGACACACGAGGAAACTAACAATCTGAAGACGATGTCAATAAGGACAATCTGCTGTGTAGCCCCCATTATCACAGCTACTTTACGCATCCATGGTTCAACACTTGCTGTTGCTTCACAACTCTTACGGTGTTTGCCAAGCCTCCATTTCCAGTTTCCACACACTCCATTGTAAAATCCCTCATGTACATAAATCACAGAAGACACTGAAATGTGGTGAGTTGCAACACTTTGCAATCTCATAGCCTCACAGCCACATACAAAATTGAACAAGGAAAATATGGAGATAGGTTTTCCCCTTTCGCTGTGGTACCTGCCAAGTAGCTGGCAACAACACAATATGTCTGATTAGTTAAGATGTGACCCAGTAAGACACAGACGATATTGCAGGATGAAGTGAGACTGACTTCACCATGGCTGAGCTCACAGAGAAGACAGATTTGATCACATCTTGTACATCAAATACCACCAGCAGTATGTAGCAAGACAGCTCACAATTGTTAACATGGATACTATCTCCTTGGCACAATTTTGGAGCTGCAGAGCTAGGCCTGAATCAAACAAAGATGAGATATGATGCAGCATGCTTGGATCTCCTCTTATGAGAGGTGAAGGGAAACTGTCAAAGAACACAAAACACATCCAGCATCTTGCCTCCTCTCACTCGCTGGGATAAGCGAACAGAGGAGGAGGGGAATGGGGGTGTGCTTGCCTCATTTCTGCCAGTGTGCCCTGTGCGTGTCAGTCCAATATCTTAAAACAACACATGCAAGGCTTTGCTACAGCCAATTACCCAGCTCTTGGCACGGAAACTGAAAAACATCTTCGGAGAACAATAAAGAGAGCTTGGCTTGTTGTGCGTGCTGTCAGTAAGTGCTGACAGATTGTTATTTTTAATGAATATACAGCACTTGAATGGCCCATCAAGAGGTCTTTGAGCGAACATTGCTCCTTTGTTCAGAGCATTAATTTTCTATGTAACAGCCAGATATCTTGCAATGCAATTGATATCAAGCACTTAGAGGAAAAAGCTACATCATTTTATCCACTTGCGTTTTTATTGTCCACTGCCTCCTCTTTGCAGCAGCTATGCACAGTCATTAGGACATAAATACAAGGCACCAGACTTTCCAGATTACAAATCTCATGTTTAAAGCTTGGTTACACATAATTTCCTGTGTTGACTCTGGAAAGCAGACGTTCCCGGTGCTTACATGCCTCTCCTGCCAGGATAATTTCATAATTTTTAGTGTATATGAAATGCCTCAGTATAACAGTCTTGAGACAAACATCAGTCTAATCACCTTTCTTTGAAACAGGAGCCTCGCTGAAATGTAAAATGTCTTTTAGCATACAGGGAGCCACATCAGAGACAGGTCGTAGCAAAGCAACACAATGTCACAACGCCTCAGTATGCAGCACGAGACAGCTGTGAACCGTCTTTTATGACAATTCATGGAGAAGGAAAATGGAGTGATGGCATCTGTATGAAAAAGATGCCATTCAAACACAGCTTGTGAACACTGGATTCCCAAGCATGTGCACTGACAAATCTTTCAACAAAGAAGTGTCAGAGCATGGTCAAAGGGGATTTTCCTGAACATTATCGGGCCTTCCATTACTCTTCTATTACTCACAGGGAGCTGCCATTACTCAAACACACATTAGTCATTGAGGGAATATAGCAGGGTTATTACACTTCGCTTATCATTACTCTGCTGCTACCACAGCCAGCAAGCTAGATTAACATTCGATGGACAGGGTGTGTCATTGGATATGTGATTCAAAGTAATTTTACCCACTGCTGCTCTCCAGATACCATACAAATTGAAACATTATAAACACTGACCTCCTCTGACCCCTGAGCTAACCAGATAATGTGAAGTGAACTTAGCACATTTATACAAGAAAGGCACATGAAGGATTTCAGAATAAAACAAATACTCCTATAGGTTGACTTTTACATTGGTTTTAAATTACAAGCTATCAACTAAACACTAAGTTGTTTTTCTGTCAGAATTATTATTCATGTTGAAAACATCCAGTTAAATATTTTGTCTTTTCGACATTTTTGTGTATTGTAGTCAAAAACAGAAAACATTATGCATCAGTACTGTGCACAAACTATGTCTGACTATGTGGACGCATGTGTGTCTATTTTCTTACTAAAGCATAATAGACATCACAGACATTCACAATGTGCATTTATTTCCCTTTGTTTGTTTAGTTGACTGACCTCTCTTTTCAATGTCATTTCATCACCACAAGGCCTGAACAGGTGTCAATGTTAGGTTGTTTAAAGTCATCTATACATAATGTGGCATTATATGATACATTCAATATGTTCATTATTGTTACTATTGATCTTTCAAATCCTCTTTGGCAATCAAGGACATTCATTAATTATAGTGAAGTCAACAACAGTGCAGGGCTACATGGTACACACATACATGTGGTCTAATTCACAAGGAAGTGAAGTCAGGAGTGAGTCCGAAGCCTCAACAGAAACTATTTAAAACGCATACACTTTTCTTTTAAGGACACAACAAACACGAGTTCCTATAATAAGCCAATGGAAAATCTTTTCTGAATTACACATAACTTTAACCTCATACAAAAAACTCCACGTCACTGATAAAGGCACAAAGCTCGTAACTACCCGCATCTCTGTACTTCAGTCACTTCTAAACTCCATGTGCTGAACTACTCTGCCAACGACTACACTTTTTGCCAATTCTACTTTTATTTGTTGACAGACTTTTCAAGCAATGCGGCGTCATTTCCACATGTCAAAACGCACGTAGTTATCCAGTACCAGCCTCGATTCAAGCCAGACCAAACTCGTAAATCATCACAAATTGCAGGCGATGCAATAATTGAGCACAAGTCAAACACACAAAGACACCAAGTTAGCTTCGCCGGCTAACGCTTCCATGAGCTAATGACAATAGCTGATGGGCTCTGACTATTCCTTGGAACAGAGCTACTACACATGCCCATTCAAAATGGGGAAACACTTGAGGTATCGCAAGGTTACGTGCATGCTAAAAATCAAAGAAAGCCTTTAAAGGATTAAAGTTACGCTGCGCGTGTTGCATGTACACCGTGCTAACCGGTGTCAACGAGCTGTTTGTATCCAGACATTACACTACTCCTAGCTGGCATTCCCAATCAGTGCTAGTCATTGGAGCTAGCCGCTAACGTTAGTTCATGGTAACCAGTAACAGCAAGGGGCAAACAACTCTAACGGCTAACTAGCTAGCAGATGCTAATAGGCAAATAAGCGAAAGGGCTAGCAGGCAAGGGTAACGTTAACAATCCAACGTCCACAAACTATGCCCTTATATTTGTCATTTCTTCTCTGTTTGCAGATAAATATCAAATGTAAAGAAGGCGACTGGTTGAAGCTCACAGCACTTACCTTAAAGAGCTTGATCTACAACATCTGTGATTTGTTTGATGAGAGACTGCAACAACAAACAATAGCAGCAGCAGAGGCAATTAGCCAACGTTAGTTAGCAAGTGTCGCCACTACAGTGAGTAGCACAACAGCTGCAGTGCCACCTGTGTATCTGTCTTATGGAGCTTTCACGGAGCGGACTAGTTTTGATTTAATGCTGTCATAAATGATGGACTTGAGAATGAAGAGGGAGTAATCGTTGCCGGGATGCTCAGACTAGTGTGTGAGAGGCACTCAGCATGACAGCATCCTTCTTCATCTTAGGGTGAGAACAGTTGGGGGGTTCTCAAAGTTCAACCGGTAAAATATCGTCACCCACTGGCCGAAGCCGGGAACGTGCAACGAGAGGGTCCTCGGGGTGTCGGTTCCTTAACGACGCCGGTTTGTCCTCCTCATGTTAAGGCTGCGGCAGCGTCCGGACACGTGTGGACGGTCCGTGGCCGCAGAGCCGTAGAACAACACAGAATTCATTATGCGAGATTTAGATTGATACACTAATACACTAAAGGCCGCAGTAGAGTAGAACAGAATGTGGGTGGTGTGATACGCAAAAAATGTGGTCAAAATCAGAATGGAATAATAATAAAGCATTGATAGAATAGAATAGAGCATCATATTGCACGTAGATTTAGCTGTGAGTAAACTTAACTGATTAAACGCAATGTCACACGTTTATTTACATAGAGAATGGATGTTATTCTTTATTTTATTCTTTGACAGATCATAAACAAATGAAAAAACACCAAACGATAAACTAACACTATGTAAGAACAGAACACAATAGGACGCACATACAGAGGATAGAGAGAATCAGCTGAATACATGGAGTCGTAGGAATAGAATAGAATAGTTGTATTGTAAGACACCAACGTTGCAGCTACTTTTGATCGTTAAGCAACGGCGCATGCGCATTGTGTATATGTGAAACGCATTGTGGGAATATTTACCCTGTACCCCTGCTTACATCTAACGTGTCTAATAAAAGCACAGGTCGATGTTTGAAGGGCTACTATTTACGATTACAAAACTAACTCTGTGTCATGACATATTCAAAGGTCGCCAGCAATCAGTTTGCTGTTGATTCTAGTTTTCAAATCTGATTTACGTTTTATTTATATCTACGGCGATCTACAGGACGTTTTGCAATAGGGAAGTGTACTGCGTGGATTTGGCCACTAGATGGCGCCGTTCACAAAGCAAGGGGGTGAAACAGCATTACAGTCTCAGAGTACGTTGTCTACTGTATTTCAGACTATAATCCACACTAATATTCATTTGCAGGTCACCCACATTTACTCTACGAGGATTAACCCTATGTGAAAGCTGATGTTATATATAAGAAAGAATTAGTTATTTGTTGCTAAATGAAAGGCCTTCACCCACTGTAATATATGATGGACAGTGTCTTTGTCCTAGTGATTTGTAGTACATCTCCTTGGTGATGGCTAAACAAAAGAAGCAGGTTCAGACAGGGCTCACACAAAATGAATTGTGAGGCACAGACCCAGCTGGCAATCCCCTAAAGTACCATACCACTGGTGAATAGAGCCTCATTTATCTTGCCACAGCTCAGTACAAAAGGAGTTCACATACAGCTTCCGGATTCTTTTACCCAAGGGTAGAAATGGTGTCCCAGAGCACTGAGCTCACGCTTCTATCTCTCTGTGGCACTCAGATTACATCAGGCACTTCAAACACACGCAAGCACTTACTGAGGCAGCGCAGACACCAGCATCACCTAGAAATGTATGAATCCTTAATGATTTTTTTTATGACAACCCTGTTTACCTTTAGAATATTCATCTTAAGCTCCAGCAGCTCTCTTTTAAATTCAAAGATTTGAAAAACCCTGTAAAATATATTTTTTGCTTTGTTCCGGAGTGTGTTATAGATTATCATGAATTGTCATATAAATTTCATAGTACATCCGTTAATGCTTTACTTTGTGTAGAAAAAACTCCCAACAACATTTGAAACTATATTGTTTATTACATACTTCTGCCAACACTTAGAGCAACACAAGACCTTGTCAGAGGCAACACACCGCATATATAGTACTCTCATCACTAGTCGAGACAGAGCCATACTAACTTACAGTAGCTCAGATACTCAGAAGACCGGGAATCACTAGCTCGCAAAAAGACTGAACAAGTTCTCACACAGCTACACGGACACAAAACACAGGGACCAACAATATTCAGGAGCAAAAGCATAGTTTGAGGATGAGCTGAACTGTAGCTTCTCCACGCCACAGACTTGGACCTTGGATTTCGGCAGTATTCTCTCCATCTTCTCTCCAGACAGGGCAGGCGATCTAGTGTGGCGTATATGCGTGAGGGTTATTCATGAGCAATGAACACACAGAGGCCAAAGAAGGAAGACCTGCTCAGATGGGGTGTCTGAAGTTCTGGCCGGCGAAGCGAGCCTTGTCACCGAGCTCCTCCTCGATCCTGAGTGAGAATGAGGAGTTCGTTAAGGTGGACAGAGCCCGAGAAAACCTGCGATACTGTGCTTATAAGAATAAAAAACAAGTCTGTTCTATTAAAAAGTTATCTGTAGTTGTAAAGATGTGACACAGCTCAGTGCATGTTTTCGGACCAGACGCACCTGAGCAGCTGGTTGTACTTGGCCAAACGCTCAGATCGACAAGGTGCACCTGTCTTGATCTGGGAAAAGAATGTAATGAATTAAAAACAAGTTAAATTAATTAAACAAATTAAAAATCCCACCAACTCCAACCCACTTGTTCTTTATTTAAAAAAAGGTTTTACCTGTCCAGTGCAAAGACCGACCACCAGGTCAGCAATGAAGGTGTCCTCAGTCTCTCCGGAGCGATGGCTGACCATCACGCCCCAGCCGTTGCTCTGGGCCATCTTGCAGCTAAAAGAAAACATAAACGTAAGCCAGGAAAGAAGTTGGTCCTCTGTAAACATTCTTTATTACTGGTTGGTTTGGTGAACACTCACGCCTGCAGGGACTCTGTCACTGAGCCGATCTGGTTGACCTTCAGCAGCAGGCAGTTGCAGGCCTTTTCGGCCACACCCTTGGCAATGCGTTTGGGGTTGGTGACGGTGAGGTCATCACCCACAACCTGGATGCTGGTGCTGGCAGTGAATTTGCTCCATGCCTCCCAGTCATCCTGGTCAAATGGATCCTCAATGGACACCACTGATAAAACACAAAGGAAACCATGACAACTCAAATAATTTAAACATTTGAGTCAGCCATTAACCTTCAACCTGCAACACTTGATTTTGGCCACTTGAGGGCAGTGGAAACAAACGTAAGGGCTGCACTAACTGCATTTTATCTGAAAAAGCTGTTATAAGAAAAAGTGTTGGGGGTAAAACAAATACACACATGCAATTCTGTTATTCTGAGTAGTTGTAGTGGATCAGAAGACAAAATAACACCAGTCCCTAACCCACTTGACTGTCTTTAGTCTTTACTGTACTGAATGGATGTCTGTAATATCCTAAAATGCATCACAGTGAGGACAAGCAACCATAAATTAAAGTGCGTGTGTCTGTTAAAACCCTACCAGGGTAATCTTTGACAAAGCTCCTGTAGAGGTCAGCCAGCTTGTCAGGGCTGATGTAGCGGCTAGGGTCGTCAGGTGACTTGAAGTCCAGGTCGTACTTTCCGTCTTTGTAGAACTCGGAGGCAGCCACGTCCATGCCAATGACAATCTTATCGGTGTATCCAGCCTTGGCGATTGCATTCTTCAGTAGCTCCAGAGCTGAGACAAAAACAACAACACTGTTAAACTATGTCCAAAGATAAGGAAAATTAAAACATTAATTTTACACAAATGAGTCACCACTGAAGACTCTGCCCCACTGAGGCATTTGCCATATCAGCAGCTTGGCGTGACTTTAGAGTCAGAGGCTGGCTACCAACAGAGGCCTCCATTTAGAAGCCAAATGCCATACTGATATGATAAGAAATTTTATTGTACTGCTGTCACAACAGTACTTTACAGCAAATCATTTATTTAGCTGGCTAACTATCCATCTAAGCCGTTGGCCTAAAGAAATGCTTTCCTTGTCAAATGAGTTGAAAGGTCCCGTACCTTCCTTGTTCTCCAGGATGTTGGGTGCGAAGCCTCCCTCGTCTCCTACGTTGGTGGCATCCTTGCCATATTTCTCCTTGATGACATTCTTCAGGTTGTGGTAGACCTCAGCACCAACGCGCATGGCCTCCTTGAAGCTACTGGCACCTACAGGCAGGATCATGAACTCCTGCATAGCCAGCTTGTTGCCTGCATGGGAGCCACCGTTGATGACATTGAAAGCCTGCAGACAAGCAAAGAGGATCCATTTCAAGTCTAATGGAGTCGCATCTTATTGTAATGGTTCTTTGGACCAAATGTTATTGGGAAATGTCTCCTAGACCCATTAAGAGTCTCTGAAAAGCCGCCATGAGGTAAATGCACTATCATGCTCACAGGGACGGGAAGGATGACTTCAGGGTTGCCAGCGAGGTCAGCAATGTGGCGGTACAGGGGAACGCCCTTCTCTGCTGCACCAGCCTTGCACACAGCCAGGGAGACGCCCAGGATGGCATTAGCACCAAACTTAGCTGAGAAAAAAAAATATTGTATGCATAAATGTGCCGTTTGACCTCTATAGTCCTCTCTTAGCTTACAAGAAAATATCAATAACAAATGACCTTGAAATACTAATATGTTTCGAACAGTTACACATATTGTATGACACCACCTGTACCATTACTTCAACACAATGGTTATGGGATCATTCAATCACTGTGTAACTGTATGAGCAAACAAAAGTTCCAACCGTTAAAAAGGTCTCAGGCTGCATCTCAGCAGTAGAAAGACAAAATTCTGCAGTGATTCCACCACAGACGTAGACGTAAAGAAACTGAAGTGGCAGCTTACACTTGTTTTCTGTGCCATCCATGTCCAGCATCAGCTTGTCAATCTTCTCCTGCTCCAGAACATTCACATCCTGGTTTACACAAACACAACATGGCCGTTACGCTGTGCATTTGTAGACAAGGAATTATCTAGGTTCAATTTAATGTTTAGTTGAGAAGAACACACTCCAAAGCTGTTAGAGTAGAGTTTAATTTTTAAATTTAATTAAACTTAGAATGTTAATAAAGCATTAAACATTTAGTTTACCAACTCTTTGTCAGTACCTCTACCTCACACCTAGTAAATACATTTCTATAGAATTTACATATACATAAAAATGGAGCTCATTCAAGAAATCAGAGACTTTTGGGACTAGTGCATTAGTCGAACAATAAATGGTCCTACCTTGCTAACCAGTGCAGGTGCAATAGTTTTATTGATATGCTCAACAGCTTTTGAGACACCTGCAAAGGACAAGCAGACCATGACTGACCCAGACAGAAGACAACCATGCAGAGCAGGCAAGACAGATGACTACAGAACACCCAATCCAAATTGTCACTTAGAAAAATAAAATGAGATTTTGCGATTGTGAGCAAGACTGTAACATGAGAGACCTGGAAGCATCTAGGATTGTGCTCTTACATATTCTGTTGACATCTGTTAGTGCCTGCGATGGTTAGTTTCTAAAGGCAAACCCATTCTTCGTGCTGTTGCTTACAGCAACATACAGACAGTCGTCCAGTTATTGCACACCTTAATTACCTGATTACACAATGCAGGGGCCAAGAATTCATTTATATATTTAACTGCTCTTTTGACTCCTAACAGGAGGAAGAGAGGAGGAGTGGAGGAATCAGAAATGAGGACGTCAAAGACAACAGAATGTATAATAAAGTTGAAAGGACATGGAAGATGGTGGCAGAATAGAAATAAATAACCAGAGAGAACGTGAAAGCAATAAAGTTGTTTTACCTTTGCCCATGTAGCGCGTTTTGTCATTGTCACGCAGCTCCAGAGCCTCATAGATGCCAGTGGAAGCACCGCTGGGCACTGCAGCTCTGAACAGACCTTGGTGACACAAGACATTTTGCAACTGTTAAAATGCAGAGCAAATTTGTTTCCATAAATTTGTCAGTGTAATGTTAGAGTCTTAATTATGATCTGAAATGTCTGTGTTTTCTACAATTCAGGAACACAGCAAACAACTCCCTGCCACAGTTTAACTGTCCAAAGAGAAAAATGAAGCATGAGTTAGGGAAATTGTGCTGCAGATGGCTGTGATGTAACAGGGATGAAAGGCGGCCTACTGAGCATGTGCAGTGCATCTGTGGAACGATGTCAAGTCACGCCTATGCATAAGAGGGTGGTCATTTCACCCAAGTGTAGAGAAATTTGGGATGAGCAAAAATCTATTCAGCGTGCTCAGTAGACTGGCAAAGTCCGAGAGGATTTATTACTTAGGACAGGGGAACAGAGCCACTGTCTGGGCCATGAGTTCAGGCTTAACAAATCATCTACATCAAGGCACCGCCTAGATAGACAAAAGTGCACCAGGCCAAGCTGAAATACAGAAGTATCAACAAAATAAAAGAATATATAGTTAATGTGGTCCTTTACAGAGCTACTAAAAGTAGATCATACTTCATCATCTGTATCAGAGGCTTTCTACTAATGCCTGTGACCCAAGCATAGGCTGGTTATATAACATAGTAGTACGGTGACAGACATGCAAGTGCAGTAGACTTGCTTTGGTCTGCACAGTTACTGACGTCAAACCATGCCATGCTGGGCTTTAAGGGAGAATCTTGTCCAAAAAGGGATATGGTGTTATTTACTGTAAACTGGATCATTTACAGTCACAGTCATTCCACACTAGGGCTTCAAAATGGAGAGCTTGAGCCAGTGTATAAAGGCAGGGGAGTCTGTTCCCCTCACTTCCATGTCAGTGGTCATTCAGGTTGCTTCATTAAAATTCTCAGGACATTTCATGGGGTTGAACACATCCTTTGTTTTAGCTATTAGAGCAGTAGAGCTTGCCAAAACACAATCACAGCCCGGCCATTAGTTAATTGAACAACTGGTATCAAATTTAGGCATACGTGTCAAACAGCGCAGTGTTTTGGCGCCACAGCTTCATCAGGTCATCTAGCGTACAGTTACTTCCGGGAAATAAAAAGATTAATTTACTTAATACCTGACTGTTGCAACTCAGCTGTTTTCCAGATGAGTCTACTGTATAGTCACTGTATGTGCTTCCACTACAAGCCATTACGTTAACCGAGTGCTGTAGAGGCAGTGTGATATTACAGGAGCTATTTTGACGCATTGGCCATCTGATCTGATCCACTCTGGGCAGGGACCTGGCAACACTAATCTACATTCGAGCCCGTTTTCACTTTCTTACAGCTTAACATGTAATTTATGAAAGTCTGCATCCAATATGATTTTCTGTAGCATTACAAAACCCTGGCAGTGACTGCACATTTTAAACTGTGGACAGCACAAAATAATCAGTACTTAAACCAGGTATTTTGGGAATACATTACCTTTCTTGGTGTACAGGTCAACCTCCACTGTGGGGTTGCCACGGGAGTCAAAAATCTCACGAGCGTGAATCTTCAGGATGGACATGGTTCTGGTTCTGCAGATGAACAAGAGGAGAGACATCAGTTTAGAGCTGTTCCACACGCCAAGCAGGCAGGTACTCGTTACCTCCTTCTATTACTTACTGAGTTAAGACTACTGTTAGATCAGTGAACTTCAATTAAATCTGGTGAAGCAGTGTGGAGGCGTAACGATAAATCATCTCCTGGATTCTGTAATTGATGAGTGTAAGAGCTGTTGCCACTCGCACCAAGTAATGTGGGCTGGCCAGGACAGCAGAGGCTGGAGTCACAGAAAGGCGTGGCTAGTGCGACAAAAAAATCTCTGTAGGTCCCTCAACTTTCCTGAGGTTACAAAACAGCATTTGCAAAAGTCTTGCAAAACAGTCAAGAGCACTGTAGGCACACAGTGAAGTAAAGCTCTCTTGATTGCAATAGTAAAAACTCTCAGTGAGGAAGTGACCTGGGACAATACGAGCTTGGCTTCTTTTTGTCCGACTATCACTGTACTAATATGCGTTACAGGACTTTATCTCAAGAAGCTTTTGTTATCTTTCTAAATTCCAGCAGTGGAGGTCAGGGAAGGTTTTTCCAATCCAGACTGTCTGGCTGTGACACTGCAGGCCTATTGATTTACATTCGTTTTATCCAACTTGTCCTAAATGCATGCACTAATTTATCTGTCCACTGTGAATGCATGAGTGAACTTTGGGTAAAGTCTCCAAAGCTCAGCTGGACTCCAGCTACAGAACCAATGGAAAATCAACTGTACGGTCAGTGGAAACAGCCAAGAGGCAAACACACACAGACCTGTTTCTTGAACTAGTATACGGTACTGCCTACAAATGGGAAAGCTATAACATCTGGTCATTGACCATTTGGTCAGACCTGCAATGTTTGGTTTGATTAGACCAATTTTAATAAAATGCTTAGGCTTTTCTACTTGTTCATTTAAGATTTAACCTACTATTTAACAGAAAAACCTATATAAACCATTTATCATTTTCACACTGGAACTGAAGTCTTGTCAGTAGTGGAAACATAAATGACAATATGAAATTTAAAGAATATACTCAACATACACATCTATTAACCAACTCGCATATATATATATATATATATATATATATATATATATATATATATATATATATATATATATATATATATATATATATATATATATATATGACCTTTTTTGCATTGTTTGCTGCCTGATCAACACAGAGGTAATCCAGCAGCACAAAATGGCAGCCATAGATAAATAAATAATTAAAGGACTGACATTGGATATGTTTTGAAAGATAAAGGTGTGTGAATTGGGATTAATCCTGTGTTAGGTTACACCAGGGTACAACAGGAGAACATCACTGTGTATTAATAATCACTTATTTCAATGTCTTCTTAAACTCAGCATAAATACACCTAGAACCCACAGAGAGGCTGTCGAAAGCACATGTTCCTCTGGCGGAATGAGTAAGACGGGGAGAAAACGAACCACCGACGCCTGTGTAACCTTTTTACATGCAGTAATTTTCCCCTTTCCTCTGGACACTCCCCCAAGTTCGCTGCAAGCAACTGGTCGCTTCCTGACTACAGTCCCTGCGGCAGGGTGAGCTGTACGGTGCAGGGTCGCCTGTAGCAGCACATCCTTTGAGTCTGAGCAGCAGAAACACCAATAAATGGAAAAGACTGCTGTAGCTGCAACTTGACGCCCCTTCCCCACATACACACACTGCAGCTCTAAATGGACTGACATCCCACCAGCTGACGGCTGGGTTAAAAATAGACGGTGGGCTACCAAACACCAACTGCTGGAAGCCACTAAACTGGTAAATGAGTGTTAGACTAACGTTAGAAAAGCGAACATAAACGACGGAAGTATCAGGTGACACAAGGGCAACAAGACGAGGCTAATGTCGATGATGAAACGCCACGAATATGGTTATAAAAGCAGAACATTAGTTTAAATTAACACGCTCAATCTAATAAACATCCCTCACACTTTATTGGAGGGTGTCATGGCATGTTGTTCAGATAAAAAGGCAGAAACAGAGTTAAAGTTACCTTTCCGGCCTAACTGTGTGCAAGGAAGGTGCTGTCTCTCTCGCGCGTACAGGCAGAGAAGGCGCTCGTGACGCTCCGGTCTCGATAAAGGCACGAAATCAGGAAGAACCGAGGAATCGGAGCGACGTGATTGGCTGGGACTGACTCACGAGGCAGACGACTGCGAGGAAGGACGCACGTTCGCCTGGAAGGTCTCCGACGTCCTGTGTGAAGGACGAAAAGGATGCAGCTTATTTACAGTAACACCTGGAATAAAGATGCTAAGCTTTAAGCTTATAACACGATTGCGTTGTTTTTTATTATTTCATTTCGTGCGCGGTGGATGATGGGAAATGAAGTTTATAGTTGAAGCGACACATTATCGTGAAAGATGACGCATAGATGAGTACGTGCAGAGGAGCAGGCAGGAGTTTCCAGTGCGGTGGTTCGTTTTTGGTCACATGTCACCTGCGGTCGTGTTTATGGGCGCTTTTACAAGAGCGATGTCAATGAAGAGGTGCGTAAACCCACAGTGGCCGCGTTTCAAAATTAGTCTATGGAAAAAGAATGAAACCACCAACCTTCAATGGCAGTTTAATTATTATTTTTGAACACGAGCTTTTGGGCAAAATCTAGTCACTGACAGACTGTAGACGTAACAGTAATGCACACACACTTTTTACTTTTTATTTCTTTACGTTAATAATATCTTCCTTTCAGAGTAGAGCCACGCGGAAGGACTTAGGTCCACGTGAGTGGATGCAGCAGCTACGAACGAAAGACAGTAACTCATACAGAGACTGCAGTGAATCACAACATGAGTGAACAGTGGGTTTCCCCTCAGCCGTCTGACGTCGTCTTACTACAGCTCGTGCGCTTCCTGCAGCTGCGCAGTGCAGCGAGCGCAGCATCCATGGCGCATCGGAGCTGCAGCAGGATCAGCGTGATGGAAGCCTGCTGCAGTGACCTTGAGAGTCTGAGAGTGTCACGTCCAGCTGCGCCACCTGCTGCTCGGACGCTGTCACAGCAAATGCAGACATTTGTAAATAGAAGAAGGGCCCACGTTTAGAAATACGTCCATGATTAACCCTGTAGCCCTTAACGGTAAATATGTTTTCAGAATAACCTTGTGAGTGAAATACAACAAAACTACAGCAAGTCAAAACTACACTACAGTATCAATACTACACTATAAAATTATATTATATGCATTTGTTGTTATTATTATTGTTAGTGTGAAACACGGATTGCTATTAAAAGGTAATAATTTATAAGTTCAATTCAAGTCAACTTTATTTATTTAGTGTCAATTCACAACATCAGTTATCTCAAGGCACTTTACAAGTAGGGCTTAAGACCCTACACAATTAGACCCAACAAATCCCACACACAGCAAGCTTTTAATTGTAGCCAATCAATAAGTTGTACATTTTAATAGCATCAATGGAGGAAAAACTTCCTTTCTAGAGAGGAAGAAACTCCAGCAGTGTGGGCGGCCATCTGCCTTGACCGGTTGTGGTGAGGGGATAGAGAAGAGAGAAGAGAACACAACAACAGCAGCAACAGAACACAAGCAGGATGGTTGGACCAGCAAATGAACACTGGGGAGACTCGGCTCTGAGTCTGACGGTACCTGTAGATGAGAATAGAGAGAGAGAGACAGAAAGAGAGAAGCACAACTATGAGAGAAACAGAGACAAAGTTAGTCACATGTAGACATGGAGGCATGTTAGTGGAAATAAAAGAAATCGAAAAGTAGAGGAGCTCAGTAAATGAAGGAGGTCCCCCAGCATCTAAGTCTATAGCAGCTTAACGGATGGTTCCAAGTGACCGGAACCATCTCTAACTATAAGCTTTGTCAAAGACAAAGGTTTTAAGCCTATTTTTTAAAACTAGAGAGGGTGTCTGCTTCTGTAACCTGAACTGGAAGCTGGTTCCACAGGAGAGGAGCTCGGTAGCTAAAGGCTCTGCCTCCCGTTCTACTTTTAGAAACTCTAGGAACCACAAGTAGACCAGCGTTCTGAGAACCAAGCGTTCTGAAGGGAGCACAAGGAGCCAGGTCTTTGAGATAAGATGAAGCCTTATTATGAAGAATTTTGAATTCTATCCTAGATTTGACAGGGAGCCAATGCAGAGAATCTAATGTAGGAGAAATGTGATCTCTCTTCCTAAGTCCACTCAGACTCTGGCTGCAGCATTTTGGAAGTTACAGATGTCCAGCCTAGAGGTAACAAATGCATGGATTGATTTTTCAGCATCACTCTGTTAGCGGATGCTCCTAATTTGAGCAATATTCCTAAGGTTCTAGAGATTTGTTTAATATATGATGTAAAGGAGAGATCTTGGTCAAAAATGACACCAAGGTTCCTCACGGGAAGCTAACGTTATGTCAACCAGAGTAACAATCTGATTCACTAATGAGTCTCTGTGGTTTTAGCACCAATTATAATAATCTCAGGTTTATCTGAAGTAAAGGTGGTATTTAAAAAAAGTTCATATATTGTGGGTTAAGTCTATACTACTTTTAAAAGTATTATTTACTGTTTCATTAGTAAAATAATTATTAGTAAAGTGCTAGAGTTAAAATTACAATAAATGACCTACCCATACATGATATGTATAATAATATGTACATAGAGTAAAATACCAGAACAAGTGAAAACATTGACCTGCTGGTGGCACTAAAGGAAAAGACAGATGATTCATTATGAACCTTGAACATACTTCTGATTTTGTAGCAGTTGTTGAATAGTTGTTGAATATTTATTCTGTAAAGTGGCGCTAGAAGAGAAAACAGATCATTGCAACTGTTTGTTTAGAACTTTATAGTCTATCTCCGTTGAGATATTTTGACGTTGCCAAGCTAAATATGTAGACACGGGCCGTCAGCAAAGACGGAACATATCTGTCACCTCCTCAGCCAGGTCCACAGAGGCCTGACTCAGCGCTTCAGAGCTACTATACCACACAAGGTGAGGACGGGTCTCCAGAGAGTCGCCAGGACTGCAGAGGATCTTTGCTTGTCCCTTTTGACTCTTGAGTCTGAACTCCCCCTTTTCTGCCGTGGCACTCACTTCATTTACAGTTCTACAGTATGCATTTCAAATTCAGGATCAGATAAAGCAACTTCCACTTTTAGTCTTTGCTGGTTGACCAGACCACAGAGTAAACTAGATGTATTTACTAAGCCGAGCATTTCAGTAGCTACATTCTCAGTAGCCTGTGCTGCTGTTGCAGACCCTGATGACGTCATTTACTGACACGTTCCCACCAAATCATCACCTGATCTTCTTACTCACCTGCGGCTTACACCTTCCTTCAGTTTTCACATCTTCTTGCATTGAGGTTTTGCTTTCTAGCCTGTTTAGGACCTTTGAACCCTCTCCCATCATCTGACACCGTTCCTTCCATGACTATAAATTCTTTCAGCATATGCTTCATTTTTATTCTAGACACACAGCTCACCCCACAGATGTCCGCAGGACAGAATCCAGAATCCAGAACGTCTGTAGTCTGGCGTCATGGAGTCCTGGCACGAGCTTCAGTGTTTAGTATTTTCCTGACTGTGCAAATTTAAAACTCACACTGCAGCTGTTTTGCAGGCACTTTTCAAAAGGTGTCTTTGAGGCAATACCTGATTTGAAAATAAGTGCCCATACAAGGGATTTTATTTAGTTTGGAGACTCCACCAGTCTCATCCCTGGGCTGTTTAAGTTGTCTTGATCTGATTTGTGTGTTGCATACAGCTGAAGGTTTCTGCATGTTGGTAGTACATTTACAATGGGAGGCTAAATAATCTTAAGTGCAACTGTGAAATGGTTTTAGGTTGTGGTCACAGTCGCAGTCCTAGCCCTGTATGACTTGACATCACACTGTGGCACGACTTGTTGATTTACTGGCCTGACTTCTCTATATTTCTGAGAAAGACCTGACAAACTATGCGAGGAAACTATGACAAAGACCTTTACAGAACGTCTTCTCATAGAGTGCGACTGGGCAGCTTTAAGGTGTGAACATGTGCAGCTGTGAATCTAGGACATGTGAAAAGAGCCTTGCTCAAAAGGCCAAGTGAAGACTATTCACCTTTTCTTTTCTAATAGAGGCAGCTGAACCGACATTTAGGTTGTTTTCATGCATAAAAAGTGATTCTGGCCATGGAGCGGAATTTGTCCTTCCCTATTTTGTGTTAGTGCAGAGATTATTCCCGTGCATTATCGATACAGGCACTGTTAAAGCCTTTTAACCCTAATCCTTTAAACATGTTTTGTTTCTGGTTCATAAGACCACACCTGCCTCTGTCTATGATTGTTTTTTGGTGGTCCTTCCCAGCCCTCAGCTTCCAAATGCTCTTATGCTGTGTGTTCTTTGCTGTTCCTTGTTATTCATGTCTTCATGAATAACCTGGTTCAGCTACAGCACAACTTCTGCACTAATCTAATATTGTGTCAGCAAAGCAACTCCATGTAAAAGGTCAGACATAGGAGTGAAAGATTTAAGCATGTGAAGTGTTGTTGTGCATAGTGTGTGTCTCTGTTTCCTGCATAGCCATCAAAGTTACCAAATGAATCTGAGGGTAAAAGGAAGGTTTGGTTAATCTAAGGGTTTGTCTCCTCATTGCGCACAGTGTAGCTGCAGCTGACACACATGTCAAGCTCACACTGTGTGGCTTTTAAAGGACTGCGTTTACACTTAACTGGTATATTGACATCACTACAGTCCACAAAACCTCAACGACTATGATTGTCGTCACTGTAAAGACAAACCTGGTCATTTACCAGGGACGAGGCTCATTTCTAAGTGCTGGCGTGTGCAAGTTCAGAGGAGAGGGGATTCAAGTCTGTGGCTAGTTAATGGAATCAGGCTTTGTGCGTGAGGTAAAAGGTCTTCTGTGACGTCTCCTGTAGAGGTTGGTTCTGGTTTTACCAATCTGTAGGTAGACAAACAAATGGAGCGAATCCAGAGCAGGTCACAGAGGAAGGACATGAGGGGAACAAGGACAGTCTTCAATCAATAGGAGCCTTTGATCACTGTGTAATTTAATCAGGTCTTTGTTTTACTGTATTTGTGTGTTCTTTATTCCAGCTGTGTCATTATCTTCAGCTCCAGCTGATTAAGGGTTAATGTCAGAGACACCGTTTGCCAGTGTTGTCATGGTCATTTTAAAGATTCTTAACACCATGTATCGCACCACATGCCAGTCCTGAATATTACAGACCTGTGTGTTACTATATGCATTTTGAAAAGAGAGGAGCTGTAGCAGGACAAAACAATGGATGGATTGTGCATCAGGATTCATGATAGAGGTACTGTGTTCTCTAGTCCTAGTTTTCATGACACTGTTAGACCAACAGCATATGCATGGAATCTACTAGTTGAAGCAGCACAGGTGATTTCTACCCCTGCCTGTCAAGAAAACAACCTGTTATGACTTGTTGCGCAGAGGACAAAGAGTAAAACTAAGAAGGACTTCACTAAACATCCCCCCTCATCAGCAAACACCAGCTAAATATTTAGTATGTGAAGACATTTACTCCTTCTGGGCAAAATTGAGCAATCACACACACACGACTGACTTTGGCAGTTTCAGGGTGAAACGTTGTACATGTTGCAACTAGTTTTTCTGAACAGGTGCCACAAATCAAAATATCCTGTTATTTGCTATGGCTCAGTTCATGGATGTTTTATTATCTGCAGCCATCTGGAGCCTCTCAGAATGACAGCCGCCTACTCCCAGCAGACATGAACGTGCTTGCACACTGTTAGACTGACAGTCTGTTCTTACCCACAGCCTTAACCCACAGTGACGGTTGAACAATCCGCAGACAATTACGCGTTTTTCACTTTATGGTAATTCAGCTTAAATATTGCTGAATATATTTTTTTCTGATTAGACGGTGAAGTAGTGCACAGAAGCTGTTTTCCTGCCGTTTGGAGGCAGTCTGGGCGTTTTCATCCATCACAGGTTTAACCACCTCCCTTCACTCAGTTTAAATCTAGAGAGCCAACCTCTCAGAGGAACAGTCAACGATGGAGGTTCTATCCGTGTTAGTCTCTGCCGTCTTGGTTTGTGTGGCTAGTGCTGACATTCCTGATCATGGCATACACTGGACCTACTCAGGTACAATCTTTGGCTTCTGAATTACGCGCAAGATTCTTTTCTTCTGCTCAGAATCTGAGAGGACATTGAATTTGAACGTGTTTGATGCGTAAAGCGTGCGTCGCGGGTTCATGTTAGTATGCCAAGAAAAAGAAAGGGCTAAAATGCACTTTTTAAAAAGTTGTTTAAATGTTTTTAGCTTTTTACTATCGTCAGACATCCACTCGTGCCATTTGGCCGCCGGATTTTCTCAGTTACGCGCGATGCCAAATTGCGCAAAAGCCAAACCACGCTTTTGTAAATCAGGACTTTGTGAACAGTGAGTTTATGGGAAATATCGTCGGAATAAACACTATATGAAAACATAGATGCAACAATATCCAGCTGAACGTATCCTTTGCGCGTCAGTAAGCCACGACCTTCAACTTGTGAATAGGATGAGTCTGTCCTGTACTAAACTAAGTGGGTGATCCTGACAATGTGGTGATAGATGTTGATCCTCCTATACGCAGAGGGAGCTTTGGATCAGATGCACTGGCCAGACCAGTACCCTGCGTGCGGAGGTAAGAAACAGTCCCCTATAGACATCCAGCGGCGCAGCGTGAGACACAACCCAGACATGTTGCAGCTGGAACTCAAAGGATATGATGCGCAGAAAGGAAATTTCCTCATGTCCAACAACGGGCACTCAGGTAACAGAAGCCAGCGTGATGAACTTTAAATGAAGCCTTATGTGGCTATTGGATTTTTCCTTCTTGTCCTGCCAGTGGTTTAGTAGTTTACATACATATCCGAAATCTATTACAATCTCTCTGAGCTGCAAGTCTGCACATTTATCAATCCTCATTGCAGACATCAGTGGTTTACTTCCCTCTAACCTCAATTAAGCTAAATCCATACTTTAGTTCACTGTGGTGGATTAACTCTGCAAACTTGTTTCTGGGCATTTTTTATAATAAATAATCTCTACAACATTATACTTCCATCAGTTCAAATCGATCTGCCTCCCACTATGGTGATCACCAAAGGCCTTCCAGGGAAATACACAGCTGTACAGATGCATCTACACTGGGGTGGCTGGGACCTGGAAGCCAGCGGAGCAGAACACACCATAGACGGCATCCGTTACATGGCAGAGGTAATAAAAACTATTTCATCTTTTAGAACTAATTCAATCACTGTCTGTCGTCTGTTTATACTGATTCTCTTTACTAAAGAGCAGGTCATTGTTCATATTTTGGCACCTAACCTGCAGCTCAACCCTGTCTTGCAGCTCCATGTTGTCCATTACAATTCTGACAAGTACAAGAGCTTCACTGAAGCGAGAGATAAGTCAGACGGGCTGGCAGTGCTCGCCTTTTTCTATGAGGTACGTAAGCCACAAATGCTTTTCTTCCTGTTCGGGATGTTTTGCTTTGGCTGACCATTAGGTTGCACCTACGCTGAAGCCTGCACTCATGTAGCTGACGTTACATGTTTGCTCTTTGAAGTGTGTGACGCTTTAGTTCCGGTCATTCTGGGGTAAACTCTTGAATTGCTTGTCCCCAGAGGAATGCTCTGGGGCTCAGACAGGCAGCTCTCAGCTGTGAGAGGTCAGTGCTGCACATCTGCTGCTGGCAGAGTTAGAACAGTTTGAACTCATATAGCAACAGATAACTGTGGTTTAACTGTAAGCTGAAGAGTCAAGATGTCGGTCATTTTAATAGCTTTGTTTTGGATGTTATGTTTGGCTTTGTTCACTTCCAGGACGGCCACTTTGAGAACACCTACTACAGCGATTTCATCTCCAACCTGGCTAATATCAAGTATACAGGTGGGCTACAGCTGGACCGCGGCCATGAATGAGCGTAGTGAAACATTATGTTTACAGTCAGCAGGTCAAAGATACATATTTAGTTAATTTTCTTTTTCAGAACTCAAGTTCATTTACATTTGAAAACCTGTATTCTTTGTTCTATGCTGTATTCAACTGTAAATCTGTGGAACCGTATAAAACCACTGCGGTTGGGTACAAATAATGTCACATGCTCGCACCCATGACAGGTCAGTCCATGAACATATCGAGCATCGACGTTCGCTCCATGCTCCCTGAGAACCTCAACCATTTCTTCAGATACCAGGGTTCCCTCACCACTCCACCCTGCTATGAAAGCATCATCTGGACTGTGTTTGACACCCCCATCACTCTGTCACATAACCAGGTACACGAAGACAGGAAGGACGTCACACGTGGGTCCACAAAGCTTCCGTCTGAAGAAAAGACTCTTCTCAAGGTTCCTCTGCTTCTCTTTCTCTTCAGATCAGGAAGCTGGAGAGCACGTTGATGGACATTGACAATAAGACCATTTGGAACGACTACCGCATCGCTCAGCCTCTCAATGACCGTGTGGTGGAGTCCTCTTTCCTGCCGCGCCTTGGGAAGGGAAGTATGTACAGTAATGTGTTGTGACAGTGTGGTTACACAACAGGAAACTGACTTATTCCTCAGAATTTACATGGAAAAATACCAACACCCCAAACTAATCCTTCTTCATTTTGGTTCACTGCTTTTAAGCATTCTGTCGACAAGACGAAATTGAATCCAAGCTTCTGAAGATCGAGGGTCTTATAACATCTCTTGGAAAGCACATGGTTTCAGGTGACTTAGCATCTCATCAGGAAACGATCATTAAAGAGTTCAAAGCTCACGTTGCAGGAAAAGTTTGTTTAAAAATGGTTTGTCCTTTTCTTTAGGTGGGATCGCCCCCTCAAGGCCCACCAGATATGGTGAATTGTTTTTCACTGTGAATCTGAGATTTTGTGGATGTTTAAAGTGAGACAGACTTTTCTCACTTCACTGACTAATGTGAGATTGTCTTCCTCAGAACCTCGTGGTCTATTTCCTCTGGTGCTCAACTTCCAGGAGAAAAATTACGTTAGTTATGCTTTGGCTCGCCTCAGTCATACCATGGAACTGGACTCCTTTACTGTGTGCATGCACGTCCTGCCTCAGGCTGAGGGGGTCAACACCGTCATCTCCTACTCCAGCAACAGCAACGACAATGAGCTGATGATCTCCATCGGTGAAGACCCGTACGCAAGAGAAGTGGGTCTCTGGATTGGCAACGAGTTCGTCAACCTGCCGCACAGCTTCAAGGCTGAGGGCTGGGCCAACTACTGCATCACCTGGTCATCCCACACCGGCGGCGCGGAGCTGTGGATCAACGGCATGGTGGGGGAGCAGCGCTATCTGAGAAGTGGTTACACGACCAGGCCTGGTGGTGTGTTCATCCTGGGCAAAGACCAGGATGGATTACTGGGAATCTCTAACACAGACGCCTTTGTGGGCAAGATGACTGATGTCAACGTGTGGGACTATGTGCTGACCACAGCAGATATCCGGGACCAGATGTCATGTGATCGGAACAGCAGTGTGGTGGGAAATGTGTTCAGCTGGGGAGCCACTGAACTCAGCCTTTACGGAGGGGTGCAGCTGGACACTCAGTACAGATGCTCTTAAAAAAGGCTCAGCTGCTTCGGTCTCTGTGAGCTTGAAAACGCTTAACTGCTGATGATGTGCATTTAACATTGTAATTATTAATAGTGAGTCCATATTTGAGAAAATTATGTTTTTTAACTTTAACTGTGTCCTCTATTCACGTCTTTGTATTAATAATAAAGGTTTACAAGTGATTTGCTGGTGCGTTTAATCATTACTGCTACATAAAAACATACATGTACTGTTTTAACCTGCACTGACTTTTTCCACAGCAAGCACAAGCAAACGATACATAAAAGATTGTATAAACATGCCACACAGCAAACAGAACACAGGCTGTATTATAACGTTTCCAGGCCGTTACAATCCCACCCAGAGAGAAGACTTCCTCTCCTCTCAACGCTCTCGTGTTTCTTCAGAAGGCCGTGACCTTCGCATCCTCCTGCCGTTCTCTGCTCCCTTCCAGTGGCAGACCCCCATCAGCCAGTTTGATCTCTACTTTGTTCCTCTTGGCGAACATGTGGCAGATCTCCAGGAAGGTCTTGTTTTTGGTCTCTGGGACCACCAGCCAGATGTAGACCAGCGTCACAAGACAGATGACGGCAAAAAGGATAAAGCTGTAGGGGCCCAGGCCTCTCTGGAGGGAGAAGGGAAGATGAAACATGATCACCGTTTCCTCAAGATGAAACGTTGAAAATATGTTTGCCAGTAACCAGTTGGCTGGACATAAACAGCTGGCGAGGATCAGGTTAAATGTGATTTACATGACAATTTCTTGGGAATTGTCTGTTTTTGGTTTGTGACAACTTGAGGGAGGATGTAAACAAAAGACAAGCAAGATGTTTATGTTTACATCACTAGGTCGATTAGAAACAACACATCTGCTCTCAATAAACAAGAGCTGATGCTGATGCTGCTAGAAGAAAACAATGTGTGCATAAAAGAGTTTTAAATCTTTAAGGCTAAGAAGATTAATTCCAGTTGGGTTTTGAGACTTGGATTGGTTGTGAA
Organism: Macropodus opercularis; assembly: GCA_030770545.1. Classification (NCBI taxonomy): domain Eukaryota; kingdom Metazoa; phylum Chordata; class Actinopteri; order Anabantiformes; family Osphronemidae; genus Macropodus; species Macropodus opercularis. Next base: position 11,736,395 of record CM061095.1, read on the forward strand.
CCAATCCTTCCCTCCTCCCCCACTCTGACTCCCCCTCCCCCATTTAAACATCAATATTCAATACAGCCTGTCTTATTTATGTTCAGCATTCCTGTAATTGTAAGTCAAAAGGCAATGTTAGACATTTTGCATCAGAGCAAGATCAATACCAAATTTGTCTTTGGCTCGAATACGGAAACTAAAAATGAAAGTCTCAAGCCCTTACTATTATGTATTGTGCTTACTGTGAAGATCAGGGAAAACAGGATTCATTCAAAACAGTGGTGCACATGTAAACAAACCATTTTGTACAGATTAATTTGCAGGGTGATTAAGTCAGCTGTGCCAGTAGCTCCTGATGTGTGGCTGTGTGAGCCCTTATGCTGGTATGATGGCTGTTACAGTGGGTTTCATTGTGTGGCTGATTCAGATATGAAATACTGTAAACATTTGTATTTCTGAAACTCTAGGAGACTCATGCAAGTTCCCCTCAGTCCTCGCTTGACCCTGACCCATACAGTCAGGATGGGAAACCCACCCACTGTGCTTCAGTAGAATGTATTTCGGTTTCAGTTAGAAAGCAGCAGCAGTCAACGAAGCACGTTTGTTTATGTGAACACACGTCTGCAGAGATGCTGTTAAACTGTGGTCATGACGAGGGTTAATGAGAGTCTGTTTAAATCCTGTCCAGACGAACCTGCTATGAAAGCTTCACACTGACTCACCCTTGTTGTGCAGGCCTAAGGTGAGCACTGGAAGTAGTAAAACTATTAAAAAATATGTTTACTGTACGTAAAACAGTAACAAATGTAGGATCAGCGTGGACACACCTCCAGGAAGGGGAAGACGAGGCCGACAGTGAAGTTGGAGAGCCAGTGGACAGACCCCGCCACCATGAAGGCGGAAGGCCTGGCCGACTGCCTGAACATCTCAGTGGTCACCACAGAAGGGATGGGGCCTGCAGGACACACGTGTGGTCAGCCGCAACCAGAAAACATCCGAGACACTTCATCACAAGATATATTATTACATGTCTGGTCACGTCTAAACAACACTTGGGCTAATGGAGCGGCCTGTTGTAATCAGCGTGTGTAAATAACCACCGTGGGGTCAGACTCACTGGGTCCTATGGCGTGTCCTATGACGTAGACAATGACACAGGCGATGCTGATGTAGGGCATCCAGGCCACACTCTCCTGTAAATACAGGCAGACCACTGGTTATTGCTTTTAACAAGACCAGATATGTAAAAATAAATCTCCTTTGTGGCTGCACTGTGTCAGAGTCAGTGTAGTAGGTTTCCCTCAGTGGATGATTAATGGGTTTAATATGTACCTTTACTGTGGCTGAATGTGTTGGATCCAGGTAAGATTGCAGGTTGTGGTTCTGCCTGATGGTCTGTCCGTCTCATAATTTACTGAGGAACTCTATTTAATGTCTCTAGGTTCTCATGAGACCAGCAAATGCAGATGTGAGGTCATTGTTTTGTTTTGTCACTGAGCAAAACAAAAGCGATGAGTCTCTCATTGCAAAAGTTATTTTACAATATTTTTCTTTACTCATTTGTTACTTTGTTACTAATCTTGTTAGGTTATTAGTCTTTAATGGCCAGTGTTACCTGATTCCCACTAAAACTTTCATACCTGTTCCTTCATCATCTCCACAATTAATTACATTTACAGACAACTGTTAAAGAACCGTAAGTTATTCCTCAAGGACCCTAGCGATACATTTACTATGACATATATCCGTATTTCGTGACCGTCTTTCACACTCGGATGTTGAGACCTTTGAGCATGTCTCTTTATGTTTTGCTGAAAATGTGCTTATGAAGGGGAATTTTGTATTTTTAGTGCTCACAAATCAAATGCATCACTGCTAGTTAGAGCCAGTAGTTACTGATTAGTACATAAGTGTGTGATGTGTATGTATTTGCCACTTTTTGTCTCCTTTTGTATTGTTTCATACAGTTCTGATATTAGATTTTATTGTGGATTTGCAGAAAACACTGACTGGCTGTCTGAAAACTGACTGACCGACTTCCCATCAGCTTGGCTCTTGGAATATTCTGAGTATATACTGCTCTCTGTGGGCTGTAGAAAGGTACTAAATATGTTCCGTTGTGCAATACAACTTGGTTCTCTAAAAACAAAAACCTGCAATTCCTTCATTTCTGATTTAATGTGCATATGTTTCAATTAAAAGCTGAAAGTCACCAATTGCCTGTCATAGTTTCATTTACAGTAGCATCTATGCTAGAGCGCTGGCTTTGCTTTGAATTTTGGAGGACAGTCTATATTTTAGTTTTACATGGGATTCAATGTTCTATTACATAGATATAATAATCACATAATTATTCTGTCATTAACATCTGCCATGATTCTGTTTCCACAACAAATGGGACCTCTAGATTGTGATTCTAACAAACAACAGGTCGTTATTTGTACACTAGAGGGAAGCAGAGTAACATGTTGGGATGTCCAGTACCTGCAAGTAGAGGCTGACAGTCAGAACCACACAGGCTCCACAGCAGATCCCAAAACCACAGAGCAGGAGCAGCCGTCGCCCAGAGGCCTCCACAACGAAGACCTGGTTTAACAACGCGTTTAAAAATCTTTCTTGCAAATTTGTCAGACAATAGCTTTTCAGACTGGACATCTAGGGGTACCTACAGCTGCTACAGTCATGAGCACATTCACTGCACCTGTGCCCACGGTGACATACTGGATGTGATTCACTTGGACTCCGGCACTGGCGTATATGTTATCTGCATAGTAGTAGATCTGAGGAGGGAGAGAGATATATTCGGTCTACTTATCTGATTAAACTAGGTGCGGGTATAACCTTAAACCTTTTCGACTTTAACTTTTCTCAGGAAGCCGTTACTGTCATTTCTTGCTCCTAAATGTTTTACCTGTTTCAGAAAGTTCTGTGAATAACACCAAGGACAACTGGACAGGCAAGCCTCACCGCATTAACTCCTGACAGCTGCTGGCCCATGTTCATGACTATAATGGAGACCAGCTGCCAGCGAAGAGAGCGCTGGGACAGCAGCGAGAGAACAGACAGACGGCCTTCATCCTTTTCGGACTGGTCCTCCAGGCGCATCTCTGCCATCTCTGCGTCCACGTCGTCCCAGCCCCGTAGACGCTGAAGAGCTTAGTGTGACAGAACATCCAGAATACTCAGAGTTACGGCGTGTGCTGCTGGTCTTATACGAAACCACATAAAAGCCTGTTTTCTAACCTTTTTTTGCTTTGGCCTCATCACCCCTTTGGATGAGCATGTACCTGGGGCTCTCTGGGAAGAAGGGCAGTATCAGGAGCTCGATCACAGCAGGAATACCTGTCAAACCCAGCAAGACGGTCCAACCTGGATACACAAGGAGGAGAGTCAACTATTCAACAGAGAGGGCCAAAGTAAAGTCCAATAATAGTCAATAACAGTTATGTAACATTTACTAACGTGGCAGGTAATACCTGTGCTGTTGCCCAGTATGTTTCTAATGCCCAGCACTTGGGCACTGAGGATGCCAATGGTGATGAAAAGTTGTGGTACGATGCCAAGCGCTCCCCTCAAGTTTTTGGGAGCAAGTTCTCCCAAATACATGGGCACCACGTTTGACGAGAGACCTGCAGATATGCACGAATAAAATTGAACTGTTTCTTCTTTTCTTAATCCAGCTTGACTTGAATAAATGCAAATACGGCATCCTACCGGCACAGATACCCACTATGAACCTCGCCACAATGATAATTTCATAAGATTTGGCAATTTCACTGACTCCCATCATCACAGCCGGGACAATAGAGAAGACATTGTTGAAGAGGAGGGTGCCCTTCCTGCCACAGGCCCAACACATTTCAAGTCAAATTAAGTAAGAGTAGTGAATCGTTTATAGAATCGACTGATAGACATGGCATAACTTGTAGTGCTACCTCCCAAGTTTGTTGACCAGTGGAGCTACCATCAGAGAGCCAAAGAAGCCCCCTAGTGGATACATGGACACTGTCAGAGACCACAGTAGAGTCTGGACGTTCTCCTTCATCGATATGTCGTAACGGTCCAGGTAGGTGTAGTAATAGAAACTTTGCATGAACTGACCAGAGCAGGACAACAGTCAGACCATAAAGAGCAGCCTTAAGTAGTGCTGAGTAAAGTATCAGCTGCTCTGCTTTAGTTACCGGTGACGGAGAGTTGACCACAGCCACATTATATCCATACTGGAAGGAAGAACCAAACGCAGATACGAGTGTTGCCAGTGCCAGGACTACAGTTAGTCGCTGTTAAGAGATGTCAGTGCATTAAAGCCTCACAAACATCATTTAACACGATTAAGAGTCACAGAACTCCCAAAACTTTAGATGCGACCACCTGGAGTGGAACTTACCCCTGGCCTGTCCACAGGCTTCACCCACTCGTCTTTCTGGTCTGCCATGGCTCGCACTAGTCACCTTCACAGCATGCGTAGTTGTTACTGCCACACTGGATTCTGCCTGCCCTTTGGACACAGGAACAGACACTGTAGCGGCAGATTACGGCTTTGTTTCACTTGTTCGTTTTATGCTGCTAATCGTGTGCTCAGGATTTTGAAGTTATGTCTCAAAATGTTATGTAATCAAAAAAAATATTGTTGTATATCCTTGTATAATGACAATAACATATCAAATCTAAATAACATAAAAGACACTCAAATTATTTTATACTATGTTCCTGGGCTAAAAACTGATATGTGTGAATTTTATTGCATATACCTAATGGCCATCATCCACAGCGAGAGTTCTCATTAATATGATAAAGTCAGATAAGCAACTTTATTGTTTTTTCACCTGCAAGCTGGACACGTGTTCTGAAAAAATGTCAACACGGTAAAAATAGCTCAAGAATAATAAACGAATGTAGAACTGAATGTACGTCCGTTTGAAATGATAATCAAGTAAAGAGTAGAAAAATGTTCATGAGGATCTAAAGGAAATAAACGGTTTGGCATAAGTATGGACACAAGTGAGTGTGTCTCAGAAGGCATTTTTAAAGATATTAACAGCCATAAATGGTGTCTCCTGCCGCTTCTCTCCCCAAAAATCGGAGATTCAGGTTGACAGAGCAGAATTTAAAGCTCTGTCAGTTTAGAAATCATTGGTTTGGACAGTCTTCCTTGTCAAAATCCAGGAACCCATAACTTTCCACAATGCAACTTGATCACTATCTGTGATGAGACTCATACTTTTAGTATCATTCCACACTGCGAGCAGCCCTGGACATCCACAACTGATTTTGCTACTGCTTGTAGTTTCATAACACAGGTTTAAAATTGTTCTGTCAGCTCTAAACTACAGTAACGTATTTTTCCTCTCTGGCCTATTGCTCACTACCTCTGGTGGACAGTGTGTTTAAAGAGCTGCTTCCTACAACTGCTGACAGCCAAATGAATAGAACCTCATGTGGTCCAGTAAGTCCCTGGGGTACTGTGGTGAATTCATTGGGCAGAGGGCCAGCAGGGCCCAGAAACCAGAAACCCTCCTTTAGTGTTTCAACCAGCTCCACTTACTCCATCGTCAGCCAATTCTCAGAGCAGACACAGTGGATTCAGTCCTGCAGGAACTACAGTGTCAGTGTCAGTGCTGTGTGCGACCTCTGCTGTTCCCAATGACAAAAAGCTGTTTACTGGCCAGTTTAAATGTCATCAGCATAAACACAGAGCACTTCTTCATTTCTCTCCCGCATGTCAGCCGGTCTGTTGTCACACCTACTGACCACCATTACTTCTGAACAAGCCTAAAATTAGACTGAAGGAAGCATTTTGAGTCTCATTTTGTGTCTCAATTTGGGTTTTGCATGTTGCCTTGTATATGGAGTTGTTTCACATTTTCTTTGATCCACCAGTTTGTCGCTTGGTTTTCAATATAAATCTGTCTGTGGTCATTCAGTGTCTTTTTGAAGTTGTCAAAAGTTAGTTGCCCTCCAGCTCCTAGACCAGAAAGGCCCATCCTCTCAATGTGCTGTAGCAATGTAATAAAGTCTGTCAAACCTCACATGAGATTATTACAATAATTTCATCCACTTGTGCTTTGACAAAACAGCCACAGACATCATACAAGATCCATAAATATACTTGCAATAATGCCACCTACACAACACTTGCACTCTGTGAGACTTAGACAAACAACAATGAGGAGGAAGATAAGAGGAAATTAAGTGTAGTCATCCCTCCCTCACCTTGCCCAACAACCACCACAGTAATGAATCTTAGTTGAATATGGCACAGGGACAGGCTTGTTAAAACTCAGTGGATGCTGAGACAATATTTATGAGCTGAAGGAACTGTATCGCTGGACAGTCCAGTGGGAGGGTGGGGCCACTGAGCTCCGTGGAGTTCAGTGGGTTTGTCCTCCCTACGCTGGTATGCGTTTGACCTTCAGCTGAGTTGGCTTAAATCAGTCAGGACCAGCACAAGTCAAAGGAGAAGTAAGGCTCATGTGAAAGGTTTGGGTTTCAAGGAGGAAGGACGGCATGTGATGCTAGTTCATACATCCGCCTGACCACAATTACAGCGATGACGGTGAGTTAATTTTGGTGGCAAATGCTTGTGCAACTACTTTAGAGATACTTGTTTCAGTGAAGAGAAGACCGTGGCAGAAACCGTGCCCATAATCAACATTTTATTCATGTTAAAAAGGTTTGCAGATGTAAGCATGTTTCTCTAAAACAAACCTTTTAACACAGCCACCGTCCTGGTAAATTTAACCTACAACATGATTGCAATATTAAAGTCCCTGTGAAAAATATAGTAAGGTAATAATTTACTATACCTAGTCAGCTACAGCAGAGTGTACGTTGCAATGAATGAGCAGTAAGATATGCAGTAGAAACAGTACAGAGTGATGTGTCAGGACTGGAAGGCGAAGTTTCTAAACATGTTTTTTTCTCTGACCAACATCAGCTTTTGTTGATTCTATTTCATCATAGAAAACAGCAAAATATTCATAATAGTCAAACAACAAGGTTTCAAGTTGTGATTGTAACTGTGAAAATCCAGTAACACAATATATGCTCAAGTACTTAAATGTAACTAGTTCATCCCATAAATACAGTACTTCATACTCTGTGGGGCAAATGCAGAGTGAACATTAATTTCACAGCGATACAGTCACACTGCAGGGTGATTTTACATAAATACTTTATAAATAAAGCTGCTAAACTGTTTTACGCTTCAAAACGGAAAAAGGAAAACATCCAATCACAAAGACGACATAGTTTGATACACAGCAATGCTATGAAAATATAGTACAAATTTCTGTATATGTACAACTGACTGTAGGTCCTACACATTCACTGCTTGCTGGTGTACATTCAGGCAGAAAGCTCCTCTGCAGGCACTTGCTGTATTGAGGTTAAAGTGAAGATCATCCACCACTCCCTTCATGTTATACTTTTAAATATCAACCGTATCATCTGGTCTGGGCTTGGCTAGTACTGCCTTCTTCTCTGTGCGTCAAGGTGTCTTGTCCTGGCGGCAGCCTGTGAGGGACATTGTCCAAGTACTGCGCCTCTTGGCATTTGCAGCAGTGGCAGAGTGCGGAGCACAGGCGCTTACGGATTGGCTGAGTGAACAATACAAACATGATGCAGTTGGCTGCTCCCTGAAAGGTGTTTCCAATGCCCTGTCGGGTAACAAAAGAAGTCTTTAAGGGACGAGTAGCAATAACAGATCATTCAAATCGAATAAAACACTCGTTAAACTCTTAATATCATTAATAAACATTGTAATGTAAAGATGCTAATGATTTACTTTTAGTATATATCTACATAGCAAGCAGATGCTTCCTGTTTAAAAAATCTGAAACCTTTACTATTAGACTTAACATCACTTATTTAAAAGAAGTTTCTTGTACTCACGTGTAGTGTAACCAGCGCTGGGTTCTGTCGGACTGAGGAGTCAGCCAACAGCAGTATGAAACGCACTGTGCTCCAAATGCGCAGGATGATGAAGATAATCGGAATGAGGGTTAGCTTTACATCAGCCATAGAGGTAAAGGCCTGGGATGGAGGCCTATTGGCCAAAATGGGACGGTACTCAGAAAGGGCAACATGCTGCATCAGAGAGAACCCACTATTAGACCATGTTAACATAAAAACAACACATTTACAGCGTTGGGTAGCTACGGCTGAGGGATGTGTGCTCTGAGCCTTTTTAGTTATGTATGTATGTTTTTCATATTTTCAACACAGGAAATTCAGTATATAATGTTCCTGCTCTCACCGCTATGTGTATGTGTCTCCTGATGAGGATGTAAAGGACAGGAAGGGTGATGTAAGCCAGGAACTCCCAGATCTTTCCAGTCAGCAGCATCCACAGGAACCGATCAGGAGCTTGGATCCTGACCCAGCACCAGCCCACAGACACCTCTGATGCATCAAAGCCAATTTTGTTTAGTGACACAGCTGCAATGGTGATGGTCAGAGGAACGCCCCAGCTAGATAAAACACAGGATTCATAAAAATAGTACTCAGAAACAAATCTTAAGTCCATTTCTCAGTTTCTGCAGTGTTATATGTCTAGATGGATTAGGTGAGTGATGTTTATGTTCCAAAAACTCCAGATCTAACTCTAATTCATTATTTTGTTTTAGTCTACCTAGTTTGACCACTTTAAAGCCGTAATTGTCCTGCTGGTAGCTTAGCTTGATATGATTTCAGTGTGACACTTGAAGACAGTTAAAGAAAGAATTTGTTAGGCTTAAAGCAGCCAGATGTATGTAGTGATAACCATTTAGTCTAATCTTTCCAGCTGCAGTCCGATCTGTTAATGTATGTGCGAATCTCTAGACATTGTATGTTAATGATTGAAAAGTTCAACATCCACATAAACAGCACAGACATGTGACACCATGTGATAGATTATCTTGTGTCACATAGTGCAGTTAGTGTTGATCAAGTCACAACCCAACAAGTGAGTAATGTTTGTTATGTCTCCCTTCAAGCGATTCACTGAAATCCCTAGAATTAAAATTAGAACAAGAATGACAGACAATGTGCTGGGGAGGAGCTGGGATTGGAAAGGTTCTCATCTTGTGGATGGAGATGCTGCTCAAAATAAACTGCTTTTTCTTATGAATACTAGATACAAACGACACATCCAGCTCAAATGGATACGTTAAACTTACGACGTAAAATAAGTGGAACTCTGAACATTTACTGGTCTGAAAGTTGAGCCGTGGCAACTGGACGTCTTCTCTACTGAGAATCTCCACAGACATTTACTGGAGCGCTGCACTTAATAAGAGAACTTTTATTATTATTAAGAGGACGAAAATACTTCCGCACTCCCGAACCACTTCGCGACGTTGCCATGGAAACACGTCTCCAAGCTAGTGAAGCTAACTTTACAGTTTCAACTTAGGGTCCTTTTTCGCTGAGCACACTTCATCGCTACACTTATGAAACTCTGTAGAAAGCAGTTCCTACAAATTTGCTTGGCCATTTCCTGCAATCCCTGTCAATGTTAATCCACAAATTTCCTAAATTTCAGCGGAATAATTATATTAACCAGTTTTAATCAGGGAAATCACAAGCCCGTTGTTACCATGGAAACCAAGCTCTAAGCACTAAGTTAGCCCAGAGACAGTTAGTGTAGGCTCCCGTACTTTACTTTCTTGTGGAGGAACACGGGCATACTTTTATTTGTTTATTTGATATTGCTCTCCAAACTACAGCAATAATATGGTGTAAAAAGCACGGCACCCTGTTGACACGAGTTAACTTAACATGCTTCAGGGTGACATTTAGGAAGTATCTAACTTTATTTAGCGGCGGCTAGCTCACCACTCACCTGCTGCCTAACGCGTAGTTAGCTAAATGCGTGTAGCCGCCACAGTTTGCGACGAAGCGCTGCCTACTTACCTGACGAGGTGGAAAATCAATACCAGGCTGTCAGCAAGTCTTTGGTTTGACTTCACGATGAAGACGTACAAGTAAACCGCAATGGCCACGGTCCAGAAAAAGGAGCTGGTGTTGGCGAATGTGGAAATCGCTCCCTGAACGACGCAGTCTAGCGAGTCGCTGCGGAAAGATTTCCAAACTCCGAAGGCGTAGGAGACGGCGGACAGCCAGTCCGCCACAGAGAGGTAGACCAGCAGTTTCCTCGGAGTTGTCCTCAGATCCGACCAAATGAAGTAGGTGACCACGATCAGAGAAGAGCCCACAAACGACAGCGCACACGACAACAAAACGACCACCTGTTCAGAAAAGTAAACAACTGTTTGGTTGCCGCTCGCCATCGCGTCGCTGTCTTGCTGTACGTACACAGCTGCCTCTTGTCAAACTAATCACTTCCCCGACTATCACACTTGTCGCCGGTCACGACCATCCCTGTGCTGTGGTCATTTGGCCGAACAAGTCTATCGCCGCACGACCTCCTCAACACAACTTGTTTTGAGCCGCACACTTTTCCTCCAGGCTTTAACGCCTCCTCTCTCCTCTTTCCTGGTCGCACCAACCGGAACTAAAGGCAGAAGTCGCAGTCAGCTGCTGTTCTGTAGACTCGCGCACGTCTATTTTGACTCAAACGGTTTGCGCGCACACGTGAAGTTATGGAACTAATCTTAAACAAAGTAAAACAATATTAAAATGTTTGTAATCTGTAAATCTCCCCTCTTGAAAGAGACAATGCGTCCAGCTGTTGGTGGCTGTCTTGTACCAGTTTATACTATGTGTCTAGTGTCTTTGATGATATGCAGCATTTCTTCGTGTTGGGTTTTGCCTTGTCCAGTGTTTCAGTGTGGTGTTGCTTTATTTGTGTCTCCTTGTGGGTCATTTACATTACTTGGCATTTCTTTGTGCTTTTGTGCTTGGTAGACCCATCCAAACATCTTGTGTGTGTGATCAACAAAGCCGATCCCTGTTACTTATACTGCAATATCAGTAGCGAAAACAATATTAAATGACACCATTCAAAGCATGATTACAATTTGCTTTACAACTTGCATGATAAGAAAAGTAACTAATATAGAGTTAAGAGTCAATGTAAGCTTTGGGCTAAGCATCACCGTAGTACTAGTTATCTAAAAAACATGGAAAAAGATCATGTTAGTGATATAATATAATATGGAACATGTGTTTTGTGTCTTTTTGTCGTTTATTTGAAAGAATAAATGATATACCAAACACAAAGGAATCTATTTTACTGGTACTTGTTACAGTATGATTGGTTGCATTTCTGTCCATCTTGATTCTACTTGAGCTCGTATCAGACTCTGACTGTGACGATCAAGGAGCTGAAGAGTCGATAGATGTACAACCATAAATCAGTGACCTTGTGTGAGAGCAGAATTTTACAGCTTCTGCATTGCTGCAGCGCAGATAGACATCCACCCCTTTTTGTATTTACAGCAATGCAGTGGCATGTTAGCCTTTTTTCCTGCAGTAAACAGATCTGCGTTAATCATTATCAGATGTACACCTCAACAACAAAACACTTTTGCATCAAGGGCTAAAAAGAAGAGATTCTGTGACAAGAGTAAAAAAGCTAAATCAGTGTGCACCTGGCATCCTGGCCATTCTTGCACATCTGCATTCATTAGCTTAATAGTGGTTACATAGCAACATTATGGGGTTCAATTCAATGTGGTTTATACAACACAGGTTCTCCATGATAACAAAATGAATGTGTAGCTGTCAAACAAACCAGGCAAATGAATAAATCAGTTTTTACATGACTTTTATTTATGTTTCCATATTTTTATAATGAATGGATGACAAGAAAACATACAGTGCAGGTATTACAAATTGCTGCATAGTTTGATGAGCAAAAGTATGTTGGGGGCTGTTTTCAGTCAGGAGGTGGCAGCAGAGGACCGTTAAAGAATTACACTGAAGAATACTGTAGCGGCAGTAAACACAAAGGCCATGCTCTCACTTGCTCTATCTTCTGGTAATTCTGTATTGGCTCCTCAGTGCTTGTTAATTTCTACAGTGTCAGCAAACCTGTAAAAACTTACAGTAGCAGCTGGTTCCTTGTCTGCTGCAATGCTAATGTGAGTTTTTCCTGCCCGTCGTTTTCTCCCAGCAATGACTGTGATCAAGGCCTCTTATTGCGAAGAATTTCTGCGGCAGTATACTTGCTGATTGCTTCGTTCTCACTCCTCACAACAACCAGCTAAGACACTGCCATAGAAACACCCACAGCAGCCGCATCCAACGGACCATCCGTCCTTCTGTGCCAAAGGGTCCTGACTGATCTTTCGCGTGCGATTCCACCCGTGAGTCTGGCTTGTTGGACGCTCACACTTTTCCTGTTTTGTGGTGGTGGTTGTTGTTGGCATCAGCCTCACACTAAAAACTCCCGGGTGTAGTGTGGTCCTATGCCAGCAGCCAGACGCTCTATAAGAGAAGTAGGAAATAATGTTTCAATAAGAATTTGTCCATAGAGTTAACCTACTGAAATCTGGTCAGATAAATTAACATGTGAAGGTAAAATAAATCCAAGGAATCCTATTACAGGTTAAGATTTGAAAAGGCACAGTTTCCTGGCTTTCTCATCTTTACGTAACTATGACAAGTGTATGCTCTATTGCTCAAAGTGACCTGAAGCATGTTCTCAAACAGATTCTTGATAGTCTTTTAGCCTTTTGTGCAGCATCACTTTAAGTGCACACAACTTGGACAAACACAAACACCCCCGGACTAAGAATAGATTTGCCATGACTCATGATTTTGTAACTAAAAGCTCAGTTTGATATAGCTCTCGTTTATTTGTGTGTGTCTCTGTTCACATGGGTGCCATGTAACATCCCCACGTCCATGTGTTTGTGTTTATGTACCTAAGGGACAGCAGTTAACGTCCCCCTGCTATCAGTTGCAGTTGCTCTCTGCAGAGCTATTTTGGGCTGGCTGACCATTCCATACTGTCCTCTCCCCATGGACCCTGCTTTGCTGACAGGACAAGATGCATACTAGAGAGCAAGCTGCAGTCACTGGAGAGAGGGAGTTGTGAAGGAGATGGTTAGGTGTCGGGAGAGATGCTTGGAAACATACAGTTGGATGAAAATCCTTTTTGATACGATCCTATCTATTGTATCTTTACTGTTGCAATTCACAGGGGGAGGAGACCGTTTGTAACCTTCCGTGTATGCTTGCTGTATTGTATGACGCATTTTGTGGTTGTATAACAGGAAATTTCTCAGTTGACTGGTGGTTAGAGCATTTTGACCTTTAAGTGATGTCAAAGAATTGAGATACTATTACAATTAGCTTTGTGATTCTGAAATTTTTATTTCAAATTTTTATTTTTGTTTTCCTTGCACAGCAAGTGATGTTCATAAACAAACACAGGGACACCTTCGGCCTGCATACAGTTGCCAAACTGCAGCGTCCATGTCTCTTTGTGTCTTAGTTCACCGAGCACATGATGACAGGAATTCCTTCCTGCTCAGGGCTTGGAGTAATCCCTAATACAGGATTGAGGAATGCCTGTGAAAACAGTTTGCTAAATGAATGACTAGTTGCCTCACTGCTTTACACAGCAAATAGCAGCAGCAGAGTCACTTGATTCACAAACCTGTGCACAACACCATTCAGTCCTGGCTGGGCTCAGCTTTACTAGTACATTTATGTAGTTAAATATAGGGAGGTTAAAAATCCAAAATCAATCACCATCACCAGTAAGAATACAAAATTCTCACAAATATCTTATATATTAAGAATAGTAAATATATGTAATGAGCTATTTTTCCTTTATTAAGTTACAGTATAACTAATATTTGAAGTTAAGACAGATACCAAACACTAATGTCATGTTTGATCTGGTGCATCCCATTGTCTGTATTTAAATAGGGCTTTCGAACGAATTAAAAAATTATATATGTTTATTTCATGTGGCAAAATGCTAAATACAAAAGTATTTATGACGCTTGGCTAAAAGTATGAAGTACCAGTAACTTTAAGCAACTTAGGTGTCTAACTTACTGGTGTGAAACAATAAAATTAGTTTCCACTCAAAATCATACATGCTAACTTCCTAATGTGGATATGATTCTTAATATATAAGACTATACAGTGCTTTTGGCTTCACATCTTCACTCTACACTCACATCACTAATCACCTGTTTCCTAAATTTGCTGGATCCCTCTGTTGTCGGAGCAACTCACCAGGCCCGTGCACTTTCCTGGTTTCACTCTGCTGTGCATGTCTTGGTTGTTCTAGTGTCAACTAAGGTTCATACAGTCATGCTTCCTTGCTCCAGTTCCATTCCTCAGACCTAATCATCTTATGGCAAACAATGTCATTAGTATTTACTGTAGAGCATGTTTTTGAACAAGGCCACACATGACACGCACATTGATGGCGAACCTGGAACTGGAACTTATCCTCCCGTGAGGTTTATGATCTATGTTTATTGCTTTTGCTTTAAGGTGTTTTCATTTACCTTTAGCAAGTCAAAACCTCTCCTGGAGGCTGATGATTGACGCTTTTTGGCATTTTAGCATTTATTTAATAGTTTGAATATGGAAAGGCAGCTAGGAAAGATAAGGAGAGGGCGAGCGTGTAGCACACAACAACAACAGTCTGCAGTTGAAGTAACATGTACAGTTTTTTTTAATGAATTCATAATATTTTTATATATTTGTGGAAGCGTGGGGATGTGATCTGGTTTAAAAAGCATAAACGTAGCTGTGTGTTAATGATTCAGAGGTTTGCACAGTGCACACTAGCCCTGGTTACCAGAAAACAGAGTTGCCCCAGTAACTAATTGCTTGCACAGGTAAAATACACAGATCATAGTGCAGTATATATTACATGACTATCACCTGAGTCACATTTAGTGATTAATGTATTTGAGTTTTGACAGGTCATATGAGTTTTGCACTGTAGAGCTAATCAGTAACTTGGACTTCCTGTTTAAGCATCTTCTCAGCATCTGTTATGATTGATTGCAGTTTTTTAGGCGCTGTCTTCAATGACTTCATGAACTGGTCTCTGTCTTATATAGAATAGAGGAGAACACAGTAACTTAACGTAAACCCTGGTTCTTTGATAACAGAGTGAGGTGTTTCATTATGGGAACCGCTTCCCATAGTGAAGCATCTAGAAAAAGAACTGTCTGTTCTTCTTCTGTGGTGGCGCTGAGTCTGTACGGGTTGTCTGTGTCACTGTGTGATTGGGCGTATCACCGTTCTCAGCATTCAGTAACCTCTTGTATAGTTACCATGGCATCATGTTAGCATTAAGATGCTGCTTGGACGCTTGCACAACATTGAGAAATGAAACCGCTTGAGTCAACACGTCAAATTAACACGCTCTCTACAATATGGTGATATGAAAGGCTCATCTCTGAAAGAACATTTAAGTTGGGGAAGTGTTAAGCAGAGGCGTTTTGTGCTCCTTTTTGCAGTTACAATGAATCTAGACAATCACAGATGTGTTGTAATGTTACATGACGGCGGCTTCTATCACACAGTTGTGACACTCACCAAGCAGCGGGCCAGCAGTGGAGCTCCTCCATCCATGCTCCTCTCCTGTGACTGCGCTCCGGTGTTGACACCAGCAGGAGTCTGTGCATAGCTGCTGTTCTCCCGTTTGTGGGTCACTTCACACAGACAAACTGTTGACCACTGGCCTCCTCTCGCTCTCTCTCTCTGGTTGTCTCTCGCTGCTTTACCATGGCAGCACAACAAGTCAAGGCATGTTCCAACGCGCCACGAGCAGCCGGACTGGGTGTATGAGCCTGCTCCTAGACCAGAGGGGGAGGAGCAGAGAATCAGAGAGGGGGGAAATCCAGAAAAGACCCAGCATGACTCAGCCAGCTTCAATAGGTTCGCACACACAGCTTTCACTTCAAACACTTAAACACATGAAGGAGCTGAATTAAGATTGATTCTCTGTGTGATGCGATTGAGAAGATTTCTGTGCAAAAGCAGAGATGAGGTGATGTGATGTGATGGATTGTAACATTATAACTAATGGGAAAATATTATAGAGAACAATTAAATCATCTTTGATATGTCATAGATTGCAAAGTCTAATTTCCAGATTGCCTGCAGGCAGAGGCTCCTGTCTATTTTCACCCTCTCTGCTCAGCGGGTGGGAGCAGTTCACAGAGTTGATGTTTTTTCTGGCGGATGTTAAGCCTCCATTTTCACAGTTTAACGCTAAACTTAATATCTTAAATTCCACTACAGTTATGCTCCTCATTCATACCCTTACGATCAGGTACATCACAGGAATATTTAACACAGCAGAATAAATTGTTTATAGAAGCTGTAACTGCACACCAGCAGCAGCACGCTAGAGAAAGCTGCTGAATCATCAAATTATCTCCCACTGTAACTCACATTAGGTCACATCAGCTGCAGATGATGCCCATCACCATGAGCTAGGACTGAAAATGTTATGGAATGCAGAAGCAAGAGTTGAAAACTTTGAAAGATTTATATATTGCTGACGATTTTAATTATACCTACTGTATATAATTTCCTTAAAATTTAAATATGTCTACAGTATACATAGTGTGCATAACATGCAGTTTAGCTACTGACACATTAAAGTGTATCAGATGTGTGTGATAATTTAACCACCGTCCATGAGGACTAATTATGCAGAGCTGATCTGATGCTGCTGGGTTTTTTGCAAGGGGAGGGATGATGCTAGTTCATCACTGCTGTAGTGGAAGTTGATCACTAGGCACATTCTGAGTGCAGCAGAAACCAGCTCAGCAAAACCTACCTGCTACAATATGGTCTGAGTCTGGCTGCCTGAGCATCTCTAAAGCACTACTGTACATCACTGGTGCTGCTCTCCACCGCAGCCTGTCAACAGACTGATGACCTTATCAATGAAAGAGCAAAGTCACTGTGATGTTACACCCAGAAAGAAATCCAGGCACTTTTCTGTCTGCTTGGAGGTTTGTCTTTTCACGATTGACAGTAAATAGTAAAGGAAATCAATCTTGTAACAGTACATTTAGCTAATTTAAGTAGTGACGTGACTCTGCACATCAGCATTCTGACAAAGTCCTGACGTGTTCATTAACTGAGAGTTTTCATAAATGATGTAATCATAACTTCTCTTTCTGAGTATGATTGAAACGTAGACGTCCATTCGCCAGTTTACGCAATATTAATTTCTGCACGTTTAAATCACAACACGATACTGTCATTTATTCATTGTCCTGCCGCTGAGGCCTCACACTTGCATGTGTGTCAGTAGGGGGCTACGGATCCCCTAGCCCAGCAAGTTCAAAGCTTGCTGCATTGATTACATCATCGGAACTGGTGTGCTGGAACGGGACAATGCACCACCAGAGGGGGGACAACCAGCTAATCTCACCATTGCCTCCCCATGGAGCTCCATGGGAAAGAGTCAGTCTTGCTCTCGATCACTAAACTCAGCACAGTGCGGTCCAGAGTGAGACAGCCTGCTGTCCCTGACATGTATCGCCACTGTGTCACATGACTGATAAACGGTCTGAGAGAGAACGATAGTGCTGATGGTTCTGTGTGTGTGCATATGTGCATGTGCACTAGTGGAGGCCAGCACTGCAGGAACACAGCTGCTGCAGGACACTGCAGGATTCCTGCTCTGCCGCTGGCTTGCGGGCTCTGGCTTTTTTTCTCTCTCTCTCGCTTTCTCTCCTCTTTCTATTCACTCAGGCAAATTGCTCAAGGAGGATGGTGAGAGCATGTGCTGCATACTTTTTCAGCAGAGCAGAGGGGGTGAGAGGAGGAGGGGTAGGGGAGGGCAGACTCACAGAGGTGCAAAGCATGCCGGTGTGCTGGGCAACTGTACCTTTGAGAGAGACTACAGTAGAGAAATTGGAGACAAGGAAGGAGGAGGAGGGAGGAAGAGTAGAAGGTGGGGGAGGGCAGAAGTGAGGTGCAAGGAACATCAGGTGAGTGCGGCAATTTCCTTTGCTGGCAGTGCAGCACCCACCCTCAGTGAAAGTGTGAGCAGGAGAGCTGCAGATGTTTGGAGATGATGTCAGGCTCTGGATATGGCGCGGACCTGTAGTACAGTCTATCATCGCTCTGTTTCCGTGCAGCCGTCTGTCTGCAGTAGGGAGAAACCCTGAGGCCAGAGAGATGCTCTGGACTTCTGCCTCTCAATGAGCTCGCTGACTCGCTCAAGGTCTTAGCACAGTTACCTGACGTGAACTCAGTGCTGACAGTTCACATGTAGGAGACTCAACTGGCTGAAGTCAGGTTTCCCTTACTAGATATTATCTCACTTTTAAATCAGTCTTATTCCCCATAAACTATTTTTACATGGAACAGGCCTGGATTGGCAATATAGTACACAAAAGTAGAAACATTTACTTTTAGAAAATATTTACTGAGATGCATGCAAAGATGTTATAAGAGAGAGAGAGTTCTGCTCTGTTTTTTTCCACATACATAAACCTTATCTGAATTCACACCATCTCCAGAATATTCCTGTTTGCTCGCTGTTTGCGCCAAACTCTCCACAGCTAATCTTAAAACGCGTTCTGCCCTGGTGTCTACTCGTCGGATGGCAGAAAGGCCCAGTAGCTATAGCTCAACTTCATAAGTGCACCACAGCTCCTCTGTCCCACGCAGGCCACCGTAGCCTCTTTCTCATTTCCCCACTTCAGCTCGTACAGGAACACTGACACTGTGCATTACTCCAGTTTCCAGCACAATATTCATCACTAACATATGCTGCTAACTACAAACCTACAGCCACCATTAAAAAGCATAGAGTTGCATTCTCCTAAAAGCTAAGTCAGCAGATAAGTCTACTCCAGTGGAGAGAACTCTTTGTATCCGGGTTAGTTTTTTTGTCCTTGTGTCAAATGGCGAGTCCTCTCAAAGAGCCGCTATCTGACACGCCGGCTGCTATTTCCAGCCTGTACCATGTGTTAAACATGGATGAGGGAGCAGTGGAGCTTGACTGCTAACTGACTGGCTGTCGGGTGGCTGCTGTCTGGTTATTACTGGTGCAGAGGGGACAGAAGCCACGAGCGTGTACATGACATACATATATCATGTCCAGTAAGGCTAATTTCAGAAGTATACTGTCCTCTGTGAAGAGGTAGACGTATAAAGAGACAACATACATGGAAAACGAGACAAGAGAGGAAATAAAGGTATACCTACCTATGGGTCTCGGGCTGCATCACACACAGGGAGGCGAGGAAAACTTCTCTGCACTCTGGGGTTCTTGGGGATGATGTGCTTTCATGGCGCTGCAAAGTTGACTGCAGCATTGCCTCCTGAACAGAATGACATTGTTTGTACTCTCTCTCTCTCTCCCTCTCTCACTCCTCCTCCTGTACGCACTCGCTCCCCCTCCTCTTCTTTGCACGCTTGCTGGCAGCATAAACTGCACAGCTCAGCAGTGTTCCCCCACTGCCGCAGCCGATCCTGCATGAGCTCTGCGCATCTGAGTGGGATGGGACTTTTAAAGGGGAACGCAACCTCCAGGGTCAGTGTGTGTCCACATCCTCAGTCCGCCCTCCTCTCCTCCCTGTCCTCCTCAGCAACCCCCCTCCTAACACCCATGAGAATCATCAGTGTAAAGGACTCCTCACAAGAGAGACCCCCTCCATGCACACACCAATCTCTTTTATTCGTTTTCACACTACAGCAAAATCTGCTTTGTGAAATTAGTTTGCATATACTTCAGCGAGGAACACTTTGCTCCATAGAGAGGCCATCTTCTTGGGTCTGCTTTGAAACTTTCACAATACCTCTGACATCTAATTTCCTCAGAAAATGTCAGGAAGAATTTCACCGTGTATGAAAGCCACGTAATTCAAATATTCTCATGTAAGACGACAAAATGTGAAACATGCAAAAAACTATATATATCTTAAAACTAATTCTGATTGATTTGTATACAATTAAATAATAGTTGCATCTAACATTTCTAACATTCAACCAAATACTTTAACAAAGACCAAAACACGAAGCAAAGCCCGATTATTTCACACTGTGTCACCACATATTGTGACAAATGAGCAATAAAGATGCAATCAGAGTGAATGTTACATTTTAAGAGCTGCCAACTCAAAACTCACACAAACCTTCACATTTCTCATGAGTCCAAATCCTATGAGAAAAACGTCCTTAATCTGCAATCCGTATTACCTGCGCTTTCATTACCCAACATGCATTGCTCTACTAGTGCTATTCTGCAGTGCGCTAAAATATAGAAATATCTTGACCAAACAAATTTGTCTTTTGCGGCTTGCACAACTCTATGAGAGTAAGGTCATTCATCATTTAGTCAGCCAATAAGGTCGAACTTCTCTTTCTGCAATGTCTTTACTTCACAGAAACGCGCTTGGTGGTACACTGAGCTTTCAGTGATGGCTTTGTATGGATAATGGTGGCTCCATTATAAATTCTGTGTCTTTGAGGCATCAGCATCTTGGCTGTTCTCTGCAGCAGTGCAGCGCTCTCTGCTCCTCACTGCAGGAGAAAAGCACTTTTTTTTTTACAGTTCTGCCTGGGCCCACAGTTGAACCCTGTGATCCTTTGTACTGTGGTGTAAAATTAGGTGCTGCATCTCATATTATACCTGCAAAGTCAAAGTGTATGTTTATTTGTTTATCTACTTTATAGTTTATATACTAATTAATTCCTTTTCCCCCTACTTAATTTTTACATATGCTATTATAAGACAAGCCAGAGCTGAGGCAGATCGCAAAATCAGCAAACTAATGTAATCAAACATTGCTTTTCAGATCAGTCAGAACAAATCATAGCCATGCATCATGCATCTGTAATTTATCAGCTGAGGCTGGTACAGCTTTCCGTGCTTGTATCTGCATGCAGTACTGCTTCATCAGTCTGTCAAGACTTGCAGCTTGTCCTCTGTACACCAGGGAAAATGCCCCCCCTCAGCATGACTCTCACACAGCCCATGCCATTCTCAGTAATGGCATCCCCTGTGATGAATAAGCTATGAGGAGGGGCCTTTTTGCTTGTCCTATCAAATTACCTTGCTATGTTTTACCTGGCTACTGTCACCTCACCCACTCTGGCTCTTCGTTCTCCCAGCCAAGGGCAGAATGTGTAAATGTGTGTATGGGCTCGTAGATCATATGAGCATAGAGATTTGGAGATGAGCCATCTGTGCAGTTCATTGAATGTGTATATACACAGCTCTCAATCATGTAAATGAGTCGCATTAAAGTCTGAGAAAACCGCCTTACTATTAGTGTTTTTGCAGTTGGTGGGACATATATAAAAAGGTGATTTATGCACTTGGTGTCATAACTCGATATTATTCTTGACTTATTTCTTATCGGGCAGGATCTGCAACAAACCAAGACACTGTTCATCTGAAGGGGAAAAGATTATCTGTCAAGTATAGAAAGTCAAACAGATAATGGAGTCAAGTCCAACCCTTGGTTGGTAAGTTTACATGTCTTTTTGCCATTCACAGCCCACTCCTTGGCTCCATTGATCTGTCCAGAAAAGATAATAGACACATTGATTCACAAGCTCAGCAGCAAGCTTGGTTTACACATCAATTCAGACTAATTCTCAGTGGTCCTCAGTAAAGGAAGAAAATTGCCTCGACTGATGAGTGACTGTGAAGGGTTTTCGTCTCTTTTGGACGTACAGCCTTTCAAAATGTATTTGTACCATGACAAGATGTAAAAAACAGGAATTCGGTGCATTAGGTGGTTATACGGCACAGACCCAGGGGAAACTTGCCACTACTGATGAAAAATAGATTTAGAAAGGAGGCAATTGAGGCTAGTGAGCAATAAATTAACTTCACAAAAATCCCTTTCTCTGTGCTGAGTTCAGTCAGTCTGGTATAAAGCCTGAATGACGCGATCCTGGCTTTGTAGGTGTGTGAGGTGTTTCACTGCGCCAATGCTTCTTTGCTGACCTCGTTTTGTAAAGCTGAGCAGATTCCTTCCAAAGCCAAGTGGAGTGAAAAAGACACAGTCAGTGACAAAACAGGTCAAAGGTATTTGTATAAGACTGACTGTAAGCACACACAAGTACAAATAGTGTAACAGTTTGATTAGAGGAAGTTCATTTACAAGGAAATTACAAGGAAACCCTGGTCATTATGCACCGTGATATTAAACTTCCTGTTTGAAACTCAGGGCTTCGTAGGAGAAACACATGTATGAGGCATCATAGCTTTCATTCTCAGTATGAGAAATAGTGGTAAGACGTCCATGATGGATTGACATTATGGTGAAACTCTGAACAGCTTGCAGCTCTGTTGTGGTGAATGAGCAGCTGTACGTGTCAGCAGCAGCAAGTCTGCTCTGCAGCGCTGGTGCAGCATAGCGCACAGATCAGCTGCAACAGAGGCAGCCTGCAGCTGGGACGTCTTTATCTGCCTTAGTTAGTCTACAAATTCAATCGTAAATTGCATCTGTATGTAATGTTTTAATATAAACAGTGTGAAATAGAGACTTTCTGTCAGATTTCCTTTCAGTATTCATACATTTAAGATAACTGGAAAGAAATGGGGCAGAATGTCTGGACCTTGACTTTATCTTAACTGTGTAGCAGTAGCCTGTAGATGACCATTAAGTTGTAAAGCACCTTATTACAGCAGTTTCATAAATAAATTGCTCTTCTTTACTCTGAACAAATTCAAGGAAGCTACACTGAAAAAATAAATAAAAAACAAAAAATATTAATCATGAAAGCACCCAGGGACCACACATGGAAACATCCTATGCATCACTTCACTGTTTTAGTGACTTTAATGCTTCTTTCATAATAAGGCTTGTTCTTGTTTAATAGAAAAAATATTTTGACTGGTAAAGTACCAAACTCTACTCATGCTCTATTTTCATTTGCAGAGATTGTGAGCTACTTGTTATTTTGGTCTTTTTCCCTGCTGCATTGTGTTCTGTGTTCCATGTTGGACTGGAGGACTGCTGCAAATCCTCCACGACAATTAATGTCGTCTGGAGATGTGCGCTGACTCCTGGCCTACATTTACTACTACCATTTGTTACCGTCAAAAACAGGTTCAGCACACGGGGACAGAGGTAGACAACCCATAGGCTTCTCCAGACTGTCCTGTTATCTACATCTGCCCGAAGCGTTTCAGTCGCAGCAGCTCCACAATGATTCCTGGCATAGGCACCATCATCACAGAGAAACCAGAAGCTCAGAAAAATCTGCTGCAGATTGAAGGAGACATGAACTGTTGGAGCAAACTCATCTGAAGCATAATATAGAAGTGTATAGTCATAAACCATAATATTATAGTGTTTTTTCTTTATTAATTGTAATTCATACAGTCATTCATCACAACATTTCTGGTAACATAACTAATGAATTAAAACAGTTTAATATATTTTATTTTTTGTTGAATATGTGTTTTTATACATGGATGTCAAATATACTTTAATTTGAAAAAAAAAAAACTGTGTAATTTATGATCCCTAAATGTTGATCAATGTTTGTCTCACTTATTTATGGAGAAAGTTAACAGCCGGTTAAGATGTAATGTATATTAGGTAATATAAGAAATGTATGTGTTATTTAATCTTTAAAGCCAAGAATAGTATAAATGCATTCACAATTACAGTGTCATATGTTTAAGCAAAAAACTACTGTTATCTAAACTGTGATTCTAAATTGTTGCATTGCTTTTTTATACTTTTTTTTATACTTTGTCATGCTGCCCTTATAGTCTCTCTCTAGAATTATTATTAGAATACTAGAAAATAACAGAATTAATATAGATTATTAATACTAATAATAATATATTTCTTGCTCTTACAGTGTATTGTGTTTATTCTTTTTGATTAATTTTCATAACATTTCTTTTATTATTATTATTGTTATTATTACTGCAATATGTTTTGTTTCCTGACATTTTCTATTCTGGATGAAACCCACACACACTTGCCTAATGGAAGCAACCAGGTGAGCCTCAACTACATGATAGCCTGTATCAACCATCTGCCAAACCCGTGTGATGGATGAGAAGGGCCGGCTCGTCTCCTGGATTCCTGTCTGATGTGCCTCGTGAGCTGAGGATGGCCTACAGTTTACAGATGAGCCAGGCACCTCCTGCTTGTGTCTCTGGCTCTGATCCACAGGAGGAGCTTGGGGGCCTGTTTGTCTGTCTACAGCAATGCCAACCAGCAGAACCAGGCCACCATTAATGATGTGACCTCACTCAGCTACTCAGCAAGTCCACATAATATACAAGGAGAGATTCTGAACAAGACAAAGCAATAACAGCGAAGAATGAAAAATATAACAACGTTCTCTCAAGATATTTTGTTTTAGATGACTTCCTTAAAACATCAAAAAATATTTATTTAGAGCTTTTTAACGTAAATGATACTGTGATCATTAATAATAATAACTCTGTATGGACTATACCAATCTTCATCACCTCTCTGGCATGTGCTGAGCATCGTTTTAGGTGGATAAGATCCCTTAATCTGCAGAACATCCAAAGACGCTGTCATCCACCTGGGACCCCGTCTTGAAGGTGTGCTATTGCACCGCTGATTGCCTCTGTGTCTTAGCAGCAATGCACCATTCAAGTCTGCAGGCGACTTGACAAATGAGTAGCGATCTAAGCAGAGGGGATGCTCGTACTGCACCACACATCCTGTCCCATCCACAGCCTCCTGTCCCGCAGTGGTGCACCTCTCCTTAATGATGCCCTCTGTTGCAGCTTGTTTATAAAAATATTAATGTTTATTGTGCATGGAGTCACAAAAAATACAACATTCAAATTTTCTAAATATTGTATGGTAATTTTAGAAATAAATCAGAAATTGTGTCACAATGAAAGTAGTATTTTGATTTCTATGAACAGTAAAATAGGAGAATTATGCTAAATGTTTTTCACCAATATTCTTGAATAATATACCACAATGTCCTGTACTGCAAGTCATCCGCTGAAGCATGTCTTCTCACCTACAGCGTAAATCTATTTGCTAGATTTACTATTGTGCTGCAGCTCCAGTACGAGGCGCTACGATGTATGAGGATTTATTTTTAAAAAGCCACCAGGAGGGTTTTGTGCAAGCTCCATATGTTTTTTTCTAAACCCAAGACACGTCTGTGAGTCAGGACAGAGGCTGAACAGCTCTGAACATGAAGTGCCTGACAGGTAAACTGATCACAAGCTCCGTCAGTGTGTTGCATGCAGTTACAGGCACCACTTGAGGACAGCATTCACCCACTGGTCCTCTTCACAAAATGCATCTCAGAAGAAGAGAGGAGCAGAGCATCTGACGCAGCATGCAATCATTCACCTTGGCTGCTCGGACTTTCCTTACTGCTGCTATCCAACAACCCCCCCAACACACACACACAGCAGTGCAATCTGCCAGCCGTGGAGTGGGATGTACTATCGATCCTGCTGAAATGATGGTTTCTAAAAGGGAGGCAGTAAGCATGTCTGTGCTCCCCTCCTCCACCGTGGAGGAGCCCTGAGATATCACCAAGCTCAGCACATTGCACCATCACTGAATGGGAAAATGGGATTTTGACTGGGAGACGAGCTGAGGGGAAGGTAATTCAAGTCAGCGAGCTGTTCCCCCACCAAGGATGTAAAACGAGCCGAATTACCTTCAGCCGTTTCGCCACTGTGGACAAATAAGGTCATTTTAGATTGTCCTATTAATTCCAGTCCTTGTCGCAGAGATATTGGAGGCCAAATGTTAAAATAATGAATTAAGAGTGAAGAGAAAAAAAAAGCTCATTCAAACTCTTGGTTTTACACACTTCAATATGTGCACATGTGCCAAAGTGTGCAGTAAGTGTTGTGTGATTTTGTCAATGAAGTAAATGTTTTTCTTAAGTGATAAATGAATTAAATAAAGTTTTTTTGCAGACTGAGAATTTTTTTAATTGCGGAGCAGGAGTCGTCCACTGAGCAAACACCACTAGATGGCAACACTGTTCTTTTGTTTCTTATAAGGGGTAAGATTTGGTGCATGTCTATGCTATGCAGATTTAGAGGAAATTCTAGGAAGATTTAATAATAATCAGTGTCTGTCATGGATCATTAAACCTAACAGAGGTCACTGTTATGTGCTCTTTTCATTTATTGTTTATACATGAATGTAGTTATAGTTAAGGAGTTTCTGTTACTGAAGACTTTAGTTTGAAAAATTAGATCTGACTGCCTTAGTTGTCCAGTACATGCAGGTCACAATGCATCATCCTTGTAAGTCCCAACTGCCCATCAGTCACCACAGCTGACATTGCCCAGGGGGTCAGCGTGTCAGTCACCACACCATGACTCTAACTGGCCTGGAGTGATGCTGAGGATCTTCACTCACTTATCGTTGCTCTCTGCCTTTTTTAAACCGGGTCAGGCGACTGAATGGCCTGACAGTCAGGCTGAACAGCACAGTTCACCTGGCTTTCGATGTGTGAGTGATATTGATTCACTGACACATTCAGTAAACTCATGCTCTTGCTGACCTTGGTTTCATGTGGTGTATCTGAACTGACTGGAGTGTGAATCATCAATTACTAACCCTTTCTCCGCCCCACGTCACATGTATTCCCTCGGGACGGCCTGCACTGGAATAAACTGTCCAAACACACATTCTTAGTAAAAAAAAATTACACAGCAATTTTGAAATAGTCAGTTTCATACATTTGCTTTTGGTGAAGCTGTTTCAAAGATACTAAGCACTGCGATGTAAAGCCTGTGTAGAGAAGCCTTCCACGGGCAGAGTATAATCCAGGAGGAAGTTTTCACAACCTTACAGCACATCCATGTAGTGGCCTCCGTGAATGTGTGACGTCCTACCTCACATAAGCGTCTGCAGCTCAGGTCGCCCATTCAAAGTCAACGTGTTACTGATGGAGCTGCTGTAGGTTCACACTGCAGAGCAGCGTCTCTCTGACCTAAATGTTCGAACGTGTATGGGGACAAACAAGACTAATAAACTACAAGTATGTGAACTAAAAGTAATCGCATGAGTAACATTCATCACAAATCGCTCGTTTAATCGCAGTTGTGTGCATTAGTGTATATTTCATGGCTGTTACTCTTGAAGTTAGAGCCATAACTAGCTAGAAAGCTGCATTGCCGCTGCTAGCTGCAGCCGTCGGTAGGGAGGTGCTAATCCAGCGTAGCAGCTGGGAGCACTTTACCACGTGACGTGAGAGATGTTAAGAGCAGCCATCATCATTTCACCTAATGCATGTCCAGCCTCAAATGCTAAAAGATAAGACGACGAGGACGCAGAAAACTACGATGGAGGAGGTGCGAACGCCACAGTCTTAGCGGGTTCGTCCACTTCGCTGCCGCACAACTTAACCAGGTTTGTTTGCGGTGCGCTTTTCCTCGCCGCGTCCTCTTGTTGTCTGTGTGTAGCCGCTGTTTCTTTCGGTTTGAGTCTTCCTCGTTACACTAGTTACCTTCACGTTACAACTAGCATCGAGAACAACACACGCAGAAGGCTCGGCTCTCCCCGAACCTCCAGCTCTGACGGGACAACGACTTCGTTCTCGTTACCACGAGCCATATTGTGTTGCTGTTCATGCTAACGCCGACGGCTCGCGCTGCTCGTTGTGTAACGTTTCCAGCGCCAGGTAAACGGGGACAATGCTGCATACGAAGGATTTCAGTGGCTGAGTCACGCGCTGCTCCGGTTTGTGGTCGCGCGTGGACATTCCTCGAGCGCACGGCGGCCTGGAGAGTCGCTTTGAAGACTGGGCTGCTTCTCCGCAGCTAGCAGGGACTGACTGGCCTACGCCACTTTATTGGGTTACTTACCTTAGATTGACGTAGCTAAAACTCAAGGCCGCGCGTTTTACTTAAATAACTGTTACAGTAACTTCCCCTTCTTGTAAAACCTGTTCTGTGGAGGTGCTGCTTCAACTTTGTTCTCGTTCGAGGGCAGGCCAGAGTTAGCTTTCCTTGGTGAAATGAGCTACGCTGGGCTGTTCCTGCTCTTGTCCACTTAACACTCATCAATGCAGATGACCGAGGGTTTAATCAGTTAAAACGAAACATCAAAACCTTTGTGATTAAGTCAGATTAG
Source organism: Macropodus opercularis (assembly GCA_030770545.1). Lineage (NCBI taxonomy): Eukaryota > Metazoa > Chordata > Actinopteri > Anabantiformes > Osphronemidae > Macropodus > Macropodus opercularis. The sequence continues at coordinate 11,764,354 of CM061095.1, forward strand.
TTGCAACTAACAGAATAAATTGCCCAGCTAAACCTGACCCCAGTTTGATTTGATTATAGGACAAGCTCTTGAAAACATAGTATCCATACAATGGGTGACTTTGTCTTTAGTAAACTTTGGTCTTTATGTACTCAGGAGGTCAACAAACGGGTTAGGGCTTGAAAAATCACGTAGGTTGGGCCTTTAGGATAGAGACAAGTGTTTACTTGGCTCAGCAAATCCAACAAGTCCTTCCTCATGCATTTAAATCAGGTCTAAAAGAACCCAGGGGCCCAGGAGCCCCAGCCAACCCAGGCCCAGGTCCCAGCCCAAATATATCCTCCACAAGCCACCTTTCATACCAGCGGGTCTGTTTGCTTTTCAAGCACAAGGTAAATGTGGGAAGACTTTTTTCTTTTTTTTTTTTTCTTTAATTGTCTTGTTAGTTTTGATTTGTGTGTGTTGTAAGATGGCCCTTCTGGCTCAAAGTGTGTGCAAATTAACATGTTTCGCTGTCCCTGAATACTGGACAGGCATTGAAAAAGCGATTGTTTACTTTCAGATGTTGGCCACCCGCTGCTTGCTTTTTCTTCCCTCCTGTTTTCCTATCACTGAGGAGACATGACCCATTTAAATGGTTGTTTACTTGCATTAGAAAAAGAGCCAAAGTACTTCTCAATGAACTCTTGTCTACAATTCAATTAGTGTGGCCTTCCCAGCAGCACAGTTTTCCACATTACACAATGCTCTCTGTAGCCGGTGTGCAACACAGGATAAAGTATGAACACCATAGAGCTGCAGTAGACACGCTCGCAAAATTGATGCTTTATTCACAAAGGGAGGCTAATCAGGCTAAATAATGTTTTACTATAAAGAAATATCCAGTTTCTACATTCTTGAAACTCTTGTTGATGCCATTAAGACGTGTGGTCCTGACTATTGTGCGGTGGAAAAAGTAACGGTAACAGTGTTTTATTAACTGATTTAAGCACTTTTGGCAGCAGTAACCACAGACAAGTGGTGTCCATCTCTGAATTAGACCTGCACCACAGCAGAATTTCGAGGTCTGTGCTCTGACTGGCTCACTCCAAAAGATAGTTTCTGTAGTAGTTACTTTGCTTAGGGCCATTGTGTCATTCAGCTTCTTTAAGTCTCAAGTTGCAGACATATTATGCTGTACAATGCCTTGATAATCTCGGGGGGGGGGTTTTCTCCACAGTGACGAGCAGTCCAGGGCCAGATGCTCTCTCCACTGGGCTGTACATCAAGGTAGTTCTGCACCGCACCTCCATTAATCTAATTTCATTAACCGATATACTGGTTGTTTACCCCAGTTGGCATTTTGTGAGAAGCCTAGTTTTGGCAGTATTTTTACCACCATTGCTCTGTCTTTAGTGGGAGTGTTGCATAAAGAGAGGAAAAGTTTGTGTTCACTTCAGAAATAGTTCACGTGTTTTATGATCTTTTGTATCACCATGCAGGGCAAAATGTACCGTAATCCTTCTTAGTTTCTCACATAACAGGTCTAGTGCCTTTAAGTGAAATTGCAATCATGCAACCTGAACCTTGCAACTGTAGTTTCAACTATTTTTTTTTTTTTTTTTTTTTTTTAATTGTTGTTGTTGCTTGCACTGTTAGTTTATTTATTTACACACACACACACACACTGGCTTGGCAAAAGCAATTTTGAGTGGTGGAAACTGGTTTGTCTGGTTGGTCTTGACATTTATATAGCGAGGAAAAACCAGGGCCATGAAGTACACACCACACCTACATGTGTAAGGTCTCACTACATTGTTTGTCAAAACAAAATTCCAAATCCAAGCAGCTCTTAGTAGATTTCTGGGATAAAATTGGCAGGGTGGTAAAGTAGTAGGGCCTATATACTTCATATCTGTAGACAATGAGATCAATGTCAGCATATGCATTGTAGGGTCAAGGGTAGGGCCAAGTCTTGGGTCAATCTTCGCTTGATGCAAGGCTACCTTTGAGGTCACCTAAACAGCCCTGCAGCTAAAAGAAAACCTTGAGCTCCGTGTTTTTAATAATTTATTTACCTTGTAGACCTCTTATATCTGTTTCAAACGCACACAAGGCTAAAACGATTATTGAATAATTGTTTTTTTTTTTTTTTTTTTTTTTTTGGATCATCTCAGGTAGACAGAAACTGGTCTGGACTTGACTCTACAGCTAGTCTCACAGAAACGCAAACCTGCTTTACAGAAGTGCAGTGGAGAAGAGGGTGTAAGGTTGAAAACTCCCCTCGTTTGGTGTCTAAAGAGGGGAGAGGAGGAGGAGGAGGAGGAAGAAGGAGCTGCTTTAACCACCTGGAGCATGGGGCAAAAAGTCCCAGGTGGCATTAAAACCATTGATATGCGGGATCCTGCATTCAGCCCCCTGAAGCTGGAGCTACAGGCCCTCAGTCACACAAAGCCGTCCCGACTGGACCTACTATTGGACATGCCACCTGCCAGTTTGGATGTCCAGGTGAAGAATTCATGGAACAACGATGATCGATCCCTAAACATCTTCGTCAAGGACGATAACAAGCTGGTGTTTCACAGGCACCCTGTGGCGCAGAGCACGGACGCCATCCGGGGTCACGTTGGTTATACAAGGGGACTGCATGTGTGGGAGATCAACTGGGCCATGCGTCAGAGGGGCACACACGCTGTGGTTGGAGTGGCCACAAGTGATGCCCCTCTACACTCGGTGGGCTACACAGCTTTGGTAGGAAGCAACGCGGAGTCCTGGGGCTGGGACCTGTGCAGGAGTAAACTTTACCATGATGGCAAGAACCACGCAGGAAAAACTTACCCTGCCTTCCTAGAGCCAGACGACACCTTCATAATACCAGACTCCCTCTTAGTAGTCTTGGACATGGATGAGGGGACTCTGGGTTACATAGTGGACGGACATTACCTAGGAGTGGCTTTCAGAGGACTTAAGGGCAGAAAGCTGTACCCAGTGGTGAGTGCCGTCTGGGGACACTGTGAAATACGAATCCGGTACATAAATGGACTTGACCGTAAGTACAAACTTTAAAATCTTTCTTGGTTGTTCTTTAGTCTCGTGCTGTGTTGTCATCTCTGATGTCTCCTACAAAACCCGTGGAAATCAAACACCAGCCTTTATTGGTGCAATAAACAAAGGTGTGACCGCTAAGAGTTTGTCATGCTGTCTGTACTGTAGAGCACAATCATCATTGGGCTTCCTTTTTAAACATGGTGGACCCTTTGGCTGTTATAAAGCAGTATATCATGTGATAGCGTGAAATATTTGTATTATTGCCCTTCAGTCCAGATTATGTCAAAACTAATAATTAACTATATCCCTCAATCAAGCCAACAATGATATGACTGTACTGATGTTTAACAGACTGAAAACGTCTCTTTCTGCCCTGCCCTGGCTTTTGTCATCAACTGCACTTTGTAAATCAGGCCCTGCTGTTATCACTTTAAAATGTCCCATGGTTCCTTATGTTAATGTACTAAACAAGCTTGTTTTTCTCCCAGTAAAATGATTAGATTATTCCCAGACGTTCCATGATGAAAGGGTCATGAGCTTTCAATGAAGAAATGTAAGGGCTTATCAAAACATGTTGTACTACCCACATGTCCCAGGTGCTCATTAGATATTACAAAAAAAATATATATATTTTTTTTATTTATTCAGGTTCCTTGACAAAATTCCTAGAAAAAGAAATAACTGACAGATGCGGTGAAAGACGCACATGCCAGTTTAAAATTTATCAGACATTGTGTTTGTGTGCAAGTCCCTTATCTTTTGTTAATCTTGTTTGAATATAGGAATTCCTATGGGCCCCAAAAAATGGATGTCAGACTTAATATTAAGGAATTATTTGAATCTCAGTTTAGTCTTCAGGACATTATGAAAATGCATCAAGTCAGAAACCAGTTTTTAAGAAAGGTTCCATTGGTATAGATAATACACTGTAATGACTATTTTTAGGATGCCATAATGTTATTACTATTTATAACAAGTCCCAAACTGTCAATATACTGACCACTTTAGTAGGTGCTCATGTCCAATGTAATTCAACAAAGTAAAGCATGTCTACATCATGTTTTTAAGTTGAAGCTGTCTGGTGATAATTCTGTGCTAGTTGTTGAGTTCAGTGGGTGATGAAGTTGTATTAGAGTGCCTTTTTATAATTACAGGTGGTTCTAATGTTTTGCTTCTCTTTAAATGTGGTGCCATAACAGCAGAACTTTAACCCGAATACAATGCAGAATTATCACCTTTCTAACACCTTTTACTTAAAACCTGAGAAATTATCTTTTTAAACATGGCAGGAATGACAAAGCTTCTTTGGACTGATCTGAATTTTCCCAGTACAAAACAAACTATCATTGAGTGAGTGTATTTCATTATTACTAGACGGTCGTATTACTTAACCATGGTCTGATCTTCTACCCTCTTCACCTTTTTAGAAGTGGACCACTTTTTTAAAATCATCCACCATGAGGATTCTGACCATTCTCACACGTCTACCTTTCTTGTCTCCCTCCAGCTGAACCCCTCTCTCTGATGGACCTGTGCAGGCGTTCAGTGAGGGTGGCATTAGGGAGAGACCGTCTGAGTGAAATCCACAGACTTCCCCTGCCAGCTTCTCTGAAGAACTACCTTCTCTACCAATAGCAGTGCTGGAAATCACAACGCACACCCTCATCTCTTCCATGTTTCTCTGGGATCCTTTCTGGGTTGAACCCGTTTGACAGCATTGCTTAAACCTCCAGGACTCACTCAGCCTCATGGATGATTGAACAATTCCACTTCTGCGTTAGTAGCTGTAGACTTATTCTGTTTCCTCTCCTGTTTTTATCACTCCTTGCATTTGTGTTCTTTAACTTTATAAAATCAGGAATCACTGAACACTATGCACATGCTGATCCAGGCGTTGCCCTGACTTCGTTGCTGTAACTCCTCCAGTTCGTAAGTTGATGTGGCATTTGTGGACAGTATCTCTTTGGTGACTTCCAGGCTTTAGTGCGCTGAATTTCTGTTCTGTAGCCTTTTAAATTTAAATGCTGTTGTGATAAAGCAAATTATATGATGAGGGGAATGTCGGTGCAGAAGTCACTGCCAGTATCTGACCAAAAGGTGGCAGCACATACATGTCAACTTGTACATTCCCTCAAGTTGCAAATTATAACATGGAATACTCACAGCTTTTATGAAATGAGTTTTTAAATAGTTAATGAATTAAAATGCTGTTAATACAACACAAAATGGAGACGTTCACTACGCCAATCTGTAGTACGGTGTGGATGAAAGCACTGTGAGCAGCTCAGACGCCTCACTGCACTCTCAGGTTTCTCTGCACTATGGAAGTGGCCCGTTACTTTCCATCAGGCATCTAACATCAGCAGAACTTTTTAACGAGAGGTTAATGTCACTGTGATTATTTGTAGCATGCATCCGCAGGATCTTTTGTCACTTTTTTTGTAGTTGCATAGTTTTCGGCCACATGCTGTCAAACCCAACAGTGCATTTTGCTTGTTTGATTTGAATTCAACCAGTCTATTTCACCGTTTGCTCATGTTGAACCATAGAGTGGACATTAACTTTTGAAATGTCTACTGCAGGGTTGTGGTTGGTTGGAATGGAAATGTGCTGACCTGGCCTGTCATTGGCACATAGCTGGGAACTATTCATGTAATATTTGTCTTATAGCAAACAAAGGAAGAGGGTTTAGGTAGCAGACTACGTAAGTGAACATTGTGCCTAAATTCTTTTTCTGAATTAAGAAACCATGATGACAGAGACAATCCACAAAGTGCTGCACAAATGTAATTAAAAAAAATAAAATATATATATATATATAATTTGCCAACATGTTGTCAAATGCCATATCAGACCTGTCAACTTTAGTGTTTTTAAATGTGCAGAGGTGGTTCTTTTTCAGCACTTAGTTGGATATGGACACACTGTACCACACCTTTACTTTACCTTGCCTGCAACTTCAATTTTATTTGTATTCTTTGTTGTAGATTTGTTTGTAAGTATCTATTAAAGATTATTTCAAATAATTTGTGCAAGTTGTTAATCTGCAAGTAGCGGTTAATTTAGAAAGTTGTCTTGTAGTATTGTTGGACATCTGGGTTGAAATAGTTGACAAAATGTGAATATTTTATTTAAATCTCTTTAGTCAGTATGTATGTGTAGTATGTCTACACTTTGCAGAAGTTAATCAGACAATCCAGCTGAGTGACTTCAGGAGACTTGATCCTCGTTGCATCAGATGGTTATGCAAACTGTAATTTACATGGGGATAGGCAGTCAATTTACATGTGGCCCACAGGTTTGCCATTTAAAGTTTTCATTTAGACACTTTACTGAGACTATGAGAAATTGGGACATTTTCTGTCTATAAATGATTTGACCATTTAATACCATTTTCCAAACAAAGTCAGGAAGGGGCTGGACGTGTGCTATGCTCCCAACTGATCCAGACATGATCATTTAGAACATGCAGGTGAAAAACTTTGGGTCAATGCACACAGCTGTCAAAGTGGCGTTTGAGTGTTTTTAAATGATTATTTCCCATTAAAGCCTGAAACCTTGGTTTCTTTGAAAGCCATACAGAGCCTCTGTCACAGCATTGCATCAGTCTTCAATCACTGACAGTTTCACAGACATAGAAACTGAGACACTTCAATCCCTTTAATGGTTTAGCTTTTCACACACTAAACAGGATGAGGCTCTGCCACGTTTAAGTTCGCAGACGAACTACAAGCTCAGCAGCTGGTTCAGCAAAAAGTTTGAAAGCACTACATAATAAGAACTTAGTTCCAAAATGTGTTAAATTGCTGTAATGAATAAAACGAATACAGAAAGAGGTCAACTTAAGTAATAAAAATGTTTAATACATGGTTAAAGGCTTGAGACTTCCTAAATGAAAACATTTAGAAGACAAGTTGTTCTTTGGCTAAAATGATAGGGTTTTTATATTGTGTATAAATGTAGTGGAGTAGAAGAATTGGGTAGATGAAGGATATGTGGTGAAGTAAAATGTTACGTTTGAGTCCAGTACTTGAGTTATTCACTAAACAGTAGTTGGCTAACTAAAGTATGTTTACTTTTAACCAACTACTGCTGATCATAATTCAGAGGCTGGTTCAGTTTACAAGCTGTTCATGTTAACAGTGCAGATGAGATCTAAACTATGTTTGGAATTCACATAGCAAACACCCAAAAAACTAAATAAGACGAATCACAGCTTATTTTCATTTCAGACTAATCACAGTTTTAATGTTCACGGCCATTACTGGATTCCAAAAATGCTGCTACATTTACTTATTGTAGGACAACAACCTCGGCTGGTTTGACTATTGTGACAGAATGTTACAGATGCCAGTGTGGAGATATTATATAAGGACGATGTTGTTAAGGTGATTGTGTAACTTATTTATGTGTGCCCCTAGGGAAGCAGCAAAGGTTATATTAAAACTTTCATCATACTGCACAGCATAACATTTCATTTTCATTATGGCATAGATAACAGGTTGTCATATTTCTTCTTCAGTTAAGATGCAGGCTTTTGTCTGTGCTAAAAGATATGGCCGTCATGCAAGTTTCTTGTGCAATAACTACAAGGAGTCAAAGACATTACATAACTGGTTTGAGATAAGCACACACAACAAAATGTACCACATTGGCATGTGACAGTTCCTGCAGAACATCTGATCATGATGTACAGACATAAAAAACAAGACACTTGGCATTTACGTCTCTCTTCTACCAGATAATGATTGAGTAGCATGAAAAATATAACCAGTTGTATATTTCTATTATCGTTATACAGGAAATATCACATTCAGAATTAAGTCATTAATATTGAAAAAGTAAGGGTAGAAAAATTGTTTCAAATTTCAAATGTTTAGCACATTGTTTGCTTTTATAATATTGACTTAAACTATAGACAAAGATCTGTAATTTTATTGCTTAGGATTTTTATTCCATGTGAACTCCCACACAATGAGTTTGATTTATGAATTATGTAACATTTGATAATACATTCACACATAATTCTTATTTTATTATATTTTCTGATCTACATAACATGAAATCATTAAATTACTTTGTACAATTAAATTGTAAAGTCAGTTGTGTAGGGAGTAAATTAGCGTAAATGTCCTGCACAGATGCTGTAGTGCACAATGTACTGTAAAACAAAGCCAAAACCAAAGCAGCAACTAAAGATATATGAGAGGAGCAAAGACAAAGTGACAGCCTAGATACGTGTTGCTGCTCAGTCTCATGTGCGTCAGCCAGACCAGGCCCAGGTGGATCCTCCCTGTTGATTATAGTATCAGGTCTGCTGAGATGAGAGAACACAAACACACACAGCTATGGAACCAAACACAGGCTGCTACACCCTGCAAGTATAAGACATCACCATGGAGGAGAACTCACTTTGAAAAGAAACAACCAATAGAGACTTTTCCTCATTTATCAATTCATTTGTGAGTTTGTGTGTGACCACGATGAATTAATGTGCTTTTCAAACAGCAAAGTAGAGAAACTCTCTGCATGGTTGTTTTGTTTCTTTATGGTTGGGGATAGTACTCACCAGTAAAAATCCTATTGAGACGGGTGCACGGTAACACTCCACTAAACTTCTGTGTTACTGAATATGTTCTGGTTAATTCTGTAAACCATTAAGTAAATTATTTTACACTGAGACTGTTGAAGGTCACCGGGGACTCCGAGGTTCAAAATGTTGTTTGTGTCAGGTCAAACCTCTGAAAGCCAAACACTTCCTACTTCCACCCTCCCAAGGTGGTGAGCACATGTTGCTACGTCATGGACAACACCCCCGCCCCACCCCCTGACGTCACACCAGGCAGCACTTCAGGTCACCGCGTCGCTCCGCCTGCACTGACTGCTCCGAGCCGGTACGGAGAGGATTAGGCGGAAAGACTGACTCAGAAATTCGTGCCTTTCTTCTTTAAACCTAGCGAGAGTATGGTGGCTGCTTGAGAAAGACAGAACATAATGGCGCAGAAGGACACGCTGCTACACCTCTTTGCCGGAGGGTAAGTCATCGGAACGGAGCTGCTTTAAACCGGGGTCAAGGTTAACGACACATGATGTAGCTCTATGATGTAGCTCTATGCTAGCAGGAGTCACTTTGGTTTAGCCGTATTGGTGTCGGACACAGTAATAACAGAATTCACTTACTGGGTTCAATGTAAAGACAGAGACCATAACTCTTGTCCGCCAATGAGCGCGTGACTATTCCTACGCGATCAGAGATAACGTTACGCTAGCTCACGTTAGCACACCGAGCTACACTGTAGTTAAATGTTTATGGCGCTGTGATCCTTACATGTTCCTCATCTGACTCGGGAAAAAATATTCGTTGTATCATTTTTACATCAAAAACTAAAGGCACGTCTTGCGGGTGACAACTAGCCGGCGACATCTTTTATCTCAACGCTAGCTTATCCGCTAACGTTAACCCCTGACTACTCGCCGAGCCGCGTTTCGCTGTCAACGTGTTGACGCCTGGACATTCGCGCAATTACTCAGTAACATCGCCGTGTTTTGTCTAACAACAGAAGAGTTGTGAAGGCCGCGTGTTAGCGGCTAACGCTAAGTTTCTGCGGTCGGTCACGGGAGTCGTTAGCCTTTAGCCTCCTCATGGTTACATTATGTTCTTGGCGTTATGTAACACTGACTCTGCTCCCTGTCAGCAGCCACCGCTCAGTGAAGCCCTGCCAGCAGCTACTCCTGACGGCAGAAGGCTTTCTATAAATATAACATGCTGTGATATAACACCTTAGATGAGCTGGACTGGAAAAGTCACATTTGAACAACTTTGTGTTCTGTCGCCGTTTACCCTTTAAATGTCATAAAGCCAAGTTTAACCCACTCTTCAGTGCTGTAAACTAACTAACCTAACTAAACTAAACTAACCAGCTGGGCTTGTTGGCTGGAGCGACATCTCTAAGTAACGCTTGCAGGTTTTACACTGATGTTTGTTCTCGTCACGGGTCACACCAGAACTGCTGTACCTGCATGTATGCACAGGTGCATTATGTCCCGTGTAGTCTTGATCAGGTGAAGTTGCATAAGTCCAGAAACCAGCGTGTAACTTGTTCTCTGTATAGTTTTAGGGTGGCTAGATACATAGTGATGCGTGGTGATCCGGTCCATTTGTGGTACACTAGAGAAGCTTAGATTAATCTCATCCAGACGTCTAAATCTGTTATGGACACCGGTAATAAAGGATGTGCCATTGAGAGCTATTAAGAATTAAACTGGTGTACTTGAACCAGATCTTCTCAAACAGTTCTTTACAAGAGTTGGAACATCCAGTGCTGTGGATGTGGTTGTGTCAATACAGAATGTTTCCTTTGTAGAGGAAGAAAGTGACCTTTGAACATAGTCTAAGCTCGAATGACTAGATTTGCAAATGATAGGACATGAATCTGAATTTGTTGACTGACTATCATGGTTGGTAACGTTCTAAGTGTTCAATAAACATTTGGTTTGTGTGATCACTCTAGATGCAGTGGTACTGTGGGAGCCATCGTGACCTGCCCTCTGGAGGTGTTGAAGACACGGTTGCAGTCCTCTGGCTTCTCCCTCCGGCCGGTCTTTCAGGTCCAGTTGGGGACTTTAAGTGGCGCTGGAGTGATCCGACCAGGAACTGTTACACCTGGGCTTCTGCAGGTCCTAAGGTAAAATGCTTGTTTGTGGTGTTGTTTCAACCTACAGATAAAAAGGACTCTGACTGTGCTCATAGTGAGCTATGAACCTGCTGTGTAGGTCAACACAATTCATTCTTTTTAACCTGGCCTCAAGATGTGCTGTGTGGCGAAAGATGGTAAGACTAGAAGCAGCCGCGGTTGGTCAAGAGGAACAAGTAAGGGCTTTAGAGCAGGATGCTGTGTCGGTGTTATATTATACATGTGCCACGGTGGACACAGACTGAACCGGTCTAGACTGGTGTCTGCTCTGTCTGTAGGCGAGGAGTGTGTTTTACTTGTTTTGAGAGAACAAATATGTCCTTGTCAGTTCAGGTCATCATATTTTAGTAGATTGTTTGTAAAATTTGCACCTTTTAGCCAGGGACAGATTGGACACAATTTTGGCTTTAAAACTGGTCATTATTTTGTTTTTAAGATAACCATTGTTTGAAAATGTATTTGGTATCAGTGTAGAATGAGGTGGCACAGCATGGGATAAGTTGTGAATTACAGAAACCTATTCAGTTTGCAGTTAACCTTAGCTTGGCCCCATGTTTCCAGTCATCTGAAGAATGAAGGTCACTTTAAAAAAAACTTTGAGGGTGTGTCTGATATGACACACCAACCACTACCCAGGACAGTCTGTAGGAGTAGCAACTGATGCAAAACCAGCTCAAGTGTTACACCAGCGCTGGTGTAACACTTGAGCTGGTTTTGCAGCTTTAATGATGCACTCATTCCATTTGTATAATAAATGTAGACACAATTTAACATGTACAATGGTCTAAAGGATCAAAATCCTTCGATCGTTAATGGCTGTTTTATTTTAACATTTTTCCCCCAGATCAATTCTTGAAAAAGAGGGACCAAGATCGCTTTTCCGTGGCCTCGGACCAAACCTTGTTGGTGTGGCCCCTTCAAGGTACTAAAATCCTGTCATATTATAATGGTTTTGTTTGTCAAAGGTTGTCCATCAGCAGCATGTGGGTTTTTTTAATAAGGGAATATGTGGCAATCTCAGTGTTAATGACATCTGCCCGTCAATTTGAACAAGATCAAATGCAGCTCGGTGTCCTCGCCTTGTAAAAGTAAAGTCCTTATATTGGATGGGGGAAATGCTATGACCCAAGGTAGTTGTATCGGTGTATATTTCCTAGTAGAGTATGTTGTTTTTATGTTACAACACAACTGCAGCAGGAGAAAAGCAGGAAAAACAAGGAAGTGATGTATATTTTACACTCCAATTGTTCAATGCATTAATAAGCTGAGTAAACAGGAAACAGTTGCGATGGTAACGACATGCAATGTACAACCTCTGTCAACATGCAGGCACATTTGCGTTTAATTTGACTGTCTTTCAACAAATGAGTTTTATTTTTAAAGTGTAACAAAAAGGAAAATTTGGGAAATGATTTACTATGATGATTTATAATGATAAACTAATGGTTTTGTAAATTTTCAGTTTCACCTTTGTTCTGTTTTTATTGTCAACAAGTATTCAGAACTTTGCCCTGCTTCCCTATGGTTAATTATCCTGGAAGTAAATGCCAGTGTAACAGGGAAATAAACCAATAATAAACACTTTATTATTGGATATTTTTATGATACTATAAAATGTTGATCAGAAGATCATGGTGTTAATTTTCTTTCTGTCTTGTAACTGAGCAAGTGTCTCAGCTCAGTGCTTTCACTCTCAAACATGGACATGGCTTGTATCCAAAGCAGCTCTGTAGACATCACTTGAGCCCAGTGCTTATTCAGCTCATTCTGGTGCAATGACAGTCTTTTCTAGAAACCCAGCAGGAGAGAGAGCAGGCATACGTCCTGCTCTGTCAAGCCTAAGTCGACACAATCTACACAATTGTACAGCTTCTACAAAACCATAGAAAAGCTTTTAAGTTTAAGCATGTGTGTTTAATATTTTGCAGCTGCTTCTGTGCTGAACTCTTACCACTTTTTTTTCTCTCTGTTTCAGAGCCATTTACTTTGCTGCATATTCAAAATCTAAAGAGATGTTCAATGGATTGTTCGTCCCCAACAGTGGAGTTGTGCACATGTCCTCTGCTGGTGTTGCAGGTGAGCAATATTTATGGTCCCCTCTGTTCCTTGCATACAACTGAAAAAAAGAACATGAGTAATGCATGGGTGGCTCTGTAACGTAATGCAGGTGGGTGTGATGGTGAAATATAAGTTCTATAGCTTACCTTCCCTGCAAGTATGTGTGTCTGTAATGTATTTTGCAGATGTTATGCTGATTTCACTTAGTTCACCTAAATCAATTTCCTTCTCAGCTTTCGTTACCAATTCTCTGATGAACCCCATCTGGATGGTCAAGACAAGGATGCAGCTGGAGAAAAAGTATGTACACCAGTAAATTGTTGTTTTTCAGTCCTGTAGAATTAGGCATTAGACCTGCTTAAAACAATCTGACCTATCTCATGGACTGAAGATACCTCGTATGATGTGACCTTTCACAGAAACCTGAGTCAATCTACCCTGTCCTTGACTTAGGTGTTTTGTGAGGCTGCGTGTGTGACCTAGTGCTGTAAATACACAATGCTGACGCAATGGCTTGCGTGCAGAACAAGAGTCTATATTTACATTGAGTGCAAGGCACTGGTGTTAAATGAGGACTGTTCACTCTTGTGTTTAAAGATCAAACACATAATGGTAACTTTTTAATAGTTTTAAACATAACTCAAAAGTTGGACTAGATTATTCAAGAGAATAGAGAGAAGAACTGGATTTAAGAGGGAAAATTGACTAATGCATAAAAAAATAAATCGACTATAAATTTAGTCAAAACGCTTAATTTGTATGTAACAATTCTTTGTCACTAATGAACTTTCTGACCTTTCAGAGCCAGAGGAGAGAAGAAGATGAATGCACTACAATGCGCCCGCTATGTTTACAAAACGGAAGGAGTCCGGGGTTTCTACAGAGGCCTGACTGCATCTTATGCAGGCATCTCAGAGACCATGATCTGCTTCCTCATCTACGAGACACTAAAGAAACACCTTGCCAAAAGCCAGTTCTCCTCCACAAAAAGTGAGAAGGAGAAAGGAGCATCTGATTTCCTGAGTCTGATGCTGGCAGCTGCTTTTTCAAAGGGCTGTGCATCCTGCATAGCCTATCCACACGGTAAACAATTGCATCCATTTTCTTATTTATTTGAACGCAGTCCAACATTAGATAAAAGCCTTTATTCAGATGATTAATACATCTTTTTTGTTTTTGTCCCCACAGAGGTCATTCGCACAAGGCTCCGTGAGGAAGGTAGCAAGTACAAATACTTCTTCCAGACAGGGAGGTTAATAGCGTTGGAGGAAGGCTATGCAGCTTTTTACAGAGGACTCATTCCACAGCTAATTAGACAAATCCCTAACACGGCTATCGTCCTCTCCACATATGAACTCATTGTACATCTGCTGGGAGACACCAAATAAAGACATGTTTGAATGTTTGGATTTCCCTGATGCAAGACTGATGCCAGGCAAAACCCAAGACACACAGAGACTTTTAAGAAAACAGCACATACATTTTTTTTGATGTGATGTTACAAAGACTTTTATGGTGGAACTAATGCAGGTTTTTCTGCTATCCAAAAAGGTAATCGCGTTATTTTATTGCAAGCTTGTTGTTAGGAGTTTTGGTACGCACTAAACTCTGAACATGTGAAAAGGGTCATCTTTTTAGAGGACTAGTGTTAAGTTAACTAAGTTATTTTATGTCTTGTTATTTTATGACAGTATTCGTTCCCCCTTGTCAGTGGTAAATGTAACAACACAATGACTGAAAGTTGGCCTGTTAATTCAAAGAAGCTTATGCAGAGGGCCTCCTTGCGTAGTCATGACCACACAGATCATTTTGAGATTTCTGTTTCACTGTGCTGGTTTAGAAGTTTGAAGCACATACTTTTTTTTTTTTCATTAATATATAAAGACTTACCTGAATGTCTTCTTTCTGTGAATAAGATCACATTTTACAATATGAGAACCTAGATGCTTATTTGGCCGGTGGCTCAATAAAATGCATCACAAAATGAAATCTTTCAATTCTACTTTTTAATTACTTTCCTTTTTTTTTAACTAAATGTTCCTGTTTCATAAGAAGTCAGGTCTGCAAGCAAGTCATTTGCTCTGTTTATGAATCGTCCCTATAAAACTTATTCACCCTCGAGACTGGGATGCAGGTATGTACAAAGGGTGTATATTTGTACACAAACTGTACAAATATACAATGCATATAAACCATGCTTTAAAGCAATTTAGCCTTTGTGAATGGTGAATTTGAACGCTACGGTTTGTCCTCATTTACTTGGGCATGGGACAACAGAGTTCATGCTCCGTTTGATCAATACTGAGGACATGTGGCATTTCCTTGGAGTCATTCCTCAGCTCTGGTGTCACATTTCACACAGGCTATAAATGTCACGGTTTACCTTTGCATAATCAAGTCAGAATTTTGCTATAATTAACACAGATGTGGTACCATCTTATATATAAGTTGGTCACGATATAGAAACTTGCTACCAGGAAGCCGATCTGAGATAAAACGTGCATCAGGCCCGGGACTGGGTAAGCTACTTGAGTGAAGCCATTGCACAACCCAGTCCAAGTTCCATTGTTCTCTTTAAATGGAGGTTACGGCCTGTAATTGAAGGGTTTGTCACAGTGTTTACGATGACACACCGTTTGGTGACGTTACACGGGTTAAGGATATGTCATTTTCAAAGGTGATTGAGCTCCAGGTCATTTCACTCATCTTGCCTTCAGTGACGTCTGTTCTTTCCACTCAGTGAAATGTGCACAGCACAAAAACGGCGTTTATTATTTCCTAGTTATATAAACACAGGCTTTACTTCAAGGAATATATCCTCATTTCTGTAGACTAGACATAAATGGTTAAATTTTTCCTTTCAACTTGTAATTTTGGGTGTTGTCTTAATTTTAAACGCTCCTCTACCACCCGGGGCTGGGTTTGCGTCATGTTACAGTGTTTGATGCCCGTGGTAAGTGACTGTGTGCGGTTCTTGCTCCGACCCGGTCCGGAGCAGCAGGGAGCGGCGGCGGTGCGGCTTCGGCGACCCCTGTCTGCCGCAGAGAGAGCAGCTCGGCTCCGGCAGGTCTCGGGCTGTTGACGTGTGGCTCCGCTTTTGTTGGCAGTGCCCAGTTAGCGACTATGTATTTCACTGCTCTGCCGTTAGTTCGCTTAACATTAGATCTTCGACTCGCTCATAATCAGGAAATACTGGACTGGGTCTGGCATTATTCACCATAGTCATTTTATTCAATATCAAAGTTAATCTAATAGTGTTTTCGGAATGAAATACGACAACTACTCATAAAGTACACAGTTCCTTATCGTGTGTATGCGATATTTCTTTTGTTGTAGTCCATAATTGCAACGGAGCAGACGTTTTATTGTGAAAACAGGAAGTAGAAACGATCGCGTTTTGGCCGTACTACGACTGGCTTGACTGCGGCGACTAGCTAGACTCTCCGAGCTATTGTAGCTCACAAGCTAACGCTGGCCAATGTGTTGCGCGGCCGGTCGCTCCCAGCGGTTGCCGGCATTGTTACCAAGACGACGGGCTCCCCTCCCCACCGGCCGTGTGATGGAAGGCTGAGGGGAACGATGCTGAGGTTCCTCCGTATCCTTCTGACAGGTGCGATAAAAGTGACGGGCAAGCTACGGCGAGACGCAACCAGCCAGGGAGCTTAGCCTTTGGCGATTATGCACCGACGGAAACCGCCAGTTCCCCGTCTATTCGTTAGTGAACAGTCTAACTCTACGTAGCATCGCTAAAAAATAAAGCTACTTGACTCTTTGAAGCTGTGGCGCTGCCCTGAAGTTGACAGTGTGAATTGTTTGTCTTAGAGAGGTGATTGAAACGTGTGCTCAGTTTGTGGTGCTGTTAAAGTTTGTTGTTGTTCACTGTCAGGCCTTGTATTGTGTCGTTTAGCCTCATTGCTAAGTGAAGCGGCAACACTATCCCTGCAACAGCCACTAAACGACCCCTTGTAGTAAACGTGATCACTTCTCAGTGAGTGTGTATTGTCGTCTTTTAACAGGCCTGCTAGGTGCTCTGTGCGATGGAGCTGATGCTGTTTGTAAGTCTGCTTTTATCTACTGAAGCTGCAGCCACAGCCCTTCCCATGCTTCGCGTGTCTAAGTAACGTCTTTCTGCTCCACAGCTAGGGTAAGATTAGTAGATGGAGACAACAAGTGTTCTGGCAGGGTGGAAGTTCTCCACCATAACGAGTGGAGCACAGTCTGCGACCATGGCTGGGACCTCCAGGAGGCTTATGTGGTCTGCCTGGAGCTGGGCTGTGGCTTGGCCGAGTCGGCCCTACGCGGTTCAGCGTTTGGACCAGGCAGAGGAGAGATCTGGCTGCGGCATGTCCAGTGCTCTGGACACGAGTCCAGTTTGACACGCTGTGGTGTGGTCCTTTACAGTAACTCCCACTGCACCCATGAGAATGATGCAGGGGTGAAATGCTCAGGTGAGCCAAGAGCAATGTCACATGGTTGACTATGGTTGGAGTAGACTATTATTTGCCAGTAGCAAATTTATCACAAAACCCTTTAACATACAGAGTGACAACTGGCGTTAGCTCCGTTTAGATAAACACATTAATGCAATCAGCAGATACATGAGCTATATTTTTATTTATAAACTGTCTCTGTATATTCTATTAATCTAGACAGATTTTGTGCTTTGAAACATGTCTGTCTCGACACATTTGTTTATTTTGACTGGCATTTGTACATCCACCCGTCAGAATAGAAGAACCCATCAACAGCCTACACAAACACATTTCTATTGCTGACTAACGTGCGCACATAATCTGATCATCACTGAAAGGAAGGAATTCTGTCGACAGCATTTAGCAGAACAAGTTGCTGTTTAAGAGGTTGTCAAGTCTGGCTTCAGTGTTTCGATTCACCTGTTTTTACTCACAGGTAAACTTTTAACACCCACTCTCACCCTGCTGTCACCCCACACTGTGTTCTCTCCTGGGGAGGCTGTTCGCTTCAGCTGCAGTGTTTTGCTGGGCCAGCACCTCAGTGACTACCACCTGTACAAAGACGGAGTGTCCACACCGCTGGTAACGCAGCGGGCGGACCAGAGCCACACCAGCGTGGAGCTAACTCTGTCTGACATAGAGACTTTCCATCAGGGCAGCTACAGTTGTAGATACAGAATCAAAAGCGGCTTCCCGGCTGAACTGCTCAGCTCTCCACCCAGCAACTCCATCAACATTACTGTGGGTGAGTCATAATCACAGAGTCTCATGTATGTTAACTCCTTTGCAACACCACCCATAGTCACAGCACATTTGTTAAGCAATCTCTGCCTGACTGAACCTGATGGGTTCACAAGTTTTTAGTTTCTTTGCCTTGATCAGGTTGCATTTCTAGTAAATCTATTTTCTTTTTAAACTTAAAGAAATTGAGCCTGTAAGTGTATTGTTTTGATTATTATTACAATGTAGCTCAAAAATCAATTTCCAGATTGATGAGCTCTTAACTGCATTTTAGCCTTTGCTGAAGAAGACAGCAATATGTGGGTGAACACTCCCATAAAGGGATAATTTATGCTCAGGTAATTTTGTAAAATTATTTTACTTTTACTTTGTGCTGTAATGATTTAATTTTGTTATTGAAGAAATGATCATCATTCATTTTGATTTATGAGTTTCATAACAACACATGTATTCATATTTCATGTCTGCTATTCTGGGATATAACAGAAGTCGTTGTAGTAACAAATATTGTTTAGGTCAACAGGTCTGTACTCATTCTGCTTTTTTTTTTTTTAATAATTTTTTTTGCTGATCACAGTGGAACTCCTGACTCCTCAACACTGGTACAACACATCTACTGAGGCCCCGGCTGGTTCCGTCATTAAAGGCCACAGTTTTAACGTCACATGCTCCACCCCACAGCAGTATCCCGGAGGTTCCTTCCAGCTGCGTCTGATCCGCTCCAATGGCACCGTACGCCAGTCTCTGCCTGCCTTCACACCGTCTGTCACGTTCACCTTTCCTAATGCACAGACCTCCAACGAGGGCTATTACTACTGCCTCTATCGGGTCCAGCTGGATGGGCGCATCTTTGTCTCCAGAGAAAGCCAGCCTCTGCCTATAGCCATCAGAGGTGCGATAACATAAAGAAAACTGTGCTGTAAACCTGAAGACAGAATCCTACAATAATAGTAATATTTGCAGGGTAATTTTTCTTGCCATTGCAGTTTTTTGCTGTCTGTTTTTTTCAATATATTGTATAGAATTTCCTCTATGAAAATCAACCCTGAATATAACTTATTTCCTCAGACCCAGATCCAGTGCTGAGTCCAGTGGTGATCAGCTGGCTTGTGTCTGGCTTGACATTTGTAGTAGCTGTCATTATTCTAATCATTGTGGCCAAGGTGCTTTGTAACAAGGAGAAGAAGCCTTCAGAACTGGAGCTAGAGACCAGAACCTGTAAGTTGCTTTGTTGACCAAAATCATTTATTAACACAGAGATGAGACCATCTATTGTGTGTTTGAAATTTCATTTCATTTATAAAAACCATCATGTATTTATAACTGTAGTGAAAGGTGTGCTTCTGTCTACAGGTGTGGAAAACACTTATGTTGCCTTATCAATTAACAAGCTATGACCGGTGGTATGCAGTCAATTGGTAACTAAAGGTACTTTTCATTATATAAACATATTTAAATATATTGTACGTTTTCATATTGCTTTACAATAAAGCACAGTGCAAAATGTTTTTTGTCCACTTGCTAAATAAATATTTACTTCAATCAACAGACACTGTTTAAATACAGAGGCCATTTCTAATAGAATAATGTAAACTACTATGGAGATGTGAGTTTTAATAGTCATCTGCACATTTTACTGTAGTGTTATTAATTGTACATAATTCGTAATAATTATGATTTTGGGGCATTTTGTGTTCTTTCATACAGAATCACTACTGAACACATGGACGGCTCACTACATGTTCTACATGGATTCAGTCAGCAGAGGATGTAGCTTGGATCTTCTTCCATGACACTGTTAGAATCTCTACAAACTGGATAAGCCACAGTGGAGACTGGACACTAACGCAGACCTACCTAAACCTGCCCTACATCACTCACACTAACCCTTATGCTACCGTGGAAAACAAGAAACATAACTGAAGCAACAACCACAAGAGACTGACAGTAGAGGTTTTCCTGCTAACGTTGGTTACTGCCTTGACCCCAGATGTATGGAGAAGAATATGGTAATGTAATAAACAGTTTACTGAGTCGTATGTAATCAGGTTACACTAATAACTGGCACCACTAGCTTATTATATGCTTCCACAGATCAATGATCCTCAAAGGATTAGAATGTGTTTTTGTATTTTAAATGTAATCCTACTATGCATCGTATGTCATTAATATGTATGTTACTGCACTTTAAGTGTGTAAGTAGATGTTGTAGGTGAATAAATGCTGCTGTTGGAGCATCTTGTTTAAATAAGTCTCGTGTCAGGTTGGACTGTCAGTTATTTAAGCATGTACCCTAGGATCATTTATAACAACTAACCAAACTACATACAGTATGCTTCCAAAATAATGCCTAATATGGTGTCTTTAATTTTTGTGTCACCAAATTGAATATTAAAATTTGGCTTCTGAATAAAAGACTTCATGACTCCACTGTTCACACTTGAACACTTTTATACTTTAATGAATAAAAACAGTATAACAAAGGAGAATGTCAAACTCCAGAGGATGTAGAGGCCTGGTTATGCAGTATAAAGGTGTAATTGTCAGGATTGGACAGGAAAAGACAAGACCGAAAACCTTTGAACACAGTACAATTAGCCACGGATGTTCACAGCTGATCTGAAAACAGTCCCAACTGTAAAACCTCTGATGACATATTAACATTGTAAAAACAGCTAAACAGATCTGGACCAAAGCATCTAAAACAGCTGCACACGAGTACATGCTGTGATATGTCTTGTAAGACAATTCCATCGTAGTTTGAGTGGGCTGTGGCAAGGTGTGACAGAATTACATGGAATTACCAATATTCAGTTGTGATAAATACGCATTTTACCTATAAGCAGAAATCGTAATACATAGCATTTTCTCAATGCTACATAAAGTCATTAACCCCAACATATTTATAGAATTAAATGCAGAACAGCTCTATAAACTGAGCTCGAATAAAAAAAACAATCACTCTAGCACTTTGAGAGATTCATTTGCCTCCATGTTGGAAAAAACCAAGTAGAGGAGGATTGCCACAGCCAGGAAGAACACAAACTGAACCCACAGTGGGATGAGGCGACCTGATGTCTTGGGAACCTTCTCATCAGATTTTACAGGTGTCGATTTCAAATAGGAGTTTCTGTAAGTGGACGGTGTGTCATACATGTAGGGCCTGGAAAATAATCAAGTGATTCATCATTAAGTCAAATGTAAATTTTTTGCGTTTATTGTACTCTTTTTAAATGTGTCTTAACATAACTGAAATATTTTGTTTTGCTGTGTTTGTTGGGCAAAATGTAATAGGAATTAATTCTTGGATAATTGGACACTTTTTGTAATTATTACTTTATGCAATAATACATTGTCAAAGTGGAACTTTACATTGCATTGCATTAGTAGTAGTCAGAAAGGTCTTTAAAAAGGGAAATCATGTTGCAAATTTTAACGCAACAGGCAAATTAGCTGATGACAATCCATAAACACACTTACTCATCAACAAAATCCTTTCCGCTGTATTCTGACTTTGACCTTGAGTAGTCTGAGTAGGACCTCCTGCAGAAAGTGACACTACATGACTAAAAGTTTTGTTTTTGTTTACTCAGTTGTACCAACATTCAGCACAGGTATAACTTACTGCTGCTCAAATTCCCTTCCAGTCCAGTCTGGTCTTGACCGCATGTAAGCCATCCTAGATTAAAAGAAAACACATCCTGTAATTGCAACTTCATCTTCTTTGATTAATTAATTAAAACATGATGAAAGCAACGACTGTTTGGACCCTGTATTAAAGGCTTTGTAAATGAACTGACCTTTCTCCTGCAACTTCACTGCGACTCTGCAAAATCAGACAGTGTTTTCATAGTTTTGCCACCGAGACATTACCCATGCAGAAGAACAGAGCAACATCTGGAGGCAGGGAGGAAAAACATACTTACTGGTGCCCTGTACACGTAGGTGACCTCATCCTCTGAAACACAAACATCACACTGAAGGTCTAGAACCACGTGTGACACCTTAACAGCAATGCCACTCAGTAGCTTCTATCAGTAGAATAAGTGCTGACCAGCTACAATAGCAAAGAGCCAAACCCTCCCCCATCACATTGTGTTGTTATTAAGCTGGATCAGGGGACATGTTACCTTCTTCTCTGTAGTACGTCTTGTCCGGTGATGGTGTCGGTCTTTTCCCTTTGGTCATAGCCTCTTTCAGTTTCTTCTCATACAGACTTCTGGTGCTGTCTGAGTAGAAAATGTCACATCTGGCGCATAAGTCAGAACAGACACGCGCAGAAACTCGTGTAATAACGCCACAGGACACACTATGTGAGGGAAGCGAGTAAGTACACACAGCTGGAGGCCTGTGGAGTTATTTCAACGTTGATTCAGTAAAGTTTAATGTGAGCCACCCACCGACCACAGGTCCGTGCTTTATTCCGTACTCGTCCAGCAGGTCGCTTATCTCCTTTGCAGATTTGTTACTTAACAAAGACATTGTTTTGATTTGTTTTATCCAACTACACGTAAATTGTGCTTTATTTCAGTGTCTTGTTGCTTCGATTGAACAGTAGTTTCAGTTCCTAAGACGAGAAACAACCGTGGCTCCTCCCACCGACGAAGCTTGTTTTTCTCGCGGCTACTGTACGATCCCCGGTTGAGCCGAACACGGTTTACAGACACCAAACCCCGCCCTCATTTGTTGACTTAGGCGTCAAAACCATTCGCACCCCAACGGAACTCTGCGTCGTTTCCGTTTGAGGAATTCTTCTTTTACTAATTCATTTTTTTCTTTTTCTTTATTTGAGTAGCAGCGCCACCAACCGGAAGACATTTATATTGCAGCTACCTATTCCAACAGCGGTGTAGCTATGGTACAGGACGTATTTTAATAATTCAAGTACATCTCTTCTTAAATAGTATGCAGGGCCATTTGTATTCCATTGGAGTTTATAAAATTATTGATCGTAAACCTTTAGGTAAGTATCATTCAATCTACATTATCTAAATTTAAAAAAAGCTACGATCTGTTCATGGAAATATGTCAGGCATCGCTGTAAACAAACCAGATCTTTATTAAGAACAACATTACATATTACAGATAATAGTTCTAAAACTTTTAATATCAAGCACTCAATTCTGTAAAGTAATTTAGATTTTTTTGGACAATTCGTAAACATATATAAATGACCCAAAAGAAAAATCTTTAGCCCTAAAAGAAAAAAAACTGTTCAAAGTAGTCGGCTTGCTCTGTGGCCAACCAGAACATCAGAGTTCCCATCAGTAAGACCAGACCCATCTTCAGTATCTGCTTTAGAATGGCCCAACACTGCAGGAAGAAAGGAGATGTCAAAACAGAAAGTCATCTAGGAATGAACACAGCACGTGTTCAGCAACGACCAGTGAGGACACACCTTGTGCTTTCTGGTGCATATTTGTGTGCTGCTGACATCGTTCTCCTGCGTTCTGTCTGGCAGCTCGATATCTGGGGGGTCACGCACAAGTTGCAGGGTGTCATCAGGTTCCCTTGGTTCCTGCGTACAGCGAAGCAGAGGAAATGAAACGTGTGTTGATGTGTGTGTTCAAATGTGTCCACATGCAAATCATCAGGTTCTTACTTCAGATGTTTCTGCCGAGCTCAGGTCGTCCTCCCCCTCTGTGGAGCTGCTAAGTGAGTCTCTGTCGCTGCTTTACAATAAGGAAGGAGACACAGCTGAGGTTGTTAATGTCGCTGTTAGTGGTAGGCTTGCATTGTGGGTAATGTAGGCACCAGATATCTGCAGTGTTTATATGCAAAGTGCAGGGGTATTATTTCATAATAGGACGTCTAGTTACCTGTCAGTCTCATAGTGAATCACCTGAGACAATGGATCTGTACAAAACTGAACCTTTATCTGCCTCTCTGAAAAACGCATGAATGAAAAACGATTAATTGCGAGAACATGACGATGCTAACGATGTTGATCTAATTCTGACAGGTCAGTCACCTTCTCTCCCGTTCTCTTCAGTGCCATCATCGTAAAACTTGTAGAAAGCCTCGATTCTCTCCTTCTCTTGCTCCCAGTTCCTCTCCTCTTCATACTCATCATCCCCCAGCTGTCCCAGGTCACTGACCCCTGAGGCCACGTGTTCCGTGTTGAAGAAGAAGCTGTCATCCAGGGATCCCTGGTAGGGCATGTGTGTGGTTTTGCTGTCGTCTCTCTGTACCACTGAATAGCTGCTGGTGTCTTCTGCAACATGGACACTCATATCTGTGGCTTGTGTTTCGTCCGAGTCTGTGTCTACTGTGGTTAAGAGGTCCTCAAACAGAAGGGAACCGAAGTTAAAATCCCAGTTGACATTAAAATTGGCTAAATTTCCTTGGTTGTTCATGAAATGGTGGTCGTCAGAGATACTGGGCTGGGAAACTGCTGCATCACTCTCACTGTAAAGCTCCAGTTTCTCATAGCTTTCAGAATCTAGTAGATGTGTGTTATACAAAAGCTCCTCATCTCTCCTCCCGTGAACATCGTCGTCATCATCATCGTCGCTGGAGCTGTAGGAGTCGCTCTCAGCTACCTGGTCTTCGTCATCACAGCCATGCTCGATAATCTCGATTGTTTTGCCATCCTCATCAGTTGCCATCTCTAGACCTCTACTGTACAGATGGTCTTCTCCTTCCTGATCAGCGTCCTCCTCTTTTCCCATCCATGTTATATCTGTTGCAGCTGTTTCCAGGCAGGACAGGGACTTTGCTTTGTAATCCGTTTCTGAATTTTCTCTTCTACCTTCTACGTATTCACAAGAGGAAAAGTCTGAGGGATATTCTGCAAAAGTCTCCCCTGCCTCTTGATGCTCCTCTCCTGAGAAATCCTTCAATTTCTCTACATATTTCTCAGTATAAACCTCCACACTCAGATGCTGCTCATGTTGCCCAGATATTTCTGACAAGCTGGCTTCTACTCTGTAAGGACTTTCAACCTCCTGCTCAGAGCAGAGAGCCAGGACGTTTTCTTCTTGCTGGATTTTCACAGGCTCACTGTCGGAATCAGATGACTCCTCTTGTGTTTTTACTTGCCTTTCTTGCTCGTCCTCTTCACTCCCATCACCTTTTATCATTAACTCTTTGGCCTGCTCTGGGACTTGCCCAAAATAGCACAACTCCTCATCCATCTCACTCTCACCTTGCTCTTCATTTCCAACTTCATGCGGTTCAGTACCCTCCAGGGCCAGAGGCTGTCCCACAGCAAAGAGCTCGCTCTCTTTAGCGCCGTAGGAGAACTCGTCACTGCAGCAAACTGACATCAACAAATCCCCTGGCTTCTCGGCTGTTCCCGCGTCCGCTTCCTCTCCATCGTCTCCAGACTCGGAACTCCCCTCCTCAGACCCTGTATCCGAGCTTGTGAAATCCTCCTGTGGAGTTTTGTCCATACTCATGACACTGACCCCTACACCTCGAAAATCCTCGTCATCGCTTTTATCATCACTCTGCGCCTCATCGGCATTTTCAGCCAGGTACATGTCTTTATTTTCCGTGTTAGACAGAACCTTGGCCTCACCAGCTGCTTCCTGGTGCAGAGTCTCGTCTTCGTTTGTTGGTAGGTTTTCTTGTGAGACGTCTTCCTCAAACATGTCTTCAAAAGGCAAGTCCAAATCGTAACTTTCCGAAAGGCCAACAGACACTTCTGTAACAACAGCATTACTTAAAAATTACAGATTTTTTTTAAAGATTAAAAAAATAAAGTAAACCAAAATACTGAAACATATCTTACCTGAAAATGCACCATTAAGAAGATCGTCAAGACTTTGTTCCATTGTTGCAAATAGATAAAATAATATGTTTTATGATAACAAGACAGAAATTAATTCATTGCTGCAGACAGTCTCCTCTATCACATATGAAGAGAGCGCCAAGTATCTCTCATCTGTTTTTTTTGCAAGTGGCTTCCTGTCAAACAGATGGTATTTAAAGTGCACATTAAAACTAAAATACTTGGTTAAACACGACAAAAAATATCCACAGCACGAAAGTCTAGCACAACAAAGTAAGAACTGATAATAATTTGAAAGCGGCTTTCAGAAAAGTGAAATGACAAAATAATGTTTTGTCTTGGTGCTGCTGCAGGAACGTACCTTTGAGAGCTTACGAAATTATGTCAGCTTTGATGTGGTTTTGGTTTCAGATGCACAATGTGCTCCAGCAGACAATTGCACAGTTCCTTCATGCTGAAACAAGCCACGTGTCTTCTTCAGTAGAGGTGAATAAGGTGCCACAACTCAAACAAAATAACAGCAATATTTTTATTTATTTTAAAAGCTAAAATCCAGTAAAACTACAAATATAAGCAAAAGTTGTGGTTTGCTGTTTGTGCTGAGGGTCTACAGCTCATGGCGGAGGAGGTAGCGGTGGCTGGGCTTCAGGTCAACCTCTACGGGGAAATGATCGCTCACCTCGAGAGCCTAACGCAAACGAACACAGAAGCATTAACGTTAATAAATAGAAAACCCAACATGAATATTTTTCTCAGCTTTACCTCCTGCTCAGTGAGATGAAACTTCTCTTTAAAGTTGAAAGGTTGAGCTGAACCTGTGACTATACTGGAGACGATCTCACGTCCATGAACAATGATCCTGTTTAAAAATGCAAACATCAACGTCAGCTAACGCGATCGGTGCCTGTAGAAGGTGTGTGTCGCAGTCACTGACCTGTCGTAGGAGCAGTGTGTCTTCTCCCGGACAGTCGTGTCCTGCTCATCTCCGATCAGCCAGTGAAATTTAGGGTCACTCCTCAAGCGCACAGCTCTCCAGCCCCTGGTGCTGACGTAGCTGCAGCCTGCATTGAGGTCCCCTAAGATGATCACATTCTGTGTGAGTAAAAGGAAACAAAACGGGAAGTGCCACAGATTGAAATTACTCACAAATGTCATCATAGCCTGTAGAGAGAAACACACATCAGCTGTCTGAAGTTGCAGATGAATATAAGTCAGGTTTAAAACATGTGATGATGTTATGCTGTGTCCATTGGCAAACAGCATAACCAGGCTGTGACAGACTGAGTCTCTGTCTCTCGCTCACTAACTGCTGGGTTTGGCTCCAGTTCCCTTGTGACCCTTGGATGATGAGGTTCATGGAGTTTGACCTACGTCAGTCTTCCACTTTTTGCGAATGCCTTTGAAGACCGTGTACAGTTCATCAATCTCCTTCATGGCAGTTTTTGGACAGGTGTGCTGCCCGATCAGGACAAAATCCTTCACCACTGAAAGACAAAAAGCAAACAAGATTTATACTTTATACCATCTATGCAAGTAGCTTTTTCCATCGCAGGGCAGTTCTTAGTTAAAACTATATAGGTCAATTAACACAAAAGGTGGGAGGAGGGAGGGTCAAAGAAGCCACCACCTGGATTTTGCCAAGTAAATATGAAAGAGGCTTCACAAGTTGCAGTAATTCATGTTTTCACTGGTATCACAGTGGGGTCACCTTGCTGGTCCACTGATCCACCAGGTTTGACAGATGAATCCAACATTACAATGCCAGGATTCACTGGACTGGAAGTGTGAGACTTTACTGAGTCCAGACTTTAACCCAGCTGAGAATCTTTGTACTGTTTGGGCTGGAGAAGACTTTACGCAGCAGCTTGACACAGACATCAATACGAGACGCAGATGAGAAATCAATATAATCAAAACAAAAGCAGCTCACTAACCAGAGGAATATGTGAATTGTCACAACTACATCCCTCAGTGAGCTGAAACCAAAGTCAATTTGCTTTGAAGCTCAGCTAAGCTTCAGTTGAATGCTCTCTGTGAACCTGGCCTCAGATCAGATATAGGATGTGTGTGCGTCATTTCTTTTTCTGAGTAAACGCTTTTCATTTTGTCTTACAGGTTGTAGGCGAGTGAAAGCGGACGATAAAAGGCTCTCTGGAGAAAACATCTGTTCCATTGGTTCCCTCTCCTTCCAGTTTAGGATACTGATAATGATCTTTGACCTTCAGCAGGTTGTTCCTGGAGATGGAGGCACAAAAAGTCACACTGAGCTGACCATTAACTGTAATGAAGCATATCTGATGTACAGCCCACTGCACCTGTAAATGTAGACATATTGCTCTTTGTAGGATTTCCTCCCAAGCCTTTCACTCTCCACAGAGGTATATAAGTTGGATTTGTCAAATCTGTTAAACAGAGATAACAAACCTTTAAAGCCAAAGGTGCCGATGATTCACTGTGTTTTCACGCATGGAAGCTCGTACCTGTTAAGAGCCTTCACTAGTGCTTGTACTGCTTTTCCCTTAGAGTCTCTGACCTCCTGAATAAGACTCAGGTCACACCGAGACAGGATCTTGGGAACAAGGAAGGAGTCAATACTTTTTAATTTGTATGTAAAGCAGAATGTTCACTACCCACCTTTATCAGAATCCCCATAATCTTCTTGTTGTTTGCCTTTGATTCCCCAAAGCTCTGAACGTTAAAAGCGCAGATTTTCAGGGAAGCTGTGACGTTCAGCGCGCACAGCCCCACAGCAAACAGCAGAACCGCAGTTCTCATCTCACAAAGGATTGTATCTCTGTAACTGAAGGAGAGTTTAGCAAGATCCCCTCTGTCGTGTTGTGAAATATGTTACAGAAGCCTGCAGCCGCAGTATCTACACCGAAGGCTCTTACTGTCAGCGTCGGTTTCAGCAGCTTCACCCGGACACTGAGCTCGTCCCAGCAAAGATCCCGCTCTTCACCTGTCGAACAGGTAACAGCGTCCAGGTAACTGTGAGTGAAAGGCAGGAGCGTCGGATCTGTGTGGTGGATGTGCTGCGTCAGTGCTGATGACAGTAGAGCTTTATCTGGAACAGTTAAAACCACTGAATGCGAACAATAGCCCCATCACACTCAGAACGTTCAGCTTTCAGTGCGTTTGGTCTCTGAGTTTGAGTGGAATGACTGAAACAATAGATGGCGACACATCTGCCGGTTTCATGAACATCTGAGTAGATAAAAATATGATTGTGTATGTATGACTCCACAGATACAACAGATCATTTTAATATTATCTGTGAAACATATAAAAATACTACGAGTAAGGTCACCAAATGGAGCCTGAAATTCCTGATTCATATTTAGTATAGCTTAATGACAGTTAGCTCTTCATTTAATTACAAATTTGATTCGTAACAATTTATCTAACAGAGCTACAATGAGATGCATTGTTAGATTATGTTGAATCCTCCCATAATCACCAACATCACTCATATTTTTGTAAGACGTTTTATTGCTTCCAGGTGTTGCTGACAAAGCTGTTACAGTAAACATGTTTTTTCTTAACTATACTGTTAATATTAACTCACGGTCAGTTATGCAGAGACTGCCAGTGTTTTACATTGTGTTGTTTTTACACTGGATGTATAAACATGATATTATCTCCCATCACACTCACTCTGAGTTCCAAACATAAAGCCATATGAACTACAAACACATGAAGGAACGATACCATATAAATGTCATATTTTAACATCAAAGCAACAAATATAATACAATAATAATATTCCTGAGCAAGTGCTTTTCATATCGGTCTAAAACAGCCTGAGTGTTGAGGCGAGGCCATTTCCATGAGATAGTTTTCAATGCGGGTCTCTATGTCTGAGTAGAGGTCTTCAACTTGCTCCCTGAAAGGAGGATGCCACAACCACAGCAGGACGACCCCGGCAGCAGCGAGGAGAATGAGGAGGAAGAAGAACACCTTCCACCAGGAGCCACACGGCGTCTGAACAGAGCAGAAAAGCCTGCGTTATCAGGTTCACTGCGGCCTCTCACCAATGTATGAAAGACATATTGGCACAGAAAGTGTTTAATAATTCATGCCTCTGGCTGACATGAGTGCAAATGAGAGCACTTGAATATAGCAAGGACGTGAGGTCTCAAATTCCCTTACACACACACGCTGCTCACCGTTCTCCTGCGGCGGTGGCTGAATTGCCGGAGTTCATCCCTGCACTGCGACAGACGGGCCTGGCTGGACTGACACTCCTGCTCCATGGCCTGCAGCTCCGACTGCAGCTCCTCACACTGTGCACACACACACACACACACACAGAAAAACACATGTAGACTCCATTTGGTCATTTAAAACACATTTAAAATTCAAACAAAGTTTCCTGAAACAAAGGCAAGAAACAGGACATGCATCTTTAGAAATTTTTTTTAATATATATGAAAATTTGACGCAGAACAAAAGCTCGAGAATTAATTTTCTCCACAATATGCCTGGAGTATGTATAATTTAAAGGCACATTTAATCATCTTTTTCAAAACATGTGTAAACAGTTTGTGCTTATGGGACACAACAGCTGATTATACCTTTATGGTGGATTTGAACTAAATGAAGGTAATGTAAAGAGACAATGGTGCTGCAGTAACCGAACTGTGAAATCTGCAGTGTACCTCTCTCTCTTTGAGATGAAGTTTCTCCTGAGTGTGACGAAGCTGTTCCTCCACCTGAGATTCTCTCCTCGCCATCAGCTGTGGCTCTGCTTCCTCTGACGTCACACACTCCTCCTGCATCATGACGTCCTGGTTCTCCTTGCTGCCATCTAGGACAGAAAGCAGCAGTTCCAATAAAACCCACGTCGTCTTCAATTCCCAGAACGATTCCCCCAAAAAATCGATGGTTTCATGATGTCATAGCTCCAAAAGTCTTGCCTCTAAGCTGCTGGATTTCTTCTCTTAAAACCCGGTTGTCCTCCTGCAGCAGGCAAATGTTGTACTGCAGCTGCTGCTTCTCTTGCCTTAGTGACATCACGTCGTCCCTCAGCTCGGCCTCTCTGGACCTGGACAGCTGCACGGGACACCCACGCACACGTTTGTCAGCACCGACGGCATTCAAAGTGAAAACTGATCATGCACATTGCCACAGTATACTGCACCTCCACTTGGCTGTGTAGCTGCTGCAGCTGTTCGTTGCTGAGTTGTTGTTGCTCCCTGAGTTGTCCAGAGCTAAGCCTTAGCTCCTCATACAGGCTCTGCCACCTCAGGGCTTCTGCTTTTGATGTGATTAGCACTTCCTGGTGACGGAAAGACTTGTTTTAGGAATCAGCAGCAACACTGCATTTGACGTGACTTTTAAAAAGTTAAACAGAAGATCAAAAACACTAAAGAGTCTCCTTATTCAAATAGAAACATGTGGCTGGAGTTAAATGTTTGACCTGCAGTGTCTCAGCCTTGCTCAGAGCTTCGGTTTTCTCCTGTGTGGCCTTCTGCAGGGTGACCAGAGCCTTCTCTTCATATATCAGTTTCTGCTTCTCCATCTGCATCATCAGTTTCTTCACTCCATCTTTTGGAAACTTCTATAAGGACACAGAGCTGCTGAGTTACACCAGCAAATGTTCACAGGTTGAACACGTAGAGCAGACTCAGCACTGAAAGTGTAGAGCTGGACTAAATGGTTGAGTGGAGGCTAAAAAAAAAATTGTAAAACAACCAGACTGCATAAAACGCATTCGGTGGCTGTTTCTTCACCACCAGCTGCAGTTCTTACCTGCAGACAAACTTGCAGCTGTGCCTCCAGAGCCTTGATCTTGTTTCTCAGCAGGTCTTCACTGCAGCGAGACTGTGTGGGTTACACAGGAAATGACTGACTGTGAAGCTGTGCAGATGGAAAATTAATGGTTCACGTACCAAAATCTGTGACAACAGTGCACAAAGGGAACTTGCAGCATCAGTGAGCATCACGAAAGATCACAATGTCAGAATGTGCTGCAACACTACACTGTTAACTACAGAGAGGAAAATAACAATAATTACCCTATTGATAACGTACCTGTGTGAGAAATTATTTTCACAGATGAAAAGCATACATAGGTAAAATAAACAGACCTCGGGCTTTTGTTTAGACCTGTTCAGATTAAGGAAACAAACAAACAGGGAAATACTATTTTCCTCTTTCATTCATTACAACTAACACACAGCCACCTAATGAGCATCTATACTGAAACTGGCTGCCGCACCCTTCCTGTGTAAGATGGCAGCTTGCACTCCTCCTTGACAGTATAGACTAGAGCGGAAGCAGGAAGCTCCAAACCACAAGCTGCACAGGCCTTCCTGAAGCAACGGCAGCTGAACAGTGTGTGAGAATGACCGGTTTAACATCCACCTGGTAACCAAGACGCAACTATCTGCAACGACATGGCTGCGTAGCGGACGTTTGACTGAGAGTCTTACCGTCCACATTATGCTCGAGGAGTTCATGAGGTTTGACGTGCTCTCCTGGAGGGCGGCCAGCTTCTTCTTCACAGCCTCCTCCCGCCACAGGGCATCCTAACACAAAGCACGCAGCAAAGAAAGCCTCAAATACTACTCAAACACTACAGTAAAAGCATCGAAACACGTTGATCTCTTTTCACTTATTGGAGGAGTATGTTAAACATGCTGTAGATACCAAAAACAGCAAAACACTGCTCAGAATGATTACGTTAGTTTACCTGCAAGTACTCAGCCAACTGCTTGATTTCCTGAGTGAGAGGACGAACAATAACAACGGTTACATTTGTTAATAATTCACATCTAACGTACGTTTTACATCAGGCAGTTTGAAACTCACAGACTCCTTCACGGTCATGAGGCCAGACCTGCATAGAAGAAAATACAAAACGCTGAGTTTGGGACTGAACGACTGAATGATGCTGCTCAGGGAGGTTGACAGCGAATCGCACTCACTCTGTTTGTACGCCAGCTTCTCGCAGCGTCTTCTTTTGCTGGAGATTTTCATTGCGAGGGGACATTTTGTGGTGAAACTCTTCGGATTGAATGAACGCTTTTGCACTCGTTTTTTTTGCTGTGGGAAAGATAAAGAGCAGTTATAGTAAGACAGACTGAAGATAGTGTGACAGTGTGTGGTCAGAGGATTACACTGATGGCAAGTTTTACCATTGATGCTGTTCCTGCTTCTATCTGTGCTTTTCATTCTGTGCTGAGCTGATTCCTTTGTCGCTGGTGTGGAGGTAGATGTCCTTGTGTATCCGTTCTCTTGCTTCATCAGTGTTACCTGTTGTGACCATAATGAAGCCTGAGGAAATGAGAGGAGATGCAGGTTTAGCTTTGTGTAGTGTGTGAGTGAAGAAACATGCTTCTAGTCATGCGACATTTGTAATGATGTCTTGGATTTACCCAGTTGCTGGAGCTTGGAGCATCTAATTTGCTGCTGTTTGCTGGAGGTCTGTTAGTTTGGACATAGCTACGCAGTGTCTGTGACGTGCTGCTTGAGCTGTTATGTTTCATTGAAAATGTCTTTGATGGAAACACAGGACCACACAGTTCTGGGCTCACAGGTCTCCTCCTCAGAAATTCCAGTTGCCTCTTCTGTTTGAGATCATTCTTAATCTGCCTGGTGTCTAAATCTCTCGTTGGGCTGCGACATGAGGTCACGTTGTTACGTCCACGTAGGTGTTCGCGTTTCTCCGCTCTGATCTCAAGTATTCGGTCGAAATCTTTCTGTGGGGAGAGCTGTATTCCTCTGACAGCCAAGACGTCCATGGCAGCTCCTCCAGCTGTTATAGGGCCTCGAGTCTGCAATGACAACATATCAATACTACTATAAATATATTCTAATTATAACAACTGCGTTTGATCACACTTTGTTCATGTGTGTACTGATATGTATACATGATCTTGAAGCATTGTAGGTGCTGTTTAATAGCTTAGACTTGTAACCCAGACATTTCTGGGTGGTACCATAACCCTGTCCCAGCATTTTATATTTCAGTAGGCTTCACCTGAAAAGAAACTTAGTGATCTGTCTCACCTGACTGGTTCAACATTATGTGAGCTGACTGCATGAGATAAAGTACTGTGTTACGAGTATCGTTGACATTTAGGATGCTTTGTGTAGCTGGACAACTCCTGTGCACGCTGTAGTAGAAGCTGCTGCAGTCGAAGTACTTCTAGAAGTACAGTAGTAGCACTAGTAGTACAAGTATATGTTAGGGTCGATGCTGTATGTCTACTGCTGTTTTGTAGTGTATTTTAAAAGCTCCTTTAAGCAACAGAGCATCAAGCCAAGACACACACAGCCCTCGCAACCTGTAGAGGCCATGGAGGGAAAATGCACAAAATACTGCAAAGACTAAACGCGACTTCACAAGTAGAAACTGATCGTACAGCTCACCCACTACGCCATCTGTGTGGGGAAGGTTCTCAGGTGGTGGAGAAGCCATCCATTTTCTCACTCTTCTTAAATAGTGTGAGGGCTTTTCAGTGTTTCACATGTAGCTCTCTCTGTTGAGTATAATTTTACAGGAAGTGAAAGGAAGCACAGCGTCATATGTTCCTCTATCTCACCAGCCACTCGCATCAAACTGATGCCATGCGCGGGTGGGCCCTGAGATTACAGACAGACCCAGCCAATTCCCCCTGCATGCAGTCAGGGATAAAACACACCACAACATGCTTACATGGACAATCATCAAGTGTCATTTCACATTGAAATGCGTTACTGTCACTGTTCTACAAAACAAATCGAAAATGAACATTTCAGATAAATTGAGTCTCACTGAAATACTATTTGATCCTTTTATTTTAAAATGAAAAGACTCAGCTGCAAGTATTATAAAATATAATAGCGTCCAACAATTAAATGCTAAACGTGTACATTTTCTTAATGCGCTAATAGGTTAACTAATAACAGTCTGCAGCTTAATTATCAACATCCAGTAAGTTATTTAATTTCAAGTTTTAATTGTTTAATATTTTGAAAAGCAAAGTAAAACGTTTGAAAATTAATATAGAATTTTTTTTTCATATTTTGCTTCATTTGATTTCCTTTTCACCAAATATAATCTTTAAACATGGCTTAAGTCAGTTGATCTGACAGGTGAGCATCATGTACAGTCTCTCCATCTCGATCTCCACATACTGTCATTTGCTTAATTAATTAATAGCTTAATTGTCTCCCATCCAAACGCAACTTCAGGACAGTGGCACATCGTATGTTTATACACAGCGCCATCTAGCGACCAAATTGTTAAGTGACATAAAAATGAGGAGTCGTGTTCTCGCGATGATTCACGAGGGATTTGCTTGTGTCCGCCATACTTGCTGTGCTTTGCAGAAGGGCACGAAGAGGCCGAACAAGGGTGCCCGGTGTAGCAGGAACTTGGCACTTCATCCTTGAAACATGTTGTCCAGGCTCGTTTTTGTTTCAGGTATACAGCAATATAGTTGTTAGATGAGTTTGCATTTCTCTTTGGCATAGCGAAACTGTTAAGCAGGGCGAAAAGCGAATGTGGAGCTGAAGGGTAAAGCAAAGGCCGCACGTTGAATGAGATGTATTGCTACGTAAGCTAGCTAGCTAGCCTAGCTTAGCTGTGCCCACTGAAACTAGCCAGTTTATTACGTGTAGATTTGGGTAGATCTGTGTGAAACACTTTTGAGTGGGTAATAAATGTGTATCAGGTGTGTAGATTAATTAAACGATGGTGGCTAGCAATAGCAAACAGATGCTAGGTTAACGTCCGCTAACGCTAGCTTTGAACTCCAGTGTCACCTCATTGACAGCTTCGTGCGTTTCAATACACACTTATCAGTTTATTCGGTGCACTTATCAGAAACTCCTTTGATTGAGGTGGTTTTAAAGAATAGTCAGCAGATTATTCATAGCGTTAGTTACCACTCTGTACTTCTGTATGTCATTATTTACCATCTTTCTAATTCTTTGTCATTCTGTGTTACTTTTGCAGCCAGTGCCCTGAAAGGCAGTGGTCCCCTTGGAGCTGGGTACGTTTCTTTACAAATAATTGTTTATTATTGTCATCACTATTTACAGATTCTTTGTACCGGTAAACTTAATTTGTGTAATTGGCAATAGATGTCACTCATTATATGGGTTGCTTTTTTTTTGAAAGTCTTAGCTAACAGTGTTTGTCTCTCTCAGGCTTGTCCAGGCCTCCCGCTCCCTGCAAACATCATCCCAGAGTCTGGCCCCAGTGCCCCCTCTGCCTGAGAAGGGAGGGAAAGTTCGCCATGGCATCTTCCCAGAGGAGCTCTTTCAGCTCCTGTACCCTAAAACTGGAGTTACAGGTTTATAGTAGCACATTTTTATTTATTTAGTGAATTCATAAAACATTAAGTAAAGTAAGAACCACCAGAAACTGCTGGTGGTTAATGAAACTGTACAGAGAATGGAATAAATGAGTTGTGACAGTGGAATTGTGGGTTTGTTAGTAAAACAAGTAGGTAACAATGTAAATTAGATTTTTTTTTTTTCTTAAGCCTATATTGAGAACCTTGTTTGAGATATGTGGTGTAACGCTGCAAACACTTGTGGAATATGTCATTAGAACCCCACGGAATTTTTTTTTTAATGAAGTTTTTTGTAAAATATAGAATATGTCAAAACAAACAGCTGCAGGAATTATTTAATAGTTTCTTACAATAAACATCTTTCTTTTTCACTAGGACCCTACATGCTGGGCACTGGCCTCATCCTCTACATCCTCTCAAAGGAAATCTACGTTATCAATCACGAGACCTTCGCTGCTGCCTCAATAGGCGCTGTTATCATCTATGGGGTCAAGAAATTTGGTCCAAAAGTTGCAGCTTTTGCTGACAAAATTAATGAGGTAGGCTGACAGCTAAATTTATTTCTGCCTGCTGTTCACCTGGTTGGTATCAGCATGCTTGGGGAAGTAGTTGGAATATTTCTTATCACTGCAGGCTTTCAGTCAGAACCTTCTTCTGTCATTATGCCCTTTGTGTGTGTGTGTGTGTGTGTGTGTGTGTGTGTATGTATGTGTGTTTCAGGACAAAGTGGCCAAGGTTCAGGAGGTGAAGGATGCTGCCATTGGAAGCCTGACTAAAGCTATTGAGGATGAGAAGAAAGAACAGTGGAGAGTAGAGGCAAGATCACAGCTGTTTGATGCCAAGAGGGTAAGCAGCGCTGACCTTTCTATTTTTATTTTACAGTACTTTATCTGTTTGTAATGTGTGACTTCATATTTATACAAGTAACACACCTCGCCTGT
This sequence comes from Macropodus opercularis, assembly GCA_030770545.1. NCBI lineage: Eukaryota > Metazoa > Chordata > Actinopteri > Anabantiformes > Osphronemidae > Macropodus > Macropodus opercularis. Next base: position 11,801,290 of record CM061095.1, read on the forward strand.
TTGTTATTGACATCTACTGGCAAAAGGAGCTATGATGTAGTAATTAAGATAAATACAAATCATTAAACGCATAAAATCGTCAAAACATTAGATTCTACTCTTATCTATGTATCACACCAGTGAGAGATACAAATGCTTATCTGCATTTAGACATCACAGTTCAAGTTATCTCATTCCATTGGAGTGATTTTTCAGGAGCTGTGTTATATTAGTAGCTAAGGTTTATGAAATGAATAATGAACTTTTCCCTGCAGAACAATGTTGCCATGCAGCTGGAAATCAACTACAGGGAGAGGCTACACATGGTGACCAATGAGGTGAAGAGGCGCTTGGACTACCAGATTGCTCTGCAGAACCTCCATCGCCAGTTGGAGCAGGAGCACATGGTCAACTGGGTGGAGAAGAGTGTCATCAGCAGCATCACTCCTCAGCAGGTCGGTCTCTTGTGAAAGGCCTCCCACTAATGCTTCTCAATTTGAGTAGTATGTAAAAGAGAGATTTGCTGTTGTATTGGTTTTTATGCAGAAGGTTTAATAGTAGTAATAGTTACAGTTGTTGTAGTCGTTTCATTTTACAGCTGCACAGGCCGAATGGCAAAAATATCTGTAGAACGTTAGCCCCACATTTATGTAGCATCAGACACTTACACTTGTCTTAGGTTCTTGTAAGTGGTCTTATTGTCTTCAGTATTGACTGTAGTAGTCCTTGATGGATGATTTAATAGTTTTTCTGCAGTAAAGAGATGGACTCTTTGGACTCACTTTTTCACAACATTATAAGACATTACATAAGCAGTCAGAAACTCAAAAAGCTTAACCCAGATTGTTAATATACACTAGAACAAACATAACCTGACGATATGACATTAAGATTTACAATAATAAACATACCATTATATGGTTGAAGAAATGTTTAATTACTTTTTTTTTTCATACATCTCCAGAGTGATGCTTCACCTGTTTTTGCTTTGCAGGAGAAAGAGAGCATCGCCAAGTGCATCACAGATCTGAAGGCTCTGGCCAAAGCCACTCAGACGAAAGCTACGCTCTAATCCCCAACTAATCGTCCAAGACGAGGCGCTAACTTGATTTCAGAGTATAAACTATTTCGTCTTTGAAGATGGTCTCTGTCAATATAAAGGGTGTGTACAGTATTTACACGTCGGCTGATGGTAAAATAAATGGTTCCCTTACTCAACGTCTGCTGGGTTCTGTGTTTTATTTTTTTGACTATTAAATTGTAATGTTAGTGATTTTGATTAGTTTTTTGTCCTGTACTGGGGTGTGGACTAATGTCGTCTTTTTATAGGCACAGCACATTGTGCTTTAGTTGGATACGTGCCTGATAATTGAGGACCTTTGGTCGTTCTCAAAATGCAATAGTTAACATTTGTAAACCTTTGGACTCATTATGAGCCACAGATTTCCCTGCTTCCATCATAGCTCAAATACCTTCCCTTAGCCGACACACAGGACCAACCCCCTCGGTCTGTCACTCCCATCAGGTGCTTGCACTTTGATCCTTCCTTCAAGCAGGAAGTCGGTAATGTTCTCGGCAGTGTAAACGAGGAGCTAATGTTTTCTTCTCTGAACAATCTTCATTAAAAAACTATACGAAAGGAGTTAATGATGACCTCAGAACAAAGCTGATGCTGACAGGTAATTGAAAAAGAGATGAACGTGATGTGATGGGTAGTTTAATCCAGTAGGTGTGTTTCTGTTTAACGCTAAACTCCAGGTGTAAATGTATTGGGTGATATGTGTATTGAACCACGTCATGCTGCAGATGTACGGCGGGTTTTGTAAGAGTCTTCACCATGTTAAAGAATTGAAGTGTCTGCTAAAACACAAAAACTTGTCTTCAAGTGACATATTATGAACTGGAGCTTTTGTTCATGTGAAACATTTATTATAGTTTGAGTCATTGTTTAACCGGATGTTTAACTGTTAGTGCTTTATGATGCCTTTTAAATTCAGTTTGAGCTAAACTTAAAATTAGTCATTTTAGCTGTAGTTAGTTTTAACCTGGCCACACGTCTGTTGTCACACAGTCTACGATTCATCAACAATAACCTTATAACCTGCGTCAGAAGCAGGCTCATGTTTCATTAACCTGTCTAACAAAACCTTTTACAGGTTGCACTGGCTTTTACGTTTGAGCTTTTCCACAAAAGACGGACACTGCTTGAAAATGTTTGGAAACACTGGCCCCTTCTCGTATTCACCAAGGTCAGTCAAAGTTTATTTCACTTCCAGGTTTCTAATCCTGACTCCAATTTAGCTAAGACCTGTAAATAATTTGATGTACATGTATTTATAGCTTTGGAAACACCTATTTACAACCTGTGGTGGTAAATCCCAACTTTGTTGTAACTGCGTCCGATTTGCATTGTGGATGTTTTATTTGCATATTGCTGACCTGGTGACGATGAGGGTTTTATCGATTTGTTCCACTGCTGGAGGTGCCCGACTTATCCTCTTTGATAAATGATCGTTTACCGTTCTTCAGGGCTGTCCTATCCGATGACCTCCCTCCCTCAAGACGACCTTTCCAGCAAGATGACGTCAAGGTTTCTCCACTGCAAAGAAACGGCATGTCCCGACCCAGTGGAAAGTCCATTTACAGTAAGTCCAGATGTGTAGTGATATTTGACTTCCTCAGAGAAACTAAATTAATGTGTAATTGAATTTGTCTTTACATCAGTGCAGAGAAAAAACTACTCAGAGACACTGAACAGACAATCTGACAACTTTAATGTCAGAGTGGAGGTAAAGAAGCACGAATAACTGCACATTACCGGCACAGCTGTTAGTTGTTCTCATTCATGACCCTCAACACTGACTCCACAGCATCTGTTCACCTGTGAGCTGGACAGCCAGCAGGTGAGGGTAGCGGACGACTGTGTGACCAAGCTCAAGATGCTGGATGCCAAAGGTCGCCTGTGGCCCCAAGATATGATGATGGAACTTCAGGGAGGCTATCTGGTGCTCAGCGACATTGAGACCAAGGTTGGTAGTCAATCGCCTGAAGGAGGCTCTGAAGCTATATTGTTTAGATAAACATGAATTAGTTTTTATTAATTTTAACTACACAGAACATTTTCAACAGAATATGCTATCTTTATGCTCCTCTTTGTCACAACCTTTGTTATTTAATGTCTTTCTACAGGTAGAGCTGGAGTCTCTGCCTTTAAATTGCATCGTGGAGACCAAGGCTGTGTTGGACAGCTGTGCCTACAACTCTCTGCTCTTACTGACTGTGCAGGAGCGCAGCAAACGAGCCCCTCAGGTCTTCATGTTCCAGTGTGAGGAGACTGGGGTGAGTCACTAGAACCTCTGGTGACCTTTTGAGCTTAAGGAGGATCTCTGAGTCATTAGGGAGGGTGTAGTCTGTGACAGCAAGGAGGATCATTCTCTGGTACAGGAGGGGGATTTGACAACATGTATGCAGCTGTTACTGCTGCTGTCACGTAGGAGTTTGATAAGAAACTGTTCTGTTTTACCAGGCGGAGCTTATCAAGAGTGATCTGGACAAAGTCACCCCAAACGGAAGTGCTGATGTGGAGCCACGCAGGGACCAGTCTGACATCAGGTACAGTGTCGCAAAATATAACATAAACAAAATGCAAACACGGATGAAACATACAAATCAGTCACATGCATTACCTGCTGCACGTTGATGTTTTCAGGGGTAACCTCGAGAATATCATTGGGCAACATTCTCCGGTAGGTGTCTGGCAGGGTGGGCCTCGTTCAGTGCAGCGAGACCGGACCCCACCACCACCACCAGAACACCCACCCCCACAGTGGGGCAGCATAGAACCAGGTACATTATATCACGAGGACAAACCCAAGTAAATAAACGTTACTCCTGTATGTTTTACCGTGTCAGCACTGTTCTGAGATGCAGCCACATCGATATTATTCCTATTAGAAAACATGTCTGCTCCATGGGCCCATTCTCCACAAGACGAAATGATGCAACCGGCAGAGGGCGCTGCTGAGCAAGCAGAGGTAGACAGGAACACGGTGAGTGCCTTGTTTATTGTTTACAGACGTTATAGGCTGTGAAATATAATGATGATAGCTTTATGTGAACTTTTTAATTTTTTCTTAAGGAAAAGTATTAATTTTTTGATTCCCTTCAATAGGACATTTTAAACCATGTTATAGGTGATCTGGAGATCTTCGTGGACAAAGTGTCAGCTGCCACACACACACAAACACCTCAAAATGTCCAGAGCAAGAAGAAAAAAAACAAAGGAAAACAGAGAATTGGTAAAAAAAAAAAAAATCGATTCCGTACTTATTAATATTAATATCCTAATTAATATCTGACGTGTGACCTGATAATGGTGCGGCCCACAGTCACTTGGTAAACACATACTGTTCTGATTACTACTTTAACACGAATGCACGTCTCCAGCAGAGCCACCTCCTCCCGTCCTCTACAATCTGCCTCATTGGGAGGAATATGTCTCCTGTCTTCAGAAAGTTAAATATGGATTCAACCTTCTGGTAAACTCTTCTCACATATTAACCAAGTTTGAGTAAACACAGAGAAGCGTTACACGTGTTTTTTATTTTGCAGGGCCAGCTGGAGAAGGCTCTGGCCAGCCCCAGTGCTGCGGACTTTGTTCACATCTTCTTCTCTTGTTTAGCCATGGTGAGCTGCTGGAACCAAGACTGTCTTTGCAGCTCGTTGAGTTCCAGTCATTTTCAAAGCGTAGCGTTTGTGTGTGCGTTGTTCGTCGCAACAACGCGGTGCTCTCTCTCCACAGGTAGTACCTCAGTATCCAGCAGACCTGCCCCCCAGTGTGCTGTCCCCACTGCTGACAGACGGGGCCGTGCAGCTGCTCAGTCAGGTCGCCAGCCCGGAGGAGGACCAGCTGTGGATGTCTCTGGGAGAAAGCTGGAACATCCCCAGGTACAGGTTACATTTCCACATGCAGGTGTAAATGCACCTACGCACCCAGTAAGTCTGTTTAATGTTATGCAAACAAGTAATAGGTTAGAGGTAATGCTGCATTTATGGTTGGTGGAAAAAAGGTGAATATGGGTGTTGTATTTAAAGCAGTAGCGCATAAGGTGATAGTTTTATAATGGCAATGCTACTTGGTGATAGACGAGATACTGTTATCATAATGTTAATGAAATTAATTATTTACATTATTGAAAAGTTCTATCGGCGGCTATATTCTTATTTATCGGCACACAGGCTTTGAACTGGACTTTGACTAAAGCCAGTTTATTCATATTTATAATATTAACATTAGTGTCTTTAGAAGGATTGATACAAGCACTTACACTTTACACTACCAGGCAACTTAAATTAATATTATTGGATCTCTAAATTAATAAATGTTCATTATTAACCATTCATAAGTCAGTTCACTGCTCATTTTGAAGAAAGAAACTGCCTAACACTTAACCCCATACAAAATCACAGCCTATCCCTTTTAGTCAGATGAAACAAACAAGATAACACGAGTGATAACATGTAAAGTGGTGAGGCCTTCAGGGGCAGGTAGGCCGATCTTTTTTAACCTTTGGGCAGAGCCAGACCAGCCTGGTCTTTCTGTTTCTACTCATTATTCTGTGTAAGTACAGTAGCCGTACAATAATCATGCACATCCAGAACTGTAGTGTTTGACAACTTTTATTACTCTCTGCCAACGTGGCTAAAGCATCACGTCTTTTATTTATGAATCTGTTTGCTGTCCTTCTGTCATCTCACAGGTCCAAATGGCCAAATGACGACGTCCCACCTTTCATACCAGCGTTCTACGATGGCTGGCAGCCACCTGCCCCCGTGCGTGTACCCTCCCCTCATCACAATGGTCCGCTGAGCAGGAGCAACAGCCAGCGCTTCTCACAGGGTCAACCCAACGAGAGCTACATGCCCAGAGTGATGCAGTGGCAGCCTGAAGTGGTAGGTAGTAGATATGTCTGGTGCAGCGTTCATGGTGGCTTAGCAGAGATTGTAGGAAACTGTCAAGTACACCTCCAGTAACTCAGACCTGCCACCATTACCACAATCTGAGCATTCCTTCACTGACACCATGTGTGTTTTATGCCTACTACAGCCTGAGGCCAACAGCTCATGGGGTTCACCACCACAATCTCCAACGCGGTAAAGATGGCCTCATGATCACATTTGTCTCAAATATTTCTTGAGGCGGTGTACGCTGCACTCTACTCTGGATGAATGAACCTCTGTGATAAAGCGTACCCATGTTTTCTGCTCCAGGGAGCCGCCCCAGTACATGAGAGTCATGTATAACTTCATGGCCAGAAACAACCGAGAGCTGAGCCTTATGAAGGGTGAACTGGTTCAGGTGAGGTGGCAAACATGGCACAGTCACCTTCACAGAAATACAAATATTATTCTTGTGTTGTTACAGATAGTGCAGTGGTCAGTTGTTACAACGTAATAGTGAACAATAGGAATTTTCCATCTTTAACCTAGATGTTGAGACTGAAGAGCACGTAATATTCAGCTTTGTCTACCAAATGTGCTTTGATGTTTGAGTTCTTTGTTGTTTTCACAGGTGATTCAAAAAACCAAGCAGTGGTGGCTTGTTCGTAACGCCAGCGGCGAAGAGGGAAGCGTTCCTCAGAATGTTCTGGAGCCCACGAGGGGTCCTGGGCCCATGGAGGATTTACATGTGAGTGTGATGAACTCTGCGTGACCAACATAGCACATTTCTAAAGTAACATTTCCATCCTTTCACAGCGAGACAGTCGCAGCCCAGTGACTCTAGACATGAGCTCACCACCTGCAGAGGTTAAAGCCTGGTTGCAGTATAAAGGATTCTCTAAAATGTGAGTGACACGCTCTGTTTAGGGAGCCTGAACCTTTAGGGCACAGTAAATAAGGCTCGTTTAACATGATAATGTCACACATTCGGTTTCACGTGCAGCACTGTGAGCAGCCTCGGGGTGCTGAGTGGAAAGCTGCTGCTAGGGATGACCAAGGAGGAGATGAGGACTGTGTGTCCAGAGGAAGGAAGCAAAGTCTTCTTCCAGCTTCAGGGCATCAAATCAGCCATTGCAGTAAGTAATGAGTCATCACGCAAACATGCAAACAGACTCGCGTACAACAGCAGCACATTAGTAACATTTTCTTCTCGTTCCCTACAGCTCGCCAGTGAACCATCGTTCACGTACAATAACCGCTACTGATTTTGCAGAGGCAACAAATTAAACTGCAGTTAAATTTCTATAATTCAAGTAAAATTGTTCTTGTAAGTGAATTGCTTTAAAATTGTGTATAGTTTTTCTGACTGATTCAAGGTAAGCAAACAGTTCTGTTCTATTCAGCACCATGTTCCTCTCAACAACTTGTTCCCCAGGTTGTGTCGTTACATTCTCTTCAGCTACATTATCTTTTATACGGTCCTGCTTCCATCATGTATTGTATATAATGGGGATGATGATGCTGCTTGAAATGAAAGAGTCAAGGGTTATACTAGATTTACTTTATTTAGTCAAAATCTTATTCAAATTTAACAAGCAAATCAAGTGCTTCGAGTCAAATTAAAGTTTGTTCTTCATATCAGTAAAGCTGACTTTTTTTTTTTTTTTTTTTACAAAAGAGATGAAGTATCTTGTTTAACAGGCATTAAACCAGCATATCTAGTTAACATTGGAAAAAAAAAATGAACGGGCTAATCTGAATTTATAGTTACTGAGTCAGTAGCATTTGTGGATCTAGTGCTTGATTCTCTAAGGCACTGCGGCTCCTCTCACTTCTCTTCACTCCTTCTTGTTTGACCATTTGGCCATCTTGTTGTTGACTGGAGTCTTTAGGAATCTGCTGGACTTCATGTAGGCAGCGATCTTCTCCAGACCCTATGATGAGGAGGATATTATATGAAGTCAAGAAATAGGTTGTGGTGAACTGCATTAACACGCAAAAGGTTTGCATGTCAGACAGTTACGTACAGGCATCACACAGACTGGCAACAACACAGAAGAGGAAGCGGTTAAATGTGTGATAGAACAGCTGAATGCTCTCACCTCGAAGCGACTCAGAAAGTCTTTGAGGTTCTTAAAGTCATCCAGGCACTTAGGATGAAACATCCTGTGCTGATCCAACAGCTCGTACATAACGAAGTCCACAAAAGTGATCTGTTGCAAAGAAGAGTTAAGAATGATAAAAATTAAGTGGAAAGGTTTGAGGTCAGTGAGATTTTAACATCTTGAAGTCACAAACCTTGTCCCCGGCAAACCATTTCCTGTTTCCCAAAAAAGTGGAGAACTGCTTGAGGACACCTGGCAGCTTCTCAAGGTACCCTGGCTTCATCTTGTCCTGGGGTCAGAGGTGATCATTAAATGTATGGTCAAGGACATCAATTCATTCACATTATTTCACTTTTAATGCAGCACTTACAAAGTCGGTGTAACACATAATCACAAAGCCGTTCCTAAAATCCATTGCTTGGTTCTCCATGATGTCCACACGAACCTTCTCGTCCTCAGTCTCTCCACCTGTTGGCACAGATTTTAGACTGACGTGCAATAAAAGCCTGGGGTTTGTCAAAAGTGTGATGTTTCTCTTCTGAACAACATATTTAAATACACTATACTTACACATATTGTGCTTACGAGCAATGTATCTGAGGATGGCATTGCTCTGCACGATCTTCCTGTCCCCATCCTCCAAGTAAGGCAGCTATAATGACATATTAAAATACAATTAATTACTACTTCAGTTTCCATTTAAAGGGTTTGCAAAGATATTTTTTTTAAATCTACACCTATAGATTAACCGCACTTACATTAGGAAAGTCCAACCCCAGTTTCTCTTTTATGCCAAACCAGCAGCTCTTGTCGTAGTCTGGAGCTGTGAGACAGGTTTTAGTGTTACAGAACATGAAAACTTGCTTCGCACCTTTGACTAAAATAATCCCATCTGTTAACGGGTTTGTTCAACAGGTCTGTTACCTTCGCCACACACATAGAACTTCTCCTCGTACTCTGTGCCGGTGTATTCCAGCAGGAGGCGGATGGGCTGGGCCAGCTGCAAAAAACAAGGTTGTTTTTAGCTGGAAGAGTGACATTAATCTAACGCCTAATAACTGTAACCAGAATTGGCACTAGAGGTATTTTTACAGTCATTCTCTGCAGCCATTTCTGCCCATATAGTTTCAAATTTGAGGTCTAATAAGGGAAAACTCAAATCAGTGATTCTTTTGGGATCATCAAAAACTCAAAACTAGGTCAAGTAATTCACACTGTGGCTGTTTTCTCAAGTTCCTGCACCGTGAAGACGTCAGACACGTGACACTGCTACAGATTCGGTGTCTAAGCAATTTCCATCCATTTTCAACATTCAAATCAAACGCCATCGACCTATTGGCGTCACGTAACCCAGTTTCCAGTTCAGCTTCAGCAGAAGTGATGGTGACGTCCCCCACGTGTTTCCCAAACTTTATCAGATGTGTCCTCCAGGATTTAACGCTTAAAGGCCGCAGCAGTGGTGACGTCAGTCGATCACAAGGCTGCTTCAGAGACACCATCAAGCCGACCGCAGCCCTTTAGATGCTGCAGGGAACCGGGCCATGCTTTTAACTGGAACGCTGGTGCTAGTGAAGCAACAGGTTTGACTCGGCGCGATCACCTTAAAAGAAACTTCCTTGTGCCAAACACCGCGATATTTCTATTCAAACGATTAAACAACCAGCCTCTGGCTTCCAAGTGAAAACCCGGCTTTCGGGGGGTAGAGGCGACATTTTGCTCTGTTCTACGGTTTGTAACTTCACTCGTTACGCGGTAACTCAGCGCGCGCAGCTGACGTTGAGTTAACAGAGCGCGCGGAGCAGCGGTTACGTAACATTGGCAGAAGCGGCGGGTCGTCACCACCTATTTACCCAGAAACATCAGCCAACACCGGACTCTGTTATAGCGGCTTGTTGTCCGTCGAGGTCCGCGAGCAGACACCGCTACACCCAGCGGCTGCAAGCAGCTACACTCACCCCGCGGATGTCCCAGTAAGCCAGCTTCATGGTCATGTCTTCTCCGGAGCGGCGCTTCTCTGCTGGAGAGGAGAGTGTGTGTGCTCCGCCAGATAAGCGGCTCCCTTTTCTGCAGCCTGTTGAGGTGGGCGTGGTGACGCGCCCGCTGCCGATCAGAACCGGTTCTGTGGTACAACAGCAGGGAGTGGACCAATCTGGAAGCGGCGTCTTTATCAGAGGACTGGCACTTTATTGTGAAGGGGAATCGTGCTTTCACCCCGTACTTGCAGAGTCATGCTGAGGCTTCAAGTCCGGTCCTGCTCGCGGCTCAGATAAAGCCTCAATGACAACATTCAGCGGTGAGATGTCAACGGGGGATTATAAAATATTTACAGTAGCTATAAATTTGGCGCTGGAGAGAGTCACCAAGCAGGACATGCACCAAAAACGAGGACAAGTTATGCAACATCATTTATTATCACTCGAAAGTAATAATCTAACCGTTAATGTTGCCTTAAAAACCACTGACCATACAGATCAGTTAACTGTCAACCAGACTTCACTACTAGAGACTAAGGTTTGCAGTAGTGTGAGCTCGGGCAGTGGCCTGCAGGTTTTAATTCTGACTGTTTGCTTGAATTCCTGTTCGCTTTGACCCACATTGGAGAATAATGAGCTGAATATGAAAACAGGCTACAAAGCAGCCTTTGTTTCTGCTCCTGTTCTGCCTTCCCGCACAAGCTCTGATGATGAGAAATGAAAAGGACGTCCTGCAGTTTTCAGTTTCAGAAAAGCTTTATTCTCTTGATGAGACGTTTAAACACTCTGACGTAACAACATTTATTCTTCATAGACAACACATATCATTAAATCATACTTTGCATACAGCACACATGATCCTTAGAGGAATCTTAGTAGCCCTACTGAACACCAGGACTGAAATTGAAGGCAGACAAAAACCATTTATTCATCAATTTGGCACTGGGTGAACTTGTGCAAGAAGTAAAAGCTCAAGGAACAGATCTTCATGCAATAGTCACTGTACTTTAAAAATGTATCTGTGTGAAAAAGAAAGAAAAAGAAAACTACACACTTGATGAAATGCTGCAAATGGGTAGCATCACTGAACACTGGACACAATTATCGACATGCCTTCATGCAATCATAGTGAACCTCTGTACAAACAGCAACAGCATCAGATGTAGCAAGTGGGGAATCTGTTATTATGAGCAGTAGCAGGACTGTAACAGCTGAAGGTATTGTCCTGCGGATAATAAACTGGACTGAAATTATTTGAAATACATAAAAAAACAAAACAACAGGTAGCGGTTCTTATGTGACAACGATCACATTTATTGCCTGTATTTGAAGTCTGCCTGCCCACCTCCCTCAATAAAAGTTAGTTATTAAACTGCTCATGTGCTCTTTATTTCCTTAAAAGTAGATTCTTCTGAAGGGAGTGTGCAAATGGAAGAAATCTATATCTATAAATATTTGTTGCCTCGATCAAACAAGACGTGATTGTTGTATGACGCAGCAGTTTAATTACAGCATGACGCAGCACTTAAACATCTGCAGTTTAATTACAGCATGATGCGGCACTTAAACATCCAGCAGCATTTATTTATTTATTTTGGAAGAATAATAGTAGTCAAATGTGAAGATGTTGTGTTTGTAAATGCTGGAATCAGCCTTAGAAAAACCTCTGTTTTTAATTACAGAGGGCAAAACGCCCCAAGGTCACTCAATCAAAATTTCCAGAACTTATCATGGACGTGAACTCAGCGACCTTAATGGTATTTACAGCCTTGCACATATATATATATTTTATTTTAGACTGATTTCATCCATTACATCAAGTGTTATAGTAATACTGTGTAAAATACTAAAGGAAATACAGACTTGGTACAGACACGGACAAAATGCAGATACAAATCATAAATAAATAAAGAGGTTAAGAAATAATGTCTAGTCATGATGACAATTTAAGAATGACTCAATGAAAGTACAAGACGTTGCCCGTGTTAAGTACACAGATTGTAGGTCATCTCTCCTACTGTAGCAGCCCTCAGTCTGTTTTTACGTTGGTGCGATATGTTGATATGCAAATCTGTTACAAGGTCCTGATATGAACACGGGGATGTAGAGAGACTTTGTGCTGGGCCGTGCTTCACTTGTCTGCCTGCACGGCGCCCATACTCAGACTGCCCTCCTCCTCAATGGTCTCCAGCTCATCTGTACGAATGGCCTGCGTGATTAGATTCAACTCCTCGCACAGAGTTTCATAGCGGTACGCCACGCGAATGTCCGGAACGTTGGTGCGCCTGATGTCATTGCTTTCCTGCCCTTCTTTGATGTAGTGTGGGCCGAGCCAGTAGCTCTTCACCTAACGCAGAAGAGGAGTGAAATGAAACGGTCTGAGTTTAAAGTGGAAGATCAGATAAAGTGCTATAGGCTCCATGCGTATTTGATACCTTGTGAGAGAAGCCGCTCATCAACACACTGTTTCTGGACAGTTCACACATATCACAGGAGCTCAGCTTCCACACTTGAGCAGCAATGCTGTACTCCTCCATCAAGGGCTCCTGCCGAGAGCAAACAATACGTGTCTCTATCAGAGGCACCATGATAATATGTTTTTTTTTTAAATTGAAATTGTTTAATATGAACTGATGCTTCATCTAAAATGTATAAACTGCTGACCTTGGTGAAGTGAAACTGCAGAGGGTCGTCTGTGGACAGGGAGACCATGAGGCCTCTGGACAGGTACTCAGGCAGAGGGTTGCGATGGTAACTAAGGAACAGGCTGTTGTTGCTGAGAGGAGACATGGCGATGCCTATCTGGGCCAAGTAATACAGATACTGCAGCACAGGAGCCTGCAGACACATGAGGCATAATGTGTGCTGAAATACAAGTACTTCAAAAAGATCATCTTCGGTAGCCGAGTTGAGTCCAGGTCACTGGAATGCATAATTTCCTCAGAACCTGTGAAGCACATGTTGTAATATTGAGGTCACACCTTCCTGAGCAGCAGCCCGTGGCAGATGTTCTCTGATAACATGAAACCAGACACCAGGTGATGGATCGGCCCAGCTTCCCCGCAGTGAGGACGAAAGACAAGCGTATGAAACCCCCGCTGCCTGGAGAGAGAGAAAAAGGGGCTTCAACCGCTTGCACTGTAGAGTATAGTCTGCACGAATAGACGCCCACATTTATTCTCCACGGGATCATAATGTTATTAAATTTGTTCTTCCTATATTTGCCTACACCTGAACGTATAATCCTGGACTGCTGACGTTATGTAACAGTGGGGTGCGGTTACATCCTGTACCTGCGCAGGTGATTCATCACGGTCATGTTTGCATACATATAGTACAGGTAGTAGGAATAGGGCGGGTTGTCCTCCTCCGTCCAGTTCACTGGCAGTGGACTGTCCAGGTTGAAGATATGCTGCTCTGGTTTTGACTCATCATCCACACTGTCAAAACCCACAACCTGTGTGAAAGAGCGACAACAGGGCTGTGAAACCCTCCGAGACGGAATGTGTAAAAGAACAACAACCCTGTACTTCAGGAAGGACTTCGTACATGCTGAAGGAAGAGGTGCAGCTCTGGATGGCTGCCGGGGTTCACTGTCACCTCAAACAGAGGCATGAACACATTCTCCAGCATCTCCTGGAAGTTGCACAGTTGCTTTTTTGTGTGATAGACGTCACTATAAAGAGACAAACACAAATGCTGTACTAGTGCCCGAATGCTGCATTTAATTCCATGTAAACGTGTGCAGTTATTCCCCGTTACTCACAAGAGTCGTGGAATTTGCACAAGCCAGCGCACGTTGTCAGAGTAGACCTGATGATTGACAGCCCACGTGGCCAGTTTGTCCCACTCATCTCTGGAGCGGCCGTAGATCGACAGCCTGAGCTCCACGTTCTGGTACTTGCTCTCCTCCAGATCAGCCATCACCTCCTGCAGAAATACAGACGGTCAGCAGAGGGCACCAGGGCCTCGTACGCTCACCCTGCAGGCCACAGCAAAGGTGGAAGCTGCAGATTAAAGGGCGCAGATGTTTGGTTATGTATTCAGTGAGCACCTTAATAATGTGGCCAAAGTATTTGCCCTTGATGTGGTTGTCCGTTTTGATGAAGATCTCCCTCAGGATGGACTCACCAATGGGATTGTATTTGGCATTGAACTTGTCGAATCGATGGAAAGTGTTACGGTCCTACAAAAACGTGCAAACACTGTTAACGCTAACTATTTGACACTGATAACCGGATTAACCATTTGTCGTTTCTACGTGGCGGTATATTCTTAAGCAGGCAGCATTTCTGCACTGATTAACTGTTACTTACAGCGTGCATGTCCAGTGTGTCCACGCTCAGGTCAAAAGCTGTCAGATTCATGCTTTCAAATACCTCCATCAGCGTCTGACCTTTGCCCTTTTCCACATGAACTATCTCCTTAGGATACTTCTTCATGGCTCTTTTTATAAAACGCAGAAGGTGCTTCTGGTTCATACAGGACGAGGCGTGTATGTGCGTGTCAACCTGTGAAACAGCCCAAACAGAAAGAGAATCACCAGCTGAAGTCTGGTTCTCTATTACAGTGTTTCCCAACCTTTTTGAGCCATGGCACATAATCTATATTTTATTTTATATTTGCAGACAATAATGAATTAGTTTTCAAAAAATGTTCTTTATACCACTTAGGTGAAATTTAATAATTTCCCACGGGACACCTGACGATCTCTCGGCACACTAGTGGACCAGTGGTTGAAAAACACTGCTCTATTACACCAAATGAATGTGAGGTCAAAGAGAAAACAGCTCTCAAGTTCACCTTACGGATATTGTAAAAGTCTCGATGTGGGACTTTCTTCTGCGCTGCCAGCTCTTTCATCTCATTCAGCAGGATGTGCATCTGGAACTTTGAGCTGAGATACTGCAGGCGACGGTAGCAGAAGGACTTTCTGTGGTTATGTGAAACAAAAAAGACATCTTCTTAAAACGACGTCTCTGTTTCGTTTGTCTTTCCTGAAATTAAATATTCTACATTCTAGTGACGCACACTTCCACTCACACTGGTCCATTGATTATAAGGGCCATCATGACGTTCATATCAGCGATGTACTCCTGCAGGTCTGGATATGGCAGCTCCAGCTCTGTGCTCCTGTTACCAACATGAACGTGTAAGCAGAAGCAGACTCTCTGCTGCCAACAAAATGTGCGAACGGAGTCTAAAAACAGACGAGCACCCTAACCAACGGAGGACAGGAAGATAAGGCCTGCGTGCACCAAGTGATTCAGCAAACATCTCACTTTTCCATAATGTTCCTCGATGTGTACACATGCATGACGCCGTCCACCATCTTGCAACCGTAACCCATATCGGGAGGCATGCTGGCAGGGTCCTGGTTTTCATAGGGGTGTGTTTCAGAAACAGGTGGGTGCACCGTAGCATCTGAGAGGAGACAGAATGCACAGGCAGTGAAGGTCTGCCTGCAGGCTGCGACAGCCTCCTCAAAGGTGTGTAACAGATGGATCGTGGGGTCTACAGGTGTTGTCTTAATGTGAGACTAAAGCACATCGTGCTGGATGGGACGTTTTTTTGTACCTGCAGTGCCTGTAGTCTCTGGGATGTCCTCTTCGTAGATATCTAAGTCCAGGGGTCTCTCGCTCAGCTCCTGTAGGTAACGAGTCGTGGTCCTGCAGAAGCTCTGCAGTGACAGACCCATGTACTTCTGTCTAATGAACAGAGCCTTCACCACACATTTTGCAGCATCCAGTAGATCCGTGAAGGGAACCTTGACAGAAGAAGAGCGCGATAACAAGGAATGAAGATTCACTGTGAGAGAGGAGGTGCTTTTTAAATGAAAGAGGCTTTTACGGAGAAACACTGTGACTTACTCCACATTTCTCCTCTCCGGAAATAGTGACTCTTTGGTACTCTCTCTCTGGAACCAGCTCTCTCTCCTGCCATTCAGGAGCTTGACTCTGCTCTTTCATGTATCTGATAATAGAGCAATAAACAAATGACATTTCCATTAGTGCTTCAAGTCACACGTTAAATGGACTATGACTACACCTTCACTCCAGACACCTACTCAAGGTCAGTGGCACTGTCAGTCTTCATGAAGTCTTGTTTAGCTCGTAGGAGGATGTCCGGTTCAAACCTGAGGACAGAGAGACTTAGAAATTCTGCCTGACGACAAACACATCCAGCTGCATTTGTGTACCAATCCGTTCTTTTTCTCACTTACTTGACATCCTGGCTGATCTGCCGCTCCAGGCGGTGACGCTTCTCCTCCAGCTGTTCGATGGGGCTGTCCTCTGGAAATTCATAAGGAGCGCTGCGCATCTCACTCTCAGCCAGACTCCGGGTGAACAGCTCCTTCACACGCGATATAATAATATCATGAACATCCATACTATCTGAATTTATTAGTTTAATATGCAGACACAACCACAGTTTTTACCTCAGCAATCTCCTTGTACTTCCCATCCATGGATGTGCGCAGGTCAATGGACTGTTTCAAAGCCACAGGGATTCCAGGCAAGGAATGCTGGGAAGTGAGGAGGTGGCGGGCACCGCGGAGTTCAACTGCAAGTACGAGAGGAGACAAATCACAAACCGAGCAAGAAACTATGCATCTTAAAAAGAATTTTCCCAGCTCGCTTTTCTGGACTTGAAGACAAAAAAAGCCACATGAAGGCTTCTGCATCTTCTCTTGATGACAGTCAGAAAAGAAACTCAAACACTCACCCTGACCCAAACATGATATTCTTCTACTGAGGAAAACTGGGTTAGATGCAAACACAGATGAGCTGAATGAGGTCAATCAACTAAATGAAAATTGTTTCACTCTACAATTTTCACAGCCTTGACATATAAATGTTTCACAGTGACCGAAGCTGCCCATCGAAGCTTGTTGTTTATTTTTTAGCCTTTACGTAACAGTGGAGCCTGAGCCCAGAGGCTGTTTGTGCCCTGAGACACAAGGGACCATTCAGGTGAAGAGCCCATAAGGACATAGACTGGCTTATACCCTCCATTGTTGCCACTGCAAGACTCTAGTTTATACAAACCCAGTTGTCATGGAAAGGCAAGGAGGAATAAATGAAGGGGGATGGTCCTAATGAAGATTGCTGTGAGTGGAGAGGATGTTGTTGGCAATAGGAAGATGAAGCATTCTGGGAAACACTGAGAATAGACAATAGCTCACTGAGTCTTTCCCTCAAATTTTTGCACACTGAAATATTAATTCTTCTGCTAAATATTTCATTCCGTGTTCCTGCTACAGTGTCAGTAGCAGAAACACAGATGTCAAACCAGCTGTCTTCAGGAGAAACTGTACTGACTTTGTCTAAGTTAAGGGTCCTGTTTCTGACATCGCATGTCCGGGTCTGTCTGCCCTGTTGGACAGGAAATGGAGACCAGCGAGGCCAATAAACTAGGCTGATTAGGACGTGGCGCAAATCTCAATTGAAAGGCAAAGAAACTCTCGGTGAAGCAGACAGAGTCTTTGCCTGTGACACACACAACACCTATGTGGCGACATACGCTATATGAGCCTGAAATACTTGAACACTAGCACAAACCTCTTTACTGGATAAAACGAACATCCTCTTGGACGTTTTATTTCAACTGGAAGGATGAGACTAAAGGAGGTCTTTTCTGTTTACTAGTCATAAAGTCACACCACAGACCTCTCGTCGTGGGTAAAGCCCAGGCTACCAGACCCACAGCTAATCCCCTAATGGCTGCTATATTTGGATCAGTAGCATCTATGATTACGTAACAACACATCCTCTGCACAGCTGAACAGAAATGATAGTTGCACTTGCAAACATACGACACAACCTCTCTGTCATCATCTGAATCATGATGCGAAGCAGCACAAGGGCTTTACTTAACATAAGGAAGGCAGATTGTGTCCCCTCACACAACCAGATGTCTGATACGAGAACATGTTGAATCACAGACATGTAAGCAGAACTTCCACAGCTCAGTGTGTCACATTACAGTAAGTCTAAAAACAGTGGGGTGAGGTAATGAGAGGGAAGTCATCTAAAGCCTGCAGGACAGAGGGTCCAAGAGGTCAGAGGTCAAGAGGCAGGCCATGCAACTAATTCATCTACTGCTAATGCTTTTTCTTGCTCTTGTTGCAGACAAAACACAATTGTCCCAGTTTTTCCACAGAGTCACGTCAGGGATTAAACATCTTGCGTTGATCTGTTGTGTTTTAATATTTTGAGTGCTGGTCTACATTAGTTTTAATACTAATAATAAAAATGACCTTGAGAAAAATAAAAGTTGCTTATTAACACCAATTCTGAAACAATAAATATTATCCAAAGTGAATTCTGTCTAAATAAAACAACGATAACAGTCCACATTTTGAGATAATTTGAGGATAAAATAATAATGTGATCAGGCATTTGATGCCAAATTTAACTTTAAGGTTTAAAAAATAGGCAACTAACAGGTCAATAAAATCGGAAACATGCAGCCTACGTAAGAAAATACTGAAGACAAAGTAAAAAAAGAAACGAGATCTGGCAGCTCACATCACAGTACAAGACAAACACACATGCAGAGAGGATGCTCCTCTGCTCCTCCAGCATCTCTCTCTGACAACTCAAGACTGTCGTAGAAGTGTAATTGAAATCTTTGGTCTAGTTTGTGCAGCTGCATGAACCGCATGTCTGCAGGACAATGTTGCTGATTTGTCCTTATGACATGAACCATAAACAAGATGCACCAGCCTTAAAAACCCAAACCACCATTTTGATCTGATCCCACATTTACAGGTGTGGGCAGCGTTATTTATCAATTCTTTATGCACAGTTGCATCTTTGCACCGTCCTCCAAGGCAACAACAAAGCCAGTTTGTGAGGCAATCAGTCGGCACCCGTCCTCCTCAGCTCACTGAAGACAGCCCTGCTGTTACACAAAGCCGTCAAGGGACAAGCAGAGGTGACAGAGAGTGTGAAGGAGGGCAGAGTGATAGAGCAGGGTTGTTTTTGATTGTTGCACAGGATGAGGGTAGTGGAGCGTACCTGTCTTCTTAGAGCCTGCGTTAACCAGCAGCTACTAGGGCTGAGAGAGGAGAGAAAGACAGAGCGAGGGAGAGAGAGACTGTCCGGGCAGGGAGATGGAGCATGCCAAACAACAAATGGCCCAGGGTGGTGTCTGCTCTCCCTTCAAAATAGATGCAGGGAGGGATGGAGAGAAACAAGAAAGAATCGCTTCAAACACTCAAGTCATATGATGAAAATAACACACACACACACACACACACACACTTTCATGCTAACACACTCACAAACTCAGCCATCTCCTCTATTTCCTTGATCTGTCCCTGTCATACATACAAAGAGCTGGTCCAGCAGATCCATTAACTCCTCCCTCACATTCCAGTGTGTGACCCCCCACTGCTCTGTCTCCCTCCTGGTTCAGGCCAGCTGTCGCTGCTCTAGCTGCCTCTGGAGCTCATCCTCCTCATTTAAATGCCTCTGACATCTATCTGGATTGTACCACAGCAGGGCGAGGATGTGGGGGGGAGACCACCGCCGGATGTTGATGCTCCTGCTGAGATTTCTAGTGGCACCCCTCTCCTGTCTACGTAATTGTCCGTACTGTGTTTTGCTGAGGGGACCATGTGTTCAGGATGTTTGTGTCATCTGTGTGTGTGTGAATAAAAATTGAGCTGTCTCAGCGATAAGGAAAGAGACGCTTTGTTTTGCCAGCTGAATAACGGCAGATTGAGAGACTGCCTAATAATAGGGACCTTGCCTCCATCTCCTCTCACATAAATGAAATTAAAGGGTCAGCATGTTGCTCTCATTATAGCTATGACTTGCTTTCCCATGCTGTAAACACAAAAGTGTGTGTGTAGAACGAAAAAATCTCACTGCCCATGCACATTTGTGACACACAATGGTAAACACTTGTGAAATCCCCATTGCTTCAGTAGTGTGCAGGTTTTCACACAGTCGTATATCTCTCATATTATTATATATTCGCAATCTGCTCTGGATAAAAGCATCGACTGTAAAACTGGGGTTATTTCAGTTTTTAGGATTTAGTTATATGGATTTCTGTCAGAACATTTTAGGTTTGCTGACATATAGATACAATTGTCCAGGAATCACAGCTGAAGACAAGGACCTCTAAACAAACAAATGTTTAAAGGAAGGCTAAAGTGAAGACTGATTACCTGCAAAGTTATGGCTTTAAAGGTTAAATTGTTTCATTTTTTTCAGGGCAGTCAAAACCCAAATTAGCTTTGAGAGGCCTAATCAAATTGATCTGGCTTCTAAAGGAGCTCAAAACACAGGGCTGCAGTGCGTTCACTTATCAGTGTGGCTCCATCTATTTAGACCAGGCTCCATCTGATGGTCGACGGCCACATCACACACAAATCAACACAAGCAAATGAAATAAGAAAAGCTTGAATCCATGCAGCTAGAGTCAAAGAATCAGAAAAGAAGCAGAAGAAAAATTCACAGAATCATTTAGTGCAGATAAATACAGTGTTACACTTACATTGTAGTGTAACAGAGTGTGTCTATTAAAGGTCTGTGTACAGTTCTAGTGGTAAACACTGAACAGAAGGCGTTAACGTGTAAAGTAAGAAGGATACGCTGTAGTCTCTGGCTCACAGCGGCTGGCTTCACGTATCACAGTAGATGAGAAATAAAGTCACTGACACAAAGCAAGAAGGACCATTCATTTTAGCCTCATCACTTCTCAGGAAAGAACGTATTTTAGGAAATACTCAAGGTTCGCATAAACATGTTATTGCTATGAGACGCACTTGAAAACTGTGAAGCGATCCATGATTGCATCGTAGCTCACAGGACTGAACCAGTAAATAAATAAACTTCCTCTCGTATGAGCAAGAGCAAAACAGCACAAGGTGCAGGATCGGCTAACTGGTGAGTGGGTGGTGCTCTAATCTCAGAACTACCTTTTTCACAGCCAGAGAAGTGAATCACCCACAGCCACTCTCTGCTGAGTTCACTTCACACTCGCAGCAGTAATTAGCTGGGTGTGGACAATGCTAAACCTCAGCCCTGTGCTCAGTAATCACAGAGGACGGATAACGTCTGATGGACATGGAACAGTATGTTATGTGGACAAAGATCCATAAAGGAGAAGAAACACCTTTGAGAGATCCAAACCCATTCAGTGTTGATTAGATACTGCTGCAGCCTTTTATTATTACAACCAGCTAATGCACCAAAGCTGCTCCAGACCGACTATTTATAATTTATTATCTTGTTATTAGATGGTGGCAGCAGAACCAGAAGTATTGGAAGCAATAACTTCATGAAAGGCCGATTAAGCATTTGACAGTGGGAGGCTTTCAAATATTCCATCGAATGCAGTCACATTCTCTTTTGTCTGCAGCTTGTTTTCACTGCAGACTGTTATTTTGCAGACTGTTCCACATTATCTACCCCAAACTAGATATGTGCCCTTTTGAAAACTATACAAATGAAAATGAGTCACGTAAATGTCATCTTTGCTTACTCAGATGGTTGCCTTGATGTTTTTGGAACAAAAAATTTGATTTGAGACTAATTAAACCCAGCGAAGAAGTCCACATTTCATCTAGACAACAAAAGAATGAAATGACTGTAATGGCTACAGTCATCTAACAACTGTGCAAGAGAGCAGCCATCAATATCACAGGGATGCAAGGTCCCTCAATGCCATGGCCTCACAGGAGGGGATGTGACGAGACAAGGAGCTTGGTTGTACAATCTAAAAAATCTACCTTGGTAATTACTGTAAACCCGCAGTCACATTCCTGTGGGGACGCGACCTGTGTGTTTCACATACACAGCATATTTTTGAGATGCTATTATGTAACTCTAACGTTTTTAAATCCAGCAACAGGGGAAGGTTTACAGCACCTGCTTCCATGCTTCCAACAAGAAAACTAACTTCAACAATTACGTGTCATGTTGTCAGTCTTGTTTTTGAATGTTAAGATTTAAATCAACTGAACGAGTGAAGTTAGACACACCCTAACAGGGCGACCTGTGACCCTGAACGAAAGCAGGGGAACGCGTTTAACGGCTGGTGTTTCATATGCTCGTTCTGCACTTTTTGTGCGTGGATGAAAGGCTGAGGCAGCGCGTGCATACATCACAGTGGAGGTTAATCCTCCCATTCAGCAGGGGCTCAAGTCCTGAGGTAATAACAATTCTCTCCAGGTGACAACCGTGAAAAACAACATCACCACATTTCCCCAAGCAGCATGTCTCCGCCCTCGAAAGGGGCCATCAGGTGGATCAAAGTTTAAAATATAGAAATATGCATGTAATATCAACTTCTGCAAATTCAGCAGGATCATTATGCAAGATGCTTCACAGCACATGCGTGTTCACAAATAGAAAAGGATAAGCCGTAAACTACTGCACAGTGACATGACTGCACTGCATGTACCCAAACCCTCCACACAGAGCATCCTCTAGTGCACGTCTCCAATCAACAGGTTTGCATTTCCCCGAAGTACAGAGCAAGTCCCTCACTGTCACTCGCTCGCAAGTGTTTCAACGATTCTCTAAAATCACCAGGAATTCAAACTGCATACAGAGTCCAGGGATCATGCTCAGGTCAGCACTGACACACTCAGGATGCCCAGGCTCCCTCCACTCACCTGTGCTGGCTGTATACTGGAGGCTGCCACGCTTCTTGAAAGGGGAGAGGGGTTTGTTTTTGGCCCCAGCGGCAGTCCCGGGGGGCAGGGTGGACGACATGTTTCCAGGTTGTGTGGTTCAGCTTGGCTCAGATAGGCAAGGAGAGCTGAGTGAGTCAGAGCTGCGGAGGACGGAGCGTCGGAGATCTACACAGTGAAAGAGGAGAAGGAGAAGAGGAGGGGTGTAGCAAAGAGGCTGGGAGCTCGAGGAGCTGTAACTGCAGTCAGTGTAAATGTGTGCGTTTATGTGTGTGTGTGTGCTACGTGCCTGTGAGCAGGGACTTCCAGACTGGTTGGTCCAGCATGGTGCTGCTGAGCATCCCTCTGCAGCAAAACAAGCCCCGCCTCCTCCAAAAGACCCCCCTTCCCCGCCTGAGCTGCAGCGCTGACGGAGGAAGGGGGCGTGATGGAGAGGCTCGGCTTCCCCCCTGCCACGCATAAACACACACAAGGTGGAATACACACGCAGCAGCTTGCAGTTCTGCTGTTGCCATAGTAACCACAACCCGATGTGTGGGCAGGCCAGAGGGGAGAAAAGTTGTGTCTATGGGACATCTAATAATAAACGAGACAGAACCTAAACTCGACAGTATCACAGTGTATGATGTAAATAAAAACTAAAAACTGTTGAAGTAAATTGATTTATTGTATTTTTTATTCATTACAGGGTTAAAGATTAGTTGACTTTGATTGATGAAGTAGTGTCAATGAAGTAGACGTGTTCCTTTTAAAATTCTTTAAACTTCCACATTTTCTGTGAGACTCTCTCTGAATAATAAGTCTCTTGCAAATTGTACAAGCTGTATCACCAGATACATTTTAATAATTGGGTTATTGTGACTTCCACTTCTCACAAGATGTGTGTGATGTGAGTTTAATGGAAGCTAGTGGTTACAGAGCAGCCTGCAGTGCAGCTCAAAATAACAAAGAGAACAAAACACCACAGTAAGTGCAACATACCAAAACAAGTTGTTGTTGTTGTAAAAGCTGGAAAAGGCTGTTTCCTGTATTAATTTAAAGGTCTCTGCCTTTTTCAGAGCCTTTCACCGGACGTTAGAGCAGGATGTGTAGGTATCATTTAGCATTTCAGAGAGAAAGCCGAGAAGCACAGATGGAAACTACTGGGTGTGATTTATGCATTTTACATACAAATGGCTTCCTGAATACCATGTACAATTCTCCACCTTTAACAGGCTGCAGGCAGATGGAGTACATGGCATTAATGAGGCTGCTGCAGAACTGTTTGTACTGTACACAAGCGCCCCCTTGTGGTATTTATGGGTAATCATCAAAACTGACTTACAATACAGTGCATATGACATACGAGCCAATAGAAAGCAACCTAGTCTGTCCTACTTAGGCCGGACACTCTTCTGAAGGCATATCCAAATTATGACGACTCTCCTGTCAATACAAATATAAAAATCTATATATACAATTCATGAATTTCAGCAAAAAAGATCTTTAATACTTTACTAATTTAATTTAGAGTTTACTCACTGTTCAGTGCCAGGACACATTCAAATGTAGCCTGGGGAATCAAACCCCCAACACTAATTGGCAGGCAGACTAGAAGTTTGGATACGCATTCACATGATGGAAAACACGTTTTTATTGTGCAGTTGACAGAACGTCTTTGGTTGAACGAGTCTCCGCGTGTTCTGAGAACAGCAGCATCAAGCGTTGTTAAGCAACCTAAGGAGTTTTACTAGTTTATATACATTAAGAACTAAAATGCACTGTAAAAAGGAGAAGTTAACACATACAGGCTGGTTTCAAATGATGTGGTTTCAGCTAATATTACATATCTGTGCAGATTGCGAGCAATAATTCATCTTTTTCTTCATCATCGTCAAACCCTTCAGCCTGACATTAATCCATGTTACATACAAACTGTTGGACGAGTCTGGGGTTGAGGTATAAAAAGCACAGTCGGCTGGACGCGTAGAGAACAATGCTGGGTGAGAGCGACTGTCAGTGGCTCCCTGAGGAGATCTGTGAGCAGATGGAGATGTGTGGGTGAACAGAACAGGTGCACTGAATTTCACTGCGCTTTCATGCAGCTCACAGCTCAGAACAAACAAGCCGACGCTGCAGCGAACTAAACCAGTGAATGAAACGAGGACTCTCATGTGTCCATGAATAAAATCACCTTAAGTCCCTTCCTGAGCACCGTGGCCTCTTTTAACTATTACTCGAAGGTTAATCTGTCTGTGGTTAAGCTCGCTTCAGCTGCAGGAAAATATACGCTGACCTGGGCCACACAGGCCAATTTACTCAGACGTTAAAGGAGCATCTTTGCATTCAGCCACGGAACGAGGGCATTAGGAGAGAATCTGGATTACTGTCACAGCAGGGGCTGAGTTTCCCAACATGCAGTGATCAGGGAAACACCCTGCACAGTCCATCACA
Organism: Macropodus opercularis; assembly: GCA_030770545.1. Classification (NCBI taxonomy): domain Eukaryota; kingdom Metazoa; phylum Chordata; class Actinopteri; order Anabantiformes; family Osphronemidae; genus Macropodus; species Macropodus opercularis. The sequence goes on from CM061095.1 coordinate 11,826,375, forward strand.
TGATGTAAACAAAGCGGTACATACTGCCTTTTCATTTCTAATTCTGTAAGTAAGAACAAAAAACCTGCTCATTTGTCTGTGAACTCAGCAGATAACAAGAAAACAAACTATGTGCAGTACAGTACGTAAAATGCACTGAGCCCTTTGTGTGTAATGAAATTAGCTAAATCATTGTTTCCTCAATGTATATGATGTGGGTTAATAAAACATTATAGATAAGTAGTAACTGCATTTAGTTAATAGCATTTATATGATGACTTAAGAAGATTTCTGTAAGAGGATTAATAGGGAGTATGGCAGTGTCTAGTGTGTCAATGGTATTAGCAAGGTTCCTCTATATGCATCAGCAGGACTAATGCCGTCTGTAATTATCAAACACAAATGATTTTGTCATATTGATGGCGTAGAATAAAAGGTCTTTGATGGTTTATCTGCTTAATTATCTGCCTACAAGGGTGTTTTTTTATTTTGGTTTGCATGTTTGTTCAAAGAGGCCTAAAGCCTAGCTCACAGAAACCCCACATAAAAGAATCTGTTCCTTTTGTCTATTTATGGCTGAAACACGACTAAACAAACGCTTACTGTGATTGATAAAAGCAAGCGCTTGTGTTTCCCTGACGTTCCCATCCCGGATGACGCGGCATCTCTTAGCTTCTTTCTTAACTTACTTGGACAAACAGACCTGCGTCATATCCAGCCTGTTACAGACAGTGTGATGTTACAGAATCAGGTTTATTGCCAAGTTTTTCAGCTACAAGAAATGTGTGTTACCAAAAAGATGATGTTTTAAGCCGCTGCCTCCAGGGTTGATCTGAGGCTCTGCGGTTAATCTCATCAACAAATCAGATCCACCGCGATCCACCTCCTAATGGGATTGGTCACCATCGCTAGGTGTGTTCCTGCAATTAGCCTGCTTGGAAGCGCTTGAGGATTTAGGCCTCTGCCTCAAGCACTTAGGACGACATCCATAGGCAGAGTGACATGAGCCTCATTATCAGCATGTGAACAGAAATAAGACCAAGTTTCGCATTCGCTGTAAACACACTGAGCCCAATAACTAAAGCTCGCGTCTGAAATATTTAAGGTTCACATCTTCACTGGTCTGTGTTAAATAACTGGCTTTAACTGCACTGTAGAACTGAGCTTGCTCTTTACAAGCTGATGTGACACCTACTGAAACTATTTTGTTTCCGTCATTATTCACTGGTCACTTTCTTCGGAAGCCCAGCCCGACCTTCAGCAGCCAGCTGAGCCAATTTAACCCTGACGTCACTAAACTGGATCACTGACTGACTGTCTGGCTGAAGGGCAGACCCTAGTTTTGTTACAGCTGCTCCCCCAACAATACATACATAGCAGGGAGAAAGTTATTGGGACGTGGCTTCATTACCTGAAAGTTACACACTTAAATAAAAACAATGTTACATAAAACAATATGTGTGATGAGAAATATGTTTTGTTATGAGTAACTAAACTAAACTAAAGTAAACGTCGCTTTGTAACCATCCAGCTGTTGTATGACACATATGACACAGAATCAGACACAGTTGAAGTCCTTCATCTCAGTAGCAGGAAACATGACAAGACCCACTGACCTCCACCCTTCAGCCTTACAGAGCTGACAGCGACAGGTCAGCACGCACTCTACGTGACCTTCTGCCAGCAAACACCTACTGTGGCTCACAGAAAACACTAACATTTTAGTGTAATTGCTTGAAATATGCTGAATTCCAACCGATATAGATACTAACTCTGGAAACACACTGAGGTCATGTTACGGCTGAGACCCCAACAAAGACCAGAGTGCGGTGACAGTTGCTTTATTTAGCAAGCAGCACATCACCTGCGATTTAGACGTCTTAGCTACTGTATAAGCTGGTTATGAGACGTTAATACCCACCTCCCTGCCTCGTCCATGTGACTGACACTGAAATCAAGAGTCCAACAGAGTCCGGTACAGTACAATAAACAGGTAATTGTATTTAAATGGACTTTGATGCTAAGGCAAAGTCTGGTTTCCAACAGTGTGGAATGTTAGTGATTTCACACCACCAAGGAAAAGCAGGGCGCATGTTTTTATATGTACACACACACACACACACACACACACCCACACACACACACACACACACACACACACACCATACTATGGCCACACGTAGATGTAAAATTTGGATTTGGGTATATGTAAAAACCCAAATAAAGTAGTTGCAGATAGAAAAATTATTGATATCATTGACTCTCACTGTATCCAAATGTGCCAGTATGTTTATTTTCTCCTTGTCTTTACATGATTCACAAACGCCCTTATTACCCTAATAGGATTGACTGGCCAATCAGGAAGAGGCACCTCCTAAGTCAGGGGTTTAAGCAAAAGGAATTAAAGTGTGGACCTCTGATCGACAGAGCTACTCAACTGATCTCCTTGTGAAGGTACCGTCTGAAGATCAAATTGAAAGAGGCCAACGAAGTCAGGAAAGCTCAAGCACCTCCCTCCCAATCCCCTTCCGCTCAGAAATCGCCTTTCAGCACGATTAGTGCTGCTCCTAGATTCTCTGCAGCTGCTCAAGGAGAACTGTCAAAATTTCCATCCTTGAGGATCTTGAGTTTGCGGAGGAAGAAAGCATGGGTGCGGGAGCAAGCGCTGAAGACAAAAAGTCAAAGGAGTTGGAAAAACAACTCCAAGAAGATGCTGATAAGGACTCGAAAACGGTCAAGCTGTTACTGCTTGGTAAGTGCACACATGGATAGTTCCAGAGAGCTTCTAGTCCTTGACAACAGGTGATGCAAAGTACTCAGAAATGAGAGATTCAGAATTTTATAAAAACATAGTTTTAAACTTGGCTGAATATAAGTTGTAGTGTTTGCACAGGTCTGCAGAGTAGAACAGACATCTACGGTATTAGAACAGGTGTGACTGCAGGAAACAACACATTGTTCAGCTGCACTACAGATAACAAGCAACATGAATAAATGAAATATCTTGAAATCACCACTTAATAATCAACCTTTGTTTACTAGTGATATTTAGATGCTCTGGCACATCTGTTCACTGCTTGGAGGCTTGGTTTCAGGAGAAAACGCTACACTTATTTAATAGCAACACGTGAATAGAGTTAAGCTGACAGGGCACTGGAGAAAGTAACACAGGGGCAGTAGAGGAGCTGAGCAGGTGAGAGGTTTGCAGGTGAGCAGTTAACACGCACAACTAGGATGAAGTTCGTCTGTCTGCATATTCTGCAAATCAAGAAAATATCAATAGTGTGTGAACTATTTCTTTGTCTACTTGCATTAGTTGTGAAACACTTACAACTTTAATCCGCTGCTCAGCAGCTGCAAACCTGACATTTGACTACAAGTGCACATTTGAAAATGGAATAACAAAATCTTCCAAGAGTGACTTTTCAATTCTCATGGAAGGACATTGGTGCTTAAAAGATCATAGCCTTTGGTCTAAATGAATCACAGCACAGCAGCGATATGTCAATCCGATTAGCTAACCGGTTTAGGGTAGATCCACTTGGCGAGATCTTTGTTGGTCTCCCAACCAGCTCATAAACAGTAGAAATATGTGTAATTATCATTAACATTGGCAGATAACATTTCCCAAAAGTTAACTTTTTGATGAACATCTGGAGCTGATACACACATAAAACACATGGGGGATATTGTGTCAATTTAAGTTAATTTGTGTTCAGTTGTAATAACCACTGAAAAAACTTTTATCGATTGGCCTTGTAAAACATGCACTTGGCCATGAAGTAATTTCTTTATTTCTAGATAAAGTTGAAAATTAATTAGAATTTAAATAAGAAACAAAAGCTTTAAATCCATATTGTAACTTCTGCAAAAACCTCTTTATTTATCCTATTTGTCCTGGTAAGGTAAACATGGACACAGGGCTCCTCTTTAAACCTAAGTTTATTCCACTGCAATGCCTAAAGCTACAGCGAGCGAGAGGTGAACAAATGATTCACAGAGCAGAAAGAGACACTTTTCATTAAATTATTGAAGCTGAAGAAAAAAATGTAATACAGCCACAGTAGCACCTTTACTGCTTCAATACACAGCGGCAAAAAACAAGCTTGTGACTTACTAATGACTAATGCAGGAGGCAACCACAATTCTCCCTGAGAGGTTTGGATGAGGCCACATGTGAGAGGGCTTGAAGTCTTAAATGCTCAGTATAAGTCTGTGCAGCTCTAGTGAAAGCAGGACGCTCAGCTTTTCTTCTTCTGTGACGTGATAAACTCCTTCTGACCTGCCAGGATTTGTTTAGCTAACACATTCTACTGCGACAAATAAGTTATAAATACAGTATGTGCATAGCTCATAACATGCATCCACGTTCTGTCAAAGGTGTTTTAGTCGGACATTCCAGCCTTAGAGATGTTAACCGAGACTAGAGCTGGGAGCCAACCAGTGGGATGCTTCGAATACAGTAATGTGGCTTGAAGCATTCTGAACATCAAGTCAGACGACATTATTCTGTTCAGCTCAGAATCCAAAGCTCCACATCAAGCTGAGAACTTTATGATCCCATTCGTCTCACTGATCAGATCAAACTCTGGTTGGTCTTCCCTGACACCACAGGCAGCATCACCATCACTCCTTTCAGATTCACTGTCCACCTTCCTCTGTCTGTCACACGTTTCGCTGCCACACATAGAGTCCAATGCACAATCATTTACATGGAGCTGCTGGGGCAGCAGATAATGATCCACATAGTTCTGATCTCGTGAGCTTTATACTTTCTGTCCTCCTCACAAACTCTGTTCTCTTTCAGTGGAACAAAAAATAAACCAGAACATGAACGTGTCCAATCTGACAGACAGTGCTGTGTGTGAAATGAGAGACATTTTTTCTATTGATTGCATAATCCCAGCACGTTTCCTTTTAACTGTTTATTACCCACGTTTCTATTTCATGGCTTTTCAGCGAGAGAGAGATCCAGTGTTGTTCTGCTTCAAACTCTGCCCTCTCTTATAGGTGCTGGTGAGTCAGGGAAGAGCACCATTGTAAAACAAATGAAGTAAGTATTGTTATTTGTGATGTCTTTTGTGTGTCAGGGGTGAGGCATCACAGTGCAGCTGACGGTTGCTGTAATCCCACAGGTCAGGCTTAGAGCCAGCAGGCTAAAGCTCTCATACTGCTCCCACTACTCATTATCTGCTTTAGCTGTGTTCAATCATTTAGAAGCTGGAAGCTTGACTGAACTTGAATGATTCAGTTAATCAGCAGAGACAACAAGCAGGGGGAGCATCGTGAAGGCCTGCACCACAGGGTGGCAGTGTGAGCACCAGTCCAGTAAATATCCAGGTTCTTTCTACACTGCATGGACCTGAGTAACGCTGGCACTGACAGAGCGATGGCCTACGTTTTCTATTTTTGTCACAGTTCACATGGTTCAAGAACTTGTTCATTTCTGTACATTAGTATAAATTATGGGCCAGGTCAGTCTAGCAGAGCATTAATGTAGTTAAAGCATTTCCCGGCTCTAAACACCTTCCTTCCGCAGGATTCTGCATCAAGGTGGTTACACGAAAGAGGAACAATTGGAGTTCAGAGCGATCATCTACGGCAACATCCTGCAGTCTGCTCTGGCTATCATCAGAGGCATGGAGATGCTGGGCATTGATTTTGGCTCACCCTCTTCACAGGTCTCATATTAGATTTAAAAGATGAGCTTCAGACGTGATTAACATTCCAGTTAATATTCACTGGCATAAATTGTTGCTGACAGACTTTGTTCTGCGTGCATTGAATCACAGGAGAATGCACAGAAGCTGCAGAACTTGTCAGACTCCATTGAGGAAGGCACGATGCCTACTGAGCTGGCTGATGTCATCAAGAAGCTGTGGAAAGATACTGGTGTGCAGGCTGCCTTCGACAGAGCTGCTGAGTACCAGCTGAACGACTCTGCTGGCTAGTGAGTCCACGTCTGCTACTTCAACTGTTACAATAAAACTAGAGAAGTAGAAGAGTAATGAAGAGTGGGCCAGTTAGCTCGATGATCTTATAGCCTAAGCATGATTGTTTCATCTGTCAGCTACCTGAATGAAATGGAAAGAATCTGCAAGCCAGACTATCTTCCCACTGAGCAGGATGTGCTGCGGTCTCGAGTCAAAACCACTGGTATCATCGAAGAGCAGTTCTCCTGCAAAGAGCTGCACTTCAGGTGACTAATGAGGAGGTTTGGAATAAAAGTGAGACACCTGTACTGCCAGATGTTTAGAACACGTCTAACTTTTCTGTGGCAAACAGGATGTTTGATGTGGGAGGCCAGAGGTCAGAGAGAAAGAAGTGGATCCATTGTTTCGAGGGCGTGACTTGTATCATCTTTTGTGGAGCTCTTAGTGCATACGACATGGTACTGGTAGAGGACGATGAAGTGGTGAGTTGGCGCCTCCACTGATCATGAAGCATCTGATCACAGGCATAAACTAAAACCTGCTACTTTCCAACCTTCGCAGAATCGCATGCACGAGTCTCTCCATCTATTCAACAGCATCTGCAACCACAGGTTTTTCGCGCTGACCTCCATCGTGCTCTTCCTTAACAAGAAGGATCTCTTTGAAGAGAAGATCAAGAAGGTTCATCTGAGTATCTGTTTCCCAGACTATGATGGTAAGACCAGCTGACACTGCCTTATTGGTGCAGGAGGTGCTGCACACTGATTTATGGGGAGAATCCCACAACCAAGCTGAACAAACATAGTAGACAAATCAAGATGTGATCAAGATTTTTCTTCAAAACAAAAGTGAAACTTCTCATGTTGATTCCTTTTAGGCCCCAACACGTATGATGATGCCAGCAACTACATCAAAACGCAGTTCTTGGATCTGAACATGAAGAAGGGTGTGAAAGAAATCTACTCCCACTTGACCTGTGCCACAGACACCAAGAACGTTGAGATTGTGTTCAACGCTGTGACAGACATCATCATCAAAGAAAACCTTAAAGATTGTGGTCTTTTCTGAGCAGCTCCAGAGTAAAAAGAGGTGAGCAGCCACATTACATCACTGCTGGGCTGCTGGGGACTTTGTTAATACAGGGTAATAGTGTCCAGATGAGGCGGACCCCTGGCAATTCAATTAAACCCTCTTACAGTCATAGCTAGCCACCCTGTGTTGCCAGGCAACAGCGTCTGGTCAAAACACGAGCAAACACAAACTCAAACCAAACAGACAATTTAGAACCTTTGGGAATCACAAGGATGAGGAAGATAATGAGGCGCAAAAAGAAATCCCTGTAGTGGGTTGTAATTAAAATCAGTTTCTCCCAAAGCTGCAGAAGCCTTTATTTTGGAAATACGCTGAACCGCACAGCCTGCAGGTTAAATAGCTCCGAAGCCATGAAAGCAGAGTGACGTTCAAACATTCATGCGTGATTTTAGATGACTGCCGTATGTTTTTCTCTGTGTTGCAGGACGTCCTTTCCTACCTTAACCCCTCACATACTGGCGTTAACTGAGAAGTGTCCTGAAGGAGCACAGAGGATCCTCAGTTTGTTGAGTTCCTGCCAAGACTTCCATGTTAAGTCCTGGTCCTGGTCATTTATTGCACCTAGCACCATCTCCAACAGCACATCCCTGCAACACAGTGCACGTCCAGCTGGGTTGAAACAACTGTGGAGTCACTATATTGTTTTTGGACATAGAGCTTTCAGCAATACGGAGTTTTTCTAAAGTTCAGTATTTAGCGCAAGAAGCTGCTGGATCGAATAAGAAGAATAAATAGTTACTCGTTCAATCCTCATTGCTTTATTTCGACTACTGTGGTGCATGATATAATTATCACTAAAACCAAAGTCTCTAATTTAAACTGACAAAACATGGGGACAATAATACTTTGAATAGCTAAGATGCAATCTTGTTTGTGTTTATGAGTACAGTAGTCTCTGTGGTCCAGATATTTTAACTGTAAACGTTGCTGAATATCTCAGATGTTGCCAGTGCTTGCAGTATATCCAGATTACAAACCAAACTGTACATGTCTAAATTGATTAGCGTTAATGTATCACTTAACATTTTCTTGGTATATATTTCAGGGGGTCAAACACGGTAGAGAAACTTTGTACATAATAATAGATTATCCATTATATTTTGAAAGATAAATCTTTATTGAATATATGAGAGAGGGAAACACTAGAGGCATGATGCTTTATTATGAAAAGGGAAAGAAAGAAAACCTACTACGAATTTGTCCTTTCTTATGAAATGTAGAGGCATGAAATAAAAATGCAACTTCACTCGTGTGTCTTTCCTTTCCTCACTGCAAAGTCATTCACTACGTAACACAACAGGGCTGTCAACACTGACGGACCAACATATGGTTAAGTTCATTAACAATAAATCTTCTTAGAGAGCAGACAAATCAAAGTGGTAATTAATCGGCAAGTTGAGATTTACTGCAAGACTGTGCAGGGACAGATTCAGCAAGCAAGGACAAGAAGTGCAAACAGAGTGAGCAGTTCCTTACATTAGACTGTGTTTGTTCTCAGGTTGGTATGTTCCAGAAATGAATTCGATGAAGCATCATTGGAGCAACCCAGCGTCGTCGCGCCCGGGCACAGATACGCACGGTACAGGTTAAGAAAAGTGGGACACGTTGTGCCACAGCTGGAATGCACTGGCCCCTTGGCATCCAGATGTGTCACCGAATTAGAAAAATACCCCACGGATCAGAAGAGATTAAGCATCAGTGAATACCTCTCGATTGGTGTTGCATGTGGGAAAATTAGGTATTTGTTTAAATTTTTAAGCAAGATATGGTCATGATTTCTAATTTCTGTCAGCATTTAATTATATTCATTAAACCGATTCAACAGCATAAGCCCAAATGAGCTACATTAACCTTGAGGACAGTTGGCTACCAGGACTTTATGCAACAAGAGAATGATCTAAATTAAGCCGTCATGTAATATACAGCAGTACACACTTAGCTTGCAGTTTATTAGGTACAACTGCGTTTACATTACAGACCTTCTGTGTATTATATGGGTGACACAACCAAATAATGACAACACTGCAGCTATGTTAAAATGCTCATCTAACGTGCTAGAAGTTTTATATTTCTTAAACAATAATTGAATTAAAGGAGATTCTACGTTGCCTCCCAGTAAGACAATAATCATAATAATCTTTGTTCTCCTTTCCCAAACTGATTTGCAGTGATGTGTCTCAAGTATATAAAAAATACTGATCGATACAGTGTGGTTGAGTGTAAAATTACAATACCCTCATAAACAGCAAGGTTTCTACTGAGTTGATTAGACCTTTGCTCATAGACCCAAACGGATGCATGACACACAGCAAATCTACTCAGAAAAACGCTTTACCCATTCATAAGTTATGACAACATAAAAACACTAAGTAACTGCAACTTCAAATTAATATAAAACATGAAATGCAAATATTCCATGAAAGCAAAGTGATAAAAGAAGATGCAACAAAAAGTGAAAAACAAAACAAACTGGCTGTGAAGTGAAGAAATGAAGCTGAACAACTGTCTGTTTGTGTCCGTGTGCAGATGACAAACTATAAATGCGTCTTAAGAGGGACTTTATCTGCCTGCATCACACATGAGCTCACTGTGAACATTTCACAAACCTGCCCCACATCTCACTTCCCAGTAAACTCTGCACCTTAAAATCTGTTAAGACAAAGTGATCATAGTATCAAGTCCCCAAATGATGGATTGAGGTCCTGTTTCCAGCTCAGCCTCCAGCTCAGTCCTTAGAAAAACCTACTTTCATATTTGACCTCTACAGACAAGACATACCAGCCCAGAAGTCCTGGTTCTTCATGTGGCACCTGCAGGGAAGAGGAAAATTACTATATATTTATCCACTAATAACTAATCAAGTGCAATGGTGACACCGTTCAATCAGCTACTTTGAATATGACGCGACTATGGTATGGATATATATATATATGTATATATATATATATATATCTACTACCCTACACCTTCAGCCATACTGTATCTGTCTTCATCAGCAGGTGACTTGATAGTCTGCGTTCTGTGTTTATCACAGACGGTCACATCTCATGACCAGCTGTGGAGGAATCCAGTTATGATGTGTAGCTCTGCATATGTTAGCAACATGGTGTGAAAACCCAGTGTGTGAGCGTAGGACAGGATATAAGTTCAACAACTTAAACTACAGTAGGTGTTCTGACCTGTGGTGCCCGACACTTCAGTAGAGCCCGATCTCCATCAGGTTGGTCTTGATGATGACATCTGTGACAGCATCGAACACGAACTGCACATTCTTGGTGTCTGTGGCGCACGTGAAGTGGGTGTAGATCTCCTTGGTGTCCTTTCGTTTATTTAAGTCTTCAAAGTGGCATTGGATATAAGCTGCTGCCTCTTCATAAGACTGCCCACCTACGGCACAAAAGTCATAAATCAAGTTGGTTATTGTAACGGATGCTGGAACCTCTTTGAGTAAACTCCAGCATGATTCAGGACTTCACATTCGCAGGAACATAATAAGCTGAATATATCTCAGTATCTAATACACACGCTTGCCTTACCGGTGTACTCTGGGTAGCAGATAGTAATTGGACTCCTGCTGATCTTCTCTTCAAACAAATCCTTCTTGTTGAGGAAGAGGATGATAGAGGTGAGCGTGAACCACTTGTTGTTGCAGATGGAGTCGAAAAGCTTCATGCTCTCGTGCATCCGGTTCTGGGGAAAGAGCAGAGCAGACATGAGCTGACCTGTAACAAAGCGTTTTGACAGCTCACGTCCAATACTTACAACCACAAGGTGGTAAGTCAGAATGAGTGAGGACTGAATTCCAGATGGCTGGTTTGGGTTCATGCTAAAAAACCAAAGCTGTTTAGTGCTACTGCACCAAATGATGCCTTTACTTGCACACTTTAGCAAATTGATGTACTAAACCTAAGACTTTGTGCACTGCAGCACACACTAAACACCACATGTACGAGACTGTAAATGCTAGCGACTAATTAAAGGCTTTTACACAACTGAAAGTGGCTGAAACCAAATGGAAAAGGAGCCGCAGCAACTCAGACAGGTTATAAAAGCCGTCCACTGCCATTGTTTAAACAGAGATCTCTTGTTTGGTATTAATGTGTGGGAGAAAAATCATGTAAACAATGTAGTCTGTGAAAAATGTGACTGATCATTTACCATCTCCTCATCTTCAGCCAAGACAAGGTCGTAGTCACTGAGTGCGACGCAGAAGATAATAGCAGTGACTCCTTCAAAGCAGTGAATCCACTTCTTCCTTTCTGAGCGTTGACCACCGACATCAAACATCCTGCGGGCAGACGCACAGCAGCCGCATAGATAAGGGCCCGTTCATTTTAATATTAATGTCATTTTAATTTCATGTATCTTTTAAATCTGGGGCAGGAGCATAAACACACACACACACGGTCACACTGGTGACCTCACTCTAATCTCTTGTGTGTGTCTGCCGCCTCTGCCTGCACCTGAGGCCCCTCAGAGGCAAACTGAATCTATACCGACCTGTTTAACTGGCAAAAATGAAATGAAAGTACGCTGCGTGCTTTAACACCAATTCAGTGATTACATGTTTCTGGACCCTGAGCATTTTTACGGGATTAGTAAAGGAGGCCAGAGAGGTTACTGCAGTTAAGGCTTCACCAATAACAGAAGTACAGCAGTTGGAAAAAACGGACACTGCTGTATATTAGGCTGAATCATTCATTTGGGAGTTCACCTCAAACTTGTGTTAAAGCATCTATCCAATATTTCACAAAACTGGACAACAGGATTTGGTTGTTCAGTGATTCCAGGCATAATCTCATCTCTTGTGACCCCTGGGCCCAGACGCCCAGCTGGTGATCAGCGTTAGGCCTAAAATGAGGACATCTTCAACAAATGCTGACCAGTGCAGTAAATCAGCTCTGGCCCTCACTGCCTATAAAGCTTATTCTTTTTATGGCACGTAACAGTCCACCTGGGGCCAGGGCACAGATAAATCAGAGCTATACTGACTTGAAGTAGAGCTCTTTGAAGGTGAAGTGAGTTTCCACAATGCCAGTGGTCTTCACACGCGTACGCAGCACGTCCTGCTGCGTTGGGACGTAGTTCGGCTGGCAGATCCTCTCCAAGTCGTTCAGGTAGCTGAGGAACAGAAAAAACGAAAAGGGCATCTCTGTTTAAATGACATGCTTCTTTTATAAATACAATCCCAATACAACATACAACTCAAAAACAAGCAAAACAACAAAATGTTTTCTTATGTCTGGTGACGTGTTCTGCAGACAGACATGTGAGAACAGAATGATACTAAATAAGGGCTCATATTTTGGTTGGGTTGTTCCCTGTACGTTGAGTAAAAACAGACTAACTGCACTGGTCCCTCGTGTCTATGCACAGACACAGCTTGTCTGTTTTCAAAATAAAGAACGTGTCCTTCACAATAAGGTACGTTTTCTTTCAGGTTGAATGTGATGTAAATGATACAAAAGCGGAACATTTGAGCTGTATGTAGTAAATAAAGAGCGTTTGTTTGCATTAGTGTTAAAAATAAATGTTATATGTTGTGGACAGAAACATTTTCCAGTTGTAAGCTTTCTCCTCTTGCAGAAATGCCTTAAGCAGCACAACAAGCTGACACAGGTCTGTGAAGAGCAAGATGCATCTTGCGTCTCGCTTTTGTTCTGGTGGAAATATCACATGCAAAAAGGAAGGAAGACTGTAATTATTCAAACGTGTAACTACATTACAAGAGTCGTACGTGCGGTCGTAAGTGGAGCTGGGATAAAAAAAAACAACAACTTTTAATTGTGTAAGAGAATGTCATTGTTTTAATGACTATACCGTCTGCCTAAACTACCCACAAGCCAACACAACCAGCAACAGAGATTTGGGTACGTCAGTAGCTGATGATGTGTGGAGCAGGATGCAGACATCCACAGGTCAGGCTGCCAAGTCACGTCAACTAAGGCGCTTCAAGATTTTGTGTAGCTGGGAGGCTTCAAGCGTAACCAAACTTTTCTTGCGTCTTGGTACTTCATCCTTCTAGTCGTACCTCCATGGATTCATTTCAACCCTGTCTGTGAGTGAATGTAGAGACGTGATCCTTACTATGCGGCCGAGTCGTTGAGCTGATACTCCCGCGACCGCTCAAAGCACGTCTGAACCCCACCGTCGCTCCACAGCCTCCGAATCACATTGGTCAGCTCTGCCGACAACACCCCTTCCTCTGCAGAGCTTGCCAGAGCAAACAGCTGGCGGGCATCGTCCTGGCAACAAAGACAATAACTGCCATCATTGTAGAATTAATTCTGTGGGGTTTCATGTAATGCACGAGGATGTGGCTTAGTGCACAGTGAACCGATTGTAAGTAGCTTACCGCGCGGGCAGCATCCCCAAAGTCTATCTTTAGTCGGCCCATTGCCCTGATGATGGCCATGATGGACTGGATGGTGTTGCTGTATACCACCACTTTATACTGCTTGCACTCGTCTTCCGAGTAGCCGTCCTCATGAATGATTCTGACACACAAACACAATCCAGACAGCCTTTCAGAGCCCAGATTAAAACAGAACTAACAACGTTTCCCCCCCAAATGTGGAACAAATTACAGATGAAACAAGAATGCAACACTGTCATTAGTGCTGGAATTTGAACTCCAGTGATCATATGCAGCATGTCTAATGTGGGAACCAGGGAGTCTATTCAGATCCTGCCAGGCTACGATCGGCCTCAGTGTGCATTGTTTCACGCGTTATGAAAACGAGTGCTTCCTGCTTTGCCCGTGCAAAGTAAAAATGCTCTGCTCGCAACTTCATGTAGCTCTGACAACAAGGCTGCGGCTGAAACTGAGAGGGAGGGAGTCTGTCTTTCATCAACATAATGCATAATTAGTGACAGTGATTTGTACAGTATGTACTCTCTATTCCAGGAGTGTGTTCAAAGCTATAACTTACTTCATTTGCTTTACAATTGTGCTTTTCCCAGATTCCCCAGCACCTGAAAAAGCAGGACAGTGGTTACATGTGGCAACATACCGTAGCAGTGGCGGCAGCCACAAAAACTGCATCAAGGGGTACAGCAGATTAATCTAGACCGTCCTTTTATGAAGGGTTAACTTAATCTGATCTCATGTAATCACAGTGTGCACAACACCCACGAAGCTGCCTTGTGATTAGGTTCAAAGCCAAACATTTATTGGAGTCGGGGAGTGTACACAGTTATGACATTCTCCTTTGTATACTGTGTGGGGATGAGCTATCTGACGTACCAGTCAAGTGGTTTGGGTGCATGAGCACATTTAATCTGAACTCTAGCCGTCGTTGGCGACAAAGAAGCTGTTTGTCATGTGGAGGAATGTAATTCTAATCGCATACCCTCAAATTGCCATACGTACGATAGAAGTGAGATTTAGGAAGTGAGAGTTTTCATAGCAACACCCAACTGTGGCAAAAGATTAACGGACGACTGGCCAAATCATAGTCCATGTATCATAGTCTTGCAAAACGGTGTTGTAATAATGATATCTGGGAAGTCATTCCACACTGTGAACTTTTACAGCATTTCAACAGCAATTAGCTAAACAGGAAACCGTTGTCACGTTTCTGGCTGAGCTAGTGTTTTTCCACCCCTGGGACGATCCCAGATATCATACTGTTTTGGGTGTTTAAGAGCAGAGGGGCTATAAAAACATCACATATGACTAAAGAGTTCATCAGGAATCTATTTCCCAAAAAATAAACAACAACTTGATCCCTGACTCTAATCCAACCGCACAGTATAGTGGAGGTTTACTAAAAGGGAAATGAATAAAAGAAATTGAAAAGCACAGAAAGTAGTGTTTGGCATTTTAGTTCAACATAATGATGTCAATACATAAATAAACGAGTGGCAAATTTTCTGTTAATGAACTACCTGAAAATCCAGCGTCATTACTCTGTGGCCTGTTTCTCTCTACAACACGACATGCAGCACACAAGAATAACTTTTTTGAGGCTCTGGGAAAGACCTATAAATATTAAATACTTTAAGGAAATATGTGTTGCGGTCTTGCCAAGAGTTACATAAACGATTGATATCTCTCATATTTGCCTGTTTAGTTAGCTTAGCACAAAGACTGAGGGCACAGTGAACAGGTAGTCTAGCTCTGTCAGAGTGTTGCTGAATGCAAACCAAGATTTATCAAGCTCATGTATAAATAATTAAAAAGCAGAAATGTGGGTTTGTTCATGTTTTGGTGCAGATTAAATAACATCATACAGTTAAATACGGTTTTGTCTTCGTCTCCCAATAGTTTCCAGATTTGAAGCTAATGGTTCCTCGGGCTCCACTTTCATCAAACCTACAGATAAAATGCCAAAGTTTTCACTTTAGTCTAAAAACGATTTAAAACTATTCTTTGGCTGAGGGAGAACCACTTGAGGGCTGCAGAAGCTCTGGAACGTATTTAGAGCGTGTTTGCTTTTAGTCTGAAGATAATCTGATGGTTATAATACAATCCTGGTTCCTGTGCAGGTAGACATACTGTAGGCAGGGGGAGATCAAACAAAGAGGCCTGAATACGTGTGTGTACATGAAACAACAGACAACTGGTAAAGAACGATTTCCATAGACATCTGGTGAGAGTTTGCACTGGCAATAGTCTCCTCTATCCCTACAGCACTTAATATTACCACAGTAATTATCAGCCACCGCAGGATGAAGAAATCCCAAGAGGCCGGAATTTGAAATATTCCTGCTTCCTTTTTAAAATGTCCAAGAACATGTTTGAATGGGAAAATGCTTTTAAAGTATCTCCCGCATCTTCCTTACTGTGTATTGCTGCCCAAAAAGGTGGAGAGACACACTGCCCCTGCCTGCCAAGAATGTTTAGCAAATGAATTTTGTCAAGGAGGCCTACAGTAGAGTAATGTGTGTGGATGGCCGGCTCAACCGAGAATTAAATCCATGGATTCTTTGGTTGAGCTGTCACCACCAAAAGAGATTTACTCCTGCTCACACAGACAGGGAGGGAGACAAATTGTGTTGATCCCTCTCCTCTGTCCCGTCAGTCACCAGGTCGCTCATTCGTGACATTTTTGGCTGCCAGTCCACGAACCGACTCTGCACAGGCATTCAAAGAGTCGTTCAATCCCATGCAGGACTCCGTCCAAGCCTCATTTAACAAGAATCTCGACTGCAGATTTTTTTCAGGCACAGTTCGTGGTCAAACACGAGACCATTTTGACTGGAAGCGTGCGCTGACTTTCCAGCTTTGTGGTTTGTATAAAGAAGAGCAGCTGAGCTTCTCTTTGTTTGCCCCTATAACGCTCTTCCAGCACAGACGGGGAGTGAAGGGCACTGCCTGGAAAAATGTAATGTCTCATATCAGGCTGAAGTTAAACCCTGTGGATTTAGCTGCTGGGTGATGGGATTCATCTGTGTCTGTGCAGAACTGGTCCAAAATTCACATATGTGACTTCATGTGAAATCTATTTCAAGTTTGACTTCTGTCATCATAATGGAGCCCAGGCTCAGCTACTGAAACAAAAATAGCTTGTCTACCACACAACAAAACAATCACATCCTGCTGTAATCTACCAACAAACCAGAGGAAACACTTTGACAACAATCACCTCCGATGTAGATACTAGAGCCTGTGAAATCTTAGTAAGGAACCTGGGTTTGCTCTGCCATATCTTTGCGAACGAGGTAGAAAGTATTGCTGCACACATTAACCTTCTGATTGGAAAGCTGCCAATCAAGGCACGAATTATGGCCTATAGGGATGACGCAGAATGCAAAACACAGGAAATCAAGCAGGCAAGGAGCTGAAGGATACTGTAGCGATAAATACATTACCTGAGTATCTTTACAATTAGTTGGCAAGAAACTTGTCTTAATGAACCACTGCCCTTTTCATTTTATTGTAACATAAACCACAATGACTTTAAGATCTTTTAAACAATTACAACATGACAGTTTAATGCCTTATTCCACTTCCATGATGTAAAAATGACATTTCTGTCATGAGATGAGGACAGTAAACGCTTTCCACTGTGAGGAAACACGGCTGCTATAAAGATGCTGCTTGTGGAAGCACCTCTGTGTGGCTGTCGGTGCATTACCTGTATGTTTTAGGGACTTCAGTAAGTCATGAATGAACCGATGATTTCATTTCAATGACTAATTTAATAGATGCATCTGCACTCTGAATCAAATATTTAATTAAATACTCGGTGCTCTTGTCTATTCTAGGTAACGTGTTTCAGTGCATCTCTAATCAGATTATATAAAACGTTGTACAGGCGAAGTATGACGACCTCACATTTTTAGCCGTCCTGGTTGGTTAATGTCTTTGTGTGCTTCAATCTTTTAACTGTGTTAAAGTGTCTGAAGAAAAAGGCGGAGACCATTGCATTACAGCACATTTACTCAAGACTATCAGGAAGCAACATGCACGTCAGTGCTGCGAACGCTGTAAGCAGGTGCTGACTGGCCTTTTTATTTTAGATGCATTCTTTAAGGTGCTGAATGTTCAGTCAAAGCTCGGCTGATTTGTATTTTAACTGTAAAAATGAGTAAGTGAGGATTATCAGCTAACTGTGTAGGTCCCTTCAGCTCTGCAGAACCTTTGGATCCTTCAAATCAGCGTTTTGGTTCTGTGTGCCATAACTTGAAAGTTTCACTATAAGCAAAATGCAGCTACTGAACCTGTTGTTAACTCAAGTCAAAAAGCCACATGTTTCCCACATGAGGTGAACAAAGCAGAGCTAAAGGAGAACAGGGAACTTCCGTTCAGGTCACACTCCACATAGAAGGTAAATGTCACTATAAATCAGCTGATTGAGTGTGTGAACCCATGCACTGGTTCAGAGCATTTTACCACAGCATAACTTAAGTCACTCATATGCTCCCTATTTACACTTGGAAAAAGTTCTGGCTAATGGGCAGTGAGTATGAACATAACCTAACCCCGGCCCATCTGTGCAGTCCACACCCAGAGTATCTGTACTGCTTTTATCTACCGACAGGCCTGTATTTATAGACAGAGGTCACAATGAGTGGGTGCTAAAATCTGGAGGTCAAAACAACCCGTGGGGCACAAATGTTATGAAGCTGAAACAACAACCCTGCGCGTTTTCAGTAAAATAACCAGGGATGGATCCAAAGTCATTCAAGTCATTTTCAAGAAAGCAAAATAGACATTACTCTGGTCCAGCATAAATATTTTGTCATAGTGACCAGTGATTATTGTCTAACATTAAATCTGTAAATCATGTAAAGATGGAAGGTAAATAATTTTTTATATTCCTTTCTGGACTTGGTGAAGCTAACATATTTCACAAGTCTGACTCAGTCTGTTTTGTATTACGAGCTCAGACAGTAAAATGATGCGGAACGAGTGAAGACATGTAAACATACTGCAACAATAAATGCTGATACAACATGCTCCAGTGCAGGCGAGACATTCTTCAGTATCTTACTACTACGGTCTTTTAAAATACTCATCCGGGGCAGAATGAGTCAGTATTTCCCTGCAGATTCAAGCTTTTGTTTGGAGGAACTGAAAGAGAACAGGCCTGTATGAGCTACGAGCTGCAAGATACTGTGTGAGGAATATCTCTAGTTGTCGACCAGCCTGTGAGCGAGTGCTCCCCACACTTCAACAAGTCATATCTAAAAGAAAACACTGAGACAGCAGAAGTTGTGGGGCCGCTCTCAACACCAACATCTGGCTCACTTCTGGAAGTTCTGTCAGTGGAGAAATGATGAGCCACAGCTGCATTAAACCAACAACAGCAGGAGTGTTTGGAGTCAGCTACACTCCAGAGTAAAAGAGACGCTTAAAAGTATCCAGATAGTCTGGATACACTGTAGCAAAGCGGAGAGAGGAAAAGCACAGTTCGTACCGAGCAGAAGCAGTTTCACTTCCCTGGATGATTTCTCTCTGTCCTCCCGCAGGTTTTTATCAATCATTTTACTCCTCTCCACCGCAGCTTTGTCCTCGGCGCTGATCGTGCAGCCCATGGTTGCTGTCAGACGATTTCTTAATCTCGGATTATTGTCTCAGAAGTTCATGAGCTGAGAAGAAACGACCTCGCGTCGGCGAGCGCAGAAGTTTCCCAGCCCGGGGGAAGCGGAGAGAGGGGAAAAGGCGTTGGCACCGGAGGCTTAGCTGTGCAACTGGAGCCACGCTCACACGGCTTCAGCGAGCTCAACACTGTCTGTCTGATGATTGAATAACAGCTTTCAAAGCAGAAACAATGTCCGATGTCACAGAACACTGTCAAACTTATCCGCAGTTGAGACTCCGGGAAAATATAGATTAAAATAGAAGAAAAATAAAATACTGAATGTAAAAACTTTATGGTTTATCCAATGTTTTCAGAAAAAAAGAGCAACACATCAAATCAAAGGGCCTCCCCCGTTAAACTGACTATTGCAGTGCAGTCGTGCATCCAGCTGATCCAGCTGCAAACCAAGAACACGGCACTGAAGGGGCAAAAGTGTTGCGCTCCATGGGGCTGATGGGAAATGTAGTTGCCTCAACGCCACCACATCTGTGATTTCTGAAAGGGGGGATTAAATATTTCACAACGTTTGGCAGAAATGCTTATATTCGTCACAGGTGCTTTGTAGGCTGGTGTTCTGTATGATTTAAAACATCCTTAATCATGTTCCCTTGTTCGAGGCAGCATTTTGTAGCAGGAGGGTTTTGTGATGTGAGAGCGCCCCCCGCGGATGTAAGGTTGAAATTCAATTAATTGCCTTTGACGTGAGCTCTGACAAAGCCTTTCATTCCCTAATAACTTTACTGTTTTAACCTGAGCTGCCTTTTGTTCACCAGCAATCACAAACTTTCAACATATATTGATATCAGATCCCAAATCTCAAGGTGAGATCTGGGAATGTATTTAAATTTTATGTGATGCACCATCTTTTTATTAACCTGCATTCTCCATTATATAATTCATTATTTGTCTATAAACTCAACAAACACAAATACAAAAACACAAATAGAAGTGAAAATGCTTCTCATAATTTCTCAAGGCTGAAGGTATCAGCTTCATTATTTGAAGCCTTTCCAGTGGCTTGTTATCTGGATCCTCTATCTCAGCCCATCTTTTCATGTTAAATTGTTCCTTTTGTGTCAGACTCTTTTCCAGGTCCAAATTCCTGGTGTGTGTAATTTAGGGATAACAATCCCAATAATGTATGAATTTTCTGTTTTGTTGTATACTGCATGAACAGCTTTGATTTCCTGCTGCTAAGGAAACCTCTCAATGCCCCCATCAGTTCAGGTTGCTGTGGCAACCACTGATTTTAAAAGTCAGGATTTGGAAGTAAATAAAATCATGATCCAGTTTATGTGATCCACTGCTGCACTGCTCACAGATGAACAGACTCTCAGCTGCTCAGAGACGTAGGTGCTGTCTCATGCATCCACTGAATGAATGTATCAGCCCTCTAGTGTCGCGATGGTGGTATTTGTCCTTGAGTAGAAGGCTCGCTGCGTCCTTTCCTAAAGGTCAGGCTGTTTGCACGGTTCCTCTGCACTGTGGGAGGCGCCCTCCACAGCTTGACGCGAAAGTTCTGAGTCACTGTAGTGAGGAGCAGCCCTGCATCCTTCATCTCTTCTTTCATTTGGTTGCTGTAGCTTCCTTTCACCTCAGTGACACTGAACCACCTACTGCACTACACACGCACAACCAGCGTGTGTAGTGCTGCAGGAGGTCACCGGGGAAAAATGGATGATTGACAGGACTGATCATGTGAGAGATGATGCTTACTGATGCTAAAACATCTGTAATTACAGCAGAGATCAACCACAACACACTCAAGTTCTTGCTACGTCTTTAATCGTTTTAACTGGTGATAACAAACCAATACACAGGAAAATATTAACAAAGGGAAAAACAACAAATTTTGAATCGAAACTAAGGAAATTGGAAAATCAATATATTACTTAACAAATACCTCTTTTACTTGTTTAACTTCAGAAAAGCTTTTTCTCTGGCTTCACTGTCAACCTTAAAGCCCTTAACTGGAGCTATTTTGAACAGTGGTATTCGCACTGTTTTTGAATAAATTTGTGTGAAACAATAAATTAAACACAACACTATATTAAGTATTTTGTAGTTTTAATACTATTACTAATATTAAATTAAAAATGCATAGATATTGTAAAACACTGAGGATTATGGCAGTGATTTAAATTTGTGCTTTGTCTACTCATTTGCATGTCTACACAAATGTAGTCCTCACAATGCTGCGCTGTCTTGAAAACAAATGTGGCAGCCCCACAATAAACAGTCAGCAGCAATTTCATACCTTAAGAAAATTCAGAGCATTATGTCTCACCGACAAAGGGAGCTTTTTTGTTCTGACCCCCAGCAAAACACAACCGTTCACTGTGTTCCCCTTGTCGAGTGTCTTGTGATCATGCCAACAGTTCAGGATCAGTTCTGAAAAGTTCTGAAACAGACGAAGGCAGCCAGAAAGAGCTGGTATAAAAAGAGACACAGTGTTTCATAAGAGAGGTTGGATCCTTGTATTTTTCCTTGGATCACTTGTCACTGCTGGTGTGACTTGTGCAAACAGTTTGTATTCCACCTGAGATCAGCAGAAGTGTTGCCGGTGTCTTCCACTTGGTGCTAAATGAATCCAAAGGAAAAGTTTACTGTGTGTAAGCACTGTCACACCTCTGTGCTGTGTAGCCACAACAAGCCTGGTTGTTGATAGCACAAACACAGGAGCACTCACACTGCTCCTGAATGTACCTGTAAACAGCACAGGTATCACTGGGAAATGACGACGGCTTGTCCGAATCTCTCCACGCTGAGCCTTGTCTTGCCAAACATGCGGCTTCAATATCTGTGGTTTGTGTTTTCCTGAGCATCATCTCTACCACACGAATTAATCCAGTCACAGTGTTTTCCTTTGAGTGCAAGGGGGTGAAATCACGAGTCTACCAATGTGAGATGATTTTGATGAGGAGGTGATAATCACAAGACTAAGAAGAGGATAATAATGTTCCTAGAAAAAGGGTAAAAATACACTGGTGTATCGGCCTGTTTATTATAAATACAAGCAGCAGCACCAGCTGTGAAATGATCCTGTAGATGCACTTCCTTAGTTTTAGCTTTTTATGATTTTTTGGATGAGGAATAGAGCCTTCATTCGCTAAACAGCATCCTTTAATTTTACCGGCCGTTGTTTCAGATACAGTCTCTGATAGAGAAGCCACGCTTTATTTAGGAATGAGTGAATTCAGGAAGGAATGTACACCAAGACAAAAAAAAGTGGACAAGCAAGAATTCAACTTTCCCATAAATGCAAACTCTTTTCCCCCTTAGCTTTCACTTTTTCAGTTTCAGCACTTTGTAAAGACTATGAGATCTCTGCCACTTGCCACTGAACCGTAATGAAATACGGGCTGAATGTCCATCTGCTGACATCACACAGAACACAGCCGTGACACCGTACAGCTCTCACGGGTTGTAAAGTTGCAGCATCATGACTGCTGAGAATGTAAATGAGGGGATGATGATGAACAGCAGTGCGTTAATTCAACAAAAAGTGTAAAGTATGAACAACACTTGTGAATTTATGGCTAACTCGAGGGTGAAAGACACGGACGCGGCTCGGGTATCGTTTTGAAGCAGTTCTCTGGTAGATGAAGCTCATTGTTCAGCTGTTGTATGAACTCTGAGGTTTCCTCAAGGATCTGCCCTGGGATGTGGAAGTCAGCTGGCATGTTCTGCTGAACAGCTGATTCCTGAACACGCTCGTTCTGTGGCTCCGGGCTGGTTTTGCTGTGAGAGTTGCAGGGCTGCAGATTGCATCCAGTGCCCTGAAGGAACTGCAAAAAGTTCTCCTCAATGGAGGCCTCACGGCTGGGCAGCTGCTCCCCCTCACTGGACCCAGCCCGTTTGAAGAGGCGAGCCAGGTAGCGGCCCAGCTCCTCGCGAATCTGCCGGTTCAGGTAGCCATAGAAGAACGGGTTGGAGCTGAAGCAGAAATAGCCAATCCATGTGACCATTTCCTCCAGCTGGGCCAGTGAAGCAGGTGAACTAGACGCTGTGGCTGAGTAGAGATGAAATGAGAAATATGGCAGCCAGCAGCAGATAAACTGGCCTCCCACTGCTGCCAGGACCACTGCAGCCTTCCCACCGCTGAAGCTCCTCTGTGGGGTGCTGCGGGCACCGGTTCCCCCAAGGCTGGCCGCCACGGTGGAGTGGCTGCTGTTGGAATCGGATCGATGGCGCGGCGTGTCCATCCAGGTGGGGAGAGGGCCGTGCTGCATGCCTGCTACGCGAGCTAACTTAAACATTTTGCAGTAGACGACCAGAATGACGAGCACGGGGCACAGAAAATAAATAACCGCAAAGAAGAGCATGAAAAGCAGACGTGTGGTCCTGCTTCCTGTCCAGTGGAGAGAGCAGTGTCTCTGACTTGAAAGTAGAACCGGAGGAGGGCCCAGGCTCTGGTTTCCCTGGAGCAGCCATCCCAGGAGAGGCACCGCTGACATGACAACAGCTTTGAACCAGATTCCTACCACCACCATCCTCACCAAGCCCACTGTCATCTTGACCTCGTGACGCATGGGGTGGACGACGTAGTAATAGCGTTCTATGTTAATGGCACAGATGGTGAGGATGGCAGCGCACACTAGACACACGCTCAGGGAGTGGTAGCTTCTACACAGCACCTCGCCCACCAGCGCGCGGTCCGACAGCATCCCCAGGGGCATCAGCACCAGCGCGGCCAGCAGGTCCACCAGGCAGAGGTGGAACACGAAGGCAAACTTGCGCAGCTGAGGGGTTTTGGTGATGACAATCATCACGGCCAAGTTCCCCACCACTGCCAGCACATCCATGATGAGCATAGCACACAGAGCCAAGGACTGGTTCAAATCAACCCCACCTGGAAGACCTGAGAGGGGTGGGGTCACATCTGAGATATTCAGGTGTAGTGATGCTGGAAGTGTGGGAAGGTCAAGAAGAGAGGGGTTCCGGGAGGGGCTCGGTGTGACAGGACGCTCCATGAGAGGATAGGATGAACACAGGAGAGGGTCCGCTCAGTTTCACAGGCCCATCACCCATCCTCCCCTGCAGTAGGGTGTCACTGAGAAACGTGGGGGCAGCTGGAGATGTGCAGGCCCTGACGCTGATCACTGGAGGAGCTAGTAAAGAAGGCGACCCTTCCTCCAACGTGACCTTAGGTTGCAATAAGCTGGAACAGAAGAGATGCTGAGCTTTAATGGGACGTTAGTAAACATGAACAAGGCAAAGCTTCTGCTCGGGTTTTTATCTCATGATGTGAGTGTGAGGAAATTTAACTCTAATGCTGCTGTAGTTTCTGGATGTATGCAGTCTGCACTAACTTGCCGTCATAATGTACACACTTGGCATCTGTATCCTCAGATGCGTGTTTTCAGGGCAGCTGGTGCCCCAGGGAGAAGCCAAACGCGCAGAGTGGCCCACATGTCCCCCTTCACCGAGTCAAGACGTAAACTGGATAAAACTCAGTCGTTGCTACCGTCGGATGAGGACCATAAGTTCAATAAACTTCTTTCCAATTATATTCCTTTTAATTTCTGCTTCATAAAAAACACATTTTGAAGGTCTGGGCGATCCTTAATAAGACCTTTGTTATGAACATTTAGGATAAATGTTGGTGTGGGAGAAAGTTTCTCTGGTCAGTGCTGTACAGTCTCAGTGCTGCATTTACTGTCATAACTTCACACACGGTTAAAGCCCTGGAATTCTGCCTCTCCATATGCTGCACACCTGCAGTTGCACGCTTTCCATTTCATCCCTGCGATTACCTTACACACAGCTCAGCCTCAGGTTCACCAGATGTGCCAGTTGTTACGTAGCAGCCTCCCAGAGAATCTGACTGTAAGTACTATTGATCATTTTATAGATCTCTGGTGTCCAGGGTCACGTTGGTGCTACAAGGACCTCATAACTAAATAATAATAATTAAATGACTTATTATTCCAACAACTTTCAGAAGCAAAGCAGAGTAATTTCTTAAGAAGCCTCTATTGTAATTAACGTACTAAAATGTATTAAAAGACTTTTATAGTGGAACTTTGCCTCAGACGCTCCAAGCAATTCACACAAGGTTGCAGAGAAATATCTCTCGGTGCCGACTGGAACCATATGACTTGATCATATGCACATGACATGGTGTTTACTCCGAGAGGAAAACTAGCCAGTTGTTCAAATGTCCCTGTCATTTCAAACTCTTCAAGATTTCAGTTGCAGCATGCAAGTTTAAACCACACACATAAAATTAGGCATCTGTTTTAAGAGCAATGTCCTGCCTAAAGAAGATGCTGTGGAAAAGAAAGAAGATGTTTCCACAAACGCTTGGTAAATTGTGTGTGTGTAGATGATGATAGTGTCGTCAGGAACATACCTCCATCTGGACGGGTCTGCGTCCTCCTGTGCAGGTTTTCCGTTTGCTGGAGGGAGCCGACCTGTATCTCTCTCTCTCTCTCTCGCTCTCTCTCTCTCTCCCTCACTGTCTGTCTCCTTTTCTCACAATGGCACACACCACGCAGAAAGAGAGAGATGAGGGAGAGGGGGGTTTGGTACTCCTGTGTCTCCTCCTCACCTGGCCCCTTTCACCCCGTCATCACGCCGACCAGCCCCCTCTCCATCCCATCAAATACACACCTCCCTCTCAGCTCGCTTCTGGCCAGGTCCAGGTGGGAGAGGAAGACAACAAAACAGAAAAATAAATAAAGTCAAAGAACAGGGATCCTGGGTGGACACATAAACACGTCTCCTACACTTTCATGAACACATATACTGCCTCTGGCACATGCACAGGGCAACTGAGAGCCGTGTACTGCTGACAGCCAGCACCCAGCCTCTCGCACTTTCCACAGGGTCTTAGTGCCTTGCAGACTCTGGAGCGATGGTGCTGCATTTAACTTTCTCAGCTAATCTCACCAGTGGTCACATTAGGTCCCCCTAACATAGAATTACCCAACATCTAGGAGAGAAAATCCCTTAGCCTCAGCAGCAGCAGTTCACTAATTCTGTATCTCCTTACACTGAGCTTGCCAAAATCCGGCCAAAGCCTCCTCACAAGGCTGGATTATTGATTCACAGAAACTCCCTGTGGGTAATGTTAATGAGTTTAACGTTTGCAAAAGCCCATCCCACATTCTGCACCAGTCAAAGGTCCGGACACACCTTCTCATTAGATGGCGTTTCTGTGTTTTTGCTTATTAATTAATTGACAGATAAGATAAAAGGTTTTAGTGGGACAGCGCATGCCCGTCTTCTAATCCACCTCATCTTGGCTCAAGGTGAGTGAAAAACTAAGACAGAGAAGACACAAAAGTAAAGTTTACATCCATCCCAGGAATAATTTGAGCTGACAGACAGGATTTACAAACTCAGCTACAACTACAAAGACAAAAGGAGTTGGAGAATTTTACAGCAGGAAATGTTTTTATCTGAAAAAGCTCATTCCTCCATTTGTCTCTCTGGGTGACATCTCTCTTTAACACGGTCTATTCCCTCTGGGGCTCATTTGTCAGTGGAAGTGTTGCTCCACAAACCCTAACTAGTTCTTGAGTTTTGCTTCAGTTAATAAATTATTTGACACATGTTCTTTTATTGGTCGTAATCCTGGTCCCACATCCAGCGGGGTTACCTGGCATGAACCCAACTATGTTGGTTCTGGGTGGATTTTAAAACAAAGAATGGTTTGATGATGAGGCTGTGGTGGCTCATATGATCTCTAGGAAGAAGACAGTATCAGCTATTAATTTTCCCCTGACATCTGTTTTAGGTGTAATGACTTAGGGCGACTGAAGTACAAAATGATAAATAATGCCCTGAGAGTTTTCTATGTATAATAATCAAAGATGTGATGATAGCGATCCTGCTGAGGCATTTTGAAGATGGAAACTGAAAATAGAAGAGGCTTTGTTTGTGTTTATTAATGCTCTCTTTTTAAGTGTGTGTGTGTCCTGTGACTGTGCTCATGTCTGAGGTGTTGAATAATGACAGAAATAGCAGATACTTGCTCATGCAAGCAGCACTCATCACACTGAAAGGGAAATACAACAGTTTCCACGGCAACCCAGACTTCAGCCTGTCTGCTTGCCTTGGCCCCACTCGCTGCAACCCTGAACACCCCCACGCTGTGCTACCTTCTCTACCTCTTAACCACACAAATAACTAAGACAGGAGTCTTAGAACACAAACACACACTGCATTTATCACAAGCTGGCTTGTGTTCATAGTGTTTGCAGCCATGCAATGTTGTTCCGTTTTCACTTTCTCTGTTTAAGTAAACACAGGTGACTTATGCTCAATTAAAGCTACTGATCTACTGCCAAGTTTTCCATTGCAATGTCAGATTCCAACACTAGGGGGTGCCATCACATTCTGTATCTGTAGTTAAAGTCCCTGAAAAGGTGCCTCTAGTTAGATCCACGCTACTAAAGCCCACACATTCACATTTCACTGAACAGGGCATTTAATTATAGTGTGTCACAGACTGGACACGCATGACCTCTTCTAGCAAAGCAAGATAATTTACTGGGTGTGCCACATGTAGCAGGGTATTCAGGGCAAACAGTGACAAGGAAGATGATGTCGAAAAAAAAATGATAGTCAGAAAGAAGTTGTTCCCGCTAGAAGACGCTTGGACAGACAGCAAAGCCCCCGGTGTAACCTGATCTCTGCATCATTTCACACAGGCCTCAAACGTTACATCCAGGTGTTTGATTGTCGTTGTGAGTAACTTACTGTACGAAGGAGCAACACCTAGCACTGATTCACATATTTTAATATTGCGATTTATTTAATATTGTTTATAGGTTCTAAAGGTATTGCCTGTTGGTCAATGCATCATTACAACATGGGGGTATTTCACCAGCTTAGCTCTGGTTTTATCCTCCCACGGTACCTCAGAGAGCAACATCCACCTCTACGGTCACATCACACTGACTACTAACACTATGCACCTCAGACAGGGGAGGGTGCGCTCATGTCTCTGCTCAAACCCTTAGGGCCACATTGTGCATTCTTACATGTCACAGCTTTACTGGTAATTACAAATTCAGCTAAATGTTAAGCTAAAAGTTCCATCACAGAAACTGGAGGAGAGCAGTGACCCAGGATAATCTCATTTCGCTTAAACCTGCAGAGAAGGAGAGCAGAGAAGTGTGTTTCCAAATGTTGATCTTCATGCTCCACTAACTTGTTCAGAGTTATTAGAGCATGCAGATCATATCTGAATGTATTCCACTGCGTCAAACAAGCAACACCTCACCAACACATTCAATCTCTAGTAACACATTTTATGCGAAGACACCTACTGTATAAACTGCAGAAATGTTTTGAGTTTGGTTAAAAAGACTCAAACGTTCTATTTCTTTAATGGCTTCAGCAAAAGCAGGTCACAGGCACGTTCTGGGGAAGCTTGCTGGTAGTCCTGGGCCTCCTGTGGGCAGCCAGAAACACAAACACTGACGGGAACTGATTGCCCAGACTCAGGCGCTGGAGTCCAAACAGACACAATTAGCACTCTGTTGGCTCCAGGTTGGCACTGTCATCCTCTGCACACGCTGAGTCACTGATGAGTGCCGACGCTCCAGGTCGCCGTCTGTCTGGAGACACATAATGACACACAAACCAGGACTGTAATAGATAAATGTATTAAAAGCAGAGGACGATGCTCGTAATTCATTTTTAAAATGTGTTATATTGTATAGTTTATTTGTCAGTATGTTCAGATTAGTTGCTCCAGTAAAATGTCCATTTTCTTCCTTTAATTAGTGACTGGAAAAAGACAACGCAGCACCTCAAGCCCACAGATGCTCTATGACTCTTTTCAGTGTCACACTCTTATTGTGAGAACATCATGTCTCTTCTTCAAGTTACTGTTTTTATTCACTGTGAGTAATTCCATGTAATTTATCTGATTCATTTGTGAATTTCTAATAATTGTAAAAATGTGTGTCTGCTGTGAACATCAGTGCATTTTCTCACTGTCCCTCTTCAAGCTGTCTGTGACTCTGACCGTCCACAGGTCAATTCAGCTGCTTTTGCAGCATGTGGCGCAATGAGGAGAGTCCTTGGCTGAGTCACACGACCTACAGGCGCGATGCTGCGTTACACTGCAGCAAGACGTCACCTTGACTCACATTCACACAGATCAGACACCGCAGGAGAGAGAAGCAGTGTTGCGAACACAGGTGCAATATCATTTCATCCGATATCAACCGAAACAACACTGACACCTTTCTACAGTTCATTTAAAAATCACATCTACAATTTGTATGTCGCTATAAAACAAACACAAAGAAGTGTGGTGCTACTTCAGGAGCTGGGGTACATTGTAAAGATTCAAGGTTTCAAATAAAATATCTTCACTGAAAGACGCCACTGAAAACTGGCTGAGACCAACAGGTTTTGTTTAAAGGGTGGTTCCATTTCTTTAAGCAGCATCAGAATCCTGTGTTCAGGTCCTGGCAGTCTCTGGCTCTTCCAAATGCCCCTTTGTGCCACATAGCAACCCCCACCACAGGACACCTTCCCAGTGAGTGTGACTTCATTAACGGCTGTGTCATCATCCACCCGATCATGTATCACAAGCCCGTTTAAATGTATTTTCTTGACCCTCACCCGCGATGCTTGCGTCAGTCAGACTGAACAGCGGTACCTGATGCAGCATCAGTATCCAACACGAATTCATGCCGTCCCAGAGGAAGAGCATTTCCTCTCAGCGAGCATCTGCCCTCACTGTCAGCACAGCCGAGCCCAGATGTTCTTCATTGACATAGTCCACCTTTGAGTTTTTATTTGATCCATTTTAATACAATGGGAGTGGGTGTAATCTGTTACTTTTTGTTTTTTTTAAAAGAGGATTATTCTCTTCAGATAAAATGTGTGGTTATATAACAAATGGGCTCATTTTGACAAAAAAGTCTGAAAAGATTTCTCTTGATTTCTATTAGGTATTTTGTATGGTGTACTGTGAATACAGTTACTCAGTTCACAACGTTTACAGGTAAAACATGTAAACATTGTTTAAAACTTTAATCCGTCATTTCAGGCAAGCAATTATTATAAACAATATGTCCAGGTTTGCACAAAGGCTCAGCCCACAGAGACATTCTTGTCTGCAGCGGTGGAGGTGGGACCACCTCTGACCAGCTACTGACCAGCACCAATAAACAATAAACGCAAAATACAACAGATGTCCACACAAATGTCAGCTTTGTTGGTGCCATAAACTTGGTACTATGTCGTACTATGTACTACTATGTGTCAAAGTGCTTCAGTGCATCATGTCAAGGAACTGAGAGATTTCTTCCACATTGCTTGTGTGGTGAGAATAAAAACCAGAGATCATGAATTATTTCCATGGCTGTTCAGATTCACATTTTAATGAATGAGTTAATCTAGATTAAATGTTGAAGCTCTTCTGAAATTAACATGACTTTATTAAATAACTGATGCTTGCACCTGCCGAGAAAACAAATACTTATTCATTGGTTACAAAACCACTGTATCTAATGAAGCTAAATGGTGCGTTAAATTCAATTTGGCATTGGTTTTAATTCTTTTCATGACTGCTAAATGAGATTAGTCAGTTTCAAAGTGGTTAAATGGCCTCAGAGTGGCTGGTGAAATAAAAAAGTTATTGTGTGGTAATATCACAGTCCATGCTCTCTGGCTTGTCAGCGGATGAAAAAGCATTACTCACGCTAACTGTCCAAATGAGCACTAGGTGACAGAAATAGTCATGACTTACATATTTATGAGAATGTAGTGGAGAATGTGTATACTCGGGACGGAATATATGCTCAGGCTTTCAGAAGTGCAGGCATGAAGTAAGAATGTCAGGCCGTGAGTCTACAGAGTTTCTGTGTCCAGGCTTTGAACCCCTTGTGCTGGCAATAACAGGATCTTCTCTCCCACATCTGGAAAGTTCTTGGCGTGTGCGGCTGCTCCGGGAACACGCCAGGTCAAAGTGAACGACAAACAACTACAGAGTCTCTTTTGGCGTCACGAGATCAGGCAACAAGGAGCCAAGTTGAAGACAATGTTCAGCAGCTGGTTCCTGGACACAGACGACGTTACGTCTGGCCACAGAATGAACATGGAACCAGCGTCTGCCTTTTGTCCATGTGCCTCTCAGCTGTCTGCTCTTAGGTTAAAGCTGCAGTAACTGGAGTGATCTGGACACAGAGGATTCGCATCCAGGATCATGTAGAGGACAAGACTATGAGAAGATACCAGATGCTTTCAAGCTCTCAGAACCGATCTCCTAGAGGGAACCAGTCCGTCATAGAGGGTGGCCAACGCCTCACGTCAGCAGCCTGGGTAACTAACTGCAGGAACCAATAGGGACGTGTGGTCAGTAACCAGTGAAGAAAACAACACTGACTGAGGTTTTAGGGCGACACCAGCATGACGTGATACAGAAGGAAGGACAAAGGAGACGACCTCAGTGCAGCCATACACGGAGCAGGACCTGCACGTTCCACACACAGGATTCTATAGGATTCTATCACAGAGAGAAGTGGACGTTTACAGTTCACTTTTACTTTTACTGGAGCCTAAATGCAGATCATGGTTTACAGGGTGATTTACATAATATCTAACAGTATGATGTCTAACAAGAAAAGCAGCTCTGGGTTTAAGCTGCAAGGAGACGTGCAACAAGATCTGACTCACATTCACTTTGTTTATCGCAAGTATTATCAAGATTAAGATGATTAAAAAATTATGAGACGTTGACGTCAGATTGACGTTAGAGAAAGGATACGGATAAAAACGAGGAAAGAAAAAGCTAAACTACACAGTGATTTCATTAGATGCAAACTGCACCAAAACCAATACGTGACCGACGTGTGAGGACATTCCAACTGTTTCCAGATCTTAAAGATTCATCCCTGAAACTTCAGGAGCAACATCCCTATGAAACAAACCAGTAACGAGACGCCAGACGCAGCCCTGACATGTGTCCATCTAACCACAGCTACAGGGCAAAACACATCACACACCAACACACAGCTGATCCAGAGGAAACACATAGAGGACCTTCACGACATCTCTCAGACTCTGTTTTGTGGGTTAATGTGACATTTGGTTAGAATAGAGAGTCGCCTTCCTCCCCCTGCAGGATTTAGTAAAGTTAAGTCGTATGTTAAGTTCAAAGGTTCATTTTGTTTTTGTGTTTATTGGATTGTGTTTAATGTGATGCAAGTTAATTTCCTAATTTACTTGGTTGACTCTGTTCTGATCTAGAGGATTTTATGGGGCAGTATGTGAGTATGTGCTGTTTCAGTTGGGGATAGGTTGCATAGCATGTGTATGAATGTTTCATCTATGGTGGTGCTTTAGGAAGCCCCAGAGGAGGGATTGTAGTGGAGAATGTGTATACTCGGGACAGAATATATGCTCAGGCTTTCATAAGTCCAGGCATGAAGTAAGATAGTCAGGCCATGAGTTTACAGAGTTTCTGTGTCCAGGCTTTGAACCCCTTGTGCTGGCAATAACAGGATGTTCTCTCCCACATCTGGAAAGTTCTTGGCGTGTGTGGCTGCTCCGGAAACACGCCAGGTCGATGCTCCCCCACGCGCCAGCGAGCTCTACCCCTGCAAGGAGGAAGTAGGTGACTTCGTATAACTGCCTTAGGCATATTTTTACACCACTTATGTGAAATAAATCATTTGTATTATTTTGAATCTCTGTGCTGTGTTTGACTGAATCCTTTCGGTGAGGAACCTCGGTAAACAAGAACATTACAAATCCCAGAGGTCTGCAAAAGTGAAACTCTGACACAACAATTTGTGTCTTTAGTTTGTGTTCACTCAGTCAAGTCAAGTCAAATATAGTTTAAAAGTGCAAAGTGAAAATGCTGTTGGTGGTTTCTGTTTAAACCAGCGGCTGTCTGCAGCCAGCATGCAGAGCCTTTTAGTCCTCAGCCCGTATTTCAGCATTCTCTCTTCACTGCAATCTTGCACATTTTCTGTCCTCATTAGTGCTAGAGAGAGCTGAGTCCTGCAGGCAGGATGGGCAGGAAGAGTAGGAGGAGGAAGGGGTGATGTTGTGAAAGCCAGACAGATGCTGCACAGTTAATAATGCAAGCCAGCTGTCAGCATTCCGAAGGGCGAGAAACTGAAAATCAGCCAAGCAGCCTCCGAGACACTCAAACAGTGGTGCACAACAGAAATCAACAATTTATCCGCTCACAAACACATTCAGAGACACATTTTTATTTCTACCCACTGCAACACTCAGAACCCACCAGAAAGCAGCAGTTCAGCATTTTGTGGAATACCTCCTCTTTTATGCTTAATGGACACTGGAAGGATGTGATCATAAATGTCATTTACATAATCATAGTCCTAGGTTTGTTTGTTCGTAATCATGCATGTTATAATTGGCTGCAGTTTCCAGATCTTCTGCTCTGTGTAGACACAACTGCTTCCAATTGACATTTATTTCTCTTCTTTGTCTCTTCTGACTTAGTTTTGATCCACAATGTAATGATCAGATGTGACTCAGGAATTAATGACAAAAAAACCCTTCAAACTTGGTAATAATTCAATATCATAAAAATTAAATGTGTTTATGATTTCTTTAAACAACCACTTATAACCCTAAGACTCTAAGTGTATTATAGCCATTTTAATAACAAAAATATTTTTATAGCTTAATCCAAAGTCTTTCAAATCTGAGTCAGGTCTGGGTAGATTACAAAATAATAGCCTAACACATTAATGCACTATTTATGAGCTGGAAATTAAATAATGTGCATGAGTAGATTTTGGAGGCAGGCAAATGTTTTAAACCACAGCTTTATTATTTCTAACAACAAAAACACATGAAGGAATCTTTCTTTCTATGCTCACTGTGAATCAGATGTGAAAATAAAATCCACAGTCGAAATCCATTAACAGGGTAATGAAGAGGGCAGCTTTGAGTGCTTAGGGGAAGTAAATATTCATGAATCAGGACTTTGAAAAAAACATATTTGTGTGAAAAGAAATGTGTTATATTTTTACACAGCACAAGAAAGGAAACTGATTTTATTAATGAACAAGCACTGAAATGCGTTTCCCAGAAAACACTCTCTCACAGAGCAGAGGGCTGAGAGAAGCAGAGCCTTTTAAATCCCTTAAAGCTCCCCACGAGGCTCTTCCAAAGCAGAACATTATTACAGACTGACACGGGAATGAAAGAAATCTGTTTAATTTACAGCAGTTCTCTGGCTCCCGTCATCCCCAGAGTGCAGGCTTTTTCTCTACTGCAGCTGTTTTGGTTGCAGTGTGTAGGACGCCCCTGGACCCTGGATAGCTATTATCATGACATGGATGTCAGGCACCAAATCTGATGGTACCAGAGTAGCAGTGGCATTGTATTTTCCAGATGAGTCATCCCGTGATGCTCAAGACGAACTGCGAGTTCTGACTTTTCTGAATTTATCGATGCCGTGGTTTCTGCTGTTGGTGAACTGCTCCTTCACCAACAGCTCATTCAAAGGTTGCATCTCATCACCTGCTACATGTCTGTCTGGTCTCGACTGGAAGATGCCAAAGAGGAGAAGCACCTGAGGGCGAACCTGCATCTGAATAATAGATACACCCCGCAGCACCAAGAGACTGACTCATTCACTCCCTCATCATACGCTGCCATCAGCATCAGCAGCCATTATATAACAACTGCAAAGGCCAGCTCCATCTTAACTCAGGGCAGTGTGCGACTCAGAAGCTGCTGCTTTTGGGGCCGTGTTGCCACTAGTGCGCCGTGAGCAGGCGACACGCTGGAAGGCCAGAGCTATAAATGAGGCTTGGTTTGATGAGAAACCTGCTTATAAAATCCTCTTACTCATACAGGAGCCGCTGCAGTGAATTAATGCGTGAAGCGTGTGTCTTATGCAATCAGGGGCAGCCAGGTTTTGTTTTGGCTGGCAGTGAGAAGGCCACAGTTCAGGGGAAATGAAAAGAAGCCGCGCTGAGGGCGAGATGAACTCATCCCAGCGTCTAATAATAGTCAAGCAGCTAATGATGGGAATCGAGAAGGTGTGTTTGAACCGACTGAGAATGATGGCTAAGTTTGGAAGCAACACAGAGGATTGATGTGCTCATTAATCGAAGAGGCGCTCAATTACATCAGCAAAACACATCGACTGCCAAATGTGTGCACACATGTGAAAATAGAGAATTGATCCAGCTCAGCTAGCTTTGTCTATATGTCTGTTGACAAGAAGCCTTCTCCATTATTTACAGGCCAGAGGGGAATGAATAAAGGCACAGTATCCAGTATGCGCCCCTGCTCAAATGATGTAACAAGACACTTGTCTGGAAAAGCCAAAGGACACTCTGTCCTCCACGTTTCACGCTCTGCCACCCTCCCATCAGTCATGTCCCCTTTCAGCTCCGCATCTGCCTTCACTGCCCTCTGTCCTGCTCTTAAACTAACTACTTTCATTACGGTTGAATGCAAATGTCATCAGCATTTTAATGCAAAGAAACATCAGTTTATGTTCTTTAGGCTCCTTTCAATCACGCACCCTTCCTCTTATGGCCTTAGGCTTTTCTACTGTGGATGTAGAGGAAACTGCAAGTGACATTAAACACAGTGTCAGTACTTCAGCTTTTTGCCTCCTGAAAAAAGATGACTTCCATGCTTGTTTACCAGCCAGCCTCATTACAGCACTCCACCGTAAAACGCAAGAGCAATTCTCGGTCTC
Organism: Macropodus opercularis; assembly: GCA_030770545.1. Taxonomy (NCBI): domain Eukaryota; kingdom Metazoa; phylum Chordata; class Actinopteri; order Anabantiformes; family Osphronemidae; genus Macropodus; species Macropodus opercularis. The sequence goes on from CM061095.1 coordinate 11,862,083, forward strand.
CTCTGAACACAGTAGTTGCCTTCTGACTGGAGAGCTGAATTGAAAACCTCTTCATCCTGGCTTGATCTGCCACTAGTGGCCGCAGATACAGGAAGTAAAGGAGCCAAGTGCTCAGCAAACAAGCCCTGCAGGTCAGCGTCCAGCCCTGCCCTGTCATGAGCTCTTAGCAAAGACAACGAGAAGGAGGAGGGAGGTCGACTAGTGAACAACAGGAAGCGCATTGGGGGGAACTGATGAAGAGCCCGAGGCAAAGGTGAGGCTGTAATTAGTGAGCAGCAGCACACGCATCCTTATCACATTCAACAAGCATTTTCAAAGTTCTCTTCTCATATGGCAATCAACCCCTTTCCAGGCAGAGACTGAGTGACTATTTACAATCTGCCAGTTGACATCATCTTATTGGCTTCATGCACAGACAGAGGATTATCAGTGTTTCCAGCAAAGTTAATTAGAGGGAAATCATTTGTTGCCTTTGGGAAGAGCCAGCATGCATCAACTCTTTATTTTTGCCCTGAGGAGTGGATTAAGAGGCATTAAAGACACAGACTGGGGAATGGCAGGACTTCCAGCACCGCTCTCTGTCATTCTCTCACCATTTAGAATGTATAGAATCAGGGTATTCCATCTATTTGTATTTGCAGGTTTAATGTTTCCCCAAGCAGCTACTGACAGATCTGTGATGTGTCCTTGGTTGATAGTTTCACCTCACAGAGATGACTGTACCCAGTTATTACAACAAAGCTGCATTAGTGACAGATTTAATTAGTGAGTGAAAACAATGTGTGCCCTGCCTCCTGCAATCTACAACCATTGTTAAAGCTCACAGTGGCGCAGTGTGGGCTGACACCTGCAGCCCTTTCTCCGTGATTTAGAGTAGTGGTCTCCCTCATCAGTGCACATGGCTGCAGCACTGCCTGTTGCTAAGTGATGGGAGAACAAGACGTGCCAAGCTTACAAACAGCTTTGATTTTACTGAAGCATGTGCCATCCTTGTGGGCTTTTTCTCTGAGATTTGATTGTTGACTGACCTTGTTTTATCTGTGCACTTCTGACCAAACACAAAACGAAAGACTTTACCGCGGATACAAAGAACAGACCAGACATAGGCTGAACAAAGTTAACTGTTGTATATTTTTGACCCATTTCTCTTCAAACCATTCCTGCATCTTCTTGTTTTCAGATTGTTTCTAGCCGTGAGCTAGTGAAACGTGAGCAGCCAGCGTAGGGTCTAGTTGTGTACGTTGTGTAAACCAATGAGCTCAGAGCGAAGACTGTGTGTACCGTGTCAGCAGAGAAGGCAGCTGGAGCCCAGACAAAGCCCTGTATGTAAACACAACTTTTGTCTTCATGGGTGTTTAAAGCACACATTTGTTTGCGGAAATATGATCAAGTCATTTCTGGATTCATGCCTAAGTGCTAGTCACTTAATGCTGCCCCAGTGAGTGGTGAGTCCGTCTGCCTTTCAGAGACACATTTTACCTCTTGTACATTTACACGTGTTCCTATGACTCATGGGACAGAAACGTAACTCCAGCAACTTATTCTGGCAGCTTCATGCAGGAGCTCGGATTCGCCACAAACTTTTTTCTTTGTTTTTTGCAGAGATCAGGACATCGATCTGTGCTAGAAAACCCTTCTGAGCGGGAACAGGGAGAAGAACAAGACAAGGCACCTCAGATCTGCCACCGAGCCAAAACAGTCAACCAAAGGCCGCAGGCAGTTGCCAGGCAACACTATCCCTATCACAGCAGGAAGTGGAGTCGAATGCGAACATTAATCACTTTCAGCTCGATCTCACAAGACTCAGCGCTACCGCGGCCCAGTCAGACAGGTTTCATACTACGTTCAGCTGTGCTGGATCATACCTGTAATTTGTGGCATGTCATGTGAAGCCAGGCGGCTCCTTCAGGTACACAGTTCGTGGGCTGCATCACATTATTTTCAGTTTTATTTTTCAGTCTTAACATTTTTGAGTCTAATTATAACAATTAAATCTGTTTCAAATGATATTGTGCTTGGAGAATTCAGTTGTTACTGAATATTATTAGAGCTAATCATAACAGATTAGCTGTCTGCCTGCAGTTCAGTCTGTTTTAAATCTGTTTATTTCTGCTACCAAGGCACATCTTTCCAAGGCCGCACCACCTCTAGCAGTTGGGTTACATCTATTCACCGACGAGAGACTAGAAACAATTAATTATCATCAGGATGACAAAAGTGTATGATTTCCCATGGAGCTGGATTTTTTAACCTTTGGTCAAATAGGTTTGGAGTGAAAATCCTCTTCACACTGGCACTTGTCTAAATACATGCGGGGCTGATCACTTGGTGCTTTGTCCTCATCCAACTCTAATTTCTGAAAAGCAATTCTGTCTTTATATGTTATAATGTGGCAATAATTCATGAGACACTGAAACTATCCCGTGTACGTTGCTGCTATAATATTCATTTATCAAAAGATGTCTGGCATTCTGAGTAGGAGGGTATATCGGTGTAGCAGCTTACTGGCAATGCACGGGTGCTCACAGCTTTGCCAAAGCCAGGCTCGCTGCAGCAGCTCTGTGAATTGAGGAAAACCCGAAAAAGTCTCAAAACACAGCGTGTGGGTGGATTCACTTGAGTGAAAAATGACAAGGTTTTCCTCGCTCAGCCGGCTCATAAACAGACCTAATCAAACACACGTAAACAGAGACAGCACACGGTGTGATGGCATTAAAGTTGGAAGCCTGCACGGGTCGGTGGCCACGTAGCTACAATAACTACATAAAGGCACTAATACAAATATATTTACATGTGCTGATCAACAACAGACTTCAAGGCACGTTAAATGTCTGAGCACCTTTAAAATCTAAGGGGGGAAAATTGGGGCGTTATTCTGAAATATGTATGGCATCATGCTGGTGTAAAAATATTCTGCTTCTACATTTTCTAATGTTTAGCTGCATGTTTTAATTGCTGATACGAACACAGACCCATGTCTTCACTACAACTGAATCACAGATTACTGATTACTCATTCCAGACACTTAGGTAACTAATCAACCAAAGATAGCCCAGCTTAATGAATACAAGCCTACGGTTTGGTGACAAAACAAAAATAGTGTCACTAATCAGAACACAGCTGTTGTCATCTTCAGCTGTCAGATGTTAAGGGATGATGAGAGACAAATGTGTGAAAGCTTGAAGTGGACACACTTCCAGCCACATTTCAGTTTCCTGGCAAGTCAAACCATGGAGACATGTGACCGTTTACCTCACCTTGCCATGCCAAAAATCACACATCATACTTTCACACATGAAGTGGCATGTGACCAGGACAGTAAGGTGGACGGGACCAGAACTTTCTGTATCAGTGGAGGGTTAGGACATGAAGAATTATGGTCAGGACAAGGTCAAGTATTTATTTAAAACAACTCAAACACAGGATAAAGGTCAGAGAGTCGCCATAATCCTCATCTCCTGGGAGCCTGTGTATCAGTGTCTCCAGCAGCATAACCACTGCAGAGATGATACTGATGATGGTGTCAAACTATAAGAAGAGAAAAGCTTTTAAATGCTGATGTGCTGAAGACGTTTAGCAGCGCGTCTCGCCAGTTCAGGGTAAACAGCGCCTTCTGGGTTTAAACGCACTACTGCTGAAACACACGTCAACCACTGCAACAGCATCATCAGCAGCTACTGCACACAGGCGGTAGCACTAGGCCACTAGGAGCCGCGGGGAAGCTCGTCAGTCACAGACTGCTCATTCTAAATTATATCACTGCGGATGAGACCCTTCAAGAGCCGGAGCTGCTCAAAATGCGCCAATTATCTCCAGAGGAAAGACGCGCCGCCGTGCGCCTTAGCAGCCATACTGTCCAATCAAAGAGGGCTGATTGAGGCAGAGTCGCTTCTCTGCGGCTGTCAGTAGTTAGGGGGGCGCCTTGGTCTGTTCTTTACGTAATGTTTTTTGCGTAATTTTGCACAGTATTGGTATTGGATGCCGCGTGGACCGGGATTATTGTGGCGAGGACATCTCTAGTGCTCTCCCTCCTCCCTGCATCCGTTATTGTCCTCAGCAGCAGACACTGCTCAGGCAGAAGGAGGCTGTCTGTGCAGCAGCACTGTGAAAACACGAGGAGCTGTTTTAATGAAAACTAACATCCCTGCGTCCCGACCGAAGGTGGGTGGCTCTCTGTTTATTTCTGCGTCTCTCGAGTCACGTTTCCATGTTGTGCTCGTTTTGTTTTCCAACAGAATGGTGCAATGCAACGCGCGCACAGCACCTCCAGCAATAATGCACAGGGCCAGATCTAAATATGATGCCACGTAAATACTAGTATGATTTCACACTGACTGGTCTAATTTCTGCTTCGCGTCGTTGTATGTTTTAGTTTTATGCTGCCTCTCGGCGTTAAAGAGAGTAAGAGAGAGATGGAAAGAGGGAGAGAGGGAGAGACAGAGAGAGGGGAAATGGGAAGAGGAAGAAAATCAATGCATGTCTTCCAGGAGTGTGAATGCACATGGGTTAGCGTGAGTAGCTGTGTATTTGTTTTAATGGTGCGCAAAGCCGCAGGGGAAGTTTGTTCTCTGTAGTCTTCAATATACGAAAGCTGCGGGCACAACAGGGCGACACTGATGGTAACATGCAGCAAATAAAGACATTTATCCAAGTGGCCATGATTTCTATAGTAAATACTTATAATATATATAATTAATAAAAAAATAACCTAGAAAAGCAACTACATTTAAAATACTAATTAAAAGGGAATGTTACCATTTAAATCTGTCTATTTAATTATCAACCTTGTTTCTTCTTTCAGATTCAGTTTTCAATGCCTGGGAATCCACCTGTTCCTCTTCGATGCTGTTTTTTGAGAATGGGATCGTAGTGAGTCTCTCCAGGATTTAGATCAACTGCTAGCATGTTGCAGCCATCCATTCGAACAGGTGACGGCCTGTTGGAAATATTACCTCACTGGAGTAAGCGTCCCAGATGGGCCCTGTTCCTCACCGTCGGCATTGCTCTCCTCTGGCTTCCAGGGACAGCAGGATCTACCCTAAATTGCCATAAGACTTGCATCTGTGCTTCAAACATAGTAAGCTGCTCCAAGAAGAATCTGACCACCGTCCCGACTGGTCTGCCTCTCTACATGGCTGTGCTAGATCTCAGCTATAATGAGATAACGCGGCTGCGGTCGGAGTGGACCCCAGTCAGGCTCCCCAAGCTCCACAACCTCCTGCTTAGCCACAACGGTCTGGGATTCCTGTCTTCTGAGGCGTTTTTGTATGTGAAGCAGCTACGCTACTTAGACTTGTCCTCCAACAGCTTGCAACAGCTGGAAGAGTTCGTCTTTGACCACTTGGTCAATCTGGAGGTCCTCTTGCTGTACAATAACCAAATTTCACAGATTGACCGCTCAGCCTTTATTTGCATGATAAACCTTCAGAAGCTGTATCTTAGCCAGAACCAAATCTCCCGCTTCCCTGTGGAGTTGGTCAAGGAAAAGTCCCGCCTGGAGAAACTTAACCTCCTGGATGTGTCCTCCAATAAGATCAAGATTATGCCCATTGAGGATCTCCAGGCGTTGCCTGCTTGGATTAAAAACGGCCTCTACTTCCACAATAACCCACTGCTGTGTCACTGTGATCTCTACACACTCCTAGCCCACTGGTATATCCGAAAACTCAACTCTGCTGTGGACTTCAAAGATGACTACACGTGTATCCTGCCGGGCCCACAGAAAACACAGGTAGGTGTTTTTGACCTCACCAATGACAACATGAACTGTAGTACGTTCGAGGAGGCAGATCAAGAGGCGTTTCTGGAGCAGACGCTCACCCTGGCCTGTGACACCAAACACAGGAGCATGTCAAAGACCTGGACGATGCCTGGAAATGTGCTGGTGAGACCTGGAGCCAACCAGACAGCCAAAGTCTTGTCAGATGGGAGTCTGCAGATTAGTCCGGTGCGGTCTGAGGACTCTGGGACTTACACATGCTTTGCAATGAGTGAAGCCTTCAATGAGACCATCTACATTGTGCTGAAGGTTCATAATTTCACCATGCATGGGGGCGGGGAGACCCTGAATACGGCTTACACCACCTTGGTAGGCTGCCTGGCCAGCGTGGTGCTGGTGCTCATGTATCTGTACCTGACTCCGTGCCGCTGTTTCTGCTGCCCCAACAAGGGTAAGACTCGAGGCGAGGACAGCATCCACTCCTCAATGCTCAGCGTGACACCGACCCATGAGGACCCTGCACTTAAGGCCGAGCTGAACAGGCACGTGGCATTCATAGACTCCAAGGACCTGCAGGGCCAGAATGGCAAGCTGAACCCTAATGGGGACGAGGACGACGAAGATCTGGATGCAGAGGCTGGTTCTCTCATGAAGGGGAAGAGGAAGAAGTCAGTAGCAGAGTCCATCAGCTCCGTCTTCTCAGACACTCCCATGGTGGTCTGAGATGATGCCACGGGATTAGGTGCAACATGAGCCATGTTTTAGTTAATGTAAACTGTGACTGTGAACTTGTGGAAGAAAATGGAGGAAAGATGTAACTGCTCACGAGTGAAAATACGGATCTTAAAGGGAGTAAAAAACAAACTATCTTGTTCCGAACAAGGTCAATAAGCAGAACTTTTCCAGCATTTTAATCTGTAGCACATAAAATTCATACTGTGAAGGACGTGTATACAGACGGAGGCACTACTGAGTGTTAAAGGTAGAAATCTTGTTGATATTAGCACTCAGGAAATGATACATGAAATTGCAAAGTGAAGTGTAAGAAATACATATGACACAATGCACAAGTGCAAATTACGTATGAAAAAACAAAAGAGTTCACGTACAGAGAACGTCAGAACCACGGTTGGATTATAATTATACTGATTATGAGACCTAGAATAGATTGCGCCTTACGCAAATGTTAGAGTATAGATACATTTACCCCGCTATCAACACCAGGCTCTGAATACATGTCATTAACCTTGAGTCATCTACTGAGGAACAGCCGTACCATAAACCCACATTATGAGACTGATTAGAATGAGCGAGATAAAGAAAACTCATTCATGGGACCTTCAGTCATTTATACTTAGGAAGCAGTAGCACAAACATCATATTGCAGGTTATTCCCATTTTACTTAGAGCCAATAATGCTCAGAATGATCCTTATTCATATTCATAGTTATATGTATAACAATATGGGACAGAGCTCTTTGCTGCTTTGCTGTTTTAAGGGGTGAATGTACGTAGAGGTATGGAATAAATCTGAACCCCAGCTCAAGTTTTTTATAAGCGAACTGTGCATTAGACTGGTTGCCTCGTAGTTATAGCACATCTACATTGTAATCCAAATTAAGCTTCAGAAGCCTTTCACAAGGAGATACAGGTTAGCTGCATTAGTACTTACTCCACTACTACCACATACAGTAACTGCCCAGACAACGGGAAACAGGCATCTAGTTGTTGCCCTCTGAGGACGTTCTACCACAAGGAAGTCAAAAGCCAAATTTCATTTCAAGTCCAAAAGCTGCCGCTAGTAGTTGCTTGTCATTCTTTCCTCTGTGTAGATTGTGCACCTAACTCAAACCCCTTGACTTGGTTTGCTGAGACGTCATAAATTATGTTCTAGGTTTAAATATTTGATCTTTGCTGATTTAAAATGTAGCCGTTTTAACCAGTGGTCCGTAGAAATGCTGCGTTATCAGGTAAAGATCAAAGTTTGGTGCATAATAAGACCTACGTACGAGTCCAGGGCGTGATTTCAAACTAAGAAGATTTTAAAGGTTGCAGCTGCTGGCAAGAAACCACAGGGGACTCTTGTATCCTTCAGAGGATCCCCTTATCGTTTCTTATTTAATCTGTTGTCACTCGCTGTGCATTTTTCATTAAGGTCTAAAACAGGAGACTCGTCATTAAAGTGTGTGCTGTTCATGCTGTAATACGATAAGACTAGCACGGTGTGAATGCTAATTAGATCTTTTGATGGGATCGTTCCGCTTTCTATGTCAGTGAGCAGGAGGGGATAGGTGTGTTATCATGACTCACAGCCACACAAAGCTGTTCTCTCTGGCTCTGTACACTGACCACCTCAGCTCAGCCCAGATGGGTTTGCTTTGTTTGTGTAGGCCTGTCATTACAAGGCTGCTTTTACCTAAAAGCAATCATTCAACCAAGTTATGAAAGTGACGCCCCTTAACAAGATTACAATTGTTTTAGAGCATTTTGCTAATTGCTATCTCAATGAGTCAAAATATAAAAATGCTTTGTTTTCCTTTTTGAAAAGTACTCGAGTTCAGAACTGACAGCTTTGTAAAAGTCTCACATGTCGCCAGTTTAACTCTCAGCTGTTAAAATGTAGACATTTCTGGGTGGGTTTTTACGCAAAATTGGTGAAATGTTCACAGTTGCTGTGTGCAGCGCAGCATCTCCTGTGTGGGTGAGAAAAAAGGAAGTCACACTTATTCGAGAGGTGGTGCGTGAATCATTCCACGCTCTCACACTTAGGAATACCAGGTGGAGAAATAGAGAGCAGCAGAAGAGACGCTTAAATAAAGCCACATTTAGCCGTAGAGCAGACTGGCTGCAGTTGGTGAAGAATCTGTCCCATTTTAGGGACAGATTTTGGCTCTAAATCTGATCCTCTAGAATTAAAATATGTGGTTTTCCTGCTGTCACATAGTGGGATCACGAAGCCTGGCAAGTTAAGGCCGTCTGAGGAGCTGGTGAACATCAACCTGAAATGGCTAAAAGTTCCCAAAAGTAGACCCTAAACTCATGATGCACATTTTGTCCAGTGTAAGTCACGTTAAATCTGCCATAGCTGGGGGGGGGGGGCTTCAGTGGACCGTCACTCAGAGTATGTTTCCGTTCTGTACAGAAAAGACTAAGTGCTATTGTGAAGGTCCTAGAGGAGGCCATAGAGGAGAAGAGTGGCTTTGTTCCCTCCAAAGCAAATCTGCCTTCCTATATATATCTATATATACAGTGAATATATATGTATTAAGACTCACTTTTCTGTGTTTAGTATTGATTAGTTGTGTACTGCTATGTTCTACCAGTGTACTGACTGTGTCCGTGTATAATCCGATGTTGTTGATCAGTTTGCATTTCATCTGCCGCTGTGCTAATGTTAGTTGTTCAAGTTGACATTCAAGTCTTGACATAAATGTTTATTTTTTAAATGGGGCGGGATTTAGTTTTTTATTGAAAGAGGATGCGTTGATTTTGCTGAAAAATGTGGTTAAACTGAAAACAAGTGTATGAAACGCTGCATAAGAAGGGGCCAGTTGTGGGCAGATGTCCTAATGGGCAGTGAGTATGTAGCCGCCAATCATTTCCAGTCAGTGTTTGACTTTCCTCACTAAGCCATAAGGAAGAAATAAGTAGAGTACAGTGCTTTATTATTGGTGGCTGTCAGTTGTAGGTAGGTGGGTTCTGCAACAGATAATCTTTGCGTCTCTGAGAAAACGTTTTTTTACGTAAAAGCAATTTATCCATCACCAATACCAATGAATTCCTGAAACCCAGGAATGAACCTGAAGACAGAGTGTAAATAAATCTCCTCAGGACCACATTAACTCTAAGTTAGGCTCTAATACGAGGTTAAAATGTAATATTTGCATTTTAAAAGACATATGTTTTTGCATTTCCAGCGTCAGTAACACAAAATCTTACATTTGCAGTAATGGGACACAAACTATTCCCATAATAATCAGTTCTTGCAGAATAGGAAAGGGAGTCTTCACTTAATAGGAGCAGTTACGCCAACATCCTTGAGATGGTGGAACTAAAAGCACATTGCTTCTATACAGTAATATGTTCCTACAAGTGTCCACTGTACACAAACGGAGCTTTTAACGGCATTAAAAGTGCAGCTCACTCCAGATGAGCTGCTTGGTCACTGCCATGAAATCTAAAAGGCCTCACAGCTGAAGGGGAATGGCTTTGCATGGTTTGCTTCTGACTGCAGGATACTGTAAGCGCAACCCACTAGGCATTAAAACTGAAGATACTGATATATCATTTGACTTAATAAAAGAGTAAGATTTACACTTTGTGATGCCTGTTGTCATCTCTTGTGTTTGACATATTTTAACATTACACATTCCCTGTATCTGAGTTGTTGTGGCGTGTGTCTGACGGAGTTGCTGTCAGGTACAGACTCGCACTTTGGGGGATGCGTTAATATATCTATTACCACCTATTACAGGACCAGGTCTAAGAAAAGGTATCAACAATGTGTGCTTATGTAACCAAATACTGGAAGGTTGATGGTGCTGGTGTTTCTGAGCAACACTGCTTACTTAGCACCATCTAGTGGACGAAGCTAAGATAAACTAAACTAAGCAGAACATTTAACTTTGTAATTTAAACTAATTTGGTTTAATCCCAGCCTGCCATGGTACCAAAAACCAGAATAAGGTGATGTGGAATTTTAGCAGAAACTAAGCAATACATGCTCTCAATTTAGTAATTGATGCACACAATTTAGTCTTTTTTTTTTTGCTTGATTTAATAAGCTGGGCTTAATATAGTGATTTGTCACTTTAGCAATTCATGTGCACAATTTAATTTTTTCTCCCCAACTGCATTTCTTGGGCTCCGTTCACGATTTGACGCCTCCACTTCAAGCACATTAAATGTGATGGTGGCGGATTCTCGCTAGCGTAATCAAACCCTTGTTGTTTAGGGCATTTTGTTAGAGGCTGATACCTGCCACTGTCACACGCAATGTTCAAAGAGTAGGAGACGTGACATGACATGAGTGATGACAGTCCATTTCACGTGTGATGTCGGTCCTCGTTCACCTGCCTTATGAACATGATACTAGTGAATAAAATCAGGCATTAAAAAACGGACATACAACAACTAATCAAATTGTTTCTTTTAATGATGCACAGCAATTAATTTTCACACCCTGTTCATGACTTACAGGAACACAAGTTTCATTATTAGTTGAGACAGCAATGTTTTTGCCCAAGTTCAAAACTAAATCAAAACTGTATCAAAGAAGGAAATCATACTAAAACAAGTAAGAAAGAACATTTATGTTCCCTTATAATAAAGATGCCAGATAAAAAAAAAGTATGAAGTCAAGAAAACTGAATAAGAAGAACTAGCTATGGCTTACTAGCTAAGATTCATAAGCCTGTCAGGATGCAAAATGAAATGCAAAAAAATAATTCTACAAGAATTCTACAAACTAAAAAATTCTACTGAGCAGATGAAATAGTTAATAAAGTAAAATAAACAAAAAACAGTTAACCTGCTATAAAGGCTGCAATGCACAGAATCCAGCTGTTATGCACTATGATTATCTCCAATACAAAAACGCAACAAGGTGAGAAACACCACAATGAGTTTTAAACAAACAACAAATAATCCCATATTGGCAACTGCACAGCTTTTTCCACTGAACTGCAGTTATTCATTCCTGTACATTTCAGGATTGACTAAAAATTTGGCTACATTCTAGAGCTAAGGAATGTATTTCAAGTATGTCAGATTTGTTGACATTATTCGTTTAGTCTTTTTGTAATTCGTACACTCAGTAATGATAAGTCTATTCAACACACTGCCGATAGCAAACCGAGGTATCTCAGAGAAACAATGTTAAAATTTTACTGGTGACTAAATAAGTTGCATGATGATTCATCACCAATAAGGTCGTACTAACCACACCTGTAGTACCACTTGAAATCTTTGGATCCTAAATATTTGACAGTATGTAAACTAAGTGCAACATTTTTCAATGCTGTTTGGCATATATTGCCCAGTATTACCTTTCACCAATTCAGTACCAAATGCATTAATACGGGCACGAGAAAGCAATGAAGTTACTGTGTCACAACTACGTCACGTACAACTGCAGGCTGGTCGGCTGATTTGTGGAAAGATGTTTCCTTGTAAATGAACCAGCAGTTGCCACCCCACAGGATGAGGTTAAGAAAACCGAAGATCTGCCAAAGAGACAAAGCATAAGAATATTCAAATATCCCAGACTGTGGTTACGCACATTTGAAAACACACCCAGCTACATATAACTTACAACTGAGACATTCAGTCGGCCCATGTAAGGCTTTGCCCCTGCGGTGCACTTGTTGATACCACTCTTGCAAACATCAAGTTGTTTTATAATGTTTGCGGGACTGGTGGCCGACGACACATCGGACACACCTTTGGCCCACGCAGAGGACGATGCCAACCACAGGAAGGCTAAAGCTGCAGTCACCAACAGGTCCTGAGAAGCAGAGAAAGAGGAAATTAATCAGGTCAAAAGCAGAGTCAAAATTGGGTTAATCTGCACACAATTAAACAATAATCTAATTCCTAAATTACATTAAAATAGGTCGTTGTAATGGACACAGTTACAGGCCAACCACAAGGTTTGAGCAATGTTTTTTTACGCGTATTCTAAGCCAAGTTGTTGCCAAAGAAAACCGTTGTTAAAACTGGCTACAGATCAGCTGACAGGAAGACTAGTGGAGGCAGCCAATCAGAACAGAGTCTTTTAGATGTCAAGCCCATCTGTTGAAGAAATTGCATTACATTTCCACATTTTAACTTGACTGTTACTAATTCTCGTGTCAATGGAGCCCAATAATATATTATTATGAATATGATCACTTTAAGTTGGAAGTGAACCAATTGAGAGCAAAGTAGATTAATAACTAGAAATCCTTTAGTGTCTCATCAATAAATGCACTGATAAATGTTGCTTTACATTTTACACTGCTGGGTGAGGACACACTACTGCAGCCCGTCTGAGCAAACCCTCCCAGTTTCATTTACACAACTGTGTTAAATACGCTTTCTGTGACCTCCTGCTAGATTCCAGTATGAAGTAAACTTTCTGAAATCCAAGGGTAGATGTAGAATTTTACACACGAAGGATAAAATAGAAAGATTACGTTCTTGAATAAAACTAGAGACATCAAAAATGACTACGCCGCTCGAAAGCAACCTTGAAATGCAAACTACTAACTGATTTCTATCTTATAGATGTAGAAGAAGACCTGGCACAAGTATCTCATCAAAACAACTGCAAAAATATACGGTGCATGCAGACAAACACACCACGGTGGGGCCACGACTGGATTCTCTATACATGTTCTGGTAGCCCAAGTAGAGGACTAACGAAGCAGTGCTGTAGAGGAAGGTCAACACTCCAATAAAGACGAAAAACTGAGCCGAGGATGACAAGTTTCCCGTCAGGAAGTGAGGAGAGGTGTCAGTACTGTTGACTTTACAGTTGGGAACATAATAGGAATGATCCATCAACCTGGGTAAAAACAGAATATTGTTATGGTAACAAAACAAAAAGCAAATAAAAGACACATTATCCTGTTTGTGTTTGCTCACACTCACCTGAATGGGTAGTTAAAGTACGCATGGATTTCTTCATTTGGGCTCCCGAGGCACTGGACGTTGACGCTGGTGGAGCCACTGTAACCTCCAGCCGTAGCAAAGGCAAATATGGAGAACAACTGCATGTAAAGACACGAGGAGAGTCATGCTACCGTAAAATGCGTGTCTTTCTTAAAACTGCTCGTCATTCCTGCACAAAACACTTCCCTTTTTGTCTGCAGAAAAGTATTCGCTCAACCACAGCACGACCATCTCATAGCAGTCTAACATTAATGTGAAGACCAAACCAAAGTTTCTATGTGCTGAACCACGTTTAACAATAGAAAATACAAGCTGTCACATTATTGATATCAGTTAACAAAACAAATAAAGTTTTGCAGCGTGTTGCTGATGGCACTGAGCAGCAACTCTCACTGGCTTTCAGTAGGATTCACACAAGCTCAGTGAAAGTTAGCGAACGCGTATTACAGCTCATCAGGGCGTAAGAACCTCACAAGACCAGCAACATCGTCTGTTTGTCTTAAACAGCGCTTCCGGCGACGAAAATCCAAGTGAAGCACATTATGCGATGCAGCCATATGGTAAAACGTACCCATTCCAGCAAGCGGATGAAGGCCAAAGGCTCCTTCAAGGGTGACAGATCAAGACTGAATCCCGATGCCAACAATTTCTGGTGAGAAAACGCACACGATGGGGGAGAGAACCCGTTATTGCTACAAAATGTCCAAACATGAGCACCGTCTTAATACGCGCTTCCGATCCACGCAGTTACTGTACCTGGGCCGCGGGCTCCATCACTGATAAGATGCTTAGTGTCGATGACGCGTCTCCACTTCCTGACTCTTGTGCAGAAGCTCTAGCGAAACTCTTTGGCCTTGTCAAAACTTTTCTCCCTCACCAGCGAAGCTTGGTAGAAAACACGTGACCGCTGACGTGACGGAGGGCGCTGCCGCTGCCGGGCGCTCAGCAAAACCCACAAACAGCCAGAGGCCCCAAGATATTCTGGCCCGGTCCGCAAATGTGGCACCATGCACGGAGAATGTATCTGATGCGGAAGAGTCAAGAAGAGCTGTAATTTGCCTGAATGCAAATGTCTGGTTGTTAATAGTTAACCATCTTATTTTAAGATTATTATGTTAATATTATTAGGATTATTACTTACTTCTGTGTCTATGGTGAATTGGTGAATATTTGAATTTTTTTCATTTTATGTGTTTCAGTGTCAGATGAATGTCCTGAATGCGAGGAAAGTATTAAGTCCTTATTCTAATATATTTTGGAATGGTAACGTTGAATTTAATGATTATTTGTTGGATGATTATTTATTACACATTTTTCTTTCTTTTTGAAAAGGAATGAATCCCCTTAATCCTTACTTGACTCTCACATTTGTATCTCTTTCTCCAAGTATTTTAACCTCACTGCAAACACATGTCTAAAAGGCTGCTTTATACAGAAATAGCGAACAAGAATGACATTGTATGTGAATATTCAGTATACAGAAAAAGCCACCAAATTGCAACTTTAGTTAGTTAGTGAATGTAATGGAATTATTCCTCACTAGATGTCGCCTTTTACACAGAATCAACATTATTATACCAACTCTTTTTCAGCCAAAGGAAGCAATGTGATTCTCATGACTCTCATGTGTTGACAAAGCCCATTCGCATACAGATGGTCCATGTAATTCCCCCTTTTGGGAGATTTACAATACGAATACTTGTGTTAATGGTCTTGTTAACGTGAACATAGCTACACCTCATTCCATCCCTTCATATATTTTTGCTACATCATATAGTCAGTCAGAAGGATTTGGGTGCCTCGTAAAAAGGCCCAGTTCTCATCCTAGAGCACGTCTAAAAGGCATAAAAGTGGCTTTGTTCTCTACCCTTTAATAGTTGTCTTTGCTGCCACGGGGGAGGGGCTGCAGCACCATTGTACAGTCCATTTGTGGAGGAATGTTGCACTACAAATTGGATTGTTTGGTTTTCTAAGAAAAGCCAAGCAAGAGGTATATGCACAAAGGATATTCCTGATGCTCCAAGACACACTGGAGCACGTTGATGGACCTGGGCTCCAGAGTTAAGGTTTCAGGTTTGTGAGAGCATTTAAACTTGTTTGACAGCTTTTTATGTTTGACAGGGGATATGGTGACACCTTAGGTATTGTTGAAGAGTTACAAACCTGTCAGACAGGTTCTAGCTGAACAAAGCACACAACACAAACACTAAATATAACTCTCTGGTCAGATCTTTCCATCATTTAAAGTTTCGGTCAGCCTGCTGGTTTGACTAGACAGCAAAGTCATCCTGACCAAGAATGAATGACCTGGCACAGAAAAATGTAAATCTAAAACATTTGATTTGCATAGCAACCTGCAGTTTGTGCATGTACTGACTAGGCCCTAGGTGGCCATAGGGTTTTTTTCTGCATCACATGACTAGTAATCATGTGTTTATCCCATCACATGCACAAATTTGATCAAGAATACAATGCAATACAGTGTAAATAACTAAATGAACAAATGTAATTTTAAAATGCAATTTACTGTACAAAACACCAGCTTCCAGGTATTTATAGAAATTAAAATCATATGTACATTTAGTCGTCCTCTCTGGCAGAGTTCCTCTCATCTGTGATGTGTACACTCACACCTGAGCCATGTCAAGTAGAGACTGAGATCTGAGTGTTCATTTACCATTTATCTGACATTATGAAGAGACTGTTCGATATATTTCCATAAACCAAACATTACAAATACGCTGGTGAAGAGATTGCTCGGGTTCAGAGTAATTTAATCCCATGTTTGAGCGTCTCAACCTAACATCCTACTGCCTTTAATGTGCAGTCATCTTTTGTCTTTGTTAGCTAGCTTAGTTAAAATTAAAAAGAATTTTACATCCAAAAGTAAAAAAAAAATATATATATTGTTTTGCTTTTAAAATCACTTTTGATTAGATTTTGGATTGTTAAATGATAGTACTGCTCAACCTACCTTGACATGCAGCTAATTATACGAGTGCTTTGTAGCGTGCTGTTTTATTAAAGTTGAACCAATCAGAATGGAGATAGGTGGGTCACAACGGAAGATCGACCAATCAATGTGTCTCTTCTTTGCATAGAGCCTTGCGACCCGTAGACACATCTTTCTTGGTCGGTATAGTGTATGATGTTGGCGGAGGAGGTGCTGCACGAATAACCGTTGTCTGACACAATAGTTAATTTGTTAAATTGCGGTGTTTTTTTTATGCGTTGTCGCTGCTGCGCGGGGAATAGTCGGAGCTTTTCTTGCTTGTGTTTAAAGCTCGACTAGACGCTGTCAGGAGCAGAACTGTGCTGTTGATGTCACCCACGGACGGCATCGCTGTAGCGACCTTCAATTTCTAGGCAAGACTCGGATAAACAAAGACTCCTCTTGGGTGTTTTTTCTGTCTTTGTTTTGTTTTCCTTGCCGGTGACACTAGCAACGAGGATGGGACTTCTCCCACACTGTGTCTTGCTACTGTTTGTCGCCACATTGACAGTCGGTTTTGATTTTCGTCGCGAACTCAAACCCGCGGGGAAGTCGGTTTTCGTGAGGCGTTTAAAAACCGAGGCGAAAGCTGCCGGCATCGTCAAGAGGTCCCTGCCGACCTGGCTGGCCGCATCGGCGGACCACAAGATTACACGAAGGAGCAGCGGCCAGGGCGACTCCTGCAAAGCTGTGGAAGGACATGACACGAAGTTAAAAGGCAACACCCACAGTGTAAGTTACCAGCCGAGGTCCAGTTACACCTCACACGCCTGACAGGTAAACGCGTCGAGGGAAGATGCTGCGCAGGTGCTAAACAGGTGCACGAACAGGCCCAGTTGCTGCTCAGCGAACCGAGCGAGGCCACGGGCTGCTTTCTGCTCCCAGTACCCAAGGCTCTGCCGTAACCCACGATTAAAACACCTTTGAATTAATAAGTGCGGAGTACGGAAACTACGCCTGTTCCCTCAGGCGCAGGAACTGCTGAAACTCCACTGGACCGTTTTACCTTTTACGCATTTATTAATGTTGTGACCTATATCTTGTCGCTCCGTGCAGTTGTGTTGTATTTTTAAGGATACCATTATTCTTTCTCTATCTGCGATCTGCCTGAATGCTGACAGGGAAATTGGCCCTGGGGACCCATGTGACTGGCTGTGCGGTAGTTATTTTGTAATTAAAAGCTGTTTGTGTGGTTCTGCAAGGAGTTCGCAAGCAGCCAGTCTGTTAGGAAACAGACTAAAAAATTTTTTTGTTGCAACAGTATACTGGAGAAAAAAGAAAGAAACCTTCTTTCGGTTTCGCAAAGTGTAATGAATTTTACAGTTTCAGCACCGTGTTTAGGAGAGAGCGTCTTAAAACATGGAGTGACCTCCTTGAAACGGAAGCAGCCTTCTGTTGCTGATTTGCTTAGCTGCTTATTGTCATGCAATAAGTTTGCATTTCAATCATTGTATGCTTTGTCTCCGTAATAAAAAGTTTTCAGCACTGGGCCCCTGGGGCTGCTGCTGCTGCAGGTCCCGCTGGTGTTGGTTTGTCCTCGTAGCTGAAGATAAACACACCACTCAGTACGATTGAAGACTTTTATGTCAGTGAAAGCAAAAGTATTATTGTTAGAGCCACACTGCTGAAATGACTGGATGTGCACTCATTGATGTGAAAACACGATTGTTGACCTTTTCCCAGTTGTGTGGTTTAGACTTTTTACTTTGTTTTTTCAGAATACCTTTGATGACCTGAGTGGTTCAGTGTCGCTGGCCTGGGTTGGAGATGGCACAGGGGTGAGTCTCACATGCATGTGCATCTACCAAGCGGTTTTTCAAGCAGTGTTCTTCTGTAACACACTTGGCACGGTTAAAAACAGCAGTGCATACATACGCACTCCCCTGAGTTCCATGCACATTATTCAAGGACTCATGCTCCACTTTCCTCAGTCTGACCCTTGTCTTTTTTTGGCAGGTTATCTTGGCCTTGACAACTTTTCAGGTGCCCTTCTTCATGATGAAATTCGGGCAGTCTAAACTTTATCGAAGGTTAGTCTGGTGATCTTGTGTGTTAAAATGTGTTTTGTATATGTTGCATGCATTTAATTTGGCTCCAACCAATGTTTGCCAGTGAGAACTATGGGAAAACATTCCAGGATGTGACCAACCTCATCAACGACACCTTCATAAGAACAGAATATGGCATTGCTATTGGCCCGGAGAACTCTGGGAAAGTAAGTCATTACCCACAGTCTTCAACAGTTAAACACAGTATTGTCAATAAGCATGTTTACATTTGCAGCACTCCTGTACAGTCTGCACACTGTAAAATAATACTCTGCTTCCTGAGTTTATGTGACTTCATTAATTTGAATGTTTAACTTTGTCCTGTAGGTGATCCTGACAGCCGAAGTGTCAGGAGGTTCTGGCTACCGTATCTTTGTCTCCAGAGACTTTGGCAAAAGTTTCACCCACAGTGACCTGCCTTTTATCCCACTGATGCAGATCTTATACAACCCTGACGACTCTGAGGTGTTGGTGGCCCTCAGCAACAACGTAAGTATTAAATGTTAAAGGGCTGGGAAATGCTTAGAAAGTAACTTATTTGAATGCTGGTTAGCTTCACAGAGAGTTCCGACTAGTTGTCTGTCCTTCATTTAATTTGTGCATGATCCTTTTCATAGTTGTGTAACTCTTAAGCAAACACTGCCGTCTCACTTCTTCATTACATAGTGACTCGCACGCAGTAATGTGTTAACATGCTGTGGTGTCTGTGGGCAGATTTAACATAGTTTTTTCAGTTTTTATCCATTAAAAGAGAAATTGTTTCCACCCTCAGAATGAACTATGGCTGTCAATAGACTTTGGAACCAGCTGGGAAAAGATCCACAAAATGGCGTGTCTAATGAAATGGTAAGAGATGAGACAAACTGATATTGTTAAAACCTACCAGGTTTTTAGAGAGCAAACAGCAGTTTCTCTTAGATAAGGCTCTCTGGTTTATTCAAATGTAAGAGAGTATAGGAGCTGCATTAAAGGACTCCGAGCTTTTCTCCTAAGCCGTTCGCTTTGGTTTCGTCTTTGCAACAAGAGTGCAGCTAGGCTGACTCCTCCCTGCGCACTTGTTGTTTCGTAGGCGCTTCCTGTATTGCACTAGGTATGCATTACCTAGTCACCCTGGCTGCTCTAAATATTCTTAGTTTCAGGTTTAAGCCGGTGTTTCACGGTCACTGTGTCTGAGAAACCATATGCTCAAAGCAGTTCTCTTGTAACGTAGCCTTTTTGTTGCTATCCCAAAAGACGCCCAAAAGAAAATGGGTCATTCAACTGGGGCAGGACTTTTCTGAAGTCGGTACACCACACTCAATAGAGAGCATATTTAGGAAAGAACTATGCTGCTTGATCTGCCATTCTGTGCAACGTTTACTTTCATAATGAAGCAAACCATACAGGATAAAGAGAATATAGTAGAAGTTTAATGCATAAAACTGCTGCATAACACCGGATCTATTGATTTGTGCGGTAGTTATACTTCATACCATTTTACTTCCTGTATTTGTTATATTTTTATGTAAACAGTGAGACTTAACTTTTTTCCTAAATGAATGTGTATATCTTTTCTTGTGCTTGTCCTTCTGATGCCAGGGGGGGAAAAAACACCATCTTCTTTACAGCCAGCTCCAATGGATCCTGCAGTAAGTGATCTCCTTGTTGTTGTGGCTAGATATAGAGTACATCAAAAATGACATATTTACATGTATCTATTGAGAGACCTTTGAGCATTTCACCCTCATAATTAGAGGTTTTATTGCCCACATTCTTCATCATATCATACCTTTTAGCTACACTCACAGGTGTTGCCTTTTGATTGTACATTTGTCAGGTGATCGGGGGATGCTGGAACTGATGAGGACAACGGACTATGGTAAAACCATTGGGATTGTTGCCACTAAGGTCTACTCTTTTGGCCTAGGCGGACGATTCCTCTTTGCCTCTGTAATGACGGGCAAGGTCAGTATACTGTAGATCAGCAATACACAAACAAACAAACAAGCTCATGAACACTGAGACAAATAGAAGAAGTAAAAAAATGCTTGTCTAATTGTTTTGAAATATAGTGAACCATAAATGTTTTCATAGTCTTGATCATGTTTGTGCATATGCGGAACTAAAATGCTGTGTAGGTACTTCCACATTTCTACTGGACATATTGACGGACTACATTGTTAAAGCCCGGCACTAAAACTGCACCAGGCCCTGTGACATTTGTAATAAACATATAGCAGAATTATCGTCTCCCTGACACCTTCAACTTGAACTGCAGGGCACTCTGAGGATAATCCATGTGTCAGTGGATCAGGGTGACACATGGAACATAGCCCAGTTGCCACCCGTGGGCCATGAGCAGTTCTACTCTATCCTGGCAGCCAATGATGACATGGTTTTTATGCACGTTGATGAGCCAGGAGGTCAGTACATATAGCATTTTACTTTACTTTACATTTCAACGTTCGGAAATTGTGGTTTATACTTCTGAGCTGTGAACCCATGTCTGTTGATTATTTTATAAAGACGGTTGTTCATGCGGCATATTCCAAACATTCATGTGTTACTAATAACATGAAGATCTCTCACTGTGTCATATTCTTTGTGCTGTCGCATTATCCCTATGGAATTAATTTTCCTTCTCTGACTTATCTGTATATGTTTAACCATAATTTTGCCCAAACTATTTTTCTTTAACTGTTTCTCATGGTTTTGGTCAAGTCGGCTATTTTTACATTTTGGAAACGAGCAAGAACAACAACTGAGAGCCGGGCTGTATGGTCCAACATTATTCACAGCCTTTTGGCTGGTAGAGAGAATGACGCTGCTGTCAGACTACAAAAGCTTTTAGAAGGCCCTCCCAGAAACATGTTGATTGTTCATAAAGACATGTTAGTATCTGTGGTTGTGGACTGGCTTGTTCTGGTGTGATGTAGGTATCATGTGGCCTGTAGTGAACCAGTGGCATATAAACTTCCCTCTATTCATTGTTATTATTAATTCAGTACGTTATTTCAGGGCACTGCCTCTGAACTTTATCTACAGTACACGTGGATTTGTTTGTGTCTCTCCACAGACACAGGATTTGGTACTATTTATGTATCGGATGACCGAGGCACCGTGTACTCCAAGTCACTGGAGCGCCATCTTTACACCACCACGGGGGGCGATACAGACTTCACTAACGTCACTTCCCTGCGGGGAGTTTTCATCACCAGTGTCCTGGCACAAGGTAGCGCTACTTACTGTATGTGGCAGTGCTTAGATAAAGGAATGGCAACAAAAGCTTCTTCTCAGATTCCCAGAGAAACACACATGCACGTATGACTGCTCTATTTCATACCAGAGGGAGAGTGTTGGGTAAATATTTAATTAGCTTTTTAGTGTTAGTTCTGCTGCCTGCCTGAAGCTGCTGGCTGACACTTCAGCAGAAATATTTCACACAACCGGCTACTGTAGATTAAAGTCTTGACTCCATTTTGCTTGTTTCTGTCATTATATAATGAATTTTTCCTACCACAACATTGTCATTCTGTGGCTACATGATTGTTACCCGAGCCGGACCCTTGCATTTTGTACTTAGTTTTGTGATATCTAAACTTAGGCTTTAATGTTTTTGTGCATATTATCAGCAAATCTCCCTTGAATATCACTGTCCTTTTGTTCCAGATGACTCGGTTCAGTCGGTGGTGTCCTTTGATCAGGGGGGAGAATGGATTCCCTTGAGGAAACCAGCTGACAGCGTCTGTGATTCTACAGCCAGGGACCCAGACAAGGTACAAAAAGGCAGGAAACTGACATATCTTGATAAAATCAGAAACACAAAGTTCATTCGTCGTAACTGTGTTATTGTAATTTATATAAGTAAGATAAGATGTTGGTCTGTCTTCAGTGAGTGACATTATCACAAGTCGCTGCTTGTCTTTATGCCTACAGTGCAGTCTCCACATCCACGCAGCTTATAGTACGTCTATGAGTCAGGACATCCCCATGCTGCCTCTGTCTGAACCAAACGCTGTGGGTCTCATCTTAGCTCATGGTAATTCAACTGGTTTTGAATGAGATAATCTGGAGGATTTGTATTTTTTTTTGGATGGATGTTTGACTGTTTCTGCATTTTTTGTTAGGGAGTGTTGGTGATTCGATCTCAGTGACGAAGCCTGATGTGTACGTGTCAGATGATGGTGGGTACAGCTGGATAAAAGCTCTCAGTGGACCCCATCACTATGCTATTCTGGACTCTGGAGGGCTGCTGGTGGCCGTAGAGCACAAGCCCAATCAACCTGTCAGCCAAATCAAGTGAGTTATGACTGAAGGGTAACTAGGAGTCTGACCTCTATGGTATCTGTCTGATTTATTCAAGTATATTAAATATGTATTTACTTTAAATGTGTTATTCTTAGCTGGAATATATTTATAGTAATAGTTGCTAATGAATTGAGCAATGAGTGAAACTGAGCCAGTTGAATCCTAATTTGTAAATTCTTCTTTGTCCTGACAGATTCTCTACTGATGAAGGACAGTGCTGGGGAGTGTACAACTTCACTGACAACCCCATCGTCTTCACTGGGCTGGCATCAGAGCCGGGAGCTCACTCCATGAATGTCAGTATCTGGGGCTACAGACAGTCCTTTGTCAGCGAGTACTGGGTCTCTGTCACCATTGACTTCAAGGATCTTCTCACCAGAAACTGTGAGTAAAAACATAAAACAGTTTTATTGGATGTTGAATAATGTATTGACAGAGTCCAAAATATTGATGCTTTTAGGTGGTGATGGAGATTATGTGGAATGGTTGGCCCACTCCGATGACATTAGTGACCCCAAAGATGGCTGCATGCTGGGCTACAAAGAGAAATTCCTGCGACTCAGAAAAGACTCAGTTTGCTCGAACGGACGAGATTACCAGGTCAGCACCCAGCCAGCCCCGTGTGAATGCACCCTGGACGACTTCCTGTGGTAAGACATTACCCGTCAAACTCAAAGCCTGTGTCGTCAGACTAGATGTGCCTAGGAAAGGCCAAACGTATCTTTGTTGACTGATTCTTATCTAGTGTACTTAAGTTTCAGTTCTGGGTGGAGACCAAAGTAGAGTCTGCTTGTATACGTTTGGCCTTTTTCAAATGCAATTAAAATGCATTAACTCAAATACTCGGTTGCTCTATCACAGTGACTTTGGATACTACCGTCAGGAGAACAGCTCAGAGTGTGTGGAGCAGCCGGACCTTCAAGGCAAAGTGTTGGAATTCTGTCTGCAGGGAAAAGAGGAGCAACTGCAGACTCAGGGGTAAGGCTTCCAGCTTCAGCCTCTAAAACTGATCTCTGTAGATACTTAGTGCAACGTTATATAAAACACTGTTATTGTCACATTCTATAGTATGGAGAGTGTTTGTGTCAGTGTTAGTTGAAACAAGTATGAACTGTGGAAGTAACAACAGATGAGGGTGAGTAAGCCAATGCCGGTAAATACAGTGGAATTTGTAGTCAGTAGGGTTGTGGTTCCCAAATACTGACTTAAAATGACTTCTAATAAGAAATGAATAATGATGATAATAATAAAAATAATAATAATGAATTTGTCCACAGATACAGGAAAATCCCAGGAGATAAATGTGAGGGAGGAAAGATGCCTGAGCGTAAAGAGATCAACCTCAGTAAGAGGTGTGTGAGCGATCTGGTGGGCCCAGAACTTCTGGTCAGTACCTCTGCTTACTAAAACAGCTCAAAAATATTGTGAACTTGTAAAAGGAGTAGCCATTATTATGTATATCTGCATTTTGTATGTTTCTGTAATATCCTTTTACTCGTCTGTGATTTTACAGGTTGACAAGGGTTCCTCCAAACCTGTGTTTACAGTGATAGCAGTCATGATTGTCATGCTGCTGAGCACTGCAGCAGGTGTTGTCTTTGTCAAGAAATACGTCTGCGGTGGAAGGTTGGTATACATTTTTTTGTCCATGTTTGCTGTGAAGGACATGTCCAGGACAGAAAAGTGCATCGTGACAAAAAGTGATTGATTGTTGTGGTTTTGTGCGCTACAGGTTCTTAGTTCACAGGTACTCTGTGCTGCAGCGGCATGTGGAGGAGAACGGTGCCGATGGAATGGACGACCCGCTTGAGACCGACCACACTCCGAACGGCAAGATAGAGTTTCATGAGGACTCAGACGAGGTACAGTGTTTTTCACTGTCTAGAACTTTGAAAAGAACATGGGCGCCAGGTTTGGTTTTAATAAGTAAGGCATTATGTAACAGTGGGACCAGTGACATATTAATATGCATCCTTGAAGCTTGCTGCATGACGTCATCTAGAAATTAGCTGGAGTTGGGAATATGGTTGGCAGCTATCATGCTCAAAATTGAAGCAGATTATCTGTACACATTAAGTATGGTTTTATATTGCTAAGAAGTTACATTAACTTGGATTGACCTACAACTTAGTCACTTATTGAGTCAGGTGTGTTTCTGTGTACAAGTCTAGCAGAAGGTTAGGTATTTGCTCACCTGTGTTGTTTTGGCTTCACTGGTATGTTGTTCTTTTCTTCTCTCTTACACAGGATCTGCTTGAATAGCCGGCACAACTTGTCATGCAACTAAGCAACTGGTTTCCAGTGGACCACGTGTCGCGCTTTCCTCTCCAGCTACTTCTTCCTTTAACCTACTAGTGCGAACTTCAGCCTCAGCTACCAGATGAAGAGTCTGTGTCACTCTGCTGTTATCTATAAAGTAAAATGAATGTATGAATGCTTCCTGGGACTGATCCACGGTTGAGGGGAAGTGAGAAATCATTAAGTGTTGTGGTTCCGTTTTTGATTTGACTCTCCAAGTTATTTATTTTAGTTAATGATCTGGTGCAGTAATTAAAGCTGCCAACCGAGCCAGAGTAAAAGATTTTGAAGGAAAGCTAGTATAAATCCATTATCATTACTTTACGGGTCCTGCCTCTCCACTTGTGGGAGTGCTCCTGGAAATGTGTCTGACTTCCATTGAAGATGTGTTTTTCTCATGCAGTTGTACATAAACATGATTTCTTTTATCATTGTTCACATGCAATTAATATGGAAGGTGTTGAAAAGGTTGACGTTACTCTCCCAAACCACTCTAGTCTTAATCTTAATTCAGAGGAAATCTTTTATTTGTAAATTTTAGGTTTCACATGTTCACAGTTGGTACTGATATATGTTAACCCCCTTGTTTAGTCTCTGTGTGGAATACAAGCCTACATATTTTTGGTACTCTATGGCATTAAAAGCCATGATCAAAGTAATAAGACACATGGGCAGTTCTGTTTGCAGTAGGTTTGACAGCAGTAACGTGTTTATTATTCCTGTTGGTACACAGCATCTACCGGTACTGTGTCATGAGTG
Source organism: Macropodus opercularis (assembly GCA_030770545.1). Classification (NCBI taxonomy): domain Eukaryota; kingdom Metazoa; phylum Chordata; class Actinopteri; order Anabantiformes; family Osphronemidae; genus Macropodus; species Macropodus opercularis. The sequence continues at coordinate 11,887,839 of CM061095.1, forward strand.
GAGTAGCTTTTGCATGAAACACCTTACGTGTCAGTGTATAGAGGGGTGAAAGTGTCTGTTTCAAGACAGGATTTGTTTAACGTGTGCAATTTTACCTGCCTGAAGCACAAGGTCCTTTGTACGTATGCTAAGTGTTGTAGTTTAACATTTTTCCTAAACATGTACTAACACGCTTTTGACAAATTACAAATTGTGGTTCAAAGATGTTCAGAAATAATTATATTTTGATAATAAATGCCTACAAATATTTTTTACAGCACATTGAGATAACTGAAGACACCAGTGTAATTTGGTAACACAAACACTGTAGCGATGCAGATAATGTAAATTTTGTAAAGCACTGCTAACCCTGGAGCCTGTTGGAACGATTGGCAGACATGCTTGTAGAAGTTGCAACGTTGTGTGAGATTGAGCGTTTTATTTTATTTTTTTCCAGACTTTGCGTCTGAGGTGGAGAATATACTTGTAAACACCCGTAGAATGAAGGTTTCTCATCTGCGTACTCTGTAGTAAACTGCTGGGGGGTTTTTCTTCATTTTTTTCCCTACGTTTGTTGAACAGTCGTTTGTCTGTCCTTTACACCAGTTAGCCAGAACATTAGGTCCATCTGCTGTGGCCAAAGGTCAATGTGGGGTAAAATTCAAAGCTGGCCACGACCCTTGTGTAGGAACACTGCCGTGTAGCTGCAGACTGGGTCGAGTGCCTGTGCCGACTCTTGTCCATCTTATAAAGTCCACCCGATTGTGTTGTTGTGGCTGATGAGTGTATGGTTTAGGTTATTTGTGACTAGCAGGTTCAGAGTGCAGTAAATATGGGAGTAGATGTGGTTCTACAAGTGCCTGGTGTGGAGATTATGATGTTAGGCTCCCTTCAGAGTGTGGCCAACATCCATTTTCTGACAATTATTTATAACATGTCATCTGTATGCCGTCTCATCCAATATGTCAGTGACCTCTAAGTTGCACTTGTTGCCTGAGATGAAAAAGCAGTAAAAGTCTGTTTCATATTAGCTCCCGTTGACCTGCATGTAATATTTAAATCTCCAGAGCATAAAGAAAATAGTTGACATCAGCCTGGTTATTCTCTTTCATGTTTTAATACAGAGCTGAAGTTGTGTCTCTAAAATGTTGACAACAAAGTTGATATTCCCTAGCAGCTTTACACTGGGGAATACTGGCCTAATTAAGGCTTACTGCATTAGGGGAAGGTAACACATTTTCTTACATTTTCAAACTGCTGTATAAATTAATAAGTCATTGTAATAGTTCTGTACATATACAAGGTTACATCTTTGTATCTGCTGGGTCTCTCTTCTGTATATGTGAAGCAGTTTTCTTTGGGTTTCCCAATAAATTCTTGTTCCTGTATTTTGTCGTCCTCTTCACTATCTCACCATAACATGAGTAAAGCACCGTGAGCCCTGAGGTGAAAACACCGTCTTGTGGTTACTAACTGACAATTTGTGGCTGTTATCACAACCTGTCAGTTAAATAGTCACCGGAAGGCTGTAGGAAGATTGTTCATTGTTGTTCAGTACGAAGTCTTAAAACACAAATGTAGCATTTTGTAATTTTTACTTATGCATTTGCATGTTTTTATTACTGGCTTGATTTAGTTTATTTTTTAATTCCTATTTATATTTTTCAAACTTTTACAAGGATGAAACCAACAATTAATAAATAAATAAGATGTACAAGTGACCAAAAGGTAACTATTTTATAGTACAAAGTGATATTTAGGATAATTGGTTGGACATATTCATACTATACTACGTTTGTGGTTTGCCTGTAGTTCAACAGAAAGTCATCAAATTCTATACAAAAAATTTCCCTCTGCATCAAAGAATTCTTTCCCAACTTGCAAAACAGGAGATGGCTTTTCCATTCCCATCAACTCTTCAAGTTCTTCTTCCGTCAACACTCGTCCATCCCAGAACTCCACACATTCCTCATTATTGTCTTCTAGATTTGTGTTAGCAGTAATATCACCATTTGGTGATGCTTTCACTGCTACCTCTTTACTAATTCTAGATGTGAACTGGGCTGGCAGAACTGTAACAGGGACAGGTCTATTAGCCTTGTGTTGAATCATCAGAGTCTGATCAGACACAGGAACCAAGGCATCTTCTGTATTTCCAGATAACATTGAGACTGGTTTGTGGTTCCCTGGCAGCTTCTGCATTTCCTGTGCTGTCCCAGCACGTGAAGGCATCACCTGCTGACTCAGTAAACTTATTACTTTAGCATCCTGTTTGGCTTTTCTTCCAGGACTGGGGATGAACGTGCCCCTGAGGACCCTCAGGATGACATCAGGAGTGACAGAGAAGCCCTCAGCCAGTCGCTGTACTGTCCACTCCTCTGGTTGTTCTTGCTTTAGATATCTGAAAACAGAATAAGGTTCAATTTCATGACATATTTAAGTGAATGATTCCACTGTAGCTCAGTGACATAACAAGTGGCCCTCACCTAATTTGCTCAATAGCATCCCAAGTAAGTTTCCTCTGTGGAGGCCCTGGTGAGGTCATCTGTCTCCTGAGTATGTGGTACTTTATGGTCCTCTGCCTTTTTTTCCCTTCACTGAAAAAAGTACATTTACTTTAATATTTAAATACAGTTTAGACGTACTTGTACCCAAAGGTTACCACTTCATGATATCGTACACCACTCTACGTCAAAGGGACATAGCCAACTGATAAACAGTGATGCATTGATATAGATAAGCCAGACAGTACAATAAGTGGTTAAAATTAGGTCAAGCTTTACAGTTAGTTTCATCTTATTTTGCTGTGGCCATAATTTTTTCTCCAGCACATGAAAATAAGAAGTCTATTTGGAGCTTAAAACACAGGTGTGAAACGAGATCACAGCAATAAGTTATGCACATTGTTTCAATGATGTGTAGCTTTCAAGGACTTACAAGTCACTTTTTTTTTTAGATGCAGTAGTAATAATGCTGCAAACATTGAACCTATACCGTAACTGAACATAAGAATGCTGCATGCAAGTTAATGACGAGGCCTGGAAAATATCTGAGTTCTAACTCAGTTGGATGAATGCGAAGAGTAAAAAGTACATTTAGACCTTTAGTCCTCGAAATTGTAACTGAATGAATATTCACTATTCTACTCCTGCGTTCTCATACTCAGCCAAGGCCTGGAGCCGGTCTTCTACATCCTCTAAATCCTGCAGTCCAGGCTCTTCATCGGGCGTCTCATCGCTGAGTCGTGGAGCCCTGTTTGGCGTCCTCTCTTTGTGCACATGGCTCCGTCCCATCCATGCTCTGCTCACACTTCTGCTTGCAAAGCGACAGCTGTGAGTAAAAGCTGAAAAAGTCGCGGACAGAGCACGAGGCCTGGAGAGGAGGGAGAGGACCTGCAGGGCTCGGTCCATGCTCAGAAGAGGGTTGTCCTCTTTTTCTTCTTACACCTTCACTAACATTCGCTTGAAGAGGCTGATACAGTGTGACACGGTAACAACGTACGTCTGGTAGATTTATTAAGGCCGACTCATATTCTTTAGTCACTGGAGTAACTGAATTTATTCTGTTTCAAACGAATCGACACAGATAAACACCCTTATTACTATTGCGAAGTCCGTGAAACTCACATGGACACACTTCCGCAAACACGGGCCTCACACCGTGACGCAAAGCGACGCGCCACCGCCCCCTAACGGAGCGGCGGTGTAACTACTACTGACATCACTGCCTTTCATTGTCTTCTGCGTTAAGAAGCCACTGTGCATTGCAGCATTTAGAGAGTTGTGTGGACGACAGAGCCTGTCTTTTATCAGATGCACATTAGTGATGTTATACCAATATAACACAAATGTTTGTATGTCTCTTCCTAAAGTATAATCGAGTAAAATAAAATAATATGAACATACTGGAGTAAAGTAGCTCAAAGTTGTTTTTAAATACATTGAGTAAATGTACTTTGTTACTACCTCTAATGATGATAACAAGTACAAAGGAAAGGAATGGAATAAACAACTGCATGGCGACACCATGCGGTCACCCAGGGCTCTGCATCTAGAGTGGACACAAAGAGAGTGACGACATCTCCAAGGACGAGACCTGAAGTAGTTCCACAGGGAGCTAGCAGTGGGATTATGACAACTACTGTAGAACACTGAGATGCTTTACTGCGTTGTTGTTATAGAAAACATCACGAAAAAACAAAACAATGAGAAAAGAAGCATATATAATGGATGCATTGCCTTACTGCAAGTACATGGGAGGAAAAGAACAAAGGCATTTAAATTGTATAGTAGATAATATTTGAAGCTATTTGTAGTATATACAGCCACCAATCATGTATTATTACAACACAAACAATTACGTAGCATCCCTGTATACTTTGTCAAAGTTGCTTTTTGCTGAATATGTTTTTTTCTTTTTTTAAACTGAGAAAAGCGGACCTCCGTCGCTCGGCTCGAGTCACGTGACCCCTCGCCGAGGCAACTCCTCAGTCTCCGGGGCTCTGTCTGCGGCCCGCTCCGTCCCGCCTTCATGCGTCACGCGGCTGCGCACCTCCTCCCGGGCCCCGTTGTTTCATTTGCGCCATTTTGTCCGCTCACTTTGTTGATTGGGCTTTAGCGAGCTGTACTGGAGCCAATCAGAGGGAAACCGGACAGCGAAGACACGGTAAGGGAGACCCGATTGAAGGCATTGGTAGTTGTCAGCACGGATTGGTTTGTCATGGACCAACCAAATTACTAACACTGGTAAATGTGAAAAAACTCAAATGACAGTTTGATTTCGGCCGCTGCGTCCCAGGCTGGTTTTGGCTACAAATAACCTCTTTCCTCCGATGTCGGCTTGCGCAAGGAAACATGATCTGTGCTGGTCGACACCGTTAGCTAACGTTAGCTAGGCAGCTAAAATGCTGAATGTCAGACAAAGGGATGGCTGATATTGTGAACGTCCACCCATCCAGGGTCGTTGTCTGTCACATTATCCTTACTTGCAGTCAAAACAACCGACCCAGCAACTAGCGTTGGCTGCTCAGCGACCACAGTCGATATTTGTGTGCTTTCTATCATTTACCACGCTCTTAAGTAAGCTAACTGGCGTTAGCCTTGTTAGCGCTCCCACGTATTAACCCAACGACATCCAGCTGTTGTCCTCTTTCTATCACATTTATCTTGCTACACACAGCCGAGATACTATTTTAGGAGTATAATTTGATACATTATAGCTTAAACTAGCGTTGGTAGAGCGTTTTATAAAGCAGGGTCCCTCGTTAGCTAAACTACCGTAAAGATAAATAACGTATTTATTTAAATAGTTAAGCTAGTGGACTACACAGAATATTTGAAGTTAAATTTGCATTTGTATGCCATCTAATGTTTGCTAATGCTCTATGTGTCTTCCTCTGCTTGAAGAAAGGGTTGTGACAATAAAACTATGGAGCAGTACACCACTGCCACCACAACTACTGGGGAGCAGATAGTTGTGCAGACTGCCAATGGACAGATTCAGCAGCAGGTGAGCTCGTGGTTTTCTCAGATAGATTTAGGTTTGATAAAATGTGCCCTTCCACCATCAGATAACCTTTCTGTTGTAAGATGACAGGCAACCAACTCCCCTGAGTCAAAGCGTTGCAGCTGATTCCAGATCTAAAGGGTTTTCTTGATAACTCTATGTCTGAGACTGTACTGTTCCGCCTCACCTGCAGACACAGGGCACAGTGACGACTGTGCAGCTGCAAACAGATGCGCCAGTGGTGACGGCCTCAGGCCAGCAGGTGCAGACACTCCAGGTAGTGGTGTCATCGCCGCCCTGTGTCAGTGTCACGCAAGTGTCGCAGCCTATGAGTTTGCATGTTTCAACCGGGGCTGTTTGTCATGGCTCATCTCTGTGCAGTGTGGTTCATCCCTCTGTCCTCAGCATGTCGTATAGCCGCCTGAACTGCATGCTCCCCAGCACAGTGTTTTTTGTCAGCCTCAGGTTTTTGCTAAGCTCTCACATCTGTAAACACAACTACTGCTTGTCTCTTGCTTTTTAAAAGCAAGTTTAAAGCATAAGTGACAGTTATGACGTGATTTTTTTTTTTCTTGTGGTGAAACACAGACTGGCACGAATTAGTTATCCTTACCGGCTGTTTTTTTTTTTCCCCACTGTTGCAGAATGGCATTGGGTTGCTTCCCTTATTTGGCATCTGACACAACTGCTGCCCATACTCAGTTGTCCATTCCGGTCACTCACATTTATGAATGCCAGGAGCATAATGCTTTGATGACAACATCTTGTCAATCATGTGCATTTAAACAAGTAAAACTGAAATGAACCTAGGCATCAATATTTCTTAAAACATAATATAAAACTGGATACAGACTGGATTTTTTACGCTCAACTTCAGAAAGTTCAGTGTATACTTTGCATAGGCTACACTATGGGTATACCACTGTATCCACCTTTGTTTGTCCAAAAACAGCATGACTGCAAATAAATATTTATTTTTTTAATTCCTGGTTTCCTACGTTGGTGAAACACTGTCAGTGCTGCTATAACAACCTTCTGTATTTGTCTGTAGGTACAGGGCCAGCCCCTGATGGTTCAGGTGAGTGGTGGGCAGCTCATCACATCATCAGGACAACCAATCATGGTGCAGGCCATGTCTGGGGCCCAGGGTCAAACCATAATGCAAGTCCCTGTATCTGGAGCTCAGGGACTACAGCAGGTGATATTTCAGTATTTTTTTTCTTTACATAATTTTATGGGCCAAGTTACCCATAAATTACTGTGCTTTAATGCATCTGTATACAGATTCAGCTGGTGCAGCCAGGTCAGATCCAGTTGCAAGGCGGTCAGACTCTTCAACTGCAGGGTCAGCAGGGTCAGCCTCAGCAGATTATCATCCAACAGCCCCAGACGGCCATCACTGCTGGACAGAATCAGGTATTAAATTCTAACCAGCTGAGCAGCAATTCCATTAAATGAAACTATTATTACTATGATTACTGAATGTCTAGTCCTTTGACTTGTGACTGCACAGGGACAGCAGATTAGTGTGCAGGGTCAGCAGGTGGCACAGACAGCTGATGGCCAGACTATTGTCTACCAGCCTGTTAATGCTGATGGTACAGTCCTTCAACAAGGTAAACTCAGTTTTCTCCTTTTGCCTTTGAAGATTTTCTAAGCAGGATCACCATGGAGCTTTCATACTAAGTCAGAACTCTGATGATAATCTGTTGGCAGGAATGATCACAATTCCAGCTGCTAGCTTGGCAGGTGCCCAGATTGTGCAAGCAGGGGGTGCCAACACCAATACCACTAACAGCGGCCAAGGCACTGTGACCGTCACCCTGCCCGTCTCTGGCAACATGGTTAATGCAGGTGGAATGGTCATGGTAAGACCCTGTGCAGAGGTACCCAGCATCTTCTTACATTTTTTTTTCTTAGACTCACACCAGAGTGTGTGGTGTGATGGAGGCAGTTATTACTATTATTATCATTGTGGTGATAACAAATACTGGTCACTTAATTCTGTTTGTAGTGGAAAACTTTAAAACTGATAGATCAAACCATAACACTCACATTAGCATAACTTCTAACATAAGACATATGCTATATTGTGAGAAATTGCATAATAGTACTGAATAAAGGTCTAGTAGTCAACATGTTACCTATTATATAACCATTTGCAGCATTACATCTTGTTTTGTATGTGTTTTGCCTTCCACCGCATTGGCTCTAAGCACTGCGTGCCTGTTTATCTCTCCTTATATCAGATGGTGCCTGGAGGTGGAGGAGTTCCTACAATGCAGCGTATCCCCCTGCCAGGGGCTGAGATGCTTGAGGAAGAGCCTCTGTATGTCAATGCCAAACAGTACCATCGTATCCTGAAGCGAAGACAGGCCCGGGCCAAGCTGGAGGCTGAGGGCAAAATTCCCAAAGAACGGAGGGTATGGCATGTTTATCCTAATAGACCCTACAGTCCTACAATTTCTGTCTGAATGACAACATGGTGATTGAAATGGTACAAAAGTTGCCCCTGCAGATTAATGATTGCATCAAGTAAATTCTGGCTGATAGATGTAAAAAAAAAAACTCAGCCCTTGTTACAGTGTATTAATAGATACTATATTATACTAGACTATACATTCACTTTTTCTCTGCCAGAAATACCTACATGAGTCTCGTCATCGTCATGCGATGCAACGTAAGCGGGGAGATGGAGGACGTTTCTTTTCGCTCAAGGAAAAGGAGGATATGGCTTTGGGCCTGACACCGGTGAGAAGCTATGTGTCACTAGATGTAATTGGTACATAATCAAGTCCAGCCCGTAAACATTTTGTGATTTTTTTTTTCTCAGCAGTTCAATACTTAGAACTGCTGTATTATGTGTAGAATGGTTTCTATTAGTATAGGTGGTAGGTTGAGACCTCACTCATTCTGTGTCCTCTTGGCCAGCAACAGCAGGACGTAGGCCAGGCAGATGAGACAGTCGCGCAAATGATCAGAGTCTCATAGCACTGTCACCGACATCAAGCCCTTCTGACTGTGAACTCTACCCTGCTTGAGACATCCATCACTGCTAAACCACCTACAGCATCTTCTTCATCTCTGCACCCCACTGACCCCGTCGTACAGCAAACCACAGCCCAAATCCAGTTTTTCTCTCTACTCCTACTCTTTCTGGGAGCAGCCTTTGTGGCCCCTGCATCTGCAGACTGTTCTTGTCTTTTCTGAAGTGGAGGATGTTTCAGTGTTCAGCTTTACTGTTTGACCAGTTTTTGTTAGTTTCAAATGATTTTTTTGGAGAAGAATGGAACGTTAAAGTATGGGTAACGAGGGCCATTCACACAGAGGAAATGACGCAGAGGAAGCCATACTCTGTCAAACCCTGATTTGTTATAATATGCCAGTGGATTTTTTTCTTTTTTTGTAAATACTTTTTTTTTTTCAAAGGCATTCACGTGCTGATGCGACGATAGTGTCTTTTATCTTTGATGTAGTGCCCTTTTTGACGTTTCTTTACATTTTTTTTACTCTTGTTCTGTGGTGAATGGATTTGGGGTCTTAAGTCCAACCCACATCTGCTGAGCAAAAACTGAGATGTTATACAAATGTGAAGATATTGTACAGGTATTCTCTTCTTCCCCAGTGTGTATTGGTTGTACTTAATGAGTCACTCAATTCTGTTTTTGCATTTTATACAATTTATAATTAGGGCTAGTGTTTGTAAGTGTTTGGGATAATAGCAGTGTTCTGCTTCAACAATTAGTCCACGTTTGTGTTTTTTTTTTTTTTTTTTTTTGTCGTCATGGATAATTGACATTTTAATCAAAAAAATGTGTCAAGTGAATGCATCCCAAAATCTCGATGCTGGTCAGATAATGTGTTCCAACCAGTGACATGGATAATCACACACTAAGCTTCCATAATTTATTGACCAATGTTCTGACAATAGCTAGTCTTTTTTTTTTCTAAGACCTTGAAAATAGTCATTTGTCATATCTTTTATAACCATCAAATGCAGTCTGCAATGTTACGTTTTAAAGTGAACAAAGACTGGACATAAAATTTGTGTAATATAAGCCAATTAAATTTTATTGAGTGAGTTCTGGGTGTTAATGTTTACTAGTTTCCTCACCGTTTTGGTTAGTATAGACTTTACACTGTTAATCCAATATATTTTGCTGTTTGAACCATTTCTTTGCGAATTATAAACCTTTGGTGTTGTGCAAAAATGCCAAGAATCCTTGTAAGTGATTATCTTGTGTCTAGAATAATTTATATGACTATTTGGGCAGTCTGTTAAAGTCAAGGGTCTCAAATGTTTCTACCGTTAGAAGCCCACAACATCATTTAAGTAATGCATATAACATAATGCAGCAATTTACTGGAAAAGCAAAAGGTCACAGTATTAATTGCCAAATCTAAAGCTGACAGTCAAGCAACCCCAGTGTCTATTTAACTATAGTATTACTCCTTATGTTGTCCTTTTTTGATCAAAACATTGAAAGGTAAAAAAAAAACACATTCCTCATGATAGATTTTTTTTTATGTTTAATTCAGTTGACATGTTCTTCCAGTATTAAAGTTACACTTAAACAGGAGAGCAGTTATATGAATTATGTTTGACGAGTGTTCTGTGATATTGCAAAGAAAATGTAAAACATTTACCTCGCATCGTCCCAAACAAGACGCCGCAGACTATGACGTTGGATCCAGCGTTAGCCAATCACAGCGGCCAAGGAGGCGGGACCTGCGCTTGTCACCGCAGTGGGTTTAACAACCGAAGGCAACAGATTGTGCAGCCACGGAAACGAAGCATCTAACGACGACCGTGTGAACGTTATGTGACAGATAAGGAAGTAACGAGTAGCATTAAATGTGTTACTTTTTACGCGAGTACCGCGCACTTGTTCTCGTTTTCCTCTAGCCCGCCGCTGACTGGAAACTCTGCCCACTTGTTCAGGTGACAGCCTCCACAAACTGCCCCCTCCCTTCGGAGATGCAGCCGTCTGTGGATGACAGCGGACCCGGAGGACCGAAGCAAGTGTTCGAACCGCCCATCTAGAAAGTAGTGAAGGCGGCACACGGACGCATCTCTCGCAGTGGCCTGTTATTTAGCTCTGCGCAGAGGTGTAGCAGAAGCCCTTCCGCGTCCCCTAAGCCGCTAACCAGGACAGCAGGAAGGCGACGCAGAGCTAACGCTGATCTGAGCTCAGTTCGACCGGCTTCTCTTTCTGCAGTAACGCGATCACCTGGATGCCATGAGCGACCCGGTCGTGGACAGCAAGGTGGAGGTTAAGCAAGGCACCAAATATGTCAAAGAGACAGAAAACGTTGCGGAAAAATACTCGGTGATGACTGTGAGCAAGAACAGCAGCGATGTGAACATGAACGTCGGGGAGATGCCTTCCGCAGCGTTCACCGCAGTGCCCACGCTGAAATCCGTGAAGAAGGTAAGAAACGGGATGCTCGCCATCGGCCGCTGGGCCAGGACACAGTGCGAACTGTAGGCTGGGGCATGTGAGGGGGATAAACCCGCGCTGGCACGCACTGTACCGCAGTGAAGTAGTACTGCCCAGCATGGCTGTTCCCTAAGGCAGCATCAGCTTTAGCTCAAAGTTTAAAGCAGAGAGGTCAGTGCGGCTAGATGCACAACACAACGTATGCTACATGCATCCCGAGGAGGGATCGCTCCATCCCAGGCCAGGCTCCGGCGTGAGCGGTCTAGAAATGATAGATGGGAAATGATTTAAAATAGTCAAGTCAAGAGTCATTTGAGAATTCAGGCCTGTTTCATTGTGTCAGATTGCGTTTGTCTCATCATTCCTAGGTTGTTACTCAGTTTATAACATATCATTTCAAATGTGCTTTGATCAAGACTGGATTTTCTTGAATTCCTGCCTTTATGGAGAATCACATTATGCAGATCATGACAACATACAAGACACAAATAAAAACCTCTGAGTAGTAACAACACGTCTATGATATTCTTCATGAAGAATTTAACATGATAGAAATCTAATCTGTAATCGTTTCAATATTCATGTTGCGTGTGTGGTTATCACCCTTGTTTGTATTATGATAAATATGAAATGAGCGCGTGCAGAAGAAAGTCTTGCATTTATTTTATTGTTATACAACACATGCACAAAACAATCATCAAACCGAAATGCTCATATCATTACAGATCTACCGTCGAACAGCTCGAAACAGGCAGTGGGTAAACACAGACAGTTTGCTGAAGGCTTCTTTTTTGTTGCGCACAACTATGCTCACATGTTGGATAGAAATGGATGCTCGGTACTGCAGCTGCTTTTGTGATTTGATTGCTTTAAAGTCTTTTTTTAACCCAAGCATGTCCACAAAAGGTTGGGTCACAAAAAATGTTTTCCCAGCAGCGGGGCTTACAGACTCCAGAATTTTAGCTCAGACCTCCTGTCTCATGAGGCAATAACGTGTGGACTGTGAGCCGCCTCAGGGAGCCCGATTGAAAACATATTGAATGATAGGAATGTGCGCTTATGAAAACAGAGTACTGTATTATGAATAAATGTGAGAGCCCAGTCTCAAGCTGAGCCACCTGTTTGAAAACAAGCAAAACAAATACGATACGACTAATTACAATTTCAGAAATGTACACATAATAAAGCAGAGCTGGATTCCTGCTTCATATTTTTCTGCATTGTCAAAATAATCAAGAGCAAACTGTCGGTGCAATGACTAAAACCCACCAATGCTCCAAATGAATATAAGTGTTTGTTTGTGTGAGTGTGTGGGTGGCCGAGTCAAAGAGCAGCACTACTCAGCCCCCTCTCTGTTTGAATCCATGCAGTAGTTACACAACGCACCCCCCTGGGAGTGGAACTGGCTCACTTTAACTGTGTTCATGCGTCGTGGTTCTTATCTGATCCCCTGGGGCATAAAATCTCTAAACTGTTCATATCGTTTTTTGCTATCTAATCGTGTTTTTCTGCTTACATTGCAACACAGTTTTGTGAAGGTCAAACTCAGATTTTTTTTCATGCAAGTTCAAATTAAGGTGTGAAAAACCTTCACCTGCACATACGGTGCAGTGTGCTATAATACAGTGCAGCAAGCAGTGAGAGCATCTTAATAACCTAATAATCCAGAACCAGGTTCAAACGCTAAAGCCCTGGGGTGCTGTATGATTGATTGTATGGTCGGTAGTGGTGACTTAGTGGTCGGCTGAAAGCATCAAATCATCTGTACCAAAGTTCACCAAGATTGTTTCATTGTATCTACAAAGCCAAACAACAAAAAACTATTTAAAGGTGGTTTAGAATATTAATTGTTCACTAACCCACAAACCATAAAACATTCCATCTAACTGATGACGTTGCATTTCTTTTTGCTTATGTGTGTTTATGAAACATGTTTGTACATCACCCTGCATATAGTATTAGGCAGTAGTTACAGTTTCCACTAAAGGTCACATCGTTTTGGAGGAAGGATTAACGTGCTGTACTATGTGTAATCCGCCATGCGTGTGTTGATCTAAACAGGTGGTTGCAGACCAAAGGAAGTACAATGACTGCGGAACTGTAACGCTGTTTAACTCAAGGAGTGCAAAACACTTCAGCCAGTCTGCCTTTAAGTTGCTGATTGTGACAGCAGTGAGTAGTCAGTATGTGTGGATTAGACTGTAAGCCCTTCAGTTAAATGGTGCTGTGGAGCTCAGGTGGTGTGTGGCTAAGCAGTTAGCGTCACCTTATGCCAGGTCCACATTGAGCCCTTTACACCGCTGGCTAACTGTCACACCACAGCTTAAGTGTGTGACCTGGCCTGCTATCTAAAAGAGAAACTGTATTTTTAGCAGGATGCTTATTGATGCAGCAGAAGGCTAATGGAAATAGAGTTTAATTCCTCCCGTCAATCCCCTTTTATTTAGTCGTCCAAATCAGGAATGCAGCCAAGTAAAAGCTGTAGCACATGTGTACAGGGTGTTTGTGTGTGAAACTGTATGCACACGTTTCTGGTGCATAGGTGATGTTGTTTTGTTGCCCTTTGTCTTTCCACATTTGCTCTCTCAGCACCATAAAATGCAAAATACTGACTTTAGCAGCTGGTTGTCAAGGGCAGAATCAGAGACACAGAGAGCGAGAGAGAGAGAAAAAGAGAGAAAGGCTCAGTTGGGATCAACTCCCCCTTTCTCGCTAGGCCCCTCTCTCCCTCTCGTTCTCTCCAGGCTGGCCATTAGAAATCACAGTAATAGGTGAGAACCTCCCCCCAGCTCAGCCTGGGAGGGTTTTGGGATAATAGCATCAGGGACACCTAGTACCATCACACAGAGGACACAGAGGACACACAGGCACAGGGAAGTACGCTGGGAATCTGGAGAGGCCAGGCAGGGACTTCTAGACATGGCACACAAGCATGGGCACGGGAGAGAACGGGTGAGTTGCCATTAATGCATCACTGGGAACTCAGCACACACATACAGAGATGTGCCACCGTTGTTTGCCATTATCTCTACTTTTTGAGTTTTTTTTAACAGACAGAAGTGTCTTTCTTACAACAAAAAATTCCCTCGGTACAGGTGAGAAAGACCAAGGTTATAAAAAGTTCCCTTTGGGATAGTTTATTGTGTAAGAGTTGAACGTTAGCATCTCCTAATGATTAAAGCATTAAGACACATTTAACAACGTGCAAGTGATGCAAAGCATGCATAAAAGATGTGAGATGTGTGAGATGGAGCACAAACTAAACTGTAGTTCACACTGTCTCAAAGCTTCTTGAGTTTCTTTTCACTGACACAGTAGATAGTTGAAGCTCAGGGAAGGAGGGGTCATCAAACTGATAGTAATTAAGTTCGACTGGTTCTCTAACCATTTATGTCACCTCAACCTGTGGTGGAATCCAGGAAACGGAATCGTGTATGTAGGTTCTACTCAGGAATGAGCTCACGCTCATCTTGACATCATGTTCACTGAGTTTTACGTCTTGCATCACTTTAATGTTGACCTGATCTAGACGCTGCCTTTCAAAAGCGATGGCTGACATACAGACAGTATCAGCAGTGCACATCACTCTCAAATGTTACACAATGAAGGCGGTCGGCAGATGCTGGATGTTCATGTGTTCCTGGATTTATCTGTGTGTTGTGTCAACTCCTCTGGCCTGCACGTTAGTTTTTAGTCCAAACACATTCTATGGACATCTAAAATAAAACAACATCCTGCAGCATTATCACAATGATTGAAGGTATTTACAGGATCTTTATCACCAAGGCAGCGTCTTAGGATGAAAATGAAGGCTTGTAGACATTTAATGTTATGTAGAACAGACCTATTATTGACTCATCCCATAAAAGTGTCACGAATGTCAAAACCTGAATACTAGATTACCACAGCAGTTATAGCAGTTATGTACATTAATATATATCTGTTACATGAATATACTAAACGCATACAACATTCAAACGGTGTAAAATTCAAGCATATCCTCTGGTTTGGACCAGATGAGCTACTTGAGTCAAATGCTGAGTAACATAGTTATGTGTCTCTTACTGTACAGTCTATATATAGTGGCACATTGAAGCAGAAGTTATGTATAGCATCTTTATACCTAAGCTTCAGGATGTTTTATAAACTAAAGCATTTCCGAATACTCATTGTCAGTGTACAACACACATCAGACTTGTCACAGCTTTTACTGAACTGGGCTTCTGTCTGTTTCTAATGTCCAGTCAGACTCTTATAGTTTGATGGTGTTAGAATGACTCACATCCTCATTGTAGGCTCTTAAACCCTAATTATATTCAGTTTGGATCAATTCCTATGTTTTGGTTTAGTGATCCCACAAACTGGACAGATGAGCAAATATAATCTGTTAACACCTAGTGCAGAAAACAGCCATACTGGCTGTGTGCTGTTCTACTTTATGCGTTTCCATGTCTTTAATCTTGGACCCTTTGAAGGGTTAAGTTGACACAATGAACCGCAACAACAACTGAAGCCTGTGTATTTGAACAAAGAGTAGATGATGGAGCATCTAAAAATAGACTTCAGCTCCCTTTTCCTGATCCACCTGTGATCTACTGTAACAGGCTCAGGTGATTTACCTTTGAAAGGATGGTTTTAGTGCCTGAAACAACTAAATGAGTCCAAATGTGAAATAAAAGAGTGTTTTACCCTTAAGAGCTTACTTAGTAAGTTATGATGGGACTTTTTGTTCCTGGCTCCTCTGACCTCACTGTTTACTCATTAGACAAAGTAGATATACAACATGTCTGGTTTGCTTGGAATTATTTTACATTTTCTATTTTGTTCTGATTGTTTCCAGATTCAGTTTGCAAATGCAGAAGACAAACAGGAATTCAGCAAGTACCCTACCAAGGCGGGCCGTCGCTCCCTGTCTCGCTCCATTTCACAGTCCTCCACAGACAGCTACAGCTCAGGTACCACACATGACACATCTCTTGGGGTTAACTACGAACATTCTCATTCTCTCACTCATTCATTCAGCCCATACAAGTACACACAGTATAGAAGTACATACAGTATGTGTTGCATTAGTGACTTATTGTGTTTTCTGTTTCTTAGCTGCGTCTTACACCGACAGCTCTGATGATGAAACCTCCCCCCGAGACAAAGCCCAGGTCAACTCCCACGGCAGCGTTGACTTCTGTGTGAAGAACATCAAACAGGCTGAATTTGGCCGCAGGGAAATTGAAATTGCAGAACAAGGTGTAGCCTCATACTTCATACATCACAGGCACATTGTGGGCATTTCAAAGATGGATTTTTTTCCTACTGGAATAGAAACTAGTTTATAACATGATTTGTGATTCAGTATTAACATTATATTACATGACCATTTCACGGGCAACTGGCCTTGAACATTCATCTACCTGTTGTTCACAGATATCACACGACATCTGTTTTCTGCTCGACTAAGGTCCTGTCTTCCTGAATCCATAACTGTTAATATTTGTAGACTATTATTGTGATGATGATCAGAGTTGTTTCTCTCAGTTCTAGTTGTCACTTTTTGTTTTGCATTTTCTATAACCTCAAGTGTTCTGTTTTCTGTGTAGTCTCTGTCTCTCTGACTACGTAGACCATAGAGTGTCTGACAAGTGTTTATGAGGCTCAAGGCTGGGTCTGCACAGCTGCTGCTGGAGATGTTCATGCCACATGTTACATTCACTACACTTTACATACAGGGCTTAGTTTTATTTCCAAACTTTGTTGTTCTTCTGACTTCCCATAAAAAACTTTAATGTGCTTTGTGTGACCTCCTTTAACTAGTGAACAATTTGTTCTCAGACATGTCTGCCCTGATCTCCTTGAGGAAGAGAGCCCAGGGGGAGAAACCACTGGCCGGGGCCAAGATAGTAGGCTGCACCCATATCACTGCTCAGACAGCAGTACGTCCTCTCATTCCGCACGATGCACATCACTGTGATTGCTACATCCCTCTCTTCTTCATCGTGACACCCTGGCGTTGTATCTGTGTATCCCATCTTTCCCTTTTAGGTCTTGATTGAAACTCTGGTCGCTCTTGGTGCCCAGTGCCGTTGGACTGCCTGTAACATCTACTCTACCCAGAACGAGGTAGCTGCTGCTCTCGCTGAGATAGGTAAGATCCTCACCGCTCTAAGGCTGACATTACACACAATGTCTCAAGGTTTACCGTTGTTGTTTGCTGCTAGTGGATCATTCCTCTTCTGCCTTGTCTTTATTGCCACCGGGTTTGTGTTGTTTCTTGCAGGAGTACCTGTGTTCGCGTGGAAGGGTGAGTCAGAGGACGACTTCTGGTGGTGTATCGACCGCTGTGTCAACACTGAGGGCTGGCAGGCCAATATGGTATCAGTCTAACATTCCCAGGATCAATTTTACATCCAACTCAGTCTCTTCACCATGTCAACTCTCATTTATTTCTCTTGTTAGATCCTTGATGATGGTGGAGATTTAACACACTGGGTGTACAAGAAGTATCCCAGTGTCTTCAAGAAGGTTCGAGGCATTGTAGAAGAAAGCGTCACCGGGGTGCACAGGTGCAGCAAAGGCTTTGATTTCATGCACTTTAAACAAAGTGGAAACTGAAAGAAGTATTTTTGTACAACCTGTGTCTATTTTTGTATTTTTGTTCTGCCCAGCATTTATTTCTGGAACATTTTTCTCATAAAACTTAGACTACAAGATCTATTGGATGTTGATGTATTGTGGATGACTGAATCCATGACTGTTTGCAATAATGGCTAAAATAAGACTCATCACAGCGCATACTGGACCATAAAACAAAGACTGTGAAAGAATTTTGACCTGTTAGTATTGATCGAACTCAGATGCTGCAGGATACAGAAGGTCTGAAAAATTAGTTAAACTTAACTGAACTGAGGGAGAAAATAAAATAATGCAAAGAGGTTCAGAAATGAGGAGGAAGAAGACTTGAAGAACTTGAAGATCCTTTAATATCCTTGGCATGATTATTACACACTGATGCTGTCTTGCTGTGAGAGTGACTAGTTAGTTTTCAGCTGAAGCTTAGTGACAGCAGCAGTGAAAGGACGGGTCTCAGTGGAATCAATTTGCCAGAGCTTGTGGAAATCTTAAGGTCACACAGGAGTGCAGCTCAATTTGTGTGTGCATATCTGCCTGAACATGTTTCCTCATGTGTCCCCTCAGACTGTACCAGCTGTCTAAGGCTGGCAAGCTCTGTGTCCCTGCCATGAATGTGAACGACTCAGTCACCAAGCAGAAGTTCGACAACCTCTACTGCTGCCGTGAATCTATCCTGGATGGGTGAGCAGAATGAAGCGTCCCGAAAGACACGCTGCTGTGATACTGTGGAACTTTTAACCGCGTCCTTTTGCTTGTTTATGCCAGATTGAAGAGGACCACAGACATAATGTTTGGAGGAAAACAAGTGGTCGTGTGTGGTTATGGAGAGGTGAATCATTGCTTTACACGGAATGACTCGCTGATGCTGCAGACCTTTTTACACACTGTACTTCTCTAATGCACTGGCCTGCTGTCTGTAGGTGGGGAAAGGCTGCTGCACTGCTCTTAAGGCCCTTGGAGCCATTGTGTGCATCACAGAGATTGACCCCATTTGTGCTCTGCAGGCATGGTGAGTCACTAACCATTACTATTCAGCACCACTCTCTTAGTAATGGTCTTAGTAAAAGGTGTGATTCCTAAATATGTGTAAAATATATGTAAGTTTTCACTCAGTGAATAATGCAAACATATTAATGTGTGTCCCCACAGCATGGACGGTTTCCGAGTGGTCAAGCTGAGCGAGGTCATTCGGCAGATGGACGTGGTGATCACTTGCACTGGTACCGTCCCTCACGCAGTGACAACTATTACTTCTGCTTTGATAATCACACACAAATCCTTTAACATTCAGTAGAGGCATCAAGGATAAAATCTGAACGTTGGGCTTGTCTTCCAGACAAACGACAAGTACACACATTTGCACGTAGCTGTAAATCCATTGTTATGAACAGATCTTCACCACCTGTGAGCATGACGTACTCACACTTCACTGTTCTCTCCCGTTAAATGTAGGCAACAAGAATGTCGTTACCAGAGAACAGCTTGATCGTATGAAGAATGGCTGCATCGTCTGCAACATGGGCCATTCTAATACAGAGATCGACGTGGTAATATTTGAATTTATTTATATTGATTGAACGTGAAAGAATAATCAGTGTTAAGAAATAAATCGCCTTGTTGCATTAGCCACTGCTCTTAACTTCTCTCACCTATATTTGCGTCCTCAGGCAAGTCTCCGCAGCCCTGAGCTGACCTGGGAGAGGGTTCGCTCTCAGGTCGACCACATCATCTGGCCTGATGGAAAGAGGGTTGTCCTGCTGGCAGAGGTCATTTTCCTCACACCATTCCACAACTACAGCCCTTAAATATCTTGCATGTTGCATGGTTGGACTTGCAAGTGGTGGTCTTACAATTCTGATAGTCCTGCATTCGTTTAATTCAATCACAGGATAACAATCATATTATTGTCACTGTGTAACTTACTGTTGCTTCACATTCTGCTGGGAAGTTCATACTTGCACTCTGTTATTTCTCAGGGTCGTCTCTTGAACCTCAGCTGCTCCACAGTGCCTACATTTGTCTTGTCCATAACTGCCACCACTCAGGTTAGAGGTTTCAGCCCTTCACTGGCAAATGTTCTGACTTCTTACACAACCTGCTGTTCTGTAGTAATGTGCAGTTAGATTCATTCATGGGATCTGCGCTGTCTCTAGGCTCTGGCGTTGATTGAGTTGTTCAACGCTCCGGAAGGACGTTATAAACAGGATGTGTATCTTCTGCCCAAGAAGATGGGTAAGATCCAACTTAATTTACAAATCAATATTTTTTATTTCCTCTTAACTTTAGATAGTAAGAAAAAGTGCAGTTTCAAAGTTTGCAACTTCACTTAGAGCTCTAGTAGGTAGCAAACATTAAACTAAACCAAACCAGACATATGCGAATTTGCACTAAGGCTTTGTTCAAATGCGTCATCTCCCTCTTTATTGTGAGAACGTACACCATTAAAATGTCATGTCACTGGTTTATGCTGTATGTCAACAGATTGATTGTTCCTTTGAGTTTCTCAAACTGTCATCACAATGTCTTCCAATACAAAACAACCTGCCTGCTCGGCTCATAGAACCAGTTCTTTTTCTGTTGTGGCTGCTTGTTGTTGTGCTGTGACTCAAAATTCCATATTTATCAAAGCAAAAATGACGCTAGAGTCATTTTTATTATTTATTATAATCTGTCTATGTCCTCCAGACGAGTATGTGGCCAGTTTGCACCTGCCAAACTTTGATGCCCATCTGACAGAACTGTCTGACGAACAAGCCAAGTACATGGGCCTGAACAAGAACGGGCCTTTCAAACCTAATTACTACAGGTAGGCCTCACACCAGCGTGTGTCTTTTATTCTCTACTGTATATTTTCACTGGTTTCTAGCATATTAATAACGCTTTATTTTGTCCACAGGTATTAATGAGGGAGTCTCACGGTGTGATCCTCAACATGTAGTGGCCCTGGGACAAACAGAGATATCTATTTTATTTTCTAAATTGCTACATAATGAAGGAATTATTTTACTTATGCTGAATGTAAGTTAATAATAGTAATTCAGACATAGTGTTAAATACAGAAATAAGAGGTAGGAGTTAGGAAACATAAAATCTATAACCAACTAACGTCTTGTCATGTTTAACAACAAAGCCTCCTTGCATGCTTTCATGTGTATGTACTGCTTATGTTATTAGATCACACGGCTGTTGATTTGTTTACCTTATTTACACACAGTGCCAAATAATGGCCATGAGAATGGAACAGAAGATACCATCAATGTTTTGTCTGTAGCTTTTATTAGCTTTTACATTTCACAAACCAGAGTTCAGAGTCCGAGCCACAACAAACTCTGTATTACAATGTACATTTTATCAAATGTTGTTTTCTATGTGTTAAATGGTATCTGCATACATGCCCTAAAGTGTAACATCTAGTCATCCTTCATATTACGGCATGGTACAGCAACCATATATAACAGTCGACATATAAACAGATTAGCTCACTTGAAATATCTGAATGCTTTTGCCATTTAACAGTCATCTTGAAATGACCCTAAAAGACTGAGAGCTTCCCCTGAACAATGTTAGTGATGTGATGTCTCAGCATACGTTAAATACAGCAGGCTGTTTTATTCCTAAAAAGGAAGCCAGACGAGGTTCAGGGGAAGGTTCAAACTACTACAAACTCTCCTCATTTCATACCAAGTTTCCATTTGCTCACTCCAATACCAGCTGCGGTTCTGATCTGAGGAGTGGTCAACTGGATAATACTTTTAGGGCCTTCGTATGAATGTGCCTTTAAAATCATTTACAGCATGAATCTGAGTCCTGACCTTAATTAAATGAACATTCCTTTTTGTAAAATCACATCTATTAGTGGTATATTTAATGTCTTCCTTCCACTGAGTGTAACTATATATAATCTAATGTATGAGCTGTCGGACTTTGTTTGTCACTGTTTTAATTTGATGAAACCTTACTTAAGTATTTAATGTGATCACAATGCACAAGTGTATGTAAATTAATGCATTATATCAGCAATAAAGTAAATCCTTTTAACAGAGAAAAGATCGGCCGAGCCAAAAAGAAGACGTTTTCATGTTGCATCCATTATTTGGGGATAAATCTAAAGACACTCCTGCCATCTAACGCTGGCACATACCTCCCCGAGGATCCTTCCTGCTACATTCTCTGCATTGTTTCCCTCACAGCCTGGCCGACCAGTCAAACTACTGTCCCACTGTCCCTGTCTGGAATATTCTCCAGCTCTCACGCACCAGAACAGCTGCATTAGTTGCTAATATTAACAGTTGAGTCACTGCGCTTGGAGGAGGGGGGTCAGGGAGCGTTCTGGAAACCTGGTGCTAACTATATAAGCAACAGGTCTGAGTCAGTCCAGACACGAGTTGAGACGAAACGCATCGAGGCAACGACGAAGGAAGGAAACTACTCGGGGGGATACTCTGCTGATACTCTTCAAGATCTTTGCACAATACAGAACGGATTACTGAAAGTAAGTGGAAATGAATTATCAGATAATAAGGGAGTTTAGACTTGATGAGACTGTTATGCTTGATGAAGGTCTTTAGTCCACGTTTCCAAAACAGTTCGGTTTTGGTTTGCACCATATTGAAATATAGAAGTCTTAATGTAGCATTTCAACAAATTAGCATTTGCTTTTTATTCTGGACGTGGGAACATCACATTCAAACGGTTGTAGATGAATACATGACTCTGGCTAATGCTGAATTAACTAAAGTGATGGTCGATGTGTCACCTGGATTTATGATGTAAACTAATGACATAGTAGAAACAACTTTTAGCATAATGCAGTACGTGTTACAGTCCTACACATAAGGTACAATTATCAGGGGACAATGACTTCAATCAGACTTCAGTCATTAAGGACCAGTTCACTCGAGCTTTAATGCTTAAACGTGATCTTTGACTAACTCTTCCAGGAACAAGCAAGATGTCTGCTAAGGGAATATCTATTGGCATCGATCTGGGAACCACCTACTCTTGTGTTGGGGTTTTCCAACATGGAAAAGTGGAGATTATTGCCAACGACCAGGGCAACAGGACCACCCCCAGCTACGTGGCTTTTTCTGACACAGAGAGACTCATTGGTGACGCCGCTAAGAACCAGGTGGCCATGAACCCCACAAACACAGTTTTTGATGCCAAACGACTCATTGGGAGAAAGTTTAACGACCCGATTGTCCAGTCCGACATGAAACTCTGGCCTTTTAAGGTGATCAATGATAACGGAAAGCCCAAAGTCCAGGTAGAGTATAAAGGTGAGACCAAGGCCTTCTATCCAGAGGAAATCTCCTCCATGGTGTTGGTAAAAATGAAGGAGATAGCTGAGGCCTACCTGGGACAGAGGGTTTCAAATGCTGTCATCACAGTGCCTGCTTATTTCAACGACTCTCAGAGGCAAGCCACTAAGGACGCAGGGGTGATCTCTGGCTTAAATGTTCTGAGGATAATCAATGAGCCCACAGCGGCAGCCATTGCCTACGGTCTGGATAAAGGCAAAACAGGAGAACGCAATGTTCTCATCTTCGATCTTGGCGGAGGCACCTTTGATGTATCCATCCTGACCATTGAGGACGGCATCTTTGAGGTGAAAGCCACAGCAGGCGACACCCACCTTGGTGGGGAGGACTTTGACAACCGCATGGTCAACCACTTTGTGGAAGAATTCAAAAGGAAGCACAAGAAGGACATCAGCCAAAATAAGAGAGCAGTAAGAAGACTGCGTACAGCTTGTGAGAGAGCGAAGAGGACTCTGTCCTCCAGCACCCAGGCTAGCATTGAAATCGACTCGCTGTTTGAAGGAATCGACTTCTACACCTCCATCACAAGGGCACGTTTTGAGGAACTCAACTCAGAGCTCTTCAGGGGAACATTGGAGCCAGTTGAAAAGGCCCTGCAGGATGCCAAGCTAGATAAGGCCAAGATCCATGAAATAGTCCTGGTCGGTGGCTCCACGAGGATTCCCAAAATTCAGAAGCTTTTGCAGGATTTCTTTAACGGCAGAGAACTGAACAAGAGCATTAACCCTGATGAAGCTGTGGCGTATGGTGCAGCAGTGCAGGCTGCTATCCTCATGGGTGACACATCACAGAATGTTCAAGATCTGCTGCTTCTGGATGTGGCTCCTCTGTCTCTGGGCATTGAGACTGCAGGTGGAGTTATGACCCCACTAATCAAACGCAACACCACTATCCCGACTAAACAGACCCAGATCTTCTCCACATACTCGGATAACCAGCCGGGGGTGCTGATTCAGGTGTACGAAGGAGAGAGAGCGATGACTAAGGACAACAACTTGCTGGGAAAGTTTGAGCTCACAGGCATCCCTCCTGCACCCCGTGGTGTACCACAAGTGGAGGTCACTTTTGACATCGATGCCAACGGCATTCTGAATGTGTCCGCTGTGGACAAAAGCACAGGCAAGGAAAACAAAATCACTATCACCAATGACAAGGGTCGTCTTAGCAAAGAAGAAATCGAGCGAATGGTGCAGGAAGCTGAAAAATACAAGGCTGACGACGACCAGCAGAGGGAGAAGGTTGCTGCGAAGAACTCGCTGGAGTCGTACGCCTACCACATGAAGAGCAGCGTCGAGGATGAGAGCCTGAAAGGAAAAATCAGCGACGACGATAAAAAAGTTGTCATTGACAAGTGCAACCAGACAATCTCCTGGCTCGAGAACAATCAGCTGGCTGAGAAAGACGAGTACGAGCATCAGCAGAATGAACTAGAGAAAGTGTGCAAGCCCATTATTACGAAGCTGTACCAGGGGGCGGCGCCAGGAGGCTGTGGCACTCAGACCGGCGGCAACGCTCAGGGCCCCACTATTGAGGAAGTGGACTAAAGCCAGGGATGTTTACAAATATGCTCCATCACCACCAATGATAAATTGTAATTTTCATTTTTATGGTAAATATCAAGTAATTTCCAGTATAAACATTGTATTTGTTATTATCATGTATGAGTAATTATTTGCTGCAAAATGCTGACGTGCAGTAAATCTTATCCGAGCAGTAAGTGTTATATGGGCTGGTCTTTCTCCTGTGTGTAAACACAGTGTAATTGGCTTTTGTTTATTTATGAAGCTAGTAATTAGACTAATGCTGCTCTCAGCTACTCAAACTGGATACAGCTGTGGGTTGTACGCTGAGCTTAACCGATTCTTCCAGGATTGTACAAAAAGATTTATACAGCTTATTTCTAGAAACAAGTATGATGAGTAAATAAATAAAAATAGGTGGAAATGATTGAATAAACTTGCTGAAGGCCTGTGTTTGGGTTTGTGCTGTGTAAACCTCGAGACTGAGACGTTTTAATAGCTCTAGTTGCTATGTACTTTGCAAAGTGAAGACTCTGCAAACTCACCCTGGTGCTTTCTACCACCCTGGCTGATTAGACCTGCTGGGGATTAGCCTCCCTGATGACACCCAGCTATAGACTAATAGCAGACGGACAAGTTGTTCCATGTCATCAACCCATAGAGTCAACATGAGGATGGAGACAACCGTGTGTGAGTAGGCACAGTTTGCTTTTAGTACATCATTAGGCAGAAATTCTCTTCTTCTTTTTCACCCACTATAACCAGCAGAACCAGATCCCCCCTCTTTCCCCAAATCTTTGGCCTATTACTTTTTGTCTTTAGCTCTGCTATGGATTTATTATTTCGTCACTGGAATTGCCACCTTTTAATTATCAGCTCATTTAAATGATCATTTAGAAGCGACTTATACAGGCGATCGGCTGACTGAACCACTAGATGGCGATGTTAGGTTGGCCAGCAACAGCATGAGTTTTCTCAGCACAGCGACCTGTTGGATCAGACGGTGGAGCGACATAACAATGATAATAATACTATGATGTAGATACCGTTGTTTAGTGCGCAGCATCCATTACTTCTCACATAAATGAGCCACGTAGGTCACAGTTTACCTCGGTGCTGCTTGTATCCAAGCGTCTGAGTCATTGTTTAGACAAGAAGCGCAGGTCGATCCGTTTCCAACGTGACCCAGACCCGAACATACCGATGACACTTCAGCCGAAAATGCAACCCGAGGTTTGATGAAGCAGCTAGTTAGAGTTATTACGCTCCTCTCTCCGTCACTCATCAGCCCATCCTCTCGGTCCAATTAGAGGGAGTGGTTCAATAATGCGCCAACCTTTCTCCAGCAGCCGAAGAGTTAAACTGCTGAGCCTGTAGTTGAGCGCACCATCCAACCGGGCTGTGTCGCTAAGGGAGAATCGGCGACTTGTGGAGAAGCAACAGATCCCCAGCTGGAAAACAAGCCACATCTGGCGCGCTCGCCGAGGACCGGTGAGACATTTCAGTGCACAATTAAATGCGCGACTGCCTCAGCATCAGGCTTCTAGGCCTCGTGTGGAGAAAAGAAAAGTTGCCAGGAATAGTTGTGGATTGCAGCGTTGCAGAATTGGATGTTATTTGGCGAGGACTGACACCTGACTTCGGGCTCTGTGGCTCATAGGCCCGCGCAACCGTGCGTAATTAGCCAATGCTCCTTTTTTT
Organism: Macropodus opercularis; assembly: GCA_030770545.1. Taxonomy (NCBI): domain Eukaryota; kingdom Metazoa; phylum Chordata; class Actinopteri; order Anabantiformes; family Osphronemidae; genus Macropodus; species Macropodus opercularis. The sequence goes on from CM061095.1 coordinate 11,913,930, forward strand.
ATTGAGGAAAACTGTCCACCTGTAGACGGCAAATATGTGGAATATCAGAATTCACCAGTCTAAGACGCACTAGAAACCTGTAGAACGATAAACATTTAAAAAGTACCTCGAGCCTCACTCCGGCGTCTTGCTTCAGGTTGGTAACAGGTGGTTGTCACTTTGACGCTGCCCGCCTCAATGAACATCGATCACTAGGAACAGAGTGGTCTGAAATGAGGACACATTTTGCGTTGATGGTTTGATTTTTTATTATATTTTTGCACGACTGGACCAGTTTCTATCGGAGGGCGAACAGCCAGAAGGTCTCTGCTTCTAAATGATAAGCTCGGTGTGCGTTTCGTCTTATCGAGGGCGCAAGTCAGGAAACAAACCTCCGTCTAAATCATGTCTGAAGGAGGAGATGGCCCGAGGGGAAGACTCGGACAAAATTATCATCAACGTGGGCGGCACTCGGCATGAAACCTACAAGAGCACCCTGAGGACCCTGCCGGGGACCCGCCTGGCGTGGCTGGTTGACTCGGACACGCAGGTTAGCTCCGACTCAGACTCCGCGCCCCCGAGCGTCACCGAGTTCTTTTTCGACAGACACCCGGGCATCTTCGCCTATGTGCTCAACTATTACCGGACCGGCAAGCTGCACTGCCCGGCCGACGTGTGCGGGCCGCTGTTCGAGGAGGAGCTGGCGTTCTGGGGGATAGACGAGACCGACGTGGAGCCGTGCTGCTGGATGACCTACAGGCAGCACCGGGACGCGGAGGAGGCCCTGGAGATATTTGAACCCCCGGACCCAGATGACACGGACGACGACAGAGAGATGCCGAGACGGTTCGGCATCGAGGACTGTCCTGACAGGTCGAGGGGCTGCTGCGACGTTTGGCAGCCGAAGATCTGGGCCCTGTTTGACGACCCGTACTCGTCCAAAGCAGCCAGGGTGAGTCCGCCAGGTGTTCGTGCTTCTTCTTCTCTTTAAAAAGTCTGGAGTTGTCCCAATCAACAGGTGTTTCCACCACGCTCAGCCAATCAGGTTACAGCAGCGACAGGTAGGCTACAGCGGAAATGTGAGAGCTGTGCGTCAGCTCCTTAGCTTTGCTTTTACACTGTTCAGGTCAAGGTTACTTCTCACACGTTTGTGTTAGTGTGATTTCAACACCTGTCTGACAGTGATGTGTAATTTAGTTATATTTACTTACTACTGTGTCCTCATGGGTATAAAGTCAACACAGCACAGAACAAACCAATTTAAACATGGGCTACTGACCAACAACTTGCATATGTGGTGGATGTAGAAATTACACCGGAGTCCATGTTTCAATTTACACCAGACAGGCCTCTAATAATTTAGTAGAAGGTACCAGAAAGTACAGTAACCCAGACATTCATGCTGCTTCTTAGAAAATATCACCCAAATGTCGCTTTATGACCTTTAGCCTGTTGGGATCTTCTGCTCTGGATCTTTGTCTTCCACTTTCATGTAGGATTTCATGAGGATTTACTACAGGATGGTTGCGTCTGGGTGTAGCTCATCTTATTTAGCATTTGTCCGTCCGTCCTGACAACTGCTCAATCATGTGAGTTTCCCACTTCTCAGTTAAATATGTGCAAAATTGTAGCAAAGTGCTGAAACTAGAGAAAATCCACTTTCATGGTAGAGATGTGGCGCTGGTGAAGTGTTCCCACACACGCTGTTCAAGGTTTCAACTCGAGGGTCCTCAAAACCCAAGTGTTTGAAAGGCTGCAGGGGTGCACATTCATGGGCCATACAGAACATTATATAGTGTAAAATGGGTCCAAGCACTCAGGGACACAAAAGTAAGTAAATATTTGTCATTTCCTGGCCCAGTGGAGACGCTGAAATAACCTCAAGAGTAAAAAGCGATGATTCGAGCTGAAGCAGTTTTATTAGAAACTGCTCCAGAATTTCTCCTGAAAGCAGGAAGTTCCTGCCAGAAGATGATATAATCAAGCTAGTTACTTATTTCGTCATCAATATCCATGTTTATCTGGTGTGTTACTTACATACCATTATAAAAATTTATTTATAACAACATGTTTTTTTACATATTAAACAAACGTGTTTTTATGGCTTTATCTGAATTTCTTAATTATAATGAACAAGGCAGATTTCAGTGAGTTCTGTGGATAAATCTAATGTCGCTGCGTTGTATCATCCAGCTGAAAGCATTTAAAAGTGTGACTAATGTCAGCAACAAAAGCAGCCGAGCGCTCAGCGGAGTAAACGTGAACACAAACATCGAGTGTCACAAAAGCAGACAGATTTCAGCCAAAACGAAAAATACATTTAGTAGAGAGAGCGTGAGGCTGAGGCTGTCTCTGATTTGTTTGGTTCAGGTGCTGAATGGTTTATTCATAGACAGACACAGTATGTTCTTATGTCATGCCAGTCCCAGTGTTGTTTTAGCTTCTTGTCCAGGTGGCATTTGCAGCAGACATCTGAGTCACAGCTGCCAGTGTGCTGAAGGTGACCCGCGCTGTGATCGACTGCTAGTTAATCACGTCCGCCTCTCGCCACTGAATATGCGTAAATGAATCATTAAGGATTAGTGAAGTCCTACGGAAAAGCAGCAGTGTTGACTGGAAGTATGCGATAAGAATGAGTGAGGGCTTATTGACCCGGACCTAATGTTCTTTGTCAATTTCCTCTCCAGCTGGTCCATGTGTGTATGTTTGCTCTGTGGACATACTAAAAGGATCTAAAGTGCATTTTGAGGGACTCACGTTACCTTTATGGCCTTTTTATTTCAAATACCCTTCAAGCTCATCTCACATAATTTGATTCTTGAAAGCAGGGCTGGACGTGCAGCCCTGTAAAAAGTCGACGCACAAGTCCGGTACACTAATGATAGCGCTGCACACAAATCACGGTCATGAGAGCATCATATACAGCTGCCCCAGCATGTGTGGATGCTTTCACATACAATGCATCTAGGAGATAATAGAGCAGTAATGGCTCTCTACTGCATCACACAGGGTGAAATTAAACCACGAGTACATGGTTGAAGTGCTGACCGGGCTGTAGCGATGACGTTGGTTGGTGTCCCTCACTTTGGTCCACACTGAAATCAGCTGTTGAATGGACTGATGGATTTCAAAAATCCCCAGAAGAGGATCGAAGCTTGAGCAAAGTTGATAAAACACAGTCGTGATTTTTATGTCCATATTATACCAAGAATTAAACAGTACAGTACAAAGTCATGCTAGGAACATGTCATTGGCAACACTCAGCTTTTAAGGTCACTGCTGTAAATGACATCGAGATGAACAGAACCTTAGAGCGTCTGCTAAAGCCTGAAGGATTTATCGGAGCGTCATAACATCTGCGTTAATGATCAAAATATTGAACATCCAAGGCGACTCACTGGCAGGACGCCGCAGAGGAAGCCATCGCTCTCCAAACAAAACATTGCAGCACTCCTGAACTTTGCCAGAGACAACTTTGACAGCCCACAGCGCTGCTGGGAAAATGTGTTGTGGATACAGGAACTAAAGGTCAAAATGTTTGGGAAATCCACAGAGCGCTTGATGTGGTGAGGAGAGCGTGTTCGGACATCAACATGTAATATCAGCAGAGGGATCATCGTGCTTTATGGTGGCTTTACTGCCTTTGGACTGCGACCACCTGCTTCTGCTTTCTCTGTTTAACAAACAAGATCATGGTTGCAGGACCAAGCTCAGAAAAACCTGAATGACACAGTGGGACAATGACACAAACGCTGAAGTAAACCTAAGGACGGGTCCAAGGGTTCATCCAGACATTGAGCAGGTGATTCAGGTTTCTGCTACTAAACGTGGTTCAACCAGTTATTTAAAGAACTGCCATTACTATTACCAGCAGCTCCACGTTTGTTTGTTTAATGGGTGTAGTCAATAAAGACCATAAACATCACAACTGCTTAGAAATGCTGTGTGTGCTGATTTGTGTGATGTTGGTGAACATCAGACCACATTTCATGACCAAGTTATGCAGAAACATCTTCGACCTTAATTTGTGCTACTAGCTCATAGAATTTATTGGTACCTGTGTAGTATAAGCCAGCGACTATTGGACTGTACAGCGCCGTAAGGGTTATGACTCCATCTATGCATTGTTATTTTAAACTCATATATACTCTGGATACTTTTTTGGACAAATTTGCAAATGCCTTGTTTCAGTTGTTGCAGCTGAGATGATGGTAAACAAACAATTAATGTTGGCTTAAAAGAAGTAGCATTTATTATTGCTAATTATGAAACATATTCTCACACCTCGCATTTTGCCTCGGTGTGACACCCAGCTGTGGAATAATAACGCAGTGCCTGGAGCGGAAACTCCTCCCGAGCACAGCTTTCACACTTTTCTCTGTTGCTCTGTGAGTGGAAGACAGGATTTGATATATCACACATCAACAAAGCAGCGCAGCCTCGTTAAGGAGACTCTTACGTCACATTGAGTTCTCAGCGAAAGGAGGACATAATCGGCAGTGATTATCTGCTGTCGGTTGTTTATTCTGCTCAGTTCTAAGCTGTTTGCTGAAAATAGATTGGCTGCAAAGTCTGCTGATGCAAGGTGTTGCCGACTTTGTTTTGCAGACAAGTACCAAAAAAAATCAATTCATACACATCAGTAAAGAATCTCACCAAACCATAGAGCAAATCTCATTCTTGTGGATTGTTGTGCCTGAGTTGTGTTTCCTTGATAAAACAAACAATGTGAAATAGAAGGATTCAGCTGAAAGAAATGCATGTTTATCAGCAGACAAAACTAGCCAAGCATATTAAATTATATTTTATCATCCTCACATCTCAGCTAGCATTGCAGAAACTAGATTTACTTTCAGATCATTCAAATAAAAAGTTCCACTTTAACTCTGTCAAGTACTTTTTCATTGGTTGCTATTTGAAGAGGTTTGAAGGGCTAATGAACTAATGAACATCTCTGAATAGTCACTGATTATTTTGCTGCATGCTGAGATTTTGGGCAAGATTCTGGCTCATTTGTTTCAAGATAAAACTTTGCACTTGTCATAGTTTGAGTAAACTCTAACAGATGCACACAACAAGCTCTCTCCTTGCTAAAGTGTGCTCACTGGCGTCTCTTTAGGATGCCCTCTGTCTTACTCCAGCATTCATCATGTCCTGTCGGTGACCTTTGACCTTTGTCTACTCTATGCTGTGACAGTTTAAAGCCAACTTTTGCTGACATTTTGTTGCCATCCATTCTCATGTCAGGTATTCCCGGTGTGACTTGAATTATAGGAAAACATCAGCGTCAGCTGCTCTTATTGGCTTCCAGCCTGCTGGCTGCTCAGAAGGCTGGTCGTTGTGCTTCTTGTTGGAGCGTGTCAGTGGTGGTGACAGCATGATGCTAAACAGCTGAAGGTGACGGCTGTGACGAAGCTCCTCAGCTGCCACACACTGACGCACAGCCTGCTGCCTTTCAAGCAAGTCTCGCTGCCCACCACAGGTTTACCAGATGGGACTGGACGGCCGCCCCCTCTGGGAACTTCTGTGTGCACAGCCACACGGTGACCTTCAATTCATATGGTTTTGGCATCAGAGGCATTACTCATCACCAGTAATTTATGTGTTCAGCTCCTTTACTTTAAGCATTATACAGTATAATCAGTAAGACCATTATTAATCATTATTAATAGATGAAGCCACTGCACAGTGTGGGGTTGCCTTGTTGTGGCAAACCCACAGATAATTAAAAAGCCGTATTTTTATTATACACTACCCTCAGTCAGTAAACCAAAAACAGCAATAATACAGTAGCAGTGTTTAGCGTTTCTGCTGCTGCTGTAAATGACATGTTGTGTAGAGCTTTAAATAAACCAAACAATTAAATGCTTGTGTAATTGTGTATGAGATAAAGACATAAAGAAACAAACACTTCACTGCAAAGCCAGTGAGCAACGTGTCAGTGAAGCAGGTCTGTCAGGTGTGAGGTCACGCTGTGTCATGTTATGGTTAGACCTTCACATTGAGCCTTTTATGAACAGAGCCAATGGTCCGTGTGTGTGCCAGGACCTCTACCACCTTCCCTGCAGAGGTGCCCCAGGCTGCAGATACCCAGCTTTGTTTAGTTCAGGGATAAACTGTTTGGCCTTTGAGTAAACTGAATGCCATCAGGACTTGTTATACTCGACTCTCGCACGTGAGCTGCAGACAGGATGCACAGTTTATTATTTGGTTCCTGCTGGTTTGTTGGTTTGTCGGTGGCGGACTCGGAACCTTTAATGTGTGACGTCCTTTGGTCAAAATAAATCTACTGGACAAGAAGCAGCTGCAAGAAGGTGGTTATTTATACTCACCAAAATGATTAATGGCACTTGGAATGAATATAATATAAATAGGTGTGTGAGACCAATACAGAGACCTGATTGATGGTGAGTCACGGCCATGTTCAGCTGAAATCCCTGAAGCACAGTAAGAGGAGTAAAAGAGTTTTCTCCAGCTTAGAAATGACTCAGTACCAGCATTTGTTATTGGTTTTGTTTAGATGGAGTAAAACTGTCTCATGTCACAGTGAATCCCATTTTGATATGGAAGACAATAAGTACAACGTGTACAAAGGGCTATGACATGACAGACTTTTCTACCTGTGCCTATTCTACACGCTGCTGTGTTCATAAATAACAACATAAATTCATTTTTTTCATTCAGGACTCAGGTAAATGGTAAAAGGCCAGTTATTGAAGATAGACCCAGTTTGTGGTGTAAAGTCTTTTTTGTGTCAACCTCCAACCTGCTTTCAGATATAGATTTGGTTTACCGCTGTATTTAGTACCGAAGACTCACCCACTTCAGAGACTCTTTAGCAGTGACATTGGTTGTAAATCCAACATACAGTAGATGTGCAGCTGTGTCTGGTTGAACTTGGTTGGGGTGGAGCTGTGGTGTCCCACCGGATGCTTGGTTTTGTTAATGGCTGACAGGTGGCAGACTTCTGTCTGTAATTATAAACAAATTGTATCCAAAAAATGAATACAGGAGACAAAAAGGACGAATGTATTAGCTCTAGTATCAAAATGTTTTTCTTAGTTAGGACCTTGATGCAGAGATTAGCTTTGAGTTTGCTGTAATCTCTTCCCTCCATTGTTTGCATCCGGCCAAGTGACAAACCCACAGTGGGATCTCTCGATTCACACTGATGAAAAGCATGAACTGACTCTCACAGTTGTGCTGCAGCAGAGGCTGAACCCACTTTAGTGGAGATCACCTTAATTATCAGGTGCTAACAAGGAAATCAGAGGAACCAGTGAAAACACATTACATGTCTGTGTGCGTGTGTTGGAGGACTGGGGGAGCTGTGAATGCATAATGACTTTTATAAATTAGTTCAGACATATGCAGCGTTAATGAAATACACATTTTTAGATAAAAACCTGAAAAAAAATTGATTCCGCAAGTAATGTCAGGTTTAATGATGCAATAAGGTAAAATACATATTTAATACCTTCAAACACATGTTTTAAATAAGAAAAAAAGGCACCAAGGGAATCATAGAGTAAAATGGATGTAACACTGACACTGATATAGAAGCAGCCAGACTTGCTGGAAGCTGTTTGTTCTGTAACGTACTGTGCACAGTCAGCCTGTGATGTTCACTGAACCTGTGGCCATGTGAGCTTCTCCCGGGACCAGGTTGAGACTTCACAGCCGTCCTTTTTAGTTCTGTGGCTCAGGCCTCGTCCTCTGAGGGGATCTGAGGTGTGAGCGCCTTCAAAAACTCTGCAGGAACAAACTGAAAAAAGTTGCTGTGGTGAAAAGCTGCACAATACACACACGTGTGCGCAGGATTTCAGCTTTTGTGTCAAACATACACTGCAAACTGTTTGACTCTATAAACTGTCCAGTTGTCATTCATTTTGTTACTGGCTGTATTTGCCTCTTCTATTCTCAGACCCATAACACTATAAAGCTGGCTGATGTGTGAAAGCACCCTACGGAGAAATAGCTAAGTGGAAACAGGGCACAGGTACATATTTATCCAGCTGGAAGATTAGAAAGATTGGAGAGAGGCATTTCGGTTTGTCTAGGCTTTAGTAAACAATAAAGACAGGTCGGGGATGAGTAAGCGCAGTGTTAACACAGGGAGGCTCGGCCATTGTGCTGGATCATCTGAATGCCATACAGCCCCATCGCTGCTTTTCACTCCCACAGATTACATGTACAGTAAATGTGGACCGAATCACTCACTACATTTTTTGCATTTGTAGGTCGTTTCTTTTATTATGGGTTGGCTTTATATTAGCAGGATCAATGCTGCTGCTCGTCGTCCTTTCTCTAGGCTCTGCTTGTCTTTTCTTTTTGCTCCAGACTCTGACTGGACCCTTTTTGATGTATGTTCTTACCAGAATAACCTGAAGGCTCCACCGTCTGAACAAAATGTAATAAGAGGCGACTTTATTCCCCATAGATTGGAAAAAGTCTCATAGTGATTTAGTGTTGTGCCACATGAGTGCCCCCTGCTGTCTGCAGCGAGCAGAGTCCAGGTGAACGTCATCACGCCTGCTCTCATAACTCCTGCTCTGTAAGAAATGGAAGTATTTACTTTGAGGAAGCGTGAAAAACATGTTTTACCTTTGCTGGACTGGCTGGTGATCAGGTATCAGTGGCAGCAGAGGAACTATGTTATGCTGAGGGTGCATAATAAATACAATGCTGCCGGTTCACTTTCTCCCCCTGCAGATGAAACTTGTTTGTTGCCATTTATTCTTGCATGCACAAGACTTCACTCCACAAAACAGACGTCATTTACTTCTTAACATCCTTTCTGCTCCCTGAGTTAAGCGATCTCATTTCAGAGCCTACATTATTTTAATCCTTGTTTCCTGTCAATCACCTGTCAGCCACTGCCTCCACCAGAAAACAATCCCTAAAAACATGCCACTTTACTTCACAGACTTGACTGGCACTTCCACATCTCTTTATCTCTGGGACTTCTAATACCACACAGCAGATAAAAATAACTCAATAGACTAATTGCTGTATATATTACAATAACTGACAGGAACAAAGGTTTAAATATAATAAACACAGTGCTGCTTGCTTATTAGTTGTGGACTAAGCTAACCTTGTGCTGATGAGCCTTTTTATCTCCCATCGTCTCATCCAGGGAGTTGCGCTGGCTTCTCTGTTCTTCATCCTTGTGTCCATCACCACCTTCTGCCTGGAGACCCATGAAGCCTTCAACGAACTGCAGAACCGGACAAGGCAGGTCAGCGAGGGGAACGTCACTCATGAAGTGGAGGAGAGGGAGATGGTGACCAAGCCCATCCTCACCCTGGTGGAGGGCATTTGTGTGATCTGGTTCACATTTGAATTCCTAGTGCGCATCATCTGCTGTCCAGACAAGGTGGTCTTCATCAAGAACACACTTAACATCATTGACTTTGTGGCCATCTTGCCATTCTACCTGGAGATGGGCCTCAACTGGCTGTCATCCAAAGCCGCCAGTAACGTGCTGGGCTTCCTCCGGGTGGTCCGTTTTGTCAGGATCCTCCGGATCTTTAAGCTGACGCGTCACTTTGTTGGCCTACGTGTGCTGGGCCACACGCTAAAAGCCAGCGTCAATGAGTTTCTCCTGCTCATCATCTTCTTGGCACTGGGTGTACTCATCTTCGCCACCATGATTTACTACGCTGAGCGGATCGGAGCCAAGCCCGGTGACCCCACCGGCACCAATCACACACACTTCAAGAACATCCCCATCAGCTTCTGGTGGGCGGTGGTTACCATGACAACGCTCGGCTATGGAGACATGTACCCACAGACGTGGCTGGGCATGATGGTGGGGGCGCTGTGTGCGCTGGCTGGGGTGTTGACCATTGCCATGCCGGTCCCCGTCATTGTCAATAACTTTGGGATGTACTACTCGCTGGCTATGGCCAAACAGAAGCTGCCAAAGAGGAAGAAGAAGCACAACCCCAATCCAGACGCTCCGACCGACTCCGCCTCGTTTATGAAGTCCGAAACAAACTCACACAGAGACAGCACCCAGAGCGACACGTATCCGCTGGCTGCTGACGAAAGCATCGGCAGGAACCGCTCAGGTCAGGCTGCAATGCAATGTTAAAGGGTTAGTTCTTGTGAGCTACTGCAAGATTTAGTCAAGCTGGTTTTTATTTTCTTATTGTGTTATTTTCAATTGATCATACTGATGCCTTCACTGTTCCAGAGCTGTGCTTAGTCATAAAGACAGTAAAGCACTGACTGAACCGTAAACTGTAAATACCAGGTTTTATGAAACGTACCTCTGCCATTGTCTCAACCTTCAGGGATGCTCAGTAAAAGTGTTGGCATTTACCCTCATGTGTCTTTTGTTCTCCTGTCAGATTCCAAACAGAACGGTGATGCAAATGTGGCCCTTTCAGAGGAGGAAGGCTGCAGCTTAACCCAGCCTCTGTCCCCGAGTGAGAAGTGGACCCTGAGGTGCACCCGAGGGCGAGACAAGTCTATGAAGGAGGCCACCTGCTTCCTGTTGACCTCAGGAGACCCCAATGTCCATACTGGTGGGTTACATATGTTTACGTTTCTGTTTTCTTCCAAATTTTATTTTATTAAGTGCATTTAAAAACAAGAGAAGCCCAGAGTGCTGTGCATTATGAAGCGAAGGCATTCTACATATTACAACATATGCAACATAGTACAGTTGTTTAGTTCCAGTAGATGTCACCAGACATGTAATGGAAAAAAACAAGGATAAAATGTGTGACGAATCTTGCTTCTTAGTTCATTCTAAATTAAAGAGGGATTTCTTTATTCCCACCACACCTTTCCAACTCTCTGCATGAAAGCATATAAGTGCATTTCGGCAAATGCTGAAGTCCTTTAATTGCTGCGTTGAGGGTGACAGGCTGATGGAGGCTTTGCTAGCTACAGAGCATAGGTGAGGCATTTCCAGTGATTTTTTTTTTCTCAAAGCCAAGACTCACCCAGCTGACCTCACATTGCTATGCACTTCATACAATATTTATAATTTTACTCTCTTCTAGCTGTCAGAGGCTTTAACAAGACTGGAAGTCTACTGCCAGACTTTCAGCCCACAACATAATTACTGATGAGAAAACGAGAAGGGATGTTGCCATGTTAAGGCCTGTGAATTCGATGACGAAGGTTTGGCTTCAGGGTTGTGATAGAATAAGAGCCATGTTGTTGAACCGATAGCAGAACATTTAATTAAACTACTCTGGACATATCGGAGAATCGTTTCCTTTTCTCTCCACTTGAACACTCACTGGATCTCACTCATTTGAGTTTCCCAGAGTACCCGAAAGCCCCTTTTGAGAAGTGGGTCTATATTTGTCCTAACATCCTGAGCACACATCCCACCCAGCCAACATCCTGCAAACACCCAACGACTCCGAAGGTGTTTTCCTGCAAAACTGCTCTTCGCTGCGTTTTCCATCCAGAGCTCATTAGCACATCACTGTCAAGGAAAACAACAGCATATAAATGGTGCACTTACTGTTCGGCTTTGATGAGGATAAATACCTCCACTTTTTTGTTGAGGCCATTAAAGTGTAATTGAGTGTGTTTCCTGAAAGCCTGGTCAATCACAGCATGTGTTGAGTGTTGTAGTAGTTTGGGCCACTGGTGCAGTGTCACATACAGATGAGAACAAAATCACCAAATTTCAGTTTCATCTGTCAGATCGACCAGAAGAAGTGAGGTTTATGGGCCTATAGTTATCGTCAAGGGATGAAATCACTGGTCAATATACAATTCACAGCCTCGCAGTCGCAGCAGGAAAGTCTCACATCAACGCAAACCAGCCCCCGTCATTTAATAGCACATTAAATATTATCCTCAGCTGTTGCAAGAGAGAAAAACAATGGGAGGCTGAGCAAAGCCAGAGCGCCTCAAAACTAATCTGAGCGAGGGAGGAGGGGGTAATTTAATCCTGAGCCCTGTTTCTAGAGAGTATGTGGGTAATGACATCTCAGTCTATTACTGTGGGAAATCACACATACAAAACACGTTTTAAAGCAAATTACCTGCAAAAAAAGGACTTTTTGTGTTTCATATCAATGTTCAACACAGTTGTGGTGGAAGCCAAAATGAAAAACGTTTGTTTTGGTGTGGCATGCCAAAACCCAGGGCTTTGTATTTGCAGCCATTTTGAGGTTCTAGATGGAGATAAATGATGACACAGTGGCTCTGCTCTTTAGAGCGATGCCCATAGGGGATGAGGTTAATTTCAGGGTTGGCAGATATGAGGTATGGATAATATTTCACCAGAGCAGTATGACAGGAAACGGGGAAAAGGACAGATGGATGCAGCAGGTCTGAAGATGCTCAGATGGCTATCAGTGACAGGAAATGTCCGTCCTGCAGCGGGAACATTTGAAGTGATTAAAATCATTAGCATTTGATGTCTTCATTTAGACATACAAACACACACTGTACTGGCCGAAAACAAACATGACCAACCACTAGCTTGTTTCTTTAAGATAAGTGCATAATAATGTGGTAAACAGTTCAAGTGCTGCTAAGAGGAGGCATCAGATGCGTGTACAGATGAGCAGAAAAAGCCTTTTGAGCTTGAGTGAGCTTTCATACTCTCTAGTGACTCCTCTGGATGATTGCCACTAATAGGTTTCCATTAACACAGTGGGTGGTCAACGCTAAGCGCAGCGCAGGAATTGTTTGTATGTGGAGTCCAACTGAAGTGCTATATTCAGTTAATTCACTGCACCTTAATGACTAGAAGCTGGTGAATTATTTTAGGATTTGATGAGGTGCTTGTTTTGTTTTTTGGGGGAAAGTTTTGGTTAAAAACCAAGTCTAATAATGTCACAGTGAGCTCTGGTTCAGGTGCCTCTGTTACTGTTTGCAGTTCCTTCACGCTGACATCACGAGTCTGCATGTTTGTTTCTGTCCTTACAGAGAGCTGTAAAGACATCCTCGCTGCCACTGGGAACTACGCTCAGCCGGAGGTCACCACACTGACCTGATCTGATTGGCAAGGAAACAGAGAAACAGCATGAACTAGGGTTGAGTACATGCTGTTCGGAGCGTCAGCTCTGGCTTCTGCTTTCTTTTCCTGCTTGAATGAACTGTAGACCAGACTCTTTTATTCAGGACACATTTTTCTGTTATGCATCCAACACCATGTGGTAAAAGATAACATCTTAAGAGGTTTATTATATGTAAATTCATCTATATTTCACAAAGCATTCTGCATGTATTGCATGAACTTATGGTTTATTGAGAAACTAGTCTCCATTATTATCCATTATTTAGTGCATATATCATAATTTATCCTAAAGCCCGTGAGAACTTTGAATGGATTTGGTTCCATCACATCTTCTAGTTTGTCTTTGAACTGGTTATGGCTCACATCTTTCCATGCACAAGTTAGGATCAAGCAAACTGAATCTGAAGACAGAGGTGCACACCATCCTGTTGGAGCTGTTGAACAGTTTTTGACTTTTGGTGATTATTTATTCATGTAAAATGTACAGAAACAATCAGTTTTTTGTAACTCATGCTCCATCGGCTGATATAAATGTTGTTAACTATTGAACAAGAACACATAAATACTTGTGTATATGATTTTGTACAGCAAAACTGTTACTGTGAACTAGGCTTAGAAAACTTGAAATCATCGTACACTTCTCAACACAACTCACCTAGACTCTGCCTTCTGTCTCTGCCCCTGCTTTGTAACGCCAGCCACGCAGACACCGAGTGGCAGGAATGCTACTCAGACGACTGTTTGTAAGTCTTTGTACAATAATTTTAAAATAAGCGTCTGTGGAGCAGTATTGTTTGTCTATTGCGCCACTTTACAGCTGGCACACTGCTGAGGACCATATGTAGACTATTGGAGTATACAGTAGATGATCAGAAGCGTTGTTAGTAAAAACACATGCAGTGCAATGCCATCAGTTCAGCTTGTGCCTCATGTTGAGTAATGAAGCTTAAATGTGTGCAGTAATGTAATTGGATTATTTCCTGAACACCTCTGGTTGTGTGGAACCTGTAGAAACCCTGTTGTGTTTCCACGGAAAGAGAAGCAGGAGTGTGTGGTTTTTTTCACTTGTGACTTATGATATATTCCTCATGGTCTACCATAGTGGCCTTATGTTTAATAAACAAAGGGAAAGTCCATTTCATCTTCGCTAGACTCTGTTTGTGAGCTGACCAAAAGCTCTGTAGTAATGTATAAGCACAGTTGTATGTACTGTATGTTTGTATGTACAGTATCTATGTAGCACTGTTCATTAATCATGGATCAGTCTTTTATTATCCTTTTTTCTGTATACGTACCATGAAATAGCTGTTGAGCAATTATAAAAGATTATTATTTTCATAATTTACCTTTATAGTTAATTTCCTATTTTCTCTGTTGTATATAGCAGATGTGATGGTGAAACCCAGAGCAGATCGGCCTCATATCTCCCACTTATGGATTTTGACTGTGATGGATTTTAATCCAGTCCAACTGTCAGATCTTTGTCTCTGTGTGTGTGTGTGTGTGTGTGTGTGGGGTGTGTGTGTGTGTTAGACGTAGTATATTGTAGGCACACGTTTCTATGCAGAAATACAAATAAAATCCTTTCCCCTGTCTCATAAACAATAGTTTTAATTTCAGATTTTATTATGAATTCTGCAATTTTTTCATTAACTACCCACTTTGCAGATATTCAACGGTTACCGACTGTCCAGCTATTTATAGTAGTGACACCAGTGCAGCCTGCTTGGTCTCATGTAGCAGCGTCACAGCTGTGCCTCCCGCTCTCCTGTGCCGCCATGATTGTGCACTGAAGGTGCAGATGACACACAGACCGCATCTCCATGGAGATCTGGGGTGACACACACACACACACCAGCTATGATGGTTGGATGTAGGAGGTTAGTGGTGCACCGACAAAGGCTGTATGAATATGAAAGGAGACATGCGTTCATAGAAAAGCAATGACATCTACTGAAGCTAAATATGGACTGAGACACTGGTCAGAGACGGGCAGAGTGGCGAGAGGACGTTTGATTCTTTCGTCAGATCATACTGCAGGAACCTGCCTTTTACAGAAAGTCAGTCACCAATCACAGATTTCATCATAACCACGTGATTCAACTACTCTCCCTCTTCACTAATCTCTAGAGGTGAATCCCACCCTAAGAACCCTAAACTTGTGAATGTCTCTGCACTCAGAGGTGATAATTGCCCAGCGGGACCCTTTGGTTTGGTTGAATGCCATATTCTGATGGCTCTATCAACACAAAGCAGCCATCATGCTAGTAGCTGATAGTCTTCTACACCTGAATAACTCCATTAGTGAAGCAGCATCTCCCACTCTGGGGGCCGAGAGGAAAGATGACAGACTCGCCGGGCTGCAATTCATGAATCGAGATGAGCTGGGGCAGAAGAGAGCCAGTCAGAGCTAGGAGAAGAGAAGCTGTCATTCTTGATTATTCCATGTCTTTGTTTCCCCTCATTCCTTGTTTTTTTTTTCTTCTCTGTTAAAGGTTGTCATGACAATATTGAACACAGTTTCCATGGCGAAAGGCAGGCTGAGCCATTCCACAGTTTAATTCATTTATGTGATGCAATGGAAAAGGGAACAATTTGACGTTAATTCTTCCCTGGCGGAATAACAAAGTTTCTTTATGTGGCTGTAATTCAGTGTCTGTCTATAACAGGCAATGTGGAGTTTCCACAACAGATAAAGACTGTCCATGTCATATCTCAATTATTTATCAGTGCTGGGCTACTGTGGCCTATGATTTGGATCAATGTATTGAATTCACTTTGTGCAACGTAGTCCTTATTCCCTACTAGAATAAAATACTCTCCATTAATCTATTTGCAAGCAGTTGGTGCTTTCCTTTTTTAGGGACAGGATGTTTGTAAAAACAGTGAATGATGTTGGCTTTTGCTTCACTATTCAATTTAAAATTGAAAGTGAAAAATTTTAAGTGCTGTTTGAAAGTCTATGCGAACTAAATGCATTATAATTACATTTTGAAGCAAAGCCACAGTAAAGCCACAAAGATGCCACATCAAACATGTGTGAATCCGGTGCAGTTCTGACCGTCTGTCTGTATTCACAGGCTTTAGTTGGACCAACACCATCAGAGCTGGAGGCAAACACATCCAGACTGTAGCTGCTATGCAAATGGAGCTTTGAGGGCTGTGATTTCTTTTCCTTTTTTTGCAGTGCAGGTCTAAGCGTCATCCCTAAAAAAAGTGTAGCGCTTTCCACTGCCATCTTTAAAGACGGTTTCATTATTATGGATGATTTTTTTTTTCACAACCATATGTATGTGATACTATTTGATTCCAGACGGAGTAATTGCATGAAGTACAAAAACAGTAAAAAAAAGCCGAAGAAAGCATAGTTTTGTTGATGCAGAGCTAACTAAGAACCTCCAAAAGTCTCTCTAGGTAGGGAAAAGTGGTTTATGAGTGGGAAGTGCCAGCTTCAACCACAGTCACACTATTGACAGCAGCTCACAACCAGTGTGACAGAGTGCATCATCATTACAACAGCTCTAAAGTGAAAAGCCTGCTATAACAACAAACCCCAAAATAATATGTGAACCCAGTCCAGAGCTGCGTGGAAGGAGCTGTAATCATCTGTGAAGAGCAGGAGAATTATTTCCTCCTAAAGGGACTTTCCCCCTCCCACAGAAGCATTATGTGTTCAGCAGAGGGCCAGTCTCCTGTGGGCTGCTAATGGACAGCACTCCCTGGTCTGCTGTGCCCTCCCTCTCTCTCTCTCTCTCTCTCTCTCTCTCCCTCTCTCTCTCTTTCCTGTGTGTGTGTGTGTGAGAGAGAGAGAGAGAGAGGAGTTAAAAGAGGGAAATAAAATGTCCAGGAGTGAAAGAACATTGAAATTGGCCTCTGAATCTACGGCTCCATCAGCTTCGACCCTTGTGGTCTGTGAATCACACCAGCACCCCCCCTTTCCTGTTACTGCTCGTTTTCATCCAGAGGTTGTGTAATCACAAACTCTGATTGTGATTTCTCGTCATTAAGAAACCACATCACATTATTGAAACGCTCTGATCACTTAGCCAACTTCCTTTACAGCATTCCTCCACTATGGTTCTTGCTGCTACATGATTCAGCCTCCATGTATTTTTCACTATATATTTCTAAGTTGTCTGCTGGATGAACTAAGGACCTCTCAGGTTTTCAGGCAGACAAATGTGTCCCTGTGCACATCAGAGTTTATGCATTAAGTAGTTTGTTGCATAAAATATGCAACTGTTGCTGTTGAAAATGCTTCCACAGCCACTGATACTGTGGAAATACCAAAAACTGAGCATGAATGTGCATGACTTTATTTTTAGAACTGGCTACAAACGCCTGTGCTTGTGAATAATTGGCTGTTTTCTGTTTCCATCGGCTGAAGCAGAAATCAAATGATGTGCATTTTAACGAGTGATCGAGGGCCAGTTTGCAGGCAGGGCAGCAGAGCGGCTTCGTTACCAGGCAGGAAAATAAATGGTGTCTGGATTTGTGAAGAGACACATTGTTTCCCACATAACTGGCTCATAGATATCCAGCAATACAACATGGATTCAGTATGAGATGAAAAACACATTCCATGAACGTGACTTCTCTAGCGAAAACAACACGCATTGGTATCTTATGCAACAAAAAATGATCTATTCTTAACCTCAAACATGTCTACTCAGCCTTTCACCTCTGATGTTTCCTGTTGGTCCTACGACGTCTACATACAGACTTCAACCTTCACCAAGTGACCCGGCGGACTGGCCTGGTGCCAGCTGCTTCTAAGAAGACGACCCCTCCTGCTCAGGTACAGCGTGTCCCATGGATTGTGCATGTAAACAGTTTGACAGTCGTGTAGTGTTTTTCCTAGAAATATGTCCTGAGCAAACCTACAGACGAAATGAACGATTAAACCCACAAGTAAGAAACTTTGAACTGTGCATTGTCTGCCTCTCCTGAAGCTCTTTACCACCATTTAGTGAATCCCTTTTATTGGGGGGAGATTGTTGCCTTCATACAGAACAGATTGTCCATTATGTCTAAAGACAGCCATTAAAAATAGCCATTAGTATGTGCATTGGTCCTTTCCCGTTCTGAGTGTCTGAAAAGCAACATCCATTTAAATGCGTTCTTATGTACTGTAGTCAGTGTTCAAAAGTTTAAAGTGAAATAATTAGAAAAATCTCAAAGAGAAGCGAAAACATTTAAAAGCTCTTGAATGTTTATTACACCTGCTGCAGTAAAGGCCTCGGACTCTGCCATGTCTTTAGTTCAGCAAACTTTTAAACTTACATTATCTCATTAATTATGCATAATGAAGTGTTTACATCCATCTGAGATCAATGCGGAGTTAGTGAATGAAAGGAGCAGCAGTCAAATCATTGCCCACTGCTCATCAGCTGTCATTATGGACGAGGTGTTTCACAGGTGCACTTCAACGGGAGGGTTGAATGGGTGCAATCATCCCGTTTGACTGGGCCAGCAACCACTAAATGGCTGGTGCATTAGTGATGAGGACTCCAAGAGGTGGGAGGCACCAGTGTTATTCATCAAGGAGTTATTGTGCTGCCCCTGTTCCCTAGTACAGAGGTTAAGGTTGTTAAATATGTGCTGTTTACTGATAAGAGCCATTTCACATAACCATAACCATCTTTTTTGTCTATATTATTGGAATTATTATTTCCCTTGAATATAGGGTTGACAAGACTCCACAGGTATTTGGCAAATTGATTCAATTGAAGTGGAAAAAAACCTGAAACACTAAAAGCTTTTCTCTTTCTTTTATCTGAACAATGGCCTCAAACCATGACAAGCAAGAGTCTCCTAATAGTGGAGATGATACAGAGTCGACCTCAGTTCACAGCACTGAACAAAGTCTTATCAGCTCATTCGTGACCTAAGTTTGACTGTCTGAAAGACTTGTTTTAAAAAACTAACAAAGATATTAAAAACTTACTGTAAAGTATGTTAAAGACTCTGGAATTAAAGTCTAAGAACACTAAACTTTCCCTTCTCTGCAAAAGGGTAGCGCAAGCTAATTTTTTCAGAAAGATCAGTGGGAAAGGCTGTGTTGAAATTGGTGTGAGTCAAAACGTGATAAGATGTTTATTTATGGTTAAGATGTCAGATTAAGTGGGATCAATTCACAATATCAACTTTCAACAACTCCTGCTGGAGAGAAATCTGAACTAATGAGCTGGTTCCAAACCCTGCTGCCAAACCTACACTCACCCGATGACGCCACGTTGATATTTCCATCTGCTCGACGGGTGAGAGGAGCACTCATCTAGTTTGCGTGTTCAAAGCTTTCACTCACATTTTTTTACAAACGTCCTGGTGCTTTTCCTGTTTACCTGTGACCTTTCAACCTCACATATACAGAATGCTTTCATGTGAACTACTCTCTGTACAGTAGATTGAATGTTATCACTTAGAACACAAACAGTAACTGAAAATGTTCTCATTAACAGAGTCTTGTTTTTTTAACTTCCTTTGTTCTTATGGAGTGGGGCGAGGACATTTTCTCTGTTTGTCCATCAGCAGCTGCTTTTTGTGCTTCACTAAAACGCTCTTGCTGAAAACACAATTGTCTGTCTTGTTGACTGTGCTGAGATATTTCTGGCTCACTTTCAGTATCACAAAGCGTGAGTGAGCAAGTGAAACGCTGCCCTTGTCACAGGTCACTCTGCAGTTCACAGTAGCTCAGCCATCTAATTGGACTCGAGAAAGACAAGGTGCACTGTCGTCTAGCAGGGCTTGGAGAAACAGAGATAATTACTGCTGCTGGTGTTCTTCTGTTTCTGTTTACCATTCCCATTAGCTCAGTGTAAAGATAATTATTTTAAGTTTCTATTCCCTTCCACACATTTAATTAACAAATACAAACAGACAAAGCCATTGTTTCAAGATGAAATGTTTCTTAAAATCATCTGGCTTCCTACTTCCTCTCTCTCTCTGTCAGATAATTGACCTCTCCAGCTATCACAGCAGTGCATGAAGCCTTGTGCACAACTTGTTGCTCATCCAACAGGAAAAAACAAATGGAGTGGAAACAGCTGCCTGTCCTGACCTGTTCTACGTGTTTCTCTTTGTCCAAACACACTCACAGCTGATTATAAGGACCAGTTGTATCCCCAACCACTTCACCATACTTTTTAAAATCTTAACTCATGGCTGAGTATTTTTAGAAATGTAAACAGCTGCTCAAAATTTCCACCTTTGCTATAACAGAGTGAATTAGATGATATGACAGAACTGAATACAATATTTGTGTTTGCATAGAAACATGTTGCATTTGCTAAGCAACCAAAAGGCTGATTATTCAGATCAAAGCGTGTGTTAGATTGAAAGCTGCTCATCTCAGCCTGAAGGAACAGCGTTAAGGCTTATTTAGCTTCTAGCAGTGTGGGCAATGTAGAAACCAAAATATTACTGCTGTGCAAGACTAAATTAATGAACTGTGTCGTGGTAGAGAATTAGCTAATATGCTCAATGTTTCTCTCAAAACCTGTAGATTTGACTAGTGTCAACAAATTATTTCCTTGCAGGAACAATAAAGCTGATAAATAGGAGATAAGTTAACAGAACTGGTTTAATGTGATAAACATTTGTGTTGTCTGCAGTTGTTGTGAGTCTTCTGTTTGAGAAAACAAGAAACAAGCCTCCGTCTCTGAAGCGTAAAATCACTGTCTATGACTCCAGTGAGCAGCTCCATTCAGAATGGTTTAAATATCCTTCCTTGTTTGCTGTGAGATTAACTGGTAAAACAGTAATGAGCTGTTGCGGCTGTCGAGTCTCGGAGCACGCCTCATGCAGGGCCATCTGGACTGCTCTGTGGAAGCCGACAGCAGCTAAAAGAGCCGTGTGAGAATGTGACTGATGGATCCTCGCCCACGCGAACCCAGTCTGCCAAGAAAATGCAGCTCAAAGTGTGAAAAATGTCCATCGACACAGTCTTTTCCTGGATCAGGTGGCGGGGCAGTGGGAAAATGGGAAGTGGCCTCTTGGCCCCGTGTGCTGTTTTTAGATAAACATCTGTAAGGAAGGCTGCAGGTGGGATTCCCATTAAAACCCGTGCAAATACACTGTTACACTGTGGTGGGAAGATTTGTTTACAGGAAACTGAATAGTGACAAGTTCTTCTAAATGCATCTGGGAGCTAAGTCAAGAAAGGAAGTGGGCCGTACCCACACAACCAGGGCAGCCAAGCCCCACACAGATGCAGCGTCAGCCTCTGCTTTATTGGAAATCTAAATGAATTTAGTCTAATATCAATTAAAGTAATATCACTCTGTAGACTCCAAAATGGCCTGTGGGAGCTGGGCGGCATTTCATTAAACCCTCTCCGCAGAATCAAGTTACTATCAGACTGGAATTCTCAACTTTGTCAGTTTTTAAATCCAAGTCCATGAAAACATCAGAAGCCACGTGCTTATAAAAGTGAGAATGTTTCCTCACCCTCTCACGTGACTCCCGTGCATGTCCCCCTGCTCGAGTCCGCACCATACGACCACAGACCCAGCAAAATGAGTCTGGTCCAGTTCTGGCGCACATAATGCATACGATAAAGAATTTATCCCACCATTTCTGTTTGGTGCATTTTGAAGCCATTTAGTGTAGGCAAAACATTTAGAATAAGACCTGCAGTGTTTCTCAATCCATAAAAAATATATGGCTAAAGCAAATCTGCGAGGTGTCCCATAGACTATTACAACCCAAAATATGAAAAAGCATTAGCTTGTCTTTGTTTCTAGCAAACCTTCCCTTTAACAGACATGAGAAGCTCACCTTGAATTCTCTGCTTCTTACTCTCCACAGTCCAGTTTTTTCAATGGCCTTATAACAAAAAGCAGCAAGAGCCAATGAAAGCATAAGAACTGGGCTTGAAGGATGACAAATGAGAGCGAAGGATGGGTGAGTGAGTCATTCTTTTAATTAACTAATTTAATATCGCAATAGACAAACATAGTAAGTGTTAGAACTAAATAACAAGGGGCCATTTGCTTAAACATTCATTCAGCATGAATTCATTCTGAGAGAAGGTTGTCGGTGATGGAGCACACGCAATGCGTTTACGAATTTGAATGAGCTCTGAAAAAGGTGGGGTGGTCGGGTGTGAGAAAGGTAGAAAAGGTCGACTAGTGTCAGTTAGAGACAGACATGATCAAACTAATCTGGCAGATCTGGGCCACATAAACCACACGTGGCATGACATCATATAAATGTGACCGGTGTACTTCTGCGTTGTGTTCATATGGATAGTCGGTTGTTGGAATGATGTCCTTTTATCCTGATGCATAGAAACAAACAAAAACATACTCCTGTAACATCTGCTCGCTCCAGTTCCTCTCCCACCGCAGGATCGTACAGAAAGGGGAGAGTCAGGGGCTGCAACCCATATATATACCCAATGAAAATAAAACACCAACAAAGAAGAAATAATAGAAAAAAGGACTTCTTCTATGCTATCAGGTTTTATACTGAAACCAACGCAACAAACACATTTTGTGTAATTATAACAGAAGTATACAAGCACAAGTATAACCAGGTTACATAAACAGTGCTGTCATTGCCAGATCGGACCCAAATCTGGTTCACATACCACTTGCCATGCCAGCAGTCATCCAGCACTGCCAGCTCGAGGCCAGATCTGGCCCACACCTGTCTGCTATGTGGGGTGTGGGCAGTGAGCAGCTGTAAAGTGCAGCAGGTGACTGACCTCGCAGCTCAAAAGGTAGATGACGTGTCCCTGTCGACAGCCCATAATAAGCGTGTGATGCGATGGATGTGCAGTGTGAGGGTCTAGCCAGGACCCCGGCAGCTCGCCCTGCACGAGTCAAGATAGGTGCTGGAGGTTAGGCAGGGCTTTAAGCGAACACGGTGGTTCATAAGTTACTAGTCTCCGTGGTTACGTCATGGTTATTTTTTGGGATATTTGGGGATTTAATTAGTGGTGTTGTGTTTATGCAAAGATACTGTTGCTGTAGGATAAATTCAAAATTTACTTTAAACTACTTTGAGACTTGTTATATTCACAAATAATCCACGACGAGATGAGATTAGTCAGGAACCAGTATGTTCCCATCCATAGAGGTTATGTGTTCTCATTTTTCCTCGTGGTCAGATATTTCACACGATTAACTCGTCTCTTTTTGGTGCCACGCCGAGACTAAACAGCCTCATATTGATCCTACAAGTTGTTTTCTCATCATTCATCAATATGTCTTAAATGTGCTCGGAATATGAATTGTTATTAATTGAAATGTAATTTGCTGTAATAACATAAGGTTATGTCAGTGTACAAAGAGCTGTGACTTCCATGCAAATTAAGAAACACCACACACATCCTATGTTTCTGTTTAATAAAAGAGATTTCAGTTTCCTGTTCACACCATCTTGTTTGCACAGTTTATTACTCTCTAAAACCAAAAAACAAACGTTTCTGTCTCGCTGATTTAGCCAAACTCTCGTCTTGATTGTGTTACCAGCTCCCTGCTGGACGCCGCCGCAGGTCCAGCGTGAAACATGGATAAAAGATTGCTTATGTTAGTGGTTCCAGTTCACTGTAACAACAGGATTAGATCAGCAGCACACAACACTGAGAGAGGAGGAAAACATACATTTACAGTAAACACCAAAACCCTACAACAACTGACACACTCGCGCTCATGTACAGCATACACACAAATACACACACACAACAGCCGCTCTGCTATTATGATGAACAACAAACACACACTAACACCAGAAACCAACAGACACCAAAGTAACATCACCTACAGTACAAAAATCAAAAAAATATCTCCAAATATACAATTATTATGTACAGCTCAAGTATACACTCGGCCACTCTTACTATAGATACTCAGTGTGAATGTATCAGAATGTACATCAATATGTACACAATAAATACATTTCCTTAAATACTATAAATAGAACTATAGTTCGGTCACATAAACTATTTGCACACTTCAATAAAAACAATTATTCTACGTTTGTTGCTTTAATCCCAGTAATACAAAGTTAAAATCTAAAAATGGAGCATAATGAAACACAGCCAACACATGAACAAGAGAGAGACCCTGGAGCTGAAGTCTTCATTTCCCACAGCAAACATCAATGGTAAGTATAATTTTACTGTGCAAATTCAACCAGCATGACGAGACATCAGTTGTGTGTAAGTGGTTGTAACTGAAATGGCATCGTATAGTAAAATCTGTAGCTCTAAAAACGGCCAAATCTGCAAACGTGTGCGCTGCAGATCCGTCTGTAGCTACAGGTGCAGCGTTGCTCCCTTATTCTCACTCACAAACACAATCTACAGAGTTGCATCAAGCGCTTCACCCACACTGCATCGTAGCTCAGTGACTGGTTTGATATAACTGCTCACAAACACAAAACCCTCTGTTGTGCTCACGTTTCTGTGCTTCTTTAAATGTGCTTTAAGTCTGTCTGGAAGCTGCAGTTTCCTCCAGGAGAAAACTCTCAAAACTGCAGTTTCCAAAACTTGTGTCAGTTGTTTTCACAGGTCACTTTGCTTTACGTGCTGAAATGTCTTAAGCCAATAACAGCCACTGCAGGCACTGGCCGTGAAACATAACTTACTGGAACCACAGGCCGGAGGAGATGCGAGAGACACAGACACCACACATTACAGCAACACAGGTACGGCCAGCAGTTATACTACATTACATAAGTCGGGGAAAACCTGCAGTGGCAGTCGGTAAAACAATGCCGTGATAACAGCCTGAGACATCAGAACACGCCCTGTTATAACCTGCCAAAATAATAAGCACCTGTGCAAAACTAACAACTTTCAGATGATTTTGTGCCTATTGGGGACATGTAGTCCACTCTCTCTCTAGAAATATTACTAGTCAGTGCACCAACCGTGTGCTTAGGAAACAACTCCAGGGTCTCCAGTTAATTAAAGTGCTCAAGTGAATGAGATGAGACATTGGTCCAAACGCTACACAGATACATTACATGAGAAAAAAAAAATCAAAAGACCAGAGCATAAGGCAAACAGACTACAGAGATGCGATTCAGGCACCGAACAACGCGTCTGACTGTGCTTCACACTACATCTGTCATCACTCAAGTATTGGTGTTGCCAGGGAGGGGCCATGAGATTGTGTGTGTGTGTTTGACTGGCTCCTCTGCTGGCTAACAGAGACACCCAGTGTTGAAAACGATGCATTATCACTTATTCCAAACATTGATATCACAGTACATTTTCCACATTATAACCCTAAACATACACTGTTATACAATATTATACAATAAAAATAAAATGCTTTAGTTTTCATACCTTGGTTCACAAAAATACATCAACGTGTAGATTTTAGTGCTCATGAAATGTCAGAAGTCACAAAATGAGGAATGTACAACAATTGAACATAAACATTATCCTTTAGGGATGAAGTATGATGAGTCCACAGTAAAGGGCTGTAAACATCTTACTTAATGCACTGTTACACCGTGGGGGGAATCTCCGCAGGACACTGACAGCAAAACCTCTGTATTGCTAAATATACAGTCGGCAGGTGCAGCAGACAAAGCAAGTTGTCTGCTCTCCTCTGCCTCCTCCACATCAGAAGAGGATCTGTATCTATGGCGCGTTGCCACGGCTTCCCCTGGGTAACGCTGCTCTATTTTTAAACACGCAGGGTCACTGGGAGCTCTCATTCAGTGGCGGACAACAACGCACTGATGCACACGTGCACGTACACACAGATGAATCCGCATTTCTAATTCCTTCTCTGTCTGCCTACACATCAAAACAAGCTGCTCTGCTTATTCCTCCTCGCGCACCTACACCTCTGCCCTCCAAGGCATTGATTGCAACCCTTGATTAAAAAGACTGATTACCATGGAAAAGCTTTGTCTTGGCCAGGAGCGTCTGGGACATGCAAACGCGACGTGTGCGGTGTTATTGGCAACAACTCCAGAGCCTTGTTTTGATCAAAAGGGAAAGTCGCTTAAAAAAAAGTGCTGTTAGGTTAAGGCTCACGTATTGTCTGACACTGACGTCTGTGCTTCCACGTTCAAGAGCTGGAATGAAACGTAAGTGCATTAAGTAAGACTGTTGCACAACACGTCCAGTATGTACAGTATTCTACAGTCGATGGGGAAAGTAGGGATAGAAAGAGTAAATGAGGATTCCACTTTAACTGGTTCTTATTGCTGATGCATGATAGGCACAGTAGATGTAAATATGGAAAGTGACTGTAACGCTGTGTGTTATTTATCACATACTGCTAAGGAGGCATTTTCTTTTTCTATGGGCGAAGTGCTCTCATGTAGTGATAAGGAGATTCCATCCAGTCCCCATAAATAACAATCATCTAGAACTGAAACACAACATGATGAACATGTCGCTGAAATGATATTCTCCAAACTGGTGAACATGTGGGAAAACATTATAATGTATAAAGCATTTGGGCGTTGCACACACCTTAACCTCAGTCAGGGCTTATTACAAATAAAAGCCTACATCTAAGCCTGCAGTGAACCTTTCTAAGCTTCACTCCTCCCTCTGTTGACATCTCCCTCCTTCTCTCTCTGCTCCCATGACAGATAGAAACGATCATCACAACCTCTGCAACTGACATTTCTATGATCCCTCCATCTCAACTGGGATTGACAGCAAGCACAGATCTTCTGAGGAGGAAGAACAGAAGAACCATGGGTAGAGAGCTGAAAGCAAGGATAGAGGAACTGTGCTCTGGGGGTTAAGGTGTGATGCACGCTGCAACAGCCAGCAGTGGGCTTTCTCTTCTTCTTGACTTCCTCTCCCTTTCTGACTCTGTTTGCATCTCTCCAAGCAGGGCTGGGGTTTAATGGTCAGGAGGATCTATGAGGTCAGTGGATCATAGTTCAGACTCAGGCGAGCCGATGTTCTGGTAGCCTGTTTTGGTGCTGGTGCCGTAGTTGGTGTTGGTCATCTCCTGAGTGCCTCCGGGACCCAGGTAAGCCCGGTGAGCAGGCATCGGGGAGGGCGCCTCGCTGGGGTTCTTGCTGAGGATGAAGCGCTGCTCATCCTGCTCTTCCAGGTTGGAGATGTCCTTCATCATGCCTTTGCGGTAGGAGACAGACAACTTGTTGGAGCCGTCTGAGATCAGGTTAAACTGGCGGACGATGAAGACGATGGGTAAAGGCAGCATAGCCACAATGATGAGGGCGTAGGCCATGGCTAATGCCCAAGGAGGATAGCTTTGGAAACGCTCTGAGCCCTAGTGTGTGTGGGGGGGACACGATGGGAAAAAAAGACTGGTATGAAAACATAAGAACAAGTGACAAAAGATAAGGTCGGGAGGAAACAGACAAGATGAGCACTGACCTCAGCCTCCACCCAGGCGTTGTATCCTGCAGGACTCACGGCCATTTCGATGACGGTGGCAGCGATGAGCACAATTAAGATAGCTGGCGACACATACCTCCACATGTAGTAATAAAAAGAATACGGCCTGAACCCAAGCATGTCCTCCAGGTCCTGCATGAACCTGTGAAAAGAAGCAGCGCAAATAAAAGTTTCTCACAATCCATCCATGGAATTTACAAGTTGTTTCAAACTACTGACTGTACTGTACCTCTTAGTGCCATAGATCCAGGCTACAGAGACGTTTTCCAGGATTACCACTACAGTGAGGGGCAGACCAGCTGAATAGTCGTCAAACATAGTGACAAAGTAGTTCCCTGAGCGCTGCACAAACAGCAAGCCTAACAAGAAAGCTATGATACAGCAAACCACTGCAGGACCAGAAAGAAGGAACAAATAAATCAGGTTAGAGTCAGAAACATTTGCATTTTATTCCGACATCAAAGAACAATACTGAGGCTCACCGCACAGGATCTCCTTGCGGATCTTGAAAGCATCCAGAATGGGTGTGGTGATGCCAGTCATGGTGCCGATCATGCTTCCCAAGCCCAGGTTGATCAGCATGAAAAAGAACATAACAGACCAGAAGGGACTGGCAGGAAAATGTGTCATGGCCTCTGTGAAGGCGATGAATGCCAGACCAGTGCCCTGAACCGCCTGAACAGAAGGGGGTGAAAGGAATCAGAGATGTTAATGATCAGACGCAGAAAAAGTAGTTTTAAAGATCTAATCGCCTGCACAGCCATTTACTAATGAAATGCCTCTCGCCCACTGACCTTGTTGAGCTCGTCCTCCAGCACACAGGCGTCCAAACCCAGCTGTCCAAAGACATCTTCCTTCACCGTCTTAATGACGCCATACATCTCAGCATAGTCCTGAGTGGAGAGGTGAGAGAAGTTGATGTGAGGTGGGATGAGCTCGTGGCTCAGCACACCAGTGTTCAGGTAGCCCAGGATCTTCTCTGCATTCCTGTAAACAGAAGATTGGGGATGTGGGGAGGATTGGCGTTAGGAGGTGGAAGTGAAAACTGTAGACTGATCGGTCTGTTGGCGTCACAGCTACGGAGACACTCACTCGACAACACACTTCTCGTTCATAACGTTGGCCTTGAAGCCCAGGACAGCGAACACCACCAGCGTGGCCAAGATGGACGTAACAAAGTTGATGATGGAGACCAGCGCCGCATCGAAGTGACAGTTGTTGTCTCGCTTGTTGTAGCTGGAGAAAGCAATGACGCCTCCGAAGCCCAGGCCGAGGGCGAAGAAGACCTGCGTGGCTGCTTCTCTCCACACCTGTGGCTCCAACATCTTTTCCAGCTACGCAGAACAAGAAAGCCAGTAAATGCGAGAGAGTAGTCACTGAGCGACTTCTTCTTAAGGCCATGAGTATTTATTGTATATTTTATTTGTTTGCGTACTCGCTGAATGAAAAAACAAAATTATTTATATTGTACACTTGGCACTACTGCATCCAACATGCATGTTCTATGTGTTAACACACACTGACCACTAGAGGAAGACATCATCCCATCATGCTGAATTAAAACTACTGTAGCTGAGGCGAAACCACCTCACAGCAGCTTTAAGCGTTGCTTATATCACCTGTGTTACAAAACTCAAAACAATCTATCAACTATGTCCTATTTCCTATATTTTACACATTTCAGACGATCTCACTGATGCAGTCTGGTTTACAGCCGCGTCTTCTTTTGTCTCACCTTAGGTGTAAACATGTGGGCAATGCCGTCCACCGCCCCCTTCATCAACAGACCTCGTACTAGGAAACAGAAAAGCACCACATAGGGGAAGAGGGAGCTGAAGTACATCACCTAAGAGAGAGAGAGAGAGAGAGCAGAGCGCATTACGTGGTGTTGCCATGGACACACGCAAGGAGGAGAAACTGTAACCATACACACTCGATAATGAAATCTCCAAACTGCGCAGAGTTTGGCAGTGAATTGGCGAAATTTTACCAAATGTGTGCAGGAATGTTTGAGGTTTGGATCGTCAAGTCTTCCTACAGCATTTCGGGGAATCATTGCGACACTGACTACGATAATTGGATTACTACGTTTAGTGTTTAAAAACCCTGTCAGACCTTGGCCATCCAGTCTGTTGTGTATTTTCCAATTTAAACTATGGGCTGGTTGATACATTGTGGTATATGACTCACTCTCTGGATCCAGATTATAAGATATTGTTGCATTTTCCATCTGTATCCTGAACTGGTTTTTGCTTGGCTCAGTTTAAGCTTATTAATGTTCCATGTCTCTCTCTTCCATAATATAGATGAGATCCACAAATAGACAGGTGCTGATGACAGGGTTTATCTTCCTACCTCTGACTGACATAAAATACATCAGTGACGAAAGAGAGCATTTTAAAGCTTTTACTGCAACAAATCTTTATATTGAGTCTGAGTATATGTGAGAAAATGCTCAGCCCCTGCTGTGAGGTCATGGAAACCCTGTACCTTCCCAGAGGACTGGATGCCTTTGATGACGGCCAGGCAGACCAAGATCCAAGCCACCAGAAGGGACAGGGTCATCTTCCAGTTCAGGCCCCCAGTGTCATCGATGGTGCTGGTGATGTTCAGGGTCTGTCGGTACCAGAAGTACGTGGTGGCTGAGCTCTTCTCACACTCTGGCTCCACGACTACATGAGCACAAAGAAAAGGGAGGGAAACGGCTTTAAGAGTAATCTGAGTTAAGAGTGTCTGAGAGTCTACACAGAAATGATGGATCTACAGTTTGGCTATGCAAGCAGTATTTTAATCATGTACTGTAGGTGCATGAGGTGATGAAGTTACCTTTTATCACAAGCATGTCTTTAATCATAGAGCAATAATGTCAGATTTCAGTAAAGCAGTAAACTGCTCTACTGCAGCTACTTTTTGCCTCTGAACTGTTAAACTATACCACACTCTGGTGTTTTCATAACCAAATCAGAAGCAGAGTTGATTTCTTGACCTTGAATGCTAATCGAAGCTGACGCCGTTTGCTCTGCCAGAACCGGCGGCTGGCTACCAGCTGTGAGCCAGACGGGTCATGCTGCCTGACAGGCCTCGCCACAAGCGCTGCCCTGGCTACAGTATAGACAGAGCCCACAACGTCTCCTGTTAGCCAGCAGAGACACTGCTGTCTGACTGCAGCGCCACAATGATCCAACACGATACTTGATGCATGTGTCACAGTCTTGCAGGACGCAGCAGATAACATTCTCTGTGTGTGTTGAAGGCTTTTTAAATAAGTATCTCTGTATAAAAACATTTTGGTATTTCAGACTCACTGGCTTGGGTTCCGTTTTTCCGGATGGGGCATTCAGCCCAAGGCAGTGGATACTGGAACGACTGGAAGAAATAGAAGATGCTCCAGCCGATGATCACGTTATAATAGAGGCCCACGAACCCGCAAACCTGAGAGGAGGTGAGAGAAGTCATATCTTATCACACCTGACACAGTGGACACACATCACACAGTTTGGTGAGCTGAGTGCCTCTTGAGTCAAGACACAGACTCAGTCAGAGATGGTATGAATTATTGAGTGGTTTGCTCTCAGCAGCCAAGGCTGGGGTCCTCTATGAGAAGGTATTTATAGCTGCTGAATCTCCCTGTGCCACATCCGAGCTGCCACACGGCTCATTGCCACAAGCCAGGCCTCTCTGTCTCTTACGCTAGATTGATGAAATCACTCTCAGAATTACTGACAGACAGAGAGGCTGGCGCAGTAGCTCATAGACTAACCGAGTCGGTCGCTGAGTGACTGTGACACTGATGGGATTGGGACACGATGGGTCACTGACAGATTATGGCAGCGATCAGTGCTGGTCTTTGCCTGCCATTTGCTGAGAAGCACTGATGTTCACTATGAGCACCACAACACTGTGCAATAATTCCTACGATCAGACATTGTCAGCAAAGCCTTTCATCATGATTATTTATGTTATCTGTATCAAGCCTTTAAAAATGAATAACAGCAGTCAGTATGCGAGGAACAAGAGTCATCTGGTGTCTGGGTCTTTTGTAACTGTAGCCTGGTTTTTTATTGTGGTTCAAAAGGTGAAAAACATGTCACACGTTTGTCCGTTAATAACAAGGAATCAAACCAAAAGGCAGCAACCACCCAACAGTCCTTGAGTTAAGTCATTGGAGCGATCAGTAACCAGGGTGTATGATATTAAACTATGGTGCCCTTATGAAGAACCCACAACTTAGCTACCGGTACTACCCACACAGCGAAAAGCATCAAACACCTGCTAAGAACTAAACGCTGGGTAATACTCTGAAGCAGCTTTCATGCAGCCTGACCTTTAGTCGATCAAGCATGTGGAAGGAGCTGAAACATACTTTCTACCAACAGCTGGGACAGTTTCCAAAGAGAGGACCATCCTACCTGTTAACATAAAACCACTTGTTGTGCACCAAAAGTCATTGGGTCAGTTGAATCAGAAATTCTCTGTTATATTCCTTCAGTAGTTTCATTATTTCCTAGTGCTACCTGATTAATTGTGGGTTCTTCATTTTTTGTTGAATGATACTAACTATCTATACAGAAAATGTCTCTGCTGCTTCAGCTTTACTCATAACTGGGTCATTGACGATTACCAGTAAACCTTATGTATGTAAATTTCTCCGCTGTGACTTTCTGATTGATGCTTACCATCAGACTGGACACTCCGATGCCTCCCAGCTGTGGGTAAACGTAGTTCCACACCCCGATGCTGCCACGCCTGATCCTCTGACCCACTGCCAGCTCCAGGAAGAACAGGGGGATGCCGATGAGGAGAAGGAGAATAAAGTAGGGCACTAGGTACGCACCTGAGACAGGGAAGAGGGCAGAGGGAAGAATCACTGCAGCATGTGCAGCTTCTTTGTTACCTGGATGTGTTTGAAATCCATGTATAGTGAACAAAGAACAAAAAGCTGCTTGTAAATTCTCTGTCTGCTTCTATTTTTGTAGTCTATTATTTTAATCACGCAACACTCTGCATTTACTGCCTCCACTCGCCTTCTTTTCATCTTTCCCATCTTGCACTTTACCTCTTTTCATCTTCCACTTTCATTCAGCGCTTTGTCAGATATGGCCATCGTTTTATTCTGCAGCAGACACGATAGGGAGACAACAGAAGGCACTCACAGACACCAAGTCACGTCCAGTCCTGCTTACGTCAAGAGATGAAGGGGCACCATGGTGACAGAGCCATCCAAAGCCAGAGAGGATGGCTTCATACTGATGGACAGCTGGAGGGAGCAGCCTGTCTCCAGACTAAACAAAAGAGCTGTGACGCTCAACTGGATCAGAAATACTGATAACACTGCAAGTGGCTATTAGAGCCGTGAGCAGGCAGGGGATACAAAGACAGGAGCACGGTGGTATTATTCTGGACTGTTAGAAAGGTTGCTGCTCACCTTTACAGGTCTATGTCTATTCAGAGCAGCACAGCACACAAACAAAATGTGTTAGTAAACTGAAAACTGTCCAAGTCTGGTCGGTGATTTAGCCCAGAACAACTACAACTTCCTTCTGGCTAAAACACGATAATAACACTATTATTAGTGATGTTTTTTTTAAATGGATGAAGCCAGACTACCTTAACTTCACAGGGACAGACATCATAATAATGATCTCTGACACAACCCTCAACTACACACTGAAGATTTCTCTAACAGTCACAACTGACCTGTCTCTGGAGCTAAGAGAAACAATGTCCATTATATTTCATGTGGACATTCTTGCACCACGTGAGCTGAATCCAGTTTTCTTTTGGGCCTCTGAAAATCACAGCTTTGTCATCTAGCCATTTTGGGAGATAATTACTCAGAAATGTGCCGAGCTTATTAATTTGTAAGAGCCCCTGACCGTTCTCCAGACACTACATCCAAACACAGCTTGCGTAACAAAAGTGAGCAAAGCCTGTCAGCGTCTTTTTTTGTGTTCTGTTTCCATTCACCTTCTCTTGTTGCACCTTTTGTTGAGACAGACACCAACGTGTCCTCACGAATGTGACAAACACATGGAGCACCTATCACTGAGTCAGGAGAGAATGCACACTCAGTCCTACACAACAACATGCACACACTGTGATTAGAATACAAATACAGGCATATATCACGCATTTCAAAAACCCTCTTTACACACACCTCCTACACAAGGTGAAACCAACATTGTCTAAAAGCCTCGAAAATGAGTGTTTACTCTTCCACTTCCTCCATCTTAGTCATCGCCGCCCTCTCATCTCATCATAATACCAGTAAATCATAATAGCAGAGCGATAAGGCAGGGAAACCTGCAGGAAAAGCAAATAGAGACCAGATTCTACAGCACGGTGACAGATCACGCTGTCGTGCCACACGCTGCTGCGGAGAAAGCACCTTATCGTGCAGCTTCTGTTGGTGCTTCTGACTATGACTGACCCTCTGACTTGGACAATTAGCTGGCGAACTTGTTGACAGCATGCAATTTGCCATGGAGGAAGACAAACAACATGCAAACTGATTCACGTTAGCAGATATATTATAAGTTTACTTGTGAAAATATCAAATTTATTTACAGGAGAATAAACTCTTATAGTCACTTACATCAGAGACAACTCCCCACCTACACTCTGATCAATAGACGCTGTGTGTAACCTTACAGAAACTCTAAAACCAAACTATGGTGTGAGAAAATCAATGTTATGTGTTTTAAACGTGTTAGTTACGTGAGCAAACCACTACAGCAAAGCCTTGTGAGTCACTGTGAAAGTATTTAGTTCTCGCTACACACTGTTAATTGTGTAAAAAGCAGAGGATAATGTTTCCAGTAGTTCCACCACCTAATTTGTTTGTCCTACTACGATGTTTACACGCTGGTAGGAGTAGAGTTCATGCCAATCACCACAACCAGAGGCCATTCTCAATCAACTCCTGTCTCAGCAAATTTCTGCCAGACGCTGTCAGCTTCTTCAACAAATCTGCAGACAGGATAAAACCAAACTGGCTAAGTGCTATTAAGTTAACTCTTCCCATCTGGCCGCTGATTACATTGAAACGTTTACAGGACTAATAAAAGAATCACATTAGCAACCAGGACTCAAGACAGCATTTCTCATTGTTAAACTATTACTCAGCACCTTGAGGGCACACGTGTTCACCATGGGTGGCCCCGTTAGGAATCAGCGTCCAGACCAGGAAAGAGGTGCAAGACTTTACCTTTGGTCTCAACAGCTAAAATGCATGGAAACACTGGCAGACACCCACCTCCGCCGTTCTTCTGGCACAGGTAGGGAAACCTCCAGACGTTACCCAGACCCACAGAGAAGCCCACTTGGGCCAGGATGTACTCCAGCTTGTTATTCCAGGCCGGTCGGCCGTCCTCAGCGTCTGGGTCAGGGGAGGGTAGCAGAGCTTTTACGGGAGCAGTGGAGCCAGGACTCAGGCCCATGCTCATCTGGCTGCTCTTATAGTCCATAGGGTGCTCGAGGGACAGCAGGTCAGCCACAGACTCGGTGACCGGCTCGCTGCTGTGCTCCCGCTGGGTCACCTTGGTGTTCTTTGGCATGGCTGCAACACGGGGCCTCAGACGGGTGAATGTGGCGGAGACGTGGAGTTTAGAGCCTGAATATCGACTGACTGATGCAGAGAAAAGGAAAACTGTGTTTTTTTATATCTGTAAAAAGGAATATTTGGAAAGACAGAAAATTAGAAAAAAACTTGCAGTTTCTAGTAACGCAACTTTAAACCTAATAGTAATAACATCAGTCAGTCAGTGACAAGTGACTTCAGCCTTTTTAGTTTAAAATCACAGGTGATGTGTTTCCTGTTTTGTTGTGTACCTGAACTATTTTCAAGGTGCTGCACTAAGGAGCCATAAAGAGGAGGCATTTCACTAATCCACGTCATTACGGCGGATGAGACACAGACTGAGTAACAATCCATTTCACAGTGGCCCATTATGCTAAAGTTGAGTCATGTGAACAGCATGAACGGCAGAGAGCAGCCTGTCTGTGTTCCTACTGGTCACAAGAGAACGCACGGCCATAAAACTAAAGCTTCTCAACACAGACTCATCAGTCATTAGTATCTGTGTCCCCATTAACACAGACACTGAACGTTGGTTTGACAGGGGCATAAAAATGATGTTACTCTCTCTACGTTCTCTAGTTTAGATATTCAGACAGTAGCTGAAGTTTAAAGATAACGGTCTGTGCTGGAAGATGTTTCACTGTGGCAGCTCAAGAGAACAGAAGCCATAAGCGTTTGATCTGGAGACAAGGCCTCTAATCTGAAAACAGGGGGAAATTATAGCTGTTTGATTCACTCTGACTTCTCCAGAACAGTTGCCAACCGGCCGGACTCTGCGGCCCACCCAGAGCTTGCACCAGCGGCACGCACATCACATTCCTCAACAGTGGCGAGAAGTCCCTGCAGTCACAGCCGTCGACACAGATCCCAGAACAGCAGCAACCTTTTCCCACAGCATCCTGCTTCACAATACTGAGTCACGTGTAAGGCCACGACGTGCATGTTTACAAGCAAAATGAGTTCGGGAGGGGGCTTTAAAGACTGTCCACACTATGTTTGTCCTACATTTGGAATGAATGGAGATGATAATATAATTAGACAGATTCTCAGTTGATCGTGTGCAGTGAAAGTTTTTGAAGTGCAGAAATAGACCAATAGCAAATTTCCGAGTTTCACAGTGTGCACTGACACAGATGGCACATTACAGAGACAGCAGGACACCACACACCCTTACAGATTAGTCACAGTGACCACAGAAAAACTAATCAAGGAAAATGTGTGAAAAAGAAAAGTAATGTACTTAAAATATATGGGGTTGGCAGATGTGAAGATCTCCTGCCTGTTCTCAAAAACTACAAATCCCAGGTCTCAGATTGCAGTTTGGTGTTGATGATGTAAGAGTACAGGTTCACAGCTCTCCTTCAAAGCCACCCTCCACTTTTATCTCATCTGGTTGCTAAGCAATGGCTCTTCATGCAAAAATGAAATCCCATCCTGTCCCTGCAGCATCAGTGGCCGCCTGTCTCTCCTCTGACCATCTCAAAGGGGACAGACACGATATTCACGATACTGAGGGAAGGCTGCAGATAACATGGACTTGCTGTGACGGGGGCGTGAGCGATGATAGATTGCGGCAAAGCTGGAGGTGATAGTCAGTTATGGATCTGTTGCAGCGTCCGTCAGGAGGCCACCACAGGCCGTGTCGTACATTTAAGCCATTTCAGGGGAGGGACATGTAAATGTAATGTATACATTACAATTCCTTACTTTCCTGCTCACTGGGGTTTGGTCCTCAGCAGAGCAATGCAGCACCTGCATGTTGATCACACATTTCTCTGACACATCGTCCCAGGGCCATTTACCACATGACATACTCTCAAGATATAACCTCTGATACCTTGTCAAGGTCAAACGTATGTGTAAGTCACAGCAATGCAAACACTGACACAAGCCGGCAGGTGGTGGGCAGGCCTCTTGGAAGTGATCATGATCGACCCACATTTGGACGCACATGGAGACACATCGCTACGGAGGGAGGATTAAATGAGCGACGCTCCCCGTCAACGGTGCGGAAAAAAACACCGTTTGCCAGGTGATGAGGTGAGAACTGGGGCTTCCGTCAAGCGCGTTTAACACTTTGCGCGAATCACAACAACACGAAACGATTGGTTTATTAAGACTCGTATAAACCAACGTAATCGAAAATAAACGCATTTGATGAATGGTTAGAAGAGTGTCGTGCTCACCTTCTGCGTCGTGCGTAGAACGGGTTATAACGAATCCACAGTTATCTTCATGCAGGCCCCGTCTCCGTATGCAACATCTCTGCGCGCAAATGGATGCGAAATCACCGAGCTTCCAGCCACACAGAGCGCATGGCGCGTAAAGCCTGACGCAGGAGCTCAGCGTCTGCCACGAGTTCGTCCACTACGTCCACGTTAAGCGGAACAGGTGAAGACTTAATGGGAGCCGTTTGTCTTCATCTAACGATGCTCTGTACAACAGCAGCTCGCACCTCCGGTTTCCACGTGGTTGTGGTTGTGTTTAGGATAAACCCCCCTCCGCCCCCGCAGGGTGGGGATATTACTATGGCAAGTCACGACGTTGTCTGACGCAGGTTTGAGTCACCCGCTCGTGCGCACGTCAGCAGCTGATCCAAAAAACATCTGCAGTGTTCCCAGCATCAGAACAAGAGCATCACACAGGTATTCAGTCAGCATGAGGCGGTGGGATCTACGAGGCTGCCTGTGCAAATGTTTGCATTACTCAGACCACTTTCCTGTAACCTTGTGGAGTGATGATGGAGCATTTTATTATTATGAGCACAATCTGCAAAACCTGATTTGAAACGTATCCACATCACATTTACTGATATACAGACTGTGCTTAATGTTATGTTCCAGGTCGTGGCCATGTGTAGTGTGGATAGTTAGTGGAACAGTAATTTTTCTTTTGGACACCAGCAGTTTATTGAGCTGTGTCTTATTTTAACATCAGAGCAAATGCAGGTAGAGTAAATGAGGTTGTCAGATTCAACATGGTCACAGACACAGCTGGAGGGATTTGAGTATTAAACATGCTATTAGTCTGTGAGGTGTCAGTATTTTCCCAGTCAAGGTGTTCAATGACTCCTGCTCTTGCTACCACTCTAATAATTTATAGGACAAATTATAAGATATAATATAACATAGATATAAGTTAAAATACACATAAACACCTTCCAACACACCTCCATCCTCACATGACACACATGAACAGCACTGCATCAACTGACAGCACGTATGCACAGTATGCTTCCTGTCTCCTTCAATTCACTCATGTGACTCACTCTCTGAGGGCTGACTGCTGGGATCAGTTGCCATGGCAACCACTGATCATATGATGGTTACTCACACTTTTTCTTTTCTTTTTTTATTTTTAGCCTTTCTCTTGCACCTACTGGTTACCCACAGTACGATTGTGAATGAGCCAACTATCCTGTTGTATCTCTCCAGTCTGCCCTACACGACTCTACGCTTAATTACTGGATTTCCTGCTTGTGGTCTATTGCTTCTGATGTGTGACTTGAGTTCTAATCACCCAGTTTATGACATCTTTCAAATATGCATATGAGACACAACGTGCTCTGGCAGAACTCGCGTTCAAAGGTTCATGAATAACCACACCTCATAAACCACAATCACTCAGTCCCATTTCACATCTGACAAATGGGTGACACTGGATCCTACGCTGTAACAGCAACGCGGCTCTCCATCATTTCTGCTCTGACCTGAAGAGTCTTCACTTCGAGCCGGGTGGGTTTAATTTTATTCATCTCACAGAGTGCAGTTGCTAGTTTATAGAGAAGCTGCAGCGAGGTCTGTGAATGTAGCCTTCCTATTTCACACATCTATGAAAATTTGTTTCTGTAAAGTTGGACCCAGTAAACAGAGAGGAGATGGGTCACACACTGAGACAATAGTATAAGCCACTAACAAATAAAAAAGCCATTATGAAAGTGAACACATGCTAATCTTCAGCTGGAAACAAAACATGAATAGCCGTGAGGTTTGTCCATTGAGGAGTGACGTGAAAACTCTCATTCGGTGGAGCTCTGACCTCAGGAGAGCCAGGTTGCCAGGTCACAAATTAAACATGCTGACGATCACCAGCGTGCAAAACCTGATCTATGTCTCGAGGGGTGTTTCTGTGCAGATGTGCCTCACTGGCAATCACATTTAAACTTTAGCTTTCTGCTCCCCCCTCCGCTTGCTAGTAATGGTGCAGTCCCCACTGTGTGCTGACACCTTGCCTACTCCCCTCTGGGTGTTGGAGTGCAGCTAACTGTGGAAGAAGGTATATATCAGCAGAACATCACACCACAAACTGGTGAATAAGGTTGGGGGACAACAAGTTAAAAAGGGATGCGTCATGAAATGTTTGCATATGAAAGCGTTCCAAGATGTTTGGCTTATTTGGTATTTGCTTATTTCCAGCTAATTGCTCATCGCTGCGGTGAAAACATGCTCATTAGCATTCTAGTAAAGCTCCACTCCTCTTCCTCAAATGAAGAAACATACACCAAAGACATGGACAAGCCTAATTATTGATGCCTCTGATCGATAGCACCAATTTGGCCTGTTTGGAAGACATTCTGTTAAACTGATGACACATGGGTGATGCTTCAATAGCATCTTATTTTGAAGCTGTTGTTGATTCTGTTGGATGAGCGATCCCAGAAAATCTTCCAATGAAAGATGCCTTTCAACTGTAATCCTTTCCAGTCTGTCATTTGTCTGGTTACAGACTCTCCCAATTAGGCCTCCAAATGTACTGCAGTGTGAACCACTAATGCCGAAAGTCCTCCCTTAGTGCCTTGTTCCCGATGGTTGTCTATACCAAATGTGGAAGCGTTGTGAGAGGAAGGGGCTGCTGCAAAGAACAAACAGCTCATCACATCCGCAGGATTAACACATCGCTTTGTTCTATTCTGTGTGGAATAAGAGAGGAGCAGTATTATATTATAGCAGGTACAGGAGGTTGTTATATATAGAAACAAATGTCTCTGTTCTTGTCTTTAGCATCAACTTCCACCAGCCACTTGTTTTCCACACGATAACAGCTTATAAACTTCACAGCATAAAGGCTAAGGTAGGGTTAACTGTTCACGGTTCAGGGTCCACCTCTTCATCCTGCCGTCCACATTAGCAGATGGCGGCTGAGAACCCTGCTGTTTGAGGCTGTACAGTAACAAGAGACGTCCCCTCAACTCAAACGTAAACGTGTGCACATGCTGCATTACTTCCATGGCTATGGATGCATTTGGAGCCTTTCATGGGTCATCAGGGCAGTGAGCTACAGTGACTTACAGTCCATCCCACTGCACTGTTTTAAACACAATGACATAATGCATCACAGACCCACAGACCCAGTCAGTGGCCCGTGAAAGGTCCACCTCAGACTGTGTAAGCGACATGTCTCTGCCGTGTCACGATCTGTCTGTCGTGACCCCGTCAGATGCGCTCTTGTCAAAATACACACCCTCTCAGGCTGATGGTGATGATTCATGTGCACCATGAGAATCAATGGGGTCGTCTGGTGTCCACCAAGTTTAATCCCATCTCCAGATGTCTCCAAAGTCTTTGGGTTGTGTATTCACAAAATCTTGTGAGGATTTTTTTTGTCTTTGTTAAATTGACTTTTTATGTTGTGTGTCTGTGAGTACGGCAAAGTAACCTGTAAGTCAATCTATATAACTATATATTCTGTGCATAAAATCCACTATAATATTCTTGTGCCCTCATCTGGTGGGAATTGTGGCTACACCATGCAGTGAATTTAAAGACCAGTCAGTGTTGGTGGTAAATTCGATGCAGTTGGTTTCCTGTGTATATCCGCAGCGTGAAACAAGAATGGAGGGAACTTGTGACGACTGTAAGGAACACACAACATGCCTGTTATACGCACTATTCTGAGGTTTCTTTAGTCTTTAACCTTTAAAATATTATAAAGCTGTTAGAAAAGAAAGCTGTTTGCAAAGAAACATGAATGATGTCGTGTCCCTGGACGATCAGCGTAGTAACGCTCCCCCATCTCCTGTCTGTTACAGGAGTCTGCTGAGACCTGTGGAGGGAGGGCTTCGCCAGCATCTGGGCTGCAGCAGGGAGTGGCAACCGAGACACCAGCACCACATACATAGTTAAGCTTTGTGTACGGTGGCTAGACTACGTGGAGAAACATTAGTCCTGTCTGCAGGGGCTATAGAACTCCCAGCGTGACGTCACTAGAGAACGACACAACAAGGCAACAAAGGCGAAACTAAAACACGAACATGATACAATCTGTGAATCTTTGCAGAGCATCTAGCTTCAAGGTCTGTTGTGAATTATTGTGAGATGACAGCACGTTGTATCTAAAAACAGACCTGCGTGTACTTGAGGGACATCAGGGAAAAACAGCTATTCCTCAGGGTGAAAAAAACACTGAATCTGCGTAGGGAAGGTGGGTCATAATGAATGTGACAGCAGGATGATAGCAAACATAATGAGCTTGTTTGCATATCATTAACGGTGGATTTTTACTTTTGATTTTCTGGCTCTGGGAGTTTTCGTCTGGCTGATTTACCTGCTCTGCTCTCCAGCCTAATCTCCTGTCCATGTTCAGATTCATGTCTTCATCAGCTACAAGGCCAGCAGTCACTGTGATAAATTCTGCTGCTGTTCAGCCGCCCTCGTAGAGCCTGGCCAGCTGCCCGCCCGTCAGTAGACAGCTCTGTCTGGACACCTCCTCTGCTTTATCTCTGCTCTTTTCCTCCCTCTCCTGGAGACAAATGGCTTCATCGATGTCATTCGTTCGGTGTCCAGCATCGATTACCACTGTGTCTTGTATCGTCACCCTCCCCTTCCACCTCTATCTTATTTAATTTCTTTGTTTTCTCTGTTCCATTATTGATCCAAAAGGGTGAGAACAGCTTGATGTCTCTTTCTGAGGGTGTTGTGTTTTTCTGTACAGCGATAATGAAAGTGTGGGTGAAAACAGAAGCAGAAGCCAAGCTCTACTTTTTAAAATGCTTTTCACAAGCTGTTGGCTTGACAGGATGCTTCACATGATTAAGTAAAAGTGTCGCTCCTGTAGTAAAGATGCTTAACTTTTGAGGGTCAGCAGCATGTTGCCTGAGTTAAAATCAGCCACCACAGCCATGAAAGTTGGCAACATGCTGCCATTAAGACCATAAACAACAGAGCAAAGGGTGCAATGACCTGCTCGTAAAACCCGGCTAGTCTCTGGGTTTGATGTACAGTTCTGGACGCTATAAAAACTGCCTTTGCTCTGAGCTCCGCGGCCATTAGTGGGAATGATTACAGCCATATATTTTAACCTGTAGTCGCCTACTGAAGTTTTAGGTAATAGTAACTCCAAGGTCTTGCTTGTGACAAAACAAATGATTATTATAAAACTGCAAAGGTAATTGGCTATAAATCACAAGGCCCACGAAAGACTTTCTGGTTGTAATCAAAGCTGGTTTCCATACGCTGAAGGTGCCTGTCTGACAGGCCGTTTATCTGGCTGCGTGAAGCTGTTACACTCCCTGCTTGATGTATTAGGAGGATGTTGATATTCACTTAAATGGTTAAAATGGTATTATTTCACACATCAGTATCTAAAAGCATTTTTAAGCTTCAGAACATTTATCAGTTAAATGACATTACTCTACACATTTACAGGACGCATCTGTAGAATGTAGTAGTGGAAGACACTGAGTGTATTGTATTGTGTTGCATTAGCAGAATGAAGTCAAACTTTCAAAATTAAAGTAATCTAATACAGGAGAAGGCCTGATGGCATATTATTGGACTATTTTTACTGCTGCATTAATGTATAAGTGACTTTTTATTGATGGAACTAGTGAAGTTGGAAATTACTGTAGCATTACCTGAATGTAAAATCTTGAACCAGCAAACTTTTTCAATAACAACACAGTAATGTGAGAAATGTAATTATTGTTGCTAGTACTGATTGTCACCACTAGATGGCGTCGCCCATGCCTTGACTTACTGTACAGGCCTAACGCCTAAAAAAGCTATGTTGACTATAAATGTCAGGATGACTTGGAGCATTTCAGAAACACAAGTTGTGTGTTGCACAGTGTGATGACCAAGCCACACAATTATAATCTTTATACACAACACACGTGTCAGCTGTCAACTTCCTGTGGCGTTTATTGTGAATGTCTGGATTGATATATTATGAGATTTAAATACACAAGTAATTGCAATGATTCTGATCTGGTATCACTGAAAATATGACTCACTGTATGTGTGCAATGAATATATGTTGTTTTCCCATTTACACAGTAATAGAGCAAAGCCAGTCTTAAACATGCAGCAAAGAAAATGTTTAGTAACACATGGACACACACAGACTTCAATCAGTATTGTTGCCTGTTTGATACACAAAGACTGCTGCTCTCTAGTCTTTCCCTGGGGTCAAAGGTAAAGCCCTGACCGGGTGACGCCATCATGCTCTCGTTAATAAAACAACAAACAACAGTCTTCTCTCGCTACGCTCCCAGTCAGCATCCACACCAGCAGAGTTAACTTTCTAAAACCCGCACTTTCATCCCCTTACTCGTAACTGATGCACACATAACGCACATCAGACATGTGCTCACGTTCACGCAACCTTGTAGCAATCAAAGAAGGCTGATTATCAAGATGTATGCTAAGTCCTGTTTACATGCGGCACTAAAAGGCAGTTTAATAAGACTTTATTTACTCTTTGCCAGCCATATGTGATGAGCCTGAGTGTTTGAAATCTAAGATCATCCACAGAGGGGGGGCCCTGTGGCTCCCAGGATACCTAATACTCTGCGTGCTCCAGGGCCGGTGAGAAGAAAAAGAGCACAATTGGATTAGATACCAAAATAGGGTCAGTGTTTGTTTTAATCAGGCTGGTGACACAGGGAGTGCTTGAAAGCACTGAGTAAAGAGAGCCTGGAGAGAGAGAAAACGAGAGAAAAGGGAAGGGTGAGGGAGAGAGATAGTGAAATAGAAGGAGAAAGGGTTAAGGAAAGACAGAGAGGGCAGCCGGGGTGATGGGGCTCCAGGCGATGGCTGGATAATGGAGACTGGAGGCTGGAGGGGAAGCTGTCTGGGGGGCGGCTGGCCTTTCAGAGTTCACTGTCAGGTCTCCAAACCAAGAGGACAGTGGTCACTTCCCACCATCCCACCATCCCAGCATTTGGTTGGTTTTCCTCACGGCATCGACGTATCCTCTCAAAGAGCCTCTGCACAAATGTGCATCCATGAAACTGATGCTTGAACTGTTGAAGATGCTTCAGATTACAAACAACCATTGCATTTCTGATGACATGGATACAAGCTGCAAAAGCATTTAAAACGCTGCCATCGATAGTGTAAACGCTAAGAGTTTCCATCTAGGTTGTTGCGAGATTACACTCCTTCGCCAAGTCAGTGAATCTGTTGGGGAACAAATCAGGATCACAGCTGACTAGACTTTCCATAGGAAGGCGTAAAACCCTTACTGCCAAACACCGCTGAATTTTAGATGTCACACATGATTTTCCTTTGCCTCAGGTCAAATCGGTGAGACTCGATCCGCTCACAGAAACAGTGGGGTCAGTCTTGCTGTGTATAAGATGACACATCTTAGACAAGTACCTGAACCGAACCAAAATCAGCCTCGTAAGAAACCTCAAAGTCAGTTTCCAATTTATTGCAAGCACTAACCCCAGACTGTGCCATGAGTGGAATAATAGGTTGATGTTTTTAGTTGCCTGTCTTTGCAAGTGTCTTGGTTACTTCGATCCAAAACAACCATTACTGTGACACATGTAAATA
The DNA here is from genome assembly GCA_030770545.1 of Macropodus opercularis. Classification (NCBI taxonomy): domain Eukaryota; kingdom Metazoa; phylum Chordata; class Actinopteri; order Anabantiformes; family Osphronemidae; genus Macropodus; species Macropodus opercularis. The sequence goes on from CM061095.1 coordinate 11,958,623, forward strand.
CCTTAAAGCAGTGCTATTTGCTTTTCAGTGCCACACATGGACAGTCCACTGACATGACTGTTGTGATATCTGTGTTGAGCGTGTGCATGTTTGTGCGCACGCTTCTGTAAATACACAGTGCACTTATTTGTCAGAAAGAGCAAGTGAGCGTGTTCTGCATATCCATCAGCCAGCCTCGCTGTGTTTGGTAACGGTATCCCCTGGTCGGAAGTGCAAATCCAGCTGCTGCGAAGTGGTCATAAATTAGATTTTCCAAAACTTGGTGCAGACGTGGTCTCCAGTGTGTCGTTCACTCGCGCTCGAGCCCCACTTGCTCGCTGCAGCTTTCATTATCATTACTTTAATCCCTTAAACCTCGCTGTTCGATGGCTGCGTACATCACGTTAGCATAGTTCTGTCTGCTACAGCTGCTCCCGATGAGTCAAAGCAAAAGAGCTTTAGTTTAACTTGAAGCTCCAGCAGCAACAATTTATCTCTTTTAAAAGGCAGAGACATGCTGAATACATTACATCTTTCGCTTTTGCACACTAAGCCTGGAGGTTAGTATGATGTGTCTGCTGAAAGCTTTTCCAAATCTCAGAGAAAGCTCCGATTTTTGCAGCTGCTTTCTATTCCTCAATGTGCAGAGTAATTCCAAACAGTTTATTTTCTATCCAGCCACTTCAGCCCCCAAGGTCATTTGCCTTTTCTCTTTCTAAACAGGCGGAATTCTCACATGTCTTTTTCTGGTGCAACTCCACTCGGTTTAATTTGCTTTGCTGGTCTTTTGTCTTCCAGTTTCAGGGATTCAGATGCTGCCAGAGTTGCTTTAATTTACAGGCCTCATCTTCTGCCTGAGATCCTCTAATGACAAAATAACAGAGCCAGGTTCAGCTGCACGAAGCCTCCCCCTCGGATTTGATAGTTAAGAGTTGAGCCTCCCTCGTAATTAAAGTGCACTATTATATCTGCTGCATGTTTGGCACAGGATTGTCTTTTGTGCACATGTCAATATTTGTAGCGACTGCATGGTAAAAAAAATGAAAGTGGAGGATGAGTCAGAGCTGAAACAAAACACTAACCACCACGCTAGCTTCAGTGGGCTGCGGGTAAAGAAGGGCATTGTGGCCAACGTCTGGGTGGCTGTTTGGGGGGTTGCGCTCTGTGCCCAGACCCTCAGGGCACCAGTAGCAAGATGGGCCTGAGCATCCGCTGGGAGGATGACCCCAGCTTTCCCTGTGGAGTTTGGCTTGTACAGCTGTATCTGGTTGGACAGGAACAAAGGGCTGCGCTGCACCAGGGGGTCTGGCATCCAGCTGATATAAGAAGTAATCCTCTCAGACACAAATCTATATATTTGGACCAACAATTTACAATTATACTGATCAGTATTTTGGACAATGATAGGAAACAGATTTTAAAGAAGCAGTTTTGCTAATTAAATCAAATGTGTTTTTTAAAGATACCAGCCTTGATGTTTTACCAGCAGTTTTACACTTTGACACTATGTGGCCATTTAAGCAAGATTTTGATTATTCGTATCTACAGACCTAACATTCATAAAGTGTGTGCTGGGTGAGATTTCACGCCTTTCCTCATGGGTAACATCATTGCAGCATTAGACAAATATGAAGGCGTTTTTCATCACTTCTCTCAAGTGAAACCCTCAAAAACACGAATTTTTGGTGAGAAATAAATTGTGCTGCTCTTGCGCAGCACTTCTTAAGTATTTATCCAGATTATGGCTGAAGGGTTGCTTCCATACATGCCAATAAGCTGGTCGGTTACCGGAGACCTTCTGTGCGTCAGACGTCTTCTCCTCTGATGCGCTGGAGACAGGCGTCAGTTCCAAAGCCGCAGGTTCTGTCTGGAGACGCGCTACAGAGCGTGTGTCTGTCTGTTTGTCACCAGTGACGACACTTACGAATTTAAAGCCTGCTCATCTCGACTGAACATCAAAATCTGTCCACGGCCAAATTCAGTTTTGCTTTCCTCACAGTCGAAGGTCATGGTTGGAGCAGCTATAGGCTAATGATGTGTACATGTATATTGTATTAAACAGATCAGCTGTAGGTTGTTTATGAAAAAATAAAAAGTGAGGAAAATCACAGGCCAGACCCGAACTCTAGGTTTTTAAAGGAGGGTATTTGACTGTTACAAAATGCTTCAACCATTTTGTGGCGACAGAACAGTCTTCAGTTACTTTCGTTCGTGTTCCTTTTTTTGTAGGCTAATTCGTTGATGTTTTGTAAATTTCAGATAATACATGTCAAAAATTTAAATGTTTAAAAGTGTATTCGTTTTCCTTTGTTTGTTGAAACCTGGCGGAAATTCGTAGGACGCGCTGACGAATTTTTACAAAGCGAATTGATCTTAAAAACAATTCTTTAAGAGATATTCACCAAACTAATAACTATTAAATCAAGTAAACCCATATTTCTGCAGCATTTTTACTGTAATTGCACTGAATAACCGATTTTATGCCAAAAAGGATAAACACAGGTGCAACGCGTCCTCATTGGTCTCACGTGTGGACACATTTAATCCACTCACCGGAAACCTTCAGTGGCCGCAGGACAGCAGCAAGACCTGAGGAGGTTCCTGTCCTCTGGCTCCGGGATAATGAAAACCCCACGATCTTCAATCGGCTCTTTGTTGCTCGACCACCTAATTTCAGCCGGTGTCACGGGCAAAGTTTAAGTTGTGAGCCTGTAAAAGCAGCGACAACAAAAACAGCAAGATTGTAGCTATTATTATTATCAAAGCAATGTTCTCCGCTGGTCTAACTCAGAATAGTCTTTGTTTCCTTCATCATAACGTCAAATAAAAAAATCTTTCTTCGGTAAAATAAAACAAATGTCCCAGGTTGTGTGCGCAGTAAAGTCAAGCTGCCTGGAGCCAAACTTTTATTGACTACTTCTAATAATATTCCTTTTTATATTGCGTCAATAGCAGCGTATTGGCTTGAATATCGAAGATTACTCGTGATGAACTAGACGAAATAAAGCAGAGATGGGTATTAATTGGAGCAATAAAAATAAATTTGATGGCTTCATGTGCTGACAGTTAGCGAAGCGACGACCTAAACTGTAAAGGCCTGTTTTTAGTCTGCTCCGTCTTACACGTGCTTCACCAGCTTCCGTCTTAGAACAATTTCACTATAATCCCATAAGCCTAAATGATTTAGGGATGACTTGTTTTTTAATCTCTGGCGTGTGTTAACTAGCTCACACATCCACATGAGTGAAACTGAAGTCGGTCTTGTGCGTCGGGTCAGCGCAGACGCACCACGACGCGCTCAGTGCGTCTCTGTCGAGCAGTTCTCCTCCTGTAACTCCCCGTATCCTCGGCTGAGTGCGCAGCGCTAAGACACCAAGCGTCAGTGTAATAGCCCGGTTCGAACGTGCCGTGTTTATTCTTGGTTTGTTCAGGTTCCCCTTAACGTCACACAGGCCAACTTTTATGAGGCAACGCTAACTACAACTTCAGTGTTATGGAAAATTATCCGAAATGACATCACGCAGCTCTGCAGACATACGGTGTTGAGGAATTAATTTAAAAACTAGTGTATCATAATGAAAATAATACAATCTGCAGTCATTTGGAATAATGGGATGTTTGCTTACATTATGTTTAAGAAGAGGATCTAAGGTGATAATTAATAAATATTAGTAAACTGTTTATGGGTTTTGGACCCACATTCTCTCTAAAGGATAAATCTGAAGCTGAAGCATGATTTTTTATAACCCATCGTTGTTTATATTTATATGACGAGTAAAGTGTAAGTAAGTGACTGATTAAACAATAATACCTTCGTGATTTACAGCCTGCAAACCCAACCCTCTGTGTAGTTCTCCTTATGAAATGGTAACAGCAGGTCTGTCTCGGGTTTGAGTGCAGCATGAGAGAAAAACACAGCTTGTGTTGCAGCAGGATAAATCAAGCATGGAGAAACTATTTCCCAACTCTGATTTGCAAAGGCTGCGGGACTTGTCACTGTTGGTTATTCTACACTGTCTTGTGCGCAGGTCCCCTGGTTTGAAGACCGCTGGAGGGTTAATTAAGTAGCTTAATATGTCACGATCTTTCCAGCAGTAAAACTAATGGAAAAACGTTTCCTTTCAGTGTTTTATGATCTTCCTGAAGTGTCTGGAAAATAATGGTTTCATACAAGAAAATCCTAAGATACACGAAGGTCTTGTTTTTTGTAGCTGCTGTCAGTATAAAGCTCTGCCCTGTCTGATCTGACAGATTCTGTTTGTACCCAGTTCGTCTCGTGTGTGATGTGGCTGCTAACGCTCACTGGGCTCCAGTGTGCTCCATGACGACTCATTTGAGGTCGGACAGAGGACAGCAACCCCACTTCCCATTTCCCTTTTCAGTCTTTAGCCTCTAGTTCTACAGCAGACCAGCTTCAGCGTCCCACAATGCACCTCTCCTTCAAGCTGACCCCAGGGCCAACAGCTGTCAATCACATCCTCAGTTGGCTCTGCAGCTTCTGGACATGGACTGGAGGATGTGAGGGAGGCCTCTGAGAGAAGCCCTGGCTCTGCATCTGGGACCATCTCTGTGCATTCATGGCGGGTAATTAAATTAGCTGTCCTTCTCCTATTCTAATGCAAACCTCAGGTTGAATCGCCACCCTGTACGTGAGAGGAAAAGCCCCAGGCAATGATATCCAGACAAAGACAGCCAGCTTGTATGAAGTACAGAGTCACGCTTCATTCTGTCTGCATTGGTCGACTCCATTCGTGTACGTGCTGTTTAAGGATCATCACTGGAAAAGGTCAGATACAAGGTCAGATACTTTCTACACAGCATAGCATCACTTCATTATTATAAAAGCTGTCCTGTGTATTGCAGCCTGTGGATGTGTACGTAAGGTGTAGGAGGCTGTGACAGGGCCTGCAGACTGACAGCCAGGCTGAGAGGATGTAGTGGAGGGAGGGGTGGAAGTGACTCTTTAGCCCGAAGGTCGTATCCACGCTGTCTGCGCCCAGAGCCAGGAGGCTGCGGGGGGAGACCTGGGACTCCCAGCAGGCTGAACTGATTTCCTGCGCAGGGTCATGCTCAGGACAAAGGTTTAGGACCACAGGAGGCAACAAGCCGAGCTGGTCCTGGTACAGACACCTCCTGCAGATGCAGATCGATAATTCTGCATGATGTGCTTATTTTATATTGAAATTTGTTTTGTTGGATGTGAACAAGTGTACTACTACATTAAGCAGAGCCTAGATGTCTACACAGGGTGGGAGACTTGGACCTCTCAGTATATAGCCTACCCAGAACTCTCTGCATGCCGTGCTCATGTAAACACTGTTACCTGCAGCGGCTCCGAGATCGTAGCGCAGACGTTCTTCCTCTAGCCCACATTTCTGGAATGCATTTACTCAGCCGGGCTTGTGAATTCAAGAGCGCTCGGCCGCCTTCAGCTACAGAGGACATGCTTGTCACGAGATTTGAACAACATATCCGTGTCCCCCTGTGTGGACATCTTAAAATTTCCGGCAAAGCGTTGAGGTTTTAAATGGTGGTCAGTCTGACAAGTTTGATAAATGCTGGCAGCTACACGCAGACTGTGGAGGGTAAAAGGTGGCACCGTGGTCGATTGACATGACAGAGCGGCCTGTTTTAGCCTGTGCTCTCTACTGACACAAACATGTAAATCTAATCATACAAACGTCACTGGGTCTTATATTAAAAACCCCTAATCATTGTAAACTTCAATCCCTGCAAAAACTGTTGTGCAATTTGTTTTTAAAGTTTTTAGTTTGTTCACCAATCTTCTGATTAAAATGTAATTTGTGATACTGAGATTAAATAAACCTGAATAGAGTAAACCAAACTCCTTTTGTGCCTGTTTGTCACATTGTCAGTTTTCTCTGCTTCTGTCTATTTTGTACAAATAACAATTTAAGCATATGAGCCACCAGTCACATGTTAACTCCATTCAGTGTTACACATCTTATTCCCTGTTTGGATCTATAATGTCGACTCTGAACACTTTTCCCATTGCACAGCTCCAGATTGAATCAACTGAGGCTTATGAGGCCTCTCAGCCCAAATGGATCTCCTGTTTACACGCTTGTCCGTCAGTTGGGCAGCGAGCGGCCTCAGGTATCCAGAGAGATGGTGAGATGTCCCCAAAACCACCGGTCCTTAAAGTGCACTGTGTTTGGATAAAGTTTGTCCAGATTGGAGATAGTGTCAGTATCAAAAGCTGTTTATCTCATGGCTGAGGCTCTTTGGAGCTGCATGGTAAAAGGCACATTTTTTGACTTCTTCCATCTTGTTTTTGGTTCATAGACATCAATCAGAACAAATGTCTCACATATTTAAAGTTCATCCAAAGACTTAGGGTAATAATATTACATGATTTCAATTTCACTTTAGGAAAGAAAACGTTGTGCCCTCAGTAATGATTGTTTTGCTCTTTTGCTCTTTCTTTTCATTTTCATTTTAAACCACACAGCAGCTGCACGTTTCCGGGACAATCCAGTCTCAAACCAGCACGTGAAATATTTACGAACTGCAACTGCCGTGTCCGTAGTCAGGCAATAAACCGAACAGAACCACTTTCCATTTACTTTAAAAATCTTTATCAGCAATCTTCTTCGGCCAAACGTCGATCTGTTTTAATTGCATAAGAATACATTTAGATTTGGTTTCATCTCATTATAAATGACGGTTTAAAGGTTTGAAAATTATATTTACTGTTTAATTAACTGACACCAAATGTCCCTGATATAAAATCAGTTTATTATTAGCCTGTTAAATATCACACAGTGTGCTGTGTCTTTTTGTGATGGCCGATTTTCGATTATTATAACAAACAATGTCAACGACAGATTATTAGTGGACATTAAAAAACAATATCCATTAATAATTGTGTTGTACTTTTATTATTTCGCACAATCTTGTGATTTTCTTATGGCGACTCTCATTATTAACCAAATTTGTTTGACCTCAGGACTCATATGAACCGATTTCCACACGCGGTGTTTTACAGTAATCTGATCAGATTTAACAAAAGTCACTTTTAATGATCAGAGATTTCAGGATGAAATTGCAGTTTTGCGTCACATGTTAGGTATCGGTATTATCCATATTTTTTATTTATCGGTTAAAAAAAGCGTGTTGACTATTAATTTATGTTGAAATACGGTACCGATATCAGACAGAAACACGTGAACTATAGTTTATTAAATAATCTTTTCAATATTAAACTGTCAGATCAGAGCTAAATGAAAAGAAAAAAATGCAAAAATAATAAGCTTGTAATAATAAATTTAATTGCATAATACCATAATGAGATTTAATTAAATAGTTGAATAAATAAGTCGCATCACGGTCTTTAGTGAAAAGTGTTTACTTCAGTCAGAGTTTCGTTGTTAAATATTGTGCGTGGCTGCTGCTGCTTGTCCTGTTTGATTTGGTGATTAGGCCCATAACAATATATGAAATAGGGATTAAATGGTTAATTGGTGAGAGAGAAACCACACGTGATTGAATTTTTGGCGGATTATATCAGACTGCTGCTGCAGCAACCCCCCCACCCCACCTTCACCACCACCTTCGATGTCGCTCACACACACACACACACACACACACACACACACTGGTTTCACGGGTCTTTGTTTCTGATCTGTTAAATCCCACCCACTTGACATGAAGACAGAAGAAGAAAAAAATCTCGCACTCACTCAGGCGCGCACACTGTCAGCGCCCGGTCGCTGCTGTCGATCCTTTCTGCTGGACCCTGAAGATGGAGACGGAGAGTTGTTTGCCGTTCTCTTCGCAGAACAGTAGGAGAACGCCAGAAAACTCTCCGGGACTGGAGCACGGGGTTTCTGGTTCCTTTCTCCCCTGCGACGAGTTACAGAAGCCCTCGCACCTCCATCCTCTTCCTCACCGCCTGAGCCTGCGCGGGGACCTGTACGCCGCCGCCATGGGCAGATTTGGAGACGCAGCCGGGGACTTTACGCACGGCGCAGCGCCGGTGAACCCGCCAGTATCGCCGAGTAAACACAACAAGTTCTTGGACAGTTTAAACCAGAATCAGAAGGGCACAGTGATAAGCGGCAAGCCGGCGTTTTATGAAAACAACTCAGAAGGTAAGTTTGACACGTGTTGATTTGTTCAAAAGCAAAAACTGAAAAATGAAATAAAACGCAAGCAACAACAGGATATTTATGACTATTAGTAATACTGACTTATGGATATTTTTATAGCTGCACTGCACTGAGGCCATAGATAAACGGCATCATTGCATTATTTCTTATTTTATTTAGACATTTCAGTTGTGGATGGAAGAAAAAAAAATATTATAAAAGAAGAATAATTGATCAACAAATTACTTTTAGAATAAGTTAAATGGCAGACATTTATAAGACCTTTTTCATTTTATCGCCTTTTAGATTGCTTGTCTTTTTAATTCTTTTTTCAGTAATTATTGCTCAACAGTAGACAACTAGATTTTTCCTGTGATGCAAGTGAAAGTAAAAGGTTGTGATAAAAATGTCATCAAGTTTTCTTCCAGGTGACAGAAATTGTTCTAAGTAGTGGGAGAGGTTAGAGGTCATCTGGCAGCCAGTTGGGTGTGTCACTAGTCAGTTATCAGCTTTACACGCCTGCATTTAGCTTAATACATTTGCATTTTAACATTTACTCACATCAGGCTTGTTTTGTCTGGTGGATTTTATTTAAACAAAACTGAATTGAAATTTTGCAGGAGGGCTCTTCTTAAATACTGTATAAAGTGTCCATCAGAGGAGTGTGTGTTGAATAGAAACCTGAGGAAAATATGTGGTCTTTCACTTTATTTAATGGTTTTGATGAATCTGCAAATCTACAGGAAATGAGCACTGATAAGGTCTTTGTGATGTCTGTGGCAAGAATAATATACAAAGATGTGATTCATGTGGCTGACAACAGAGTTCACTCACAATAATATTGATAAGAAGAGCCCATCAGCTTCAAAGTGAGCTTTTTCATTAGTTTTAGTCAAAGTTCTGTTAAAATAAAACGAGACGTGTATGGGCTCACCCATGCGTGCGCCCCCAAACACACACACACACACACACACACACACACACACACACACACACACACACACACACACACACACACACACACACACACACACGGGTACATTAAAGCAAATTAATAGAGCTTTACATATATGTTATATTCAGTATTGATTGCGTGTGTGTAACATTTGAGTAATTTAAATTTGACTTTACACCAATGAGACGCGTCCTGTTTTGTCTGCAGTGAGGTGGTACAGGCCAAAACACATACGCACAGACTTCTATTATATATATTATAATATCCACTATTGCCGTACAAACTGTATGTCACACATTTGATGAACCTTGATGTTTGCTTAGCAAATAACTTTATGTTTTTATTAAACAAACTGAAACCTTAGTAACGGAAAGGTTTATTTTTTACAAGTCAAAATGACAAAACCTTTTTTTGCATTGTTGTATTTTTATTAACATTAACATTAGAGGTTTATATTGTATCTGTTACATTGCTGAACTGTGACTTACCGTATGTTATCCAAAATATGAAACATAGCCTAGAAAATATTAATTGAAAAATGTCTAAATATATTTTTGTATAAATCCATTTTTCGTTTCTGACATTGAGGTAAACATTTTTTTTCCATTAAACTAAAAAAAATAACACTTGAAAACCTGCATTACTTTAGCAACTCAAGTTCAAGAGGAAATTGGTTTTATTGTTCATAATTTGTTTAATTTCCTAACACAGAGTATATGTTAAAAGCCCAAAATGAAATATGTCTTAAAAACTGTCACTAACTGAAACCGGTTCGGCAGAGAAGCAGCTTAAATTTCTCCTCACGGCTACTCCAGTAGAAGAACTGATCTCCCCGCTCACAGCTTGATGCCTACACGTTTAGAATTTATCCTTTATTTGCCTTGCCTGAATTTGACATACTGTAGATCTCCAGTTACTCTGTGGAGGCAGAGCGGATGTGTGTCCTAGACAGGGTGAAACCTACACAATGTCCTGCAGCCCCAGTTTCCAATCTCAACAGAGAATGTTTTCTGCATGAACTGTGGTGTGAGGTTGGATCTAATGGATATGAGGAAATGAATGTTGCAATGAGGAGAGCTCTCTGTTGGGACCCCGTGAATTAGGAAGGAGCAGAGTGTTTCAGCTGCTCCCAGTGAGTGAGTGCCCTCAGATAGACGGAGAGTGATTTTGTTTTGAGCTCAGGGTTAAACGTAATGAACATAGACGTCAACATCTAAACACTGCAGGAGGGAACAGCTCTTTCCGTGGTCTGTTAACAGGAAGGAAAATAAGGCTTTCAGAGTTCCCATTCCAGCTAAATGTAACAGCCAGAAAGCACATTATTAATTCAAACCATCACGCTCCGGACCACTTTAACGTTGTCATGTGTTCCAGGTGTCTTCATTATGTGGGCATTTTGACTTTAGTTTCACATGCAAAACACTGTGTTGTTTGGAACATGACCCCAAACATAGCTTTTCTGTCTTTTCAAAGGAAACAAATCAAAAGTAGTTTTTAACGTTGTGATTTGTGGGTTTATTTCAAAAGGAAAAAGCCAGCTCTCAGAGACCTCCTTGCCTCAGCATGGTCGGTCTTTGCTAATCAAATTACTGCTAAACACTGTTCGGCTGAATTATTGTTGTGGGTGTTGATTTTCTCTGGCGTCTCACAGTTTTGGCAGTTTTGGTTTGGGAATCAAACGGAGATAAAACAAGCGAATGAATAACTCTTTTCAGCGATGCCCTGAGAACAAAATATTCCTTGTGATGCTTGTTTAATTTGATGTTGTTACAATGTGTAGATATAAAATTTATTGCTCCTAAAATGTGTGTGTCAGATCCATATCCAGATGAAGGTCTGCTGGTTATTAAAGGAATTTCTCCGGCCATAAAGAGGAGGATACATCATTTTGTTGTTTCCACCAGTGCATTTGATTCTGAGCAAAGTCTTTTTCTTGCTTGTATTTGTGAGAACATCTACTGGATATTTGTCTGTAGGTTTGATGTTTGCCTGTGTTATTCTGTGCAACGCTGCTACCTTGTTTGTGGTCTTTCTGTGGTAAATTTGAGTTGACCAATAATACATCTAATTGACATTCTGTACCTATTTACCCATCTCTGTGTGCCCTACTTGCCTCAGTTAGAGACAAAGGCGCTCCAAAAACCCTGAGCTATCCTGGGATTGGCACAGACTGTTGTGGAAAGCTGAAAGAGCCCAGTAGTGGTTTACAAGGAGACTCTATTGCTGACTCCATCGACTTGTCAGGCAAGAACAAGAAGCGGCGCAATCGCACCACTTTCAGCACCTTTCAGCTAGAGGAGCTGGAGAAGGTGTTTCAGAAGACACACTATCCCGATGTCTATGCCCGGGAACAGCTGGCCCTGAGGACTGAGCTCACTGAGGCGCGGGTCCAGGTGTGTGTTTCGGCAATGGCTTCACACTTTACAACCTTCATTTTTACAACTGCATACGCAAGAGCCTACAGTCTGAAAACAGGACCATCGTCTGACCCCCTGTTATACTGTATTTTTGTGTTTATAAGGTCTGGTTCCAAAATCGCAGAGCCAAGTGGAGGAAACGGGAACGCTACGGGAAAATCCAGGAGGTCCGCAACCACTTCGCTGCTACTTATGACATCTCCCTTCTCCCTCGCCATGATACATACCAGGTAGAACACCACCGATATCACATGTCATATTGCACATGTTGCATTGCTAGATGTACAAATCCTATCCCAGATCTCTCTCCATCCAGATGCAGGGCAACCTGTGGCCTGGGGCAGCTTCAGGGGCAAGTGGAGGGTCAGCGGCTGCTTGTGTCCTAGGACCTGATTCCATCCCGTCGTCCTGCATGAGTCCATACTCTCACCCCCACGGCAATCTGCAGGGCTTCATGGGCATGCCCACATCCTCCAGCCACCCCCACCATCACCACCACCCATCTCACCATCCCGGCATTAACGGCCTCTACTCGCTCCACAGCTTCCCAGGAGGCCTTGGGTCTCATTCAATTGAAGGGCCTGATGCTGAATACAAGCCAACAGGCCTGGTGGCTCTGCGGATGAAAGCCAAAGAGCCAGGCAGCATCCTCTCCTGGCCTACATGACCACAACAATGCCAGCTCCCCATTATGCACTGAATGAGCCAGAGTATATTACATTTCTGAACCATACATGGCCTCAGACATACCCATCCATCTCAGCATATGACTCTAACATTTCCTCTCAACTAAGCCAACACTGAAGCTTTTTAAGATTCAGAAGAGCTTGGAAAGCTAATTTCAGCACTGAGGGCAACTTGAGCTTCATGCACGAAATCCAACTTATTAATAAGAATGTTCTGGTTTCCAGTTTATGTTTGATATCGCATTGCTGAGACCAAAGAGGAATGATTATTTAAGCATGTAAAAATGTAATTACCATATCAGTTTTTGTTGTACTGTATGTGTGTTGTGCTTTGCAGTGTGTTCAGTAATAAAGGCATCCATCTAGATCAGCTGTGTGACTCAGAAGGAATGTATTTCTGGGAGGACAGATCAAGAAAACGCTGCTGAACCGTTCTACAGTGAAATTATTTTAACCTTTACACGACACTCTCAGAAAACAATAATCAAGAAAGCAATCCAAACGTCTGTGTCACATTTTTAACTGGGAATGTGGTTGTGAGGCAAAAATGCTTCATGAGCTGTGGTTGCCATAAAACCAAGATTTCTGGTGTGTGGGAAGTGAGATGGGGAAATGTACAGCGTGGCCGTATGTGTGCAGCTTACTTGACTTCGCTTCAAGAGCTCTTCAGTTTGCGCCTCATGTATCAGGGGTGAGTGGCAGGTTCATTAATGAAAAGCTAACTGAGCGACCACACTTCACTGTCCATGATGAAGTAGCGTCTCCCACAGACGGCTCACATTGAAGTCTTTCACGTTCACATCTGGCATCAGTGGTGAACCTGACCATGTGAGTAATGAGCAACAGTTTAACAGAAGAACTTGGGGCTGCCATGGCCGAGGCCATGTTTGGTTCAGTAAGAACATCCACTGAAGCCAGTTCATCTGTTTTCTGCCTTTATTTATAAATACACGTCTCCTATTGTGTCTTTTTAAGTGAACAATATGACTCAAATGTGCTTCTATGGCACACCTAGTCTCCAGTCTGAGTGCATTCCTAATAATTGTTTTCAGGAAATCTCCTTGTTGTGCTTTGCCCCAAACAATTTACTTTATTGTCAAGGAAACATTGCATTGCATGGTACCATCCCATCTGGTGTAAATTACTAAATACCAACATATTCATGTCAGATGTGCAAACGTTTTGATCTGTGTAAGATTAAGAATGCAACTTGAATTGAGGGGAAAAAACAAGTTCCACTGGTGGACGAAGTCCTTCCAAACTCCCCTCTCCCCAGGAGTGCGCACCGCTTACGGGGGAATATATTGGCTATCCTTTCCCTTTTGCTGGCTTTGCCATGACAGCCACGCTGGGCCAGATTAGCTGCTATTCCCTTAGTCTGTGCCGGGTTTTTGTGCGAGCCACCAACATGTGGTTCTAATAGAAGAATGCACAAACCCATCAGAAACACTTTCCACACCCACAGCTTCAAATTCCAGCCAGACCCTGGGAGACGGCAGTCCTTACTGGTACACAGCCCCCCTGATTAAATCCCAGATTAAGTGGAGAAGATAAGACGAGCTGTCAGGAGGGATAAGAGATTGAGTAGATGGCCATCTATAGAAAATCTAAAGAAAGAGCAGATGACAGACCAGTGGTCATTTTCATATTTATTTTTTAGGCAGGGAGCAAGTAATTAGATCTATCAGTAAAACTAGTGACTTACACTTAACTTTTAAGGACAGCTGTAATAGAGGAATTCACAATATTATAATTCCAGTTTGGTTTATTGTCCTTAAAAAAGAAACATTTATAAACCTTGCCTTAAAATAGGTGAGACCTTTTGCCAACGTTGTCATTAAGGTTACGTTGGTGTATCTTAAGCTTTGATCTGCTTCAAAGGTCGAGTAAAATTAGTTGAATATAAATAAAAATCGCTGAGTTTCTGCACTGCTTTGGGGAAAAGAAAACATTTGCATCACTCTGTGTGTCAGGGTCATAGGGTGAAGGCTGTCACTAGTCTGGAAATGACCATACCCTCAGACTCATTATTGGGCTAAAAATATGATTTAATGCTCATTAAAATGTGTAAAGCTGCCTGCTGCTGGCCACTGTTCTGGGCTTTGATCTCAACAAGATTTATCTTGGCCTTGAAGTGGAGCCATTGTGACCAAACAGCATTAACATGCTCTGCTAAGCTGAGAAATGTGAAAGCACAACGGCACAGTCAAACAGCAGAGAAGGCTCCAACACATCATTTATCAATGGAGCTTAGTTGGACTTTTCATCATTTAAAGGATTCACCTAATAGTTAAACACGTGCCCCATGCACAGTAGTTAGCATATTTATTTATTTACTGTAAAATGTGACTAAAATATAAATATAATGGTAAGTGTAGCTGCCAATAAAAACAAAATCCAGTAATTACTATTTATTATATTAAACAATAATGTATATTGTTTTTCATTGGTGACATATCTAAAGTCAATAGAAATTTAGTGTCTAGTTTGAACAAAACCTACTTAATTAGTAGTAGCACATCCATGTGCTGTGAGCTGTCTTGTCCAGTAATTCTGGGTCTGTGTAAAAACCAAGGCCATATTTAAGTATAAGGTTCATGGGCTGCTGTGCTTTTGAGTCACTGTTCAAATACTGCCACCTTCTGGTGAAGTGGCATTATGTCATGGTGTCCCCCCTGGACTTTTAGCTGAGATATTATAACTATTGTTATTATCCTAAACTGTGTGGTGTGGTGCCCCAGCGGTGTATCTGTAGTAATAAGAGATTTTTAAGAGTTCAGAGCAGTGTAAGGCAGCTATAATAAACTTCTATAGCCTGAAAATGCATCATTAGAGTGTATGTAGCTTGTTTTTCTCCATAACCTTCCTTCTTATCATGTGTCCGGCTTTGCATGCAGAACGTCCCGCTCTACTAATCAGGGTCGACCTTGAGCAGCTGTATCACTGCATAAATACCGAGCAGAGACCACATCCTGCTTTCAGACTGCAGACTGCACAAGAGAGAGGAACTGAACTGCCAAACGCTCTGGTGTGAGGTTTTATTTGAAATTTCACCATAATTACCGAACCATAATCGGAGTGGAGTGGGACATCTCAAGCACCCGTCTCGGTCCTGGGACCCACAGTAACAGCTCAAGGAGAGAAAACCGAAGCCTCCCTAAAGGCCCGATGAGATAATCCTTGCACACACTGTGCAAGAAAACGGTGAGAATTAACGTTTTATTAGAATAAACGTATTTGATGAGAGAAGAGAAATACTTTATTAGCTTTGATTTTACTTTACTTTGAACCTCTTGTTGTTCATAATCCAAATATGGATTCATAAGGACCAAGATCCAGAGAGAAAAGTTTACATTTCTGACTTATTATTCTGTGTTATTTTCTTGTCGGTACAGTGGTACTGCCTTCCTCAGGGTTGTGGAGGAGGACAACCAGAATTCATATTGACGACAGTGTCTCAGAAGCAAGTGGGGGAACATGGGCAACAGTGGAGGCAGGCATTCTACAGACAAGACTGTTGATTTGACGGCTCCGAACATTGTTTTAATGAAAACTAAATATGGCAAAGACGCTATTGAACCATTGGATGTCTGGGTAAAAAAGTTTAGGTTTCCTCAAGAAGGTACATTCTGTATGAGGCCTTTGATGCAGGCTCAAGAAACAATTGAGTTTCACTTGAAGAAAATGAATGAAATGAAAGTGTCTAAAAACGAAAGAGAAAGTGTTGAGAAACATTTGAAGGCTTTAAACATGTGGAAACACGAGGCCGAATGCAGGGAAAGATGGACCCACTGCAGAGAGGGACCTTTTCTAAACGAGCTGGACTTTGATGAATTTCAAACTAATAATTCAGTAAAAGGAATCACTCAAAAGGGGACAGATCTGTCTTCTCAGAATCATCCTCAGTGTGACAGAGAGATCGAAAGTCCCGACAGCTCCCCTCAAATGGCTCCACCTGCCGCACTGACCAATCCATCAGAGACATCGCCTCCATGCACAGAGCCACACTCCGCACCAACACATGAACTTGATTCTACAGGTGATGGACTCGTCTGCATTGATACAGCTTTACCACAGACATCACTCTTCGAAAGATTCTGGTCAGAGACAGATATTGATATCGCAATGTCACATCTGCCTCACCCGAGAGATTCAGGCAAGAGGTTTGCAGATGAACTTAAGATCTTGTGCAAAATGTACAGCCCAACTCTCCTAGAACTGAGACAACTGCTGGTGCACAAGTTGGGTGTGGTTGACTGGGTCAAAGTCGCTGAAAAAGTCCCTGCTGGCAACTATCAGAGAGTAGAATCAAACTGGGCTCATAGTAGCAATGAGAATTATAGACAAGCGGTGATGACTCTGTGCGCTGAAATAGAGACTGCTTTCCCTCCGTGTACCAAGGCGTCTGCCTGTAAACAGACAGGTGATGAAACTGTGTCTAAATATCTCGCTCACCCTTTTGATGTCTTCAATAATCATAGCGGCCTTGACCAACCTGACAGGAACATACAGGAAGCAACCAAATTCAGCTGTATAGACTGGGAAGACGGCAAACTGAGTGGAGCATATCTTCATGACATTCACACTGAAAACAATATGAAGAAAAAACAAATGGCATGGCTAAGAAGAGGCAGAGGCTGGGGTCAAAGGAGAGGAGGACGAGGAGGAGGACAAAGAGGAGGCTGGGACCAAAGGAGAGGAGGACGAGGAGGAGGCTGGGGCCAAAGGAGAGGAGGACGAGGAGGAGGACAAAGAGGAGGCTGGGACCAAAGGAGAGGAGGAGGACAAGTAAGAGGCTGGGACCAAGAGAGAGTAAGAGGACAAAGAGGAGGACGAGGAGGAGGCTGGGACCAAAGGAGAGGAGGAGGACAAGGAGGAGGACAAAGAGGAGGCTGGGACCAAAGGAGAGGAGGAGGACAAGTAAGAGGCTGGGACCAAGAGAGAGAAGGAGGACAAGTCAGAGACTGGGACCAAGAGAGAAAAAGAGAACAAGGAGGAGGACGAGGAGGAGGCTGGGACCAAAGAAGAGGAGGACGAGGAGGAGGCTGGGGCCAAAGGAGAGGAGGACGAGGAGGAGGACAAAGAGGAGGCTGGGACCAAAGGAGAGGAGGAGGACAAGTAAGAGGCTGGGACCAAGAGAGAGTAAGAGGACAAAGAGGAGGACGAGGAGGAGGCTGGGGCCAAAGGAGAGGAGGACGAGGAGGAGGACAAAGAGGAGGCTGGGACCAAAGGAGAGGAGGAGGACAAGTAAGAGGCTGGGACCAAGAGAGAGTAAGAGGACAAAGAGGAGGACGAGGAGGAGGCTGGGACCAAAGGAGAGGAGGAGGACAAGGAGGAGGACAAAGAGGAGGCTGGGACCAAAGGAGAGGAGGAGGACAAGTAAGAGGCTGGGACCAAGAGAGAGAAAGAGAACAAGGAGGAGGACGACGCAGAGGCTGGGACCAAGAGAGAGTAAGAGGACAAGGAGGAGGACGAGGAGGAGGCTGGGACCAAAGGAGAGGAGGAGGACAAGTCAGAGACTGGGACCGAGAGAGAGAAAGAGAACAAGTAGGAGGACGAGGCAGAGACTGGGACCAAGAGAGAGAAAGAGGAGGAAGACGAGGCAGAGGGTGGGGCCAAGAGAGAGTAAGAGGACAAGGAGGAGGACGAGGAGGAGGCTGGGACCAAAGGAGAGGAGGAGGACAAGTCAGAGACTGGGACCAAGAGAGAGAAAGAGAACAAGGAGGAGGACGACGCAGAGGCTGGGACCAAGAGAGAGAAAGAGGAGGAAGACGAGGCAGAGGGTGGGGCCAAAGGAGAGGACGAGGAGGAGCCAGAGGTTGGGACCAGGGGGGAGAAAGAAGAGGAAGCAGAGGTCTATCATACAACAGCAGGGATGTTTATGTCGATGATGGACTTGGCTGTAAGGGACAACTGGTTAAGGACGGTTCAGACCAGCAGGAGGCCTCTCCTGCCGGCCATGCCGACAGGTTGAAGCTGGGTGGTGGTGGGGCTCCACTGGATACTCCCGCTGCCTCGACGCACTTGAAAGCCAACAACACTCACAACAGTAACTTAGACACACCACTCCCAGAAGCAGAAAACCTGGCCTTACAGGAAGTCCCTAAGACGCTGTGGGCACAAGGGAAACATGATGTTGGTCTTGCTAAGAATGCAGAACCGGTGGTGATCACCCCAAAATCTGAGAACAGGCCCAGAAAGAAACAGTATCCCTTAAAACAAAACATCATCGATGGAATTACGCCAGTGTTTGAAGCCTTCAGAGGAGCAGGGGTTATTGTTCCATGTGGAAAGTCGCCTGTTAGGTCGCCCGCCTTTCCTAGAAGGAAAGACGGAAACGAATGGCGCTTTGTACTTGATTTGCGAGCTGTAAATGCTGCTGTTCAACAAAGAGCGTCATCAGTGCCAAACCCAGATGCTGTTCTCTCTCAGGTTCCACCCGACGCGTGTTGGTTTTCTGTCGTGGACATTGCGAATGCCTCTTACAGCATTCCTGTTCATCCTGACAGCCAGTATTGGTTCAGTTTCCAGTTCAATGGTGAAAGTTACACTTTCACCCGCTTGTGTCAGGGCTACTGTGAAACATCAACTATCTTATATGAAACACTTAGGAAAAGCCTTGGACCCCTACAGCTTACTCAGGGCACAACCCTTCTGCAGTACATAGACGACCTCATGATCTGTAGTCCGACGCAAGATCAGTGTCAGAAAGACACAGTGACTCTCTTGAAACATCTGGCTGAAGAGGGATACAAGGCTGTCTTGTCTAAACTCCAGTTTGTGAAACAAAAAGTGATATTCTTGGGCTATGAGATCACAGCTGAGGGCAGAGCTCTTCTCCCCAAACGTATTGAGGATATTCAAAACATCCACAAACCCAATACCAAGAAACAGATGCTCTCATTTCTGGGCAAGTGTGGTTTTTGCAAAACCTTCATCCCCAACTACGCTGTTCTCGAAGCCCCTTTGAGGCTGCTGCCACATCATAAAGTGACCTGGACCCCAGAAGCTGAACAGGCTTTTGAGGATTTGAAAGCAGCTTTGCAGACCACACCCACGTTGGCTTTTCCTGACACATCCAGACCATTTACACAAACAGTTGATGAAAGAAATGGTTGCATGACATCTGCATTGTTACAGGTCCGCAGCGACGCACTGAGACCCGTTGCTTACTTTTCAGAAACACTTAAACGCGTGAGTGCTGGACTTCCCAGATGCCTGCGTGCTGTGGCAGCTGCACAGAAGGCTGTTCTGGCCTCCAGGAGAACCGTTGGTGACGCTGCTCTAACCCTTCTCAACCCTCATGCAGTTCAACGTATACTTTTAGAACAAAAACCATTCAAACTTTCCACAGAGAAGTGGCAGCAATACAACACAGCGTTACTCAACACGCCTAACATTACGATTGAACGCTGTAATATTCTGAATCCAGCTACACTGCTGCCCATGGAGGGAGAAGCAGATGAGCATGATTGTGTGGCACTTTTAAAGGAAGCAAAAACTCCTTGGATGTTTGCATCCTGTTAACAATAACTCGGGTTATAGTAGCAGTATCACCAATTTCTGAGAATTTTCAGATTATGTCTTTAACTAGTACAAATCTAAAGATATCCAACGTTAATCAATGACTACTAAAGATTTCTGATATTTGCATGTAACGTAAAACTGAGTGTGTGTAATATTGGTACTATGCTGTGAGAATTTGTATTTCTTTTTAATTATCCATATATTTTGTCCTACATATCTGTGCACCTGTGGGGTATATATTAACTGAATGACTTCCTCTTTGTGTCCTCTGATAACTTGACATTCTGCGAGACTTTAGCTCCATGTTTCACCCTAATAAAATAAAGAAAGACAGCTTTGTCATAGAATATTTATTATCATTGCACAGTTATTAGTTAGTTTTGTTCATAACAGCCGCAATATTACAATACCACAGAATGAACACCTTTGTACAGGTCATCTGTCTATATTAGATAATTCAAAATGTAATTATTATTAACAATAAGTATATTCATAATAATAATAATTCAACATATAAGACACACTCTGCTAACTAACATTTCTGGGTTCACTCATAGCTTGTACTTGTAGGAAGGAAATAAACTCACAAAATACATTTTATTTCGTTTATTTCCCACATTTAAAACTGACCAGTGCAGCGTCATAGAGACTTTTTCATTGTTGACGTTTAAAGCTACTCACTACAATCAGTACAAACTGAAGTCCGGACTCCTACCAGTTGGTGGCGGTAGTGCACCAATCGCCAAACTACACAAGTTTTGTCCCTTCATTCTTGCCGTACGCCCCACGGCGGGATTGACTTGAAGTCCGGGAACAGAAAGTGTCACAACATCTAGCGGGTAGTTTTGTTTTGTGTTTGGGAAGAACAACGCAGCATAATTTATCACACGTCTCAGGCCACATCACAGGGTAAAGTGATCACATAACGCTACACCAAACCAGTTATTTGGAGTCATCTAGGTCATTTAATTTAGTGTGTTAGCTTAACGCTAGCCGAGTCATATGTCCACTGTTTCCTACGCATAACGCCAACGTGGTAAGAGTAAACATACCATTTAATTTGGGTTTAGCCACCTGAACGGTCCGCGGTGAGGCTCCAGTGTCCAGGGCTTCGCTTTGGTCGTGCTGAAGATGTGCTCCCTGGCGCTGTTCCCCCCTCCGCTGCCCTCCGGACAGACCACTCTGTGCGAGTCCAACAACGAGCTGCTGCCGGGAACCAACACCGACGACCGACTCAAACTGGTCTGAGTCGTTTACGCCTCGCTACTAAAACGCCCACTAAACATTCGCTCGTGTTTATCTTGATGTGATTTCCAGAACCATCGCTAGATGCATATGCACAGGACGTTACCTCACCTCTTTTTTTGTGCAGGACTCCAGCGCCCTGACTCCATATTTCCCCCGAGAGTCTCTGAAGCTCCACAGTCGCACAGAAAGCAGCAGCAGCAGCAAGGCAGCGTTTCTGGATCACTCTGAAACCCTGTGGATGAGGACCGCAGCGGCATGGTGGGCACTGTCCTTCGTCTGTAGAGGCTCCTGGCACTGACGCTTCTCAGGGTTTTACTTTATGAATTGTGCATTAAGGTCAAAACGTAGCCAGTCACCACATAGTTGTTACAGTTTTAGATGTCACAACATTACAGATGATCAACAAACTTGATGTATTAAACTTTCAGCTACAGGTGATGATGGTTCCAATTAGGGCTATTTATGAACTAGGGCTATCCTGACCAGAGTCTAGCTGGTCAGGATGCCAGTTTTTTATTTTTTACATTCATCTCTCACAATATTTATGCATCACTACAAGTCACAATGTAATGTCATTTCATTTTTTTGCTCAAAGTCTGTTACAGACAGATAATTTTTGCCTCTTCCCTTTATCTGTTCCAGGCGGGATGGTGGGTTCACAGGGCTGCTCTATGAAATTAGCAACTCTGATAAAGAGGGTATGTCAGGAGTCAGCGTTTCTATTTCCCATGATGGCACATGATGATCTCACTCTATACGTCCATCAATATGCAAGTGAAGTGATTCTGCTCTGTACCTTCCAGTACCCAAATGGTTGTCAGTGACTTCTGGCTGTATCCTGGCATTGCTTCAACGGGTGTCTTCTTTTCATGATTCTTTGTTTCCTCATCTCACAGTAAGTTGTCCTTACTTTTCAACAGTTATTGACATTTGTAACCGGGTTGTTCAGCCTTCTGTTTCAGCGCAGGCGCAACAGCTAAAACCTTTTAAATTACAAGTCTTGTGTGATGCAGCGCCCCCTTCTGGTCAGTTAACAGTAGTGGATTAGAGTTTGAATGGCAAATGTGGTGTATTTGCCAAATTACTTCTTTATGTTAGGGATGAAATATACTCAAGCAGAACCTGCTGCTCACCTGTTCGCTAACATTTTGTGAGGACAGTATGCAGGTTGCACAGGGACACGGGGTTTACCTGCGCCTTACAAACCACTTGTATTATCTTAAAATGTTTATAATTGTCATTTGTTCTGTAGTTGAGCTGTGAGGACATGATTGCAGAGTTTTCACAAGTGCTGAACTGGTAAGTACAAAAGTAATCTTGATGAAGGGATGACACTTTTTGGCAAAAATGCGACAGTAACAGGAGAATTAGCAGCTTTACCTTGTCCAATGTGCTTAAGTCAAATAGAACATCTAATAGGTCACATCTATCTTGTAATGACATTACCTTTAGCATTAGTATATCATTATGAGTTTTTGTACATTTATAGATTTTAAAGACCTAACAGGGAATCATTATATTTTGAAAATGAAAAGCGGATTCTTGACATTGTATGAACTTTTGTTTTTTTTAATAGTTAAAAGAATTCAGATCAGATGCAACATAAGATACTACAGACATGTTTATTGATACAGTGGTTAAATAGTAAACACCCTTTCTGTTTTTAACAGGTCTGACTGCGTGGTCCGAGCCTTTGCCTGGCATCCTCATACAGATAAATTTGCTGTAGCCCTTCTGGACGACTCCATTAAGATTTACAACCCTAAAAGGTGCTCAACTAAAGTCTAAAGAACCACTGCTAAAACAACAGTTTACAGAATAAATGTCTGAATAGAAGTCATAGAAACCTTAAACGTTATCACATTTAATTTATGCTCAGTGAGAATTTGCTATTCTATAATACTACTCCATGTTTTTATTTAGCATGAAAACAGATTTCAGTGCTTCTTCTGGTGTGATAATGCTAGTGCAGTTTTCCTCTTGATTAAAATAACGCTACTCTAACTTAACTTCACAGTTGTTTTGTGACTATAAGGCCATGGCTGACAGTATTTTTTTCTTTTATTCTCTTTGTCTCAGTGCCACAACTCCCACATTAAAACACCGTCTACAGAGAAGCGTGGCAGCTGTGCAGTGGAAACAACTGTGTGCGTCTGCTCTGGCAGTCGCGTGTCAGAACTGTTTACTCGTCTGGCATGTGGACCCCTGCTCACTGTCCACCAGGTACTTGAAAGAGTGGGTAAAATAGTCTTTTGGCTTCACAGTTTTTTATTAAGATGCTTTTTTTTTTGCTTTTCAACAATTCCAGGCCATCATCTGGTTGTGCTCAAGTTTTGTCTTATCCTGGTCACTCTCCAGTCACTTCCATTGCCTGGTCTCCAAGTGGGTCTCTCCTTGTATCTGCTTCACCTGTGGACACAGCAATGATGGTTTGAGACAACTCGTTTTAAGTTTAAATCTAATTCTTTAATGTAATGTAACGGACAGTTGTCATTGTTGTACAATGTGTCCTTAAGGTTTGGGATGTTGCTGCAGAAAGCTGTGTACCTCTTCAGCGTGTTGGAGGAGGTGGAGTCACCTTCCTGAGTTGGTCCCCTGATGGCAGCCACGTCCTAGCTTCTACACCTTCTGCCCTGTTCAGGTTGGCGACAGGACTTCACTTGAATATTATAGGATTTCTAGTTTCAGCAATGTTGAGAGCTTAGTGATCTCTTTAAAAGTGAATGAGAAAATTTAGTTTTTTCACATAGCTAACGTTTAGTTCTTTAGGGTCTGGGAGACCAAGATGTGGACCTGTGAACGTTGGCCTTCTGTGAAAGGACGCTGCCAGGTGAGAATTTTTCATCCAAAATTAAATTTATTAATTTATTAATTGTTTTATGAGATAGATTTGAGTCTTGTGTCATGCGTGTTTTTGTTAGTCTGGCTGTTGGAGTCCAGATGGAAGTCGGCTTCTCTTCACAGTGCAGGGAGAGACAGTCATCTATGCACTCACCTTCACTGACACACAAGGTCTTGTTGGTAATTTGCTTTGCTCCTTAAAAAGTTCCACAGCTGGATGAAAAATTCCAGGTTGATAGTAATGCGTCATTTCAATAAAATAGCAGGTAAAGTGGTGTGAAAAACAAAAACAAAAATATCATGTTGTTTACACTTATTTTGCAGGCATATCTGCAAGCACATCAGCTGGACCACAGGCCGCAGTAGTGGTGGCTGACCTATCAGAGACGACCTTTAACACACCAGATGGAGACATCGTGTAAGAGGAGCTGTAAATTTCATACTTCATTCAGTTTTTTTTATAGAGCACCAGTTTCCAACCCTTTTTTTGTCCCTACGTGTATAATAATTACTCACTTCCTACGCTCTTTAACAGAGTGCAACACCGTTTAACAATAATTTGTTCAAACTGCATGCTGGGTACATTTTGCGAATGTGTCTTCCAGTGTTGGAGGAGAGGTCCAGTCTTTAGCCTGGGACCCAAGAGGAGAGAGGCTTGCAGTGCTTCTTAAAGGTCTTTCTCGCTTTTCCTTCCATTCATCTTGTTAGTACTCTCGTTAGTACTTTTATCTTTCATTGGAATCGCTGATCTTAATCTCTGTTTTATCCATTCTCTCAGGTGATCCCCAACCAGCAGGTCGAGCTGCCGTTATAGCCGTGTTCAAGACACGAACCAGTCCCATGTTTGAGCTTTTGCCATGGTTTGTACTTTCTGCATGTGATTACATTTATTACTTGTGTATCTTTAGTTTGATGTTTTTCATTTGAATGTAGTATTTTGTCTGTTTAGTGGCTTTGTTCAAGGGGAGCCTGGTGCTGAGCCGAGACTGATGCAGTTCCACCCAAATTTCCAGCATGGAGCTCTGCTCACTGTGGTTAGTCTCCATGTAGAAATTTAAGACTATACATTTCAAAGTTATTGTGGTATGGACTGAGCTGTTGTAAGCCACATGTGGTTAATGATGATGCTTGATTTATATATACAGTAATACCAAACCTTGGATGCATTAATGTAGCAGGTTCCTTATGGGAATTTATGTAAAGTGAAGTACAATCCCCATGAAAATACTGAAGTGACATTTTCCTTTGCTCCTGCGTCGCAATATATACAAATATATAAATCTTGGCTGGTCTGTATCATCAGAATCCAAAAGAAAGCATGTTGTCTCCAAAGTGATATTTCTCTCTGTTCTTAGTGCTGGTCCACTGGCAGAATTACCCACGTGCCCTTCTACTTCCTGAGCGCTGGCGTCCCCTGCTTTGGCCTCGGTGGCAGTCCATCTCTACCTCGTCCACAGGAAAGGCCTGATGACTTTGCCAATCAATCGCTATTTACAGAGCTTATGTCTTGATCAATTATCAGACAGTCACAATTTAAAAAAAAATGTATGTCAATAAAAGTCCAGTAGTAAAACTTCTTTGCCTGCTCATTTAAGTTTTCCCAGCAGTCAATTGCCTTAAACAATGGAGCCTCAGAGTTCCAGGTGAAATGAAAAACCTGATCTGTATTAAGAGTGATGCACTAAGTAATTTTCTTTTTCTTACAGCGTGTTGTTTCGGGTCTTTGTCGTTTGCATAAAGGACATGTACAGTACATCCTGTTTCCGCTCAGCACAGGTGTGTGAAACCTAATGATGTGAGCTCGCAAGACACCCTGGTTAAAGTGAGTCACTATACTCAGTATGCACTGGTGTTTTTTATGTATTAGTCCATATACTGAAAGTCCTGTATTTGACTCTAATGCCAAAAATAATACATTTTTATGACACACTCCACCAGTGGCTGATTTTCAAATGATCAGGTTTGTCAAAATTTCAAAGTCTAATGTCATTAAGCAGTGTTTACTTTACTGCCTTTCATTCTAGGGAGTGTATTGTTAATTGCAATTTTATTTTAGATGAAAAAATGTCACTGTGAAGGCTTTAGTCAAGCTTTTATTACTGAGGGCAGATACTGATGCAGCTATTGAAATGCACCCATAACCCCACAAACTGCTTTTATATTAGTTCAGACAAACAGGCGCCGACTGGGCCTTGTCCAGCCCCGAAACCGCACAACAAATACAGAACTTCTGTTGCTTTTCTTATGAGATTGTTTCATATGAAAATTCACACTTGCATGACATAAGACTTACAGTAAACTTTCGGACACACATTCTCACACATACACACACACACACCGTCTACAAACACACGTCAAGAGTAAGTATTACAAGTTGAACACAAAGTAAAACAATCATTTGAGACCACATGAATGGTTTTGTTTAAAGAAGAACTACATCTCGACAGCATTTCTGTTTTTATTCAAAACTCAACTTCAACGTTTTCGGTTTTCCTTTTATTTTCGAATTTACAGCAATTAGAAGTGTAACAAAATAAAAACAAAAATGATCATGGTCATAATAAAATTACTTTAAAAAATGTACACGCCCTCACACGCACACAGAGACAACCCACCCTGCTTGTTTTTCTTAAGGAACAGTCCTCAGAGTCCCATGTTCAGCTTTGGAGATCTGGACTCAAGAAGAGGCCTCAGAGTAGCCCCTGTCTCCCCTGTCTAAACTCAACTGCGCCTCCTCCAGGGTGGAGTGTGAATGTGTGATGTGAGGCTAGTGGGAATTACAGTTGAATGGTTGGGGGGGGGCATTCGGAGGAGAATTACAGAACTCATAGCACCTTCTGAAGAGAGAGCAACCCAAAGCAAAGATGGTCATTTAGCCCCAGATCCACCTGTATACTAATGTTTTGATCAGCTCAGATTTAACTGATTTTCAGTGAGGTAGATTTGAACAATCTGGATGGCTACAATAAAGCAAAAACAAATTTCCCTCAATTTTCTTTTTTAGATGAGATGAGATCTGGAGCTTCTACTGATGGGCAGTCAAGGGGTACAGGACACTGAAACATACGTCTCGAGAAGTGTTGGTGTGCATATAGACACACGTACACACCTAATGTGGAAATATATAAAAAGCCATCTGGTTGTTTATAAACACAGACTTTTACAACAATAGAACCAAGGAATTATAATACACAGTAAAGGTTTTACTCCTGCTCGTGATGGACAGGCCGGGAGCATCTGGATTAGATTTTACTTACTGAGTTTTTAATGGTCTATACTAATTCAAAATGCTGTATTTATGTGTCAAGAGGGAAACAGGGAGGGAGGTGGAGTAGGACTAGGACAGAGGTTGTGCAGCTGTTCTGTAGTGGAAAGGGGGCTTGTTTTACTTTACAAAGTAAACCCGTCCAGTCCTACCTCAACTCTGACCATTCAGGTTATACAATAAATAAGTGACATCAAGTCATGTTTCTGTTCTCCATAACTTGTTCGCTTGGTCCCTCTTCCTCCTGGCTCTGACTCATTCCCGTCAACAGTGGGCCATGGGAAACATGACTGGATCTCAGGAAGTGGGTTGACAGAGAATGCTGGTGTGATATTGCCGGTGCCCTTCAGTGCTAACATCCAGGAGTACAACTTGGAGAGCACTTTGTTTGTGAGACAAATTTCTTTTATAATTTCCAGTCTTCATTATTGTGGAAGTGTGTGTAATGTTTCATAGTTGAGTTTTGTTTATTTCCTGTTATTTGGGGGGGCCATTGTGATACTCCACTTTACAAGAAGCAGACGGCGCCTACATCCACTCCAAACTCTTGATCTTCTCCTCCGACGTCCAAAGGTGCAATGTCCACGATCGGCAGACGGGAGGTTTTCTGTGTTTTGTACTCAATGACAGTCTTGCCCCATCGGTTTGTATGTGTCTGTTGATTGAGAGTGAAGAAATGTATTTTAACAAGTCTGCAACCCATTGACAATCATAAGTACTGTACATAAACCTAATAGCCTCTATAGTTCAGGTATCTGGACTTACCTTGCAGCCGTCCTCCAACACACTGTATGCAAAGCGACTGTTGCCCTCTGCTCGGATCTCAACATTGTTAGAGCCCTGCAGCAACACAGCCTTCTTCAGGTTGCCTGTGGTCTGGTCCATGTAAGCAATGCTGTTCTTGCAGTGGTAAGTGAGATTCTGGCTCGCCTCAGTATACAGCAGCCTCAAGAAGTTCAGCTGGATACTGGCAGCGTTGGCTGCAGGACCATCCTGGGCGTAGCTGAACTGTAGAACCGAACACATGATGGGAGAGTTAATCAGCAGCTTTCATGCTGAGTATCACTGAGTTCTTCACAACCATTACATAGACAGAAAACATTCAGCTTAAGCACTCACATGGAATCCTCCATTCATGGTCTCTCCAAACCAGATGTGCTTGCGATCCTTGCTCTTGCTGGTCCACCAGTTCTTCTTAGGTACCGTGGCAATGCTTGGGTAGACGCAAGTGGCTCCAGTCTCCATGTTACAGAAGACCTTGATGGCATCGGCTGTGCTGCCAAGGTTGGGGTCAACCCAGTATTTGCCTGGAGAGACAGGAAAGAGACATTTCAGCAAATCTACAGTACTACAATAAGCAGGAGGAACAACACGATGGTAAATTTCTGTCATATCAACTAAAGGAAGACAAGGACTGATGCCTGCTGCACTCTACCTGTCATAGCATCAGTATGACAGGTCAGATTTTACAGATGTGTGTGAGGTCACACAACTATAAAGGTCTGTACATGCCCACAATCTCAATGGTTTTTGTATCGGTGAGTTGTTAACTATAGGTCAAAGTCAAATCACGAGATTCTTCTTCTCTTCTTCTTTTCTGTTCCTCTGCTCCTCTTACCACTCTTCCACTCGGGGTGACAGAGTTTCAGGTCTCTGCAGGTGCGTCCTGGGTTCTTCTGGGTGCCGTCAGGGCTTCTCAGGTTCTCGATCTGGTTGTTGAGGGACTTGAGTGTGGAGTCAACCTCAACGTCGTGCTGCGTCAGAGAGCTGGAGGCCTCATCGGCCCTCATGTACCTGAGAGGATCGGGAGATTTCTCAGTTTGACCCAGACCAGCAAAAGCAGACATGTCAATACCAGGGCCAGGAGGACCAGGAGGACCAGGGGGTCCTTGGTTACCAGGAGGACCCTGAAAGACAGAAAAAGCATAATACAATCACAGGCATGTCTAGACAACGCTGTATAGGTGTGTGATTTGTGGTCATGATACATACAGCAGGACCAGATTCTCCAGAGCGTCCACGAGGGCCAGGAGGTCCAATGGGACCAGGCTGTCCATTAGATCCGTCTTTACCAGCAGGTCCAGTTGGTCCAGCTGGTCCCTACAGGCACAGTGAATCTTAAATTAATCTAAAGGTCAGTGGATGTAAATATAACCCAGGGTCCCTGTTTGAAGTCAAAACTAGCTCCACCAATGCCTCCGCCTGGGTAGGAAAAAAGCCTCCAATAAAAATGCAGCAGACATTTCTCTTTATCATCTCAATCAATTTCAGACCCTTTACTTTATTATGCATGAAGAGTATTTCCTTCATTTGTATTATCGTGCTTAGTGCTAATCTAAAGTCCATTTCAGATCTTAGCAGGAGTGGTTTCATGAAGCCTAGTCTCCTCTCCTCTGTCCGTCTGTCAGAGTAATTACAAAATGCCTTGGCCACCCATCTTATCACAGCAGTGGGTAATTAAAGCACACGGCCTCCTTCTGTCCTTGTCTTCGTCAGGTGATTGGAAAATTACCAAAAGATTAACCTGTGCCCCTCATTACTATCACATATGTTGGCGGCTAAAGCTGATGAATATAGATGTAGTAAGAGTTTTTCTTTTCTCCTCTTTTTTCAATTTTCTCACCTTAGCACCGCTTGGTCCTGCAGGTCCAGCAGATCCAGCATCTCCAGCAGGACCCTTCAAGGACAATGATGGTAACAAATTAGGGTTAGAAGTTAAAGGTTAAAAGTGTTAAAGGTTAAAAGTGAACATTTATACTGCAGGCATGATCTATTTGGATCACTTACAGGAGGTCCAGGAAGACCCTGCAGCCCAGTGAAGCCACGATGACCCTTCTGTCCCCTCTCTCCAGCTTCACCTGCCTCTCCCTTGTCTCCACGTGGTCCTTGGGGTCCCTGGAGTAAAAGTAATTTATTAAGTTTTAACCATCCTGATTACAGGACTGACACTAAAATCTGTAAAAAAATATTTGCAGTTAGAGACATGTAATACATACAGCTATTCCTCTAGCGCCAGCAGATCCAGGGGGCCCTGCAGGTCCTTGAGCACCCTGAAATGGAAAACAAGTTTGGGTGCTGTCTTGTGTTATAATATAGACTCTGTACCTAGTGTTGAACCACTTACAGCCTCTCCTCTGTCTCCCTGCTTGCCAAGTGGTCCAACAGGACCAGGGGCACCTGGGGCACCAGGAGCTCCAGGGGCACCAGCAGGACCAGTGTTACCACGCTCTCCCTGAAGGAGGAGATGAAGATGATGAAGCAGGATGACAACAGTTTCTGTAAATTGTGACAAATCACTAACAGACTAAACGGCTGCAATGGACTACACAACAATTTAAGGAAAATCTCTCCTAACAAACTGGGGTTGGACCCAATGGCACAAAATTATAAGTGTGTCTCACCTTGACTCCAACAGCTCCATCCCTACCAGGAGGTCCATCTGATCCAGGTGTACCCTGAGACATGAAAGACATTTTTAATATATGACATAGGTCATGAAGTGTATGTACTGATGCTACAAGAGTGATTGTGTTGTTGTTACTGTTGTTTAGCTCTTTAGTTCTGACCTCTCTGCCAGTTTCTCCAGCAGGTCCAGTAATTCCAGGAGGTCCAACAGGTCCAGGAGGCCCGCGATCACCAGCTGAACCAGGACCACCCTGTTTACCAGGCTCACCCTAGAGACAGAGACAAATAGTGGATCACTTTCCCGTTCACACTAATGATGCATTTAGACATTGTATCCTGTTAGTGTGACCATTGTCAGAGAGATTGATCTGGGCCCCTGTGGCCCAACATCATGCATTACTCAGGAAACTTACAGAAGGTCCAGGGAGACCAGGGAAACCTCTTTCTCCACGCTGACCAGGCAAACCAACAATACCACGAGATCCAGCCAGACCCTGAGGACCTGAAGGGCCATCAGAACCCTACAGCAGCGGGAAGTAGAAGACTGTGTCATACAATGGAAATATTTAACAGTACCTGTGTAGGTATAGATGTCATTATTTAGTTAATAAAGAATATTTTAGTAGCAGACGTTTTCTCAGAGCAGGATTAAATGAGATCTCAAACTTACAGGTGGCCCGTCCTCTCCTGCCTCTCCTTTCTCCCCTTGTGGGCCAGGGGGTCCACGAAGTCCAGGGTCTCCCTGTCTTCCCGGTAGGCCGGCGTCACCACGAACACCTTTTGGTCCATCTTTACCAGCTGGACCAGCAGGACCAGTAGCGCCAGGATTACCCTGTGATGGGAAGAGAGGTTTTCAGTGAGGACAATCAGAAATACACAAGCACAGATTAAAACACTTCAGCGAACTCATCTCTTTTAGCAATTTGTGATGGATGAAATACTCACATTAGGTCCAGGTGATCCAACTCTGCCAGCAGCACCAGGGAAACCAGTGGCACCCTATGAAAACAAAAAAAACTCTAAACATAAAGACAACCAACCTGCTGAATATGTCACTATCATGAGTTATTATATGATACTTGATTAACAGGTGTTTATTGGAGACTATGATAAAACGTATATATAATATAACATAATGGTCTCTAAGTGCACTGAACTGAGAGACTGACAAAGAGATGTTCAACTTACAGGAGCTCCCTGAGCACCACGAGCTCCTTTAGGTCCAGATACACCAGTAGGTCCCTGAAAAGAGGACCAGCAATTAATTACGTTTATAATTCTCCTTAATGACATTAAAGTACTGAAAATGTTGTAAAGATGTCCCCATTACCACAGGTCCAGGGGCCCCAGATGGTCCCTGAGGTCCGGAAGCACCAGCCTCTCCTTTCTGTCCTGCCTCACCAACTTCTCCCTTGACACCGGGCTGTCCATCTGCACCCTGGTTATATTTATCAAGACATTTTTTTCAAAAGCATTCTCAGCATTTAATTTGAACAAAATATATATTGACTTTACTTACAGGAGGTCCAGCAAAGCCAGCAGGCCCAGGAGGTCCAACCTCACCTCGATCACCCTGCAAAAGTAAAAGACTGTTGGTCAGAGCAAGGTTGGGTTAAACTTTGCATGCAGCTTCATGTTGCCCCAGTTCCCATCCATTTACAAAAATCACCAATGACAGATTTGTTGTCTTTTGCTTTATATGTTTTTCTTAGGTCATGAACTCAGTTTTATTTTGAAACTATTGCTCTCTAACACATCCCGGGGGTATACTGGATACTGTGATGCATACAGGTGTGCCTCAGATACACATATGACTAATGGAGGTACTTACAGGAGCACCGCGGGAACCAGGAGCACCATTTGGCCCACTGGGTCCAGTCTCTCCCTGGATAGAAGAACAACAGTTAGTCGATGATACCAAACCAACAAACATATTGTTTTTCTTCATGTTTTTTTTTATGTCTTATGTATTTCACTGCCTGGTTAATTCACACTCAGTACCTTAGCACCGTTGGGTCCAGAAGGGCCAGGAGGACCAATGGGACCAGTCAAGCCCTACAGGAAATAGACTTTAGGTGAGATCTAACATAGCCAGTTTTGACTGATGATACTGGTAACTGATTTTGAACTTACTCTGGCTCCATCCTTTCCAGGTGCTCCCTCAGGTCCCTTCTGTCCATTGTCTCCCTGTTGGAGAAAGAGTAAAACTGCCCGTTAATCATACATGGAACCACCTCTACAAGGCTCATGAAATAATCTAGGATCAAAAAACATGTTAACACCTTATCTTGTCCAACTAGTAAGCAGGCCCATCAGGGCCCAACCTCTAAAAGACTCACTCTGTCTCCTTTAGGTCCTGGGATTCCACCAGTTCCTCTCTCTCCAGGCATACCCTGCAGACCGGGGGTTCCCTGAGTTCCAGGTGCGCCAGCTGGTCCAATGGCTCCCTAAGTCAGAGCGAAATGGGGTAGGACCTCATTTGGTCACATTTTCTAGGTTTTTATGAACACATCCAATCTAGTAAAGTGGTACAAACATGTGGTGCAACCTCTGGACAGGAGCTTAAGAGTTGAAGCTTTGACTGCTTTTGACTCTTCATTAACTCGTGACTGCCTGGCAACACTTAATGCATGATGTGGCTAAGGAATCCTAAATGCTAAGAAAATATATTCATTAGCATCTTGTTTATTACTTTTTTTAAAATACAAAGTAAGTTACTATTGATTTGATAATGGATGGATTTAATGGATATTTTTCAAGAATTAGATAGATTGTGTTGACTAAGATTTGTGCACAGAATCTTCCAATGTTGCTACAAGCAATAATAAGAGTGTGAGATCTGCTTGAGAGCCCTCCACCGACCTTGGGTCCATCAGTTCCGGGTGTGCCGGGAAGTCCACGAGGTCCCTGAACACCCTGAGGTCCAGCACCACCCCTCTCACCGGGGAAACCACGTTCACCCTGACAGGAAATAGAAACCCACTGGATCAGTAAAAGTAACATTAGACATTATTGATTAATGTGGAGTGCGTAACTAACAAACTCACTCTAGGTCCAACAGCACCAGGAGCACCGCCCTCTCCAGGAAGACCCTGCAGACAGCAAGCAACTGTTAAAAGCAGTCACATTAGGCTTAGGGACTGAAATTTAACATCAGCCTTTAGAATTAATCGATGTGTGTCTTGGCAGTTGACAACTGAAATAGTTGGTCTACACCGATTAATGCAGACTAACTACAAGCCGTACTGTAGTTACCTTTGATATAATATACAAGTTACTGTTGCCATCGTGAATTAGATGCTGTTTTTACTTGTCATTTACTCCATTTTACATTTCCAGCCTCAAGGTAGAGTTTCTTTGTGAACATTTCAATGCATTATTTACCACAAAGGAAACAGCTACTTGGAGTTTGCATATACACACATTACAAGGATTGGATGGGGTTTAACAACAAAGACCATCTGCAGATATGGAATGAAGCAGCTGGATATAATAGAAACTCACCTGGTCTCCAGGTTTTCCAGCCTCTCCTGGGGCACCAGTAGGTCCAGGCAGACCCTGTTCAGAAACAGTGTTTGGTGACTCTTGTACTACAACTAATGTGATGTTCAAAGGCACAAGTGAGTATGAGCTTACTGTGTGTTTGTTTTTCAGACTGGTGAATCAGGCTTGATCAGAAAATAAACTCACCTGGAATCCAGAGGGTCCAGGCTGTCCTTGCTCTCCTCTCTCTCCAGCAGGTCCCTAAAGTAAACCCAAACAGAGATGATCAGACTATAGAACTGAGTCTAACATATTTTATCTTTTTTTTTTTTTTTACTAAGCCATTTTACAAAATGCAGTTTTATTAAAATACTCACAGCAGGGCCAGGAGGTCCAGCAGGACCAGTCTCACCATCTTTTCCAGACAGACCCTGTTCAGACAGGAAAACGTAGGTTATCAAAGGTGATGTGGAGACATAAGATGTACAAATACAGGGTTTTTCCATGGAAAAGTACTAACCCGCACACCAGTAAGGCCAACCAGACCCTTCTCTCCTGGCTTTCCGGGTTCACCCTGTTGAAGCAAAATCACATTAAACAATCTGTAGAAAGTCTTTTTAGTAGGAAATGTCACAAGTAATGACAACAGTGTTATTCAACTTCTTAAATGAACGTGCTTTGTTCCCACACACTTACATTGGCTCCCTTTGGTCCAGGGAATCCCATCACTCCTGGTTGTCCACGAGCTCCCAGAGGACCAGGTGGGCCAGGGCGGCCGTCCTCACCAGGGGCACCCTGTGAAAGGCACAAGGTAAAAATATTTGCATCTAATTTTTTTTTTTTACATTTTTGACAGTGCACAGTGTGGACATGAGGTTTGTGGTAGAAAACATGCACTGCACTTTTTCCTAAGCACAGTAAAAGGTCTATTCATGAATGAGCAGTGTACATACACCGGGCCCAACTTTCCCTTGAGGACCAGCATCTCCGGGACGACCAGTAAGACCCTACAGAAGACACACAGATGTAAGGAGATTGTCAACA
This sequence comes from Macropodus opercularis, assembly GCA_030770545.1. NCBI lineage: Eukaryota > Metazoa > Chordata > Actinopteri > Anabantiformes > Osphronemidae > Macropodus > Macropodus opercularis. The sequence goes on from CM061095.1 coordinate 11,993,584, forward strand.
TCATTCAAAAATTAGGAAGTTTGTTTGTCAGATTGTGGGCAAATAATGGCTAAAGTTGTCTGACTCACTCTGGCTCCTGGGAGGCCAGGCTCTCCTGTGCGTCCAGGATCTCCAGTAGCACCTTTCGGACCAACAGCACCAGACACACCCCGATCACCCGGGGCGCCCTGAATAAGAGCACATTAAGTATGAGCCTGGTAGGATTTGGTGGCTAATTTCTGTAATGGGATTTCTACTATATGGGTATTTTCCCTTGTGACAGAACTGTGATTCATATTACTTGATATATCCTCATATGTATTTGCTTTTATCTGTACTAAGCAAAGTAATCATAGAATGAGTTGTATACCTGCTTACAGGAATATTTTAGAATAGTGAGCCTTTTCTTCTTTCTCATGGGAAAGGGAGGTAGGGAGATACTGTTTAGTTAAAATTGTTTTACAGCATGGGGCCATGGCCATAAGAGCATGGCAGCAGAACTTTGATTTGCTTTGTTTCTGTTACATTTTTCTCCTGGTGCGAGGCAGTGACTGACCCTGAGTTGTGGGCTGATAAGTCCCTTCCAGACTGAGTCTCTCTGAGACTGAGCTAATGAGAAGACACATCTTTACTCCCTAGCAACAGAGGGGGTATTTAGGTAGGCGCAGGCTGGATGACTTCAGATCTACACTCAGGCAGGACAGTTTTGCACTGACTCTGCGTATTTCTCTTCTTGCAAGAGTAAAAGACAACAGAAAGACAACTTTGATCGACTTTTGATTCATTCATCAGGTTCCCAACAGGTTTTTGCCTCTACAATATCATAAGCACGTGAGCATCTTTCTGACCCACCTTAGCACCAGCAAGACCATCCTGACCAGGGAAACCGCGGTTACCAGGGGCTCCCTGAAGACAAAATCACATTGTGATGAAGTTGTTCTTAAAATAGCAACAACTGATGAACTACTACTGAAACACTGCACAGGCTAAATACTAACTCTTTCTCCTGGAGGTCCAATTGGTCCAGCAGCTCCAGGCTCTCCTCTGGCACCTCTCTTTCCTTCTTCACCAGCAGGGCCAGGGGCGCCTTGAGGACCAACAGGGCCCTGAAAAAAAAAATCAATCAATCACTCTGTGGTCTTATTCTAAAAGATGTTTACCACTAATTTTGGCATATGTAATAAAAATTACTTAAATTAGGTCAACTCACAAGTTCTCCCTTAGGTCCAGCTTCACCTTTAAATCCAGGAAGACCAGGGTCTCCCTAGACATAACAAGAAAAAAAAACCCAGTAATTACTCATAACTCAGGCAAACATGGAGTTTTCAGTTATTTCTACAATGTGTGACTTACAGACTGTCCTTTTGGTCCCAAAGGTCCTGTAGCTCCCTGTGGTCCAGGTGGACCACGTGGGCCTGGGAACCCAGGAGCACCAGCAATACCAGGACCACCCTTTATGAAAGAAGCAGACAATAAAATATGAGAATCAAGAGGTTATAAAGGACTGTGAATAATGACAATTATAAACAGAGGAAACACACTCACAGCAGATCCCTTTGCTCCAGGAATACCATCAGTACCAGGGTTACCCTGAACACACAGAGAGTGAAATAGTAAAAAGCTGACAATTAACCAAAATGATGAGTAAATCCAAACTTAATCTATGAGCAGGATGACCAACCGATGCTCCGGCCGGTCCAGGAGATCCAGGAGTACCAGCTTCACCACGGGGTCCCTGTGCGCCCTCAGCTCCACGGGAACCGGTAGGACCAGCTTCTCCCTGACAGGACAAATTACTTTTATTATTATTTTTTTAATCTAAATATATACACATTGTCCTTTCTGTAAATTTTTATCTACAAAAACATCCCATAGACATTATCTATGATTCTATACAGTAACCAGTGATCAAACAGTTCAAGGACACCAACAAGGCTCATGTTGCTTAGATTTAATTAAAACAAGTTGGTACAGAGAAAAGCATTGTGATCTGTACAAACCTTGGCTCCTGGGGATCCTGGGAAACCGGGAGCTCCAGCAGGACCAACGGGCCCCTGTAGACAGAACAGAGATTTCCTGGTTAGCGTTCAGGTCTCGTGAAACAACTGTGTTGCAACATTGTCAAAAGGTACAGTCAATTAAAATAAAATGCAGAAGGATGAATTTGTTGCATGTTGTGATACATACAGGTGGACCAGCAGGGCCAGGCAGGCCATCATTTCCACGGGCACCCTGAAGAGTGAAGACAGGAAAGTCACTTGTGTGCATCATTTCAAACAGAAATTTATGCTTTCTATCAGACTTTCAGCTGCAAGGACAGGAAAACTATTAGCATACTTCTACTACTACTACTACTAAAGCATATTTCTGCTTTTCATATTGCCATGTAAGTCTGAAAGCTGATAATGTTGCAACTCACTGCAGCTCCAGCAGCTCCAGGGCGCCCTCTCTCGCCAGGCAGACCACGTGGGCCCTATGACAGAAGACGCAGATGAGATTGTTTTGATATGATCTTGAAAACAGCTCTTCGGAGGCTTTAATTCTTCTCTGCAAGCTTACCATGGGTCCAGGGGCACCGTTCTCACCAGGGGCACCAGCCTCACCCTGAAAGGAACAGACATGAGAGAAAAATGAGGAAACTATTTGGAAAAACAACACAAACAGCAGTGATAAATGTTGCTATGTGTGATGTAACCTTGGCTCCAGCAGCACCATCCTCTCCCTTAGCTCCATCGAGACCAGGATGGCCCTATAAAGAAACATGAAAGTACACATCAAGACTAATGTGTCAGGTACAATGAAGGAACAGGTTCAGTTCTGTAAAGACTGAGCAGTTAGATTTGCCAATATCTCCTATTCAGTAAGAAAAGCTTAGACTCACTCTGTGTCCTTTGATTCCAGGAAGTCCAGGAGTTCCAGGGAATCCACGAGCCCCCTGACATAATAATATCAAACATTTGTTATCGAAGCATTTTGTTTGCAATAAGGAATGAAATGATGTACATACCTGAGGTCCTGCAGGTCCACGATCACCAGGTTTGCCAGGTTTGCCAGCCTCACCCTACAGGAAGTAAACAATTATTTTTGAAGTAAAGTAGATAATCGGCACTGCTCCTACATCCAGCCTTCAGGTCATCATACACTGTGAGGACAGAGATTCACGCTGCCCTCTGGTGGTTCAAATACTTGTATAGCGTGACTGTAATACTAAGAAAAGAAACCGAAGTAATAGCACTGGGAAGCAAAAGCATTTTCTCAAGATATGCTAAGAAACTGTGGCTTGACTGTGGTGTAAGATTTCTTATCCTATGTATGTATTTGAAGCATAAATGCTTACATCACTTCCTGGTTTCCCAGAAGGCCCAGGTGGTCCACGAGGTCCCATTGCTCCCTGTTACAAAGCAAAGGGAAACATATCATTATCATAGTATAGAACATGTTAATACTGCCTTGAGTGTGTCTCCATTGAACTACATGTTATATAAACAGCTGGCACTGGGTTCTGCTGCTAAAACTCAGTGTGAAACAAACAGATGATTTGTAGTATGGTTATTAACACTTACAGCTGGACCAGGCTCTCCAGTTTCTCCAGGATTACCTTGGAAACCCTGTGGCCCCTGTAGGTGCATTGACAAACCAAGTTGTTAAGAATTTCTTAATTCTTACAGACTATACTTATAGCTTATGTAGCACATTTTCTGTTTGAATATAATAATCATTGAAATTACAATGTGCTCCTGTAAAGTATATACGTACAGGAGCTCCATTAGGTCCAGGGGGACCACGAGGACCCATAGGACCCTGAAAGAGAAACACAAAACACACCGTCAGTATGTTTACTCAACTTTTCTTTTAGTGTGTGGCTGCTTCAAAGCTAGGATTCTAAATTGGTCTTAATTGCCCTTAAATTTCCTCACAGGCCTCTAGACTTCTATAAAGGAAGCACAATGTTTAGAAAAGGTCTACTGTCAACAACGTGTTCCAAATAAGAAACTCAGGCGAAATTTAAAAAAAATGAAGTTAAACACGTCACAAGGTGGCAGCACACACATTAAGATCTTTAGAGATGAAATGCGAGTTCTTTCTTTCTCTTTATTTTTACTCAGCATCTCTGCTGTCCACAAATACACTCTTGTTGTAAGATGTGCATGCAGTACGCATAGTCACTTGCCATTGGTCCCTGCATCACACCCATCTGAGCACCTCCAGCCTTCTCATCAAAACCTCCAGCCATCTGAGCAGCAAAGTTCTGTAAAAGCACAAAGCACATGGAGGTTTAGAATCAAATTGTCTGGTTTATCTGTAATTGGACACAGAATGCAGCAACCTGTCACATTTTTAGATTTAAGACTAATACTTGATGTTTTGACACAGTTCCAAGAGAGCAATTTATGTAAACTCACTCCTCCAAGCCCTGGTGGTCCAGGGGGGCCAGGGGGGCCAGGGTTTCCAGGGGTGCCGGGCTCACCATCTCTACCTCGAGGTCCAGGATTTCCCTAGGGAAAAGGAGAGAGGGTTATTTTTTATCGCCTCTCAACAGAAGATGTCAGGGGTTATTTGAGGTTATGTGGAGATGCTTTAATTCTGCTCATGATTCAATATATATCTTTACACATGATTTAGATTTATGAACCTGTTTTATTTTTTGAGTCTCTCACCTTATCACCCTTAGCACCAGCTTCTCCACGTGGTCCCTGCTCACCTGAGGGGCCCTTTAGAACAAGCATCAATCCTAGTTAAAATTTGAACTGAGAGTATTGACAGCAAGAGTCATCAAAAAATCTTTAATCTAGTGAATAATAATTATAAGGAACTGAAATTAATATGTATTTTATTTAAGCTCAACAAAATCAACAAAGTATTCACCATAGGGCCTGGTGGTCCTCTTGGTCCTACAACCTGTACATATATGAAAACAAAGCTTATGTCAGCTAGGCCCCGTGGCTGTTGTCATACAAAACTCTTGTCAGGATCACTCATGCTTCACATGTTTCCAGCTGTGCCTGTTTCTATAAGTTGGGAGTAACATTCCATCTCTGTAGGGGGGCGACATCAAGCTACAACACAATCTGATTTTGTGTGACAGGACAGGTTTAGCTAAAAACATCACCTCCTTTTAACCTCTGATTTGGCCGACTTTGTTCGGCTGATGTGCACTTGCAGCAAAGTTGCTGAGAGGAGCTAAAAGGATTTGATTGGGTTCACTGTGCTCAAGGAATGTTGAGGAAAATTAGTTTTTCCTTGTTTAACAGAGAGAGTTCAGAAAGACATTCTTGGACACTGTAGTTAAGTCTCTTATTTACAAGAAACTTTCACTTTAATGAACACACACTATTTAGAAATGGTTGCACTGTGCAGGTGATTATTCTGAGGATGAAGGTGCCAACCAGTGCTGGATATTAAAACATTTGCCACATAAAGATCCCACAGAAAAGAAAATGTAATTATCTCAAATAATAAAAAAAATCTTTAGTAGCTGTTGAGGTTTGTACTCTGGCCAGATATGAGGTTTTGTTTAAGTGAGTTCAGAAACATGGTTTGTGTGCTATGTTTATGTTTACTGATATGTAGTTGCCATTATTTCCGGCATTAGTTTATTATGATGGACCACAGAGGATTCATACTCACATCTGCAATGTCTCCTGGTTCACCTTTCTGGCCCTGGTGAATAAAAGAAAGTGAAGTAACATTTAGGTGTTTCTATATTGTTATTTGTGTATTTGTATTTTTTATGTGATGCACAACAGCCTCACCTTAGCACCGATTGTCTCTGATGTTGCAGACACGGATGGATGAAAGACAAAAAATGAGCAATGTTAAAAATATATGAACCTCTCAGAAAATGGACTGCTTTGAAATTTAGTATATCATTGGTAGGAAAAAGGACCTAAAGGAAAACTAATGATGCTCCAGTGAGCAAACACCATTCACCAAACCTGAGGGAGGAGAACCCATCCAGATTGCATTATTAGCAAGCAGGTAGATGCAGAAGCAAGCGTGGCCTAGCAATGTTTGCTTCATACTGGTAACATACTGTAAGTAGATTAAAAGGAAGTTGTAAGGTGCTATAGCCAGTGCCACTGTGTTTGATGGCCTGTGAGGTGTTAACTGTCAGCAAAGGCCAGTTCTTTTACATCTATGTTATTTAAAATGTAATATAATCTAACGAAATAATAAAACATTTAACTAAATGCCTGTGAAATCATCGCTAAGCTATCTACTGTGTGTTAAATACATCACTGAGGTACTGCTCAGGAAGGCTAGTCATGAGTTAAAGTAGACACAGGCACTCTACTAGTTTTGAATGAGAACCAGACAACACATGTCGGAATCCATCTAGTTCCACATGGAAACGTCTTTCCTTGGGAAATAGTATCATCCTGATGTTGCTAATCTGATCTCCATGACAACAAAACATGCAGAGGTTTACTTAAGAGTAGGGAGCATGTCTTAGGCCGACATAAATGTCAGCAGTACAGTTCAAACCTACACATACAATACACAGTGACTAGTACAGCTCGTGCAGAATATTTGTATCTTAATCCAGTTCCCCATTTAAAAGTGTTAGCCAGGAAAGAAATAGAAGCTAAAAGAGTAATTTATTTATGGGTGTGTGAATAAATAAATTACAACCAATGGGGGCACTGGCATCAGCAGGGCAGATGGGACAGCACTCTCCAGATGTGATGATAGGGTTGGCACACTCTTTGATCTCCTCGCAGATTATTTCATCGCACAGAACCGCTCCGCTGTCGCACACACAGATGCGACATGGCTCTGGCTTCCACACATCCTTATCATTATACTGCTGGCCGTCCTGGATGCAGCCGCCTGCCTCCTCTGTGATGGCCAGCAGGGGGTGCGTGGCAGGTGCAGAGGGAAGAAATGAAAGTAGTAGAAATACAGCAAGATGGGTTCAGGGGACAGTCACACAAGAAAAGGTGTTGGAGTGTTTACAGTATTATGGGTTTGTATAGTAGATGTTAAAGGCGTTTGAGAGAAGGAGTTGGGAGTAAGAGGATGTAAAGGTGTTGGAAGGCGGGGCATTATGGTGGGAGGAGTAAAAGCAACGTGAGGGTAGGATGGAGGAGTAGGTGAATGGAGAGATGTAGCAGGAGGAGGGAGAGAGATACATGTTAAGATGGATTAAATCAATTAAAATCTATATAGTAGACAACAGTTTACAGCAGTTTTCAATAAAGGTAGTAAAAGTATGATGCGTGAAGCTTTGATGCCTTAGTGCTTTAAATAGAACTCACGCAGCAGACAGGAAAACGCCTCAAAAGGTCCTTCTAATGTAGAATCCTAAGGCTGCATTAGATGTGATGCGAACCTGAGCCAGTTGCGTATACTGGTGTGTCTATTTAACCTGCAGGCCTGCTCTGCTGCTTCTATGAATGAGTCTCTCTTATGAGGAAACTGTGCCCAATTGACGAGCTGCTGCCCTAAGTAAACAGCAGGTCCTTCTACATTTCTCCATCTGGATCCCATAGCTGTGTGAAGTGCCAGTGCAAACATATACTGAACTGGGGGATTTGTTAAATGTATGCAGCATTTGTGAAAGGGGTCTTTAGCACACAGATGTCACAAAGCTAATTAATTCCTGTTCAGGGTAATTTAGCTAAATTAAGACCTTGCATGTAGGTCTAAAAGTGGATGAATGCTTCTTTCAGCATTTTTTCAGGTTGCTATAAATACTCCTTTATGTCCATCATCTGTTGACTCCTGTTGTGAACCTGGTCCCACTCTCTTCCTGCAACCCTTTGAGCCTGCTAGTCTGGGGTCAAGCACTGTCTGACCTGTCACTTCACACTTGTGAAGTTAAGCTATTAAATCTGCTCCTGACGTCTGCACAAACTGTTTAAAACTTTTACATTTCATCTTCTGAAATCTAACAGTGGGACAGGCTGAGAACAAATTGGCACTTGTTCACGTGATCTGCCATCCCACAAAGATCCCACTCACGTATCCTGAGAGTCTCCTATAAACTCAGACTTTTAAACATTTACTTATAACATCACTGCACCATTATTCTTGCCTAGCGTCTATTACGACCCACCCTAACAGATGTGGGCTCTCTCTGCTCCACATCTGACATCACACCTCGTGCATTTAATATCTGTTCTTTGAAAGATGGTGGAGGCAACATTTTGAGCAATGACATCAGAATACAAATCCACTTTATGCAAATGAAAAGGAAAACAAGAAAAGAAAACCGTTGCAACTTACGATCATCCTCATCCTGACATCTGACGACAGATAGTAAAACAACTTGGGATGCTACAAGTAGCAGAACAGTCCTTGAGTCCACAAAGCTGAACATGTCTAAATATTAGACATGCAGGCGCTTGGGTGAGAAGTGAAGAGACGGAGGAGACCAGGCTCTCTGTCAGTGGTGTGTTGAGCGTATGTTCCCAGAGACCTGTGGCACCATGCAGTCAAATCCTCCAAAACCTAAGTGGAATCCAACGCGGGGCCCCAGCTGGTACTCAGCACCCAGCTCGTCAGGGCAAAGCACCGCGGTTTTATGTCCACTGTGCCTTGAATGCATCTTCGTATATTCCAAAATACCGGTCCTTCCCCCAGACCCCCTGTAAGGCTGAAACCTGAACCTCATCTCCCTCCCCTCCATCTTGCAGCATTTACTCTCCCAGGGAAGTCCTCCTTCCTCTAACCTGCTTGGCCTGGCCTGGTCAAGAGGTGCACCTTCACTTTCACAGGTTTAGTGATTCATAAGTCTCCTTAAATGATGGACAAAATGACTAGCATGTCATTTAATTTAAACATGTTTTTCTGGTAGGCAAACATAAAAACAGATGATGGAATTATGTTTATTCTTTTAAAGTGCTTCTACCCAATTAAAGCTCAGCTATAGTATTTCATTATATGAGCTAAGGTTGGTTTAGTTTATGTGTGGAACTCCATAGATGTTTTCCAGTTTTAAACCAGGATTGTCCAGTTACAAAAACATAACTACAGCTTTCATCACAATGTAAGATTAGCAAAGGCAGATTAAGGACATGCCAGCTGCTGTTAAACACTTCAGTTATGAGAACTCAACAATGGGTCAGTGAGGTTGTTTGTTTCAGTCGAGATTCCTGGATTATGGATTAATCTGCAGACCTTAAAGTGTTTGAGCTGACCGATGGACTGTACAGTCAAACTCTGTGTGAAGCTTGTCTGTTTAGTCAAAGTCTGTTGACAAGTGGCTGTGAGATCTAGTTAGGGGAACGTTTCTCGTTAGAGAATTTTGTGGGACAGATGAATGTTAACTAGCATGTCTGTATATCACTTGTCCAGGTGAGGTTGAACAGGACTCAAACACCGTTTTACTCATCATGCTCACAAATGGTCACATATATGACAGAAACATTCGTTGTTAAGATGAACCAGGACCAAATGTCGCAAATGTGTGTGACCCCCTCATCGTGTATATCTTCAGTAGAGGCCAGGTGAGTGAGCTTCAAATGGGGGCTTTGTTGTGAGAGGAGGCGCAGTAATCCCAGGGTCACGACCTTCTGGAGACCCCCCTCTCATTCCAAGTAGAAGAAAGACAGATTCGAAGCGGACATCTAAGCTATCGTCTGCCGACTCTGCGAGGTGTTTCGTATACTGGTTTTGGTATACTGGAGTAGAAAACGGATCCCACGTCTGCTCGAAGCATGTTACTGACACCCAGAGACTACTCAAAGTCTGATCGGCATCGGTTCGCTTTATTCGGCCATTCTAGTTTTAGTAATTACAAGTTGAACAGGTCACTACAACCCGTGATGATGGTGATGAGTCCATTAACACAAACATTTCAGGAATTTAAACAGCCCACTGCCCAGCTGAACCAATAGCCTGTGCTCTAACTATAGGTGGAGTACATAGCGCCATTCTGTTTGCTGTGTCAGGTCCAGTCACTGTTGCTGTGTCACATAAAGAAAGATGAAGCTGCAGTTGGTTTGGTGGTAGCTTTAATTTAAACTGTAAGCATGGAAACAGAAAATGAGGTTCTGTTGACAAATGTTACAGATTATGGCTACAGCCAACATGCATCTCATGCCACATGTACCATACTCACCAGCCAGGAATACGTGTGAGAGCTGTGGAGCAATTATTAAACATTCATCTGGCACAGCTCTCTTTAAAACAACTTAGCTGCAAACTGAGGTCTGCATCAAGGAATACTGAGGCTATTTCAGCTCTACATGTCCTCTTTCTCTGGTGCCCTGACTGAATACTGCCTTCTACCGTCTCCCAGCACACACAATAGGCCTCTGTGTGCATGGGCCGCGGAATGCTGCGAGATGGCAAGGCAGTGGGATAGCTGCATGGTGAGGATGGGGGTTGGTGGGTGAGGAAGGGTGTGGAAGCTCGGAAGATGAAGGAAAAGGGGGGAGATGGTCTGAGGTTAGGGGAAGGGAAAGGGATGGCAGTGACTGAACGAGGGTGGTGATGGAGGGGGGAGGCTGATCTTTCACGACTGCACGGGTGCACAGAGGCTCCAGGGGTCTAGAGGGTGTCTAGGTTTCGGCACAGTGACCGCAGCAGAGGGGTCGCGTTGGCCCTCTGTGTACACAAACGGGTGACGGCAGAGTAGCAGCACCCGTCTGTGGGAGAGAGGATATGGGAGACAACCCAAGAAGCGTCTCACAGAAAAAGAAACGCATAACATTTTTGGTACTTGCCAGAGTAAGTTTCTTTTTTTGCTTGTGTGTTACCTAAAGGCCGTGTCAGAGGAAGAGCAGTTGTGACATTATTAAATCACAATAATTTCAAGGCAGCTCAGACTCCACTATCAGTGCTTCACTTCACACAGTGCAATGCCACCTTAGGGGTCAAAGGTCACACACATTCAACACTGCCCATGTAACACAACCTGAACGAATGTTATGTACTGTCAATATTGAAAGACCTGTCCTATTTTCCAATTAGAAATATTTTTCCTAATTGAAAAAGATTCACACAAATTAATAAGCCATGTCTCATCTTTGCCAACTTCACCTGGACCGATGCACCAAACGTTGAAATTATCGGAGAAGAACGCACAGCACTGTGCACGGAATGAAACATCAACTGCGTTCATGTAAGTAAACACCAACTGGGTGGTGACGTACAGTGAAGACAGCATTGATATTTGCTTATCAAAGCATCGGATAATGTCAGAGTCAGTAGCCAAACACCTCCCCTGCAGTTCCGATAGCTTATATATTTAATGTGACATTTTAGATCGTTGCCCAGCTGGTGAAGGAGGAATTCCTGCCTGACTAACCCAAACGTGTGACAGTTTAGCAGCTACTGCCCTGGCCGCCCAAAGTGGCCTCTAAGCCGTAGTTTATACAGACCTTCAGATTACCGAGCTAGAATCAAAGCGCCAGCCCCGGTGTGTTTCTTTTCCTGTGTGAGGCGGAGGGGGGAAGAGGTTAAGTTTGTGCAGGCTTGGTGAGTGCAGCGAGGGGGGCTTTCTCACACAAGATGGAGGATGACGGGACAAAGGTAGCATTCATTGGCCCAGGAATGGAAAACATTTTCTCCTGAAAACAGAGAAGCTACAACCGGCAGAAGTAGCGCAGGGAGGCCATGGGTTAGCATGAACCCCCTTAGAGAAGTCACACGTCTAGTGATGCAGAGGAGACCACCAGAACCTAGCGAGGCCTTGCTGTTTTGGTAATGGAGATAATATCGGGTTAATATCTAGCGTCTGCTTTGAAAGTGATAATACACAGTAGGTTACAAAGGTAGAATGTAAATGTTTAGCACGTGTCCTGTTAAACTGAATGCAGGCATGGTGCATTTTCACTGGGATCCTTGACTGAACTAAGAATCCCAGGATCCCATGCAGCATGACACTGAAGACAGGAAGCCAAGTTTAAGATTCAAGAATTCAGGAAAAAGTGTTTGAAGCAGCAGGAAACCTGCCGACAATCCCGGTGGAAGAGGAAGGATCTTAGACACATGACTGGGATGTTCAGAAAAACAAAGGCCAACCTGAACATGGGCACCTAGAGTGAGCACGCCACCTACAGGACAAGACGCGACTCAGGCATAGGAGTGTAGGAACCTCACCATAAGGTGTCGCCATCTCACTACAGTAGGAATCATTCCTCAGGGATGAAGAAGTCAGTCCATGTTTCTAATGACTAATGACTTAATAAATGACAGACCAAGCAGAAGTTTTAACCTTGTTGATGAGATACAGTATTATAATTGCCACCTCAACATTCGCAGTAACGGTAAAAGCAGCTGCACAGTAATAATAGAAACATAATTAAATTCATTACATACAATTAGTAATTTTTCTGCATAAGAACACGCAGACTGGTCTGAGGTCAGTTTACTTTATATGATGCAAGTTTAAAGGTTTGTTTCCTCAACCTTCAACTATTTGAACTGCATTGATTCTGAACATTATGACATTTGTTCTTCTTTTGACGTAACACACCAAACTTCCACTATTACAAAATCATATTTAAAAGATTTTGTCAAATCTTACATTATTTTTAAAAAATCCAAAAAGGAACATACATTTAATAGGAAAATGATTTTTCTGTTGTTTTTTTTTAATATGCAACTGAAAAATGTATAGCTGTTAAATTAAATCAAATCCTTGCTGTTTGTTACAGACAGTTTCCCCATTAATCTGTGTTTTCCCTTAAATTAACCTGAGTGTAAAACCAATCCCAACCTCAACCAGGTTGAGCCTTTCCTTTCTAATCTTATGTCTAAACTAAACCACAGAAAGAAACGTTATGGAGAATAAAATAAGAGCCAACACACTTGGTTTGAGTGGATGCAGTATTTTTGACCCCACCATTTGAACTAACGCTAGTCAGTGTCACAACCCCGCCCCCAAGCTACAGCCACTACTTGATCAGGTCTGTGAGCCTGCAGCTGCTATTAAGGCTCAGAGGGCGCAAAGGGGCACAAATCAGCTACTGGAGGACATTTTGAATTATTGAACATTAAGCACTACTTATCACAATGCATTGCCTGAAAGGTCTGAGGACAGCTAACCCAGGAATCTTGCTGCTATTTAAAAATTCAGGGATCTCCACCAGACTTGGAGCTGACAACACTGTTTTGTCCAGGACACAGCCACCTCTTCATCTCCCCTGCTGGGCTGCAGCATCACCCCACACCCACAGAGCCTTTCATCACCCGAACAGTCTTGATGTGGACCAAGGACACTCCAAGTAGGTCACAGCAGCCTGCCTGTAAACAAATAAATCAACATTCAATAGCCAAAATATTATTCATTACCGGACTGACTAACTTTCTAATGGAAATAGTAATTTAAGGTGACATAAAGCCAACAAAATTTAAGATGAAGGTTTAAGATGTTTCATTCCTTGCATTATGAAATTATATTTTAATTTCTATTTCTTGATCAATATTTATTAAGCAATAAACTGGTCACCGGTCAAAATTTCAACTAAAAAAAAACAATAATTAAACATTTAAAAACAATAATAATAATTTGCATTTCTACTCTATATTGAATGTATGTAAAATTATTAGTCATTTTTAGCAGCTTGCTGTTGTCCACTGAAAATCCAGATATTTTCCACAGCACTTTTTATAAAGACAGAACAAATGTTATACAGAGGAGCTTGTAAACAATGTTTTTAGAGACAACCCACAAATTGTATGTGCACACATTTATTTGACTTCTTGTTTAAAAATAAATTTGTTTTACTATTATTCAAACTGACTAAATATTCCTAAACGGGTGTATAGATTCTTAAATGTGTGCTAGATGCATTATCCTCCAGCGATGGGACTGAACTTGCGGTGTATAGAAATTTGTGTAACTCAATCTATTTTATAAGTCTTGACCTACATACAGTAATGGCACAGAGGTCAAGTCTTCTCTCATACACAAACATATTATGTGAAAAACTAGGTCAACAGCTTGACTAGGTACAAAGTATCTTCGCTTCTGTGGTTGACGAGGCCAGAATGCTGAGCCACTGCTCTTTACTTTGACTTGATCAATTCAAGCCCGTTGACACTTAAACAAACAACGTTGTGATCTTGTGTTTGTTTTAGCAGAAGTAGGTTGATGACCACTATGGAGGACTTACTTTTCTACACCATCACTGAAGGCAAAGAGATGATCCCCATGTCACAGTTCATCTCTGTGAGTCAAGCACATTCAGCACAGCACCACTGCGTAACAGCTTATTCAACCCTAAGCGAAGTTATCGACAAGAGCTTAGAGAAGTGTTTCCACCTGGGCGCACAGTCAAGCCTAAAAAGTGTTAGTGTTATGTAAGAGGACTAAATATATTCAACCTGACACATGGTCGTCATCTGATGACTTGGCTAACTATGGCAACTCTGTAATTTAGGAACATGCATTTGGAGGAAGAGACGCGTGTCAACACAGGTGGCCTGATATTAAGCCATGGATGACTAGATGTGTTTGCAGAGGTTACTGGGGCAGGACTAAGGTGGTGAAAGTGTTCTCTGTAAAGTGTGTCTGCACCCAATGCACCATCTATTCAGTTGGATAGCAGGAGTGTTTTTGCTTTAAAATAATCTACTTTTGTAGCTAGTTAGTCAGCTATTATTAATAAACGGATAAAATACTGAGCAGTAGCCCATTGTATGCACAGTACTAAACAAATGTAATACTATCAGTTAATTTGTTAATTTTCTTAAATGAATCGTGTATGAACTCAGCAATAAATATGTGTCTTAGTGGCTTTGATGAATTATACTGAGTAACTGATCATTTCAGCAGGTGAGACGCCAGATAAAATCCTCATAAAGCCAAACAGAAACCCCCAAAATGTAGGCATGGAAACCACATGAGCTCAACCCAACCTTTGCATTACCTGCCCTGAAGCTAAAAATCTCTCAGTAAAAGCAGCAGAAAACTTGCAGTCGTGGCGTGTTTGCTCACTAACTGTGTTATCAGAGGGGCTGACTCAAGTGTGTGTGGTCAGGAGGGCCGTGTCCCTAAAATAGATGCCCTGCGCATATTTGATACACTGCTGATTTTCATAACGCGCTGATGTGCATGACTCCGAGCATTTGATTATGTTATTCATGAATCACTCTGTTTCCCGTTTCGTATTAATTTACTCTAATTTTCCATCCTCTCAAGGCCTTGAGGAAAACAGGTTTGTTGACGTCTGACCCTCGACTACGTGACTGTGTCCATCAGATGCGACAATCCACACAGGACTCTCTCGGTCCAGTCATGATGGACAAGAAGCTCTTCAGACAGTGAGAAAAGCTTTATTTATTTATGGAGATCTTTTTCGTGCACAGTTGCTTAAAGGAGTGTGAGAAGTAGACAGAAGACCTTCAGTGATGTTTATCACTGCTGCATAACCAGTGTAATTCAAAATATCAAACAAATGGTTGTTTATTATATTGAAATGGAAAAGGATGAGGGCAATGCTGAACATTATCTTCGATTAAGATTCTTCATGCTTTTCTGTGCCTGTGAAGGAGGCAATCTGCAGTCAGCGCTATTTGACTCCAGGGACTGACAGAGACAGGAATTTTATGACCGACAGCTGCTACTAACCAAACTCACATGCCCTCATGCCAGCTAGAGCAGCAGAGGGTGCAGTGAGACAGTGGGGTCTCTGAGGCTGTTAGTGAAAGGCCATCTCTCTGGTTGAGCTCCAGACTGTGCCCGTTCCATTAATCCCAGCACATCTCTGAGCTCCGTGACGCTTCATATTACTGTCCAAACACTATTACTTTGTCCTCAGGCTCATCCTTTGGCCTCAAACATTCAAGGGTTATACAGTCTGGTTGCCTTGGCTGAACTAAATCGCCTGTATCCATCTTTTTTTATTTGCTGGATTCTGTGCATTGTGTGGTTATCTATTCCTGAAGAACACTCTAGAGCTCCCTATAAATAAGCTACAAGAAACAGAGAGCTATGTTCCGTTCTTTGTAGGAAATGACCCACATAAATAATGCAGTCTGTCTTCACTCCCCTCTCCTGGTCTCCTACAACCTCATGTTGAATTACACAGGGCTGCAGGCCAGCTATGTTGTGTAATTGTGTGTTCCAGCCAGCTGTAGCAAAACGTGCATACATCATATGTCTTTAACAATATGCACTTACATTTACAATTACCTTGTGAAGTCAAGCTGTATTTGAATTCTAAATAAGAAATACAACATTAATTGTGGTCTCTGTCTTTGTTTGTGTGTTTTCTTCAGTATCTCTCCTTATGACAGCTGTTGTGTCTCCTCCTTACAGGTGCGTGGGCAACAACATCATGTTGCTCACCAAGGCTTTCAGAAAAAAGTTCATTATCCCTGAATTTGAGGAGTTTTCTCAGCAGATTAATAGGATGTATGACAGTGCACAGAGGCAGGAGGGAGGACAGGTAGGTGACACACTGTGTGAGTCAGTGTTCGCTTATTCACTCTGCTACTCTCACTAACGTCTTCTGTCGACTTTCAGGTAGCTGATTACATTCCTCAGCTGGCTAAGTTCAGCCATGACCTCTGGGGCGTATCTCTGTGCACCATCGACGGCCAGAGGTATCGTTGCATCCTAACACTAGCGTGTGTTTCCATTCTGAAATCTTCATTGTGCGTACTAACACTCACCCGTGTTTATCCATTTCATCTTCGGGTGATGCAGACATTCAGTGGGTGACACCAAGGTTCCCTTCTGTCTGCAGTCGTGTGTGAAGCCCCTGGAATACGCCATCGCTGTGCACGAGCTCAGCAGCGAACACGTTCATCACTATGTGGGTAAAGAGCCGAGTGGCTTCAAGTTCAACAAGCTGTCACTGAATGAGAAAGGTAAGGGATTAGTGTAAATAATGTTAGCCAAGAATAAGAGAGAGAAATAAAGCTGTGTTTACAGTAAACAAAATTAAAAGAACTACACAGACTATTTATTTATTCAGACATCTCAACTGCTGATTTGTAATTTCCACTGACTCTGGTTGGTGGCAACAGAACAAACATGAACATGAACATGAAGCAACATCAAGTTTTCATTTTACCATCTGTCAAGTTTCCCAAATGGACTAATTGTGTAACTTTTTATTACCTCAACTGCGCAGTTATTTATTATTGCATTAATCCTGCTAAAGCGAACATGACAGTCCTGTAAGAGTTGAGTTTATTAGCTCATGTAACTATGTCCCCCTCATGAAATTACTATGTAATCTCACTTTATTGCTCTTGTGGTTAGGGACAAGTGAGTGATAACATGCTCTTGTTTCCTGTGCAGACAAACCACACAACCCGATGGTGAATGCTGGAGCTATTGTCATCAGTTCTTTAATCAAGGTAAAATCTGATGATGAAAATAGATGCTTGCTAAATGGAGGGATGTTATTTGAGACATATACATAACAGGGATTTAATAGATGCGTGTTGTTGATGAGGGTGTCTCGTAAAGAGCGGTATCACGGGAGGTTGCCTGCCATCGCCAAAAACAGATTTAAAATCCAGACCTTATGAAATGTTTTCCGACTTTAATCATGAATGTGCAGCCTCTCACCAAACCACACGTGAAACACTTACGATCCATGTGTGAGAGTTTCTCAACAAGTCATGGTGACATGTGACACGTTGGCTATTTTCAGCTTGTGTTGAAGCAGTAGACAACATGTCTACAATATGCGGAAGAGATATAAAAACACGTCTGACAGGTGCTGTATATTTGGAAAATAATATTTATTTTAAACCTTTGGTGAGAATAATTTTATAATAAACAACATTATGTAATGTGTAATGACTCATCTATTAACTGGTCACTCGTATGCCCTCATCAGACTTTGGTCATATTGTGAGAGGTGGTGGCCGGTTTTTAGCCTTGTACGGTTGTGTTTGTTTTCCCTGTGGTCATTTCACAGCTGACTGAGGAGATAATCTGGGCCTCTTGTCATGTGTAGGTTAGTTTCAACAACAAGTTCAACAGTGGGGGGTGGGGGTATGCTTGGGCATGCCAGCAAGGGCGCGAGTGTGTTCATAGCCAATCACAGTCCAGAGAACACAAGGCGTGTTAGCTGTGCGTTAATGTGTGCAGCTGTTTTTGACTTTGAAAGTTTTAATCTTTTTTAAATCGTTTACACTGACAGACAAGGAAGAGCAACAACATGACAAACACCTAAAAATATACTACATTCATACATATATTTGATACTGTATCATTTGTGCCTCCAGTCCCTGTTTGGTACCTTTACAGCTTGGTCATGATGTGAAATTTAAGCAGAGCAACTGTGCTACATGTTCTGGCAGGCACACGAACATCATGCAGTCTTCATACCTGAGTCTCAAAACTATGCCTCAGTGTCAAACACCGCCATCTGTAGGAAACAAAGTCTCTCTGAACTTCAACCTGACAACTTTTCTCCTTCTCTGTTTTTACAGCCTCATTCAAATAAGGCAGAGAGGTTCGACTATGTGAGTAAACGATTCTCATTTAAGTGGTTTTCACTTCACCTGTTGTCTCCCCACTGAGCCATATGCACATGTTGTTGTTATTGTAGGTGATGGAGTTTTTGAAACGCATGACTGGTGCAGAGTACGTGGGGTTCAGCAATGCAACGTAAGTATCGTGCGTCAGGATGTTAAAAACCATGCGGCCATGAGAAGTTCTCTCATATCTCTTCCATTCTTCCAGGTTCCAGTCAGAGAGGGAGACTGGTGACAGGAATTATGCCATCGGTTATTACCTTAAAGAGAAAAAGGTGAGATTACGCAGTGGTCAGGTTCTTAGAGACGTTGATCAGCCTCACTTCACGGTGACTGACTGAAGCCTGTTGTCCTTCACAGTGTTTTCCTGACAATGCAGATATGACTGCAGCCCTCGATTTCTATTTTCAGGTGAGAATGTTGACTCTATGCAACGTGCTATTTATTTTATCAAAGCATTGTTCATTTTTGGAAAAACTTATCTTCATCTTGCAAAGAGTGACCTTGATCAAATTGGCAACACTTGAAGATGCAGCCAGTTAGTAGATGACATGAAGCCAGTTGTGGTTGCCTGGCAACCTTATAACGCAAATACTAAGCCATCGCACCCAGTCGAGCATCACATCTCCCATCACTGAACTGTGTGTCCTTAAAGATTTCAAAGTCTTCAACTTAATTTGCAAACATCCTTATATTTTAATAGCTTGGTGTAGGTAGCAATGTTACATTTTTTTCAGTGTTGTTTTATCAAGTGAACACTATTGCTACATAAAATCTTTTATGTGACTTTCACCAGCTCTGCTCTATTGAAGTTACCTGTGAGTCAGGAAGCGTTATGGCTGCCACGCTGGCCAATGGTGGTATTTGCCCGATCACAGGTGAGCGTGTGCTGAGCGCAGAAGCTGTTCGCAACACCCTGAGTCTCATGCATTCTTGTGGCATGTACGACTTCTCGGGACAGTTTGCTTTCCATGTGAGTAACTGTTTAAAAGAGCGATAGACATTCACGACATTTTACAGCTAGGCTGTTAAATAAGTCGTTTTATTTTCTTGTGTAGGTGGGCTTGCCTGCTAAGTCTGGCGTTTCAGGTGCTGTACTGCTGGTGGTCCCCAACGTCATGGGTATGATGTGTTGGTCCCCGCCCTTAGATCGGCTCGGAAACAGTGTTCGTGGGATTCACTTCTGTCAGGTATTCAGTTTCCATCCTGGTTTGACATGATCTAGTTGTCTGCATCTGTATGCATCAAATATCTTCTCTTATCCAACTTTACAGGATTTGGTGTCTTTCTACAACTTCCACAATTACGACAACCTGAGGCACTTCACAAAGAAACACGACCCAAGGAGAAGATCAGATGAAGATCCAGTAAGTTCAGAGTCAGACAGGCGACGCAGAAGCACGGTCTGTAAAACGTTTGAGAAGCAGAAAATCCAAATCTGAAGTTTGCCTTTCAATCTATTAGAACAAGTCGGTGGTGAACCTGATGTTTGCAGCCTACAGTGGAGACATCTCTTCTCTGAGGAGGTAAATGAAAACGTACATTTGACCCATCCTACCTTTCAGCTGGACAGCTTGAAGAATAAGGTCATTTGCTTGCTTGCCAAGTGTTACATGAGAACACTGACATAATTCCCACGTCTGTGTGCTAAATATAAAGATACAACTGTTGTCAATTAGCTTATGTTACAATAAGGAATGATGGGGGGGGGGGTATTGAAGCTCAGGCAAAGGTTTAAAAAAAGGAACTACGTCCTCACTAATGAACACATTACTTTACCATTAACACAGCAACTGAATAATAGGGATGAGATTTTCTGATTTAATTGTGGCAAGCAAAAAGTAAATGTATTTATATTTTATATTATCTACTGCTTTACTGATGTAATTATAAAAATGCTCAGCTCAGGTCAGCGCAGTTTCTGACAGTTTGCCATGGTCTGAGTTAACCTTTCCATGCATGTTCCCTCTCCTCTGCTCCGCTCCTCTGTTTTCCCTCCAGGTTTGCCCTTTCAGCTGTGAACATGGAGCAGAGAGACTACGACTCCCGCACAGTGCTCCACATCGCTGCTGCTGAAGGTGACACCTCATTATAAGTTCATTCATTCTGCAGTATCTCCAGCTTTGATATTCGAACAAGAACAAATGAAATATGACATTTACATTACAGCATTGTGGACTGGTTTGATGACCTGGATAAGAAGCCACTGGCTCTCGCTTTAGTGCAGGATTTCATGCTTTTGTTTTTCTCCCAGGTCATGTGGAGGCTGTAATCTTCCTGACTGAGATCTGTAAAGTGAACCCAAACATAAAAGATCGGTAGGATTACCAAACATAAAGACATTAATCTGACATTAAATAACAAAGTGTAGAAAATGTGTTGACCTCCATATTATCACATCTCCATATTTCACTGTGTTATCCGTCAGATGGGGAAATACACCCCTGGACGATGCCATACAGTTTGGTCATGGTGTTGTTGTATCGATCCTGCAAGAGTACCAGCGTGTATACGACGGCAGCGACTCGCCGTACGGCACAGAGGAGGCGAGCAGCCCGCTGGATACGCTGAAGAGCATAGTTTAACTGCGAGGGATCATGCAAGTTCGTTATGTATGAAAAGACTAAAAGAAAACAAGTTGGTTGAAAAGCTATATATGAGTTTAATTATTATTAATATTATATAACAATGAAAATAATAGCTGGGTAATTGAATCCGTTGATTGGGTCTGGAACTAAATTCTGTTTATTGCATTTTTTTGTTTTTGAGTGAGGCTGACTCAGGTTTGCAGCTTCCTCTTTGTTGTGATTTGTTTTTAGTGGAGGAGGGAGGGCTGGGCAGAATGCTTCAACTCTATTAGCTTTCACTTGATTTCATATTGTAGTGTTAATGACATTTATGTGGTTAGCGTCTATCAGTCAATGCGGCTAAGATGTAAATAGTATTTTCTTGCTTATTTATTTATTTTCTAAAGTTAAAGTGTTTCTTTATCATTTAATCAAGGGACTTTATGCCCTCTGAATATATAAATGTCAAAACATCCCTAAAGCTGCTTTATTAATTTATTCCACCTCGACGGGAGGTAATTTATTTGCATCTGTGCCTTTCACAGTGAAAGTGAAAACAGTTTCATTGTAATGCCAGCTTATTCTCTGCTGATGCCATGCGTTGATGGGACTTTCTTTCCTCTTGGGAGTAATCACTCATGCTTCATTAGTCTGAGCTCTTTTTGTTGGTTGCTTGTATAGAAACATCTGCAAGTCTCAGGCACTGGGACCAATGCACATTTGGGTTATTCTAGCACAAAATACATAAACTGCAGTTTATGTACAATTTCCCTTCAGGAATTGCTGTTTATCTTTTTTTGTTTGGTGATAAAGACGTGAGAATCTATATAAGATTTAGCAGTGAATGATTCCTCTGGGTGACTATGGATGTAATATAACTGTCATCCTGCTGTAAATAAAAGAAGAGAATGTGAAAGCAGTTTTAATGTTTTTATTACATGATGTACAATATGAAGATAAGACAGAAAAAGTCTTTATCTTGCTTTAAGCTTTATATTAATGCCAGAGCACTGAGTGTAAAACAACCTGGCATAGTTCCTCTCAAAAACAACCACTCATCCTTTTCACATCAGTTAGTCTGAGAGGAAAAACATGAGGTACACACAAGAACAGCTTATTTGATATGACCGCCTGAGGCTGGAGGACATTCACGAAGTAAAAACTTGCATTGTTAAGAGTTGTGATGAGCGACTGCACCAAAGAACACAGATTTATTGCTTTCTTTCCCATAGTTACTACAGAGTGACGTTGCTGTCGTCTGGTGTATTTCCCATGAATGTGGATGCCGTGGCTCTTCAGATGGGTTTCCAAGTGACATCCTCAGTGTGATGCACATAGAAAACAACCCTAAAATGCCTCCATAGCTCCAGTGATCAAGTCTGAGCTGTGGATGGAAGGTGCAGGATTAAACAGGTTTAAGACAGCACATCTGCTTTAGGTTTTTAGGTCTGTTATGATAACTTCAGAAAACATTAAACATCTATGCAGTCAAACTGAAGTTTTGCAGTGGCACAGCTTGTAAATACAGTAAGACGTATATTTAGAGTATTATAACCAGTGTCTATATCACAGCAATCTGTGCTGTCAATGATGTATATAAAAGGCAATAATGTGCATTGAGGTCACAGGCTTCTAGCAGCTTATTTGTTCAGGAATAGTTTAAATGTTTATGACACTGTAGAAACATGCAAATGCTGCATGTGCTTCCTTGCATTTGTTTTAATAAAGAGCAAACTCATTTATGGTTTCCTCATCTATCATGATTGAAGAAGCCACAGTAGCAACACTCACGGGAATTGCCCTCGATAGATACTGTTGTTGCCATGGTAATAAACCCAGCGCACAGCCTGTCACCATCACAGTTGATACTGTGTCACTTCAAGCCTTCAGGTTCCTCCAGGCCAGAATGTGTGAGCAGCTCCCCGTCCCACAGTCCAAACGCAGGGCACAGAGAAGTTTTGAACTCAGCCCTGATGGTGTGAATGAGCCTGGGCTGCTCCACATCCACCAGCCCCAGGAAGCCCGCTTCATAGTCAAGAACGATGCCTATGCGTTCCGGCTTGCCCACTAGTGTCACAGGGACAATCTTGTTACTGGTCATGGCGAACCACTTGCGCTGAGCGTAGCCGAACACCCAGGAGGAGCTGTTGGTGCCCACGCAGTCGTCTCGGGACATCAACGCCTCGGCCACACCCAGACGGAATTCCTGAGACTTTCTGACTGTCACCTCCCAGTAGTGACGCCCGCTGCTTATCTTCTCATCGCCAAACACCACGGCCCAGTCTCTGAAGCGCTCTGGGTTGTCCCGCACATGACTGGGGTCAAGACCCAGCATGCGGTAGATGACGCCAGTGTCTTTCTTGAAGAGGTCCAGACTGCTGTGTGCCGTTCGTTCATCAAGCTTGAATTGCAGATCTAGAGAGAATTGTAAAAAATAGTAAATTTTAAAGCCCAATCACATAAAATGTTGTTATCTGTGCCTTTATTCCAGTCAAATCATATGTAGTTAACAAATCTTATACTGATTTAGGAACAATTACGAAAGAGTCAAGCTAAACATATGTAGTGAGTCAACGAGAGGCTGGTGTTCAGTTAGAGAAGCGTAACATTTCTAATAAGATTACGTTTGCGTACGTATCACAGACAATAAACTCTGAACTTTTTGTTAAACATTAATTTGTTGACTTTGAGCCTGTGTCACAGGCATTTAATTACAAACCAGACATTCCTTACACTTACATCGTAAACTTTTATTATATTCGCTGGTTGATTGATCTGCTGTAAATAAGAAAGCAGGTAATATTTGCACTGAATTCAGTTGGGTGGCATTTATTTAGTACATGTTAGTATTTTACATTTTTCGAATTTGCATGCATGTGGGCTCAAGGTGTTGCAGCCCTCCCCCACCACTGAACAGCAGCGACTCTCTGCAGGGGGAGACGGTTTAGTTAGATGAGGTCCCTCGGGTGTCTCTTGTTTGTTTTTTATTTGTTTGCATTGTTTGTTTGTTTGTAAACAATCCATCGCTGCATTGCTGTTACGCGGCGACACCGGACAGAAAAGGCAGCTTATTGTGGAGAACACCCCCCAAAACAAGACCGCACATCAATCTGTCTCCACGTTGACCTCGGCGCTGCTAAAGAAAACAGCCTCGCTTCACGTAGGTTTCACGGATCATTCACTCACTGTTCCTCGGTGAAGTGGACGTGTAGCGTCTCTTTGCGGGCGGGCTCGCAGCTCGCCTGTGTCTGACTGGCGGGGAGGTGACAATCCGTCCTGTCAAGCGACACAGACGGGTTAGAGTCGCGGGCAACGCCATGTTTCTCCTTGTTTTTTCTTCTTCCTCTGTTGCTTCCCTCGTGTCTCGGCTTCTTCTTTCTATCTAAATGCAGCGGCGTCGCGGTCTGCTGCTTCCTGCAGGCCTGGAGGGGAACTGCATCCGCTACAGCGAGGACGCTTCAGCACCACGGACAGCAGCCAGTCTGTCAAACCATCAACACATCACCGTGTCCAGAAAACCAGGGAAACAAGACAGCAGGTGAATATAAACAAATCCAGGTCTGATTATGAAACAAACAAACAAACACATTGTAATAAGAGTCCCTCGTCCTGAGAAGAGACACTGGAGTCTAGGATTTGAAAATATCTCTCAGTAAACTTTAGTCTCTGTCTGAATTATGATCCACAAGCCAGAAATAATGATAATAATAATGATAGATTTTATTTATAGGCGCCTATCGCCTCAAGGTCACTGTACAGATTAACTAATTACTTCTAATGACCAATGTGTGGCCTTATGGAGAAGAAAGCTGAAATAATGTGTATGACAATTTCATAAGGTATTAAATACAGTGATTGAAAAATCTCTTGACTTTGCCAGGTAGCATTGATATTAGTTTTCCCACAGATGTCACCAGATTGCAATGATTCTTCTAACATAAGGCTTAGCTGTTCAGATACTTAATGTAAACATCGAAGTTTTCTGAGCTTGCATTCAGTGTGTCAGCAAACAAAATGATATATGAATCCATAAGCACTAGCTTCAAATAAGGTAACTGAGCAACAACACATTTTTTAAATTAAACTATTTAAGAAGAAAACCTCTCCTCTGGACACAGTGGTGAGTATAGTGAGACCCTGAATGTAACAGATCTTTACTCTGTGTCCACACATTAAGGTGGCTGATGTAACTTTCATGGCTAGTAATAAATATTCTGTCATTACTAAAGTTTGATCCAGCCTTGTTGCACAGCCAGATCCATTTTTCATATCAATATCCAGCGGCGGCCTAAATGTCACTGTTTGTTCATGGTCCTGTATCTACACTAAAGAATTGTTTACACTTGTTTTTGTTACCTATTGTTCAAACAACTCTCATCCATAAATAATCAGAGTTTGAGAACGCCTTTCTTTATCAAACTCCAGTTCTTTTCATTATGTAATATAATATATATAAAATATATATAATAATAAAATCTGTTTGTACAATGATCTTCATGTAGCGTACTTCACCACATCATGCAAGTACTCCGCAGTATACTACATATTTTCAGTTGTGAACGACAAAAAAGCAAGAGTTCATTTGTAATGAGCTCAGAACGGTTTTGCTTTTTCCTGTGGCTGTGACAAGCTCGGACTTATTTCAGGCCATTTAGCGAAAAACGAAGTTGTGCTTCAGACTGAGACTGTGATGGATTTGTAGTATTTGAGGTTTATTTGGCTAAATAAATGACGTGAGCAGAGTCATTCTGCCTCTGGTTGATGCCACTCGGACAGTTCACCACACTGTCACTCAGCCTGTAGTCATTAAATCGAATCATTACTTAAAGAATCTTCCTATTTTACAGATTTCTGTTCACTAATCACAACAAGGCGTTTGTTGCCGGGATTTCAGGGTTTACCCTGTCTTGCAGTAGTCTAGTAGTACTACATGTTCCAGCCTTTGACTGACTAAACACACCTGAAGGAGCTGCAGAATCGGGTTAATTTAGGGCTTGACTCCAATGGGGATTCGCAAATCAGGATGTTTGACTTTTTTATTTGAAACCTTTGCTGAAGGACAGGTTGAATGTGGTGCAGTGCCCCTTTAATGCATTTGTTCCCCCTAACAATTTCCCTTTTGCTCTGTGTTTTGGGTGCTTTACTGTATCCAACTTTCTCACACTAAGTGAAAACTGCTGTGGGCTATAAAGCTGGGGATGCTTTCCAAAGATAACATCTGATGTCACCACAATATAAAAAGGGAGTAATGCACCACCACGTGTTACACTACAGTATAAGTCCCTAAAGGAGCCCCTCTCTGACTCTCTCTCTCTCTTCCTGGGTTTATTTGGGTTGCGGTTGTGTGAAACTACAATAACTCACAACAGCAGCGCGCCACTCGTCTCTTGCCTTCTCTCCTCCTCTGCTGCTGCTGCTGCTGCTCGACAAAAACGAGCTGAAGAAAGATCACGACTCACCACCGACCGGAATAACAAACCTGACTTCCAAACATGTTGTTGGATTCCCGAGTAGCCACGGTCAGCGGGTAGAAGGGGACGTGCATGCGGCGGAGCCACAGAGGAACTCTCTAACACACGGGGTGAAGTGTCAGAAGGATGTCTTTCTCTTCGGGTTTCCTCTTGACGTTGGCGTGCAGGAACGATTCGTGCTTCACTGGACTTTGAATCGACCAGCGGATTCACGGGCTGATGAAACACTGCATGTCAGCCCGTCTGTTTTGCCTGTGCTTTGCTTTGCTGCAACCCAGCGAGAAAGCAGCAAACATCGGTGTAGTGCAGTGGCGATGGACCTTCGTTTTGACATCTGGGTTTGGCACGCGTTTGTCTCACCCTGCTCTTGCATGTCTGCTTCTGTGACACGCGCCACTTCGGTCCACAATTTATGCCTGTCTGACTTTTTAAAAGAGCCACGGATGCTCAAAATGTATTTCCAGCAGTGTGCGTGAGAGATGGCGACCAAGCCACCAAGTCCAAGAGTGGGTATCAGCGCCGTTGCACCTGTTCGGACGGATAATGACAGTTTACGCCACAGGTGAAATAATAGGTGTCTCAGTTTATGTTAACAGCGAAGCTCTTTTCCGACTCTGGTGATCGGGCTGAACAAGTTTCACAGCACATCGATAATGGATCTCAAGGTAGAAGCCGAAGAAATGGACTCAAACCGACCTCCGCCCTTAGAAGTTTTTGCGCAAAGCTCTACCCTGCACGGAATCGCTCACATCTTCACGTACGAGCGCATCTGCATCAAGCGCTGCCTGTGGCTCGTGTTTTTCCTGGGCTCCCTGACGTTCTTGCTGTACGTGTGCGTGGACCGGATCCACTTCTACCTCGAGTACCCGCACGTCACCAAACTGGACGAGATCGCGACCCCAATCATGACGTTCCCCGCGGTCACTTTTTGCAACCTGAACGCGTTTAGGTTCAGCCGCGTGACGCGCAATGACCTGTATCACGCGGGGGAGCTGCTGGCCCTGCTCAATCAGAGGTAACTCACATAACCAGACGGCAACGTGATGAATACACATGAATTATTTGTGTTGTATTCATTTTAAATGTCTTTGTAAATATTAGATCAATTCTTATAAAAAATAAAACACAATAGTACTGCAGGATGTTTTCATTCTAATAGTTCTATTGTTCACCCACAGGGAAATACTGGAAACCTCATAGAATACGATATTTAATAAAATATTACACTTACACATGTATGCATTAAAAGTCACAGAAGACATTTTTCAGCATTCGGGTAGTTTGAGGTAAATTCTGCATGACATGCAGTCAAAAGCCTATTTTCCAGTGTAACCTTGTTTCTTTTACTTAAGTAAAGCTCCTGCTAATTGCATCTCAACATCTATTAAACCCTGATAGTTTCTACCTTGTTGATTCTCCGGGTGCTTGGAGAGCAGTCTTCTCATGCTTAAATTAACTGAGGCATTATAATCAGAAACCTCCAGCTGTCTTGTGGGTGCAGCTGAAGGCTCTGGATACTGGATGGAGGCAACAGCGTGCACTTCATGCACAGGAGGAAAGTGTGCGGGAGAGTCTGCTTCTTTTGATTACAAGTAAAGTGGCAGATGCTCTGGGTATTTTGGTAGCGATACATTTAATTCTACAAGTCTTCAGTCTTCAGCAGAACCGCAGAACTTTCCTCTTGCATATACAATTTACTTGAGTGAAATGTCAAGGATTTTGTTTCTTTGGATAGTTTCTTTACTAAAATGGGACAGTTCTGAAAGAATAATACGTTTTCAGTGATTAAGATCATGCACAGACCCAGAGGAAAGAGAAATGGCTGAGAATAGTCTTGAGTTTGAGGCTGCTTCATAAACATGTTGCTGTCCTTCTGGTGTTGTTCCAAACCTTACCAGAGGCAGCAATAATGAAACTATCAGCAAGACTTTGTTATTCACCACAGTAAGT
This sequence comes from Macropodus opercularis, assembly GCA_030770545.1. NCBI lineage: Eukaryota > Metazoa > Chordata > Actinopteri > Anabantiformes > Osphronemidae > Macropodus > Macropodus opercularis. The sequence goes on from CM061095.1 coordinate 12,021,947, forward strand.
GCTGGGCAGTATTTCAGCTGAGGGGCGTGTGGATCACTGTTTGGCAGCTGAGGGATCAAAAACATAAAAAGCCAGAGCTCAGAGCTCAGATGATGGGAATCTCTGACATGCTGTCCATCAAAGAGATTGAGGACAGGACTCAGCATACAGTGCTAAAGGACTCTGGTGCTTTTACAGCCAAGTTCTATCATCAATCTTTAATGACGATCCCAGTCCTAACACTAAAATTAGCATTTTCTTCCTGCGATGGTGGTGTGACTGATAATAAACACTGAATATGTTTTTAAATGAAAATGTCCTAATCTCAAGTTTCCAGGCAGCCGTTCGCATGAAATACATTTCAGAGTTGGTCACCAAAGCATTAATGGCTTCTAAATTCCCTCCTCCGTACTCATCTCTTACACTCTGAAGTAGGTTCAGTGCTCATTATCCTGTCTCCCTTGGTAAGGTAGAGAGGCGACGCAACAGCTCACTTAGCTGTTATACCCCAGGCCAGAAATGAAAGTGCTCGTGGTATGAAATCCATTTAAGGCTGTTCACTTCCCACTTCCTATGTTTAGAGTCACTGGTCTGGGAAATGTTATGTGGCATGATATTTAAGCTGCACACATGCTGAAGTGTCGGCGTTGACTGATCTCAGAAGCTCGTTCACGTGGGATTTTATCTCATAAGTGCCTTTTTGGCAGGTTTGCCCACTACACAAACAGCAGGGAGCAAATGTCTCCCCTCCATTAATTTTTCTTTCAATCAAATAAAACCTCTCCTGTTTCTGCCATAATGGGACTTAGCCTAATCTTAATGTCACAAAAAACAAATCGATGGGCACATTCTTAACTCTGAATGATGTTAGTTAGATAGATTTAATTTGATTTAAGAGAAATTTGTATAAAGATCTTATTTCTCTGAAGAAAATGGAAATTAACAAGATTAGAGTGGCAGCACTGTAGTAATATAACCAACTGTGCTGCTGTAACCACAGTATATAAAAAATGCATTAACATCAATAAAGTATAGCTGCTGAATCTCATTCCTATTTATCTAATGTATAAAACGCATGGGGCGCAACAATAGTATGTCACACAAAAGATCAATAAGACGAACAGTGGCTACATTCATAGAAGAAATTTTAAAAAGACCTTTGATTCGAACCAGCGTACAGTCAAAATTCCAGGCCATTTGCTCTTTGGTAAGTCCATTAAAATGGTGACATTTTTAATAATAGCTTGGTGGGAGACCACAGTAAGGGTGGAGAGTGCGCGCATTTGCTGCTTTTCTGCTCTCTTTTAATACAAGGCAGCGTGGTCAGATTTTTGTGAGCTCCATTAAATGAAAGGAAATTTCCCCATGTCACCGATAGTGAGATGCGGCTTGGCTGACTTCCCACTCACTTACTCACAGGCTTTTATTCTCAGTGTTGTTCAGAAATAAAAGGCGTGTGGAGCCGGAGATACACACAGAATTAATACCAGGCTATCAAAAATCTGTGAGTGCTTACACAAGATATTAACATGCAGGAATATCACTGAGAAGATATGGTCAATGAAACATGGGGAGAAATGTTTTCTCAGGAACAACCTGCTGGTGACTCTGAAGACAAAATCAAGACAACGTCTGTGTTGACTTGTCCTTGGGACACATAAACATCTGTTAATTATCACAATCCACCAACTAGATATTAGAACATTTCTGTTTGGACCAAAGTAGGTGACAGTCTGACATTGCAGTCTTTGTACTTTAAAAATCTGTAATGATACGCAACATGTATCATTGTTTCCTTTTCCATGCACAAGTATGTGCATGGAAAAGGAAAATGTCTGATTCTGCAAGTTCTTGTTCTCTTTGTAATGCGTGAGAAGGTTCAAAGCGTAGTGGGTAGTTTCTTGTGTTAGGAGAGCTGACGGGAAGGGTGCACTGGAAATAATGAGCCGAGACTCTTTGACAGTAATTAGTGAATATACTCAGCATCAGTAGCACAGTTTAATGCATTGGTCAGATGCTTGGTTACCAATTACACAAAGAATGAGGATGAAGGTTTAACAGAATGTTGCTGCAGCCAGATCAACCAGGTCAACAAAACCAGGTTTAATCTAAGCCTGGATCCAGATAAGTGAGACAGGGCTGAAGAACTGTGTAGCTACTGTACATCGACAGAGACTGGACGACTGACTTTACGGGCCTGTGCAGCTTGGGTCTGAACTTTACTATTGACTGTAGGAGACACGTTTCACTTCAGGTACATTTTATTGTTGATTTTCAGTCTCTCGGGACCATATCACTGTACTGCAGGTCTGGTTGACTCATAAACCTTCCTGAAGTGTGGAAAAATGTTTAAAGGCTGAAACTCACTTTTTAGAACATGTACGCTATCATTATTATTCACTGGGAATATGGTCTCTTCAAAGAAACTCATGTACCCATAGAAAACTGCGGGACATAAAATTAGCATTTAGATATGTATCAGAAGTTTCGCTGACCTCGCTTGTTCCATCTGTTTGTCCAGATATGAGATCAGGGACATTCACCTTGTGGAGGAGAGTGTTCTGGAGAGTCTGAAGGTCAAAGCCGACTTCCACAATTTCAAGCCGCGACCCTTCAACATGTGGGAATTTTATGACCGCACGGGTCACGACATCAACGACATGCTGCTCTCCTGCCACTTCCATGGCACAGAGTGCAGAGCAGAGGATTTCAAAGTGGTAAGTTATCACCAAACACGACGGTCCGATGATTAAATATCCTTCCTTTATATTAATAAAGCAGCAGGAGCTTTGTAGATGGGATGTTTGAAGGACTGTTAATATGTGGCGTTGGAAGGCTTGGGACCTCCTACCAGACATGAATGAAACAAATCATTAATCCGTCTGTGTCCTAATGGAAATATCAACAGTACCTTTATTAGCAGAAAACAACTAATGCTCAGTGAAAGCAACAAAAGGTATCAGGGGAGGTTGGATGTTGAAATATTCCCTCTAACTACAGGACGGAGGTTAGGTTTTTTCTTTTTGTTTTTCATCCCCAGTCTCATTACAGAAGACTAAAACCAACTTCACTTAATTTTGTCTGGGAGCCAAAAGCCTGATAGCTTATTCCTGGTATTAAACGTCTAAAAACTAATTTTAATTTGCTTCACATTTTGCACAAGGGAACATAGACTATAGTTGCCTTATTGTGCATCTCTCAAATATAAAATGAAACCTTTGTTGGACACTTAGTAGAACAAAAGCTTTAGAGGTTTCAGTAGAAGGAGTTTGTTAGTCAGTAGTTTCCGGTCTGTAGCTAACGTCATATTACCACAGACATTTCACTTGCTCCGAAAAACGTCTAAATAAACATATAGTATGTTAAATAGTGATGAACCCCCACAGCAAAAAAGGTAAAAAAGTAAACCTTTGAGTGAACTGATGATCCTCACCAGCAGTTTGTTATTTAGATGCTGCCAGTCTGGATGGAAACCCTGCCTGGTTGTATTAGGTGTGTGCACGTTTTCATAAATACACAATATGCAAATCACATGACCTGATCATTAGTAAGTTGGTTGTGTTGCCTGTGTATAAAATCTCTCTTGAATCTCTGCTGGTAAAATTTAAGACAACTGCAGGACAACTCTCTTCGTTGTCTGCCCGCCATGAAACCCTGCTGCTGGTGCACCTAGACATTGTTGCCAATAGTATCTGGCATCAGATGTGGTTTTTACTCTGGAACCAATCATTAATCGTTGGGCTCCGCAGTCTCACTGAGCAGAGTGGAGACGGCTTTATGGAATTTTTTTAACCAACACGATTCCTGTGTGGAACAAGCTGAACATCTCTATAATATCCGTGTCTCAACACATGCTGCAGTTTGCATCGTATTTTAATGTGAAAAGTTGACATGTGCTTGGTTTAAGAGCTCTAGTTTTGACAAGTAACATTAATACTCATGTTCATACACAATGACACCAACAAGGAGCTCTGCGTGTCGCCACTTACTGTCACAGCTGCACTAAAGTAGCTTTGAAGTGATGTTATGGGCTCTTCTGCTATTTTTCCTCTAGTGAGAGCTGCAGATCTGCCAAATGCTGTTTTTATGTGCCTGCACGTTTGAAGCAGTGAGAATAGTTCAGAGCAGACGTGTCTGGTAACAAGCAGCAGCCCTGATTGATCTGGATGTGTTTATAGAGGCTCCTTTTCAAGTGTTGAAGACAAGTCAAGAATTGTGTGATTGCCGACACATCACATGGTCAATAGAGAGCTAGAGCAGCACTACATCACCGACAGACCAAACAAAAGCAAAACACTGATGGTCTGATACCTACTGTACAGTGTTGTAGAACAACCAACAGAACCAAGACTGTTGGTTGTAGCAGTGCTGTTCCCAGTGACGATCATTTGTGTCTAGTTTCTAGCTTGCTACTATGTCATTATATTGTATTTTAGACAGGTGGAGAGATTTAAAAACAGACTTACCTGACATTGGGAAAGAAATTTTTTGTGGCCATAGTGATCCTAAAGATGAGGACATTGTCTTTTCTTATGCAGTAAGTAAGTAAGTAACAGAACTACCTGCCGGATTGTATGCTGAAAAAAGATAGTTCTTGTTTTCTTGCAGTTTTGTGAGGGAATTATTTGCATCCTTCTGGCAGGGAATCATTTTCTGCAGGAATAAGACGAAGAGGAGGAGAAGTTTGCATATTCATTCATTAATCCCATATAATATCATGGTTACTCAACAGTTACATTCAATAGTAAGCAATAAGTTGAGCTTTTGAATATTTAATCAACATTTTGCATAATCGGTGACAGTTGCTGCCGTAAGTACAACCCAGCAAAGAGCAAGTGCATAAATGAAGTAAGCCAGACAAACAGCAATTTCAAGGGTAAATGAAGGACTGGGCAGTGAGCTTACAGGCGTAAAACACTTAACCCACACAGAAGTAGCCAAGAATCCACAGGGTAATGGAAACAGAGGAGGAGGAATGTGGAGATTCAGGTGGCTGAAATACAAAAGCACGAAGCAACAAGATCTGACAGGAAGCAGGTGAAAATAGCAGGTATGTACTGAGGGAGTTACATGAACACGTGAAGTCTGGGACTTGAAATAGAGAATGTGATAAATGCAGGTCCATTGTACAGGACACTACTGTCACTGAAAATAATGCGCGTGACCTGTCCAGACATGTTGGAAGTGCATGATTTTATAAGACCTCTGCAGAAAAACGCTTGTAGTGTCAAACAGAGTTAGAGAATCCAGTACAGTTGGTATAGTTAGTACAGTACCTGGCTCCTTCCTCACCTCCGCACAACCAGTGAGTCACAGCATGAAGTCAGTGCAAATGTCAGGTCGTCATTTTTGGAAAGTTACAGAAATAGTCAAACACAAAGCCCTCGAATAAAAGTCCTGGTTAAGCCACAGTCAAAGTTTGTCTGTTTGAAAACAGACTCGGGCCTTGTTGGCTGCAGACCCTTAACTTCACTCACACTGCACACAGTCACGCCGAGGCCGGTTTGTTCTCCTCAGGGGGAAACGAAAATATTAAATTCTCCAAACAGTCTGTTGAGTGAAAATTGTTGTTCTGTTTCATGTTGCAGGCAACCAAACATTTGGTTAGCGCTGCCTACGTCATTCACATCAGCGCCAGAATATGAACTGCACACAGTTTAAGCATGTAAACAGCAGTTTGATGTATGCGTGCCTCTGCCGTCCAAACACCCACTTCAGCTTCATATTGACCTTTCCGTGTTTTCTTCTAATTTGAGGGGGATGGATAATTTATGTAGTAGTTAATTTATGTGACTCGCTCAGGATCTGACTGCGCCCAACACCCCCCCCCCCCACCCTTCAGCCCTTTACTGTGTCTTCTGTGATAAAGCAATTTCTCGTCTCTTTGAAGGGCAGTGCAGTCTTGAGGAAATTGCATGTGGCCAGAACATAGTGGCAACAGAGAGGTGTTTCCCCTGGAGGGGTTTAAGGTCTTTATTTCTCTCCTCTCGACTTCCCTTTGTTATCTCCATCACCGCACAGCTTCAGAAAACTGGAAAATGCACTTCCTTTGAAGACTGTCTTTGATGCATTGCATTGTTAATCTTTTCATTGTTTCATTGCAAAGTGCTTGATGAATAAGGAAAGAGGTACGTCCCAACTGGCTGTTCCCCGTGAAAAGATCAAAAGAATAGAAGAGGCCGATAAGAAACTATTTCAGCCTGTTTGCCATAAGAATACAGAATCTGGACTCAATGCAATTGACAGGATCTCTAAGTTTTATGAAATGATTTCATGCAAACAAAAGAATGATTCTGCTGTTGTAAGTTGTTGTTGAAATTATGCTCTCTATAATCCAAACATTTGCTGACCCCCCAACAAAAAACAAAACATTTAATGAGAGGTTGTGTGTTTGTTGGTCACATCCAGTAACTGATCTTAACTGTTGGGAACCAGTAAATGATTTGATAAAGACAAGCTTTAATATTTAAGACAAATAAAGTTTTAAGGTTTAAGGTCTGTAAGTGCTGGAAGGTGGATAGTTTGACTTTAGCCTGTCAATACATGACAATTAACAACAGACAAATAATCAGAACCAAATTTGAAGCTTTTTAATTTAATTAAATTTAATTCAACTTTAACAAATGCCTGTTTTTACACAAGTGAATGAAATGACCACGCCTGGCTTCTTTGTGTGCTCGTGGTCCAGATGGTTACCAGACACATCAAATGCAGATGATATGAAGAATAAGAAAACATCGTCTGTTTCATTCTAAAAAGCTTCCAGGCGGGTTGGATGAATTAAATGAGTGCGTACATATTGTGCAGAACAGCAGCAGTGATGAACTGTCCTCCCACTAAGAGTAGATTGTTCCCACACAAGCTGGTAGACAGAAAACACAACAATCAGCTCAACCTTGTAGTTAAATCTGCAGTAACAGATTTAATTGGTCACAGGCAACGGGGTCATACAGGTTCCTGTGTTATACATGTATACACACGTTAAGTCTAGTAACATTACTATTCAGGTAAATTTAATTCTGCCCGTCAACGTGACACCACCAGCAGAGCAAACAGTCCGGTTGGTTTTCTGGACTGCATCCTCTCGCTTTGTCTGCCCTCCGACTGATCCATATTCTCTCCAGGGACCACGGTAGCTGTCTTTATGTTAAGCTAGGTGTCAGCTCTAGCTTCACATTTACCCTCTCACAGCTTCAGAGCAGGACTGTGCCGTTTTTGGCTAATTAATATTTTTTAGGAGACAATGGAAAGTTAGAGCAGCCAGATTCACATGGGAAGTCATTGTGTCCTTTCACTCAGAGAAACACTTGGATTGGATACATGGCTCCAGCAGTTATTGTGGAGTTATCACAAGCACCCAGTGCCTCCCTTCTGCTCCTCAACAGTCGAGGAGAATTATTAGTGCTAATTGGGCTCGGAGGTATTTCTGTAATAGACAGCAAAGTGTGCTTATTTAAAAACCCACTCACCAGTGAACTCCAGTTAAGTAGAACAAAGCGAAGTCCCACTCTGACGATCGCTCCCCTCGGTCTGATGCTTGGCCCTTTTCCGTTTGTCAAGCTCAGACTTTGACAGCTCCACCCGGGGAATAGATAGAAGTGTGTTTGCAGAGCTCCCAGCGCACTGCTGTCGTGACAGTTGTGTTATAATTTCTGTACTCTGATCGCTGCTGTCATGTCTTAAGAAGCCAACGTGCATTTGTAGATTTTGTAGACAAAATGTAAGACACGCTGAGGCTCAGATAAGAGGGGATTCAACTTGGTGGTACAAGAAAAGCAGCGGTTTAGCCTTCGCAGTCATTTTATATATAAAAAAGTGCCGAGATGTTTATAGTGATGGATTCACGTTCCCTAGCAGACTCAGCAGGCTGATATTTAAACTGCTGCTACCTATAATAAATATATAACATGTAAACCCTCACTGGGCTATAAATACTGTATCATTTCTGCACTGTGATGTTTTCAGTGAAGTGCAGAATTGCAGCAAATGTGTTTCTATGAATGAGCTCCAGTTTGACTAACGCTCACTCAGTGATGGTCTTTAGCCCCAGTGTGAACCCTCTAAAAACACACCCCAAAGGTGATGATAAGCTCACATTTCGGAGACAACTCTGAGCCATGCTGGGGGCTGGAAAAGAACCCGACTCTTCAGAGTGAAACAACCCATCTTTCCCCTCGGCAAAAATATTCTTAGCCTCGCATTTCCTCTGGGTTTTGTAGCCTGAAACGACAGATGTGGAGCACAGACGCCGTCCACACCACCCAGAGGCCTGTGGGTCAGCGCAACTGCACTCCTTATTCTGGCTCCTTAACCTGTCACATCCTCCTGCGCTGAGTTGGCAAAGTGATGTGACCTCTTGGTCACGGTGTGTATACGTGCTTTTTCCTCCACCTCCTTTGCTGTTGGGGGGTTTTCTGCGTTCCTCCTTGATGTCAGCTCGTGCACACTGCACTCCTCTTATCTACACCCATGGGCATGACAATCCTCATTATGTTTTCTTGTCATGCTCTGCCCTTTCCTCCCTCACTTTGATTCCCCTTAGTTCTCCTTGCTTTCCAGACATCCCTCCTTTCCTTCCCCAAATTAAAGAGCCCTGGACAAAACACTTGACAAAGAAGAAGAAGTACAAATATTAAAAGAACAGATCATCATTTGAGTGTTTTCCCACACCACCACTGTGATAAAGCACACTTACAGAGGATTAAATTAATATCTGCCCTACAGTGCTGAATGAGGGGTATTTAGTGCTGACCACCTCCAAAGAGTGATTGAGGGACAGAGTAACCACATTACCTACATCAGCAGGTGAACAGTCCGAGCTCTTAATGGAGAGTAATCCTGCACAGGAAGCCATCTGTCAGCAGTAAGACTGCCAAACCCACCAGGAGAGCTGAAGTACAACTTCCAGTGTATTTTAAAACAGCAGCTTAATAAACTGCTCCATTAAATCCCCCTATTTCTTCATGTGTATCATTTTAAAGTCACGTCAAGTCTGCAGCTTTCGTGCATGTCAGTTTATGTGTAAACTGATTTTAAATTTCAGTTTCACTGAAAGTTCAGTTTAACTTTTCAGTTACATTTTTCCTGTCTGTACGCAGACTGGTGCAGTTTCTTATTTCTTATACACGACTTGCTCCTATGGATCACTCATCCAGTTAGATAAAAAACCTTTTCCACTCAGGTTGGTTTAGGTGCATAAAACAGGTGGATGGAAACAAATTTACTTTCTCCTTTCTCCATTTACCAATTTGATTTTGTGTTTCTTGATTGCTTACTTTGCCACTCATGCAGAAAAACCCTTTAGTTTCATGCCACTGGAGAATGCAAACCCTTAAGGCAAGAGAAACTGACCCACAGCGGATAGATGAGACTAAAGGATGAAGAAATAAAAACGGGATGGAGTTTTGCTATAATGGAGTAACATTCAGGGTGATTAAACATCTGCAATCAGCAACCAGTTGTTTCAGCTTGCTAATAGCCCAATGATTTTTTTCTTAAGTGTATCAACCACCGTATGAATCACAAACAAATCTGCTCATCTTAAAGCCTCAAGATATTTCATCCCATGTTGTTAAAGGGCGAACAGCCACACTGCGTCTCCATGACTCCAGCTGGTTTCTAGACGGATCAGTAATGCAGCTCAAGCACGCTCTATTTGCCCAGGCCTGAGAGAGGGAAACGCTTTTTATGAAGACGTTTCGGACTGGGGAAGAGGGAAGGAATAAAAAGCACAGTGGGGCTGAAAATAGCCCACGTTGGCTGCTCTGCTCGGCACATGGTTTATTTATCCCGAGGATTAGTTCAGGTGATTTGAGGGCTGGGCACTGTGTGGGTTGGAGGCAGGCTGGCAGAGGGCTAGCTGTGACTCAGAGTGCTGGATGGAGTTTAAGAGGAGGAGACCGAGGAAGAATGATGCAACGGTTCAGAATGACAAGCTGCTCTGTACTCGCCTGACCTCAGATCAGGCTAATTGTGCTTCCAGACGTTTCTTCACGTTCTCTCTCAGTTGTGATGGTGAGTGTGAGGGCTTCTCTGGCCTGTGATCGACTGGCTACCTGACCGAGGTCGCATCATGGCGTTAACCCAGTGATGTAACACCTGGGATTGACTCCAGTGCCCCTGTGACCTTTAATAGGATAAGAGGCAAAAGATGGATGAAAGTGTAGAAGAAGGGACCTTCAGGTGATCTGTGTACAAGCAACCTTTAGCAACTCTGAGTTACCATAAGTCTGTCTGTGTCCGAAGTGTTATTACCCTCCTGCCTATGCTAAAACACTGATGTGAAGAATAAAACACGTTTCCAAAAATCTTAATCCACCCCAGTAACTCCTGACAAAAATCACTATCTAGCTGTGGCACCTTCTCATCTCTGCCAGTTGCCATTTCCTCCAGAGAAGCACCTGTTTAAAGACATTTCTCCTCGTTAATGGTATGAAATAATGGTTAAAAGAACAATTTAAGATCAATTTTAGTTCGTTTAATCATCACGTGTTTCTCAAAATAAGTTTAAGGAGTGAAACTAAAGGATGGTTAAAACCCTTGATAACGTTGTTGTGATGCGCAGGGAGTAACTGTAGGTTTATGTTAAAATTAAGTCAGATTCCAAATGCTTCCATGGTTACAGTGTCAGACTGAATCACCATCACGACTTTTTCATTTCATGAAACAGTGCAGTCATGAAAACATGACATACTGGATTTGAATATTTCACTCTGCATGAATGTAATATTGTTTTAATGAAGCACAGTAACAAGCAGACACAGAATATGTGAGATATTGTGGAAAAAGATTATGCAAAGCAAAAGGAACTATTGTAAACATTTACACAGACACACAGTAGTGAACTTGTATTGTCAGGAAACATGTAATGCAAACATCACTGAATGATAGCACACATGCACTGAACCAGCAAACAATCAAACGGTACAAACAGTTGGCACAGCAACACAAACATGTAAAGAAGACCAAGCTGCTGGGTTTTGTCAGCTCAGCCTGTCTTTCGGAAGAAACTGCCTTCATGTCTTTTGTTGGTTGCAAACAGCACAAAAGCTGCGCAGGTAGATAACAGCTTGGTGCATGACAAGGTCAGAGGAATGGACACAGGGCAGAGCTAGGTGAGAAAAGACAGGTGCGAGCCGTTGCGGCGACAGGTGAGGACGCAGGCTGTAGTCACTGCAGGTGAAACGTGACACAGAAATGAAGTCGGTCTGAACGAGGACAAATGGATGAAAGAAAAGGGCGAAGAAAATGAGCTGGAGGCTTGTTATTTAGAGCAGGAATGAGGGTTGTAATGAGAAGGTTGAAAGGAAGGAAGAAAAACAGTGGGAGGTAGGAACCAAGGAGAACCAAGCAAGGCTCTCTCTGCCACCACTATAATGACTGATTCATTTTTATTATGCAGAGTAACGCTGCCCAAATGTACTCTGCTCGTATTAAAAGCTTTTTATTATTGTCTCTGGGAAACTATTCGGAAAGTAGGAGCTATTCATTTCTAGCCTCTGAAATCAGACTCGAGCGCACGTACAAGCACACCTACACGCACACAAAGTGCTGTTGCAGGAGGCAGTGGCATTCACAACAGCGGCAGCAGCGGCGGCCTCCTGGGAAAACAGCCGGGACACTGATTAGTATTTCCTGGATGCGTCTTTGCACTTTTATATCAAGCTCAGAGTGACATTTCCACTGCAATTACGGAGCTAATCAGTTAAGCAGCGATGGCTCTGGCTAGACTGCATTTCTTGGCTCCTTTTGGTTCCAGCTTTTAGAAAGGACAGGCAGGCGCGCCGTTCACTGGCCGACGTGTGAGAACGTGTGCGTGAGGCACTGGCCTGGTCCCAACTTCTCAGGAAGCTGCTGTGTCTTAAAAGATTATCAATATGACATTATTATTTTTTTGATTAGCACACTGAATATAATGCAGAGTGACAGGGGAGTTTGGAGACTGATCGTCAGACATTTACAGGTCGACAGGTAGAAGGAAGAGAACAAAATGTCTAGACAGGCTATTCAGTAATCTGTTGAATTTGAATTTAGATTCACAAGGCTGAAGATTATGTATCACTGTATTAAAGTGAGGGATCATTAACAGGATGAGGTTCTGGTCTGAAACCACCCCTGTGTTTACTGCCGCAGGGTTTAATAGGCTGGTGTCACCTGTACATTTGTCACACACTGCTGTGAATGTGAGTCTCTGAAATGGTGCATCAATCCTTCTCTGTTAACATTTGTCTTAGCCTATATGTCTTGTTCTTCTTGTTTAATGAAATTACGCAACTAGGTCCTTGAAAAAGAGCTTTAACATCTGTTGTACTTCATGCTCTCACAGCTGCACTATTCAATTCGTTATGCTGTAGTAACAATGGGTCAAATGACTGTGCAATGTCAAGGGAGTCCATCGCCCACACTGAATCATGACTCTGCGGTTCCTCTCAGATCCACAGAGGCTTTTAGCATCTTTCAGCTCATTGTTCTGCTTTTATGGCCCACAGATTTACTGCAACAGCTCGCTCCAGTCAAACTGTACTGTCAACGCATGAGGCCAAACTCAATCACTGATGCTCATTAAACGTTTTGCTCTTGATGCTGTAAAATCTAAAGGCAACTCAGGTAAATATCATCGGCTCTTCTCTTCTCTTGTGGGTAGTATATTGAGAGGATAATAGGATTTTAAAAAGCAGAAATAGCACCCAGAGGTGCAGACCAAAACCGAGTAAAAAGAAAATTTAATACGGGACCTAAATCTCGATGTCGGACAATATTTCTCAATATTTCTTTTGCTGATTGAAGAAGCCCATGAAAGGACCACTTTGAATCAAAGTCATGGCTATCAGACTTTTTTTTCCTGCTCGCCGCCAATGAAGCTCTTCTTTGTTCAGGGTAGAATTTATTGTCACCCACTCCACTGAAAGAACTCTGAGGAAAGAGCTTTATTCTCCCGAGTGCTACAATGTGCACAATAGGAATAGTAATAAAAAAAAAACTGGAAGCAGTAAACTAGTAAAAACTGAAACTTAGTTTCAGGTATTGCAAAGTGTTTTCACAGAAGGTGGAGATTACACAATAAAAATTTGCATTTGTAAATGAATGTATACAAACTAAAAATAATAGGCGCAGTACTGAAGCATCAGTGTGTTAGACAGTCAGATTTATTGGTTACGACAAGACTCTTCCTTTATGACATTATACCGTAGCTGAAGTACCTGTTGTATATCTGTCTGGACCCATCAGATATAAATTGGTGATTCACATCGTTTATGACTAAACAAAGTGCATCTACAGGATGAATGAACGTTTTCTCTCTAACGGCAAATATGATGCAATTGTTCCCCTAAATGAAATGGAATTAAGTCGTCACTCACGCCAATGTGCACTGACATTAGCTAAAGTAGGAATTACAACCTAGTGAGTGATGTTCGGACAACCACCCAGAACAGGGAACATCAGTCACTGCAACGTGCGGCCATGGTTGGCCCTGACAGGTATATCTGAAAGAGTAAATTGGCTCCGTGCTTGTTGTTTACTCTGCTGGTTGCTGATTGTCTGCTGCTCTGATAAGTGGAGCGGAGCTGAAGTTGAAGCGGCGGCCGAGTGGTCGGGCGTGCTGTCTGGCTTGGCTCTCTCTTTCTTGGTGTCCTCCGCTTGACAGGGACGCACCTGTTTAAAAGAGCAGCGGCAACTTATTATGCTTCCCCTGTCATCAGCCTCCGCTGCCTGCAGATGCTGCCGTCTGCCCCGCAGGACCCCGCCTGTCCTACCACTCTCCCACCTCTACACCTCAATAACACTTCAGGGCTCTATTAAAGGAAGAGGCCGTATGCTTTCAGTCAGAGCAGCAGGAAAACAAGGCTGGTGGAGGCGCTCCTACGTTTTTAGGTTCTTATATTGTCTAATTATTCACATACTGAACTTACAGCAGCTGCCTTCAAACTTTGTGAGCAGCCTTTTACTTGACAGACCAGCAGATGCCAGCATATTTACACGTTCTCTGATATGACGTACAGTACCATTAATAATTTTGATCCGGATTCACACACGCACACACACACACACACAATGAATGATGAATTCATGGGAGCAACCTGACCTTTAGTGTCTCGTTCTTGTCTCAAACGTGTGATTAATTTCGAGAACAGCTCCCATATAAAAAACAAAAACTATCAAGTCATTGAATATTGTCCGTTAAATTCACCAGTGTTTTCCCATTTACCACCATTTGCTGCCTTAGACTTGTTTGATATTCAGCTCTGTCCCTCTGTCCTTCTGCTTTTTCAGCTGTGCCTCCACTAACTGTGACCCTGGACTCTTTCCTGGAGCTGTGGCATTTATCTTGTCATAGTTTAGGTCTTATGGGAAATGCAAAAACAATATGACCAATAAATATTGACCACATATTTAGACAGGTGATAACACTACGCTACAGCATTGCGTTTTAATTACTGCCCTTACATAAACACTTTGAGTGAAGCATAACAAACTATTAAGAGGCTCTATTACTTGCGCAGAGTTTTATTTATTACTGTAGTCAGAAATGTAAATTAGATTTTTAATGAGATATTTTTTTACATGAACAGAGCCCATAAGGTCGAGTTTTACTTTGGCTCTTTATTGCTGCTGAGGCAACAAGCTGTTGCCTATTTACACATCCAGCTGTTGTGGAGCAACCTTATCATTCACTTGGAATCGTGTTTATGGCCACTTGGCGATTGCAAGTCCAATATTCACTCTTCATTTAGCTTTTAATTGTGCTCAAGTAATTCCTAAATGAAATAAGTGGCTCTTTAGCTGCTCAAAACTCAGCTATGTTTTACAGCTAGTGGCTACAGTGTGGTGCTGAAGTGTTTGGTAAAGCCACCTGAGGTCACAAAACTGCTAAACAGAGAGAATGAGCAAAAACAAACCAAAACAATAAGCTAAAAGACATTTAAACACCTGAGAGAAATGTCACAGTCAAGTGGTAATGTTCTATAGGCTGTAATTAAAAAGTCTTATTTACAAGAAGCCATTAATATGAAAACACTCATTATAAGAACATTCTAAATATAGTGTGGAAATATAGTTGAAAAACTGTAATAGAAAAGCTTCTCGAATGTAAAGTAAAGACAAATGATGTGTGGTGGGAAAAAGCTTAATTAAAATAGTAAATAACTAATGACAATAACCTACTTAAGGACAGCCACTGAGCAATCAGAGCATTAGTCCTTATACTTGGAAATTAGTTTGGCCTGATGGTCTCTCTCATTATAACTCTATTGTTGCTTGGTAACAAGGGAGTGATTGGGCGCATGCATGTGTATGTGTGTGTCTTTAAAGAGTTATCAGCGCCCTGCGTTATCACCTCTGACACCTTATTAAGGACAGTGTTGTTTTAATTATACACTGATATCAGTGAGGAAAGATAATTTTGAGTGGCATTGGTTATGTGTGTCTATTAGCATTTGAAGACTGACAAATGAGTTCCACTTTGTGAAAGTGGGCTGCGCAGGTTCAGATACAGAAAACTGAGGCTCGGATGCATAATAAGTAGCAGAAGACGACACAGTGTAAAGATCAGAAAAAAGGGAGAGAGGTGACAGAGAAAATGAAACATATGAAATACTAGCTGCAACATTCATATAATTAAAACTCTCAGATTCATCAATTTAACCAAGAACATCAGTGAATTTAGAGGTGAGAAGGCTTGTTTTTACTGCTGCATTGTACAACAATTATTTATTATTTACAGGTATGCATAATGTGCATTGATTGATTGGAAATCACACTAAAGATTCATCAAAGCCTACACGGAAATCAATGAGTCCCCTCAGGCATAAAGCCAAAGGGCGAGGCTCTATATTGGTAGAAATGCTCAGTGTGAGTCACCCAGCACTGGATACAGCTTCTCACTATTTACTCCATTAACACACGGGTTCTGGTGACCATAATCATTTCTAACATGCACCAGTTTTCAGTGAAATGGGTTCTCATCCAATCAGCCTTGAGTGTTGGGTGCAGTGCCTTTAAAGAAAACTAGCTTATTTTAATTCGGGGTCATGGCAGGGACAGGACCTAGTACTGAATATCTCAGCATGCAGTAACGTACCCTCAGGATCTTCTTTCTGAGCTGCTGCACCCAAAACAAACACAGTAGCTTTAAAGTAGCAGCACAAGAAAGAGACCAGGAGCTGGACATGGTGTCTGGGTTCCTTGCAGCCAGACCAGGTGATGGCTCGGCCTCATGATTTGTCTGCTGCTGTGCACTGGAGCTCTTGAATGCTCAGAGAATGTGAATGTGGTAAAAGTGAGCAGCCGTTCAGTATAAGTACAACTGAAGGAGATAGTTGTGGCAGTTTACAAGCAGCCAGGACCTCGACATACTAATATGTATTTAAAATCATTGTCCTTTACATAATGTCCTGAGCCTCACGTGGCTCAGTTTAACGGGAGACTCTCCAGCCGCTGCCTCTGGAGAGAGGGCTGTGAGTTTCTGTCTTATGTTTTCTCTTTTTCATTTGTGCAGCAGCGAGGTACTCATCAAGCCATCATTTGATTGCCTCGTGTGTTTTGATAAAAAAAAAAAGATGCCATCGCCTTGAAGGATGCTTCTCATTAGCTGCGCCTCAGACCTGGGCTGTTCCTCCAGACAAACAAGATGACTGCAGAATTTGTCTTTTCTTTTCTCCTCTGTCCTTGCGGTCTGCCTTCAAGACATCTTTATTCATGTTAAAAGAGCAAGTCAAGTAAAATCACCGGTCTGCACTTGGATCTGTGTCCAGGATTGTAGCGAATCTTGGTCTAAACGAGCTGTTAGTGTCCCACTATCCATTTGTTCAGGTCACCATGGCAACCTCAGCTTGTTAAGAGGTGGTACAGATCTGACCCTCAACATTTACAGACGCTCCTCACATGCCGCAAGCCCAGCATGATTTCTGACTGAACTGGTTACGGTTTAGCAGTCACAATGCATAGCCCACAGCTGAAAGCTTTTTCTTTTTGTCTAATAAGAAACCCATAACAGACATTCTGGAGAGGAAAACTGTAGAAATCATTTCTAAGAACCATTCATTTACAGATGCAAATCAATTTCTTATGCATTTGTCAAAGATTTGTGCTCCTCTGTTTATAATTTTTCTTCTCTACACTGGATCAGTCTTCTTTTCCTTTCAGCGGCTTCCAATTATTTTGGAAGGTTTTTCAAACGGCTCATATGGTTCTGACATTTCCAGTATTTCACACCAGCATCCATATGCAGCAGAAGTGCTGTTTTTTACCCCCTTGTTAGTGTGGCTTTCACACTGGGGCCATTTCCAGCTGAAAGACTCCAGTCGTCTTGACCTTCGTGGTGACTGATCTGACGCTGCAGATGTGATTGTTGGACCTGAATGCGTGACTTTCTTTATGGCTAACGTTACCGGTGCTTTTTTGCTTCCATTCATGGAACAATCAGATGTTTTCATGAGGCATTAATCTAATCTCAGTTAGCACACAGCCTTAACTTCTCTCAGGCCTGTGTCGCAGTCATAAATAGGCTGTGATTTCTTTCCAGTTCAATGATTTTGTCTCGGTTCTCCTACAGGGGCAGTCAGTTGCAGACATGGATCATTTGCCCAAACTTATTTCCTCCTTTTTCAATAACAACAATTCTTTTAATGCTAGGTTTAAAAAATTTTCACACTATTTTCACCATGTGGCAATTTTCAGGTGAATTGGAAGGTGTGTGTTTGTGCCGTACATTGTGAGCGTCCCTGCTGCCCTGTCCCTGACAGGACACAGCAGGGTGTTTATTCTGAGTCCTCACTGCAAACACTCCAACTGTGTGTGTCACTGTTCCCCTGACACACACACACACACACACACACACAGTGTGAGGGAAATATCAAAGGATTGATTCTTTAAAACATTGTACACAACAAAAAAAACAACGGCTGAACAATGGCTCATTGTGCTTGAAAGAACAAGAGTAAAATCTATTTTTCTTCAGGTTCTACAAAGTTGAATTTGTGAGAAAAAAAACAATAAAGATTGTTGCACTTACAATAAAGTACAGTAAATAAAACTTTGATTCAAATAAAAACCTGTCATTGTTAAAAGAGTTTGGCCCAGATATCCTCCAGTACGTCACACCGAACACTTGGACTTGTCGACTCCTAAGTGTTGGAGCTGTTAACTTGTCTCATGGCCTGGATCTTCCCTTGTTGTCTTTTTAAGATTGAGCAGGTAGTTACTGTGTGAGCGCTGCGTGTCTGGGACTCAGACTTGCTTACATGCACTATTTGCAAAATGAATTAATCGCTTGGTGTTCAGCAACAGTATGTGACAGGCTGGGAAAATCTAAAGCCTCAGCGGATTTCTCTCAGCAGAGTGTGAAATTTGTCACACGGAGGAGGGTTCACTTCAGGGGAAGAGCTGCAGGGCCTTTTTTCCCTCCTGACAGTTCCACCCGCCCTCTAAACTGCACCAAAAAGTGACAGGAGTCCCTGTAATGAATGCATTCATTAATTGAGGTTCATCCCACCTCCCCTAGTGGTATTTTGGGAAGAGCAAAATGAAAGACAGTTGATGAAACAGGGTCTGTTTGCTGCACAGTAGCAGAGAAGCACTCCTGCTTTTGATGTTTTCTTATTAATGAGGGTGAAGGCTTCCTTCTTTTCCCTCTGTTGGGATGCTGTCCCCGATGATCAAATTGGCCAGTAAACAAAAGCTCAGGCCTGGCTGCAGTGGCGCTTCCTGCTGCCCAACTTCCAGCCTGGGGCAGAGCTACTGTACGAGCTGCTGGTCTCAGCCCATCACCCAGAGGAGCTCAACTGCTTTATTACAGCCACTCAGATGTTGAATCACGGTGCTGTGCCTAAAATAAATCTATGAGTACTCTATTGTGCAACTGGACTGTGTGTGTCTTATGAGGGGTGCTCAGAGGGAATAGAGATGCATGTACGCCACGCTTCATCTGCCCCCCCCATCTCTATTAGTAATCCCTAATCGTCCACACAGAGTTTTCATCTTTACGTATTTTATATTGTTTTTGAATTATCTTTTGCCGTTCCAGCGCACATTAGGAGCATAGTGGCTCAGCTCAGGGACCTTAGCAACAGCGTGAAGAGAGTGGTTGTGTACTCCCACAAATAGCATGCGATGTACAGCCGACTACGAATGACATGGAAAAAGTAATTAAAACTAACTGAAGCACGCTAAACAATTCCATTAAGGCAGTGAAGATGGGATCAGTTGGAGTCAGCGTAAATTATGAGGGAGGCCGGTACAAAAGTGCAAAGTGCAACATGCAATTTCGAGAGCCTTCTGGGGCCATTACTGAGTTCAAGGTAGGTGTCACGTGAAAATGGCTCTTGGCTTCCCGTCCGTTCTGCCGGAAGATGATTACAGCTCATCCTTATACATAGCACATTAGACATGCGCCAAAGACTTAAAAAATTGAAATATTCAATTAATCTCACATGTACAGACAGACTGACACACACACACACAGTACCGTGGATAACCCATGTGTCATCTCCACCCATTACAGCCAATCAAGCCTCATTTGCAGCTAACCTTTTATCTCGTCGCTGCAGGCAGACGGACATGATATCATCTCTGGGGACTAATTTAAACGCCACTGAAATGACCCATTGTCATTAGACCCCACTCAGGTTCAACCCACACAGGCCTATTAGTCAACTGTGATACAGCCACATACTGTACTTTAAACAAAATACTTCACTTACTGTTATTTGGGTCTATTCTATTAAGGAACGCTGCACACATTTTGATGAAATCTATATTAGGTGTGTTTATATCTGAAATTCAGTTCCCAGTGATATGGTGGCTATTAATTTATCATCTTCTAGATAATCAATAAACCAACATTTTGTGTAAGTGCTTGTATTAATGTGGCCCAGAAGAACAACACTGTCCACTGTGTTAATGTATAATACTAAATATGTCTGAATCTTGATGCAGACCCCAGTGTAATACACAATACGCTCTGAAGAATCTAATGATTAAATAATGTGTCGTATGCTGCATTAGTTTAACTGCAAACCCCACTGCAATGAGCAGCAGGAGAATTTTATCTTACTTTAACCACAGTTGAAGTTTTTAGTTTCTGGCAGTAGTCAGTGAAAACGGCAATGTGTGTTTTTATGATTTTCATTGGTGTTTTGTAAAAATAATCTTCCTGAGAGCTGGGTTGGTGTGGTCACAGCCGCATTACCAGAATCTGAGGACAGTTACCACAGATGCTGCAGGACAAGGCAATAAACATGGTCAGAGACACCGCAAACCCCCTCGAGGGAGACTCAGAGGAGCTGACGACAAGTTCACTTCCTCGGTCTGTCAGACATCTGAACATGGACTTTCCTTAGAGTCTGTATGCACGCTCACAATATCAGCTCAGGTTTATGAGGACTTCCTCTCAAGCCCGCGCTCATGGTATTTACAATACTGTGTAGATGGTGTGACGCTATTGTTTTATTTCTTCTTCTTCTTTTCTTTTAAATCAGTTTTTGTGGGTCTTGATACGTTTCTATCAGTGGTTGGTTGCTAAAAGGGTGAAGATGCTGGTGGGAGTGGTCTTGCGTGAAGACATGGTCTTGTGGTTGTGTTTGTGGTTCATGCATTTGCTGGATGGAGAGGTTGAACGCATGTTTACCGTTTGTTGCAGGGTCTTACAGTCAGAGAGTTTGCTGTTTACCAGACAGCACTGCAGGTGGTGCCTCTGCAGGGCGTCGTGGAGACGTGGAGAGACGCTCACCTTGTGCTGTTGAGGCAGAAAGTGGAAGCGATGCTGAGTTTACGGGTGAAGTAAAAAAGAGGCCTTGTGTGATCTGAACTTCCATGAACCTTACGCTGCTGAGTCGCTCCACAGTCTGTGTCTTACACACCACTGCTCGTAGGTCCACTGTAAGGCAGGTGTCATCATTACAACTAATCAGGCCATGCAAGCATTCGTCAGCAGGTGAACAGAACGACCTGTCACGACGCTGTCAACAGCTCCACACACGTTTCTCTCCAAAACTAGCCTGAAAGGAATGAAAATGCAGCAAATCCCTACAGATAATCGCTTACAGACAAAATCACGTGATGAATATAGATTGACTATGTTGTGAAACATTTTGTCACACATGAGAATTTAATCCCGGTTAACCCTGCCGTCTGCACTCGAAGACGCCCTGAGCTGTAGCAAGCCCTCTGCCCTGCCTCACTGGGCCCGAGGCTGTTTATGCATCAATGTTTACTCAGCTGTGCGTGAGGAGAGGGCGGCGCACCCTGGAGCTCCAGTGCGGCTGTAGCTGCTGCTGTGATGGCCTCGCCTGCCTGGCTCTTCACTCCCAGCGGCGAGCGAGCGTGGGCTCTACACACGGCTGGCACGAGCGGACAGGCAGGAGATTTGTAGGCGATGGTGATGATTGAGACGCGCAGCGAGAAGGTGACAGAGGAGGCTTTAACATCCCATATGGTTCTGCTTCATATCAAGGTTTGGCTCCAGGGATGAAGAAGAAGAAGAGGTGTCTATGCCACATGTCACAATGTGCACGCAGTGTAAATATTTTTAACTTTGTATCTCTTTGACATAATTATAAAAATAACTGAACTGTAAAGTCTCATCACATGCTGTTGCTGGCTAATAGCAAACGTCTCAGTTGCTATCTACCGTTTGACTCTCTTCTACTGTGCTCACTTGAAGGAGAATAAAGGTGCCCGCTAACTGCAAGAGCCTCTACAGAAAATTGAACCACTCTGAATGAATGTGAACCAGCAATTCCAAGACATTTACGGCTTCTCGTCCAAATTCACAGGACCCTTTCCATTATTCACCAGGACACTTCCGCACTGGAGGAGTATGAAAGTATCATTTCTCAGTAGTTATTTAAAGTAGCCCTTGAACAAAAAATTCTCCATCTCTTCAATTCTGTAGCAATAGCAGAAATAGGTGGGAGGAATTACAGGGAACCTTCCCCCAGGGCATTATTTCTTGCTGGCGTATGGAGCCATTGTGGGCTCGTCCACCACAGGCAGCCTTGACTGGACTATGAGTTTTCCTCCGAAAGAGTTTCCCACTGAGCTAGACTGATCTGAATGATTTTTAAAAACGTTTTGAATATTATTGAATATAATATTAATTGATTCACCTCAGCAGCTGGATGTTGTCGGCTTGTTAACACGCTGATTTAAGAGGTACAGTATTTTGGCCTTGTCACGTTGTAATACTCAGGTCAGCATAGTCAAGTGAATCCACTATTTCCTTCATATGATATGCTCCTCACTCTCCTCCGGGCTCCTGAGGTGCCCCCTTGTGATGCTATCATCTCTGAAGGTGATGGGTAGTGAGAGATTGGACGGTGTCTGGGAATAAGATGAGAGGGGACGAGAACTGTCTCTACTGGCTTGTGAAATATTCATCAAATGAAGCAAGGACGGGTGGGGAGATGGAGAGGAGTCCACGGGGGACAGAACATCAGAGTTCAGGAGCCACAGGGGAACAAGGGAAGAGAAGTACAGTAGGTGGGGAGGAGATGTTTTAATTGTGTGGGAGCTGGTGGGTAAAGTTTTAGATATGAAAAAATCCCCTTGCGTCAGTGAAGAAGATTTTATGATATTAAACAGCAGGAAACGCTGACGATTACCTAGAAATTTGGAGTTTTGACTATTAAACTGACAAACACTCATTGTCATTCATGTACTGCAAAAGATGGTGATTGTTACGGGGCCCTGCCTTTAGCCTGCACCGCCCCGAGGTGTCGTCCAGCAGTCAATGCTCTGGACATGACGGTCACAATTTGCATGATCAATCCTAATCCTCCTTATTCTGACTTTGACCTCAAGAAAAATGCAGTAGTTCAGCATCTTTACAGTTCTGCAGAACATTGCAGTTTATTCCTAAAATCATTAACCATTAAGTGTTTACTATTAGAAAAAACGTTACGACCAGTTTTGATTGTATATACTGTATGTTAATAGACAATGTCAATTTTGGTCTTTGAAAGCCTCATCAATGAACAGAATGAGGGGACAGACGCTAAATGAAAAGGTACAGAGATCCGGGACTTTAGGGAAATGATTACTGGATCACGAAGTGAGGTAGCCCTGAATGTCTGGATTTAATGGTAACCCATGTAATAGTTTTTCAGATATTTCAGTTTGGATCAAAGCTGCATTTTGTCAGCGCACGACAGTCTTTTCTCTCCAATTAAGACAAAGAGCACGAAGGCTTGCAGCCCCCATCCATGCGCCCTGAGGGGCCCTCTACCTATTCAGCCTGCCTCTTATCTTGACTTCTTTATTTTGACAGCAGTGACTCGCTCTGATTCCTTTTTCTTGCTGTCATTACACATCAATACGTACAGGTACAGTACATACAGGCTGCTTTCTCTTTAGAGCCTGTTCTGTGACACCTAGATTTGCTGACTCCCTTGTTTTAAAAAACACAGTACCTGAACACAAATAATAGGTAGTTTTCTGATAATAACCACGATTTACTGGGTTGATGATAACAATGGGATGATATTAATGTACAATATAACTGTGCTATGTATAATACAATAATTAACTAATTAATTTTTAAATATATTGTCAAAAAAATGAGAACAATTATAATAATAAGTATTAGGGCTATAAGGCTGCAGTGTTGGCACCGTACCAACATCGTTAGGTCACGAAGAGAAGGCTGAGGATTAAACCACTTTGAACCAAAAACTCAAAATTAAATTAGTTTACATCGTCTTAACAAATCACTTCTCTCATCTTACTGTTATGTAGCAGCCCCTGAATTTCATGGTTTAGTTTTTGCTTAAACATTACTGTTGCCCTAGATGAGTTCACAGCAGTACAGTGATCCTTGTGAAATGACCATGAATATGAATGCTTCAAAACTTGCTAAGCAGAGGCCAGACCACATGATACTTCAACAGCATCTCTCCACATTAAAACTGATTCATTTATTGTAATAAATTTCCAACTAATTACCAGAAGATGTCAAATACATAAAGTGAAGTAAACTGTAACTGAACCACAGAGGAACAGAATTATTCAGTACCAGAAAATGGAAGCACTCAACGTGGTTTGATCGCTAATATGGTTGCTGACATACAGTAGAATTTGTTATTAGTGATAATCCGTGTGTTTATTTTCTGTTTAAGTGTATTCATGTATGAAGGTACCCAGTGCAGTGTGAAATGTTCCTTTTTTTCCAGGTCAGCTGAATCCTTGTCAGAGCAGGGTCCACAATTGTCTAAGATGCACAACAGAATGCAACAAATGTGGATGTCTCTTAAAGCTGGTCACTGACGGCTGCTGCCTGCTTGCTCTTGCATTTAACCGTGTTTTTCTAGCTAGCTGATAGCTGAAGCGTGCAGCATAATAACAAGAAACGTGTTTGCACTTCACCAAGAACTCTGAAAACATTTCCATAAAAAACGGAGCACTAATGCACTAAACTTACGCCGCCGAAATATCTTTTAGTGACTGACAGATTGCAAGACTATATTAAGACCTCAAAAAAAGGAAATGGCAAAATACATGGAATTATGATTAAGAGAGTCTTTCCAAATCTGAGACAGCTCTACAAACAGATATGCATAATTATGTGCATTATGTGTCGTTAATTATAGATCCGTTGAGTGCTTTTGAATACGTGGGAAACTGTGTGAGTGGCAGCTGAGGACCACCGTGGCGAAGGAGTGTCACAGTTAACAACTGGGTTACTGTAACTTTCGCTCTCTCTCTGCCTTTGTTTTCAACATTTACTGTGTCTCCCCTCATGTTCTGTCAGATTTCTGCTGCTGAAATTATGTTTCATGTGTGCACCATTATTTATTCATTCGCTTCATTTACCAGAACATGCAGCCGGTAGCCGATGCGTGCAGCGCAGACGTGTGCATTATACTGCCGTGTCGTTTATGTCTCTGACACAACAGAGACATAACAGTGTTATGTGACATCACTTTGTAACACAATCGGTCAAATCGATCCTGGTGAACATCATGTACTCGTTCTATACCTTGTATCATCTTCATGTGTTGACTTATTCATGGAATCCAGTGAGTGCAGCCACCGTGTGAGCTGACACATGCATGCTCTCGTTTGTGGGGAAAGAACATCTGGGCTGGCTCTTACACATGTTCAGATGTTCACATTATTATTACACTTCTGTCATAAGTGGAAATGTTTGTCTTTAGAAGGAAAATATGTATAGATGTTCTGAAAGGCTGCAATCAAATCAGACATCAAAGAGAGGAGCAAGACACGGTGTCATTTACTCTAAACAGTCACATACCAGCTGTCTGCTTTCAGACAAATCATTGTCTTCACTTCAGATTTGTCAGTAAGGGTCTAAGTGCATGTTATTAATGTCTCATCATGCTTTTCATTTGTCTTTAGTGTAGAATATTTTGTCTGACCTGACATCCAGCAGCCTCTTAATTTACATGATGTCTGAAATGCTTAAACTGCCTGTGGCAGCACCCAAACTCTTTCTCAGCAATGACTTGGTTGGTTTGTTCTTGCTAATCAGAGACATGTCATTCTCCACCATAACGCTGAACAATAGCCTGCTCCAAGCGTTAGCAGCTAACCCCCATCCATCTCTCTCTAGCTCTGTCTCTTTCACTTTGCATCCTTGTGCTCTGTTGCTCTCCGCTCTCTCACACTCTCACTCATTCTTCCTGTGCAGATTATGTAACTCATACAACACAAATGCTTTAGTGCTGGATTGTTTACTATCGTACACTTGTAAGTGTTGAAACATCAGGGGGCCCTTTCCAGTCACAGTACTCCAAACAGCTTCAGCCTAACAGCTGAGTCTTGGCTTTTCTTGAACATGAACGCTACATTCTTCCTGGCCGGGATGCTTGGTCTCCATGGTAACATCAGGTCCATTATAAGTGCCATTCAAGGGAACGTTAAATCCCCAGTATGACAGTCTCCATCACCTCGATGATTGTGTAACCCACAAACCCACGGGAATACCTCTGTTGTATCTCCTTGGCTTTCCCCTTCCACCCACCTTGTCTCTCCTCTTTCCTCTGTCACATGTACTGTCACACACACACACACACACACACGCACGCACACACACACACATAGCAAAGCATAGCATAAACTTTGACAAACACTGACCCCCAGTGGAAAATCACTAAACCAAACATGAAGAGAACTGTCCTGACCTACTGTAGAGCACTTTACACTTGGGCAGCAGTGAAAAGTTACTAAGTTGATCTTCTCATATTCATTACGTCGCTTCTGTAATTTTACTCCATTTATAACAGCAGTAGCTGCTGGATAGTTTTTTGCTTGTTTGCTTGTAGCAAAATGTATCTTCCATGTTTCAAACTGTCTTTTATAGTAGTTGTTGCACCTCCAGTGGTTGCAGTCAAAGAAGTATAATCGTATTTTACTAAAACATTATAAAGCTGTGGTTTGTTTTGTCTTTTTCATGTCAGGACTCCTCACATCTACATGTTTTTATTACAGATTAGAAATCCTTGGAATCCGTTTGTGCTGTTGCTACAAACTAATGTCTCGTTCTACCTTCCAGTTGAGAATGTGAGGAAAATAAATTCTCCTGTGTCCCTCAGGTGTTCACTCGCTATGGGAAGTGCTACACCTTCAACGCAGGCGGTGACGGGCACCCGCCCCGCATCACCACCAAAGGAGGTATGGGCAATGGACTCGAGCTCATGCTGGATATTCAGCAAGATGAATACCTGCCGGTGTGGGGAGAAACGGGTGAGGGTGTGTGTGTGTGTGCTGGGTTTATGTGCTGGTAGGTGTGAATTTAATACCTCAGAGTGAAACTCAGAGGCAAACTCTTCATTACACTCTGTCACTTCTGTAGATGAGACATCGTTTGAAGCTGGGATTAAAGTTCAGATCCACAGTCAGGATGAGCCGTCCTTTATTGATCAGCTTGGTTTTGGAGTGGCACCTGGCTTCCAGACATTTGTTTCCTGCCAAGAACAAAGGGTACTTTTGCACGTGGTGAAGAATAATTATCATTTGTTCTAACTTTTATGCTACTGATGTCCATCGGTTTTATTGATTAGGCAGAGCAAAGCCCACTGGGGCCACAAACATGCTCCACCATTGGGGTTTGCAAAAATAATTTCTATAATTCATTAGTCTCCCAGTCGCTCATTTAATACATTAGGTGCTGTGATTTATGGTGTGTTGTTGTTGCAGCTGATATATCTTCCCCCACCGTGGGGAGACTGCAAGGTGACGCCCATGGATTCAGACTTCTTTGATAGCTACAGCATCACAGCCTGTCGCATTGACTGTGAGACGCGCTACCTGGTGGACAACTGCAACTGTCGCATGGTGCACATGCCCGGTGGGGAAACACACTTACTGAGCGTTGAGTCAGAGTTACATCAATGATGCTCCGGAGATAATTCATTGTGCACATTCCAAAAACAAGGACAGAGGAAAATAAATGAACTGAGTGTGCTTTGTTTTGGCTGCAGGAGATGCACCGTACTGCACCCCCGAGCTGTACAAAGAATGTGCTGACCCAGCTCTTGGTAAGAAAAGGCCTTTTTTCCACACACATGCATCGCCATCATCATCAACACATGACTTCCAGCTGCACTGATCTGGCTCAAAGTTCAAGCTGACCTCTGGTTTTCCTTCCAGATTTCCTAGTGGAGCGAGACAATGACTTCTGTGTGTGTGAGACGCCGTGCAACATGACCAGATACAGCAAAGAGCTGTCCTTTGTTAAGATCCCCAGCAAGGCTTCCGCTAAATATCTTGCAAAGAAATACAACAAATCTGAACAGTACATTAAGTAAGTGCTCTTTAAAGTAGGTCTTTATACACTAGGACCAGCAATGAATCTGCCATTCATGAAGGTTGTTTCATTTGTCCTCACAGGGAGAATATCCTGGTTTTAGACATCTTTTTTGAGGCTCTCAACTATGAAACAATTGAACAGAAGAAGGCATATGAAGTGGCTGGACTTCTAGGTACAGATGGGCTATGTTATTTGCTTTTAAAGCAGATTGTGGTTCTTATATTCATCATTTATATTTCATACTTTAGGGGATATCGGTGGACAAATGGGGCTTTTTATTGGGGCAAGCATACTGACTATTCTGGAGCTGTTCGACTACATATATGAGGTGAGACCGTGTTGGGAAGGTAATAACAGCAAAATGAAGAAGAATAATCCAGCCGCGTGTACATTTATACGTGGGAGACAAATTGAATGGGCAGCATCAGATTTGCGTGTGTGTTAACAGTCAATCACACTCTATGTCATGTAAAAAATACTGATGCAGAGACCTAGTTGACTGTGTCGACTGTGACTCAACACAATAAAAGGTCAGTAGGTAAAAACAGAAGTGAATCATTTCTGTCCATCTATCCAACTTTCATCTTTGTCAGTGTGTTACTCAGCAAAAACAGGCAGCTTGTTTAACTGAGTTGACTGTGGTATATGTGTATTATTCCCTCAGGTGATAAAGTATAAGCTGTGTCGCTGCTCTGATAAGAAGCACAAGCACAACAACAACAATGACCAGGGAACGGTCCTGAGCTTAGATGATGTCAAGTGTCACGTCAGTAACTTTCACTAAGCTTCAGCAGCCGTGAGGAGGAAGCTGCACCCGACTGACTCTGAGCGGCGTCATGGACTTTGCACTTTGCCAGTCCAGCAGAGGAGCGTCTGAACTGTGCCGGGGGAAGGTTTGTGAGCGAAATGGGGAACACAGCAGAGTGGCTAAACTTAAGAACAGCCACAACCCAGACAGCAGGAGGACAGATGGCAGTGAGCAACATGTGATTCATTAAAACATTTTAGACATAGACGTCTGTAAACAACTTTTAAATAGTAACAGATACAGTAAATGGTTCTAAGAACTTAAAAGGCTCATTTTCATTACAATCCCAGCTTTGCAGTGGTGAGCACCACCTGTCAATGTGAGGTTTTGCAAAGTAATTTACTGTATGTGACAAATGTGTCTACGCTCACTAAATATAATTAGTTTAACAGCACTGCACATTGGTTCACATCTGTCCTTCAACAGCTTTATTTTACTGTATGTGTCCATAATATATTTCCAAGCAATCGCTTTAAAGATGGACATGAATCAGTGCAGTCATGCTAAAACGTCAAAACACCTTTTATTCAGAGGGCAGCGTTGCGCTGCATGTGTGAACTGTGAAATGTGTCTACAAACAGCAAAACATTCTAACTCTATATATGTTATATATTCACAGACATATTAGTTGGATTGTTTATTGTAACGTCCCTACTACTTGTTTTTAATTAAAATATTTTTTTCTTTTTTACATATAACCTGATCAGCTGTCCTTGCTAAACTTGGTGAATTCTGCTACTGTACTACCTCATCTTGTCAGATCACTGCACCTTGAAGACTTAATAGGTCAAGACAATTTATAACAACAACATTTATTTTAGGTGAAAGGTTGAAGTGGTGAAACATTGTAGTAAACAAACAATGGAATGGAAAGATTTGAATATTTGACCTATTTATAGCGTATAATTAAGGATCTTGCCTTAGACGGTATATAAAGGTACTGTAAGTTTGTCATGTACATTCCACGTAGCTTAGGAGTTTGTAGTTTGTACACAATGCAATTAATAGAAAAGTGAGAGTCAAAGTTTATTTTAATTAATAAACGTATGCTCGTGCTATAAAACCATACGTTTAATTACAACCACGCTGTATCGCTGGGCAGAGCCACACCAGCAGGCCTCACCCTGTTTCCAGCCTTCGTGCTGGCTGGATGTTTGCTGGAGCCTTACAGTACATTCACCAGACATTTGCAACAGTCTACTTCCCATCTCAGCTCAGCAGGAAGTTTTCTCACAAATAAATTTAAACCCCCTTCCAGTGACTATAAGAAATGTTTTAATGCTGCCCATTACATTTAAGGGAGTTTACCTTGGAAAGGGTGTTATACATGATACAAGATATAAATAGCGGTGAAGAAATGCTGAATGTGTCTTCTAGGGCTCTAATGCATGTAGCTGTGCAGTAGGCATCTTGCGTGCAGTCCATCGATGACTGACGTTTGTGTCATCATCGGTCTGTGTGTTTGTTTTTATATTGTCAGCATGTATTTATCTGTGTGCCTGTGTGTGTTATTACCTGATGTCTGTGCCAAATTCACCAAAAGCTGCCCTCATATTCAAAGAATCTGTTATCAATTAGACCATCAAACTATCTTCAAATATGTTTCTGGAGTTAATCATTCCCAATGTGTTCTATGGCGTGTTACTGTGTAGTGTTAATATTCTCAAGCACAACCATACCATCAACTGTAATTTAATGTAAATATTATGGACTATGGAATATAATTCAAATGTATTAGCATAGTCTGATCTGTCTGATGTTGAATTCATTTAATATACGAAATATAGTTGTGTGTTAACTTTTCTGTACTTATGATTGTACTGATTGATTGATGGTTTATTTCTCATAATCTATCATGGACAATTCAAGTAGGAGACTGTTTCCTGTTTCTTGGTTATTCTACATCAGTGGCTTATATTATTATTCATCAGTCAGTGAAGCCAAATAGCAGCATTCATTGCATGAGGTCGTGTATCAAACAACAGGTCCTCTGGCTGCTATTGGCATTTATGCTTATAAGGTTTTGTTATATTTTTGCCTCCACTTTTGTCTTTGAATTTTAACCTGTTATGCTACTGTGGCGATGTACAGATAATGACCTTGAAGCCATTGTTATAAGGCAGATTAAATGCTAAATTCATGTAACTTTTATTCACTCGTAGATGTGTTTTGTGTCATATTTTAGCATGCTGCCAAACTCTCCTTAGTGGTGTTTTAATTCTGACATTTAAGGTTTTAACAGAAATCCCCTGCAGATTTGAATTGACTCCAAAATGGATGATGGATTGATTTATACAGACAATCAACTCGCCTTAATTTCTCTTCTAGTGTCATTATAATAGCATAATTTCAGCTTCCCCACATTTATTAGCAAACACCTGCAAACTATGACTTTCCCATAGGCCTCAGCTGTGCATACATGTTTTTATAAGTGTGCAGACCCTCTTTGATGACACAGTGACCTGCCTGCTAGACAGGGTTCATGAAATACACATTCACAAAGCTTGATATTGAAACATTCAGTAGGTTTAACAACAAAAAACAGCTACAGCGAATGACACCGTGGAAGCTCTCACGTGGGACAGTCCAAAGAGGAAGCACTTGTGGTGGCCATGTAGTCATGAGCATTTTTCAACTAAGTAAGCTAGATTTTCTCAGTTTGTATCTGTTTGCCAAAGTGAAGTGCTGATTCTGAAGTTTAGTTCCTTCCTACGGCCCCTCTTGAGTTCGCTGCCCAGCTCTTACACAACACGGTCCCTTTTTGTTTAAACCCTGCAGACCAAATAATTTCTCCCACACTGACCTTTCTGTGGTTACTCTATTGACTTTTAATGTGCTGAATATTTATTTTGCATAGTGAAAATCATACCGTGTGTGACAATATATTATATTATATTTAAGAGAACAGTTTGTGTCCAAGGGTGATTTGTATGACTAATTCTGATCTTTCAAATACTGTAGTTCCTCTTGCAGGTACAGTATAATGTAAGGCTAATGGAAGGCATATTTGAATGCTGTGACTGACTGAGATTAATCTCTAATTTATTTATCTTTAATCACATTTTATGCACTTAATGCCAGCTTGACAGAATACTATGTGTAGAGGTGATACAATTATTATTCTGTTCAGCCCTTACAGATAAATGAAAAAGAAAAACAACTGTAACTTTAATAGTGTGACAGATTATTAACACACGACAGATTATTATTGTAACCTCTAGAGACAACAGGACCATTTACAGTTCAGTGTAACACTGAAACAC
The DNA here is from genome assembly GCA_030770545.1 of Macropodus opercularis. NCBI lineage: Eukaryota > Metazoa > Chordata > Actinopteri > Anabantiformes > Osphronemidae > Macropodus > Macropodus opercularis. Next base: position 12,053,760 of record CM061095.1, read on the forward strand.
AGGATATTTGTTCAGGTTTCTGCAGCTGTCTTTGCCAGGTTACTTAAAATGTTTATCTAAAACTTGTGACCTTGGAACATCTTTTGTTTTATGTGTAACTCCTACATGCTGAATAACTAGTTTTGGTTATTGTGTTGCTAAAATGTCTTTAAATGGTTCTCAGGCCTAGGGACATATTGAATCTCCCATGCACAGAGGGGATCATTGGGGCTTTCTGCATAACCACAAACAGATATTTATTTTGTATCCCGTGCAGTCGATAGATAGATAGATAGATAGATAGATAGACAGACAGACAGGCAGACAGACAGACAGACAGACAGATAGATAGATAGATAGATAGATAGATAGATAGATAGATAGATAGATAGATAGATAGATAGATAGATAGATAGATAGATAGATAGATAGACAGATCTTTATTGTCATTATCACAATTGTCATTGTCATTGACATCAAGTTTGTGCCTGTTTGTATTGGTATTGCTTCATTATCCGCCCAGGCCGTTATCACGCCATGAAGTTTGCCCCATAAAACGTCTTGTCTGCGACATCCACGCCGAGACTTTTGTCCGACTCACTTTGAGCCTACTGACCCTGGTCCCCGGCATGGCTGAACGGCGGTGGGCGTGGCTCTACGAGCGGTGGGCGGGTCCGTGTCTCCCTCAGACTGACCAATGGAGCGGGCTGCAGCGTGCGCGTGTTGCGTAAGGACTCGCTGCGGCTCCCGAGCGGCTGTAAGCGCAGGTTCACCTCCACTCGTCGGGTTTCACCTCTTCACAATGGCAGCTCCGAAGAAAGTCTGCATCGTCGGCTCAGGAAACTGGCAAGTTGATGTGTCAATGATGTGACTTGTGAACTGGAAGCGGCGCGAATTTACTGCTGTCAGTTGTTGTGTGTGTTATAAATGGCTTGTAAACCCGGCGAGCCTTTGCTAGCCAACTTCAGTTAGCATCACAATGCAGCCAGCTAGCGATAGGTAGACACAGTTTAGCAGTAGAAGAAGTTTAACTCTTCAGATTTACACCACGGACAGATGCAGGCATCAGCAGGAACACAACGCAGCTTTGGTTAAAGTCACATGCTGTGAAACTGGCTGAGTGCACAGAACTACGTTCACATGTCAGTCAGTCGTTGGGGTTTTGCGGTCATGAAATTAATGTTAACGTTAGATAAAACGTGAGAGCAGCAGAGGCATCATGTTGGTTCACTGACTATGGCCATCGTTGTACAATCCTGCCAACAGGAGCTTGTCTCCAGAGGAAACCAAACGCTATTCAACAGCCTTTCGATTTGACTTTACCTTTTATCTGAGGATCCCAAAGTGACACGACATCATTTTAGCTCACGCGTAGATTTGTGAGATTTTCTGACACTTTCTGCGTAAAACCTTTGTCCATCCTCTAAACGTAACTTATTGTCCTACCTGGTTAAGTTGTTTTTAAATGATGTGTTGGCTGCTGTTTACTGGGGGATTGGTTGTAGCTGACAGGTATCAGTGCAGATGGTTTAATACACACCTAAAATACATAAACCAGATAAAACACAAAGTCTAGTCTATTCTGGTGCAGTGCTGTTTGACTTTCCAAGCCTTTCGTCAAACTTGTGGTGGGATCTCGTCTTGAAGTATTGAAATCATTGCCATTTTATATACATACTCACAACAAAGAGCAGCACAATATAAATAAATAAATACTGAATCACATTATATCATCCAGTTGTCTGCTGCCAGTTCGTCGTGCTCATAAATCAGCAGTGTATGATCAAAGAGCAGTAGAACACACACAGGAGCCATGAGCAGTAATGACCTGGGGATCACAACAGACCCAGTGAAGCGTTTAGCTGACTTAAAATGCAAAATCACTGGGTGTGGGAACATTTATGCTTTTTTTAAAAATACAGTTTGTTGAATAAATAAAATATAAATCCTTGCACTTTTAATACAGGGGTTCTGCCATTGCCAAGATAGTGGGTGCCAATGCTGCAAAGAACTCAAAATTTGACAACACTGTAAAAATGTGGGTGTTTGAGGAGATGGTGAATGGACATAAACTGACGGAGATAATCAACACTGACCATGAAAATGTGAAGTACCTTCCTGGCCACAAGTTACCAGTGAATGTGGTGAGTAAAAAAAAGAAACTTATTCTAGTTCTCACTGTTACAGTTTACAGCTATATGGTTGCATTGATTATGATCTTCATGCTTTGTGTATCATCCACTGTAGTATCAGTTTTAGTTTTTGGATGTGTTGCATCAGGCTTTAATGGGTGTCATTACTCTTCCAACACGATCCCTACCCTTTGCTCACACTCAGGTGGCTGTGCCAGATCTCGTGGAAGCATCCTGTGATGCAGACGTCTTGGTCTTCGTGATCCCACACCAGTTTATTGGGAAAGTGTGTGACACAATGAAGGGAAAGATAAAGAGCGATGCACTAGGAATATCTCTCATCAAGGTTTGCTTTCTATGCTACATTATTCTAATCATGTTTGAATTTTTAACTCATCTGCTTTTTGGTGATGCTCTGTCAGCTCTGTACTGCAGCTGTACTTTAGTTTCTCCCTGTTCTTTGGGTTTGCTTTTAGTTTTGCTTTTAGCAAGTGAAAAGCATGCTCATTAGGATTCAGCTCAGGTCAGTGACTTGGCCAATATCTCCACCATGCTTTGGATGATGACCAAATGCTTTCCTTCTCCAGTCTTTTCTTACCATTTGAGTCAATTCTTGAATTCCTTCATTCATGTGATATGTGATACTCAGTAATACTCATTATAATTCCAGTCTTTTTTTTATCTGCTATAATAACACGATTACAAGCTCTTTGGGCTTAATATGAACAGTAACAACACGGTTCCCCTTCAATATACTGTAGCACAGCTAAGCAGACAATTGTGCATTAACCTTTAATTTTTTTAATTCCTACATAAACAGTATTTGGGTCAAAACCTTAAGTTAAAGCTGACATTATAAGCAAAGTAATACAATTTTTTCTGACTGTCCAAATACTTACGTACATAATAAAATGTGTGCCTTTGTGTTTTTGTCCCTCCAGGGTGTGGATGAGGGTCCTGATGGACTTAAACTCATCTCTGATGTGATTCAGGAAACACTTGGTATCACCATGAGTGTGTTGATGGGGGCCAATATTGCCAATGAGGTTGCCGATGAGAAGTTTTGTGAAACTACTATTGGTTAGCCTCTTTCTATTCTTCATACACATTATTGTTTAAATACATTATTGTTTAAATACAGTTACACCAAAGCCAAGTAGCAATCTGAAGGACAAACGTGGTCTTTTTGTTCTGCTTCCAGGATGTAAGAATAAAAACCACGGTGTTCTCCTGAAGGAGCTCATGCAGACCAGTAACTTCAGAGTTACTGTAGTAGAAGAGTGTGATGTGGTGGAAATCTGCGGAGCCCTGAAGGTGATTAATTATTTCAAGATACTACAGCACCGTGCAGCAAAACAGGGGACCTACTGCATAATGTCTGCAGTGTGAAAGATAATCATATCACATTTATGACCATACAAATATATTTCTCTGTCAGGTTTGTTTTCAAACACTAAAACCAATTATGCTAAGAGCTATAGGCCACTAAAAGAACTTTGAACTCACAGCTCAGGTTACAAAGGTGGACAATGGACTCATTAAAAATGACCAACAGAGCCACTATAAAGCATCCATTAGATAAACAAGATCATGCTGATAAGACTGAGACTGAGAGAAATCTGCTACTGATTGCATGTCCAGCTTCAAATGTTTAATATAATATAAAACGGTATTGAGGTCATTAGCTTGCTGATCAGAATTTACTAGAATGTCTTCTAAAATCTTTGCTGTCCTCCATTTGTGTCTTCAGCTCTTGCAGCTTGGATCAATGCTCATATCTTCCTGCCTTTCAGAACATCGTCGCAGTTGGTGCAGGGTTCTGCGATGGTCTTGGCTATGGGGATAACACAAAGGCTGCGGTGATCCGGTTGGGCCTGATGGAGATGATCGCCTTTGCACGTATTTTCTGCACTGCCGGACCGGTGTCCTCAGCAACCTTCCTGGAGAGCTGCGGCGTGGCTGACCTCATCACCACCTGCTACGGTGGTCGCAACCGCAGAGTAGCTGAGGCCTTTGTGAAGACCGGGAAGGTGAGAGCTTCTTTTTTCCATGATCCTCATTTTCTGTTCTATTTAATGTGTTTTGAAAAAGTGAGTAGCTGAAGTTTACTATTGGTTTTGGTTTGTTGTTGAATTAATTAACTAATTCCTCTCTTGTTCAGTCGATTGAAGAGCTCGAGAAAGAGATGTTAAACGGTCAGAAGCTGCAGGGACCAGCAACAGCAGCTGAAGTCTATCTGATCCTTAAGCACAAAAATCTTATTGACAAGTAAGTCAAGAAGCAACATATCAGGCACTGTTTCCATTCAGTGTAGCCTTCATTTATAAGGCAACATTTCCTTCTCCCTCCAGGTTCCCGCTGTTCAATGCAGTGTATCAGATCTGCTACCAGGGCCATCCCGTCACTGAGTTTATAAGCTGTTTGCAGAACCACCCAGAGCACATGTAAGAACAAACCAACCAAGTGCCTTTTACATGAAGGTGATTTTAATCCGAGGACCAGATGCTCCAGCTGTCATGCAATTTTCCATCTCCAGTCAATTAGTGGGATTCCTGTTTTTAACATTTGTGTGTTCAGCTCTAGTTTATCCATTCTGTCCTTAAAGGATAATTCAGGTTTCCCATACATTGGCTACTGTGGCTTAGTTTTATTTTTGCACATTTTGTTGCACTAACCTGTCACTCATCACCTCTGTAGTCCAGAGTTCAGAAAATGAACCCGCAGCAGGAAATGTTTAAATACTTCATGTAATATTTTGAAAGCTATAGAAGTTGGATGACAGGTAGAAGTTAGTACAAGAATATATGAAGTTGAAACGTTCATTTTAACATTTCTTCAACGCTTTTCTCCCCCCCGACGTCTAGTCAAACTTGAAGGACAATTGTTGGGGGAATGCGTTGTAACAGATGAAATTTTTTAGCAGCCAAATTTTAACGCTAAGAGAAATCAGTGGATTTCAAAAGAAGTTAGAAAACATGAGTTGACTTGCGGCTTTTGACTGTCATTCACTTATTAACATATATGTGCATTGCTTATGCTGCATTATATGCAGCTGAATTTTAATGAGACCAACCACTCGCTACTGTAATAAGATTCATCTGTGCCGTCCAGTGAATGTCTGTCAATCACAAGTTAATCATAGAGCTCTGTGTGTCTTATGTAATTTACTGTTTCCCCATCTGCCACTTGATAATTATTGATAATTGCACAACAGTGTTAACCAAAAGTGCCTTAGAACGCATGGTTAACTTGGTCTTTTTTCTTTTTCGTCCAAAACAAAGACTTAACTTCCATCTACTACAGCATCTGTTACTGTGATGTAGCCTGACCTTGTTGTCATTCAGTTGTAACTAATGGAATTTGTCAGTGAATAAATGAATCTGAAATGAATGATAATTTCTGAAATAATTTCAAATAAATCTTCAGCAGCCTCAAACAGTTGGTACAATGGGGGAATGCTGTGGTGTTTGAGACAGTGCTACTTCAGTGGGTTCTTCTTTTGGTCTGGACATAAGCTCATGGGTGATGCTACAATGCTCCATATATCCTACAAATGATTTTTAAGACAAAGCCATAAGAATTTGTTAGACATCACACTGAAAGGCAACTTGTTTACAAGACAACTATATTGCCATAGTATTTCATCCAAGCACAGAAAGCTGCACCAGTGGAAGCAGACTGTTTATCGTGACACCGCATCACATCCAAGAAATACACTTCAGAGTTTAATTTAAAATTAGATCTAATAACCTGCCCGTCGTGTTGACAGTGATAAGACTTGTTCCGGTCAATGGAGACCTGATTTCAATCAGCTTTCTAGATTTTCCAGTGTATCAAAAGGTACCTAAAAAAAAAACCTTAATGATGCACATACCTGACATTTTTGATCTGGTGCAGACTGAAACCTAAATATGCAACCAGCAGGTTATTAAAAGTTCAGTCAAGATAATGCTAACAGTAATTAGTGTGCTTTAGATGGAGACAGGCAATCTGATTTTAATTTAAATCCTGAGGTCAGTCTTCAAACGTCACCTATTAACAAATCAAACATTACAGAAGCAGAACTAGTTTATTAGAAGTTGTGGAAATGTAGCTAGCGTTACATGAGCACGCAGAAGGCAGCATACAGTACATTTAGCAAACATTCACCATCTGGAAAATCTGAGATATGGAATGAATAATCAGCAACTTAAGTAACCCTAAAAAACAAAACAAAAAATGAAGCTCAGAGGGAGGCTACTAAATGTAAGACATCTCGCTTTGTTTGTCCACAAAGACACCAAGTCTATCGCAGGATGAATATAAATGCTTTTAAAGAAAATGAATAAACCAGAGTCCTGCCCTTAAACAGCCTCAACCATCTCCGGTTTTGGGCATGAGGCGGCAAAAGAAGCAAAAAGAAATGCCAGAAAGTGTGATGAATACAGTCAAAGCCATTATTACAATTGCACAGCGGTAGTGGATAATTATACGAGCTGGTCCTCATCTTTACAGTGTGCAGTTACAACTTTTGCTACAGTACAGTTGAGCCAGACTCAGCTGACTGGTTAATGCTCTGTTTATAACGCCAACAATTTAAGACTTGTAAGACTCTTGGAATTGAGCCACAATATTTTAGATTAGACCATTTTGTCTTCCCTGTAACAGAGTTGGTCCCACCTCTAAATTAAAATAAAGCCATTGTAAATCTTTAAAATAAAAAAATACCACCAAACTGGTTCAAGTCCAACATGTCTAAATTATTGAATCATAAAAAAAATTTAAATTTTGATTAAGTGTTCAAATGAATAATTGCTCTACCGGAAATTTTTTTTTTTTTTCATATATTCATTTGTTGCTGCTACTGTGATGGATCCACACGGTGGATAGTCCAGTATCGGGACATGACACAGTCCACTTATCCTGCTGCACCCCCTCATACTTGCTGCTACATCTCATTACAGTTCACAGAGGATTGACCCATTTGTAAGTGCCTTCATAGCGAAATCCAACTCTCTTTGAAAGGTCGTCTGCTTCCGTTGGGCCACGACTTAAAAAAAAAAAAAAGATTAATAATCAGTACTGGCGCAGTAATGACCACAATCACATAAAGCTCTAGTGAAACATTTTTCCTACCTCCCATACTTGTAAGGAACAGGTTTGGGCTTCTCCTTATCGATCTGATGAAGAAGAGGTGTAAAGATCCTCCAGGCCTCCCTTAGTTCATCACTGCAGAGACAGAAAAAAGAAAATTCAACCTGGTTGAGGACAGAGCTACCATGGACTGAAACGTGTGCAAGGTTTTTCTCCCGCTTCATTTTTGCTGAGGGAAAAAAAAAAAAAAACACTGGGACGCCATCTAGTGTTCAGAAGTGCAAGTTCATTTAGGGTTACAAACGGGGTAAGAAACAAAGACACACTGTACCTGCGTACAAAGTGCATCTGACTTCCACAGAAGACATCCAGAATGAGACGCTCATATGCATCTGGAAGCTTCACATCCTGAAAAACACAAGTCAACCGATTGGAAAAATATGTTGACAGAAAAGACAACAGCAAAGCTGTGGAATTATTAAAAAAAAAAAAAAAAAAAAAAATTGCATATTAGCTTGAGACTATCTTGTTAAGGCAGGTTCTCCAGGACAGTAAATCCACTTGAACCTATAGTAGAGTACCTTGTATCTACTCTTGTAAGTCAGATCCAATTCAGTTTCTTCAGGACTGAAGTATACGCCAGGCTTTTTGCTCATCATCTTGGCGTAGACGGCCTCGTTAGGCTGCACACGCACCACCAGCTCATTCCTGCGACACTGATCTCCAAAAATGTCTCCTGGGACATCTGTGAACTGCAGCCGCACCTCAGCTTTCCGCTCATTCAGAGCTTTTCCACAGCGAAGGATAAAAGGAACTCCTGAAGAAAAGAAATGTCAAAGCAATGAATTATAAGAAGACAGAATATGTAGATTTGCTTCAGGAGAACATTTTGTTCATTTAAATGTAGGTTTACCATCCCAGCGCTCATTGTGCACATAGAGCACAGCGGTGGCGAAGGTAGCCTGAGTCGAGCCTTTAGGCACTGTGGGATCATCAAGGTAACCCAGTTTGGAATCTCCATCACCTTCTGGATCCCCAACATACTGACCCAGCACCACATCTGACATAGTCACTGGAGCAATGCACTTCAGTACTTTAACCTACAAGAAAGAAAAAGAAAAAAAAAAAAAAAAAAAAAAAAAACAACCACCCATAAATAAATAAACATAAAAACACTTTTCTTCTAACCCCCATTTTAAATACTTTAAGTCAAAAACCAGTTTTCAAGAGATACATCTCGTCTCCATCTGTCACACCGGAGGCACGTTAAGTCTCTGACCCAACAAATTTGTACCTTTTCATCCCTGACATCATCAGAGCTGGTTGAAGCTGGTTTCTCCATGGCAACTAGGCAGAGCATCTGGAGCAAGTGGTTCTGCATAACATCTCTGATTGCAGCCAATGGAACAGGTGGCCACACAAAAGAAAATGACAATAAGATGGTTATGTTGAGGTTAATTAAATTTTACCTGATCATGTTAGTAACAATCCATAGTATGCACTGTTAAAACTAGTTAAACCATCAATTGAATCATTTGTTTTGCAGTAGCCTGCTTGAATCTAATGATCTTATATAGTAGAGTAAATATCTTGTTACGATTACATGAGTGTGATATGCATAACTTGTGTATAGCATACCATCTTCAAATGCTGTGATGCCAATGAATGATTTTTAGCAACAGTTATTAAGAGTTTGAGGAATCATTAGTGTAAGACTTAAAGCTGCTACTCACCGAATGATGCCAAAGTCATCGAAGTAGCCCCCTCGTCCCTGAGTGCCGAACGGCTCCTTAAAGGTGAGTACAACACAGGCCACACTGTCCCTGTTCCAGATCGGCCCAAAGATTCGGTTTCCAAACCTGCAATGAACATCACATAATTGTTGTCTCTCTCAGCAGCATGCACAGCATGAAGGACAGCTGACCATGACATTGTGCATAAACATTTGTGTTCTACTTCATAAGCATAACAACTGGCCTCTAATGAGCACGTGTATAACATTCATTACCTTACATCAACCACGTTAACAGCTGATAATGACCTGATAATTCAAATCTCTTGAAATGTGCTTGATCGCTAAAAAAAAAAAAAATCTATTATTTTAGTCTAACATTTAAAATTAAATGTTTGACCAAGACATATTGTTGTGGCGGGTGACGCTCTCCATCAATATGCATCAGCTCAGCAGGGCGTCACCCTGGATAAGTGATGTGTGATCTACAGTATAATGTTGATTTGGCCCCAGTAGTCTGCACGTTCACCATCTCCAAATTCTGACAGTCAGAATCTTTACGAGGCAAGATAGACAAATAAAAAGATGGTTCCTACCTAAGCACCATGAGATTCTGCACCATTTCTTTGCCCAGATAATGATCTATGCGGTAGATTTGTTCTTCAGAGAAGAGGGAGGAGAGGTGAGTAGACAGCTCTTCAGAGCTCTGCAGGTCATGTCCAAATGGTTTCTCCACAATCACTCGGTTCCAGCCTCTAAACACACACAAAACAACGAGTATGTCAGCTACTCTCCACGTTCTTTGTCTTGTCTTCTTTCCTTAGTCATGCATAATGTGACACATTTAATGAGAGAACTGTGATTAAGTTAGATTTCCAGTTGCACTGTGGGCACATCTCTCAGGAATGACTAGAATAAAGTAAAACAAGCAAGAGATGCTGCTTTTCATGACCCGTCTACTCAAATGTGTATGTATATGGAAAAAAGCTAGAAGACAAAAAGCAAGAAAAAGCCTCACATTGCCATAGTACATGGCTACACATATGGAAGTACCAACAGCTTTAAAATAGAATGAGATTAAGGACTGGTTCTAATGTTTTTTTCCAGTATATCTGAAGTTGCTTCTGATCAGATTTTATATGACAGATTCTACAATTAAATATATTTGCTTTAAGTGCAAGCAATATAACTAATAAAAAGCCTAAACTACAAGGTAGGTGTCTGGCAGAGTTTATCAGCAATACAAATGACTGGTTATGGACACGCACAACATGTTTTCTGCTGAGATTTAGTTCTAAAATAGTCAAAGCAGGCTAAATAACACACTCCTGAAACACTGGTAAACTAAATGACAGTTAAGTTCAGAGGTATTTGTTGAGTTTTCTATATAATTGTACTTTTGTAAATTACTTTTGATGCAAGTGGTGCTATATAAATAAAACACCCGTAAATTTAAAAAAGTACTGACTTTGTGCTCATGCAGTGGTTCTTGATGTTCTTGGTCACATCGTGGTAGACTGTCGGCGGCAGGGCCAGGTAGAAGAGGCGGTTTGCCTCGGCTCCTCCCGGCAAAGACAGGATGTGTTTGTTGAGTTTGGAGAAGGAAGCGTCGTCGCCATACTTCCCACTGATATAAGTGTTCCTGCTGAAAAATGCTGCCAGCCGCTCTGCTTCTGTATCCATCACCTAGGTTAGAGTGAACTTTTATTGCATCTGTTAATTAACCTTCAGGGTCAATACATATAAAATTAAAAACAATAAATGTACAGTTTATTATAAGTGTGAACCATTTTACCTTCTGAGTAAAATGGGCATTAACAGGTTTACAGCCACACGGGGGCAGCAGAACCAGGCTACAAACAACACTGATATACAGCCACCCAAAAAAAAAAGTTCATGTGCAGCCCCATTTCTGGATACCGTGCAAATTTAAATCCATTATCCACATCACACCTGCCACTTTTACTTTTTTGGCTTTGAATAGTTTTATTTACATTACATTTAGTTTTACCTTCAAATATGGAAGACAAGCAGCCCGGATGGCGTCAACTGTCAAGTCAGAGCGAGCAAAGCCCACAAAATACGTCTGCTCAGGGAGGAGGCCATCTCTGAACAACCACCTGGGAGACGACAAAAATAAAATAAAATAAAGGCACATCAGATTAGTGAAATATTTTGACTCACTCACTGCAGTGCTAATAATATGAACATTTAAGATGTTAGGATAAGAAGTTGTTTAAGTCAGATGTTCACTTACCATAGAGTTGGGTAGATTTTCTTTTTAGCCAGATCCCCCTATAGGTTCAAACACAATCAGAAGAATAGAAATGATGATTTAGTATTTAACCAGTATGTTAAAGATTATTTACCACTGCGTTGCTTTGGTTTATTTAGGATTTGCACAACCCAAGCAACCCTAAGAGAAACAAGTGCCAAGCACAAACAAGAGACTCTGACAAGACAAGACAGGAGAGACAAGACTTTCCTGCTGCTCACTGAAATCACGAAGAACCCGTTACCTTAGTGGATTAACAAGAGCAAAGAACAAATAGAGACATTTTACTATCGCTTGACATGTTTTCATAGGACAATACAGTTAATCTATACAGCACAAAATATTCAGCACTTTTAATGCAGGCAGAGGCGTTCACATGGCAAACAAAACAAATGCTGGGTTGGGTTGTCCAGTGACAATAGATGGATGTTGTTGCAGCCATTTGTCATTCGTACTGTATTTAGAAATAACGGCCAAGCCAAGGTAAGTGAGTTACGGCACATAGAACATTAGAAGTAAACATAATTTTTATATGAGGCTACGACTATATACAAACACACTCCATGGATACTTTGTTTAGGATTGTGCATTTAAGGATAACAGTATAGGAGTAGAACAGGACAGAAGGCAAGTCTGGACACTTACTAGACTACTGAATAGAAACTTAACTATACTCTGATCCCCCATCTTGTGTTGTCACAAGGCTAAACAGCAATAACTACCAAGCAGCAGTAAAGTAATATTAGGTTTATTAGGTAATATGTGCAGCATACATGTATGAATCTTGTACTAAACTACTATTTAAAAAAAAAAAAAAAAAAAAAAACAGCTATCTGTAGATTGCTTTCAACACATACGTAAAAAAGTAAAATAAACAAGCAGAACCAGAATGCACTGCCCAGCCCTGCCCCTGTATCAGACTGAAAGAAAACTGCTGACACTCAGTGACACTGCAAAAAGTCAGTGGCACCACATTACTCTCGCAAGAGTAAGTGGCCTAAAAAAAACAGATTCAAACAGAAAATGTTTTAATCATGTAGCTAACTGTTCAAGAACGTAAACTTAAAAACCTTTTTCCCCAAGTAGGACAACAAATTCCAAGATCCTCCTCAAAAAGAAAAGTATTTACAAGAAATTTTATTTTAGGAATGAATTATGAAGATAGTTCAATACCCACAATTAAACACTGTACGACACATTCTCATAAAGCTCTCTACAAGAACACAAAGCCCACTTGCACCGATGCATTACTTTCAATACTATCATTTTACAGTTCAACACAAAACTAGTTTGATTGAAAAGCCCATCCCATCTATGACTGTACCAGACAGTGGTAGAATGCACCTTTGGAGTAAAGGAACCTTGAGATTTGTCTTATTTACAGGGTTTTGAATGTTCACATAACAGAGGGGTGTTTGTCTGCATAGGCCTGGTAAAAAAAAAAAAAAAAAACCCTTTCAACATTTCCTTGTACAAATGTTGCACAGTCTTTACAAGATTTCAACACAGACTCTTTGTAATTATGTCCAAAAATTCTTACTCAAGTCAGTTTACATAACAAATGTGCCAAAAACAAAGCATCACAAGATAGTAAGGCTACTACATAAAAAGTTAATCACATTCAATAAGCCTTTTCTTTGAATATGACAGGCATGTACTGTCAGATTCTGTTTTTAAAAACATAATTATACAACTGCCTACTTAATTACAGCATCATTGTACTTACTGAAGCCCCCATGATGATGAAGATATGAACATCTGACTGATGGAACTCCTCATCATCATGCAGTTCCTTCCTCAGTTCCCCAAACACCTCAGATCGAGAAAGCGGGAGGCTGCTCATTTTTTCTAAAAAGCAAACAGGGAAAAAAAAAAAAAACATGTTTTAAAATCACAATTGTTTTACTAAGAACCAAAACAGACTATGAACTATCTAACACAATTTACAAGAACCTATAAAACCTGCTTACCACCAAACATCACTAATAACCCACTAATGACTAATCATGTTATTTTATTAAAGGACACCGAACACGCACAGGCAGTTACACAATTACACCTGAGGGGGGTGTTTGTTTGGCTCCTCTTCTGAATGGTGCTTGATCAGGTGACTTTCTGGTGGATACTTCTGGCAATTATGTGAAACACAAACACAAAATGACCTGACATCTAAAGGTACGGCCTAAAAACACATCTACAAAGCACATTAAACTTTAGAATGGTTTGTTCAGTACATCTTGAATACTCATTGGTAATCAATACATTTTCTAAAAAGAAAAAAAAAACTTTATATATTTTGTATTAAGTATTCCAACACTTAATTCAACACTGTGTACAAGCTACTTTGGCAGCAATTGCAGTGTAACTAAAAGCTGCAAGCCAGGATTGGTGCAGTTTATCCCATTATTCCTGGTAGATCCTCTCAAGCTCTGACGGAAGAGTCTGACCTTTCCCTGTCAGATCTCTCCACATATGTTCGTGGCGTCTAAGTCTGGGCTTTGGCCAGGCCACTCGAGGATAGACAGACGTGTCCAGAAGACACTCCTGTGTTGTCCTACTTGTGTCATCTCATGGACATGCTACAGTGAACAATCGCCTTCCGCTGAGAGGCTCCTCATAAATTGATGCTGCCGCCACATCAGTTCATCCTGTGATAGCTTTTTGTTCGATGAGACTGCAGGTTGCCTCTGAACTGCAACTGTAATTCTGCTTGAATGTGAATATACAGCTGCAATTAATCATTTCTGTTAATCAGCAACTTCTGTTTAGATTAAACAATTGACAATGTGGCCTAATTAGAGAACCAGCTAAATATCTACATTTCCTAACCAGAACTAAAATGCATTTACCTCATAATATAATTAATTTAAGTCCTCTCATTTGAAAAAACTATTAACTATTAAGTGTCAAGTCAAAAAAAACAAGCACAGATGTGTCGCTGTAGCTTCTGGACAGTTTCCCTCTCACTCAAACACACGCACACTAAACTATAATGATATTAACGCTGATTAAATCCTCCCCCAAATCCCGTCTTTACAGATAACCTCGCTGCAAAACACCACGACAATGCTTCTGCCGGCGTTTCAAGACAACGCGGGCTTATGTTGCGTCCGTGTGCTCGCGTACGGACCTTTCATTGATGGTTAGCCAACCTTACTGGGTTACCATCCGGGAAGAAGCAAGGGGACACGAGCTCAGCGCGGCTAACACGGCTGAGCTGCACGCGCTGTTATGACAACACCCGGCTAGCGGCGTGCAACTACCCCAGACTGCTAGCAAACGCGCAACCTAGCTTGCAACCAACCGCGCTAGCCAGCGGACGAGTCGAGCAAAAACGAACTTGCTTACTTTACAGTACACGTCCGCCAACGAGACGTCAACCTGGCAGTGAAAGCCCGAGCAAACCCGACGAGACGCAGCCTTCAGAAACACTCGGACGCAACGGTGGAAGCGGCGACTGGCGCGGACGCCTTTTTGAGCCCTGCCCACTTCCCTGTTCAAGTGACAAGGCAGAAATGTGTGATTTTATTGGTTTGGGAGAAACTCACCAGCGCTCGCTCGAGTTCCCATCGCGGTGGAATCAAGTGACGTCACGGGCTCAACAAGTGGGCGTGGCCTCACTGTACCACCCGATAAAGTCCAGCCCCCTATTGAAGCGTTACACAAAGGCCGTTGCTGCAGATCGAGTTTTGAGCGACGCGCCTCAAGGGCTGAGGCTGGTGAGAGATTTTTATTGTCAACTAATCTCACGTAAAGGCCGAACCCGACCCTTCTACACATCTTATTTTGTGTTGTATGTGTGTTTAATGTGTTTTTATTGTACTGGATTGACTCTGCGTCTTAATTCATTATCAGGCAGTCTTTCATTCCTTCCATGCCACCCTTTGCTGTCATGTGTACACTTATCTTGGCCCAACACACTTCTTAACATGCTCACGTGCTGTAAAGGCCTATCTGACCCTAACTGGCAGCGGCGTGACCATATTCCTTTTTCATTTTCTAACCAATCACAGCTTGACAGATAAGTATTACAGTGTTGATGTGTTGTGTATTATTCTTCTTGGTATTAGAGTTTAGTTACAGGGTATTTATCTCAAGACCAACTTGTACGATTTTAACCATGATACCCCAGAGTAATACTTAATAATCTACCTACCTTCTTTCTCTTTAATGCATTGTTTTGTGACTATGCTAATTCTCTCTGTGTGTGATTGGTTTTGAAACAAGCAGGAGGCTGTGTCTGTGCCAACCATACGATGTTCTTCAACTGATACACAGTCTATTAATTTATAAGGATCAGCTTTTCTGTTCCCCAAAAGAGTGGAGTCCCCACAGTGTGACTGTGCATACATATGTATTTATGCTCCTCCATGCACTCACACACCCCACAGTCAGTTGAACAACGCAAAGAATAAAAATGCTTTTAAAAATGCACATTTTGTTTTACAACAACCTTACAAGAAAAATCAGGGCAAATGTGGAATTATCGTGATTGTCACTTATGATGTAGTCATATTAAATTGACTGTTGATTTTAGTCTGCTTTGCTTTACTAGTAGAAAAAAAAACTAGAGTTAAAGCAACTGAGAACGAGGAAGTTGAATTTCTATTTTCTTGTGCAACCAGGAACAGTGTTGTCACATGAATTGCTGCAGAGTTTGAGTCAGTGTAGAAATACGTGTCACACCTGAGTGAAGGTACCAGATTTGCTCAAGCAGTGCTTTGGTTACGTCTCACACGACAAGCACCGTATTGTACTGTCTTCAAGCCGTTTTACATCTGTCTGAAGGAAGGTGAATCGCAGTTTCTCAACCTTTTTGGCCTGTGAGCCAATAAAATCAAACCGAACTCTACTTGTTGCTTCTCATCACATTAAGGTTTCTTTGGAACAAGCACAAAGGATTTTGATGACAAAGAAAAAAGGAAATTGCAGTTGTGCTGTCGCTGAAGATTAAACAACATCCTAAATTGTGAATTTAGGATAATTTCTGAAGCGACACCTTCACCCACATTGGCGCGTTACTTGCTTCAGCTTAAAGCTCCTCCACATCTCATGTGCAAGTCATTCATATTTGAATTGTGACTTGTATTTGCTGAGCTATTTTGGCAGCACTTTCAGTACTGCCTCTTCTGTAGCGGTATATTTGCTGAAGTCAAACACATCCCGCTCTTTGTCTTATCTGATAGCTTTCCGCTGCGTCTGTGTCATCAGGTGTGAGTGGAATCACATTTTTTTAGTGATAGACCCAGCAGACAGTCCATTTGGACTCTGCAAAGTTGCTGCAGATCCTGCATTTTGCTGTGCACTTCCTGAAGATTAGCTGTTCTTCTGAGCAGCCAGAAAACGTTAAATGAATGAACAAAAGACCTTCTCCTAGAACAGCCCACTCTCTACTCAAAAGACCTGTGTGGACACTCCTGAGTACATGCAGGTTGCTCTGACATCAATGTCGCACTCTGCCAGGTCTGACGAAGTTTACGCCACACAATAAGTGTTGTCACACTACAGGGTTTGGTTTGGTTTGTTGAAAAATGTGATTACAAAGAGCTCTGAAGTATTTTGTGTACATTTTAAAATTACATGTTGGGGCGCTATTGAAAATAAAAACTGAAATGATAAAATGGTTTAAAAAGACAGGATCATATTTGTACATAAAAGGTTAATCGGCATTACATCATAAGATAAGACCTAATCATACCACCTCTCACAATGTATACGGTATTCAGTGGGGTTGCACTGCCCTCTAGCGGTAGGGAGAAGTATTTCCTAATTACAGAACATTGTTTGCCAGCATCTTTTTTATGTATCTCTGTTTTGTCAAATGTATTTTGTAATGGTGCTACTTTATGTAATACTATTGTTAGAAGTGATTAAATAGCTCAAATAAGCTAGCCTGTGTTATTCAGTGTGACCCTGCCAAATAAACCACTATTATGTTCATCATAATAGTTCATATCATTTACTGCACGATGGGTCTCTGTAGAGTATCTTCAACAACATGAGGACACAAAACAGCCATTGATTTTTTTTTATTTTTTTCTTCAAGGGGAAATGTTATTTTTCTGTTTGTCATAGTCCTCAACTCTTCATGTCCTTCATCTTTGCAAATCGCTCCCCGTTCAACTCATCCAACTAAGAGAAAATACAAATAAAACAAAAACAAATACGGAAGGATTCGTCAGGCCTGAGCAAAACACTGTTTCAGTAGTATGGGGACAACGTTCCTCCGCTCTCCTGTTCCCCCGAAACATCCCAAGAGCTAACAATCAACACAAGTCTATAGACAGCCAATAGAAATAGAATACATACAATGCACATTTTTATAAACTCATGTCCATTCTATAAATTCTTTGCTTATAGTAATCATTCGTCATTGGTCACAGTTCATGTTGTAGTTGGTGATCTCCCTTAGATTGCTGATCTGGTGCTCCCACCATGCACGAGGCCACATATCATTGCACAGGACAGACCAATAGCACAAGGCTGTGTGAGCTTGCTTTGGTACAAACATGATCAACTGTTGCTTGCCATTACTGAGCGTGGCAGGAGAGTTACTGTAAGTTCTGAGAAATGCAGATTATTGTTGCATTGACAACGTTTACTGAAAGTAATTCTCGATGAGCCCTTTTCCTTTTCTCCAGACAGGGCAAGCAGGCACAGCCCCTGTTTGGTGCTATTCTAAGATTAGTTTTATGCTAACTTAAGGCAATCCACCTCAGCTATTAGTAGGTTTTACTTTTTGCTGAAACACACAGTGGTGAAAATAATACATGTAGAAATAAATGTTCAGATTTATGGATTCTGCCTATCCCCTTGACAAAGTTAGACCAAGGATGTAATTTGTTAGTTTAGGCGTTTAATGTTTGGGAGCCACAGTGCCTGACTGAGATTTACAATACTGCAGCAGTGGTGTAAATGAATAAGCACAATGAATCGTCTGAATATTGTTTACTGCTTTGCTTATGTGAGCAGACGCCGTTCAGGATCTGCTGCAAAGGCAGCTAATGGTTACTTACTATACTTGGTCAGACCTATCGCCTTCTGAATAACTATATTGTACATTAGCACTGAACTGCAGAATTTATTGGCTGCAGTTGATCAGTTGGTACCAGTGAGCTTGAGCTTCACAACTGGCATCTTACAAGAAAGCGTGCTGGTCTTTGATCCTCATCGTTGGAATGGAACCATCATAATAAGCATAATAATTAATCAGAATCATCATCATAATAATAACATTAGGAATATACAAATGATGGATACAGAAGTGATACAAAATACCCTACATTAAAACAAACAAAAATTAAAACAAGATATCACAATCAGACATGCTTCAAAGCGGTTATGTTTGGCAAGAAAGCAGTTTTGTTGTATCTTAAAAACCTCACAGTGAAAACAGTTATGCCCCTTCAGGATTAGAAAGCACAGTATTCAGTCAAAATCAATATATATCTTTTATCATCTTCATCTATTTCTTCTTCATAGAAGAATCAGGCCGTGTGGCACCACTGCAGGGAATTCTGATTGCACTGGAAGTACTCTCTCATCAAAATTCCTTTATTACCACTTGCACCAAAAATACTATGTGAAAGGGAAGGAGCAATCGATGACAACATACTGTTACCGCTGATGCCAGCTGTACACTGGCTGCTCAAGCTCTTGGGAACCAATCTGACATGAAATGGGGATGAAAAGAATCTGAATCCTCGCTGGAGCTACTTCTACTCCTCAAAGTGGACATACTGTAAAAATACAGATTTCAGAAATGACTGTCAATCACATCCTTAGTTGTCTTTAATAGTTTTTAACTAGAGGCTGAGGGCAATATCATAATTAATTAGTTAATGTTATCTCTTTGTTTCCTGAATGACAAACAAAATAAATAAATTGTACATATTTTATGAAAATAATCTAGCAGCCATTGCTGCCAGCAGGAAAAAAGACAAAAGGCTCAGACCTCTCGCCTAAAAAACAGAGGTGGTGATCATTGCTGACTTTAGCGAGAACATATCAAACATGTCTTGCCATGTTTTTAGTAAATACTTTAGTCTTTGGTCAATATATTCCTTCTCAGTTTATACATATAATCATACAGACACAAATATGCATGTACATACACACTTATAAACGTGTAATAAACTGGATATTTGTGCACGTATGTATTCACACTTTTTCATAAAGGACCTTTTGCACAAAACATCAAGACTGAAATAAATTATTAATTCAGAACTAAACATGAGTACCTGTTGTTCATGTGAAATAAAAATTACCAAAAAAACCTTCACAAAATAAAATAAAAAGTAGCCTTATGTACAGCGTTAATCTTTTGACACAGGCTAAAAGGCGTTGTTTAAATAAACAGACTTTGCATCTTTCAAGAAGCCTGAGAGAGAGGCTAGACATGAGAAAAACACTTGTCCTTCAGCGTGTACTGTATGTGGGCCAAAATGGCTGTCAAACGAGAATGTTTGCCTCTTATCAAGAACACTTTATGAAGTCTTAGAACTTCTTTCCTCTTTGCTTGGGATCCAAGTGATGACGTGTCTAGTTTTCAGCCTTTCGCTCACATTGTGAGTCCTTGCTCAGCGGCGCTGCATCGGGGCTCAACCCAGCAGCTGTTGTTGCCATGGCTGCTAACTGTTGGGTGGTCCATCGTTCAGGAAGTAGGTAGTCATTTCCCCTTTCCCCTTGACCTTAACAACCCCACGACACTCAAGCACATACCCTTTGCTTGCAAGCACCTGGTAGAGGTCCGTGGTCACCTGCGAGCAAAACATTGGATTTTGAACAAATTGGATCTGTCCATCATACGCTAAATATATTTCACATTTCCAAAAATGCATTTCCTTTTACCTGTATGCGGTCAGGAACCCCTGTGCTGTCCATACGACTGGCCACATTGACTGTGTTTCCCCAAATGTCGTATTGAGGCTTCCGTGCTCCAATAACCCCTGCTACCACTGGTCCAATGTTGAGACCTGGGAATTAAAGCCAAAAAAAATCGCACTGCCTCAACAAGGTTTACAGTGCGTTATGTAGTTTTACAGATTTCTGTGTCAAGGTGAAAACTTTGCTTACCTATCTTCATCTGGAAGTTGTTGAAGGAATGCTCGTTGATGTATTTCATCTGCTCCCTCAGTCTCATGGCGTAGTCAGCCAGTGCAGTTATATGGGTACGGCCCTCTTTATCGTAGGTGGAGTCATTAAGACCCGAGGCCGCCATGTAGGTGGAACCAATGGTCTTGATCTTCTCGAGCTGCCTGTACTTTTCTTCACTGATGATCTGACGCATGAAAAATATTATATTATATACGTACACATGATTGCATTGTTTTTAATATTTGCGAAAAGCAAAAGTCAAATCTAGACAAACTACCTCATCAAAGTCAGCGATGATCTCGTTGAGCAGTCGGAGACACTCTACCCCCTCATTGTTTGCCTCCAGCTCTACGTAGAACTCAGAGAAATTGCTGATGGAGGCGAACATGACAGCCACACACTCACAGGACTGGTAGTACAGCTCGTCGTTGCGCCGCTCACGTGCCAAGAAGTGAGCAGCTACATCTTTAGGCAGAATATTATGAAGTAGGCGACGATTATAGGCTTGCAGCTCCTCCATCTCTTCCTTCTCCTCTGTGGCCTGGGAGTGAATGCTCTTTATTAGATATATTCAGCTTCTATGACTGCTGTAACTTAATATGTGGTAGTAATGAAGTGTACACAAAACTGCAACGATTCTACTGTAAGCAAAGACATTATTAAACCATATCCCTGTGAGACAGCTGTGTCAGTCTGTTTACTGATGGACAACCATGAGGCCCGTGCGGCAGCAGGGACATGGTGAGAGGACGCCCTCTAGTGGACGTTATGGATACCTGTAGTTTCCACAGGAAGTCGAGGCGTGCTGTAGATTCAACCTGCTGGGCGTGTAGGTACAGTGCCAGGACAAACACTGTGAGGATCACTGGAGTCATGACCCTCAGAGACACTTTGGTCACAACAAATGGGCTGCAAGCGGACACATAAGATACATTCTGTGAACTCACAACAGTAGCTGGAAGACGTTTATATACAGTATACACACACACACAGTATATACTGTATGTATGTGGACGCATAATGTTATTTAAATGTAAATGTAGTCTTACCACTGGTTTGTAGTTTCATTGAAACTGGACCTAAACAAACAAATTCAGTACATATTTATCATTATAATATATATATATTCGTGTCTGTTTTGAATATAAAAATAATATAAAACTAATTTGATGTCTTACCATTGAGCACTACTTTCATTTAAATCACTAAAAGAAGAAAAATAACATATTAAGACATATATCCATACGCACTTCATATTATGGTTTTTACACTGAATGATAACAATACTGAACTTAATTTTAAGCTCTAAATTTGAGGTACGTAAAGAGATTTAAATTGCAAACAACCGATGCCAGACTGTAAATCAGTCTATACATACATATGCACATACAAGAATGAGATGCCAAAACTTCCATCTGATGCTTGAGACAGAAGAAATACTGTAGCACTCACATGGCATTGGAGGTGACAAAGAGGTCGGCGTTGTCAAATAGTGCTACTTGTGGCCACTCCACCAGCAGCAGGAAGGTGAGCTGGATGAGCAGCATGAGGGCCAGCTTCCCTATGCTGCTGATCTGCAGGAACACTGAGCAGGCCAGCAGCGTCAGCAGCACACTGTAGCTGAAATACTGGCACAGACAGGAGAGAGCAGCATCGCAAAGAGGTATTATCAGCAACGGATCTCAGCAACAAATGCAAATGTGACATTCTCCTTTTGAATGCTCCCATCTTCCATGCACAGGAAACACAAATGGTGAAGTGGTGACATGCAATGGACTCACCTCAGGAAAGGGGCAGGAGGGGCCTTGGCTGGGACAGCTCTCTAGACCCCCCTCAACAGACACATTCAAGGTGCGGATCAGACAGGGCGTCACCAGGGCTGCAGAGGTGTTCAGCTTCTCGGCAACACATGCTGCCAAGCTTGTAGTGTCACAGGCAAACTACGGTGAAGCCAAACCCACACACACGCACAAACACACAGACGCTTGTAATCAAAACTGTGCTTCAACACGTGGAATTTAATGCGCTTGCCACATATCTCAAATTATTTATTTATTTCACCACATCCTGATGATTTTTCCAGCTGTTTATCTCATTCCTGAGCAGATGTTGTTTAAATCAAGCTGTTGTTTTCGCATTGTTCAAGTGTTTAACTGTGGATAAAACCTTTTCAACCATAAAACTTTAATGTGAAATCATTTTTGTGCTGTGCTTTAAAACTTAAGACAGCTGCGTGTGCACAGTGTCTATGCATTCTGTGCTGATCTTACCATATTTACAAAGGCAGAGATGAAGACGAGGATAATGGTAAATACTCCAACCAGGGTGCTGTTGGTGCGAGACTGGACAATCTTCTTTGAAACGGTCTGCATTGCAGCCGGAAAGAGCTGAGGGGAGAACAGCAAAGGTAAACAATAGAAATGCTAAATAACTGCACGGAACCAGGGATAAGATGTCCTCATAAGCTCCCCTACCTTGATGCAAGAGTATATGGCACAGATGAACAGGATGTTGGCAAGTATGATAAAGATACTAATGTAGATTCCCAGCATAACTGGAGTGCTGCAAGAAAAAGTACAGAAAAAACTCTTTGGCTGTGACATAAACTTAACAAGTTTCTGTATGACATCACCTTATGCTAAGGTTCTGCTTTATACTGGCTTGCATCTGTCATTATAATTCATTTATTAATGATTAGCATCAGTCATAGTCCATTAAAGAGACCGATGTTAGTTAATGAGCTAAAATAGTGCGTTGCTGTCTGAGGAAAATGGCCTCAACACCTGCTCGATTTCCTCAGAAGCATGAAGGCTATAAGCAGGATAAAATCATTAATAAGATGAAGAATTAGCATGTGAACAGGAACTGAAAAGCGCTTTGAGTTCATTCTAGGGACATACCCCCACAATATGCAGGATGAGTGGTACTTTCAGAACGCACACGTTGTCAGTGTGAATATGAACAGGAGCAGAACTAAAAGGCATCAGTGTATCGGTTTTTACTTGGTCCAGACTGGTGCGAAAGCTGTACTCACTGTGGAAAGATAACAATCTGTATGAAGGATATGAAGCAGAACACCAGCAGAGTACAGGCAACGTAGCCTCCGAAACGGTCATCCACCTTCTTCGAATACTATGAGGAGAAAGAGGAGAAGAAGAGTCAGCTACTTCTCTCCTTTTTACTGCACGTGGATCGTATTTAAGTTTAAGTCTGGACCTTTTTCTCCAGGCTGGACGTCTGAAAGGTGAGTAGGAACTTTTTAACGTGGTCTTTTCTTAGCTGGTCAATGCTGCGAGCGTCAATAGCTCGCCCCAGAAATTCATCCACCTCATCCTCAGGGTTCATGGCCTCCTGAACACCACGGCTGCAAACAGAAGAGAGATGAGGAGTGGAGGAGATGATGCAGAGACCCAGGTTTAGGTATGTGTTAGTAGGCACTACTCACTTGTCTTTACTGGAGGTCTCATCAATTCCCTGTAAAAGAACGGAAACAAAAACATTACTCTGAAAAGCTGCTGCTGCTTTGGTCCCCATGCAGGAGTGGGCTGATGTCTCACCATTTGCCTGAAGACTTTGGAGTCTTTCGTCCTGGAGAAAGTTCTGTCGGGGACCCAGCACGGCATCAGCCCTTCATTAGAGTTGGCTCGTGTTCGCTGCATCTTCGCCATCATCGCCTTCTCCTCCTTCTGCTCAGAGGGAACAACATGAAGGTTTGACCAGCTGTTCTCATACAACACAGCACACAGTAATGGAAACACGGGGGCTTTAATACACCACAAGACTATGTCTCATTCATTTTTATTACATCTGCATAGACTTGTTTTCGCGCACTAACCCGTTTCTGGCTGCAGCCGAGGACCAGGAAGGTCTCGATACTGTTCTCCTTCAGATATGCGTTCCTCTCGCCTCCGAATCCTGGCTCCACC
Organism: Macropodus opercularis; assembly: GCA_030770545.1. NCBI lineage: Eukaryota > Metazoa > Chordata > Actinopteri > Anabantiformes > Osphronemidae > Macropodus > Macropodus opercularis. Next base: position 12,077,973 of record CM061095.1, read on the forward strand.
TCATAGTCTCCATTAAGATACTGCAAAGTAGCCTTTGTGATGTGGATCCGCCTGCAGAGACCAAAATACCCGACACTGGCTTTATGATGTTTAGATTATTGTTACATGGTAAAAACATTACCTAAAAACAAAAAACAATGAACAACACAAATGAAAAATTATGAGTAAGTAGTATTTGGAGCAGTACTGCTGATGTTAGTGAACACACTGCTCTCACCCTGCTTTGCCTCCTGCTTCCATGTGATTGGCCAACGTGACATCGTTTGACCACACGTCAAACTGCCACTTCCTGAGACCCAGCACGCCGCAGTGCACACGCCCGCTGTGGATGCCGACGCGCATGTTAACGTTGACCCCCGTCACCTCACGGACCAGTCTGCAGGCACACAACCCACGAGCTCAAGGTCTGCTCTTACAACGCAAAATGCAGCGCACAGAATCACACATACGTATATATACATATCAGCACTCACGAGATGGCCTCTATCATGTCAACACCCATCTCCACACAGCAGTGGGCGTGGTCAGCCCGGGGTTCAGGGAGTCCGGACACACAGTAGTAACAATCGCCCAAAATTTTGATACGTAGACAGTGGTTCTCCTAAGAAAAAGAGACACCGAGCCGAAGAGAGGAAAAGGAAGTCAGACTCTAGAATAAACAATGCCACACACAAGAAACGTAGAATGTTCAGAAGTTCATAACATATTTCCCAATATATGGAAGCTCCTTACCGAGGCCAGCTTGTCGAAACGGGCAAAGAGCTCATTGAGTGTCATGACCAGCTCCTGAGCGGTGCACTGAGAGGCCAAGCTGGTGAAGCCCTCGATGTCTGCAAACAAAATACTGAGGACGAGATCGAGAACAGGAAGAAAGCAATGAGAAGGGATTTTGATTTGAGGATGTTAAGATCTTGTTTTTTTACATCGGTTCTGTGAAATCTGTCTACTAAGAAATGTCTACTGCATGTATACATTTGATTTATTTATTTATTATTAGTCAGCTGAATTAGTAGATCCTATCTAAATACATTTCATGCCTGGTGACTTGGAACAACAGATCCTGCTCCAGTCACACAACGTTTGAAGCTGCTATCTATGACTCGGACATTATTACAGTTCATTCTCTGAGGAGAAACCATTTGCGAGCGCGTTCGAACTGTGGGCAGCGCCATCCCATGTGAATGGCATGTGGCCCCACATGTGCTTCTGTGTGTGTTAGTGTGTGCAGCGTGTTTGCTAGGTGCTGTAACTGAATGTGTGCTGAAGCTTTCGATCTTTGGGGATTATCTTATCTTGGCTGCTGGTGATTAAATATTCCCTCACCAGTGTTAATTAGCCTCCACTTTGCCAAAGCGCTCGACCCCCTTATGACTCTGTGAGCCTTCGTGTGTGTGTATACCGCATGTGTACATGACTTTCTATGACTGTGTGGACAAATTTCAATCTCAAATCACTGATGCAAAGACATTTCTGCATCGTGAGGCTTGTTATTACATTCAAGTGGCTGTTGAAGACACAATTTTGAGGTTAATGTTTGAATTTAGGTTCATGATAGAGAAAGGGGTCAGAGGAGAGTGATAGTTGAGGTTATGGCAAAAGGCTACAAAATGCATTTATCTGATAACTGTTGACCATGAGCTCTCACCTCTGAGGCTCACTTTAAAATCTCAGTGTGCCTGCACTACTGCTAAGCTGCTCAGTGCGTCTGGCTCGCAGACGCCTTTGACAGCAGCTACATACGTTTGGAGCAGATCTCAAAAACATTAACAGAAAAACATGCAACTTTGATTCATGGGTAAAACGTGAAATGAAGCACTGAGGCCAAGTGTCCCTGCTGACCTGACATTGTCGTGTTTCTGGATATAGATCTTATGAAACATCATGTCTTCCTTCTTGGCACTGATGTCAGCCTTCATCTCCATGGCAACATGCCTTGGCAATACTGACAGCAATAAACGTTCCTGGGATAAAAAAAAAGGAGAACATGCAGATTGTGTTATTTAAAATAATGACAAGTTGAGACTGTACATTAAGCTGGATAATTAGTAAAAAATATAGTTGTTTTTTATAATTTTTTTACTTTTTAATTTTTATTGCGCTGGCGTTTTCTAAACTGTGGTGCTTCTTGGTGTGAATAGGACTAACTACATGTGCTAAAGGGCCTCATCAGGTGTCATCGGGTTCCCATCAGGGGTCAGTTGAAAGTTTTTTTGCTCAGGAACAGTTGAAGAGAAAAGAGGTGCTGTCTCACTGCATGTTCAGAACCCTCTCATATACTGTGTACAAAGGACGTGTGCTGGCCTACCTGTTGCTGATTCTCCCTCTGCAGATGTAATCTGGCCTGGATGTAACCTCGGGTCTCTTGGAAGGCTTGTCTCTGGGAAACCTCAGCAGGATAGTGGGTACAGATTCCAATGATATTAGTGCACAGGAAGATGAGGACATTAGCACTCACCTAGAAGGAGAAGACACAGTCCAGCTTTAGGCGAGAAGAAGGAAAACTCTGCTGACCATGAGGAATAACCGGGTAAGCATGACAAATGTTTGCCTTTACATTCAACCAAAATGGATTTTAAATAAAACTATTAGGTTTTACAAAAATGTGGATGGAAGACATACAGTCCCTCTCACAAGCTTAAAGGTCCTTACATAGACAGGAGCTGGTGACAGGTTTGCATTGTGTGTTAAACGATTTCTCCTTTACCACTCCCCTCACCACATTTCTGTTCCTTATCTCCACTCAGATGCTTCACTGTCTGCAATGAACTCACAGTGAAATAAGAGTAACAGTATTCAGCGTCTTTAATGTCTGTTACTAGAAGGATTCAGACTGTATACTTTAGTATGATTGATTTGTTTGAGCAAGTGCAAGGTTTGTAAAATATGGCGACATGATACAGAGCTGAAGGGATAACGCCAGGACGCAACACAGTTGAGAAATGTGCTAAAACGCAGTTGTCAGTCAAAGTCTGGACTTGGAAAAAAAACTGTACAACAAAATTCTGCTCTCAAAAAATGAGATTCTCACATTCTCACAGCCCACGTCAAAATAATCCAAATTCAACACTGACAGTAAACTCACAAGCACAACAGTCAGAAGACAAGTCACTCATTGGTATTTTTTTTGCACTATTGTATAATAATAATTAATTGATTATTATTAATTAATTGATACATTTTTAAAAATAGTCAATAAAAGCCAAATTCTCCAAAAATATTATACCTGTGGTAATTAACTTTCAGCTGGTTGACTTGAGCAGCTCTACAGCGTAGTTACATAGAGTACAGAGTTACAGATGGAGACGTTGAGGCTGTGCATCATATAGCACATAAATATCCACCCTCAGGAAGGAAGTTGGACTTTCTATGGACAAGGCTTGTTGATTGTTTTCCCAGATTTTCCGATGCAAGTTGGCCTTTCTGGCTCTAACTCACAACCCCATCATCACACAGCCCCTCAAAACCACAAACAACGGCAGTGTGACACAGCTGACGACTACTAGTAGACAGTAGACAGAAGATTTATTCGGTTGTACATCGGAACATGTTCATCCTAAATTCACACATGCATGTCAAAGCACACACAACTTCTTTTACTACTTACATTTACTGTACACGGGAAGTTACTTGAGACACATCTATAGTTTTGTGGTCTTAGTGGTCGTCTAATAATCGTTACAGTATTCTAAGGATGCCTTAGTAGACGAATGCACTGCTGCACTGACAACCAGCACTAAAAACTTCCCCCCAGCTGAATTGTGGGAATTGCTGTTGACCCGTCAGAGGGCCACTTCCTTGTTGTGCTCTTGTTTACAGCCTTGACGTGACACCCCAGACTCCAGAGGCTACAATTGTACAAAGGTTGAGTGTGCACCGAGAGGAAGCCCAGAACTGCTACATCCTGTACTAAACAACACAAGGAGCAAGAGAAACGGCTTTAAAGCCTTCATTCAAAATGGGTTTTAAGCTCAAACCCAAACATTCAACATCATGTTAACTTTGTGTAACGTTTTGCTGTCATATTATGTCATCTTTCCACAAATCAACAACAAATTACAGCTGGTTGAAAGCGAAGTTGGCTCATGATGAAAAAAATTACTTTTTTTTCAGAAATAAAACACCTCCAGGCCACTTTGTGCCAGTAATTAAGCACATCCACTATTGAGATCCATTACTCTTACGTACTGTACAAGTTAAACTTCAAGTGGTTTACTACTTTTAAAGCTTTACTAGAAAGTTTATGTAAACTATCTAAGGGTAGTTTAAAAGATAGTCTGCTGTAAATGCTGTGGTTCGGAATAATAACAATGCAGTGTAGAAATAATCTGAGCAAGAAAGAAGTTGTTTGATATGCTTAAATCATTTTCCTGTTTTGTTTTGTGGATTTCCTGCAATTCTTCTATTGAGCCACATTGACTTTCTCTGTTCTGTCAAAATGTGACCAAAGGTGACGAGCGTCTAGTATCACAGACAAAAGGCTAAAACAGATGGACAACGGACAGATGAATCTGAAAAGAAAGCAAACAAGGGGTGGGGTAAAAGGAGCAGCAGCGCAATGGACAACACAGATAAAAAACGAACATGGCAGATGTGGAGGGTATGGGAAGGAAATTAGCGTTAAGGAGCAGGGTGAGGAAGGAAAAAGAAAATGTGAGGACAACAAGAGAAAGACTAGTGTGAGTGAGTAAAGAGAGCGAGCAGGACGAGTATCGGCCACAGTGACATTAGGCAGATGGCTCCAAGCGCTCAGCTCTGTTTACATTACTGTCTGTGTTCAAGCAAAAACAGCCGTGAGACGAAAGTGAAACCTGCAGCTCGACGTGTGTTTGCAGGTGGATACCTCCCATCGGACCGGTGTCCATGTGGACGCAGGCGATACTTTACGTGTGGATATGTGTGCTCTGCAGCAACTGTAGGCGTCGATCCGTTTCGCTCCACGTGTGCACGACCCCACATGTGTCTTAGCTCAGGGGCTCAAACTAATTGCTTGCTTTTCTCAAGAGGGCAGGGGCCAGTGGGTTTACAGAGAGCACATTAAGCTTGTGTGTTTACGCAGCAGCACTCCACCTCTTCAGGAGCCGGGCGGCGTTTACCTGCTACCTGTACGCGCTGCCACACTTCCAGCACGGGGCCACTGCACCTGCTCATCCGCTCTGCGCTTGACAACACACTCATTTCTCTGAAGTCGTCACTCATTGCCTTGTCCTGCTGGCCTTTCCTTTGCTGGTTAGCGCCATTATAATCATACCGCGACGCATTACGATCTTCATCGCTCACTCTACCAATGTGATTATGTCTCCTAAAAGAGTTATGTTCAGTTTGTGACGACTAAAATAAACCAGGAATGGAACATGACATCGTATGGTTGTTGCTATTGTTGTTGTTTTTTGCCATCGTCATTTCCCTGGGGGTGACATGATGGGAGAAGCCAGCCGGCCAGTCTGCGGAGAGGCCTAATCCCTGGATATCAAAATGGCATTATGTAAGAGTTCCTCTGATCTACGTAGAATAAGCCAACCTGCAGTAATACTGGCTATTCAGCACAACATAGATTAAAATGTATTTGGCCATAAAAAAGCCCCCAGCAGCTTAGAGAGGATATACAGGCTTAATCAATAAATGATAAACATGGCTCCAGAGATGCACTGCCAAATAAATGACTACGTCTGTGCTTAACAAGTCCGGGTGCTGCAAACCTGAAATGCTTCCTCACAGACTTTAACAACTGGACACTTTGTATATTTAATCTTTTGCTGAGATCTCAATTTGCATGTGAGAAAACCTGAGATATTTAGTTTCAGCAACACGATGCCGCATAAATTACAGTCACTTCCCTTTTTTACACACACTCTGCAAATTTATTACATGTCCAAAATCTGAAGAATATGTTTTGTCATAAGTCCTATGTTTGTTTAATGCCACTTCAAATAAACACCATGAAACAATGAACAGCTGAAAAAAGGTCAGATGTAAAATAATATAAACACAACCCATAAGCTTCTTAAGGGGAAATCTGAGTTAGAGCAACATAATTAAATGAGAAATAGTGTGAATGTCTGCTCAAAGTCACATCCACCCACCTGCCTGGCATTGGTATTAGCTTTACTGCACTATCCCTTCACCTTCCCTCCACATACGAACACTCATCATCACTCTACACCCAACGAAAGCCTACCGAAGCCACCGTCGCCACGCTGGACAGGCAGGCGAGGACGAGAGAGGGGCTAATGGAATATTCAGAATCGTTATTTATCATTTTTCTTCTGCTTTATGATAGATTTAGCACAGCAGCCGTTTACTTTAGTGGGAAGTCTGTGGTCTTGACAGTCAGTCTATAAACATTGACTTTTAAGGCCTTCGTCTTTTCAGTCTGCAGACAAGGCCTGTGAGAGAATATGTATTGAACAATATCCTACCGAGACAGCTTTAGACACATTTAATCCTTAATTGTGCATTAAGAATGATAATTATAATATTAATTTAGCTGCTTATTTGTGAAGAACGGCAGGTTTGGGTCAAAACAAGCAGCTTTAAAAACCCAACTGATTAAAGACGAAGTTATAAGGACGCGTATACTGTACATGCGTTTGGCTGATAAATAGACACAGGGGTTGATGACCTGACCCCTCTTTAACTTCCTCCCATCCTGCCTTCCAGCCTGCTTAGCTCACAATGCACTTTCTCCTGACGCTTGTTAATGCTGTTGTGTCATTTGGTTATGCATTATTGCATCCAAATCCAATGGCATACATGCAAACACTGCAGTAGTGTAATTTACACTCTCAATGCTTAAGCCACACAAATTAGTTCAGAAGATGTTGACATGCTAAAACAAGCCTTTGCTACAATATGCATGGAGGTATTATGTTCTCTCCTGACCCATTATTCTCGTTAGAGAGCTGCATTTTGCAGCCAGCAGTCATTATGCATGGACGATGGAGATGTGGCGATGAGGGCGATATTAAATATAACTCAGTGTTGTCTCTCTCTCCTTCTGCCTGTGCTTATTTCTCAGCCTTGTGAAAGGTTCTGCTTAGTGTTGGCCCGAGACTCACACCCACAGAGACTGTGAACTATCAGAGGTGGCAGCGCACATTTCACTTAGCAGCTATCACCCACATTCCACAGCCTTCCTCCAAAGACCTGTGGTCTCCCACCCAGGTTCAGGGCGCAGCACAGGGACGGCTGAGGAAGGGGCGATAGTGGGTGGGTGTAGAAGTGGGCTGGTGACTCTGTCTCACAGACTTATTACGTCAACGTGAGATGTAAAACAAAATGTAAAACAGAATTAGCAGTTCCTGTTGTTAAGCTGTGATTGGACAATCAGTGTTTGAGGAAACAGCGTGTTTATTAATTCACTAGTTCTTTCAGCACTGCTTGACTTTAGATGCCATGGGCCACAGAGGTCACCTAAATATAGTGAGAACAATATTTCACACTGATATGGAAAAATAATTTACGTAGGTGGACAACAATGTCCAGAAAAGCGTGTACAGAACAAGACGTTCAATTTATAAGACCTTTTCCCAGAGGGAGCAGTGACTGATGGGATTGCTCTATTGAAACGGGGCCAGAGAGAGAATACAAGTCATAGCTCATCGGCCTCAGAGCAACATCTGGAACTCCTTGGAACATCTGTGTTAGATCAAGCACTGTAAAACACACTCCTGCCCCCCAAACACAATGACAGAGCTTTGCTCGTGACAAAAAACAAGAACGAGTCCCATAGGTTGCATCTTATCTTTCCTTGAGCGTGACAGTTATTTATTTTGATATTCTTTCATTTATTTTTTCCTGCCTCCTCACACTCTGACTCATGCTCACTGTCACTTTTAGCCTTTGTGGAAGAGTCTGTGTATGTGTGAGGTGCCAGGCAGCTGCTGGGTTTGTGTACTCAGCCTGAGCCTCATGTCTACACACTGCTCGCTCTGCCCTTATCTGAAATGACCAGAACCACATCAACAGATAAGTCAAGCCCCGCCTGCTCGCTCCGCACTGCACACTCTGTGAAGGCGGGTCGCGCTACGAGTCGACATTCGTACCTCACTGGTTTGAACATTTTCAGAAAATCAAAACAGTAAAGAGCATAAATCCTTGTGCATCTGGTCATTACTGCATACGAGATTCACTAAACTGATGATCAACGATGTCTTGTTCTTTTTCAGGAAATTACTCTCCAGGACGGCATGAATCAAACTGTTTGAATGTATTCTTGGTTTGATTGTGACTGACATGAAGCACATTTAACACAGCTGCTTTAACTTATTGTCAATTTTCTCTTCTTTAATTCCTGAAATAATTTTTTTCCAGCAGGAAAAAACTCTTTTATAGTTTGTTTCTGTAGCACAAAGTCATAAATAGCATTCACATATAGATTTCCACCGTACTGAGTAAGACTAACCTGTGCACATATAAGTCCAGTTCGCACAGTGTCATTAACTATATAAAGCATAGAAACAAAGACAAAAAAGATTTAATGATGTGCACAAACGCTCCATTGTCACCATGTTAAAAACACAATAGTTTAATTGATCCAAAAGCCAGTCACAACACATTTTTCCAGCTAAAACACGCTAAATATACTGCCACCACTATTTATTTTGTTTTTATGTGAGAACATAAATATATGATTGAGTCAAATTTCTATTAATAATTCTTTCTTTTTTTTTTTTCATTTCCGTTTGGGCCTCTTTGGATTTGGATGGATTTGGTTTCAGAGCCTGTGCAATTAAAGATGAGACCACACACACATTACAATCAATGCTATAAAACAAGTGGTGAACACTTACTCATAATGTGAAGCCAGCTATTGTTATGATGCTGGTCGTATTCTGTAAACATGGACGGGGGCATGCTGGGGGCCCTCACACAGAAAAACTACACCGCATGCATATTACAGCTGGCAGCCAGGCGGGTGTGACTTCTGTGGAGAGTGCGACTATTATAGCATTCTGGCACTGGAGTTGTCTTTTATATAGAGAAAAACGAAGTCTGCACAAAAATTGGGAAGATGAAATCATTTTCCTAATATTAGGTTTTCCTGCGAGGATGCTAGGCTTCACCTGATGTGCACAGACCACAGCTTCAGGGATAACTGTACTGATTAAACAAAAAACCTCATAATCTTATGTCGACAAAATTAGATGAATGTCCTTTTATTTGTAATGAGCAATAAAGCCAAAAAGAAACTCATCACACGAGGTTGATTATTCATGAAAAAGCGTGTATCTCAGAAGCCCCCAAAACACGAACATGCAGAGTCACAGCGAGCTGACCACAGATAAGTGTGGGAAACAACATCCTGCGCATCCCTCCCTCTCAACTCCCCACCACCTCCAGTCATATCACCTCGTCTCTGTCATCTCCATGTTTAATTATGAACTGTCTCACTTGGACAGCAGGGGGGAGGAAGCCCAAGCAGGAATCCATCAAAGCAGCCAAACAGCAGCGTCTCCAGAAAAGCGGCAGCACTCCCGCATTTCGATTCCTCAGCAGAAGTAGAAGTCAATTTATTTATTTATTTTCGTCATTACTCAAAACAACGGTTACCATACTGTACGCTAGCAGGCTGAACTGGGTCTGCTGCCTGAGTCCTGTTTGTTTCCATGGCAACCGCTGGACCAGGCGAACACAGACACTGAGGGAGACACTTAGCAATGCTGCTAAGTGCTGCTTGTTCCCCTTCATTCTCAGAAGTGATGCTAAACTGATAATGCTCACTGATGCACAGAGTGGTTGACTGTTGGTATGTGTTTGTGTTTATCTGTTAAAAATATATGGGCTATATTCTGGATTTGATATTAGGTACTAGTGCACAGCATATGTTTCTACTGTGCTCCATATAATTAAATCTACAATTTACAGCCCTTAGTCAGAATTTTATTACTGCATAGTTGACCTACTGCTCTTTTTGTCAAATATTAACATGTGTATCAAAAATATTAACATATCAAACCTGTGAGAGAAACTGAGGCAATTCTTTTTATGTTTCTGAATCTTAACCAAGTAACTTATGATACACAAATAGTTCAGTAATTAAGTAATAAATCGTAACCGGGAAAAAAGGAAGGCTAAATAAACTGGCTCTGGCATATTCTGAGGGTATGACAAATATGAAAGGCATACAGATAAATATTAATAATAATAATGTATGTTATGCAAGTGGGTAAAGAATCATGGAATCTACTCTGTACTTGTCTCTTTTTTTTACTAAACAGATGAAGGCTACTGTGTGTCTGTTATTAAAATATGATGTATTGTATAAAATGATTTACTGTAACAGTGCACCGTATCAGTTCACAGTGTATTTATTGAATATTTCCTACTACTACTTCTCTATTTATCTATTCCTGTCCTGTGCTGTAGCGTCTGATATTTTCCTCTGGGTATTTAACTTATTTACACGGAGGAGCAATTATGCAACAAGAGACCATATTACACTGAGATGCATCCTTGTACATTTTCATACACTGCAATCTGGACATGTGTGCCTGTGTGTGTGGGGGGGGGGCATCAGTCAGCACTCATCTCGTTTGTGAGCAAAGCGTGCGTGTGATAGGCGTCCTTGTTAAAATGCTGCTGCTGTGTTAAACACACAAATTATTTATCAGAAAGGCTGTGGTAGAACTGCGTGGAGGGAATATCAGATTTACATCCAATCACACCACCTTGTTGCCTCCTGCTAAGCTCATACAGGATGTCGTCTTGTTCTATAGCATCTTTGCACAGGTGACCATCACAGGCTGGGAACCAGGTCTCTCATGTCACTATATGATGCAGATCTGTTTGTTCCAGTTAAGGGAGCTGCTGTGAAACTGTCAACACCTGAAGAGAATTCTTCTGATGACCACAGTGGTTTTACGTATAAACTAAGCACATTACTGCATATGCAACACATTCTTACTTAAACTCTATTCCCTTATCTTATCTAATAAATACAAAACACACTTTAAACACTTAGTGGGAGCTTGACAAGGAAACCAGTGAAGCATATTGACTGTACGCTGATCCAGAGTCCACCTAAAGGCCTGATTTGCCCTGTGTGTGCTGTGTAATGGGCTTTTAGGGGATAACCCACGCTCTGTGCTGTGGTCGAAGATGAGTGACCAAAATGCATTGCACTTCATTAATGTGCAAAAGAAAAAGGAACACAGAGCACCAGAGCATCAGCAGCCTGTGTGTTTGTGTGTGTGTCAGGGTCTGAACATGCAGGTCCATGTGTACACCGAGAAAAGGGGGATAGAGTGACCTGCCTGTTGCTCTGACGCAGGCTCTGATAAGACTGTTCCATGTGACGCAACAGTTAGCAGAAACGCCAAAGGCTGAGTATTTTTAGGAACCAGTCTTTGACCTCTCACAGTACTTGTGTCAACAACATCCACGCAACAATGGCCATTGTGGGGGCCATAAAGCAAATAACGCTGGGGTGAAGAATGTACAAATATGACAAGTCTCAGCGACGCAAACCTACATTTTCCCTTTTACACAGGTTTTGCTAATGATCAGTGTGTACATCATGCTTGGTATGTTTTTATGATTGAAATCTGTAAAGAACACACACAGTACAGTACAGCACATGTCAGTTTTCACACTCAAACGGACACCCACACTCGAGAGAGGTGGGACAATGGCTTTGTGATGTTACATCCAAAAGAGAAACAAGCAGCAGCAATTTATAGACGAAGAGGAGACGTCAACTATAACAAAAAAACATGAAATGGTGTGGGTTTGTGTGGCACACGCACATGTAAGCGCAGAACCTGACAGCTAACTGATTTTAGCAGAGGAATCAGGGAATCAGGGACACGGTGACACCACAGAGAGGAGTGAACTCTATTGTAACAGGATGTCGCCATTGTTACACTTTCACGTTAGACTGGTGTTTGGTTTGAAGGTCGTCTTGCTAATAATGAGACGGTTCGAACGTGCAGCTGAGATTCATGGTTTTAAATAAAATGAAAAATCAGCCGGAACACAGTGACTATACTGTAACACACGCACCTGTACCTGCCGACGCCGAGAGGCATACAGCTTAAGAAACAACGGGACGGACTGCACGTGTTTAAAATGTTAGTCTCAGTTGGTCTTACATGTCTGAGTCCATTACTGACAGCAGCGGATAAAAACCAGGGCCAGAATAAACACAAGGTCATGCTCATTGTCAACCTTTCAAGGTTGGTATTATCATGTCTTGGTTTAGAACATGTGTTTTTTGTTTGGGACCATCTGCTGTAAATCAACAAAAATGTAATTTACTTTGTTAGTATTTACTGTATAATATATATTTTATGTGTCCTGGGGTAAAAGCAGATATTACAAAAAGCTGAGACACACAAATGTAGAACTGTTGTTTGGGTGCAACAGCTTTTGGAGATGTTATCTCTGTGGGAACAGAACTGAAATTATCAATTATTCTAATTGGAACAACAGCTTTTTCTTTCTAGAAACACGCATTTAGAATTCAAGTTCCAAGAGGAATTTGTTATGTATATGAATACGACTCAGAAAGGTCGTCACCAAACCTGACCTCAAACTCCAAGACACAGTCTATTGCCAAAAGTATTCGCTCACCCACCCAAATAATGGGAATCAGCGCACACAGCAAGGTCCATAAAGACCTGGATGATAGAGTCTAGTGTTGTTGAACTTGACTGGCCTGCACAGAGTCCTGACCTCAACCCGACAGAACACCTTTGTGATGAATTAGAGCAGAGGCTGAGAGCCAGGCCTTCAACATCAGTGTGTGACCTCACAAATGCGCTTCTGGTCAAACATCCCCATAAACACACTCCTGAACCTTGTGGACAACTTTCCCAGAAGAGTTGAAGCTGTTCTAGCTGCACGGGGTGGCGTCATATTGAACCCTATGGAAGTTCATACGCGAGTCAGGGCAGGTGAGCCAATACGTTTGACAATATAGTGTAGATGCTCTTCACATCAGCAGTGGGGAAAGCTTCTATGTTGATTACTAGCATGTCTGCATCTCATTAGGACCCTTTAAAATTGACATCGTCATGGTAACCTGAGCGGCTACTGGAACGCAGTCCAGCATGATGTCATTCCAAGTTCGAAGGTAGATGCAGTTCATCATAAGCTCTCAGTTCAACTCAACGCAGACGTCCACACAAGCAGATAAACAGAAGGGGAGTCACGATTACCTACCACTCCTTAAACATGCCTTCATTACCATCTCTACCCATCAACACCAACAGAAACCCTGCAGGGTTAATGAGTTATTGGAGAAAGAGGAAATAATTGCACACAGACGTGAAGCAGTGATTGATGGCACTGTATTACTGTGTCACATAGCACACAGACAAGCTTACGAATAAATAGCAGAGCTGGGCTGCAGCTATCTCATGACATTCACTCACTTAACGATGGCAAACACTGTTGGAGCCTGTGATGGATTGTACAATGATATATCATGATGTTACTGTTACATGGTGTTATCATGAGTTCCCATAAACCACTAAGTCAGTCCCGTGCTTCAGTAACTGTATTAAAATCCACAGTCAGTATTTACATGTACACATCATGTCCTACTGATATAAATGCGGTGATGGGAGACATAAAGTGGCAATTATTGATTCATCATTAAGGCCCATATCCCACCATTGTGTTCATGTGAGGGTTTCTGATTATAACTTCTCCCCGAGGAGACTGACAGTTGTAAAACCGCTATGGCTGTTCAGAAAGCCAGCAGTTCCCCTCCAACCCTCCCCGCGCCGCCTCGCCCCTATCACCCCACCCTTGGAGGAAAGTACAAAGCGTCCCTTGTGTGAGAGCACAGAGACCTGAGTGATACTGCTTTATATCATGGTATTCTCCCACTGTCACCCAACACACGCAGACACACACAGCTCCGGAGCCAGGGCGGTTCATTCAGCCCACTGACCTTCAGCGAGCCCAGAGGTCCTTGGCATAGCACACAAACAAGACGCTGTACAGTAAAACCCATCAGGCTCAAAATGCATGTACCTTCTCACACACCACATGGTGACAAGGCAACATATAGACAGTGAGAACCTAAAATCATTATGGATGAATTTAACCTCAGACTTCACAACTTACTTCACTGAGGAACATCTCAAAGTCGAGAAGCTTATACGTTATCAGAATAGTTTCATAATTTCGTAATAATTTGGAGCATTTAAGCTCTCTTGTGATCTTATCATATATATTAGATTCTTATCCTAAAGTATTTTAGTGATTGTGTTTTTCATGTTGTACATATGTTAAAAATTTGTATAATTTTCTACAGACTTCTTTGGTTTCACAAGGTGCTTTTCCGCCGAAATTTCCAAGAATGCAAGTTTTGCAAGTCCAAATGTCTAGGAACTTTCCCATGGGGTAAAACCTCCTCAGCTGCTCTGTCTTGTTTATTATAAGCCACAGAATACAAGCAAAACAAGCTGTTTGCACATATGGGGTTTTAAAAATGCTGGGTATGTAGAAATGCTGTGCAAAACACTAACATGCTGGACAAATCAAGTTCAGCAGCTGGGACCTCTCTGGTGGAGATGAGGGGACAGTAGGTTGCTGAACTCCAGGGAACATTCCTGGTGGGAATGCACCTTTATAAAAGCATTTCATCTTCACTGACAGGAGTTTAAAGCAGCGCTGCTCAGGGCTTTTACATTTCTAATGGAAAAAACAACCATGTGTAAGTAACGGTGTTGCTTATAGTGACTCAGAGAATTAGCACTTGACGCTAAAATTCAGCTCAGCGGCTCTTATTGTCACGTTACTTTTGTTTCACAGCTCTCATTGATGCCTGATAAACACCAGACCTACATTTATCAGGTGGTTAAAACAACAGCTCTGAATGAATGATAACGCTGCTGTTGGCCTGCTGGATGTGCAAATGTACAACTGTTTGCAAACACATTCCACACATCAGGACAATAGCAAAAGCATGTGGAAGAAATAGCTCCTATATGGATTAGATGGCGTGATGACTGTGAGGACGAAACTATAGACAAGACGCTTGGAGAAATAATGAGCCTCAGTGTTGAGTGTCAGTGACATGTAAAGCCTCACCTGTTTCCAGAGGAACTTGTCTTCCTGGTTGATCTGCCAAGTGGTGACCACATGTATGATGGACAACACTGCTCCACTCAGAACCGCTGCTCTCATCCTCACAGGCAGCAGAGTGTAGATGATGTAGATGAAGAACACGGACCACCAGATGCCTTCTGAAGCGCTCCGGGGCGCCACCATAAGCACCCCGAACACCTGTACCGACACCAGGACTCCGATCACCAGGTAGCTGACCATCCACATGTAGTCCTGGTGGAAGCCGTTGCGGTTACACACTATCATAAGGGCCATGAAGAGCGCCATGGCCACAGAGAGAGCGGATGAATAGGCCACATGAGGGGCAGCGTGGACACAGTGGAAGGTCAGCATGATGCCACACACAATCACCAGCACCCCCATGAGCATGGTCAGGGAACTCTGGTTCAGCCTAAAGAAGTACCGCTGGTATAGGCGCTCCAGTTTGCGGGACTGGAATTTCTTCGACTGGAACACCCGTACCACCCTGAGCCAGCAGTCCGCAGGCGTCACCACCCCTGCTGCGCCGTTGGGACCCTCATCTCCCATGTCCCCGCCTCCTCCATTACATCCCCCTTTCCTTCCTTTCAGCTCCCCGTCCTCAAAGCCCAAGTCGACGGACTTCAGCCCCACCCCTTCACCAGGGGCCCCTCCCCTTTTTCCATAGTGGTCCTCTTGCCATCCACAACGAACGCCAAAGTTACCGCCGCCTCCCACCGCCCCTGCCACCCCTCCTCGGTGGTGCTGATGGAGGGGGGCTCCGGAAGGGGGCTCCATTGCATCTGGGTCCCGCAGACAGCTCATGTAACGGGGGTTGCAGAGAGATGAGCCTCCCTTCCGTTTGGACTTCTTGCCATTGCGTTCCCCCCACGCAGTCTTGCGGTCGTCCACTCTGGCGACTAGGAAACCACTGAACCAGGACATTCTGTGTGTAAGAAAAGGCAAATGAAGACTGACACCATGTGAGGAAACCAAGTTCTCAATCCACCTGTAGGCGTTGTTAAGTTACCTGTTGGGGTTCTGGTACATGTCCCAGCCCTTTCCCTTGTAGCCGGTTTACTCATTTATCCCCGTGGACGGAATTTTGAAGAAGTAAGGAGGTTTCTGAAGAGGCCTGCAGGGCTGCAGTGGTTGGGTCTAAAGGTGAAGCAACTCCAGATGTTTGTGCCAGAGCCGCTGATCAGACCAGGGTTAATGAGCATCTGAGCTTATCTGCACATCCTCTGCTGTTTCTAGAAGAAAAATCACACACATTGAGTAAAACCCCCAAAGGTCACACAGATAGAACCGTGATGATGTCATGGCAATTCAGATTGGGTGAAACACCTCATATTATGATAGTAATGTAACAGTGCAGTCTGCCGTTAATACTCATATTCGGCTCTGAGTCATGTTTGGCTATTTCAGAATGGTCCTAGATCCCAAGTCTGACAGGAAATGAAATGCTTCACATTTTCTGCTAAATGCACATAAATCTAATTTCCTGCATAACCAGACACACTTGAAATTGTGTGTCGTGTCTAAAAACTGAGGCAGAGGAGAAGATACACGTTACAAATTAGCTGGTCTGGAGGTGGGTATTTTTTTTAAAGGTGAAGCAGAAGTGCAATAACAGCATCTGACATTGGGAGCCAGTTGGGATGAGGATAATGAAGAACTGTGTCCACTGTAGCTCTGTTTATTATCAAGGAGTGACAAGCAATAAATAGAGATAAATGCAGCAGGACAGTGAAGGAGATGTGCTGGACAGGCAGCACAAACCAGACTCTGTTTAGAAATGAAGCGGCTGATATTTCCCTGTTTTGTAACATGTCACACACACAATGAAAATCTCATTTACAAACTGCTTCATAGTTTTTAATTAATTATAATAACATTTTGTGTTGTTATTTTAACTCCAAGGCATTTTTACTCATTATACTCATTTTTGGTGTCAACATTTAACTTGTGAAAAGTTTGTTACACTCGTTTTACTGCCTTCCTACTATGATCCCATGTCCCAGGGTGCAGGCCTGCAGGTTTTGGTGGTGTGAGGCTCTGGTGTGTGAGCACTGTCCATTCTCGGCCTGGCTTAATTATGAAAGTCCACATATGCAACAGCAACTGCTACCGGCTGATCTCACAGACGCCCTGAGCTTCACACAGCAGAGCGGCAGCCAAACGCTGCTGCAGCCACTTCAGCTGCTGCTGTTGCCGCCTCCTCGACCGGCATTTTCAGCGGGGAGAGACACGCTGTGCAGCTGAGGCAAAAATAGCATTTCCCCGCTGTACGCTGCCTGCATGCATGCGCCTTCTCTGGCACGTATCCATCCCAGTCGTATTCCTCCTCCCAGCTGGCAGCGGATCGACTGGATTCAGGGAGATCCACCCCCCCTACCCTACACACACACGTCCCTTCTCCTCCCCTCCCACCTCCACCTCAGTCCCTCGCTTCTCTGCACAAGGTCGACCAGCCTGTACCCATTTGCAAACGTCGCTTCGGTGTGTGTTTGCATTGTGCTCGGCTGTAGTCGCTCTCCGGTTTCTCTCACTGGCGCTAGGATGTCAGAGGGGAGGGAAGCGGGGAGAGGAAGGCGGAGGTGACGGACTATTCGTGAGGGTGGGGGGGGGCGCATTTTCAACCGGACAACCGCTACACTGCGAGCGTAAAGTCTTTCATTGTGGGCTTGTTCTTCCATCTCTCTCTCCCTCTCTGTGGTTCAGTTGTCACCCAGATCATATAGACGCAGAAACACATCCAGCATTTGATGGGAAACCGTGGACACGCAGCGCACGTTGCGTTTTTCAGCGGCCTGTTTTGAGTATGCGGAGGATATGTTCGCGTTGTTTCTTTGCGTTATGATAATAAATGAGATGCCACGCACAGGCAGGCCGTGGGTGAGGGCCCGCGATCGAACAACGCAGGCTTCTTGTTACATAACACCACGGCCTGTGTGACAGCCGTAGCGGGGACGGTCAAACCATTCGTCCGGTGGCTCGCGTTAACGCACAAACGCGCCTCTGTTGTTCCGCCAGCGAACGTCCTTCAGTCTGCAGCAAAGCAAGAGCGCGCAGCGTTCTCGGATCGACAAACACGCGTAAATAAACACATACAAGCGTGTCACTGCCGCTGCACATTCCTCAGCATCAGCCAGCGGGTGGACGGAGGGCTGGCGACGAATAACACTCCACGTCCCATCATTTATGAGGCGGTGTGCGCGTAATGACACATAAGGTGGAAACTGGGGACGCGTAAGGCAGCTGAAAAATACGGATCATCACGGGCATCAGATGGGACACGCACGCCCCTAATGTTGCCCGTGAACACCCATCAGCTGCTGTAAGACCCATTAACGCAGCTCAGATGTGTTGTTATTGGCGGACAACGCACTGACCGTCTCCTCTATCACCGCCGCCGCCAGCGCGAAGCCGAGGCCTCGGCGACTGTCGCCAGCTCTGTCATTGAGTCCGGCTGAAATGCTGAGTGACAGAGAGACGCGGCTGCACGCGGCGCGTCAATGCAGCCGCGTTGGAGGCGTCGGTGTGACACGGAGCACATATGATCTATGTGGGCCTGCAGCGTGTGACACACGCACGGACTCACCGTGAACATCTCCTGTTTCTGTTCCCCGACAGGTCCGTAGCAGACAATCCTCTCCCGTGTGGTCCGTGTTGCCGTGGCTCGCAACGACCATCTGTAGCCTGGCTGTGATGGGCTGGGATGGTCCGGTAAAGCTGGTCACCCCGTGCTGGATCTCCTCCTGTCGTCTTCTCGCTCCACTCCCTTGCCTCTCCTCCCCCTGACCCTCTCCGATCCAAGCTCCGCCGTCAAGACGTGGAAGAGACTAACACCACATTTCCGGTTATTCTTTTCAAAATAAACTTCAGCAAAGGCACGTTGAATCAACCAAAACCGTTTATTGAAAGAATTGATACTTTTACTATTACGTCCACAAAGAGAACAATAAAATAGTTATATTCTTAAATAATTACATTAAGAATGTAGAAAAGAAAAGAATCTGCACTAATTCATGTCTTTCTCTGCAGAGTAGTGGCTCGTTTTGTGGCTAATTTTCAAATCCATCAACTAATCATATTGTTAGTCACTTCAGGTGCAATTGAATAAGTATAACAGACTTTTAACCTATTACTGTTTTTGGCAAAAGTCATTATGTAACTAAATCTGGTGAATAAATGTAGTTCAGTATAACATATTTGCCAGACTGTGTCCTTTTCTACATGTCTACGTGGCTGCAGTGAGTAAACACTTCTGGCTCATGTGTTCTTGCACATTATGCAGTTGTTTTTCTTAATTTGTTGTGTTGCTGGTTGACCTGTAAGCTCTTATTGTGAAACACACTTCCTCTCACTGTCGTTGCTATGCTGTGTAACTTCACCAGCTTTGGCGCAGCTCTCCTCAGGCCAGGCGCGCCTTTGCTCCCACCACCACTCTCTCAGTCCCACGTTTGGTAACTCGGCACTCCCTCTAGAGGTGAAGCCGTGCCCGCAGCGGTCCAGCACCTCCGGCTGTGGTCTTCAGGATGACCACCTGCAGGGAAAACACAGCGAGGTCGAAGCCAGCCAACCAATCGTTACCTTAATTCATATTTAAGGTGCTGTTGGGTCCCTGTTCTAGGCTACATGGCAGTTTGATCCTCAGGACACCTGGTCCAATCTGAACCTGACAGGAAACAGACTTTTGTCAGTTTTCATAGTTTTCTGTGACACTGGACATCTCAACATCTTACATACATTTTCCATTTCAACACTCTGTGATGGATTAATAGCACTTTGCTTGACGTTTTACTACTTCACTAAACACTGATGGAACAATATATCATAACGACTAGGACAATTCTTAGGGCTTAAATTACATTTTAACACCACTTCCTGCAGACAGGGGCCACGAAACTGCAGATGTTGCAGCTGTTGCAACAATGTAAAACCAGTTTTAAAGAGGGACAGAGAAGGCAGACGCACTGAAGCCTGCTGCCTCTGGTTATTCTGCCAGAATCATGATGCGACAGTTTCAGTTTGGAGGTTTGAAAGTATGTACGTTTGGTGTCGCCAATGGAATTTCATTTGCGCACTTTCGCCATCAACAACATTTTGCATGCTGACAATAAGGAAACTGCAGTGATAGGTGGTATTTTATATAATTAGCCGATGCTCAGTCTTATGTTTAGAGCAGCGATCAAGTGGAGAATAACAAACTATGGAAAGCAAAGCGATAAAGCAGCCAGTTTGAGAAGGAGGGTTGTCCTGGTCATTTATTACTGACTACAGATCACAAGTCCAGCTTTTTATTCAGTGAAAAGTAAATCAGTTAAATATATTTATCATGATTTTTAATATACCTATTATACTCTTTACTGTCTGAAGGTTGAGTTGACTTAACTCAACCTGAATGACTGAGAATCTCCACAGACATATACTCCTTACTGTAAATAAAAGAATCAATATATGCGCATGTCTGACCAGCTTAGAGATCTTAGATTAGATCTGACATGGGAATGAAGTGCACATACACGTATTGCACTCATAGTATATAATGTTGCTGCTTCAATGATTCTCCTGAGGCTCAATATATATGTTGAATAGTGTATTAAAGACAAACTAGACTTTCTACTTTCTAATAAGCCTGTTCATATGTTATCCTCAGCTCTGGACTTGTGAGAACCTCTGTGGTTTCACAAGACACCAGGGGAACAAGAGCCAAAGCTAAATGTATTTTCAGAACTGGTGGCACCTAAATGCAGTGACTACACCTGCATCATTTCTTTAAAGTTTTTTTTTTATTCATTAATTATCTGAAATCTAAAATGTCTGATCACTGCTAAAACGCCATCATCCTTAGGCCTATGGTAAGTAAGGTAAGTAAGTATGGTAAGATATGGTAAGTGAATATTTCCAACTGAGCGTTTGTCAGAGAAAATGCAAATCCATGCTTAAATTAATCAGCACAAAAAGCAGAAATCAACTGATGGCCACCAAAAAATGTTGCCCTCGCCCTTCTCGGAGGTGAATCCGGCCGTGGGAAGCATAAAGCGGCAGACCTTCAGAAAAACGCTCCCCTACTGGCTCTTTTCACACATAATTTGACTGTGCAGGTTCCAAGCATTTGAATATTGCTTTGACTACCAAATATTATGCGCAGAAAAGAGGGAGCATGGCGTTTGTACAAAGACCGAGACTTCTAAGAGAAAGGCAAATGAAAATTATATCCGCGCCTGCCTGTATCCACTGATTTCTGCGCCGGGTAAGACAACCTCCACACCCCCGGGAGAAGCGCGCACTTAGTACGGACCTGCACGATTGCTCGTATGACGACGCTTCAGTCTTGACGCTTTATTTCAGCTCCGCTATTTCTCCATCCCCCCGATGTCTCACAGCCTTTCCTGCCAGCTGAGTTTGAATCTTAACCCCCCGTTTTTCTGCGTATTTTCGCGCCTGCATGCCGCGTCTCCCACTGCATATAGATGTATTTTGCACCCCCCGTTTGCTTCAGTAACCCATGTCTGTGTGCATCCTGCCTCCCTGCGCTCTCAATAGATGGTGCAAGTCATAATGTCCAAATCGCCTGTAGACCCTCTGTCTGCTGTGGAAACCGGCTCTCAGTCGCACTATTTCCAGGTAAATCCGCACACGTTCAGCCTTTTACTCGTCCATCTCCGCCGAGCGAAGCGCGGGGCCAAATGGTCTTTGCTACTTGTTGTTGCGATTGAGGCGTCGCGTTTTGGCAGCGAGCTATTTTTTAAATTCTCTTCCCGCCTGCGCTGAAACTGCAGATTGACGTTTGATCAATGAAAAGCCAGTGGTCGCAATTAAAAAGTGGTTATTGCGCCTTTTACGCACAGAGAGAAACAGGATTAAAATCTCCGGGCTGATACATTTACTGACTTAGATCAGGCGCCTTTATGGATTCTATGTAACATTTTGTGTTATTCATTTGAAATATGTTTCCTGTTCTTTAATCCACACCAGCACACACCTCCGTGTGGGCTTTTTATGCTGTTTTGACATTGATACCAGGAGCGCAGGCAGACCGTGACTCCGACTCACCTGTAGCCTGAATCCACAGGCCTGCCAGCGCACACTGCAACATCCAGGCTTTCTTATTGCGGGAGGCCTGAGGAAAAGTCTGTAGCTTTACAGCGTGTGCAGCCAATGCAGTAAGGGTGTGAGCCCAAACGACCAAGCAAATCACTGCCGTCGGTCTGAATCCATGTTTGTCAATACTGTTCAGTTCAATTATCCGTTTATCTTCTATCCATCTTCAGTATATTAGCTGATTCAAATCCAACAGCTCCTTTGCAGTAAACCGAGCCCTTCCTAAGTGTATGTATCTTTTTGCCTCAAGGCCACATCATCCTGTCCCGTTTCTCTCTCACATATTTTCTGTCTTTCATCACAGCTGCCCAGGAAGTTGCCTAAACGGAAGAGTCGTTTCAAACGCTCAGATGGCAGCACGTCTTCCGACACAACATCCAGTTTCATCAAACGGCAGGTAAAAGCTATCTGGATGCTTTTTAAAGCTTTTTAAAGGTGACCTCGCTGAGAGGAATATATAAACCACGCTGTGCTTTAAGGCCTGAATAAAGATTTAAAGCCCTTTAAGGCCGATGGTGGTGAATCCAGGTTCTACTTTGGACGCACCATAGTTCTGTTAAGCTGCTCTGCATCTTCAGTCGTCTCCCCGGGTGCGTTTGATGAATGTCTCGGTAGAGGGCAGCAAAATGCTTGGGAGTGAAAAAGTGTTGGAGCAAAATCCCAACACAGTTCAGCTTTTTAATTAATGTTTTTTAGGTCAAGCACGCGAAGAAGTCTTGGTGTAATTTAAGACGATCTGTGTGGCTCTGGCTTGTTGGAGCCGAATAATTAAGACACAGTTATTATCATTTATTCAGCTGCTATGTATGAGATGTGTTTGATTTATATGTGGGTGTCACTGTAGGAACGGAGATGTTGTGATTGGAAGGGATGGGATTATGGCATCAGTATGTACTGATGTTGGACAAGATGAGGGCGTGTGGTGCAGCTCATCTGAACGGCTTTATCCCTTTAACGGTCGCAACTCGATACAGTAAAATGAAAAACTTTAATAACCTCAGGGCAAATCTGGAAAAACCTATATTCACAATGATGTGTAACATCTTATTGTAAAGGTCTTCATCCTGCTTCCTGCTACAGTGTTGTGTGGAAAAAGTGAGCTGCACATTGAACCATTTAGAACAGAATAAGCTGCTTGTCTGACCCCTGCAAACCTGACTTTCAGAAACAGTGCTGTTCCCTCACCATGAGGGAATGTGGAGCAGTGTCACCGGGAGGCGTTAGTTAGAAGAAAAAAGGGCTGAGCAGACGTTTTCTTCTGGAGGGGACATTAGTTATCCTGATCGGGGGGCGGTGGCGGCTTAATGACAATCTCCAGATTCCCTGAGAATATTGCACAGCCTAAATTATTCATGATGCTCATTTTGAAGACCTCCGGCGATGTGATTTGTGGTTCTGTCGTTCACACATGCGTTTCAATCACCCCCCCATAGGTGATGGGACAGATTGTTTTATGCAGGTGTACATTTCTGAAACCGAGAAGATAGTTCCTTGTCTGTGGTGGGGTGGGGTGTCTGTGGAGGAGCAACGGAGTATGACTCATTTCTGCAGCAGTATACAATAAGCAGTATGCTGCCATACGTGTGCATGTTCCCATTAAATGTTGAACGAGGCTTTGAAACATGAGAAGAAATATTTAAGTGTGTGATTCCAACAGCAGTGTCTGCTCTGACTACACGTCTAACTGGGCGAGCGTTTTGATGTGAATTTTAAGGAGCAGGTTTGATCAAGTGTTGCCAAAGCTGCGTTGCTTGTTTGTTTGTGCGCGCGTTGTGATAGGATGAGCTGGAATAAGAATAGGAAAGAAGGTGTTGCCAGCATCTGCTCCAGTGCCGGTCATCCCTGGTTTGGGGCTGGGACACAGTGCAGTGTGGCTGCATGTACAGTATGTGCTATATGAAGAGGGAGGGAGCGGCAACGGCAGCGTTACTGCACTAACAGAGTAAGTACACACGACTCCTAGCTCACTTGGCTTCTTCTTCTCTGTGTGTGAAACATTTTCTGTTTTGCTTCTTCTTCCATCCTCACCTGTCCTCGTCTCTCCAGCAGAGCTTTCGCATCTCCCATTTGTGAACATGTTTTATTTTTTGTGTGTCCTTTTCGCATGGCTGGTCTAGACTTTGACATAAACCACAGTGTGATTTTATCTTTATCTTTCGAGCTCTGTGGACGTGTGACTCGCTGACACTCAATGGACAGTTAATTAAGACTTCTTGAAAGCAGATATTTCCAAGCGCCGCTTGTTTTGCTTTTTGGCCTGAGGGAAAGACATTTCAAGCTCCTGGATAAAATATTCTGCTTTTGTGCAGAATTTGCTTCCTGTAAGTAAAAAGATAAATTCTGCATTAGCAAGCACCTCTTGGATTTTGCAATATTTCAAATTAATCCATTGGATTTGCAATTTATTCTTAAGTTTTCTACTATCCACTTTTAAGGCATGTAGTAGAGTTGAAGTTGTGCTTTTCCTGCTATACGCAAGACTGTGGTCGATGCTAAACTGCCAATTTCATGAGCAAATGCTGTGTAGCTTTACTGAGAGTTTGAATGTTTGTTTTTTTTCTTGGTTCTTAAAAAGACCTGTACTGAATGTTGGTGTTAACTATTACAGGTGATGGTCAGACAACATAGAGTCTAACAACATAGAGCCATTTAACAGCTGTTGTCCTCGGCAGCTGATGGAGGCCGAAACCGAGTTAACAGCAAAATAAATATTAAGTTTGGATATTGAAACACGCACCTTCAGCACACACACAACTAGGAATGCTCTTAAATGTGACAATATTTTATCACACTGCACATGGAAATTCATTCAAGTGTGTAGTGTGAAGCTCACACCCATAATAGTAAATAAAGTGATAATTTGCCAGAGCTGAGCTGCAGACTAGTGCTGATCTCAGAACAAATGCATCCAAATGAAAACAGGTCACCCACCAAATGTTTCCAGCCATCAGGAGTTCGTCAGGGTGGAGCTGTCTAACGTACAGTCACGTCACCACAACATTAGATTCATATAATAGCTATAAATAAAGGACATAAACATACAAAGTTAATTTATCACGTTAGCATATTGTGAAAATCCATTTGAGTGCAGTTTATGTGAATCGTGTTAATGAGCATACAGTTGACTGGTGGAGACATCTCTACATGTCTGTCCAGAAGCCAAAGCACATTTCAACCCACTGAATAATGGATCCGTAAAATCCTGATAGAATGAACGAGTTCTGTAATTCTCTGCTGCTCTGTCCCAACACTGTGGGACGACTTGCTCCTCCTGGGGACTCAGCTAGCTGTATGACACACTTCCCTGGCAGCCCCTCCCTGTGGAGCTGGGGCCATCAGTGTTGCAGTGTGTGAAGAATAATCACATAAGCAGAATAGGAAGGAGCCGACTTAAATTTAGCCTCGAGGCGAGGACGTTAGCAGCGAGACGTCCTCAGACGAGACAATAAAAATGAACCCACTCACTGTTGCGCTCTGCATTGCAGCTTAGCTTCACCTGCAAGATCATCTGTTTTCTGGAGCTGCCACTACTCCCCTGAAGGATGTGACAGTCCAGGGCATGGTGATGCCACACTCTCATGTCCAAACATTACTAGTGATCAACAGTCGCAGCCAAGGAAGCTCTCTGTTTTCTAACATCGTTAAACAGCTCTCTGACATAACACCTTTCCCCTGCGCCCACAAACATGCTTTTATGTCCGTGTGTGTTTGAGAGTGTTGCCAGTGAAGACAGAGCGGTGAGAAAACCCTGATTCATGTCTTTATCAGGCTCTAGCGCCGTCCACCTAATCAGCCAGGTAGGCGTCTCTCTGCTGTCTTTGTGTCTCTGTCTTTCACGCGGTCATGGTCGTTTCCCCGCGTCCTCTGCTGTGTTCCCTCTCGTTTCGTCTGTCTGCGGTGAGAGCAGATCTCTGGCTCTCAGTCCACTCCTTCGTCGCACTTTGTTATGTTCTAATCTCATCTTCCCCCTGAGATAGCCTCGCTTTAGCTCATCGTATAAATCGCTTGCACCTCTCTCCTCTCTCCAACTGTCCACCAGTCACTCTCCGTCCTCGTAAACATCTTTCTCTTTTCATGATATCTTGGCAACAGTAATAACCCCTCCTCCCCTCTCCTCTCTCTCTCTCTGTTTCTTTCTGGCTTTCCTCACCCTCCTTTTCTCTCTCGATGCTGCTCTGGCACTGGTGCAGTGTTGCCTTGCAGAGCTGCTAAAAAATCTGATCTAGTTATCTAACATAGACACACACAAAGAAAGGAGAAGAGGTGTCCGCCTGCTGTTTCTCTGGGGCTTGAAGTGGTTCTGTAGATAAACATTTATTTTGGATTAGATGTACGCATTGTGCAGAGAAAGCAAAGGTGGTGGTTGTTTTTCATGCCTGGGTAAATTTTTTGGGTATTTTGAGCCTGAATGTCTTTTGTTGTGCTGCTGCTAATTGGTCCTCCAAAGGATCTGTTGGCAAGATGGATGACCACGACTAAGTCACTGCACTCTGAAGGCGAGAAAAAACGAAGTGAAAACTGGATCATGTCCTGTTGTTGTTTGTTTGTGACTTAATATTTTGCTCGATCACCTCAGCACATATTCATGTAATTATGGACCCTGCAGCTGCCAGAGATATGTTAACTGGAGCGTTTTCATGTCTCTGTCGCTCTCTTTCACTTCTTGGTCTCTTTACGTCTTGTTTGTCTTCTATGTTGACTTTCTCTCTTCTCTCTCGTTTTTGCTGCAGCGGTTTTGCTTTATTGACAGATTCAGGACTGAATTCCTTCAGCGAAGCCAAATAAATGCCAAATATAGGCGAACACACACACACAGCACCCGAACTGGAACACTAGCAGTACGCTGTCTTAAAGTACTCATTTGGTTTTGTTTCTAACGTAAGAAGCCAGAAAAGCGTGAACAGTTTGCATGCGAAACTGCAGAGTAATTTTTTTCTTGTCTTTCTTATCAAATGTCTCTTGTGCTCAGTTACAACTCACAACTGGTTCAGTTGAGGGCAAAAAAAGCTGCAGTGGCATTTTACTTGCTAGTTGACTATAATTACCTATTGTACTTATTTTGTCATTTTTTAACATAACATAGATCCACTTATGGGCTCTGGATCAAAGGCCAGCAGAAGCTTCTATTGAGCGATTCTGACCTTTTCACTTTTTCTAAAATGTCTTGCTTTGTTTACTTTATCCGTCGCTTTCAACACAGAGTGCTAGGCGTCCCTGGGAAGTGTCCTCAAAGCGCTTACAATGAAAAATGATAGCCAGCATATATTTTACTAATGAGGAGCTGTCCTTGGAGGATAACCGGGGGAATAAAGGATGTACTGTATATGTGCTGCACTGTGGGGGATGATGGAATGGATTGGGGCCAAGCAGGAGAGAAGAGGAAGCAGTTGCCTTCTATGTGCTATATTTGGTCTACCAGAAGATGGCTGGTGTGGGAGAGCAGCACACTGTGCTTGAGATATACACATGCTCACCCATGAATATGTTCCCCGAGCTCAGACGCACACCTGCACACAGGCAGACTGCACAACAGAACACAGATGAAAACAGAAGTAAATGCAAAGAGTAGATATGCATATTTAACCTTGCACATCTTAGAATAACTGGTGTTGTGCAGGTAATGAAATTATAAATTCACAAATATTGATTCAGCCATATCCACCTCTGACTTTCTGTTGACAGGGGTCAGCTGATTCGTATACCAGTAGACCGTCTGATTCAGACCTGTCAGCAGAGGAGGACCGCGAGGCGTATCGGCGTGAAGCCGAGCGCCAGGCACAGCTGCAGCTCGACAGAGCCAAGGTACGTCATACACTGACTCACACTGCTACTGTACATACTGTAGCTTCTACCGTTGCTTGAGTTACAATGTGAACATGGGCCTATGCTGCGTTGAAAGTGCTGAAACAAGCAAGCAATATTCAACAATATCTGCTCTTTGTGACTTCATACCAGAATCCACAGCACAGGTGTAGAGATCTTTCACAGGCCATGCTGTGACAGCTGGGAGCTAATTAGAAATAAAGCATTAGGTCATCTGCATATAAAGGGATTACTTTAGTTTTTCTACACTGTGGCGTAGAGAGATCTGACTAATTCACTAATCAATACATGTTTATATTGCAGATGTGCAAGATTCCAAGTAACACGTTTTAAAGTGAAGATGTGTTTTTTAAGTTGGTACTGTAGTGACTGTTACTCGCCAGTGTTGTTGCTTGTTGTTATTATTTACTGTTGCTGCAGTCCAAAGCTGTAGCGTTTGCAGTAAAGACTAATGTGAGTTACTGTGGAGCTCTGGATGAAGACTGCCCTGTCCAAGGAGCTGCAGTCAACTTTGATGCCAAAGACTTCCTGCACATCAAAGAAGTGAGTGCCGCTAATAAACGCGACCACGTTGGCTTTACAAGCAAACACAAACATGTGTAACACGGTTCTGCTCCGGCATCGATGTCAACAGAAGTACAACAATGACTGGTGGATCGGCCGGCTAGTGAAGGAGGGTGCAGACATCACCTTCATCCCCAGCCCTCTGCGTCTGGAGGCAATGAGGCTCAAACAGGAGCAGAAACAGAGGTAATTTTGTACATTAAACCACGGGAGCATTGTGTTTCTAATGGAATTTGTTTCCACTGTATAAGTGTGATATGTGTGTGCTCTGTTGCAGGAAAACAGGCGGTAACTCCTCCAGTTTAGGGGACATGGTGACTGGGAGCTGGAGGACCACACCGCCATCTGCAGGTGAATGTAAGTACTTCCAACCCGCCTCAGTGCTGGAAGAGACACCAGCTGCTGTCGTCTTCTTTGTCCATTCTTTGACTGTTGCTTTCTCGATTCCACAAGCCAAACAGAAGCAAAAACAGGTACGTGGTGACAGGGAGTATCTGCACGTCTTGAAGTCTTAAAAGACATGGTGGAGACATCACACAGCCATAAAATCCACAACTATAGTAGTTTCTGCGTCATTTTACACAATTCTGCGACTATTCTGCCCAAGAAAAAAATGTAAAAAATAAAGAAGAATGACAAAACAAAAACCCTCTGTTCACTGTTTGCCTCTGTTTGTGACAGGAACATGTCCCTCCCTACGACGTGGTGCCCTCTATGAGGCCGGTGGTCCTCGTGGGACCTTCGCTGAAGGGCTACGAGGTCAGTCTCTCCGCATATCACCTGCAACGTCAAGAGAACAGCTGTCTCACGCTGCTCTCGCTTTTATTCCCGCTGATTTAGCTCTTTGAGTCTGAATCAGTTTTATCAGCCGAAGTAATGTTAAAAATTACAGGAAGCTTGAGAATTGTATTTGTCCCCGTCCGATGTTGTTCCTAAGAGTAAACTGTAATTACAGTGATGTCAGTCATGCTGTATGTCCATGTGGAGCGATGTTCAACCGTCCTCCGTTTTACTTAAATGTATATTCCCTCTGTATTCTCACAAAGGTGACGGATATGATGCAGAAAGCACTTTTTGACTTTCTGAAACACAGGTTTGAAGGAAGGTAAGTGCGTCAGTTGTGTTCATCAAATTATATTCAGTGTTTTGCCTTCACACAGTAGTTTTCAGTGTGTTTTGGGATGTTGTCCACAGAATCTCAATCACCCGCGTAACTGCCGACCTGTCCTTAGCCAAGAGATCTGTCCTCAACAAAAGACCCATAATGGAGAGATCCAACACTCGCTCCAGTTTAGGTAGCTGCACTTCACGTCATTAATATCTTTCCATCGCTTAGACTTCATTTGCATTTTAAGGTATTTCGAGATGTGCGAATATGATGACGATGGTTCAATAATGGCCGTGTGTGTTGTCTGTGCAGCGGAGGTTCAGAGTGAGATTGAGAGGATATTTGAGCTTGCCAAAACCCTGCAGCTTGTGGTTCTGGATGCGGACACCATTAACCACCCAGCGCAGCTTGCTAAAACCTCCCTAGCACCCATTATTGTCTATGTTAAGGTTTCCTCACCAAAGGTACAGTAGGTTACCTCACTGAAGAACACTGGATTCAGGCTGCCCCGTCCTACTCGAGCTATAATGTCTTTTTTTTTTACTTGTCTGTCAGGTGCTCCAGAGGCTGATCAAGTCCAGGGGGAAGTCTCAGAACAAGCACCTGAATGTGCAGATGATGGCTTCAGACAAACTCTCTCAGTGTCCCCCTGTGAGTGGAGGGTCAGGGTTGATTCCTTTCCACTGCATTTCGTATGAACAAGACAGATTTATGAGGCAAAAAGACGACGCCTGTAAGCGTCAGTGGTTAAAGATAAGGTGTAGATGCACTGGAGCAGCAGAGAGTCTGTGATGTGATGGTGACAGTTTGTCAGTACGTGTGACAGGGGTTGGCAGGCGTTCACGTGGAAGATGGTCGTGCATGTGAAGCTATGGCCTGAGGTTTTTCCTCCTTATTCCCATGCAGGACATGTTTGATGTCATTTTGGATGAGAACCAGCTGGAAGATGCTTGTGAGCACTTGGCTGAATACCTGGAGGTCTACTGGCGAGCCACCCACCTCCCAGGAAACACCCCTCTCAATCCCTTATTGGAGCAGAGCCTGATGACGGCGCCTTCTGCCATCTCTAGCCTACAGGTGAGCTTGGCGTCACCGGTCCAAGAGGGGGAGCTTGTTCTCTAAGCATAAATACTGTTATAAGACATGCCGTATGTTGTCAGTGTCCTTACCAGCTCTTCCCATCTCAGACTATCACTGTCTTGTCTGTCCTCTCACTCATCCATGCTTAACATCTTTGCAGTTTTCTGAAACACAGGAATTAATTGAATGATCGCTTGCAAAATGGGGTGAGTAGTAGGGTTTATATATTATATATATTAAATATGACACACTATATTTGCACTCTTGTCTCTCTTCCGCACCTCCTGGCACCTAAACGTGACACGGCGGCTGAGACGGTGAATGAAAAGGACTGTATTCATTCAGATGTCACCACAGCAAATATAACGTGTTTTCTTTCTTTTTCTGCACCTTTTTGTAGTTGATGGTCTCAGGTGAACCTCAGTTTAATGCCACATTCAAGAGCATTGTGTGCATTGTGAAATTTTAAAACGCTTGTGTAAAATGTCAAACCCTTGTGAGGAATGTTCTCTCTTTACTTGATCCTTTTCCAAGCCTGCTTTGTGAATGGTTCCCCCACTCACACTGGTACATTATGCAGTCTTAAATGAAAATGCTAATTACAGGCATATTGTTATAGATTAAATAATCAAATTATAAGAACAAAATGCAAATTTACACAATAAACTGAGACCATGACATCTGCACAATTACATTTTATGTTCTGGAGTAAAGCCCTTAGCATCCATTCAGCTGTTTCACTTGCATTTGTTTTGTTCAGTGCCTGTAGTATTTATAGATTCTACCAACTCTACAAACACTTCTGCATGTCAAGTATTACCATCATCAGACCCCTGCATTTTACTTATTGTACGGTAGGACCTGATCTGCCGGGCCGGGGTCAGTGGGTGGGTGTTGTGGTGCAGCTTATTAGTGCTGCTCCCATTTATTAATTTGAGTCTTGTTGAGTATGACGTGCAGTGATACTTACATATAGTGTATAAGTATATTGTGACAGAAAAGTGAACTGTGTTTCGTTAATCTTTGTCAACATTAAGAAGTGAGTTCTCTGTGTATACAAGAAGAACAATTCTTGAAAGCAGTAACTTGAGCAAAGCATGTGAATGTTGTCTTAACCCATTAAATCCCAACACACTAGTGAACATAAAAAAACAAAATTATGTATCGCTGTCTTTTCAGCAAATATTGACATAATAAAGGAATGAATGAGATGACACATTTAGTGAACAGCTGTTTATTATTGACATGCATTTGTATTCAATTTCAGTCCCATTTATAATGTTGGGATGTGAGGCCAATTCATTTGTTTTTCCTGTAAACTGAAGTCAGTGGTTTTATCAATAACAACAACAATAATAACTCTAATAATTCCTGTAGACATATTAACCAACAGAATATCGGATCACCTACTTTTGATGGTGTTGTGCTCTTTGTGTAAT
Organism: Macropodus opercularis; assembly: GCA_030770545.1. NCBI lineage: Eukaryota > Metazoa > Chordata > Actinopteri > Anabantiformes > Osphronemidae > Macropodus > Macropodus opercularis. Next base: position 12,110,133 of record CM061095.1, read on the forward strand.
TGTAAACAAGTACAACATTCACACTAGAACATAGTAGTGGCGACCGTCGTTGTAAAATGAATAATGTCATTCTGAATCCAGCTCCTTGTCTCTGAGGTTGCATAAAAGCCACAAATTCTGTGAATCCCCCTAATCACTACAGTAATTCACAGGACTTGTAATAAGGCTTGTAATAACACATGATTCTAACATTTTAAAGTTTGGCAAAATTTCTGGATTGAATGGGTTAAGCTGGATTTGAACCTTTTTTCTTTTACCTTTGGGTGTTTGCTGTGTATGAAAACTGGCTGTAGCAGAGAAACTGCTGGTAGACAGAAATGTCACAAAGCTTTGAGTTGAGCATCTTTTGACGTGTTTTTTGTTTGTTTATCCTTCATGACTGTTCCTCCAGAACCAGGCTCAGCCTCATGAGGCGGGGGGCTTGGAGGGTGACGAGGAGGAAGAGGCAGGTGAGGAGGCCAACTCCCCCTTGGAGCAGGACAGTCTCATGCCATCTGACGAGGCCAGCGACTCCTTGTCTCGTGACCGGAGGGGGAGCCCATGCCACAGGGGCGGCGAGGAGGACGAAGAGGAGGAGGAGGAGGAAGAAGAGGAAGAGGACGAGTATGCTTCCCCCTGTCATGCTCGCTCATACAGGGACATGTACCCCCCTCATCGTGGGCACACAGGCAATGCCCACAGTGCCAACGGGCACGAGTCACAGGACAGGCTGCTCCAACGTGAAGCTCAGCAAGGTCACAACCAGAGGAACAACCGCCAGCGCAGCCGTCCCTGGCCCCGAGACACCTACTGAGCAACAAGGCCCCCCCTCCCCCTTTGGCCTCCTTATCAGCACCAGGCTCGCTCTAAGTCTAAGCACTGACTGTCAAACATTCCCCAAAGCAAGTTCACGATAGAAAAAAAAAGAATCTGCTTCAACAGATCGGAAACAAACAGATGCCCATCTCTCTCTTCCAGACTCCCAGTTATAATCTAAAGTGCACTGACCTGTCCAGGGTCAAGTCATTCAGATAAAGGTCAACAGGGCTACTCACCTCTGCAATGGAAAGGTTTCAGGCTACCAGCTGTACGCAAACTCAGACTTTAGCTGCTTTGCCTAAGGTTTCTCTGTTGTAGGATGTCTCATATACTGGCCTTAAATTCCTAAGACTTTTAACTATCTTTACTATTGCATGTATGAGTATCATTATTTTAAGACTATTTGCACATTAATGTCAGAACAGGAACTGAATGATCTTTACGGATAAACTAACGTAGGAATGTCTACTGCTGAATCCATGTATGAGGAATAGTAATGCATTTGACTACAATGTATATACTGAATGGGCACCTGGGTGTGTTTCATAGCTACTATTTATTTGTTTGTTGAATTTTGTTACATGTTTCAGAGAAGTGGTCTGAGTCCACCTCTCTGAAGAGGGCGAACAACATTGGCGAGACACACGCACACACACAGTTTGTCGGTCACAGTTTAAGGAAGCCGTATGAAGCTGCAGTACAGCGTCAGTATCACCTACAGTACAGTATGTTCTGGGCCTCACTCGTCTTTGCTGTTGCACAATCACTCTCTTAACACCTCCCAGACTCCCAGACAACAACGGGCACAGAGAATGTAAGCACCACTACGAGAGGGAGCGTTCTCCTGTGAGGGATGATTTATTTGCCAAACCTTTGTTTACATTGAATCACTCACATATATCAAGCACATGCTGCACAGCTGCAGCTGCCCTTCAAGCCCAGGCTTCAGAGAATGTAAGCTTGCATGCCTTTTTGCACCTCCAGCACCACCACAGTGTCTCAGACCCAAACGATCGCCCTGTAATCTGATTGTAGCACGTTACTGATTGTAGCATAGCACAGTTTCCGAACTTAATCCCCTCCCCCTGCACATTTTTGTCTGTTTTGTGTACTGCAGTTTTACAGTTGGTTTTTGGAGGCAGATCCTCAGGTGTAAGTCCTACACACCAGTCGCTCTCAGCGCCCCGCGTGACGAATGTGTCGAGCTCCCGGGGACTCGTAGCACCTGTGACACAGCGTCATTCTGTTCCTGCACCGTTCTTAGTCCACGAGCCGATGAGTTGTTACGCGATGCTGACGTGTTGCTTCTGTTCACATACAGAGTCGATACCGTCACAGCCCGCTGTAAGAGTCACTGGTTTACTGCTTCCATGTCTCACAGGTATCTCTATTTAGTGTTCTGTATATTTTGAAGAGTAAAAAAAAATCAGCATGATCGAAAAAAAAAACTATGCAAGTGTTGCATGAAACCTGATTGTTTCTTTTTACAGTAAGTATTTTAGTAATGCGTTGATTCTGATTCTCCTCGTTGTCTTGTAGTGATAGTCTTTTCTACGAGGCTACTCACTCCTCCCACCGCAATTAGTAAACACATCACTTTATTTTTCCACAAACCTTAATATTGGGGATGTTTTTCCACAATATTGAACCGATACTGCTTGATGCACTTTTGAAGGTCGCTGACTAAAAATTGTCCTAGATAAGGCTTACGGCGTTTTAATCTGCGATAGGAGTGAATTATTAAAACCCTGCATGTCTTAGTTCGCCAATTAGCTAGTTTTCATATTTTGGCAAATATGTTTTTCAAAGCGGACCAATTTAGCAACTGGTAAAGCAGTTGAGGTTTTTCAATTTATGAAGCACAATTTTTACAAGGGTTAATTTAGTTTCCTGTGTCTTATTCTGTATGCAATACTAAGCCTAACATTGACAAACTTTAAACGCCTTATAGAGCATCTGGACTTCCTCCTTTGTGTGAGTACATAAAAAAATTGCACTACTTTTTTTTGGGGATGGTTGCTTTGTAATGCAATAACTGCACTAAATATAAAAATGTATTCACCAGACTACCAGAGCGTGCTGGCGTGACCAAACACGCCTCTTCCCTCTATTTGTCAAAAGAGACGGCAAATGTGTAAAGTGAGACATTTCCTGCCTGATGCTGTATAGAATGCTTTCTATTTGAAAACAGATTTACAATGCTAAGTAAAACATGACAAAATAAACACATTTTATGTACTTTTAACTGAGTTGTTTCTGTTTCAATGCGACACACTCCATCCTCATCCCAACAAAGTGCAAACTGGGGAGGAGTCTGTCCTGCTGTGAAGATCTCCTTTGGAAGAAATCATTCATTGCTGTCCCAGCTGTCTATGGGCGAGAGGCAGGGTAAACCCTGCCAGTCGTTGCAGGGCCACACATATAGACACACAACCAGTCACATGCACACACTCACACCTACAGGCAAGTTTCCAATTAGCCTAACTGCATATCTTTAGACTGTGGGAAGAAGCCGGACACAACGGAGAGAATCCTCGCAGTCAAGGGGAGAACATGCAAACTCCACACAGAAAGGCCCCTCGGTCACCTCCGGGAATCGAATCCGCTGTGAGGCGACAGTGCTAAACACCACACCACAGAACAAAATCAATTTTATGAATTGTTATGAATAAATTAATTCTGCAGTCAAGCTGTTGAGTGTCAAAATGTTTACTGGTAAAATTTCCTAAGAAAATTTAGACAGGTTACAGTTGCTCAGTTAAATAACTGACTAATCAACAAGTGTTTTAGTTAAATTGTAAAGTTATTAACTATGTACAGGTTTTCATGTGTGAGCTTTGGGGTAATTAGTACGACAGGACTCTCCTTCCCTCCCACCTGTTGCCTCAAATCACTACACACCTCAGTGAATGCTCTAAAGCTCAATCTCAGGTATTGCTAAATGTCTTGTTTACTGTTTGTGATGTGCGGAGAAAATTTGAAATCTTCAACCATCCAACGTGATATGGACACAGAAAATTATTCTGCTTTTCAGACAGTGGAAAGAAATGACGCAAATTCAAAGCATAGACTTTTCATGAATGTTTATACTGAAATCAACCAATTGCCTTTTAGTAATGTTATGCCCTGGAAGGGAAAACAACAGCCATCACTTCTGTCAATGGTCTCAGAAGCTCAGAAGTTTGGAAACTCAAACTATGGGACATAAACTAAACAGATATGACCACCATGTCAACACTCAAATTCTGGTATTTATTACAGTTGAGTGGTAAATGTTAATCACAAGTGTCCATGTTTGAGTTTAACAATCTTAAAAAGCGCTGTGATGATGTCTGCACTAGCAGACAAAAACAGATTGACAGAATGGAAAGAAAACAATAATTATCTTGAAATTTTGAATGTATAAAAAAAAAAAGTAAAATGGGCACAGACACATCAAGATAAAAACAACCCATCCATTACTTCCAATGTGGGGGTGGCTAGAGCCTATCCCAGCTGTCACTCAGCGAGACACGGGGTGCATCCTGAACAGTTTGCCAGTCCATCACAGGGCCAACACACAGACAGACCAAGAGGTCAAATTTACACCTAGGGGCACTTTAGAGTAACCAATTCACCTAAACACATTCTTGGCCAACGCCAGGAAATGCACACAGACACGGGTTAATTCACTAAGCCAGTGGACTCAAACTCTGGTGCTTTGAGCTATGAGGCCATGGTGCCGACCACCACATCATGGCGCCACCTGCCCGTCAGAACCAGGCAAGATAAAATCAGGCAAAGATGGTCTCCTCGCGTCTCTTCTTGGTCAGGATGGTTCCGGGTTTGTGTTGAGCATCTGGGTGGTTGGCTAGTTCAGGGGGGCAGGTGGAGACTGGGCTCTCGAGGATGGCTTGCTTCAGGTCATAGAACACTGCAGAGTCTTCTTTTGTGAGGAAAGTCATGGCCACACCACTCTTACCAGCACGACCTGTACGGCCGATACGATGAATGTAATCTGAAGCAGGAGGAAGAAGTAGAAGGAGAGAAGGTTATTACACAAATAATATAATCACAAAAGGGTGGTGTCTTTCTTTATTAAAACCCACCACTTGGTGTTCAGGGACATAGAAAACTAGAAATACAGAGGTTTCTTACCTTCAATGTTTTTAGCCATGTCGTAGTTAATGACCATTGAGACGTCCTGGATATCAATACCTCGACCAGCAACGTCTGTGGCCACCAGAATGTCTTTGGCTCCTGCCTTGAGATTGGAAAGTGCAAACTCTCTCTGCTCCTGACCTTTTCCACCGTGCAGTGTGCAAGCATTGTACTGTGGGAGGATGAAAATCATACAGTTCATGAATGTTTATTTCTTATCAACTACACTTTTATTTGAAGTAACAATCATACATGAACATCTGGGAAAGTTACATTATAGTCAATGTTGACTTACCCCCATTTTCTCCAGAGACTTGGCCAGCACATCACAACCTTTCTTCTGGTTGACAAAGATGATGATTGGAGGTTCAAAGCCATGCGCCAACACCTCCAGCAGCTTCTTCCTGCACCACACATGATATACAAACACAAATGAGGCACTTGAACTGGAGAAAAAAGTATGTTTGGCGTTCACAGTGTTGGTGTGCGTCTCACCTCTTCTCTCCCTCTGACATTAGCAGGACCTTCTGTTCGACTCTCTCGTGAGGTTTACCGGCAGAGCCGATGTACACCACAGCAGGGCGCCTTAAGTAGCTCCTGGCCAGCCTTTCCACTGCTGGAGGCATCGTAGCTGTAAACATAACCGTCTGCAAGGAGAAAATACACATTGAGAAAAAACATGTACCAATCTACATGTCAGCCATTCATATAGAGATGTTCTGAAACATTTGACAAATAAACACACCTGTCTATATTTATGTTTTCCAGACTCAAAGTTCATCATCATTTTCTCAGGGTCTTCTGCTTCGTCTGTGTCTGGTTTCTGGTTGGTAACTGGGATGTACTCCAGAATTTTTTGGACATCAGGCTCGAAGCCCATGTCAATCATACGATCAGCTTCATCAAGGACCACATAGGTGCAGCGTCCCAGAACCAGGTAGCGGTTCTCCAGCACGTCAATCAGACGACCAGGGGTTGCAATAACAATCTGTGAGATGGATAAACAAAGAGTTGTGTGTAAGTGCATGTAAAGACAGAATGAGCTTACGTTAGGAGGCACAGTTGTGTGTGTGTGGGTACATATTTACAGCAAAAAACTACATTGATTTTTTATTGCATCTCTCATTTATTATTGTTCCCAGTTTTTGCTTTTCTTTGATGCAATTTCATGCTTACTGCATGCACTCGCAGACAAATTATGTAATTACAGCTTAGCTAAATAATAAATGCTTCACCTCACAGCCCATCCTCAGACGGAAACCTTGGTCCTCTCTGGAGATTCCACCAATTACAGCTACTGTGCGAATGCCGAGTGGTTTACCAAACTTTATGGTCTCTTCTTCAATCTGCTGTGCCAACTCACGAGTCGGGGCCAGGATCACAGCATAAGGTCCCTGGTCTGAGTCCTCAATCCTGTCCGACCAGGCAATCAGAGAAAAGAAGAATTAACACGATTCAATTATAAAGTTATAATTATAAATACAATTTTTGTCTGGGCATAGTTTCAGTGTATTTGCCAAACATAAGTTGATTATGTTAATCATTAAAATATTGCATTTGGTAATGGGAGTCTTGTTATACCTGTCAATTTTAGGCAGGGTGGTGATCCAGACGAGCAGCGGAATCAGGAAAGCTGCAGTTTTACCACTACCTGTCTCAGCCACACCAATGATGTCACGGTTCTGTAAGCCAATGGGAATGGCCTGCCTCTGGATAGGCGTTGGATCCTGTTTTATAAGAAAGAAAAGGGAATCATTAATTAGGATGTTTAGTAAACAAGCTTGTTTCTGCATTTCCCACAAATAAAATTGCTAAATGTTATGGGATCAAGTAACCTGGTGTTTCTAACCACTGAAGCTGGATGAAATCATGTAAACTGTTTACTTTTTACAGAATTTTTCTGTCCACTGCCAAATAAATGAACTATTAGCTGCAGGTCTATATTTTAAGGTCTTGCAGTTGTATATTCTAAGCAGACTCTCTTTAAGACAACCAACAATAGAAAACCTAAATTACAATCAAATGTTCACAGTTGACCTGATCTTACCTTGTAGCCACATTTGTCGATGACCTCTAGAATATGAGCTGGCAGTGAGTACTCTTTCCAATTTCGAATGGGGTTCGGGATCTTTCCTCCCTTGGTGGTGATGCTGTAGTCCTCTCTGAAGATACGCCAGTCTCTGTCCGTCATCTCATCCAGCTTCTTTTGAGACCAGTGTCTATCGTCCCAACGCTGCTTGGCCTCCTTCTTACGCATTTTTTTCAGCCTTGTTCTGAAAGGAGTACACATAAAAAAAATCCATGATGGATGTGGTTTGAAGTAAAGCAGAGGGTGAGGCTGCTATGTACATACTTTACATGTCCGATATGCAGGTTTTTACTCAGATTGTTGCATATTAAAAAACATCAATTTGTTCCTTAAAACGGACATGCAAAGGCAATAAAATCCTTGTTTTACTCACTCTTCCTGCTCCTTCTCCTCCAGCGTCCGCCTTTTCTCCATCAAGTCACCATAGAATCGTGACTGCTCTCTTTTCTGCTGCTTCAAATCGATACCAGCGATGAAACCTCGCCCATACAGCTGCACTTGATGCTTTTCTTTGTAACTGACAGAAAGGCAATACTGTTTAGACCATAATATATATTGTACAAAAACTCAACCTTTAATTCAAAAGTTACATGTTTATGTAATTCTGTGCATTTGTGTTGACTCACATTGGGTTATAATCAACCGATGTATCTTCAGAAGCATCCCACTCAAACACAAACTTTCTGTCATTCAGATGACGAGTTCTCCGCCGTTTTTTGATGCCACCCAGGTATCGCTCCTGTAAAGGTCAGACATTTACTTTGCATTAAAACTACTGATGTAAACATTGTTTTGCATTTAAGAAACAAACATTAATTTAACATTACACTTAATTTCTATTCAACTGCAATACGAGTACAGTTTTATACAAAATAGGTTAATTATTTAATCTAAAACTAAACCATTTCAATCTGCCATGTTCTCTAACCTTCATTTTCTTTGGTTGGACTAACCTTGATGGCGTGGAGTTCTTTGACTTTATCTTTCTCCTCTCTGAGCTTTTGTCGTCCATCATCCTCTTCATTACCATTGTTCTCTCGCTCCATTCGCTCTCTTCGTTCTCGTCTTTCTCGTTCTTGAGGGTCCTCTGTAACCAATGTCCTCAGTTATTACCAGCATACTTCAGAATGGCAAAATGCTGATGTTCCATAATCAAACCAGAGGCTGGTACAAACCCAGCATCTTCCTCCCCATGTCCTGGAAAACTCGTCTCTTCTTCCTCTCTTCTTCCACTAATCTTCTTCTCTCCTCTGTCTCTTGCTCCCTTCGTTTCAGAGCCTCAGCTTCTCGCTCTGCTTTGGTCAGGAACTTGGGCTAAGTGTAACAAATATAAAAGTAAGGAAAATAATCTTGACTCTTGAAAGGAGTAATACCACAGAGCATAATGCAGAGAAAAACTCACTTTTGCCTCTGCTTCCTCTTCTGCCTTCTTCTTTGCTAAAAGCTCTTCCAAGGACAGTGGCTGAACCTGAAAAGTACCAAAAGAGGTCAGATTCAGAAACACTATTAAATAAGTCAAACTTTTAAACAAGTCAGTCAAAACTAAATCAGTACCTTCTCCTTTTTCTTTTTTTCATCTTCCTCCTCTTCTGTTTTTATATCCTTCTCTCTCTTTAATCTACCATCCTTTGACTTAGGAGAGGGGCTCCTGTAAGGCAGAGTCACAGATAATGTGCAAAACAAACTAAACGAAAATCCACTTGTCTGTTGGTGTTCCAATCTTACTTACAACTTGGACAACAAAAATGCTATGTTAAAATTGGTATAAATGTAAATTGGGATCCTTACAGTATTGTAAGCAATCAATATATGAACTACATATAAATTATAGCAAAGAAAAACACCTGTATATGGTATGTCAATGGTCAACCTCACAAAGCAGAATATTTCAGAACAAACCCAGACCTCTTGCGATCACGTCGATGGCCATCTCGGTCTTTACGGCTTCTCTCTCTGTCTTTATCTCTGTCCCGCTCCTTATCTCTGTCCTTGTCTTTCATGCGTCTGTCTCTGTGATTCCAAAAAAAAACAAAAAACAAGTCAGATACAATTCAAACATACATACATACATACATATATATATATATATATATATATATAATAATCTGGCTTTCTATATAAACTTGTGTTTTAGTTACCTTTCTAGAGATTTGGAGCGATTACGTTCACGAGAGCGATGACGTTTGCGAGAAGGTGAGACTTTACGATCTCGGTCTCGTGAACGACTGCGTTTCCGCTCTCTTTCTTTGGTCCCTGAGGATTCACCATCTTTTTTGTCTGTGGAATCAGCTGCCATCTGAAAAGATGAAGTACATGTGTTTGTAACTTCATCATGAGGTTTTTGAAATTCACTACACTATTTTTACTTTGAATAACTAATTTGAGGCTTGCAAGGGGAAATATTAATGCGATAGCTGTGAACTATGTTTGTTCAGACACCCGTTACCAAAAAAAAGCAAGAAAAAAAACTGATTACACAGGTCTGTAATGTAAGTCATGTATAAGTATACAAGTCAGACATAAAGAATATTCAGTACAACGAACAAGGTTAATGTTTGTTTGACTTTTTGCAGCCAGGTATAAGTGCAAATAGATTATTCCAAACATTACACACAGATCAGACACAATACGGTCAAGATCAGTCTCAAGCACAAATAGTTGTGCATGAGTGCAAAATTTCACACTAAATAAACATTCTGATTTATATTGATCAGTAACATTAATACATTTCGCCTGTGATAACAAACCAAACAATAATCTTCAGAGACAAGATCAACGAGTCTTGCAACAAGTCACCGACATGACATTAATAGACCGAAACATATCGGTTTATATTGAAAAGCTAACTTTAGCAAATTCGTTTCACGCCTGCTCAATAATTGAACTGCGTAACTGTAACTGCTGTAATAGAAGCTAACTAAGTTCCTGCAGGATACATGCTGATAGTAGTATGAACAAGCTAGCGGTTAGCTTCTATCGGTAGCTAGCAACTTAAAAAAGACCAAGACTACCTAACTACAACGTTGTACAATCAACCACAAGAGCGCTTCACACTTTATAAAATAACGATATACCACTTAAATACACAGCTTATAATATTTAAATCTTACCTTATTCACTTGTCAACAAAACACTTACGATTTCTCTTCGCTTCACGGAGACGCCATAACATTTAACACGAGCTCAGGCTCGCAAGAGTTTGTGGGAAATGTATTACTGAGCGCGTCACACAGACGGGAGGCAAAGGCTTTGAACACTACATTTCCCAGAACCGTAAGGGGCAAGCGTTAGGCCCCCAAGTGTTTAGGGCAAGAACCCACAGTGCCTGCTCAAAATTAAAGTTTAAAACGTGACCAGTTGGTATCTGAGGCGCAAGGTGGCAACCTTGTTGCAGGTTAGTTACCATAGACTAGGTCTACGTAAACAAGACACCATCTATAATTTGAGTTAAGCAATATGCAGTCAAGTGTTTTCAAATCTTTATGTCTTTGTCCACCTCCCATGTCTCTGTGTATTAAAACATCCATATAAAAGAGAAACTATACGTATGGGCAATTATGTCCTGTACTTCATAGAGGTAATAGACAAGTATTGATTGATTGATTGATTGTCAGTTTTTTTCAAGTAAATACAACAAAATTAGAATTTCAAGAAAAGACAAAGATACATTTCTGAAATGGAATGAATGAAACGTGAATTTACACGTTTGGTAGCTTAATGGTTTTCCAAGACAATAACATGTTGGCAAACCTGAATTTAAAATTAATTTCTGTGTGATAGTTTCTATCAATCTGCTAATTACCCGATACAACGTCGGGCTACACAATCTTTTGTTGACAGTATACTATACTACATAGGTCTACTCACCACCACTCAAAAATACTTGGAGCAGTTTAACATTCAAGAAGTGCTGGTAGTGCAGAGAAAAGGCTGTGCATTCTCTGTAATCTAAACCATCCCTGGGTGTGTATGTGTCTGTGTGTATATGCTTGTGCAAACAGATAAAAGACATTTTAGATGTTGCTATGCTTGATACAGTTCAGATTGGCTCAATACTGATTTATATTCTGGCCCTGCTTTTCCATCTACTGGGAGATCAAGAGAGATTTATGAAGCCCTTCTGAAGGTGAAGTCGTTTCAGTAAAAACAGATCAAAGAATTCAGAAAAAAATAGGAAGTGGTTGGCACTAAAACTTCAAGTAGGTATGTTAAATAATGCATTTTCAGTTTTTTTGTTTTTTTACTCTAATAAGCATTTAATGGATAAGTTATGCATAGACAAAGGATAAAAACTTCTCATAAAATGATGAGCCCATTCCACAGCAGATTTTTTCATTCATAAAAGACATTACTAATCACACAATTGTAAGGTTAAAGGTTGATTTAGCACAGCAGCTAAATTTTGAAAATTATCTGTGCTTATTAATACTTAATTATACACCTTAATACTACTTCAACATTTTGACTACTATGCCCAATTTTACGCATACATAACTTTTAAAAAACAATATAGAAAAGACTCCAGTACTCAGTAAATGTTTGCCACTGTGAATCCCGACTACTGCTGGAGTCATGATTGGATGGCACAGACATTGTATTCAGCTATTCTCCAGATGTACACATCTGCACTCCTAACTACAATCAACCCCCACCCCAAGTACCTCATGTGCCCTTGGCTCCCCTCCCCCAGTATTCCCCAGTTCCAGGCGTGGTTGTCTAATTAAACAGCCAAAAGTGCATTCATTCTTGACATGCCCTAAGGGTGTGCCAAACGTTGCACATGGGCATGAAGTGGGGCTTACATCTGGTGAAGGTGAACAGTGCACACAAATGGGAGTTTCATGAGGCATCATAATGTAAAAAATAAGAAGAGGGAGGCAGGATACCAGGGGACTCTATTTACCGCTGGCGGGGACACCAGGGGTCTTATCATTCCAGCAGACCCGAGCTGAGTGCTAGCATCTGGGTTCACCTCGCTGCACTTGAGAGCGAGAAAATACGCAGACAGATGAACTTAGCTGTTTAATATACACAGCACACACTGACACAAATTCATACACCCAATTCCCATGTTCATCATCTTGATCCGCGCATCACATGTGCATGCCCCACAAATGCAGGACGCACAGAACACACAAAGAAATACTGACAAAGAAAGTTGATTACATTTTCAGCACATTTTTAGCAACTGTAAGGGTCATTTAAAGAATTCAGATGGTCTTATGATTGTTGAATATTCTTTCATTATGCACAGTATGCTAATGCAGCTTTAGATGGTAAATATTAATGTCAGTCAGTCCTCAGGGTCTGGGGCTATAGAAAAGCTGCCGAGCATGTTGTTTGGCGATGCCTCATTGAGTAGCCAAAAGCGGGCAGACATAAACGGGACGAGAGCTGCCTTGCTGCTTGAACCGGCCACATCAGACCAGCTTTGGCCTGAGCCTTCAGACAGAAACAGACAGATCCACTGAACGCAACGTCATTTAAATCAATCGGCCACATCGGCTTCAACTTTGTTTGTCTCATTTTTGTGCCAAATTTGACTTCGCTATTCTTATATGTCATACTACAAAATGGGAACACAATAACAAGACAACATTTTTGTCAAAATTGATTTATATCCCCCTATCTGACATCTGACTAAAGCTATTTTGCCATAGAAATGTGTTTGAAAGGGGGATTTTAAAATGCAGTGGAGGTAAAAACCTGAATGATATCTGCACTCTGGCTTTATGGTTACTGCCCTCTGGCTCTCTCATTTTGTGGCCTATAAAGCCAATGAGAAAAAAAGCCAAGTGAAAGGTCACCTGTGAGACGTCCTAGGTTTGTTCTAGCTAAAAGCATAGCTCCTTATTTACCTCCCAGTCTTATTGTAGATTCCATTTCCAGGACATTGAAAACTAAAAAAAAACCTACAGAGGTAGGAGAGACGTGACTAATTCAGATGTGTAAAAAAACACTGCCAACATGTTACGTAGTCTAACTATTATACTATACTTATTCTACAAATAAACTAATTTAGTGTAACATCAGTTTACAGTTTACATAGTGCATGGATTATATAGACATGTACGGTAGGTAGGAAATGTAAAATGTGGAAAGACTGAGACCATGTCTGCCGGACTGAACCACACACAGACAGATGCCTACATGATGCTCTTCTCCTCACATGCAGCTGAGCCTCGGGCATAAAACCCCAATATCCATCCAGAGATGGGAGTTATGACATTGTCACAACGGAGCTATGTTTGTGTGTGTGTGTGTGTGCATTCAGCATGCAGGGATCTAAGGTAAGAAGCCCTGTGTGTCAGTCTGCAGAGAGCTCATCAGTAAACAGGCAGCATAGCATTAGACACCCCCACCCCCGATCATCAGGCCTGCTTCCTTCTCCGCCACTGCAGCAGTGGAAAGGTCTGATGGGTCGATTGCGAGAATGTTTGTGAGACTGCATCATTGTGTGTGTGCTTTTATGGCTGTCTATGCTGCCATGTCTGATAGATGATGTGCTTATGTGGTAATGAGCCACACTGCACTGCAACTGTTTTCCTGACTCCCCATGCGGGTTTCAGATGGCAGCACTCCTCCCTAAATTGTCCTCCCTCTCGTTCCCTGACGCTGATCTTCAACATCCTCAACAGCATCACCCTCTCCGCTGCAGGCACCTGTCTATCCAGGGACACAAACGTCTAGACTGCACAGGTCACTTGCTGCTGACCTGTTCATCACTTTACATCATGTGTCACTGTTGGCCTGTACAAATCTATTTTCAAGACATGATATGAACAGTGTAGAGGCAGCTTCTTCTTCTTAAGGTTGGTGTTTTATTTATATTAAAATAAAAATTAGACAATGATGTACAATTTAAGTATACAATACAAAGGTACTTGCAAAATAAAATTCTGAAATTTTATGTACAGTTTGGCTTGGAATAATGGGCAAACTCTCAAGCAGGGATAAGGAGTGTTTTTTTCTTCTTTTCAAGAGACCTTCCCCTGCACTTGTACCCAGTTTCTTTATAATTGTATTGGTTGTATTCTGAAATGACTGTTGACAGTCCTTGTCTACTGACCATTCAGAAATGTGCAGTTGTGTCTAATAGTTGTGCATCTGGGTCCTGAAAACCAACTCACTGGACCAGAATAAAACTCACTGATGTTTTCATTTACTTCACAAAGACCCAGTCAGCTGCATCTCTAATCCGTCCACGTACCTCAGCACTTAAGAAACCTTAACATGTCTCTAAACCAGATGTGTCTAAAGAGCTGTAGCTATTTAACAGGTAGCATAGTTATCTTGAATCTCTTGAATAACATCATATGCAACCCATTTTGAAAATACTCCTTTAAACAGAACTTCTAGTATCTGACATAAAAGGTTAAACATTTTATCCTAAAAGTTTTTTTTATTGGACGATGGCTGTGCTACCACATCTGCAACAGTCATGCACTATAGGCTAATCGTGCCTGGGAGCAACCTGCAATGGATGACAGGGTCAATAAGCCTTCGTCAGATGTTTCTCTGATTTACAGAGACAAGCAATGTACATTTTAAAATCATATTTCTGTTTAAGGGATAAAGAGACAGAGACAGAGCAACTGTAGAAAAAGATAAGACAGAGTCTAGACAGACAGGCTGGCAACTCAGTTTATCCACAGGACCATCAAACCACTCATCCACGTGCAGATGCAGAAAATCAATGTTGGAGCAGGAAACTGATGAAACACATCTGAGACTGGAGGTGCAGACTCAGATCTCTTGTCTCCTGCTGTACAAAGGTAATGGATGAGCAGGACAGGAGCAGCTGCTGTATCCTGTGAGATAGTTCAGGAATGGCAAACATTCAGCAATTTTATCCATGTCGTAGTCACAGTGCGACAGCAGGACATAGGACAGGGATCCTGATAAGAGCAGGTATCAGTGAAAGACTAAGCAAATATATTAACGAAGGTCAGGGAAGATAGTTGGCGACATAAAAAACCCCAAAAGGGAATAGTGGAATAGGGAATAGTACTAAAACATGCTCAGTGTCCAGACATGCAAATACTGTCATTACAAACTGGAAAATAATTTGCTTAAATTACAGTCATCAGGGTTCAGAGGGTAAAAAGTATATTACTTGGGAAACCTATAGTAGCAAACATGAATCAGGTTCATTTAGTTGACCTCTATCAGGCTGACAGAAGAGTAATAGCATATCTGTTGTATCTTAGTAGGAGCATGAAGTGAACCTTGGCCTGAGAACAACTAGTTATTCCCTCTTTAGACAAAATAGGCAATGTGCTGCCAAGTCATGAGTCTTTAATTCTAGCGGAAAACCTTGAGTTTCATTCAATTGCCCACTGAAACACTCGTTTTTTGATAAAGAAAATCTTTGGGAAGAGAAATCTTTTGTTCTTTGGCAAAGCCAAATAGAAATGAAAAAACAGACTGAGACAGACTCAAAGTGTGTTAAGAGTAAGATGTTCAAATCAATCTGAGTGAGTAAACATCAGACATATTTATTTGAACAATGGTTTAAAGTCAAAAATTAGAAATGACTATAACAAATACAGAATTCAATAATTTATGCCATTATTGGCAAACTGGACAGGCAAACACTTTGCTTTGTTTCAACAACATCATATAAACAGCATAAAGAGGAAGGATATGCACAACAAAACAACTCTCTCTGCCAGGAACAGAAATGCAGGGTATCAGCAGGTCTGACTTTAATTTCTCCAAAAACAATAGAAGGAACTTGAACATCATAAATATAATTTTTTTTAAAGTCTCTTGGCTGTGGCATTGTCAGGAAGTATTAAAATAAAAATGGGATTGGGCCAGTGGACGGTGCTGCAGGAGGCCTTTCAACCTTGTTTGTGGCGATTGAGTCTGCACCATCAGACCGACAGCAAACTCTGTTACTACTTAGTAGCGAAGAAGATCATGAAGGAGTTTTACCAAAAAAATGAAAACAATGTGTTATTTTCCACTAATTAATCCATACAATGACTCCCTACTGCTTATGGTTAAAGTAATGTGAAACAGAAGTAAAATATCTTTGTGGTGATAAAATGAGATGCATAATATATGCTGAACGGAATGGAGCTTGTTCAGAGTAGCATGACGTTCCAGGGAGGACTGAGAAGAAGAAGAGAAGAAACTAATGACTGCAGCAGAGCTACTTCCCCCCCCCCAACAACATCTTCATGGCTACAACCAGGGTTGTGTCTTTAAAGATATGTGGGGATCATTTCTCTGCCCCCTGAAACCTCCAGCAGTCACCTTCTTTGTCGCTTTTGCCTGCTGCAGATAAAAGGTGACATGCCCTCTCCAAGATCCATCCCTCCCAGATAGGAGCCCTGCTCACACTGTTGCTAGGCAACACATTAAATTGTAGTGTTCTGTATATCCAGAGAAGTCCGGGCTTCTCGGTGCAAACCCACAAATCAACAAGTCCTCCATTAGCTGAACTGTCAACAGCCGCTAATGCCAGAAAGGCCAACATAAACAGCAACAAAACACCAAAGACAGCCACAAGCAAGTACATCCACCAAAAACTAAATGGATGTGGGAAATGTCAAGAGATTTTTTACAGGGAAGTTGAACATTTCTAAACAGAAAATATTATAGGAAACTTTTTTTTTTCTAACCACACAGGCCCAGCCTGTGATTCAAACTAACCGCACACCAAGACACCCAGCAACTGGTTGGGCTTAAGGTCAGGGTCACCGTTTCATAAGACGACTGGTTGGGTTAGATTCAGATAAGGAGGAAAACATATTGCCAGGGAAAACAGTCTGACATCCTGTTGAGATCAAGATTACAAATGAAAAGTCGGGGATGTACAAGACGCTGCCCAAAGCTACATTCACTGCTACTAGCGTAACACACCTGAACCTTTCACCAAAGTCTTTGTGGCTCAGTTACATTGTGGGCAATGTAGATGCTAACAATTCTTTTTCGTTTTCAATTTAGCTCAGTTCAGAGTCTTCAAATGTTACCTTACAAATAAATCCATTATACCTAGATGTGTTTTATGTTCTAAAGACCAGTTCTGCTAGAACATGTATTGAAAACTGGTCCATTTGGCAGCTTTTAAATCAGCTGTAGTGAGATGAGGCATCATTAATGCAAGAGAACTGATGATTAATAGCACAAAAACATCCCGAGTCTTTACGGCCCTGGTCTGCCTGTTTGGTTTTATTGCCGCATGTCCACTTTTGTGGCACATGTGAATGCCGAGTCACATCGCGCTAAAGTCATCTTCCTACTAGTCTTTGTAAAACGCACACTCGGCTTGGCAAAGCCGCTGCTTTCCTCTCCCCTTTGTCCACTGTCAGCTGGGGCTAGCCGAGGAATAATTTCCTCCAAGATTGTCGTTTTAAATTCCCCAAGCTGCGTGCCATTTCATGTCAGTCAGAATTTGCAGTTCATTTTGTCACTCAGCCAATGTTGTGACCTTAGAGACATTCATGAATAGGAAAGGCCAAACAAATCTGAATTTTAAATGGGTCTCAAAGGGTAATATCATCAAATGCAGAGTTTATATCACAGAACAGATTAAGTGACTGAGTAATGTGAGGAGTCTAAGAGGTTTGCACCTTAAAGTGCTTTTTATTCTCTTTGTATAAGATTAGGAAATTGATCAGAAATATTTCTCACATCAAACACTTCCCCCTCTGTCTCTGCACTGTGACATGATCCAGAAGTTCAATGTTGGTGTTGAATAAAGGGAGTGTGATGATCTTATAGTATGTAGTTATAGTGGATGCTGCAAAGGAGAGAGAGAGAGAGAGAGCGAGACTTTGATTAAATCCACGTTGTAGCTCTCTTTCCCTTGCGCATCCTGCACCCCTGCCGAACCAGATACACATCAGTTCACTTGTCCTTTTCTGTTTTTTGTAGCATTATTCCTGCAGCATTCACATGATGGAGCAGCTCTTGGACTTGTCCTTGCTGAAGGTAGAGGAGAGGAGGTCTGTCTTGTTGGGCAGATGGAGGAGTCTCTTAGAGAGGCGGCGGACAGGACTGGGTTTATTGGCAGGCTGGAGTTTGTTCATGCAGGCCAGAGCTGTGGTCCGAAAAACACTGTGTATGCTTTTCTCTGATGTGAAGGCTGAACACTCCAGGTAAGTCTCTGCTCCAAGCTGCTTGGCCAAGGACAAACCCTGCAGTTCCAAGAGAAAAAATGTGTGTATGACCAACAACAGGTAAACAAAAGGCATTATCTGTAAGTAAGCAGGAGAAACACAAAGGCCCAAACCTGTTCATGGGAGACAGGAGTCTGTTTCTGGTTGGACAGCTCCATGCGTGTGCACACGTCAGTGCGCAGGTCTGTCTTGCAGCCTATTAGTAAAATCCGTGTGCTGGGGCAGAAATCCTGGATCTCTGCTTTCCACTGGAAATAAAAACAAATGTGTCACCAGACATTGGTGATTTTACAGGCCTAAGTTACAACGCAGTCGTTGGATGAGTCCGTACCTTCTTCAGTGCACCGTCCACCGTGTCTGGTCGGCTGATGTCAAAGCACAAGAGCACTGCATCAGAGTCACTGTAGCAAAGGGGCCTGACGTTGTCATAGTATGGAGAACCTTAAAGGGCAGAAAGTTAGGAGTAGTTCGTTAAAGTTAAAGGTATAATGATACTCCACGCGAGTGGAAACAAGTGGTATCTGGTTTAAACAAAGTCTGTGTGCATGGCCTGCATCCAGCTGACACTATTCTAATGTTCCATCACGATCATTGTCCTCACATTCGCGCCGTACTAACAAATAGACACATGCGTCTCTGCCAAACTGAGAAGAGAGCAGCAGCTAAACTGGACACCTTCCCACTGAGAAGAGCCAGTCCCAAAAAGTAAATTAGCTTTGAGTCATAGGCGACATGACTGTACCACGCATTTCTTCCACTGTTAGTCAACAGCAAACAGTTATGTTTTTTAAAAAAAAAAAAAACTACCAGATGACCTGTGATGGTAAAAATAGAGACACGACTATGTGTCTGGGAAAAATTTTAATGCATATAAAAACTCCTTAATATACAATACACACACTTTAGGCATTTGGTTCCAATTCACTGTAAATGTTGCTGCCTCATGCGCACATATTCCTGATACTGCAGCCAATTAACCAGTTTCTTTTCTTTACGAAGATTCAGTCCATCATTTCCACCACAGTGGCAAAAATGAACTGATCCCCAGCTTGATAACTCACTATTAATCATGTCAATCATGATATCTACCCTCATCGTTGCCACGTACCATAAACACGGATACTTTGTAATGAGGAAGTGAATTATCTTGTGAGGTAAACTAATTGTTTTTCTACAGCACAAATGGGACTTATTTAGCTTGCAGGAAAGCTCCTGTGCTAAAAACAGCCTTGACAGGATATCCGCTCTCTATTGTCTTCCCTCTGCCACCTAATCAGTCCACACAACACTCAAATTTAATTTCCTACTCCTGTCCTCAGGGGCCAAGGAAGCTTTCTTTGCATCTTTGTAAATATAGGAGGATGTAATTATCTCATTATTAGACATTTCTTATAAGCTTCTACTGGAGCCATCTATGCTGGCATCATGACTTTAGTAAACCCCCGAGAAATAATAAAAAATTAAAGTCTGTCCGAGTCTACGAATGAAGTCTGCAAAGTAGGGCAACTTATACAACGACTGTCTATCAATAACACTTCTTTTAGTGGGAATCAAAGCACCCGTCACATAACTATCCAGGGTGATGCAAGGCTTGAGAAAGAGGAGGCAGCGAGATCTCAGGAGGACACAACTTCAGCACCTACCACCTCCCACACATAAGCAGCCCCCTGCCTGGACACACAAGCCAA
Organism: Macropodus opercularis; assembly: GCA_030770545.1. Taxonomy (NCBI): domain Eukaryota; kingdom Metazoa; phylum Chordata; class Actinopteri; order Anabantiformes; family Osphronemidae; genus Macropodus; species Macropodus opercularis. Next base: position 12,129,980 of record CM061095.1, read on the forward strand.
ACAAACAAAACCCTTTCAGTTGAGCAAATAGTTAATGTATTAAATGATGTTCTCTGTACTTTCCAAGAAAGAAGCAAAGCAATGTTGTTATGCAACTGATAAATAAAAAATAATCTACATTCATTTCCTACAGCAGGGAAAGGACATTTCAGAAGGTGTGTTTTCCTTTTAAATTGTTCAATCAGGCACTATTGACTTTTCATCATTTCTTTATTAATAATTAAAAGATGGATGATTGTACTGATAAAATTTTAGATTCTTTGGCTGGACCAAACTACTTATTTTAGAATGTCAGACATGTCAGATTAAACAATATAAAAAGCATACCTACACTACTTATTTCAAATTAAAACACTAATAACTAAAGATGACAATTTTTTGTCATTGGAAAGCAGTGAAGGGAGAAGAACTTAGAATTAACTGATTAACAGTTCACCAATTAAAACGGTCTGTGGCTGCAGGCCAAACTAGTACAACCAGAACAACGAGTGTCAAGTGCTGTGTCTGTTTCTGTGTGTACTGCAAATGTAAATAGGTCTTATGCAACGTTTCTTGAGGAAAGACTGACTGTCCAGAAAGTTTTAACTTCGTGGGAGATAAACAGACAAACCTACATTAGTTCACTGCTGGTTGCAGTTACATAAGAATATTTTTTTAGGCAGCACACACCATAAGACAGCGGGGAGGTCGTGCAGATCTTCTCTCGGCATCCCTCACTTGTGCCTTCTGTTCATAGCGACTGTACGCCATACACACAAACACGGCTGGACAGATAATGAGACGAGAGCTATTGCCCACACGCCAGAGTGACTTCCACCCCCTGCATGGACGAGGCATCCCCCTCTCCCCTGCGAACGAGCCCTCTGCAGGCCATCTGGCACCGCTCGGCTTCCTCTGAGGTCAATGCTTTAGTATAGAGCCCTACACTGCAGTAGAACGTTTTCTCTTTGATCCAGTTCACATCTGTTTTCTTTAGGTTGAAGTTTAATGTGTCAGTGGGTCACCACCATTAACTTGCCCAACTAAACACATTAAAACATCAACAGCACCCAAAAACCAATGTTCGTGACAGGGTTGGGGTTGTGAAGAAAAGTCAGTTGATTTTTTTTGTGTCTAAAATAGAATTGGAATTGTGAAAATCTCAGTTTCTCAGAGGCCAGACTAATGTTTATGTCTCGTAAGATCAGTCAAAATGTCAAAGATCCACAGTTTACTATGATATAAAACCAAGGAAAATGCAAGACGTGTTTAAATTGTCTTTATTTAGCATTGCTGCTCTAAACATAACTCAGACCGTTAGATGTCTATTTGTTTTAGTAAGAATGATGTGATAAAAAAGGGTCATATAATATATGACGTCTTCCACATCAACCCTCTACCTGGAAGATTAAGACGCATAGGTAGCAGTTTCTTCCTCAGTCGGAGGCTAAACATGTCCCAGTTTCATTAACTGTTTAACATGATTCATCTATTACTCCACTGACAAAAGCATCTGTTTTCTAGCACAAATATCAAAACGTTTAGCAAATGTAAAGACATTATGCTTTTCTCTGTTTTATTGGAAACAGAGAATCTTTGGATTTGAAATTTTGGGTTTGTTCTGTTGACAGCAATGTAAAAAGAAATCCAAACATGCAGTCTTAGACTAAACTAGTTTTACTAAATGTTACTGATGCATTATCGACAAACTTTGGTTATTAATAATACACTTTATTCAAAGCTCTAATATTCTATATACAGAAACCCGATTATATCTCAGGGCCCAGTCTGTAATTAACCTCAATTAGGATCAATAGAATTCGTGCAAAACTGGATTTAATGCATCACCTTTCACACGACTGTGAAAAGCTACATAACAGGATCAGAGGAGGATGGGCAGACAGTGGTGTCTGGTAGAGGCAGACGCACTGAAACTGAAACAGTGGCTGTGAGGGCCCTTATCTGGTGTTGTTAACGTCATTTAACTCCAGGCTGACTGTTTTTTGGGGGGTAAACAAGTTCCACAACCTATAAACAGAAACACCGACCAAGGCAGCTTGAATCGCCTTCAAATGACGTGTAAGCAAGGTCGATGTGAGGGGGCCACTACAGCCTTGGCCACAGTTAAATTAAACAGATCAACAAAAAAAACAAACACACCACAGATTAGCAGAGTATAATGCTCACCTGATGTGTCCCAGAGGCTGAGCTCTACTCGCTGGCCGTCAATCTCCAGACAGGCCGTATAGTTCTCAAACACAGTGGGGACATAGGTCTAGAAATAAATCATCAAAGATTAATATTACTGTTCAATATTAACATCAAGCACATGGTCACATTCTTGTGCAGCATAAGTAGTTTGAAGTGAGTCACACTACTAAGCAATTGATAGACTCATGGGTTTTCTGTTAACATACTCTGTGCCACTTAATTTACACTGGCACTATGGAAATATCTGTGTAGGTTCCAGGACGGTCTATAAACGAAACATTCAACGTCATTGAAAAACTACATAAATTGCACAAAAAGACATTACAGTATACAATAATAATTTTTGAGACCCGTATATTTAAGATTTGATGATGTTTTTGATGCCCTAAGAAGATCCGCGTACAAGCTGCTGTTAAATCTCATACCTCAGGGTAACAGTCCTTGGCCAAGACTTGTAACATCGCTGTTTTACCGCATTGGACATCTCCAACCAGCACCAGTTTACACCTCGCCACAAAAGGCTGCGTGAGTCTTCTTTCCTTCATGGTGCAGATAAATGTCCCAGGAGACTACAAACGCAAAGATGACCGGAAATAAGCGCGCGCTTCAATAAAGTTCAATAAATCCACCTGATGACCCGCAGCGTCCTCGCTCCTGCTCCGTCCGTCAGTGAGCGAAGCCGAGCGACACTGCGGAACTTTATAATGTCGCGCCAACCAATGAGCGCTGCGCAGTGCGGAGGAGGAGGAGGAGGAGGAGGAGGAGGAGGCCACGGGATCATGCCTTGTAACTGATAAGGATGGTGCAGCCAGTAAAATTACGGAAATCGTATCCCCTAAATCATCATTTCGATGAGGGGAAAATGAGAAAAGGGATCTTTCGCCACAGGAAACGTCAACATTAGTGCTGCGCAGAATTCAGGGACTTTTTCTGGCTTTTATTTGAGGCTGTCGTCTTGGTTTCATCGTGATCAATATAGTATTTTTCCATATGTCTCCCTTCCAAATCCTTTTATGACATAGTTAGGGAGAAATTAAAATAAATCCTATACAGATATGTACAGTAATTCATACAAAAAAGTTGATTCAAGTGCATAGTGTCTGAATCAGTTCAAACCTTTCTGCAACAGAAGAGACTACAGACTTACACACAGGTGCCATCTGGAAAACGTGTCATGCTTAAAATTCTAATATAAATTTCTAATATATTGATCCATTAGCCACAAACGGTGGCATTCCTGTGTTTACTGCTAGTGCACTGCATGTGGATCATTAACTAGTTCTGCCGTGGCTAAGCACAGCTTTGCAACCTCTGTAATTAATATTTCCATATATAAATCTCTAAAGAATGTTTTAAATGCAGAGAAAAAGAACGTGTGTATAATTGGTGTAATTCAAACACATCAAGCAAGAAACAAGTTCATATGTGTGTGATATACATGACATTAACAAATTAAATGCAGAAAGTAAGGACTTATGCCCATATTATATATCATCCTGTATGTTAAATCAACTATTTGGTGATTTTGGAAATATACCTTCACTTTGGTGTTGGAAAATGAACCCACTCTGATTTTTATGACCCTCAACTGGAGAAACCAGCCTATTGCTCTGTGTCCTTTAAAGCTGACTAAATATTACGGGTACAAGAGTTGTATTGATCTTCTTATCTAACTCTCTTCAACAAAGCAAACAGCTGAAATGGTTTCCCAAAATGTCAGACAATAACAGTGAGATTGCAGGAAAGTTTAGGGGGATTTTTGTCTGATACTGTGTTCTTCCTGGAATAGTGAGTGCATATCCAGCTATAAGCCTAAATCAGATTTTGTTTATGTACAACACAAGCAAATACTCACCAAAATCCATTAAACAATCCTGCAGGGAAATAGGGAAATTATGAACCATGCAGTGAAAAAGCATCTCATGCGTTGCTTAATTTGTATCAAGATACAGAATGTGTGAACGTTTTCTCTTCTAACTTCAATACCTTTATATTAAGGTTATAATTTAAATTGTACAGGTTTATATAACGTGTAGTTTAAAGAGCTGAATTGTGCCAGGAAAATACTTGCAAGATAGCTTCATCCATCTGAAGTAGAGGAAGTAGAGCAGGGTGAGATCAGCTGCTCAGTTGTCACAGTAGGTCTTTGATGCCATTAATGTACAGTGTGAAACTCTGAACGTGAAAATCTGTAACACCTGCTGCCTGGTCCAGAGAGAAGCCAGGTGCACAGTGCAGCCAACGACATCCATATTTTTTTATTTCTGCCCCCTTCAGACTTCACTGCCTCATGCTCTATTTCTCCAGTAATTAACTACTGGAAAAGCACAATTTGCCCTTTTATTGTGTGCCACAGTGAAAACAATTGGTCGGTGAGTTTTGAAGCTGCTTGGTGTGTGTGTGTGTGTGTGTTTTAGCCAGGCTAGTTGATCTAATCTGCTTCCACTCTTTACACCAAGACAAGAGAATTAACTCCTGGTTCTACTGTTAAACACATAACACATGGTCCATGATAGTGGTTTCAATCTCATTTGGTTTTCAGAAAGAAATAGACCCAAACCGTTCCTTTAGAATGCTTAGTTAGACCAGTAAATGCTTCCCTGTTTGGGGAATTCTTAGTTGACATCACTTGCTCCATGTGTTCGAGAGGTTTTCTCATGACCTACGTATCATCAGGGTTTCCCAGATGAAAGCTGACGGCTCCTCTGGGGTGGTGGCACACTTTGGTCATCTGAAGGTGCAGCGACTTTCACATCACCCCCAGAACAACGACTCCTCACCTAACACGATGACCTATAGCACTGGCTAACGTGCTCCATGGGCACCTGATGGCTGCCTGACCTACATTTCCAGTCCATGCTCCATGTTACCCAACATGACCCACTGACATTTTATTTTGTGAGAGTGTGCCTGCATGTTTGTGTGTGGAATTTGTAGGACGATGCATACGGATACATGACATCACAGGAGAGCAGATACTGTTGTTATCTGTTATGTTATGCTTTCTCTGCAGGAGCTCCTCTCTGTCAATATAAGAAGCAGACAATAGGAACAATGAAAGAAAACATGCTGTAATCATATAGCCCATATAAGTCCATGTTTAAATTTCAGAAAAGACTGAGGTGAAAATTAAATTGCAATCATATATTCACCCACCCCCCGCCATCCATGCCTTAAAGATAAATCATTTGCATAATTCGAGTATGACATGGTTGACAGCCTCCTCCTGTAAATCAGGGTATTATTAAGCAATATTACCATAAATACAAATGCAATCGTGAAGTGGAACTGTACTGGTGATACTAGTATTATGAGTCTGTTGATGAACATGGCACAGTTATGTGATGCTGCAACGAGAAACTACTTCATTAGCACCAATACCATGTGCAGGTATTTCAGATGATGTAGTATGTGGTAATTTACATGTGGAGGAACTTCTGTCTTCACTTTCAGCAGTTACTAGTTTACAGAAAAGATAAATGGCTTGAATAGACTGCATATAAATTTGACTTTGTTGTTTATGTATATAGACATAAATAAATGTTAAACCTACCCTGAGTGAGGGAAGGTAACTTTCAAATTAATTTCTCTGATCAGAAGTGAAAAGTTTGAGTAAAAACAACCCTTGACATTTACATTCGATCAAATGCCTATATTGCGTAATATAAAGTAAGATTGACAAAGAAAGGAGCAATGGATAAGTCAAGAGATGAGACAGGAAAAATAACAGCAGTCAGACGCATATAATACAAGAGAACAAAGCAAGAGTGTTATTTGATGTCAGCTGCACAATAACAGACAACAGCTCTCAACCTTCAGCGTGAACAACGTCACTTCAGTTAGGTAGATTTTCGGTCTGGCTGCTTGAAAATACTAAAGTAAAGTCATATAGTTAAGCAATAATGGTGCCACTACACTCAAGAGAAGGACAAAAAATGGATATTAGCCATTTTGTCCATTTGTGCCCTTTTCCAATGTCAAAAGAGCTGTTTTAGCACAATGTATATACCAGCAACTGAACCAGGTATAATAAGATCCAGCAATACATCAGACCAGTTTAGCCCGTTTGGTCTTTCTGGACCTTGACATTACTCCTGTGTGCTTTCAGTGAAAGCCACCTCTTTTCTTATGTTTTCTTGTTGAGAACAAGGCAGAGTGTGACACATATCAAATACAGTGATGACATAGCGCTGCCATCTATTGATGCAATGTAGAAAGCACAGTCCAGTCTCACCCTCTGACGTCCAAGACAAAGACTTCTTGGTGTCTAGTCTAGTCCAGTCGAGGGTCCAGGATGAGGTAAGAAACATATTTACATTATAAAAGTATTGATTTGTATTTGATTTGTGTTTCCACCAATTCACAGTATATGTTAGATTAATAAAATATGTATTTCCCATAAAATACGAATTTCATTATAATATGATATAAAAGGAAATTGTGTAATTTTAATAATTTGATTTAATTAGTACTATTTGGTTATTGTCATTATTTTTTTATTTTCCTTGTCTTAATATTCATGCTGTATTTTTATTTCATTTCATTACATTGTTGAATATGATCAGCTTAAGACGAATGGATGCCTGGATGTTTTTACACATCCTAAACAACACACACACATAATCTGTATTGAGGCTGCACAACTTTATTTACCATTATTAATTTTTTCCCCAGTAAAATATATTTTCACTTGCTGCAATTTCGATTTCAGTTTTGTTATTAATATTTATTTGGGAGATTGGAAGAAACCGCGCACTCCAGTTAAATGACTACAAATCCCATGACCCTCTCCCCCACAGGCAACACTTTTCATTAAACGTGTGGACGTGAATTGAAAAACTGAAAAATTGAAAAAACGTAAAGTTGAGGTACTACAGTCTACGTAATTATTTATAATCCTATTATTTTCATTATTTATCAAAAGTATTTCCGGAAATATATTTCACTTTTGAAGAAAGAGTGACGTTGTGGTGAGTCTTGGTGACGTCACATCCTCAACCTTGTCGCATTGGCTGTGTCTTCGTTCGTTTTCCCGCGCTGTACAACAACACACTGACCTGTCAGCTAGTAGTGGTAGCAAGCTAGTCTCCAGTCGCTTTGTAGCAGTGGTTTACATCGGTAGTGTGACTTTTACTGTTTTATAGGTGATGCCGCTCGCTGACTATGACCCGGCGAGTCTGCCGGACTTATTACCGCTGTACTACCGACGGCTCTTCCCATTCTCCCAGTATTACCGCTGGCTGAACTATGGAGGAGGTGAGCATCGTTACCGCAAAGGCAACAGATGTTAATGTTAGCAAGGCAAAGGACTGGACCTCTGCATGAAATATGTCGCCTGTGGTTGTTGGTATGATCTTACTCTGAGTTTAGCTTCTGCATCCAACAAATGCAGTTTAAACAGCATCTCTCTGCGGTAGAGCTGTTGCATGAGACGCTCGGCGTATTATCACCGAAGGCTAATATTTGATTTGCTTTATAATCTCAGTACAGAAGAACTACTTTCAGAACCGAGAGTTCTCCTTCACGCTCAAGGATGACATCTATGTCCGCTACCAGTCATTCACCACACAGAATGAGCTGGAGAAGGAAATGCAGAAGATGAACCCGTATAAGATTGATATTGGAGCTGTATACAGTCACAGGGTAAGATGTCATGCTGCTATTATTTCGGACCTAGTGACACTACATGTGTTTGAGCGGAAACCTAGAGAAAAGTTTTCATTACTGGTTTGTCTTTTCACCCGCAGCCAAATCAACACAACACTGTGAAGTCAGGAACCTTCCAGGCCCTGGAGAAGGAATTGGTGTTTGATATTGATATGACAGATTATGACGACGTGAGAAGCTGTTGCAGGTAAAATGTAAACTGTTGAATGGATGCAAGCAATCACTCTGTAGTTCAGCATATCTCTGCAGTAACATCCCTGAGATCTGACATCATGCTTACTTTAATTTTAGTGCAGCAGACATTTGCTCCAAGTGCTGGACCCTGATGACCATTGCTATTCGTATCCTAGATAGAGCTCTTCGAGGTTTGTCATTGATTTGTTTTTGTCAAACATCTGCACAGGTTTTCTTTTGTGTTTGATTTTATGATTTTTTTTCCAGAGGATTTTGGCTTCCAGCACCTGTTGTGGGTTTATTCTGGTAGAAGAGGAGTGCATTGCTGGGTGTGTGATGAAGGTGCCAGGAAGCTCTCTGTAGCTGCACGCTCGGCTGTGGCAGAATACCTTAGCCTGGTGAAGGTATGTGTATTTCGGTTGTATTTGAAGTTTAGTATAGTTTTATTTATTGCTATCAGGTGGTTGTGTGTTTTCATAGGGTGGTGATGAGACCGTGAAGAAAGTTGTACTGACAGATCCAATTCATCCTTTCATCAGGTAAGAATCTAAGCGTTTCCTTTAGTCAGGTTGAGTGTGTCATGGTTGTTTGTGTGTTAGTACCCATTGTAAGTATCCTCTTTTTTTATGGTACTGTTTTCTTTACAGAGAGTCTCTGCTAGTGGTGGAGAAATACTTTCCCAAGTACGCACTTCAAGAACAGGATATACTGGGCCGCAAGGAATCTGTTGACAAAGTGCTGGCACTCGTACCTGAAGATATCCTTTTATGTCGCATATTCTTCCCATCATCATCTTCCCACTTTCCCAATATTTTGCCCCTACTTTGAAAAATATTTTAGTAAAAATCCATGAACTTGACCTTAACTCTGCTCTTACATGTCAGAAAAATCTTACAGCAGGATTTCCAAAATGAGAGGAAACCAGAGACTCGATGGAAATTTCTGATGGACCAAGCTTGTAAGAAACAGGTTGGTCACTCTGCTTGTTCTAATTGACAGGGGTTTTACTTCAGGGAACAAATGTTACCAATAACCACGATGCCATATTCTTCTTCCAGGGCACTGCCAAGAAGGGCCAATACTTTGAGAAAGAAATCATGCTGCAGTATTGTTACCCACGGCTTGATGTAAATGTCAGTAAAGGTGTGAACCATTTGCTGAAGAGTCCCTTTAGCGTCCACCCAAAAACAGGTGAGCATAGATTTTAATGTACTGTTGCAAGGTGGCTGTTTTTCACTGAGTCTTACTGTGATGTCTCTTCTTGACTCCAGGACGCATTTCTGTTCCCATGGACATCAAAGAATTGGAAACGTTTGATCCGTTCTCTGTGCCCACAATCAGGTAAACAAAGAATTAATGTTATATGTTATGTTATGAGTACTTGTTTGTTTGTGCTGATGTTGTAACTTTTTTTTTGGGCCAGCTTGATCTGCGAAGAGCTGGATCGGCCCAGGACAGAAGAAGAGGATGAGAAATCTGAGGAGGTCAAGGAAAACGAAGCGGCTGCAGCAGAGAAACGAAAATTAAGAGGTGAAATTCTGAAATATTAGTTGAGACTAACACTGGATTGCTAAAGCTCCAAAAATATGATGGCTCAATATTTTAATGTCCATTTTTTACAGATTACAAAAGAACCAGTCTGGCAAAGTATGTGCGATACTTCGATCAGTTTTTGGATGCAATGGCTCGTTCATGGAAAGGAGAACTTCTCAGAAAGAGTGGTACGTTGTAGCTTTTGATGTTAAAGAGAAGGCAGAGCAACATTAAAGCTTAAAATTCATATTTCACATGATAATTTTTTTAATCAACTTATTTTCTTTTAGATCTTCAGAAAGAATTTTGAACTGGATCAATGACTACAAAGTGACAGCGGCAGTTAATGGTTTGGTTAATGACCCAAACCTTTCTAGTTTCCAGACAATCTATTGTGGAAACGTACTGTCTAAACGTAAATATCATTTAATTTTGATGTATTAGAGCTTTATGAAACTAACAATATGTTCTAGTCCACCCTTTATTGTATTGAGTACAAGGTTGACTTTTATATTGTTTACTTGTTTCCTACATTTTGTTACTGTACAGTAATTTTTAAAAATACATTTGTTATTCCTACTCTTCCAAAGCTTGTAGTTTACAATTACTGTGGATTTTGTTTTTCCACTGTGGTTGTGGCAAAAACTGGTGATATTCCAAGACAATTAAATATTTTTTGTTGAATCTTGTGAGATTTCAGCAGATTTTAAGTAAATGTGCACAACTTTGAATAAACTGATCTATTTTTCAATTTTTTAGGTAAATCCTGTTGAATCTTTTTAATGCCTATAATATTTTGGGGTGTTATAATAATACCAAGTGGGGTGGGTTACAAGTTAACTTTATGTATATACAGTACAATTGTTATACCACCCAACATATCCTTATGTGTCTCTGTATGCAGTGATCAAAAGTAAACACAAACATACACTTAAATTCTTTTTAAGGTTTGATTATTTTCTTTTCATGGCAATGCAGAAGAACGGTGTCATTAAATTTGGTGATTCGGTTGTTTCTAAACACTGTTTTACTGCATTTTACAGTAGTTATTCAAGGTGTGCATTGCTTTTGCCACAGACAGATATTTAAGATTGGATAAGTGCCCATCAATAATTAAAAAAAACATTTATGTTTATTTGCATCCTCATTAGTTTCTACTTGCGTGAAAATCAGGTGAGGATTTAATTCATATTTCTATAGGTAAAATTCTAGCTGGTTCAAACTTCTAAGCACGCTCGAAGTCATTACGTCATTACTGTTCAGTCGCTTTTTACTGCGCTACACCAAACAGTTATGGAGACGAGTAACTGTGCAACAACTGCTGCGCCTTTAAATGGCCCGGAAGAAGAAAGTCGGGCAGTGAAGCGGATATTACCCCGAAACTGGGGTCAGAAGTTCTCTCTGACAGCCATCTTGGATATAGCGTCCTGAGTCGGTGAGTGTCTCCGCTGAAAATCCAACATCATCCAGCACTTTTTGACATTTTATCGTTTGCAGCGAATATTTCTTGTGGTGAATTAAATTCGTGACAACGTGACGGAGCCGTTATTACGCCTCTGTCGTTTCTGGGCCCAGTGATAATGTGGCGTTGTGTCGCTGGTTACCGGTTCAAAATGGGGGAACATGACTACCAGTATGTACTAGCAGCCCATTAGGGCCGCAGTGAGCGGCCACATGAGCTTTAAATATGTGGCAACCAGTTGGATCCTGAGAACGAGGTCGGATAAGATGGAGGTGATGGTGGCTTTAGTGACTTGCATTTGTTTCCCCCCCTCTCTTTAAGTTTACTTTAAACGGGAGCTAGCGTTAGCTTCATCGCGGGCGAAGCATGGGCTCAGTCGCCTGTTACAAAACAACTGCAGCTCAGTAAAGTACCGGACAGTGAACGGATGTTAAAGAGGTTTTCTTCATTTACTTATGTCGGACGATGTAGTTGTCTTCCTATACAATAATGGAACTGCCCTGTTATCCTAAACCGAGCTGAAATAGTGAGTATTAGCTGGTGGAACCCTCTTATGTTTTACTGCGTGTGCTAAACAGCATTGGTGTGAAATAATGTCCACCACAGCAAATCGTGAATTGAGTTAGTGTTTGTATATGTCACCAAATGTTTTCTTTTGCTCATGCAGCCTCTAGAATGCTGAATAGGCTGTTTACAAGCCTGTCCAGGGCCGTCCCTAGTATCAGGCTGTGTCTCTTGAACTGCTTGGCTGTAAGTTATTACGAATTGACTTAAACTAAACTGCTTTTCTTGTGTTTTTTCTTCTTTGTTTTTTCCAGCAACCATGCCTGGTGAAGCCACAGAAACGGTCCCAGTTACCGAGCAGGAGATGCAGCAGCCTCAAGTGGAGACTGGTTTGTATTAATTCTTTAGCATAAAATCGCATGTAATACTGCATAACGAGTGGGTCCTGGAATTGAGATGAGGTGAATCAACCCACAAACTCAAAATTTTCTTCAGTGAGTTGGTTCAGCCGGCCGGACACTGAGTTGACGTAACAGGTGACAGCCATGTGTTGAAACAATTTGAACAGGTGTTGACCTGAGAATTGAGCTTTGTGTGGTAGGCGTCATCCAGGACCCATCGTTTCATTTGATACAAATTCACAATAGCATGTAGTGGCTTGAATTGACAACTAGATTTGGCACACAATGCATGGTGTTCAGTGTTGGCATTTTCAGTGGACAGTAGCTCAAGCCTGCTTAAAAACTGGATGGTTGAAGTCATACACTTGTATACTTAAACAGTCAATAGAACTTAATTTATTACTATTACACTATTACTATAAAGAGAACCACTACTAAAATCACACTTAAATGTTTAGTAAAAAAAAGTATTGTTGTATAAAAATTATAAAGATTTCTGTAAGTGCCTAGAATTTCATCAGTTTATGTGTAGTTCAGTTATCTGTTTTGGCCACAAATAGAATTTAATGCCTTTTTTTTTTTTATAAATACATTAGTTCTGCTGTTGCATGAGTTATTTTCATTCTAATAATCATTTTGCACTAGTATGCATCTGTGTTTTCCTCTACTAATTTTCTTCAAATGGGTGGAGGTGCTAGTTCTGGGGTGGGGCATGAATTCCTGTGCCAACTGATCAGTTGTAGCTTGCGCCAGACCGACTGGTAGCAGGCCTCCTTACTTGAAATGTGAGAACTAGGCAGTCATGAGAGGTATAGGTTGCAGTAGGAATTGTCCACAGCTGCCTGTAAAGGCATTATCAATGACCCATAAGGTTAAAGAATCAACTTGGCTCACTATGCTTTACCTTGGGTTGTTATACAATAACCTTTGCATCAATTATTCTTCATATGGAAACATTGCTGGAAAACAGTTAGTACAGTGTACTAATTTTAGCAGATCCTGGATTTCATAAATGATAGTGGTTTGTCTAAATAGATGTTGAATAAGGGATATTAGGCTGGGTTATAATTTCATAGGAATTTGCTGGTGGCATTGGGACTCATCTACTGTGTATTTTAAATCAGCGGTGGCCAACCCTGGTCCTCAAGAGCCACTGCCCTGATTAGGTGTCAGTTGGCTTTTCCAGCGGCTGATTGCCTGAACACACCTGATCAATGTAATGATTGGCCACCTCTGTTTTAAATGGATTGCAAGTCTTGATTGATGAGATTTGAGAGTTGAGTAAGATGCTACATGCAGAGTTTTGCTGTAGTTCAGAGTTCTAGTTACTGCAGACCAGTACTAATAACCAAGTGGTCCTGTTGATGGATCTTCAGGCTGTTTTGCAGCACTGGCTGCTGTTGCTTATTCTCACATTTGGACACTGCATGAAATTTTGGACACCGGCACTGTTTTGAGTGCACGCATCACTCCTTTTTGTTTACACTGGTAAATCCGGAGCAAGTCTTCAGTGTGCTGAATGTGCTCCGTCATTTTTGTTCACATGTGGAGCACAGATTTTTTTTTTTGAAGCTGTTGAAATTTGCACAAGGCAAGTAAAACTGCTTCTACAACTACTGTGATGTTTCCCTTCTCCCCTTTTATTCCTTCATTAACTCCAGGAGTATTGAATTCTTCTGCTCTTGAGGTGACTGTTCCGACAGTTAACAAAGCCATCCCACTGGAGAATCCTCCAGAAACCTTTCTTCCTAGTCAAGAGAATAGGTCCCCAGAACAAGCTAGCATTGAGACGAGCAGTGATCAATCAAATGGCATAGCTTTAAAAGGCAGTGAGCTAGGGGCTACCGCTGACCCACCAGCGACTTCATCTGGTTCACCGGCTCCTGAAGAGTCTGTGCTTTCTGTTGAGGCTCTAACTAAGGAAGCACAAAGTCAACAGTCTGTTGCTTCTGAAATGATCTGCCAAGAGGTTTTTGCTGAAACAGAAGCTTCTAAAGAAGAGCTGAGTAAAGTGACAGAAAACAATCCTAGCAACGAAGAGCCATCTGCTCATGAAGTAATTTGCGCAAACAGTGAATATGGAAAGATGGCTCCAGACGGCCAGAAGAGCACTTGCCTGGACACAGAACCGCATGTACCTGATGATGTGGCTTCCACTGCGGTTGTTCAGAATGAAAATGGCAAGAAAGAGCCTGCCATACCTTTCTCCAAGGCCTTTCAGTCTAAGGGGACCACCAAATGTGAAGGCCCACCTATTTCTACCCGCCACCTGTCAGGTTGGTTTAAGCAGGGTTTTTTTTTTTGCCCCCTTACTATTACTGTTTTTAAATAAACATTTGACCTGTCAGGCATTTTAATACGCAGTATTAATGTTGGGTAACACTTTATTAGCTGTGTGAATAATTTGGGTATTTGGTCTAAGGATTTTCTGAATACACGTTAGTGGGTTTTGTTGAAGCAGATGTTGCATATGTAGTGTTGACATATTCTCTCATATCTTTTTTTGGTGTTTTTAATTGGTTGGGATTTCAGTAAAGTTCTTTTCATGTTTCCTCAATACACGATGTGAACAGTGCTGTCTCAGAAGTCTACCCCCCCCCCCCCCCCCACTCGCGTGATCTTTCAAGCGATACTGGTGTGATCTGCATTGTAAAATTACGTTTTCCTCTTCACCCTAAGTGCATCATGTCACTGGTTTTCTGTGTGGGATTCGGTGTTGTTTACTAAGTATTTTGAGTGTTGCATTGAACGAAAAGTTAGGCAGTTGTCATTTTCCTAACCTTAAGAAGTGATTCAACTGGGTTTGTGATGCTTTAACCTGCATGAGTAAGACAACAATCCCATCAAACTTTTAAAGAATCTTTTTCTATTCAGCTACACCTCCTGCCCAAGCTACCTCCCAGCAACCTCAGGCTAAGCCAAAAGGCAAAGATGGCAAGAATTTGCAGGGTGCCTCTGCCCCAAAGGCTGTCCCTGGTAGAAGAAAACGCTCCTCTATGTCTGCCTCCTCATCCTCTCCCACTTCTCCAAAATCTAATCCTGTCTCTACTCCCCTGTCTCCTGTGCCGTCTCCACTGGTTTCCTCACCTGGCAGCTCCTCCACTAATCAGGCTAAAAGTTTGAACCCTAAAGTTATCAAAGCTGGCAAACAAGGAAAAGTTAAGAAAGGAGAGGTGTTTTTGCCTCCCCCTCAGGAAAGCAAGGTCACAGAAACAAATGCAAAACCAGTAGACGCCAAACCTAACAAAAATAAAGCTGCAGCTGAACCAAGGGCCTCACACGCAGAAACTAATCCTGTTGCAGCACCAGCTGCTTTTAAAGTCACCTCAAAGGCTGCTGTAGCAGCTCCCGTCTCATTTTCAGATGCTCTTGCGTCTAGCCCACCTAGGTCTGTTGAAGTTAAAGTGGCTCCTGTTAGTGCAGCTGATGATGAACTCCCTCCCCTTATTCCACCTGTGAAGCCTCTTGAGAAGGATGCAAAGCCTGTTTCTGTGGCAGCTGATGAGACTGCTAAACCTGCTACTAAAACTACTCCCAAAGCCAAACCTG
This sequence comes from Macropodus opercularis, assembly GCA_030770545.1. Lineage (NCBI taxonomy): Eukaryota > Metazoa > Chordata > Actinopteri > Anabantiformes > Osphronemidae > Macropodus > Macropodus opercularis. Next base: position 12,145,460 of record CM061095.1, read on the forward strand.
AAGCTGTTAAACCAGCATCCCCACCCAACGTTGAAGCTGTTAAATCAGTATTGCAAAACAAACCTGCTCCTGCTGAGGCTATCAATGCAGCTGCCCAGGATAAACCTGCTAAGAAGGGGTCTTCAGCCACTGTTAAAGCAGTACCTGAAAATAAAATCACTCCTGGTGAGGCGGTCAAGCCACCTGCCCAGGATAAACCTGCTAAGAAGGGGTCTTCAGCCCCTGTTGAGGCTGTTAAAGCAGGACCTGAAAATAAAATCACTCCTGGTGAGGCTGTGAAGCCACCTGCCCAGGGTAAAGCTGCTAAGAAAGTGGCTCCAGCCCCTAATGAGGCTGTTAAAGCAGGACCTGAAAATAAAACTGCCCCTGTTGAGGCTGTCAAGTCACCTGCCCAGGATAAAGCTGCTAAGAAGGGGTCTTCAGCCCCTGTTGAGGCTGTTAAAGTAGTACCTGAAAATAAAACTGCTCCTGGTGAGGCTGTCAAGCCACCTGCCCAGGATAAAGCTGCTAAGAAAGAGGCTCCAGCCCCTGTTGAGGCTGTCAAGCCACCGGTTCAGGATAAAGCTGCTAAAAAAGTGGCTCCAGCCCTTGTTGAGGGTGTTAAAGCAGTACCTGAAAATAAAACTGCTCCTGTTGAGGCTGTCAAGCCACCTGCCCAGGATAAAGCTGCTAAGAAGGGGTCTTCAGCCCCTGTTGAGGCTGTTAAAGCAGTACCTGAAAATAAAACTGCTCCTGGTGAGGCTGTCAAGCCACCTGCTCAGGATAAAGCTGCAAAGAAAATGGCTCCAGCCCCTGTTGAGGCTGTTAAAGCAGTACCTGAAAATAAAACTGCCCCTGTTGAGTCTGTCAAGCCACCGGTTCAAGATAAAGCTGCCAAAAAAGTGGCTCCAGCCACTTTCGAGGCTGTTAAAGCAGTACCAGCAAGCAAATCTGCCCCTGTTGAGGCTGTCAAGCCACCTGCCAAGGACAGACCTGCTGTGAATCAAACTGCCAAATCTGTGCCAGACGAGGCTCCTAAACAGATAGAGGAAAATAAAGTGGCTAATATTGTTAAGCCTGGTACAGAACTCAAATCTGCTTCTGCTGATGTCAAGCCTGCAGCAGAAGGTAAACAAGCAGCTGCTGAGGGAACCAAGCCAGCCCTAGTTAAGGGTACTAAGCCAGAAACAAAGGCCACATTGGTTGAGGGTAAAGCAGAACCTCCTGTGGCTGCTAAGCCTTCACCTGCTCCCGTTGAGCCTGTTGTTCCTGCGCCAGCACCCCGTAAACTCACATTTGCTGAGGCAGTTGCAAAACCTGCTCCTGTTAAACCTGAGGTTGAGGTTATCAATACAACTTCTTCTGAACCAGTCTCATCACCCAAACCTGCCCCAGCTCCTGCTAAAACCCCAACCAAAGTGGAGCCCGTGATCAAGAATGATGAGGGTATTTTCTACTTTCTTTCCTTTTGTGCCATCTCTCCATTTTGTTTCAGCTGTTGCTACATTCTGGGAAGTTAACTGATTTTCTCAGTTTCGTTTAAGGAAAATAATTTATGTAAGATGCAGTCTTGTTGACAGGGTTTTGTGCAACCATTAGGTCTGCTTTTAGTCAGTTGTTATTGTAGGTTCCAGAGTAGCTTGGCTCAAAGTTGTTGTTTTTTTTTTTCCTTTTGAAGATCTATTTCCACGATCATCACAGCTTATTTCCAGAATTACATGTAATGGTACATCTGTTGTATTTAATTACATTTTTTTTTTTTTTTTTTCTTCCTTTTGATGGTTTTTATAGGATCTGGCACAGAGTCAGATAGTGATGAGTCCGTCCCTGAGCTGGAAGAACAGGACTCTACACAGACACAGCAAGCTCAGGTGAGACTTAGTAGGCTCAGTATTGCATTTACAGTTGAGCTGAACCCAAACCGATAACTTTGGGATTATTGCTGACATTCTAAGATGTTGTCTTTGCCTCTTCCGTGATGATCTACACAGTGACTTTCGTTCTTCTGAGCATGCTGAAGCCAACATTTCTGTTCTGAGAAGAGAAACTGTACTGCTAACTAGTATTACACATTTAGCCCTACAGTTACCTCTACACTGGATCTGATCAGAGTTTTTGTTGTTTAGCTTGCAGCAGCAGCTGAGATTGATGAGGAACCTGTCAGCAAAGCCAAACAGAGCCGCAGTGAAAAAAAAGCACGGAAGGTAAAAAATCATATTGTGATGTGTGCAGGAGCTTTTACCTGTAAATAAGTGGAATTTTTCGATTTCCTATTAACTTCTTTTCGCTTCCAGGCAATGTCAAAGCTTGGCCTCAGGCAGGTAACTGGGGTCACCAGGGTAACAATTCGCAAGTCTAAGAACATCCTGTTTGTCATCACCAAACCAGACGTCTACAAGAGCCCTGCATCAGACACATACATCGTTTTTGGCGAAGCCAAGGTATTTTACCTGAATCTATGAAAATGAAAATGTTAACATTTGTGCTGATTGGTGTTTCAAAAATCTGTCAACGGTCAAATGTATTGGATCACAAGTAGCATAAATGAATGTACAGAATGTCACACTTACCCACCACAAAATGTTCTCTTGCCACAACATAAGTACACATTAGTCTTATGGTTTTTTTTTGTCAAAATGCTGATTGGTCATTTTAATCTTTCTTTCCCTTAGATTGAAGATCTTTCCCAGCAAGCCCAGCTGGCTGCTGCAGAAAAATTCAAGGTACAGGGGGAAGCTGTGTCAAACATCCAGGAAAACACGCAGACGCCTACAGTACAGGAGGAGAGCGAAGAAGAAGAGGTCAGATTGTTTAATTCAAGCGAAGAATGACATGGACTAATTTGTTATTCTTTCACAATTTAGGTTCTTTAAAACGTCTTACTGAATTATTGTCATAGGTTGATGAGACTGGCGTTGAGGTGAAAGACATTGAACTCGTCATGTCACAAGCCAATGTTTCGCGGGCGAAGGCTGTACGCGCCCTGAAAAACAACAACAATGACATTGTCAATGCTATTATGGTAAGATTTATTTATATATATTTTTTAACCTTTTCTAACGCTTGTAAACAGTTTTGTGAATAAGTCAAATTTGCTAACAATCCTTTGTTTTTTTTTTTACAGGAGTTGACAATGTAATGGAACCCTGTCGACAAAGGGGTGAAGAAAGGTTGCTGATTTGATCTGAGCTTGTTTGTACAATTTATACCCAGGATGGAAATAAAGTTGTGGCTTGAAAACATTAAATGTGAAACTTGTTTGGCTTCTTTTGGAGGTGGGGTATAATATCTTTGTCGTTTAACTGCTTAAGGTGGTTATGAGACAGTGTGGATTGTCTACCTGTAAGAGGTAAATAGCTATAGTTAAGACAACATATTCTCATAGGCCTGACTCTCAACTTGAACCCAAAGGAGGAGGGGGGGGTTGTGATGAAATAATGATGCTGACAGCTGATCAGTCACACTGAGTGTCATTGCCAGAAGTTAAGCTCTGTGCGCAGATGTTTTAGTGTGAAGCCACTGATTAATTGATATATATAATTTAAAAAACTAGTTCCCAAGAACCTTTTGATTTTAGTGCTTTAGACTAAATATTTAAAATCAACTGGATCTAAGACCCTCTGTGTGGCACAAATGTAGGTATTCCCCTACTCTATGGTGGCCTATAAAATGTGTACATTTACGTGTAAGTTACCCACCAAGCAAGCTACTTTTCATAAATAGGATCTTAATATATGGGTAACTATATGGAATAAGTAAGTTTGGGTTACAAACTGGTCCATGTGCTGCTGAAAAGTATTTTTGCTATTCAAAGTTGTACCTTTAAGTTAAATATTTGTTCAAACAATATATTATTGCTCCTGTGTATTAAATGTTAATTAATGACACTTAGCCCATCTATTACTGGGAGTCTTCTCACTGATAAACAGACACTGTATACATCCTGATCTGATTTATTTCCTTCATGCCCCCATCAAAGACTGGTTTACTTTTAGTTCCTTTAATAAAAGCGTACTTTTAAGAAGAACCTGTTTTGTTTCCACGTGTGTAACTCTCCTGTAGAGAACACAATTAAGTACTAACTTTAAATTAAAGTCAATCCTCAATGGTCTCCTTCAAACCACATGCTAACGTGTTTAGACGTTCAAAATTTAGTAGAAAATATGAGGAACTGTAATGAATTTGTTCTATGTTCTTTCTGATTGTTATTCGCGCCTTTTATATTAATTAATTTGTGAACTGGCGTCGTCCTGATGTTACATATGATTGCAGCGTCGTCGCTCGGCCGCCATGTTTCCGTCTGAAGGCAGGTCCTGCTCGCTGTGGCTTGAAGCTCTAGAAACGTCTAGTACTCCGGTTGCGTCAGTACGGCCATGCTTATCGCAGGATACGCAAAAAGATCCGCAGCATTGTAGTCCACCGACCAGAGGCGTCCGCATTGGTTGTGTGTGGGCAGCGTTTTCTTTTTACAGGCATCACCTGTATTTCTACAAGACACTTCGTCTCGGAAACACCGGCTCGCTTCACGTCTAGACATGTAAGTTGTGGAAAGTTAACGTGAGGCTAGAGCAGAGGCAAAGTTCGGTAGCTAGCGCTAGCTAACGTTAGCGGCCCGACAACATGCTTTTGTAAAGGCGGGAGGTTGGCCTTGCCTCAGTGAACTGTAAGCTAACGAGAACTCTGCAGCTTTTTAGATTCCACGAAGTCGCTCTCCGCATATTCGAAGCTAGTATGATGAAGCCGGATCCACAGCTTTAGCTACATTTTGTGACGGTATGAGTCAGGTGCACCTCGTGGCTTCACTCACTGCTTAGCCTAACGTCAGCGGCGTTAGCTTGACTAGCGGTGATCTTCAGTTTCTAAATGATCAGTAGCATGAGGTCTGTGTCCGAAGAGCCGCTAATCATTGTTTAGAAAAGGAAAACGCAAGCGTGAATGGCCAAGCGGGACCTTTTTAGTCTCTAAATTCTTGATACTAAAGTTATCAAAGTATGGCGCAACGTTTATCGTTTGTTTTTAACGAGTCTGTGGACTCTGTCTGGGATTGTTCACAGTAATGTGTAAGAGGATTTAATGCTAGCCAGGTTAATAGGGTCATCTCTTGAATGCTCAGCAAGGAAATTATTATCTACCAGTCAGTTCAGTGAAAACACGGCAACAGTATGAGGTAAGAGGCGTCATTCATTAGTAGTAGCTACAGATGTGTAACCGGGGGGAGTCAGCTAAACCTAATTCTAATAGTGAGGGAGCAACAATTCAAAACAATACCAAAGTTATTTGCCTACCGGTCATTTTCTTCATTTTGTTTTTGTCATCTCTTCTGACTCTACATGTACAGATGCACTGATCTCTGGCTCACTGTGCTAATTTAAAGAAAATCAATTGGCAGTTACCTGAATAAGTCCTGTTTCAAGCTTCGAAATAAAGATTAGCCTTTTTTTTTCCATTAAAATCTTTACGTTTAAGTCAATTCCACAATCAATGGATTTGCATCTGATGGTCTGTATAAAATTACCAAAGTTATAGTCACCATTGTAAATTTGTGTTTGACAAATTAAGACAAAAAGGAAGACGCCAGCATTTTGTTAAATTAACCTTTATCCTGCAGAGATGTTACCTTCAAGCATAGGATCACACTGTGCAACTTGATGCTGTTTGGTAACTTGAAGCTGCAATTTTTTTTTTTTGGTGGTCTATGTATTGTTGATTGTGTGTCTTCTGTTTTTCACAGGCATCCAGCAACTGCCAAGTGGTACGACAGGAGGGACTCTGTTTTTATAGAGTTTTGCATAGCAGACAGCAAAGATGTTAAAGTTAATTTTGATAAAACAAAGTGTGGTTTCAGGTATGTTTGCCTTGCACTTACAGCAGACCCACTAAGATGTATTTATCAAATTGTTGTTAAATAGTTTTCCACACTTAAAGTTTATTTTGGTCAATGAGGTTTGCTGTAGAGTAAAATACTTTGTGAAAATACATAAAAACATTTACATCACGTGATCAATTTCGTCTTGAGCTATGCCTGATGCTGTAGCAGTTGTAACAACATCTCCAGTGTTTTTTGAGGTCAAAATAAAAATGTGCCTGGGAGTATTATGAGGGGCGGACATACTGCTCAGACATTCGGGCAACTTGGAACAGCATAGATCACAGCCATCATTTTTAGCACCATAAGAAGTGTGAAACAAGGGGATGAAATGAACTTTGTTTTGTTTTTCCCTAGTTGCCTTGGAGGAACTGACAATGTCAAGCATGAGAATGAAATAGACCTTTTTGACGCTATTGATGAAAATGTAAGTTATGTTGTCAGAATCCTTGTTGTGATTGTGATAATATTGAAAGGTTACGGGTTGTGTTGTACATAATGCAGCTAGAAATTGATTGATACTTTTTCTTTCCAGGAATCCAAACATAAACGTACAGATCGCTCAGTGTTGTGCTATTTACGAAAAGCACAGCCAGGGAAGGCATGGCCGAGGCTAACAAAAGAGAAGGCTAAGGTCAGTAACACACAGAGATTTTTATACACAACTTTGCACATACTGACTAAAACGCTAGAATTTGATGAATTGCAATAGATCCCTAGTGTAAGAAACCGCAATTTTGTTTTCCCAGCTGAGTTGGCTCAGTGTTGACTTTAACAACTGGAAAGACTGGGAGGACGACTCGGATGAGGAGATGGGAAACTTCGATCAGTTCTCAGATGTAAGTGCCTTAAGTCGAACATACCTGAGAAATAGCTAAAAGATTTACCACCATTATGGCAAGTTTCGTTTTTAAATTAAATAAATGCCATGATTTTAACGTTACTGTTTTAATATTACAGATGATGAACAACATGGGAGGTGAAGATGACCTACCTGATCTAGATGGTGCAGACGACGTAAGCAACCCCACCACAATTTCTAGACTTTGACTTTGTCGAACATATTCACATGTCCAAAAGAAGCAATTAACACTATTTAGAGACAGCAGTGAACCATTAGATTACACGATGCCAAGCAGCAGTTTTCAAACCTGTACCCTTGTCTTTTTAGGATGAGTCTGCAGATAGCGATGACGAGAGTAAGTATCAATGAGCCTCCATAAAAGAAACCACATGAGGATTGAGGACATCTTTGATCGTGTGCTTTTTGATGGATTAATGTTCGGTTTTTGCTCTCTTTTCAGAAATGCCGGATTTGGAATAGAATACCATACATTCTGAAAAGACAGTGGATGACAGAGGGCAAGAAGAAAATTAACAAATGTATATCATGAAATTGAAGGCAGTGACAAACAACTGTACATTTTGTCAGTAGCCATATTTAAATCCATAGCCTCAGCTCCAAACTCTTGACGATCAGTTCACTGAAGGTTGATATGCATGGTATTGTACAGAGCAGCTATCTCCACTTCCATTTGCTGTACTGCACCTTTGGGGTATCTTGTTTTACTGTTAAATATTACAAATAAGCACATGTTTTTTTGTTTTTCCTCTCTGAAAAGCTGTATTGTTGTCCTCAACTGAGCAATATGTGTTAAGGTATTTACAGTTTGTTTGCAAATGGATTGTGGTTTAAAAGGGTTAGGCTGACTCGTTCCCCATGACGTGGTTTTAAGTTTAAGAGAACACTAGCTGTGTACATCTGAAGAACTAGATGCATCTACTATTGGCTTCCTCCAAAACCTTCCATGTGGTGTGAATTAGATATGCAGGCAACCATTCTTTGTTTTCGTAGCTTAACGGTTCAGCTTAAATGTTTCCCTTTTACTACTTGTTTAATGTTTAGAAAATTCTGCGATCATCTTCCCTGAATGGATTCCAGTTAATATCAGTAACGGTTTCTCTCCTCATGCCATCTAACATGCACTCTGGTGTTGCACTGCAAAAGCTAGGTGAAATGTGCAGCTGATAAAGAGCTTGAAGCTTGGTTGGACCTCTGCGTTATGTGGTTTGTTGCTATTCTCTAGGTTCTTTCCATTTGTTCATGTAGAAGAAAGCCTCCCCTGTTGGCGATGAGGCGTCAGAATGATACAGCAACATGTAATGACCAAATTATATTTGCACTGTCAATAAAATCTAAGGGGAGACTATGTTGAATTACAGTGGAAATTTTTTTTATTGTCTACATCTTTCTAATAAACTGTTTAAGAATCACTTGAAATGGCTTTTTTGTAAATGACTGTTTGTTTTCTAATGTGTTCCTATCAAAAATGGCCATGATTAGTCCCGCTATAGAAAGGGAATAATGTTTGGCGTTTCATTTCCATCTGAGTTTACACTGGCCATCAGGTTCAGCGTGTCCATTAAGGTTCTTGCTGAAGTTGAAAATGTGCAAATGAAAGCGAAACTGGTAGAGGCCGTGGTAGTGAATTAAGGAGCAGTTTTAAGTTTCATATTTCCATGAATATTAAATATAAAACCAAATCTAAATAATATGCAAGTGACTTTGTTGTATTTCATGGAAGTAATTTGATGTAGAATGCAGTATTTCTATTTTCACTCTTGCTTACTACCGCATTGTTGGGCGCTAGGACCCAGGTGCGTCGGGCTTCTGGGCCCTGAATGTTAGCATACTTCCTCGATTTCCTCACTGTCATTCCCGAGAAGACAACTATAACATACAGCATTAATTTCCTGTTTTTACATCGCGGCGCGTGAAAATAAAAGCGCGTAATTGCAAAGGGTGGCAGTTGTTCCGCACTTTAAGAGATGACGCTGTTGGAGTGTTGACAGCCTGTTAGTGAACCCGGCTTCACTATCAACTATACCCGGTCAGATCGCCTCATTTCACGGAGAGAAAAGCCCTTACACCCCCTACATTAGATTAAATGCTTCGTTATGTAAAGCTTAATTTATTTGTTGTTGTTTTTTATAAAGAATGAGTATATAATAAGTATAATAGTCGCTCCTTTAGAGGCGAATGAGAAAGCGCCATAAGTCGTTGAGAGTAGTGAAACACATGTAATTAAACTAGTCGTGTGTGTGTGTGTGTGTGTGGTGGACCGTAGACCGCCTGTATAAGCGCGTAGATCGAGTATAAGCGCGTCTTGTGTTTAAACTCCAAACCGCTAGATGGCAGTGTTATGCAAAAAGTTAACTTTGTTTTCTCAGTTATTCCCACATGGTTGTGTGTTCACATTATTATAGCTTCTCTAGAACGGGATTAAAACAAATACACATTACATTACTTGGTTGCAGTATTTAAATATATTGCAGTCATTACTCATTTACTATGATATGCATTTTATTGCCAGATTCTTGCCAAAGAGCACAAGGCACTAAGTCAGAGCTGGCTCAGGTCACTCTGGACCATTATGCTGCTGTACTGTAGTTTAGTAACTCCTTGATACACCAATACATTGTATTAACTTAGTACCTGTGTTTTTTTTCTTTGCTGCTAGTTCTTCCTTTGTTACTTGTTCTTTTATTTATTTCTCTACTACCGTGGCAGACGGACGCTGACCCTGAGCTGTTCCGTTCGTTAGAGGGAGTGTTTTCCTCTCCACTGTTGCCTCGTGCTGTTCAAGTGCTGCTTTGTGTTTGGAAAGGTCATGACATTAGCTTAAAAGTAGCATAAATTGATTTATTGTTGTGATTTGGCGTTATATAAATAATTAGTTTTGAACTAGACGTGTTGCAGTACAGTATCATGCAGTTGAACCTGTTGATTTTTGCTTAAGTCTGACATAAAACTTTTCAACTCCGATCACTGCCAAACAAAGCTGTGATGTTGTTGAATTAAAGCAATAGAAAATGACATCTGTTGTCTGGAAATTATTATTAAATGATAATATGTCTTAAGAGATTGTCTAAAATAAAAAATACTCCTATACAATAGAGGTATGTTTTGGCCTATTTATTAGTAGAAATTATGTTGTAATAATATGCGAGCAGTTCGTGCTAATACGCGCGTTTAACTGCCTCGTGAGATGCGTATCAGTGCTATTAATATTATTATTTGGTATTTTCTTGTGAAGCTTCACGACGAAACGAACCGGATGTGTATTTCAGTTATTGTTGGCTTATTGACACCGCTCGCTCTGTTCTGTGATCATGGCTGCACTGGACCACACCAGCCATGTTTGCTAATTTAAAACCCAAAGGTTAGGGAATAGTTGTTTATTATTTATCGCTGTGCCATCCTCACCCGCTTATTCGCTCAAACGAAGGTTAAGAAGCACCTGCGCCTTCGAAACCCAAGGACTGAAAGGTTGGAGAGCTTTTAGTAAATTATCGGCGAAACTTTTGGTGCTGGTGGTGTGGGAGGATGATGCTCTGCAAAAATTGTGTGTGCGCGTGCAGCGTAAACAATGTAACTTCATCTGCCTGCTAGCTAACGTTAGCCCATGAACAAAAGGCAGCACGCCATCTGTTAACAAGTGACTTAATCTTAATCAGTACCCGAGACCGGCTGATGTTTATTTTCACCGGCGGTGTCCTCAATTGCTGATGGGCATCACGGATCCAACCTAGCGTGGCTGCGGTACCTGCTACCTGGCTATTAAGTTAGCTAACATCGCAGCTTGAGTGCCGCACTTAACGCTAACTAAACGTTAAGGATGCTATCAGTTAGCTATCTTGCTAGCGTGTGATCGCTAGGTTGTATTGTGATGCTTTAGCTAAATAACCTTGGAACAGAAGCGAGAAATACTTTTTTTGCCCGTTGTTTCAAACTCAAGTATTACTCCCGATTAATTTCTCCATGAGTTGAACGCACATCCTACGTCAACTGTGGCAGTTGTTGGTACGACTAGCCTCGCTTTTCGGCGAATTGTTCGGTTTGATAATGGAGCTAGCACCACTTGGCTAACGCGACGGCTGCTTTCGCCAACGGCCTTGTTGAATTAGGACATCAAGAATCCGTAGAGCAGTGCTTTGTATTACGGCGGTGTGAAGTGAACTGCTAATGGTGTGGCAACAGTCGGGCCTCAGACTGAATTATTCTCTCTAATCCCTCGGTTGTGAGGCCGGGTCTTGATTCCTGTTTGCCTGTCCGGGCCCTTCGTTAGCTATATTATCACGCCAGGCTGAGGAGGCTGTGCTCACGTTAGCAGCGCCTCATCAGCGGCAGTGATGAGCTTCGATCGGAATATTCCGGTTTTCCATTGCTGCTCACCGGGGCCTTGGCGTCGGCTGCCGCTGCTGGCTGCGACATTTTGACGGTGGTTGTCGGGGCGAAATGGTGCTGTCACCATCTGCCGCTGCCAGAATTCATGTCATCTAGATGTTTTACGGAAGAAATGGCATTTGTTACCCAGCATCGGCCCCACCGCACCAAAATAAAGGAAAAAATGAATTAAATAATACGCTTATCATTCACACGGTGGTGTATATTTTCCACATGCGCTTAGACCTGTTTAGTTACATTTTACTGGCAGTATATGCAGAATATTATTGTACATTTGCTCTCATATTTCTCTGCGTTTCTGTTTTCAGATGGAGTCAAATAATCATTTCAACTATGGCACCCACTCGCCAAACTCAGGACTGAAACTCTCCTCAGGGGATTCTCTTTATACGAACGGGTCCTCCATGAGTTTTCCTCAGCAGGGGAAGAGTGAGTTATTTTCTGTTTCTGAGTTTCATACAGTAGCAAACTTCACGGTCTTGTACTTACAACTCGGCACCAAGTCAAAGACTATTCATTAACTTTCTAATCTGAGTAATGTTCTTGTTTCTAACAGATATAAATGGTGAAATGAATGTGAATGGTGTCACTACTGTACTCGGGTCCGGCGTTCCTGATTCCCAACCACCAATGGCTCCTTATCCTCACATGAGCAACCACCACCAGAGCAGCATGGGCTATGACTACTTGTGGGGAGGACACCCACAGTATGGTCCAGCCATGTCCACCTCTCCTGGGCATGGGATGCACCAGAAGCAGTCTGTACCTGGAATGGGACAACCTCAGACACAGCATCACTTCCAGGGTCATGGACAGTACCAACTTAATGGTGGCATTGAAAGCTCCCACCAGGCCCCTGTGGCAGGCCCACCTCTTACTGGTCAGTACTGGAACAGGGGTAACCCTGGCCCACAGCAGATAGGATATAATTCTCACAGCATGTATGGGACCTACCAGAGTCAGGCACATCCTGGGATTACGCCACCCCAGCATCACCAGCAACAGTCCTTACAACCTTCTCCACATCCACCATCACAGCAGCACCTCCAGCCTCACCGTCATCCATCCCATCATCACCAGCAGCAGCAGCAGCAGCAGCAGCAGCATTATGGCATGATGCCTAATGGGATGCCCTATTACCAGCATCAGCCCCAGCCCACCACGCTGCCATCTCCAGAACAGCAGCAGTCTCAGCCACAAGCCCAAACTCAGTTGATGACCCCAGCCAGCCAGAATTTTACTCCTCCACGTGGCAGCCCACAGAACCACAGCTTGACTAAAGGAAGCACTGGCAGCCCTCACTCTGTGGGGATGTCCTCGGCACCAGTGATGTCACCGCTGAAAGTGCAAGAGAGTGGATCACCTAAGAGCCACAACAGAGAACGGAGCCCTCATGCCAGTAATGTAGGCATGTCTTCTGCCGTGCAAGGTGATTACTTTATATTTGTAATAGCATAAGATAATATATGTAACATTGTAACGAAACATAATTTTTTTTATCATTGATCCTGTTTTTGTTTTACTGACTTTCATAGTATTGATCCGTGTTATAGATGTGTCTGGATTTAATTGTATGTTTTGAGGTAGGCTATCTCTGTGTCTACGTATTATGTCCTGAAAGTAGAACATACTGTTCTCTACTTAATATTTCCTCCTTTTAACCTCACCAACTGAGTGATATTAGTATAGTTGAATGGGTTCCTTCCTGTTTGACCAGCACTCGCATAACATTCCTGCTGCTGATCACATTAAACGTGGCACTACTGCTCTAGGTTAAAGCTTCCTGTATTAACTAGACGTATGCTACTTTACAAATATATTTAGTGCTTATATCATAAAATGGTTAACAGTTGTAAAGCACGTAACTTTTTATTTTCATTTTTTACATATAATTATTTTAGTAAGTATTTGGCAGATTAATTTCTACCTTTCCTTTCTTTTCTAGACTAATGCCTACTACTACTTAATCAAACTTTAACCAGCAGGTGCCACTGTTGGACCTTTTTTCATTGGCCAACATTTGGGAGAGAGAATGCTGACTGTGCATTTTCATTCATAAATATATATTTTTTTTCTCAAACTCTATTACTGTGACCACAGGTGTTATAGATTAGTTATTGACTGTTGATTCCGTTTTTTTTTTTCAGGGCAGACAAATGAAACTCTTAAAGAAATGGACACATTTAATGGCAGTGAAAAGACATCTGTTGCCCACAGGCTAGCCAAAACTGACTACCATCCTAAACCTACTGCGGCTCATCTGGGACCAACGCTTGATTATCGACCACATTTTGACCAACCAGCAGCTCAGCCTCCAGAAATTGTTTCCCCCGTCAAACGTAAACCTGGTAGTCCACCCGCCAAGTCTGTGTCATCTCAGCTTGCTGCGTCCACTTCACCTGCAACAGTGTCGCCATCTCTCACCAAGGCCTCTGGAACTCCTGTCGTCTCTGGATCTCCAACCTCTGCATCTGTGCCCCCAGTGCAGTTGTCACCCAATGCAAAATCTACTCCACGTCCCAATGCGTCTTCTGCTCCAACTCTTAATACTCCTCCCAGAGTTTCCTCACCTCCTCCAGTGGTGCAGGGCCTCAGGCCTGCTACTTCGGCTTTGACTCAGATATCACCTGCTAGGTCCATGCATACGTCAGTGGAGTCCACTTATCCCTCTGCATCTGCATCTTTGCTAGCCGATGGTGTGTACAAACCTGCTATGGTTTCCTCTTCCCTTCCAGTGTCTTCCACTTCTGGACCGTCTCTTGTGTCAAGATCAGGATCTATCAGGACCTCAACATCACCTGGATCATGTTTATCAAAATCTGTCTTTCCCACACCTGCATCAGTAACTCCTGCAGTGGACAGTAGACCCGGTGAACCAGCATCTTCACCCCAGCGCCAGACATGCACTCCTTCAGCTGCTGACTCTGGTCTTTCCACTGCTGCTGCCGCCGCAGTATCACCACCAGAGGCATTGAACCTACCCTCCCTAGCAGCCTATGAACGTCCCACTGTCCGACCTCAGTCTGCCCTACCTCTTCTAACCACTGAAGCCTCCAAGACTGCATCTGTGTCTGCTCCTTCTGCCTTGGTGTTTGTGCCTCCTGCAATGGGTGGAGGAACCCAGAGTCTGGACTTTGAGCATCAATCTCATGACGCCAGTCCTCATCAGACACTAAAACTCTCCCCAAAGTCAGAGCACCACTCTCACGGTGAGGATAGGACAGCATTAGGTAAAAGAAATGGAAAACCAGAGGAACACCTCCATCACATTGCTTCAGACATGACTCACAAATGGGCTGCTTCTGATCAAAAGTCCAAGAATGAAGAAACAGACTTTGAAAGGCACCACACGCAAACAAGTGCCACCTGTGAGTCAGAGGGACACCAGGTGGAGCAAAATCCAATGACAAAGTCCTCCTCAGCTTCACAACATCAAAGTCGTCGTGCTGATAAGGAAGGCTTGGATAACGCTTTACGTAGTGCAACATGTGACACCCCTTCTAGAATGGAAGCCAGCTCTGTCATGAAGGCTTCTCGTTTGGAGGTCGCTAGCATAGATGAGTTTTCTCAGTTGGACAGCAGCATCTCGTACACAGAAGAGGAGCCATCTACTGCTTTTGACTCAACTGAAGATAGCAACTTTAGAGATGACACAATGAACTCCACTAGGGAAACCTCAGAGGTAGAAGAAACCAAGAAAAGCTGTCCAATCGCTGGGGAATCAATGTTTGAGTCTTCTCTCGACAACTCCCACATGGAAGAGCCCTCTATTGAGTCAAGTGATTTTTCCAACTTGTCATTTGTGCAGTCTCAGCCTGGTTTTCAAGGTACATTCTATGAATGATTATGGAATCTATTCACACTTGTGTTGGTGATTAGTACTTAGTTGTTAATTAATTTTGGTTGTGCAATTTTTGTTGTGCTATCTTTTTGATTTCTGCTGAAACTTCCAATGTCCTTGTTTGCCAAGTAGGGGCTGCAGCAGAGTGGGAGCCCAGAGGACACGACACACCAGACTCAGCTGGATGCATTAGCATTGTTAATGAGACAATGACTCCCCCGAGTTTCAAGATGAAAAGTGAGAACTTTATTGCCTTCAGTACCCCTGCAGAGAGCCCTGCTGTACACCCACTGCAACCAGTCAATGATCAGGTTGTGTCAGCTGCTGAAGGTGATCTGAAGACCCCAGGGAAACCACGCAAACCTCGAGCTCCCAAGGCAATATGGAGCAAAACTCAAGGTATTAAACATTACGATTTCAAAAAAATGCTCTTTAAATGTCAGCTTTTAGGTTAAACAAATTATTCTTCACTTTTTTAAGCTCCCGATGAGGTCCAACGGAAGCCTCGAGTTCGGACCCCAAAAGTGGTGAAGACGGATGAAGGTGGCAATAAGGAGGAGGCTGCCAAGGGCAGAAAGAGGAAGAGGTCCCTCAAGGTGGATGGGAAAGAAACCTCAGACGTATCTGGAGATGCTGGACCTGCGACAGAAGAAGAAGTGGATTCTGTCACAGCCATAATCGAAGCTGTTCTGGCCAACGCTTCCGCTATTGATACAACAGTTGATAAACCCAAAAAGGCCAAAAGGGTTAAGAAACAAGATCAAGGAGGAGACTTGGTCAAAACAAAGAAACAAGATGCCGAAACAACTGCTGATAATGTTGATGAAAATGACGATGACAGCTCCACTGCAGGTAATTAAGTTATTAGTGGAATTCCAGATTTAGCCATTATATTTTTTGCGGATGCGTAATATAAAAGTGTAAGAGCGCAACGCTAAGTCCGCTTTCTTTTTTTCAACAAACAGGGGAATCTACCAGGCGCAGGGTTGCGACAGAGGAACAGGTCCAGTTTCCTTTGCAGCATGGGTAATTCATTTTACTTTAACTTTAACTACCTATTAAGACCATCAGCAATATGTTGTTACACTAGATCAGAGTCAATAGTGACCAAACTCTCCTAAACATAGTTGGAAGAGGGAAATTCGTGTGAAGAAAATTGAGAACCGCATGAAAGGTGAAACCTGGTATTGGACACCTTGTGGAAGGAGGTTGAAGCAGTTTCCCGAAATAATTAAGGTAAATTTTCTGAAAAAACAAATGACAAATTTTTTTTATATAAAAATAAAAAAGAATTTTTTCAAAAATTTTAATCATTTGGAAAACAAATGTTTAGGTTCTGACTGTATTTATTCTTTTTCTTATCTTTCCCACTATTTATTAATTGCTTTGCTCAGTACTTGAAGAGACACACGGACAGTGTGGTCACCAGAGAACATTTTAGCTTCAGCCCACGTATGCCTGTTGGAGACTTCTATGAAGAGAGGGAAACTCCAGAGGTCTGTATGTTTTGCTGAGCATTGCTCGAGTTACCTTTCAGTAAAACCATTGCAAAGTTGGTGTGTTGGCAACCTACAGAAGATGTGATAGGGATTGATCTTTCTCTAAAATGTTACAGGGAATGAAGTGGTTCCTCTTGGCTAATGAGGAGATTCCCTCTATGATCATGGCCATCACAGGACGGCGAGGTCGACCTCCCAATCCTGATAAAGAGAGACCCAGAAGAGCACGTGGCCAGAGGGGCGGGCCAGGCCGACGTCCCGGTAGACCTCCCAAACCCAAGATGGTCGACCTCCTTAGCAAAGTTGATGCTAAGCTTTTAAAACGACTTGAAGCCAAGGGTGAGTGGAGTGTATTATGGCACAATGGGGGAGTTTAATACATATTAGCTAACCGCTGGGGATGTCTACCTAGGGCTAATATTTGTATACTTTTTTTTATAGAAGCACTTACGGAGGAGGAAAAGGAGAAACTTGCAAAAATCAAAAAGAAAATGAAGAGAAAGGTATGAAGTGCAGGCTGTTAATAACTTATGTTAGATATGCTGCTATTATTGCATTTTGATTTTTACTCTTTTTTTTTTTTCTTTTTTTTATTATTACAGGCAAGAATGAAGAGAAGGGAGGATGCTAAGATCAAGAAGATGAAAGAGGAAAAAAAGAAAGCCAAGGTACAGACAAAGGCAACTCATCAGCTGATGTGTCTCCTATATCTTAGCATAACCTGTTTCTCCACCACTGTTTCTTCACCACTTTTTGTTTATTAGCTTGACCAAGATTCAAAGGGCCAGGAGGTGAAAACCGAACCAACAGATTTGGTGGCTCCAGACGTTTTACAGTCTGCATCAGACTCTGCCTTAGAGCCCAAGAAGCCTGGGCGCAGAAGGTCAGTCAAGTTGGAAGCTGCTTCTCCAATACAGCAGACGGACGAAGAGCGGATAGCCCAGGGCAAGAGAGTGCTAGGTGCTCGAAGTAAAGCCAAGGCACTGGCTAAAGCTCAGGCAGAGGCAGAGGCCGCAGCTCAGGCCGCTCTGGCAGCTAAGAGGGCAGCAGAGAGAAGATTACAGGCCCAGAGACGTCTGGAGGAACGTAAAAGGCAACAACTTATCACAGAAGAGTTGAAAAAGCCCACAGAAGACATGTGTCTTACTGATCACAAAGTAAGTTTTAAATTAAACCTGGATCTTTGCTGTGAGTTTTGCATGACTCATAATGAACTTTGAACTTTGTCCTCCAGCCCCTTCCAGAGCTGTCGCGTATCCCTGGTGTGGTGCTCTCTGGTACAGCCTTTGCACACTGCCTGGCTGTGGTGGAATTCTTACATGGCTATGGGAAGGTGATTGGTCTCAATATACCCAACGACATCCCCAGCCTTGCTACGCTACAAGAGGGACTCCTGGGCCTGGGTGACAGCCAAGGGGAAGTCCAGGATCTTCTGATAAAGCTGGTGGAGGCTGCCCTCCATGATCCAGGCCTGCCGTCATATTATCAGGTATTTGGATATTATCTGATTGTCTTGTTGATGCTTTTTAGTCCATAAAAAATATGATGATATAAAGACTTTTCTGGGCAACCTTTCAGTCTGTAAAGATCCTCGGAGAAAAGCTAGTCGAGTTGGAGCTGACTCGCAACACTGTTTCGGAAGTGCTTCGAATCTTTTTGGAGTCGCACGGTTATGAGACTGAAGTCTGTAACACGCTGAGGACCAAAACATTCCACGCCCTGTCTCCAGACACAAAGGCAGCCATCCTGGGTTTCCTGGTGGAAGAGCTCAACAGCAGTAACATTGTGATCAGGTGAGACTAAAACTAGATTTAATCAGAAGCTGCCATTTTGTTGTCTTAAGTTTCTGTTATTCTATTAATATATTCATTATCTATCAGTGACATTGACAACACGTTAGAAAACATGACAACGTACAGGAAGAACAAGTGGATCATCGAGGGTAAATTGCGCAAGTAAGATATGATTTATTCATTTTTAGTAATGTTATTGTTTATCCCTTATACAGCTGAGCAATGAAACATAGTGATGCCGTTTGATTTCATTCTCACAGACTGAAGGCAGCACTAGCGCGTCGTACAGGACGCTCTGAGGAAGAGCTGTGTTTTGAGGAGAGGCGCCGTAGTGCTAGAGTGGCCGAGGAAGAGAATCTTAGCCTGGAGGAGAGTGGTCTAGTGCCGGAGAGAGGCAGCCGCCGTGCACGCAAAGAAGAGCCAAAACTGAGTGACGTATGTATCTTCGCTAACGTTTTCCAGAGTGACTGTCTGAGCGTTGCCGTTTAATTACATTTCCATTTATGTTACAGAGTGAGAGTCCCACCACTGCCAGCATTCCAGAGCTTGAAAGGCAGATAGATAAGCTAACTAAGGTAAGACTGATGAGCCACTGTACAGGGATGGTGTTTTACTTTTACTGTTTTTACAAAGTACTCTGTGGATCTTCACAGCGCCAAGCATTTTTCCGTAAAAAGCTGCTACAGTCATCTCATTCCATGCGAGCCGTATTGCTGGGACAGGACCGATACCGGCGCAGATACTTGGCCTTACCTCACCTTGGAGGAGTTCTGGTTGAGGGGCCAGAGGAGCTCTTGAGTGAGAAAATATTAATTGTTGATGTTAACCCCTCCGCTTGCCCATCGCAATCTAATTTTGCTGACATTTTTATCTTGCAGCTGGAGATGTCCTTGTAGCTGAGGTGCCAGTCACCTTCCTCAAAAAGGAGCCCAAAGTTGAGAGGACCTCCGTGCCTACCACGCCCCCTCCCACTCTACCGTCCTCACCTTCTACTGTTGCCCCAAACCAGACCTTCTCACCAGATGAGGACCCTCTCCCAGGCACTGCATCCCTCATGAGCAGGCAAAGAGGACGTGGACGCCCCCGAAAAATCAAACCAGAAGTAGAGCTTCACCTACGCACAGCCAGGATCCGTCGCCGGCGCAGAAGTAGTGTCAGATCTGCCAGTGAGGATGGACCAGGATCACCCAACAGTGGCACACAAGACCTCACGCAGGCCGCTTTCCAGAACTGGCTTAGCCAGTCTCAGGAAGCACTGAGCAATACCACATGCTCAGCAGCAGGGGAAACACCGGAGGGCAATCGACCAGAGGAGAGCGTGAAGGAGATGGCAGAGAAACAGGGACAGTGGTTCAACTTGCTGCCCAAACAACCGTGTGATGATAACTCTCTTACTGAGCCCCAGCCACCCGCCTCCCCCAGCTCCCCCCCTAAACTCCATCCGCAGATCCCAAGTGCTCTGCCCGCACTTGCAGCTCCTCTCCTGCAGGTTTGCCACAACAATCAATACAAATGTATTTATTTATACTATAACATACTTAAAGTATTCTAAATGAAGTATTAATAAATCATCTCTCCTCAGCCGGATCCACTCTTGCCAGACTTGACTCCTGCAGACTCTGTGACCCCAGCAACTCCACAGGACATTCCCCTGCCACCCTCTGCGTCTGCTGTTCCTGCTGTTTCTGTCGTTTCATCGTGTGGACCACCAGCACCCCAGCTTCTTCCAGCAGCCATTTCGCCTGTTCCAGCAGCTCCAACCACTCCTGCGAGACCTGCCCGTAGGCGGAGAAGAGGCAGCAGAGGCAGTAGTCCTGCACGCAGAGGGCCACGAGGAGCTGCAGCTAAACGCCGCGGCCGCCCTCCCAATTCCGTGTTTCAGGAGCTGGAACAGCAGTACTTCACACAACTGGTAGTCAAGCCCATTCCAGCATGTAAGTAACGCAGTGGTCTAAAAAATACACATATGAAATATCCATATGTATACCTTATGCAAGTCATGTCTTTTCCAGCAATGGTGCGCGGCTGGTGGTGGATCAAGGACCCAGAAGAACTGTATGACACTTTACAAGCCCTCCATCCAAGAGGCGTCAGGGAGAAGGTGTTACATAAGCATTTGGCCAAACACATGGAAAGCTTAGCTGAGATGTGCACCAAACTTATTGATGGTTAGTATTATTTTTATCATCTATTTACATGGGCCAGTTGCTCTTAAAACTGACCTTTTTTGTGCTTTCTGGCTAGACCCAGTATTTAATCTGAAGGTAGAGGAGAAAGACGTGCTAATGGAGGCTCTACAGCAGCCATGGCAGGTACAGGAGAAGGCCATGGACACGGACATCAGTGCTCTGCAGTGGGTGGAGGACCTGGAGCAGCGCGTCGTTGCGGCAGACCTTCATCTGAAGGTGAGAAGCACCTTGATCTGTCCAGTCAGTGTGACTACTTGATGTGCACAACATGTACAGCTTTAAGATGCACTTGCAATGACAAACTATTGTAGCCACGTCCTGAAATGTAAAATGTACTGAAAATCATACGTGAAACTGGTTATATATGCCTTTCATCTCCTTCAAGGCGCCTCCTCAGAATGCAGTGAATGATACTGAATCTAACACCGAGACACTAATGGCAGAATTCCAGGTAATATTCAAACGAGATGAATGTATGAATGAAGACTTTCACAAAAGAATATTAGAATAATAATTACTAATTGAATGTCCCCTTGTCTTCATTTTGGTCAATTTATAGCCTTACACAATCCCAGACTCCGACTCTACACGGGATGACCTCCAGTACTACGAACATGACACTGATCCTCGTGATGACTGGATTGTGCGAACTAAGAAGGAGTGGTCCGGCCTGCCTCGTATTGCTACGCACCCCCTGGATCTGGCCGTGCTGCGACTAGCAAACCTTGAGCGAAACATCGAGAGACGCTACCTGAAGGAACCGCTATGGAATCCATCTGAAGTGATGCGTCTCGCTCCTCTCACTCCAACACCGGGAGAAGAGCATCCCATGGATGTAATAAGGTGATAACGGGTTTGAGGTGCAGGGATTTTATTGTATTTATGTATTTTGCTAATAATTTCTCTGTTTCCCAGTCTGGAAAGTGAAATCACCTCCCGAATGCGAACATGGCGACAGGCTCTAGATCGCTGCCGCAGTGCTCCCCAGCTCTGCCTGTGTCTCCTTCAGCTTGAGAAGGCCATTGCTTGGGAGAAATCTGTGACTAAAGTGGTTAGTAATGATTTCATGTGATTGTCTTTTTAGGAGCAAACCGCACAAAGAAATAACAGATAATTAAACTTTTTTTTGAGTATTTTTTGTTTTTGATCTATTTGCAGACATGCCAGGTTTGCAGGAAAGGAGACAATGACGAGTGCCTGTTGCTGTGTGACAGCTGTGATCGTGGTTGCCACATGTACTGCCTAAGGCCCAAAATCACTCAGGTGCCAGAGGGAGACTGGTTTTGTCCTACCTGCGTTGCCAAGGTAGGCAATCAAGCAACTTCGATCACAGCTTTCTTTTTCTCTCCTCTACGTTAGTTAATCAACTTCTTTATTGACTTTGCCTCTCAGGAGGAAGACGACACAGTGCGCTTGACCAAAACAAGAAGCAGGGTGAAAAAACGAAGATACGAAGATGACAGTTCGGAAGACGAAACAACAACAACAACAACTACAACAACAACAACGAGACGAAGCGGCGGCATGGCAACGCGAAACAAGGATCCAGTAGCACCGTCCTCATCCTCTCGCTACTCTGGAGAAGGAAGTGGCACAAAACGTCGTCGCATGACAACACGCAACCAGCCTGACCTCACGTTTTGCGAGTGAGTCGTGCCTTTTACGCTTGTTAAGCTTAACTTTGGGTGAGTTTTAGGTTTATACAAAAATACATATTGCAGCATATTCATCCTAATTTTCTTTCCTGCCAGAATCATTCTTATGGAGATGGAGGCTCATGCAGATGCTTGGCCGTTCCTTGAACCGGTCAACCCTCGTCTGGTGCCAGGCTACCGCCGTATTATCAAGAACCCCATGGATTTCCTGACGATGAGAGAGAGGCTGCTGCAAGGAGGGTAAGAGCAGTTTCATATTTCATTGTTTTACCGTTTGCATAGGGGCTGACCTGCGTTTCCGGTTGCATTCAAAACTTTAGCTTGAGTAAATGTAGTTTTTACACCAGCCCTTTCTGTCTCCTGCGTCATGTTTCAGATACTGCAGCTGTGAAGAGTTTGCAGCGGATGCTCAGCTTGTCTTTAACAACTGTGAGTTGTTCAACGAGGACACGTCAGAGGTGGGCATGGCTGGACACACCATGAGGCGTTTCTTTGAGAGTCGCTGGGCGGAGTTCTACTCAAATAAGGACAAATAGAACCCTAGGATGTTCCCCTGATGGTGGGGCTACAGACTCTTGGTGCTTTCACCGTCCAAGTCACTCTCTCTCCATTACTGCTTAGACTGTCTGGAGGTTCTTCCAGCCCTCTGTGTTCTCTCATGTATAGGTATATATGTATAGATTTGGGCTCTTTGTCTGTTATTGTTCCCTCTACTGGCCTGAATCTTCTCGAGGCCCTCAGCTGTACGGGTGCGAACTTCTTTCCAGACCCCATCACAGAGTGAGAACACATCTCCCTTCACTTGTCCTTCCATTTTTCATTTGCATTCTCCTGTTACATGTTTCACAACCTTTGTCATGCCCGGCTGTGGAGAGATGACGCGGCCTCTGTCCCAGAGTGTTTCACTCTGACTTGTACTGAAGGCCTATCACACTATTGCAGCCTAACTGCTGCGTACTGGACCTGCTTAGCACCACTTGGCAACAGAATGGATCAAAACTCTTTACAGAGCTTGGGCCATTTCTTACCTGTTCAATGGAAATGTAATGTAATGTGGTCTTATGCCTAGAAGTAATTTTTTTGCTCAATATATTTTTATTATATATTCTATATAAATATATATACAGATTACAATAGCTGGGATTATTTAATAGCAATAGCTTGTAGTGACTGTGTACAGGTTACCTTATAGAGATGTTTAGATGATTTATGAAACGGCCAGTTAAACTAAAAGGAATCTGTCTTTGGACTGTCACAAGTAGACGTTGTGTAACCTCCACTTAGTCTTGCACGCACACATTTTTCACCCACACACACACACACACACACACCTTTTGCTGCTGTGTGAAAGACACTGGTTTGAAAAACTGGAGGGTTTTTACTGTTAGTTGAGTAGTTTGGACTTCGATTCTTCTATTACATCCCGCTTGGAAAGAGTTAGTAATTGAGATGTGTCCAAACGGAGACATCACTGTAATATTGCAGTGGTTCTTATTGGAAAACACACAGCTCACAATTGAGTGTTGCCCTTGTTCTGCTATAAATTCACAGTTGGCCAATTGTTCCTTGTTGAGAAGTTTCTTGTCTTTACTTGTTAGACCTGGAGAAAACATGTAATGGTGGTTTTGCGTGACGCTGAAATCCTCTCATTTTAAAGACTACAGTTGCAAAGGAGCTCTGATAATGAAGTACTCGGCACATTCCGGCCTGGTTTTCTGTCTTACATTCCTTTTTACTGGTTTTATTTTTGTGCTGTACGAGGGCCAATGTAATGCGTTTGGCGGTTGGTTAGTGTGCTACGAAGGCAACAGTCCTCCACAGTCTGGGTTTTATTTAAACTTGTTTCTTACACTGAAATCAAATCCGTTGATAGGAAGTAAAGTTTAATGTTCCTTATTACACTTAAAGGGACAAGACGTTTTTTTTCAAAAAAGAAAAAAAAAACATGAAAACCAAATGTGGTGTTAAGTGAATTTTTAATAATGTACAGTTTTGGTGACTTTAAATTTGTTCCTTTATATTTTTAGGACCAATTCATCATTTTTAAGAGGAGGTATAAGACTCCATTGTATTAAGGTGATGTAACACGTGTGCATCTGTAGAATGTACTGTGAGTTGAATAAAAACCACATCTAGTAGAAAGTATTGTAAATTCCTTTTTTTCCACTCTGGAGCCTTTGGTGTGTTTATTCTGTGTGTTTTTCGGTTTCTCACACAGTTTAGGTTTAAGTTGATATATTTCCAGAAATTTAAAATGTTAGAAAGGAATTACTGCAACTTGTTATTGTTTAAATCAATAGAAATGGGAGGAAATGTGTTTTTTCAGTCAGATGTTCGTGCTGATACATATATATATATATATAATTTATTTTTTTTAATCTAAATTGCAATTTGTCATTGCCACAGCCTGCACTATACATATAACCGTTTGAGTGGATCACACAATGTCACAGATCACATAATCTAAATTACTTAGCCATCAGTAGGGTTACTGTACATCACAGGGATGATCATTTTTTAAAAATTGTTTAAAATCTTTAATAAAAGAGGTAAAAATGCTTTGATAAAGGGTAAGTTTTATAAAGTGTGCTTCTCTACCAAAACAGTGATAAGTTGCGTTCACAAGTGAAAGAGAGCTCTGCAAAGACTGATCTGGTGAATTGTTTGTTGTAGTTCTGCAGCTACCTGGAGAGTCCTGTCTGAGGCACATGCTCCTGGGAACGTCCTCCATCACTCACAGCTGCTCTACAGGACCCAGCTCGCTGCAATACTCAAAACTGAAATCTACACGCACAGTGTACAAAATGCAAAAATCCAGGCGTTGAAACTCCTACATCTTCTGTCGCTCTCCCTCTCTCAAACCCCTTAACTGGCATTTTCTGTGTGTGTAAAATTGTGTCCTTGTCAGCACTCTGCACAGCGAGGGTTCAAAACTCCCCACGCCAGCGGGTTCCAGTGCCCCCCCCCCGCCCATCCTGTGCCACACAATTAGGCTTATCCCCACAAAAGAGGGGATAACAGTTTCACAGTTGTCGAGGAGAGGAGGGGGTAATCCACAGTATGATGGGGCCACCATCAACCCCCTGCACCCGAACCAACCAGTTCATTCTGGACTCAGACTGCCAGAACAGGACCAGAGATGCCTGGGGGGTCAGGTCATTACATCCACTGCCTCCATTCTGTGTTGCTGTACATAGGAAATGAAGAAATGATGTAGGAAAGCAGTATTTGTATAAACAAAGTTTACAAATGTATGTTCCCAGCTTTAAATTTTGTCTCTTCTACAAAATACCCTTTGCTTGTGTAAAATCAAAGAGCGAAAATGAAAAGCATGCACAAAACAGCAGTATCACAATAGCCTCTATGGCAACAGCATCATCAAAGAGTTTGTCCCCATGGTGACCAGAGCGGTCCCTCATTACTAGGTTGTGGAGATGAAAAAAAAGGGTGGCAGGAGGACAATATATTTGAAATCTTCAAGAATAGTATCACCATAACACAACAGAGAGGCTTGTTTCTCTCCTACACAACACAATTCATGTTTATATGTTTGTCTCTGACACTGAATTGCAATGAATGAGTCACTAGATGAATTCATGAAGTAGATGTGGTCACAACAAATAGGCTGGATGACAATCATATGATAATCATATTTTGAATTCCTTCTTTTGAGCAATTTCTGCACAAAGACAGACTTAGCAGCATGAGGATGAGGATGAGGAGAGAGAGATGAAGAGGGAGGAGGCTGCTCTCATCAAAGGACCTCTCAGGCTCTACAAGTTAATGAGCGACCTAGCGGAGAGTCTGAGGCAGCTCCTCACCCACGTACACAGACTGAGACACTGAGCAAAAAACAAACAAACAAAAAACACAGGACAACGTTGTCGCTGAGTTTGAGATGATGTGGCGTGAGGTAAGCGTCTTAATTTACTGCACTACTGTCCGTGGTGATATTCATGTGATTCGTATTATTGAATCATGTGAAACAAAAATCCTGAATTTGATTAACATTGCTTGTTGTTGGATCAGAGAATTAATAATCGTTGTATTTGTAGTGAGTTTTAGACTCAAGACTCAAGTTTAATGGCACCATTCATTTTGGACTAAAACTATTCTTGTTAAAATTCCCCTTCGTTCTGAGGAGCTACGTAGTCGGCAGTTCTGGCGCGCCATACTGGCAGAGCTGCTCGGCACCCTGGTGTTGGTGAGCGCTGTACTGGGTGCCTGTGTGCCAGGCCATGGAGAGGTCACTGGGGGACCCCTGTACCCAGCGGTGGCCGTGGGTGTGGTAGTTGTTGCAATGGCACACTGTTTCGGAGAAGTAAGCGGTGCACAGGTGAACGTCTCATAGTCTCGTCCTTCGTTTTCTTTGACTTGAACTTGATGGACACACATCAAATCAACTAGTTGAAACACAGAGTAAAAATATGTGTGTTTGTGTGTATAGTATTGTAATATTTTTAAAATATTCTTTTCAATTGACCTGGAATAAAACCTCCAGTCATAAGATAAATGTAAATGTGAAGCAAGGTTCCTCTGAGATGTGGTAAGACTGTAAGGTGGCAAAATACTTTGTGCTCTCTGCTCAGATGAACCCTGCAGTGACTCTGTCTCTGTTGGCCACACGGAGGCTGGATGTTCTCAGGGCGCTTGTTTATGTGGCTGCACAGTGTTTGGGGGCCTCTTTAGGAGCCGGGGCCCTCTACCTGGCCCTACCAGCGAAAGCTACTGCAGATTACTTTGTTAACAGGGTCAGTCTTCAACACGTTACTGTGTCACGTCTCCTGTCCTCATGCTGCTCATCCTCCTCTCTTCTAATCAATCATTTGTGTCCCTCAGGTGCCCTTAGAGCTGAACGCAGCCCAGGCTCTGGGCATAGAGATTTTGTGCACCTTTCAGCTGGTCTTAACCGTGTTCTCAGTGGAGGAGCAACGACGCAGGGAGAGTCCAGAACCAGGAAACTTGGCCATTGGCTTAGCACACACTGCTGGAGTGCTAATAGGGGTGAGATGAGTTCTGTTTGTCTGCCGTAGTGGACGTGTCAGCTGTGTCGGCATCAAGCGTAATCACCTCTTTATTGGAAGTTCAAATGTTTTAACAAAAACTACGTTCACGTCAGGTTTTTAGGACGTAACAAAGCCCAACTCTCTGTGTCACTTGCTAAATAATAACTATATATAAACAATTCGAAAGAAACCAGGTGAGATGTGGAACATATTTTTATGCTATATGGAATTTTTCTGTTCTCCCGTCAGGCCCGGTTTTCTGGTGCAAGTATGAATCCTGCGCGCTCTTTGGGTCCAGCCATCATCACCGGCTTCTGGGAAAATCACTGGGTGAGAGCTACAGCACATGACACACACGCTGCCCACCCTAATCAAGACACACAACAGTAATGAGCTAAACATGAATTAAATGGAAGGAAAGTACATGAATGAAACAACATGATGAGACAATATTCACAAACTTTTCAGCTTCTCACTGTGGCTCAACCCTAAGCTCATCCATTCGTCCTGAAGGAATGAAATCTTCACTATTAATAGTATTTACAGACATAATATTGGCCTTTTGAAGCAACAACCTAATACATAAATGAATGTTCTCGTAGGAATTGTATCATATTGGACATACTAGTCTGATTCAAACCATCAAGCCAACTAAATATTTTTAGGTTAGGAAATTAGCGGCTGAGGTGGGACGACTCACAGGATCTGCACTGACTGTATCCTAACAGTGTCTTACACACATTACACATAACCTGAGCAACAGTGTGGTTGCTATGGGTTACACACAACACAAACAAGGATTCCAGCAGCTTGGGGAAAACAAAGGCTGTCAGAACAGTGGAATCAGGTATATCAGGATTTAGCTGTACACAGAATATTTCATGATGGAAGAATCAATTTATGTTTTTTTTTCCTGGCATTCATTTGTGGAATCATAAAAAAACACTTAAGTTACCCTTCTTCAATGTTAAAATCTTGTCTCTTATTAATATTATTATTAATATAGCCAGCTTCCAGACATTTATCTTGTTATATTTCTATGTTACGTTTCCCCACCTGCAGCTTTATTGGATCGGACCAGTGCTTGGTGCTGTACTGGCCGGAGTGTCGCATGAGTTTTTCTTTGCACGCTGCGCCTCTCGCCAGAAACTGGTGGCCTGTCTGACCTGCAAGGATATTGAGATAGTGGAGACAGCCAGTATGACGGGATCCTCACTGTCCACGGTCACACAGAACGCCATGAGAGCCAAACAGGCCAACAAGCAAGAAAACAACTGAGGGCACGTAGAAACACACACATTCTATGCTATTACAAGACACTTGGGATTTAGCGGAGTATAAATCACCAAAATCTCTGAACTGGATAGTAGTTAATATTCAATTTGACAGAATTTCAATCCAGAATCCCTCTGAATAATTATTAAGTTAACTGCAGCCATCAGAAATATGTAATAGAGTGAAAAGTATTTTAACAAACTTCTCTATAACAACCAAAGTGCAGTTTAGTTGTGAAACTAAAACCAAAAGGTGTTGTCCTTCAGTGTTATACGTTCCACATTTCTGTTTCCGTCTATGACAAGTCAAAAAGCGGGGCGTAAAAAAGCCTCCAATCAGATGCTGGCGCCTTCTTCTCGCTAACATCAGTAACGGACAGTGACGCCAGCTGATAGCGTGAGAGGCGCGAGGTTTGTCCCCTGTTGGGAACGAACGACGAGGACGTGGCTGCTTTAAAAATATCTTTTATGCACTGAGTAAACAAACTGCTTTGTCCTCATGTCATTGAGTAAAATTTTTCTGTTCTACGAACCACTGATAGATATTTTTATATCTGTCTCATATTTGCCACCATAAGCTTTCATATCAGAGCAAGTAAGACTTTAACAGCAAAACCCTTGCTTTTAGTTGGACACGTGTGCTTCTTGCTTTTTAGTTTGGGGCTAAGAATGAACAATTTCTACTTTGGCCTCATGTCACATATGGTTGAAATGTTTGTGTCGATGTCTTTAAAGCCCAGTGAATGTGACACACATGACGCTGAGGGTTACAGTCAAGCCACAGTCCATCTATTCTTTCAATGTCTGTCCATTAAAACTATTTCAGCACTTCCTGCAGCAGCATCGGTTTCTGTATGTAACCAGTGTGAGATTCATTATTATTGCTTTAACATTTGCACATCATTGGACCAAATAATGAGACTCTTTGAAATTCTGCTGAAAAACGCACCTATATTCCGCATTTTCAGGTCCATCCAGTGTTTGTGACAGCTTTGAAATGCTAAGGAGATCCCTGCTCTGTGCTGCAGCTCCAATTATGCTCTCCATCAGCCCAACATCTCTCTCTTGTCTGTGCCTGTTAGTGTCTGTCTCTTCTCAGAGGGCTCCTATTCATAATCAAATTAACCTCCATACCTCTGTAATGGCTCCGCAGAAAGAACACCTACAGTGGAAACAGGCTTTGTGATGTGAAATGGATCCGACGAGCGTACGAGCGCGTGTGGGTGCAGGCCAGACAATTAGACCCTTTGCTTTCAGGAAACCTTTATTCTATGTGCATGTTTTTATAAATGTTGTCATGTTCGGGTCTATATTAAATTCTGTCATGTCATTTGGTGATTGTACTGTAGCATCTCGCACATTTCAAATAAACCATGCTGGTAATCAATGTAGTGTATTTGGTCATTTGTTAATATATTTATATTTAGCAATTTAAACAATGTCTGTCATTTAGATTTTTAAGACCCACATATTCAGTGTGAAAGCGAATTTATGACAATTATAATCAGCAAATAAACACACATTTCACTCGCACATACTTTGTGCTGCTTTACGTCTTTATAATCTTCTGTGGTGATCTGTACACAAATTCAAACATACACGCAAAAAGTATGATACTACACACACACGCACACGTGCACAATAGCAAACTGCCACAGTGCCGCCAGCTTTTTTGCATTGTGCGTGTTTTTTCTAACATGTATAAAAGGGGGTTAAAACAACAAGCTCAGCGTTCTGTATTCATCAACACAAAACACACACACACACACACCAAGCCCCTCGACTGTGATGCCTCTCGACTGGTCAGCGCTATAGCCGGTGGTGCTCCGTAACCCCGCTTTCCCACCACATCTACCGCGCATCTCACTTTCCCTCTGCTCCGTGCCCACGGAGAACATTCAGGGCTCTGGTCGTACATCGTCCTGCAACGCGCGCACACAGATAAACACACGCTCTCACGCATTAAAAGCCTTTGCCAGGCACCTGCTAGAAGCCCCTGTCACAACAGATACTGTACACCTTAGGCCCTGTAACCAACTGAGTCATGTAAATAAATGTTGTTTTTCTGTCCTTCCAATTCCTGAACTCCTCATGTTTCCACCACTTGGCACCGGCTGTGCAGCTGTGAAAGCACTGAGCTCTGAATTGATGTCAAATTTATGCTGACGTGTTCATAACCCCAGGCCTCAGCAGTGACCGCTACAATTAGAATGAGGATTTTCGTTCACAACCCTTAAAAATTGCTACTATGATCCAGAGGTTGTTGGTTTAAAAACGAGCAGGACAGTGTGATGTGATGCATGTTCTCTGCTAGCTGTTGCTTCTGTGACTTGGTTGAATATGTAATTTTGTCTTGGCAGACAATGGTTTCACAGGGTCAGGCATTTCAGTGCACGGGTCAGTTCGGTGCTGTTAGCTTTAGGCACTTCCGTCCGGGGCCCCATCTGTATTCTCTGCGCTTGTGTAGGTGTGTGCGTTTTGTTCATGTCTTGTGCACGCATGTGTGTTTTGTTGTCCATCAGCAGTTGTGTCCACTGAAATGACAGTTCTGATATCTCAGCGGTTGACATGCTCCTCAAAGAAAACTCCACCAGCTGCTCTGCACCTCGAGCTTCCTGCCAAGCACAAGACAAGCTCCTCCCTATGTTTCTTTATACCTTCACTTCACATCTTTCATGTAGTTCTACTCTGTTTTGCATGTGATTATTTTTTTGTTCTAGGTTTGTTACAGGGGGCAACAGAAGGGTTAAGTTTGTTTGCCTTAGGATGCCCAGCACTGCTGCCCCCCGCCCTTGGGTGCATATGGGGATTATGGCGTCACCTGGGGCCCCTCGGGTGTATTATAAAGCCCCTGTCTGGCCCCCTACCCTCCGTCAGAGAGGCTAAAAGGTCCAGCAGACACTCTGTCTTTCCCTGTCTCTACTTTAGAAATACCCCTTAGCATTGATGCCCACCTCCTCTTGACAACTCATCCTCTACCCACACTCCTACATTGTCTCACCTATGTCTTTGCAACAGGTGGACAGAGGTGGCAAGCAAAAGCTGCTGAGTTGACTTTATCAACCCACTTCATGAATGGTAAAAATCCATTGAGTGGATTGATCTGAAGACATTTTTAATCCTGTTTTGTGTTTTTGTTTTTCGTCAGCTGAGTTAGCTGACTACAAACGGGACCAACCCTTGTTGGCATTTGAAGAGGACAGAAAAGGTACCGATCCACCCGATCCACTTTCACAGATCTTCTACTGGTGGCGAGCCTCAACTGAACAGTCACCATGTGGGAGTTCCGGTCCATGAATTTTTGGCGAGCAGTCTTCGCAGAGTTCTTCGGGACCATGTTCTTTGTATTCTTCGGCATGGGCGCTGCCCTGCGCTGGACCACTGGGCCACATCACGTCCTTCACGTCGCCCTGTGCTTCGGGCTGGCAGCTGCCACCCTCATCCAGTCCATTGGTCACATCAGCGGCGGCCACATCAACCCTGCCGTCACCTTCGCCTACCTAGTTGGCTCACAGATGTCTCTTTTCCGTGCTGTTTTCTATATTGTTGCCCAGTGCCTAGGTGCAGTAGCTGGGGCTGCTGTGCTATATGGGGTCACACCCACCAACATGAGAGGCAACATGGCTATGAACACAGTAAGTGCCAAATATGGATGTTTCAAAAAAGAAGTGTGAGACGTATTTACTCACATGCATGGTTTAGATGAAGTTAACTTACGTTGAGTTGCAGGTTTAGAGTTCAGTCGACCGCGTTTCGCACCAGCCAGGCCTTCCTATGAAAGCTCTGTTAAATCTCTGCAGCTGCAGCCTGGGATGAGCCTGGGAATGGCCACGACCGTGGAGGTTTTCCTCACCATGCAGCTTGTGGTGTGCATTTTCGCCGTGACCGATGAGAGGAGAAACGGACGCCTTGGATCTGCTGCCCTCTCCATCGGCTTCTCCGTCACCATTGGACATCTCATGGGGGTAAACATAAAACCAGCGGCAGATCCACACAGAAAAGAATGCCTTTATGACGAATGCTTCATGTTTTAGATGTACTATACTGGCGCTGGAATGAACCCTGCTCGGTCCTTTGCTCCTGCTGTGCTCTTCAGGAACTTCATAAACCACTGGGTAAGAGCTGAATGACAACAACGTGATCCATTACTCCTTCATTTCCCTCTGAGCGGCATCACACGTGACTGAACCCTGCTTAAAGGTGATTTTGTTGCCGGCAGGTGTACTGGGTTGGCCCTATGATAGGAGGTGCTATGGGTGCCCTTCTGTACGATTTCATGCTGTTCCCACGCATGAGAGGTCTGTCTGAGCGCCTGGCCACACTGAAGGGTAGCCGACCCCCCGAGAGCGAGATGCAGCAGGAGACCCGAGGGGAGCCCATCGAGCTTAAGACGCAAGCTCTATAAACCTGCCCCTGCCCTGTTCTCATAAAGGGGCCGAGGGCCGAGGGACAAGGCCCTGAGCGATGCCAACCCCACCTCCGCTGCCCCCTCCCGATATGTCTCAACACACCATCACACTAAACTAACCCAGATCTAGACTAGCAAGTGATAGGATTTACCCAGTGCTACTGTAAGAACCAATTTGCATACAGGCTCACAACCTTCAACCTCAACACTCAAGAGTCCCTACTCCTGTAATTCCCCCTAGTCCTCACTCTGTATCCTGAACCGGACAGTTTGCTCTTAATAACAGTGGCTAATGGCTAGAACCTGGACCGGCAGCCGCCTCGTCTGCCTCCTCCTCACCCTCCTGCTTCCTCCTCCTAGTTTCAGGAGCTTCATCTGATAAGTGTGGAACCCTGAAACTGGGCGGAAATGTCTGGCTAGGCG
Source organism: Macropodus opercularis (assembly GCA_030770545.1). Taxonomy (NCBI): domain Eukaryota; kingdom Metazoa; phylum Chordata; class Actinopteri; order Anabantiformes; family Osphronemidae; genus Macropodus; species Macropodus opercularis. Next base: position 12,178,641 of record CM061095.1, read on the forward strand.
ATTGATGGAAAGAAGGAGAGATCAAGGACAGAATGAGGATGAGGTGGGGATGTGGATATGGTTTGGTAATGGTAAGACGGCCTGAGGCAGGTGAGGGTGGATTGGGTGGGTGGGGTGTGGGATTTGGGTAGAGAGGGCAACAATCTGGGTTTGAGGGCATTTCAAGTTGGGCTAGACCAATTAAAATGGGCATGCTTTTCATTATTCATCTGATTTCATCTCCATTTTGGATTTTTTAGGTTCATTTTGTTTTCTGCAGTTCACACACAGGACGTGGATGTATGATACCATTAGATTTTACCAGGGTTTTGCTATTTTCAACCACGACATTTTATCTGTGGGTTTGTGTTCGTGTGTGCGTGGACACCTCTGCAGTATGTGTGTGTGTGTGTGTGTGTGTGAGTGCACGAGAGTGTACATGTGTATGAGCGTGTTTGCAAGTGAGTGTATTTGTGTGTACGTGTGGGATCAAGGTTGCAGACGCAGTACTTTTAATTTTGTTTTATTACTCATTACCATGCTTCTGTTTCGTACCATTAACTGTGTTTATTTTGTCATCAATTTTTAAGACATGATAATATTTCCTCCCCTCATTGTGGTGTTTGCTATAATATTCATTTTTACATAAATCATCTGCTTTTTTTGTTCTGAACCAGCGTAATCCAAAGGAAATGTTGTATCCAGGACAGTAGGTCGCTGCAGATCAGCTGTGCAACCTTTTACTATTTGATCCTTACTGGGAGCACAAGGTGTTTCAATAAATTTTCAATGACAATAAACATGAAAAAAGCTGTGAAACTGTTCCTTTAAATGTAGTCTCTGGGATGCAATGAATTATGTTTGCCAGAAGATGGCGAATGTAGCACATGACACACCATTAGGATTAGTCCTGTATCATTACAAGCAATAGTTCCCACTGGCAGATGAGCTTTAAGAAAACTAATGTGGTAACCGCTTAATTTAGTCTGAGACATGAAGGACATATATTCAGAGCAGGGCTTGTTTGGGGAGACAGCGTCCGTATCTCCTGCAGACTATTGCTCATGTTAGATAAGAAGCCTTGGTTAAAACTGACATCTTCATTTATCTTCCACTCTCTGCTGTTCTACTGCATCATGAGTGATAAACTGCAATGTGACTCCACCTCCGGCACTAAAAATGTTTCTAAAAGATATGTCTGGTGAGTTTTCCAAAATCTTCAGTCAAATTCCATCAGTTTAATAAAGCCAACACTGAACTGATGTTAGTGTTTGTTTTCTGTGCAGCCAAAGTCACATCTACAACAATTATGTCATGCAACAGAACTGCGTAGTTCATTTCATGCTGTTGCGCTGGGTCACATGACTCCTATCACGATGAACTTGGGCTCTGTGTAGCTCATGTTGATTAGATCCCAAACACACCAGCCTCTTGCTGGAAATTACAACAGCACCAGGCGCGTATTAATCCGCAGCTGAAAATAGTCCCCAAATCTATTTGTTCCTGTCTTCCGTCCCCAGATGATTAGGGAAACATTTAAGTTTAATTTTGTGACACAGAACATGTAGAATATCGTCAACCTTATGCTTAAGCAGTGATTAGAAACCACAATCTATAGTAGCTTACATACAAGAACTTCACAGCATGAGGCAGCACCTGGTTAGCTCAGCTTTCTACTCTCTGCAAACTCAAACTCATAAAACAATTCCTCTATTGGAAACGTTCACTTTATTTTGCATATTTGTATTGAATGTGATGTATGGCTTGGTTTATGATTACTTAGGTGGTGCCACAGCACCAAGAGACTCCAGCACCACTGCTGAACCCTCTGTCTGTATTTTGTAGCAGGGGAATAAAACAAAGAAACGACTCTGACCAGTACAATGGGCTGGAAAGGAGCTCGGTCCTGACACTGACGTATACTGCATTGCTCTGATACGCTCTCATTCACACATACAGAAACAATTACACTCACACACATTCAGCAACAACAGATTTTCTTGATATGTACTGGCAGACATGACATTTCAGTATCATTGAACAACAACCTAGACTCATTTTAATGTTTACTGGGCAAAAATATCCTAAGTGGCTGCAAGAATTGCATGTGATTACTATTGTGTATTAAGTGTTTAAGTCATTCTCTCACTTCTAGCAGTAGCAGGACAAAACGCACCAGTGTTGTCGACCTATTTATGACTATTCCACCTCATCATAATTGCATATTTTGTTAAAGTGTGATTATCACCTTGTAGTAACCTGCTGATGGCAGATTCAAGGAACTACTGTAAATGGAGTAACACAAACACGAGTGACAAACTGAGCCAGGCATCAAGAGAAAGCTCTCTAAGGCCGTAGGCAGAAAGGTAACTTTGATGAAGAGGTAATCAAACCTGTGTTTCTGAAGGAGGAGCTGGCTCGCAGCTTGGTGAATATCCAGCTAATATAAGCTCAGAACCACTGGAGAAACTGCAGCCGTAGCACCATGCCAAACAGACACATCACTTATTATGTTTACTCGTGCGCTCTGCAGCAGTCAGACAGCCCCCAGCATCTGCACAGAGGGGTCAGCAGCGACACCCGAACGTCCAGAACTTCACCAGTCACCTCGCTTCACCCCTGACTTCCCCCACGTATGAAAAACATTCAGATAAGCTGAGGACAATTTCATTAAAACACTAATTACAACAATAATATAGAAAAAAACTGGAATGAGAGTGCTTCTCAAAAGCCCTTTTGACTACATCACACTCTCTTCCTGGTTATCCAGTCGCATCCTTATGATGCCACCGGTCAGCAGTCAGTGTGTTTTCATCATCACATCGGCCTGTCAAGCTCCACTCAGAGCTCCTCACTGCATACGGTCGGGCTGGTGCAGAGGGTAGTGGAGGAAAGCCTGCGGGTTGGCAGACACAGCGGTGAGTGCAGCCAGCGGGGGATGGATGACGGCCGGAGGGGTCGGAGACGCTGTGAGAGCCGGCAACGGTGTAGTCGGGGGGAAGCTGTAGCTGAGGTACCCAGCAGACGGGGACGGCGAGGAGGTGTAGGGGTACTGCTCCAGTCCTGTGGGGGCGTAAGGGCTATAGCTGTAGTCCAGGTAAGGGGAAGCCAGCGCTGTTGCTGCTGCTGCGGTGGGGCTGAGCTGGGACTGCAGCACCAGGCTCGGCTGGAGGTAAGCCTGGGGGTAGACGAACTGCTGGGTGAGCCTGGACAGACAGAGGAACAAGGGTTAGAGGCAGAGCTCAAAAATGCACATGATTGTTTAATGAACCTTAAGGAGTTCAGTCCCAAAGTCAGAGAGATTCAGTTTTCTGCAATATGAAGAGAGTTTTAGTGGCAATGTCTTGATTATTTTGTTTACAGATTATTTTAAACGATTACATCAGCAAATAAACAAAATGAAATGCAGATTCAGTGACTGCACATAGATCTGACCTCAATCTGATTTACACTTGACTCGAGTCAGCACGGACTCGCTGATCAGTCTGCAGCTACGCAACCTCGTTAACGTCAAACTGGCCCGACAGCAGCATCGTCACCAGGTAGATTCACCACGGTGGCTCATACAGAGCTGCCACTCGGCGTCTCTCTGTGAAGTTTGCCTTGTTGGTAGGTTACGGTAAACAGGGTCAGAGTCAACGTGGCATGTGGAACAACAACAAACAGTTCAGTAACTGCTTCCTTTCCTAACACTCTCACATTGAAACCACAGTCTTCTTTTTCTTTAGGAGCAATCAGCGCCGCTGTTGCTGTTGCCTTAAAATAGACTGTTCCCTTGTGTTTAAGTTTAATTAGCACACTGCCTGAGAAATCTTCAAAAGGCAATTAAAAATATTACCCAGTATATGATAAGCAAAGTATGAAGGAATAACCAGTAATCACAATTGTTTATGCTTAAAAAAAACAAACCTTTGCCTCTGAATTGAGAGACTACAGTAGAGGCTTCCATACACACACACAACCTGCCACAACTGATGCGGTGTGTGAGCTTGTTGGTACTCCGAGCCACGGCAATAATGAGCGGGAGCAAAGCGCTCCTCTGTCCTCCTGTATTGAGTCATGCCCTTGCCTGAGGCTGCCTACTTAACCAGAACTGCCTCCGTTACATCTGGCAACAGCAGCCGTGATCATATCAGGAGAACTAGGTTACTCTGCTGTGCTTAAATAAATACAACAGGACACGGCAGTGTTTAACACTTCCACCACCGCGATCAGGGCCTAGAGTCACAGCCATTAACCTGGCAGTAACCTTGTCACCGAGCCTGAACAGGTGATCGGCGGCTGCTTCCTGCCGCTTACCCCTAAACAGAGCTGGAGCGGGGATCAGCTGTGCTTACACAACAAAGGGAGTCCACACCCACTCGGCCGTTTACACAACACACACAGGCCCACAGCAGTGTGTACAGTATGCCCACCAATATGTTAGTTTAAATTTATTTAACCTGTGTCGCACTGAGGAGACGTCAAGTAATTCTGCTCCGTTTCTCCTGGACTGACGTTTCCTCTTAGTCGGTTCGTTAATGCCATAGTACGATACTGAATGAATTATATTTCAGGTGTTGGGTTCGTAGAAAAAACAAACCCGCACACTGTTGTTTTTGCACTTCACTGTTTGTACGAGTCAACAGGAACCTGGTTAAAATGTTACATGTCAACACTGTGTACAGGTCAACCTCATTTGTTGCAGCAGTAGTGAAGAAATCACCCGTGTGCTGCAGCTTCACACTCAGCTTCAACAGTTGAGATGCAGTCGCGAAAGGTGTCACATAGTCTGTTTAATCTGCTTCTCTAATTTAAAAAGGGAAGCTCTTGAATTCAGACCTGCCTGCGTCCGGGGCCTTAGGGAGAACTAAGCTGAATTTCCCATTTTTGACAATGATTTGCCTTGTTACTGCTCAGAGTTTAGCTCCACTAAGACATATCAAATTCATATGAAATGAAACACTACACTGTTCCCATATAACTATACAGACGGTTGTGAACTGTGATCAACGCCTTGTAAAATTTGATGGGATTCTCTTTTATCATAGCATTTTCATTTTTATTAGTCCATTACATAAACGGATGCTTAGTGATATGTTTGTTTTCTAATATAAATAAATGAGTGAATCTATTAAAAGAAATTGTAGAAAAATTATATTTAATTTCCTTGAATGTGTGATTAAGCCACAAAAAAACTTTCCAACTAGACCTTTCTCCACTTTCTCCTTAAAGAAATGTATAATGTACTGTAAATCACAAAAAAAACAGCGCCCTGCCAAAAGTAGAACCTGCAGGCCGACGACATAAAGCAACGCATAAGGTCAAAACAAAGTTGAAACGAATGTCTCCTCCCCACACACACTTCGCTGTGTCCTGTCTCTCCCCTCTCACTCCATCAGTCTCTCCCAGAGCAGGAGTGCAGTGTCATTCCCACGGCTGTGTGCCGCTGCCTGCATGCGCCGGCCTGACTGATGCAATGTGACAGCGGCATCGTACGAGAGAGCTGAGCTGAGCCTTTCTCCTCCTCGTGCTTGGCATCATCGCTGGCTGTCAACACATGTATATCTATATCTATACAGATATGCACACAAACAAGCATGCATGCATGATAATATGTGTGCTCCTAACAGGTTGTGAGTGTGCGTATGTTTCAGTATGGGTGTGTGTGTGTGTGTGTGTGTGTGTGTGTGTGTGTGTGTGTGTGTGTGGAGGGGGGGGGGGGGGGGTGTGGTTTCGGCACAGTGTGCCTAATTGGCACAGCTGCATGGGTATACGCTAACACACCCATGAGAGCAGAATGACCTCCCTCCCTACAAACTGCTTCCCCCTCACCTTCCTCAAAAACAAGCAGTGGATAAAAGAGATGTAGTGGATAGAAATATCAAATGTATTAAATTGTGTGTGTGTGGGTGTGGGGGGGGTGAGGTCAGGATATCACGAGCAGAGAATGACGAGAAGGGAGAGGTGAAAGGTCAGCCATCATACCCCTCATGCCTTGGGAGAGCCACGCTTTTAATAGTTGGGATGAAGGGATGTGAGGAGAGTGAGTCAGGCAGAGACAAACACACACTCATGAAGACGCACACAGATGACCCGCTGTCCTCTCTCGATAAACACACACACGGCTTGAGGGAGGGTGAGAGACACACAGACAGAAAGGCCGACATCAGCACTGGACACTGAGATCTCATGTCAGTGAGCAACAGATGAATTTAGGTTTGATTCATTCAAGCAGGGCTGAGACTTTGACTCTTTTGATTTGCTCTGTTGAAGCACAGCAAAAGCTGGAGCTGAATTCAGCGTGAAAATCGCACCACACAACGAAACTAAAGAGCTGCGGGGAAAAATACGACATCAAAATGTGCCAGCGTTAAATAGACGAATGAAACGGGAGCTTCCTGTGCGGTGACGAGCTTCCAAGGTGAAGTATGAAGTAAGACTTTTCATGCAACACAAGTGCGTCTCCTAATTGGGTCCCTGGCTAAGAGGAATATCCACCTGAGGGTTTGCCGTCTGCCTGAAGCCCCCGACAGACAGAGCGTAATAACTACAGGCTCAGAGACAGATCATTTAGACGGGAGGAGGAGGAGGAGGGAGGACAAAGAGAAATCAGAGATGAGAGAAAACAGTCGAGGACGTGACTGCGAGTCGACGCGATGGTGCCTGTGGAGGCAGTTTTATGATTCACTGATGTTTCTTTTTTCTTCATTTCATTTCACATACAAAAACAAGCTGAAGTGTCACGTTTACCACTGGCCCTGAAGCTTCACTGAACCCAGCCACAACTACACCCGGCCACAGGTGTGATGTTAAGTCTGTGTCACACCCTCCTCCCCCACTCTTCTTTAACAGGAAGTCCCCCCACTGCTAACCCCCCCCTCCCCAACCTTCACCAGCCTCACCACACATCCATCTTCTTCCTCTTCTCTCTCTCTCAAAAGACTAAGATAAATAAAAAGAATCTCGCTTCTGTCAAGCCGCCACGCCAACGCTGGGTGCTGAAGGCAGACAGCAGGCAGCCGTGGGGGACAGATGCCTCCCCTCCCCTCCAATCATAACATCTCTCTCCTCCTCCGCCCCAACTCAGCTGTACCTCAGAGCCACATTTGGCATCGGCATGTCCTCTGTCCTCTTAAAACTTAAAGCAAATATGCCGAAGCAGCAGACCGAGCTCTGCTGTGTTTGAGTTGGTCTTTGATATTTGCCGTTTGCCGTGTGTCTGACAGAGCGCGAGGCAACACCACGTGCGAGTGTTGGACCCTGAAGCCCCCTGGGAGCCTGTGGCAGTGAAGACAGAGGGGAAACAGGAGCAAATGAAAAAACAAACCTCTGCAGACAGATCAAGACAGATGTCACGTCTAGAGGAACAGACTATATATTTGCCAAAATGTGCTTTTGTGTATTATAATAAACTGACACAAGCCAGGTCCAGCAGATCATAATCAAATCTTATTGACTGTCCAGTTGACATTGATGAACATTAAACAGTTCTTTCAGTTTATAAGCTACGTTTCGCACCTATGCCACCTTTATTTGTACAGGTCCTGTTTAAATGTGTATTCACAAATATACAGTTGTCTGTCTGTGCAAATAAAAACAGCTCTAACAAAAAGGGCCCCTCAGTTGTAGCTTTACGGAACCTGGCATTTTATTAAGTGATTACAGTATAAAAAGAGGACGAGACATGAAATATTAAAACGGCTCAAATTCTAAGCTTTTTTTAGATATTCTTATAATGAGACAAAAAACAATCCTTGACTTTGCAGAGAAATGTTTGAAAGTGACTGCAGTCATACTGATCATGTCAAAGACACAAGTAGCCTCAGAGCAGAGAGATGTGATCTGGACAGATGCGCCTTTTCACATGCACCAAAACTGAAAACTGTACAAATGTGGGCTCTTGATCCTTCATTCGAACATTTTTCTCCAGATGTAAATGAGTTGAAAGAAAGCGCAAATATCAGATCAGGTCATCTTGTATCACGACAGCACAGCATTTCTACAAAAGAATAACTAGCAAATATGTTGTTTGTTCAGGGACGGATGCGTTGTGGAAGAAGAAGCGATACCAACGTCTGCAACAACTGTAACCTCAGTACAGAACAGAACAGCTGCAGGAGGTGTTGAATGGAACAGGAAATGATCAACCACTGTTCTCTTTTCTCCAAGTCAATGACGGTGTCGCTCTGCTGTATCTTACAGAGCACAAACCGTTCTGGGCAGCAGAAGGACAGAACTAAGACATGGGGGGACGAGTCTTATTACCATTCATTTATTACTCTGACTTTACGTTAGCTAGCGTCCACGTTTTCTCTTTATGGTGAAAGTCACTGAGGTGTCTGAGCCGTGATTCTTCCGGTAAGCGGAGATTAAAAGGCCGACTCCCTCTGCTTTGAACGTCCGCCCTCACTGTGGGAGACTTTCAATCAAGCCATCATCGCTCATTCATAGACTCATCTGGGTCAGCCTCAATTCCCTCATCACTCATTCAGAAATTGAGGACTGCAATATTAATAGCACTCAGAAGAGTTGAGGTTTTTAATGGACTTTTCTGTAGCCGCAGGATCAGAACTTGTCATCCTGAGCAAAGTCAATGCGAAGGGACTTTAACTGAAGCCATAGATCCAGTATATTCCTTTAAAAGATCCACCCGTCATCTGTCAAACTGCAAATAGTAACCAAAGACCAAAATGAGTTATCAGCCATACCTCTCTCAATGACTCTCTTTCAGTGACATTTGGAAAGTCAACAACACCCACATGCACATAAACAGACAGCTGTGACACTGGTAAACAATATCTTTATCTAAGATCACCTAAGCAACAGCGATCGCATGTCTGAGTCAAGCGTGAGTGAGGAGGTAGGTACCAGGTAGGAAGGTGCCAGACGTACACAACAAGAAGCTGCTGGCTTCGACCGGTAACGTCTATTCACCCTCCACGCTTCAGTCAGGAACTGCGTCATAAACACCGGTGACTTTACAGCAACAGGCTGTTGGGACACAAATGTTCAACTCCTGCCGAGGAGAAACCTGATAAATCAAGGTACATCTTGATGCAAAATGGCAGCTCTGGAGCATTTAAACATTCCCAACCGACATTTTAAACACATGAAAACATGAAAGTTACTCTCAAATATGTATTTTATCGTCCACAGTTTCTTAGATTGGACCTCATTCAGGTGTTATGTTAGTGAGGGACACGAACCAGTGCTAATGCACAGTATACCAGGCTGCTTCATACTTTACGTTGTCCTCAAGCGTCACACGTCCCTGTAACCACTACATCCCTGACATTTAGTGACATTACTGAGGAAGTACACATCACTTAGTCCTCGTCCATAACCCCTTAACTAATCCAGATTAGATCCATCTCACAGCCCCTTGTGGAGCACAGACCATCAGGTTATGAACCACTGGCCTAATGCAGCCAGAGATATTAAATAGATTGCAGCATATATTGTCAAATCACACAACCCTACAGCAAATCATTAGACCCAATGTTGATGCAACAGTCTGTTTGCAGTAATGTGAGGAAAGCAGATGAGAGATGATGGCAGCGTGTGTGTGTGTGTGTGTGTCTGTGTGTAGGGAAAAGAGAAGGGAGGCGGGGAAGTCTGACTAAATGGCTTGTTGCCTCGATGAAGCCCAAGCCATGCGTAAGTGGATTTTCTGAGCTGAGCTCCTCATGTGTTTAATGGACCAGAAAGAGAGCGAGACAACAGACGAGGCGCCGAAATACGACCACGTACGGATATACATACAGAGTGTGTGTGTGTGTGAAGCTTTCAGAGTTTAAACAGGCATGAGTGGTGCTGCGACAGTGTCTTGAGGTTCTTCCTTTTCTTCACACTGCGCAGTGCCACCGGCCACCGCGGCAAGCGAGCACTCAAAAGTGTCAAGGGCGTTCGGAGATGTGAAGCGTATTGTGTTGAGGGGGAGAAGGTGGAAACGGCCGCATCGATCCCTCTGCATCTTACCCGTATTGCCTCTGAGCCCAGGTGGGATGGACTTGCTGAACTCCAACAGAGAGACCTGCAGGCAGACAGAGAGACGGTGGTGAGGGAGGATAGTTTGGCTGTTGGCAGCAAACACCGTGGGAGCGTCAGGCGGACGGTCTCGGTCGACGCTCCTGCTCGTTCGTCTCAGATGTTTGCATTTATACGCAGGCTTTAGAGAGAGACTGTTATTCCAGGATCACACACACATGCTCAGCACATCCACACAAATAACGATACACTCTGCTGCGCACAAACATCTGTGACCTCGCTGCCTCTAGAGTTCACCGGGAATCAGCTGAGGCTGAGTAAGAAAGGAAAAACTTCTCGTCCTCCCCTCTAACTGCAGTTCTCCAGGATTTACTGTCCTGCATGATTTCACCAAGCCTCCTCTTTTGTTTAAACCTATATCTAAACGCACAGATTCATCCTTTGCCTGGATAAAGAGCAGAGACGCTGTTATTATTTATCCTTTTCTTTTTGCTCTTAACAGTCCCATCTCCTCTTGCTCTACTTATTCTCTCGCGTTTCTATTCTCTCGCTACTCTCATACACAACAACAAGATACCAAGCGCTGCCATCTCCCATCAGCTGCATGCTTAGAGGGAGCTGTGCAGCAGCGCTGGCCCAGGAATAAGGACACACAGTCAGTTGTTGTTGGCGCAACTGTTTGTCAATCACACCTACACTCCGTGGTATTTCAGCCAGCGAGCTTGAAACGAGGCAGCAAGGGAGAGATGCTGTCTAGGTCGGATGTGGACTCAGTTGTCGGGGGGGAGGGTGCATGAAAGCCCAGGTGCTGGTGGTTAACACTGATAAAGATACACAGAATGGGCCTGGTGTGTTCACGTGTACAAAGCAAGAATGTTTGGAGAGAATTAAGTGAATCCAAATGGTTGCGTGATGGAGCATCGGGCTGTTTCGCCCCAACCAACCTCCATTTGTCCACATATTTACTGGCCTTTAAATTGATTTCCCATCTTCCAGGCACCTGTGGGTTTCCAGTCGCTTGGGTGAAGCATAAAAACGAACATTTAGCTGCCTTTATTTGTCATAAAAGATAGATTCCCTTCATTTGACTCATGGTTTTAATTGTGTGAATAACGTGAGACAGTGCCTTATTCAAATATTTATATATTTTTCATCTAAATAAATAAATCATTGTGTTTGAAATGTACAAAGCAAGCTGGCAGACAGGATGAGCTGCAGAAAGCATTCACATGCTGCAGTGTCACAGGTTTTCCGTGAGAAGTCCAGGATTAAGAAAAACAGGGTCACTCAAACTATTGCGATAACCCGGACAATCAGCTATGAACAAGTAAACAATGCTCTTATCATCCCGTTCTGTCTGTGGGATGCTGTGACACCCCAGATGTTGGACTAAGCCTCTGGATCCCAAAACCTTTCTAATATAGAAAAATGCCTGTTTCATCATTTTTACACATCCGTGTTGTTTTCATTCTGGTTTGATCAACATATAAAGTGAATCTATGAAAAGTCTTCTTTAAATAGTTTCTTGAATAGCCGCTCCATCCGTCTCCATCGCTGTGTGTATCTCTACTGTCAACTTTCCATTAAAAACTAAAAATAAATCTGAAAACAAACAGTCTCTGCCCTCAAACACATAATCATTTACTCATTTCAATATTCTAATTTTAAACAAATATAACACAAGACTAAATATTTACTGTAACATATGAAGTGTACAGCACTGCTGCTGCACACACGCACTAGCACAGAACAGTCCTCTGCAAATACAGAGGTCCAGTTTGAGCCTGGCATCTATTGTTAATTTTCGTTTCCTGATGAGTCACACAGAGGCTAGTGGTGTCGGGAAGTACGCAGGATATGATCGAAAATACAAATACTGCAGGAAAAAGTCTTACTTGTGTGTGAGCTGCGAGGCTTTGCTCCCAGGTAGGCCAGGTTCACGTTGGCCTTCCTGCCGTCGATGATGGGGTTAGCATCTTTGCACGCCCGCTCTGCCGCCCCCTTGTCCACCATGGTCACCTGTTGATGACGTCACAGATAAACAGTGGTCGTACACACTCTCGGCGTAACTGCATCATATATGAAAGCCTCTGTTTCCAGTGTGGAAGGAGTGATTCCAACATGAGCGCTCAGCTGAAGCAGCAGACCCGGAGTGGCGTGACCCCTAAGGGAGCTGCTGTCCTTGTCTCTCCTCAAATGATTCAATCTTTTAACCAAATGCATGAAGAGACACGGACTCCCTGAGAGGATCAGTGTGTCTTAATGCTTTCAGCTCCAGCGGGTGTGGGCTGATGTGTAGGAGGTGGATTTGGGTTTTTTTTTCGGACTGAGCTTCTAAGGATGAAAGTGCTGGAATCCACCTGGAGGGAGTTTGAGTTCAGGAGTGGGCAGAGGGAGGCAAGGGGTGCTGCGCCGCTACATGCAGGCTAGAGACAAGCTCAACTTGTCAAAGTGAGACGGTGAAAACGAAACTGCGACGCTTGCTTTCGTTTTGCAGCATCAGACTCTGGGCTTTTATGCAAACACAAGCAGCAGATGGTTTCAGATCGTTGGGGTTTGAGAAGCTGCTGCTGTGAATTAAAGAGGAGTCAGGCAGTGGGTCAACTCACCACTGGTTGCCCCAGTTGACTGGCCCTAAACCTTCATCTGCCACTTTCTCTTGCACAGCAACACAGACTGACAGATACTCACCCGACCTGGTGGGAGGAGGGGAAGGGCAGTGGGGGGGGGTTCAAAATGAAACCACTGCAGCCTTATCTCGCAGAGCCAACTGACATGTCACACCTCTGCGAGCAAGGACTCTCCCCTCTGTCCTCCCGTCTCTCTCTCTCCCACACACACACACACACATCTGTCCACAGCTGCAGCAGCTCATTACCAACTCAAGTGTATCTACATTTGTGTGTGTGTCGGCTGCTGCCTGCTCACTTGTACTTTTGGGCTGCAGAGATAATTGAAGGCACAGTTATAAAACAAAATAACCTGCTACTCAGGCTATGAGCATGTGACCGGACACCAGACACACATGCTGCTGCTGAAACAAAGTGTGTGCTGCCTTCACGGCCCAGACCGAGAACGTCACACGTGATAATAACCAGCGAATCAACTGAGCATAAAGATAAAGTCAATTTGAACCTGACTACAACAGTTTGCCCACGATCTACTATCAGCCTCATTCATTTAGAGACTAAGTGGCGGCGCCTGAATTAAATCGCAGCATTATCCAACATGTGTCCAGCTCGTGGATCGTTCCACCAGGTGACAACTTACGAAGCCGTATCCTCTGGATTTTCCCGTCTGCTTGTCCGTGATCACCACCGCCTCGTCGATGTCCCCGAAAGTCTCGAAATATTTCCGAAGTGACGCGTCGTCGGTGTGATACGGCAGCCCGCCGACAAATATCTTGGTGTAAGTTGTGTCTTTCTCCATGGTGGGGTGCATTATTTCTAACGGAACCCCGACCAGCTGACCTAAAAACAGCGGAGAACTCATGCGGCTGGAGCACAAGAATAACACAAAGAAACCCAAAAAGGCTGCACAGGAACTTTACGCTCCTTTGTCACGCAGCGGCTACGACCGCGATAACAGGGCGCCCATGACTAAACACGCAGCCTCCAGACGCCTCGCATTCAGCTTCGGGACGTGTAGCCCTCCTGACAGGTGTCTCGGACCCTTTTGTCTCCTGTCCCAGAGGGAAAAAACGCAAAGTCTCAGAGCTTCGGTAGGCGCGTCTTGCCTGCGCTCACTCCGCGTCTGGTCCAATAAACGAGCGGTGCGTCTTTTCCATTGGCGCATCCCGCCTCCCGCTCCACCCTGCGCCGCGCACACGCACAGGAAACCCCCCGCACGGCGTAGCTGCCAAAGAAATAAGGAAATAGCCGAATTATCTGAAATCTACAGTGGTGACATGAAAGAAAAAAGATCATTTGTCAGAGTCTCTCCACACAGGGAGGCTGGAAGCATCTGCTGACGAATGTACAGGAGAAAACTGTCATTATGCGAAATCCTCACACTCTATGTGAACGTTTCCTGTTGAGATCATGGTAAAATTTATACGCCTCCTTTTTTAATGTATCACTTCATTAAAGAAACATTTAGCTTCTGCTTGTCGACCGCGGGTTTCTGCAGTGTATCCTGTCGATCCTTATTGTTGACCGTGTTGTTGTTTGTTGCTTTCAGACCACTTCCCGTCAGGTCTAGCGGAAAACAAAGAGGCTACCGATGTGTAAATATTGTGAATATACGACAAATACTGCAGCTACTGTTTTTAGATATGATGTATTCAGATCATTAAGCCAAGTTCTACATTCAACCCCAAGGATCAACAAAGTCCCATATTAAACAAATAAATGCTTAATAGAAGTGGTATATAAACGCAGCCTGCCATTGTCATGTTGAAATGTGAAATGAAAATACTCAAAGACTATTTACATGAAGTACAGGTGCTTAGTTCTCCTCCATACATTACATTACTTCCTATTAGCAGGACAGGGCTGACCTATGATATGCTAATATGTAAGCTACAGGCTAATGTTACCCAACAGCAGCTCAGTTTAGCAGGTCAGCACCTCTGACATTAATGTACAGCTGAGGATAATGGGAACGCTGTTATCAGCAAGCGTAGCTCATCATGTCCACGGACTCGGGCACAGCTTAAGGTTTGTCTAGAGCAATAGCAGATCTGAGGAGATCCCGCAGGTGTGACCATGTCATCTGACAGCAAGTTCTCGTTTGCTCAAATCAGTCGAATTAAATCCAGCTTTGTATGTTACAAAATGGCAACAGAGGCAGAATAATGTTTAAATATAAATTTGTATTTACATTGATATTAACATCAACAAACAAGGTAAGAAAGAAAAGCAATATAATTGTACATCCTGTAATAATGACTGTATGTGTCCCAGATGTTTTGTATTTAGCTCAGAATTTCCTTCCTTTAAAACAAAAACAAAAAAAAAAGAAAAAGAAAAAGATTCTTTAAAAAATATTTGTATCAAGCTTCCATAATCTTCAAGAAATTTGGGATTAAAAATCCAATGACATCAATTATTAAACTTCCTTTCTCAAAAAAACCAAAACATTCTCCGTTATATTACCCTGCGCCACAACTCAACTGGCCATAAGTTCTACAGAAAGTAAGAAACAATCACAAAAACTCAAACCACCTCAGCAGAACCAGACTCTACTCTATGTCATATGAATGGGGATATCATATTAAACATATTCAATTCAACATATATTATAGCGGTTATGTGCAACAGTAAAAGCACACAGGTACTTGCACGGCCTACATCAGGAACTGCTGCTACACACTGCAGAATGACAAAGTAAATCTTTGGATTAAGCATGAGCTGAAAGCTTCACAGGAAATACAGCGGAACAAAAGGCTAACGCAAATGTCATAATAAAACCGAAAACCACTTGTCAAAGAGTACAGAGGGTAATTAGGAAATTTAAAGGCCTTCGTTCTGTCAGTGTTAAACATCTGCGAACAAACAAAAAGGACGAGTGGACATTTACACAGTGGAGCTGTGTCCAAAGTCTCATATGTGAGGCTGAAGAATCCAATCGGCAACGCACAGAAACGTAAAAGAGTGAAACTAAACTCACATGGAAGCATGAGGTTCAGTCCAGAAAACATTAACCTCACACACCGATAAGACATCTGGGCTGCTAAAAGCCAAACACAATCATGTGTCAACTCTGTTTTTCCCCACAGGTATATGTTGTGTTTTCTTTCTTCTTGTCCAAAGAAAAATAATTTATTTAAACAAATTAATACACCAGCACCTCTTTAGCTAAAAACTATATGCTCAGAAAATAAAGAGAAATTCATCATTTGAAGATCACAAATTAAAAAAGTGCTTTTTAGTAGAGAGAAAGAAAGAGGCAGTAAGAAAGAAATCTACATGTACTGCTTACAAAAAGGAGGCCCTTCCTTTCCAACTGCTCAAAGTATTGAAAATAAAAGCTGACCTATGACGGAATAAGAAAATTACACTTTTAAATATCAAGCCTTACAATTTGTGCAAAAACAGTAAGTGACCTACAAAAGCATATATATATTTATATATAGTACATTTGAAGAGTATTTACAATTACTATTCACAGACAAGAGAAAACCAAATCTCCAAATAAGACATTATGTCTAATACTGCAGTACCATCGCGTTGAGTAAATGATGCTTCAGCTTTGTCCTCAGAAGAAAACCAGGAGGAAGGATTATTGCTAAAAATCTGCACACTGACACTGAGGTGAAACTCTCCTGTAGTGTGACGTAATACAGACATTGGCAATCAGTTTTATTCAATCAATCAACCTGTAGTAACACTGGAAATCGCGAAGGGTCATCAAAATATCAGCAACACTAGCGTCTAAAAATGACTTCTGCCTCGATAAAACCACCAGCTTGTGAATCTGTATAAATATATGTGTGTCTGATTGTTTCAAGAATGATTTTAAAAGGACTTAAAAGCGTATTTTGTCGTATTAAATATGTGCGCTGAAGACAAGAGAATAAAATCTGTGCTTGCTCCCTTTCTACTGGTTCCCATTTTAAAGCAAAGATCGTGAAGTTTACCCATTAGCAATCGACAGCCCCCACTGCTTAAAGAGAAAAACTAGGAGAACACACATACTCACGCACACACGCAGGCACACGAAGAAACAGAAAACGTCTGCTGCTATGCATTGATTCTTGGGTAAAGGCCTCTATATTGCCACAATCCTTTCTGATGTTGGCCTTTCCTTAAAGTGCAATCAGCCAACAAGTAATTCAGTCGTACTTTAACCCGACAGCTTCCCGGAGGACGAAACTATGTGCTACTGCTTAATGACATTCATCCGAGTGTCACAATCTCAAGGCTCTGCAACCAGAACCGTGTTTACTTAAAAGTCGCAGAGATCCTCCAGGAGCAGCAGCTGCAGAGAGGCGGCGCAGAAGAAGCCCAGGAAATTCAGAGACAAGAGAGGAATCCCACGTGTGAAGCCCGAACACAGCTTTGTGGTACATTCGACGGCGGGGAGGGATGTTGTCGTCAGTCCGCCTTCGCCATTTGGTCCAGCGAGCGCTGCGTGTTTTGCGTGGCGTACAGACGGCTCGTGAAGGCGGGAATAATCAACTACAATCTACAAGGAGGGCCACAGAGCGGCTGCGTGTGGAAATGAGTCACAGTAGTTCCCACTTCCACGAACGCTGTTTTCATGTGTGTCTCTGACAGCGTGTTGTCTTCAGGTGGCCACACAGCTGCTACGGGCCTGGAGTCCAAAGAAAGTTCACTCCATCGCTCAGCGACGACGGTGGAGACACACGCCAGAGATGCAGCCATGTCCTATTTCAGAGCGGGGGTCACAGTGACAACTGCTTCTGTCGCGTTGATCAGCAGTATTTCTAACAGCGGGAAGGAAAAAAGAAAATTCAAGCTTTGTCTATACTGAAAAACCAGGATCCACAGCTTTAAAAGCACATTTTGCTTTAGATACACTTGAAGCAAAACTAACTCTCTTCAGTTCTCTGCACATACCTGATCGGGCCCCATAGGCATGCGTCCCATCACCATTGGGTTCATACCCATCTGTCCTCCCATCTGGCCCATGTGTCCTCCTCCTCCGCTGGCCGGCATGCCCCCGTTCATCATCATACCCCCATACTGCCCTGGATTCCCCTGCTGCCCAAACTGCTGCTGCCCTGGATGTCCCTGCTGCCCAAACTGCTGCTGCGCTGGATGTCCCTGCTGCCCAAACTGCTGCTGCGAGTAGGAACTGGTGAAGAAGAGTGACAGAAGTGTTCAAATGCAGGTCACGCTCTTTCCATCCGTCTTTGCTAGCTGGCATCTAGCTAAGGTTTCATTTCACACCTGTTGCGGCCCATGCCTCCCTGCGACCAGCCTTTCATATCTGCACCCTGGTACATGGGACCGCCCTGTGGGTGCTGTTGCATCATGGGGTTCTGAGGCCCCAGGCGACCGGGCATCATGGCGTTAGGGGGACTGCCTCCTGATGGGCCAAACGAGGGGTCTCCTTGCTGTCCCATCCCTGTTAAGATAAACCATAGAGCCTCTGGTCACATTACAGGAAACCGATGGCTGTTCTCAAATGTAGTATTGTTTAATGACAATATCAGCTTTCATATTATCACATATTACAAATTATATTCTAACCACCACACAAAGGAGAATTTAAAAGAATGTACAAGAGCACATTTCTGTTTTGCTTTTGACGTAAATGTTGTAGTGCCCCAACTCCCCACCAGAGGGCAGTAGTGTCCTATAGGGTGCGTGGCTCGGTAAACTCACCATAATTCCCACCATAGCCGAACTGCTGAGGGCCCGGCTGGCCCATGTTTGGTCCCCCCATTGGGTTGTCCATGCCACCAGGAGCCGTGACATTTGGAGGAGGACTGAATCCTCCCGCAGCCGCAGCTGCTGCCGCCGCCGCTGCCGCCGCCTGCTGCTGCTGCTGCTGCTGCTGCTGCATCAGCATCATCACACGCTGCCTCCTCATCTGCATCTCTCTGGTGCGCTGAGCCATCATTTGAGCATTGAGGAAGCCCTGCTGCACAAAACATGTCACTAGAGATTTTCCCGAGGGTCTAAATATGAGAATGTTTGATTGTAACTATATTTACAACTTTCACAAAACATACTGTATATTACATTTGTTCATATTTCGAATAAATCGTACGAATAAAGTGGCTATGAAGATACATACAACATATACAGATATACACAAAAACATTTTTTTTATTTATACAAATGATTTACACTTGGATCTCCAAAGACTATTCACGTACCTGTCCTCCCATGCCAGGCTGCATGCCGGGCCTCATCCCAGGGTTTCCTCCTGGGGTCTCCATCTTCATGCCCATGGTCTGTCGTGTCTGATTCATGAACTGAGAATGAACAACGTATAATGTATGGAATAGGTTAGACTAGTAGAACATTCATCGTGGTCATATTAGGCCGAGCCTGACTCATGCATGTGATGCATCAACGAGCTTCTTCTTTTCATACCTGCTGTCCCTGCAGCCTCTGTTGCAGCTGGAGCCTCATGGGCTTGTTGGCACTTATCATCCTGGGTCTCATCATGTTGGCACGAGGGTGACCCATGCCCCCCATTCCCCCCATACCAGGAAAACTTCCGCTCTGCCCCATTTGTGAGAGCATGGGCCCAAATCCACCCTGCTGGCCCTGACCCTGCATGGGGTTTCCTCCATACCCAGACTGCAGTGGCAGGTTGGGGGGGCCGGGATACCCCTGTCCATACAGAGGCTTCTGGTCAAGCACCATTGATGGATCCTGTCCTGGAAAAGACTCCATCTGCTGCTCTGCCCCCTGGGTCTGAAACAGACAAGACAAGAGGACAAAAAGACAAGTTTGTCAAACTTCACAACCTAATTGATTCATTTTCAGTTGGCTAGATCTATAATTGTCTCTTTCAACGCAGCACAGACGAAGCCCTCTGGGCTCATCTATCTCTCTTCAGCCAAACACTGAACGTGGTGAGTCATGACTGAAATATCTAATGCAAAGATGAGCCTAACACATGAGATGCACACTCATCTTTTATCCTTTTTACCACTTTTTTAGGGATCTAGACGAGCAGAGGTGAGACTGTTGTTTATCTGTATTGTAGGAGCTTCATTGTATCCTTAGTCATTACGGTCTTACCTGGCTGACGAGGTCTGGGATGCCCAGAGCTCGGTCTATCTCCTCCAAAGCGATGCCATCTGTGTTATTCAAAAGAGAATCCAGCTGATCCAGGAGCGCCCGCTCGTCACTCTGACCCTCACTGGTGGTGGGTGGCACCAGAAGATCATCTAACGTGTTGCCAAACTGTCGTCTACAACACAGATCCAGGCATTTACCATGAAGTTTACCATGAACAGCATCTTCAGCTATATCAAGACAGACAATAATAGACGCTCTACTCACCTGTTGCCCTCCAAGCCCATCATGGTTTCTGGCCACGAAGGGGACTGGCTGGGCTGGCCCTGCTGGCTGAAGGGGCTCATCCCCATCCCCATGTCAGCAGAGCCTCCTAAACCACAAAGACAGAGCACAAAAATGTACCCAAAAGCAGGCAGTCCAGCAGTCAGAGGCTGTATTATGGAATGAGCGCGTATTCACAGATGTTAATGATTCTGAACAGTCCGAACAAAGGAAACCTGGGCCGTGCATACCCATATCCATGAGCTGCTGCTGCAGCATAGACCTGGTGCCTGGTGTACTGTTGGTTCGGTTGACCATGGGGCCAGACATCATGGCTTTGCTACTGTTGTACTCCATGCCTGAGCGTATCATGGAAGGGTGTCCGGCCAAGCCCACAGGGCTGGCACTGGAGCGGGGCATGCCCCAGTCACCTGACCCTCCCATAGGAGACCTCTGGGGAACCATGCCCCTATTCATGGGCCCTGGTAAAAAAACAACACCGGTCAGTATCAACAAGTGTATCTTCCAAGAGGAGCAAGGTTGCTCAGTCAGGATCCCCTATGTTTAAATACGTGTTCTTAAAATGCACTGATACAACGCCAGTAATGCAGTCAGGGACCTAAACTGGAGCATATGCCCAAATAACCACCAAGGCAGAAAGGAAGACAAATGAGGAGGCAAAATGTAATAAATGTTGGCCAACTGAACACACCCATGGTTCCTGGGTAGCTGTCTGGGCTGCCCATCATGTCCTCCTGCTTGATGAGCATTGGGCGTCTACCTGCTCCTCCAGGCCCACCAGGAGTCTTCCCCTCCATGGACATGGCCCTCTGGAAGGGCCCCCGCGGTCCCATAGGCATCCCTGGACTCCCTGTAAAATTCAGTTTTCTTATCATTATTTGTAATTAAATTTAATGGCACAGACATACCTGCCTCCCACACAGTCAGCTGTGTCAACATTCAGCCTGCATCTATGGCTTCTGGTCTTCACGCCACTTACCCCGTAGACTGTCGTCAAGGCATCCCTGTGGTTTGCTTGCTGGGTCACCAGGCCCTCCATTTCCAGCCTGGTCTGGGTAAAAGTCAGAACTTGAACCCCTCAGATCTCCCAGAATAGATTCCAGGTTGTGTAGCTGAACATTAAAAAAACAAATTCAGTCATTATGTATAAGCTTTGATATGTATATATGCTCATTATAGTTGCACATATTAAAATAACAATCAGCAATCTTACATCATCAGGTGGTTCTGACTTGATTTTGCTCTCGTGATGTTCAGGTGCAGGGCCAGATCCAGACCCAGAGCCATTTCTCGGAGGACCACCGGTAACACCTTGAGGTCCTTTCCCCTCTAGCTCTTCAAGTTTGGGTTTGATGTCCACCGGCTCTTTGGAATCATCCTTGTTGAGGAGGTAGTGGAGGAGGGCATGGGTTTTCTCCTTCTTGGGGCTCTGCTGCTCCTGCTTTGGCTCCGTGATCATCGCCGACCCAGTCCCACCCCCAGATGCTCCTGTCCCAACCTCGCTGCCCTCCTGATTTCCAAGTGACACCTTTCCTGTGGCCTCGGCTGTGATTTTAGCTACCTCATCTGGGGTGTTGCCATTTTGTAGAAGCTTGTGAAGGATCTTGTGCTTCTCCTGCAGTGAGCCTGTGTAGTGGGCTGACGATAGCGATGTTGACACCCCTCCTGGCCCGCTGCCCTGGCCTGGATTGCCAGTGGCTGAAGAAGAGGAGGAAACGCCTGTAGATGAAGGACTAGTCATGCCTCCAGTGGAGTCCTTACTGTCGGAGCCTGCAGGAGTGTTGCTCCTGGCTGGTGGCGGTGGCAGAGGGGGACCTGCTGGCCCACTGCCACTCATCCCCAGTTCCTCGGTAGGCGAAGTCAGCAGCTGCAGCAGTTTTTTATGCCCCTTACTATCTGGCACCTTCCGAGGGGGTTCTGAACCCACCGCCCCTGCCTCATTGCTTCCCTCTCCTGACTCTTTAGCTGCTGTAGCTGCCTGGCTATCTGGGCGGTCTCCACAACTCTCGGCCTGAGGATGTTGATGATGGTGGTGATGTTGCATGGAGTGATGAAGGTCTCCAGGAACAGGCCCTAAGCCCCCTGCTGGGCTTTTAGACCCATCTTGTCCCGGTTTGGCTGGCTGACTGGGCTGAGAGGAAGAGGAGGAGTGGATGCTAGGAGAGCTGTCTGGTTTGTGGGCAGGAGACGGGGACGTTAGGGTGGAAGGAAGGGAGCTCCCTACTCCCTCACTGATGGCTTGTAGGGCATTCAGAGAGCTGCTGGAGAACGTGGTTATGCTGCCACCCGTTCCCCCACCACTTCCAATAGCACTCATAGGAGAGTGCATGCCTAGGACAAAAACACTCCTTTAACCTAACCGTCCACAAATGAATCTGTCAAACCATAAAGAAGATTGGTGCTAATTCTGTGAACCCTTACCTCCAGGTGAGAACTGATTGGCGCCCATCTTTGGGCTTCCTCGATTCCGTGGGGACATCAGGAGCCCTTGCTGGGGGCCGCCCATTCTGGGGCTTCCCGACGGGCTGTTCATGCCGCTGAGGCCGAACCCACCGCTGCTCTGAAACGGTGGCTGCTGTTGCATGCTTTGGCCTGGGTGATTCATGGGAGCCATCTGACTCATCTGATTCATGTGGCCCACCTGATTCATCTGCCCCATTTGATTCATCTGCATCATGCGGCTGCCCATGCCTCCAGCTCCGCCTCCTCCGGCGCTCCCTCCATACATCGAACCGCCTCCCATTGGTCCCATGTGACCCATATGACCCTGCTCGTTCATGCTGAAGCCCCTGTTCATGCCCATGCCACCTATGCCCACCCCTCCACCAGCATTCATGTTCATTTGGGCATTCGGGTTCGGGCCACCCATGCCCTGTTGTCTCATAGCGTTTGGCATCATACTTCCACTTTGAGTTGCGCGGTATCCATTTGGTTCTCTGAGTGGAAGAAGCAAGAAAACAAGGACTGAAATGCAAAAACCTCACTTACTCTTTAGTGACGAGTAAAATATTGTTACAGTTCATTTGCAGATGTCTCCTCACTGTTCGCAGCACGTCTAGTGTATAAAAGCTACTCCAGCTCTAGCATGAATGCCTCAGCTACCTTGCATAGATAAGCTGAAAGTACTTTTTTGTTCGACAGGAAACGACACATATCTGAATGAAGTGCAGGCATTTGTGCAGGTTTTTCTCTGACCTCTGCAGCAGGTGAGTGGAAATGAAGCCTTGTGGCTCGTTGCTCATTGGGTGACGGTACAGTTTACTCTTGGTTTGGGCTGTGACTGGAGTGCCGTCCGACAAAGAGAAGCGATACAGCGGCGTCTCCGCGTGGCCCTGCAGGAAGGCTGCACACGCACACAAAAAAGAAGCATTACCAACACAAAGCGCTTGATAACAAAGGTCATCTCAGAGAGAGTCAGTGCTGTGGCAATCACACATTCTTATTCATGAGATCAGTGTTGATAAGGTAATGCGCAGGTTTATAAATTTGACCAGCAGGTGTCACTGAGATTCAGAGGTTCTGCTAATGCCAAGATGCTGCAGGTAGCAACAACTAATCTAAAACAGACTCAGTCAGAGACACACAGCAGCGCACAGTTAATTAAAAACAGCAACATCCTGGTGTTTTGCCAAACGTATCAAGGTGAATTCATTAGGTAAGTGAGTGTGTGCCTACCCTCGTGGTAGTGGCGTTTGTGTGACCAAGGCTGCCCGTCACTGTGCTGCAGGAACATCTGAATGCAACGCCTCAGCAGATCCTCCCAGCCAGGACGCATCGACGAACGCAGAGAGTTCTGGTCAATCTGGATCAGTTTACCTGCCGGGGAGGACAGCAAGGGGGACGAGTGGAAGGAAATGAATCAAACTTGTTCATGGGTGAACGTCCTGACAGTCTCTCCGTGTGTCGGGTTTGTTCAGGGCTCACCTGAGAGCTCGTGGCGCGTGTTGAAACTCTCCGTTCTCTCCATAGCTGTCACCCGACGGGCCACACAGATCATACATGACTGAAGGTCTACAGGTAAGAGCAGACGAGTGTCAACAATGTTTCATGAATACTCTTTAATATTGTTGTTGCTTCACCTTCGCTAAATCCAGGTTTAGAAAACCATTTAAATCTCTCCAGTTTTGAGGATAACTACCAGACACAGTTCTGTAAATCGTATTCTGCTCATGAATTGCTTTCAAATCATGAATGTTGCGCGTCTGTGCCAGCGTACCTTCCCCCTCCTCGATCATGGCTTTGGGTTGGGTAAGAGCAAAACACTGCATGGTCTCGTAGCGTGGCCCTCTTGGCCCGTCCTCCATGGGGCCGTGGGCATGGCAAAACTTGACCAACATCTGGCAAGTGAAAGTGTGACTCTGTCGGGTCGCCTCACTTCCCCACGACACGCCATTTACTGGAAGTACAAACACAAATACGTTGGGACGCGTTGACAGAAATTTACCCTTGGCACCAAACCTAGAAACCACATACAGCTATAGATGGTGCCTATAATTAAACATCGTAAACAGCTAACACGCTATCCTGTTGCACACACATACAGTACAAGACAACAAACACAGCCAAACCACACTGCAACATGTATTTTCCCTCCTAAATTGAGAAGCAGACTCCTCTCCTGCTGTTCAGATCCCAGGCTAAATGGACCATGGGATTAATGTAGCTAAGGTGTCGATTTCCAATATCTTTCCTTCTCAGTCTGCTCTGCAGCGGGCAGAGGCCAGGGACACTAAGCCATCTATCCTCATTTAGACCCTGACTCTTCATCATGGCACACACACATACACATTTGGGCTGGGTCACCTTCACAGTGCAGAGATAGAACAAGAAAAAAGAGGAAGGGAACTTCACAGAGACATCCAACTGTCCTCCAAGGCCTGTGTGAAACCTTATCAGGGCCTTGAATTGGCCAGAGGCTTCTCAATAGCAGGTGCAGGGAGGACACAAGACAGGACCCAGGAGATCAAGGCATGTCAGCGGGGTTGGATGGAAGTGACGGCAAGGGACTGATAGTGAGAGGTGATTTACCAAGGCCTTGAATTCACTCCGCGACAGAGAAAATGCAGCCCCCATGCAATATTTCCCCCCAGACACAATTAGCCAACAGTGAAGCAAGACCGAAGGGGTCAAAGAAAGCACTCACACACACAAAAGCTCACTGTTTGGTGCACGAGTGTGTGTCTGTGTGTGTATTTAACTGTAGCTGGCGTGGTCAGCCGTCATCCCACAGGAATGTGCAGAGAGAGCGCATTTCATTCATGGGTCCAAAAAGATAATGAAGGGGCAGAGCAGCCGAGCGAGACACAATGAGGGGTGGGAGAGCAGAGAGAAGCAGGTTGAGAAACAGACAAGCACAACACTCATCTTAGCAGGCAGCCATATCAAGTATGAATAAGGCTGAGAAAGAGCGAGTTGAAAGAAGCACAAAGGACGCTCAGAGGGAAAGTAGCTTAAGATGAGTTTTAAGAGATAAAGAGGGCAAATGAATGAGGGAGCGCGCAGGAGGAGGAAGAGGAGGAATAACGAAGGAGAATGTGTGAATGACGTGTTGCAGCCACCGCTGCTTAGGCACATTACTGCACAGTTAATCGAGTAGCAGGTTCAGCCGAGCACACTTATCCATAATTAATCAGCTTTATAAATAGGGCTATGTGCACATGCTCACAGGCTTATACACATACACACACACACATGCCGCCAAAAAATGCAATCCCATTACTGGCATGGCATGTAAATATACACAATACGACAGACACACGTGCAAACAGAGCACATTAAGTTGAGGGAAGTGTGGACGTGCATTATTCAGCAGTAAGTAGTTTCCAGATGGCCGCCATGGGATCTGAATAGAGCTCAGGCCTGTTTTACACTGTCTGTACCACTGAGTGTGACTGACAGCTGCGCTACGCTCTGCCTGCTTAGCACCAAGTGGGTGGGTGCTTCTGTGCACACGTGTGTTTTGTCAGGTGTGTGTGTGTGCGTTTCTCTGAAAAGCTCTCATGCACATGCACAGGTTTCCCAGGAGCTCCTCGTTATAATGAGAGCCGGCGTTAAAGAATGAAAGCGCATGAATAAATAACCATGCGTTCGCGTGGACGTGCGCGCAGAGTTGCTGTAAGCTCTCCCACGTTCCGCGAGTCTCGCGCCTCGGCCCTGTGGAAGGTGTCAAGCGAGCTGCAGATGTGCGACTGTTTCTCACTGTTGGTCTTGTGCAGGTTCTTGTGGAACTCCTCCTTGTCATCCTCATGGAGAATGCTGTACACGCTGGTGCTGATAAGCTCCTCCTGTTTGTACTGCAGGTACTGCGTCACATTGTCCGACACGAACACGATGCTGCCCTCGCGGTTCACCACGAAGAGGAAGCCATCGAGCGCCTGAGAGGGAGCACAGCGACTCAAAGTCAGCACTGGCCGGTCAGCCAATCGCTGAATATCATCTGATGAGCAGGGAGGAAGCTAGACTCACCTGCAGCAGGAGAGGCCCCAGGTGGTCCTTGTCAATGACCCCCTGACCTGTTGAGGACACGTCCGACTTCTGGACGTCATCGTCGTTGGATGAAGCTTTTCCTGTAGCAAGGAAAGAAGAGAGTGAAGACAGGAAATACATTTAAAAAACCAGCACAAGCTGCAACTTCAAGCGCAGCTGCCTTCAAAAAAGCTGAAAAAAAGAGCAAAGGAGAAATGCAAGGTGAAAGCAACAATACCTGAAACTAGATGAAATAGCCAGTCAGTAACTACTCGAGCCGCACCAGCAGGGGGCAGCGTTTCTCAAGGTTCACTTTTTTTAATTTAAAACTACAGGTGAGGAAAGAGACAGACGGAAGCAGGTTTCTCTAAGGAGCCCATCAGGATGAGTAGAGGGCTGGGTGCATGTGGAGCAGGTAGCAGGCGTCCTCATGCTTTATATTCAGTGTCAGACTCTGAGGGACTGTCTGGTAGGCTGAGAGAGAGTGAGCGAGAGAGGGAGAGAGAGGGAGAGCACAGGAGAGAGCTAGAGAGGCTCGGGAAGCTGTAATGGTGCAGGGACTGAAGCTTAGGCACCTGAATTAATGGAGGGGCTGGTGCTGAGAGACAGACACGCAGATAAAGAGAGAGCAACAGGAAGGATGGAGGCTGAGGCAGAGCGATGTGGATGATGCTGAGAGAAAGCGCCTGGTGTTTGGGTTGTTGTATTAATGCAGGGATTGGTCTGAGGAAGAGGTGGGGGCCGCTCAGCTACAGGAATCATTCTATCTGATTAGCTCCCAAGGGGCACAGATACCCACACAAAGAAAAAACAAGGCATTGCTGCCTAGCGCCAGGCACCGTGAAGTTAGGTAGAGAAGGACTAAAAGAAAAGAAGAGGATGAAGCCTAATCAAAACCAGTGAGAGGCCACTCCCACATCAGTTCAGTCAATTTCTTAGGACGCTGGGAGCGAACCTGGAGATGCTGCAACTCACCGTGCTGCAATCCAGGTGAGGCATGAGGGGGAAAAGCAGGAAAGCAGAAGAGGAAGAGGAATCGACAGCAGGGTGCATTACACCAAAATGAAGACTGGCAGAAAGAGCGAGTCAAAGCGTGGAGAAGAGGAACAGGTAGGGAGTGAGAGACGAGTCTAAACGCCTGTGTCATTTCTGTCTTCACTTCCTGTAACTATGGCAACCTGTCAGCAGCCAGTCAGGGCCAGCTGTAGCCTCTTCCCCTTCCTGTCGAGGTGGCAGACACTGACTGAGCCGAGCAGAAACACAAGAACAAAACTCAACACTGCCTTCCCCCTCTGATCTCCAGAAAAATCACAGAGGACCATTCAAAGCAACTGAAACACATCTGAACGTATGAGTTAAATGTAAGTTTGTCTATTCTGCGCTGACATCACATCACAGTCTGTAGCTTTTTAGCGTTCACTGCAGAAATGTCTGCTGGATCCTGGAGACAGAACGTAGATCACAGTGGCTGTAACTGAACTAATAATTTGGCATTTCAGCAGAATGGACGGGCATGTGATTACCTGCAAATGTCCAATTAAAGAGTCCCTGGTGAGGCCAGCGCACAGCTGTGCATGGCCATAACACACACACACACACACACACACACACACACACACACACACCACAGGTTCACAAAGCATTGCCAGTGTTTCCTCCCCAACATAAACAGTTGAGGCTGTGAAATTTGTGGGGAGATGAACGACTGATTTGTCCTTGCACCTGGGTGTGTGTGTGTGTGTGCTAACCCTCAGCTGTCTCCTCCTTACTCAATGTTTCCTACACACACCTGTCCATCTCCAGCCTCCAGGCTCTTAGACAACCGTGTCCACTCACCCTGCTCTTTGATCTGGCGAATCTGGCGCACGGTCTCTTTGAGGATGGCACATTTGTCTGGTTTGACGTTGAAGCTGTCGATGTCACTGAGGTTGGCAGAGATCAGCTCTGCCAGCTCCTCTATGTATTTGCTTTCCTGCTCCCGTCGCTTCCTCTCACACCTGCAGGGAGCAGCATGAGGAGATTAGAGCAAAGATAATCACACTCCAAATTTTTCAAACTTTTCTTATAACTACTATAATAAAACTATATCAACAACATATTGATTAACATTAATCTTAAACTAGTTTATGGTAAACACCAGTTACTTTAGCTCTGACAGTGAATGTCCATCTTGTTTAAGCTGTTTCAGTTTAACACTGCTTGTTTTGTCAACATAATATTTATTTTCAACACAACTTGTATTCGTGACACAGATCTAACTGAAACTGAAATGCCTATTGCAGTTTACTTGATCTGAAGAGACTGTGCAGGCATAATCTATTTATTGTTACCACTCGAGTTAAAAGTCGATTAGACTTTTACCAGGTTGAAGTTAAAAATAGTCTCTAATCTAAAAACCTTTTTTTTTCTCCACACAGTTTGGCTTTTACTCATCACAGTGTATGTCAATAAAAAAAGGGCCACATGGCTCGAGCTGCAGAAACCACTGACCCAGTAGCCCACATTCATGCATTTGCCCTCTGCTGTGCTGATCAGACACACTCACCCCAGACCAGGCGTGTCGCAAGTGGAGAGCTTGCGTTTCCGTGTTTCTGAGCTGAGAGGCTCCATGGAGTTCTCCCCCAATCCGCTCATCGTGTACACATAGCAGCACCTGATGAGAAGAACGAGCATCAGTAGACATAAATGCGACCGTAACTATTAGCCTCTTGTGCTATTGCTAATTGTACAGGGAAGACATGGAAAGTCTTCCTTTTGAACCCAGCAAGTCAAACTCATACAGACGCAGGTTGCACAGTGGATACAGAGCAAAATTGCACACACCAGGGTAAAATATGCTTATATTATGCAAATTGTATTCTACTGGCTTAGACTGACAAACATAAACATGTCTCGCCGGCCTCCTCCTCCTCCTCTGTGGAGAAAAAGGGTAAGCATGTGAGGTTGTGTTTGTTTGCGTGTGTGGGCTGTGCATGTGTTCATGGTTCCATCCACATCCACACACACGCAGGATTAGCAGTGTCTCTTATGATAAGCCACGCTACACAACTAACCCCGTTAGACAGCCGTCTGTCTCCCATAATGCATCACAGTGTCTCCAGGAAGTGAGCTGATAAAGATTGTGGGGAGGCAAGGCAGACGGGATGAAAAGAAGAGCGAGGAGGAGGAGGAGGAAGGAAGGAAGGAAGGAAAAAAGAGGGAAGGAGGGAGAAGCTGTGATTGGTCACTTTGTTTGCCACAGTGACAGCAGCTACTGGGGAAAGGTAAAAGGGGGGAGGGAGGGAAGAGGGGATGGAGAGAGGAAAGTAAATGAAGGGGAGAGAGAGCAAAAATATACTGGGGCTGAGGATATAGAGTGAAAAGCGCAGAGGAAGAATACAGGGAGGGGGAATCAGAGCGAAAAGAGGCGGAGGCAGTGGAAGAGGGGAGAAAGAGAGATAAAGGCAAGGCAAGACAAGAAGCAAGGAGAACAGGTGAGAGGAGGAGGAATCCGAACAGGAGGTGTCTCGTGTGTGTTCTGAATGCACGCGTGGTGCAGAGTGGGCTGAGAGCCTCCCGTACCCCTCTTAACCTTCACAGCCAGAGCAGCTTTTTCATTCCATTGATTACATGGTTATCCTCTGACCAGGGCACTGCCTTTCCTGCATAGCAAATCAGGCCAACGGCAGGGGAGAGATGCCTGTTAGTTAATCATCATGCACCATCATCTCAGGATCCTTCTTGTGAGATCAGAGCAGTCCATGAAAATGTGTGATTAGGTTTGGGTTTGGTTTTTTATTTGGATCTCCTGGATGGAGAATGTTGAGCTAATCTTCAATTGTGCATGTGTAATAAAATCAAATCTGCCTGAAACAAGCAGTAAACGCATCTTCTGATTGAGACAGAATCAATACCAGGGCTGCTTTCATGCATGTCTTCAAGACCAGGTGAAACACGAGCGTATTCCCTTGGAAGACAACAACAGGGAATACTCGCGAATCTTCTAAAAGAGACGCTCTGAAGACGTGCTGAACCTCTTGCTCAATCCCTCCTGCTTTCAAATTTCTCTTTTAATCCCTCCCTTGAGTCCCTCCCATCTGACTGTCTGCCTGACTGTCTCGTTGTCTTTGTCTGACTGCCTACCTGCTTCTCTTCTAGTCTGCCTCCCCGCGTACCCGTCTGCCTGACTCCTCGTCTGCTGCTCGTCGTTAGACAAAACCCCCGCTTGCTGTTGTCTGATGAAACCTACCACGAGGGAAACGAGGAGCAAAGGAGGCAAAAAGCTGAGGGGGGGAGTTACAAAGTCAGAGGTTTCAGATCTCGAAGAGCCAAAGCAAAGTGTTTGAGTGAAACTCTGTCTTTGGTCCTCGGCTGATGGAGCCCGCCCGCCCGCCTGCCAGCCTATTGATGGAGTTCTCAAAGGGGGAGTTGCTCTAATTGTGGAGTGAATGAGGCAGCCCCAGAGAATGGTTGATTAGGAGGCTGCTGAATGCCCCAGGGAAATGGGTCACCTCCAGCCTGGCGCAGGCCGCCCGCTTTTTCAGTGCAGGGAGAAAGTCAATTACACGCCACAGTCAGTGGGGCCTGGTGGCAGGGAGGCAGCGGGGCTGTGGTGGGTACAATACAGCAGCAGGGGGCAGCGGGAATGAGATGTGCAATAAGGTAAAGGGAAGAGGGTGATGGCAGTATGGGGTAGCGAGATGGGCGCTGATGGCAATTTAGAGGCCAGAGAGTGTAGAGCAGGTTGTTTCCTACACCGGAGTTGAAGTTGGAGTCTCAGCGATGAGACCATGAACAAATCACTAGTGCAGACGAATGAATTCGGGAAAATAACAAGCACATTAATTCTTCAGTATAGTAACAGTGCAACATTGTTGCTTTCATACAGAACAGCTGCAACAAAGACTCAGCAACACAAAAGCACATTACACGTTAGCCAACAACACCAGAGTGTGAGCTCAGGAGGAGGCTGAGCTGCTGGCGTTCCAGCTTCACATTCCGGTTCCTACCACATCTGAGTTGACTAAACCATTTTCACTTCTGACGTGACTGGATGACACCTCAAACTATTACTAGTTTCTGCCATGATCATCCATTAATAATACTCACTCTTCTCTTCATATTACTTACTTCACGCAAACATGCTTAGATTCTGGATAAATACGTGACGGTGGCATCGTTCAACAGTCTTGGTCAGTCTTCTGCTATTCTTCAGCTACAGGTGAGTGCATCCATGCAGGTAAACGGCACTAAAGCCTCACACCAAGCAGACTTAAGTTTGACCTGGTTCTCTACCCAGATTTTGACATGCCTGGTTTCAGGGGGGTCACTTTCACGCTGCAGGTTATGAAAGGAGCATCATTCAGGTCACGACACTGCTGTGGCATCACCTGAGGTGACCTTGAGGTGAACCTGGAGCCTGAAGCCCAGTGGGTGTGCTGAACACCAGAAAAACACAAAGTCACAAGAAACGTTTCCCCAAATAAAGTATCTTTACAACTAAGGCAACGGTTTATATTAAAGCAACTGCAGATACCTATGGTGAAACTCAGTAAAACTATTTCCTGCTGAACCCCTGACCTTCCTGCTCTACTTCTCAATTAGGCCAACATTTCAATGTTGAAAAAGTTAATGTTACGTCCTTTTATATAAATAGAACAGCGCCGACATCTGTCTGTCATTTAGACACAGACAACGCAAAAGGCTGTGCAACATTTAGCAAAAGTTGACTTTCATTTGCTGTGGGCGAAGGACTTCCTCAATATCAACAATATCAAAAATAATAATTTTCACTGATTAATCTGACATCAGCAGAATCTAATAAACAAAGCAAAATCAGCTTATTAATAATATTACATCATTTATCACACTGAATGTAGGAGATGTCTGATGCAAGAGTCTCAGTGAGGCAAACGGGCTAAGACATGCACTTCACTTTGATTCAGAGTTTTATGACTGAAACAAGTGAGCCGAGGTTAATTGGCTGATTTCCTTAAATCTTAGTGAAAACAATAATGGTCCCCACGCGAGGAGCCATTTCATTCTAATTATACAGGAACTTGTCTTAATTCACAGTCATCTAATAATATCAGCACACTCAAGTATCGATGGGTTAACCTTCACATGCTTGAGGAGAGCTAAATTAAAATGGCTGAAAAGCAGCTAAAAAAATCTAAACAAAAATATGAAAAAGAGGGTTTTGGGAAGAAAGAGAACAAAGTGGAGACACGACAGACCTCCCACGACAAAGTGAGTCACCGTGCAGGGGGGGAACAATGCAACAAATGAGAATGTGTCAGAAGGAGTTACTGGGGGCAGATGACAAGTGCATTGGAAAATTGAGCAAGAACAAATACATCCTAGACCCGTTTTTAATCTGCGCTGTGCTTAGTCTCCACACCGGCAGGTTTATTCCTGTCTAAATGTCATTAGAAACATCCTGGAATCCCACAAAGAGGATTAAGTCAAAGTTATAGCCTCAGTCAGGGTCGAACTAAAACTCATATCTCACTGTGTTAAAGAGAGTTGTTGTTAGAGTAACACGCTGTTATCTGTATAAATAAGTAAGTTCATTCAGCCTCGCTGAGAACTGCAGTATGGGCGCCATCAAACTTCCTGTTTGCCTGACAAGCACCTACTGTTCCTACTCTGTTTTTTAGGGGGGAGGATGACATAATGAAGGCAGGACAGTCAGGGCTAGGGTGGAGTAGATACTGTAGCGAGGGAGGGAGGTGCCAGAGTTGGCCGTGTGGGTGTGCTCAGGATGGGTGATGCAAATAGCCACACTGCTGCCTGCCCCGCCGCCTGCCCCGCCGCCTGAATGCCTGCCAGCTGCTCTTTCGTAATCTCTGTTGACAAAACAGAGGCTCACAGCCCCGGTCGGGCCGCTGATGTGGCGAGAGCTGCAGCTACTCCGCTCGGAGCCCTTGGCCCAGCGGATCGACGTATTCAACCAGTTCAAATTGTTGCTAAAATTCAGTCCAGTAGTTCTGCATTTTCAAGATTCTGCAGGTCGTCAGCAATGTCTTGTGTGACTGAACCAGCCAGATGTTTTCTGACACAGTTGCTCAACTTTTATGCTAATGATTCAGTCGGAAAAATTTGTGATGAGGAATGTGTAATTCTGCAGCGTGTCTGCAAAGGGAATGTGTGAGAAAGCACATGAGCAAAACAGAAAGTGTGGTTTGGTTACGTCTGGCAACACCAGTGTGTTTGTGTGTGTGCTGTTGTCACCAGCAGACAGGGGTAAAAGATTAATGCTCTCTCGCAGCCTCTGTGGCAGGTAGAGCACAAAGAATAATTTGATTTCTCCTCCTGTCTCCTTGCTGTCTTCCCACTCTTCATTTTCTCATCTGCCTGAAAATCATGCGCTCAACCCTCTTTGTTTCCCTCCTGTTACCACCAGCAACCTGCTTCCGCCTCCTTTAAAAACCCAAACCAACGCCTCCTTCTATAAAACACACACTGTTTTCTGCGTTCAGGTCAGGAGGATGTTGCAAGACCGTGGCAACAACAAGAAACTGTCTCTAGCAAAGCACTCAACCTGAACTCAACAGGCGGTTACCATGCCAACCATATGGGATGTTAGCCCACCTTGTGACGGCGAAGAGGTGATGGACGATCAGATCCTGGCTTCTCGTCGCTGTGGGGATGTTGTCCCTATGTCGACTGGTCAGTGGAGTCTGGAGGCAAAAAAAACCCAACAACAAAAAAGTTTAACAATCATAACCAGTCAACTCCAATATTGGTGATATTAATGAAGAAGCTGCTTAATAATCAGTGGCACAGAAAAATGCATTACTCAGCCTAATGAGCACAAGGAAGTGTGTGGGATCGGTGCTCACTACATGCTTTTGTCTTCATTACAGCAACGTATCATGGCTCCTTTGCATTTGCATTAACACACAGACCGCTCCCACAGCCAGACCGACACCACATACACACACACGAAAAGGGATGTTGAGACACAAGCTTTACAGGAAGTCAAATGGTCGAAACATGAAATGTACGATGCCACGTGACCCACACTTCAGCCTGTCGCTCTCATTGTAAAAGGTAAAAGAAACCGCTTCTGCTGAATGTGAAGCCCAGATCCATAAGAGTGGCCTTAACATCAAGCCTTTATTGGCAGCTATCTCCTCAGCGTTATGGACTCTTAAAGGAGTAGAAGTACAAAAACAGACTATTAGGCTGAATCACTGCTCTAATCCCAAAAGCGCATAATAGGCTAATTTGTGTCCATTTAGATCCTGATGAAAAATAATGTGTGTGTGTGTGTGTGTTTGTGTGTGCATCTGGCTACCATGAGTTGTTGTAGTAGCTCAAGTGTTCTGTCTGAACAATCATAAGAGAGTATCCCATGGGGGTAAAGAGTGGGTAACCATGGAGAATGCAGGGCGTTTCCATGACACCCTGTCATCAGTGAAGCACGGCGTCAGGATGTCTCATGTTCATCTGTGTCTGTGCAGCACGGTGTGTGTGTGTGTGTGTGTGTGTAGCTTTCATTTTCATAAAGAAGACGTGAGGCAGCATCGCATCGGAGCCCACGTTTCCACCGTAGCGTCTGAGGTCAGCTTGAGCGCGTGTACGAGCAGCCTGCGCCTTCGCACCATTCTGTCTGAGACCTGACCGCTGGCTGCACCCATGATTGGGAGCAGATGGGGGCTATTGGTGTGTGTGTGTATGAGGAGAAAGAGGGAAGAGGAGTAATGAGGGGGGGGCGTGTGTGCTCTAGTTTGGGTGATGTATGGACTCACACTCCAACAAAGACCCTCCTTCAACTGATGTGTTTCCCATTAATTGAAAGGGGAGAAAAATTGAGCCGGGGAACGGCTGCTTAAGCAAAAAGAATTTATAGCTCAGCTGTGACAAAGAGTAACTGACTCCGATTTTTGTGCGAAAGTTCGAGAAAAACAAAAAAAGTTGTGCTGAGCAGCGCGCACAAACAAGAGAGCCTTCAGTGCGATCATTACTGCTCTTTGTGCTCACTTTGACACAGCCATGAAAACCAGAGTGAATGAAATGCTTGTTAACAGCAGGCGCTGCTCATACCAGCATAAAGCCTTGAATATAAAAGCTCTGAATGAGCTTAAGATGCAGAGGTTGTGTGAATGGTGAAATGTTAAACTCGCAGTTGCACAGGCCTTTTCACAGGCCGCTCTCCTCCTCTCCTTCCTCGTCTTCTTGAATTACTGGCCACCAGAGAGATAAGCATCTTTTCACCATATGGATGTTTGTGCGCTTGTGTTTATTCAATGCACTTGAGTAAGAAAATAAGTATCTTACGCAACATCTTCCCGCAAAACTCGGTTTTACAGAGATGCCGTAAAGATGGAGCCAGAGTTCATCGTTTACAGAGGTCATTAACTTCGTGCAGTCGCAGTTTATCATCAACGGTCGAGAGCAGTGGATGTAAATGACACCAACCTATCTTTGCATTTCAGAGCGGTGCACACATTAGGGACTGTTAGGGATGCGGATTTAACTCAGGGGTCAGTTTGTTGTGACTTTTGAGGTTTTCTTTTTCCTTGTCACATGACACTGCACATCTCACAGCTGATCACAACGGTAACTACAAAGAAGCGCTGTCTATAATGAATTGGTGATAGTCAAAACCAAGAAACTCATGACAGCCTGGGAAATTAGTCTTTGTCTGGTGGCGGAGGCCCTCACACCAAAGCGCCGCGAGTAGAGTATTGTTGCATGATAACTTCATCCGCACTTCTTCATATTTTGTGGTCACTGTGAAGTTGCACGCAGCCAATAAACAGCGCTGACGATCTGTCACCTTCATCTACAACAGGAAGTAAAGTGACAGTCACGTGGCCTGCGTTTGACAGTGTGGAGACAAAAACAAGGTTTTCATTGGGTAACAAAGTCCACTTCGATCTGGACACAGATGAGACTAATCAGTCAGCGATGTTTGTCAGAGAATGAGGCAGGCGGAATTATTCAAACGCTTATAAAGGAGAATGCCTTTATCTTTTACTGCTGGGGTCACATGGCAAACACGTGAAATATGCTGGAATGCTGGACTGGCCAGTGCAACACACCAGATGACACCGGTGCTGCAGCAGAAGTTCAGCTCACTGCCAAACAACTGTGTGCTGGCTTCCTCCGTCACCTCGGTAGCTTTTCTCAACTTATTAGTTTATGAGAACGTTGAAGATAATGTAGACAATTTCAACTAGCTGCGTTAAAGCCAGCATGGACGTAAAAAGTGTAACCAAAACAAATACGGCCTTTCATTTTGGTACGGAGGCCTGAAAGCCTTGGGCTTGTCAGAGAAAATCCTTTACAAATTTATTTGTAAAGGATTTGTTTAATCTCATCAAAGTTTGTAGTGAAACTTACTTGAGACCCAGCACAGTCTAATAAAAGTCATACGGCTGGTGTTACAAAGTTCTTTATCTTGACTTGATCAGAGCAAACATTAACCAACACTACATAATTAATGATATAATGGTGATTTTAATTAGAGCCACTTATGAGATAACTTCTCGTATCTGGGCTCAGCTGAACAGGAAGTTAAAAGCCAACCTCGTATGCGCTAAATTGACTTTTATTTGAATATATGACTAAAGCCTAAAACATATGTTTGTGACCTGCCAGAATGTGTGTGCGTTTAGGTGAAAATGATGGATAGAAAACCGTTACTCAGACAAATCCACAAGTTGTTGTTCTGTGAGTTTTATATAATTTTATTATTTCCCTCTGTTCACCCAGAACGGGATTTTTCTTTGTGTCCGTCATCTGTAACGACAGTGAACCATGGAAAATGTTTGCACTAGCCAGCGTGCACGAGAGCCCAGTGACGAACACATAAAAGTGCATTGTGCATACACTAAGTGTGCGTGCGTGTAGATTTTGAGTGACTCTGCTTTAGTTTTGCTTTGCCCAGACCCCTCCAACAAATCCAGCACTCATACTGGAGCAAAAAAGGAGCCAAGCCACATCTTGGCACCTTGCCTCCCCTTAAACAAATCAGGCCACAGAGGCTAATAAAAAAACTCAAGAGTCCAAAGCTCCACAGACGAGGGGGTACCAAAGAGGGGAGCAATGCTCAGCTCCCCCCTCTCCATCTGAAACCAGCTGAAAAGACACGATGGTGCTTTTCACCTCAAACAAACAGTGCCAGTCTCTCCACTGTCTCCATCATCCACAATCCCTTTTCTTTACTGTTAAATAGTGCTTTGTTGCTATATTGTTCTTTACTAGCCTCGCAAAGAAAAAGAAATCCCTCGATGAAAGCAAATTGCTTAGTTCAGTAACAAAGTGCGAGTGAACTTTCCTTCTTTAGACCAATTACCGCTATCATAGCACACAGCCTGCTGCTTCAAACTGCATACTTCAGAGAGGGAACAGAGGGAGCGGAGGATGGAGGAGAGCAGAGGGAAGTGTCTGGCTCTCAGCAGAAATGGGCCAGACAGGTCTAAAGCTACAAGTCATCCAGCCATCCAGGGCGTGTCTGCAAACATGTATTTACATATTCAGAAAAGGAAAGAGGCGTTTGCATGACTCATCCGTTCCAAAAAGGTAGAAGAAACCAAACTACCGTAAGCAACCCGATCTACAGCAGCAAACTCAACTCAGAGACGACAAACTTGAGGAAGAACCAAGCCCAAAACAAAATGAAAGAAAAATGATTATGTCTGGGTTTTTTTGCAATTGCTCGAGGCCACTTTAAAATGACTTTATAGTGCAACATCTGTTTTGAGTACCAGCTGACACTCGATGTAATAAAACAGGCAATTTTCTTCTCTTCAAATTCACCGAGTATAAATACTATAAGAAGATAAAAAAAAAAAAATGAAGGGATCACTGCACACACGCACTGCTGCTCCTCAGGACTGCTTCATTTCTGCTTATATTATTGTTTCTACAGATGAACATAGTTGGGAAGTGCCAGCTGAGCAACGTCCCTGGGGTTTAGGGAACTTATTGAGATATTTTATGTGTTATGTACGTGATCACATACATGCCAAACATCTAGAGGATAAACATATACTGCCTCATTTATTACATCCCGAATAATCGCTAATAATAAATGCATAAATAAATGTATGTGCATTACTGAAAATTCATTGTTGGGTGTATTTAAATCGCACTGGCATCTGTTGAGGAGAGTTTGGAGGGTGACCAGCATACACGCAAGAGGACATTCAATCCAGATGAAAGGTGTTAGTGGAATTAATTAATAACTGCTTTGATGACAATATCTCCGCATTACGCAAAGTAAATACTATATGAAAAGAAAGCTGATATAACTCCAGCAGCCTAAGAAAAGCTGTGCTTCGCCTCATTTAGCATGCAAGGAAAGTTGGCATGGCCTGTACTACGTCGCTCGTCTCGTGACTTGCTCCAAATCAGCCACCATTTCACATTTGTGCTCGCCTGAATAACAGCATCCATCTGGGCGCAAGCACATGTCACATGCCTTTTAGATGTACTAAATAGAGACGCAAACACAGCCACCGCAATCAAAATCCAAGAAAATCACTTTTAAGCAGCGATGTGGTGGATTTAAAGCACCTGTCACTTGTATGAGACTTAAGGTGCTGCCAGTCCAATGAAAGTTTTAAAAATATAAAACCAGATCGTTTCAAACCCGTGCAGAGAGCTCAGAACAATCCAGAACAGCTGCGTTCTTATTTTCATCTATCATGCCTATGTTTCCCTATCCATGCAGTACAAACTGTAGAGCCTATGTCTATGATTCTGTATTTTCCTGTGTATCAGCACTGACCACACGCTAGTGTTCCTGAACGCCTCCTGGACACACATGGAGCATATACCAGAGCTGCTGTTTCAGCTTTGCCTGGGCGACATATCTGGATTGTGAAACAACAACAAAAGAAAACAGAGAAAGTTTGACAGCTACAAAGTTGAAACCACTCAGTGACCCCTCATGTGTGTGTAGCAGCATCTGTGTAATGTTTCTCCTCTGAGAAAGCTGAGTTAGGTTTTTCCTTTAATTTGTCACCTGTCAGTACACAATTATTTTTCTGTGTCAAAGATTTACCTGGAACTTCGCAGCTTGATCAACTTGCTCTCGGTGCCAGTGTTGACACTGTGTTTGTGTGTACAGTAAATTAGTGTGCAACAATCAACTGCGGGTACGAACTCACAGAGTCTCTGTTGCCTTCTCAAACACGCACCAAGAACATGTTGTGCAGAGTTTTACAGTAAAT
The DNA here is from genome assembly GCA_030770545.1 of Macropodus opercularis. NCBI lineage: Eukaryota > Metazoa > Chordata > Actinopteri > Anabantiformes > Osphronemidae > Macropodus > Macropodus opercularis. Next base: position 12,218,173 of record CM061095.1, read on the forward strand.
GATTAATGACAGCGATTGCTGAAATGCTACGTTGAACTGTAATCTTGCATTTCAGTCAAACCCTGACAAACACTGTGTAAGTACGTTGTGAACAATGGCTGCTGCTACTTCATTTGAACCCGGCCACATGCTGAACATGTGTTTGCAGTGGAGAACGGAAGAGGTCGTATGAAGGAATGTGCACATACTTGTGAATTAAGCGTCGCACAGCCAATAAACAGGCCCGACGAGGTAAGGACAGCGAACCACACGTGTCCTCATTCACCTTCGTCTGAACCAGGAAGAAAACTGAGACGCACATGCGAAGTACGTCGGTCAGTGCGTGTGCAGTGAAGAAACCTCAGGTTCAGGACATGTGTGAATTTGCCTGCGTGAGACACGTATCAGCTCAACATGGCTGCACAGAGAACTAGTTCAGATAAAACACCTCACTGGAATTATTTATGCAGCAGCTATGAATTATCATAAAACAGACAACCATTTCTGCAAGCTAATTAACAGCGGGCCAGGCTGTCACATCCAAGAGCGATGAATGACTGGAGCTTCAGTAAATATGTAAAATGCTCTTGTCAAAGAGTAAATTAGTAAGTTACAAGCCTCACGAGGGAAGAATGAAATCCTGTACAGTGGGACAGACTGCAATGGTTTTACTTATAAAAGCAATATAAAATAAGTGGCGAAATAGAAACATTGGAAACTAATAAATTAAAAAACACTGTCTGGCAGCTATAAAATACGTTGAGGCAAAAAATAACAGACTGTCAAACACTTGGAGTCAGGATAAAGACGACAGAGCTGCCTACGATTAGTCCGCTTCACTTGAAGTCTGTTGAGTTTCCCTGTAATATCATAACAAAGCTACTGTCTTTGTGTTTTGGACCGTAGCTCAGAAAATGTCACACAATCACTAAACGACGAGTGTTTTCATTATTCCAACAAGTAATACGTTTGTTGTAGTTCTATATGTGATAAACGACCTAACACTGCAGCAGCTTACCTGGATGTTGTGTAAGCAGCGGTGACCAGGAGATATCCATGCTAAAAGTCAGGTGTGGGGATATTTATGGTTGTGTCAGATGTAGAGATCGCGTGTGAGGGTGGTGGAGCCACTAAATGAAACTTGTGACAAAGAATAAAGGAAAGGGAGTGTGGCATCAGTTGGCGAGAACAGTACGTCACTGTAAAGGTGTTTGTCTAGCACGGTAATTGCATGCAGATAAAGCCCGAGCTCTTCACTGCTCGCGCTGCCAAGAGAGAGAGCTGCTCCTTTGCCCGTGTGCGCGTGTGTTGAGACTGTCTTCAGTGGCAACAGGACATAATTGGTTCACAATAACCCATCAGTATGGTCTTAGTGAGAGAACACCATCTTCCCCTCCACCTTTAGTTTTCTCCTCACGCATGCTTTCTCCACGGTGACAGCGAGGAAGCAGATTTACCACACAAACCCCTCCTCCTCCTCCCTCTATTTATTTACTCAGAGTCCAAAAACTGCACAGCACAGGGGAAAAATGAAGGAGGGGAAGGGTGGAGGAAGAGGAAAAAAGAAGGGGGGGGGGGGCAGACACACAAACATGCAACACAGGTTGGGCTGCACACACGTGGCAGGGACACGCACGCGTGCAACTGCACACACACAAACAAACAAACAAACACGTACACATTCTCCTGCTGGAGCATCTAAATCACATTAGCTGCCTGCCTGCCATCCATCACTCCCACAGACAAAAGCACATGGCGGAGAGGCAGGGAAGGTGCGCGGCAACATGCATAACCACCCACAAACAGACGTGCGCGAGCGCGGTCACAGAGCAGTCGACACACTTTGAAATCAGACGACAGCGCGCAGCAGAAAGCAATCCCTCCTCACACACCACAGTCCCCAGTCAGAAATCAACTTGCATTTACTTGCACGCACATCAACGTCAGCGCACATCAACCGTACGCTCAGGGATCCGCTCATTTGCTTCTGTGTTACTACTGCTGCTGTATGCTTGGCAGAGTTGAATTAGCATTGCAGAAAATCAACAATTTTATGATAATGCAAGGGGGGGGAAAAAATACACGGCGGCTTTAAATATTTAAAGTGGAAGCATCGCCAGAGTGACATCTTGAGAAACCTCCTTTATTTTCTGTCTGTATCAATCTCCTTTTCCATTAGAGAGGGATGGGGCCCTAACTCTGTGTGTGTGTGTGTGTGTGTGTGTGTGTGTGTGTAGAGCAAATATTTGTTGGAGGAGCCCTTCATCTCCACGGAGGTACGGGTGCATGTCAGTGGGGTGCTCCTTGCCTAACGTGAAACATGGCGCCTGTGTGTGAGCTTTATCTAATGGCCTATCTCTCGGGTAAGTAATTGGCACGGGAGAAGGAGGCGAGGAGTGAAGTTTTTCGGGGAGACAGGAGCAAGTTGACGTGCGCTCCGTACGTTATGAGACCATATGGTGCCCGCTGTGCAGCAGAAGCAGGCAGAGCACCACGGCGCAGTCCTCATCCGCCTCGCCTATCGAGCCCGTCTCTCAGCTCCCACTGCTCTCCCTCCCCTTCCTGGTTAACTCAATAGCATCCACAGCCTCCTCTTTTAACTCACTGTTTTTACTGGCAGATAAAACAAAAAAACAAAAAACAAAAAAACTCCCTCTGCACAACTGGCTCTGGCTCTCGTCTCCTCCACACATTTCACTGCTGGATGCTGCAGCAGCCCAAGATGTCGTGCCCATTAAGGTTGCACGTGTGCAGCACAAGGTGTGAGCGGCTAAAACAACTTCTTCTTTTTTTTTTTTTTACATCTTTAGTAGATTGCACACTTGTGAACAGCAACAATTACAGCAGATAGTTCTCCGCCACGCTGCGTGGGTACCAAATTGCTAATAACCGAACGCAGCTGCCAACCGCGGCGTCTATGTGCGTGCACGCGGCTCCGGAGCGGCGAGTGAGAGGGGCTGCTCTTTTGGTTGGCTCATGAAATCATTTAAAAACGCGCACGCACGCACTGGCATGCCCCCCCAAAGCCGTTTGATGTGTAATGAGAGAAACCATTAGCAGTAAAAATGGGCTCTCCCCGCCCTGCTGCTCAGCAGATCCTAGTCAGAGACACGGTTACACGTCTATTTATACATTCACTCTCTAGATTCGCTTCGTTTCTAACAGGGAGATGTCTGAACAGCACAGTAGAGGAGGCTGCCCGTGCCTTCGTCTACTGCTTCTCTCCCTCTCAGTCTATTCCCACCCCCCACCCTCTCTCTCAGGCTGTCTCCTCCCTCTCTATACCCTTCTCCTAGCGCTTTCCTGCTCTGTGCCTCCCTCCCTCCCTCCCTCCCTCTCTCTCGCTCTCATTCTCATCAGGCGATATGCAGCAAGGCAGAAATTCATCTGGGGATATGAAACACGGAGGCTGTTTGGACTGAAAGAGAGCAAAACAACAGCGAATAATAGTCTATTGGTGAATGAAAGGACAAAGCAGAGAGAAAGGGGAAAGAGGAGGAGTGGGCTGGTGAGGGAGAGCAGCAGCGAGGAGGAGGAGGGAGAAGCTTGCTCTCTACAGCAGTGGGCGTTCCTCTCCCTGTTCCTGTGAGGTCAAAAGTTTACAGTGGTTTTAATTTCACCTTTCCGCAGCCAATCAGAGCACGTCTCACGCTGCTGCAGGAACTTTGACCCACTCGAAGAATTTGATTGTAAATTTGCGAAACCCGCCTCCGTTTCAGCACAAGCTACATTTTTCCCACTGACGTTTATTTATTTATTCCACATTTTTACCCTTTTATCTAAAAGCCACTAATCACGCAGGAATTTGAAAAGCGGGTCTTTATTTATCTGTTGGTTTTTGCATTTCCCATGCTTTATAAAGCCTGGTGCCGCTTGTGCATATTCTGGAAGTGGCGTGATGCAGTCAGATGAACGTGGAATCGTGGCTCGTCCCCACCGTCCGCAGTGGGTCTGACCTCTGATTAAATAATGATGGTTTGCATCAGAGGACGATGAAACCTTGGACAAAACACTGTTTAAATTGACATGTGTGTTGCCGGTTGCCTCCTAAACGAGCTCGCTCCTGGTCGGTTCTGTTTACAACCCTGCCCACGCCGTTTCCTGTCCCCTCCTGCTTTCGGGCAGCTTTCAGTCTGACTGTACTTTAAGCGTGTGCACGGAGGGGGAGGAGGCTACAGTTAGATCATAGCATCAGAGAGGGGAGGGGCCGCTCTGCAAATAGAGCGAGCAGGGAGTCAGCATGGCTGGCGACAGTAAGTAGAATGGCTTCAAGCCTCTTGTTAGAAGACTAGGCTGTGTGTGTCTACAGCCTCTTCATTATTGTCTGTGTGCACATGTGGGTGTTTGATTAATTAACAGCCACGGACACTGAAGAAGCTCCCTGTTGTTCCGTTCTCCTCACATCAGCTGCACAACCCCCCCCTCGTCCAATCCTTCCCCGCCCCCCTGCTCCCACATCCACCTGACTGCGATAATAAGGCACACGGAGGCGCGCGCATCTTCACGAGAGCGGCGAGCTGTGAATCAAGTGTGTGGAGATGAGGTGTGGACAGAGCAGACGTGAGGAGGTATACGACCCCCTTCCACCTGTAGCTTCTCGGGGGCTGTGCTCCCGTCCAGCGCGACACGCAGAAAAAGGAAACAGGACTGGTGGAAAAAAATACCAAGTCTGTCGATGCCAAAGACTATTAAAAACATAAATCAATAGGTCACACTGTCATCCGGGCTCCTGCTATTATTTATACATCTGCTACGATCTGCTGCTAAATCCATGACAGAGACAACAAACGCAGGCTCTGTCGCAGACATGACTACAACGTACAGTAGCAAAGCTCTTAAAATACTTAAATACAGTTCTGACCATTCTTGTTGATTAATGTGCACGTTCCATTCAAACTTTTAGTGTGAAGTGGTTGCAAATTAGTGACAGACCAACACGTTATCAATTCTGGTCTATTCACCGTATTAAACTTCTTATTCCATTAGTCCAGAGTCAACAGCTGACATGAATGTTTTTCAGTGTGTAATGCGCCTCGTGTTTCTCATATTTACTGCCTCCAGCTGTAAGTGAGAGCAGGTGTTTAGAAAACTCTTTCACATGACCCTGATGCAGCGATGGTGGATTCTGATCGTTGTGGATTCTTGTCATAAAGAAAAAAATGTGTCGTGGAAGAAATAGCATTATTCTGTTTGCAGTAATTTGTCTGGCAAACTAATGTTACACACTGAATAAAAAACAATGTCCACTGATCATTCTTAGAATCCCACAAGCCTCCTATACTAGTTAAAGAAACTCCCCTTCCACTGTCCCCAGTCAATGTCTGTTCCCTCTCAACCTTTCTTCTATTGTGCAAGAGAACCAAAGTGAAAATCCAACCCACACCCAGGATCTTGCTTGTTCTGCTGGTAAATAAATCACAAACTCTTAAAGTGCTGGAAGCAGCCGCAAGATTCACTGCGTTTGTCACAGCACAGTAATCACAACAGCAACAAGTCGCCCTCCCCTCAACTGCTCCGGCTATATTTCTGTTCTTTTGTGCAGCTGAAGTGTGTCAGGACAAAGGTTAAATGCAGAGCAGTCACAAATTAGTCCTTGCTAGTCAGAGTTGAATATATGTGTGCGTTTCAGTAATGTGGTGTCAAAGGAGCACTTAAAGCCTCCAAAGCTTTAAAACAGGCAGAGACGTAAATCATTAACACAGCGAGGACAAACGAGGATTTGTTGAAGTTTTCTCACATGTGCGTAGTCGGCCAATTATTGCGTGTTTGGGAGCGTCGGAATGGATGCACCCCCGAGCTATTCCGCCACGCACAAACACACAGACCCAGTGTTGGGAGGGTGTCGCGTGAGGTGGCGATCCCACACACACACTTTAATAAATCCCTGCATTCACCCAGAGAGAAAAAGCATTTGTATGGGGAGTGTGTTTGAGGCGGTGGGGAGGGAGGGGGGTCCCTAACTAGCTGTTCTAGCATTGAAGCGGCTCGAATGGGTGGATGATTGTTTCCATGTCCACGTACATTAAACAAGCTCACGTGATGGGATGCAGCTTCTTTGTTTCTCTGGCAGCAGAGGGTTGAGTTGGGGCTTCCTCCAACCGCTGAGCCAACCATCAACATCTTTAACAATCACCTGTTGGATCAAAGAGTTTCGCAGGCGACTGGAGGATTTCACAGCTTGTGAAATCACAGCGGGGCTGATCCATATTTATTGTTAATACAAACACACATTACTAACACGTTGAGACACAAAACAAAATCTGATGAAAGTAATTCCACAAACTACTCATGAACGACCGTGAAGCATCAAAGCAGGATCAGGGTCATTCACATTCACAAAGTGTCTGATAGATTATTTTGATGACCAGGTTTACAAATGTTAAATTAATCATCAAGAGATTAAATATAACTAAAAATAGAATTAAATAATTACTGATCTAAAATCCTTTTATCACATTTCATTTCCTCTCTGGTGCCTGTGGTTTATCCGTGGATCTGGGTGCCAGCTGTGCAATGGGCACACGTTCAGTCCGTACACACCAGTCAGCTCAGGTGAAAGACTTTCCACCGCTACACACCAGTCTGCATAACACTTTGTTCTTTGCTCAACGCCACTGACCAGAACTAAAGGTCGACCTAGAAGTATCCTCCAGGTAAATTATTAATGACTTGTTTTCTTTGCGTCCCTCCCTCCACCTCTGCTCTCCTTGCGTTTGTTCGTCTCTCTCCGATTGTTGTTTCCTCGAGCCGCCTCCCTCTCATCGTTTCGTCCCCACCTTCTCCTCCCCTCCACCCGCTCCGCGTTCTCTCTCCCTCCTTTTCTCTAAGTCTAGCGTGGGTTGGTTATTTTTAGCCCTGCTAAGACAGAGAGAGATCGCACTAACGCATACTCTCCACGAGGCCTTCACTGCAGACCTGTCACCAACGTGTGAGAGAAAAACGGTTTTCACAACACATACAGCGTGCATGTGTTCCCACTGTGTACGTGTTTACTATCGCGCCACATTAAGATGACTAAGCTGCTTTCCAAGAGGTCTCTTAAAAAGGTCCAGTCTGTGAGTCTGCAACTGTAAACATGGGCCGTCACCACCACTTCGTCCAAACTGGATTAGAGCACCACTCCCAAACCGAATGACACGAGCAGGAAACTTTGTTTATGGTTCCTGTTGCTGTCAAAGAATTGTTTACATCCATATCATCTGAAACAACAGAACAGTAACAGTCCAGTGTTTAAAATGAAGAACTGTGAGTGCTGACATTTAAGGGTAGAAAATCCAGATCCAGAGCAAAGAACCATTTCGTCTTTAAGATGCAGGTATTTTCATCTGGTGAAATGTCTGTGAAAGTGTCACTTCCAGGGCGTCAAGTGATGACGCCCAAAGGAAACCTGTGACATCAACGCGTCAGCACTTAACTAGGATAGAAACATCAGCGTCTGACGCCGTGGGATTAGTCTTATGAGTTGTATTGTAATTTCTGTTTAAAACTAAGACTGAATAACACTTTAGACACAGCCTCCTAATGCGTGTGTACGTTAAAAAGCAAGGAATGATACTGAAATTGAAACTGATTAAAAACCCTGAGAGAAACACAGAGGACAAAGAAGAAGCTGCCTTGCTCTGGGACACTTGGTGATTTGCAATGCGCCGCATCTCATTCAAGTCTAAATGAATCAAGTCTTTCTGTTTGTTCTGTTTCTGTCAAAACAGCACAGTGGGACGGAACAAAGAAGGATCAGTGAGACCAATATTTTAGGAAGGCACTTATTTAGGAAAAAATTCCAGGCTATGTAACCAAAACAGTTCTGCAAAAAAGCACGTTATTCTTTTTACTTTGGTTAATTAAAGGAATATTTTGGAACGGGGAACATAAAACAGTGAACAGTTTTAGGCAATATCAGTTACATGGACCAAAATATTTGAATTATCTAAACTATTGGATGAAATGAAATCCTAGTGGTTACCTGAGTCCAACAGCAGATGATATTTCATCCTGGGCATCGTGGCTACCTGATGCTAAATTGAAACCCCAACGTACATGCACAGAAAGCGTCACCACAAGCAAAGCCTCCTCTTTGAGTTCAGTTAGATTGGCTGGAAAACGCCGCAAATATACAAACAACATCTATAAAAAGCCTCCGAAAGACAAACCCAAGAGGAACCAGAGTCTTTGTCTCACATTGCATCAAATCAATATTTAAATTCTGGCCCCATTTCCTCCAAAGAGAATTCACGGATGTCACTGCCTGTTTACTACGACTCGGAGCTCACAGGACTAACAGCTTCATTGCGAGAGAGGGAGACGGTAAAAGCAAATGAGAGGGGTGGGGAGGGTTAGAGAGGAAAAGCTGATTCAACCAAAGACGTTCCTTCTGCCTAAGCTGAGGCTGATGCATCGAGGAGCCCCCACATCCCAGCTTGGCAGAGACAGACGTGTAAAGGTAGACGTCTGCTTTACACGCTTTCAGAAACTCCTAAGTCTGTGTAGCAGACATATTTGCACAACAGATTCGTTGGGTTAAAGACGCAGGAAGCAACAAAGTTGAGCAACAACGCAAACATAAAAGTGGCAAGAAACCAGAGCAGGTGATGAAAAATAATGATAATTTGAAACCGTCCTCTGGGCAAGCACTCTCGCAAAGAACAATCAGAGGAGTTTTAAGTATTTTCCATCCAGTCTGTGCGTGTTTGCATAAATGATTAGCGTGGTTACATGAAGAGGCTTAATTAAATGGAGTCTTCTATTATTCACGTGGAACAACGTCACTTGCAACAATGTATCGCACTTCTTTTGTTAAAAGGCAGAATAAACACAGTGTGAGCGCCGTACACGGGTACATAACAGCAGACTGTACAGTGTAAAGAACACACACACGTTGTGTACGTTGCAAATAAGTCCATGTGACATCGCATCACCGACAGCCTGACCTCTGAGGGGCAGCCAATCAGGCTAAACCCGCTCTGCCAGCTCTCAGCTCTGCACCAAGGTGACGAGGTGGGGGTAGCAGACCTTGGAGTGCTCTCCCGCTACACTGAGATGAGTGATGCCACCGCCACGCTGGAGAGGAGAACGCGTGAGACACGGCTGTGGGTGTGTATGTGTGGGGGGGCGCGAGGGGGGAGTAGTGTGATATAGGAGGTGTGGCGGCTGAGGGGAAGGCAGGACAGAAGTGAATTAAGTTGAGGAGGTGGTCACGTAACAGCCGGGTTCAGGCAGAGTTGAAGCCACTCGCTCGCTGGGCTGCAGCTGGTAACATTTACCTCAACTCGTACCCCATAAATGTTAGTAAAGGTGTGTATGTGTATGTGTGTGTGAGGGGGGGGCAAATGCAGGCCTGGATTTCTACCATGGAAAATAGGCTAAAAAAACCAAGCACATACACCTCTGAGGTCCCCTTTTAACAAGCATCTATTACGAAATGTGAAGCCACCTCGCTCCCCGTCAAAGCCCAGCTCTGCTCTGCTCACTAAAAAGGTGACAGAGTGTGTTTTGCCAACTCTGTTTAAAACAATGGTAATTACACACACACACACACACACACACACGGCTGCTCTGCCCCATCACGTCACTGACCGTAGAAAGCAACGCAATTCTCCCACAGCGAGGTGGAAAAACAGAAACAGAAGGAAAACACTCCCAGCGTATGGTCTTACATGATTCTGTGGCTGATTGTCTGGAACACCTGCTGACCTGCATGCGTCTGACTGATTTAGAGCGATTTCCTAGGCAATAGGTGGATTTACGGCGATGGCGAAACCTACTGAAAACGCACCTGCTGTAGTGGCATCAAGAACGAACGTCATCTCCCATTTTCCTGCGTCCAGAATGTCAAACTAACTTGTGTTCTTTTAGCTGGAGACGATTCTTAGATTAACTACAGCGAAGCAACGTTGTTTGTAACCACGAACATGACTCTGGTGATCACTTGTGTTTTTTGGTTAATGTTTGAAAACCTGCTTTGCATTTGCTTCATATCAAAGAATATTAGAGTGCAACCACAAGGCAACATGCGGTTGTGGGATTGTTACCCAGCTAATATTAGCATTTAGGAGAAAACATCTCTCACAGAACAGTACCTCTTGTCTATTAGTCTTGTTTGGATTATTGACGTCAGCACAATGTCAACTCAGTTTTGCAGTACAACGTGATCGATCTGCAGGATGATTGTTATGACACAGTGTTTTAGGACCTTTAATGTACAACGTGTGCTGTACCGACTCTATTTAGTGCTGGCAAACATGCAGCAGAGCTCCTGAGGGATGCTGCAGCCCTCTGAGGAGAGGAGAGGAGGGGAGAGGAAAAGAGAGAAGAGGAGGGGAGACGAGGGGATGAGAAGAGACGAGACGAAAAGGAGGTGGAAGAAGCCCCAGGTAGCCTCACAGCAATGCACCATTAGAGAAAGAAAACACAAAGCTAAGCTCGGCTGCTCACTTCTTCTCCAGCTCCTGTATTCCTCTCTCTCCCATTGACCAGCTAAATATTTTATCAGCTGGCAAAAGAACCTACAAGCCCCAAGGCCAGGGGTTCGTTTTTGTTTGTCTCTTTATTGGAGAAAGTGTGTGTGTGTGTGTGTGTGTGTGTGTGTTTATCAGTAGGGGGAGGGCCGAGTTCGCTCCCCGACCACAGCGTCACTGAAGTGCTTTTGATTGGTCACTTTGAAGTAGTTCTGATTCTCTCTTCCTCTCTCCGTTGTACATCCTATGTGCAGCACGCTGCTCAGTTCAGAGCTGGATGAACGACCTTGAGCAGGCGCGCAGGGCTGTGTTGCCATGGCAACGAAGCCTCGCGCAACCAGTAACAGCTGGATGCAACAGCGCTCCCTGAATTTTAGCGGGAGTCGCCACGTTAATAAAACGACTCTCCGCGTCTCCTCCCCCCTCCTCTCTCTCCGTCTCTCTCACTCACACGGACGCGTTCTAGCACAAAGGAAAGCCACCATTATACAAAACATTGTCCCACAATAAAACATAAACTTATTTTGTCAGTGTGATACAATTCAAAAGGTAAAAGGACATCAAATCCTGGCCCCCAACTAAATGCAAGATAGAAACCTAATGAAGATGACATATCAAAAGGAGTGAAGTGTAAGTTTAGGAACAAAACATACAAGAAGGAGAAATCTACCAAAATGGGCACTTGACATTCCTCTCACAGAAGAAATAGCTCTCAGAAAAAAATAAAGCAGCAGAGGACACGAGCTGCACTGAGGCATTCTGGGGGAAAGAAAGGAAACAGAAACGGAGGATTCACGGTCGACAGTAGATGTGAGAGCGCAGCGGCCCCCCCACCCCCCTCTCCCTCCCTGTCCCCCATCACTTTATCCACACAACTCTGCCTGATGATCACAGCTCCTTAACTTCACCAGAAACACTTTTAGAAATCATTCTTCTCCTGCGATGGCGGAGTGAAAACCAACAGGATTTCCTGACATTTTAAATAGCAGAAGTGACTGGCACGACCCTACAGTTGCAGGATGTGACCTGTGTTTGCTTCTCGTCTGCTGTCAGCAGTGTTTTACATGACACGCTTTAATGACTAGAGGACGACAGGAGAAACTGGAAAACGAATTTACCATAAGAACATTGAAATGTTATTTTTGATTCCAACCAATCACTTATTCTCCGTTTTTACTTCAGAAGATGATTTATCATTATTCATCGCATCCTTAAATTCGCATGTAGATAAGACCTTAAAACCAAAGCTCACTCTAAAAAGACCCAAAGTTGCACAAACAGTTTCCCATTTGGACTCCTAAATGTAAACACACAAACAACTTTCAGGGAAGTGAAATTAAAGATTTACACAAGCTGTGGTATCAATCTACAAAGAGCGGCACTGTTTGTTTTACACGTTCAACACGCCGTGTGAATGAACAAGACCAACCGTGACCAACTGCCTGATATAAGCGCTGAGAGGCTGCTTTAATGTGTCCCTTCTCTCGCGTCAACACATGCTTTACACCACAAATCTCACTTTCACATGTGTCTTTTTTGGAGAGCTGCTGTGTGACACAGTGCAGCAGACTCCAACTCCAATGGCAGCTCACATTTACCAGCAACTTACCTTTCTAATTGATTTTTTACTGACACTTATCTCCTGCAAATGTTTCATTTAATTTTTGTCAGTTTACTGTATAAACCAATAAATATGCAAATCTAAGCAGAGGCAGAGTATTTATTACTCTTTTAGCTGATGACCTCCATTCCTAATAACTGTGTGGCCATCCACTTAAGTGCAATCACTCTGCTTTGGCATCTGTGAAGAAAGGACCTCTATCAAATAACAGAAATACAGAGTGTAATTATGCTTTTAGACTCATTTACCTCTCAGACCATAGGAGACCGGTGCCGTTGTCTGTATGAACAGATTTTAGGTCACGTTATTTGTTGGGGTATATACAAAACGATTTCAAACTACAACTGTTCTAATAATATTAGTTTGCAATATGAAGAGTTATACACTATATTAACAGTATTTGACATTCCAAGGGCCTTGTTTATTTTCTAGGCACAGCTCTTGTCACTTATTTGTTGATTGACAGCTGTAACTATCCCAATGGACCTGTCATGGTCATTCAACAACACTCATCCCAATTTTGAAGGTAACTACTAAATCCTCATAGACTTCTCTTACAGTATGAACTAAAAAATACCTCCAGTCCAGGAAAAATGTCATTTCAGTCCAGCTCTCGTGACCAGTTAGTCATTACATTACAGCAGACGAAGAAGGAAACACAGCTGCCATTTATATAAGGAAAACAGTTTATAACTGTATAATTTCATTTTCTTCAGCCAGTATGATCATCACTTTCATTTGCTTACTTCAAAAGGATGTAAAAATAAATGTAGTTTCGCTGAGCATGTCGATGTGTGTATCAACGCCGCTAAACCAGCAAGACGACGCTTCTTGCCACCATTTTTGTTTAGACAAAACTTTAGCCTAAAACATAACTTGGAAATGGTTTCTAATAACGCAGGTGGTGAGACCTTACATCAGGATTTCTTCCTGTATCATCTTGACTCATAAAAATGCGTCAGCTTCCTGCACAGCCCTAGAGAACAGAGACACAACTGTACTGACAATAAGATCAGCAGTGCATAAAGGAATAAACTAAGGAAATTAAAGGTTTATTATTAGAAATATAAATCTTTTTTATTTTGTATAATACTCCTGAGTGTACTTACACGCTCGTAACTGTACATAAAAGAATTGAAGAGTAATGAATATGATTTACCACTTACAGATACATTTACACGTCTGATGTTGACTAAATAAAACTCAAGGCTTTCAGCGGCTCGCTACGAAGGACTTTTATTGTCAGTTAAGTGGAGAGTGGCCTGAGATGAGTCTTTACAGCATCCACAATGTTTTACAAACAGGATGTGGGTGGTATTTCTGGTTTCTAACTGTTAACTGTACAATAAAGCTGAGCTCATGTTGGCGCTGAAGCTGAAGTCAACACGTGCTGTAAATCCACACACTCTGTGGTTATAACCCAAACATTAACAGCAAGAACTTAACACTGTTAGCTAGCAGGGCTGCGTATAAAACCCCTCTGAAAGTGATCAAGGCTTTCAAATCATACTCTTTTTGAGCAAAACACTATTGTGACTCTTGCTTCCAGAACAAGGAGCATCTGCAGTAGTGGCTCGTACTTTCAAACTTTTGAGCAGTGTTATTAACTCCACATTAAATATGACCAATCTATTTTGAAATACTAAATAGATTTGTCAATTTTACTGTACTTAATATCGACGTCATACCACATCAACACTAATATTGTCCGTAGTGCAGATACATACCCAGCCCTTGTCATTCAAGGCAAACCTAGTAACACTACATGAAAAAGGCACGTTGGTCAGAAAAACTTCCTGATTCCACACGAGGTGAAAACGAGGACAGGAATGGCCGCGGAGAGCGGAGGAGGGCAGAAGCAAGATCAACAAAAGACAAGAGGAGACACAAAAGGTAGGATTCCAGCGAGAGGCTCCACCTGAGCCCCTCCCCTCAGCACACACACAAACACCCTCGTGCTGCTACCACTGTGAGGACACGCACTGACATAATGCGCTCACCATCACAACGCACCGCATCACTCGATTCTTCACCCCAATCAAAACTTAATTCAGACCTTAGCCCTAAAACCATATCTACCCGGCAACTCTTGGCAATGGCCAAAAAGTCTTCACTTTCCCAAACACAAGAACACACACAGAGCGTTCCCATGGTCCCAGGCTGGTGCACGAGGTCCTGGCGCATCCCAGCTCAAGCTCATGAGCCCTGCCCTCATCACCCGACCCGGTCACCAGCATCCCCTGCTAACCTCCTCTCCCGTTTCTCCCCATTCAGCAAATATCAGGCATCACTGTCACTCTCCTTGTCGTTCACATATTCATCCGACCATCCGCTGAACTAAGACGCCGATCGGCTTGCCCCCACGCCCCTCCTTGTCCACGTCCTCACCAATTCCTCCTGCGCAGGTTGAAGAAGTGTGTGTGTGTGTGTGTGTGTGTGTGTGTGTGTGTGCGTGTGTGGCTGGAGAGTTGACTGTCAGCAGAGAGACGCTGTGGAGCCAGATGCCACACCCCTTCACGGACATGATGGTTCATCCTGAGAACCAAAACAGTTTGTCTCCTAAACAATTCAGTGATAGAGAGAACAGGTTTGATAAGACTGGATGTAGTTCCTAGAATGTGTTGCTACTGTAAAATGTATGACACAGGACCTTTCAAGTTGTCATCGTGAATCTTTGGGAAACTGTGACATTATTTTATATATTAAACACAAAGAATAGTGACAGAGCGAATAAGAGACAAATAATAAAATTAGACACCGGGAAGCAACGCTGCCAACGAGGGCAACTTTAAACATTGGTCATACGCGCGCACGCACCTGTCCACGCGTGGAACACCGCGCTCCGCATCACGTCCATTCAGCTCGTGTTTACACACTGGAGAGCAGGCTGCTATTACTCAGCAGGGACTGAGTCTCTGGTGTCACGCTCAAGGACACGGCGCGTTTCAACGTGTGCCCTGGCGCGCACGCGCTCCCCACACACACACACACACACACACACAAGCCCACGCGCGCACGCCCACTGGCTGACGTTCAGGGTTACAGGACAGTGTACGCACGCGGGCCACGTTGCTGCCCCCTGCAGATATACAGTGAGACACGTTTGTGAGGATGAAGCGGGTGACGGGTCGCGTTAGGAATTAGACTTAACAGGACACACACGGTCTTTCGCTTCACACATTTATAGACAATGCACAACCCTTCCACGCGCTGCCGGGCGCACTGCACACGCTGGAGTCGGAGTTTTTCATTGCTCTGCACTCGGGAACCGGACTGGCTCGCAGACAGCATCGCCTGGCTCTTAACGAACCCAACAGAACACAGCAGTAGACTCTCCCGCACATGATGCACGTTTTACACAGTCGATTAGATGTGTGTGCTTATAATTCAACTAACGTCTCGGTCCAAATTCCCTCGCGTTGCGTCAGCGTCTGGCTCAGGTGATGTACAGTTTTCTACCAACTACCGACAGCTGCCGCAGAGAGAAATTAGTTTACCGTCATCCTGGATGTCCTTGTACGCAAACGAGTGTCAAAATGTGTGTGTGTGTTGTGTGAAAACTTCCTGGTGGAGTGTTTTTCTTTCTGGAAACTCTTTTTTTTTTTAAAATCCAGCAGCACCAGCTTGTGCGTAAACTGGTCAGCTGGCGAGATCGCCAAGTTACCAAATGTAACAAAGTGTTGTCGGTTCTGCAGCCCCGGCTGAGGAACAGACAGCGCGTCTGGCACAGACTAAACCAAAGGCACGGACAGGTTAGTGTCTCTCTGCTGTCATGCACTAAATGACCATGCACTGTGCCCTCCGCACCATGCCGATGCCAATATTGTGTGTGCACCCAAGTCAGTGGCTCCATTTCCGTCCTTCTATCGAAATACTTCCCAAATGCAAAGCCGGGTAAAATTTGCGTGATCGTTAACACACGCGCAGCTGGCGCTTACCTTGTGGACGTATCTCTCTGATGGATCGATAAATTCTTCTTTACACCATTAACTCTCCGCCATCTTCGGCACTGTTTGTTTAAATGGGAAACACTCCCGAAGCCCAAGAAGCCAGATCTGTAAGTTGAGGCGTCGCGGTGGCTTCTGGGTAAGCGAGTTATTTTAAGTGAAACGCCGCCCCGCGCGCTACGGCGTCTGAACCGGATGCGGACTACAGGCGGACTCCGCCGCGGCACGGGGAGGGGGGTTGGGAGGCTGACGCGGTGGGGGTGTAGGCACTGTCTGTCTAGCAGCCTACAGACGGATGTCAGCGACGGTAGCAGAGCGCACGGAGATGCCACGCCGGGCTTTTTCAGTTAACCTCTTAATTCTGAGCTGTTTGTTTAAAAGCACGTTTGTGGACTCGCCACCAACGCAAGGCGTTTGACTAGAAGGCGTGTCACAGACGTAGGCAGCCGAAACCTGAGAGCAAATTAGGACGCGGAGGTCTTATCCTTGTGTGATGAGGATAAGTTGGTTGTTTTGTAAAAAAAAAAAAAAATCCTGTTGGCTTGCCGGTGCCTCTTTAATGAAAAGCTGGGAATAGGGCCAGAACTTTAAGGGGGCCATACTAAAACATGCGGGTGTTGGTGATGGTTGGTGGAAAGGAAGGATGTCTGTGACCTCACGAGTTTGAAGAGACCTCTGAGACTTTCCTAACGAGTGCAGATTCATTACAACTGCAAACAGCTCCTGCATCCAAAAACTATAATCATGACTGAATTACTGTTAATCATATAGAACAAATCTTTAATAATGTTTGTGAGGATATTGTCTCAAGGCAGTGTTTTAAGCTTACCGGTATTCAGCCGGTTTCAGTAGCGCTACTTGATTTTCATTGAGCACAGAAATGAAACCAATAGCTGCCTTGAACAGTACAGATAACCACAAAAACTGAAAAATGTCCTGAAAATGTTTTACGCAAACACTAATTGTAGTTGTGGAAAATGCTTTTTCTGGGCTTTTTATAGGCTCCTAGATTGATCTCCATGCAAGACAAGTTTAATAGAAAGTTAATTTAATACCGTTTTTGCTTTCCTTAGGTATTTTGGCTTGAGACTTAACTGAGTTAACGCCTGTCTCTTAGAGACATGGATGGACCTGCCAGGTCTGCCGTCCTGTTCCAGAGGCTGCAGGCCCACGGATCATACTGCCACCACCATGTCTCACTAATGGGCTGAGGTTGTTGTACTGGACTTATTATTGACTTACTTATTATTTCTCACCAAGATGAGAGAACAAACCAAATTTTCAACCTTTATTAATTATTCATTGTGTTTTGAATATTTCTGTGGTTGTTTTCCAGTCACAATTATGTTTATACCAGATAATATTTCCTGTACAGTAGCCCTCAAACTGCCTAAAACATAATAATAATAATAAAAAACTGTAGTGTTTTTCTGCATTTATGAATAACTTTATATCTATTTCTCAGTTACAGATAAATGTGGTAGATTAAGTGTTAGTGTAAAGTACAGATATGTTTCTGATTCATTCATTCACTGTCGTGTTGTCATTTTTTGAGGCACAAATATGTCTCATCATAGTATTAATTCTTTAATAATAATGTATTTCTGTGTGTGTGTATGTGTATCTGAATATGAAATACCTGTGGATCAGGTTAATATAAGCTCGAGTACAGATAGCAGTAGTATTACCTTCAGAAATCTGAACGTCATTTACACTTCACTTGTGTCAGGCACAGTTACATTAGACATTAGACACATTTCTGGCTCTGTCCACGCTTTTCTCATTGTGTCTTCACTGTGTGCTAGAAAACAACAAGAGATTTTATTTGTGCGAATTAGTGTCATAATGTGTAATATGTAAAACATGTTGCAATCCACTGCACATTGTAGGTAACTAGTCTAATTTGTGAGAAAAGTCCCCAAATTCAATTTTAAAAATAACACTGACAAATGTCATAGAGATTCACACGCACCAAACACTTGATGAGAAGGTGACGGATGCTACTGTTAATATGCAGTATCTCTTAATAAATGTTTATCTAAATACACACATAACATTTGGTTTCATTTCAGATTGTTTGCACGTGTTAAGACACTGTCTTGTTCTTTAGTCAGTTGTCCCTTGTGTTGAAACAGACATCGTGAAATGTTCATATCCTGCAGCATTTCTTCAGGCTCCTGTGAACTGCATTTGGAGGGACCGTGGCTCCTTTAGGCCATCCATCTCTTATGGATGACGCCCATATGTGTGCTCCATATGCAAGCTGCCAGGGTCAGCGTGCAGCAGTGACGTGGAAGCCGAGTGGCCTATGAACTGGGACACGTCGATGCAGCGCTCCGACTGCTGCCAAGACATACAAGCCAGGGACTGATAGCACCAAAATCCGTCACCATGGTGATACCAGGCAGATAGATGGATAGATAGATAGATACAAAAACACACACACGCACAGTGTGTAATGATCCTGTTGTGTCACTGACAGTGGGAATGAAAGAAGATGAGAAGAGGAAGGTGAGAGAGAAGTGAGACAAGACGATGAGATGGAGTTTAGTTTAAGGCAGTTTAAAGAAGACAGGGGATGTGATCACGGATAATGATTAATGATGCCTATTGCCTGAAGAGAACAGGAGCTGGGAAAACCCAAAGGTGTTAAAGAAACACAATGTAGAAAAAAGACAGAGACGAAAAGAGTGTGGAGCTGTCAGTGTGATTGAGGAGGAGAGAGGTAGTATTGTGGCTCGAGAGGACAAAGTGGAAATAGAGTAGAGCTACACCAGCGTTACTCTGAAAGTAAGAGAGAAGCAACTGACAAGAGCTACGAGACACTACAGAGCGTAGAAATAGAGCTGTGGAGAAGGTTTAAAGCAATTAGCCTCATGGGTTAGTCGCTATTCATCAGGGAAAACCAAAAGAACAGCTAGGAGATGGAAATGTGACAGAAATTGGTGGTAATTCAGTGTCGGACGCTCGTAAATGTTCTTGAAAAGGAAAAATTGTAATCCAACATCCTTGGAATGAAAATTTTTCAAACTTGCTTGTGCCCCAAAAAATCCATATAAGTTTCTTCGCACACAAAGAAACCAAAAACTGGTCCTTTTACAAGAACAACCGAAGAGATGCGTCATGTTGCACTGACGCACACATACAGAGTTAAGTCCCAGCCTGAGGATTTAAAGGCGTTCTAAGCCTCCTTTAAAACTTGGAGCACATTTGAGCAGACGCTATACTGACACACTGACTGCAAGCGGAAAAGCTTATTTCAGGTAAAAGGTTGCAAAGAGTGAAGAGAAACGATTACTAAATGCTGGACACAAATGCATCAGGCTCATTATTATTTTATGTGACCTTTAAGATGAGCTTTACTTTCTTTACTGACCCGTCATGTTGTGCATGTGTCGCCATGGTGAGGGCGGTGGTGAAATAAATGAACAATGACAGGCGATACGCTGTTTAATTATTCATCTGTGTTTGTTTATGGTTGTGTCATTTTCATTTTGGATTCTTAGCAGGTTTAATTTTGCTTGTGGTATCTTTGTAATTGAAGATCTGCGATGTGCAGCTCAGGGGACAGGTTAGGAGTCAGGTTAAGGAGGGTGAGAGAGGATGGGCACCTTTAAAGTCTGTCTTTGAAGCTGTTTCAAATATTTTAAATTATTTATTATAGAAACTGTTTATTTTATTACAGCAGTATGAACACTAATATAGTTGATGCATATTTTACACAAATATTCAGTGTGTAAATTCGACAAAACTAATATCTGCCTGACAATATGAACAAGACATATATAAAATATTACTACATGGACAATGGATTGAGTCACTTGCTTGAAAACAGATCTGTGCTGTTCTTAAGTAATAATAAGTAACATGTCGTATATAATATATCACGCTTACTGTTATCAAGTTACTGTCCTGTTGCCTGAGACTAAAGGGAAACTGAAATTGCAGAAAATGAAGTGTCCAACAGAGTCACTTCTATAACACCAGCACCTCAGTGTCAAAATGTGTCTTCACATTCAGATTTGGCTAATCCTCAGAAATACAATAAAGCACTTGATATCTAATATCAATCCGTTAGATGGTGGATGGAGAGTGCGGGAAGGTGGAAATGTTTTATTTACCACAGCCAGTTGTTTGTTGAGTCAGCCCCACTGCGAGAATCCAGGGGGCTGTGGACAGTTGTGGGAAGGTGAGAAGAACAGAGGAGTAGTTTAAAATTCAAACCAGGTAGGACCAGCGCCTCAGGGACACACACACACACACACGGAAGGGAGTACGAGAGACGGAAAAAGAAATAAAAGAAGGCAAAAGAAGGCTGCTACCCTCTGTAACTCGGCACCATCTAATACAATGTCAATGAGACATCACAGAATAGATGTGGCAACAATTTGTGAAGCTGCTGATTATAGACACTGTTTCAAATTTGTGTGAAAAGACGCTGCCATGATGGAAGCATGTCTCTGAAACCCCACACACAAAGACACACACCTTCACGTCAACGGTACCCACTGATGCATGAACTGAAGGGCTGGGATCATGGGCAGAGCGGGTGGCATGATGAGATGGCTGCCCCGCAGACAGAAGGGCCACACAGGCTTCATCAGACACAACCAGATGTCTTTCAGCGTCACACAACTATGTTCCTCCATTATTCTCCTTAGTTTGACTGTAAATCACAACATTGTGTTTGACATTACTGTCTGTCCGTGTGCTTCTCCTCCTTTCGCTTCCTTCAGCGTTCAGTCGTCATGCTCGTCTGCTTCTCATTTCCTTGGATCCTTCCAGATGTTTCCACTCCTTCCCTTCATTCTGTCCCACACAGGCTCTACTTCTTCTCACCTCATACGTTCCCCTCTTGTCTGGGTTCTTGAATGCCTTAGACGCCTACCAAGCTTCACTGGTAGCTTCAAGAAATCCCGGCTGGGAGAGCAGCTGCTGTGCAATTCATGCGAGACAGTCAATGAAAATAATGCAAAAACAACAAAGGAGTACGATACTTGCAAGAAATTACACAAACACACAGGCAGATGCTCTCTCAAGCTCCAGTCCAGCTAATTGTTGGCTATTAGTCTGCAAGTCTGGGATTACATGTCTTATTAAATACAGAATTTCAAATGAGCTTCGTTAAATAAGGAAGTACTCCCCTTTTAATGAAGCTAATTTATATGGAAATTACACATAATACTGACGATTCAGCGAGAGATTTATCCTCAGAGGATGAAGGGGAGGAGTGGGATCGTCATTTTTTCCCAACACATTAGCGAGCCCCTGCTTTTGGAGTCTTTTTGCATATTTGCTTGAGAAACATACAGTCGGGGGTTTTCAGGTCATGTATGTTTCGGTTGTCGGATACAGTCGTCCGTGTGCGTGTGATGGAGAGCATGTGTGTGAACTCCTGTCCTTGTGCTGACCCTGCAGAGCTCCAGCCTGCCTCTCTGGTTCCCACTGATCCATCACGCTGTCCGACTGCCCAGAGAAAACCCATTATTCTGAAACAGCACAACACATTAACAGTGAGCTGCAGGTGTCTCTTTTCCGTTTTGCGCTCATTCCTCACTCTCCATTGATGTAGATGCTCACAGTGAACTAGCAGTCAGATTGCATAACATCATTGTCCTCTGCCTAAAACACCCAGCATTTAAATGACATTTCCAGCCACTTAGTTGATTCACCTCGTTGATTAATTGCATAGCAAAGGCCGTTAGAAAAATGTTGACGTGTGCTATGTGAAAACAGTATGTTTCTCATTCTACTAGTGATTTATTAATGCAGGTCTGAATGCAGCTATGCCCCTGCAGACTGCTGTCCCCCAGGCAAAAAGCTCAGCGTTGCCCCCTGGTGGGAATTAAGACACAATCTGGACAACATTGGATCAACTCCAATATGTAGTATAAAGCATAGACCTATAAAATATCTGCATATGTGAAGAGATGCAATAAACGGGAGGAGAGAATAAAGCCTTAAACCTAGTCTTGGTAGCTGATTATTGGAGAATTACTTCCTAAATCTTGTATCACAATCACAATTTAATGTACAATTTATCCATATATCTTTCATGGCGTTTGCATTCAGACAGATCAGACTGCTCATCCTGCTGTAATGATCCAAAGCTTTATTTAAACATGAAATAAAAAAAGTGACAAAAAGTATTTGGAACTGGCAAGTGTTTTGCATAAATATATACCATCAGAGACAACATATCGGAAAAAGGAAATAGATCTCAACATTTATAAACAAGCAAGAAAAGTAAAAGATCAATGACAATGCAAAGTTAACTGATAGAATACAGTAAATGTGTGCTGTGCAGGGATCTTTTAAAGTGATCTCATGATTAAATGCATTAATTTCTGCCACCTAGAGGACGCTCAGAGTTAATACGTTGCAGATTTTTTGTCAAATTTTACAAAACGCACAGTTTAAATGAGCAATTCCATTGTTTACCTTGTAAATAATCAATGCACCAACAGCCCATGGTGAGCGGTGTTGTAGTGCTCTGACAATGCATATCGTGCGATTAAAAAAAGTGCATTCCTGTGGGATTATACAGGCTATTGTGTCTCAAAGCAAAGGAGCTGTCATCTACTGTGAGGACATCGTTTCAAGCCTAAATGTCAGCTGATTGGTGCACAGCGTGGCGTCAGATGCTAAACGTTAATGTTACTACTACATCCAAGCCACAAGTACTGATAAACGTCTGCGGGACCAGAACAAATCGAACGAAATACTGACCACTTGCTCCCCTGGTCACATACTGACACTGATGTGTGAATGACCGGTGTCATCACGACAATGCGTTTCACTACCAGGTAACACGTAGCCGCTGCAGCTTGGTGCTTAACTGAGCACTGTTATACAACCAAGTTCACTTTGCTCTAATAAGGCCATAAAGTTAAATAAACCATTAGATTAAGCAAATGTTTACACTCGTATCACAATGTATACACACACACACACACACCAACAGTTCAGCAAGCTTCATTCTGATATTAAAAAAAAAAAAAAGGAAAAAAAAAACATATCAATCTGGATGCAAAACATATATTCACATGTGTACTGAACGGTTTCCCCTCTATAAAAATAGGTTAAAAATCTGACACATTTTAGAACAGCGTAGGGTTATGTTTTCTTTCCTTTTACATCTGAGACAGTTAAATAACAGGCTGGTACATATCTCATCTGCTCCTTCTTCTCTCCTATGACACTGCTATATGCAGAAAAAGGGCCACCAAAGTCCCAAAAAGGAGCAAAGCGTGAATGGCATCTTCAGCTCCGCTCTGCTCTACACCAAGGCTTCAAACTCTGTCCACAGACAGGTAGTGCAGGCTTTTCTGTACAGAGCTTCACATGCACAGCTGTTTAGTAGTAGAGCAGGACTTGATCTGAGAGAAAATATGGCCAAGAGTTCAATGTGTGCGCTCCATAGCAGTATCACAATCATTGAAAAGGTGAAGCAGGAAAAAAAACAAAAAAACAAAAGTTACAACATATACCACAAATTCTCTCACACACAGGATAGGGCGCCTGAGGGCCAGAGACACCGAACACATAAGCATTTAGTAACCAATAGCGGAACGTACATTTATTCACAGCTCAGTGTTTTACACAGAGAAGCAAGATGGGAACTGAGACAGGCCAAACTAAAGTAAAGTAAAAGGACGGGGACTGTAAAATACAATCAAGATGGCAGGAGTCAATGAACAGATTGTCACATTTAATACTCTGAACACAGCCAACAGTTCATGAGACAAGCAATAAACACTGACATCATCATCATTCAGGCCCAGTTGCACGCGCACACACACAAACCTCTCTACACCCCCCTCACAGACACACCCCCTCCTGCACTATGGCATGTAACACGTGTTGGTGAAAAACTTGTCCCCTGATAGCCTATAATAAAAAAAGTAGACAGAGAAGGCAAACGAAACGAAACACAAGCAGAACAAGTGATGTAAACCACTAATGTTATAAGGACACTTGAAGAAAGATTGTATTGTTTGGATTAACTAAATGCAGTTGCTATGTACCGCTTTGTTTGCTTGTTGTAGCCTCTCAAAGCATATATAACAACATATCTGCAGTATATGACAAAAATAAATAACCCAAATATTTTGCAGCAGTTGTAAGAAAGGCCGCTGAATGCTTGTGTGTTTATGTATGTGTGTGGTTGTGTGTGAGAGAGATGCAAACTCAACAGCACAAGTAGGAACTAGCTATAAAGTCTTTAGCCTTAAACCCTCATGCATTAAAGACTGAAGTTCAGCCTCAGACAGTTTTCTTGCTCAGGATTGCCATCATGCCATTATAAAGATTTATCTGCATGTGTACAGTACAGCATCCAATGTTACAGTACAGCTTGCTCTGGGTTAAGTCACCTAACTTGGATGAGCCCCAAGCAACAGGCCGATTATCAAGCTATGGGTGAAAGCGCCTCAATCCTGAATCTTGGATTTCAAAGGCAGAGGCTGTCAAATAATGGCAGTAAATGATCAGAGTTAATACAATGTTACGTTTCCTAGCTGCAGCTATGTTGAAAAGTAAATAGCACAAATATTCCTCTGGAGCGACTTGTTTAGGATCTAATTGATAATATATTATCTGAATACTGAAGTGCTTTATTTGGGATCGTTTTGCAACTTTCAATGAAAAGCCAAGCTGTGCAATTTATCTGTACATTATCACTTTATATTAAGTTGCCCTGAAGTCTAAATTTGCGTTTTAAGGTAGTGAGGTTAACTGATTTCCTGTTAAATTACTCTAGAGCAACTCAGGTTTATAGAACCCAACAAGTGGCCGCCGCTTTTCCACAAAAGGACACTTTAAATAGTTGAATCTATCCCTTTAAAGCATCAAACCTGCTCCGTCATGTCCACATCCCACTTGAAGAGAACCCATATGGATAATAAACATGTCTAGCAGACAGTAACACCGAGCATTTTTCAGGAGGGTGTTTTGACCCCAAAGGGAGAACTATGCAAGCTTCCTTAGAGAGCTTAGATAGCTGTTCTGGAGACAAAACTGCAAAATCTTAGTGTGTAGTAGTGTAAAGACAATGTCACACTCTCACTCAGTCCCCCTCCCCTCGTTTTTGTCCATCTCTATGAAGCTTTGGTTTTTCTTGCCCGAGGTGATGTTTTATCTTCAGACTTCACAACCCCATTGGCAGCACCACCTGATGGGAAGAAGGTACCGTATGGTGATATACTCCACTACAAATTATGACCTTCAGGCTTTTGAACTGCATGAGTGTCTGCTTGAGTGACTAGATCAAGAGCTTCAAAATCTCGTTTTTCAACCACACCTGTAGACTGTGGTCCTCGTGGATCAGGATTGGACACTAGATGCTGAGGCTCCTGAGTACTCACCTCGTGTAGGTTCCTTTTTGTGAGGTTTGCTCTTTGGACTGACCATCTTCTTCTTTGAGGCCTGGTTCTGGCTGTGCTCCCTCCACTTTTTCAACTGGAAGTTAATGAATTTCCACATCATCCAAGCCTGTGTCAGACAGATAGCTGCAAGACAAGTCATCCTGAAGAGTGGGAAGGACATAAAAGTGGAATGAGTCAATTGGCATTTTGTCTTTTTTAAGTACAGCTGCAGTGGTAAACTAGCTTAGTATGAGGCAGTATAAGCTCTTTCTGTCAGCGTGGTCTTGCCTTATAGTGAGCACATTGAAGTTGCCTTCTGCCAGAGAAAAGCCCTGGTTTTCCGTGCGCGGCAGCCCAAAGCCAAATGTCAGAACTGAGAGAGTGAGGGTGAGGAGGCGAGCGATGACAAAAAGTAGCGCCCACAGAGTAAAACTGTAAAGAAAAGAATGTTAGAAAATGTCACTTTCCACTAAATAGACATAATAAGATCAGGAAAAACTGAGAACGTGTCACAAGAATAACAGCTGTACCCCTTCTGCTTGTTTTCGTCACTGAAGTAAAAAAGCCGTGAAGCGTGGAACAGGAGCTCCACCAGGTAGTGAGGAACCAGCAACACCAGACCCAGTCGGTGGAGGCTGAACAGGCCAAACAAACAAAGAGGCAGAAATCAGTTGGTCAAAAAGTACCACTGATTTATCCAGTTCAACAATGTACCATCTTATGTAAAATACAGCTAAAACCTGATCTTGTTGATATGCATTTCATCCACAGAGGATCATGTACACTGATGCGTTATATCACTCACTTCAAGACATAGGCACCGGTGATGTGGACAATGTAAAGGCAAATGTAATAGAGCTGGCGGGGGATGTCTTCCTGTAGAAAGGCAAACAGCAGAGATTTTAGTTTTAGTGTAGGAAACATCAGTTACAGTTAAATGTAGATAACAAAACAGCGTTCAGAGTAGTAAAGGGTTTAGTAGGGCAACAATGTTTTTCCCTCTGAACCTTACCTTCCGTACTTTTTGAAAGTAAAGTTCAGGAAGCGCATGGAGCCAATAGGCAATTTGGCAGATGTAGAAGAACTTGACCTGAAAACTAGACAGAAGATAATCCGTGCAGATGGTGAGAAAAAACGTTTCAGTATTAGGTGAAAATAATAGCATAATCACAGCCATGTACGATGGGTCCTGTTTTGCATGCTTAATTACCAATGTGTGTTTTAATTACCACGTGAAACACACATCAGCTATAACCAGAAACAAGAGCTTTGGTCTTAACTCACAGTAGTGAAATAAAATTTCTTACTTACACCATGTGAGTATGAGGGTAACCCTCCCATAAGAAAGTAGGATTTGTTGCAAAGTCCTCCTGTTAGAGGTAAAAAGGAGACTGCATAAGTTAAAGCTTAATGCAGGCTGGGACAGAATCTGCGACTCCTGACCCTCGTACCGACGTCAAGATGCTGCAGCCCCAGATGAACGAGAACAGGTAGAACGCTGCCAGCTGTCCAGACTCGTTAAATTTGCTGTGTTTGGTTTTTGACAGGTGCAACCTTCTGTTCATTTTCTGAAATTAAGCAAAAATAAAGAAAGATCAATTTTTTTAGACTTACTAATTTCAGAACGAACACATCTGAGCATAAGTTCTCACCAAGTAATTTATGAGAGAAAAACGGTACACAGGTTTTGCTTTTTGGTGTTTTATTCAGCATCCTTCAACGTTTCATGGAAGGCTCACATTTTCTCTCATCTGTGTTCAGTCTGAGCCACTCATGAGATACAGCAGGTTAAATCCAGGAACATGGCAACATTTCAATGTTCCAAGTAAACACTTGACTCGCTTTGAAATGGATATGAATAAATGTCCTACTGAGATGCAGTTTTTAATCCTTGTGCTCTAAAAATGTTTTAATAACTAGACTAAATATACGTAAAAATGTTTCTGATTTTAATGATACACCACTAGGGATTGGGAACAACAAACATTGTTTCAGTCATTAAGCTTTAGTGCATGCACAGGTGGAAGGATGGGACCTGATCTCCTACAAAGAGCTTTCTAAAAAAACATTCAAATCAAAACACAGCATTAGAACCTTTTTTAATATTTGATTTAATAAACAAAAAACAAAACTAAATAGGTTGGGAAAGAACTCATGATTGAGGCCTTTAAAAAGAAAGCTCAAGCCAACACCTTAGAGATGATGTGTTTGATCAAAAAATAAACCAGCGTTCTGAAGACAAAACAACATGAACCTGTGTGACGGGTGCTGAACTTCGATACTCACATCGAGAATGTATTCTTGTATCAAAGCATGAAGGATGACCGCAATAAGCAAGTAGAAGAACACAGTGGCCACATCTTTTGGGCCGTACTGGTAAAGGTTCACTGGCTCACTCTTCTCCTCTGGAAAATACGGAAAATACAAATATTATTATTATTATTATTATTATTATTATTAATAGAAACAGGAAGAATCTGCCATCCACCCAACATTTAATTTGAAACTCTGATTACTGAAGACGCATTTAACTCACCAGGAACTTGTGTAACATTGTACTGGACTGTGATGAACATAATGGCAAACTTTGCTGTGACCTGAAACACAAAGACAGATTTTCATTGTTCAAATTCTGCGTGAGTTAAATGAGAGCATGTGTATTGCTATTGAGTAAAAAAATAAATTCCCACAATTGTTCTATAAATTACTTTTTAACGATACTGTACACCAGCATAATTTTAAGGACAAGGGCAGTGTGAAGATCTAGTCAAAAAAACATACATGTATAGAAAGATATAAATAAGCCACAGTTGAAAGAAATTGTAAAAAAAACCCTTTAAATTGTGTTTTAGTATTTGGCGATGAGCAAGGACTGCTGTGTCACTGCAAGATACTGAAGTCACTGTCAACCATAAAAGGGCCCTGGGGACCTGCAGAAGCAGCCTCGAGGGCTTCTGCAAGTCTGCAGCAAAATTAGGGTTTTGTTCTTTAGCTTCACCGCCTCTGCCTCTCAACGCGTCAGGGTGAGGATACACTTCATATTGATAATAACCTCAAATAAAGGTTGATCAACACACTATAACCGACATGGGGATGTGGACACAGCTTCAGAGTGGGAGGGTTTGGGTTTAGTTTAATTCAAACGTGTGTAGGTAGTCGCTTTCTCAGTGCCACCAACACACGGCGTGTAGCATGCAGACATTTAGAATCACGGTCTCGTTGCCACATTATAGTAAATATATTGGCCGCCTGGAGGCAGATGGTTAACCGAGTGCTGGAATGACCCATTAGCCGTGCTAGCTGGGCCTCCTCACCTTCTTCTTTGGCAGGCAGTGAGACACATGAGAAGGGAAGGAGAAGCTAGCGCCCAGCCCCCGGGGAGCTGCTGTCACGCCAGCTAACGCTATCTACAACGCGTGCGCTTTCCCTGCCACACAGTACCTCAAACATCAGGCCGAGGAGGATAATCATGGCCACACATGAAACCATGTCGGCGTGGTTCTGGATCACAAACTCGTGGCTCAGCACCGGCGGGCTCTTGTTCTTCTTGCGGAAGCCCATGGCTCACCAACAGGGCTCTCCCTTCTCTGGATACGGGGTTGCCGACACTGAGTCTAGCTAGTTTGGAGCTAGCTTCCCCCCGCTGTACCGCTGCCGTCGGCCTGCACGTCTCCACTGATGGATGTTCGCGCCGCTCTGGGTTAATTGCTCCTCTCCGGTCCTTTAAGCACAGTGAACAGCTGATTCTGTGCTTAAAAACAGTCATGAATACGCATCGCACCAAACCAAACGCCACAACACCCACTTTTTTTCCTGCTGGTTGGTGAAGACGGGTCCTCCCACTTCAAGACACCACCGATGAACCGCCCCGTGCGGTTGACGTAGAGGGAGAACCCAGGCCCGTGGTGCCTTCACGTACCCCACGCACGAGCGTGAATCAAACGACAGTTTACAGATACGACCGTTAAGTAGCTAAAAATGACTTTGACACATGATCTCACCCCGCCTCCACGTTCAACGGTACGTCAGTCACGTTTAAGTCTGGCTGACTTTTTATTTTGCAAAAATAAAAGATGCACAATTAGTTTTATCACAGAGGCCTAATAGAATCCTTAGGACTATTTTTGGCACCGTTTGTGTCTACTTTTTATACACATGTAATGATCTTATATGTGTTGCTCAGCATTTATCTCGGAGTGAGCTATTTATTTTTACTCAGTTGTTCTGGTCAGTTTACAAATTGCCCTTATTTGTTATTCAATGTATGAGTCAGCTAACATAATACGTAACACACGTGGTGGTGACTTTTATGACTTTTCTAGTTTTAATTAATTGATATAAAACAAATTTGTTAAGCACTAGCTGCTCATTAAGCCAACTAATATTGTCATTAAGTCACACGTGATCGGTATCAACCAGTGCCAGTTGCTGTTGAACCTTAAACGATAGCTAAAGTAATTTTTATGCCGTTCACACCCCGAATAGCCAACGTTAAGCTAACGAAGTTAACCTTCTCTGGCTTTAACAGGTAAGTGCAACACGGTTGTGGAACCAATGTTGTAAGGTTTCATTTGAAAGTGGGCATTAACACGCTCTGTTCTGGGGTCTTGCTAACGTTAGAGGGCAGTGTGAGCCAGACGGTGGCTAGCATGGCTAGGATAAAAACAGGTGACGCCAGGACACGGAACGCATTGACAGTTCACAGGGTTTATCCACAGAATGTGGTAAAACACAGTCTTTCATACCAATGGGCCTATACGGATAAAAAAGCAATAAAGGTAGTACAGGAACAGTGTAAATCAGAAAACTTAATTGATTCTGCTGTCCGTATATAGCCCGGCTAGCTCAGTCGGTAGAGCATGAGACTCTTAATCTCAGGGTCGTGGGTTCGAGCCCCACGTTGGGCGCTACTCCTTTTTTTCTTGAGCGTAGTCCGACTTTACGCACAGTTTTCGATACAGCTGTGTATTTACATATACAAACGTCTTTACAAATCTTTGCACACTGTCACCAGTTTATAGACAATGTTCATAACTACCATGGTTTATGTAAGTGCTGTTGAATATCACAAAACGAATATTTGGGCACTATATTTAATATATGTTTAATATATAAGACAGTCCAGTGGTCACCTCAATAAGCTTGTATACCAGCGTATAGATTAGACTCTCAGATTAATATACAGTTCAGTAAACGGTTTAATTCATACAGTTTCAGAAAATAGTCATTAATGTCTATTTGACTGTATTTATGTCGGTTTTGTTATGTTTTCTGTTTAAAAATTGTTACTGGTGCTAAAATGAGTTGTGTTATCTTCTGCTAAGCTGCATCTGGACAAGGACATCTGCATATTTTACGAGTAGCTCAGCGAATGTTTTTAATAATTCAGTTTGTGCACATCAATTTTTAGATATATTTGTTTGGCTGACTATCCTTGGAACAGTATGTACTGAGATTGTTCAAGGAATGTATGGCAAAATTGTATTCCTGTTTATGATACAGTAAAAATACATGGTTTTTTTACTATAGCAAATTTATTATATATTCAAAACCGATTTATTTGGCTAATCTGTTTTTCACGTAGACCGAACCACCTAAGTAGGTGAAGAGTTTTTGCTTATTTTCTGTGGAAAGAGCCAAGCATGAGGGAGGAGTTTAAACAAAGGCCCTGTGCACATAAAAAATGGAGGCTTGTGCAGAGAAGCCATGGTGTCCTGCTCTTCACCCTTCTCTTCAGATTTCCACGTCATCTACAGCCTTCAAATAAGACGACTTCCACCAGATTCTACACTCTGAAGCTGTAAAAGATTGTTATGTGGGGTTTGTATGTCAAAAATGATTGTGTTGATCGTGTTGTTTCGTGCTTTTAGGCCTAGCTCTGTGCTTATTTTCCTTCCCCTGTCTCTGACTCTCACAGTGCTGCCCCTGCCTGCACTGAACAAAGATAATTACTCAGGAAACATTTCAGCCAATCAGACGCTGCCTTGTATCGTGCCTGCAAGGAGAGCGACCAGTCAGGATCTGGCTAACATCACCCGGGCCTGATCGCTTTGCCTGAAGAGCGGAGCCTTCCTCGGCTGAGGGCTGAGAGTGTCCTCCATGTTTTATAAGTGTTGACATAACAGTGTGTCAGGCAGCCATGCATCCACAGAGGTAAGCTCTGTCTTTTTTATCTCGACTCTCTGATAACAGCATGGCTTCCTTCTTGTTGTTGTGCTGCCTGTTTCTCATGATGAATGTGCACACCTTAAAATCAGTTTAGTGTACAGGAGGAGGAGGAGCTGGGGTGGATTGGAGGCCTTGCCAGGCCTCAGTGCTCCACAGTGCTGAGGAGGGTGGGGGGTTGGGTAACGACTCTCACCCTTGCTCTGCTTCTGTGTCTCAGGGTCACATGGGTGCCCCACACAACCAAGCTGCCATATAGGAGGCAGAGGGGACCACGGCAAATCCTTCCCCTTCTTTATAATACAAGAGACTTAGATGTAAAAATGGCACCCACATCTCTGTGCTGTGGCAGTCTGGCATAGAAAGAATGGGGGATGGGCAGGGGAGGGATGTGGGTGGGGGGTTTTATGTACTGTTGGTAAGTGGATTGGCAAGGTGCAGGACAAAACTGAATTCTGGTTTTGTTTCTGTATATGCAAGCTAAATGAATGTGAACTTGAATACACCTCCTTTCCCTTTACAAATGGTAAAAACAGTACTAAACCTAGGTTGTTGTTTTTTTACATTCCATGCTGGTAAGAGTGCGACCTACATGAAACGGTCACCTTTTCAAAGGGCCGTCCTCTTCCAGTTCTTCCAGTTTAACCTTAGAAAATGAGATGCTCAGAGTTGGATTGCCTCTGTTTACAGACATAGGGCCTGCGTTTACAGCCCGAGGCTTCGTGACCACACAGCAATTTTGTGAAATGGCTTCCTCCCTTTTCTGATCCTCAAACGGTGCTAATTTTATGTATAGAGATTTTCTTGGGAGAATTTTTGCAAATCGGACAGAGAAAGGTTTATAGGAGACCCCGATCAGTTTCTTTTCTTCTGTTCACTTTGCCATCTTTTTTCTTTTCTTTTTTTATAGTGAAGTATAAATGCACAGAAAGAATGGGCCTAATTTTTAAATATTAAAATATATTTTATCTTGCGAGTATGTGTGTGTATATATAGGAATAAAATATAATAATAGTATATAATTATTATACAAAGCCAAGGACGCTGTTGTCATCGATAGTACTTGGCAGGGGAGAAGGGAATGAGCTGTATTCATATATTATGGCTTATCATCTTTTACACATTAAAAACACAGATTAAAATCACAAGCTGTTTGAAGACCACTTTTTTACACACATAGTGTAATATTAATAATATCAAGATGGTGGATTGGGCTCAACTGCACAGGGCATGCAAAGATAGTTTACCTTCTTCCTCTTTTAGCTTCACACAGTGTATGTTTCATGTAGATTATAAACGACGATGGCGTACATACAGTCAGAGTTCCTCTAAGAGACGTTCATTCGCTCTGAAAAACTAAACCTGGGTCGAATCACCTGGGCCTCTCTCTGAGCTAATGTAGCCCATAAACAGGTTTGTGATACGAATACGAGCTTCGGGCTGACCTTTTAAACATCCCTTCTGGTTTCTACTGTCAAAACGAAGAAGGACAATCTAAACTGAAAGAAAACAAACCGCCGAACACATGAGGAAATCTCTGCATTGCAGCAAAAAATGCTTTTTAAGAGGAAGAGGGGAGCTTGCACGCTGTGATCTGTGTGGCATAGCACAGCCGACCAATACCGTTCCACCCTGTTGGCCCTCCAGCCAATTGCAGCTGCAGTTGAGGTTAAAGATTGACAATCTGAGGGAGAGCAGCAGGGAGAGCAAGGGCCTTCTGGAAAATTCCACAGCCATCTTTGATTCACCCTTTACTGCCTTATATAAGATCCAGGTCAAATCTTTCTTTTATACAGAACATTCTGTTAGCAGTATACTTTATTAAGCTTGTAGGTTCATGCTAAACAAGGTACATTAAGGTATAACCTGTGTTTATGAAATGTAGGCAAGAAACTGGCATTTTACGTTGTACTTTTATTGTATTTCATGTATTACTTAGTTTTGTTGATCACAGTAATAGCAAAAGCTGACAGTGTGCTTTTCTGTATTTGTCTGGTTGTAATTGTTGTTCTTGTAAAACCCAATCACGTGAGGTTTTGTGTAGCAGTTAATTGTTTTCACTGTATGGAGCACAATGTAATGTTTGCACTTACTTCCTTTCTCCCATACAGAGCAGCAGTTTATTCAGATTTTTGTTGGTTTGGCATGTGAACGGGGTTTATTCTTTTAGGCAAAGAGGACAGTTTTGCCAGATATGTGTGGCTGTAGAGTGTTGGCCTCTCTTTCTCGAAAATGAAATCTAATTATTCTATGACAGCCGTACGCAGGGAAGGAGGGAAGCCCAGATCGAAGACATAAAAAATGAGATCAGTGCTTCTCACTTTGCTGGATTTTCTCGTGTCGCCCTCTCTGTGTTTCTCTTCTGTTTCTGTGATCGGATGTGAAGGTTTGTCTTGATATGGTCATGCGTGTTTAATATATTTTGGACTGTAATCTCAACAGATCTCTCTGGTCCTCCTGCATGGATGTGCCAATGCCTGAGTCTGAGCTTTGGAGTGGGGGATGGGGGAGAGGGGGGAGGGGAGCAAGCTGTGGCCTCCATTTTCTGTGACGAGAGAACCCTGCTCGTCTCTCACAGGAGTGGAGTCTGAAGGCACTGACTCAGTGTTGTTTCCGTTTTGTCCATCAGGTACCTGCAGAGGGGAATACTATCAGTGTTTTCTTGAACCTGGGTGTCTCTGGATTGTATCCCAGTATCTGCTGAGGATTTATTTACCTAACTCTTCTTGTGTGATGGATCATAGCTTCTGATCTGCCCCTTTGGATCAGCATACTTCTTACCACTGCTCATCCTGTTTTCCTGGTGGCTGCAGCAGTGTCTTGTCATTGGTGTTGAGTGTGTGAATAGTGTAGGCGTTGTAGCACTTTGTTCAGCTGCTCTGCTGCCTGGTGATGGCGAATGTTTTTTTTTTTTTTTTTTAGAGCTGTTGTACACGTAGCGGGACGACTTGGCGTTTTCTTATTTTCACGCGGGCCTCATTTGTTCACTCAGTCCGGAACAGGAAGGCCCCGGAGGGGTGTGTGTGCGAGTGAGTGTGAGAGAGCGCAATGCCGTTGACAGGCTGTAACAAGATATCCACATGCCATATTTATAAAGGAACTGTTCTCAAATAATGTGTGTAATTTTCAAACGACACACGTTATGATGCTTTTACTCTATGTTTGGGCTTTTTTGAAGCTGTCTGTTTTAATGCCTGAAGGAACAAAGAACTATATTTTAAATATCCTAGATAATTGAACTCCAGCTATAACTTTGTAACTTTAATCAGCATTGCAGCCCTGGATTGAGAATAAAGCATTATAGTCTGTGATGAGATGACCTAATCACCTCTAATCAGTTTGTGTTTGGTTTGTTATCTGTATTGTCACAAGTGAACTGACATTTGATCTACTTTATGTGAAATGTCTCTTTGAAGGTAGAGAGAAGAACATGCATTAATTTCCAGAAGAAAGTTAAACTGAAAGAAAGCTTGTAACACAAATGTGGTTGACCTCTAAGCCTGAGAGACGATCATTTTGGCTAGAAACCAGAACTGCAGCCATAGCTATGCACTGGCCAAGTGTGTGACCTTTTGGGGCCTTTTGGAAGATTTTTTTTTCTTGGGGCTTGTGAATAAAGGGTACATCCTTGGAATGAGGCCCTTTGCTGATCTAACAAAGAAGGAGCCAAACACTTAAAGATCTTCATTTATTGTCAGACCCTCTTTATTCTTGTCCTTTTTTCTCCTCAAAGGAAACGAGATGGGAGCAGGGCTAGACCTGGGCAGTCTGGGGTTTCCAGTGCTTAATGTGTGTGCTGTGGAGCCTTGATCATTATTGTTTAGATATATGATTTGAATATTGAGACGTCTGTAAATTAGGCCAGGTTTTAATGCCACAGTGATCTGAATACATCTGAAATGATCCAGAAGTTAGCAGTTTGAAGATAGTGGATATTAGTTTTAAAATAGGGTTTTCAAGTATGCCTACTATGGTGCGATTTCAAGGATGAAATTGGTCTCTGAGAATTGGCCTAAGTCCTTCGGGGGTAACCCTGTTGTTACTGAAGGGGCGTGTGAGGTAGCAGAACCATATACCATTAATTGTCATGAGACCCTGTGCTTCAATAGTATGGACCAACTCCCTCTGGTTGTGACTATAGGACTATTCGCCATATGTCACGAACAAAGCACAGACCAAAGAACAGGGTCTAGTCAGACTAAAAATCTTGGAAATGTGTGTCGTGAAGGACAGCGGTGCAGAGTAATGTGTTAAATGGCCCAGTGTGTTGTTGTGAATATCAACTTGTGCTTAGCGGAGGGGAGCGTTGCCATGGTAATTGTTACTATTCTCTCTCTTGGAAGATAAAAAAAGCATATTCAGGCTCATTTATCACTGATAATATGGAAATGGATTTGAGCACCACAAAATAATGTTAGAAATGTGCTCAAGTCAAATGAATATAATGACAGTGGAAACCTGCATAGTCCCCAATGACAGATCCTTTGGGACCTGGGTGCCTTAGGTGGTGTTCCACTTGTTTACTGTTATGCTGGTGTGCTTTCTGAACACCCTTTCTGACTTTGCGTTTGCCTCTCTTTCTGTGTTTCTGTGTGCTCATATTCGGTGCTCTGCAGTCTGGCTGAGGAGGAGATAAAGACCGAGTCTGATGTGGTAGAGGGGATGGACGCATCTTTACGATCCAAAGGTATGTCTTTCTCTCTAAGGCCACATATTTCACGTTAGGAGTCAAACATCTTATGCAGGTTAATTCCTGATTGTTGACAGTAAGTTTAGAAGGAAATGTTACTGGCCTCTTACTGTTACTGGCTAATCTGTTATGTCTGGCTGCTTGCCTGTCAAATGTCTACATAGATCCTAGTGAGTATGGAGGAAGCCCTCCAGCTGTTTGTTTCTATCAGATGATTACAAAATAGGTCTGATGTTTAGACATCATTAATTATTCGGTTCCTCTGGTCAAAATTGAAACCATACACGATGAACAATTTCTTCCTTGGTTTGCTACAGTCTAAGAATGTGGCATGTTGTAAATGAGTTAAAGCCAATCCTTTCATTTATTCCAGCACTAGCTAAACGTGTCATAGTGACCTTTAGTCTTGCTGTATGTATCATGTAAAATTTGAAGAATACAAGTTTGTTTTAGTGTCATGATATCGTTGTCTTTGTGTGTTCAGCCCCTGATCCACCAGGGTCAGCAGAACGGTCAGTGGTGCCACAGAAGAGAAAGGTGTCAAGTCCCACTCATTCCTCAAATGGACACTCTCCTTCAGACACCTCCCCCAGCCCTCTTAAGAAAAAGAAGAAGCCAGGGGCTGTCAACTGTAACAACAAAGACCAGGTAAGAGGTCTAGTTTGCTTAGAGTTGCAGTGCTTATGTTTGCGGGTCTCTCTTTGTGGAGACCTTTTTTGGCAGGTTAGACTGCCCATGCAAACATATCATCAGACAACTATGTTATTGATATAGTAAGAAGAGCTGTACCATTAAGAGTTTATAATTTCAGACAGGTTCAGGCAGGTTTTCCTAGAAGACACTGTACACAGGGCCTTTAGTGTTTAAATAGGTGTCTTTTTGCCTGTGAGAACACAGATTTTGAGTGGGATTGTAGTCTCCTGCTTAGTTTGAAAATGCACGAACATTTATGGGTGCAAAAGTGGATAATTGTGCACCAAATGCATGGTCAGAAAACATTTTGACCAGACATTCTTCTGTTTGTGTCTTAGAACTGCTCAAATGTATCACCACGGTAATTTACATGTAGTTAAGTGCTGTCCATATTGGAACCATATGGCCCAGATGCACATCTCATTGTTTGTGGTGCTCTGTCACCTCCCCATGACTTTGTCTTGCAGATCCTGCATAATAATAAATAGTTATTGCCTTTTTTGTGCAATGGTCATTTGGTGTGAGACTTAAATCAACACCATTTAGAATGTATAACAATGGCAATTGAAGTTTACCACTGCTAAAGACAAATTAATCTGGGGTGTGACATCACCTTAAGCTATGCTGTCAAAGCCATCCATTTATTCTTGATAAAGTAGCATCAGTAATGTACCAGTTAGGAACTTAACAGAGAACCATACCATGCTTTGTTTAGTCAGGTGAAAAGGGATCTGTGTTTGAGCTCACACCCTGAAACCTGTTGGATTAGTTCAGTTTAGGACTTTCAGTTTATACCACGTGACAGTTAAAATGTTTGCTTAAAAGTATTTTTTGCCTTAATTACCCTCAATGCTGCTTTATCCTGCTTATCCCAATTTACTGCTGCCTTGTTTCTGTTGCACTGCACCTTTTTGTGTTCCTGCGTGTTTTTTGAAACCTGCCCCCTTGTTTCTCTTGCCTGCATTTCAGTCAGAGCTAAGACATGGTCCCTTTTACTATATGAAGCAGCCACCATTGACCACAGACCCTGTTGATGTTGTACCGCAGGACGGCAGGAATGATTTCTACTGCTGGCTGTGCCACCGCGAGGGCCAGGTGCTCTGCTGTGAGCTCTGCCCCAGGGTGTACCACGCCAAGTGCCTCAAACTACCAGCCGAGCCCGAGGGCGACTGGTTCTGTCCAGAGTGTGAGGTATCTCACCGAAGACATGTACTTGCGTGTGTAATGTCAGGCTCTAGCCTTAGTTGACATTGTGTGCGATCATTAGCTACAGATAGAGAGAAGGAACAAAAATTAAATGCATTCGATTGGTTTATTCAAAACGCTGCAGACTCTTTCAGTGGTACACGGTTTGATACCGCTGCAAACCCAGTTAGTGATTCACTGTTGTGTACGTGTTCAGATGTACAGTAAATGTATATTATTCAATTACATGATGTTTGTAATGTTTATTCCATTGTCGTTAATGTCATTAATAATTGCAATGTTTTGCTGTTGCAGAAAATAACAGTAGCTGAATGCATTGAAACCCAGAGCAAAGCAATGACAATGCTGACAATAGATCAACTGTCCTACTTGCTCAAATTTGCACTCCAAAAGATTAAACAGCCTGGGGTAAGGTTACCTTGGGTTATTATATGTTAATAATAATGCTTCAGTGTTTTTACGTTCAAACAAAAACGTTCAAGGAATATATTCAGTAAATGAACAGGCCAAAGTTTTACTGATGTGTGTTTTTTTTTTTTTTTTTTGCTTTAACTAAAAATAGACTGAGCCTTTTCACAAGCCTGTGTCCTTAGAACAGCACCCAGATTATGCTGAGTACATCTTCCACCCCATGGACCTGTGCACTATTGAGAAGGTAACATTCTTTATATCTGCTTTCTCAAAACTGGTAGAAACAAAATATGCAAATAAGCTGTACCTCTCTGAAATGTAACGTGATTGTGTCCAATTGGCTGATTTACACTGTTTCATAGAACATCAAGAAAAAAATGTATGGCTGCACTGAAGCATTTCTTGCTGATATAAAGTGGATTTTACACAACTGTATCATCTACAATGGAGGTAGACAACTTTGATGTATAGACAAACATTCTGTTCTGCTTTTTAGAATAAAATAACTAAACTAGTCAGTGAATAACTTGCAATTTATTCCAGGTAATCACAAGCTAACTGCAACAGCAAAAGTCATCGTCAAGATATGTGAACATGAGGTAAATTAAGTTTACTAACTTACTACTAAATAATAGCATCACTTCTGTAAGTTCTAATGTATAAGTTAACTTAATGTTTGTCATTTCTTATGCAATTGTAGATGAACGAGGTTGAGGTGTGTCCAGAGTGCTACCTCTCTTCATGCCAAAAAAGAGACAACTGGTTTTGTGAGCCATGTGTAAGTGTTTAAATACCCAGAAGCATTTAATCAGAGTCTATACACCCTGTTTTTCAAGTCAGCGAAACACTGAATTATGTTTGTTTGATCCCAATAGAGTCAACCCCACCCACTGGTCTGGGCCAAGTTAAAGGGCTTTCCATTCTGGCCAGCAAAAGCACTTCGGGAAAAGGATGGGCAGGTTGACGCACGTTTCTTTGGACAGCATGACAGGTGAGATTAAACAGTTCCACACAAGATTTAACTGGTTCCCTTATAATTATTGGGTCTAAACTGAACATAGATTCTGATTTGTTTTGCTTTTTGCTTGTTTCATGAAGGGCCTGGGTTCCCATCAACAACTGCTA
Organism: Macropodus opercularis; assembly: GCA_030770545.1. NCBI lineage: Eukaryota > Metazoa > Chordata > Actinopteri > Anabantiformes > Osphronemidae > Macropodus > Macropodus opercularis. Next base: position 12,257,829 of record CM061095.1, read on the forward strand.
CCTCATGTCCAAAGAGATTCCGTTCTCTGTGAAAAAAACTAAGAGCATTTTCAACAGTGCTATGCAAGAGATGGAGGTCTATGTGGAAAATATTCGCAAGAAGTTTGGGGTCTTTAACTACGCACCCTTCCGCACTCCTTACACTCCTAACAACCAGTTACAGATGCTCCTGGACCCCTCTAACCCCAGTGCTGGGACTGTGAAAACAGAAAAACTAGATAAACTTCGATTCAATTTTGATATAACTGCATCTCCAAAGATGGTCCTCGGCAAGAGTTCCACTCCCAGTGGTATGAGCCGAAGGGTCTCCATGACAGACATGCCTCGGTCTCCCATGAGCACAAACTCCTCCGTTCACACAGGCTCTGATGGGGAGCAGGATGTGGAAAAGGCCAACAGAAATCCTGCCTTCCATTACAGCACTGGAGAGGAGTCAATGGACTGTTCAGGTAAATGGAAGCGGATATAGTAAATATTTTGAGAATGAAAATCTGTACAAGTGACTCCAAACACCCACTTTGAACCACCTCAGCAGGTGCGATTACATTATCTTAATGGAGTAATTAGCAGCTGAAGCAGCCAGATCGTCTCTTCTGAAGATTCGTTGAGACCAAAAACCGAGATGAAAAACAAGTGAAAATTGCACTTTAGTTCCTGAGCCAGAAACACAACAAATGGTAAATGGTCTGCATTTGTATAGCGCTTTTCTACCTATCGGTACTCAAAGCGCTTTGACACTGTCCAACCCTCATTCACCCATTCACGCACACAAACACACACACATTCACACACCGATGGCAGAGCTGTTATGCAGCTTAGGCTGACACACCAGGGGCAACTTGGGGTTCAGTGTCTTGCCCAGGGACACTTTGGCACATGACTGGGGAAGCCAGGAATCGAACCACTGATCCTACGATTGGTGGGCGACAGCTCTACCTCTGAGCCACTGCCGCCCACTACCACAAACAACAAACCGATACCAAGGTTGCCTCACCGTATTTGGAAGTGCAGAGTAAAAGTCTGAATAAGTGTTGTGTTCACCACCTGTTTCGAAAGTTCCAAACAAAACATCAACTGTAGGTGTAATTCTAAACATTTGTTAAATGAAATACATTTTGTAATTCGGTGTCACAATTTGTTTTTACCAGTGCACCTCCAATATGTAACAAAATTACTAAGATTTTTTTTGTTTTCTGCACTACAGCCTCACCCGTCTCAGGGAAGATGGGTCCTACAGGCAGTGTAACGGGCAGCCCAAAGCCCTTCAACCCTGGACTGGTACCAAAGCAGGAGAGGACATCAGGCACAGGGGGCATCCTCAATCTTAACTTGGGTAAGTATACAAAACTAATAGATAATAAATATGTTATCATGAACATGTAATCATCATTATTATCATCAGAGGCAAAGTGAAATGAAAACCAAGAGGAGAGATTTTATACTGATTTTTGCTCTTTTTCTGTTGCTTTCAGATCGAGTGAAGGCTGAGATGGACCTAAAGGAACTGAGTGAGACTGTGCAGCAGCAGCAGCAGCAGCAGCAGCAAGGAGCCTCAGCGGCCCTCCCCACCCCAAAAAGACCCATCAGGAGCCTGGATAAGACTATTGAAAGCTGCAAGGCACAGCTTGGTACGTTCTACACAATCAGCCTGAGCTATTTTGGCACAGAACACTCTCTTTGTTCTGTATGTTTCATGCTGTGTTGGTTCTTTATAGCTAACTTAACTAATGTCATGAGAACCTTTTTTTTTATGCTTACACCTGATTGACAAATTCTGAAGAACCCCAAAATAGGCTGTTGTTGGTATTGGAGGCAGGGAAATGTACTGTCACTGTTTTAAATAGGCTATGAAAAATAATGTGAGCTTTGTCGATGTTCTCTATACAGGAATAGATGAGATTTCTGAAGATGTGTATAAAGGTGTGGATCACAGTGACTCTGAGGACTCTGATAAATCTGACTCCAGCGACAGCGAATATCTAAGCGATGAGGAACACAAGCCAAAGAGCTCCACCCAGGAAGACAAGGACAAAGCAGAGAAAAAGAGGCCCAAGCCAAGCACAGAAGGAGATGCTAAGGAGGAAGCAAAAGGGACAGTGAATAAAGCCATCCCCGAACCCCTGGTCAAGGAGAAGCAGAGTAGCAATGGTCCTGACCGAGATGTTCAGGATAAGCCTAGAACTCCCCAATCTCAACCACCTGCTGAGAAACTAAAAGCTCCAGAGGAGGGAAGAGCTGCTGTTGCATCATCAGTGCCAGAGCAAGACTCTGACTCTGAAAGAGAGTTGGTGATTGACCTGGGGGATGAACATGGAGGCTCTGAATCAAGGGTAAAACGAGAGCCAGGGGCTTCTGCTCCCAAACCTCATAAGGAGTCCAGCACTGCCAAGTTGGAAGGTGAGGGCTTGCTGTTTGAGGGACATGCTTTTGATGAAATAATATACTTATTATATTTTCATGGGCACATGCAGCAGGTGAAAACCAGAATGAGCTCCCAGAGAAGCCCTTCAAATTAAAATGTGTATCTTTATAGAAGTGTAACCTACTGTATTTACAATCATAGAGTAGTACTGTTACCCAGTTTTAGAAAAACCTTTAGCAAGTGCATTATTGATCTTAGCAAATCAGCATGTAAAAAGTTTGAAATCCATTCTATATTCTTTCAATTCATTTTTCAAAACAAACTATACTCCAGTACTTATTTTAACATTAATGATTGATCATGAATAATAAAGTTCACAGATGAACTAGATTTTTTTTTTTTGTTGTTAAAAGCCTTTTGCACAAGGACCGCTTCATAATCCTATACACCCAACAACTGCTTCACGTTTGACTTTTAATTTACTAGTAAGTGTAACGCCATCTTTAAAAAGTCATGCTATGTTTATTTTTTTTTCCAACCTAGGTAAACCGCCTCCAGCTGCTGATGCTGCAGCATCATCACGGGAGTCAACTCCTAACCTGAAAGAGTCTTTACAACCTACGATCCCAGCAGCACATAACCTTGTTTCTACCACAGCTTCTCAGCCCACTGCTACCACAAGTACAACTGGGGCTGCCAGTGCTCCCTCGCCTGCCTCCGTCCCCACAGTGTCCTCAGTACCTGCAGCTGTAAAGAAACAACGCCCTCTGCTGCCCAAAGACTCTGCTCAATCTGTGCAGCAGGCGGTAGTTTGGAATCCCTCTAAGTTTCAGACGTCATCTCAGAAGTGGCACATGCAGAAGGTGCAGAAGCAGCAGCAGCAGCAGCAGCAACAACAACAACAACAACAACAGCAACAACAACAACAACAGCATGGAGAAGCGTCAGCAGTGCAGATTCAGACACAAGGACAGACACGCAGCCCACAGCAGTTGCAGTCGCAACAGCAGAACTCTTCAAGTACCCGCTATCAGACCAGACAAGCAGTCAAAGGTATATAATTATCCTAATTCATCAAAGCATTGAACATATATGTATACACATACATACATGGTACCTTTTTTCACATCTGTCTGTTGCAGTGCAAAAAGACCCACCTCAGACTATGTCTTCATCAGGAACTGCCCAGAGCACATCTGTTGTTGGCGACTTGCAGATTCCCACAGCGTCAGCGGATGTGGCTGCAGATATAGCAAAATACACAAACAAAGTGAGTTAATTTTTGTTAATTTAATATGTGAAAGGAATTAATTAGTACTAGTTGTAACTGAGTAATAATATAATTTATAGATTATGGACACAATAAAAGGGACAATGACTGAAATCTACAATGATCTTTCCAAAACCACGTCGGGAAACACAATTGCAGAGGTAACTAGAGGCAGACAAATGCTAATTACTGTGTTGTAGTAATATTTTTCACGATTAAGAGAACTAAAAATGCTGTTTATATGACACAGATTCGACGGTTAAGGATAGAGATAGAGAAACTGCAGTGGCTACATCAACAAGAGTTGTCAGAAATGAAACACAATTTGGGTAAGTTTCCTGCTTCTGGAAATGTGTTGCTGAATCAGCCCTAACCTGATTATCCTGATGTTCTTTTTTCACATTTAGTTATCTGTGTCATTTCAATGCAGAACTTACAATGGCAGAAATGAGGCAGAGCCTGGAACAGGAAAGAGAACGTTTGGTAGCTGAGGTCAAAAAGCAGATGGAGGTGGAAAAACAACAAGCAGTGGATGAGACCAAAAAGAAACAGTGGTGTGCTAACTGCAGGAAAGAAGCCATCTTCTACTGCTGCTGGAATACCAGTTACTGTGATTACCCCTGCCAGCAAGCCCACTGGCCAGAGCACATGAAGTCCTGCACGCAGTCAGGTAACACTGGTGTGTTCCAGATAATGACTACGTTTGGACAGACTGGTTTACCCGAAGGAGCTAACGCATGTTCTAACTCTAGTCAATCTGCCTTTGAGCACAGGATGCCCTACACATTATCACACAGAACCCCACTTGGCTAATATGAGACCAAAGCCACTGCATGGGACGTATTAGCATATATTATGATCAGTTTTTTATGTTCGGAACAAATGAGCGATGATAACATGGGGCGCTTGCTTTTCTGGGCACTGTCTATATTTGCTCAGTGAAAATGCTTTCTCCACTTGTGTCTTCAGATTCTGTTTCCATCTGAAATCCTAATGGTAGTATATTCTATGTTTTACAACTCAAAACTAAAATGTCCTAAACACCAATGTGTAAAAATTCAGCAAACACAAGTTTTCATTTTGTTTTGTACCTTGTCCTTTCAGCCACCGCTTCGCAACAGGAGCCGGAGGCAGAGTCCAACTCGGACCCTACTGTCAAGGCATCGGGCCCCTCTCCTACCACGCAGACACTGCCGTCAGCAGCCGGATCCATATCGGACAAAAGCAACTCTCCCACTTACATGGACAAGAGCAAGGACAGTGCTGCCGTCACAGCGACCTAAGTTCTACACTACAGAATTTAACGTTAAACACACGGCATCAAAGTTGGTGCCTGAAGTCCTACACCCCTGTGACAAATCACTTTTTTACATTCCCAAATCTGCTGCTTGCTTGGCAAACAGTTTACCTTTATCCCTTATTTGGTTCCTACAAGTCCACATTCAGGTGGTTTCACCATGTGAAAGTTGTCTGTCTAGAGAATTTAAATGTGAGTCTGTATGTTTGTTTATAATGTAACTTTACATTAATAGCTCTGTTACCGCTTTTTTGAAACCTAAACAAGATTGTACCAACGCATAGAATATTTGCTACATTATCACTTTCATTGCTGCTCTTAAGTACTTCATGGCTGTTTTCACTTCAATTGCTCTCCATCTTATGAGGCAAACATGGAAACGGCCACCAAAAAATTGATAGTCTATTATGGTGCCACCAGAGGTGTTTTGAGTTATGCAAATTGCATTTTTATTTTTCTAAACATATCCTCTTCATGTGACCTGAGGTGTTTTCAGTAAAGCAAGTACAAACATTGTGTTTCCAATCACGTCCATTTTGTGTCAGCAGTGACATTTTTGACTCGTACCAGTTTTGTATTGTAGTTTCACATTGTATAGGTCTGCATAAAATATCTGTGATTCAAAGTGAATACAAAATTTAACTGTATAAAGCTTTTGTAAGAAGATACATGAACAATATTTATAGTGTTATATGTTTTTATAGTATGTATCACATTTCTATGTGTCTAAAAAAAGTTATTTGAAAATAAATGACTTCACATGAATGTCAGTACTGGGAGAGATTTCTGTTTTAATGGTTATCCAAAGCTGATGTAAACTTATCTCAGACTGTGTCGAAGAACTGGGTAGCCATAAATAGAACTGCATTTTGGCTGGATATTATTTCCTGTGAGCATGTCTGTTTTGAGCTTGTGTCTCGTTCTTGTTTACATATTGTACATACAATGAATGGAATTGTGAGGAAAAAATAAAAATAGTCTGATGAGTTTGGTGTTTATTGGTTTATTTGTGTGGTGTGTTGTGTAACAGTAGTTCGTAAACAATATTTTCAATCTGTGTTATGCTCATTGAATGCACTTTTTTAAAAATCAAACTTATATTTATTAAAGCTGACTAAAAATCAGATGGCCTCTGATTAATTCTAGCTGTTCAACCCAATGTGCTACAGTTTTGCGCACGTCACTGTATCAGTGTAATTGTTATGGTTTGTTTTTCCCAGAGTAAAAAAAATGCTCAAGTGTGAAATCTGTAAGTAGTAAGAAATAGTGTCTGACATTTAAAGTTAAATCAAAGATGAACGTAATCCGTTATATTAAACCAAAGTGGGAGAGCTGTGTGACGCATGCGTTCTATGAGTTCTCGCGACATTGTTTGTCAGCACAGTAGAGGAAATGGAAGCTTGTGCTAAATAACTGCGCTACCTGGACAAATCTAAATATAACTGGGAAATTACGGTTCAAATCTTAGGTATGATATATGCTTTGTTTGTGTTGTCGATGCAAATCGTGCAACATTCAATTGTTGTATCTGTACCGTAGGAAATAGCTGTATTTGCTGCGTGTTTTTACCACCCTGAGGTGTTGCAGCTAGCTAAATTAGCTTCAGAGAACAATGTCGGACGATAGAAATAACAGGACATCTTCACTTTTGTTGGAACAAGGTTTCGTTGTTGAGCCTGTACAGGTGTCAGAGGGCTGGTGCTATTAGTACATTCTGTGGTTTCGGTTCTGTTTTCTAATGCCGGAGTTATGTCACACTGTTGGCTGCTCACCTATTTATAACTCGTGTTTCCAGTAAATATGCAGCTGCAGCGATTAGTCCAGTAACCACATTGAAGTCTGTTGTAAAGGAAACATGCAGATACAGATTTCAGCAAGGATGTTATTTTTTTTATTCTCGTCTTATGGTCAGGGCAGATGTAGCTACAAGGCATTTATTTGTTTCAAACTTCAAACTTTTGTAGACTTTGTTTCAGCTTTAATTCACAGTTAAGTCCATTTTTGTAGTACAGCACGACACCGTCTTTAACAGCAGCCATTGTTCGTAATTTGGTAAAACAGTGAGTCTCATGTCAGTGCTTTGGTGTGTTTCCCTTCCTATGTTGTCTTGCATACAGAGTGGAATGGCAATTGACTACATAATCTAAACATTAGGCTGTAGCAGTCATCAGCATATTAGCTGTACAGGTAAGTGTTTTCTTCATCCAACCCCTGTCCAGCAAATAGTTAATAGTATGTTTAAGATTGTAGATTAACAAATTATATCTGTGTTTTGGCAGTGTTCTTGCCTGTTGATGTCTACATAGACCCAATGGAATCTCGTAGCATCATCGATGGCAACAATTCAGGTAAAACTGATGTCTGAGTTAGTTAAATGTGCTTTAAAAATATCTTTTTCTCTCACTTTGTTAACCTTGTTTTTGTTTTTTTTTATAGAGGAACAGCAGAGTCAGACAGAGTCAAGTGTTAGGCCGACTCTCTCACAGGTCAAAAAGTCATGGGGCTTCAGGCGTTCAACCATAGCTAAACGGGAGTTCATGGAAGAAGTTGGAGACCTAACACACAGCCCCCCCCTTGTACGGAGGGGCAGGAGTCGTCGAGTTAACCGGACACCTGAGACCATAACAGAGGCCATTACCACCCAAAGAGCTACTCCACCCACTAGGAGTGTTATAGAGGACCTTGAGTGGTCTGCGCCATCCTCACCTGTATCAGTGGAGAGTAAGACAGGCTTAGACCCTTCAGCAGCAGGGAGCCTTGACCCCAGTTTATGGCAAGATTTTGGGTCTGCCTTCCACACTGCCTTTTCACTGCTCGGTGGTAATGAAGATTTATCAATGGACATGTCGGATGCACTGGCAGCCCCTGATATTGTGGATGCTTCTAATGCTGTTGAGGCTCTGCCTTCACAGACTATTGATGACACTGAGGCTTCTGGTGTTGTGGAATCTGCAGAGGACATAGAATTTTCACTCCCAGTTGCTCCTCCACTGGTGGAGGGTGGAGAAAATGAGGACATAGTAATAATCTCTAGTCAAGAGGAGGACAGTGATGAAATGACTTTGATACAGATAAAGCAGCACCTGGCAACTAAAGGCAGTCGGGGAGACACAAGCACTAGAGGGGGGAAAGGTGCAAGAGGAAGGGCTAAAGGAAAGGGAAGAGGCAAAGCAAAAGGGAGGGGAAAGAGTAGAGGAAGGGGGAGAGGTAGGGGGAGAGCAGTGGAGCTTGTGTCAAGCGTTGCTGACGTACAGGAAAGCGATGATGATGTGATGCTTGTTAGTCCATCTGACCAACAGCAGGAGCAGTTGCAAGAGGAGGAAAAAACAAATGATCTACACGTTGCTGGCATAGAGACATCAGCTGAACAGAATAATAGTTCCACTCAGCGATCAAGCACCGATTGTATCATGATAGATACAGATTTAGACCAGATTACTGATGTAAATCCTGGCCAGTATAATGATGCATCTGAAGAGGAGGAGGAACAGAAGGAGAAAAACGCGAAGATTGTAAGAAAGTATTCAAACATTTCGGACACTGAGGGTTATGACTCCAATGCTCTGTACTGCATCTGTCGACAAAAACACAGTAAAAGGTAATTTCTGGTGAAAGATCTCCTGAGCGAATCTGCTTGTTTGGAGGTTTGCATACCTAGGTCATCTGTCGGTTTCACTTCCTAATCACTACTATTTGTTCTATTTTTCTTTTCCTAGGTTCATGATCTGCTGTGACAGTTGCCAGGAGTGGTTCCATGGTGAATGCGTTGGAATTAGTGAGACACAGGGCCGTAAGCTGGAGAAAAAAGGGCAAGAGTTTATCTGCCCCACCTGCAACACGAAGAAGCAGCTTCAGTCTGAGTCTCACCCTCAACCAGAGCATGAGCTTGACTTTTTTAATTGTTTGACGCTAAGTCTGTCTGGTGAAGACGGTGAGGGGCATGAGGATCGGCAAGCCCTCGAGGTTTGAGTTTTATTTTCTTTACTACTTTAGATAGATATCTTAGTGCTAAGCTTCATAACAGAATACAAATGGCTTTGAACTTTAGAACTTTAATATTTCTGCGTGAAATGATTGTATTATTACATATTTATTTACTTGACTGATTTGCATGAAGGAAGTCTATTCTCTGAGTGTAAGTTGAGACTTGGGTTTCAGGAAACTGGGTCAGAGGAGAAGGGGGGAGAAGAGCAGGCTCCTGTGAAGAGACAAAAATCTGAAGACGAAATGGAGAGTAATGACTCTGCTGCTCTATGCATTGGACCTGGGTGCTCAAAGCAAGCCCTCCCAGACTCTGGTTACTGTGGCACTGACTGCATCCTTCAGCATGCTGCTGTCACTATGAAGGCACTGTCTGACACTAAGGTGCCCAAGTCCAGAGGACGAGCACAAAAAAAGGCTCCCACTACCACACCCGTTGCTAAGGTAAGGAATTTAAACTGAAACATTGAGGTGTATAAGTCAAGTCCGATTTTATGTGAAATGTTAACTTTAACATATTAGTTTTTTGACTTGTGCAAATATTTTGCCTCTTAGGGTCAGACGTCGACCAGGACGTCAAAGAGGTTAGCTGAAAAAGCTAAGGAAGGAGGTGAAGAAGAGGCAGCAAAGGAAGAAGGCTGTACAGATGCATTAGCCTGCGACCCCAGTCTCACAGAAGTTCAGGCCTCTTGCATACCATCATCTCAGTTTTGCACAGTGTGTATGTACCATTCACTACTCGTACACATTCTAATCATGCAACAATTCAAACACCATGCACAAATGTGCTTCAGTTAGCGTTATGAATTTTCCTCCTTTGAATCATTGCTACAAAATCACATGCACAGTGCAATGCACACAGACACACACACTCTGGGATGTCTGATAAGTAGCAGGGGTCAGCAGTGGGTAAGTATGTTTCTTTTATAGTTCCTTTGCGAATATAAATGTGCAAAACATGTTCAAACAGTCTTGACTGGCCAGGATTCAAACACATAACTAAACGCACAAATTTTAACTGTTCTCATAAGTAACAAACGCACAGCAGTGGTCAGCAGTGTGTTAACTATAGTGCAATAAGGCATCAATGGATGGAAATGCTTCAACGTCTTTTATTGAGGTCTTGTAGAAGATCAACCGTCCCCACAAAGAACATACATGCAGTCATTGACTGAATGACACGTGTTGCAAGAAGCTTTAAATGGGTAATTAGGTGTGGTGACACACAGGAGTGTTTTGCCTTATGTCGTCCTTGACAAAAACTATGACGGATGCATTTCCCACAATACGTTACAGTGCACATGAAGCATATGATTTTACATATTCGCACATTCATTACCAAACACGCTATGAAATGTTCACATATCATAACGTTTCTCTTCTGTTTGACCTTTGAATAAATTAGTATAAAATTAACAAGTTAAATTTAAAATCAGGTCCCCCAACAACTGAGTTCTCTTTTTAACGAGATAAAGACCAAACGTAATACCGCTCATAATAAAGTTCTGTTAACTGCTTGGAAAAGATGGACCAAATCGGCTCTATGAAATAATTTAGGTGGTTCTTCTATAATGTGAATAAACACAGCCCCAGTTGAACTGGTTAATTAATTAAAGTCAAAACAAAGGTTTTCCACATGTCCAAGGTGGTAGCTTTTTGTTTGCCCCACAGCTGATTCAATTGTAGTAGGTTCAGGGTACAGTCACAGCACACTAAGGTCTTGCTCATGGACCTTTCACAGCTTGTCTGCATACCGTTTGTCCTAAGTATGACCCATTTTTCACCTATCAAGTCATATAGATGCAAAAGCAGGTTTGCATCCATCAGGAAACATCTTGCTGATTTAAGTTCTTGGTAATCACATAAAAATATTTTTGCACATGAATTACACCAACTGATGCACTAATTTCATGTTATCAATTCGTATAACACAACAACACAACATATACACTGAGTTGGACGAGGTATTTTTGCCATGTTGCATGATCAGCTTTTCAGGTATCTCATAATGGTGTAGCTTACAGTACTTATCTCTCATCAGTCGACATAAAAACACGTTCTTGGAGCTTGTTGTTACGTTGGAGAAAATTCTGAATGAACAGACCTTGGGTATCTGGCATGGAGGAGGCAGGAGAGTTGATTTATTTCTGCTGCAGACACACAGTGGGGACTGGAGGAGTCCTACCACAAGAGGTTTCACCTGGACTCAAACCAACAATGAAGAGATTTGATGTTATTTCTTCATACCTCTGGCCTTTAGAAATGCACCCTCAGTTCCATATTCATATATACAAACGCTGAAGGGATTTGTGAGGATTTAGGGGACGCAATTCTTTCCAGTAACAGTCAGAGTTGTCGACTTGAGTCATATGTTTGTGAATGAGGAGAAACTACATTATGCATCATATGACATGGATACAACAACCCTTTATCACTTTCATTTGTGTTGACACATGATTTCATCGTGTTTGTTAGACTTCAAGACTACATGGGTCTAACATAGATGTTTTTTCAAACACGGGGACTATGCAGGACATTGGTGCTGTCACACACATATTTAACAAAGGCGCTGTGTGTATGTGTGTAGGCGTTTTCACATGTGAACTCTGGACACTGGAAAATCGGGCCTGACATTGCTTGGAGTTGCTCTTTCACACATGCAGCAGACAGCAGGTGATTGTCTGTCAGAAACCCTCTGACTAGTCTGTTTAGTTCGGAAAGACGCGGCCCCTAGTTGGAACAAGGCAAAACGTGACATGAAACCGTGGAAGTCAGTGGTGTTCATGGTGGTCAGAACATTAGGAATTCTGCTTTATGTAACCTGCATAACATTTTCCTGAAGAGAAGCCTGCTTCAATACCACAAGGCACGATGCATGTCTCTCTCTCTGCTTTGGTGGTGTGCTGAACCGATTAACTGAGTTAACACATGGGCTCATATGGACATTACACTGACTAATGTGGGGCTTTTAGGATAAAGTCTGTGTAGTGTCCGTCTCGACTCACTTGGACATTTGCGTTCTCTCATGCATTTCATCTCGGTAATGTCTAGAGAAGCTCAGGGTTTCTGGATTTAAAAGCGGCCTATGTTCACACACTCCGATACTGTTAAACATCTGTGTTTTGTCATCATTCCTGTGGTTTCTTTCGGCCACTGAACTATGGTCCGTTTCACCTCCCACCTTTATTAACAAAACGATTACACTGAAATTATATCTTTTGTGTTAGTGTCCACAAATCTAGATAAGATTCATTAGGTTGTAAGTGATTCTTACTTCTACTTCTTATTCACGGTCTCCTACTGTGAATAGTCAAACTTGAAGGTGATGGTTGCTGAGACTGAGTAATCAGAACCATCATTAGTGATTACTGCCCTCTTTCAAATCTCACAGTAAACCGGCTTTCTGTGTAAATATGCACAGTTCCAGGTTAGTTTTCAGTTCTTAAAGTGAAAGAAACTTCTCATAATGTATTTTACTTACCATCACATTAATTCCACTTGTCAAAGATTAGCAAAATGCGTATTTTATCAAATCTCTCAAATGTTTGTTTAAACATTACCACAACACACATTTATTTTTAGTGCCCACTTTGGTTTAATTAATCCACACAACACCATTCTGTATTACTTGGTTTTTACACTTGAGTAATATTTTTTTATCAAAGTACATGTTTTCTTTATTTACCTGATGTGAGGCAGCCAAATTTGTTTTTTTCTTTACTGATAAAAAATTGAAGGAGCTATATTCTTGATATATACTGATGGCAAAAAGAAATCTAGCGATTTAGTAAACTTAAATTAATATGATAATGAAACAAAGAAAATATTACATTTTATTTTAAGATATAAAGCAAAATTAAACAGGATCAGTAGGTTTAGCATCCGTTTCTGCTCCAGACTTCAAGAAGCCAATCAGCCTCTGAATGTGCAGCTGTGATGTGCTGACACATTTTTGGAGAGAGCTTTGACTTTTGGCTGCTGGCTCTTGGGAGGAAGACATCATGACTTCAGCAGTTATCTCACAGGTTCTAGGTGGTCCGGGCTGAGGATGATCCATGAACATGGACGGACAGCAGGTCTGTGGGGCAGGTGTGACCTGTTGAACAGAGGTGTTCTCCAGTTGCCGCCTCACACGCTTTGCTGCAGTGTCATCTCAGCAACATGTGACGTCATGGAAGTCAGGAACCTAAATGTGGTGTCTCAAACATGACCTGAGTGGATATATCTCTAACCAGTTCAAAAGACTGCCCGTGGTTCTCTGTGTTACAGGTTTTGGTGCCTCACGGTGGGTTATAGAGCTGAATCACAAACAAGCTATATTTATTTAAAATGTTTCTTTTCCATCAGTATATACACTATAAAACACAATAGAGCAAAGGACTTTGATTTTGTTGCAGGCATACTGGTAAAAACAAAACCTTCAATATAAACATTTCAACAAGATTTTCTAAAATATATATTTTACAAAAGTTAACAGATCATTTTGGTTGCTAATGTAAACATCTAAAAAGGCAGCAAATAACTTGTTAAAACACATTTCTAATTTAAATCAAATATTGCACGTGAAATGGAAACCTTGGACCTGTGACCTTGTTTTCAATAAACACCCTTTAATGGTTTGACTTAGTAGAGTCAAGTGCAACAAGATGCCTTGCAACACATTTGATAAGAGATACTGATAATTACAAGACGGCTTCAGAAACACTTCTATTGTGGATTTAGTTTTGTTTTTTTAACGACAGTCAAGTCACTAGTTTCTCTGGCAATGTTTTTTTTTTTATATATATATCCAGTGACATTCTGCTCTAGTGCTTTGTTGCTAGGCATCACTGTCCCGTTGACTCCTGGCAATTTAGTTCTGCATCGCTGCATGCACAGTGACCATGGGTTTGAAAAAGCCTTATTTGGGCTCTGACTGGCCTAAAGTTACTAAACGAGGAAAGATTGATTGTTGTGATCAAATCTACCTACCGTGGACCACTTCAAGTCTCAGCCTATTGCATGTTAACAAGTTATTCGTTGATTGCAGAAGCCTCTTACTTTGTAACTTCTATATTCTTTCGTGGGTGTGATGGCTGAAGTGTACACCCAGGATCTGAAGGAAGTTCTCACGGAGGGCTGTTTAATTTTATAATGCCATGCCACTGTCTGTCTGTCCTATCAAGTGGCCTTTTGCTGTAATACAACTTGCAAATGACGGATCCACTCACATCTCACTGGTTTTAATTTTAGGGATCACTGGGACTTTTGCACACACGATAACAATTGCAATATTACATGGGTTTTCAGTCAGAGCAAATAATTTTCTGCTCCGTTTTCAGACACATTCATTTATTGTTGGCAGTTGACACAACATGCAGTTGAATTTCTTCTTGAATACATCCTTTTGTGGTCACAGTATTTTGAATTTCTCTTTGGACTGTGCTGTGGCCCCCTTGAGTGTTAAGCATGAGGACACACGAGGTATTGCTATGGAAAATAGATGTGATTTCTGTGCTTTGGTTTCAGTATCGGAGCAGTAATGAGTCATTTTGGGACAGTGCAGTGCAGATGTACTGCAAATTTCTTGATCTGAAAAGCATAAGAGGTGCACAAAGGCTCTGATGTTAAGGCGAACGGGTGCTGCCTTTAATGTCAGGTTTCCTATAAAGCCTCTTTTTAGTTGATCACTTTTTTTTTATATACATACACTCGTTTCAAGCCTTTCATAGCAAAACAAGAGCACCATCTACTGGCCAAACATAAAACATGCAGAAGAAACGAAAACACTGTCGACACCCCCAACATTGTAAATTTAGCTTCTTGCTTGTGCTTTATGAAATATTCCAAAAGATTCCCATACATGTAATGTACATTTAACACAGGTTGCCATAGCACAAAATGTGTGTGTGGTTGTGAAATACACTGAATGTAAGAACCACTCAATATAACACCAGTGACTTATAGTATAAACACATACAGTTCATAGTGTACCTCAAAATGTCATGTGAAAGATGTCCAAACATCAACCAGGTATGCATCACCTCAGTGTGACGGATAAGTAATGACTCTCAGTGCAGCAAGTTGACACCAACATGCTCCCCTTCCACCACCACATGTTGTCTTATGTTGTGGCTCCTAATTTCACAAAAAGGACAAATGGCTCCCACTTGGATCGAAGCGCATAGTCTCTCTTGGATGTCTTCCACAGTGAGCTTTACACATTTTACTCTCCACATGCAAATGTGTTGTCAGCAAGAGAAGAAAGATGCAAAAATCCAGTGAGTCACTGTGGGACTGTAGAATGGTGTCAAATAAGAACTGAGAGTCTCCAGCCAAGTGCATGTCCCTCTCTGTTTCTTGCTTAAGCACTTTGTTCTCTTATCTCAGCCCCACAAACAATCCTCTGTCTGCCTAAGCGGTGATTCACTCATCCTACAGTTCTTGGTCACATCGGGTAATGACTCAATGAAAAACCTGTGCACTTTCTCTGTACTTTTAATTCCTGCTACTCCCTCAGTTGCACATGTAACAGATACACTGTGTGATGTGCTTCGCTCCCTCTTTTATAAGGACACAAGAGAAACTCATTACTTGTTACGCACCCTCTCAGGTTACATGGGGTAAAGGTCACAAAGTATCATTGCAAAATCTTTGACCAAATGATAAACTTTGACTTGATGCATCTAACGACTGTGACGTGACACCGATAGGAAATCACATCGAGAGTTACAATTTATTTTCACATTGTTTGTTAAAGGGAATTTCTTGCTGTTAGGAGAAATTTAGCATTGGTTAGCGCCTCTGACAGTCAGTGGACTCAGCCTCAAGAAATAGTCCAGCACACTTTAAAACCACCACCACCTTTCACTTTGATTTTAGTACTGATCAAATAAAAATGATGCAATGTGTGAAAAGGGAAGATTCCTTTTTATCTTTGAACTGCGCCAGGCTAGTCTGCTCTACCTCGTACAAGTCTTTATGCTCACATAACATGAGGAGTTCAGGGTATTGTAATTCATTCAGTATTCAGATAAATCATAACTAGTTTGATCCAGAGTCTTGTCATCATGGGCATGTGTACAATTTGCCAATTATCCTGCTGCTAAGGGAAAGTAGAGTTGAGGAGGGCATACAGTTACAGTCACACACTTGCAGAGTGCTGTAGATTAGAATAAATGTATATTTTACATTACATCTGTATATTATAGACAGAACTACAAATGACAGTTTTTTTTGTCTTTAGCTTTATTCCCTTCGTAGCCTTCAAAGTCAGTTGAGCTGTGGTGATTCTTCTGTGTTTTTGTTAGCTAATTTATGCTCGTTTTTAATTTCTTTAAGATAAATGTGACACGATAATCCTAAGACAATGCATTCACATCATATAACTCTCATGTGTAGTCGGTGCTAACTGAATGTAACAGACTTGCTGGCAATGAAATGCACGTAAGGCAATAATATAAAATAGCTTGACCACTGCTTCTAGGCCAGTGTTCTCCAGCTGGTGGAGTCCAAGGCATCTATCCAAGATGTACGTTAAAGTATTAGCTACGTTGATGAGATAGTTTAACAGGTGGAGCTTGAGTGTAACTTACTTTAAATAACTGATCATTGTCACAGACACGGCAAGTCAAACTTCACCTACACCAGAATCATCTGTTGAGCCTTGAACACAAACCAGTTGGCCACTGAGCGGGTAAGAGAAACATGTGGCTTGTTCAAAGATGGGTAAATTCACAACCGTGCCTGTGTTTGTATGTACTCTATGCAGCATCTGTTTTGCTGTGGATTCTCACATCTGAGCAAAAGCACACTCGGTATAGGCTGTAGCTTCATTTATGTTTTGCATTTTTACACACACTTCCTTAACAGGATTTAGTTCTTAAGTCTATGTCATTTTATGATTTTTAAACATGTTTACGTGACTGGAGAAGACTTGACCTTCTGGATGTTAAGTCAAGCATCCAATGCCACATACATAAGAAACTTCACTCATGTCATGTCTTTTGTGCCCAGCTTAAACTTTTAATTGCGACCTTAACCTTTTAAAACCTGACACATTAAAAATTGCCAGAAAAGTCTATAAATTAGGTATTTGTTAAACTTTTTAACAGAATCCCAACTCCCCCAAATATTTTATCATATTATTTTGTTTCATACATTATTAATAGAAGTAAACGTTTTTCCACTCTTAACAACTGTAATTGTTAAATCTGAGCATGAGTAGAAATAACTTCCATGCAATATAGCATCAACATCACAACATCACATTTGTGTAAATTATTAGAAATAATAATGAATCTAAGTTTAAAAAAAATTTGTAATAGAATTGAAGAAAGACAAAGCTCTTCCTCAACAGCTTAGTCTCTATCTGTTTTTAGTTTTTATAGCAGTCAGGCTTGAGAAGCTCAGCTCACACAGAGATATGTCATGGAAAATGGGAGCAATGTCAATATAGCCAGAATGGGGAACTCCTTGGCAGCAGCCACCGTCTAAAGGTAGATCAGCAAACCTTAGCTTTTTGTTTCAGTTCTGTTAGTTCCTTCTGCTCCTGCAGAGTCATGTCCTTTCCAACAGCTGATGCTGAGCTATATGGGTCCCTAACCCAGTCAAGGCATTCAGTGAAGGCTGGAGAGAAATAAAATGTTCTCTTCAAGAGCTTTCAAATGTTCACCTAAATGTCTCGCACAATGCAGCAGCGTTAGCCTCCTGCCATTTCTTGGTGAGTGGGAACATTTCAAGGCTGCCACTTTCCACATGTTGCCAGAGTTGCACCTTTGAACGGAAGCCATTTATTTCATCTCTAAGCTGGTTTTCATTTCGGCCTCAGTTCATTCATATGATGAGAGATCATATGCCAGGTGTGCCAGCCTAGCACACCACACATCACTTGCAAGCAGCTTTGCATAATCTGACCTTCTTTGGTCGGAAACACTTTAAATTCTCCCGCAGCTCATACACACAGGCCAGCGTCTTGCTGTGCGACAACCATCGGACCCCCGTATGAAACAGCAAGGCTTTATGGTGCGTAACAATCACATCTGGGTTTTTTCCTATGTTTACAAAGCCTTTGCCTGCAGCTGTAGTTTTCCCAATTCAGTCCTCCTTTTTCAAGATGTTCTCATGTGACCTCTCCTTTTTACTTTTACTGGAAATGCCAATGTGCATGCAAAGTTTTTTCTGATTGCGTCTCCATATCATATCCAATATCATTAGACCCATCATTTCTTACCGATATGGAACTTTTCCAAAACCACACTTTCGATGTCTGCAGACATATTATTTCTTATTTCTTTAACCGCTTTAGGTCCGAGCGTCTCATTGACAATGGCTTTGCAGGCGGGAAGTATTAATGATTCTGCCACAGCTAGCTACGAGTTCAGCAACGTGGTCGTTAGCTTTAAGGGCTCTGTCATTTACCTTTGTGGTTCTTCTCATAAACGTTGCTTCTCCGTGTTTTCACACAACAAACAAAATAGTCCACATTCATGTTTTGCAGCGGAGGGTGTTTCGTTTGTGGATGGCGTTTAAACTTACTTGGGACCATAGCTGTGTTGGCCTGGTTTTCACCACACAGCAAGCACCACTTTGTTGTGTCATTGCACGCCCGGTCAACGTCTTTGCTTTCTTTTGACCTCTGTTCATACTAGGGCCTTCACCTGAGTCTGAATTTTGTCCAGGGCTCAGTTCAAAGTTAAATTTTTTTCTTTTGTAAAACTTCTCCATCACTGTCACAGTAGTCTTGCTAGACACTGCCTCTGTCATTGCCACCTGTTGCGTCCACGACACGATTACTCTGCCGGTCACAGCACAGGCACTCGACAATGGCAAATGAGGTGAAATGGAATAATTTCCCATACTAGTGTTCAACAGTGGTTGGAAAACCTTAAAGTCACACCTACTCACCAGTGGTGTGTTGTCCTCATTTCTACTGACACACACACACACACACAAGCACATAAAGGTGCTCCATAAGTTGAGAAAGTGACCCACATACATTGACTGAGAACCATATATTTAGTAAACGTTGACTGTTCCAGTATCATTTCTAAGATGGTTTGAGGAGGCATCTCATGACATAAACGCACCTGTACTTGCTTGCTGCATCGTCGGAGAGCTTGGAAAACTTGTGGGAGTGTTCCCTGGGGCCCAACTCGTACTTTAACTTTAAGTCAACATTTTGAAGTTGAAGCAGATGAAGTCTTCAACCAGTCCATTCCCACAGAGGTGCTACTGCAGCACAAATGACCAGCACTTGTCAGAAAGCACACGTGTGGTGTGCATACATTCTGTTCTATTCTTAATTTTGAAATGTGTGTTTTATGCATCTGGCTGGCGACCACAGTGCCAGGTGTGTGTTTTTTCACACACATTTTTATCCCACTCTCTCTATCTTTTTTAAAATACAAACCCCTCATAAACTGAGACAAAAATGTTGGTGCTATCAAACTGTTGGCCAAATCTTGATTTTTTTGTCTGTATGGTCATCCTCATACACATTTAGATTATTGTCTTTATTATATACTGGTCTGTACAGAAATCATTCACAGGACTTAAACAACTTAAGTATAAACAACTAATCATGGTAGTAATTCCTCAGATTAACGACAGCAGGCGTCAAATGAAGCACATCTAGGTTGGTTGAGCCAGTAACTGCAAACTGGAAACATTCAGCTCCTACAATACCTGTAGAAATGCAGAGAGACCGGTAGAAGGACATCTATGGGAGGAATAAAGGCACGAAATAAATGCTGTACAGCTAAGAACCCATAGTACAAGGGTGGCTAAGGTTTGGAAAATAGAGTTCAGTGTATCAAGGAGTCTTAAGGCACGACTATAAGTTTTCTAAACACAAAAACGTTCATGTTTTTGTCAAGTTTTTCAGATACTGGTATATGTCATGATTCTCAAAATGCCCTGCTCTTGCTTTCCTAACAGCTGAAAAGGACTTTAAAGAGGTAAAAGCTGAGAGTGAGGCTGTGACTCCCTTACGACAATCCCCAGAAGACACTGCTACAGATGCTGCTCCCTCCCAGCTCGTCAGCGAGACAGACCCACTGCAGAGAAACTCAGAGGAAAAAGCAAAGCACTCGGAAAACAGTGGCAAGTCGAAGGAACAGTCTGCTCACATGGATCCTTCAATACCATCGGTTCCAGCAAAATCTCCTCCATCTCCAGTTGAACAATCCTCATCTAATTCAGCATCTCAACCTCATGATACTGGGGCTCTTATGGTCTCAAAGACCACATATGTCATACCAAAGAAACAGGCTCAGCCCCCTTCAAGCAGCCACATATCAGCAACTGCATCAGGCCAGAAAACCTCACCAAGCCCTGTGCTGTTGAATGAAACTCGAAATCTCCCTGTGTCTCCTGCACCCAGTGCTCCATCCTCCAGGCCCTCACAGCCCAATAACCAGGTCAGACAGAGCATCCAGCGTTCTCTCACCAGCATCCTGTTAAAAAGGTGAGATTGGTTTTAAAGCCCTTAGCACGGGATGCAGATTTATACAGGTTCTATCTTGAGCCTCACATATATCTATAGAATGTAAGATGCAGTATGCATGATATATGAATATAAGTTGTCTACATTGAGCTCAATTTTAACAAATCTGTAGGTAAACCCATTCTGTGAACAATTTAACTGTAAATATAAACCACAAACTCGTTGCCTAACTGCCTTTTTGTTCGTCAAGGTTGAGCGATTGTGAGGATTTGGAGATGTCTGAGAGTGAAGTTGCAAAGCTTGTCGCAAGCTTCGAGATGGAGATGTTTGACATATTTCGGAACACAGACAGCAAATACATGAACAAGTACAGAACTATAATGTTCAATCTCAAGGACCCCAAAAACAAGGTTTGTTCAAAGCCGACAACCCCCATTTCTGTTTTGTGATCACTAGCAGCTCATAGGTATTTATTTATTTCTCTCCAGGGCTTATTGTATCGGGTTGTACGTGGTGAGATCAGTCCCTTTAGGCTGGTCAGGATGAGCCAGAAGGACATGCAGGCCACCAAGGCACCAGAGCCAAGTCCAAAAGAAGCAGAGGTAAAATATATTCTGCCTTAAACACAACATGATCTAAATCAGATTATGCCTGTATGTGAGCTAAACCTTCTTGAAGAGAAGGAAGCATCAACATTTATTTGTGTTATAAATGATTTTGACTCCCTTGGCTTGTGTTATGCAGGCTAAGAGTGCTCCTGCTAGAGCACCAACTTTGCTAATGAAGCCAGAAGCAGTGAAAGTTGATTTGCCCAGTTTGCCCAGTTCTGCTAGACCGGACAGAAGACCAGACAGAAGACCCGATAGCAGACCCGACAGCACCGTACGTACCTCATCTGTATGAAATTTTATATAGTCAACACATTACAACATTACACAGTCTTGGTTAAAATATTTTTGTACATTGGTATTGATGTAGGTTACATCCCAAGAACAGAAAAAGAGTCTTCCTGCCGCTGCTCTCAAGACCAGAACAAACCAGGGAAGAGCTGCACCGGATATTCTCACCTGTATGCTGAAGGACACAACATCTGAGCATAAAGCTCACCTCTTTGATGTGAAATGCAAGATATGCACAGGTAGGTTAAAAATATGCTTGGAAATATCTGTGTCATATCTGGTGAAGATTATTAACTATTGTTTAGTTGTTTAAAATAATACTTATACTTAATAATACTTATTTTATTCCCAAAGGCCAGATACAAGCAGAGGATGAGGATGAACCAGCAAAGAAAAAAATCAGGGTTTCTAAAGCAAGAGATAAACTTGAATCCTCTTGGAGACGAACTGCAGGAGGCGATTCCCCCCTTCGAGCACCACCTGACTCACCTGACATGGATTCACCAACATCTTCCCTGATGGATCCAACCTCCCGCCTTGTCATTGACTCTCCAGCACTGACTATTGCAGAATCCCCTGCTTCTCCCACAACAGACTCTCCAGCCTCTCCTGTTTTGGACTCCCCTGCTTCTCCTGTGATGGACTACCCTGCATCTCCAACTCAAGACACTTGTAATCCTACAAAACCAAAGAGAACATATACACCTGTAGTGATTCCAGCTGTCTCCACTGTAACCATCACAAGGCGCGACCCTCGTACTGGTGCAAGCAGGTTCTCTGCCATGTCAGTTAGTGCCTCCAGTCACAGTAGCACAGCACAGAACAAAACTGCTGCTTTTGCCCCTGGTAAACAGACTAGTTCGGCCTCGCCCACTACGCCAGCAGTGTCGCTACCATCCATAAAAATCGTACCTAAATCCATCTTAATGAAACCATCTTCCTCAGCAGATCCCAGACTCTTTGGCACATCCTCAAGGTAGTTTAAGAATTGCAGTACAAAGTTAATTAAATTAATTATTTTAAGTAATATTTTTTAATAATACGTGTCTCTCATTATTGTGCTGTTGTGTTTTGTGTTTCAGGCCTGTGATTTTGGAATCTCCAGGTGATGGTGACACTGCTCAGTTCTTGGCTAAGCAAGAAATCATGTGGAAAGGCTTTCTAAACATGCTTACTGTAGCCAAGTTTGTCACAAAAGCATACTTGGTTTCAGGATGTGCTGAATATCTTAAAGCGGTATAGTAATTCATAGTAATGCATTTTTATAACAGGACTACATTAAACACCTATGTGGTTATCACTGAATGCCGTCTTGATTTCCTTTGTGTAGGATCTACCCGATACGATACAAATTGGAGGACGGATCTTGCCTCAAACAGTGTGGGACTATGTTGCAAAATTAAAGACCTCAGTTTCAAAGGTAAGCGATGCACAGCACTTTTCCTGTGCCTTCTAATATAATATTAATAATGTAATAATGTATGTCACCTGTTGTCTTTTGCTTATTAGGAATTGTGTGTGATCCGATTCCACCCTGCGACAGAGGAAGAAGAGGTGGCCTATGTCTCCCTGTTTTCCTATTTCAGCAGCAGAGGTCGTTTTGGTGTGGTTGCCAATAACAGCAATTCAATCAAGGATGTATACCTTGTCCCACTGAGTGCAAAGGAATCCATCCCATCCATACTACAGCCTCTCGTAGGACCAGGTGCGCGAATGATTCAGCTATTGCTTAAAATAAACAGTGACCTAATTTGGCTTTTCTTTCCTTGTGTTTTTATATGGCAAAACCTTTAAGGACTGAGGGAGGAAGACATTACTATATATACACAATTTACTAATGCTTTATGTGTTAGGATAAAACTAATTTTTCTACCAAAAAAAATATATTTGCATGATGGACACAATTGAATCATTGTAAACTAAGTTCTCCTTAGCTTTTTAATACGAACAACAGCTGCCAGAAATGTTTACAATGGTTGTTTTATTGATATCAGTTTTTATTTATTTTTTTTATGCTGTTTACTGTGTTTTACAGGACTTGAAAAAAACAGACCCAATCTTCTTCTGGGTCTAGCAATTTTCCAGAAAGCCAAACGACCAGGAATCTTGTCTCAAGAAACAGAAGAAAAAAGACCCAGTGTTCACATGTCCAAAGACCCTATGTGGATTCCAAAACCTCCAGTCCTCTATGGTTCGGATAAATTAGAAATATTCCAACCATATGATCCAGAGACGCCTGCTAGCACCTCCCCTTCTGGTTCACCATCTTGTCCTGTATCCCCATCAGACTCTTCCTCCTCTGGCTCAGTTCCCATGCCATCTCTTTCCACCTCCACCAAGGCAACCCCCCCTGTTTCTAACATAGCTGTTGCTGCCACTGAGTCTATTTCTAGTACAATTTCTGACACAGATCCCTTAACTGCACATAGTGATAAAACTCCACTACAGACTATCTTGAAGAATTTGTTTGGAAATAAGGAAAGTGACTCCACTGACTCTTGTGATGGTTCTACAACAACAAATGAAAAGAAGATACCTGTGTTTTCTCAAGTGTCTCAATCACTGGTGGATCCAATTGTCCAGCAATATGGACAAAGACAGAAATCTAAAGTTAAAGAGATAGAACAAGAGGAAAATGACTTAGACCGACCATACGATCCCGAAGAGGAGTATGATCCTGAAAAGGGATATGGAAGGGTTACGTCACAGTTGATAAAACATAAGAGAGATGACGCTGCATTAACAGGCACAGTGGATGATGATGTGGCTTATGATCCAGAGGATGAAACTATTTTTCAAGATATTCAGAGTGATACTATTGTAACAAAGCACCATATTCAAACATCAGATTCATCATCAACGCCACTTTCGAACAGCCATGCTGTGGCTCCATCTGCTGCTTTCACTCCAGCACAAACCCCTGCTCCAGTTACACTAATACCAAACCTTCCCACAGGCACTGTGGTTGTCTCAGCTGCAACACTGACAGAACAACAGCGTATGCTTGAGGAGCTCAACAAACAGATCGAGGAACAAAAACGTCAGTTAAAGGAGCAAGAGGAGGCACTGCGTCAACAGAGGGAAGCTGTGGGTATGTTCATGGCTCATTTTTCTGTTTCGGATTCTCTAATGTCCCCTCCCCAAAAATCATTGCCTGTCAGCCAGCTGTCATCTCAGACGACAGACAAGACCAGCAACGCGGCAGAGGTTGCAGACAAACCCAGTGTAGATTCACAAACTCTTAAGCCAGACGACACTACTGCTATTCTTAAGTCTGAAGATGATACAGTTACAGTGCAAGATGAAACACAGGAGCTTGCTAAGGAAAGTGACAAGTATTCCTCTGCTGGAGAGATTGAAGATTCTGATGTAGCCTATGATCCTGAGGACGAATCTCTCTTTAATGAAATTCAAGAGGATGTTTTTCATGGAAGCAGTATGAAGACATGTGATTTGTCCTTGTCTAGATCAGGGCGTAGTGTCAGTCGTAAGGGTGCATCTCCAAATTCACACCACACCCGAAAACGGAAACTGTCGCCAAAAAGGCGGAGTCATCGTGAAAGGGGCCGCCATAGAAGTCCTTCAAGAAAGTCACAGCGACGTTCTCCTTCACACTCCCACAGGCGTAGAGAACGGGATAGGCATAGAAGAAGTGAAAGGGATAAATCAAGGCACAGAAGTACAGACCAGTCTGGACGTCAGACTCGCCATCGAAAAGAGCATAGTACACGCCATCATTCTCGTGGTCATAGAAGATCCTCATCATCTCCCACTAAAAAACATTCTGTGTCCCTTTCACCCAAACAACACAGAGAGGGTTCACCAGAACTCTTTGAGCAATTAAAACAAAGTGCTCTATGTGATGCTGCATCAGCTACCTCAGTTACTATTAAAAATGACCCTGACGGACATGTGTTCAAATATGATCCTTTTGACAACACTGAAGATGCCTCTCAATGTTCAAATGAACTTTTTCACAATGTGAAGCTTGAGATTTCCGAACCACCAAACAAAGATTTAGTCAGTGACCATACTGACAGTATAGGATCATTCACATGTTCCAAACAGGAAACCCTACTTAAACAGAAAATTGAAACCCCAGTGCCTCTAAGAGAAATTGATCCACCCATTCGAGAATCTCCTGAGAGCCCTGATCCAGAACCACAGTTTGTGAAACCTAGTGACATAGAAAAAAGAGACTCTATAAAGAATGAAGAAAAACCTCAGATGCATGACAGTGTCCAATTGCCGCTTGTTAAGGTTGAAAACAATTGTTTATCTATTGGTGGTCAAGCAGCATTATCCAATGTAATGAGGTCTACCTTGACAAGTCTAGTATCAGATGTTAGAAATTTAGATTTTAGCATCTTAGCTCTACCAGGACCAGGTATCAGAGACCAGATCATGATAGAAGTAGATGCACTAACAGAAGGGGTGAATTCAGGTTTAAAGAATCCACAAATGATAGGTCAAGAGGGCCATTCACACTCATATACAGGCTCAGATAGTCAGGCATCACAACCATCAGGACCAGATATGAAAGAACCTGGGCACAGGGAATCACTGACAGGAATTGGATTACCAGGACATAATAAAACAAGTGCAGGCATACAAGGCTTAAGCCCCAATAGTTGGGGTCCTGGAACACACATACAAGAACCAGGAATGGTGAGTTCAGAGTCAAATATTAGAGAACCAGGTTTTCATTTTAAGACTAATAGATTTGTCACTCGAGGATCAGAAGTGATGATTCCAGTGCAAAATATGGAAAGTGCTAGTATGCAAACTATGGACCCAGATGCACTTGATCCAGATATAGCACATGGCAAACAAGATGGCAGAGGACAAAAGTCTGTAACAGCTGTAACAAATTCCCAGCTAACAAGCCTAGATGGCAAGTCACGTGTGATGGCAGCAGGGCAGGGCCAGTCTTTTGTGGGGACACAAATAGAAACTAGAGCTCCAGATAATATAGGAAGAGGCAGAGGCCAAAATAATAGAGGTGGATGTCTACATACTCAGGCTATGGGACCTTATACCAGGGGTGGAGGTGTAAGAGGTCCTGGTACATCCTTTGGAGTCTGGCCAAGAAGATGTAATGACATGTTTTCTCATGAAACTGGTGATCTTGAAGCACATTTTAATGACCCATGTAGCGAAGTTGGCCATGACCAAGATACAGACATGCAAGGGAAGAACCTTCATAGTTCTGGGCTAGAATGGAGAAATGAAAAAATGGGACAAGATTACAGAGGGCCTATGCAAAACATAAAAAATGTAGACTGGAAGATTCCAGGAGCAGCTGGTATTGTTCCTAATATGGGTTGTCAGAGGAATCAAAATGAGGCAATGGATCCACATATGAATGATCTAGATTGGAGTGGCCCAGAATCAGGCATAAGAGATGACTGGAAAGGAAATGATAGGAGTGGATCAAGTTCAGTCAGAGGAAGGCCACTTATTCATGAATGGATTACACACCAAAATAATAGGAGAGAACTAGACACAGGGAGCTTGGGACCGGAGAGAGGACCAGGAGGCTCTGAATTTATTGCACCAGAATTTGGAAAGAGAGGACCTGAAAAGAAAGGCCCAACCCCGGACAATGTAGGATCTGGAATGAGAGATCAGGGGGCTGATTGCACAGGTTTTGCTTTAAAGGGTCCTGGGACTGACAGAAGAGGACATGGAGGTCAGTGTTTAAGAGGTCCGGGACCTGAGCCTCAGGGCCAAGGACATGACATCATAGGGCCACCAGGTCCAGATTTCAGGGGACCTTGTCCTGAAAAGGGAGTTCCTGATATGTCCAATACAGGGATTGACAGGAGACGATCAGAAAGTCAAGCAGTCTGGGAACCTGGGCCTGAAAGGAGAGGTCCAACTGCAGATGGTCCTAGTACTGACAGGAGGGGAATTGCAGCTCCAAATGTGTGGGGACAGGGACTGGAAAAGGACTACCTTTATGCTGAGGGCCTTGGACCTGGCAGTAGAGGGTGTGAAGGTCCAGCTTTTAGACCAGTTTCTAAAGGCAGAGGTCCCTCTATGGGGGATGTAGGACCTGATTGTGTTAGACCAAAAGGTCCAGATATGACTGGACCAGGGCCTGACAGGAGAGTTCCTGCTATGGGTGGCCTGGGAAAAGACTGGAGAGAATCAGGAACTCCAGATTTTAGAGGGCCAGGACATCAAATGAAAGGCCCCTTTATGGACAACAAAGAGACAGAGAAGGAAGGACCAGGTCCTGATTTCCTGGAGCTAGAACATGAAAACAGAGGTCTGATCATTAATAGACAAGGGCCTGATAGGAGAGGACCACCAGATTTAGATCTAATAGGGTCTGGTTGTGAAAGGAGAGGTCCTTCCTTTGAGAGAAGAGGGCACAACAGGATAGGACCACAAGATCAAAATTCTGGTGTACTGGGTCCTAGCAGGAGAGGGTCATATATAGAGGGTCCTGGGCCTGAAAGATCTAGTCAAGAAACAGAAGGTCCAGGACAACAAAGTAGAGGACGATTTAGGGGCCCTGGGCCAGAAAGTGGACATCAAATAATAGAGGGCCGAAACTCTGGTGTGAGAGGCTCTGACATTAGGGAACCATGGCTGGAAGGACCAGGTATGGAGGGTCCAAGAGGTTTAAATTTCAGGGGACCTGTGGCTGAACGAGAACTTCTATATATGGAGGAAACAAAAAATAATTCTAGCTTTTCTGGAGGCCCACAGTTTGGGGGTTCTAAACAAGAAAGAAGACCCTCGGAGGGAGGCCTACAACCTAATAGGGTAATTTCATGCTTTAGACCAGTGCAGTCAGAAAGAACTATAAGGGGTCAAGGGAACGGTCCAAGAGGTCGGGATTTTAGGAGCCCAGACACTGTGGACTCAGAGCCTGATAGACATCAACCCAAAGGCTTAGACTATGGCGAACATGGATCTGAAAGAAGAGGTCTATTTATGGAAGACTCAGGACCTGACTGGAGGAGGTCTAATTGTTTAGACTTTAGAGGCCCAGGCATCAGACAAAATATAGAAGATACATCACATGATAGACGAGATGAATGGGGAGGGTCTGATATTGGGGTGTCAAAACCTATGCAAGGTACACCAGATATAGTGGGCCCAAGACTTGAAAGAACAGGCCAACCCTTGAGAGGTCCAAGGCCTATGAGGAGAAAGCTTAGAGGCCGAGGAAAAGATATCAGAAGTCTAAATCACGGAGATAGATGGAAAAGCACAGACACAGTGGACCAGTGGTCAGATAAAAGAGGACCTAATATGGAGACAGTAAATGAACCAGAACATCCAGCTGATAACTGGAAAAGACGTTGTAACATGGGTCCAGATGAGTATGACCAAGATCTTGGTAGGCAAGGTCCTCATGGTGATTGGAGAGGCCCTGGGAGTAGGGGGCCAAGGCCTATACTGGAAGGGTCACATATGCGATTTCCAGGGCGAGATGACTGGAGTCGACCAGGCTGCCAGGATCCAGGACCCATTCTTGATAATCCTGATATGGTCTACCCAGGACCCAGTAGGGGTGGTCCTGCAAATGAATGGAAAGAACCTGATAGAGGGATTTCTGAGCCAGACAGAAGGGGACCTGGGCCATTTTATAGAGGGACAAGAGATCCAGATTATGGAGAACACGGTCATGATAGGGTTGGAGGAGGAGCTAGAGGATTAGATATGGGAAATGAGTTTAGAGGACATATTAAGGAGCCACATATGAAAAGACCTTTAAATCATAGGGGAGGTCCAGAGTTGATGAATTCAGGTCCAAATGTAAGAGGATTTGAAGTAGAAGGTATGCATAAAATATTTTCGCGAGGTTCAGATTCAAGACACCCAGGGGGTGAAAACAGAAATTTGAACGTTGAAGGTCCAGGGTCTGTGGGGAGGCTTGGGTCTGAAAGGTCAGGTGTAGGCATGGAAAGCCTTGGACCAGGTAGGCAAGAATTTGAACATGATTTTAGAGGGGAAAGAAGAGGTTCAGGTTTAAGGCCTGGGAGTTGGAATGCAAACACAACCATAAGTGACCCAAGTTTAGACTCTAGGGGATTGGAGCAACCTATGAGGAGTGAGACAGACATGAGGGAACCAGGGCAGAGAGGTCAGAAAAACAGCAATGAAAGAAGCCGTCCTGCATTGAGACATCACGTTGGCAGATTTCAAAGTCCTAGTGAACAACATTCTGCACCATTCGATAGGCCCCCAGCTCCGAACAGTGGTGGAAATCCATTCCCTAGTTGTGACAGCACACAGAATGAGCAAACAGTAAAACCCCAGAGACATAGAGCGGCTTTACTTCCCACTCCCACAGAAGGTCTCATACGTTTCCCCAATAGTATGATGAACAATTCTGATGTCTTCAGACAGAAACAAGAACAAATGGGTCACAGTACTGAGAGGAAGTGGAGTAGAGGTAGACAAGCGGTTCGCAAAAGAAACTTGTTCAAATGACGACAGAAAAAAGTCATGCTGATAAAATAAACACAGGGTGGGAATGAAAACATGCTAGCAGATACATAATCAGGACATGCGCCTGTAGAAAATAAGTTGAGGTTGGACCAATGATGGTGATAAACAAAATGTCAAGCCAAATTAGACACAATATAAGGCATGGGCTCATCGGGACAGTAGGGACAAAGTAGGCTTGTAAAAATGCTTAGTATCATCTCATTTGGATATATAAATATTAGAGCTTTTTTTTCTCAAGTAGATGTCCATGTATAATTGAAACTTCTAAATGATATGTCAAGGCCATGAAAGTGATTAAATTGTCTGAGTTCAATATGTTCTATTTTCTTTCGTATTCACACTAAATGCATTTTTTGTTATTTGATTGGGACTAAATGCCTCTTAGACTCATTTTAAATGTATTTCAAGTCATACATTGATCTGGATATGCATATTTACATGAAGCTAATGAGAATGACCATATATTGTAAAATCTGTACAGATTTCTGTTTTTGTTTTTTGTTTTAACTTAGGCACAGTGTCAATAATCTTGACGGGGTTATGTCTCTCTACTGATAAAGATTAGGCTTATTTAATTGTTCTTATAGAATATAAGTCAATAAAATTACCTGTACCTTTTTTAAACATTTTGTAAGTCTGATTTTGTTGACTGATTTATTGCTACATGAGTAGTACTTCATACCCTCCAGCACAATGATGTTTATGTTCTGTTGGGACATGAGGGCTTGTTTCTTAATATTGTGAATTGAAATATTTGATTAATACATCCAGGTGTATATATCCGTAAAGGTAACACTTACCTGTAGGTATCATTACATCATGTAACTGTATTCAATCTGAGTTTGGTAGATACTATGATGTGACTTCTTATATGTATTTTAAGACTAATCACATGTTTCAGGCTGAATATCTGTTCTTAATGGCTCCTGTTGGGATCTTTATGTTGGCTGAGCCTGTCTGTAACCATGTTGTCTGTAGTGCATAGTGACATTTTACATCCATGTAGTTCCATGTGTCTATGAACTATTAGAGAAAGCAAATGTCCCACTGAGCATGAATGCACCATTATGTTCTACAGTGGATTTAAAACGTTTCTTTGATTTGGGGCTACAAATATAAATACGTCATAAAAATAATCCAAGTTATTCGAGTAGATTTATTTGACTTATTTTGATCATCGACTTTCTATTAGTTGCTAAATGTGAACAAATCAGCAGTATAACCGTGACCCGGGAGACTCGGGAGCCCCAGGAGCTGGGCGACACAGCAGGTAAGTGACTCGAGGACGTAAACAGAAAAAAAAAACGTAATAACAGAGTTTATAGTTTCTGCTAACGCGAGTGATTCGATATTAAACTACTGAACATCACTTGAACCCGTTTAACCTTCACCCGACTTTATGGCTTCATTAAATCAAACGTCCAAACCTCGGCGTTAGCTTAAAGTTCCTCGTTCGCTAGCTTAAGCTCACGAGCCAACTTCTGTAGCTAGTGAATGACGGACCGTTTGTCTCCGCGACAGTTTGAGTGAAATATCTGAGCTGCACGTTCGCTCTAGTGGGTTTGTCTGTGTGACACGCTCAGGTGTGTAATCATCGCCCTTATCCACAGAACACACCTGCGACTCCGTTGGGCAGACTTTGATCAGATGCTCATGTTGGGGACGGAGCTTGGCTTGATGGAGATGACAGATGCTGAGTACGCGCACCTTCAGCACCTCATCCAAGTGCACATGGAGGCACAGGCGGGGCCGGATGCTGAGGCTCACCCAGCGGTTTCTCCCTCTGCCGCCACTCAGGCTATAGATCTGTCAACTTCAACCGAGGAACACTGCGTACTGATGCCTGACTATGGCGAGAAGACGCCGGTTTCCTATGGAGATGTCCCGGGTTATGTGCTGGCCAAAGTCAGAGGCGAAGACAGTCCGATGAACAGCAGCAGCTGCAGCAGCACCTCGGAGAACCGGTCCAGATCAGCTGCTAGAGTTTGCTTGGAGAAAAGGTTTAACAGCATGTCTTCTGAAATGCCAAGAACACTAAATCTTCAGTCAGCAGTTCTCAACAAGTAGGATTCACTAAAGAAATGAATGAGTACAACCACATAACATGAAGTACTGGTCGCTCAGTGTTCACCGTCTCTGTCGTGTTTCAGCTTTTTGACTGCACTACAGCAGACCACCGACTCGCAAGAGGAAGTCAGACACACTCAAATGCAGAAATGGATGAAAGGCGATGGAGTGAATCCTTTTGAGGCTTCCAGCCCATATGTATGTTTAACTCAGTCACTAACACGTGTGGTCAAGTATAACCAGTAGAAATGAATTGCTCCATCATTTGTTGTGTTTTACTTTCCAGATGAGTGGCCATATTCCTTACCTCATCGAACCCAATATACGCCAGGGTTTTATCATTCCCAAGAGTTTTTCACTGCATTTTCACCCAGAGAGGACTGGTACAAAAGCCCCCTGTAAGGATCGCAGCAGCCCAACTGAAGAGCAGCAGTTGGTGAACTTACAAAGTAAAGAGTGATGGACTTTAGAGTTAGTTCTCCCTGTAGCTTGCCATAATACCATGCGCATGCATTCCTAAGCCCGTTTTAATCAAAGTCTGGTTTTACTAAGATGATATGGCGACACCCGCTGCCCCCAAGAAGCACGGCCGCGCTCACAACTCCACACACTTCACCACCGGTAGCAGCACCAGGAGGAGAGCTCAGCCCTGTGTGTCGCTTAACCAGCGCAAGGAGAGACATAACAGTAAGGAGAGGGAACGCCGGTGAGTAGTCCTGAGACAGTCCAGTACCAGCAGCTCCAAGTGTCTCACGGTACATTTGTCCATAGGTGAAATTAATGGACGACTCTAAAATTAATGCCAAATATTTGCTCATTATTCTAATCTTTTAAAGCAGAAATGATGCCATTTCCTAGTTGTGGGGTCCTCTAATAATGTCATAATTATCTGATACTTTATAAAGATAAAGATAAATTGACTGAAACAATATTTTGCAAATAATAGATTTTAAAGAAGAAATCACACTTTAAAATCCACAAACAGTGCCGTTGTTTTTTGTCTGTCCTGCTGCGCAGAAGGAGGATTCGTCTGTACTGTGACGAGCTGAACATGCTGGTGCCGTTCTGCAACTCGGATACAGACAAAGTGACCACCCTGCAGTGGACCACTGCATACCTCACATACATCAACAAAGCATATGGAGACACCCTTAAAGAGGTACATTTGTCTGCTTTCATTTCATGAGCTAGAAAGTGATAAATGCTGAACACTTGAGACTACGAGATTAGAAAACCAAAGTCAGGAAGAGCTTAAGTACCTTTCTTCACTTTGATTCATGTGTCCTGGATGTTTGTCATTTAGAGGGTTAAAATCTAATTCCACTTAGAATTATAGTATACAATCTAATCATGGCTATAGTTTTAGTATGGTGGATTATACAGCTCTGTAATTATGTGGTCTTAGAATAATGATTTACATACTGAAAGACAAATGGCACTGGATTCAAGCAAATCCTTACTTGTCCAACCACATTATTTCATCTGCAACATCACTAAGTTGTGGTGCAAAGGGAAGAAGATTAAGTCTACATCTGCATGAATATAGAAACTAATAATACTGCTATTATCTGTCATAAAGCATAATGCTAATCTGATATTCTTCATCTTCTCAGGAGTTTCAGAAGTCATTCACAGATGAGGAGGGAGTCTCTGCCAAAGCCAGCACTTCTTCGGGCCAGGACAAGAAGATGGACAGGTGTCTGAGCACTGCTCTTGAGGTTGAACAGTAAAGTCTCTTCTTAGTTATACTCTTTATATTGTTAACTGACAGGCTCTCTACTTATGGGGTTACTCCACTCGTTCTCCAAGTTAGTAAATGTCCACTTTCATGGCGTTTTCTACAGTGAGCACAGTTTAGGAAAAAAAGCTGTTTCTCTAACGATTGCATTTCAGCTGAAACCTGTCATGAATTTAGCTCGTTTTATAATAGCAGCACCTTCTTTGTGTCTGATTGCAATACATGAACACAGTTCATACAGCATTTTGTTCAGCTTTTGTTCATTCTTTACTCTATTTAAGAGTTTTTAGTCAGATGTTGCTGCTTTGTAACTTGATGGAATTTCTTAATTACTCTGAATTACAGTCTGTTCAGTTGATATGTAGAGAAGAGTAATGTTTCACTGAAGTGGCTTTATTTGTTCTTTCTTACAACATGTCGCTGTAGCATCTTACTGTACATACAACAGTCACCCACAAATAATAAATAGTACTTAAAGTCATGTATATTTAACAGTTACAGCACCGGTTGTACATAGTGGATGTGTTCATTGCAGAATTATAAAAAGTGTTTTTATTTTTGCTCCAAAGATGTTTTAAAATTATTTTACAATGTCTAATTTATTCATCCACATGTTTTATTGTGTTTATGATTCTGAAGTCTAGAGAACCAGCTTCACGTGTAAAACAACACAAGCTGTGAAAAAACAAACTATTGAAAGTTTTACATTTTTTGCATCCATCTACAGAATTTCTGGGCACCTGGGTATTTGTTATTTATTCCTTTTACAATACATACACAGCTCTTAGAGACGTTTTGTCTCTGGCACTCATTTCCATATTTCACACTTTAAGCTTGAATGTTGAGGTAACATCTGTGATTGACACTAACACATACATGCACATTACCTTCAGAGTCAGTATTGTTTGCCAAAAGGATGTTAACCAAAGTAAAGGGGCATAGAAACAAGTACAAGGTTTTATACACAAAGGGCTCATCATTAATGACCTGGTTGTTTGAAAGTCAGGTCTTGTTACTGTATGTGATATTGTTATTTGGAGCGATGCAGTTGTTCTCCTGCGCTCCTTTGTGCCTCTGTCCGCTTTACGTCTGGATGTCAATGTCAAGTTTTTGTCTCTCGGTTGCTCTGGTAATTTATGCCACTCCATAGATGTTCCTCTATTCCTCTTAAGATACACCTGCTGTTGTTGTTGCTCTTCTCATCTTGTGACACATGTATTTAAATAAAGAGGATGTTTTTGTGATCACTCTTGTCTTCTATTCCTTCCTTCCCTCACTTATCACCCTTTCTCCTTGGGGTGGAAGATGTCAGGTTGCAGGAAGTAACGTTTAATTGTTTTTGGGGTTTGAAGATTTCCCAGCAATTGATGCTCCCTGGCAGGCTGATGTATCACAGATACCAGGAGTTCCCTGGTGCCCAGTCCTGCCTACCCTGCCTGGCTCTCCAGGCTCACCTGGATCTCCTGGCGAACCATCACGCCCATCTTTGACAATGCCAGCTACTCCTGGAGGACCTGTGGATAGAATACAAGGATTAAGTGACCACATAGAAAGGAAAGTACATGGGTTAGCCATAGCTACTCTGGTTATGTCTTTCTTTTAAGTATTTGGAAACAATCTTCTAGCTCATAATACAACACGCTGCAAAAGACCATGTACCTTGATATCCTTGGTCCCCAGCTGGCCCATCAATGGCCTTACCAATGGATCCCTTATCACCTGGCTCACCAACATCCCCTGTTGTGAAAAGAAGACATTTTGACCACTGGTAGAAAGTAATTGGCTTACTCTGTACTGCAGTTTTATATGATTTTAAATAAGAGAGAGTTTTAGATTATTATAAAGATACTTTCTGTTGCTTAAGGGATCCAAATTCACCTCTGATTCAACAGTTCGATTTAATTTATGAGAGCTGATATTAACTTTTCATACCTCTGGGACCAGGGTCTCCAAGTTCTCCTGGTAGGCCTCTGTAACCTGGTGGCCCACGCGCACCTGGATGCCCAATAGAGCCAGAAACTCCTGGCTTTCCTGGAAGTCCAGCCGGACCTGGGCGGCCCACCATTCCAGGGGAGAGGGGTCTTCGGAGGTTGGCAGCTAGCTGTGCAATCTGATCTGCATTACAGAACACAGTGTGAGGTTTATTTCCAGCTTACCTTTGTTTCAGAAGCGCCATCATTTATAACATCTCACCATCAATCATAGAGCCACACAGCTCTCTGATTTGCTGCTCACTTGACAGTTTACCCTGTAACACAAGTGAAAATTCTACCATTTATTCCTTTATTAAATTTCATATATTTATATTATAACACTCAGGAACGAACACTTACAGGTACACCTGTCTTTCCAGGAATGCCAGGCACACCAGGTTCCCCCTGGAAGCCCATTACTCCCGGTTTCCCTGGAGGCCCTCTGGCACCGAGCTCTCCTTGTGGACCTGTTACGCCCTTAGGTCCCAATTCACCCCGTTTCCCTGACTACAATGAACAAAAGTATCTATTAAATAATGTATTATAGGTCAAAATATGAAAGAACTGGAGATTAAAGCCCACTTGAGCATGTGATTTAATTGCTGACTAAGCAAATTGGGTCTGTTGAGACATTGTGAAGGCGGATTCATATGGCTCATCAGGATCGTAATTATTTAAATCTCGCCGGTCTTTCCCTTGTGGCCATAGCAGCAAACCGGCCCATGAAGCTAAAGCACCAATTGCTAATTAATCCTATTAAACCTGGAATGTGAGGCTAAATCATGCGCAATGACTCTGACAAGTGGGCCACAGACTAGAGGGAGCAGACTCACTTAGTTGTAGTACTAATTACACAGAACATCTGAGACAACTATGGTTTGAGCTAATAGACAAACCGGAGTGATTCCCAAATGGAACCACTCTCAGTCAGTGCTAACTATATATTTTTACAGTACATGAAAAGTTCTATTACAGTCAACTCAATTTCAAACAAAATGTTAACAAAAATAATCATTTATTCATCACCTCTCCTTTTTGTCCGACTGGTCCAAAAGGTCCCTGAGAAAATGAAATGATTTTGATCAATCAATGAACCAACTAATCAATCAATCAATCAATCAATCAATCAATAAGACACAGTAATACTTACAGGTTCTCCGTTCTCTCCTGGTAACCCGTCACTTCCTGCCACACCCTAAAGCAATAATAATTTCTCTGTTTAATAAATTTTAACTGTTGGCATTCAGTGGTGGCCATATTGATGCTATTCCAGATACCAGAAATCTGAACTGAAAACATATTTACCATGTCTCCTTTGGCTCCAGAAGCTCCAACTGGGCCCTGTAGGGGTCGAAAGGGGAGAGAGGAAAGGAGAATAAATGGGAGCCATGTAGAGACATTTGAGGAAGGCCGACTGTGGGAGAACGAAGGAGGGATGAAGGGAAGTGAGGTGGGAAACCAGCAGCAGCATAAAGACCAGCTTTGTTCAGTCTTAGACTCCAAACAGGAGATTTCTTTGTGTTTCAGCTCCTCACTGGCGGGACTTTGAGTTTACACCACTAGCAGGAGGGACGACCCAGTTAGTGGCACAGAGAGCCTCCCCATGAAGACATCTCCGCTGTGCTTGGTCTGAAGAGATACTTGTTATGACTTTATATTTGACAGAGATTATCATGTAGTTTTTGCTGTCTTGTTGAATTTGTTGTTTTTCTGTACATTGAAGTAAAAAAGCACCACTGTTTTCTCTTTTATTATTCTTATTTTATTTTATTAATGTCCTTTTGTGTTGTGTTTTTTTTCTGCATTTCCTACAAACATACGTTATCTACTCACCCTCTCACCAAACTCTCCACGGATTCCTGTTGGACCTGGAAGACCAGGATCACCCAAAGCTCCTTTTACCCCCTGCAGAACATGACACACACCCAGTGTAAGTTAAATAGTTTGTGTGAGTTAATAGTGAATGTACAAAGTAATGCTAATACCAGAGGTGTAATGTAACTGACCTGAAAACCTTTCACTCCCTGAGGTCCAGGATTGCCTGCTAGTCCAATGCCACCCTGTTGCAAACAAATGTTATTAAACCATCCAACTAGAAAACGTAAATGGCAGCAAAATACTAATATGAAATAATACAAATATAATGATAATAATTATAATAATTACATAACCTGCAAAATATTGGGCTTCCTATAATAGGATCTGAGGATTTTAGAGATACACCAATGCGGCTGTTCGATGGCAGATACAGTCCATCCATAAACAACTCACCGCCACTCCTCTAGGTCCTGCGATCCCTCTCTCTCCTGGGACACCAATCTCACCCTAAGGGACAAGAGGAAAGATTGTGTGTCAGGAAAGTTTAGATACAACACATCATTGTTTAAGTTCTACACTGGCTTAATGTCACACTTGTTAGAGCGGATGAAATCCTTTAGTAACACAAAAAGCCCATCAGATACATACAGGAATACCTGGCTCTCCAGAAGGTCCCGTCTCCCCAGTCTTTCCTGGATCACCCTAATAAGAGGGAAGGCAGATAATAGTACTCAGGTCAGGTCAAGTCCTGATCAACAGAGTAAAGTCTGTTTCTTTTGTGTAATACTCACAACTTCTCCTTTAGATCCCTTTTCACCAGCCTTTCCTTGTAGACCCTGGAGCAACAAAAACAGAAATACAGTGGATGATATTTAAGAAGATCACAGGTTTAGGATCATTGTCATCCTTCTACCGAGGAGCTCAACACAAAATACAGAACTCACAGACAGCATCGACTGTGGAAAGGAATTTGAAGATGACACTGAGCGACTGCATTACAACCAATGAAGAACCAAGATAATGAGCAGTTCAACTAATAAGCGTTATCATCAGTTAGACGGGAAGCACATAGGTCTATTGCAGAATACTTACAGGAAGGCCGTTAGGTCCTTTCTCTCCCACTACTCCATGGCGTCCAGCATCTCCCTGTTAGCACAGTTAACACTCACTGTGACATCAGTCTGAATTTGGGAAAACATCATGCAAGAAAAACAAAATGTGCAACATACCTTCTCACCGTCTAGCCCCTGTGTACCATCTTTGCCATCTCTGCCAGGCATACCCTGCAGAAGACATCAAACAGTCTATGGGCCCCATGATTCTGATTATTACATGTTAAAAAGTATACATTTTCAGATGCACTTACAGGTTCCCCTTTGGGTCCGGCTCCCCCCAGAGCTCCTTTAGGGCCAATTTTACCCTATTGAAAGTCATATCAAGAGTAATTTATATATGCTGGTACTTTGATATATAAAATCTATTCACAAATTAAAATTCTGTAACATACAATCTCTCCTTTGGGTCCTCTGAATCCGTGTGGTCCCTTTTCTCCAGCGTCCCCCTGGAGATATCAGATAAAACACACACAGCTATTCACTGATCAGACCAGGCCTGTTCTAGCTGTAAACCGTCACAAATCCTTGTTTTAGTTTTAGTGTGTTAGAGACATTGTGAGACTCACTGTCTTTCCAATGATGCCAGCGATGCCAGGCTTGCCTCTGAAACCAGGCAGGCCCTAATACCAGACAGAGTATGAGGTCAAAGGAATTTATTTTAATTTGATGCGTGAACATGACTTATGACATCTGCTTACTCTGTCTCCAACGGCTCCCATTGGCCCCGGTAAACCTCTTAGACCACGTGGGCCCTGAAACACAGCATTAGAGCTTTGTGAACAAGTTTACGTCTACTTCTCCACCATCACCTGAAAATGGTGTAGCCTACTGAATATGTCAAAGATGGTGAAAGGTAACGTGACTCTTTATGTAACTCACCTGCAGGCCCACAGTGCCAGGAATACCTGGTGGACCAGGTGGGCCAGCGTCTCCCTAACCAAGAACAGAACACAGCATACAGATCACAAACACATTAACTATGTCATATCACTATAAAAATATCTGCGTCCCATTCCGCACTCACCTTCTCTCCATCTTTTCCAGGCTCCCCTTTATCTCCTTTGTGCCCCGTGTGGCCCTGCACGAGCAGAAATACACTACAGTGAACAGGCCGTAGCAAAGTGACGCGAGGTGGGTAGAGAGACGCAGTGGGAAGTATGCGGTGTCATTCAGCACAAATCAAAACGGAACAGAGTTCTTTACCTTGAATCCTGGCATCCCAGGGGGACCAGGAGGACCCGGGGGACAGATTGCAGGACACTGGTGAAGAAACACAAACCGCTAAGGGCTCTGTACGCTTTACACTCTGCTGCTTTCACAGGGTGCAGGTTAAATTCTTACCAGAAGGTCACCGTTAAGGTCTTGAAGAGTACCAGGAAGACCCTGAGCGAGAACAGGTACACAACAAAAAAAGCAAGATGTGTTTTATTAATCCTAACACAGCAACAGTATTTGCTGCTTCTGTGAATTCACAGAAGTTCAACAAAGATCCACTGGGTGGCACTGGAAACACATCATCATATGGAACCAACTGCACTTACAGGGGGTCCGTCTGGGCCAGGAGGGCCGGGAAGTCCTGGAAGACCCTCTGCACCCTGAAAAACCAATACAAGAGAACGAAGATTAGCAGGATGGCAGTAAAAAGGCTGAGATGAGTATAGTGATGCCAGAGCTTCAGAGCTTTATCCAGCACAATCCCAGCTAACTGCTTTCAGTACATGCCCCACAGAGAAGCTCTGGATGTGGTGAATGTGGCTATTCACCACATCCTGGATATGGCCACGTGACTAAACTGATTATAGATTCTTGACATCTAAAGATCGGTTGCATGATACTGCAGTGGCTGCTGAAAGTGAGTTTGACAGAATATGAGTGTAACTGACTGTGAGTGTTGGACAATCCAAATAATGGGGGCGACCCAGTAGAAACACTGAGCTAGAGCACAAACTAAAGCGTCCTTCCACTCCAGTGGTTATTCTTATCCTCCTGACTCCTGCTACAATACAGAGAAATATAGGACATTGTTGCAGAGGCTGATTTCAGAGCTGGGTCTTGTTATTCCCTGGTTATGTAATGAACTAACTGGAGAACAAGTTAAGTATTCTAGACACAACCACACTCAAAAAAGCCCATCATAAAATCTGTGATCATATCAAACTGACACACGAGACACGTGCTGCTACTGTATCATGGCTGCGTCTTTTTTAGGAGGAAATTCAGCAGAACTATCCCAAACGTCATCGTTGTTCAGAGTTAGTCTTATATTCAGACCTGAACCGTTGTTTTTAGCCTCCAGATGATTCTAACACTCGCCTCCAGTCTGCTCAGACTTACTCTATCTTACGAATCTGGCTGATTTGTTTTACGTTATATATTTTAGTCTTGTTTTTTTTGCTACTGCTATTCTCTTAGCTACTGTTTTATTACCTCATTTTATCTCTGACACTTTCTGAATGTTTTTGAAGGTGGAGTTTGCTCATTTGAACACATAACAAGACAGTCAATGCGAGTAAGTAGATTTAAGCCTGTAATAAGGATGACAGAGAT
The DNA here is from genome assembly GCA_030770545.1 of Macropodus opercularis. Lineage (NCBI taxonomy): Eukaryota > Metazoa > Chordata > Actinopteri > Anabantiformes > Osphronemidae > Macropodus > Macropodus opercularis. The sequence continues at coordinate 12,298,793 of CM061095.1, forward strand.
ACAACTGAGGGGACAGGTACTCACCGCTTGGCCTTGGGGTCCAACGCCACCTGGCAGCCCATTAGTTCCAGGTAGCCCCTGGAAACAAAAGACACTGGGTGTATGCAAGGCAGCATGTAGAGTATGTGTGTAGCTGTAGCTCACAGGCTGGACTACAACACAAAGTAATACAATGTTGTCCATAAAGCTTTACTTTACATCAGTAGTCGCCTTTGTTCAGGTGATCAGTTTTGGAGAACATATGCACTTTATTCAACATTTCATGAGAACAGGTACAAATATATTTCATATCAACTTCATGGGCAACTGCAGAGGAGGACTCATCATCTTTGTATGTAAAGATACTGATAGAAAGGTGTGTACTCACTGCAGCTCCTGGTCTCCCTCTGCCCTACGGAAGACACAGGAAGCACAATTAAGTCACAAACGTCAAGGGATGATTACATTTTCTCACAGCATCAATACCCACAACAAGGGCTTAGACTGCATCAAATGTACCCTGACAGTTTCCCATAAGCAGCTGCTACGAGGTGAATGTACACAAATTATAACCGCTGTATTCTGTGTCACTACCTCATTAGCTTTACGTTGGCTGAGTCTACTTTAAGTTCAGGTAACTCTGACTTTACAGCACTAAGTCTGAAATGTAGGGGAAACCTGGTATATACCATCCAGAATGAAATAAAAACACCTTGATAGTCAAAATGAGGTGAATACATACATACTTTACAGACTATATCACGTTACTGTGTACCTGAGCATGTTCCTTAGTATGTGGTGGTACTTACAGGAGGTCCAGGAGGCCCAGGAGGTCCAGGTTCACCCTGTAGAGAGGCAGACACCACAAACAACCACTTAGCATTGGAAACGATGGTGATCATCTGGATGAACCCTTTAAACACACTGCTGTTTAAAAACTGAGCCATGAATGCAGACTCAGCAAGAAGGAAACAAAACATTACGTTAAGATTTGTTTTATTGGGAGGAAATCTGTCTTAATTTGATAACTTTTCTTTCTTCTGTTTCTTCATAGTACTTACTGTTGATGTTTAACAGAGACAAAGCTAAAAGCAAATGATTATTGAAAAAACTTAAGAAATGGATTTGAAATTTTCCAGACATTGCATTTTCTTCTGTAGCTGATTTAAATGACCGCGTTTGAATCTTGTGACCTAAGAACGACACTAATCACTTGTTTACATGTTCTGCTATCTGTCACTATCAGACTCCACTACTACTAGTCACACATATTAATGATAGAAGCTGTGGTTTGTGCGTCTTCATCTCTTCTCTCTAAGCTCACATCACCGACTTCTCTTCGTTTGCTCCCCTCACAGCTGTGTTGGTCTTGTCTAAGAGGTGAGAGGCCAGAAGACAAATTCACAGGCCAAACACAGTGATGTTACACTTATACACTAAAGAGAACAAATACACCGACAGGCCAGTTGTTTGGTTGCTGAATAGCTGGTACAGTCCATACATTCATTTCTAATATTGTTTTGTGTAAAACGCTTCCTGTCTGATCCCGTTGTCACTGTGCGACTCTTCATTGTGAGTCTGCTGTAGCACTGTAGCAATCTGAGTAATTAGGGGCATTGGTTGATCCAAGCTTTCTCATTAGGTTGACTAATTAGTTGAACTGCCGGAGGGGGTTTATCTGTCTTGACAGCGACTTTGCAGCGGAGGTCGATCGATCTTTATTCTTTAACGTCTGCAGGATATAAAAGGCTTCATGTCTAATAGTAGCATAGCAGTGGTCTGGCATCGCGTGCGTTTAATTCTGTCTCCTCTTGTATCTCTCAGAGGACAATAACCTTTTTCCTCTCACCACTGAGGCAACAGACCACCAACCCCTACAGTCTCGCAGGTTGGTGGGAAACATGTGCATTCCAGGGCGGATTAGGGAAGCAGCAGAAATAAATCCGATTCTGATCCCTCATTAAAAATATTTCTCCAAGGGGTTCAGCCGGCTTGGCAAATCCAGTCTGACAGAGCAGACTGGATGCTCCTAGATGCTCCTAAAGATCCTCATGTAGCCGAACCTAATCAGCATGCACAGGTTTGCATCTGTGCATGTGTTGTAACCGGTTGACTTGAGATGATTTATGAAGGGCTGCCAGAAGTAGAGAAGATCATTAACTTAATTGGGTGCATCTTTAAACATATCCTCAGCCTCTCAGGGGGATTATAGTACTATGGCACACTTACTGCTTCACCTGGGGGTCCATCCTTCCCAGCGGGGCCATCGGGTCCTGTCAAACCCTGAAGGCAAAGTACATCATTCAGCTGTACATCTTTGTGCTGTGATCTGCTGCAACTTTAAATATTGCATCAGTAAACTACACTCTGTCTGGGCGCTGGATGTTCAACAAAAGCGGAGGTGGTGTGTTTATTTTAGTGGAAACAGTTTGTGTGTCTGTCTGTGTGTGTGTTTGTGAGAGTATTAACTGGACACATACATCCACCCCTGGAAGTCCTGGCAGGCCTGGTTTTCCTGGTGCCCCTGGAATCCCTGCTTTCCCTTTGGGACCCTATACAGACAAATGAATAGAAATACACACAAATATTTTGTAAGATCAGACTAGAGGGAATTATTATTTTTTATTTATTTATTACTATAATTTTTATTTTGGTAAATGGCAGGAGGAACCTTTTTTCCTCATCCTGAATGTATATCTTATTTTCGCTACCACTGTGAATATAATTACTGGTTTCATAATGAAGAATTTCCATTAAAGCAGTGGCTTATAAAGGCTCATGGTTGGAATACTTACTGCTTTCCCTGGCAGCCCAGCAGGTCCAGGTTTGCCCTGTTATTCATAAAGAAAGAGGATATTATTGGCCAAAACGTGCATTTGTTGTCCATTTTTAAAGCACCTGGCTACATTCATCTGACTAAAGCAGCGACTCTTTGGTCTGCTTCAGCGTCTAATGTTTAGCATCTGCTGTCAATGGGAAGGAACAGCACTAAACCCACGGCGCTGGCTGGTCACATGATAAACAGCCTCTGTTTGGTTTGGATGGGGTGGGGGTGGGGGTGGAGGAGCTGAAGGTGCAGGGAGGAGGTGTGAGGTGAAACTAGATGCTCTCACAGAATTGGGGAATGCATGAATGGGTCCATTGTACCTCTAGACTGTATTGAAGCAGCAAAAATATCTCTAAAACATTTGATTCTCTGACATAAATATTCAACAATTACAAAAAGGCTGTTGTCATCTAACTATAACTGTAAACAAAGTAAATACTTAAAGGGACGTTTCTTGTTACATGACCTCCCCATGAGCCCAGATCCCATCATTTAATTATTACTGAAATTTTACTTACTATACTATGCCCAACATCACAGAACAGCTCTTACAATCAATAAGATAAGGCTTAAATGGAAACCTCCACATATCAGGTTGAATATGTAAAAAACACACTCACTATAATCTATAGTTCAAAGGTTTAGCGTAACGGGCCTGTTTACTGGACACACCCTAGATCCTGCCTACCGGGCATCTGTGATTGTGATTTAATATTGTAGGGGTTGCTGTGGGAGGAGTCAGTGAGATAAAACCACAGAAAAAGATTCTCCTAAATGTAATTGAGCTGTATTTGAATTGCAATATGAAATAAGAATACATCTACTGAGCTCAATTTGAAATTACAATATACAACATATTACAGAAGTTGCTTGACCTTGAAGAACCACAACACAATACCTAGGTTTACTAAACAGGTTTATTCAAGAGCTACCACTGTCCTTGTTTTATTAAATCTAAAATAAAAAGTAAGAACACACAATAGCCTTGAGTAAAGAAGTGTTTCTGGCCTGGTCAACTCACATCGGTGCCATCCTTTCCTGGCGGTCCTGGGGGTCCTGGTGGCCCAGCAGATCCTCTGGGGCCCGGTCTCTGCAACACAACATTCTTCAAAATCAAGCATCCTCCCCCTTTAACATAAAGGAATGACTGTCCACCATGAGAAATACGGCTGATGAATTGAGCTATAACACAACCGAGCTGAGCTGGTTGCAAATAAAGTGGATAACATACTAAATATTTTATTTTGGATGAACATTGAACGTTTTTTAGGTTGAAAATTCTGTTTAATTATAAATATATAACTAAACATAAATTATACAACCCAGCGCAGCGCAAAACAAGGTGCGCGTAAAAGCTTTAAACCCCGCTTTACGCACAGGATGAAGGCTAAATTAAACAAATAAGCCGGTAGCTCACATTTAAACACAGTTCATCTAGGAACACAAAGTTTTTTAACTGAGGACTTTCAACGTGAGCTGAGCCAGGCAGTGTGAATGAATAGGTGGCTTTGTGCGCTGTGGCACTGATCTGCAATCCACGCATTCCACAGGTTCGGGGGGGAAACATAACCCCGACTTCATCAACTAGTGTGAAACGCACAGCCACCTGCAGACAATTACGATGATATGGAAAAGACTGGACTGTGACCAGGAGAACATGCTCCATGTTACCATAATAAGGTTTTAGGATGATCAACGTGTGAGTCAGGCCTGCGTCAGGAGTAACACAGAGCGGATCTTATCACGATCACCCGTTTATCCCCGGGTTACAGAAACATATTGCAAGATATTAATACTATGCATCTAAAGCTGCCATAAAAAAGCCACACGCATCACTGGGAGATGCTGCAGGCGGCTAAATGAAGACGGATGCGACTCTTGACAACCCTTACCTGAGCTGAGGATGATGTCAAAAGCTGGCACACTAGGAGCAGCCAAAGAGCAGAGAACACCATCATGGCTCCCCGCTCGCCCTCACACACCCGAACTTGCGCCGATTAGGTCAAATCCCCCGGTTCCCGGTCCTCTGTCACTCCCCCCAGCGTCCGCAACGGAGCCTTCCTTCACCTGACGGCGCACAGCTCCTGAATGGCTTTCTCTTTGGATCCAGATAAACCCGAGCCTCCAGCCGAAGGGGCTGAACTCAGTCTATCGCACTGCACACAAGGACGAGGGGGGTGAGGAGGAGCGGGACTGGTGAAGGGCAGCAAGAAGTGGGTAAACCGTTTCAGACCTGGAAAGTGGGTTGAGCCATGTTAAGAAATGTTTGCTTTGACCTACTACGAACTGACCTAAAACACACATCCTCCAAGTCAGAGGACTTAAAGGATTCTTTGGTGGTTCAACACAAGTCTTTCAATGTGAGTATTTTAATCAATGTAAAGACAAATAAACTACAAACAAGTGTAAAAAAACCCTTATAATCCAGGTTTCTGGCTGCAAATACAAGCCACAGATATTAGACATGACGCCAGACTTGATTTTCTAGAACCACAGAAGATATAACTGTGTTAAAAGCTCAACACCTGTAAAACTGCCCTGAATGTAAGTAATTCCTCTGGCTTCAGCTATAATGTGAATTTGCAGCATATTTCGTGAAATGAAGTCTACTGAAATGATCACATTCCCATGATCCCAAAAGTCACCTAAAAGCTTCAAATATGTGGTTTTATCTATGGGTTAAAAAGGTTCAAAACGCAAAACTGCATGCAACAAAGCAGCAAATGCTCTGAAATTAGCTACTAGAGCTACTGAAGGTTTAGTATTGGAAAATACCATTTGGAAAATCACTTTAATAATAACTCGGTATCACAGTAGGTTTGCCTATTTAAGCAACCCAGACAAGCACATCATCATACTGTAACTGCCTTTGACCAGAATCTGCTTAAAGGAGGCTGAGTACACAAAATTAAACAGAACAGAGAAAGCTCGGTGATGTCTATTTATCCACGTTGTGTCTACAGTATATGATACACTTATAATAAACCAACAAAATGCAGTGAGAACTTTATTTAGAATGTTCTAAACAGGGAAGGGTTAGATCTATCGATAAAAGCCCGCAAGAACAATTCGATAACAAACAACAAGCTCAAACTCCAACAGAATATTTTTACCGTCAACTCCCCACTGACCCTGAGGCCTGAACAAGATGTGTTGCATCAATATTCAAGTGCAACATGCTCCTTCTCTCTTCTGTGACTCATGTCATTTCACAGATGCTTGGCCTGTTGCTCAGAAAAGAAAAGACCATCCATGAGGAAAACAAAGGTAAGTCTCAGGAATAAGAGCGAAGATTCACATGTACTACAGTGTCATCCTGAGAACTGCAGTGTAATAAACCAGTACCGGACTAACACTTTGGCTAAACAGATTCAGTTCATAAAAGCATTATAAAATAGTATCACTTTATTCTGCTGCATCACAACAGCCAAATATTTACTCGGGAAAAAGGTCATATATAAAGAAATTTGCACTTCTGTAAAGTTATTACCATTTCATTATGCAAATATCAGAACTTTAACAATTAACATTGAAAATTAAGTGCAAATATAAAACTATGCATCAATATAATGACCCTGGTTGGTACATATTCATGCACCACATCAGTCAAAAATTTTCATACAGCGAAACTTATAATCAAAGCTTTATCGGTTCGGCAGAAACATACAAATTGTGCAAAATTACTGAAATATAATGACATTCATTCTTGGATCCATTTGAACAGTGGGGTCCAGTAAAAACACAAAACCAGCACAGAATCTTTACTTCCACAACAAAACAAATCAAAATGAAAAAAGCCTCTTCAAAATATTACTTCTCAGTGCAAAACCAAACTTAAGTATCATTAAGGTGTTTGAAATGCTTCAATCACCGCGGTACCTCATGTTTTCCATCAAGATAATAAATACCAGACCATTAATAACATTAACAATAAAGCTTGGTAATAATGTATATATATATTTTTTGCAGTCAACAAATCCATTAAAATGCCCAAAATCAGCAATGAATTTAGGAAACTCCAACACTGATCTATGGATCCTTCTGCTGCTATTTCAGGGAAACACACCAACACTCTCGAAAAAAAGTGACTCTTGTTTAAGTAACCTTTGCAAAAAGAGTTTCAATCATCAGCTGTCAAACTGTACAGCTGTTAAAATAATGGAAATATTTGCTCTTGTTTTAAACATAAAGATAGGATAGAAAATTCAGAAAATGATTGTGCATTGTTACTTTAAATTTTTAAAGGATTTGCTGCACAGAAAAAACAAATATATAGCACATCACCAGCTATTATTTCTTATTAAATAATATTCAATGTCAATGGAGATATTGTTTCACATCCTGTCGGGCATCTGGTGATTTAATGAATTTATATTCTCCTTCAAAGTGAAAAGAAAACCCTAAACACCAAATACAGAACAAATAAAGCCCAGAAAGCCAAACTCTGTCCCTATATTACATTTCATCCTAAATTAATGCTTTTTCCATAAAAAAAACCCAAAAAACATTTATTCACGACGTCCCCACATTTTGGTTTGCACTTGAGGGGTCTGATTCCATAACGATATCCTCCAACTCCTTGCCATTTGTCTTTTCATCCACACAGGTGTTGGTGCTCGTCAGTGACCCATCGGCTGCAGACACATTTTCCTGAGATGCGTCTTCCTTTTCCTCGTTTTCTGTCCCTTCATACAATTCAGTCCGTGGGATTTTTCCCCCCTTTTCCAAAGAAAGAGAGGCTGAATGTGAGGAACTTTGCTCGCATAGACCAGGGCCTTTATTAATATCGGCTTTTTCCTCCACATGCCCACTGGCTGAGTCTACAGCAGAGCCGTTGCTTATTGGACCTGTGTCGTCCCTCTTCTTCTTCGGTGGCTTTTCAGTGTCTATGTCTTCATCTGTTTGCATATTATTGTCTGGTTCCTGCGCGACATTGTTCGAATCGTTGCTTAGGTTTTGCTGACCGTCTGTACTGAGCTCAGTTTTTGTCACTGACGCGTCATAACTGGGCAACCGATCCATTTCATCATCTGCTGAATAATTACCATTTCCCAAAGCTTCATTACTAGACTCAGTGTGCTCGTTTCCATTGACAGTGTCAGCATCTGGTTTTGGCTCAGAAGATGCCTCAGACAGTTTGTTTTTCTCTTTACTTGCTGTTTTATCGGTTCCTTTCTGAGGCTTTGAAGTATCATCCAGTCCATCCTGTTTGTGTTGTACAACTGCTTCTCCATCTTTGCCTTTACTCTGTGAACACACGTCATCTTTTCCTTCCCCATTACCAACAGCATCAGTTCTTTTCTCTGCCTTCTTAAACTGTTTCTGAATCTTTCTGGGACACCACACAAACTTATCCTTTGGCTCAAAATTAAGGTAGGCAAAGCGCACAAGGTCTTGGCGTTTCTGCTTGTCCAGTACAGCAAACAGGAAGTAGTCGAGCACACTGCGCTTAACGGTGCTGAGGGTCTTCTTGAGCAGAGTCTCTTCCAGAAAAAAGTGCACCAGTGGGGCCTGATAGTGCTCGAATCCCAGTTCACCAAGGCTCTTCAGGATGCGTGTGATGCGCAGGTTGTTGTGCATATTTCTGAAAGACAAGAGACTCTTGATGTAAATACAAAAAACCAAGTTTGTATCTCAGGAGTTATGTGAGAAAACTGAATACTTACCGCTCCAGGTTTCCAAAGCGTTCTTTCCAATTATCTGCACGCTTGACTTCCCCAGTGTCTTTGTTCACCAAACGGATCCCATAAAAGCCCAACATTAGTTCATAGGCTTCAACCAGCCTCCTTTTAGCATCCTCATTCTTCTTAAAGGCCTGAGGAACATGTACAGCAGGGACAATAAAATTCTTGCCACGACTCAGATAACAAAATTCTCCAAGATAGTATGAAAAGTAACAAAACTATCCCTGCACCAGAACAGGTCAACATTTTAAATGTCAAACCTCTTTTTTTTGGAAAAACGTCATCACTCAAGCACTGACAGAAGTGAAAGTACACAAACCAGGTGCCAACCAATCTATACACAATAAATTGTTAGGTATAGCATCTATTAAGTACTTGGTTGCCATTAAACTCTTACCTCAATTTCCTTTTTAGTGAGTTCTGAAGCCATGTAATTAACCCCCGGTTCTCGCAGTGGAAACAACCTTAAAGATGCAAAAAAGTTTAGGAAGAAACAATAAAAATGGAATGAATGTCTGAAACCTTGTCACAAATCTAAATCCTTTAATAAACTATTTTGAGTAATTTACCTTTATTTACTTTCAAAAATCAACAACTAATGTATTATTTGAAAAAAGGTGGCTTGATCTTTGCATTTAACTGTAATAGATAGATTCAGTAGTAAACCCTTGGTCCTTTGGACTATAGTGATTGTACTATATTGATAGGACAGAGGCTGGAGAAGGTGTGTGTTTGTAAGGTCAAGTCATGTTGATCTGGATGCTAAAAATAAAACGACACAGCTCAAACATATTGACAAACGCTTCGAACGATACATACCATTGAATATATGAGTGAACTCTTTCCAGTCTCTTGTAATCATTTTTCCAATCCTTGAGAAATGAGTCAATGTAGACGTCTGTTCCAAATAAGACACAAAGCAGATTGTCACCACGCGCGCACACACACATACACACTACAAACATTTATATGTGTATTACCATCCGGAGCTGAGGGGAATTTATTTAGATAAAACTGCAGGTTGTTCATTTTATCCTCAGAGCACTCGTCGTCGACAAGATTCTGTAACAACACAAATGAAAAGCGTTAGTGGCCCCCGTGATGGAGATGATCCGTGTGCTGCAGTGTGTGCTGGTACTCACTGGGTATCCTCTCCTGTAGTTCTGCATGTCCTTTGCTGCCCTCACATTTCTGGGCGTGTGGTGCCACTGCAAATAAAAGTGAAAGTGAAAATAACCTGCCTCAGGTTTCAGCTGGAATAAGCGTGAGAGGGACCTTTATCGCTCGATCGGCGTTACTTTAAAGCAACAAGTCGCCCTGTAGTTGTAACGTTGTTTGAAATGGCAGGGGGGAAAAACATGGCATAACGTTAACGTTACACAAGTTGACGTAAGGCTAAGCTAATCAATCCCCCACTCCAACAAATGAGCCTGGCACCTCACCCTGACCTTTGGTTTTAGTAGTATTAACTATAACCACTATGCGCAGCTCTGCGTATATTGATAAACGTCATGCCAGCGACTCGCACCCGCTTAAAAGTGAGCTAAAATAAGTCGCTAGCTGTTAGCAGTTAGCAGGAAGCCTGCAGCAGCGAAGCATTAAGCTAACAGTCATGGCAGCAGTACAAACCTCTAGCCGGGTGCAAACGCGATGAATTATACAGCAGCACATACCCGGACGTCGCGTTATTTAGGCCATCGCTGGGTTGAGCATTAAAGCGCATAATTACCAAAGTCCAGCTAGATTTGTTTTTGTCTTGGCTGGACCGACGGGGCTGGCTCTCTCCGGCCGGGTCGTCTCCATCACTCTCTGTGTCCCAGGTCGAGTCGTACTCACACACACAGTCGTCCTCCATTACTAAAAAGAACGAGACCCCCAGCTAAAGCTAAACCAACGTGCAACCGAGCTGTGTAAACGCACACGAGGGAAGTTACGCTCGCATGTCCAGGTTAGACGGGGACAGCCATGAACGTCCGCCTTCGCGCTCCACCATCGCCAGACAAGCGGCACCGTTGGCGGCTGCAGCGCTAATGGTGCTTTCAAAGACGCCTCTTTATTAGTTGTTGTCCCGCAGCATCAAACTTCAAACAGCTTCACGTTTGCTGTTGTTTTTTTCGATGTGAACGCGATTACTCTTCAAAAGTAGAGTTTTGGACGATGCGTATTTACGTCTGCAACACTCGACAATATCTGTGCTGAGCTCCTGCTTTAAGCGATTGCAGCCGTCGTACAACTCCTCAGGTAGAGGGAGAGAGAAAGGGAAATGTTGATCAGTCGAACCTTCTTTATTTTGGTCTAAGCGACCTATTGTGGCAACTGTTGCATATAACACTGTAGTGGTTTTACGAAATATTTGCTAATCTGGTGAGCGCTCGCGCCTAAACTTCCATGTTCCGACAGAACGCGAAGTCAGCACAGTTTGCATTGTACACAGGCTGTCAGGAGGCAGATTGACCAGAAAAGCTCACTTCACTATAAGCGGATAATACAACAACTGGTAATTTACATAAAAATATTTAAAATGTGCAACAGCATACAGAACAATTCCCATAATTTATTTTATTATGTCCAAGTAGCTTTAAGGTTTTAGTCTTAGGCTGCCAAACTTTAGATATTTTATGGCTGCAGCATTAATTTAAATGGAAACAGCCATAAATCTACACACATTTCCCCAATAGTCACCCTGTTATATTTTGCAGCCTGTCCCTGAAAAGCTCTTCACCAGAATTAAAAATAAATTTCTGTGGGTTAGAGCATAGTTTGCCTGCAGGGCACTAGTTTGTAGTGACTGATCCACCCACACGCTGCTGATTATTAAGGAGTTGAACAGGGATGAGATAATAAAATACCAGAACACCATACTTACAACCTCGTTAGGACCTAACAGTCAGAACAGCCAGATCTTATCATAATCGAGATATTGTTGTAGATCATCAAACTCTGGTCTCAAAGTCATTACCAAAATTATTAATATTTTAATTTTAATATTTTGAATTGACAAAGTGCTTTAACATAAAGTTCCTTTAAAAGTTTGTGCATTGGCAAGTCATCCAGTTTCATCTTGGCAAGCGACCCCACCAGCTCTAACTAGATTATTAATATGCTTTTGCTTTTACTCCTATTCAAGCAAAGAGCAGATTCTCAGCAGCTTTAGCCAACTTTAAATCCACTGCAAATTGTATCTGCCTATACTTAAAATGATTGACTGGCCCCAACTGGCATAATAGGCAGTTTCATCATAATGCCCACTAGTCTAGTCTTCTTTCTCCAAAGCTCAATCTCTTACACAACAGCCAGACCTCACTTTGTATATCCTCACGGTTGTTTTGTGGTTGTTTTTCCTTTCTTGATATTTGGGTGTAATTTCACTCTCTTCCTGTGTCTTTATACACATTTAGCATCTATTTGACCAATATTGTGTTTCTTTATGCTCATTTATATGAACTGTCCTTGATCATATCAGAAAATCTACATCACACAATGTTGTCTGACTTCCAGTGCCTGCTTAAAGCCAATCTGCAGCATGACTTGGCCTTATCTGCTCAGGTTGAGCTACTGTGCCCGGACAAAAAAAAAAACATGCTTTAAATTAATACTGGTGTGTAGTGTGCAGTGTGTATCCTTGGCATTAATTGGCCTGATGTATTTATATACGTGAGCATTTCGCCATTAGAAGGTAAAAATAGAATTGTGTATTATCACAGGGGATTGAGTGTTGAATGGCCGCTGGTGTGGGTTTCTATTTTTGGTCTCAGTTACTGTGGAAACCAGAGGGCTCTGCAGGCATCCAGTGTTTGCTGATGCTGTTTAGTGTCTCTGCTTCATAAAATTGATTCCCTTTTGCCGTATTCTGTCTGACTTCAATAAGGATGGAATTCTTTTTTAATATACACAGATATTACAATAATCATGAAAACCCAGACTGTCTGACTGCTTGCAGGAGACCTGATAGTAATTTCAAGCTCGTGCTTAGAAGCTCTTCTATTGGACTATTTGTATGTATGATGACCTTCTTATATATTTTGTGTGCTTAAGGTATGTGTTGAGTTTTTCCTCCATTTCATTTTGGGAATATTACAGAAAAATGTAATTCTACATGCACTTTTTTTCTAGTCTGGTTCAATCACATTACCTGCTTACCTACAGAGGCTGCACTTGCTAACAGCGCAGATGCTCAGATCTTTCCCCAAGTCCCAAATCAGCCTAATCCCTCACGGGAGGGTCAACGAATACGTTGTAAAGGTGAACACAAATGTCTGACTTGTCAACATGGTGACGAAAATGGCATGAAAGGACTGATTATTTATCAGTGTCCTACGAATGTACATAACCTAGTCTCTCTCACACCAAGCAGAGAGCTGTCTGGGATCTGTTCCACAGAGCTAAATATAATTCAGGTGGTGACAGATCTTAGGGGATAATCCTTACTCATGCACGTCTCATACTGCCCTGTCTCACCCACCTATGCTATCCTCTGCAGATGAGAGCAACTATATTTATTTTCTGACAGATAATTTTAGACACAGTCTTTAGTCATGCTTATATTGCAACACTATCTAAAAAGACTGGATCCAGAAAGCAGCTGTTAGTTGCATGCGTTTTAGATTTTACATTGCGAATGCAAACGCAAGCTGTACTCTGCATATTGTCACTGTGATTCTGTTGCATAGCTGCAGTTACCTAATGTTTTAGTAGAACAAATAAATGCAGAATTTGCTGTGTGAGACAGCTTTTTAGCAAAGAACAATTAAATCCCTCCCACCAATGTCTAATATACTAATGGGTAAAGGGGTTACATGGCTGTTTAGGCTGGAATCTTCAAATATGGTTGAAACATGTGCACGTTTGTTAACAGACTAACCCTCCTTGATCCCTATTAATGTAGAAAGCATTGTGTCTGTGGCTGGTGAATATAGAGACTGTTAATAATCTACATATTTAATGGGACCGATGAACATAAAGATGTCAAGCATTTCCGTTGCTGATTGGAGAAAAAACTAATCATAATTAGTGTTCTGAGACAAAGAACGCCAGCAGATCGATATCTGGATAAATCCTTTCCAGTTACATGTATAACTGTCAATAGTGTTGTGTCTTCAGGGCTTTGCCCTGTTTTCATTGAGGGCTCAGACAACAGGTTTGTCCTCTCACAAATCCCCATGCATCAAGCTGCTTCATCACCGTGCTAGTCGTTATTATTATTATTACCCCTCTCTGTAACTTTCTCCTATAATTTCCAGATTTGCGTTTTGTGGCTGATCTGGCAGATGGTGTTTTATTTATATAAAAAGCACCTCCAGGCAAAAAGGCCTTTTTTTCCTGCATGATGTCAGACTCTTCTTTATAAGTTTCCTACCATCTGCATATTCTCACCGCCACCACACACACAGATGAAGTGAGATAGAAATTGAACAAATAAAATGAAAACACATAAACAACTTGTTTTGTAGGAGCATGAGTAACCCAATAGCTTAATCAGAGACCTGTTAACTTTCATCATTTAGTTTTATTGTATTTTTGTACCATCCAACACCAACATTCAACAGAATAAATAGTGACATCCACAAAAACTAAACGAACTTAAACCTGAAGATCGCAAAAGTCCACTTCATTTGTTTTCAATGTTTCCTTCATAGAAATGTCCTTGATTTTGTGTGTCTTCATGAAATGTACCAGAGAGAGCACAGGAGCAGAGGGAGCAAACCTAAATCAATGAAGCATCTCTTTAACTCTCAAGACTTATCCTTAAACCCAGGCCTGATGAGGATTGATGGGCCTCCTCACTTTGTGCCACGTCCTTGGGCTTTGAAAAGGATGTGAGTACAAGCCCTGTGGATTGATGGGTAGCTGTTAGGGCTTCAGGTTCATTCCTTATCAGCTGAGAAGTAATTGATTTATGACGAGCTGGTTTAAATCACAGCAGGCATGTAATTGTGCGCATATAGTCACTTAACACAAAAGCAGGGCCACAAGGAGCAGGCTGCTCTTTTTGAGAGCAACAAAGGAACCTGCATTAAGTCACCGGCATCGCCACTAATCCCTGCTGTGACACAGGAAGGCTTCCATTCAGTTTTACCCATGTGAGACGTGTTGTTTGCCACATTTGATAGTCTGATGCGATGACACATGCATCACTACACTTAAAACGTTAGCTTCAGTCTCCCTGACAGTCCAAGTCGGTGCTTCTGGTATGAGTAACCATGGCAACCACCATCACCTACAGTAGGTTTCCAGAAGCATGTTGCCATGTTGTTTATTCGGCCACTGTACGTGGATGCATCAGCCTTTTCATTTGCATATGAATACGTTTCACGTGTTTTTAAACTGTCCAAGACTCAAGTCATAAACAGACACTAATTGTTTTATGGCCTTTCTTAGTTTGCTCTTGCTATACAAATTTCCCAACACACTTCAGTGGTTTCCTATTTATTATTCATTATTGGTCACACCGATGCACGATCTTATAGTTGTGCTATTGGCTTTAATAGGCTTTTTATAGCTTAGCTCATTCAGTAGTTCAGTTCAGATTCGCGTCTCCCTGGGTGTCTCCAGGCCGGACGGACACTAAGACGCCAGTTTACATTCTCTTGGTCGCTCTCCATGGTCCTGCACCTTCCTGACGCTAGGTCGATCTTTGCCAGCACAAGTTGAGGCATCACTTGTTGAACAAGGGTGAGTTAAGACCAAACGCCGGGGTCCAAACTCGCACATACATAAGCTACACACAGGCTTTTTTTTTTTATTGATGACTGGTTGCGCATGCGAAAAGGCAAGCTGAGGGCACTTAACGAAACAGATGACCGTGTGGAGAGCATCGATCGCTCTCGATGCGCACAGCAGGACAGGGTATGCGCTCTTCGTCATTAACAAGCCATTTAAACCTGTTATTATAGATCCAGCCTGCAGGTTTTGCTTTCCATCGCCTGTTCACGCAACAGGCTGCAACACCAATGTGGGGTCTACGGTGAAGAACAGTACCACCTGTAACTGCACGTATCTGCTCCTGACATGCCGACACCGAGGATGAAGAAGCAGAACGTCCGGACCCTGTCGCTGATCCTCTGCATGTTCTCCTACTTGCTGGTCGGCGCCGCCGTGTTCGACGCGCTGGAGTCCGAGTCGGAGAACTCCCGCAGGCGCATCTTGGAGCAGAAGCGCAGCGAGATGAAGAAAAAGTATCGCTTCTCCGAGGACGACTACCGCGAAATCGAGCGAGTGGTGCTGCAAGCGGAGCCTCATCGCGCCGGGAGACAGTGGAAATTCGCAGGCTCTTTTTACTTTGCCATAACAGTCATCACCACGATCGGTAAGTTCAAGCCATTCATCATCTATGTTTTACTCTGTTGCTATGGTATTTGATCGTTTCACCTGTTTCTACATCATAGCATATAAACACTGCTCCAGCCTGTATTCAGTGCTCCTCTATTTTCTATCTCCCTGCACTAAGGGTATGGACATGCGGCACCAGGCACGGACGCAGGAAAGGTTTTCTGCATGTTCTACGCTGTACTGGGCATTCCTCTCACTTTGGTCATGTTCCAGAGCCTGGGAGAGAGGATGAACACATTTGTCCGCTACCTCCTCCATAAGGTGAAGCAGTGCCTGGGCTTTCGACACACCGAGGTGTCCATGGAAAACATGGTTCTAGTGGGCTTCCTGTCCTGCATTGGAACACTGTGTGTAGGAGCTGCCGCCTTCTCCCACTTCGAGGGATGGAGCTTCTTCCATGCTTACTACTACTGCTTCATCACGCTCACCACTATTGGCTTTGGGGATTTTGTGGCTCTGCAGAAAAAGGAGGATCTCCAGGAGAAAACACCATATGTGGCATTCAGCTTCATGTACATCCTGGTGGGGCTAACGGTTATTGGGGCCTTCCTTAATTTGGTGGTGCTACGTTTCCTCACTATGAACAGTGAAGATGAGAGGAGAGATGCTCAAGAGAGGGCGTCACTGAAGAGGGACAGAGGCCTGTTGGATGGTGCTCTGCTTCTCCATGTTGTAGGTGAACAGAGTAGGGACAGCAACAGGGAGAGAAACAGGAGAAATGTGGCACATAGTCGCAGCCATAGTGCACTTTTCCTCCCAATGGAGGAAGGAACCAGCCGCACCAACCTCATTCCTTCGCCTGCAGAGGACCAGGAGAGGCAGAGAAGCCCCTGCAGGCAGAGGCTGAGTTTTCAGATCAACGCAGAAAGACGCAGACAGGAGTCGAGCCTCAGCTCCCTCTGCTCCTGCGTGTGCTACCGTTTGGGGATCTGTGACAGTCCTCTTGTGTCCCACAGTGAACACCGTGGCTGCCATATCAATTCTGTTTATTACAACTCAGTCTCCTACAGGATCCAGGGCTGCTCGCCAGGCTCCAGGGACAACACAGGACTCTCTTCCCCTGGAAGCACACTCTCACCTGGCCACAGCTTCAGAGAGTTCTCTCGTTCAAGAAGAAAGTCAGTGTAAAGGGAAAAGTGAGGGAACAGTGTTTGCACAGACATTAAACAGTATTTTCAGTGACACCGCGTTTTGTATCACAGCTCTTTTCTGCATGTCAGAAGTCGATATTCCTTTTAAATAAGTCATAAGTAATAAGTTGCCTGTTGTGGCTTTTGTTTGTTAGGCTAGTATGAGATTTTTTTACCTTTTGCAGTGACGTAATTTATTTCAGTGACTCCGCTTTTCTCCTTGCATGTAAGCCAAAGTGCAGTGCATGCTAAACAGAATGTCTAGAACACAGTGTGAATGCATGAATGCTACGCAATGTAAAGATGTAAAACGTTGGGCTTTTAATTCACAGTTTTAACGAAACGTTCTTTGGACGTAGTTTTTATTAGCGACTGCATAATTGTTCAGTGAATAGACGTGAATGATCGTCAGTGAATCTCGTTCCCGCTTTAGACAAAACCCTACATTTTTAATGCAACTGCTAGAAGATGTCATTATACTTTTATATTGAGAAGCCTTAACGAACTTTGACCAAGCACATCACATAGCTCAGTGACTTTAATAAATCATTTTACTACTTGTGGGAGGTCAAAATAACTTTTCTGAGCTTTGTTCAGCTCTGATGCACTCTCCCATCTCTTGATGTACGACTGATTTAAACGTAATGAATGTAGCACATGACGTATGTAGCAGGTGTCAAGCTTCCCCCACTTCTGGAAAAGTTGTCATTTTCCAACCAGGAGAGAATCATTTCTTTGCAGACTTGTATAGTTACATTTGCTGTGTGAATCTCTTCCACTATTGAATTATTAAACCAAAAGGAAAGATAATCAAATGTGTGTTTTTTAAATCTTAATTAAAGTAACTAATCGACTCAGATTTGTATGAGCTTGTTAAGCCTTTATGTTCATTGATCTTCCTCGGTTCTGTTTGTGTTTTATCTACTGGAGAGCTTATATTGATAAAAATAGAACTTGACTGTGTCTTATCTCTACTCCTTCCTTTTCTTCTCCTGGAGTCAAAACGAGCGCCAGGATAGTAGCACTCCCGTTGGTGATTTCACACGTATCCCAACTTATAGCGATTACGGTAAAAAAGGTTTTATAGTGTTGCACAAAAAATGACAAATGAATCATCAAATATGAAATTACAACCACATGAGTTCTGTGTGTATATACATGTGTGTCCTGGGCTTGTCTGTTCCTCCATTGTCTGCTTGCCATACGAAGTCAATGATTAAATTGCCGTAAAAATGCCTCCTTTAGTGAAGTAGCTCGTCTTTCAAGCCATTGAACGCCACACCTTCTCTACTGTCGTCTCTGTCTCGCCTCCATTTGCCATCTTTAAAGTCTGAAATCATGAAACCTTTACATAAGTGTCCCTGAGTATACATTTCCAGCCATCTGTTGATCTGCTGGGATAGGAAGCTATTTTACATATAAATGTAAAACTGATTGGGCAATAGAATCTAAAATGGTGATTGGTTATAAAATGCCATCTGCTCTAGTTGTCTGGAGGAGGAAACGGGGACGTTTACTCCCTTTCTTGCTCTGTCACATCACGCGCTGTCATTGTGAGTCTGTCTTTACTGTGAGCAACAAGTCAGGTTACGCACTGTGTTTTCCCTGTGCTTTTACTGTAAACATACATCATTTTCCACATATGGCAGGAAAGGAAGAATGAAGATACCATTGCTTTGACAAGGGGGCCCTCTACAGGGTGAACTGTTCCAAGGCTTCTTTTGAGACAACACAACTGTAGATACACCAGGTTGAAGCCACTAGAGAGCAGTATTTGTCCATATAGCAGCGACTCATCACTGCGCTCGCTGCTTGTTAAATAAAAAGACGCAAAACACCCATATGTCATCATACAGAGACTAAGAATTACTCTTATGCTTTCACTGGCATTTGCTAATTCTTAATTTTTTTTTTAGTTTTGGCTGTGGGAGCAGCATCCTGACTGTAGGTTCTGGCCTCTTGTTCCCTAGTTATCTGTTCTCTACCCCTTCAGATAAGGGACATCATGGATAATAGTATAAAACACTTCACAAAAGACAGATTATAAAGATTGAAGAATGCAGATCTTGGGGGACATCAATAAATCTCCAGCTGAAACAGAGAGGATCTGTTTTCTGACACTACAGAAGCAAACTCTGGCCACAGAGACTTACAGGGACATATGGCTGTTACTGAGGTTTTGCATGATTTCCTTAAGTGCACTGCTCTAATCAATATCTGTCCAATCACATTTTTAGTCATTTTTCTCTACAAATGAGACGACAATGTTTGTACTGAGCACATTGATTGAAAAACTGTTTTACGTCGATGCATTACAGCAAACGCAGAACATTTTACAGCATATTCTAGGGGCCAAAATATTACAAATGAAATGCCATGAGGCCAAGAGGCCAAAGCAAACCACGGCCAAACCTTGCGTAGCTTGTTTAGATGTTTCTTGGATGACGATTCCACCACTAATTAAACTGTTTGTACTACACATTTCCATTGCAGCCTGTTCTATTGTGTCCAAAGGGTAGAAACAATCCTAGTTGAAGTGGACTGAAACAGACAGGAGTGAACTTTCTGTTCCAGCACATTTATGTTACTACACCGAGAGGATTCCCCCTGGTGATGGGAGGGTTCTTTTCTTTTACGTGGCCATGTTCTTATTTGCTCATGCAATTTAAGGTTTTCTGTGGGAGTTTTGTGCCCAAAGACAAGGATCAACGTAAAAGGCAGTAAGTCTCTAAATTGAGTCATCTTGAAAGATAATCAAATAGGCACTCATCGAAATGAGATCTAGTGCCGGTAGGCCCTTAAAGCAATAATTACTCTGAGGATCGCAGCAAATTGTGCTGAAATTTAGAATAGAAACATCAATCCTCCTGTTATTCACGTTCTTCTTATGACCTTTATCAACTGACCTTTTATAATATTCAACATTTCCCAGTCACTGTTTGCAGCACATTTATTCTTCCCATATAGACGTAATGTAAATACACACTCTTGCCAAAAGACAACTTGTGTGTGTGGGCCAAACATTATGGGTCAGTTTAAAGCATCTGTTCCATCTAGCAATCGCAAAAAAGCGCTAAACCAAATATTTACTGCCGTCACGCCAAACACTCCTGCTTGATCTATTTTTACGTGGTGCGATGCTGATGACGAATGTGTGCTGCAGCCCAGAGTCTGTTTATCAGGCTGCAAACTCAACAGATGCATCGACAGAATTACATCCCCCTAAAGTTGAGACATTTCTTCCAGTATGAAAATGCAGACACTAGTTTCCTTTTAGAGCAAAATATAATGAATATGCAACAGATTTTAGGCAAATGTTTTTGTACCTTTGAAAACTCCTTTACTTTTCTTCCTAAGCCAGCGAATAACGTATGTGAGTCAGAGAAACTGTGAATGCATTTGGGTTTACAAGTAGACGCACGGGTAACGCAGGTTTTGCAGTTGCGACAGGGAGGAGGTGACTCAGTAGATGGCTGCACAAGGTGCCTCCTATGTGTGGCCAGCTGTAGCTCGTGTGCCATCGTTAAACCACCGCCGCACCCCCCCCCCCCCCCAGCCACACCTCCCACCTCCCACCTCCCCAACCTCTTTACTACTGCCAGTACTGATCTGAGTATGAGATGGAGGTAAGCGATGATGAATAACAAGTAGGATCTTTCTGAATGGATATCAAAGCTAAAGCCAATACAAATTTGTAAAGATTTTCAAATGGAAAATAAACCTTTTATGACTTCAATAGAAACGTTCGCAGAGTTTGCTGCTGTAGCATAGTAAAAAAAAACAGCAACACAATAATTAAACTAATATGTGAGCTTGACACAGGCACTCACAAAACAAGACAAAACACGCACAACCATTCTGCAGAATTCTCTGCAGGCAAGTCATTAATAGTTTCAAATGAGGACAAGCTGCCACTGATACAACAGATCTGTGTGTGAAATGGAATTAGGTGGCCGGGGATGACAAGGGGAATCTTTTATAGCCGATACCCATTGCTCATTGTGGCAGAGCAAATGATGCTTTTTTGTCTACTGCTCGGTGGTTAACAAATGACACTGACAGCTCACATTTTCTGCTTCAACATACAATCAATTCAACTGATAAAGTCATCTGTACACGTGATGTGTTAATCCGAGCGTTATCTAACAAAGACGTTATCTAACTGAGCGTCCACAGCTGCAAAGTCCAATTTCTCTACTCGAACTTTGTGCGTCTACTTCTTTTTCACGTTTATTTCTACTTTGCTTCTTACAGTAAAGTGATTTTACAGACAACGTGCTTTGGTTTGAAGAGCGGAACTTGCATGCGGTGTAACTGCATGGGTGGCATTGCTATGAGGACTTTCGCCTAGAATATCTGCTGGATGTGCGATCAGTCGTATTTTACACGTGAACCCTCCCACCATCACCGCACACATGAAATCTATCATCAGAACTTCTAACAATCGATCGCAGCTGCTGATGCTCCTCATGTCAGTGCGTCATGTTGGTCTCTGAGCAATTAGCCTGCTTGCATCCAAGTGGTACGAAGCACTATGTGGATAATCTCTCCCCCTTTGCACGTTCTCTCTTTCCTTTATCGATTCTCCCGCAGTAACTCCCACTGGACATTTTCCTTTTTTTCCGCTCAGAGTCTGACACGTGTGACACATATAACAGGAGGTGTTACAGGTTTTACAGCTTTTACACTTAAACCCTTTATATGCCTGTGAACGGCTGTTGTTGGTAAGTCAGTAATGGATGCTGTCAGGCCTTTGTCTGTGTGCGAACGTGTAAACTTGGTGTGTTCATGCAGTTTGTCTGGGTGCGTATAAGAGAAAGATGTTTATTTTACAGCTCTGTTGTAAAAGCAGACATTTATCACCACTGAGATGGGAGCCATTTCTTTTTCAAAGACAAAATGTCTCCAGACCCTTTACAGATAACAGCTTTATGGAATAGTGCAAGACCTACATGTCTGTTACAGTGACTTTAATCTTCTAGTTAAATGTAGCAAATGGAGGCTGAAAACAGTGGAAAGTGTCTTAATTGACAAATGACATAAATCACTTGACTTGGTTCGGCTCTTTTATTTTTCTGTATTGACACATGTTTCTGTATTCCGTTTTCTTTTTGTCCACCCTAATATGCTCATAACTATTTCCTTAATTGGGCAGAATTATTTAAAAAAAGTAATCAGATTGTCAGGAGCATCATGCTGTGTATAAATACACGCTGTTCGTGTGCATGTCTGTGCTGTGAAGCCACAAAGACACATGGATCTGTTTAGTACGAATTTTTAGCCTGTGGATAAAACGTCCATTGTCAAATTATATAAATAAAACCCAGCCTCCTGCCAGCAAGGATCTTTAGTCACAATATAGCCTGATGAATTGAAAAGTGCTGTGTTCTGAATGCATTTAGCTTCAAAACTTAAATAACCAATGCCTCGTGCTTTATTTTTTTAACTTTTCAACTCACAGCCAAAAGACTAATGACACAGTTGCCGTCCAGCAGTAGAGTAAACACGATTGAGGCTCCCCGCTGCCTGCTGCATGCGGTGACCTGGGACTGAGGGAGCACAGTCGTGCTGACTCTGTGATTCTCGACACCACGGAGGCTGGCTTGTCACAGTGCCAACCATTCGATTTGTTTAGAGACACAATATGGCCATCTTGGCTGTGTGCTGTAAAAGACATCAGGGGAGCCAGTACTTGCCAGCCAACTTTCTCTTGTCGCTCTTTCGCTCTTATTTTTCACTGTGAGACCACACTCTGCAGGGAGCGTTTGAAGAAGGAAATGCACTTTTATGGGAGATTCAAAGGCCTGATCAAATACACACTGTTCTCAGAAATAATTCAACATTTTGACACTTTCATTGTTTTTGCTTGATTTATGGCTTTCAGCCTCATAATGTATTCATGTTGCTGCTTTTCACGCTACTTTAAAATACGACGGTGTTTTTATGCACAAACACGCATCATTTACTGTTTGTTTTTAATAAGCATGCTTCTAACAAATAAACTTGCTTTAATTATTTCCGCTATGATGAATAGAAAGCCATTATCATTTTCACATAATGTCTGCGGCAATCGCTCTTTTAACAGTATTATCATGATCCTGATCCGTCGCCCTTCTCTTGACTGCAACAGCAGCAACAGGAACTGTGAGAAGAATACAGGCTTTATGTTGATGCTGAGACTATTTCATCCATCAAAACTTGGATTTGGAGCATTGCAGTGCTGAGTTAAGATGATTTTAAACATTGGCATTTTATAATAAATTAAAATCAACTACACAATTAAGAAAGAAGTGATGGACATATTTCCTTCCTTGTCTTAAAACTACTTTGTACAAATAAATACTATTGTTTATCTGTTTAACAGATTTAAAAACACAGATACATTAGAGAAGTAATTTACCTTTATCTGTTTTTTTTGTCATTTCAGTCCTTTCTGCCACGTTTTTGCCGCCTAGTCAAATTTTATCTGATGAAACCTGAAGCAAGTGTTGTCGTTTTCCTCTTCGGAGGCAGGAAGTGGAATCTGGGGGATTGGAGAAACGAACGCATGAAACCCAGTGTGGAGTAATGCGCTTTCTGTTTACCGGGAGTGTTTCTGCTGGAATAATTGCCAGGCTGAGGGATGTGGAAAGGTGTGTCAAGTGTGACCTAATTAGCAACAGCAGAGACTTTAGTGCTGCAGACTGTCTCTCAAGTGAGTCGCAATCAAAGACCAACTACCTGTATGAGTCAGTGTGGGAAGAAACGCAAAGCTTTTCTATTCTCTCTGTAAATTACGGCCCCAGTAAAATGGCATTAAGAGAGATCATAACGATATTATGAATCTCTGTGAGATAAATGGACAGCCAGGCTAATAGGATACAGTTAATCAATACAATTAGAGCCCGACTTTATTGATAGTTATCCCAATGTCAAAACATGCTCTTGCCTAATTTTTTCTTTCTGTGTCATTAAATAAAACAGATGAATGCAACTTCTCGGATTCTGCTTTAATTCATTTATTTGTAGTGATCACTTGCATCTGTAATAGTATCATTAAAATGTCACACTTGTTCTCCTATTGTCTTGGCAGCGGGGTTGAAACTTCTCCCCCTGTAATGGGCTTTCTATTGAACATTCACTGGTAATTAAACAGTAATGAACTGTTCTGTGACCTGTGGTGTGTGAGTAATTGATTTTGAAAGCGGTGTTTGTGGGCACAACGTGTGTCTACAGGGTGAGCAGGCACTGTGTAAAAGGCAGCTGTTGGTTACAGCTCTGGAGGCTGCTGTTGCTGCTCTGGCCTATAGATGGTGATGCTGCTCTTCCTGTGCCCGAGCGAACTCGCTATGATCTCATTTTGCCTGGACTTTTGTGGAAAAACACAAAACAAAAAACAAAACAAAACAGATGAATGTGGTCGAAAGCAGCAGGTTTCGTTTGTATTTGACAATTATTATAGTCTTGTGGTTTTTTTGTCACCAGTGTTCGGCTTCAGGCTGCGTCTCAATTATGTGGTTAACTTGTGTTTCTAATTCAAATGTATTTTGGCCAGTTGAAAACGTATCGAAATTATTTGTGTAGTGTAGTTTTTAGCAAGGTGACGGCACAGTCCCAACATTGACCGGAGACTTTGAGGTGTGTGTGTGAGTGGTTTGTCTTATGCTGTCTCCATATGTGGCCCGGTGATGAACCGGCAACCTGTCCAGGGTGTGCCGTGCCTCTCGTCTGATTTTCAGCTGGGATATGCTCCAGCATGACCGCGACCCTTACGTGAGCGCACAGTAGGACAGCAGAGGCAGCAGCAACCACAGCTAGACGGTCAGTGCTGGCAAGCTTTGGCTTTTCCAGCACGTTGGTGTGATGAGCACGGAGCTGTTGTTTGCAAAGTTCCGTCCTAAAGTCCCAAAACACAGCCTGAGGAAGGAACAACGCATCAGGTTTGCGTTTCACTAACGTCACCTGCAAATGCTGGCTTGCAAGGCTGACTGGTGTAATACTGCAGAAGCCAGTGGTTCCTGAGGAAATGGGCATATCAGTAGCAAAGTGAGATTACAGGTTACAAAACAATAACTGCTGAGGACTGTGAGCCACTGCTGGTTTGGTGCTGGTTTCTTGTGAGTAACAGCTTTTCTTTAGCTTCCAATACAGACAAATGTATTTGCTTTGTTTTTGCTTATCTCACATTCTCACAGAACTGTGTTCAAATGGATAATGTTATATACTGCACTTTAAACATTAAAACAGGGCAGAAGACACCTGAGGCAGAGCAGCAGAGGACGGACAAACAAGACAGAGATATCAGATAATTGAGCTATTAACAGAGTTACAGTTGGAGGAAACACAAAAGAGCAAGAAAAACCAAACCAAACACTATCACAAAAGCAATTAAGCAACAACCACGTGTTCCCAAACCTGCTACACCGAGGCAGGACATCCTACAAAGAGAATCAAGCAGCAAAGCACAAGCACATCTGGAGCAGAACCAGCCAAAAATGAAAGCGACGACTATAAGCACACAACAAAGAGGAGGCTTATGCTCAAGAAGGATGCAGCCGAAATGGGTGGCATGCAGAATCGACAGGCAGAGGCCGACTTGGAGAGAGATGTCAGCACAGCCTCTGAGGGAGCCTGAGTGAAAAAATAGGGTAAGAGTAAGACAGACACACAACGTGGCTGCTGATGTGCTGAAAAAGCGGGTCAAAGAGTGTTTTTTTTAAATACATCGAATGGCATCAGCAGGACATCATGGACACCTGGCACCTTAACAGCTTAACTGAGCCTGACCCACTCAGAGTCACTTATCCAGAAAGTTTGGTTCACTGCCGTCCACTTCGAACAGTTCACATGATCTATTCCAATAGCGAACCGGTTGTAGTTTTACTTGACAGCTTGACAGGCATGGCAACCGGTCCCCGGGCTGTGAAAGACACCTCCCACACTCACAAACTTTACTCCTCCACCTGTCTTCCATTGTGAGACTGCAGTACAGGATGGCTGCTGCGTTAACCTCCCAGTAACCTCCCAGGCTCATCTCTCTCTCTGACCCTTCACTATAATGGCCATAGCGAGGTATTGAGCACAGATGGTGAACAACATGAAGCTATGGGGACCATCCAGGCTTCTGGCCAGCCACTGCTCTTTGTGAGGGCAGGTAAACTGTATGGAGAGCGATGTGGACTCACAACAGGCCAGACATGACGAACACAATAAACCCCTGATGACCGGATCATTGAATCAAGATGTTTGCTTTCATCCTGCCTTTTTGGGGGGAAAAAAGTAAAAAATGAAAACACTCCTAATCGACAGGCGAGTGCGTGAGTTCGGCTGAAGCAGTCGGCGCCGTTTCATTCTGCAGTTTGTATTGTGGTCAGGTATGTGGAAAGGGGCTGAAATGGATTTGATTGCCTGTGCTTTTAGAAGTGATGAAATGGTTCACCGCACACTCTGACGTGTTGAGGTTATTGTGACCATTACTTTGCCTTCATTTTCTTTTCTAATTGGGAACACTGGCCCAGACTGACGTGCATCCAAACCCTGTTTTGACTGATCTGTGATGCATGTTCTCTAAAGGTCAGTGGAACCGTGAGGACCTAGTCACCGCCCAGTCAGAGGCAGTGATGACCGTATCAGAGAGGCCGTGTTCTCTACAGCTCACAGGAGGCCGTTAAAGAAAACGATACGATTCTGAGATAGAAATTGTTTAAGGAGGAAATCAGTTGTGCTTAAAGCATAAAAAGTACAGAGTAGCCAGCCTCCCTAGCTCTTAATGAATCCTTGAGTGAGTGGAGCAATTATAGGCTATAGCTTCATTAAGCCATTTACATTTAGTTAAAGTTAGATAGCCTTTAAATTGCTGTGTTTGGAAAGTCGGAGAGAAATAAAGACATGCGCTATGGAAATTGTCCAGCTGCACGGAGACGTCTGCTGTACTGTACACATTAGAGAATAAAGGTCTGTTAGTGGTTGACTGACTCTGACTATGTAACGTATGTGGAAAGACTTGAACCAGATGAAAGCGTTAAGGCCCTAAATAAAACACTTCACAGTTTGGAACTTGTACAGCACAGTTACAGACCAAGCTGTGAGCAGGTTTCACTGGGGAAGCCAGACACATACAGTAGCTGTTGACTGTGGCATTTGTGGAATATCCCAAGTTACCAGGAAATTGATTCAGGCCAGATGTTGAGCTTTTCAAATTAAAGTTGTTCTTTGAGCTGCAAAAACAAAGTCCCGTTCACCTCCATCATATTGGGGTCATAGCACAAGCTTCAGCAGCAGACATCTGAAAACCTCAGCACTGGTCCAGTTAGTGAAGGCTCTGCAGTAGTAGCCAGCGCAGTCTGACCTCGACGCACATTCGCCAGATGTTTAACTTACCACGGTTTTAGCAAAGTAAATCCTTAAACACTTAACCAGAAATTAGGGGCCGTCTCAAAAGTGCATGGGCAAACATCATTTTCAGATAAGTGCTAATAAAATTGGAATAATCTAAAATACGCCAATTCAAATTTCCCTTTGACCCTACTACCATTTTAGAATGATGCAGCATGAACCAATACGCTTCATACTAACGTCACGTATTTCTATCTGCTTTTAAAGCTTCCTGATACTTTCACCCGCACTAATAAAAATCAAACAGTTTAAAAAGACTTGTGTTGTTTGCTTCCATTAACTTTTATGGGAAGACTCATCTCATCTTAAAATCCAAAGCAAAAATTAGAGCATCTACATGACTTGACTATATCTACATGACTAATATATTCTTTTCAAGGGTCTGATGACTTCTGGAAATTCTTTTTCCTTTAGTGCCACAAAGACAAATTCTGTACAGGTAACCAGCTACCTGGTCGTTTAGCAGAACTGAGGCTGTAACACAGGAGGACGTTGTGCTTCTCTTCGTGTCTAATACGAGTACACCTATCTCTTCTTCTATGGCAGCTGCTGTGCTTTACACTGCTGCGTTACAAACCGGCTGTTTGGCTGTTTATCACCATTAAGTGATTGCTGTAACACAGCGACTCTCTTCTACGCTTCACTCAAACGTTGTGTCAAGTTAAAGATATAAACTCCTGTCAGAACATAAAATATAATGAGGCGACAGTGCTTGGAGGAGTTGATCTGACACTGGATCGTGATTTAATTACTCTGCATAGGAAGGAGTCAAGTGTTACCTAAATGCTTCTGACATAGGCAGTCGGTTTTATGATGAAAGTATATAGAAATGTTGACAGTTTAACAGCGCGACTTATAGCACACAGCTGATTACAGCACACACACACACACACACACACACACGGTCCCTGAGGACATGTTTCAACTTCCCTCAAAACCTCGAGCTATGCTGCTTGTGCTATTCTGCATATGCTCACTCAGGTGATCCCATCAACACTGACTACAAAGTGCTGTCACATAAAAAAAAAACTGAAAATTGACTTGTAAATGATTTTAGGTGGCATAAAAATATGGGCACAAGCTGTGTAGTCACAACTTTCTATTTCTTATCACCTGGTCCGAAATAACACATATTTAATGCAGTAATGTTGCACCTCTTCATTATATTTTAACACCGTGAAATGGCTTCATGTACTGGCAACACATAAAACATGTTCTGGGCAAAGAAAAGTCTGTTTCCATGTGTCACACAAGCCGTGTTGTAAGAATTTATTTAGAGTAAACCTTTAAATAAATGCTAATGCTCAGCCAGGACAATGATTACTGTACGTGACTTTACGTTCATCGCTCTCTCCTTGACTTCAGCAGTTTGTTACTCTCTTGCTATTGTATAATGTCTTAGGTCCTCTCCTGTCACGTCCTCCCCAAATTCGCCTACGCTTTCTCTCTTTCCCCATTAGAGAGACAGAGACAGACACATTCGACTGCACAGACCGGTGGAAGCAGAGATGCAGATGGAGGAGGGTGCATTAAAGACTTGAGAAGTGCTTGGGATAAATAATCATATTTCTATGCACCCACGATGCTGGAAAAGCACCATCTGGGACAGGCCACGGATTTGCATTACAATATAAATGGGAAGTTGCTGGAGCTGAAAGGGTGATGTGAAGTCATTCAGCCAGACCCCTCACTCTCTGACAGGTCGCATCTCCCTCCCCACCCCAGGCAGCAAACACACGCAAGGCACTTTGTTGGTGAACGGTACCCTGGCGTACTTTTGTCGCTCGACTGGCCCCTACCCCTTCAGCATCCACTACCCACCCCTCACACACACACACACACACACACACACACTCCTCGTCTTCTTTTTTTAAACAAGCTTGTCTTTTTTCAAATGCCACACATAGAGCAGCCTTATGGCATATGCTTCGCTTTCAGATGTAATCTTCAGTGAACTCCCCGGGCTCTGTTCATATACTAGTAGGTGCACAGGAGACGAGGAGCAAAGAGGACGTGGTGTTGGAGGGGGAGCTGTGAGCGCACGAATACTGTCGCTACACAATACGCCTGCAAACTTATCTTCTATACGGTCGCTCGAACAAATTAACCTGAGAACTGAATATTCTCCGGAGCAGCAGTGTGGCCATCAAAACATGCATTTTTAGAAATAAGAGTTTGAAAGTGAAGGTCACGGGAGATTTAAGTTTATTATATTGCAGTTTACTGCTGGGCTTGTATGATCTTGTACTTAAACCATATGATTCATCAAACATCGAATTTGCTGCAGCACACATTGTCACAACGTCTGTTCATTGTGAATGACTTCCTTAGTTCTCACACTCAGCAGGAGTTGTGAGAATTACACTGAACACACATAAAGTGTGTTTACTGAATAAAGCTCTGTTCGCCAAAAACACATTAAACCAAAAACAAAACAAAAAGAGAGAGAAATGTCTTTGCAAAACGCTTCAGTGTTCACATCTCGGTGTTACTTGGAGCCTGATGTTGTTTTTAGCACCATTAGCAAGAACATAACTGCATAGTGGCAAATTAAAACAACACAAAAAGTGACTCATTGAAGTGATGTGAATACATAAAAAGTCAATAAAGAGACAAAAATGAATGTGAGCAGATGCTGTGGGAACAAAATCACACGAGGTAGTAAATGTTGGGATTCCCACTAGGCTCTGACTAATTTCTCCTGAAAACAGAGGACAAAATGTCACTTTGACGATTGTTTGCTCCAGTCAATCATAGACTGGACTATTTTCTGAAATGTGCCTCATTTATGTGCAGCAGAGCTTCGTGTGTGAAAGATACAGAACACAAAGTCGCTGCCAAGTACGTTGATTTATTATTACTTACACGATGTCAGGTGAAAAATGAGAATCAATGTGACAGCATCAACTGAACAGTTCACAACAAAAACATGTATAATTAAAGATTTATTCCAATATTAATCCTACAGTGGATACTAAGAATATTGATATTGATTCAGTGTGATGATGCATGCGTAAACAGAATCTTCACTCAGGCAGGACATGCACATTAAAACAAGACGCTCTTATCAAAGTGCGATAGAAAAACACATCTCGTGTTGTTCATTTCTTGAATGTTCGTGTTAATTTCTTTACTTCTTAGATCCACATCGGTCTGTCTGCCTGCAGCTGTTCAGACCTTTCTGTCGTCTGTCCCATTGTTTTGTAATGCGAGTCCGACAACGTTTCACCATTAAACAGGGGCAAAACGCCAGATAACAGCAGCCTTTGCTGGACGTGGCTTTAAAATACCACACATGAACGGATGCCATT
This sequence comes from Macropodus opercularis, assembly GCA_030770545.1. Lineage (NCBI taxonomy): Eukaryota > Metazoa > Chordata > Actinopteri > Anabantiformes > Osphronemidae > Macropodus > Macropodus opercularis. The sequence continues at coordinate 12,329,427 of CM061095.1, forward strand.
TTAGAAGTGCAGATTCAGGTTTGAATAAAACGTGATAAACTTTGCATGGAGAGATAAGTCTCATTTAAATACACCTGCCCGACACATAGTCCACCTTCTTAGCAGAAAGAATAAAGAAAACTGCGAGAACAAAAGAACAGCAAAAATCTGAAGAATGAAATCACAATTATTGTTTCAGCTTTCAGAACAATAGAAGAACACACTGAACCCACCTTGCTCATCCCTTCACACTCCTCGGACTAATTTTTCATAATGTCTGTACTGATTGTAGAACTGCTGACTATTTACTGCTTTGTTTCCCTCCGTTGTTTATTATGTGTATAAAGTACGTTTTTTCTCTTGCAGCAGCTTTTTTAAACTTTAAACAGGAGGCTCAAACACACTCTGTGCTTGATCAAAACAATGAAACAAGTAAAAAACACAGACACTACTTACAGTGGCAGTGAAGCAGACTGTTGTTTGAAGGACCTAAGTGTGTGGGTGAGAATTCATCAGTAACACACACAGCAATCAAAACGCATTCAAACAGTGATTAATATGCACAAAAATGAGACCAAGGTACATCAGTAAAAATGTGGACGTGGCATTAATCAAAAGCGTTTGTTCAGAGAAGAGGTGATTGTGTTCAGTGCTGAAGTTTTCTTTGCCGTAGCTCTTTAACTTGCTGCCGCTGCTCTTTGCTGTGCTTGGTGTTTAGTATCAGCTCCAGTAGATCCAGCAACTCATCTGTTCCCTCTGACTCGTTTCTTCGTTTAATTTCACAGAGCTTTTCAAAGTACTATTAAACAGAACATACTGACGTTAACTAGGCATCATTAATCTAAAAATACTTAGAGAGATGCTTTTCCTTAAGTTGAATCTGTTTCAAGATGAAATTTGCACAAATTATGAGGCTCTAGATCTTCATCCTAGTGCCTCTGATTGTCTCTATCACTCCTCTGTTTATTTGGACCTGCTGTAATTCTGTCAGATCTATAATGACAACAGGCTGATGTGAAGGGTTTTTTCACTCCACTGCTCATAATTATGGTCTAAAGAGACGTGAAATCAGAAGTAGTTTCATATTCTGCGTCGTGGGGGGGTGGGCATTTATGGCTCATGTCCCACCTAAGGGGCCTAATGTGAACCCTCACCCACAGGCCGCTTACGCTCGATGGTTTAATTAATTTGAAATCGAATTACACAACACATTGCGACGCACGTGGCTTTCAGACATGCTTTAACATTTGGTAAATTCGTAGCAAAATGCAAAAATTCATTCTCTCATTCAGAGCCCAGCAGAAAAGCTCTTTAGATCTTAAATCCGAACTGCTGTCTTTTAAAGGTAAGATCTGTTTAACTCATGATGCCAGATTGAGAAGTTTCTTTTCTTTGTCGTTCATCTTCTACTCACTGTCTCTTCAGTCTTTACCTGCTGCCAGCAGGTCAGACCTTTCACACGTCTTCTGACCTAAGTGGATTTGTTTTTATACAGTATATGCTGTATGTGACCTGTCACGTTTGGGTTTTACAGAACTGCAAAACTTTTTACAGGTAACAAATGCATTTCAACAAATTACATGAAAAAGTGTAAAACTTTTCATTTTTGGCTTTAATTTAAGAAATAAGACAAAGGCGACACACACAGCTGGACAACGAGATAATGGTATTAAATACATCATCACCAACTTATAAGTGACTTTAATAACATGCACATGCAACGAGAACTAATCTCCACCCCTGTGTTTATTTGCTGTGTTTAAACCTCAACGTGGTGGGACAGAAACTTCCTACTATCAATGATTTCACACAAACAGACTCGTTGCTTTCATGTGCAAACTGAAATGCAGAGTGATCGGCTTTTATTAATTAAGCAGTTTCATTTTCCGCTTTGAAGTGCGTGTTGCAGTGGTGGCGCAGGCGGAGGCTGAATTGTACAGTACAGTCAGTTGAACTGCTCTCTGCTTCTGTATGTGTGTGTGTGCGTGTGTGAGCTTGGCCGAGTGATTGTAGGGACTTACTCCACGCGTTAGCGGGCTCACACTCATAAATCAATGTCGTGTTTTATTTAGAGACACGCCGAGCTCTTTCCCAGTGAACCCCCCCCCCCCACCACCATATCTCTGCGAGTCCCCGAGCAAAGACAGCACACATGAACAACAGCAGCCGTGGCTTCTGTTATCAAGTGAATCATCGCAGGAGCTCGTACAATTTCCTTTTTTCCCCCCTCTCTTCATTTTCTTACTCCTCTGCCTTTCATTTCGAACGCAGCATCTCATTCTATTACCTTCAGCTGTGACATTTACTCACTCATTTATGATGAATTCATAAAATCACGACAATGATAGCACACTGAGAGTGTTTTATGGAAACTCATTACAGAGTATCTATCTCGCCCTGTCTGTCTGTCTCTGCCTCCCTCTCTCTCTCACAGACACATACGTGGTTTGCGTCTCTCCAGTGAACACAAAAACAACAGAAGCAGCACAGTGAAGTGAAAAGTTTGGCTGTGAGCTCTCTGTGGAGTGTTCTGATAAGGCTATCAACGCATGGCTGGCTGATACACTTAGTGAGGCTGCAGCCGTTTTTCTCTGAAATCCTTTTTTCAGATCACTCAAACTGTTTCTTTGCCACATTAGGCTCAGTGTTGTTGTTTAAAGGAGAGAATAGCCTCAGATGATACAGACGTTTGAACTAATATTCAATATACAGTAACTTATATGAAGAGAAACTCTGGTCATCACGTCTGTTTTGCATTTGAATGCGTCAAACCAAATGTGTCGCTACACATCATTCTCTCAACAGGAAATTGGAAAATCCTCACAAATCAGGGCGACATCTAATTCACACAGAGGCACAACATTAAACACAATACTGTGATAAGGCCTCCTGCCTCATTTAGTTTCACTGTGCATAGAGGACTCAGAGAGACTAGCCTTCAATCCTGCAGCATAATGTTTGTCTCGCTCCTCGCATCAAACCTTAACTGACCTCAGCGACTATCCCCAGAATCACTCCAGCCCTCCCAGGTCTGTCTGTGCCGACTACATTACCATGCTCTCTAGTCTGATGAGAAAACTCATACGTCCAATATAACCCGAAGGCTCAGTTTCCATTACCGACCTATCCGTAACTCAAAACTGCATGCTTTGCTGAGGCACTTCTGAGCAGCACTCACACATTTGTGGGTTTAAGTCAGAGCAGAGGCAGATAAGCCCGTGTAGCTGCAGGTGAGCTCACCAGACGGCAAGATGTACATCATCAGAGGGTGGCAACACCACTTAGAATAGCTGTGCAGAAGTGTATTGCACAAACATGTGACATACTTACATAAAGCTCACAGTGGATTTATAGGCACAACCAGTATTTTATACTCCAAACTACACATTAGTCAAATGTTAGAAGCTGCAGCATCTGCTACTCGTTTGTCCCCAAATATTGACCTACAGTCATTTAATCATGGGAGGCTAACAGAGCAAAATAGAAATAATAATCTATAAGATATTGTGTCAAGAAAGTTACATTTATTAGTTCCACAGGTATCAAAAGGCCAGATTAGAAGTTGCACAGTGTTGGATTTTCACATTTCCAAGTAACAATGGATCCATTGGCTTCTCCTGAAGCACATCAGGGACAGGGTTTAGCAGAGCTGGTTGTCTGCTAGTTCTACTGTCGAGGTTTATCATTGCAGGGACCTTTTTAACAAACAACTTCAATTCTAATGACATCTGGGGATCTTTAAAGAGTATCCCATGTCATAGGCGGTGTTTAAAAACCATGAACTGGGTTTAGGCCACAGTCAGTCTGCACTTATGTTGTGAAATTCTTTATAAAGTTTTCCTGGTGTGTCAGTATTTATCATGTTGCTACTAAAAGACATAGTGCAGGTCAGAAAGGCTTCACGCTTAATCTTAAAAAGCTGGAATCATTTCTATATTTCCAAGAAAGGTAACACTCCAAGTCATAACACTCCCACGTTCTCGCACGGTATCTTATATATAGACACCACACAGGCTCAAAGTGATGCGTACACACACACACACACGCGCGCGCAGTCAGAAAGACAAAGCCCAGAAATAGTAGCACTTGCAGTAGAGAGATAGCAGGAGAAAGTATTTCCGAAGGTGGTTTCTGGGTTTATTTGTGCCATAGGATGGCAGGCGCTATATTCGAATAAACTCTACTTAAGTAAACAACATGAGGATGGAAGCCACAGCACAGGAGCCAGTGCAGAATTAACTGGGATTAAACACATTTTTAGAAAAGTCATGCAATGGTTTTGTATGTCTCTGCAGCATTTAGGTTCCAGAGAAGACAAAAACACATTAGGTTGCATGATGTTCCAGGACAATGAAATGTTTTTCAAGCGAACCATTAAACCAAAGTAATGTTCTGTATTTTATACATTTAGGTTTTTTGAACTGACATAGTCTGGCATGGATCTCATTGAATGAACACAAATACTGTGCTGCCTTGCTACAGCCGGATGAAAAAGAGCTGGAAGAGTGAAAAGAGGCCAATTTTCTGCCTGTGGTGTGTGGAACAGAAAGTTCTGCTGTGCTTCCAGTTTTGTCATTTTCTAGTGACACCAGAGGTAAGAGCAACGTGTCAGATGGAAATGACACTGGAGCTGCACACACTGGGGGATACATCTGGTCTGTAATGGAGAGAGATTGAGCAGATGTGAAGGATGGGAGATTGGGAAATGAATGGCTTGTGAGCAGACACATTTCTTCGACCGGTGTTCATCATCAGTCCTCATTCGCTATTTTATTTCTCGGTCTGTCTGTTTTTTTCTCAGCGCCTTTTGTTCTGGTGTTCATTTATATTTTCTCTGCCCTGTTAAGAGACAAAGACAGAGCTCAGAGTTTGTGGTGGCAGAGGATACGTAAAGAGTTAAGTAGGTGGGACTATACTGTTTATAGCACCTCAGAGGGAAGGAAACACTCTTCAGATGTGCAGAGACTTGCAAAAAGAACATTACTCCTCATCAAAAGCATTTCACTGAGGTGTCTTTTGCTATTGGACAGTCTGAGTTTGTGTCTGCTCATTTCTACCAAGCCCAACAAATTGGATATTTTTATTTAATTGGACTTTTTAAAATGACATTTAAGATAAACTTTCCACAAAATCCTTCCTACAGTATGTAAAGAACTTCTGTGCAAGAACCTTCACACTTGCAAAATGTCAATCGACTAGTTGTTTACTTTTGGACGCTTTTATGCACAGTTTCAATTTTGAAATCAAATAGATAGAGTGGAAACGACAGAAATAAAAGAAAGTCAAAGTACAGAATGATGAAAAGCTTTTGTTCTGTGTGGGCAAAGATCTTCCTGGAAATGAACACGTGGAAACATAAACATCATGTCCGTCACTGGTTTGTTTGTTGGGCTGTTGCACATTAAATCTCGTGTTCTTACTGTAGCCTGTAGTGGTTAAATGCATCTGTCAAACAGCAGCTATAACGTAGCTTTGTTGAACTGTTGTTTAACTTCTATTGTATTATACATCAGCAGTGGATGCAGATCTAACACAAAACACAGAGTGTTCTGCTGCATTTAAATGGAAACTTGGCTGATACAATAAACTGTCGCGTTTAATAATGTTAAAATACTTTTTTCACAAGTAACAACACAAGTAACATTGTCACTGACTGATTATTAAAGCTACATCTCTGTCTGTAGTTTTTGTAGACAGCTATTAGAATTTGATTACGACGTGACATTAAATTCATTTACTCTTTAGTTTTAACAGGTTTAACTGTTTCCTACTTCAACTATGCAACATGTTATAAACAGAGAACCTTTGTGTGGTTTACGTTTGCATATGTTTTCTGATCTAACAGTCTGTAATTCTGAAATTTGACTTGGACAAACGCTCTGTTAATAAAATGCACACACAGGATTTCTCATTATTTACCTTTGACTGAAAGAATCATTGCAGTCTGACCACTGAGGAACTCTAAAGAAAGTATTTCACACAAAATGTTTAAACGGGGCTTAAATAAATATTGAATAATGATTCTCAAACTGCTCTCAGTCATAACAGCCTTCCTCTGAAAGCAGAAATGAAAATACATACGAGCAAGCTGACTTCAAAGGAAACTTTTCAATGCATATTTTAAATTGTCGGTACAACTGAAAGTGTATCCAAAGTTTTTTCTTTTTAAATCTGCTGCACTTCTATAAATCATAGGATTAGTCATTTTTTCATTACTCGAAAGATCAAAGTTTGGATTTGATAGCATTTCGTACTATTTTTACTTAAAATGTAGAAAATGTAGTGTTGACTGATACAGAATTGACTCGTTGCACATGGCAAAAGTCCAAACGTATTGTATCAGGTAAGTTACATATTTTTTGGTTTCTTTAGAGACATTGAAGTGCAACTACTGTCTGTAAACAATCAGGCAATGCAAATGTAGAGTAGTGGTCCTGCAGCAAGGGGGAAATCTGAAGGTGGAACGACAGCATTTAAACACAGCGGCGTAATATAAAGACACAACTTGAATGCGAGCATTAAACGGGGTGGTCTGGTCGAATGTACTGAAAAGCTAAGACGTCTCAGTCAAAGGCACAAATGTTAAGTCTGCGACAAAAAGTCTGCGAGAAAAACAAACTGCGAAATGATAAGAAACACAATTTGTCCCTACCTAATGGAATCTTGGAGAGCAATTTTGAAGTGTCGGTGCATTTCAGGTCAGTGTGTTCACAATCTCAATCATGAAATAGAATGAATACACATGCAGCAGACTGAACTATGAACAGAGAAGCAGTTGGAGCTGAAATGTCACCTCAGCTGAAGTCGTGCAAGCTTCACATTATTGCTCAGCTGACCATCCAGGCAGCAGCAGGCCGCGTGTATTAGTTTGTGCCTGTGGAATAAACTTGTGGTTAAACTCATGAGACAAACTGTTTCTGTCCTGTATAAAGATTCATCTGCTGCTTTGTTCTTCTTCCTCCACGCTGTCATTTGCTGTATTTTTATTTAAACATACTGTAACTTTTACCCTGTGTTTGCACTTGACCTTATTGTCAGGTAAGTACCTTAACGAAAATGAAACGCAGTTTCTATGGAGACGATGGCGCTGCCATGTAGTGCACAATATATATTTGCACAGCAATTTTTTGCTTCACTCACCCCACAACTCTAAGCCAGCAAATAAACAGATAAACAAATGAGAAGAATCCACTTCACTGCCAATTAGACCATGACTTTACAAGTTTTAAGGTGCTGCTAAATTCATGTCTGAACAACAATAATGAACCTTGAAATGAAGTTTTCAGCTGCTGTCCTGCCTCCTGTTATTAATGCGTCCTGACACTGTGGTTCTGTGACGTCAGCAAGAAAACCTTTTTGAATGAAACCATGAATCCTGTTTTGTTTTTGGGGCATCTGTGTCTAGAAAACACGGCAGAATCGATGATATTTTGGCACAAGGGCTCTTTTCGTTTTCCCCTTCAGCTCAAGCTCCCATGAACCTGAGCGTCAAGAGGAACCGCACGCGTGAGACACGTGTGACTGGAGCCCAGTAGTTCTCTCCAGCTATTGGGTTTCGGTTTCTTCACATTAAGCAGCCAAAGCTGATTCATAGTTTGGATCTATTTGGCGTGTTCCTCTGCAGATACTATGAGCTGGCGCTCAAACAGCCTCCGGACATGACCACAGCCTTTCGTCTCGTTGCAGTCGATCACCACAGAAACAAATGACAGAAGCAATAAGACGTTTAGTCTGATTTGTCTGCGTGTTCCTTCCTGTGAGCCAGAGTCAATCGACAACTCTACTAAATACTCATACACGCTGGTTTCCAGTGGGAAAAAGTTTTTTGGGAGTTTATTTACTCTTTGATGTTTGAACAGTAGAATTTGTTTGCATTTCTAACACCAGCCTTCGTTCCAAAGTCAGCTCTGTATGACTCTTTCCATGAGAACCACAGCCACTCAGTTTGTTTCTAAAAATGTCTGCAGCAATGGAAACCATTAGAGACGAGCTCACATCTCCCCTTAAACTTTAGCCATTAAGTTTTATGGTGAAATCATTGCTGTGTTTTATTGTTAGAGGAAGATCATTCAGTGTTCCTCACAATGAAAATAGTTTTACAGTGTGAATCAGACTGACGGTCATTCAGGCTTCTCTTCACTCTCTGTACAATAAGAAATCTAACCGTAATAAGAACCCATTAACCTCTTCTTAAATTGGCCAATCTATGCTTCATCAAGCCTGAAATTGTTATGACTGAAAGCAAAAACTCAATCATGGCAATGCATAATTAATTTTCCCTGCATGTTAATTCCATTATGGACAGACAAGGATGTTTTTGAATTTGTTTTTATTTTAAAACCCTGGATTGAAGAATAGAACCAAGACCAACGCAGGCAGGAGGCTTTCAAAAAGATCATTGTGCTTAAATTGTAAAGCTCATTGAACACAAGACATTGAGCCTATGGAAATTCTGACTAAGAGCCTCTTACATTGTCAACCACTGAATAAAGCTCCACTGGTACCATTTACCAAGTACTGTAGCTAAATATCCATTTCATACATTTTGCCCTCCTTCACCATTTTCCATCATTTTAACGTCTCATGCTTTTAACTTCACCGTCAAGCACTAGAGTATGTCTTTGAGTTTTGCTGCATATTTAAAGAAGGAACTATACACAATGCACAAACTCTCCAACTCGTGTGTGTGAGAGGTCTGCGTACCAATAAGGTAGAAAAGAGCAACACAAGTAGACCATTTACCGTGAATAGACAGTTCTTGTTTACAGATACCAACGGAAAGAAATCCTACATTTACGAAGGAAACATATTTCCTCTTTAAATGTGAAGATATCTTGATTGTTCTCCTGGAACATGTTTTGTAATCTGGTTGTACTTTCATTCCTTGCAAATACTTACTTGCAGTGTAGTTATATAGATTCTTTGCAGACACGGTTGCATCAAACTCTCCCCATGAAGTAATGCTGGGAATTCAAAGTACTTTCTACAGTATTCTTCTATCTACTGTATGTGGGGGCATCTCAAACAGCGTCTCTAGAGCATGTCGACATCGCTTCTGTTAACTTCCTGCCCACTTACAGTATGTGTTTTTATTTTTCTCTTATATTCATGAGCAATTTTTCACTCTGCTCTATACTAATGCACGCACACACCTACCACCTCTCTTCTTCTCTGCAGCGCAGCACATCAGTGACCCACTGCGTTGAAGTTATCGAGACACTGGTTGGGTCTAAAGCTCCGCTGCCTCCTGTCGAGATGTTTACTGTCAGCCAGGCTTAGAGCAGTACAGAAGGGGGTGGAAAGCCTTATAGAAGAATGGGATTTTGATCCACAAGAGACATTTACTGATCTGCAGCGTGCTTGTTTTTTTAGGATTTGCGTGTTTCAAATCAAGATGCTAACACACACTCACACACTGAGACTTAGACATGAGGTACATACCTATGCACACATACTCATGCCATGCCAATAGCATGGCCATGTTTTTTGCTTGAGGTGAATCACTGCAAACAACACCGTGCTTCTAGTTATAGGGGCTTTAAACTGGCACCTAGTCGAGCTGGTTCAACAGACGTGAGCCTGTCGGTTCGTCTAAAGCAACCCCAGGGCAGGCAGTTTTCTATGTGCTTTATCTTTCCAAACAATTTGTTTTTGTGGTGTGTAATGAGGACGGCGGCCTCCATGTTCTGTTACTGTAGCTATAGGCTTTCAGTAATGTAAGTAACAGATACACAAAACACGTGTGTAGTGCTGAGGCCTCTTTGCACAAGTTGAAGTAACCTCTAACTGCAGATGTGGATAATGATAATTATCCCAGTTTTGAAGGGGCAGTAATCTGAAACTATTTTATCTCTCTGCGTCTGCCTCCTTCACACACACACACACACACACACACACACACACACACACACACACACACAGACTTGTGGAACTTTAAAGGGTTTATGTGTTGACACACACACACCTCTGTGTCCATTCCCAGAGGCCTCATTAACAGTGCTGGGTGATACAAGGGCCAACGGCAGCCTAAGATACTGAGAGACTGTTCACTGTACAAACAAAAGCTTCAAAGTGGGCATTACACAGACACATAGGGAAAAACCTACAGATTTACGCATGAAATGTGGAGCAAAGTAGAGCCATGTGCATTGTCCAGGCTCATTATTGTGTGTATCATGTTGTTAAGTTAAGATAAAGCTGCATAGCCCTTAGTCCTGGCCAGCATCTCTCCACGAGGCGTGTCTTTAATCCCTCTGCGGCTCTGGCATACATGTCCCACATTAAAGTGTGCTGCAGTTGTGTTTCTTTGAATATGTTGTGGAGGATATCACATAATTACAGTTCAACACATCGTCTCCATTATGCTGGTGTATGTACAGCTGCACAGCCTGAAGGGGTTTAAACCAATTTCCTCAGACACAACCACGGTAACAGTCCTGATGCATTAATGTGGAGCAACAACATAGCGAGACAATCTGCAAGACCATTTTCACCACAGCATGAAAATTGTCTAATGAAAAGGAACTAAGATAATTATCACTCAGTCTTTTAATACACAATAGAGATTTGGTAGACTAAGAACGTTGATAGAGAAAAAGAGCTTTATATTCAGAGGCAAAAGAAGAATAAAAATCCAATAACTGTACCAAGAGCATATCCACTGCACATCGTGATTTCCATGGTGAGCATTAGATATGTATCTGAATGCTGCTTGCTGCTTGCTGCCTCTCTCAAGGACAGTCAGCTTAAATAATGATGATTTGCCTGGGGGACTGCTTGCTAAAGGAATGTATTTTCTAATTAGATAAAGCCACTCTCCCAATTTGCTGGCTGCTTAACCATAAAGCATGGCAGCGAGAGAAGCCTCAGAGCCACGAGGAGACGCTGCCAATCCCCAGCACAGGCACCCAACGCTCAAAATCACATCACCGGGGAGACAATGGATGTTGTTTGTGCATTTCTCTCAGTGTGTTGATATGAATTCTATGTGCATGTCCCAGAAACAATTGATGATAAAAATAATTTTCATGTGTAGCCAAGGCAACATCAGATTGGCACCGCTGAGCTATTACCTTACAGTACATGTGTTTTTGTTAATCACATATAAACACACAGACTGATGACCACAAATGATTTTCGGTAAACCGTCAAAATGATAGCGTGATGACAGAAATACGTTTTAATAACCATGAGAAACTGATCCTGGTTCAGTTATCCATGAACACGTTTAGTTTTTGACACTTTTACTCCGTGGGTCATGACCTTTGACCTCTAAGCGTCTCTTTGAGTAATAATGGAAACCCGGTAGAATACGTAGTGAAAGAAAACATAGAATTAAAGCTAAATAACGTTATTAACAGTGTCCCATAAATTTGGATGGTTGTGTGTTATATGCATTAACACATATAAACGCATCAGAGTAGCTTAAGTACAGACATGCACGTACTGTACACAAGCAAAAGAACCGTTTCCAAGCTCTGTTTTCATCTCTTTGCTGTTCAGAGCGGATGGATGTTATGAAGTAAGAAACAATATCACACATGGACACACACTCTTAATTAGGAGTGAGATGGAGTTCACCTGCGGTGGATTTAATTCATCAGCACTAGGGGAGAGAACATCTAAGCTTTGGGTGGGTAATCAAGATGGTACAACACTTCAAGCCCTGCAGCCACCTGCACATAATCTAGACACAGTCGTCCTCTTTTGTCTGGTGAGATTAAACGGTACTTAAGTGGAGAGCGGCCTTCAGTTCCTTTTACTTTAAAGAGACATGACCAACACTGGTAATGTGTCAGGTTGAGAGGGTGTTCATCTGTTTGGAGAAGAGAGGTCTTTGTTGTTTTCAAACATTTCCTCATATTCCTCATACATTGAAGGGTTTTGACACTTTGACTCTGTTTTTTTAGGATTATACAGTTTAAAGACATGATTTGCACATTGAATCCCACCTCAAGGTTTCTGCAACGTCTATGGCATATGAAGCCAGTTTCAGGCGCTAAATGCTTAATGACCTTTCCAAATAAAGTGTTTTCATATTGCTGAGGCAATTGTATTATAGTGTGGTGTATATTTTATTTTCGGGGGCTTGGGTTGAGCTCTGCTGTTGGTATAACGACGATTCCAGTTTGTTCTAAACACGTCATCCTCAAATAGTTTCTGTGACCCTGTCTGTAATCCCACGTGATGCGCTGACTCCAAAGTTGAGAAACTCTGCTTTGCTCGCTTTCAGCCAAACTCGGTGTCTTGTGCATTGTTCCATTCATAGTGAGAGCTCTGATGTTCGGGCCAAACTAGCAGATGACCGTGTTGACGAGTCTGGAGCTGTCACGGTTCCCGTTCACCTCTGTGACTGTTGGCTTGGCAAACCACGCTTCTCAAGCTGCCTCTTCTCCTCTGACTCAAATTAGCAGTTGGACTCGCATGATTATAAGTTATTACAGTAATAATTCTATTCCGCTGTATAGTAAAAACATTTTTTTATAAAGTGTCACCAGGGATTCTAGTGAGTTGGACCGCAGCCAAGGATATTTTCCCCATTTGACACTATTTAAGCACAGGAGCTTTTAATGAGTGTCATCATTATGCACCACAGACATAGCTGAAATGGATTTTCAAAGCATGGGAGGGTGGTAGACATCCTCTTCTTCTGCAGCAGAATATAAAATCACGATGGTGTGGAAATGTATTTTGTTTACATATATTTCACTCTCTGGCTGTGATGTACAATGCAGGACTAATAGATTTTATTCATTAATATAAGATTATGACACATTCCGCGACAATAACCAAACCCAAACTTGGATCTCTCATTAATTTACAGTATATGAATACATTTCCTTGTTATGCATAAACCATGAAATATCTAATTAAGGAAATTACTTTAGGATGATGGATCCACAGAGACTGAAGCTTGTTCCTCTTCAGCTCACGGATCTAAACGTCCCCGTATGCGAGGAATGTACTTCATGTTGTTAAAACAGCTAAACAGAGATCAGATTCAGCATCGCGGGCTTCACCAAAACTGCTCATTTCACAGTGTCTTTATGCAGCTTGAATTATCTATCTGCTCTGTCTTGTGAACATGCTGTAAGCTTTGCAGCTTTGTGGGATTGTCACTAAACTTTAATTAGTTTTGCAAATGCCTGCAGACAAGAAGGTTGAGCTCGGCCTTGAAGCAGAAAAACATCACCTACTTGATTAGTATCTAATACCACAGTCATTTGGGACAAACTGAGGCCTATAACCTTCTTGCTGTGAGCAAGGACATGCAGACAGCTTTAGTTGCTGGGGTCACAGCAACTGTGGTCAGTAGATGAAATTGTAACTAATCTTCTGCTTCATGTGTAAAAGAAATGGAGTAAAATAAGTTATAATCTCAGCTGCTCCTCAGCTTCAAAAAGCTTTTAGCGTCTTAGCATCATTTTTGTTGCTTTGTTTTCCTTTCACTGCCTCGTAGCGTCTCTTCCAGTTTCAGTGGGCAGCTGTTTGCACTGAAAAGGTTCTGCTAAACTGAATGTGTCACACTGCCCAGAACCAGATAGCAAGCAGGTGCTGAATATAGTGGAGCATTTATCAGCTGTGGAGCCTGGAAATTCCCTCCGGAGGATGGAAGAGAAAACACATCTGAAGAGAAAGTATTGTTCTTATGTTCAACAGTGTAACTTTGTGTCTGATGGACGTATAGTAACATAATGTCCCTAAATGATGATGATGACGTGTCCATGTCTTGTTTGCAGCTTATTTCAATGACAACATTTGCTTGGATGGATTTTTTCATTTCATTTCATGCTTTTCATTCATGGTGAGCTGTCGTGTTCGTTTCTTACCTGTTCCCATGCAGCATTTTGCACAAATGAGCCAAAAATGCTCATTAAGGACATACTTCCAGCAGTTCTTCATCATTCTACCTCTTTCCTATTGTTCATTCCATGTTTTTAGGGACTGTAAATCAATTATTTTACTTTGTTTACATTTCTACTACTACATTACAAGACATCAGAGAAATGGAGTAAACCCCAATACAGAAGTTCATTCGTCTTAAACATTTAAAATAACTAATTATGGCAAATAGAAACTTTATTTTTTTAATCCGTGTAAACTGAAAATTGTTCAATTGCTGACTCCAAATACCCCAAATTTCTGACTTCTTATTCTGTTTTTGTGGAGAACTCTGTGAAAATACGTATTAAGGACCTTTAAAGCAAATAAACATGAAACCTTTCCAGCCAATTCAAACCTTTTAGCCAGTTCTTTTGTCAGAAAGTGTTCATTGAAGCATTTCACACACTGAAAACGAAATTGTATTTCCTGTAAGATTGGTAAAACCAATCCGTCCTCTTCTGACTAGGTCTCTCCTTGAAATGTTTTTATTCATTTTTGCCAGAGGGAGGATAGTTCCGCTTAGTAACGTTGCAAAACACGATGTGCAGTTGTTGCAACTTTCCTCGATTCTGAAGTAATTTTCACGCAAAGTGCAAATAACGCTGACACAATTAGACAGGAGTTTTCCCCTTGTTAAATTCATTACATTGGTGCACTGTTAAATGAAAAACAAACCTCGGATAACTTACAGGCTTTTACTTGATATTCTGCCGAGTGATGCATTGATCTCTTCTAATCTAATGTATTCGACTTCAGTAGGGGGTACCGAGCCAGGTGATATCTCAGTCTCTTTCAAGCACTTGAAATTTCAAATTATATTTCTCACCTCTTCCTGTGAAGAGGTGTTGTTAACTTTCAAGAGTAACTGGGGTGTCAGTTATGCCTGGAGTGAGGATGTGTGTGCAGCACTTATGGAAATAAGAGGTATTAATGAAACTTCTGAAAGATAATGAAGGATGTCAGTGTCGCTTATGTCTCCTTTACTGTATGCGCTCATCCAACAAAGTGAAGTTTAAAGCCGCGCTATTGGTGTAGCAGGAATGATAAATCGTTTATGGATAAGCAAAATGTCATTATTTCTATTTTGCACATAATCTTAGCTCGAATACGCACCGACAGGAAAATATACAGTTTATAATTATCACAGTTGGTTCTCTGAGGACTGCAGCAGCAGTTCGGGTCACGGCTCTGTGGTTACAGATGCGGCAAAGTTGACGCAAAGAGATAATAAGAAGCAAGAACGGCCTTAACTGTCACTACAGGCCACAGTGTATGTGCAGATCGGGTGTAATCCCAAATCCTTCTGAGGGTGGGTTCTCAAGTTAGTCTGTGTTTCAAACCTTAAATTAAACGTTGCTGTATAAGGAGGAGCACGATGAGGTACTTAAAAAGTGAAGGACAGCTGCTTCGCGATAGATACAGTAATTGTAACATAAGGTTCCTGTGAGTGTTGGTTGGATACAGATTAAATTTACTGGGCATAAGTCTGACCTTGGCGCTGTCACACTTGGCAACTCAGTGTTTTGCAAGCAACACATTTTATTTCCTGGATCGCTCATAATTCAGGCAGCAGTGCGGTAAAATGTACATTATTTGTATTGCGCCTCCTCAGAATAGTCTGAGACATCCACGGGCATCTGCAGGAAACAATACTAGCCTTCGGATGCGGCACATTTGTGTTTTATTTAGATGCAATGGTGTCGAAGGTTTCATCCAGGTTATATGAATCTCACCGAAGTTCACTTTATTCAATGTGCAGCTTGCAACTGAGACTTGGCTGGAGATATTTTAGGGTTGCACTAGGTTTCACATTTCCATATTCATGCCGAAGTAGTTGGCACAGATTGTTTATATCAGCTTGTTTTTTCCTAAAGAGGTGCACATGTAAATAAAATGAAACTCTGAGGAGTATTTATAAGAGCAGTACTTAGACTAACACAGGTGTTTGTTGCTTTGAATCTTCTGCTTGTGTGCAGCTGGGGTTAAAAATACACAGAGTGTCAACTCCAATTGTAATCATTTATCTGTTCAGCAGCATAAGCAGCCGGTTTCTTAATGTTTAATTCATCACTGATGATGTGATGGGTCACATATGTACTTATCACATATTCAGGGTTCTAAGTGTGATGGCACTGTCATAAATTGAACAAGTTGTGAGAACTGCATCATTATTCCACACGTTGAGCGGCTGAAGAGATGTGTGTTGTGCAGTGAAGCCGGGTTTTTATCACAAAGAGCAGTAGGACAGTGAGGAGGAAAACACTGGGTCGGGGTCGTTTATGGATCTGTCATAACGCAAAATCTTCAGAAACAAAAAGGTATCAAAGGTTCCAAATCGTTATCACTCAACAGGAATGTTGGAGACAAGAGCAAAACAATGGATCTCAGCATAAAAGCCCGTGTGTGTGTCTTTGTGCACGTCTCTGTGCCGGCTTGAAAAATAACTCATCCAACGCTTTGCTTGGTGTGGGTGTAAGAATTGACTCGTCCCTGTGGTGAGTAGCATGTATTAACTTTGGTTATATACGAGAATCCAGTTGTGAATGATGATGCTGACTATATGTAGTGAAACGCTGCGATATGCGCACGCGTTCGCCCCCTTTAGCTGCTGTCGCTCTAATTTCCACCTCTCAACCCTCCCGCAGTAGCTCAGTTCACTCTACACTGAATATTAATACGCTTTACCATAAGATGGGCCCAATACATTGGCATTTGAGGGAATGTTTATTTGCTTTATACCAGAAGAAGATCAATACCACTTATACGTTTGTGAGTTAATTATGGAGCAGATGCCAAGTCAGGGTCATCTTAGAGACTGTAGCTAGTCGGGCACAAACATGCCTACCAGCGCATCCACAACTCCCCCATCAACGCAGAGCAGCCGCGCTTAATCCATGCACAAACAAAAACATGAAGACAAAAAGCAGCGGTTTGATGGAGAGTTTAGAGCTGTAGTGTTTTCCTGGAGGCTTCACTACGAGCTAAGCAGCCCAAATAATCGATAAGTAGCAACTGTCTGTTCAGGCTGGACGTGCAGGGAATTTCACAGGCGATCGCTCAAAGTGAATGTGAGATGTAATAAGACGCTAATCCTGAATCGGACTTTCTTCGTCTGAGGCAGAGGTAGCGAGGTGCACAGGCTGATGACCCTTGACACGTGTGGAGTAAATAAACTAATACAAACCCCAATGAATCAGTCTTCCTAGAAAGTGTAGTGTAACAGATGTACACATTCCTCCAATGTCTTAAATAAAATAGTAACAAATAAATTACTTCAAACCAAGTGAACTAAATTCTTGATGTGGTGAACAGGCTTCTCTAACTGAGTCCTGTGTAAAGGAAAACATTTCTTCAGGATTAACTATGTGAAATTGACAAACACTTAAACGTACGTTGGGAACTAATCAAAAAGTGAAATGGAACAAAAACCAACAACTGCATATTGAGAGATGCCCAAATAGTTCGAAGCAAAGGCTCAGCATAGGGGAAAACACATTTAAAATAGGACTGTTTGTCCTTGGTTCCAATTCAGAGTCGCTGTAAAATGCAGGGAATGCAGACGCAGCGTTTGATACAACATTTTAATCAACGCAGCTTGAAAAGGCCTCGTCTGAACGGAATAAAACCTATATCTTACTCGGGCAAACCCCCTTTAGCATCACTGCCTATCTTTGTCTGCTCACTTCCGTCTTTGACACAAGATGTCTGGAAGGAAAATTTAATTACTTTTCCTTATTAGAGGCACAGTGTTATTCAGCATCATTCTGTAACGGCTAGCCCTTTCTCCCTCAAGCTGTCTCTGTTGCTTTATCTCTCTGCTTCTCTCGCCACACAGAGGTCTGTCTTGCACATAGGGATGAGAATCATGTGAAATCTGTCAGTGCTTCCCTCTTCTCTGCTCTTCTCCTTCTTGTGTCCTAGCCCCAGGCACTTAAAGTCACATCTTTCACCCGGTGTTTTAATTGTTAAGTCTCTTGGTTCTTATTCTTGTCCACATACATCAATGTGCTGCAGCTCATTTCATAACCAACTCGTCTTGTTCAGTGACAGCTCTGCAGCGCTCGCCTAACAACACATCGCTCACCTCAGACTCTAAAACTCGGAGTCAGACACGATGGATGGAGGAAGGGAGGGTTGCGCCAGTGAACCACAATAAACCCAATTTTTCAACTTTTTTCACTTCTACTTTACTTTTTCCGTCTTCCGCCTGCAAACCTTCTGTCTCATCCACAGGTCGCCGTGGTACACCTGTCCGCGCACGCTGGTAAGTGGCTGGGACCTGCTCTTCCTGCCACGCTGGTCTACAGCGCTGACCTTCAGGCTGACAGGAAGGATGATCGGAAGGAGCAGTTTGGGGCTGACCCCTGACCAGAGCTTGGCTAAGTAACGGCGGGGCACTCACTGCCACCAGAGCCAATTAAGGTCCAGGCATGCGGCTGCACAAGGCGAACCAGAATCTTCCGACGGGTGAGCTGCTGCCCCTAATCTCTTAATACCTCAGCTGCACTCACAAGGTGACCCAGTGCCAGCACAAGATGAAAATGCACTTACAGTACACTTACTGTAGGCACACTAAACGCCGGGAAGCCACTTGTGTGTAGATGAGATTGTGGGAGTGCTGGTGAATCCACTTATTATTAACCCAGTATGCAGTACTTGGACAGCTGACACGATATTAGCAAAACTCAACTTTCACAGTCTTGAAATGACAGAAATGACATGTTTGAGTTTGAAATGATCTTAAGTTAGGAGAGAGAGAGAGAGAGAGAGAGAGAGCGTAAACCTTTTCAGAACGATTAATCTGCCCGAGCATTTGGCACCGTCTGAGTTGACATTTTGATGAAAGTTTCTCTGTCAGAGAATAAATCTGACTCATAAAAGCAGAATGGCTC
Organism: Macropodus opercularis; assembly: GCA_030770545.1. Classification (NCBI taxonomy): domain Eukaryota; kingdom Metazoa; phylum Chordata; class Actinopteri; order Anabantiformes; family Osphronemidae; genus Macropodus; species Macropodus opercularis. Next base: position 12,348,182 of record CM061095.1, read on the forward strand.
ATATATTTACAGTTTCTTTGTCACGGATCTTTGACCGCCAAACACAATACAACAGCTCCATTAGAATATTTCTCATTTCCCTCTGAATCATTGCGTTTTCCGTGCATCTGCGTGAATAACTGCAGCAGACGTGTCGGTGTGAGGGAGGTTTCCCCCTCCAGTGGTCTGCTATAGATTACTATCACCAAGCTAAACCTCAAAGGTGGCAACTTCGAGAACACACCACATTCTGATTCGAGCTAAGTGACTCACTTTGAAGATGCGAGGGGCCTATTTCTAGTTCTCATTTTCAGTCACTGTCATTGCAGATACAAGCCATCCGCAGCAGCAATATGCGCTTTGTAAACATATCGCTTTTTGACAACAGATAGGAGGTTGAAGGCTTTTTGCACTCAGAAGAATAAACTCAAACCAATAAATAAATCACTTCCAGCCCTTCAGATAGCCTGAAAAGCATTTTCTATTTCTGATGTCACAAAGGGAAAACATTGAGTGTCCCTCTTCTTGCCTCGCCGTGTCGTTACTTTTGACGACTGTGCTTTCCTCAGGTGGTTCTTAAAAACTATAAATATGTTTCATGACCAACCGTAGCTTACAGATAAATCTCATTTCATTGTATTTCGCAGCAGTTGCACACCAACACATATATCAGCCTCAACATTGTTCATTTGACTTATTTAACAGTGCAATGTAATGGATTTCAACATTAACACCGAGCCTAAAGTATAATTTAGCATTTTCCTAATTTGCTGTGTTTTACAATGGTAATTATAAATCAATATTAAATATTCAGACTGAATCTCTTGGTGGCTTATTATTCTCCTCCTCTGTGATTCATTCCAAGAATATATTTGTTTACAAACTCTCAGGATGCTAAATGCAAAAATAAAAGCAACATTAGAGAGACATTTGCTTATAAATTAGTACCTTTTCCCAACACTGAGTCGAAATTGATGTTAATTACCTAATGGATTTCAGGAAAAAACAAGGGGGAGCACTGAGGTCAGTTTTAATGTTTCAAGAGTAAAAAGTAATTATAAAAGCAGTAGCATTCACGAGGACTCATTTGCATTTTTCAGGGAATCTGACAAACTGTGCTTTCTTCAGTAAAAGACAGGACGATAGCTGCTGTTAGCCAGACGCACAAGCGATTGTGTTCCGCTTGAATGTTTTGGTTTAACACATTTGCTGTGTGGTGTTCAGCTCTGCTGCCCAGAAACCACCCCCAACAACCGTTCATCCAAATGAGACTGAATTCATCAGGCCATTAGAGGCTCCTGACAATGCATTAATAGAAGCTGATAAACCCCTCCTAATTTCAGTGTTTTTCCACGGCTGATAAAATCTTGCCACTTGCTCATGGTAATTAATTACTGATATCTGGCAGATTGCAAATGATGTCTATGCCAAGGAGTTAAGTGTCTCCAGTTTCTGTCATCTCATCTGCCCATTGGCACTTTGCTGCATTTCGTTTGAGATTTAAAACACTGCAAAGAAAAGCAAGTGAGTTGCTGGATTGAAGTGTGGAGTCTTGACTAAAGAGGCACTTCAAGACACAAAGGTTTCTAAAGCATGGCTCTCACCACAGTCTCACACCAATTTTTATTTGCTGCTTCTTCATTATAGCATATGGAATTATATTTGTTTATTTTATACCACATTATTATAAACTATTATCCGACTCAAAGACTCGTGAAATTCATTGATTCGTCTTGTCAATCACATAGTTTTCCTGTATCCTGAAAATCATCACAGCGGGAAGCAAATTATTCTAAATGCCTCGAATGGCAAAAAACAAAAATGACAAATAAATAAAAATAACTGCTCTCTATTAGCATTACTAGGGTTTTACAAGTCAGTTAAAGGAATCTTGTGGAGCATTTTGCGTTCATGCTCAGAGAAACAAACAACATATTAAACGTTAACAGTGGCTTAACTGTCTTTGCTCTAAACTCACCATTTAACGTGAGAAATGTTTGATCTGTGTGAAGCACCTTAAAATATTATTGTGTATGAAAAGCTGTACATCTTGTTGAACTATTTCTTTAATAAGCCCTTCAGGTTGCCTGCATTCTCTTCACTGTTCCCTAAATTTAATTTCTGTGACTAATTCCTTCAGCACAGCCAGATGGACCTTACACTAACAAAGCATGTATACTCTGTAACAAATGTTCACTTTAGATATGCCAAGAGAGTCATTTTGTGGAAACTGTGAGCCAAAATTAATACGGACTTGATTTTCACAAAGATCTTACAACACAGTATTATTGTTTAATGGAAAAAAACGGAGATAATCGTACGTCTTTAGAGAATTTCTGTTTCCTGATTTGGAAAATTAAAAAGATGAATTCAGTCACACCATGTCACGATATCTGGGGAAAATTAACATCAATACAGTGGCAATTAGTTCAGAATGATAATAAATGGGAACTGCACTGGGATCCGTGTCAGTACTGGTGTGTTGTTCCTTTCTGGATGGTTTGCCAGGGGCCCAGCTGTTCACATGCTGACATCTTGGGCCAATATGTGCAGAGTGAAACCCTGAATGCGAGCATGTGATGAGTCCGGGATTTAGGGCTGAGACTTTAAGACGTCGAGGCTGAGGTAGATGTTTCCCAAACCTGAGTGAGTGCGACTGGTCTCATGAAAGCGTGGATTTGTTGGTGGCTGCTTGCGCCTTGCGATGTGACTGTATCGTACTGTATTCTTGCCAACAGATGGGGAAGCTCAGAAGGAGTGTGCTCCAGCTTTTTAGGCCAGATATGTAAGTTCAGTTGCCAGGGCAGAGAGACGGGTTTGAGATGTATCCTTACACCCGTAAGCCACAGAGCATGAAGATATGTCTAACTTAAAGGCATGAGACACAGAGCAGCAGACGGAGGCTCGTCACACTGAGCGGAGGAAAGCCCAAATTCAAGGAAGCGGCACGTCTCATGTTTGGAGAAAAGTTATAGAGTAAGATCTCTTTGCATCACTGGCAGAGGATAATGGTGTTAGTGACTGATTTTCTGATGCCGAAGACCGTAGCTGCCTAAACTCTGACAGAAATCGGAGTCACGAGTGAAGTTTGCAAAATGAAACACTTGCCGAGCTTTAAACCAAAAAAGCAATATAACTGTTTTCACTCGAGGTGTTTGTGCTCTCATTTACGCAGGAAGAGAGGAACTCAAGGGCAAACTGGCAAACGTGTGTGTGGGGGATGGATTATAGAAAACACTGCATGAAAAAGCACTTTACACTAAATCACATTTACAAAGGTGTCTACAGCAGACTCAATAGGCTGAAAGTAAAGCAGCATTAGGTTAAGTGTCACCTTTGGGAGGAAAGCTGGCAAACTTTTCTCATATGAGTTTTCAAAATAACATAGCGAATACCAAGCGGCTTGAGTAACTTGTGTCTGTATTATAATAAAGTTAAAGTATATTTTAGCATAGTTTATCATACTATACCATAATCAGTTCTGGTAATTTAAGACAACAGAGCTATAAATATGGAAACAAACACAAGTTGTGAATAAAATAAATACGAATAATTCATCCACTTCAAGACCAAATGCTAATGTTATAGAACATTTTCGACAAAATTTATGTCATTTTCTTCATTAAAGAGACTTATACACTAGTCCTTTGAAACTAGTTCTTAATGCATCTCTTAGGTCCATATTCTGACAATTATTTTCTATTTTTTTATTGTTTGCAAGTATTTTGCAATAAGCACAAATAATCTGAAACAGCAGGAAAGTGTGGAAGACGAGAGGCAAAAGGGTTTGCTGGGTAATTTCTCTCTATCAAATAATAATCCTGCAGTGTCACACTGATCTGTTTGCATCAAGGACAAGCAGTGTGACTTCCTGCATGGGGACAAAGCACACAGCACGATTCTCCACGAAGCTCTACAGAGACTCTCAGCGTGTGCCTGTCCATTCATGTCTTATACACAGTTTGGTGGCTACACGCCACCTTCCCAGAAAAAAAGAAAAAGATGCAGCCCTTCCTGTTCTTTCTTTATTTGATTTTGTTCGTTATTTGTGCAGGTTAGACTTGAAACTGTGAAAGTAAAAGAAGACGGAGCTGAAGCAAAAAACTTTTTCAAACCAAAGAGAGGAATTCTGTATCTGAATTATCTGTATGTGGGCATAAAGGTTTCTAAAAAGTGGCCGTGGGCATAATGGAGCAATTAGATTTTCTTTGAGACTTCACAAATGTGCACATATTTTGTGTTTAAATGGGCTCAGGTGAGGAAGAGAGGAGGGGACTGACGGCACGGAGAGCTGCTGGATTAACCGACTGATCTCTGCTGAAACTGGAGGAGTTGAAATATTATAGTAGCGATAGATAAATAAACAGGGACAGAAAAAAATAAAATCAAACAAAAGCCAAGAAGCCAAGAAAATGTTTGTGTTCTAGGATTGTTAATGTAGCAAACATTTCAAACATGACTACACTTTGTTTGATTGACATTTACATATTATGTTTGTGTACGGCTGTTAGCATATGGCAGTCTATTCGTTAGTGTAATGACATTTTAATTTAATGCACTACACTGAAAAACACTTCGGTGCACGTCGGCATGTTTTCCACTGTGTTACATAACATTTCCTTTGAAACGCTCACATGGGAACTGAGAAAACAAACTGTTGTACTTTTGTAAGTGTAATATTTGTTCATTCTGACAGGAAACAACGCTTCAGTCTGATTTCCCTCATCCTGACGCTCTGTACATTTTCAGTAGGATCTTGACTGCAGGCAGACCAGAAACAGACTCACTGTTATTGGAATCATTCATATTTGATCAGCTTGTCTTTTTTAGTCTCTTGCTAACTTAGCGATATTGTACAACTGGGGTTGCAGCTATTTAACTTTGCAACACAGTTACATTGGTTAGTGAACACATTCCTCTGAGACTTTCGTAAATTTTGTAAATGAGAGCTAATTTGAGCCTGTAACTTTATCTACTATCACAATCGAGCCGACGTTTGAATTAAGTAGTTTAATTTGTGACCAGACAGACTCTTCATGTTATTGAAAATGTTGCTGTTTATTGGACAAGCTATCGTCCTTTATCTTATTTATTTTCCTCTTCAGTGTAAAAAGATGATGATAGTTTGTACTAGTTTTCAAGATATTCAGCAGAAGACTGATGCATTGTTTGGAAATATTTCTGTACTACTCCCACGCAATTTGTTCCCCTAATATTATTTTGAACATATTGACTTATCTTACATGATGGAGTGCAATTTAGCTAATCAAGAACTGCAGCAGCGTTGGAGACGATATGGATGTGATTTCTTAGATTTTTGTCAGCCTCACACCTGGAGAAGACATGCCTTGCCATTTTTAGAGCGGTGATTACAGTAAAATGTTGAAAGGTTGACAGCCAAAACAGACAATTAAATTGACAGGCCCCTGGCCCTGTGTCAGTTCCATGAGTGGCCCTCGGGCTAAAGTGTTTGAGAATCTCGTGTGTAATGAAGCAAAGCGTTATGTCCTGATTAAAGTAGTGGGAGCATGTGAGTATGTGTTTGTATATGTGTGTGTGTGTGATTTCCCTCCACCTCTACAGCAGCGCAGCGAGCAGAGCTGAGCTGTCAAATTCAAGTGAGTTCAAGTGAGCACCTCGCCATAGTTCAGCATTTATAATGAATGATCTGTCAGTTATCAAGACGCATAAGTTTTTTGTTTGCCCTTATGTCTTATTTAAGTCCTCAAATGCACCTTGGGTTCGACCCCCGACAAGTAATTGGGCGACTAGTTAGCAACTGAGAGGCACGGACAGAAAGCCGTGTTGGCTCTCTGGCATCGGCAGCGAGGAAACTAGTCCCACAGACTCCTACTCTCATTCAATTAATTATGACCTTGGGAGCTGAGTGGGAGTGGAGCATCTTGAGACTGACTCATGCTTTTGTTTCCTAGTTACAGAGATGTATAGTTACGTTAATATCGCTCTGCGGACACACGGCAAACGGCAGTCTTGTTTATATATGCAAAGTCTCACTAAGACATGCGGCGAGTAAAGCTGTCTATTGATACTCTCTGGCTCCCTGAGCTGATACCTATCCATCCATCCATCTATCCATCCATCTCCCATCCTATCCTTTCTATCTATCTATCTATCTATCTATCTATCTATCTATCTATCTATCTATCTATCTATCTATCTATCTATCTATCTATCTATCTATCTATCTATCTATCTATCTATCTATCTATCTATCTATCCATCCATCCATCCATCCATCCATCCATCCATCCATCCATCCATCCATCCATCCATCCATCCATCGTCTGTCTGTCTTCACATACCTCTCTTCTAGATATTTTTTCCTCTCTTTCTTTATGACTCTGCTTGGCCACTGTTGTGTAACTGTAATTATGGCGGCATAAATGTGTCGAAAGTAAAAAAAAAAAAAAGAGTGAAGTGTGGCCTGTAAGGTACTTCTGTAATTCTTAATTACTAATGTCTCTGTCACTGAAAACCATCCTGTATGTTCATAGAATGAAACAAGATCAAAGAGGAAGCTCGGCGGGACTCTGACAGATGTGGTGCTGCCAGGTGTGAGTTTCTTTCCACAGTGCTTGTCTATTGCAACACTAGGACAGTAATGGAAACATTTTGGAGAGAGATTTTCCTCTCTGCTTTTATTTGCTCATATAATATGTGGAAGTGTACACTCATGGAAGTTTTTGCACTTAACAGGCCTTGACTAGAGAACTTTTAAATTGTCTTGAGCAGAGGAATGATAGGTAGGAAATATATGCTGTAATAAAGATGGAGCACTTGGACCAAAAAACTAGGTTAATGCTGCATCAGATGACCTGACATTCAAAACCATCAAATCAAAGTCTAATTGCGGCAGTTATGACGTGGACCAGAACATAAAGAAAAACCAGCCAACAGGTTCTTAGTCCCTCTGGAAAGTAAATCCAGGTGAAGCCTTGTGAATTAAAACTGGCAGGAGTGAGCAAATCCATATATGAAGCTAAATTTGCGTATCTTAACATGTTTCAATGATGACTACATAATTCCATATTTATTTTACCATAATTAGCAATTATATGTATACAGTAAGTACATTTGGCTACTGGGGCCAATTAGCAGCAAGGCTGGCAGGTAGCACCGGATTCAGGTCTCTTATTAATCCTTGGGGAAACTGCCTTGGCTCTGTCTAAAGTAAAAAACCTGGAGAGCTTACAAATCAACATGAAAACAACTACTTCTGGTTTTAGAGGGAATTACACATTTTTTTTAATCTCAGCCAGGATTTGGTGCAATGTTTGCGACAGTTGATGCTACTGGTCCTCCACAGGCACGAATAATATATGTTGCTCGCTGTGAGCTCGCTGTGACGACAACGGTCCAGGAGGCTCTGCACAGCAGCCAGAATAGACTAAGCTGTACATATTTTAATTTAAATAAATAAAATGTAACCACTGACAATCATGACAGTAATTCCCCACATAGTTTTAGCCAAATGTTCATTTAGCATTTCATTACAGCAATGTAATTTAAATAATGGTTTACCGTATGGACCATTTGAAGTACGTTATATTTAAAAGCATTTTCAGATAACAGGCATGAAAACAGTTCAGCACATAATATGACGTTTGCAAATGAACTGTATTATCCTGAAAACTGCAGGATACAGCAAATCTGTAATGCTCTAACTCGCATTTTTTATATTATATATTTTTTCTTACGTTTAGCGCTTTCTTTTGTTTGAATCTTAATTACTCGCCCTATAATAATCTGCTGCCACAACAAGACCAGTCAGTGATTAAGCTGAGTCAACTGAATGCCCCTCTTTCATTTCTCTTTTTGTCTTTATTGCACACTTCTAGCATATCATTGGCGGCTCCTCAATATAGCAACACATTGTGCTGCAGTACGTTAAATTATTTAATGAAACTATTGCGGCCACAGAGGAGGAGAAATAATCCTCACAGGAACTTTGCTGATAAGTGCAGACACAGAAGCCGTCGAGTTCACAGCAGTATGTTCCTTCTCTAAACGCATGGACGAGAAGGTGCCCACAGAAGAATTAAGCTGTTGTTTTCTATATTGGGCATAAATTCCAACAACTGCACAGACATGTTGTAATTACTGATCATATGCTTAACTTAGAAGCCTCCTTTTTTGATTCTGTGTTTGTAATTTGGTTTTAAGTAGCGTAAACAAACAGCAATGTAAGTTTTTTCAATAGCATTTATATCACAACAATCAAAAAGCATGTGGGTAGTGGCTCCTTACTGCTTCCATAGTATTCAAGCAGGTAAGTTGCAGCTCTTGATGGCTTGATCATCAGCAGGTGACACAAAGTGCCAAAAAGGAAACATAAAAGCAGTAGAGAAACAACTGCTGCTGCACATCAGTCCAGAAAGGATCACACGAAACACATCTAAACAATTTCAACATTCAACTGGGAGAGAAAACAATTCACATGTTAACACAGTTGCACTTGAGCTCCGGTCGGACCGCACAGCGCTCAGAGACACCACAAAACCCAAGAGCTACTTAAATGTCTACGGTAAGTCAGAGCTACCGGGTTTCTCAGGTAATCTGAGAACGAGTTGACTGACAGGCCCCATGATCACGGACGCCCGGTTCCCCGTTTACATGACCGTTAGGAGATGAGCTTGTTTCGCTGCCGCAGCACCTTGTAGGCATTAAGTCTAATATTAATTCTTTTTTGAATCAGAGTATTCTAGAGGCACATTGGAGGTCACGTGTCTGACCCACTAAACCTTGGTTAAAATTGGGTCGTGCAACAGAACAAAGATTCAAAGCGAACCTGTAAATCTATGTCAGAACGGCAGGTAAATAATAGAAAGAAGGTTTTGGAACGACCAATATTCAAAGTTCAGACTTACCTTAACCCAGCTGAAATACAGTGACGCGACCTTAAGTGCTGTGAATAAGCGAAACAAATGAAAAACTTTGATTAAATAGAGCAATTTTGCTTTTGACAGAGAATGGACCACGGTTCCTCCTTCCCAGTGATGTGAGAGGCTTATCAAATGATACAGAAAACAGAGAATCACCTGGGTATTGACTGTTGTCCATATGTATTTGTTTTACAACCCAATAGTGCAATTAATAGTTGTAAATTCCAGGCAAGTCTGAAAACTGCCTTGTCGTTGTTACTCATTCGGGGGCTGAGCAGCAGCTCAAAATTCACCAGAAATGAAACGCTGATAAAAGCGGAGAGAGTCAATGTGGCCAGTTTCTGTAAGTACTCAGGAGAGACACTCTCACAATGTACATGCAAAACCAAACACAGTCTGCTGTGTTGACTAATGAGAAACAAATGAATTCATTGAGATAAATTGTTCATTAGTATTTGCCATCGTAGTTTGTTGGGGATTTGAAAAGTTCAGTGCAATTTGTGTGTACAGAATTAATGGTTTCATCAGTGTAATTCCCCCACGAGGCCTTATTATTATTCTTGTGCTGTAAGGTAATGCTGACAGATACAGTCTATCACAAGTCCACTGTCAAACCACCCGTGTTTATCAGTGCACAGTTAGGAGGCTGAGAACTGGAGACTCAAGTGTGTTGAGGTTTTTTAGGATAATCACTTTAGTAGACACTTGGACGTGTCTGTGTAGGAGGCGGACCCTAATGCACATCAAATCCCACGTCGCTCCGAGAACGCAGAGGCAGGTCACCTGTCTTTATAAGCAGCAGGATAGATGGCACCAGGACCTGGAACAGTGCAATTGTCTGTAACATCACAAGAGCCCCCTCCCACGGCGTCTGCTCAACTTCCAAGTGTGTGTCAGACAGAGAAGCCGACAGCTTGACAACACGGCTTTCATCTCATAGCCCAAATCTTTCCACAATCAAGCACGAGGAAAAAAAAACAGAACAATTGAGAGGCGGTATTGAAAATGTGAAGCCAAGCTCTCTGATAAGGCTGTCTCTGTAGGTGCCCTGCTAGTTAAACATAGCCCAGCAGCCTCTCACATCCCCATTTAGACATGAATTTGTCACTTGGGAGGAGGTCGTCCCAGTGACAGTGACGAGCAGGCCCAGACGCCAGACGTGCTGTCAGCACTTGTTAAGGTCAGCTCATTAGAGAATGAAATAAATAAAATGGTAATGGAAGGTGTGGGAGAGGAGACGTCTCTCTCCTCGCGCTTTGAGGAGGAATCCGGCGAGGAAGACGGATCGTAACAATTGAGCTATGAACCTGAGCGACACAGCTGCATTTTTTGCAGTTAATGATTCTTTACAGAAAACGGATCAGAGCCGAAGCACTTGTCATGTGTCACTGAGCCGCGCAGCTGCTCCCCCACATACAGCCGCCCGCTCTGAGGCTGCAGCTGATCACAAGATGCTGTGGTACAGAGGCGCAACGTGGAGATATGCTAAGGGGAAGGCATGGCTCACGCTAAAGACGCTGATGCTGACTGATCATGTGGCCGATTGGAGATGAGAGGACAGACACATATACGCAGAAATGCGGCGGTGACAGACGGGTCTTTAAAAGTTTGACGTGGAGCCATCAGCTGCCACTCACTCACAGATTGCTGATGTTTTTCCGAGGGAGTGCACACACACCGGGAGCACGCGCCGCACGGCACCACAACTTTATTTTCATTCCAACAATTGAGGAAAGAAAAGTTTTCCCAGAGTGTTCTTTTGTAGAGAGCCCACTCGGTGCCAAAAACAAACAAATCAAACACGTCTTTGCTAGTTTCACTCCAGTGGCCTCGGAAACATCTGTTGGATTTGCCTCCTTGGCCACTGGAAACATATCAAACAGGAAGTGAGTAAGAATGAGGGGGGTGAGTAAGAATGAGGGGAATACATAAAAGCTGGGAGCAAAAGAAGGCGTTTGTGACAAAAAGCTACATGGAGTGAATAATAACACATAAACAGGTTGGATATGAAGTTTAGGACTGATGACTTGGGATTTATTGGTCTAGCAAACAAGCCAGACATGGACTAACCACACTAATGGATGTAATAACTGGGAAAAGGAAGACATTTTATGTGATTGATGTTTGCTGAATACAATGGCTAAACTTTGGTGCAACTGCTGTATTCCATGGTTAATTTCTGACTTGGGGGAAGTGTTACACCCTTGAAAAAAAATCAATATTTCAACTGTGCAAATGTCCCAAACTGAGTTATTAATGTCTGGCTGCACTGGGTTTTGTGAGTATACAACTTTCCATTTGTCATTTTAGCTCTTACTACTATTAGTTCACCATTTCCAGTTGAAGAGTTTAGGTGAGCGGAGGCGCAGCATATTAGATTCCGTCCATTTGTTCTTTCCCAGCTCATCCGTCCTCGCGTAGTCTAAAAGTCACGACAGACAGACTGAGTACTCCACGTAATAATTCTCGTGGCTTCAGTTTGACATCTGTGCTGCCACATTTCAAACAGCCAGGTCTTCGTGAACTTGTTTACTCCTAACTAAGGAGTGGAGTGAATTAAAAAAAACAATTTAAATGCTGCTGTGGGTTACACACAGAAAATTGGAAAAGTGTAGTAGTATCCAGATTCAAGCGCGCTGGTCCAACACAGTACGTAGAGTGAAAGCAGACGGTTGGACTGCTGGCTGGTTTCTGGTGGACCTTTTGGACTTTACAGAGGCCAAATCCTTCACATGTCAGCAGCGCTGTAACTATGCATATCTGGGAAAGAGTCCAGCCAACAACTGTTTCAATATTTTCCCGGTCAATACATGGGAAATGATATTCATGTCATGGGTAAGTGGGCGACATGGTGATGTAGCCGTTGGTACTGTTGCCTTGCCATCAGTTGGCCAGTGGTTGGCATGTTTTCACCATGTCTGCGTTTTTCTTTCCATGTACTCTGGCCTCCTGCTTGTGGGAGTAAAATCAAGTCTAAAACTTATGCGATCTCAGCATCCGCTCCATCAATTTATTGCTTCAAACTTTCTGAAAGCAAAACACTACGAGAGCGGAGTCCCATTAATCTCGGACGCAAAGTGGCATCTTTACATTCCTTTATTTGTCCCGACTCCAAAAAGAGAAGATATAAATAGATGGATAGGCAGATAGATAGATTAGGTGATACAGGCATGGAGACAGCTGTGTTGTCAGCAGTGTTCCCACTCCGCCCTGCCTTTATTAATTCCTCCCAGCAGCCTCTATCGGTCCCTCTCCTATTTGTCCTCAAGAGGGATGTCTGTCGATAGTCCTTCCACCAAAGCCCCGATGAGAGGAAGGGAGCGGGAACAGTGATCAATTTCAGATATAGCCCAAAGCACAGGGTTTACTAACAAAAGAGATTTCATGCGCTGTTAAAGCCATTGAGTGGTCAGTGGATTAGCGCACACTTCACATTAACCCTGAAACTTAACGACAAAGCCCCACTTACAAAAATGCCCCAGAAGCGACGCTGGGCCAGCTCACGATAGCGTCGGTGGTAATTGAGACACTTCAGAGGTGACAAAAAGCAGCATTTAGGAGACACGGACATTTATTTTAGACATAAGCTACAGTGGAGCTGCTGTCTGAAGCATACGTGAGGTCACTGTCAGGGTGTTAACTAATTGGGGAAAGTTTTATTCAAAATATTTCAGAGACTTGTTAGAATGTGAAATGATATATTTAAAAGATTATCCCCTTTGTCTCTCCTTTTTTTTTTTAGATTTATCTAGTGACCACGCATGTCATAATGTTTTTTGAAAGTATGGCTGCTTAAAAAGAGAAGCATCAACCCGTGGTTATACTGTATATCCACTTAATTGGATTTTTCTGACTTAGTAGAAGCTAATTATCTGTACACTGGCCAAACTTTAAACACATCTATGACACAATGCTGTTTCCCACACAGAAGAGAAAGCGGAATGATAAAGAAAAGACTAATTGCATTATTAATTTGACTGCTCTGTGACAAGCCATTTATTTCCAGATAACGAAGTTCATGTAAAGTGGACTGTGTGAAATGTGATAATAGTTTGCAGCTTGTTTTGAGCGTGGGGAACTTAAATGTAGTTTCCAAGAGCCGCACTTCGAATAACAGAGAATATTTCTTACAGTGTTTTCAGGGCACATCATCATCCATCACCGCTATGTTACAATGAGGACTGACTGTGTAATTTGTTTGCTTTGTTTGCTGACAGCAGTTGTTTGCTGAATCTCATGTTTCTCTGGGAAAAAAAAAAATATAGCAGAGGAAAAAAAGACGGAGGAAAAAGGGAAAACCTGAAACCTTTTCAGAATCTTGACGTTGCTTTCATCGCCTTTCCTCAGCCTTGTTTTGTCTTGTCTTTACTATTCAGCATCCACTCACATAATACAGTGTGATTCTGACAATGAATACATGCAGTGTTATTTTTACTTTGGATTGTTATGTTGAATGTATTCACTGAAACTATTGCTTCTCAAACTGTGCCTTTCACTCTATCATGATCGAAACACAAAACTATAAAAGCTAAGCCTCATTGGTGCAGGCGTTGCTCATTCTATCGAGATACTCATTCTAAACATTTACATTTCAATCAAAAAACTCTCTGTGTGTTTTGTATCATTTAAAGTGTACAAAAATATTGATTAATAAAAATGCAACTGGCACAAATAATTGATCTATTTGTATTTCAGTGTAAATAACTGAATGTAGCATTGGATTGGATTTGTAGGCCAATCGGTCTTGTGTGTGGAACCTCCTCGCACTCATCCATTCCCAGCCTCCACTCAGTGTCATCTCTCACTAAAGGTTTTGCATCTACTGCTTTTATTTTAAGAACTGTCCAAAACCTGAACAAATGGAAATATAATTCCCATAAGTCTCTCCAGCAATTGCGAAAAGCAACATATGGACTCCTTCAGCAAGTTCTGACAGCCTGGAAACTTTAATTAACAGCCCATTTTCCTTTTTTTTTTTTTTTTTGGATACATTCAATTGGCAGAGCCTCGAAGAAAAAAGTCAGGAGTGGATGGATGGTTCAATAAAGGACATCACTATCGGCTTTGCAGTTTAAACCAGCATTCACAGGGTTGCACTGTTGTACTGTAACCACAGCAAGGAAGTTACCCAACCCTAGCAAAGTAGCAGTTTTAATCAAAAAGATGATACGTTTGTGCCAAAACTAAGCAGTAACATAATCACATGATAAAATTGAATTGCTGATTTGCAAGGCACAGACAAATTAGGCTGTTCTGTTGAAATATGCGTTGTGTCAGAAAGTGCTTCTACAATATGTGTTGTTGTAATACACGTGCACAACTGGCGCTTTTTGTCACACAGCTATGAACATTTTCAAATCCCTAAAGCTGGTTGTTGGCGCACTGATTCATTCCAAATGCAGTGTGCTGGGGTAAAGAAACAAAACAAATAAAGACACGCCACGGTCCTAATACAATGAACAATGCATGCGGAGACCTGGCCTATTGAAGATTTAGATTAGATAGTTACACCGATGGACACAATGAAGATATTCCACATTCGAACTTAGTGAAATCTATTGTCTTAAGGGCTGCAATAATTAACTTGGGAAATGAATGAATCTCGCATGAAAAAGCACAGCAGTTTTCCCCAAGAGCCACATCCTAAGCTAGAGATTACAGGCACTTTTGATCTGTTCTTAAACACAGATTTGTGTGAGTGTGTGTTTTCCTCTGTCGACAATAGAATGGAAAAAAATTGAGCGATTAGCAGAACCAGAAATCTCATTATGCTCCCAGTGCAAAGGCTGCTGGGTTGTAAGAAACAGTGCACAGACACTCGAACGTACACTGTCCTCTATTTACAGACATGATACACACGCACACACGCTTAATTTCAGTAAAGACTAAATGGCTTTTCTTTGCTGAGAATGGATAGAAACTTATTGAACAGGTGTAGTCGGGAAAGACAGCAGGTTCTACTTATGTGAGTGATCATCAGTGGCTGACTGGAATGATATTACACGGCATTCTGTCTTTATTTACTAGTATTGATCTGCTTGTTATGCTGGTCCAGATGAATGTTTGAAAGGAAAATAGAAAGCAATTGAGTCTGACACAACAAGATGTCTGATCCGTGTCCTAGGTTAAACAGATGCTCTGCTCCTTACAGACATAAACCACAGGTGTAGTGACTGAAAAAAACATCCACCCTAACAAATACACAAAATAACGAGGACATGAATGGAGATTCTATCTACTGATCTACATTCAAGGAATTCTGTTATGCTGCGTGTTGCATGTCAGCTTTTAGGTTAATGTAAAAAGTGTCAATAAGGTCTTTGATGAATCAGTGGAGTAAATTAGCAGCATTACTCTGACAGTGATGTGTTGATGTTGATTGGACATGTGCTGCTGTGGTGGTAAAGGAAATATTGCGAAGTATCTCATTTGAAGTTGAAGAGTGGATTGGAAAACAAGAGCTCAACAAAGACACCGCTAGCCAATAAAAGTCAGAGACACTGCTATGACAGATCCCTCACAAGGCTTTGTAGGACATCTGCATGACTACAGCCATAAAGCCAAGAGCCATAAGTATCCAATCACAAAGGGACTTGAACCCTCAGTCTTCTAAGAAGTGTCACTCAGATGCTTCTTGGGGCCTATAGGCTGCTGTGGTGGTAAAGGGAATATTGTGAGGTATCTCATTTGAGGTTGAAGAGTGGATTGGAAAACAAGTCAGTTAAAGTTAAAGAAACTGCTATGGCAGACCCAAGGCTCACAGGCTTTGCAGGCCACTACTATGGCAGAACATTTACATGACCAACCACAAAGGCACTTGAACCCTCAGTCTTCTGATCCGAAGCCTTATCCATTAGGCCACGTGGTCTACACATGGACTTCTTCAGTGAATCAGTGGAGTAATTCAGAAATATCACTCTGACGGTAAATTATGTGTTGATATGTGGGCACATGGGGTAAAGAGGATTTTGCAAGATCCCTCTCAAGACTGCGCAGGCCAACACCATGGCAGAAAACTGAAAGTATTCACCAACTGCAGGCCGCTACTATGCAGGACTACAAAGAACCAAAGGTATCCAACCACGAAGTCTTCTGATCCGAACTCAGACGCCTTATCCATTAGGCCACGTGGTCTACATATGCAGGGATGCAAAGACATCACTAGTCAATCAAAGTCAGAGACACTGCTAAGGCAGAGCTCTCACAATACTGAGGGGCATAAGAGGATTATACCATTTCCCATGTTCAAGGAAAACCATTTTACATTAAGGCTGCTGTACTAAATATAGATCTTAAATTTTGTTATCCTGGTTTTATGGTACTTCTCTGATGAATTTCGGATAAAATCTCTCCATGCAGTGTGAAGAATGGCCGTGGAGATGTGATTTACAGACATGGCTGTCAGATTACTGGCTCCAGCTGTGGAGAAGTAGAGGCCATGTGTTTTCTCTTGTATAGCTCACTGCAGCACAGCACGCTGTGGTGTGGAGTTTTGTCATGTGGTGGGTTTGAAGGGGTCAGGACATGAGCTGTTCCCCACTTTGCTCACTGGCAGGAAAAGCTAAAGCTAACCCAGTGCAAAGCTGGGTGTAGCTTCCTTTATGTCCCGTGTCACTGGTTCTCCTCAACCACCCTGCGTAGCTCAGTCAATCTTGAATGTATAAGTGAACCTGTATTAAAGTAAACGTGTATTACCAACATTTCTACTGCTAAAGACCCTCACACCATCATCCATTTTCATGCTCTCACCCTTTCTTACTGCAAAAGTCCTTTTTTCTCTGCAAGTCTTACTTGATTTAATTGTATTCTTTGTTGTTGTCTTGTTTACTGTGTTTGTCAAAAGTTGATGTAAAAATATCTTAAAATCAGAGATGTCACCACCCAGGCGTTAACTTTGAATCGACGAAGGAGGAAGGTTATGAAACCTCGCATTTACTCCTCAACTCTACTTTTCTTTGGCCCATTTCTAGTGATAGCACTGGAATTAATGGTCTGTGTTATAATTTCCTGTTCTACCTCAATGATTTAATAAGCATGTCAGTATCAGAACTGATGTCGTTGTTTTTTGAATGAAAAGAATGCAGGGTAGAAATGGAGATGTCTGTGAAGCAGTCATTGAGTACATGTGAGTTATGTGTCTTGGCGAACACAACACGGCAGACCTACTGTTGTATAGACTCCCCACCATCTTACACTATCCTACTGTGGATACTGTAGTTCTGCAATTCCCCTCTTGCTCGTTTGGTTTTACCTACTGTACTTCAGGCTCTGACTTCCCTTCTGTTCCTTTTTTTTTGAAAAAGTTTTATTTATTAAATTATTTGCTCACGCGACTTCTAGCTGTTCTTTAAAGGGTTTTGGTGTTTGTTCAAAAGCCAGAATTGAAAGTCTCATCGCTGATGGATGTTACTGATGAAAATAAATATGATTGTGTTAAATCAGCAAAATTCCTTCTCCCCATCTTTATAAATTCTAGATTTGCTTTGGCAAGTACATTTATTTTTTGGATTGATGGCCAAGTACTGTGTCATGAAATGTTCATTATTCAAAACTGCAGTGAAAACTAGGGCATTCCTGCTGGAGACCGTGTGAGAGAACCAACGCTGAAAGGTTTTAGAAAGCAGTTTCATGTCCCGTTTATGTTAAGGGTGTTTTTTTTTATATTACAATTGGAGTGCAAGGAAGGGTATTTTAGCAGTTAAAGCAGTTACCATGAATGTCAGCGTGTGTCCCATTCAAAACCCCAGAAAAGAGGAAATTCTACGTACTGTACAGTGTTTAGGTCCTGATGTTTATGTGAAATTTCCTTTGGCAAGTAAATCTGTGCAACTTGCACAAAACAGATGTTGTGTATAAGTTACGTATGAAAGCCATCAGAAAACAATATCCTGTCAACATATAAATAAGCATAGTTTTAAAACTAGTGCAATTTAAATCATTTTTAAGGAACCTTTTACATTTCCTGCTCCTCTGCTCGTGTCCTTCCATTAAGCCTAAGTCTTGGTGTTTGTTGAGCCTAACATGCTCTGCATTGCTGATGATGTTTCAAAGGTGGTGATTGAACTCGTGATTTTCGTCTTGACTAATAATTGGACTGGGTAACTGTTGTTAGTGTCTGATGAAAGATCTCTCATCCACAGCTGCTCCGCTACCTTTGATGGCGCTGGTTTTAATCTTCACGATGCATCCCTGAAACCTGATTTACTGACGAGGCAAAACACGAAGCAGTTTTCCATTTCACAGTGCTATCGTTTGGGTGAAATCAACTCTTAGGTTATAAATTATTCTGTGGTTGAGACGAGATGATACAAGCAGTCGTCACAATCTTTATCACACAGCTCTTTGTTGAAGTTGAACGGTGATTTGTGTGGGCAGGTAACTCTGGAGAGGTAAACTGAGTCTAATGTCCTCTGACAGCTGAAGATGCGTTTTCTTCTTTAAGACAGCTGCTGTCAGCATTATTCTGACCACATGATGGGTACTAATAATTAAACCTGAGAAAAAAAAATGTCACTGGGACAGACGGGTTACATCCTGCTGATGGCCTGTGCTCATCCAGGTTAGAGTTTAATTTGCAGAATAGAAAGCAGAAGGCTTAATGAGAATACAGTGGCCCTTTCCATCACAGCTGACTCTTTCTGTTCACGTAGCGTCATGCTCATTAACAGCTGTTTACCCAGCTGGACGAACGCCAAAGCAAAACAGATATTTACAGGTGGGATCGAAAGAAAGGAAACACTTAACATCATTCTATGCCACAAAAAGCAAAACAATCTTAGCTACAGAAATGGCAGAAACTGTGATTTGCGGGCTAAGTCTAAAACAGTGTCAGTCTGAATATTTATTCTTATTATAAAATATTAAGTCTTCATATGGGGACAAATGGATTCAGTAAAATACAAACATAAACCTGCACCTTATTGCATACAATATATGTTTATGCTAACATTTCTACAAAGCATATTATTTTATTCATGAATACCAAACCTTATCCAAGCTGTCCTTAAAATATCTAGATGCATTAAATGATTGTACTTTACTCACAGCATATTGTTCAGGCATGTCCTCCGCGTATGGCTGTGTTTTGAGATTGAGAAACACTGGGACGTTGTGACAAAGAAGGCTTCACGGAAAGATTCAGAGTATACTTCACTCATTCATGCATTTCATGTGGTGATTGAGTGTCCCCGTGTCAGTGCTTGGTTCGGGCATTTGTTGTTGGTCAGAGTTGTCATTTTTTGGGTAAATGATGCATGAAAGTGAACATCCATCTCCAGCGATCAAACGCCTTGTGTAATGGCAACATGATACATGCATTATAAACCACCTGTCTGCTTGTGGAAGAAAAAATACCTTCTACAACACATGACACATTACAGTGTCAGCCTGTTGTATCCAAATCATCAGTGCCCCACCACAAACTAAGACCTAAAGGAACTGATTGTGTTTCAACCCCAGGTCTGATTCTAAAGCCCCACACATACAATTAATAGAAGCCAGGAAATGGAAAGTAAAAAGCCTGTGAAACATTTGTTCACATTAGCAGGTTGATCCAAGAATAAATAGCCTGCTGCGTAAGGCTAGGGGAGCATTATGTGATGTAACAAGCTTATTTGCGAAATCGCAAGTGGAGAAGTGAGAGGAAGTCAGAAGAGGGGTTGCAGCATTAAAGTGCACAGCAAGAAATCACTCAACCTACGTGAAAAAGTCTCCAGGCGGCCAACTCAGCTGACTGGAGAGAAATACCACCTCCATTAAAGCCCTCTGAACACCTGTGTGGATTTCTTAAATTGATATTGTCCAGCTCTGGAGAGTGAAAGAGCAGCGGGGGGAGGGGTAGAGTCGCACAGACAGATGCCAAGTAAAAGCTGGGAAGGAGAAGAGAGAGATGGACAGCGCAGCGAACGAGAAGTGAGAGCAAAACGGAGAAATGTCTACTTCTGCTTCCTGTGATTATAGTGCTATTATTTAAATGTCAGTGTATGTCCGTCCACCTGTCAGTCTTTAACGGGGTGGACTCATCAACACGGAACAATGTGCTAATGTTGTCTTTATTTCTGTTATCGCCGAAAAAACGCTGGAGTCCAAATGTGTAATCACTTTTTCATTTATCTGTCTTTTCAAGTGTAACCTTTATTAGAGTGTTTAATATTGATGCAAGTGTGCGCGCACATGCATAGAAGAAAGTGAAAGAGCGAGAGAAAGAGCGTGATCGCTCTTGTTTCAGTCCCTCTGTTGATGCACACAGGAACAAGGTTAATTACTTTTCTGACCTTCTTCAGAAGCTTAAAGAAATATTCCAATCCGAGCTTGAATAGATAGCACAAGCATAAATGCTGAGTCAATGGCCGAACCGTGGAAAATTAAACACAGCAGAGGCTTTTAAGTGAAACCGTACCTTCAGCATTACTTATCAGATGTTTCAATAAAAATGCCTGCATCACTGACTTAATGCCATGGAGGTAAATTGATTGCATTGCTCCAACCGGCAGCTGCTTGATTACTTAAGTGCGTATGCAAAGCGTCTCATTACACGTGTTAAAGAATTCTGTAGCGTTAATCTGGAATCATTAAATTAAGTATTACTGGTCTACCTGTAGCAGCTCTGCCATGATTTCTACTTTGACAATTTTATTTGAGACACTGGAACATTGTGAAAGTAGAAATGTAGAAGAATTCATCATATACTTTACATGTACCCAATAAAGTGGCTGCTGAGTCCATATGCTTATAGGAAGAGATAGATTATGTTTCTTACATCATCACGCTTTTAAAACGTCAGGATTTTGGCCTCTTCTCCTAGATTATCTGATCAAAAGCATCAAAGAAATTCCACGTTATTAACCATGTTCTCTGTGTGGCGTAAATCTTTTTTTTTTTGCTGCAGTAGCCTCATGAATATCGAGTTTGAAGTCAACATTCAAAAGCACCCGAAAGTCACTGGAGAACGAACTCAAACAACCACGAGGGAAATGGGAGTGTGAATGCAATCACTTTTTTTCATTTACGCAAGCAAGAGCGTAAGCAGAAATAAAAGCTTTGTTTGTGTAAACGCCACGAGACCCTGAACCCTGTAATACTTCACCTAAATCACATATGTTCACATATAAGCGTCTTAACAGCATCGAGATTCTAACCGTAGAATAAATTGTTCTCAAACACAGATTCATATATAAACTGTCAGACAGCAGAGAATTATTAACAGTCACATAGCCAACAACACTTTAGGCTATTAAATGCGATGCAAGGGAGATGGAGCCGCTGCTTGATGAGCAGCTGTGTTGTCGTTCCCACATGTCCCAAGCTTGCATGAAAAGCTTTTGAATACAGTATTAGGTGGATGAACATGAACACATCATCCGTGCATCCTCTGCAGGTCAGTCATGCAGTGCGTGCTTGTTGTCAGGCTATTCGAGATGCGTATTTCTGTCTTCCTGAGTGATCTGGACCGGCAGCCACCCTCTGTCTCCACGAGCTCAATTTGATGTCCAGGATAAACAATCCGATCACAATTAAAAGAGATCTGAGCGTCAACATGGGGACAATGTGACTCTCGGTTGGTGGAGGGGGGAGGGGCGTGTGCATGCGCATTCACAAAAATTGAATATACAAATAGTCGAGTAACGAACGGTATTAATTGCACGCACAGCACAAAACCTTGCAGAAAATAATCTTCACAGACACAGTCAGCCTCAAATTTCTTACTCCCTCTCCAAACACACAATACAAAATGTACAAACAAACAGTGATCCTCAACCCAGTTATTAACTTTTCTGTGATGATACAACAAAGTAGTAGACAATATTCTAGTGAAAGCAGGAGTCTAGTCTTTAGTTCAGAGCATGTGGGGATTATCGCTGCTGAAGGTGGCTCTTGATTTAGAAGTCAAGCCCAAGGCTACAGTCACCTCAAGTGAAGGCAGTAGGCGCTGGCTTTGAAACGCTGCAGATTTGCCTCAAATTGCTTCAGGCTTTGAATAATAACCATGATACTCACTAATACAGTTTTTTTTTATTCTAACAAACAAATCTTCAGTGGTTAATTATAATAGTCATAAGTGGAGTCATAAGGTCAGGTTAATATGCTAATGCCTGTCTTCATGCTAATATAGATGCGCGTCTGAATTAGATTCCAGTCTACAGGAGATCATCTTTTCTGATCGCTGTACACAAACATGCGCAGCCACTCTGCTGTTGCCTACTGAGACTAAAGCTGGATATTTATCTGTGTTACCCAGAGGTGAGAGTCAATGGGGGGCAGCTTTTAGCAGCTGCATGTGTAAGTGCCATGCGGTCCCTCTGCTGCATCTGAGTAAAAGCGCTGGAGAGAAATTGAGGGTGCAACCACTTTGGCTGTTACGCAGGAGACGTTCTGCTGGTTATCACGATGAGGTCAAACAAATAACCCCAGACCCTCAGACAAATTTCATATACACAAAAAGGATAATACATTGCGGGATAATAAAAAGAGGCATGCATGCGCTCTGGTACAGGCGTGTGTTACAGCTAGGCTAATATATATTTCCACTGCGGTTAAAGCAACCCACGTTGCAAAGAACCCACAGAGAACAGACATCCCGCTCTGCAGTTCCCCGGCTTTTGTCAGTTCTGCCATCAGCAGCAGAAAAGCACATTGTTTTAGCAATGAGCTACCTGCCACCTGCCCATCACCATCCAGGCAGGAAGAAACAGTGGGAAACTAGCTGATGAAGAAGGTCAAACCCCAATTTGCAGGTTTGACTTTTCGAAGGTCTTGGTTGAGACTGAAATGAAACCGCACATACGAAGCAGTGCACAGAAAACCACTCACTCACTCAGAGACACCGACACGATAGCAACACAGCCCTCTAGATAAGGCTTGAATAGCTTTCCTTGTGTTGATAAAAAGAAAATGAGGGGCTGATTATGATTACCAGAGATTATCCTCCTTATTTAAAAAAAAACATCAATCCCTTAGGCAGAGAGCATGGAGCTCGTATCGTGATCAACAGATTAAACTCCAAAGTGCCCAGTGCTTCCTGACACTTTCATTTCAAAGTTTATAATGTTCATAAGGGCAGTGGAGCCCATGTCTGCCGTCAAATCCAGAGGTTGGGGATCTTTGGGAGTCGTTATTTTTGCTCTGCTATCTCCTTATTAACTATGCAGTGTGTGGGAGCAGCAGTGCAGAGTGCAAATTTATTTCATATCTAAATAGAAGAGGCAAATACAATGCAGCCATTAGCTACCTGCAGGAGGCTAAAAAGAACGAGTTCAATACTCCCACACGAACACACACATGCAGCCAAAATGGCCTCACTAACCCGAGAACGCGGCTCCTTTATAATTCTTTGTTTTCATTTAATTAGTAGGAAAGCTTTTGATAAGGAGGTTGCCATTTAGTTGAAACCACGTGACCTTGATTTTTATGCAAAACAAGTGTTTCCATATCAATTTAAGTGCCCTGTGCATGTTTCCATTTTCACTTTTATGTAAGAGCATAAATGTGGATGTGTAGCAGTAGCGGCGGTCGGGACTCGTGTGTACACATCGCCCGGGTCCCTGGGTCGTCTTGTCGGAGTCTGGAGCTTTTCACACCCCGTTGTTTCCGTGAAGGAGAGTTCCCACCCCGTCTTCATCCTCCACCTCGCCTCTCTTCCCCTGAGGGTGTCAGCCCCAGCTGGAGAGCAGGAGATCAGACTGAGCCACGAGAAATGCCCCCTGAGGAGCTGTGAAGTGGACCAGAGCTCAGCTGGGGCAAACACTGCTAAATGCCCTGAGATGGCTCAGATCCGACAGGTTGGGTCAAGGAAAGTGGGGGGTGTGTGTTTGTGTGTAGTTGTAGGGAGCCTGGCATTATGTCATAGCGATGTAGGTCACGTCTGACTGACCAGATGGAAGCAGACTGATCGGGATATGAGAAAAAGCAAAATTAACGCTGCAGTGCTTTCTTTTACCAGATTCCATCTTTCATATTCTATTAAATTCCAACAGATTTGAGACTTAATGTGTGTGACACTAATCTCAGACCCATAGTTCAATACTTTAGGCAGTATTTGAACAGATAAGTGAACATGTAGTGTTAGGAAGAGGAGTATTATGCAAGCAGTCAATCAAGACTGTGGTACAGTACAAGTATTTGCATATTCGAGTTATCCAAATACACAAGTACAAGTAGAAAAGTGAACATGAGGTGACAGGACAGATATGAGCAGGATATTTTAAAATCTCTCTGTGAAGCAATGCAGCATGGAATGAATTTCACCAAATGGAATTAGAATGTGAGCCAGAAAAAAAAATTCAAAGGGTGAATATTTTCTTATCGTGCTATTACCTTAAGGTAATGTAAGTACAGGCGAAAACTACCATCAGTACAGATTTCATTTCCCCAAATTTATACTTTGATCTCCAAATACTCCACTCGTACAAATGAGATGAAACTATTCAATTTCACACATTTTAACTGCTCAATACTGACGTGCTCATGGAGAAACCCCATTTGTGGGAGCAGGCCAAGTAGGAAAACTTGAGCATGCTGTGTAATTGAAAACATGACAGGATTAATTTAAATCACTACATCAGTCAATATTTTGTAAGCAGCAGTTTGTTTGGGGCTACAACAGTCAGTGAATCGTTGTAATTCTTTCTACAAACTACTATTTGTCTCTCCAAAACGTTTACGTTGAGGACATTGTGTTTCGTGACATGTTGTCCTATAAGAAGCTGGTATTATTACCAGACGTTAGGATTATACAATGAAAACATAAGGATTTGTCCACAGACAACACAACAATTTGCATTTTGTTAAACTGCCTACTTAGTTACTGTTTCTATGCACATGTCTTTTAATCAAGGTTAACTAAACTTCACATAGACTGAATGTTGTATATTGCTTTGATATCGACTAGTCATCATTCCACATAGTCACCAACCTATTATGTTTAGTATGTAGTTGTGAAATAGGTTTCTGCTGTGGTGAGATACTGTAAAGTTTGTGCTCATTCCCCTGTCATACTCTTGTGGTGCGTTATTTTGTGTTATATTGGGTATGAGCTCATCGACCCATCTTCATTCAGATTTACAGCTGCTGAGCCACTGGTCCAAGCTCTGGTGGGAAATTGCATTGCTGTAAATTTGAATTTGAGTGAAACTGCACCAAATAGAGTCACAGATACACAGCAGCCCCCTGTGTGGGTCTCCCTCCGTCACCTGTTCAGAGCTGTGAAGGTTTACTCTCTGTGAAGAGTAAGAAGAGGCCGTGTGGTTCAAGTACCTTCTCGCCCAAAAATCATCGGAAACCTTTCTAGTAATTTGTCATATTGTTAATCTGTCACGAGTTCAGCGTGTATGAATGTGTTTTTATTTCTTGACATTTGATGCAACGTGTGCAACTTGTCTAGCGAAAAAGCATAAATTTAGGTTTAAACTGCGGGAATGAAATCATTTTTAACAGACCTGCCAACAAAGACATTTGTAAAAATAAATGCAGTTATCAAAACTTCAAAGAAAGATTTACCCTGTGGTTTCCAGCAGGAACGACTGCACAGTCTACCTCAGCCTCTTGTCTCTATAAATCACTCGTTTACCTTTCACTCGCTGCACAGAGAGGCGGACAAAGACTGACTGATTAAAACATGCAGCCGGATTTCTTCCCTCCTTGTGAGTATAATGTATTGGTGGAGAGCAGGTGAGGCTGAGCACAAAGCTCTTGACAACCATTTTTCTTTTTTGGCTTTAATTGTGAATGCAATTATTTCAAAACAAGTTGAATCACTTAGCACACATCATTTTCCCAAACAACAACACAACTCGCGTTTCTGATTCGTCTTTCACGCACACGATTTACTTTGTTCTTCTTTCGCCGCTGGAAATCACGGCAGAGCTGTTCAACACAGAAGCCCTAACCTAGGAAGCTGTCAAAAGTGAAACAGAGATAGGATGAAAGCGATTTCCACCTCACCTTGAGGCAGTTTATTGCTGCATGAAATTGCTGAAATTTCTAAATGCAAAATCAATAAAAATCTCAGCTGTTTGCAGGTCTTTCAAACAGATCAGTGGTAAGTGTGTGTTAGTGATCAATTTGTTTTTGCAACCGAATATTTAGCAACGGGAAATGCCACATTGAACATCCAACACACGCTAGTTTAGACTGTTTGCATTGCGTCCTAATCTGTTTCCAGGTATCAGAGAGGGTCTGTTTCCCTGCCTGTTATACTGTGATCCTTCTGTGGCCTTCATCAGAAGAATGATGCTTTCAAACTTGAACCACATTCTCACCTCAACCTCCCACGGTGACACAGAACAGGCCATTTAGCCCAGGGATGTGCAGCCATCAGCAGGCTGACATTGTCACGGCCCCTGCTGCCACCTCCAGGGGACAGTCCTTGGAAGGCAGACAGACCTGCTGTAACCTCACACCCTGGGACACTCTCTCAGGCCTCAGACTCACAAGGCTGTTCCCCTCACAAAAACATGTGACACTGCTAAAAGCCAGGCCTGACTGGAGGTCAGTGTAAATGGAAGTCTAGAGAAAGAGAAAAATGGTGCCCGGCGAGAGAAAAGAGCAAACGGATCCAACAGCAGATCAGCTGGTCAAACCTTGCGAGACAAATTGTAGTTTTAGCTCAGATGTGAATATTTTATTACATAATTTCCACTTCAGAACTGCTTCTCTCAAAACATCTGAAGGCCATTTCATAGATGTTCTTAAAACTACTTTGAGCAACATCGTGGAAAAAAACTACAGACTCACAACCAGGTGATACTTATCATCCGTGTTGCAAGTGGTTAAGATGGCAACAAAAACATGCTGGATGTCCACACGCCATTAATTTAAACATGCTGGAAAATCCCCACAAGTGAAACTGTGGTTGCTAAGAAGGCGTTTATGTATATTAACCCTGTAAAGTAGCCTCTTTAAATTCATGAGAATCAGCAAGTTTGCCCTCCCTCTTCCCTCTCACCCAATCCAAACTCTGTGCTCAACAAATAATTTCATCCCATCCTTCAGCGCCACTACAGGTTCACTTATCTTCAGCACTTCAAGTGGAAAAGTTTCCCACTTCTCTGCCAACTTTCTGCTTGTGCGCCTGTGTTATAGATAATGTGCCTTTGGAAAGACAGGATCTATCCCCTGTCATAAGTGCACATTTCACAATCTACAAGTGCTTCCAACATCACCGGATTTCATGCAGATATTTCCATGTAATTTGCGCCGCTGTTCTAACGCTGTGATGCTTCTCCGCTGGCCTTGTTTGCGTGGTTCGAACAATCGCTCGACTAGTTCTCGTTACCCAGTGGGTGTGTGATACAGTGTTTGCAGTAATTGTGATGATGACAAATTGTCATGAAGGTCAATTTTCTTTGTGGACAAGAAATAATGAGATACAACAGCAACAACAAAAAGCAAACACACATATTGTTCTGGCTCCTCCAGTGACTTTAACTGCGAGCGCTGCCCGAGGCCGCTCCTCTCACTGCTAATTACAGTGGTGTGACATTCGTGTGGGCAGCAGGGTCGCTAATAAAAGGGACCTGGGGTGCTGTTTTCTTTCCCCGCAGAGTGATGTGTTAATGATACATGTAAACAAATACTCGAGCAAAGGACAACTTTTCGTAAGCGTTAGAGGTTGTGCGCATGAATAATGCATGGCAGCCGTCAGTCAAGGCATTCAAGGCGCACGATAAGCGGAGAGTGGGAGAGAGTGAGCTCTGTTCGTTTTCACAGGGTCCTCGAAAAATTGGCAACGCTGAGAGAAAAGGTAGAAGATTTCGGCGTGTGGTTCTCTTTCTAGCGTTTGTGTTGCGAGCGAGGTTTGGGTGACCTTCAGGGAACAGGTGTCGGTGTCAGCATTTACTCTGTCACGGCACATTGAGCAGCGGCACACAAACACACACGAGGGAGGAGGAGAGCGAGATGCACAATGCACGAGCGAGAGAAAGTCAATACTTGATCATGTATCAAGAGGATTTATGGGGGAAGATGCATATTGGATAGCGAAAAAAAGAGGTTTCAGGTGTGGAATGCAAGCTGTGGGTGTGAGGCAAGACAAAACCCAACGTCCAGAGAAGATTACACACATCAGCAAAGATGGACAATATTGAGCCACTCAGAATTTAGATTTCTAAAATTTCACCCTAGTTGTTTGCCGTTAAAACTCCCGAGCTGCTCGACTGATTCACTGGCGAGTAAGGACCACGGAACTTTGTAGACGCAGGCTTCGAGTCCACAGACGTAGGTTGACAAACTTCAAACCGTTTTCTGCTGTGTTTTTGATTACGTGTATTGTTCTGTATTGGACCATATAAGGTGCCATCGTCAACGTCTGCATTTTGCACTGAGGTTGCTCAGTTTTGGGATTTTGGATTTGAGATTATGTAAGATCGTAACATAAATCCACTAGATGTGTTTCATTGCACTTATTACAATTAACTACAATCTAAATAAAGATGTCTATAGTTTAGGCTGTTGCATTTTTAGAGATTCCTGTTTTTCCAATTGTCTTTTTTAATTTGTCTGTCGATGGCCTTCAACAGTCAGCGCACATCATGTTTAACCAGTCTCACCAGTCATTTCTAGACTTTGCCTACTAACGTTAAACGACAGTCAGTCTCATCGCAGAGGAAAGTTGAGCACTTCTATGAAGTTGTATGTACTGTATATAACCTTTAAGAAAGTCAACCCAAAGGCAGTTGTACTCCTCTCAATTTTAGAGTAAAAAAAAATAAATAAATCTGCCTTTGAGGTAACAGAAATAATCATAGATGACCACGGACGTTTATGTTGCTGTGATTTCTCCCCTATTCCTCCCTTTTCCCCCCTCTGGTAAACAGGCACCGACTCAAGCTGCTCTGAGCTTCGTGGCTGCCAACTAGCCTACGGTGGGACAACGAACATATTGCTCTCCACGCCTAACACTTCCAGGATTAAACATTAATTCACAAGGCTCTGAAACTTTAATATCTGGGCATGTGTGAGTTATGTGAATTCAGATCATTATTGTCATGTCGGTTGGGGGATAAAATTCTCAGACTTTAGCTCAGTTATATGGGACAAACATTCTTACGTAGACGTCACACAGAGCAGAGTTTTGTCTGTTGTGTAAATATTCTATTAATAATGTTTGAGTTTTATCTTTTTCACCCTCCTGTCCGTTGAAAATTGGTCTGAATTTTAAACTTTTTGGACAGAAAATACCAGTGGACTGCTTTGTTTGCTTGGTGTAAGCTCACCCTGTGTTCGCTGTTAACAGAGTTTATTACAGACCTACTTACTGTCTCTGGACGCTTCTTTGCCATCTTCTCTGCCTGCCTGCTTGCTCCTGCAGCCTCTACGTCTCATTCTGTGCCCAGCCAGCGAAACCTCTGGTGTCCCCTTTAAATCAAGGAGTTGCTTTAACAATAAATCCTCAAAACTGGCCTAAAAAGTATTTGTCCTTTAATTAACGCTGGTCGCTTCTGGATTTAATCTGGAGATATGAGAGTAATGGCTCGGTCTAGTTTCCTGCTTTGCAAAACTGAATCCATTTGAGGCTGTTCCAACCTTCCTGTCCACTACACATTTTTGCCTGTTAAAATGCTACAAAGCCTCCAAGAAGTAAAGTCTAATGTTTTGTCTGGGCAGTAGTGATGTTAAAAGTGCAGTTGCACAGCTCAAATGTATTATTTATGTGTAGTTCTATTAATAATTCTTTTTCTTTCAGCCTAAAGACGGAATGGGCCTGAAATGCACCATAAAAGTTTAGTTTTGCCCAATAACATCATTTATTATTATTTTGATATTATGATATTAAAGTGAAATTGAATTCATGCTTTTTATGTTGCAGTTAGTACGTTTATATCTTAACTTCTGTAATCAGGAACTTTGTTGAGAGACATTCAGTTATGAAAAATGTCAACAGATTTAGTGTTTAGAAAATGGTGGAATGTTAAATAATAGGATGTGGACAGTGTAATTGTTAAGGTGACATCTCGCAGAGCCACAGCAGAGGTTGTAGCAGAGAGTGTAGCCAGGAGACTTTATTATCCTGAGTAATTACCCAAGATGGATTTAGCTGACCTTGCTGATGATTGCTTCATAATGAGAGGATGGCAGCCCGTGTGCGTCACACCGCAGCAAATATGTAAACACAAAACATTGTTACCGAAGAACGGATGTTTATTGCAGGAATATAATGACTTTCTTAGTGTGCAGCGCAGCATTTGAAAAGCCTGTAGTAAATCCAACTGCTGACATTTCTCTTCTCTCCTTCCCTCATTCTTTGCGAAAA
The DNA here is from genome assembly GCA_030770545.1 of Macropodus opercularis. NCBI lineage: Eukaryota > Metazoa > Chordata > Actinopteri > Anabantiformes > Osphronemidae > Macropodus > Macropodus opercularis. The sequence continues at coordinate 12,378,311 of CM061095.1, forward strand.
CATGACACCGCCACACAAACACGTCTAAATAATGAAAACGTGCTCACGGGGTCAAGTGCCTCTTGAGCTCAACCTGTTTCCTGCCAAACAGTCTGTGTCGTCCTTGCTATTTCAACACAACCAACGCTGTAGGAGGAGCCGAGCACACGCGTCCCTTTGCACCGCAGTCTGGTTGCCTAATAATTCATCTGGCCTCCCTAATCTTTATTGCAAGCTTTGGGCCTTACCTGCAACAGAACCCTCCTGTTTTTACCTTATCTTCCTTTCCTGTAAACTTTGAGGTTACTTTTGAGGTTCTGATAGCTTTTGCCTCATCTGTGTGTATGTAGTGTTTTGACCTGTGGGGAATGACAATGGTCTCTAGAGACTAGACGCAATTATCTCATCATATCATTTGTAGATGGTTACAGCATCTCATGTATTTATATAACCCTACATATATATATCTACTATATAAATTTATATATAACTTTTTTATTTATATGTTTGAAGATAGATAGATAGAATTCCAGGAACAGTGAACACACAACTATTTTCAGGCTTCAGCCACTTCTACTTCAGCTTCTATTAGCAGTCAGCACACAAGGTCATGCAGAGCTTCTGAGAGTGTGGATTATCATGCAGAAACACCCAGACGCTAGCCTCACCCACTCCATTAAAACATCAACTCCCAGGTGCTGGATATAGCCGGACACACGAGGAACAAGAAGTGCTTTTCCCCCGGCAGGAGCTCAACACATGGGTTCACACTGTCCATGCACAGAGCAGTGAGGCAGGTCTGGTCCCCTCACTTCCATCCATGCTCATATTTGTATTTGTCTCCTGTAGATACTGGCATGTGCAGCGTTCTCCAGGCCGCTGGGCAGACTTCTTATCTTAGCCCTTAGCCTGACCAAGGCGTCATTTAACCCAATAACATGACAGTGTAAACAGATTTATGTCCCCACAACACAGGAATACAACTACACACACAAACACGACGGAGGCTGTGCACACTTGTTTTCCTGTTTGTATAAATACTATGACAAGTAAGTACATGACAGCGCTCTGATGTCCTGAGGTGGAAACTGTTGTGATTTAATTTCAAACAGCATTTAAATATATTACAAAAATGATTATTTCATCCAGACCTTTTTTTCCTGGCAGCGCTTCAGAATGATTTAATGAGAACATTTGGTCTTTTTTCAGTCTTTTGACAAACAACTTTTTTCCCCCAGTACCTTTGTTTATTTTATTTTTTACTTCTTCACACATCTTTTAAGCTAACATGACAATAACCTCATTAGTTCTGTTCTGTTTTTTCTTCTGTGGTAGCTGTGGTGGTGGGAGTATTTTTGGAGGTGACCTTACATCAGTGAATACATGCATCTGCGTCTGGATGCCTTGCAGTCACTGGTGCGTCCCGTTTCTTGGGCTTACTGTTGGAGGGTATTGCCGTACAACTGCCCGTCCTTCAGCTACACTGGGAGAATGTGGGAGCATAATACAAGTAAAATGTCACCATGATAAATCTAACCTTTCTGGGGCCGCCCTCACTGGCTGCATACCTGTGTGCTTGCATTAATAACCAGATCTATCAAAGTGGAGTTTTCAGTTGCATTAATGTTATGGGAGTAATTGCTGTCAGTGGGTCTGGTCATAAATCCTGAGACCTCAATCATAGCTGCTCCATAAATTACACTTAAAAAGTGCACATCTGATGGTTCCCTCTTAGCCTGGCTGCTACCTGAAAACTTGTGAGTGAGAACTTAGTGAAGGCTGGCTCTTTCATTTTTCATACTGCTATAGGCACTCTCCTAGGTAACACCTAACCCGAGAGTTTATATGAGGTAAGTTGTTCTGCTTTTTGGGCACAGCTCGGCTGTTTATTAATCTACGCTCGTTGGCTTTTAGGTTGTGCACTTTTAAAATCAGCCTGGATGTCACTTTAGCGGCTCACCAGGCGCATCCCTCAGGGACCACAGCGCTCCCTCTTAAAATGTTGAACTGTCTGATTGACACGGCCCTGCCCGCGCAGCTATGCCATTAGTGTAAGTAAAATGTCGTCTGAATATGAATATCACTAAAAAAAACGTACCCTCAGATAGCTGTGCGCATTCAGCTGTTTATCATTCTCTGACACCAGTGTTCCCAGCTGATTAATGTTAAATGTGGAGCAGCTAAGTGTCTCTGGTCCTCCAGATGTGTTATTCTTCTATTTTTATTATACTTCCAAGGTGAATGATAGATGAAGCCTGTCTGCCTGCAGGTAATCCGATTATGGGACCATTAATAAAACATCATTCATTAAGAGCCTGTATCAATTCGCTGTCAACATGAAGTGGTTCACTCATGAAATGACGACAGGAAGAAGAGGCGACGCAGGAGAAATACAGGAGCCTGGTACGGTTCAGCGCCACAGTGTCAAAAAGCCCCTTTTTTATTGATTCGGTTTGTCTTGACTCCGGGCTTTTTGGAGCAGGGAGTGAATTGATTCTGATTTAATGACGCTGTTAATTAATGTTAATAAGTTTTAGATTTTTATTTAGAGTTCTGTACCTATAGATGTTCATCCACTGCTGCCTTCTCACCTTCCCTCCCAAACTTCTTATGAAGGCTTCTCCAGCGGCTAAGTGACAATAGGCATCCAGCCTCTAGATCCCACAGGGCCTTCATTATGACCGACTGTATTATGTAAAGCACTTAAAATGCCTAATTATGCTCTCTGCCTGCCTCTATTTTAGTTCCTAAGTGCTTCTGTCTTCTGACTGATGGTCCTCTGGGACTTTTCAGTCTGTTTTTGAAATATTCCTCTCAAATCCTCTCTTCACTTAACAGTGCATCTTCAGACACAAACACCTTCCTTCAGAACGGGCGACAGTTTTGTGTCAGTGGAAACTCAGGGCTTGGACTCCTCAGCTGGAAAAAGGGAAAATGTACATATGGAAATCTAATTGATTGTAGTTTTAAATGTAAATTGCAATAACACAACTTAAAACAGGAAATTCTCGCTTGCGAAATTAATTGAAATTCCAGGAAATGTGTCCTTTTTTTTCAGTTGCTTTATCTTAAACTGAAAGGATTCCTCAGTGGGCCCCATGATTCGAAGCAAGTACTTACATAATTAAAACATAGCCAGAAGTTAGAAAAATAATTTCTACTCTACATTTCAGGAAAATCGAAGCTGTTTTCGTTGTGATTCATGGTTAGTGACAACAGAGACGGTTATATTGTGTGTACAGCATTTTCGCTGCAGAGACAAATTTAATTGAATCCTCTCTCCTTTTCAACCTGAACTGTTTCTGTTCTCCTCAACTTGCACTGGGCTGTGAGTTAGTGTGTATTTAGATTAGTGTGGGTGTGTAGATGATGGAGAGAAACCAGGAGACTCCACGAGGTCTTGTGTGTTGGCATTGTAGGTGGTTGTGTATGTAACGGATTTGTGTCTGATTGTCTCCGAGAATTAGACAGAAGAGAACAAATCCCTAATTGTTTTTGCCTCAGTATTTACATCAGGAGTGCTTGCAACGTATTGCAGTCTCCCTTGAAACGCCACAGATTGCTCGTGATTCTCTCCTCTCCAGAGAGCTGAGTTATAACCAGGTCAACCCCAGGTTACGCTCAGGTCAGAGCTGCGGAGGAAGCAATACATCATTTCCCATTTATAAAACTGAGGCACTGTCTCACAGGTGACTGAGCAGGAATTATTCGACCGTCGTTGAGCTTTTGACCATCTTGTTTATACCGTGACCATCCACATAAGGCCTCCTATGGGTGGGAATCCCTTATGGGCCCTTCTCTGCTACAGCATTAAGAGCAGATGGTTGACTACTGACATGCAAGCGAGCCTGCAGTCTTACTGCCGGCAGGGGGAATGGGCTGATGGAGTTTAAAGTCAATTAGCTTTATGTTTTGTTAGTGTTCATTGCTGCTGCGTGCATCAACAGCCTGGGTGTTCTGGCAAATGTCTGAATAGTACGGCTGAGGCAGGAGACAGCTGGAACTCATAATGCTTCACAGCCATTTGTAACTCCAGAGTCCTGAAGACGCTCCTGTCAACCTCTGTTTTTTACACTATAAAGACATCTCGGCATTGTGGAATTCTCTCGTTACACAGTAGATTTCACTGACACTGATACAGCCTCCAGTGGTTCTGTAGAACTACTGCAACAGCGCAGTTTACAGCTGAAACACTTCTCGCAGTGCTTTCACACAAAAATGATTCTCTTTCTATTGTGGATTTCATTTGAGGTCACCTGACAACTTCTTGAGCATTTCTCTAATTCCTGTGTCTTTTATTCATTCAAAGTGGTGAAATGATGAAATTCTCTGAAGTGGCCTGGCTGCATCTGGCATCAAGATGCCAGCAACACAGCGTTTAAATAATTTAAGGACATTTAAATCAAACCTTTCTTTTATGTTTATAAAGAAAAAAGGAAATGAGCAGAGGAAAATGGTGCAAGTTCAACTCCAAGTGTGTTATTGTGTTGTGGCAAGCACATGAATTAAAGTAAAAGTTTGTACTCTATTACAGAAATACATGCTGTGCTGCAATGTTCTAACCTCTGAGGACATGAGATCCTCAGAAGTGCCAAAGCGACGAAAGGTCACAGAAAGTGCTGGATCCAAACATATAGTCTCCAATTCTCTGCTCCCGCTCTGAAGCCTCAGACATTTTTTTCGGATTTTTTCGGATATGAGATGATGGCCCGTGTGATTACGCTGGAGAATAATGCATACAGCTGCTCAGTGCTGGAGAAAATCAGTCGGATTGTTCACTCTTTTTGTGGAGAGAAGAGCTCTGTCCATCTTAACTCTGCAGGCCTTATCAGGTAATTAACGTCATGAATGGAGGTTTAATGACCCTCACATCCACCTTGTTTAAAGGAAGTAGAATTAAAGATGGTATCTGGACATGCAATAATGCAGGAGGAGTCAGTGTAGGAGGGATGGCGAGCGTGAGCATCAATGTCATCGTTCTGCTGATCAGGCACTGAGAGTCCTGCTCATGCATTATGAGACGTTGCTCATGCTCATGCATTAAGACGAAGAAAGCTCCCTGACACCTACCTCATTGTCTTTGTGACTCTACAGTAGAGCGAGAAGTATTTATTTACTTAATAACTGTGCTGTGACCTGGCATGAACATGCTGAGATGCACAATATAGAAGCAGGTTGTCCCAAAACGAAATCACACATCAACCAGAAGCCAGAAAAATACGAATAAATGAAAAACGTGGAAACCTATGAGGCCATATCACACTGAACCGTGCAGCACCTGGTCTGAGATCAGTCAGACCAGAACACGTCACACTGCTGCTGCTGACACATATAGTACCTGTCTTGCAGTTAACAGATTTAAACAAGCAGATATAGGAGGCGTCACCGTTAGTAAAAGCCAATTGAATTACTCCTTTTCTTTTACTTGAAGCTGTGAAGGTTTGTGTGTGTCCGGAGCTTCAACACCAAAACTCTTCCGGTCTTCAGAAGTTCAAAACCTTCTCACTGAAAGATGAGTTGTGAGAGTCAAATTCCTAGCAGGTCTGCAGAACAGAGAATGAAACCGAATCATCTTTAAAGGCCAAGTAGCGTGACATACAGAAAATGCAGGGTCCAAGTGTGGGAGGCACGAACCTTGTTTTCATACTTGAATATGGTTGAAGCCCAGAGATCCAAGACAGTCTTAATAAAACTGTTATAGTCACTCACTCACTCACTGATGATGCACAGCCTTCACTACCACATGTCGTCCTGACATGCTGTCTTGAGATAGAGTTGTTACTTTTATTGTTGTTGCTCTAATATAAAGTTTATCCAAAAAATGTATGAAAAAACAATTAACAAATGACACATGAGAAGTGACAAGGGCGAGTGTGTACTTTCACACCTGAAATGAATCGTTGTTCCTTCCGTCTTCATTGATAGGTAACACTAATATCACAAACAGTACAAGAAAACAAATGACTCAAACCTGAGCAATAAATCTTTTCACCTCTGTCTTTCCTGATTCATCACGATTAGCTGTGATTGACAGCTCACTGCGGACGCCACACAGGTTTCATCACCCACAGTTAAAGCAGATTTTATGAGTTGCTGTTTTCCCATTGGGGTCTTAAGTTGTATACATTTATGCTGACATTTGCAGTTATGCCTCACACCCACAGCGTTTTTTCGTTAACCAACCTGTTCGTCCGCTTGGCTTTACAGTCGAACCCGGATGCATGTATGAATCCGTATGTAGCAGCCGTGTAAAGCTTGTGTACGAAGGCTTGTGATCCATGTCTATCTGTGATTTCTTCACACTGACCACCAGACTGATACCTGTTCTCACCTCCCCGGGGTCTACTTTATCTCCTTTGCATTACTCAGATAATTTACAATGCCTGTGGTGTGATGGTTCTTTAGTGTCCCTCCCCACTGATCATCAAACATGCCTCCGGCTGCGGCCTCTGAATGCTGCCTATACCACCTCGCTATCATCTCGCTCACAATAAGGCACAAACTAGAGAGGAAGGGAGATTGTATATATAGAAAGAGAGAGACGGAGTGATCAAAAGGAACAGAGGGAGAGAGTTATCGGTTCGATTGAACGCCGTTTCTTTTCTCCAGTAGCACAGGGGAGATTTCATTGAAAGGCTGTTGCAGTCTATCGATTGGCCCTAAGGGATGGATGCTGCGAAGCCAAGGATGGAGAGAGAGAGAGCGAGAGAGAGAGAGAGGTGTGGGGATTCATGCAGGGAGAGGAACATAGAGGCAGAAAAGCATTCAGCTGTGTTACAGGAGAATATGAGTGAGGGAAAGAACAGAAGTACAAGCGAGACGCACACACAAACACTCCCAAAGTGTAGACAGAGCTCGTCGATGTGCTTTGTGGTACAGTTTTTAGAGTTTTTTTCTCCGCTGGTCAACCGGTTCAGTAGCCATGAGCTGTGCTTGTACATGCTCCGTCTGGAAGGAAGGAATCACAGAGGATGTGAAAGCAGAGTGATCTGATAATGCTATTCACCACCTGAAGCATAGTTCTCATGGAAAAAAGATCACACGAGAAAAGCTATTGTTTCAGTCTTAGGTTCAATGCAAAAGAGGAACTTATGGCATGTGGTACCTACTTTAATGCTTTTAGAATTGGCCTTGTATAAAAATGTAAAATCCTCATTCTCAAAAGTAGTTCAGTATTTTTTTAAGCATAATGATACTGTGATATGATACATTTTAAATGCTGTGTTTATTTTATTGTCAGGGGCCATTTTTACATTGTGGTTTTGACAAGAAAGGTGCAAAAACTGTTTGAGAGGCCACGAGACACAAAGACACTGGCAAAGACCGATTCCTGCTCAAGGCTGGGGCACCTGTCAGCTTTACAGTATGCATAATTAGTCCAAGCAGTCCTCTGGCTTCCTGGGCATAGCAGCCCTTTGGACCCATCCAGGGTGTGTGCGATGCCACATCTGTTCTCCAGGGTCAGATCTGTTTCTGATGAATGACTCCTCCGGGGCAAAAGACAGTTGAGCCGCTCCGTCCCGATGTCTCGCTTTGTCTTTGTGGTGTATATTTCAGTAAAACACACACACGCACACACTCCCAGAAACCATACATAGACTACGGCTCTGACCTTGTCCATGACCACACACTTAAATGGCCGTGTTTCTGGTGAGTGGTTTCCCAAGGGAGGAGGGAATTGGGAAAGGGCGTGGATGCGATGATGAAATACAACGATTGTCCCCTGATAGATTGGGGACAAGGCCCCTAATCGCTCTTGATGTCATGCGGATGACCTCCCAGGATACAGAGCACAGATTCATCACTCGACTCGATGCGACTTTCCTCTTATTCACCACCGAGTGAATCCCTGGTCATGATGTACTGTACAGGTGCGCTGTAAATAGCACCTTTCATCTGATGAAATCCTCCATCAACCACTATTCTCAGGCCACTGTAACCTGAAGCTCTGCTGATGCGGTGACCCCATTACAGCTCTACGAATATAGAGCTACTTCAGCTTACTTTACCGAAAGTAATTCATCACATCATAACTTGCTAGTAATACACCACATTTGAGGAACAGACCCAGATGAAGGCCGCAAATCTGATCTAGAAACAAAGCTGCTCTTTGTGCTCCTTATGTGTTGGTGTCATCTTGGCCGTTTTGTTTTTGAATAACACACAATGAGATGCAAACAAGACTAATTCACTGTATTACGGGCAGGTTTGTAATCAGAAAGAGAAGCTGCATTTCATCTGCGCTCTCTCATTCAGCTGGGGACATGTCCAATGAAGCAAGTAACAGGTTTTAACAAGATACATCCGTATCTTTTTCCTTGTCCTTACCTGGTTTCCGTACGGGCTATGATGCATAATCCCACCATAAACATTTATAGTCTGGATTAACTGAGTTTAGGGAGATAAACCCACCATTACATCCTTTCTTGTCGTGTTTATGCCCCAGTGATCCAATTCCTGTGCATCTGTAGCCTGTCAGTGCCAACGTCGTACTCAGTGCATCTATTGCCATGCTCTGTGTGGCCTGACTGTCGCCCGTGTGTCATCCACCAGCGACTAGCATAGCGTTGCTTTAAAATCATAGTGAACTGAATCAGAATTCAATTCCAGATTCCACTAAGAGAATGTCATGATAATTCATCTCCCCTGGATTCTACTTCAGCCGCGTCCTGACTCATTGCCTGCACTGTAATTTCTCAATAACATATTTGGCAGAGACATGATGAAACATTCAGTGAATGAATTTTATTGGCTGCAAGCGAGGAAAAAACTTGGTAAGGTGTAATTTCAGATGCATGAAATCCAAAGGATCTTACATACATTGTTCAGGTTGTTATGAATATGAAACAGCTGGACTGTGCTTTTTATTACTGTATTATTCATGCATAGAAGAGATTCCACTGTCTGAAGGAGAAGGCAGGCTGAAAAATAAAAGTGTTAGGGTTTTTATGTCGCAGGCTTCAAATGCTTTTCGTTCGTCTGACAGTGCCCGTCTTCATCGCTGACATACTAAAGGGCTGAGAAGACGTAATGAGATTGGAGCTGAATTACAGTGATGGAGCTCCACAATAGATTACTGTACAACACGACGTTCCACAGTTTCACTGATTGGTCGTACAAATGTTTCACTTGTTAGGAGTTCTGCAAACACGACTGAGGGGAATTATTTGTCAGGCGTGTCGGAGTCTATCTGGAGCCAGCCAGTGGGATGCGTGTCATCTTCACATTTTTAGGATTTTGTGACTGCATTACTTGGGATTATTCTATTTGCCACAAATTGCTGTAAAACTATTATTGGATTGTTTGCGCAAATCATGTTTACTGGTAATTATGTGCATGAACTAAATTTAAGTTCAAGAAAATATGGTCTTCAAAGCAGAGATTTGTTCAGAATTTGAGTGTGAGATTCAGAAGCTACAGTGGATTTTACAAGGTTTTATGCTAGTGAATGAATCTGGGTTCAGAAACTTGTTGGCAGAAAAAAAGTTTACTTACTGTTAATCTCTTCAAAATAAAATTCAGAAAACAGGAAACCAAGTCTCCATTGAAGTAGTGATGTCAGAACGTTGGTATAGCAAAGCACAGCAAGCGTGAAGCATTTCTACCTGATTTATAATTCTAAAGACACAGGACACCAGTGAAACCAGTTTTATCTATTTTGATTAAAATATTCATTATACAACAAGACCCATTTTATCTCTTAACAGAATCCCATGATACACAACCAGAAGTAACTGTATATTAAAGTCACTCAGCCCTCAGACCCTGTTTATGGAAGTCATCTCTAATCCTCTTTATACACACTGAGGTAAATCTTAACTGAGCTCACCAGGTTAAATTCCTTCCCTCGCGTGGAAACTGCTGTTGTTTACGCAGTACCTCTATGAACAGCGACTCTATTGTCATGACGCACGTCTTCGTTTTATTTGTGTTGTCTTTTTGGTCCCGGTTTCTTGTCTGTTTGTCCTCTGTTGCACACACATCCATGCATACGTACCTTAGCCACACACACACACACACACACACACACACACACACACACACACACACACACACACACACACACACACACACACACACACACACACACACACACACACACACACAGACCCTTGTCCAGCTGCTTCCATTTAGTCAATCAAGCTTCTCCTTCACTTAATGGTCGGCAGATCCGCCGCCGTGTTCCTCTGCTGAACTGGGCTCTCATCCAGCTACTCTTGCTACTTTTCGACTTTGACTCTCATTGTTTTGTAAGTGTTGAATGAATTTCTTTTGCTCTTTTCTGTCTTAGTCATTCAGTTCTCCTCTGTAAGGATTGATTTTTTTTTTTGCTCTGCTGTTTGCTAAACGCACTTCCCCCTAATCTCTGTGTTTTTATTTGCACTTTGATCTGCTATATTTTGTTAAACCTTGACAGTAGACGTCAACTACACTTGGGTTCAGTAGATCTGAGCTTTTGATTGGAATCACAGTGAACTCTGCTTCCCTAAAGTCTGGTAATTATGCACCGGACAGGAGGAGTAATTTAAAACACTTCTTCACAAGCCACGATTTAGCAGAAAGTATTTAACCTTTTAGTTTGGTTAAAGTTTGTAGATCAAATAGTTTGGTGGTTCAAATTCCTCCAGTTCATGGGCTAAAAAGTTGAGTTTCACATGCTGAGCCTTGTTCTTGTTTGCTTGACATTTTGTTAGTTTAAAAGTTTATGATAAAGTATTGTTTGCCAGTCCTTTCATTATCTTGTATTTTAAACCTACCTTTGTTTCTGCTCCTCACTGTCCAGTCATGACCTTACTATGATGCAACTCTAGCGATGTGAATCCAACTTGCTCTTCAACCTAACCGCTCTCATCTCGCAGTGAGTGTAGTGTAGGAATTCAAGTGCTTGCATTTTGCCCTTGCTCAACTGACAACGTCTGGGTTATTTTCTCACAGACGAACGCCGCTATGCCGATCGACTGCAACGGCGCTTGATTCCCCTCAGACGTTGTCACACCACAGGTAAGAGTTGGGGTTTGAAATGACTGTAAAGGTTACGTCCTTATGAGCACAGGACGTGTTCTAGCAGCCGAGTGCCACAGATGATGGGGATGCAGGGATGTCGAGACGATTTGCAGGGGAAAGACGAGACGATTTAAAGTGCAACCGAGGCCCAGACTCTGAATCTGAGGCGCTAAGATGCTTCAGTGGTGAGAAACATTTAATGTAAACTGTGTTGTGATGAATAAACTCTGCAGGGTGCCTTTCAGACACTTATTTAGTTTATGACTGACGTCTGTATAAACTATTTTTGGTACAGTAAAACTATCATTTATTTTTGAATCAATAACTTGATACTCCTCTCAGCATGAGAACATTTCTTATTAGGCTTATGTAAAGCTCTGCCTGCATTACTGACTACATGTCAGTAATGGTACTGTGTAAAGCCGCTCGTCCAGTTGTTCCCTACTCGCTGCATACAACTCGGGCAGCTCTGTTTCTGATAGAGAAAAGTTAACGTTTGGGCTCTTTATTCCCAGAATCCACTGCTTTTTAGTAGTTTGTGAAACTACAGAGTGACATTATGTCCATCGCTGTCAAAGTGTCAAATGCTACCAAAAAGGGGGCAGATGGCTGCTGAGGTTTTAAGGGGCATTAACACAGGAAGCTTGTTTTTGAGCTTGGCTGTTGTCATTGTACAAATTGTGATGGGATCCCAACATTATCAACACGTAGAAAAGCACAGTTTTAAGCAGCGATTATTGCTCTGCTGCAGACTTAATTTCATTTTTGTGACTTTTTTTCCTCCAGCGATATTGTGAAGAGATTTTGTTGGGTCATTACAACTTTAAAGGGCTGTTAAAGATTCAAGACATGGTTTTAGGGATAAGATGAAATTATTGTAGGTTTAGGTGAAGCGCCAGGAAAAACCATGTGCACTTGTGTGATCGTGAAGAGGGTTAAACCAAATTCAAATTGTTGTATTTTATAGAGAACATGACCCTGAACCTTTCTACACTCGCACCTGCAGAGACTTTTCCTGGTATTTGCATAAGCGTTGTCTACACTTTGAGAATCCTAAATCGAAAGCCAAGAATTCAAACTCGCCTTTGTGCCTGCAACTTATTAGCACATTTAAGCAGCACGTTGGTACAGTAGCTTTAGTTTGTTCGATCGCTTGTTGCTATACCCGCTAATATAAGAGAGACTATCGACTTACTGTTAATGTAATTTGCTATATACAAAATCAATAGCAGCAGTCTTTTTGTGCGTCTAATTGGCTTCCCATTAGTGTGATTATGTTTTATGAATGAGCTGTCTGGTGTCAGTTTAGATGATGTCTCAAACTGAAATCAATCCAGCCAACTTCAAGCATTGGTTAAACTGAGGCTCCTCACTCCTGTGTTCGTGCGAGTCGATACGGCAGATGTCGGAGTTGAACTCTGAGTGGAAAAGTTACTCTGCCGAGGTACTGCTCCAAGGATGTGCTCCCTGGAAATGTGCTTTTACAAAGAGGAGGTAAATAAATAATAAAGAGATGAATGGAGGGCTGCGTAGATAGCTGATGAGGCTGATCACAGCACGAGGGAGAGACTGGTCCTCTCTGACGCTGTCAGCACGGTGAGAGGGTTAGTGGTGATTAAGACTGCTTTCCTCTTCCCCATCAGCAAATATGAGCACACACACGCACAACTCTGCGATCTCTGCAAACGTACAAATAAACAGCTTAAACCCTGGTGATGTGCATAGCAGATGACTTTTTGCTCAACACAGACAGATTCATTTAACTGGCTCTGCAGTTCTGTGTTTATATGCTCAAGCTGACAGCTTGTGCTGATGTCGGTGTAATCAGGTTATAGACATATGCTGCAGATGGTCAGTCAATAGTGTAGTTGGGGATTCAGCCATCAGTACACTGAACATGTTTTTACATTCTGTGGCTTCTTTCACAGCAAAACATACATCAGCTGCTTTAAACACTAAACCTTCTGATTCACTACATTTTGATCTTGTTTTATTGACATGTTGTTAAATATTTAATCCTAAAACTAGTTCAGCTACAGACTGCAGTAAAGCTACATTATAACATGGGCTATTATGGAAAACTATGTTTACGTTGTTCCATTTCAAATCACGCGTCATCACTAGACTTTTCTCCTAATATGTTACTATACTTTAACACTGAGGACTGAAATTTGGAGGCCATCAAAGCCAATCGATAAGGAACTCATAAATCAAATGGCGAGAGGAAATTAAAACCTTACTGTGCAAGTGAAGGTCTGTATAGAAATATTAAAATTGAGAGTAAATTTTCCAGTTTAGGAAGGGGAAGTTTTTTTCTTCGGCCCTTCTATGTTGTTTAGGTCAGCTGTTTATATTGTTTGTAACTGAGATGAAGTAAACATCTGTTGAGTTAAAAACCTCCCACGGACACTGGTTTAATAAGAACAACGTGAACCTGGCAGCGCTAACGCATCTACACCACCACACTGCTCTAATAAGGAATTATGCATGGGTATGTGTGTTATTCATTCAAACTGTACATGGATGTCTCAGGGTGATTTTTATTTATTTATTTTTTCCCAGTGTGGATGGTGTCAGAGAAGGCAGGTCACTATATGTCATCCTATTAAAAATATATACATTCAAGCGTAGCTTCTCAATGAGCACCAGGTTTCTTATGGCATGGAACCTTCAACTATATATAATAGTCTGTCATGATTTGCTAAACTGTATAGAGCTGTTTAAACAGTATTACTACAGCTCTTCTAGTTGGGTCTGTTTAAATTGACCTGCATAAGCCACTTTTCAGCATAAGGAACAACACAATATGATGTAATGAGAGAGAACCAGAAGCCAGTAATATTGTATTCAGTGTGAGCTGTTTCAGGATGTAATGAACGCGTATTGCCTGTGGAAGATTAAAACGTAAACATGAATGATCACCATGAAGGAAAAGAAAAAACATGGCATATTTGACAGAAGAAAAATAAAGTAATACAATGCTTCCACATCACAGCATTGGATAAGTTGGCAGTTAATATTACAAAGCCATCTGTAAATGATTACAGCCGATGTGCAGACGATTCTTCATAAAGCAGAGCTTATTTTTCAAAAGATCCAACTGAAAAATCCCTCACGTGGATGGATGAGTTCTGTGGGAGGAGGTAAAATGCTTGACATGGATGGAAAACACTTAAGAGGACAACAGGGAGTGAAAGGTGGAAAGACGGACAGATAATGACAGACAAAGGAGACGAGAGATATTGAAGGGCTTAAAGACTGATGCGTAAAGGTTCAGAGCGAGCGCGCAGAAGACGGACGGAGACGACAGGTAGAGACGAGAAGAGAAAAACAAAGAGAAAGAGCTTTAATTAGGCTTTATTGCCCTCCCTCTGTCCTCTCGTTCCAGTTCTTTGAACGGATGTTGGAGCATGAGACAAAGACTGGAAACCATTAATTGCCGCTTGAGAGAAATGTGCTTTGGCAAAACGGCAATAAACCTTCTGCCATGACACCAGTTTCATTAACAATCCAAATAAGCAAACAAATTAGATTAATTTATTCTGAATAGTTAAGAAATCTAGAATATTCCTGCACAAACCAGCCACCAACTACCTCTAAGTGGTCAATATGCCACCAAGCGTCTGGCCTGGTGGACGGCAGAACACTGTATTTGCAAGACCTCACAGTTGTGTGAATTTCAGCAGCTTACGTTCCATTTGCCACCGTTAACCCTCTGCAGCAACAGCAGGTTATAGTGAAAAGTAATCCCATCCAAAAGTCCTACTATAGCCAAAAAGCAGCTCCGCCATAGTGATTTACATGCACATATGGTAGCGCCTCACCTTCAGGGAGATGGGTATGTTTTCATTTGGAAAGAATTATTTCAAGCTCTGATGAAATATTCACCAATCGATTCCCCTGCGGCGTCTCCAAGCTCAACATATGGTCATTGTTCCACTCGCTTCTCGCTCGTACTGCAGGGCTCGCTTTCTTGAGCTTTAACTGCTGTCGCACGGTTGGAGGAGACACTGAGGGCAGCCATGAATCTAACGGCACAAATACCTGCACGCTGTACGCGTCTGTGCTCACTTACTGTGGCCATTTCTCGTCGGCCAAATTTCACGTAAGCTCCGCGGAGACCTCTTAGAGATCCATTCCAGATGACGAGGATCTAAGCGTGCCTTTTGTTTTTGCTCATTCAGGATTCATTCCTACTGTTAAACCAACCAAGTTAAATCAATCTTTTATATCCCTGAGATTTGCGGAATTGAAATTGACTTTTCTTCCCTTTCACAACGTTGGGAAATCTCACAATATCCTCAGTCCTGCTGGAAATGGATTAAAATGTGATCCCCATCATCTGCAGATAATTGACCTGCTATCAAAGACTCCAACCTGACAACTCGCACATACCCTGAGATTAAACACGTTTCCTTCTAGATCGTATTTACATTGCTCAGCCGATTACAGTAGAATGATTCACAGTAAAATATCTTAAGTTGACATTAGCACAATTTCATATTCATAACCAACTTTCTGATTTCGAATGATTACACCCACCGACACGTTTTATTGCGCCGTGCGTGTTTGGATATTCTTCATATTTGAAGGAGTCTGGTCACACCCCATTTACATAACGCCTGGTGCTTGTGAAGAGAGGCCTCAGAAAGTAGGCTGTTTATTCTAGCATATATAAAACAGCGCTGTCATTCAGTAGCACAAAAACATGGTAATTAGCTGGCCGTGTTCCTCTTTATCCAGAGTGACAGGACACATCTGTGGATGGGGACTGGATGGGCTTTGAGCAAGAGGAAGCCAGGTGTGAAATTTTCAGCAGGTACATGAGTAGAGGGAACATCTGGACAGCTGGATAAAGGGCACAGAAGAGGTGAGTGGATGCAGTAGAACACCAGCAAGTGATGGAAAAAAAACAAACATAACGATGTTAGAGTTGATTCTGTAAAGAGAAATTATGTTAATGGCACAAAAAATGACATTACAAATCGTTATCTACTACTTGCTGTCCGGCTGGATGGTAAATGGAAGACTGGGCTGGTTTAATGACCGTCTTAACATCTCTGGTATGTCGGTGCTGAGTTGTCTGCGTAACTCTTCCATATGTAGTAGCTCAGGTATGTGCTGGTTCCATACACTTGGTACAGTCTCAAGATGCCACTGAACTGAGCTGCTTTCAATATTTAACGCCTGCGTTATGGCAAGTGTGCGGTTTGTGTGTGTGTGATGCCCCTGGTAACAGACTCAGATGCTACAAACAGCACTGAAGTGAATATCTGAGCCAAACACATGAGTCTTTTCTAAGTTGAGTTGTTTTGTTGCACGTACATTTTTTTTTTTTCGTTTCATTTTGTTCTCCAGTAAATGTAGTAGATGGGCTCATCAGCTCTCCAAGTCACATCTACATATGTAGGCTGTTTGAGCTGTTTGAGCTGGACCATCACATCCATCATCACATTAAAGATTGATATATAGATATCTATATATATATAATATACCGTAGTTCACAAAGTAGGTGTTTTATTAGTTTTTAGAAAACGATAGACTGTATGATGCTGTTGAGTGAACCGGATAAATGGCAAGATGCAGCAACCCTTGACCCTTGAGTTGCAGCCAACAAACACTGTGGCTAAATTCCAGCTGGATCTCATTTTTATTTTGTCTCATTTCCAGTTTTCAGTAACAGGTTTCTACTTTTTGTTTTGGCTGTGTTATCTGATATAAAACACTGGGGTGGAGTTTTTTTTTTTTTTCCCCCATACTGGAAATAACAATATGCATCTACTCTGCTACTGCTGAACGGCAGCGTGCTGCCAAAGCCTCTTACCACACCCAGTGAAATTTACTACAGCTGTCACCGGGAGATGAAATGAATTGTTTAAGAACATTGTTGACAATAATGGAAATATAAACCATCTCCTGTATCGCTCAGTGAGGTCAGTGTTAGCACTCATAGGCAATAAAGTGACTCTGCCTCATCACATAAAATACAGTAAGCGTATAAAATTAAATTATATGGTCTACGAAAGCTTTCTTTGATCTGCTTATTTTTTATTCACGCCTACGTTCTCAAGTTGTTTGACCTATACTTGACGACACGACATATAGTGTCGTATTAATGATGAGTTGTTTCATATGCTGCACATCACAGCAGGTGTTTGTTTACATTTGTGTTTGTATGCCTATGATTTTGTGATGAGTGGGTACTTATGCATTCACTCAGTGCATGAAAATTGTTATTGTGTTCCCCGTCATTGCCTCCAGCTGCTCCAGAACAACACAAACAAAACGCTGCGTGGCCCTCCCTGCCTCCCTCTTCAGACACAAACATAGGTCCCCTCAGGGCAATAGACACTGCGCTCATTCATTAACAGAGATATCAAGGCGAAAACAAGCATGACCCCCAAGGAATCGTGGTAGGAGAGAATAAGAGGATGAAGTGTTTAGCTGGATCCATCTCCACCTCTTTTCTCGAGTGGTCCTAATTACCTCGTGTGTGATGTCTCTCTCATCTCGCTGTCGGGTCCCAGCCACAGTGGCTCTCTGTGGGATGAAAAAGTGAACCGTTGAGCCGGGCGGACCATGATGCCGTGCTGAAGTTGCTGCCGTCCTCAGTGGGCGCGGTAATGCTCATTAAAAGAGGAAACCGGAGGGACTGGTCCTCGTCTTCTGCCCTACATTTTCTCTCGCTTTCACGCGACCTGGTGAGAAATGGCCTGTTGGAAATTCCACCTATTTCCCTTAACCGTTACCTGTCCACATGCCACCGCCTTAAACTCCCTGCTCTTAATAGGGAGCATGAGACGCTGGAGTCTATTTCGCAGCCTGCTGAGGCGTTAACGTGCTGCAGAGATGCCTGTTGTTTAAATGATTTTCCTTCTTTGGCAGCGCATTTGTCTTCCCTCATTTTGGGGATTTTAATACCCTTTATGTTCCCACTTCCTCTGCGAAGATTGGAGAACGGCACATGTTCACGACTGATCCGTCAGTCAGTTCTTTGATTAAAGTTTAAAATGTGCCATTTTCACTATTGATGTTGGCAGTTTTGAAGCGAGGCAGGAAGGCAAATAACCCCAGACACAGGCAAGCTAGGGAGCGTGATTGGATAATGATCTGTACGGACGGAGCTTTTAGCCCAACTCAACAGCAGACTGCTCTCAAGGCCAGCCACTATTGTCAAGACAATATTTTCTTCCCTGTATGGATTTTCGCAGAGACAGTGGCCTGATTTTGTCCTTCCACAGCTATTCATCAAGATAATTTACCACCACCTCCTCTGCTTATTTGACTTCATTCAACAGCTTATATGCCCTGACCTGTCTCTTCCAATTAACCTAATTGGAGGAATAATTCCCCAACTGTCAAACACAGCGCTCTTCTCACCTGGGGAGTCGCACCGATGTTAACCCTCACCCCAGCATAATGACACAAGACGCCACCCAGCAGAATACAAATGCTTCAAGTCCGATGCACTGCATTGCTGTCTTTTATGTGTAATGGCACTACAGAGAAGTTTGTGTCACATGGATTGTCTCTGGGGGAGATAACGTACCCTCTTGCCTTCTGAACTGTTTGGATGACACTCCATTGAATTCTTTCTCCTGCGTGGTGTTTTCTAATACATGGGCAGCCAATAACGTGGGTGTGCTTGGCCATGAATTATAGATCTGTTGTTGGCACAGGGTGTGTGGATATGAACTGTGCATGCCGGGGCCAGATAAGGCCAGATTTATACCTCTAGCTGCCAGGCACAGACTCGTGGAGCCAGCTCGCAAATTAAATGGAAATTGAGTTTGAGGGAGCTAATAAAACAGCCGTAGCCCCCTCACACAACACCGTGTCCTATTAGCATACAATGCATGCATGATGGGGAAACATGCTAAAGGATTGATGTGGTTCTGATCACCAACATGACTCTCGTTCTTGAGTTGCTTTTAGGGAATTCATCTACGTAGACTGCAGGCTGCATGTGGCTGGAAGCAGTGGCGGGGGAAACATTTCGTTATGTTATTATGAAGACAAATTGTTAGTCTGGACTCTGGAGCCCATTATTTACAACTTTTTTTTTTTTTTTTAAATCATCAGTTTGAGCTTATTACACAAAGGGCAGCATATATTAAAAGTTTTATTGAAATGGTAACTGAGAACCGCTGTGTGCTGCTGTTATTGCTTTCTCTTGCTGCTATCGCTGACGTTGTTGCCACTGTTTTAATGATCTGGTCGTCAGTGTAAAGTCCCCAAAGGCTCCGTCTTTTAAATGCATTTTGAGGCA
Source organism: Macropodus opercularis (assembly GCA_030770545.1). Taxonomy (NCBI): domain Eukaryota; kingdom Metazoa; phylum Chordata; class Actinopteri; order Anabantiformes; family Osphronemidae; genus Macropodus; species Macropodus opercularis. The sequence goes on from CM061095.1 coordinate 12,397,563, forward strand.
CTAGCTGACATGTAGCAGCTGACAGGTTCTCAGGACACCAGCTGAGACTGAAGGGATCTGTTATTTTACAGATGCTGGTCAGGCATCAAATGGCACCACGGGCTTAGGCTTTATCCGTGATCTCACTCTGTCTTTCTTTGTGTCAGCTGGAGCTCATCAGGCTTTCTCCTTACTTCCTCCTCAATCGTGTGTCACAAAAGCATTTGATCAGATTCACTGATGCCAGTTTTGCCGCGTGATGACACTGAGGTCGAGTAAGGCTCAGTGACAGTTGCTCTTCCTAATGAAGCTTGATGAAATACTCATTTAATCAATTTTAATTTCTCTTAAAAACAGTCAAAATCTTCAAACGGAGATCCAAAATTCTGTAGTGAATTAAAGCTACAAGGATACCGTGTCACCATGTTATGTTTAAAACATATTAAAGCTAAACTATGTTGTTAAATCACTGAGGAAGTGAAAACAAGAAATGCATATATTATGCCCCCCCAATAAACTAATTTTGTCCTGTTTTTATCATTTGAACTGTTTATTTTATGAGTAAGAATTGATCCTGTGGCTGTGAGGCCATACTTTGTAAATAATTCATCCAGGTCAAATGTCTCTGCCCTAGCTGCTCCCCGACCCTTGGGAAGGAGCAGGATTATTGGATTTAACCCATAAAGTGGCTTTTTGTTGTGCCACAGTCGCATTGTGTTGCATGAAAGTCATCTATGTGGATTTCCGCTTTATATAAAACCCAACCCAACCATCTATTTCCTGGAGAGAGATCTGAAGAAGCATAGGGTGCCCATGGAGTTCTCAGCTTGGCCATTTTTGTTGTTGTTGTTAATTAATTATCTCCCTGAAGTCTGACTGGGCATCCCAGGCTAAAATACCACCCAATGCTGTTCCCATTTTCTGCTTCACTCTGCTCTGTCTTTGCCCTCATTTCTGTCTCTGTGGGTCCAGGGAGCATGTCAAGCCTGGAGACAAGCTTGAGGGGACTGGCCTACACCCACTAAAGGGTGTCAAACATAATGCACAGTTCTGTATACAGTTTATGTATTGTCCACATACTTAACCTTGCTGCTGCTGATCTTTAGGCAAACATAGTAACAGAGTTTTAAACAACTAGGAGCATAAACGTGTGGAACTACGTGTACAGACAATATCTAAGGTAAAACATTACCTTAATGGAGCTCAGTGAAACAGCTTGTTCAGTCTTTTCAGCTGCCACAACGCAGAGATTAAAATAAAATAACGTGTTTAAACTTATGGTTGGTTTTGTTTTCAATTCGCTGATATCAAGTCATCTAATGGAAAAAGGGTCATAAACCTGCTTTGTCTCATTATTATAGTGGAATTAATCACTTTGCTGTAGCTGTAACGTTGACATGCCATCATTGCTGCCTTCCTCGAAGGTGTGAGTCAATGAATCACTGTGGGGAAGATGGCTTCCAGGCCTTCAGGTTCGCTTGTAACAATTATTTCCTATGGTCCCTCATACTTCGCATTTTTCTTCTTCATCATAATCTCTGCTACAGGTAGAAGATCTGCTGCATGGCTGGCCATAACCGGATGAAGAAACACTTACAGACAGTAATGTCCATCAGGCCAATGAGCCATTCATGGGCCTGGTGCCATCTCATTAGTCTTCCGATGACACTGGCAGGAGCATGCCTGACGCGCCATTGTCTGTAGCATTCAGAGACAGGAAGGCAGACAAACCAGGTTTACGCCGCACAGACAATCCAAACTTCTCTGCTTCTCCTCTTACCTTCGCCTACTCACCTTTCTTATCCATCCTTTCTCTCGTTTCACTTGATATATATTCCTGTGGGATGCAATTTTTAAAAAAGTCGCCTTTAAGCTGCTGTTTTTGTGCCTTTTGAAAGCAGCGTGCAGACGTTTTTCTTTTCTTTTTTTTCCTATTACCATGATAATAGCCTAAAGTTCAAATTGTGACAATGAACCTTTAGTCGTCTTTAAATGGGGTCCCTAATGGTCGTGATTTTAAGTGAGCGCAGAGTCCACTAAATAGCAGATATACTCACCAGTTACTTCTCCTAATTGTGGCTGGTCTAGTTCAACAACCCCGTCCTTTATAGCAAGTACACGTGTCCCTCTAGGGCAGCATTTACTAAAAGCAGAATCTGAAGACGTAGTGAAACGTAATCACGCCGGAGTTTTCTCCACAATGATCATAATGAAAGGACATTTGTAGCATTTGAAATTGAGAACTTCTAAATAATAATCTGTTTAGAATTTGCAGATATGATTTAAACTTAAACATTGGTGTAAAAAACACTTGTAATCTTTTAAAGTAGACCAAGGGAGCCAAGACAACATGACAAACGACACTGGTTTATGCACGAATATCTGTGAAGCTAGGATTAAAAAAAGAAACATATGGATCAAATCAGAGAGATGACCTTCAGTTTATCCCATTTAAAGAGGAAAAGGCTCCTCTATAATACTCATTCATGAACTCGACAACACAGCTTCCAGCTCTTGTAGAAAAGTTTGGACAAACCATTTGACTGTCAGGAGGACTGTGCATCAGGCAAACGAAGAAGTGTTCTGCCAACAAAGCTCTGTCTTGAGATCTCTCCTGCAGTGAGTCAACCATGAGGAGAACGTTGAACATCAATGCTGTGCGTGGGGCAAGAAGCTTCTAGTCCTAAAAAAGAAAATTACTGCCCACTGTTCAAAACCGAGTGGGCGAGTTACTGGATGATTCTTGGGTGAGTGAATGAAACCAAACCGACTTTATGAACGTGAAGAGTTTGTACCTTCTAGCTAAGAGGGTTCATGCCGTAGCGGATTAATAAACACACTGAAGTCAGGTGGAACAACAAGATTTCCACACTAGACTATTTAAGAGTTAACTGCTTAATGACTCCACACTCTATAAGTCTGCTACTCAAGCCAGTCAGATAAGATGAAGCCTATTGGATGCAAGAAAAATGTGGTCCAGCTGCCACTGAACACAACCTTTGGGATTAACGTGGCCTGATGAATGAGAACCTTCACAGACATATGCTGCATTCCAACAAAAGACGCTTGTCCCATCTGACTTTAATCTCTGCAGAACTTTGCAATATCATAAAATAGTATAATATATAACGCAACATGTCAGCCACACTGCACATGTCTTCACTGTGAAACAGCTGAGCCTGTCATGGAAGAAAATCTACGTGCTGAGCTGGAGGAAAGACTATAATAACGCATTGGTTACTTCGCAACTAATCATTCCTTACTCCTCACAAGGTACAAGAGCTGAGGAACAACGTGGTTGGGTTGAAGGAGCCGTAGCAGCCATCAGAGCTGAGGCTACAGTAGGAGCCTGGGACAGGCTAAGCACAGACGCACAGCGCCGATGTTTGTTCGCAGGAAGCAGAGCGTAGCCAGTGTGTCAGTAGATGCTCCTTTGTATTGTATCAGAAAGATGGGAGCGAAGAACGTTTAGGCTGTAGGAGGCTTTGAAACATTGTCATGAAAGGGTTTTATTTATCAGTTAACTCTGTGGGAGCCATACCATCTGTTACAACACCCCTTGTTCTTCTGAAAGCTGACAACAGTTCTTTGACTGTGGCTGTATGGACGGGCTGATTGTCACGTAGGAGAATCTATTCCAGACCAGTCAAGCGTTTGCTGCACGATTCATAATGATCAGAATATCTCGAGTGCTTCAGCTCAGCACTATTTTTAGTAAATGCACATTTAAATTGTTTTCACAGCAGAAGTCTGCTGGAGACTGCATTTATGTTTTCATACTAAATTATATATGTGCTTTTGTATTTCTCTGTGACATGACTCGCTCCAGTTAAGAAAAGAAGACATTGTCATTGTATTGTTTTATGAATGTTATTTCCACGCCAGGTGTGCTGTTATTAAGACATGATATGCAAATACACGTGTGTGAGATTTCCTACAACTCTTCTTCGGTCCAACCGCCTAATGGACTGGTGTCACACAGGAATCAGCGGCTCCAGCTATGACGATTTCACACATAACCTGTAATCAGTGACCCTGTGTTTGCAAAGCTCCCTTTCCATGTTTGTTCCACCTCAGTTCAGGTGTGTTACTGTCATACAGTAATTGACCTATGGTCTGTGTGCGCTGAATACTGAGCAAAAGAGCAGGACTGTGCTTGAAGCTAGTATCAAATATGAGTCTAAATACTTTTTGATCTATTGTGTGATACAGTACACTGAGTTATACTAAGTCAGTGGGAAGGCAGGTGACAAGACTTTGAAGATTATGAAGTGTTTGTCAGTTTCGTCACAGACACCAACGCTTCAGTGACAGAGCTCCGATAAGGGCAGTACATTTAGTAATAATTCATAAATACATCACATATGAGATTAGTTCATTGCTAGGTTCAAAGGCAGGGCAGGCTGTAAGTGATTTAAAGGCAGGGTTGCGATTGGCTGCCGTCAGTAAAAATGCATGCACTCAGTGATTGACACAGGGTCATGTACAGATACAAGGTGAGGGGGAGGGTCCACATAGTGATGAATGAACCTTGACGTTGTTATTGGGTTCAAATCTGTCCCTTTTCTCTGTGCCGCCGCGGTTCTGATGGGTAATGTGCTGCAGCATTGTGCCAACTGTGGAGCCACTGAGGCCGACGAGGGTGTGGGAGGGAAATGAATGTGGGTCGCTTAAGCTTCCATGAAACACAGTATGAGCGAGTTGTTACTAGCTGCACAAGCTTTAATCAGAGTTTTTCAGCCATTAGATAATGATTTTGATAAAAGCTGTTCAGTGGGAGGACGATAACAGCACAAAGGCAATTAATTTGAACCCAGCGTTCAGTTTTGTCGGTGCTCAAAGGTTGTGTAAAACATCCAGTGAAATCATTTCACTGATAATAAATATCTTCACCTTCTCTGACATGTTTGTGTCCCACAGTCCTTTAGCCTTTAGACATAAATAAAGTAAATAAAGTTATGGTTATATTTTCAAGGATGGAATGTGTATATTTACACCATGCGCTACGAACTGAAACTAAAATGAAGCGATGTATGTGTTCAGTCTCTGCTCACGTTCCCGGTCTGGGTTCCGTAAGACCCAGAGGACGCTGAGGCATCGGTTGGTTTCTGCTGTTGTGCCTTTGTTGTTTGTTGCGCTGTTTTATGTAGCCACTGTGATGCTAATGGTGCTGGGCGGAAAAAATAAACGCTACTGAACTGTGACAAGTGCTGTATTTGGCTGAGGGAAGGAGTCTCTGTGGTAACCTTCTACAAAGCGATCACTAAAGTTACACTTTACTTTGCTGCACCTTCTCGCGCTAATTAAATATTTTCGTTGCACACAAGTCTAGCATCAACCCATTTCCGACCTGAAACTAAAAGCATTTCTACCCAAACTCAAAAATGCATAAAATCCAACATCAACCAAGATATTTCATAACCAACCTAAAGTCAGGTTTTATTAAATATTTGACTTTTTTTATGTGGGTTGAGCTGCAGATCTGATCATAGAGAATCCTAATTCCTACCTAAAACAGTCTCTATGGCAGCCCACAAGCCACTGACTCATCCCATGTGGGAAGGACAAACAACAAATAGGGGGGTGCTTCAAACGCAGCAAGCAACTGTTCCTTCCTTCCAGTAGTACGTACTGAACCGTGTTTTAGACATGTTGGCTTCATCATTCGTTATCATTCTAGACCATATGCATCTAAATAAACATTCAAACGCACCAAATGTTAGCGGAAAGAAGCACACAAAGGGGATTTTAATTGGAAAGCCTGGAGTGTGTGCTTCGCGTTGATAATGGAGCCTGAGCTGATCATCTTTATGTGTCCAGAGCTGCAGACTTGTCGACTGCAGATACATAATGATAAACCCCGCTGCTGCGTGTAAGTGTGTGCCATAAGGCAATTGTATCTTTATTTAATAAGGTGTGATTGGTAGACTGATTGATAACAGGCAGACATAGCTGGGCAATTAATATCATGATTGAGTGGCGATGGAGAGCGGTATCAGAGTGCGGTTATTGCTGCAGCCTCCAGCTGGCTCCAGAGTTTAAGGGAAATAAATGACTTCAGTGATTAACATCGCATTGATGTCCTTTTCTCTGAGAACAAAATTAATTGTCAGTCTCTGCACTTAGTGACATGGGGAAAATCCAAATTGCTACAGTGGCACAGATCACTGCAAGTGAAAGCGTTCGCTACAAACGCGATTAATCTGCCCATTGATGAAAAAAGAAAAACAAATAATAAACTGAACACGTGTTCTGATCGATACGGCGCTGATTTATCATACGGTGCATTTCTATAGCACTAAAACTGCAGTGGCAATATTCCACCTTTGTCTGCTGTAGGTAATTCTGGGAGGAAAACAAAGTGCACTAACGTTGTTTCAGATAAGAATCCAATTGGTGCCAGCTGGGAAAACACCAATTACAGTGTAACATCCAAGAAAAGACTTGGACTCAGATGTTTTCTCCGATATGATCCGACTTTGTTTCTGAGAGTAATTAGCCCAAATAAAAAATTCATCAGAGTGTCAACACGAGTATGATACGTTGTAAGCAGTAGACTAATACGGTATCCAGTAACAGGTCAAGCTCTGTTGTTTAGTAATAACGTCTTATCTTCTGTTTAGTGGTTTTGTTCTGATGACAACATACTGTATATTGTAGCAATTTGACAACTTTCATTCTTCAGAAACTCTATTATTCTGATTGGTTCATTTTTGCTTGTTTGCCTTGGATAGTCCACATGTTCATGCATCCAAACCTCGGATGAATGTTTCCCTGACAACGTTTAGTTGTGCTTTTAACCTTTATTTACCACAAGGACAAAACAGCCAGTTTCTGAAATGACAAAATGCCACGCACCACTTCACCTGCAACTGACATTTACAAAAGCTAGAGCAAAATACTGAATTAAGCTTATATTGTCCCTGCCAAAGCCTTCACCTCTGGGCTCAACTCGCTCCAAATGTCTGCGTGTTTGTTAGCTTTGTTCTTATGTGGCTTTTCACAATATTCTACAGTATGAACTAGGTTTGACTATTCTTTTTTTTTTTTTTTGGTAAATTTAAGTCATTATTATTTCTGCCAATTTCCCATCTCTATTCGTCTAGTGATCAAAAAACTCACACTTTTTAGTTTGTCTGCATCTATTTCCTGAACACGCAAACATCTTCCAGAGAGAGATGATTTGAAACAGTATGTTTAACGTGGTTGCTTTTATCCTACTGCATCCTACTGCCAATAGTCTGAAGTACGTCACAGAACCTCTAACAAACAGATGGGACAGACAGAATAGCGCAAACTATTGTGAGGTTGAGATTCACTGACTTCAAACCGTACCAAATGCTGTAAAATTGACTGATTTCTACCAGTATTAACTCTGCTTTTCACAAGACAGGGTGATGAGCTGTGGGTTACAAAACAGAGAAACACAAAGAACACAAGGGTCCAGCTCCGTATATATTACACCCCACAGAGTGTAATAAGCGCAGAAATTAAGGTCAGCCTGTGTTTGCGCAGTTACAATAGGCGAAAGTCATAACATTTCATAACTCACTCCTGTCAGACTCAAATAAGCGGGTCCTTATGTAAAGAGGAACGAAGTGATTGCACCACAAAGTAATCACAATATGAGGTGTCATGTTGAAACGGCCTCGTGTGCTGTATGAAACGAAAAGGGTTTGTTTGCGCTTTAATAACTAGAAATTCTTTTCCCCGTGTTATATTAGATTACAAAACGTATTAGGCAGATTAAAAAGTGCAGAATTGAAGGGAGTTTTAAAGGATGGCTGCTCTACATTGCAGTCACACACCCACAGCTCAGTGAATCTCCCGGTGAATATAAATCTCTGAACTGTACAGTGCTCGCAGTTTCTCAGGCTAACACGGTATAGTCTCACACACCTTGACTGGCTTTGTCCATAGTGTTTGATGGATTATCCTCTCTGAGATACATTACCATGATGACACCGTAGTTATTTCAGTGCCCTCCTACTGGATGTGAGCGCCATTAATTATATTGCTGTGCACACATACTCGTAAGCGCGCTCCCATGTTTTTTTTTTTTTTCCACATCTACATCACAGCTCTACATTATTAATCCCTACGCAGACTTGTAATAAACTGCTACAGATAATATGTAGCTCTACATGTTAAGCTAACGCTGCACCTGTGTGTGTGTGTGTGTGTGTGTGTGTGTGTGTACACTAAATATGATCACTACTCAACATGCGTTAATTAAAATGTTGCTAATGCATGGATTTAGTTTGAGCAGGAATATACAGTCTGCATGTGTAATGTTACATTTCATTTTGTTCCTACTGTCATGATTATTTATGCATCTTGTTTTAATTTTGGCTCTGTGACTATTTGCATATTCAGCTTTTTTTGTTGTCACCTCTGTGCCTTTGAAGAAGCAAAGTAGCGATGCTAAATCTTGTGTTTAATAGCTGCTGCTGCTTTTCACATCCCCTAATCTTGGGTGTAAATATTGACTTGAAATCAAAGCTGGCAGGAAGCTGTTGCATCCCTGATTCATTTGGCTGTAAAAACAGTTTTTTCCTCCAGGCTGGAGGAGGAGGAATATACGGTACGTACATGGCAAACAGCCAGCGTTAGTTGGATAGATATAGGTGATCACTGTGCCTAACGGAACTTGAGATGAATGGCAAGTAGTCGCTTTCATCTAAACTGTGTTTGTATCTGCATTTAACAATTAATAGTGATATTAAAACAATCAGAAGAGGCTGTGAAAAATCCTTCCAATGTGAATTCTAGCAACCTGTAACAAACTCATGCGCAGACGGTATCAAACACAACGGCAGGATATGAAATGTGCTTCTGGTGCATATGAAGGTCATAACGTACACTAAGGAGATAAATAGGAGAAGGAGAAGGGTTAACAGGACACGCGTTCAAAGGTTTTGGGGAGAAAGTTAAATGTCAGGCGAAGTGTTGCATCTTTTTGATGGGGCATGTCAAGCCAAGACTGTTTGAGTTATGAGCTATTAAAAATATGTAGATTTGACAGGGCTCCTCTGGAGGAAGGCTGATGTGAAGTCTCTGTTGGTTCCTTAGCCGGATCCATAAATAAATGAACGCGTCAGTAGAGGAGTCAAAGGAATATCAGAGCAGACATGCGCCACAATTTTACAGGGAAAAGTGACCTCAAAGTGTTTTTTTCTTTTTTTAATTTGGGCCTCAGTGAATTGACCACCTCTGATTGTTTCTTTTAGCAGATGTCCCTCATTGCAGAATGTCAACGTGAAGAGAATCGACTTGGCAGCATGGCTGGCCCACTGAAACGCGTTGATGTCATAGTGATAGGTAGCCAATCAGACAACTGCTCCTCTGTGAGCGCGTGACCTCACTCGCATTCAACATTTGTGCGTAACGGTCAACGAACACATCAGTTCAGTCCATGGGAACAGAAAACGTCAACGGGTTAACGCGACAGAAGTCAGGATTCAAATTAGTTCAAGATTCTCAACACTTTATTATCCCCAAATAACCAGTCATTGATGACTGGAACAATACATTGACTAATTAATGTCTGGTGTCTAATGTAGGCTTATAGTAACATATGGTAAACAAGGAAGCTGTTTTCATAATGTTGGATAAACTGTATTACTGTGAGATGGAAACTAGTAAATCGTCCCACTCGCTCTCGCTTTTATTTTCGTCTAATCACAGCTATTTGACCTTCTTCTCGCTGCTTCCTCAAAGTCCAGCTTGGCTGCTACATTAACTTTTCAACCGAACGCAACACCCTACAAGTACAAACGGGCGACTGCACCTACTGGAAGCCCCCGTTTTCAAAGCCGCGCCAATATAATTAGTTTCACTCCCACGTTAATAGTTTCTGACGAGCAACTACCTCACTTTTCATCCTGCAACCTCCACTGAATGTGTGTGTGTGTAAGTCAGAAAGATTTCGTGTTCAAAACATAGGAGTTTGGCTTCAAAGTGAATTTACTGAAGTAAAGAAGTTGAAATCTACTTTCTCCTACACCCAAATAAAAGCCCAACCTGCGCTTCTAACGAACGATAAGCTTAAGCTATTAACAGCTGACAGAGCAAAAAGGGGCATAATTAGAGACCGAGTGCGCTGCTACGGTTCGCTCAATTAAGCCATTCTCAGATCTCCGTAGTGTGTGACAGGATACGTGTGAGTAGTCAGAAACGGCATATTTTATTTCCTCAACACCGCTTTGTGGTGCTCTCAACTCTCTCCGAACGAAATCTGTTGATATTACTGACAAGGCCGACGTCGCGCAGTAGATCAGGAAAACGGGGGAAAAAGAACAAAACTCAAGCCGGGTTAAGAAAAACTTCATCTCAGACAGTTGCGTTATTTACTCTGTGATTACACCTCGTTCCTTCATTAAGGACACAGCTCTCTGACACAGCTGCAGGATATTTCTCAGGTCCGTGCTGTTAGCCCTCTCCTTTGAAGCCAGGATATTGATAAGCCCCTCAGTGGGCTTTGATAAGATCCCCTCTTTATCCCTGATTAGACTCATTTTCATTAACATATCATTCTCATTGACAGCATCTTTCTCCTACTCTGTGTGGGTTTCTGCTGCGTCTCCCGTGCATCATATCAAATGCTCCCTTTCTTGTTTCAGCTTATCAAAATGACATTTAGTTATACAGATGCACGGTGCACATTTCTTTCTCACATACTGTACAATGTCTTATCTTTGCTTTCGGTATTGATATGAATGACACTCAGACTTAAGACCAAACAGAAAGCGTCTCTCTAGCCCAGTCTCTCCAAAGCCCAGTGCTGTACAAATCAGTTTGAACAAGCCGTAGGACAAGAGTTGTTCAAGTCACACAGCACTTTGTAATCTCATCCCCGTTCCCCAGACTTCAGCAATGGCTTTCTCTCTCCTCAAATAATATCCAGTTTCCCTGAGACAGCACATCTCTCCCCATATTATTTCTGTAAGTAAGTAAGTCAATGAATGATTAAAGGTGTCTGAAGTTTTTGGATGCAGTGTTAAAACTAGGCCTCTTGTGTCTATTACAAGCTGGTCCTTTCATTAGAGATTATTTATGATGGCGACCACACAAAGCTTCAGCGTTAAAAGCCGCCGTCCATCCCATTCTCCCTCTTTTCTTCTTCTCTACAGTGATGTTAGTTGTAAAGTGGCTGCCAGGCTGAGTGGAACTGTGCACACGTCCGCGCTGGGAGTTTGAGATGTGAAACGTCAAATTGAGCCAAAGACGAGGGTTAGTGCATTTGGTCTCACCTCATGCTTTCAGATGGACTCTAACGGTGTGTACGACGTAGTTTGTGTTTTGTTACTTTCCAGTTTACATTTAGTCGGCAATGTGAGAGAACCGTTAGTGTCCAAGGTTCTGAAATTACACTCGTGTTTACAGTAACTTAACAGAAATTTCAATCCTGGGAAGAACTGGACACAAAATGTGCTCTAGTCCAGCGAATCTTACACCCACACATGCTGTAAACCTGCAGAAAGGAGCAACCAACCATTGCCATTGTGAGACTGAGCATTTCCCATGTTATTCCATGTTGTAATTCAAATCACAGGGTGATGTAACATGTGCCGCGGCCACAGCAGCACCTGGTGATGCTGAGGTCTGAAAGTCTGGTAATGTGCCATCGCTGCCTCCGGAGCCAAGTAGCCCCCCTCCCTGCACAACCTGGACAGCTCCTGCCTTCCACGGCGCAGCAGGCGCTGAAACATCACGTCAAACAGGTCGCATCAAGAAGGAGCATACCAGGGTACTGCACTATTTCTAACCTTTAACTGAGAGTTTGTTCATTAATGAGGCATAGACAGACACACATCCCATGAATCTTAGCTCACAATTTAACAAGAGGCACAAAAGCTTCTCTTCTTGTCTTGTTTTTTTTTTCTTTTCCTTTGCTTCTTCCGGATGAAACGGGTGCAGTCATGTAGAGGCTACAGGAACGGTTCTCTGTTTCAGAACGGTAATACCCTACATCAGTATTAATCTGGTTAGCAGACTAATGATTTAGAATTCCTTTGAATTTGCCTGCTGGGATCAGAAATAAGGCCTACCTGGGCTCTACGCTGGTTTCCAGATTAAGGATTAGAGCCGCTGATTTACAGATTTACATTGCGAGAGGAGATGAAAGTTTGAAGAAGGAAGGGATACATCTAATTGCTGATTTCCAAGATGGCTATAGTTACATCAGCAGCCTTCGTGAAAAGACACATTCAGATACTCTCTGCACAAGAGCTGCTGCCGTTATTATTGTTCTACATACAATTTATCAAAGCAAACATCTGTTTCCAGGGAAAACCTCTGATATATCACCAACTGACCAATTAATGGCTTGCCAGTAAAAAATTGATCTATTAGCAAATAAAGGACCTGATATTTCCTTCAGGAGAAATGTAACAGATTAACGATTGTATTGTACATAAATTCAAGCTTCAAATAAAACTGAACGTTTGTGCATCTGCTGGATGTCTTAATAAATATCTGCTTGCTAGTGCATTTACCTCATCAAGTGATTATATTTCATTGTTATGTATCTTTCTATTCAAAGAATGCTTCACGTCCATGTCGCGTCCTCGCTTCACTCATGTTGTAATCAGATCTTCACATTCAGTGACAAGACAGTGAGGTACAGGTGGATGGTCGGTACCAGTGATGCCTTGGTCTGACCCAGAATCACGGTGAGTCTGGAGAGACGCTGATGTACGAACTGTCCGAATGCAGCAAGACTTTTCTGCTCCAGACTGATTCGACTTCAGAATGGGACTGATAACCATCCAGTGACGTTTAGATGGAAAGGTTCAAGCTCTTCAGCGAGGTCAGAGCAGGGAGTAGCTTTGAGTGACACTAATGCTGGACCTCGTTAGTGCATCATAACAAGGTGTTTCTCAGCTGGACCTGTTTTCTGGCTGGTTCTCATAAAAGTGGAAAATGTAAAAAGAGGAGCAAATGCTTTTCTCCAGGATCCTACGCCCCACAGTCATGTAACAGTACTCAGTGCTAAAGTGCCCCCAGAAGTCAGTGTAGTTTACTTTTACCAACTGCTAAAACACTGTTGTCTTAAAACATCAAACATACATTATTCACAAAATCCCAGATGTCGTATCAAGGCAATTCACTGTTCAATGACAGAGAAAGTGTTTAAAGTTGTGCAGTGTTGTAATTTGCTCCAACAGTTATTACCTCCAATTATTGTTTGGCTTTACATTTTATGTCACTGTGAAGTCAGGGTTCGTTTTATATCATCGAAAAGTTTGACAGGAATTTTCAACTTGTTCTTTTTTGGGGAACGGACACACAATACGTGAAGGTTTTAAACATTCCTCCACCTTCAGTATCCATCTGAAAAACTGCCCCAAATGACATAATTGGAAGTTTTCAGCCAGAAATTCTGGAGGAGAAAGTCGACCAAAATGACAGCCTCTGTAATATCAGCAAACAAATGCCACCAGCTGGACTGAAAAACTGCTCCGGGAGACTTTTCAGCCGCAGTAGTTGCCATGTGGAGCTCATCAGAAATCAGACAGTAGCCCCTTACGTGAAATATTTTATGAGGTATTATGAGACGTATGTAACCTGATTTGGGGAGTGGTACTGGTAGTTGGGTAGAGACAGGCGTCAGAGGTTCAGCAAGACAACCAGGACTAAACCTAGATCGAGAAACGTTGAGATAATCATGAGCATCCTCCTGGAGTGCTCTACACATTAGCTGCAGGATTAAGGGATTGTGCACAGGGCCACTGGAGAGAGTGACTTCTCTTCAGAAATGGAAACAACAGCACAAGCGTTAACAGAGGTTAGAATAAACGTCTCCTCCCTAAACCGAGCAGGCGATGAGAAGCCGCCTCGTTGTGATGCGTCGACCGTGCATCTGGAAAAATATATATGCACAGAAAGTGTCTCATCACTCAGGTGTGTCAATCAAACAGACACTGATGTAAGTGAGATGTCGGCTCATCTACTTATTCATGCAGCGCCTCCTCCAGACAGTATGTTATCCAATTGCCAAACATCACTCAAAGGCGAACGCCACCACCGAGCGTTTCTTGTCTACATGATAGCAAAGAAGAGATGAATGCTGGGAAACGTTGCTTTGATAGATGTTTCCTAGTAGCGTTACCTGTGGGCACTGCCTGTTGGACTGCTGTGACGCTGCTCCATTGGCTCCTCCCAGGTAAAAGACACCAATCTGTAATAATTGGTTTAATCAATGGAAGGGTGGAGAGATGCATGGTGCCATAAAAAGCCCATAAAGAACCTCTGCAAAGCCGGACTGGGTTCATATTTCCCTCTCCACAAAAGAAGAAACAACTTCAAACCCCATTTGTTTACCTGTGTAAATTCTTCATCTTTTTGTACGTGTGTGCGTGTTTAATTTATGCAATTCCACAAAGTACAGTTGGTTCCAGTTAAGCCTCTCGAACGCAGCAGGAGGTCGTCGTAGCAGTGAGCAGATGCACGCAAGCGCCGCAGCGATGCGTTGTTTCGTAAGGTGGCTGTTGGTTCTGCTTTCGAGCTGACATCCGTGCAGGGAAAAATAAAAAGAGCAGCACTATTTCCATTGGAATACAACAAGAATGCGGCCGTGGTGTGTACGCACACGAGCTGGTGGATGTCGCTCGCACTGTCCAGTCAGAGCTGCAAAGGTATCCACCCTGCAAATGTGCAACTCGCGGTTCAAGGTTTTTAAGGTCTTTACAGAGACGCGGAGCATTACGACTGTGCTTAAGTAGAACCATAGGCCTAAATGGCCGGTTTGTCCTTTAACCAGAGTATTAGGAGGTTGCATGCTAACTCTCAGCGGATTTGTATGTTGCCTTCATGTAGCTATGTGCCCTATCATCAACACGACATCTGCAGTCGGAGAGTCAGCAGCACTTGCAGTAATCAGTGCAATTCCTTTCCCACCTCTCTCTGGGCAACCTTGATAAGGAGAAGGAAAAATACGGTGTCATATTTATTCATGACCAGCTTTTCAATTCAGCATTCCTGCAACGAGGGCCTGCATGTACAGCCCTCGCTACGACCATCCTCACATGATGTTAGTAAGACACATGATGAAGTATTTCTGTTATGTCTGTTAGATTCTTTTTTTTTTTGGTCTGCGGGTGAGAGAACAGGCTTTTTTGTTTCTACATGTGTAATGAAGCAGACGGGGATCCTGTCTGTGGACAGGCAATGATTTTGTCATGGTGTAACAAGATGGAGGGGAAAAGAGAGAAATGACAATGAGAGATGGACAAAACTCAGAAAATTATTTTATTAATGTAACTAAAAAATGACCAATGTAAGTTATAGTTTAATTTCATTGTGCCAAGTATTTCCAGCTGTGCCGTAGTAGTTCAGCGCTGCAGTTAGTGGGTTAATGTGCAGACACCCACCACGTTGTGCTGCATTAGCTACAGTGATCGTTGTGCTTAGTAACAAACTACGACGCTTAAAGTAAGAGGTCACTCACAGCAGGGGGCAGAATCTCTGTTTATCTTCCACCGTGCATGATGGAATGTGCAGCCGATCCACTATCTGAGATGCCCGCTTCACGATTCAGCCTCCATCGCTTACTTACTTTCCAGTTGTCGCTATTTATCACATCCCGGACATTTGCAGAGAGCTTGGAGTTTGTGTAATAGAGTAATCCAAAACTGCTGCGCTGTGTTGCCTGCTAAAGCAGACCACTCAGAATGATTAGTGCAGCCCACAGAAACACAGATACTTGTTCTCCTGTGTGATCGTACAGGAGAAACAACTTCATCTGCATTTGTAGTACAAACAGATTTGTTTAATGTAGCAGCTGTGTATAAATTATGATAATATCAAGCGAGGTGTTTTATTGTGTTGGTGCACGCGCATCTCGTTTTTCTTCCATAAGCTTCATGTAATAATGCGTCGCTGGCTGCAGTATATCCAGTGAGACGCAACTGTGTGTTCACCTGCACACACACACACACACACACACACACACACACACACACACACAGGCTGTTTGTTTACTCAACAGCTTCATCCTCGCTGTCCCAAATCCAAACTTGTCAGCAGCTGATGAAGCAGCCGTGAGCTAACCGTGATAGAAGTGTGTTGTTCACCAAAATAAGTTTTGGACCTGGGCAGTGTTGATGTGACAGCATCCAGCTGCCTGCTTTTGTCTCGCATTGACTCTCTGTTGTCTCTGTTGCTTTCTCTGTTTCTCTGGTTGTGTGAGATTCTGGCAAGTGTGGGCAAATCTGATTTCCTCACTTCGACTCGGAGGTGAAAGTGTATTTCCACTCTTCCATCGCTTGCATTAAGGAATCTTTCTCTTTAATGTGTTCAGAGCAGTTCTTTAGATTTACCTCTGTTGTTTACCTGGTGGTTTACGACGAGGCGAATATGCAGCAACTGCTTCAGCAGATAATGCGCATGCAGTGCCTCCTCTGACCAGCTACTGTCTCTCTTTCCCCTTCTGTCCCTACAATAAAGCATTTACTTGTGACACATATTCACAATTTCATTTACCTTGAAGCGAGACGCATTTCATCCGTGTGGTTTATTTGCCCGTGATGTATTTCAGAAATGTAAAATGATTTTTATGTGTGTGTTTGACAACAGGAAATTTAATTCCCGCGTAGTAGCAGCCCAGTGGGTGCAATAACGGGTGAGTTATGACCATAACAATGAACATTGTTTGTTCTCCTTGACATGTTGTTCTCAAAGGACGCAACGAATGGCCAGCACAACATTAAGTGTAAGTGTTTCACTCGGCTCCTTTAAGTCATTAGTGGAGATCAGACGTGAGCAGGAGAACACTGTTAATGAGGATTAAGATAAGAGACTCAACCAAATGAAAGGGAGCGGAGGCATTCGGCAAGACAAAGACCTTTTTCCGAGGCGTCTCACTTTCCTTTGGAGTAATTGTGGAGTGACTTTATTGGGCCTTTAAACCTCTTCCTCTCGTCGAGAGTTTAAATTGAACATGCAGCCTTTCCTGGGCCACTGTTTAATTTCCTGTAACGTAATAAACAGCCAATTTATTACAGCAGTGGAGAGCAGTGTTTCCTCACTGAAAGCTCTTCACTGAGCGCTGCTGCAGCCTTCTGCTCATTTCCCAGCAGCCAATGGAAGCTGCTATTATCAGTACCCTCAGAGGATCCTTTTAATGCATGTTTAGTTATCTACTAACAGTATTAATCAAGTTGAAATGAGCAAAAACACATTTTTGGTCGGTATTAGAAGCTCGTCATGCTCGGTCATGTGTGAGAAAATGTAATAGACTTGATAGAGTAAAAAGTAAAAAAAAAAAAAGCTCTTTTTTATTTTTGTCTTTTAGTCAAGGGTTTCAGCAGGTAACTGGCATAAGTCAACATGAAATACTAGAAAAAAAAATGTAACAAATAGTTTGAATTATATTAGAAAGAAAATAATATTTTTCTCTACAACCTTGCAAACTGGGAGCACACAGCCTGTCTCTATTCAAATACGAATGCTGGTCTCTCCCCTCCAGGACGACTGGACTCCTTTAATTTGGAAATTGTATGAAAATAAGAGCAGGAGGAATTTAAATATTGCAAAACAAGGAGAGTTCCAGACTGGGATGTCCAGGTGTGGCTGCTGTGTGTCATAGATGTGGTGTAGTCGGTTTCGACTATGACTCAATTTGTCATCAAAGGCAACTTTGGCTGCTTGTAACTCTGTTAACTGTAAATGACTCCTGACATGAATATTAATGGTCCACAGAGAAATAACTACAGAACTTGTCGTGACTTTCTGCTTGAATAAGAAAGACTGTGTGTCCAAAGAGGCAGCATGTCTGCCACATTGTTAGGCAGGTTCCTTTCCTATTTACACTGTAAGGATTATTCATTATTTAAGGCTTCCAGCCTCCTGTTTCCGCATAACGCTTGTACTGTAGCTATATGGACAAGGTAGCTGTGAACCTTTTGCTGGTTCTTGTCTTTTTTTTTTTGTAGGCAATGTTGATCTTTGTAAAAAGAGGAAATTAACATGAAGCTTAGCCTTAAAAACCTTTTGTCTTAGACTCATAACTTTCTGCTCAGGTAAAATCTAAAGGCCAAACAAAAGTTTGCTGGTTTTCTCTGTGTTGTAATAGTCGAGTACATGAGTGGAACTTTAGTCAGTCACTTAAATTACTATGTTCGTGTTTTAACGTCTGATGGGAGCCATGATGACGATGAGCCATGGTCTTAAGGGGGGTTTTCCCAAAGAACGCACACATGCAAGATTAATGTTGAGATCCCTGTTAGGATGTACAGTATGCTATCAAGTGTGTAAGAGGGTGACCGTCAATAATCATAACACATTTTATGGAAATGTGGTGAGTGGTTGTAATATTTTCGTGTGAACCACAAATGGATGGAGCAACCGACCAAATTATCTTCCAGCCCTTTTTCATGGGCCCCACCACTAATGGGTCCTGAAACAACCCTAAAAACGATGGTAGGCGTCAACAACCGCGCTTTGCAGTGTTACGTCAGAGCAATGATATCAGTCAGCAGAACGGAAATTAATAAGTGGATGTTTATTATGTGAACTCAGCAAAATCCAAGAGCAGAGCTGCTTGTAAGCAAAATGGTTTGTGTTTTTTTTTTCCAGATGTATCAACCTGTCAACATTTCTCTGTATCCTTTTTTTTTAATTGCTCACTGGGCTTGTTCAGTGGAGTCTTTGGTGGTGAAGGTTTCATACTTATAAACACACACATCATTTACGGGGTTTGAATTATTGTTGAATTTGTGAAGTAAAGCTCTCAAACCTTTGTCTCAATGCCGACACAAAGACAATATTGATTTACCACTTATAAATACTTTAAAACAGGCAAACACCATCCAGTTGTTGGATTATGCTTCAGGTCCTTTATTGAATTGACCCATCTCTCATATTAAATGCACTGCCCTCTGACAGATTTAACCCTAATGGCACCGGTCCTTTATAATACTCACACCTAATCCTGCGGTGCGGTGGTGATTTTCACTTCCCTCTCACATTTTGTTGCTTAGCAGAGCTGCAACATTTTTCCTTCCCTTCTTTTTCTTCTTCGTGTACAGTGCGTTTGCGGTGTCACATCTGCTTCCCTCCTCTACAGACCCCAAATACGAGTCATTAAAATGAAATGATGTTTAATGCATTTTGATACAGAGTCTGTAGGTGAAAAAGTCTCGGTGCGATATTAAAATTGAAGCGTTTAAACGTAAATGAGGGAACCGGTGAATACAAAAGAAAAGCTTGCATTACCAGTCTCAGTGTGGACTGAGCTGCCACTAGAGGAGCAGAGTTGGAGCAGCTCCCAGTCGATGCTGGATGAATATTTAATGATCTCCACCAAGATACAGTAATTACAAGCAGAGCGGACTGTAATGGTGGAGCACTGGCATCCGCTGATTACTGCTCTTCATGGACCCCGTGCCTCAGGTGTGACACTGTGTTCTGTGTGGGTCACAGACACAGCAGCCTGTTGATGCTGTTGCTGTAACGGGTCACAAACGGTGTTTTTGCCGCTGGTTTGATTTAACCTGGCGCTACGAGATGATGGATCTGGAAGGGATCGCCTGCGGTTTAAATGACAAATGGACTTCCTCTCAACACCAGCGCACAGGAAACATTTTGCTCGTCAGGTCTCAGGGGATCACAGCGACTTATGGGAATTTGTTCTTGACATCAGGGTTAGGATACGGTCGCAGGAAGACCATAACAGGTAGAAATTCTCCTCAGGTACGGAAACATTTAAAGCACATTACAAAGCTAACGGGCTTCAAAGACATATTCCTGACTTCAAAGCAGCCTCAGCCACCCCCACCTGTCTCCTACGCTTTTTCCTCACTCGCCTCCTTGAATCACAATCAGTATTATCAATAGAACCCAGTAAACATCTACTGACTAAACAAACAATATTTATTGTATCCGTGTTGCACAGGTCGGTCATTTGTTCCCAGGATGTGCGTTACGTCCTAGTACGGTTTCCATCAGTGTTGGTTGAGCAGCCTTCTCTTAAAACCGCACACGTGGATAGAAATGTCTCGTCGTGAATTTGAATACAGCTTTTTCCTCATGGCCACGCACTTGATAGACAAATAAAGTTCCTCGTTAATGACCTCACAAGAGCTGCTGAAAGGGAAGCGAAGCCGTTCCCAACTTAATAAAGTCTTAGATCTTATATTTTCCCCCTTTGTGCTCTTGAGGGTGTCTTAAGTGTGCCATTTTTTTATATCAAGTGCACCTGTGGTTCGTCTGAATTTTACTCCTTGAGATGCCAATTGATTTTTCTTTCTCTTAAATCTTTAGAAAAAGATCAGGCTCATGCAGCGTACACGACAGGCAGTGCAGCCGCCACCCACCCACGGAACGGAACACAGGATTTCAGTTTGCCTGTTTGACTGAGCATCTGTCCTGAACAGCACGACTTCATTGGAGGCGTGACCATGAATTCGTCCACGTTTCTGTCTTATCGCAGTATAAAGCAATTAGGTTTCTACTTGTCCGCTACCAAACTTGTGCGTCAGATGCAGAAGACATTTGGTGCATAATTGCTTGATGAGCAGCAGAGAGCGCGCGTCGTGCAACAGCTGCATGTTGTTCTAGTCGGTCCACCTGTACACAGCGCGGGTCAGGTCAGGTTATGCTGCTCGCTCTGCAGTACATGCTCATAAACATGACTGAAGCGGTTACGTTCCTGCCTTCATGCTCATATCCTCAGTGGCTGCGTCTTGGACTCGGAGCATCTCTTGTAGACATGTGGACCGGCATCGAAAAAACCACAGCAGCTCATGTCACGCTTTTAGTTGGCTGTTCCTGTGGTATAGCAAGTTGTCTTCACAGTTTTCAACAATATATATTTATTTATTAACTATTGAGGATTGAACAATCTCTGTCTACATCTGTAAAAGGAACAAAACCGCTAACCTTGAGAAGGCCGGGGTGGCAGAGGCAGGAGTGTGTGTCTGTGGAGGCGAAGTCGTGCTCGCAGACTATTAAAACGTTCTTTATTCCAGCTTTTGACATCAGCCGTAAAGAAAACCTTGAATAGACTCTTAATGATAAATGTCATTCTACTCTCAGTGCATGAGGACCATGACATATGAGTGTGGGTTGGATTTACTTGCCATACAAATATTGCGCTCACTTAACTCCGGGTTGTAATGTATTTCAAAAGCATAACCTTCTATGACGAACCACAGTTTGTATTAATTTACTTGACTTTCCTTTTCTCCGTCTGTCTTTTGGAGAGGATACCTGGAGGGAGAGCTGGTGCTCACCCTGAAGTTACAAACTGTTTTATCACAGCTATATAATGTTGTAATTATTTGTTCTGCAAACCATTTACTTAATGTTTGGGGTCATGTAATAGTCTTCATCAATATTTTTCCGCTTTTCAAGTGAATCTTATCTGTGACCTTACTCATATGTGTTGCCCATCAATGGAAACAAGTATTTTCACATGTGAGTAGATTCTCATAGTTTTGGTTTCAAAAATGACTTGATGTGAACTATGTACTTAAAAAAAACATTTATTTAACAGTAAAATACAACAAGTAACCTGTATTAATATTTACAAGGAATGTTACATCATTGATGGCACAACACAGGTCGTGGTGGTAGAAAATGCACATGCAAGTAATAAAGGAGGATACATTAACTAAGCGCTGGGAGGAATTAGACCATGGCAAGCTTCATGTCTTCATACCTGAAAAGAACGATTTGACTATTCAGTATAGAACTATTCAAAATGTTTTGTCTTTCTCACACATGTTCATTTATTCCACCTTGAAAATAAACAGACAACATTGTTTTTGTAGTTGAACTGTGGATCTCAATTAAAGAATTCCAAGTGATCT
Source organism: Macropodus opercularis (assembly GCA_030770545.1). Taxonomy (NCBI): domain Eukaryota; kingdom Metazoa; phylum Chordata; class Actinopteri; order Anabantiformes; family Osphronemidae; genus Macropodus; species Macropodus opercularis. The sequence continues at coordinate 12,419,357 of CM061095.1, forward strand.
GAGTTTCAAACGTAACCAGCAAATCGACTTTACACAGTTTAGGAGGAAGAAAATCAAATCGCAGCTTATTCTCAAGAGAGCTACAGATTCTATCCATTAATGCGAACATCAAGAATATTTTCCTTAACATGGGATCAGAAATGTTTCTTTGATTTCTACCAAAGTCACTCAGCAACGAAGGCCAAAATCTGAGACGATGACGAGTTCAGTGGTTTTGATTTCCATCGTTTTACTTTAAACATGTCTTTCATCGTTCAGTCTTTATCATTAGTCCAGCAAATGCCCACCTGGAACTCTTCCAAATCATCATTCATCCTGGTGCATCTAACATGCAATAGAACTGAACTACTCTGAAATATATATATTCATGTCTATGTTTTGTTCAACGTACAACATTACTGTAATTAAAGAAATGTAGTGTTGCTTTTTGTCATATAGTACAGCTTCAGGTTGTGTTACGTCTTATTTGATGTTTGTATTTTCAACCATATGGAGTCAAGTCACACAAGCAATGAGCTGTAGAACATAATGACCTACAGAAGAAGAAACGCCTTCAGCAACCGTCTGAAGCTGCCGTCATACCCAGAAGTTATGCTTTGTGTGTTGTAGCAGCATGCGCCCTTGTTGTACAGTAGTTTACTGTTTTAGTGTAGTTTGTACTAGATGCACAAACGCATCAAGATGCCATTATGTAGCCACCGTGCTCATGTTTTATTCAAGTGCCCACGTACTAAAAAGGAATGAGCAAATATCACTGCTAGGTTTGATGTGCTGCTTAACATTTATGTCTTTATTATTAAAACAAATTGTGGTAAACTCGGAGGGAAGAGTGGAAAGGGCGCATTAATAAGACCTTGGATTTACACATCAGCACAGCATGCAGAGCTGATGAGGAGCCACTGGTGTTCCAACCTGTCTGCAGACGCTCTACTTAAACACGGACTGTTTCCTTCCTGGTAGTTTTTTTAGCTGCTGTGTATTTATTGTGTGCATATTTTTTGATGATCTGCGAGTTGTGTCATTACTGAAGTCTAAAGTGAAGATCTCTGTTTTCACCTACAAATAAACAGAAGCTAAATTATTCATGACTGTGTCCTTTACAATCACCTGGCTGCATCCTGTGAGCTGACACACTCGTAACAGCGTAACAGCGTGTGTACAGTACAGTACATTACAGCAGAGCTTCAACATGAGTCCAGCCTGTCTCCAGTCTTAAGAAGTGCTGTTTTCATTAAACACTAGTAGCAGGACCCATAGAACTCACTGTATGAGGTCAGACTAGCTGTCAGGGCTACATGACAACACAGAGGGAAATGGGTCTTAGTCTGCTATTAACTGTCCGACTGACCTAAGTTCAGCTTCCCAGGTGGGCTGCCATGCACTAATAAGTCTGACCAATCCAAGTTCAGGTATTAAGTAGCTGGTGTCATGGACACCAGCTGGGTTAACAATCTCTGCCAGCAATGTCGCTGACCCGAGTTCAGCCCGAGATACAGGTGCCAGACAGGTTAATCACACCACAAGCACAACAAAGAGACACAACATTGACCCCATGCACATCTGGCCTGTCTGCTTTCACACTACAAAAGTCATTGACCACAGCACTGACCCAAGCTTTTTGTCAACATTTGAGAATTTTCACAGTTGCCATAAATACATTTTATGTTTCTCTGCCATCACCACATGCATCACAGAGTTGACCGAATACTCCTGAAGTCCATTTAAACTGCTCTCAGCTCTCCATTAAAGTGTAGCATCAGTGGCAATACATCATTACATTCCTAAACAAGCGTAGATACAGTATCTGCACTGTTTACATAGATATAGCATATCTGTCCCAGAGCTGACTCTAGGTCTGTTTGGGTCTCTACTTAATTCCAGATTAGGGCATTAACAGCCACAGGCTGCAGAGGAGAAACTAGACTGTGACTTCAACCATGCAAAAAAAAAGTAAGTAAGTCCTCGAAAATATTTAAAGAAAAAGAAATCTTTAAGTGAAAATGATTTCAGGCAAACGATCATATCTTGCATATTGTACAGAGCTTGTTGGAATATTTATATTATGATCTGTATAATGCACTATTTATACTACTTACTGACTTAAAGGAACAAGGTTTGAACCAACCACGAGGGAAGATTAATGCAAAAAATGTCACTAATACAAATATGAGATAAGACATTAATGGACAAGTACATCTGGCAACTTATTGCGTCTATGAAACCTTTAGGATGTATGAATAGAACTGCACTTAAAAAGGTGAACAGGCCGTAACAAGCTTTAAATAAGAAAATAAAAATAACAAACTTTTCATTTGAACTTATACTTTAAAACATGATATCCCTAATATCTCTGGTATAACTTTTGCTACTGTATATTAGTTTTTCATAGCAGAGACTTTAAAAAATTAACAATACCACCTAATGTGCATATTCCTACTGTGGGAATGGCAAATGTGTCACTAAAGCCAAGGCTTTGATGGCTCAGCTGATAAACAACCCCACCAGCGTCAGCAGGAGACATGAGGATAAAAGCAGTAAGTTGAAGCACGTTTAGTCAGAGCTGGAGAGCTGTGCAAATGAAATTAGACACATGCCGTGATGTTACTACCCATGTTTCCGTTGGCCAGGAAAGTACAGACTTTTCTGAACTGGCTTTTAATTCAGGCAGTGTGCAGTTTGTCAAACAGAATGACCAAGCTGAAACATGTTACATTGAATATGTTGAATCAGCTTCTTATGGATGCGTATTTATCTGTTTATCTTATTTTTAGACCTTGTAATTGGGATCATGAAATTAGTAATGTGAGTGTTATTTTTCATATGCCTTTTTATAATTTCCACAGATTTATGCTGAAATGTGATTATTCAGTTCATCAAAGCAAATGTCTGAAGAATGAATTCCAGAAAATGTGGTAAATGTTGTTTATACTGATTCAAATAGAAGCAACAAATGAACCTTTCCACGTGTAACTGAGCCAAAACGTCCTTATAGGCATGTGATGCAGTGGTTGTCTGCATGATTTATGATAGCTATTGTATGGTTTGATAAATTAAATGTAACAGGAGGCAAAGCTATTTGTTCTGTCAAAATACGTCTCTGAATGAAAACATATAATTCAGTTAGTGATAAATCTAAAGACCTCGCTCTTCCCAGAAAAAGACGAGTCCTTTAAAGTCACATTCTTCCAGGGGCCACCGACAGACGGTATCACAAAACTGGCCCTGCATTGATTTTCATATATTTCCTCCTGTGCGAACAAAGCAAGAACATGATGCATTACCTTCATATAATGGACAACAGGCTGACTTTGTGAAAAGGTCACCATTCTAAACATATGCAAATGTTACACAGCTTGAAATGTCTGTAATCAATATGCTCTGAGAGTAAAAGAACAGACATTTGGTTTAAAATTTGAGAAGATACGGGACGACAGACAACATAATACTATTGTTAACAGAGAAATGAGGAGAGCTTTGAGTTGCGCTGTATCCTGTTCTGCTCTCTGAACTGTGGACTTTGTGGCGCCGTGGCTAACATTACCGCGTTACCATGCGCCGTGCATGGAGATGTGTCAACAACTCAGTGTTTACAACCCAACATTAAGACGTACAACGCCAGCCTTGCTTTCAGTTGCCCCAATTCTACCCAAGGGTGAAATTGCCTTTTCATAATTTCCATTATACTGTACTTGGTCTGTGAAAAACGTCTTACACTAAGATGGAGAAAGTTATTTTTCGTTCAAAGGCTGTTTTGATGATGTGTTGTTTGATGTCGTTTCTGATCTAGTTTCCAAAGGGCTACTACGTAACAGTTCTCTATTTTTATGTATGTATTACTACTGTTCGTTCAGTGGCAGAGATGAGAGTCTTATTGCGGACAGGCCCTGTTCTCAGACTCCTAAGTCCATGATGTGCAAAAGAAACTTGAAATGCAGAAGCACCAGAAGCCTTTCCTAACCTACAGCAGAGAATCAATCATGCGAGTGCTTGTTGAAGGTACCAGATAATCATGTAGACCGCTTTGATTGAGACAAGGCAAGTCAACAGCAGACGAGCCGTAGCATAGCGGGGCCTTGCTCCACCCCTCAGCTGACTCAGGAAGTGTTAATTGTGTTGAAATAAACAGCTGTCTTGCATTTTGTGGTTTGTCTTCCAATCAGCTCAATAGGCTTTTATCCTGGGCCATCTGTTGTTGTCATGGTTACTAGGTTGTGCCATACGCAAAACAACCCGATTAGGTTTAGGCACAAACACATTGGACACAGGGAATCATTGTGGTTTTGAAAAATGTAGAAACTTCTACATTTTGTTGTCCCACCCATCTTCCTTGACTTCCTCCTTCATGTCAGCTAGAGGCATCATAGTAGTCTGAGCCAATGTTGTGGCTCATAGGTGACCAATGAATCCACTGAGTCGTACCTGGCTGCAGCGGGAGCTAACTCAGCTGTGCTTTTTATTCAAGCAGCTTTCTTTATGTTGGAACTATGCAAGATCAACCAGGATGCAAGATCAGCTGCAGAAAACACACACAATTGACTTAATGAGATAAAGCGCCTTCTCCTATCAGTCTCCATGCCCGAAGCTATGCATGGTAGACAATTCATGTTCTGATCTGAGCTCCGTCCACTCTTCCAGCCCAGAGCAAATACAAGATGGTCACTGTGTGCAGTAGTAAGTCTGCCTTCGCTACAATGCGTAAAGGGAAATAGAAGAGGGGGCTGGTGGGAGCTGATGTAAATGTATGAAATTTTCTGCTGTATCCCTAATTGGAAAAATACATCTGGTTAAAATCAAGCGTGTAATTGTTGTTTACATTGCCGGGAATGTTAAAGAAGCAATAATACAGTAATACAGTAGATGCAAAAAAAAAAAAAAAATCTAGAATTCTTTTGAATTTTGTCTTTGAGTGTTAACTTTGAGATGCCAAATATCCTCTTTATCCACTAGCATGGAAACAGATATGAATTGGACTAAACTCTAGCAAAGTCCCTGTAAGTGAGTCTGCCAACACACAGTTGATGGCTTTGGGGATGTCCGGCGTGTTGCTGTGCCTCCTGTCAAGGTGTTCAGGCCCCTGAAGTGCTCTGCTCGGGCCGTTTAGGGGATAGTAGCGTCTGCACATTCCACTGCAGCCATATGTTCGCATTTTGATTTGGACCTCTGGAGGGAGTTAGCTGAATGAATGAGAAATACTTTGCTGTAGGTCTGTTGTTGCCTGACGGAGCTGAACCCGTGTGTGTGTGAGAGAAAACGAGAGATTGAGGTCACGAGGAAGTGCGGTGGAGAGCTCACCCTGACAAATACATTCTGGTCTGGAGCATCGCAGCAAAATGAAAGATCTAATATTTCGCATCCCGTTCTTTCCTAACTAACAGTGAGACCAAGCATGTTCTTTTCTGTCCTCATCCTAGTTAGGCCAGGTCCGTTAGTCTGGGAAATGGGTTAACTGTTTGGGCAGAAAAAACCGAGGGTCAAGTGGCGGTGGACCCCGTTTTCATGTTCCTATTGGGAATCCAGCCGCGGTGTTCCAGCCAGACGCTGCTCGAGTGCCGAGCTCGTCTGGCGGCCAGAGGCTCGGAATGAACCCCATAAGTCTGCTTCATTTAAAGGGGAACGAGGACTCGTTCGCTGGGAATAGGTTAATAATTTAGTATGGCCTTAAACTAATCTATTTCAAGCACCCAGATGGTATTTATATTGAGCAAATGCTCGGATAATTGAATGGAATAATTTACTCACTACTGTTGCTCAGTGTCGGAGAATCCCCACACTGCACCAGCCCTGGAAAAGACATAAAGTGAACCACTAAACCAAATCACTGGGAAAGTGTTTTCAGAAATAAATATGCTGCTGTGAAATCAAAGCAATTGAAATATCATACTGAGCAGCACAAAAATCTGGGTGCAATCAGTCTGTTGCTGTCTCTCTGTGCGTTTACGGTATGTGGACTGGGTTTCGGGGCTTCATTAATGCATCTGTACAGCTAGAGCTCGTGCGTGTGCACATTGCTTTGTGTCAGGTCCCCCGTGCTTATTAGCGCCGCCCGTCTTAGAGCCACGGCGAGTGTCAGGGAGCGCTACGAGCCGTCCGTCCAGTGCCACCGCCTCCAGTGGGCTTGACTGAGTGACCACCTGGGGAGCTGGCATGGGCTAAAGCGCGGCGAAAAACAAGACGGCGCCTCTGAGCCTATATAGCGTCTATTAGCATTTGCATGGAAGAGAGAGACGGGAAAGACGGCGAGAAGAGAGGGAAGAGCAAGGGACATAAAAACAGAGGTCTGGAGAGAAAGAAAGGGGGACAGAGAGAAAGAGAAATACAAAGAGAGAGAGGGCAAACAGGCGGCTGCTGATTTTTAACAGGCGTGTCCCTCCATCTTTGATCAAAGCGAGCTATCAGCCTTAGGGGCATCTCCACTGAGTGCCTCCCATAGCTGCTAAAAATTCTCCCTGCCGAGGAAAGGCTTTAACACCTCTCCTCTCCAGTCATGACATGGCACATGCGTCATGCCTCCTGCATATTGACAGCACCTGTACATGCTTCCAGACTTTCCCTGAAACAACATCTGAAGCATGGAATATGCTTTGCAGTTGGTGGACTGGTCTCATCTTTGAGTTTGAGGCTAGAGGCCAAAATGAGTGACAGGTGCTAATGAAAACCAGCTATACTACGGTGGATAATACATCCACACCATTCACATCAGACATCTTCATCCCTTTATTCACATGCATTTGGGTGTTTCATAAATATTCTTGTTTCACACAGTACATATACATATGAAAACTCATTAGGCCTGTGAAGCAGCTCTTAAACACACCACAGGATCTGTATGAGTCATTTCAGAGATGAATAAATTTGAATGGCCCAGTCACAGCTCTGGCCCATGTGACTCTCACCGGCTGCGGGAGCCGCTGCTCCGCATTGTTCAGCTGACCACTTTGCAGCTGGCTTTGTGATGTCTGAATATCATAAAGCTTCGCTCCGCAGCTATGCCACTGGGGACATCCAGCTGCATTTTCTTTCCACTGTGTCTCCATCAAAGGTGGGAAATCAAACAATAGTTTTCTGTATTGCTCCAAGCCCAGAATGTCCCCGATCCTTGCCTGGGTTATTGTCTCAGAGCCGTCAGCGAGTCGTTGAATCCGTCATCAACTTTTGAGGGCGCTGCCCTGTGTGTAAACCGCAGTGAATCCACAGGATACTGGAGCCAGGACGAGGAAACCCCAGCAGCCGCATAACCCAAAAGGAATGGATGGGATCATATCCGGGTCTTTATAGGAATCAAAAAACACATCAGTTATATTTTCCTACAAGGTATAGCAGGGTGTGACACAAGAATCTCTGCGTCTTGAGTGACTTTTCAGACCCAGAGGAAGGTCCCCAGTGGCACATAAAAAGAGAATAATTTAATGGTTCTTGTAAAGACTGCTACCGTGCTCAGTGGGTTTACTTTTTACCCTTTGCACTTTTACTCACTTTCCTTTCTCAGTATAATTTGCATTAATTGGCTTAGAGTGAAGTGGGGACAGGAATACAAACGTGAATCCCAAACTGCGACCAAATTAGTTCACTGAAAGAGAGCAAGAGAGAGGGAGTCAGAGACAGAGATCCCTAGTGATTTTAGTGTATAGGACATGCCTGGCATCCCAATGGCTAATGAAAGCATCATTATCAGGAGAGCAGGAGACAACTGGGCCCCTTAGAATATGCTTACAGACAACTTAGAGCGATGCCACCTGTCTTCCCTGCTTTCTTTTACTGCCATTAGACCCAGGCTGTCTGGCTTCTTACAACTCCCTGGGCTTGGGTTTATTTGAGAAGTTTGAATGCAGTAATATAAGATGACATAATGAAGTACCCTGCACACAGTACAACGGCAGGTCTCAATGGGTGGTTGACAGATAGATGCCGTTTTTTTTGTTGTTTTTGGAAACAGAGGCTTCCATTGCTCCCTCCAGCTCGTATAACTTCTGCCGAGAGGTTTTGAGGTTTTGTACGCTGCTTACTGTATGTTTGGTGGTTTCTGCTTCGAAATTGGTCGCTCTCTCAAGAGATGTGTGTGTGTGTGTGTGAATCCTATCTTAAATATGAACTGTTTGTGCTGCATATAGGGTTTATTCAGCAGCTCTTCAGAAATCCCATTCCCTTCTAACGAACAATACATTTGTTCTAAAACTATACCACGCACTATAAATTCAAGTTTAGACTTTCTGTCATCACTGTCAAATAGAGGCCAGGTTTCTGAGCAGATGTGCTGCCAGGCACTCTGAATCATTCAAAGGTAACCTGAGCTAGAAAGGATCCCTAGAATATATCAATAAAACAAAAAAGGAGCAAATCTATCTCGACTACTGCAAAACGTGTACAGTATTCATGCGTATTCATAGTTCAGCATTATCACTCTTTAGAATGGGCAACGGCAGAACACTGGACAGGGTTAGGACACATGTGACAGTGTTTGTAGCCCTGTCGTATTCTCACCAAACACCTCTCCAGGGCAGCATCGATGCTACGAGAGCAGACTGTGCATAGTACTCGCTACAGTATATTTGCATATGAACTGTTACCCCAAATTACACATGACAAAGAAAAAGAGGGGTTTCTCTCCAGCTTTGTGTTTGTACCTACACTTTGTATTTTACCATTTTGTCCAAGTGACTTTTTGAGTAGACCTAATTTGATTAACATTCCACTTGGGCTAAAGGCTCAAAATCCCTTTGGAAGTTTTATATTGTAGATCTCATTAGTTAAATAGAGTTTTTTGTGGTGGACAGTTTTATTGCTGAACAGCGCAAATTACAATTAAAACATTAATGATGGTTTAAGGGAGACATAAACTGAACAGAACTGTTTTTTGTTACTTTCTCACAGCGTTACCTGCTACCTGCAAGTAAAAATGTTCCAGACCAGACAGACAAACTAAACTGTCTGCACATAGCTGACAAAGAATCTAAATACTAAACTGCAACGCTGTGGTGTTATACGGCCACAGTGGCTGTGTATGCGTCAGGGAACAATGGCTTTAATCTGGTGACAGACACCACACTGCTAAGGGGCAATACCCAAACTTTAACTGTCGACACTATTGTGCTTTGGCCGACGGTGAAGGCTCCGTTTTTACAGCGGTAACAAGTAAATTCCACTGTTGTATTTTTTTAAAAGAATGGCATGAAGACAAACGTTCACCATGTCAAAGTATAACGAGTCTATGTTGGCGCTGGGAGGGACGGTGTGTGGAACCATCAGTCTGATCATGCTGCGGCGTCGCCAGTGTGCAGCCAAACTGGACTTTCAGCAAAATCTGTGTGCGGTTCATTTTTTCCCTTCATAGTGTCTAGAAAATGGATGAATGAGACCATAAAACAAAACGTTACTCATGGTATGTTCACACCTTGTAAGTCCACTAAGCACTGGGCAAGGTTTAGTTGGTAACTTTAGCAAATCATCCACGAATCTGAATAAATCCTAATGTACCACATAGTGAATTCTATTCTGTGACAGCGACGTCACCTTTTCCACCTGGAATGAAACAGGCTGTGGATGGCAGTGCTGGAGCTCATCCGTGGGACCGAGCGAGACGGTGTAATGCTAGCGTGTCACACAGAGGACACTGGCTGAGCAGCCACCCACAAACGCAACGTTTTTGACAGGATTAGAGCCCAGTGGCTCACTAGGCAGACGGAGACATGTGAACGTTAACTTTAACCTCTATAGGATGCTGTTTGGTGGTCAGAGATGGTTCCGATGCAACTATGAGGCAGTGTACAAACGTCTGATGGTTGCACTGCATCAACAGCAGTATTGAATCAAATGTGTGGACAGTTCTTGGCCGTGGTCAACCAGTGAGCTCGTTTCTCGGAAAGGGAAGTCTGGTTCAAGGAGTTCATTTAGTGTGAAACATTCAGATTAACACCGGAAACCCTTTGACTTGACCTTTGTTCAACTTTTCTTTTGCTGACATTTCTCTTTTGCAGTCTTGGCCCCAGAGACGGTGTTAAAAAAGTGCAACACTGTTAACTACTGTACATGTCTCCAAAAAGAAAACTTCTGCTCAACACGCTCCCTGAATATCAAACGCCAGCAGGCCCTATCAACAGACACGCAGACTGAGGGTCACCGCTTCTGTACAACAAGGACGCATTTGAATGTCACGCACCCGCAACCCTTTTGTCGAGAAATGTGGTAGGTTGTTCGGCAGCCTTCGCGTTCTGCAGTATCACAGAAAAATGAAACGGTGCTCTCATGTCTGCTGCACCTGCCATAGATGCACATTATAGGACAAACCTGCCAGATTAGAGGTCAACAAAACCGTGGTTGCCGTGATGTGTTGATCATACCGGAAACACACATACTATAATTCCCCACAAGACCTGTTTTATTGCATTAGAAACATGAAGGACTCCCAATTTCTCACACAATTCGATGTGGAGAGATTTAGTTTTTAGATTATTACAACATAGCAACTACTACTCCAAGATGAAATATACAGTGACAACAATTATACAGAGGAAAAAATGGAGAAAACCTTGAGAAGCTGTAGACAGTCAGTGATAAGTAAACTAGGAGCTATTCCTCGTCCAGTGGTCTTCCATTTGAAACCACACAGCTAGATTCCCCTTCTGCCTGTTATAGGCTGCCGCACAGAAAACTTTTTTCCAGCATCTGTCCCAGCACTTGCAGCAGACCGATCTGTCCTGTGTATTAACACCATGACTGAAAGGTGAGCTCTGTGGGATTAATTTGCAAATCAACAAGATGGTCCCAGGCCCACGGTAAATATGTCACGGATTTGTCAGGAGACGTGTGGCATTACTGTGCGCCACAGCTTAAGGACCCATCAATATGATGAGCTGATGACGGCGATCCAGAAAGAAATAATAAACCTACAAACTACGTTGGGATCACAGAGGAGGGGGAGGTGGGTGGGGATTAAAATATGCTCTCAGTAATTTCATTTGTCACTCGAGCGGATCACCTGCAGGTCACATGGTGCACGCACTGCACACGTGACGCGCGTAAACGGCAGATTGAACTTCAAGGAATTGTACGTTTTCAGAAGACTAATTAGATTCATATTCAAGACGACTGTAGGCAGACTGCGCACATGTTCTAATAATGACCGTTTCAGATGTTTAACTGCTCGCTGGTAAAGCAGCGCAGGAACTTTCATGGCCAGTGGTGAATGACTTTTCCATCCAGCCGGGTACGTCATGGTTTACAGAGCCTTTCATTTGCGAGCGTAACACTGCGCAGGACCTTAGCTCGCTGCAGGAGATGAAGTGAAATCTCTGGGAGCTCGAATCAAGGCGCCTGTGGTGTGGCCGTCGGATCCAAAGCACCAACGAGTGTTTCTTTAAGTGTGTGTGTGTGTGTGTGTGTGTGTGGAGTTTTCCTGCACCGGGTGATAGGAGGGGTTGGGGAGTGACGCTGGCTGCGCCTTGGTGCTGAGCGGAGCGCTCACCTGCAGATGAGAGAGCCGGGGAAACTCGGGGCACAGCTGCAGCACAAGGAGGGGGACGTATCTAACACTCTGAGCAGGAAAGGAGGACATTAAACAATTATCGAGGAAGAATTTCACATCGACACTCTTTCTGTCTCGTTCTCCGTCCAGGCAGCCCCGACTCGCTCGCCACGATGAGAACTGACTTCGCGCTGCTCCTGACAGCAGCCCTTCTGCTCGACACGTTCTGGGTAAGATTTCTCGCGGGTTAATGGCACAGCTTGGTGTATTTGGAGGAGTTGTGAGACGCAGGGTATCCGATGTGCAGTTTTCGCAAAGCAGCAAGAACAAAAAAAAAGCAAGAATAAAAAGAAAAGTCGTGGTACAGCAGCAGTCGGATGGAGTCCAGCGCAGTGTTGTCTTGCGGCGGCGCCGATCGTTATTTTCCCATAAGTGAGCTAATTGGTCCCCTATTAAACATCAGTGTGTCGGAGAAAAGTGAGAGTCAGCGATGCGGGAGCGTCTGCTCTGCTCGGTCCGTTTGCCTCTGGATCGCGGCGCGTTCATCGCTGGGCAGCAGGATCATCCACAAGTTAGAATCACTGCACAATTTAATCACCGCCGTGGTGACTTTATTATTTAGCTGTTTAACTCGCGTAGTCACTTCGCCTGTTTGCGGTGAACTGGCGTGTAGGCGCTGGCTGCCCTGGTCTGAAGTGCGGCCACTACGAAGGAAACTTTATGAAGGAAAGCTGCTATTTGACCATTTTCTGGCGTTTGAATCAGTAGTGGTTGAAATAAATCGCCGCTGTCGGGCAACACGTAATTGCGCACGGCTCTTCCTTATGGCTCGATCTGTGGCGGATGGATCAGCCCCGTTTTATGTAAATCAGTAAATCCACTAATGTTTATTCATCCCCGTGTTATTGTCTTACGGAAGAGGAGACCCAGTGTCGCGTCCCTTACTCATTCAGACGCTCCGCGGCTCCGGCGTGTGCGTGTGCGCACATTTCAAGTTCACTGTTGCGCATCGTGGAGCCGATCAATTTAACCAGCAGCGAGCACTAAACGCTGGGTGTAAAGTTTTCTCCACGTCGCCTGAGGAGTTTTAAGCGCTGCTCAGTTGCAGCGTAAGACCCGCAGTCAGAGGGAGGAACATTTTGCTGCATTCATGCAGTTTTCCTTTACGTCTGTGTGTGTCTCACTAAACCCTGAGCGCGACACTTAAAAAGGGTCATTTTCTTTGAAACGGCACATGATGCTGTGTGAGTACTGAATAAGCCATGTGTCTGCCTGGGAGCATGTTGCTGATGAACTTGTTGAATATATTGTGGGCTCTACTGTATGTGCTGCGTTTCCCTAAGAGAAGCAAGAAATCAATGGTATCCATGTTTATCGATGTGTTACACTGCATTGTGCTCCTTCCAGAGGAATAATGGGGAACATGCTTCCAAAGGTCCCTGTCGAGCTGGGTTCTCACAAAGCTTCTACTCTGTGGTGGTTCCACGGGATGTACTGCAAGGCCAGGGTGTATCTGAAGGTAAGGTCCTCACATGGCAGCAAGCCGCTTCTCTCACTTCCTGTCTGAACGGTTAAACTCTGAGTGAAGTGGCCGCGTCGTCTCTAAGGCCTGGGAATGTTCGGTTCTCACATCACTGAAACATCACTCGTGAATCTAGAAAGTGAATCGGTGTGTCCATTATTACTAATATGTTCATTAATAAACCCTGTCATACTGTCACCTTTACACGACAGCATCTTAGCCAGTTGTATGCGTATTGCTCCAATTACACAGTGAGCCAACCAGGTTTGAGGGCCCGATAGTGCAGGAAATGGAATCGACATCCTGTGTCTAATCTGGCACTGCTCCTGCCAATGTAGGCTAATTGCAATTCTCTATTGATCCCAATGTTTTTTTTTTTCTTTTCTCGTAGCTCGGCTAAGCCGTATTGTTTTGCTGTGGGCGTACAATGGCTCTTGTGGGTCGACTGTGTCTTCAGCAGCTGCACAGTATATATTTCTCACTCTCCTTAGTGACCTGGCAGGGATACAGCTGTCTAGACTGTCTTGAGTGTGTGTGTGTGTGCGCGTTAAGACAAGCACTCATAAAAAGGCTTCTTACACTAAATGTACACCAACAGGGCACAGTGCGTTATATCAGGGCTTTCTCTTAGATCTCAGATTTTTTAGATTTAAATCTGCTGAAAGGCTGTGGCTTGGATTTCTACTGTTTCATTAACTTCAGGATGTTGTAGCCTGGTTGGAAGTGGGATCGGAGAAGGGACGTTGTCCGTCTAAGACAGCTTCCTTTCTGTGGTAGTGATGTCTTCAGCCCAGCAGGGGGTGTCAACACAATCACAAACAATCAGAATGAGCCTTCACTGCTGCTCAGGAGCCATTTACTTCAGGTGACCATTACTCACCTGGTTCATCTGGATCGTCTCTCTGTTCAGACCTGAACTAATACTTGTTGGTCTAATAGGGTTGTCTTGTCTGCAGCATGGTCCTATTGATAATTTTTTAAAACATCGCCGTGTTGCTCTAAACATATGTTTTAAATGAACATGTGTTGTTTCTTCTGCATCGTTTGAAAGGATCATGCTAACGTAATGTGTGCTCATCTTTCCTGTGACTCACTCACAGCTGCATCGCCGTCTTCACGTCCATCTGAAAACACAGCTGCAGTGGCCGGACACACACACACACAGACACACACACGCACATGATTTACAGGGTTCAGGCAGTTGATTTATAGTTGGTGAGGGTGTCACTGGAGGGAGGCAGGAAGCGACTCTAAGAAGGGCTTTAATAATAACATTGTTTAACCTAAAACCGTCAGATGGGGCAGGACTAATGACACCCACCCGTGTGCACGCACACACACACGTTGATGTTAGCCGCTGGGGGAAAAATGGGAAGGACAGAACTAGGACCTTGGCCATGACAGGGAGGATGCCTGGGTCTAGACAGGGGGTCAGTAGGGAGGAGGAGGGTGTTACATTTCACATTTTTTTTAGTTTCATCAAAGTAGCACTAAATATAAAAGGCTTATTAATCCACCACAGGAAATATGACAATGAAACTAAAGCTGTGAACGGGGCCAAGGCTAAATCTTTGCCACATTGTATTATTACAGTAACATATTGTCCAAAGTATATGAAATATTTTTATAGCTTTAGATTTTTACTGCGTTACATCTGTTCCTATTTTTCCCCCCGCACATCCTGCTTTGTTCGCAGACTTTGGTTTGATTCATTTTTTTGTGGGCTGTGATTGTCTTTCAGATCACTCCCCAAAATATCCTGGGTGTTCTGGCCAGCTGACGGCTTTTATTGATAAACGCGGTGCTTTTATTTTCAGTGGATTTTTCTTCACGCTGCAGAATGTTCCTGTCGAATGAATTGATTCACTGCATTTATCCTCCTGCCAGTCACCAACACCTATGCTCGATTTGAGCGAGTAGTAGTAAAACAGGACTTTTGTTTAATAACTGTCTCCATCTCCAGCGTGGATCATGTTCAGCGTTTTTTCTATTTTTTTTGCTTGACACAGCAGGGGTTCAAAACATCACATAATGAGTTTCAAGTGTTAGAATCTTGCTTGCGTGAGTGAGAAAGACACACCATACATTTATATATGACCCATTCAGATTGGATTTCAGCTGTGATAGTCACACATTCAGGCGATCACGAGAGGAAAAGCTCCCTCAGGGTTGGTTTTTACACTAAAAAACTATCTACATGAAAAACACCAAAGACATAACAAGTTTCTATTCAGACAAATGATGTTTCAGCTGTGGAGAACAACACAATCTGTTTTTAAAATAATTTGAAGGTTGGATATTTGTATCAACAACAGATGTTTTCACGATGTTTGGAGTGTTTTTGTATGTCACAGTTGAGAGCGTATGAGTTGGGCCCTGGCCAGCCTCGCACAGATAAACAGAGCCAGCTAACGTAACCTCATCCCATGTGTCCCTGTATCCCTCTGCTCATTCTGCTCAGCGTAATGAAAGCCAGGGATGGTGGTTTCAGCTCAGTGAGCCCACTCTGCTGACCTTGGACTTTGTTTGGGTTACTGGTGGTTTTGGGCAGCCTTCGCTTTCTGTATGTGTGACTGTGCTTATTTGTGTGTGAGTGGGCGTTAACAGAGTGCGAGGGAGGTGAAACCGGGCCTGAAAGACAGATTCAGTCAATTCTGACATGTGTATGTGCTTTTTTTGGACGCGTGAGTACCTGAGCTGGAAGAATGCTGACGTTCACGGTGCAGCTTCTCGCAGGGAACCAGAGATTTTCTCCGTAGTTATCACTTCGTTTTTTAGAAACTCCACTGATGCTAAGGCAGTATTTTCGAAATTGCATCATATTCGTAATTAGGACAACCATCAGTCCTGGACTTTGCTGGTCTTGCTCTGCAGTGTTATTGTATTCGTGTACAGATTTTGTCTTGTCTACATGCTAACGTTCTTTTCCCTCCTTCTCTTGGCAAACTTTCCAACCAAGCTGTACAGCACTTGTTCAGTCTTCTTCTCGGTGACCGTAACGTTTTACATGCTCAGTAAAGCCTGTTGGTTCTTTTGTATTTCTCTGAGCATCACACAGTCTGACCTTGGGGTGAACGTACTGGGACGTTCACTCCTGGGAAGACTGGCAGCGGTCTTCGATGCGTTCCAGTTGTAAATAATGTTCCTCACTGTTTATCGTTGAACTCTAAATAGTTTGGAACTGGTTTTATGACCCTTGTCAGAGTGATGTGCTGTGTTAACACGAGCCCTAATGCTCCAGACCAGCAAGCTGCCAAAATGTCTGCACACGGCTGATGGCACCACCGTTTTTTGGGGTAATTTTGAAAAATATACATTTGCAAGGCAAAACGTTGTTGGGGTTTGCTTTTATCGAAACTAAGATGTGCTGTGATAACGTATTTTGATACGCACTGAATAAATGAAAACAAACTGAATTAAGGATTGTACAGTGTATAATATCTGTTTATGCCTCCATTCAGAAGAGATTTTTAAAACGGCTGAGGACTCGCACCCAGATCCCTCCTTTCTCTGTTCAGTGCCATCTAGTTGCTGTCACATTCATAGCGTATTTTGGCTGCTGCTCACTTCAAGGATAACCAGAAACCAGGAGAAAGGGATGAGGGAAGCTTTGCATTCTGAATAAAAGAAAATGTTTAAAGCTGTACTTTTCTGCAGGATAATATTTACAAAAATCTCTTCCAGCGAGAAACCAGAAGGCCCCAGATGATGAGTTTCACTTGCCGTGGTTGGTGAAGCTTTTCTGAGACTTTTTTTAAATCCAGTAACCACGTTGCTACTGTGCTGTGTGTTCTGATGATTTTGCAAGTTCACAAGTTGCTACAGTCTACAGTATTTGTACAGTGATCAGTTTTACACATGACTGTAAATCATTACAGCGACTTGCATTGTGCGAGGTACCACAAAAATACACCACGAATGAGACTGCTCCTAGAAGTTTGATTCAGCGCCCGGGTAATGTGGGGACAGAAGTCTGCTTCAAAGCAGCGACTCGCAGGAAGCTGAATAAAAGATGCTGTTTCTTTCATGCTCTCTGTGGGGATGGTCATCACTTTTCTTTTTCACTTCAACCTCAACCAGAATTAGATTGTTTTGATTTTCTGTTTACCTTTGCCCCTAATCTCATGACACACAGCCTGAAGTGTTATCTGGGTCGATAGCAGACTGGCATCCTCGCGGAGATTAGACATTGTTGGAATATAGGCTCATTTGTTTCTTTCTGCTTCTGCCTTAAACAGACTCTCATTGTTTTCGGTCTTTTAACAGTTGTGGATCATGGCATCTTACTTTATTCTAATCTGTAGTGAAGTCCAAATTTTCTTTCATTCTCTGTTGCTGTTCTGAATCATTCAGTTTTAGTTTCCGAGTCCGCCTCTTATATGACAATCTACCGGTAATCTTATAAAATGCAAAACAACATGAGGAATCCGTAAGTTTGAACCGTTGGAGGGTTTGTGGCTTGTTTTTGTCTGGGTATTCACTCACGGACGTATCTGTGGGTATTACTTACAGAAAAGCTTAAACCTGACATTTGTTGGATGTATGGTGAAGCAGTGAAGACACAACATACTGAACATACTTAAGTGCTGGTTAATGTGACCTCAGGGAGTTAACCTGTAAGGCTATTCTGGAGTATGAGTCAGGCAGGCTCATATAGATGATTTAGACACACGGTCGACTGTTTTTGTCACTGCACACGAGTGGTTTTGCGATAAGCAGAAGGGGGTGCATTACACCTGCAGGAGTTCCTTTGATTAAAACTGTGGGTCTGGGGGACCATGCTGTGGAACAGTCATGTGCCTTTGTGTGCTACAGTACGTGTGTGTGCTTCGTGGCTGAATGTGCTGCCCGCTCTGAGGTAGTTTGCATAGCGGGGATCGTTCAGGTTTCTGCAAGCTGGTCATTAGAAAGGCGAGAGGGAGAGAATCAGAAAAGAAAGGAAGCAGGTGGAGGACATTATTTTTTAATGAGATTTTTGACATCTTCTTTGTTTGGAGAGAAGGGACAAAATGAGCAGATGAAAAAACTGGGACGACGTCCTGCAGGTTGAGTTACTCTGCAGTGTGGCTGAACTCTGGATCCTTGTCATCTGCTCGGTACATTAAGAGACCTCCCGCCTTGGTGTGATGGACCTTCTGGGGCCCAACAGGACCAAGGTTACAGCCCTCCTGAAGACATTAAACCTGTTTAAATAGTTTGCTTGGACTCCAGCTCTTTAATGCACAGATGGTCTGTATGGGCTATGAAGGCTGTAAGATGACAAGGGAACACTTCTAACCCGCACCCACCCCTCCCTCCTCTCTCCTAGTCTCTCTCGCCCTGCATTCGCTGGTGAGATTGTTTGTTAAATAGCCAGAATGTCCCTCTCAACATCCGAATCTAAGGCTTGTTTTCCTTTTCACTGGAACGCACAGTACACCAGCAGGATAACGATAAGCCAGGCTGCTTTCTCTTTGCTTGCGATTAACACCGACCGTGTCTTTTGGTCCAGCTACTATGAGGCTCTGCACCGAGCACCTTATCATATGCATTGTGTACTATTACACATTCATGCAGACACACCAAGAAGCGGAGAAGCCCGTTATGGCACTCGAACACAAATGGCTCGATTTCCCCTCCCAGGCCGCCCACTACTCCAGTAGAACTTTGGCCTCGGCCCAAACACTGTGTCCTTCCTGCCCACTCACTCAGAACTCCTCTACTGCCGCTGTTTGTTTATGGCAGCATTTTAATTACAATTTAATTGATTCAGTTGGAAATAAAGCCACCCCGAAGGCAACCAATAAAGTGATGATTCAGTTACCGCGGCTCCGTCACTGTTCTATTCCTTTTTCTGTAACATTTCACTTTGCTTTTCTATTACGGCCCAAGCACCAAATGAAAAATGCATGAGCTCAATTTGGATAATTCTCTTCTTCGTGTCCAAAATCTTTAGCTCCAATTTCTCCAGAACATAGTTAAAGAGAAGTGAAGTAAAAGCTAATTTGCAGCCATTGTTCTGAAAACTCCTCATAACCGTATCATCAAAAGAGAATATGAAATAATGGGTCAGTGCTCTTACCTTTAGCCTGCTTTGCCCCTCTACCCTACTTTCCCTAAACTAAAATCCAATGGTTATTTTTAACTAATGAGAATTCTGTCTATTTCTCACAATGTTCTTTCACCCAGCAGAAATGTGTGATCTCTCTGATAATGTGGGCAGGGCACATTCAAGAGCATTACAGCCTCAAATGCTATTCCCTTTGCTGTATGATCCTCCGTCTTTGTTACAGGAGGATGAAATGAAGGATGGAAGTCCTCAGAAGACGTGGCTGCCTGGTAATCACTAATTATGTCCTGAACTCCTCGTGAATGTTCTCCATTAAGGTCTTAAGTTCAACACACAGTCGAATCATTGCCTTTGAACAAGAAAGCCATTCAGGAAGACGGGAGACAGCCAGCAAAGTGTAGAGGACTTGGGGGTCGACAACCCCCAGAGATGTTAATAAATCAGAAGACAATGATAAATCCCATGGTGTCTGGGCCACTGCTATTCAGGAGACTACAAGCTAATGAGGAGCTAACAAAGACGCTTCCAGAGGAACTTAGTCCTTGCAAACAACGTGTGACGATTCATGCCAAGATAGCGATTGGCTTTTTTGACAGATTTACTCGCTTCCCTAAGGGGGAGTCCTCACACCTCCCTGTGGGTTGAGGCTACGTTGATGGGCAGCTTAGGAACTTCTCTGACGTGGTTCCATTTATTGAAACGAGACCGTGGACCCTGCAAATCTTTCAATCCAGTTGTTTTTTTCAGACAAGAATTAAATAATTATCATCAAAAAAAGTGTTAGATTTCCGATGGACATGTTGATGTTATATGTGTTTGTGTAAGATGATAATGAACTTATTGAAGAGGTAACAGCACGACTTTAGCAAGCTCACATTGACGTCCTCCAAACCAAACCAGGTCAGATCAGTTTTAAGAAGTGCACGATTTGATTTAATATGATGAATTAACACAATTCATATGTATTTCATGCATTTATCTTAGTTGATCAGCTCATTATCTGTACAAGTGCTCAATCAAGTGAGCTGCTGCCATCTCTAATTAGTGATGGTTGTTGAATAAATGAGCAACATTTCAGCAGATGAAAGTAAATGTGATTTATAATTTAGTGTTTAAAATAAGATATTTTAAATTGCGAACATGTTGGTTCAGTGCCAAAAATCTGGTAAGATTGAAACAGCATGTAAGGAATTATTTCTCTTTACTGGAACACAAAACATCGATTTAATTGTTGCGTGGGAAAGTCTGTAAAAAAAAAAAAAAAAGTCATATAGGCAGATAATCATAGCTGTTACAGTGATTGTCCAGGAGTGGTAATAATTAGCACTAAGTCACACCACGTGTAAATGAGCTGACCCTGTAACCACATCAGCCGCTTTCCTTCCTAAACCTCACAGACAGATTTCTGCCTGATCCCAACTAAATGTTTGCAACTGCTGTCCAGCGTTTTTAGGATGTAAATGCTTTGTGATGATGACAGACACCATTTTGGCCATGACCACCTGCAGCATGTAGGCTTTAAAGTCGGAGGACTTATTGTTCATATGAAATGATTTTCAGTTTGTCTCAGGTTACAGTTTTTCTCAGTTATCTGCTATTGAACTGTAATGAGCCTCAGAATAGAGACCAGGTAAGAAGAGTTGTGCTTTCACAAAATGTCTTACATAACCTGTGTGTTTTAGCATTAAGGCTACATACTGCAGCTGTTCTAAAATACAATAGATGGCAGCTATAAAGAAGTGTGATTAATATTATAGAGGTTAATACAACTCTGTGCCTTAGGACAACACAGTTTTTAAACACACTGACCAGAATCCCTTTCTTTTTTGTCGACCTCCTATGTGTCTGTTGTTTTTTTTCCCACCACATCAGAAGGAGAAGAGGAGTGAGGGTAATAAAAGGCGCCGCTTTCCTCCTGTGGGCCAGGGAGAATGTAGGGAAGAAGATAAGTTGTCTAGCTCGGAGTCTAAGGATGATCAAAAACAGTGAATCCCGTGGCCGCCGAGGGAACGAGGGAACGGGAGAGATAAAGAGGGGAGGAAGGGAGGAAGGCTAGACTGAGGATGAGGAGCAGCAGGGCTGGAGGAACTGCCTCACTCAGAAGAGAAGAGTGTTTGCTCATCTCTGGGGTAGAAAGGGATGAGAACCCTCATACAAGCAGGCAGATGCTTTCTTTTCCAAAGCTCAGATGGACAGAAAGACGGGCTTTCACTGCACCATTCAGGGCTTGGTGAGCCACACAGCGCTTTGGTCTCGCATGATAATGGGCATCGCCTCAGCGTACAGTGGAGATAATTAATGTTTTATTGTCCTGCTATGACCTCGACTTTGGGAATGGGTAGTCGCGCAAATCTTAATGTTGCTCTCGCACACGCACTTTTATACACGGACGCGTGCGCACGGTATCGAAAGCTGGAGGCAAAACCTTGGTCTAGGGGTGATTTTCCTAAACACAGAAATGAAAGAATTACAAAGCGAGTGTGTAATCCAGCTGTCAATCACACACCTCATTAGCAAACATAGTTTTCGCAACTGGCGAAAGGTAGTGTGGGAGAGAAGGGTGGGTGTGTTTGTGTGTGTGTGTGTCGGGGGGGGATTGTTGAAGTGGGACGGGAGAGAAAGTAAGTAAGGGAGGAACGACAAGGATATAAGAGAGTGGGAGGAAAAAGTAACAGCCACACTATTCTGCTCAAGGGGCTCCACAGCGAGTTTTTATTACGCTTTCATTTGCTTTCCTTTGCGTCCCCACCACAGTAGCACTAACAAAATCAGATGCAGGGAGCACTAGGCTATGTCAGTCACGTCTCAGACCCGCAGTTCTGCTTGTAATTCCCTGTTTAATCAAGAGCAGTGATTTGTTAATTTAATTGTAGGTGTTGGGTCTTTTTTTTTTTTTTTCCCATCCCTCTTTCTGTTGCTGGTGCCGCTTGCTTCCTCTCATCCTCTTGGCAGACTAATTTGCCCTGCAGCTTTGAGGAGGGGAAATGAAAGGTATAGCAGAGGAAGGCTTCTGATGGTTTATTAACAATTGATTTGCCATGGTGGCAGTTAGACCGACTGCGCGGTGCCTCCCGGGGACCTTCGAGCTGTGGGGTAAAATGAGAGGAGAGGTGGTCTTCAAGCGAAACTTCAAGAGAAATGGGATTATTGTCATATTTTCTTCACTGAATGTGTTTGGTTGACCGTCAGCACCTAATGAAATCTTAAATCTTAATTCTCGTAACCCCCCTGCAGTCCTCGAGTCCCGTGTTTTCCACATTTTGAAATGATATGGGAACCTACTTAAGCTGCTCCACAGTAAACGATGCACGTGTAAGAAAATGTCAGCACAACGTAAAACATTCCATTTTTGTGGTTTATGAATTCATTCATATTCGATGGCTGTGGCACAAATAATCTGGACAACTTGACAAGCCTCACACAGCAGCCAGCTAATATTTTACTGTCACATCACAACCAAGTGCTTTAATTAATGTAAATTAGCACAGTCTGCCTGTTCCAAAAAGCAGGCCTGGCCCGCTTGCTTATGCGGTTGCAGTGCTGTCACAACATCCTGTTTATGCCGGACAGCATAGGATGCAACAGATTGATGCACGGAGATGCCTGCTTAACACGCACGGACACACACACGCACAGACACACGCTGTCGTCCTCGAAGTGCACACTTGCATTTTTGCATACATTTCAGTCTTTCTCATCTTCCCTGGGTTCATGGTGAATGTGTCCCCAACCTGCAGGGAGAACATGGCAGCAGAGCCAGTTCTCTATTAACAACGGATACGCAGCTGTCTGTGGAACTGGCTTTTGCATCCGCACGTGTGAATACCCCATAAGGAGACGGCGCATGTTTAGTGGTCCATCGCTACATGTGCACAACGAAGCTCTTGCCCCTTAATTTACAGCTGTTCAGGCGCCAGAGCCAATGAAAGCTTGGCGCTCCAGTCAGGTTTTTCATCCCTGCATGTTGCTTTTGTCAGGTGAGCTTGTTGATTCTGTTTCCAATCTTCATGAGTTGATTGGCCACTGCTGCGTTCCATTTTCTCTCATCACAGAAGCGTGGCATTTCTCATTATCCCCTCACTTAATTTATGCACAAATTATTCATAGTTTGGTAAATCACAAAGTTTAGCGACAACAATTTGACAGTTCCTGTTGTGTTTTAAGAAAACAGGGTTGGAATTAGACGGGTTCTTTTGTTTGTTTCTTTATGCATCAAAGTGTGTGTGTCTGCTTACAAATTGGTGTAAATGCACGTGTGTAAAATTGGAGGTGCAGGTTGGTGAAGATTAAACCTGAGAAAGTTTGTTTTCTTCTTCTACCAAAAAATGACAAACAGAAAAAAAGAGAGTGAACTAGAAAGGCAGAACAAAGACACTCAGCAGGACGGCGATAAAAGACTTGTCCTCATCAGGCTAAAGCATAACAAGGATGAAAAGGATTTACATACATGTGTGTAAGGGACGCAGCTTGTAATAACAGCATCATAGCTAACAAGGCAGAATATTCTTCACAGAGTCCAGCTTCTTTTAGAGAAGGTTCATCCATTTGGTCCATGTTTCCTCCCGAGCAGAGGAGAGACACAGACGTTCTAAATGGAACCGTGAGACACAGAGAGAAAAGCCGTTTTTCTATTACACACACACACACACACACACACACACAGATTTGCATGTACATGACTGCTGCAGTGTGCATGCGGCACCTTTCTGCCACGTTGAGATTTACGGCACAAGAAAACAATTCAGAAAGTTTAATATAATGTCACATTCAATACATCAAAATCAGAAAATTTCACTTTTGTTTATCTCATGTCAGGAGCCGACTACAAAATTAACTAGGCATGATCTTGGCTTGTGTGTGTGTGCGTGTCAGCATCGAAGTGATTTGTCCTGCAGATGCAGACTAATGAATGAGGCATCTTGCTCGTGGGCTGATATTAGCCCGGGTAGCAGTTCCTTTGATGTGATTAGCTCCATGCACTCGCTTGACAAATTGGGCCTGTCCTTTCCTCACAGCTGAAGCACTAATCTATGCCAAAAAACAAAGACACTCCTTCCACTTAACAGAGCATGTTGCTCTCCCTGTGTACTGTACGTGTTAGTGAACAGGTTTAAGATTGATGCACACATAAATAAAGGTCGTTAGACAGATCCACTCAGTAGATACATCTAATTAAAAGAAGAAACTGTGGTGAGCTCACTCAGTTCGACCGTGCGTTGTCTAACAGTGACATGGGATTTGAACAAAACGTATTCCCACACTGCATATGCATGCTTTGAAGCCGGCATGTGTATTTATACACATAGCATAGCTTAAGACAACTGAAGGGAACACAATTCATATTTATTGTTCTAAAAATATTAACTGCACAAACATCTGTACATTATAGTGACGGGTTGTAGTGAGAGGGGGGCGAAGCCTGAATACAGGATGAAATGAAGTTTAACTCATCCTCAGATACAGTAAATGTCTGTGAACCTGCTCAATAGCCTCCCACAAAATAAATAGCCTCCATACATAGCAGCAGAAGATTAAATATTAATCATATATGCATCAACGTGGTGAACACATTCACAACCTGTTGACTTTGTCATATCTTGTTTTCCAACAACTGTTTGCTTCAAATACCGAACTGATTTACTGACGTGGTTGGATGTGATCAAAGAAAATAACTGTAGGAAACTGATCAGATCAGCTGATGTTTTAATAGAGACGATGTGTTGGAAGCTACACAAACACAGAGTTGAATGTTCAGCAGGCTTCTTATTTGCTAAACAAATCTGTTTCTCCAATACTTTGCAGAGAGAACACAAACACTGAGTTTTATTACTACTTCTTATCGCTTTTAGGTTAATTACCAGTTGGCATGACAGTCGTGGTATTTTATGTTGTTTCTGTGAACCAGAACCATTTACTGCTAGAGAAAGGTCTGGTCTTAGTGTTGACAGAGTAATTTTGATCAG
This sequence comes from Macropodus opercularis, assembly GCA_030770545.1. NCBI lineage: Eukaryota > Metazoa > Chordata > Actinopteri > Anabantiformes > Osphronemidae > Macropodus > Macropodus opercularis. Next base: position 12,444,349 of record CM061095.1, read on the forward strand.
TGCTTTTAAATCATGCAAATGAGCAAACCCTGTCACACCGTAACAATCAAAACAAAATTTACCGGACGCATAGATTAAGGCCCAAACAGCCTTCTAGCTGACTAAAGTAACTCTGTGACTTGATAATTAAGGTGTCTAAACCTTTTTCAGATTTGGATGTGATTTAGTTATTCTCGATGTTATTGTCACCAAATACTTCCCTACGTCGCTACTGTCAGATTTGTAGCAGGTAATTCACTTTTTTGTCTGTTTGTGGTTACATTTATCACGGAAGTGGACAAATAAAACATTTGGGGTCACAGTTTCAGCAGCTTCAGGTCGGTTTTCTCCATATTTAACTTAGCCAAGGTAGCTGTTTGGTGTGTTGCACCAGTCTGATGGGTTGTGCACATTAAGCACACACTATTCTCATGTCACGATCAGAGGAGAACAGATTACTCATCTTGGATTTGAAAGAAATGGTCTTTTTTTCATTCCGCCGCCTCTTAAGCGCCTGGAGATAAAACTCAACCTGGAATCATTCAGTGAAATAAAGGCGCGTTTGCGACATCGGCCTTGTGCAGTGACATCGTGACATTCTGGACTGTTAATTTTTGTCGTGGAGATGAAACCATGCTTACATGTGCACCAGGATGCACGCACACATGTGAGAGCGTCACGTCTCACATCTCCCTCCTTATTGCTTTGTCCCGTTCAATCTACCCCAGGTCCACCCTCCTCCGTTTGCACCCTCTACTCCAGTCCTTTGCTGTGGCAAGTGGAGACTCTTATCATTGATTTTTCTCTTTTCTCTTCTCTTCTCTCTTCACTCACTGCAGCTCCTCCCAACTTATCTGACTCTGACAGAACAATGCTGCAGTAGGAGGGCACTCAAGGACAGATTAGATTGTTTGGGGATTCTCATTCCTCGTTTTTTTTCATACCTCTTGGTCAATGTGTTCTTTTTCTGTTCCACTGTGATATTGTTTATCCACCCCAGTCACTTGAAATTGCAACGATTTCTGCTCTTCTGTTTTGCGAAAGAATAATATTTGCTTGGTTACTGTAAAATATCATTTGCCGCGTGCGTTAGTTAAAAATGTTGTAAAGATTATGACGTGTGTCAGTGTGTCTTTGTGTTTCTTCACAGCGCTGAGTGTTTGTGGAGGTAGCGCCTCCTCTGTCAGGGTCCTGGTAATTACTGTGCTTCACTGCCTCTGTAGAAGTCAATGAAGCTGAACTCATTGTCTCTCTCTACATGGAAGTCAACAATTGTGTGAATTCCCTGGTGACATCGCAGCCCCTGCTAAACCAGCTTCCTGCATTTTTTATCGCACCCAATGTGTCTCAGTTTGTCCTTTGTCTCTTTCTCTCTCTTTGCCTCCGTCTCTTGTTGTTTTTGTGTCTGGGCGTGTGTTGCCTGGGTCCTCCACATCCCATTGCGTTCTACCAGGGGTAATTGAGCTTAAGAGTGTTGTTATTTAATTTCCATGTATGTATTGCTGTATTTAATTTGAATCGCGCAGTCTATTTAAAGTCGATAACAGTAAGTTAATCTAATTTCCGAACAACAGCGGCTTGAAGGCAGCTAAGTAAAATTTCACGTTTCTTTTTATGAAATTAAGTTAAGCAACAGTTCTTTGTAGACTTACAGTCTAGCTTGAGTTGGTGTCTATCTTCAAATTGACTTTTGTGGCCGTATTTCCATTAACTGTACTAAAGCTAAAACCACTGCGGCCACATTGGCATCTAAATGAGTGTCAGTTGTTGGTAATGTTTGACCTTTCCACTGCAGTGAAGAGCACAGTTGGCGGTGAATAGGGCAGCCTCAAACCCAGGCGACCTCAGTAGGGCTGTGTCAGTACTCTAAGAGGCTCATAAAAAGGAGGCTAGTTGCATGGAATGCTTGTAATGGATGAGGAACCGGGGAGCGAGATGCTGGATGCGATTTCCACTGCGGCGGTGTGGGTTAGCTAATTGCTGTTTGGGACGGGATGAGATAAGCTGCAACGCAATGGATTGCCCCCTGAGCCGGAGGACGGAAGACGACTCCAACTGTTCCTGGTCTTTCTGAACGTGGATGGAGGCGCGATGAGCTGCATTGTGTTCCCAATGCATAAACGCGAGCCAAGCCTACTCATTCAGGTCTTCATCCTACTAGTTCCTTTCACACAAACCCCTTAGGCACTAAATAAGGCGATAAATCAATGTAGGTATCAGATGAGGACAGACTATTTAACATTCCTTAATTATACGAAAGAGAAGATAATGGGCACAGTGGAATTTAAACCAGTAGTGTGCTCATTGTTTCCTACCAGTAAGGACACAAAGAGAGAGTGTTAGTGTAAGGGAGCAGGGTATGCTTTGGGACAATGGGAGTACAATGCAGATGTCATTAATGAGATTCTATTGTCCAGCAAATTGGCAAGAGTAAACAGTACTTATGCCTGATAAAACCGCACACACACACAATTAGTGCAGAGATAGGAGGGGAAAAGAGAGCAAGTGCTTTGCATGCCAGCCACGTGCTCACGGGTTTTTTGGCACCGGTTCGCTCCTGTTACCATGTTTAGAGTGTATAAATTGGTCCGCAGTTGTGTCTTGGCTCACAAACTGTCCTCCTCTGTGTCCATTTGTTTCCATCCTTATGGCTCCTTAATAGACCAACTGTGGCATCTATCTTAAAAGGCTTCCTTTGCAGAGGTTTACTTAAGCTAAGTAAAAAGATTTTTCCCCCTTAAGCGGTCTATTTAACTTCAAGCACGCATAACGCCTGGACAGCCATTCACCAGGAAACAGCACTGGAAATGGATCTTAAAGGCCGAGCAACGGGAGCCTGAGAGTCCTGAGTCTGCCCGGAAATGAAGAATGTGAAAGTTTGCTTGTGCTGCATGAGGAGAGATTAGAAAATGTTTATCGTCTCTCGTTAGAAATGTAGATTGTGCGTTGTTACTCCTCGTGGAGATGCTTTTGTTTACAATGACCTTTACTAGAAAATGTCACACGAAGCACTCAGGCATCGACGGCCACTCTGAGGGCTGCCCCAGGCTGCAGCAGCCACGGTGAACACGCTGCACGCACACAGACGCCCACGCGTGTGCTCAGATGGATACAGTGCACATGTATTGTAAACAGCTGCACTGATATGACCTACAAGACATCGCCAACATTCACCTACAGTAAAAACTTCAGCCTCAACTCAACAGAGGATACAATTAACATAATGCATCTTTTTTTCTTCTACACTCTATAATTAACTTTTTAACTAATTGGTCTGCATTGTGAAAATCACAAATTTGCGTGATCAGCATGTTAATAGTAGCACGTGGCATTTGCATTGAAAGTTATTTTCCTGCATGTGGTTGTATTTTAGCACCGTGGATCTCAGGGGGAAGGAGGGCGTAGCCTGCTGAACCCAGCCAGTGGACATGCTGACATTTAGACTCAAAGGCTAACGCGGCGCCTCGGTCTTCCCTGCGATGGCTGGCTCTTTGTAGTGGGTCTCAGATCAGGACCGACTAGCCCACGCTTCTCTTCGAGACTGTCTGGATCCCTAATGCTTTCAAACGTGCCAACTTATTCATCCAGTCTCCGCGTGTGAATAGTAGTAGTGGTCTGTGGCAGAGGAGGGGAGGCCACAGAAGACAATGGCATTGTCTCCTCTAATGGAGGCCAGGGACTCTTGCAGTAGTGAAGCCAAACCTTCTTCAGGCCAGCCATTTATTCTGTCTAAAGGCTCATTTAGTCTATCCAACGGCTATGTTGTGAAAAACATCCCTAATGACGATCGTAACACCCGGTGGGTTCAGATGTTGGAATGATCTTTCATGTCCCGTGAGAGGCGTCAGCGTGACCTATTCTTTGACCCTCGGGGTCAACGCTGCCTATTGGAGCCATGAGATTCATTTCACATAACTGTCTGAAGGCTGTCTCAACCTCTGTGACGGACGTATAGATCACAGTTGCACAACTTAAATGCTGTTGACGCTGTGGGGTGATCGATCGTGAAGTTTTAGCGCACATGAAGTGAATGTGATCTGAATGGACCTCTTTCAGGATCAGGCTGCTTTTGAATGACAAGTCACCGTTAGATGAACATTTGCCCAGGTTGGTTTAGTGGTGGTGAGTTTTACTTCGTTTCCACCACCTGTTCTTCAGTAAGTGTGTGATGATTAGAGACAGATGTTCTAACCTTCAGGACACCAGATCGCTCCATGTCAAAGGACACCTGTTAGCAGACAGCTCTTAAATGTTAGATTTAAGTGTTGCTCATGCTAATAGATTTGCTCTTTTCCCTGAAAAACGGGGTTGAAGAAATCTTAAATATAAAAAAGTGCAAAGTGAAAAGAGCTAGCGAGAGATGAGATATGAGAGGTTTGTTTTCCTCTTGGAAATATCAGCGTAATTAGGAGTAGCATATCATTTACAAATCAGGTCTGACATTTCGGATGCTGGTGGGTAATAATGGAGAATTGTATTTCACTCGTGTGATGAGAGGAACGTCTTCCTGATTGGAGAGGGGCAACGTGTACAACTCAGCCCTTTTCCCAGGTGTCACAATGAATCTTGTAGTATCACAAGTTATATTAGTGACTCTATCCACTCTGTCCAGCACAGCATCGCACGTCCCCAGTTTCCATGTCTTGATTTGCAGTGTGTATTTTCTTCATATCCAGCTTCAGCCATAAGAATCTTTCTCACATGTTGTTCTGTCCTTTCTGAGTCTCATTATTCACTCATTTCCACTAGTGTCTGTGTGTTTTTGATGATGTGTCAGGTTGACGACCAAGCTGATAATGGACAATAACTGTCCCAGATGCAGAACAGATTAAGGCCACTGATCAAAAATGACCCATGTTTATGGTGGGAATTCTACTTCTAATAAATATTGAGATGATTTGATCGCCCAGGCCTAATCAAAATGCTTCGCACCTCTGCACTTTCTAGCAAGTTGACTTTTATGCCCTTTTAATTCGGTTTCTTGGCTTTTACAGAACGCCTGGCTGGTAGAGAGTGAACTTAGAAGCATCTTCCAATCCTATCACTTCATCTGTCATCCAGTTAGGCTGTGGCATGTTACTAAGAGATGTGTCCCAGATAGAGCATAAAACATCAACGCAACGCAGCGCTACATCTCTCCAAGGCGTACATGGAGGCAGAGCAGAGCAGGCAGACTTTGGTTGTAAACACTTAGTCAACCAAAGCGAGGGCCACGGCGTATAGGAGAGCGACTGCAGCGTCTGAGCGTCACGGGAATTTTCCGTGACTGCGAAGCCTTTAAAGACCCTTTGTTTCCCTTTTTAAAATATCATCTTCGCATAGTGCGATAAGCTGACTCCGCTGATGTGCTAATTGATGGTGGTCTGTGATTCAAGTGGAGCATCTCGACATCACTGCGATACATCTTCTGCATCCCCCACAGAAATGTACCTCTGTTACAGTGAGATAATAAATAAGCAGACCCCCTGCAGTCTGTAAGTAATAAATACACATTACCCACAATTACTTTCTTCCTTTATAACCGCAGTTGGTTAACAGTGTGCTGAGTCTTACCATGCTGTTTTATTATAATTTATGATGGCCTCTATAGCACCGCTGTGGAGAACTAGCAGTTATATATCCAGAGTGTGTAGCTGAGGGAGACACAGTCCAACAGAGAAATCTTACCTTGATACAAATCAGGTCTGTTGTTGATGAAGGTTCTCTGATTGTAGGTTGTGAAGGTCTTCACACTGGATTAATCTACAGATAAAACACGTGTAAACGCTATAGAAACTGCTTTGTTTTCCGTTGGGGCCCTCTGTCGTCCAAAGTCAAAGTACTTGACTAATTTCGAACGACAGCTAAAAGCGAGCCTACAAATTCTGCTTTAGCTGGAGCTCGGTGGACAAATTCAGCGTGTTCCTCGGGCAGCAATGCTGAATATATTCCCAAGCTGTGATAGGCAATTTCTGAGCAAGCAGCCTTATCTGTCCTCCACCCCCCCTTCCTCACAGAAGAGGAGAAAAGAGGACAGGAGATGAGAGCTGCGAGTGGAGGTAGATGCATGTAGTGTGATCTGAGGTAGCTGTCTGCCAGAGTTTGCCACTTTGTCCTGCAGAGCCTGAAGCTTCAGATCAACACTGGAAACATCTTTTAGGTGCAAGCGCGAATTCAGGTCACTAATGTACAACAAACACCTTAATGCCTTAATTTGATAATGTGTATGCTGTAATCTGGGTCCGGTTGGTTCACGTGTGTGTGCAACTCTTCGTAAATGTACCTTTAATCTTATTGTCTTGCTTGGGAAACAACAGTAAAAGAAAAAACTGAACAAAAAAGAGACGATGCCCACGCAAGCGGCTGAAATAAGCATCTGTCACAGTTTGTTGCTTCACAGTTTGTGAAACCATTCCTATCATGTTTATGCATGTGGTTGCAGGGATGGTTCAGGCTGAAGCATCCTAGCTTAATTCAGATCTGTGTTTGGTGTGTTTGGGTGCGAGCGTACTCTGTGACCCACGATGTAACAAGCTCAGAATAGATCATTTGCCCTCTAACACAGACAGCGCAGTGTGACTGGTGAAAGCGAACGCAGGCAGTCGAGGTCGGGCAAACCCACTTCCATGCTTTCATTCCTTCTTTGTATTAACATGAACTGATGCTGAGTCATTGTCTAAATGCCTGTAAGTGAATCTGTCCAGTGGAGACTCAGAACTCGGGCGAGATGACTGACAAACTCATCTGACAAATTGTTGCGCTTTGAGTTAGTGACATTCAAAATGGCAGCGTGAATGTGACCTTGTTCCTTCACACCCTTCTCTGCTGGAGTGAGATTGAGTTGGAGCATCAGCTGCATGCCCAGTGCTCCAGCAATTTGACATTTCGTTCTATCAGGAGGTCATTGTGTCTGAGATGCTCGGATGCCATTTTATTCCGCTGCCGATAGACGCAAGACAAGTATATTTAATTTTTAATACTTTCTGCCTTATAGAAGAGGAAGCTTTATCATTTTAAATAGTTTTAAAATGCCTTTCGTCTCTTTAAATAACATGGCCGTGTCTGTTTTAGATATATGGACTTTTCTTATAAAACCTTCTCAATACATAGCCGTGGACAGATTTATAATAAAACATTCAAAAGCCTTGTGGAGTTGCTTGAGAGAAAACGAGACAAGAGGAAACAGATGATGCTGACTGTTCTGTGTTGACTGAGGCGTTTCAGAGAAATGGATTATCTCTTTAGTTGTGAGCAGAGGATCAAAAAGAAGAAAAATGCCGAAAGGGCACTGCCATCTATCCATCTATTTATCTGTCTTTCTTTCCTGTTTCCGATCTATCTCTGCATATCCCACGTGTGCCACCTTGTTCTTCTTGGCCATTCATTGCTTTCCTGTGTCCGACTACCTTCTGATTGCTTCCTTGCTCTTTTATCTTACCGTTGTGGTCCTTTCTTCTTTGCTCCACTGTCTCCTGGGCTCCTGTCTCATCCTGTGGGCTCCTGCCCATCTTTTTAGTCGTCCCTCAGCTCACCTTCTTTTCTCCTCCTTTCTCGCAAGCTGGCCCTGGTGGGATGCAGGATCAGTTTTGTTTTGATCTGGTGACTCCACCAGTCTCTGTGGCAATGACCCTGTCAGCCAAGTTATGGATTTTTCCTAGGAAATCAGAAAAAAGCAGCTAGACACCTACTAGTCAATGTAGCTACAATGTGAAGACCATTACATTACTGCCGATAATTCGCCCAGAAGGTTTCCCTCAACACAGTTAATTGCAATCAGAGAAAACGAATAACTGATGCCAGTGAAACCACTGGAGAAGATTCAAAGGAGATTTGATTCAATTCTGTGTGTGTGTGTGTGTGTGTGTGTGTGTGTGAGAGAGGGAGACAGGGATTGAATGACGCTGGCATACGAAGCAGCTTTGATGTTTCTGTCAACACCAGAGTCGGATATTTCCTCAAGAGCTTCTTTCTAAGCTTCAAGTCAGCCCTCACTCATCCTCTCTACAACCTGACATACTGAAAAAAGTTTGAACCGAGACCAGCGTTAGGAAAACGAGGAAAGAGAAAAGAAAGCGGTCATTAATACTAAGGGAATTGATCTGGCTGGGTCTCAGCGGGTTTGCCTGTCTGCCTGTGATTGTTGTGTGCTCATTATCCATCTCTGCTCCAGGTAATTACTGGCTTGTTTTGATCAGAAAGCTTTTAATTAGTTGCTCATTAGCATTGTTTAATTAAACTCACCCCATGCCTTTATAATGCAGGAGTGCTCTCTTCTTACTTCATTACGTGTTGGTAGGGGTTATGGTGCAACTGAGCGATAAGGGCCGGACAGGAGTATGTTTATGCAGAATTAGCTTTTAGTGAAGTCAGTTGTATTTGGGCATTGTTGCATTACATTAAAATGAACCTGTACCCGTGTGAAAAGCAAAGGAAGCGCGCGTGCAGAAACTACGGTGTTGTCGGACAGTCGCACAATGAGGAGCTGAGGTGCCACTGGGCGCTTAAGGGGCTGAGAGACAGGCAGAGCGAGATTTAGTAGGAGGAAGTGGAAGAAAATGTTGGTGCCCAATGTGAAATGCTATGTGAGAAGCGTTTGAATTGCTGAGCTGCACAGTTGAGTAGCTGGACATGTCACAGACAGGGCAGGGAGAAGAATGCCAAATGGCCCAGAAAAGACTGATGCTTCGCTCTTTTTGTCCATCTTTCCCTTTTCTTCTTTTTCCCCATTGTCACCGTCTCTGTCTATGTCTATTTCTGGGCCTCACTCTATTCTTGTTCTTTATATTTTTTCATGTCGCCGTGCATCTTTCACGCTGCCTTATTCATGAATGCTCCTACATATTCAATTCTCTATCCGAGCTTCCTGTCTTCTCTCCTTTCCCACTGAGCAATAGCTGACGCGCTATTCTTCCAGCCGAGCAGTTTACGCAAACACGTATATGTGTGTGTCCATTTCAGTGTGTGTGCATGAAAGTTGCGCCTACGTACGTGTGTTTATTTGCACATTGGGCGAACAGCGAGTGGACAGTGTTAGTTTTGTTTTCTTAGCACGTCCTGGCGGAGTGTGACAGTGAACAAAGTGTCAGTGTGTGAGGGTGGAATGAAAGCCAGCCCCGAGTGTCATAGCACGCCCCAGATCTGACAGCCTGGTGCCCGTTGCTGGGGACAGTGGCTCGCTGCCTGCATGAACGCGAACAGGCCTCGTAAGACACAAGGGACGATCCCGTCAGCATGTGAGGACGGTGGGTGGTCAGGGTCCACTTAGTCTGCTGGCGACAGACAGCACAGAAAAGCACAGAGCCACTAATGCCTGCCACCACTTCTTTAATGTGATCTAATGACTCCTTTGCAGGCAGACACTCCCTGTTCTATCTGTCACACACGGCGATGCCCACCAATGCAGACGTCTGAAATAAAATCTGTGCAAAGACAAATTTAATGGATTTATTCTGTCACAAAACATCAGCTCTGTGTGACCCCCACAGCAGTAATAGCAGCAAACAAACAACTGCAATATTCCATCTTTAGCCGGGAGCCTGTACTGTACGTTAATGCCACGACGGTAATGCACTGAATTACGTAGTATTATGTCTCTCGCCCTTAGCCCTGAGATGGCCACGATGATCTCCCATGCAGCAGCTGCCTTTTCTCCCCCTTCCTCTCCTTATTGTGCATTTATATACATTAAGCTGCCATCTCCTCGGAGTTGAATTAAATCTCTGCACAATCCCATCACTCATAGCTCTCCTCTGCTGTATCTTCCTGCAGCTCAATTCCCAGCGGTGGTTACCACTTCCGCAGCAGAGTTTGTCTCTGTAGGGGAAAGAAGCAGGGAGCCATCAGCGATGTGAATGCTAACAGAACGCTGAGGGGGTGCGCTTTTTGCAGTGGTACACAGAGACTCAGGCCTGGTGATTTAGACAGACAGATCTGGGAAGTGGAAGACCCATCAGGCCATTAGGGAGTATGGGAAAGGCACAGAAATGAGCCCACTAGGCATTGTGGGTAAAGAAACAGACTTCACTTGAGCATCCTCAAAAGACAGAGTGGGGAAAACTGCAGCGTGTATGCAATGCAACCATACCTGTCTGCACTCACACACACACACACACACACACACACTAACGCGCGCACACACGCCTCGATCCTTCCACAAACACATTCACACAAACGCTGGCACCGTCAGGATGCCCAGTTCATCTGCTGCCTCACTGAGTTTAATGGAGAGCCAAGCACACTGCCTCCTACAAACTCACATCCACAGAGGAAGAGAGAGAGAGACAGACAGAGAGAGAAGGCTCAGGAATAGGTCTGCAGGGGAGGTAGGTGGACAAAAAAAATCAATGATTTTACTCATATGTTTGAAAAAGGGAAGTGCACGTGGGACGCAGAGATGTGGCCGACCTTCAGGTGCCCGGGCGCCTTCCTTTCATGTGCAGAGCAGATTACCGAGTGATTTTCAGTGGGCAAAATGAGCTCACTGATGCATTGCGCTAATTTCATTTAACGTTTAAAGAAACGAGAAGAACGGGTCCCACAGAGTTGCCACGGGCAACGCGGGGCTGGGTGTAGGAGAAGGGGAGGGAAACATGGTGCAGTCAGCAGTTTGCGTTGAATGAAGGGAGAGTGAGAAATAACCTGGGAGCCATTAATTCTGTACCTTAAGTTTTACTCATCTTAACTACGTCTTTACGGGTCTTGAAATCCGGTGCGTCCTTTTCCTCTCTCTCCTATCGAACACTGACGACATCCAGACGAGTGATGTACTTAAGTCAGTAGGTTCCTCTTGTTCATCAGCATGTGTACGCCTGCTTGTACAGGGTTTTTCTTGCACTATCAGCACAGCTGTTCTGGCTGCGGCAGAGATGCTTCTCAGCGATTTCTGCAACGTGAAGAGTTAAAATGGCCGTGCTCTTGACTTCCACTAATCCCATTACTCAAAGAGTGCTGCTCTTAGAGGGAACCAACCTCACATTTATTGGAAATCCTTTGCCGTTCTAAAGCCTTTTAGCCTCTGGCTAGGCTATTGTGCTCGTAAATTTAGTTCCCGTTGCCTAATGTTTGTATTATTGTAATGTGACAAAAACATCATTGGCAGAATGCAGCGATCGTATAAATGTCACACTTGAGGCATCCGCGTTTATCGTGAGCGTTTGTTTCTATTATACGCTGCGTTGTAGGTTTGCAGTTTCATTAATGCTGTTCAGACGGAAACACCTAAAAGTCAGACGGAAAGAAAGCACGGAAACAACCAGCGCTGGCTGTGATGCTTCTAATTTCCTCCTTAGCTGATCTCTAAATGCTTGTGCTTTGTCACTGCCACTACACCACAGAATAAATTCACTCCTTCACCTCCCTGTGCCTCCTCCTCCTCGCTCTCTAATTCATCTCATTTCCGCCTTGTGGTTGGTTCAATCCCCACCTCCTTTCGGGCTTGGCTCCTCCAGTGTCAGACTAGTGCTGCTGGCTGCTCCGTATTCTGGGGCCGTTGTGTCTCCGCTGGAGAGTGATTGTGCTGGTGGCAGGGAGGTCAATTGGAAGAAATTGCGTTGCAGCCACCGTGGAGCTGAGGCGAGAGGGAACAAACTGGATATTAGCCCAATCCATGTAGGCTAGCGTGTTTACACCACCCACCCCCCCACGGCCACCGCCCTCCAAACACACACACTCACCATCCTTCCCCGTAGTCAGTGGCCACTGTTACATTATCACACATTTGTGCAAATCCAAATTTACATGTGCGGATACACTGGTGCGCTCGGTGTGACAAAACGCAGATTGTCTTTTTAAGAGCGAGTTTTGCTTTGTGACTTTCTGGCATGTCCCTGCAGCCTTGTTAGCCAGGCCAGTAGAGTAAGACCACACAGCTCAAGGTTCCCGCGTGTTGGCTTTTAGCTGAGGATTAAAGTGTGTAGATTTCAGCTTCAGGGGCAAAACCCCTGTTGCCTGCTCACATTGTTCTCTCCCTTGGTAAAGAACAATGTTTGCCACTACCTACTGTAGATGTTGTTCTGCATCCTCCATCCGATAAACAAGGATCTGTATAACTACGTATAAATTCAGATTATTGAAAATGTCACATACTGTAACTCCAGACAATCTTGCGTGAAACCAAACTATCTGCAGCCGTTTCTTTTTTGCTAGGTCACCAGCTTTTGTTTTTTGACTCTGGTGCCTCATAAACCTTCCTTTTCTGTTTTTCCTGTGCTCTTGCAACAACGTTTCTCTGCCAAAGGTAGATCCCCTCATGCCAAATGCACCAGTTTAGCAATGTGCTCACTGTTCACTTTGTTCTGTGCTCTGGGTCAACCAGGAGGTAAAGAAACAGGCAGGTGTATTAAAGCATTAGCAAACCCATCGAACAGGTGCCGTAGTCACCCCGCTGCACGTACAGCGACGTTCTGCGAGGACAGAACCCCCAGACAGTCGAGCCGCCGTCCATCAGATAGTGCTGTTTGTAAGCCTCGTGTACTAATGGAGGTTGGCATTGGCAATTTCCGGTTGAGACCTTTTGTTGTTGTGATGAGTAATTAACAAAGGCTACAAAGATGTTGGTGTGAATATTTAATAGTGACAAAGCGGGGGAGTGAGCAGACAGTGTTAAAACTCCAACTCATGTATAATTCATGCCTGCTGACAGTGATTGGACTATCTCGCTTCTTCTCTCTTTTGCTCTTCTAATGCAGCCCCCCCCCCCCCCCCCCCCCCTTTTTTTTTGCCCCCCCCTTCGATTTCCCAGGATACAGTGGGGCTCTCCTTGTACAGAGGAGAACCCAGCGTGGAGTGGCACTTCATATCTTGTTAGGCGATTTATTCATGGTAATGAAGGGTTTTAATGTACTGTACGGCACCGAGCTGAGGCTTCGGCTGTAACACACTCAGCAATGATCTGTGGGATGGATTACATGAGCGCTGGCTTTAATTTAGATTCAATTCACGGGGCTGCTGTTGTAGGATGGGACGTGACCTCCTGTGTCTGTCCACGCTGTCTCTGTCGGATCCTTTACAGCTGAGCCCGACAGAGCAACGCTAGTTCGCGCTTCACAACTGTTAGAGTGTATGTCAGGGCTAGACAGCCCACTATTCCTCTCAGAATTTGCCAGGTATCTGAGGCTGTCTCTCTCCCTTCAACCCCTCCTTTTTCCATTACTCGGCCTGACTCGCTGTTTGCTGCGGAGCTCTTATCTCCTTGCCCTAGTCATTCAGTTCTCTCTCTCAGCTCGGTCTTGCCAATGCAGTCCCTCGTCTCTACAACTCCTCACTTCTTCACACGGGGTTTTACACATACACCCACGCAGGTTCACCTGCGCGCACCTTTAGCTGCTCTCCGTTCCCCATCGGTCCGCCCACACTTTGGAGAGCGGCCCTGGCGTTTGTTCTGCAGAACAGCCCGTCGCGGGGCAGCGTCACCCGCCGTCCACGGCCCAGGTTATACTCGATTGGTTTGCACCTGACTGCTCACGCTTACCCGAACGCGTGTGCAGCGTATGGAGCAAGATGGATGGAGTGATTACAACAGAACACATGGTTTGACATTTATTAGTTGCTTTTTAGTTCTGATATTTTCTCATTTCCGTGCAGCATCGGGTCTAGATTTTTTTATAGTTGAAATTGATTGCCTTGTTAGTCAGCATCTCCCTTTGACTCGCACACATACTCTCTCACTCTCTCTTTTTGTCCCCAGCCAGTTGGAGGGAGTAAATAACTATTGATTTGGGCCAGCTGAAGCTTGCTAGCTGAACTGCTATTGTGCTAACTGCCCGCTTTGTCTCCTGTTCTTGTTTTTGGCGGGTTTAACTCGTTTTCATGTTATACCTTACAGGAAGGTCAGTGTTATAAAGTTTCTTTGGAAATGCTGATAAACTTTTGCTGTTACAGGTTTATTAATACACGTAGTGTCTCTTTGATCATTGGCTCCTTCTGCAGAACAAAAGGAAGATATTTTTTTTGTAATTTTCATAGTAAGAGTTGCACAATTAAGTGTTTTGTTGGCCTTGTCTCCATGTACCAACATATTTTAACATCCAAAAATGTCTGTTCACTAAATTACTCTTCATCCGACAATAACGCACAAGCAGTTTAGTGTGAATCTGGAAAATTGTTTGTGCAAAGCAAAAACCTGCTGCTGATTGCTTTCCATGAATGTAGAATTTAAGCACATCCCCTCACGGGGGGGAAAAAAGAAAGAGAGACGCGTTGGTTTAAGTCCACATCCAATGAGACGATCCCTTATCCTGACAACATGCAGATGTCTGTGCAGCGGCTTTATGGTGAGTGTGCTGATGTGCTTAATGTGCTCATTAAATTAACGACAGCGACACATGTGTTTCCTCTCATTCTGCCCACATGAGGCAGAGTCGTAATTCAATCCGCAGCCTCCCTGGTTAGCCACATGTTCTAATGCCTGCACCAGACCTTGATGCAGTCTGACACCGCCGAGCTGAAGATACAATCTGCATAAAGGCCGTGGCTGCCAGGATGGCCCCGGTGAGATGCTGAGGTATTGTGTGTGTTTGTGTGTGTGTGTGTGTGGGGGGGGGGGAAGGAGGTTAGGGACCAGGCAACATTTGGCCTCTTTAACACACTTGGGAAATTTTGTTAGCTAGAGAGAACCCAGCTTCATTAGAGCTTTCATTTCATTTTTAATCAGCAGTCCAGTGCAGTGGGAGAGCTAAAATACCATTTATTAATAGAGACACACACTGTCCACCAGGAGCTAGATATTCTACAGCAGGGACAAATACTGAGCCAAGAAAACAAGAAGCAATTACATGTTTTCACTGCATTTTAAAGGTATTTTTTAATGTCATTTTTTTTTATTTCTTGAATCAAAACAAATTAACCTAAGACTGACAAATGGCTAATGTTTTAAATGCCCTGCTTGAAAGGGTGAGTCATCCCAGTTATGGTGTCATCCCTGTCACCTTTGCTTTTTTCTCAGGCACAGACAAATCTGTGTGGGGGGGGACTTGGCACTAGTGATCGGGACACGGAGACAATGGGATCAGCAGGTCATCACCGGGTTCCTTTTAGCGGAGATGGCATCACTAGAAATTGTGTTAGGTTAAAATTGTGTCGCTATTAAATCACACGCTTTAGGCAAAGGAGTTATTGTTGTGGTTCAGCATTTCATTTCAAACTCGCCTCTATTTCCTTCACCTTCCCTTCTCTCTGCTCAGTAGAATCTCTACAGCGCGATAAACCAGACTGTGGGAGGCAGGAATAAATGGAAGTGACACCTCATGTATCCTTCTGGATTCCTTCAAGTGACCTCAGGCCAAATTCCCTATGTATCAGCACCTCTGCTGCTCTGTTGCCTGTCACGGCATGGGAAGTGCTGTACTGTGAGGCTGTTTGAATCCTGTTTTGCTTAGAAGAACTCAAAAAAGCCATAATGCATACATACATATTACTGGAATTCTGATTCTAAGCATCCGCTACAATGTTTTTCCTTGACCCTCTTTATACTGTACGTAAAAAGGATCCTTCCCTAGTAACACATTCACTAACACGCTGCTTGTGTATGTTACAGTATAATAACCAAAAGTAAATAATGATAAAAAACACTATTTGTCTTCTCACTCTCCGACTGGGCTTTGCATGCACACAGAGTAAAACCAAAGACTGAGGATGGATTGGGGTTGAGTGTATGTGACTCGATCTACGCGTTCAGCGGTTCAGCCTGAGTGATGCTCTGTGCTCTCCCCTTACACAAACACCAGCATATTTCACAAACGAGTGCTGGCTAGTGTGCTTAGCCTCAGCGCCACCTCAGATCAACAATATTAATGCACTCCAAATATTAGTTTTTTCCCCTCATTACCAAGCCAAGATCTACGCGTGAACCCACAGCGGTCCTTGAGGATGGAGACGGCACGATGTGTGTTTGTGTCTGTATCAAGCCAATTACGCTGCAATGCCTCTGGTTTCTTTAGCTTGAAGAAACTATTTAGCACTTGCTGCTATTCATTCTTGGAGACGCAAATAACACTGTATTGATCCTGATTAATTCACATGCAGTGGATTGCGTTGCACTTGCTTGTGCAGCAGGATACAAATGTATTTAGACAAAGCCATGACAGTCTCGCTAAAGAGATGCGTCTCGCTAAGCCTAAGTGGGAGAATAGTAAATAGAGAACGTGAGGAGAGCTGTGCATCATGAAATCCCCATCTGCTGCAAAGTGGGGCGCTGACACTTTCAATCTGCTCGGCTTCGCGTTTTTGTCCCTCCCTCTCAGCTCTTTCTCTCCTCTCCATTATTGCTCTTATCCTTGATCTTCCCTCTGTGGCTGCTTTTGTTTCTCACGGAGTGAAACCTCTGTGGTCTGCTTTGTACAGTAATCACATATCTATCTCAGTGACAGGGCCTTGGCTTGAACTTCACAATGTAGGTGTTAGTTGTTAAAAGAGATCTAATGCGTTGAATAAATTCATTGCAATGCATAGTCCTGGCCAATATAATACAGTCCTGGTGAAAGCCACCCGGCACGAAGGACGTAAGCGTTCCTGCAGGGATCATGGGAAATGTTTTGTACTGTGTGGATGTGATAGGGAAACCATCATGACCACTTTCTCCCGGGGGGCACAGGGACAAGTGGTAGGATTGTTTTGTGCTGTTGAAATGTTACTGTCTTTAGTCTCTTCCCATGGTTGACGGCACTGGGAACCTTGTGGGTTCAGACCACTTGAAGTTTTGACATTACAGTACCACACGATGTGGTTTGAGTTTTAGCTATGTTTAGAAATGAACCACTTACAACAGAGTGGATACTGTGACATGACTTATATTTACAGTGAACGCTTCAGCGGTGGGAACGCTGTGTGCAATCTGTCTTTGTGAGAAAATACTTCCCTTTGTCTCCCGTGCACAGGGAGCAATGAGAAATTCATTTACGTAACAGCCGTTTCAAGCTCAGTTGAGTTAAGAAAACATTACTTTAGATTGAATAAGTGTGAGCCACAGTAGCAGGTGAGTTTGATGATGTAGAAGTGATTTTCCAATTTACAAAAACTTGTTTATCCACATTTGTTTAAATTTCATCGGAGAACATTGTTGGGCCTCGTTACCTATGAAATGCTCTGACTTCGTGACAAGCTACTACTGCATCAGCTGTGGTGCTTTTTCTCTGAGAGCCACTAATCCAGCTGCACACGCGAGTCTGGTTAGTCAAGAGCTTTCTCTGGAGCTGGAGCTGGTGAGGAATGAGGCTGTTGGGGAGAAAGAATGAGAAACTGGGGGACTGCAAGTGAAAGAGGGAGTGGAAGGGTACTAAAAGGGTCACAGAGGCCGGTGTGCACTGCTCAACCACTTATTCATTTTTCAGTTTTATGTCTGTGTGTGTGCACCTGCTGCTTGCACGAGGTCAGAGACAGGTTCATTTTTCTTTGCTTTGAAAGTGAACGTACTGTAAGCCAGAGGTACAGTATAGCAGCGTTGACTTCGCCCCCTCAGCGGTTTAGAGCGGCTGATGAGGACATTTCAGGCACCAGTGCCTCATAAATGAAGCGTCCACGTGCTTTCATGCTGCACCTTCGGCCTAAGGTGCGCAAGAGGACATTTTACACGGCAAACCTGGACTCAAATGCATGGCCTTCAGTGTGCAGTGCTGCTGTATCGTTCAGGTGCATCTTACACATGCATACTCTCTGACAAGCCACCCTCAAGGGAACGGTAGCTACCCAAGAGACTTTAGCAATAAATGATGGCTGTAGAATGGGAGGAGGTGGCAAAACAAGGCAGGGAGCGGACAAGACACAAATGAAGTATGAAGGGCTGAGCATGGCCACATGGTTCCTGCCAACATCAGCGCCCCCTCCCCCCGAGCTCCACCTGCCTCAGGGGCTCAGTGAGGGGCCCGGTTCTCTCTGCAGAGAAGGTGATGTAAAGCTTATGCTGAGAACAAAAGTTAAAGAACAACTACAAACAATAGCTCCTCATCTTTGGCGATTCCCGTTATAATTACGGCGCAGCGTTATCCAACGGCAGCGTTTCATCTTCCCTCCTCTGTTTTCAGCTTCTCACCCCTGTGTTCCTGACACTTTGTAGAGATACATAAAAATGGCGTTGCAAAAATGTCAAAGCTATTACTGTATCACTTGCATAGTCTACTCTGAACCGTGCTCTTCTCTTGTTATTGAAACGAGCCCGTTCTCAAAAGAGCCCACACACTTGCATCCATCCAAGCCTGTACTGTCTGTGTGGCACAGCCCACAACTATCTTACAAGCACAGTTGTGTTATGAAGGACTCGCTCTCTGTCTTGCATAAACTCATGTTTACCTCCCTTTCCCTCGATTCGTGCTTGTTCCTCTCAGTTGGCCACATGTCATCCACGTCATTCTGCTTCATCCACATGTGTGATTCACGTGTATCAGGGCTTTAATTAAGAGTATTAGTTGCTTTAGTTTAAAAGCCTACTGTAGCTGATTACTTGTTAGTGTACTATAAGTTTAAGCCCCCACCCCTGAGAAGCTCTATGTGTGTCCCTGGGTATGGATGGATCAGAACCATAAATAATCATTGCCCTCTTTTGTTTCTTCTCCAGAGGGCTTCCTCTTTCCACGTGCAAAGACACGGCTGAAACAATAAAAGCCCCAACAGTGTTAATTGTGTTCACTAACTGTTTTGACAGTACATAGTATTTATTTGTGCAAGCGCAAACTCACTGACAGCTGATCCAGCTGTGCATTGTCATCAGACGCTGACTCCGTTACACAGGAAGAGTAAATGTCTTATTTCTCAAAATGCATTCCCTCCCTTGCTTCTCGCTCTTCTGTGCATCTCCCTCTCACGTCTTACTGGAAGTGTGAAAAAGGAAGTGGAGAAACTAGACGTGAGAAAAACAAAAAAATAGATCCGCTTTGAGTTTGTCAGCCGTATGACAAGTCTTGTCCAGTAGTGTCAGGTGCGTGCGTTTGCGTGTGTTTCACCTCGTGCTGCACTACAGACGATACCTGTCAGTTCGTGTTCTCGCGCTTAATATGCATCGATGAATCCGCATCTGTTGTCGTGCTTCTGTTTTGACATGACCCAAAACACAAGGACTGTGGCCCCTTGCCTGTGACTGGGAGCTTTCAAGGAGAGGCCTGTGGCCGACTGGCATGATCTGTTTTTTAACTCTGGACTTTTCCATTTGATAACGGAATAAAGGAAAAATAATAAAGCCAACAAACCTTAATGTTATTTAGTGTTTATGCTCCACAGGGTATTAAATAAATGGTTTTAACAATCGACTGTGTTTTAGTTTTGTGGTGGGGGTATGGAGCTTAGACAAAAGACGCCTACATCTTCTGCTTGGCTTCATTTCAGACAGCGGGACGAATAAATCTCTAATGGGAACAAACATCCCACTGAGGACATGGTACGAACATCAAACAGCTCGCCACACTTTGAACTAAATCCAGGTCCACCTAAACTGGCCGCGTACGCAGACGACAGAAGTCAAAACGGAACTTTGCTGACAGTGGGATCTGCGATGGGCAATCAACTGCTGCCGGCACCATTTTTCAAAGGTTTAAAGCAAGGCGGGAATATACCTGTTTACGTTAAAAGGAACGTGAAACAAATGCTGCATCTGAAGTTCATCCTTGGTTTTGGACAGGCAGACCACCTTCTTGTCGGGGCTGCAGACACGTGGTGTGCGCTTTGCGTTTGTGATCGCAAAGTGTGGTCGGACGAAGGGTCTCGCAGTGAACGGTGGAACGTTTCACAGCTAACTTGTGATAAGTGCTTTGTGGCCCGTTTTCTTTATCCCCCTCATTAAAACTTCCTTAATCGGCATCCTCTCCTCCTCTCTCTATCGTCCACGCGTGTATGTGTATCTGTATGTTTGCGTGTGTGTATTTGTGGATGCCAGCTCAGGACGAGGCCCAGGGAGTGATAATGAAATAATAACTCTTATCAAACCACTGCAGAT
Source organism: Macropodus opercularis (assembly GCA_030770545.1). Taxonomy (NCBI): domain Eukaryota; kingdom Metazoa; phylum Chordata; class Actinopteri; order Anabantiformes; family Osphronemidae; genus Macropodus; species Macropodus opercularis. The sequence goes on from CM061095.1 coordinate 12,464,222, forward strand.
TGAGTGGGGCTCTCTCTTCTGCTCTGTCTTCGCTCCCTGCCTCCTTGTCTTCGCTGCTCCTCTCTCTGCCTCAGCACTCGATTCTTCCTGCCACTCACGAACGTTCGCTGCAGCCGCCGCTCGTGATGCTCACCCTGAACCATACAGTACTAATCCAGCTGCGGTGCAACATGGAGCAAGTGCTGCTGATCTTCATCCCAGCGACGATAACTGTGGTGGGGGGTGAGTTTTGACGGATAGAGCTTAGCTGTGGTGCGAGCTTTCTATTATTGTGCGCATGGAGATACAGTATATACTCAAACAGTTACAGCTACAGAAGCTTTTATTTGGCAGACTTCATGCCAGAATAAGGGGTCTTTAGACTGTGGGGGATGAAAGTCATCCAAACACTGGCCTCCGCCTCATTATGGATCCAGTGCTGCTCCTCATGCCACACATTAATTATTCACAACGTGGCCCAAATGTAGAATCTCCTTCTTAACCTTCTTTGCATCCCTTTATCTCTGCATATGCCCAACCGGCCTTGCCCACTGTGGCGCGGGTGTAGAAAGGCAACTGCAGCGAGTGTCCGACGTCAGAAGCTCGAAGAAAGGACCATTTGGTATCAGCCCACTGATGAACAAGGAGTCATTTTTTTATTACCAAAGCTTTAATAGGCTTCCCGTGGCTCCTGTGCGTCTCATTTGTGCTTCCAGACTGGTTGGGAAGTCACTCTTCCTTTTGTCTTTTTCTTTTTGTGAGTTACATTAAAGTTCACAGAAGAATAGTCTCTTGTAAGTTACATTTCGTTGCCCCCATTGTCTTTTTCCTCGCTCATTCGCCAGCCCATTTTCCACCCCTCTCTATCTGTGTAGGCCTGCTGCGGCCTGGCCGTTTTAATAGAACATTAAAAGGAGATGGAAGGACTAAGGTGAAAGAGTTTGCAGAGGGAGAGAGATGATGGAGTGAAGGTGAAGGAGAAGGCAGAAGGAGGGGCCGAGGTGTGAGGCAGAGAACTGCAGAAGCCTAAGTGATGCTGACAGGGACACATTTGCTCCAGAGCTGTGGAATTGTGTTGTGTGAAATTGAAACGGCGGAGCATCAGGAGCAGTTATTTGCAATAAATTTCAAATGCTTCAACATTATGAAGGCTCCCCCCCTGCCACTGCCGTCCTCACCCTTTCTGCTCCCTTCCCTCAGTTATTGCTAGTTGTTTTCTTTGTTTCTTATTTCCTGCTCCCTGTTCTTCTCATCTTCTCCTGTCTTCATCATCCTCTCCCTTGTCTCTCAGTCTGTCTTTCCTGCTTTTGTCCTCTTTACATGTCGACTTCCCATCTCCACTCGTCTTTGCGCTGCTGGTATCCCTCGGGCCTGCTGAGCATCTTGTCCAACCTTGACAGTTGACGTCAAGGCTTGGCTTCTCCAACACAACCAAGCCCCCCCCCCGTCCTAGCATCACACTAAGCGGCAATGACAGGCAGCCAGGCTGTCAGCCAGTCAAAGATCAGTATTAATTTGTTTAATTTCATACCTTTTCATTTAGCTCCTAGCCCAGACACGGCACGAGCTCTCAGTGCTTCTACTGAATTCTGCACGCATGCTGTTTTTTGGGTGCTCTGGCTGGAAGAGGGAGCCGTTCAGAGGTGATTCGGGAAGATGCCGACCAGAAAAAGAAAGATATCCAGTCCATCTAGACAGTAGCGTTGCCCTTTGCACCTGATGACGCGTCTGAGTAAGTTTCAGTAAATGAGCTCAGGTTTACTCCGGGGGCCTCATCTCTGCTTGGGTCTCTGTTCTGGGATGTGACCCTGAAGTAGTCATATCTTCCTGTAATGATTCCTCCACTCTAGCGGTCAATAACCCATTTGCTTATAGGGCTTAGTGATATAGTCATAAAAAGGTTTGCGGATTATCCCCAATAACATTTTTAAGACATAATTGAGGCATTTATGTGCAAAACCATTAAACAAGAAACAGACAAGACCATAGCTGCTAAAGTTGGTGACTCTCTGGAGGACGTGGAGGTTTGTGCCTTTTGATAATGCAGACGAGTCTATTCCTCATCTGGTGTCTTTTTACCAGCGCTATGCTCTAGAAATGTGCGCTGCTTTGACTTGACACCGGTAAGTGCCCACAGGAAACTTGTGTATCTAGTTTGGTTAGAGACACTGAAAGCTTCTGTTCAACTGCGTCTGTCTGTCCGTCCAACCGCTGAGACTTAATTACAGCACGTTACTAGCTCTGGCAGCTCTTCATTGATTCTGTGACTCACATAGACTCCTAAGGGGAATGTTAACATGCAATGTACGCTACAATCCTTTTCAATAATTATACCAGACCGCAAAATCACTTGTATCAGCAGGCATTAAAGTTGTGTTAATCTACGCTTCTGTTTTTGTATTAATATTGATGTGTTCATAAAAAGCTGAGCTTTGATTAGTAAGACCTCCAGGCCTTTGATAGAGGGCTGTAGGGATTTGTAAAAAATGCATGAAACATAAAAGTAATATGAAAAGTTTATTAACTCTAAATATCCCACTGCCAAACACACATGATTACACAGTGCTTCTATAATGAAAGAACACTTTCCAGTCCCCGTAGAATGGACACTTTTGAGCTTTTATTAAAATTTCCTGCATGCTTTGTTTGTTTACTTATTAAACGAGGCTATGGTGTGTGATTATCCGGTGACACCGGAATATATGGATGAAATATGAACTTTTTCAGTTTACATGTTAAAATAAAAGCGAAGCAACCTGAAAGCTCAATTAGTTTTTACTCTGAGGGCTTCCCGGCGCTGTGTCACTCTGTAGTGAGAGTCACTGGGGAGGAGGCGAAGGTGGCATATCTCTGACGGACTTGCACTAGCAGTTCTCCAGACGCTCTGCACTCACTCAATGCGTGGAGCTAATGTGTTTGACCCCTCTTTCCCAAAGGAAGTGCTTCCCAGGGCACACAGATGAATGAATCAGCGTGTTTATAGGAGTTTCTCATCAGTCACACCAATTCCTTCCTTCTGTCCTTTTAAGGCTTTGCTCTTTGTTTTCATGGTGCCCTGATGTCGTGAAACTAAACAGCTATTATCTGAATTCAATGTTTTCCAAGGGTATTTATGAAGATGCGGATGAATTCATGTGCTGCTTTTGTTTAGAAAACAAAACCTTAACCTAGAATAACAATGAACGTGGACGTCCTGGAGTCTGCACACAATGTAAGTGAGGAATGAGGACTATTCAGTGAAGCATCTGGAGCTTTGGATCTGTTCTGTATGAGTCCTTAACCTCTCCTCAGGGCACATGTGAACTGTTTGTCACTTTCTCATCTTCTGTGTGTTTGGCACTAGGCACTGGAGGCAGCTGTTTTATTATTTCACCCTTATGGATCTTTTATATATTCATCCTCTTTTTTTTTTCCTCAGCATCTGCTCACATAGCGACAATAAGAGTTAACTCTCTCACTACGGTGGACCTCGATCTTCCTCTGTTCCCTCACCATCTCCACTGGAGTCCGTTCTGCGCGTCGTATTGCGTATTGGCTGCTCTCATCCGTTTCTTCCCTTGGCCATTCTGTATCTGCTCCCTCTGTGCAGGGCGGAGCTGTAGGATGCAGCCGCCGGAGTCAGTTCAATTGTATGCGTGACGCGCGCTTTTAAGTATTTCTTTCGCTGAATGTCGGTTGTGTGTGTTTAAGCTCATGTGCTTCTGGGACAGCACATTGGTCATTAGAAATGATGTCATGATGGTTCTATGTAGAAGGTTTTCAGGTTTTCAGTTCCAGATGCTGTTGCTTCACTGCAGCTATAGCAAATTGCGCGGTTAAGGAAAATCAGTGACGATGAACCAGTATCATTATAAAATGATAAAAAAAATCCAGTCTGGGTTAAAACATGAATTAAAAAATAAAGCTCGCCTGGTGTCCATATTTTCACAGTCTAGTATTACATGTATAAATTTACTTTGGTATTTTGTCCTTGTGCGTCTCCATAGAAACGTTATATGAACGGGGGGAGGCTGAGAAACCCAGACCTTTTTAAAGCGTGTAGACAAGGTCAGCAGGAAAATGGCCAGCTCGTGTGTCTGAGATGAAAGAGACACAGGTGTGTTTGTGCACGGAGAATGCCTCTTCATCATTATTCTCTCTGTCTCTGCGTGTTTTTACTAAATGCGTGCACAACTATCAAGCTTGAACACACACACACACGTCTACCGGAGTTTGGTCAGGAGATGATGCACCCGCCCCCTCTCTGGGTTAAATTACAAGGCTCCAAAGTCGCCGTGCGAACAGCTGGTCACCTGGTAACAGTTGCTAGAGAGAGAAACACCCGTGCAGCTCATCACATTTGTATGTCACACAGTTGTGCATATTCTCATTTACAAAGAGAGACACACTCAACTAGGAATAGGTAGAGCTGTGTGTGTATATACAGTATGGGTGTGTGTTCACATGCACGCTGAGGCAGGAACACACATTCAGGCCAGGTAAGTGAGCTTATCCCCCTGCGGCAGTGGCTGAGAGGCTGCTCAGCGATCAGTGAAATGGAGTGTTGCTCGGCTCACTTTGAGCTTTATTCTCTGGTCTCTCTCCCACTGAGACAGTGCTACGTCCACCAGAGATACCACAGAGATCCTCATCCTCATGGGTGAGCAAGTCCACTTAACTCACGTCTTCTGGAACTTTTGGGGCCGCAGCAGTTGGTATCGTTTTGTTGGCTTTCGTCGCAAGAGCGAGTTGGTGTGTAAATTGTTACCCGATGATATCTTGGGGTATGTTAGCATTTCATTCACAGCATCAGCTCAGAGGACGGTGTCTAAAGTTGGAAGATGTCGAATGATTTTTTTGAAAATTATGCAGCCTCATGCTCCTCATGAAGCCTCTGACAAATGACATTTTGGACATTCACTTGTCAACAGTACACGTTTGAATGCATCCCCATGCATGCGGTCTCAGCTTTGTGAATTTGTGTGCATCTGTGCGTGTGTGTTTGTATGTGTTGGTGTCAGTCTGTGTATCACTTTGGTCTGTAGCAGAGGGCAGTGTCAGTTCTAATCTGGGACAAAGCAGGGATGGAAAGGTCAACTCTGCAGTGAAACACAGCGATAGAGACGCACAGAGACAGACGCGCACACACACGACACAGACAGAGACAAGCACACATATAGACACATTGAAACGCAAGCACACAAAAGAAGATATTTATGGGAAACATGACTCATGTGAAAAGGTCAGGATTCACAATGAGAATTTGGAGTATGCCACCTACCTGTATGTGCGTCTGTATAAAGGTGCATGGTGCGTGTGAGCAGATCTGAGAGTGTAGGCGAGGAGAGTTTCTCTGTGTGCTCTTCTGGAGCCCTGTGAGATCCCTCACGGGACCAAAAGACAATGCAGCGAGGAGCGGGAGGGAAGCGGAGAAGAGAAAGAATGGAAAAGGAAAAGAGCCCAGAGAGTTGAGTGTGAATTTCCTTAAAGTGCTCCATTTGGTGAGTCATTATTTTCACTAAAGCTGCAAAGAGCATTTGGTTCCCCTAAGGAGAGTCTCCTACCCACTGCTTCCTGCCTCTTCTTCCCGCTTCCTTTCTTCCAGAATGCCAGCCCGTGTCTATCATTTGTGTGTTTTCCAGATGACTTTTCCGCCCTTGGAGCTCAGGGAATGTCTGTGATCTTTCAAGATTTAGCCCTAAAACCTTTCAGCATATTCCTCATAAATAAAACATTGTGAAAAGTAACAAATTAACCTTGCAAATTGAGTCCATAGTCGCCTGCCCCTCTTTGTGTGTCTGTATTTTTTTCCGAGTGAGGACTGCTGATCCAAGCTGATAGATTATGTCTGTGAATTTATAGAGATGTGTTGCTTACTCATGCATATCTGTCGTAGCAGTGATTGTGTCCTCTCTGCGGGATCTGGCCACAGCCATACAATCAGCTCAGTGAGATAAATAGGAGCACAGAGAGAACAAACCTTGCTGTCACTACAAATAAACATCTGTGGGGGTGCCTCAAGGCCGTGAGAGGCTTTTTCTCTCTTACACATAAACACACTTGGTAATACAGAGGCACAGACACAGACAGGTACACACGCTGACGCACAATTCGTCTCCTCCCACCCATTCGCTTGTTCAGAAGGTTAGTGTCCTCTCCTGCGTATTATTTCGATCTGCAGAAACAAACGCCTTCGCTCCCTCTGGATTTCGAGATAAGCAGATTGGTTTGTCTTTTGGAGAAGACAAAAGGGGCTCAGTCCTCACAAAGGTTTTTAAAATGGCACCACCACAGTAGTGGAGAAGAAGCCGAGCTCACAGGAGCCTCTGTAGCCTACTAATGCCATGAAATGTCACTTCCCAGTATCAACAATAAAGACATTCAAATTTCCACCCAGGTAAGCGTTTTACATCGGCTCTCCTGCTGGAATATCGCTCAATTTACTGTTTCACTGACTGAATTTTCTGTTTGTACTTAAAATAATTTGTTGGAGCTCTTCATTCTCCATTTTTTTTCTCTCACATGTCCTTTTCACCACTTTGGTCGTTCCATGACAAACATTTCATTTCTGGTTTAACTCGGTGTCAGCTACGTTTTGCTTTTCTGCCTCGCTGTCATTGTCTGCCTTCATCTCTGAGAACAAGGAGAAGTTCAGCGAGCTGTGTGGCTCCACCAAGTGCTTGAAATGCTAATCAGAATTGATCTGGATGAGGATATTTAAAAAAAAAACTGGGGTGATTGCTGTCACAAGGCTCAGTGTGGGGCTGATTCAGAGCACCATAAATATTAATAGTAGATGCCCATCAGAGATGGCATGTCACTAAAAGTCCCATGATTACCTGCTGAGTGCCGCGCACGGCGACCTGTTCGAGTGATTGGTTCAGACGTACAGAGGCTCACTCAGACAGAGCACGCAAACATAAACAGCAGCTGAGATGCGTGTAGTGACAAGGTTGATTAGGGTGGACGCTCCTACTTGGTGAGACTTATTAGCGACGTGTCCAGTCTCTTACTGGAACAGCTGGAGACACTAAAGCCCACACACGTGCACAGACACGCACCCACTGGCCTCTGAGCATATTTAACCCCGACACATACGACTCGATGCATCTCATACAGATTCGGTGTCAGCTTAATAACTGGAAACACAAAAATATTTCATGAAGTTAGTCCAAACTAAGATGTAATTTACGGTGACTTTAGCTTTTTGTCTGTTCTACTTGTGTGATAATGTACAGTTTATTTATACAGAGAGGCTGTTAATTATAAGCAACATCAGAACCAAAAGTTTTCTTTATTGCGCCTTCCATCAGCTTTTGAACATTCACGTCAGTCTTTCTCATTCATCCGAAACACACGCCCGCACACATTCACACGCTTCGTCTTTATCGATGTCAGAACACAAAGTTTCTCGCTGACTGCAGACTGAGCGTCTTCTAAGATGACCTCTGAACAGAAGCAGGCTCCCTCCTCCCTCCTTCGTCTTTTGAAGGATGCTATTGGCTAAGCGAAGCACGTCTGTATTGATGCACATAGTTGGCAGTCTGGAGACAAGATCCACAGAACATTCAGGACCATGGAGAAAATCGATGGTTCCCATCTCCACTGATCTGAGGGCAGGGGATAGATCCTGTTTATGACTTCATTATTGGCTCTGTCCAAATTATTCATTGAGGTGCACCATCATAATCCACTGCCTCTTCGGGTCAGGTTTTGTTGTCCGTAGTTCACTGTAGCACTGAGAGCAGCACATTCACATTCTAGTGACTTTTGACCTACTTTTGGCATCAGCGATTAAGGGCTCTTTCCTCAAGTCCACGCTGTAGCCGAGCGCCGATGATGAGGAATGTAACATTTTGATTGTGTTGGGGATGGAGAAAAAAAGAGATCTGGCACCTTGGTTTGATCCCATAATTCAAGGCCGTGACTCGAGAGTCTCAACACGAGTAGTTTGACGTGCTGCGCACTGAGATAACTTTCGTGTGCTGGTTGATGCGACACATTTCAGATCCGTCAGCCCTCGCATCAAGATGCAGAGAGGTGCGTCCGCTTCGGCAGTAATTCAATCAGTGATGCTGATAGTTGTAAACAAGCGTCTGCAGATACTGTCTACAGTCGCCCACCTGATAATGCTGCAAGTGGCTCAGATGTCACTTGCCACGGTCGAGAAGAAGAATGCCTGTGGCCGCCGGCGTCCGCGCCTTCTCCTCCAGCTGTCAGTCCCCGCCTGCTCTAACAAGGACAGGCACTGCTAATTGAATCCTAAACACTTTCTCCTTCTGCCCATCCCCATCTTTTATTTACCGTCCTGACTCTCCCACCTTCACCACAGGCAGGTGAAAACACAACATTGTGCTTTAGGCATTAGTTTCCAGTGTCTTAATTTAAAAGCCTCCTATTTCTTTGTCTCTCGCCGTACGTCTCCTCTCTCCTCCTCTCATCACTCGCATCTGTGATTGTTCTGTCCGCTCGTGACCCAGAGCGTAATTGCCGTGTTTCTTTTACCGCTTCAGTGCTGTGTTAGCGTTGCATTTTTTTGAGAAAGAAAAAAGTCACGAGCACACGAACAAATGTCAATACGACTATCACTCTGCGTTTGTTCTCGTCTTCTTTGTACATTTGCAGAAAAGTGGGATTGTAGTTTGTGGTCTTAATCTTGGCAGAGTCGACCGCACCTAAAGGCCAAAGCACTTACTGAAACAAAGTAATTTTCAATAAAATAAAGGATATGAACGAATAAAACAACATCTGTGATTGTGCGCTAGCTCCCACTCAGTGCAAGTCAACTTAAAACTCGTTGTACTTTTCTGCAGTTTTCGTTCAGACGCGGGCTTTAACCCCTGCTGTAGCACACAAACACGCAGCGCCAGGAAGGAACATTTATGAATATCAATCGTCCGAGCGAGCGCCTGTGTTTCTTAAAGTCAAATACGGCTCCTCGGGCTCTGTGATACAATGGTAAAGGTGGATCAGATTACAATTGATTAAGGGTCTATTTTGCAGAGGTTTGATCATTTTTTTATTAAAAAAGAAAAATGGGGAGACCTTTAACACTAACTGGTCCACGGAGAAACGTCTGCGTACTAGAGGCCAGGGTGGCTTCGGTAGAGAGGAAAGGCATTTTTCGCTCCATCCTCAGGGTCAACTTTTAAGTAATGACAGATGAGCCGAGGCTCCACTCTGTCCCTGCTCGTTGCATCCTCTGATGTTAATAGCCTCTGATGCTGTGGTAGACGGACGCATGTCCAGGGATAAACCATTCAGAGGTCATCGCTGAAGCTGTCAGTCATACATTCTGACGACTACCTGTCTGGTTCTTCTCCAGTTGCCTGTCTCATTCCCTCACAGTCTGTCAGTTTTGTTTTTTTCTCTTACTGTCTCTCTGCATTACCTTCTCTCTCTCTCTCTCTCTCTCTTCTTGGCCTGTCTTCATCTGTCACCCTTCTCCACTGCTGCCCATTGTACTTGGTGTAAGCTGATATGTCAAGCTTGAGCCGACTATAATGTCAGATGTAATGGGAACATGCTTTTAATAAACGCACTCTCTCCTCCGTCCGCAGACAAAACTATTGTTGTTTTCACACACAGGGATTAATTATTAACTAACTTTATGCTTGTTGCTGTCTGACATGCTGATAAGTACAAGCAAAATTCAGGACAAGCGTGCATGTGTGCAGATACAGTACACAAACACGCACACGCTGCAATTTCCTATGACAAACACATCTTTTAAAATAGATTTCCAGTAATTACAGCTGTCATCACATATTCGTTTTCTCTTTATTTTCTGCTGGCTGTTGTAGGTTTAAGTGGCTGTTCTGTGTAACAAGACAAGCGGTGCTCCATAATGAAGTGTTTAATATTTGATACCACTGGATTTCACAGCTAATAAAAGCTGCCTTTGTGCCTCCATTAGCCTTCTGTCCAGACTTGAGAATAGTGCTGCATGGCTGCACAATGTAAATCACAATCTGTCCACTTCCAGCTAATGGGGTAACCCAAAACCCTGTCATGATAGAAAGTAGCAATACATTCGCTACGTAATAGTCGTACTGAGTCTAAATAATTCACACCGGTACTTTGCGCTGTTTTGGTGCACGGCTGTTTGTGCCAGGGGACACAGAGATATTTTGTTGGAGGAGAGACTTTGTATCTGTTAAAGAATATTTAGGAGGCGTGAGGCCGTTCCAAGATACGTCTACGGTGTGTGTATGTGTAAGCGCTGAATCTGTGTATGAAGGAAAGTGAGAGAAGAAGCAGGGAGAGTATAGAGAGACGTGAAAACACAGGTCTCCATGTCTCACAGTGTTGTTGCCAACGTTCAGCTGCCAGTACACCTTCCAGTAGAGAAGACAGATCTGAGCCCTACATATATTTAGAGCAGAATCCACCTCAATGCATTTTGATCAAATACTTCTGTAATATTTCATGTCTTCCTTTCTTCTTCTTTTACATGGCTTCCTAACCTGCTGCCTTCCTCCAAACCAGGTAAGATTTCTTTTTCTTGCTTTTATTTTGTCAGTGGGCTATACAACAGAAGTGTGGGGCCAATGAATGTCAACGCTAAGAGCAGTGTAAAGTTCTGACAATCACTGAAACTGGTCAAAGCAAATTGTAGCTTGTGGCGTTAGGTACAGTGCTCGATGGGCCCAGTGTTACAAGCTGTAATGTTGAGGTGAGCTTGAAATGAATTCATGTGGCCTGTTAAGCCGAACCTGCACGGCCACAGAAAACCTTGTTCGTTTAAAGTCTAAAAATTAAGTTTGCCTCCTACGGGTGAATCTGTTCTCATGCAGTGACAGCAGCAGTCGCCCTGTCGTGATCTTTGATCTTTGGGAGATATTTTTATTTACTTATGATTTGTTAATCACCCCTTTGTCATTGTCTGGGCTTCAACACTCTTGGCACAAGATTTTAGCACAAGCCTCATAAGAGCCACAAAGCTATTCACACACCAGTTGCATTCACAGGGTTATTACTATGGCTGTGTGACATTTCATAGGCTTGATGCAGAATTATCAGACTATTATGTGAAAAAAGCTATGAAATGTTTTGTTTTTTTTCCAAAGAACACCTGGATTGAAATTGCTTGCTTGAGTTATTGAAAAAGAAATGGTAATGCTCATGATGTCTTTCATTTCAAGCGCTAATTGTTTGCTATCTACATGGGCTTCAAAACAACACTGGTTGATTCAATGCACCATCTCCACTTTGCAATGGGAAGAGGAATCTGATGCATTTCAGTATCAGCTGTAATTATAATCCTGCTAAAATCATAATATTTATCGAGGTTCAAGATGCGTATTAAAGTAAAATGTCTATGCCTCCACACACTGCCTTAAGTGGCAAGATCTCATAGATGCTATCACAGTCTCACTAGCTGCATTTAAGGCGATGCTGATCAGATATGCAGCAGGGGAGGCTCTAATTTCAACTCGGTAGCTATAAAGACTCATATTCCCTGCTAAGGAAGCGGAGCTCCCCGTCCAATTACATTTAGATTACAGCGTTAGAATTAGGTGGCGTTAGGAGGTTTTATTTAGGGAGGAGTAAAGGTTAGAAAGTCCCCCCAGAGTAACCGCGTTCACCACAGTCATTAGCTGCAGAACAAGGAGCATTGCTTTGTAATGTGCGGGTACATTACCGTACGACGTGTGTGGTCTCAGCAGCGACTAATAAAGTTTTGGTGTAGAAAGTCATAAGTGGCTGCTGCCTGTGTTGATATGTGAAGATATAGCTGACAAACATTGATGGTGTCAGTCCTTGCGATCCAGTGACTTGTGTTACATCAGCATAGATGTGCGTGCACCATTCAGTCTGCAGAAACAAACGAGGTACTGTAGGCGAATATTAAAGGCCTCAAATTTCTCGCCTTTACATCCAGAAGTGATCATACTTGAATATGAATTAAAAGTGAAATATGCAGCTTAAGCAAACCCAGCATGAGGCTTCACTCTGCCTGCTCTGCCACGAGTAAGCGCTTAGTTTGCTGATCCGCTACTACAGCAGCATAAGTGTGTGACTGCTACGAAGGGGAACAGTGTAGTAGTAACAGTACAGAACCTTGATCAACCATGACATGGCCCCGACCGGTTCATAGCAGACAGAGATCCCCATAGACACTATCAGTCAGCCACATCAACCATTAACATTTAGTACTATGCTGCTGTGAGTAAGTAACTCAACCGCCTCACCGTCACCGCAGAAGTTCTGATCCCTCATCAAAATATGGGGAGATGAAAATGAAGCCAATTTCCCATCAGCTTTGTGGCACAAGGACAACACGGGCTGGATACGATGGACTCACAAGTAGAGTGAAAGGCCGTTTGCAGTATATCGTCTCGTATCGCAGAGGAAGTGACAGTATCTCTAAAAACTCTCTCCGTAATACAAAATTGGTCTAGTCACACCTCGGCCTTTGTACATCGTTTCAAAGTAAACGCAATATACCGTGAACAAATTTGCCAGATCAAGCAAGGTCTTAAAAGGAAACGTGTCATGTTATTTTGTGTCACATCACTGTCAGTTTTACTTCCATGGAATATATTTGGTCCAAAGACAAAATGCAGTTTGAAACGGATAACGCACCTGCACTGCAGCTGTAACAGTAATGGCACACAGCTCCGTCCAAACACATTACGCACACTCGCATATTCACTCACACAAGGTTATTGTTGCCTCAGACACCAGTAGCTTCATCATCAGGCCCAGACATATTTTACATCGACTGATGGATTCAGACTGATGAATGAGATATGTCATCAGTGGTAAACAGTATGATTTATGAAGGTGATTTTATGCTATGCCTTCACTCACGTCTCCCATAACTGCCCTCTACTCCGCTCTCATATTTATGGAGGTGATTGGAGATGCACAAAACGCTTTCTTTCCAGCCATATTTACAGTTAGTCTAGAGACGTACTGTACCTTCAATCCGTGGCATTTAATTTGAATATTTAATACCAAAGCTTGGCTTCTGCATAACAAAGCAGGTAAGTGCGTAATAGAAAATGTTAATAAGGAAATAGTTATTCAGCAGCAGCTCCCTGGGTAAAGGTGAGGTGAGGCCTCACCTGCAGCCAGAGGCAAACCTGAGTTGTGGTGGCTCATCATCATCATCATCATCATCATCAGCATACCAGGAAAGTTTCACAAAAAAAAGATTCAGTGTGACTTTAAAGGAGAAATACTAAGAGCTGCCGTCTCCAGTCTCAGCTATGTATTAGACCAGGGGCATAAGGGGCAGAATGCATGTTTGTATCGTGTGGAGTATGTGCATCCACGTATCTGGGATATGCATGATTGAAGTGCCTGAAACAACGGCATCGCTGTATTCCTGGCAGTCTCTATCTGTGGTTTCCAGGACGACTATTAATTCCCTTAAGCTGTCCATTTGTTGCTGACACAACACATTATAAAACATAATATGAAAAATGTACAGCACATGCACACATACTGACTTACACACACACCAAACACAGTCACAGGGGGACTGGCACAGGAAAGAGGTACGAAAATGTGCAGGAAGGAAGGATGAGACACCCTAATGCCTTCTAATGAAAAAATAAATCAGTATTTGCTTGGAGGGATGAGGAAGACCTAATAGTAATTAAGGAATTGTCAACTTCTGTCGAGTTCAACCATCGAACTCAGATTAGTTTGTAATGAGAAAATCGGTGAGTGGGGAGCAAACGCTGGGTTTTCACAGTGAATATATGTGTAGCGTATTGTCAGCTACGGTGACGTGACCTGGCTCGATTGATCGTTGCACGGGAACCGACATGTAGAATGTAGGACCGTTTTTTATTTCGGATGTTTAAAGGCATGATTTGCGAAATGTGTTATTTACTGTGCGACACGTGTGTCGATTCGGTAGGAAGCTTTGGAGTCTCCTAAAACATGATTGGCCTTCAGAACACAAAACTCAGTGGCTGCTTAGTCTAAATGCCCACATATTGTACAGAATGAACCGATGGCTTTGTACAGTAGCTGTGTTGCGTTGAACGTGCGCGTGTTGAACACCCCGTGTCGTTTGTGTGCGTCGAGCTTCTCCGCTTGTCTAAATGGTAGAATAGAAAGCACAGGAGCTCAAAATATAATTAGTCAGAAAAGCCAAGACAGCAGCTGTGAATAATTTAAGATGGCAGTTTATGCAAATGGTCTAAATCTGGGACATGGTGCAGAAGGTGTTAGCATTTTACTGCTGACAGGATGAAACAGAGCTGAGTAGTATATGAGGTGTACAGTCTGTACACGTCCAAAAAACCGCCAGCGTCACTCCATTAGTTTCACATTTATTTGGGATGGAAAATGCATCGTTTCACGAGGATGTGTGCGGCGCTACGCTGGCGCTGTCGCCGCGCCTTGTGCTAATGATGCATTTAAAAGGGACAGAAAATACTTTCACCTGCATGGCCTGTGATCGTCTAAGCTTTTAGAACCAATTATGGCACATTTAAATAAATTATATCGTCACGAGTGCTTAGTTTACTTTAAGGTTTAGTTGTGATAGTCGCCGGGCGATGAAGTGATGGCAGATAGTCATACTGCTGTGGCCTCGGGTCATTCTCCATCCATCATTGCCAGGTTTCTTGATGGCTACGGTCTTTCTTCATGAAGCAGAACAAAGCTACTGTATTAGTCTCAGCGCTCACCTTTAACACAAAAACATTCAAAGTGGAATCTGATCTAAGGTGAGCTGCTGTCACCATGGCAGCATGGCGAACACACGTCCTCTGCTGAGCCTCCTGGGAGAAAAGTGAGACTTCTGCTTACTTTGCTCGGAGACGACTGCGTTAGAGATTCGTGAAGATTTTATTACCTCTCTAATTAGACTCCAATCATAGAATTTTAATATGTATTATTACATGCAGTACCCGACACACATCACCACCTACTGAATTCATTTGCTGGTGTTTAGCCATGCTCTGAGAACTAACCGAATGGAATTTAAAATAGGAGTCAATAAGAGCACAAGGAGCGTGAGTGCACACTTTCAAAATAAAGCCGGGCTACAGTACATTTTTCTTTGATATATCAGTGCTATAGCACCTGTCATTTAGATATGGGGGGAACGAGAGACACAGTGTATTGGCTGTATATGTTCAATAATTATTGCCCTATAGCCATCAAGACGAGTGTCGTGCTCCAGACAGCATAAAAGGACCATAGTGGCCATGTGTTACATGCTGACAACCACATTGATTTGCATGAATCTGACCTACGCTCCTATGAAGCTCAGACACACCAGTGCATCTTGAATCGGCACCAATCTTCCTTTTTTATTTTCTTTCTCCGCATCTTCTTTTCCTCACCGTCTCACTTCTGCAGTGTTTTACTCGGGTGTCTCCTTTGCTCTCTAGCTACGCTTTTGTCTCATGTGCTGTGCTTGTGGTTTTCTCACTTTGACATTCAAACAGTATCCATAAAATATGCCTCTGCATCACTGCTTTGCCATTACCTAGGAATGCTGCTTTGAATTTGAACACGTCGGCAAAAAGACGTTAAAAACATCAATACCCATAAATCCCCAATATTTAAATATGGATCTAGAGTACAAAGGGACTGACCACAGTAATAACAGAAGTAAGGCTAAACTGTAAGGCAAAGCAGAAACCACTTCATTCATCACTGCATGCTATTATGTGTGTTTTAAAGCTAGCTGGAGCTGAGGTGTAGGGTCTTTTTAAGGATAAATGGATTCCTAAGGAAGAGACTTCCTCAGCAAACCGCTAGAATTCCCCGTTAGAGCCTTGTTCAGTGACACAGAAATTCATTTCGGCTGTCAAACGCGGGAATGTTTTTCATGCAAATCCGAGCGGGAGGGGAAGGCAAAGGGGAAGACTACTCAGGCGTCGGCTGGAATGGTGAGGCCAGACAGATGATGGAGGAGAGCGAGAGCTGGAGTACACATTGTACCTGGCCTCACAAATACGCATGCACTGGCGGGCACCTGCTCGCTCGCTCGCTCTCCCTCCCCTTTGTTTTTCCCTCAGCCTTTTCTCTTTATGGCCACTTCACACTCACAACAGGGGGACTATTTGTTACTCTGAGTGGATTTGCTTCTCTCAGTGGGCATCTAAGAGAATGGCAACCGGAATGACAGAATGAGTACACACACTCGAGGACACACTCTCCTCGAAACACAGACAAGTAGCAGCCAATGAACACGAAGTGATTTATACTCACACGATAACGCATACGCGCATATTCCTACAAACCAGAGTCCAGCGCTGGGCTGTTAAGCTTTAAAATTCGTAAGGAGGAAAGATTGAGCGCGACACATCCTGAAGCTTTTAGTGTTGCAAAAGAGATGTGTGAGTGCAAGCAAGGCCTGCAAAGAAATATGGCGTAAGAGTAGAGAGGTGAAGCATTAAGGTGCAGATCTTCATTTACATTTTTAGAATTTTGTGTGAA
Organism: Macropodus opercularis; assembly: GCA_030770545.1. NCBI lineage: Eukaryota > Metazoa > Chordata > Actinopteri > Anabantiformes > Osphronemidae > Macropodus > Macropodus opercularis. The sequence goes on from CM061095.1 coordinate 12,480,596, forward strand.
TGCCAGACATTCATTTTTAACAAATCATGTCGAAGTCACTCTCCTGGAAGCCACTAAACCATCCTCCATTTCAAGAGGATGTTATAATTCTTACATTTCCTTTCAGACAGAAAATTCTGTATGTACAATTCATTCATCCTGGCTCACACTGAGTTAATTACTGGTGTTATTGACTTTTAATGCCAAAGAAAGGTCATTAAAAACACAAGTTAAAAACATCTAAGGTGGTTATAGAAAATTCCCTCGAGTTTCAAAAATGATTGCGATATCTCTCTCCTCATTGGCTGAGACTGTGACGAGCTACTCTTTGCTAACCAATACAAACAAAACTCAAATAAGCAGTTCTTTTATTACCAACACTCGGCTGCTGTAGCCTGAATCGAGGGCGGAACTGTCTGGTTGGAATCTGTTCACGTCTCATTGGCTCTTTCTTTTGTTGCTCACATGTACGAGTAGTTGAAATGCAGACCTCGTATCGTACAGGACAATCGAGTCAAAAACATGCGGTTCATTTTTGGGGGCATGTGGGCCCTGACTCACTCTGCAGTGTGGCCCCAGAGGTACATGATGAAAGATGAAATGTGTGGCTGTATGTCAGTAAAGTTTGTTCAAGTCAGATTAAGCAGGAAGAGCTCTGCGAGTAACCCCCAGCCTGTAGTCAGACTTCATGGTAAAAAGGCAAGAACAGAGCCCAGAGCACTAAAAAATAAGACCCAGCATGTGCTCTTCACTTTTTCATGTCTCCAAAAATATCATTTCAGTTTTCTCACCAAGAGACCGTCTCGAGTCAGAGGATATACACATGAAAGGCTTAGTCTGAAATGTGGCTTTAATGAAGTTAAATTTACCCAATTAAGTGTGTCCGGGCTCACCTGTGCCAAATGCAGCTGATTGCTGAACACGACCTCCGCACCGTTCGCCCGATGCCCCCAGCAGCGCTGCGTCACAGAAGTCCTGCTCCTAAGTTCTTGTCATCTGAGAACGCGATCATAGTTGATCTGTTAGCACACAGTGAAGACGGGACGAGTCTTTGAGTGACCCGACGGACGCCTCCCATCCAAAATGACACAGTTTGAGAGGATCTGCCAGGAAGAATGGGATAAACAGCCTAAATCCAGGTGAGAGGCTTGTAGAGACTTACTGTAGACTCAGAGCCTCAGCTGCTGCCACGGCGCTACTACATCCTGAATGAAGTGCCTAGATACGTTTTTAAAAAACGACAAGATCCACTTTTGATCTTTAATCAATTTGCTAAAGTCTTTTTTTTTTCTCTTTTAAATTAAATTCACAACACAGTAACAGTCAAGGGGTCTGACTACTTTTTGAAGTGACTGTGTATGTTTTACTTTTTAATCATGTCGTGCTGAGCTCGGGCTTTGGCAGACACATAGTGAGTCATGCAGGCATGATTTGGCACACTGGAGGAACACAGAGGTGAGATGAACCATCGAGGTGTAACTCATAGCCCATAATTGTATTTTCTCACTAAATTGCCCAGAGGAGAAGAACAGTGGCTGACTGGGGATTAATTCAGTCTAAACTGATTTAAACCCAGTGCATTTCAGCAGTTGATTAATCATCACCTATGAGCTCTTGATTTTATGTATCCATTAGCTTTTAATATGATTACCCTGTTTTAGAGACGTAACCTTTTCCAAGATTTCATTATTTATCTGAGGTAACAGGAGGGGAATGAGAAGGAGAGAGCGGACGTGAGTGGAGAAGGTCTTTGAAATGAAGTGAAGCTACACAATCTGATGTTGTTCGTGTAACGTTATACCGCAAGTGGCTTTGCAAAACTCTTGTACTTCACAATTTTCCCAACACGTTTGAAGCATCTTTTTGAGCGTCTCTCAGACCTTGTTTGTATGGAGGAGAAATGTATTCATGCTTTTTTGCCACCTGTGGTTTTTTTTTTAATGCGGTTTTAACTCCGCATACCCTTGATAAGAAAATCGAATTCATCTGCTTTGAGCCGGCTACGGACTGAAATGGATCTTTAATTTGAGTGGTCAGTTGACAGTTTCTTAGAACACGCCAGCACCTGTTAGGTTGGAACTATTTTCTATTTTATATCAGCTTTATGGTTGTGAGGTTGCTTGTTTTTCAGTACCTGTCCCTTCCTTGATACTGTCCCAGCCTGATTTATCTATGTGCTTCTGCAGAAAATGCAGAGCGGAGATTTCAAGTGTCCTTGGACGGTTAAAGAGCTGGCCCCTGACACGAGCCCAGGATAATGTAGTATCACTGATTATTATAACACACTGGACAACTGGAAATGCCCGGTTGCATTGTTCACACTGAGGACGTCACATTATCAATATTTTATGTCACATAAACACACGAGCACATTGTGAGAAGCTTCATCATTCAGACGACACTGAGGCAGGTGATTACTGGGCATTTGTTTTATATACGTGTCTCCCTACTAATGATCATGAATCTCCTTTTGTTTGGATGCTTGACCCAACTTCCTAACCAAGATGGTTAACCTGCTCATGGTATATCAAAACCCTTGTCTGAATTCATTTAATATTCCACTGATGGATTATTAAATGAAAGATGCCTCCTAGGGGGCAACAAGGCTTAAATGTTTTATTGGCACATTGCGTCTGATATCTGCTGAAATGTTTACGCACGATGGATCTTATCAGGACACACTGTACCACACACCTGTAGACAGGATAGTAAAACCTGAGCTTTACTCATTTACATGCCCATAGTACAGGGATTGTGTTATTATTATTATTATTACAGTCATCTGGTGATAATTATATTGTTACATCTGGATACAAATCTTTGGCCGTTGATATTGTTATGCCTACTGTACAATGTCCCAAGAAAAAACTCCATTTGCATAAACTGCCATCTTTTTACTTACTTCCAGCAAATTAAAACGTCTTTGTGAGTCTGATGCTGCAGGTGCAAAGCCACCTACTCAACAAGGTCACGAAGGTGAGAACTAGACTAGACAGAAATATTTAATAACAGACGTCCTTCAGATCACTGAAAAAAAAATGTAAACGATTCTGTAAATAAGTATTCGGCTAACACGATACGTGCTTGTGACACTGTGACAACTTGAGGGAAGACAATAGACTAGAAATGGCTGTTGCTTCCACCTACTCAGCGCTTCTCCCTACTAGTGATTTGCAATGTCTCATACTCACATTAAACTGTTTAACTCATCACTGTGCTCTATTGTCCAGGGTTAGTTAACTAATCTATGGGCTATTTGAGGCTTTGGAGTGGAAAAAAAAACATAACTTAGATAGACGGACACATTTTAAGAATATGCTACGCTCTCCGCACCAAAGTGCATCTCATTATATGTATTTTAGATCATTATGGGAAAATGTATCTTTAAACAGACTGATGGGAAATTATGCAGCAGATGATTACAGGGTTGACAGTATAATTGTTATTCATCTGGTTTGTTTGGTAAATGAGAACCACATCATACTGGTATAAAGAAGTTATTTAAAGACAAGACGGGTTAGTTTGAATTATTAGGGTGACTATAATCAGCCTTAGTCCACTTCTTTACCTTGAATTTAAGGTTCCCTTAATGTGCTGTACTAACCTGTGATATGTATCAATAATCTAGTCCTAGTCGCTTATGCTTAAGACACCCGTTCCGTATACTGTAGTAATAACCAGCCATGCCCCACTACTCAGCTGACACACTCTGCTGGGACTAGTCGGGAGCTTTACTGGGCCACTCAGTCATTGTTGGCTAGTAAAGTCTCTTTTGCTGTAGCATGTGAAAGTCATTCTTTCAGAACATCCACCTGTAATAATTCTTCACCTGTTTCTTATCCTTGTGCTCCTGCAATTCAAAGTTTGTGCGAGCAGCTGTTATGCAAGCGAAGCTTCTCCCACCTGCAGATAATGGCCCACCTGTGCTTGTGCGAGCATTTGGAAGTTAGGAAATCCGTGGCTAATGTAACGCTGTTACAAAGGTCCTGTGAGATCATCCTATAATGAAATACGTCTTGCATGACAGCTTGATAATAAATGATACATTCACAGATGGCCAGCTCTTTCCAAACAAGTGGAATTAATAATTACTGCGTGCACTAACCCAGCTATTTCTAATTAGCAGATTCCTACTTGTTCATGTACAGTAGCTCTTAGTTCAGTCGTTTAATGTGTGTGGTTTGATTGGTACTGTGCATAACCTTGTTCTGCTGAGGACCCAGTTGACTAGTTGCCAGCTCTACCTGCTGACCTTTTGCTGCATAACAGTGACTTCTGTTAAATATCAATACACATGAAACGCGTGGAAAGAATTGATTGGCTTTGTTTCAGTAATGCAGATTGTGTGGTAAAATACTTCATTTTCCAAGAATGTATTCAAACAGAAAGGACACAGGTCTGTGAAGGTTTACTTTGTAATACAACTGCAAGGCCACAGTAGGCGCATTCTTTCACTTGGAACATACTGTTTATTCACGAACGATAAAGAAAATTGAAACAAATTGAGGGATGGATTAGAAAGATCTCTCTGGCATTTAACAAATCTACATGTTGCTTCATTTTACCACAGATTTGTTAACTGAAGGGACATTTTGCAAAGTTAGTCCGTCCACCACTATAAATAACATTTGCCTCACTTTCCTCCTTTATTGATTGGCGCTTCTATCTTTTTCCACGATCTGCTTTGGGAGATCGTAATTCTGTTAAAATAAAGTGTTTGGGGAGACAAGGACACATGATTTGAATTTTAGCACTGAATGATACGCAGCGTTTGGATTGTTGGGTTGTTAGAATCAATTATTCTTTGAGTGTGCCAGAATGTTCAGCTCAGTATTTCACTTGCTTTTCATCTTTATCCATCATCTCAACTAATGGAGGCTTATTGTTTCATTTAACTCCTTCTCCGTCTTTTAATGAGCTTCCCAGCGTCCATCCTCAGGTAGACGGGGCACAGTGGCCTCCATTAGACTCCAGGGTGTTTTGGGGATTAGCTGAAGATTGAGCTTTGCTTGCTCGAAGCTAACAGAAGCGCGTCTCATTGTGTTACGCTGTCGCTGACTAGATCTTCATCTCGGTCCGCATTCTGCAGTAGTGGAGATCAGGCATATATTTGTTGCATTTCCACTCCTGTCAGTCATTCTCCTGCGTTAGCATAAAAGTACAAAGCCTTTGTCTGAGACCAATGCTATCAAGCCATCAGATCCTCCTTCACTGTGGAGAAAAACACTATGAGCTCACGAGCCTCCAAAGCAAACAGAATAATTAATTTTCTGTCAAAGACGATCAGACCATCAAGGGTTAAGAGAGGTGAGCTCTGGAGGGAGCATGTGTTAATGCTGTTTATGACTTTGCAAATTATGCACTATAGGCAAGAGCAGAGTGGAGACTCAAAACATAATTGCATTGATTTCTCACTGATGGCTGCAAATAATGACATTTCTCTTGATCCGGGGGAAGAACAGGATGGATGGTGAGGCCCGGGGGCACGCACAAAGGCTCTTACGAGAGCTCAGACTCGCTCACGATGCCTTTTAAAAATCACACAGCCGCACGCACATACACACAAAACAACATTTGTCTACGTACGCATTCAGGTCATCGTTTTCCCTCATCTACCAAAGACGTGGAATAAAAACACCCCAGCATGCATGCAGAACTCAGACAAATAAATCTACATGGACACACAGACCCACACGCAGATCTTTATTGCTTCGTCTCCTCCCCAGCTCCTTAGTTTCCCTCGAGGGTTCAGTTTAGATGAAATGTCAGTTTTAATGGAAATGGGAATGGAATAACAAAAAGCATGTTTTCCTCTATTCCAGTCAAGAGAGAAAAGGTGTTTCTGCTAGATGGCTCAACTTAGGCATTCACTTGTGCGGTGTGTGCTACGAGATTCCCCCAAAGGCAGAGGACATTGCTTTTATGGCCTTCATCTCAGAGTGCAGAGCAAAGTTGGACTGTTTTTCCCTGGTGCACTGAATTATGTAGAAATACGCACAGAAGCTTCATATTTGGCCGTCATGCCTGACACCGGCCCCGCGTTTCCCTTTCAATGAGTGCAAAAGCTGTGACACTTGGAAGTAAAAGATCAAGAATAGACAGGACGTCACGGGGCAGATATGATGGTCTTTAAAGCTGCTGAGCAGATAGCTCTTGTCACAGGGACACACTCTCATCTCTCGCCCTTCTGAAACAGGATAAGGGGGCGATTTCATCTGTACACCTGTTATCTCTGCTCTCTTTCAACAACAGCTGTATCTCTGTCCTCTCAGAAAGGCCTTTCTCTTTGCACGGGGGTATCTCAGGGTTTACTGTTGCTGGTTCACTCTTCAGTGCAGGTTGAAGAACGTAATCACACGTTCAAGACGCGCATTAAGCCGATTGGCGCCGCACGTCATTTTTTGTGTGCTGCAGTATGTGGCTCAATAAGCATCTTCCCATGCCGTTCGTCAGTGTTTGATTTCTCTCAGTGAACGGTGATTTCCTAGTATTTCCTTCCACGCTTGACCCCTTCGTTCACCTCCGCCTTCCTCATTCTAGTGACCCCAAGCAACTTTTCTGTATAAGTTGTAGATGTGTGAGTGTGCCTGTGTAACACCAAGTCACCTTTCTGTCTATGCTCCATTAACTCTCCCTCCGGTCTTTAGCTGTGTTTGGATTGGTGTCATGCCCCTAATCCCCACATTGCATCAGAGTGGACCCCCTCATCCTCCGCACCGCGTCCTCTCTCCTCCGGCAGGCTTTACGCTTCCCTTCCGATTTTAGCCCCATCTCGTCCCAATCGTATTGCTCCGCTTTTTATTATATAATCTCTGTTTTGCCTCCAAAGGAAACATTAACACAACTACATTAAAACAAAGATTTAATTTATTCAAGTGAACATTCTTTAACTGATTTAAATATTGCAAAGATCATTCTTCTTGGTGTCAATGCAGCAGGGACTTTTTTTAATTAGACGTTGTATTTTTTCATAGTTGCCTTTGGGTATTATATTTAGTTTTGTGGGAAAAAGCAAATCTGCATTAAACTGAAACGACTCTGAAAACATTATCACATGCCATTTGGCAGAATTGATTTGCTTATTTTAATTAAAATGGGATTTGCCAGAGATTCAAAAATGTATGTTAGACTAAATGAATTGTTGAGATGGACATGTCCTGCGTTGCATTGCACTTCCTCTGTTCATCTTTCTGCTCCACTAAACACTTTCACTCGCAGCCCTGCTCCTTGCTCTCGTCTGACAGTATGTGCTGAGAAGGGGGGAAGCTAGAGACAGCGACAGAGACCCTACAGTCCCTTCGTCTGTCCACTGCGCCCACAGGACTGCTCTTTAGTAAACAAAGTTGAAGATGTGCGCAGCGTTGTTTAGGCTGTAACAACCTGCTTCTGTCACCTGAGAATCTGAAATGCATCATTTTCTTTAGCTTCAGTCGCTGCTTCTTTCACTCTCTCCCTTTGCCCTTATTATTTCTGTCTTTCTCCCTCATTGCTTGTCTAAATCGTCGTCACCGAGAATAAGCAGGAATCCCCCAGTTAGCCAGTCCGGCGCTCTGTGTTCACGACCAGGACAGACACAGCCCAAGGTGACTGTATGTAGAACACTCCTCAGGAGATGGGGAACACCTGCTTGCACACAGATAAATCAACACTATATCCACCTGTCTGTATCTCACCAAAAGTCTGGTCAGGGGTGGAGTCTTTGGTTTCCTCTAGTTGTTTATTTAGGCATTTGTACAAGGCAGAAATGATGAACTGTGTCCTTTCTGGCTTGACCAAACTGTGACGTCTCATCGTTATCTCCAAATACCTTGATAAGGTCAATATGGGCTATGATAACCAGTTTATACAGTATTGATTGGCTATTGAGCCTGATTGTTGCCAGACGGCGCCCAGCAGGTGGCCTCGAGGCATAATCAATTTATCAGCAACTTTAATCGACAAGGACGTCTGCAGTAAAGACAGACAGTGTGTCCTCAGGTAATCCAATAGAGCCAGCCTGCGACACACACCGGCTTCGCCTGAGTTCGCGTGTGTTAATACGCTGCTACCAGCTATGACTTCGTTTAATCGCGGCTCCATGAGACCTAGAGGCCGACATTCGTTTTAGTTGGACTAGTATTAGTCGAGCATTCGTGCCTCTCTACCATCTCCAGCTCTTTGTTCCGCTTTCTGTCTCCTCTCCCTCCACCTCCATATTCAGCCTCCATATCTTGTTGTGTAGGTGAAGATGAGTTATAGTGGTCACAGCGATGCTGCTGATAGATGAAGGTGAACTCAGCTCTGGCCTACAACAGGAGACTTTAGAGGACACAGGCGCTGCCATCCATCCTCCTCGCTGCAGTACGTACCCCTAAGCTCTCGCTGCACTGCAATGGAGGAGAGCTTCAGAGCCTAACCAGTACACTGTTGCATCATGGGGTCATTTAGCTGCAGTGTTTTGTTTTGTTGTTTTTGGTACCTGAAAAATACAATTTGTGGTAAATTTTGAAATGATACATAATTTGCGCGTCGCTTAAATGTGATTCATCAACACTAGAGAACATAAAGCTCAGGCTTATGCTGCATTACATATTATCTAAAGTATCACTCTCATGCCGTGTGTGTTAAACATTTGAGTGACTCCGTACACAACATGCTTCTCCAGAATCCCGCGGAGCCGCACGTACTGCGACCTCTGCAGACTCCACTTTATTCCCCTATTCATCTGCTGTCACCGGTGACTCGAGTCACCCACAGCAACTGTAAGCGCGACACATCCCAGCTTCTGTGTTCGGGCAGTTCTTCTTCTGCTGCTGTTATCGGGATCCGACTGCAGTGCCACACCTGCGCTTTTATCAGCCACGTGATAGCGGAGGAGGGTGAGCCGTGCCAGTAGGTAGAGCCTCGAGTGCCGGTTCCTTATCCTGCGCGCCCAGGTGTGGCCCTTTGCTACATTCGCTATCGTCAGGAAATTACACGCACCTTAAGCCCATTACCACTTCAAAAGAGGCAGGCACAGGGAACTGGAGTAGAGTCTTCCCATTAGTGTCCCGCAGCATTCTGTTGTTCTGTAGCTGTTTCCACTTGCCACAAATAATTAGTAATGGTAAATTCATTAGGCTACATACTGTATAGCAGAAAGGTCACTCTGCTGGTGAAGGACGGTGCTGTATGTAAATTGCAGTAAATATCATAGTATTCCCTGTTTTCTGAAGGTGTATCAGAAAGCAATCAGGGATTTATCGCTTCCACTGCAAAAGCTACAGATTAAAATGATTTATTGCTCTACAAGTTTCATTTTTGACTCATGAGTAGACTCCATCTCCTTGTCATCTGCGGTTTTCATGGCACACCAGGAAGTCTGATGATTTCACTCCTGCCTCTTACTAGATATTTTACCACTGGCTGACATGCACTGCGGTGCTGCATGTAAGATTCATATCCATTAGTTTGAGAAAAGTTTACATATAAATGAATGTGTGTGTGGAATGAGAAAATAGGTATAGGGAGAGGGTGTTGGAGGCTCACGGGGAGGAAGTTATCACTGCTGTCAGCAGAGTTGATCTGCGTGTCATCATGGCTGCTACGTTAGTTTAGAATCAATCACTGCAGAGGAAATGTTCTGTCGCAGTCACTATGGAAACTGAATCAGGAAGTACAGACAGTGCTGCCCCAAGTAGACAGAGTGGTAGTGAGCACACACACACACACACACACACACACAGTGAAATCTCTTCCAAGGGAAGAAAAGAAATAAAGAGATGGAGAGATATGCTTGGTTGCAAAAGCAATGCGCTGCTTGACTGAAATGATTAAATCGTAACTAGCGGGTGAAGAGCGTGTGAGTCTGTGTGTGTGTGTGTGACTGTATGACTGCATGTGCTGCTATGTTCCTTGTGGTCCTATTTATATTTTGTGAGTTAATGCAGACAAGATGAAAGCATCTCTGGGCGTCCCAAACCATTAAGGTCTCGTACTTATCTGGCTCTCCTCTCTCGGTGCGTCCCAGCTAAACCAACTTGCCCCCTGGCAGAAAGCTAATGCAACACACAAGCTGGACTTGCTAAATGTTTTCAGTAGGAAGCGCCTGGTTTGACACGAGAGCGATTCTGATAAAAGAGACATGCTTGGCTTGTCATCATTAGGCAGCAAAAAGTGTAATTATGAAGTAAATGCCTAACAAGGAAGAGGGATATCAGGATCAGATCAAACATGTGGCTTTGGTTTCAGTAGCAGTTGTTAAACAAATGCTTTCCATCCAATCTCACATTGCTCAACTCCCCATCAAACACAGAACAGCAAATATAAAATCCGAAGCTAAATCAGGGCTCCCCCAGTACAGCAGCCCAATCCCCTTCTCCTCTAGCTGCGTAAACAGAACAGTCAGTCTTCCTTCCACCTTCCAGGATTATTTAATGGCTGCGAAGGCAAGAGATGGTAATGAGACTGCTGGTCCTGGCGCCTTCTGCAGTCAGCTGACAAACTGTATGCTGCTGTGATGTAATTGCAGTATTTTTCATAAGAAGCCATATTGAAGGCACTTTCGGTCTGTATAGCTTTTTGTCCAACTCCTGATAAGGTTAATTCCAACGGGATAATCAGACACCTGGATTTTTCTATGTAGAGGGTATAAGACGTATGAACGGCCAAACAAAGCACTAGTATTGTAACAGGCGCATTATGGAAAATTAGCCTGTCTCTCACCAGACTAATGCATTGGTGAATATTAATTGCTCAAGGACCCAGTCACAGAGTGATAGATCTGAAAAGAAACCCAAATAGATAACAGTTTCCTCTTATGGAGCACTTTCACAAACCTGCTTTAGCTGCGTGTTGATAATGTACAACTTTACTTTAGTAAGAGCAGGACGGTACAGATTAGGTTTAACAGCCGCTCTGTGGCGGTTTTGCATCAAATGTGTTTTGTGCTTCCTGCACCATAACTGGAATGAAACAACAGAGGGGTAATGGCTCTGTGACAGTTACCTGTCTGCTGAATGTGAATGGTCCATCAATATCCTGCTGTTCACTCTGTTGCTTTCAGAGATGTGAATAGAAAACTTTCACAATGAAGAGAAATCGTTTATTTTATTGGAGTTATTTTTAAAGCCAAGACAAGGCGTGAATTCAAATACGCATGGAAAACATATCACTTTAGTAATTATGAGTGTGATGAAAAGTGGCGTCATTGACGCTTTTGTTGCGTGTCTGTGTATATAGATGTGTGTTCATGCATTCTGACCGTTGAAGGCACACAGTGTGCAACATGTGCTACTACAGACTATAGCAGGCGACGTTAGCGCTGCTGCGGTGCTGTAACAGTGCTCAACATGCGACATAGAAACTGCTAATGTACCTTTTATAGATGGTCGGTCTGTGGAGCCATGTGTGTTATGGCTGCTTCCATTTGCAGTCGCGTTCGTGTAGCACATCTAGTGTTCCACACAAATTGTGCAAACTTGGAGTCCTCATTCATTTAATGGAGCTCTCTCGTTTGCTCAGTAAAGAGAGGCATCAGCATCTTTCAGCTGGTCTGCTGGGCTCGTTTTAAGGGCCTACGGCACGAGATGCTTTATTCCTCCACCGCTTGTGCTTCCTGCTGATAATTATCCTGCAGACTTTGCACAACAATCCACCATGTTCTGCTCAACAGCGAGTCGCCTGTGGATTCTCTCCAGCTGTAATCCATGATTCCTGTGTCTGTAGGGGATTATTATTTGGGGGTGTTTCTGTATCCTCTGCACCAGCAGGAGTTGATGGTGTAGAGGATGCATTAACGAGGGCTGAGCACAAGCAAAATGAAATTAGTAGCATCGACAGTGCTATTATTTTTGATAGCCTTTATAGTCTTGTGCATATCTCCTTCACAAGAATAAATCAACGTAACATTCTTTGAGGCCATATTGTCTCTCTTTCTATTAGAGTCGTATAAATCTGTTGATGTTAATACCATATGTTGTCTGTCATATGTTTTTTTTTTTTTGTCTTTGGCAGCAGATATTATGATCTTGATATGTTAGCTGACTTGGAAACAATTGGCCAATGTTTCTTATTATATTTACCAAACACATTTATGCTTTTGTTTTCTGACTGTTTTATGGTTGGACGTGCCAACTACAGCTTGCCGTGTACTGTGGGCCTGTCATACGTCCTCAAACTGCTTCTGCTCTGCTGCTACCGCTTGATTTATGACTCAGACAGGTTTTTAAGATTTAGCATCTCGTCAGCCCTCTGCCACCAGGCCCATATGCAGGGGCTTCAGGGGCAGACGTTTAACTTGGAGAGATCCTCCCGGAGTTGGAGCTTTGTTTTAAAGAGGGGAAATGAGCGGTTTGAGGGTGTTGTAGCAAACACTCATCTTTCTTCTCGCTCTCAGTGGGAGCTAAGCAGTGTGATGGATTAGACACACGGAGTGTCCGCTGGTTTAATGGCAGGTCCAAGGCAGCCTGAGGAGATGGTTTTAATCATATTTGCCTCCTCATTACCCTCCCGTCTGCTGCCTTAGTGCTGCACTGGGATATCAATATCAATGTAGCCAGCCGCCCCCCATTCAAGAACAACATCACCCAATACTGTAGCAGTGGTCCTAACTGGAGCCCTATCGCATAGTGTTGCTGTGTTTACAGACCCATGCTGATAATGACAGGTAGCCATGCTGACAGAAGCTGTGCAGATGCTGAGGTCTATTGACACAGCCCAGTACAACTACTGTGTCAGCTTTAATGAGCACTTTCCAGAGGTGAAATTACTATTGTGTTGCCAAAACTGTGATCTAGAGCCGTGCAATTATAATCATTCTGTCAGCACAGCACATTCATACAGACGCTTTCAGTTTCGTAGTATCTGAGGAACAATCGTTTTGTGATTTAGAATTAGCTTTTAGAAAAAAAGCTTTTGGATAAACAGTAATGACCTTGACGTCAGTGTTTTGGGAATCGACAGCTGCTTCTAATCTCCATGAAGAGCTGCTGGAAGGCTGCTGTGTGACAGTGATGCCTATCATTCATCTACTCCTGACCTCATCCTCCTTCACTGATATAGCAACAAGTGGCGTCTCAAAGCATCTGAGCTCCCATTAAAGGACAGAGACTAGATGCCTGTGTGCGTTTGTTTTCTGTAATTGCTACATGAACTGTGTTTCATTTACGCGTGCATTGATTTTTGGTTGATCCTTTTTATCTTCCTGGAAGGAATAAAACTAAACGTTAAAATACATTGGAATAAACTCTAACTTTAATTCCAACATCTCCCTTTAATTTGAAACTTTTAATTCATGATCACTAGTTCACCTGAACCACTGAGACCACGCCTGCTTCCTCTTCACCTACAAAGTCATCCATTAATGTGACATTGCCTTAATAACCACTGATTTTGTGTTTAACTTAACAGAATCTATCTTCTGTTCTCTTTATTTACACTGCGGATGGAGCATAAACATGTCTCTAAGTGCAGTACAGTAGAAACTACTTATAGTACTTCGCCCTTTGTCTTCTTTCTTCGTGATTAGTGCAGCTCTTGGGGTTTTGTTGTGCGGGCAAACATTAAGTTTTACTAGCACACTTGAGTACAATAAAAACCTCAATATTGAGCTTTTTGGTGGCTGTAATACAGCAGGTTGGTCTTGTTTGTATTGTCATGTCAAGTCATTGATTTGGACGATCCCCCTGAATTCCCCCTAAATGTTTTCACGCTGTCGATTCTTCTCTTTTTGAATTTTCAGGAGTACAGAGTATTTTAGTTCCCACAGTCGTTCTGCTGTGGCCCTTTTTTTAAAAATTGAAACATCTCCCTGCTTGTTGCCATGAGCAATGTGAGGGGGCTAATTGTATTTCCAGCAACCTTGTTAATGACAATGTTGTAATGGCTTTCAGCTATTATTGAATTGACTTTCAACATTGCCATTTTAGTTTACACAACTGCCATTTGCTTAAAAGCTTCCCTTGTATATCTCTGGACCGGCTGGCGAGGCTTAATATGTGCAGGTGATAGCGTTTTTAACGCTGAGAATGACGTGATTTCCCTGAAGACTCCATGCGAGAAGATTTTCACGTGTATTTCGGCTTCAGTGCATATTGCATATTGAGGTGTGCAGGTGTCAGTGTTGCATGTAGAAGGAAAGTAACAAAGGTCTATGGAACTAGTTTTGTTTCTTCTGTAAAAGTGAAGTGCTTTTCTTCGTATTATAGCTAATTCATTATTAATTAACGTGCAGGCTGATGTGATTATTGTGCTATATGTCATGGATTATGCAGATGCTGCGTCCCATGGTTTTGCTGTAATTTTTTGCCGTGAGTTTTACTGCCGTTTACACTGCATTCATCATACACAGGCGGCTTCATAGCAGTGTTTACGTATATGCACATAAACTTGGATCATCAAATGCTGAACTAAAGTTCAATCAATAAACCACTGAAGAGGCCGGCGAACCAACCAAAATCATTTCTACTTTTATCACTTTGTGAATTTTCCGGTACTGTCCTCACCTCGTCCCTCTTCTGTTCTTAATTTTCTGTTCCCTAGCTATTAATTACTGTATGGTGTGAATTGTGTACACGTGGCGACTGACAGTGGTGCGTGTTGGGTGTGACATAGTGACAGAGTGTGCTGATCCCTCAACTGGCCTTGCATTAACTACATTTCTGCCCCCACTTCCCTCCCTTATTCTCCAGTCTGTCTCGATTTCACTGTTCATTCCGTTGGGGAAATCTGTCTTTTTGTTTTGCTTCGGAGCGTGTCGCTCGAAGCCATCCCAGCATTCGACACTAATCCTTCTCCCTTAGTCTTTGTCACCGTAGGAGTGCTGCAGTAGTCTATGCAGAGGACAGTAGCAGGAGCAGATACTACATCATCTTTGTAGTGTAGGAATAATTGTCAGAGCCTCAAAACACCAGGTGGTTGTCCAGTTTTCTCAAAATGTAGCATTGCAGCCTTTAACAGCACTTGTCCTGCTGTTGTTGAGCTGCTGGTGAAGGCTTTCCTTCCAACCCACTGACTATCCCATCCACACACTGGGCAATTTAAGGCTTCATCGATAAGATGATGTACCTCAGGTCTGTGGTTGAATTTAGTCTTCACTATAAGGTTATTGCAGTAAAAAAACAAAAAAACAAAACAAAACACATCATTAAGCCTTAGAGTCTAAGAAAGCAAGAGGAATGATGGAATAACCTCACATAGAAAGGAAATCTTACATTAGCAGCCAATAAACACTTGGACTGGATTAGTTACCAATTGATTGGTCAGCTGATTAATCAGGCTGGTCTTGGACATTTTCGCTTAATCAGCATTGGTGATGTCTGAACTTGTGCTGATTAATAAGAAAAACCTGCAGACTAGCGGCGTATCAGCAGTCTGTATTTTACATGTGCACACGGCTGAATATTACCGTTACTTAAGTACACACCTGTCAGACTCATATGTGTTTTATTGGCAATTGAAAAGATACAGGTTATAGTGCAACCTGCGGTTTTTGACCCTGGGAGGAGAGCTCAGGCATCCAGGACAGTAGAAAGAACCTGAGTGAGATGTGACTAAAACTGACCTGACTTACTGTTTTCATGGTAAAGACAAAAAATATATGCTCGATATTTTCTCTTTACTTGTTTGTGCATTTAGAATGTCTGTGTCTCATCTCTAATTATTAAACTGTTGCAGCATATATACAGGTTACAATATATATGTAAACCTGGCTCCCGGCTCCTGACCCATAGGAGCCCAGAACCATTTCTACTTAAAGGAACAAAATGAAGTTTGTGCAACAAATTTGTCATATTTCATGACACCTGTGTCACCGCTGGGTTCTTACGGGTTAAGATAAGCATCGACCACTCAGCCACCTCATTCTCCTCTAGCTTGAGGAGCTGTCCTTGGTTCTGAAGCTGACATTCAGGTACGGTAGCATCCTCCGTAGCTATTGTGCTCACTCTGAGGCTGTTGGGTGACTGGTTTACATTTTCTACTACAGTGTTTCCACAAGTGGTTTGTGGAATGCAGATGCGTCTTCTTAAATAAACACAACTTTTATTTCTAAGGTAAATCAAAGAATTGAAATTACACCAGTGCTTTTGTCTTCAACAGTTTTTCTGGAAATGTTCCTCTTATTCTGACAGTCAAGCTGAACGTGCATGTATTTAACATTTACTATGTAGACCTACATTCAGCGTTTTCTTTATGCGCCACAGTGTGCATTGAGTAAATGAAGAGGATGGAGATAAACAACGTAGCTGATTGTGTTTGTTTTTTTTTGTCTCATGCTGAAACTTTTATTTACTAAGGTTTTGAACAAATGTGCACCAGGGGTGAAAATAATAACATCTATTATAATTATTTGTGTGCAAGGGTTTATGAAATAGCAGGCAGGAGCAATTAAGGAATGCAGTTATTTTGAAAAACAATTTCTGAAGGCTGTTTTGGGTTATTGGGCGATTATTATGTTTGATAATTTAAAATTTGTTGCCCGATTACCAGATACTACCTCGTGTTCTCCTCCTCCTCATTTTATTTTCAGGAAATATTCAGAAATACATGTATTGTTATACCTGGAATGAACTTAGATATGAAATTGTATTTAAAACAAGTGTCATCTGCACATAGACACATATCTGTTACATAGAGCAGACACTGTTTCTCGCGCAGACAGTGGCGTTGATGTACGGTGGTGCATGAGCAGGGTGAGAGGCTTTTGACTGCTGAGATGATTCAAGAGTGTTATCACAAGGGTTTTACCTCCACTTGTGAATGCTCTAATCACACTACCTGTTAGCTGTTCATGACGGCTGATTCAAAAAGAGAAAAGGCGAGAATAATTTTGTTATGATCGGTTTTTGTTTTGTAGTGGAGCTCTATGGGACGAGTGGGAAGAATGACAACTGTTGTTTTCCTGCTGTAAACAATGTTCTCACTGCAGAAGGTTGAACCTCAGTCGTTGCTGTTTGTTATATTTATCTTACCCGGAAGCCTGCTAAGATCAGATGACCTTTATTATCACGTAAAATTCAAAAAGCTTGTTCAAAACTCTGCACAAAATATTAAACTAAGAAAACCCTGTTGTGGAAGCTGTGGAGTTGAAACGGGAGACGGTGTGGGGAGGAGGACGGAGGGTGCCAGTACTTTTCATCCACTGCCTGATCCGTGGGTGGCAGTGATGACTGATGGAGGACCACTTTAACTGAAGGTCATATCCGAAGCCCTGCCATTTTAGACTGTCGCTGTTGCAGGGGAAAGGATAAATAAAGTCCAGATTGTCGTGTTTATTCACTGTGCTTTTGTCAAGTAGACAGATGAGGCAGGTTGGAAAAAATTAAAGATTTGAATAACCATAGGAGTCTCAGTTGCCTAAGTACGATCAGTCCTGTCATGTTTTTTTACCAAATCCATTGTTACAATGACATTAATATTAATATTTAATATGAATACCAAAGGTCTAATACCCTTTTGTTATTTGGTTGTTTCATCCAGCACAACTGATGCTTCAAATGATTTAGTTTTATAAATGCATTAATGATCTGTCTTCTTTTCAGACGTCGCTACAATAGAGGCAGTCATTGATGGCAGTGAAAAGAGAGCTTTCCGTTAAATCCAGCTAAGCAGGGTTTTGGTTATCAGTGTGATTATTTTTACATAGAGAACAGACAATGGTAGCAATTACATAAGCATTTGTCATCAAATCACGTCCAGCCCAAGCAGGGTAAAATAATTTCCTGGAGGAGAAGAAACTACAGCAGACAGCATGTTTCTGAGTTTGCTCTGCCCAGATTGTCACAAGGCTTAAGGACAGTAGTCTGTCACTGCTCCAATGTGCCTGCAGTCTGGCTGGGACACAGAGCCATTCGTCTGGCGCTGGAACCAGAGCTGGAACTGAAGGTTCAGACAGGGTTGTTATCCCCCAGGCAGGGCAGAATGCTCGCAGCCAGACGACCTCGCTGCCCAGCCTCTAATATCTGATCAAGAACCATCTGCTGAGGCTGCCAGAGCCCACACGCTCCCCATGCCCCTGACCTCTCCAAGGAGAGCCCGGTGGGAAATCAACCTATTAGTGGGCTATTAGAATGATTCTGATCACCATTTGAAGAGAGATGCAAAACAACATATTTATATGACTATCACAGCGGTGCCACGTTTCTGCTGGAGGACTTTAGAAAGAGACACGGCTCTGTCCAGCAGCCACTCCTGCTCCTTCGTTATGATTATCACTCTTTTCCTGCCTCCACATGCCACAAATTCACTTCTTCTCTGTCTCAGTTTGGCCTAAAAGAGGTTTGTGCCAGTATGGTGCATCTTTTAAATGTCACACACACAAGGTGTGTGATGAGGGAACACGCATGCAGTCATGACAGTAGACATGCACTCATCAAATAAAGTGTTTACAAGTTGTCAGAAGTGCAGTTCACAGGAAGTTTTAATGGCTTGTGTGAGGAGTTTTAGTATTGCTAGTGTACGGGGTGCAGCGCCATTCACCAGGCCTTGATAACAGTTGGTTAATGGGTAATGTGCCACACAAGAGTGATGCCGCACTTTCTGTTTTCATTTTGTTGCTGTAGTGCAGTAATTAATCCAGCTGAACCCTTTGTGCTCACAAAATAAATGCTTTCCATTTTCATTAATAGACAACTCATTAGTACATAATGAGCAAGAAGGCAGCACTCCCCGCTCTCCCCGTGCGTACGTAGCAGATGAACGTACGCTCTCCTCAGCTAATTAAAACCTCGGGTTGCGCTCTGACTCCTTGTTTTCTTCTTTAGAAAGAGCACAGGCATCTGCTTTTAAACATTTTTTTTTTGGTTTAAGCACTTATTTTCTAGAAGTGTTTCACTAGATGAAAAAGCAACACAATCCGGGCCACGTTCGATGTGGTTATGATACGT
The DNA here is from genome assembly GCA_030770545.1 of Macropodus opercularis. NCBI lineage: Eukaryota > Metazoa > Chordata > Actinopteri > Anabantiformes > Osphronemidae > Macropodus > Macropodus opercularis. The sequence continues at coordinate 12,499,417 of CM061095.1, forward strand.
CTACGTATGGAAACTACTCGCTTTTGGCAATTGTGTTTGTTGGTTGTTTTGGCTTCAATGCAACTCAGTTGTTCTAAAGTTTTTAATCCCATCAACTTGAGGTTTTTGTCATTTTTCCACCTACAGTACTGTAAGTTTAAACACACAAAAGTTTCTCTACAATGATTAAAGGCAGTGACAAGCTGCCTTTATCTGTCTTATTGACGGCCCTTGGCTGTCATTGACTTTTCATCTGAGCTGTAATTTGAGGCTTCCTGCTAAAGGTGACATCTTCTTGTTTCCACCAATCACCTGTTGTCAGTGACAGAATAACAGTGGTTGTGGCTTTTTTCCTCACAGGAGACAGAGCGAGGTAGAGGTGGAGGAAATCATTCCTTTTCAAAACCAGGGATGTACAGTGACTGCGCAAGACACTTTACGACACACACTGAACACAGCACATGCATTTGGTTGGATAAATGCATTCAAACTAATTCTGTCTATAAAATACATAATTCACGATTTAAAACGCGTCCTAGAATCATTAACACCCAGGCCATCACGTGTCAACATCCATCACCTACAACAGCACTGTCTTAGGTTGAGAGCTTCAACCGATGGGCTGTCACCATCGCCCAGTATGTGTGATCATAAGACGAGCAGCTACAGTGTTGGATTTAATGCTAATTGCATTATAGTGATGATGAAGCCTCAGTGTTTAATCAAATAAAGACAGCTGCATGTGCTCCAACCGCAGCCTGCACGCTGTGCGTACACCGCTCACATACGTATGCGAATATAATTACATTTGTTTGCACCACACATGCTGTTTTATTCACTCAATAAAGATATATTGATAAATGCACACGTGCAGCACCTTCCAGTGATGATATGGTTTCCACTTGTCTTCATGGAGCGATGATTAGCTGAAAAGATTTGTCACTTTGTGATGGGGAAAAGAAATCGAACCCAATTTCTGACTGTAATTAAAACTATCCCCAGAGCAGACAGTTGGAAGGCCACAACTTTAAGAGGTCAATAAAAGACAGGTTTCCAATGCAGTTTAATTCAGTCAATCTATGATGCTGTATGTAAAGAAGCTGAGGTGATTCCTCAAGACCGACAAACACTGAGCACTGACACCAAATGTGTGTCTCATATTATGGGATTCCGTGTTTCAAATAGTAAGCAGGGCTGAATGTACAGTATGGATCGAACAGATGTGGGAGAAATGAACGACAATGGGACACAATGCAAAGACAGTGAGTTTAGATGGAGCCGTTTCTTCGCGGCAGATGCGAGCTCTCCCTGCCATTAACTAAAGTTCAGTCCGTGATGTTTATGGCGTCAGTCTAGTCTAGCGCAGGTGTGTCCATTCCTCATTTAGACGCGCAGTAATGGTAGAAAGCAACAGCTCATTGGTCACAGAGATCGAAAGCTTTCTCAGTCACGCCGAGGCTCGTCTCGCAAATAAACTTCCAAATGTTGACGCTCACATGTGACAGATGGTGCGAAATGTGCCAAACTGTGCAAAAAAGTGCTGACAACAAACTGGCAGTGACAATCTTCTACGGTGCAAAGTATTTGTCAACTTGTACAACACAGCACTTTTTGCCGAGTTACTTGTCCCCCCACCCGGCATTAGAATCTAAAACGCAGCTCTCTGGCGTTTTTGAAAATGATTGTAGACAAATACAGGAGATGAAGAATGTCTCCGTTTTGTGGAGCCACAGACTAAAGAATGGAGGAGTAGTATTAGTCTGAGTTGTTGTTGTTTAGTTATTCATGAGCTGTAATCCTCCCTCAGTTTATACAAATAAAATGCAAGGATTGACAACAAACAGTGAAAGCTCCTCTAAAAGTCCTTCATGTTAGTCATCGACGGGTCTTTACTGGTTGTTCTTTTTTGAATTATTATGTTTTCTTTTTGGGTTTTGGATCAATAGACTAATCACGGCGCTTATACACACAGCATAACATGATCAATTTCACAGGATGTTCTGTAAACATCCTGATCTACTGTAAGATCCAGGTTTGTTTTCCTACAAATGATAGAAATCACATTACCTTTAGTTATAACGATAGCAGTATACATTTGTATAGTAAATGTTTCCCTCTATTGTGCTTCTCTCTTTCAATTGTAAAAGGTTAAATTGTGAAATTATGACAAATAATAGTAGGGTATCAGAGGTTTATTTCTTGATTTTGTAAAAGTATATATATTTACTGTCCTCTGGTGTTTTCAGGGCTTTAGGGTAAACTTAAACTCTAGATTTTACAGACCATTACAGATCATTTGAAATAGAAGATCTGTGCCCCGCTTTACAAAACACAAAAATTCACAGGACGACTGCTGAGGCTGCATGGTCACATTAACACGCCACTCACATATTCACTGCAAATTATGCTCTGAGTCCATATAAGCCGCTGGGAGGAACGCTATCATCAGTGGTGGAGGTTACCTTCGTCTGTTTAAACAGCAAAGATGTTCATCTGTGCTCACATCATCGGCGTGGAGTCTGACCCAGCAAGTTTGACAAGAGTTGTTTGTTTTCTTTGTGCAGTATTTGTTTATTATTTATCATTATTGAAACCGTGTAGGTGGAGAGCATGTTACCACGGCTCTGTTTTCATCAAGCTGTCTCATAGTAAAGCTGTGATGTTCCCAGGTTGTTTTTGTTTGCTTGGACATCGTGAGACCTCGTCGGAATACTTACGGTTGCAGTATGTTCGTATGTATATGTGTCGTACTCAGGGGAGAGTCAAGGGTGATGTTCATGATCGTTACTGTAGCAGCATGTAATGTGTGCGTGATGTCGATCCCGTACAGTCTCACACAAAAAAATCTTTTACGATCGACTTCCACATGCACCTGCTCTGAAAAGCCGTCCTCATTAAACAAGTGAGGTCAAATACTGGGGTCCGTGCACAGATACGCCCGTAGGTCGCTTTCACGCAAGGTGTCTCATTAGAATCTTTGGAAAATCATACTGTTGTATTACAAAAAGTTACTATTTTAAGACAGGACACTTCTAGCGCTCAGCAGAACATGCAATTCGACATCCTTTTACACAACAAGAGAAATAATGAATAAGGGCCAGTAGGATATGGGCCAGTGGTTCTGACATGTTGGGTAGTGTTTTATCGCCTATGTAGCTACCCTAAAGGTTTTAACTGTGGTGAGGGTTTGTAAGCCTTTGGGGCAAGAAGGAAGTAGACCAAGGAGTCTTTGTGTGTGATAAGGATGACTGCGCTGGGCTGCGAGAGTGCTTCACTAACTAATTATTTGAAGCCTCCTCTCAGATTAGGGTAGACATGCAGAGCTTATGGACAGTTGCATAGCAGACAATCAGACCATGTAATAACCAGAGGGCCAATATTTGCTTAAATCCACTGTAACACCTCGCAAAACAAAAGTGTGCAAAGCCCTAATGCTCGGTCCAATCCCACGCCGCGCTGCCTCCATAAACACTCAACACCACCCCCACAATGGACGCCATCTTTACTCTGGCAATTAGGCAGAGCTTTGGATTATCACTTCTTCAGCCCAGCACACCACAAATCCGTCCGGATTCAATTATTCCCCCTCCTATGTCTGTGGCCATTTGGGCTTTTCGGGCGCAGGGCCAGCAGAGGAATGTTGTAAAGGATTTGAAGTACTCAAAGTAAAAAGTGTTTTTTTGGGAAAGGTCTTGTTTTTATTATTCCTTGTATTGCTGAATGTTTGACAAGTCTATTAAATAAAAAATGAAACCTTGGGAGCTTCCAAACATTGTCCTGGTAAATAATTAATGAGAACAATAAGATACATTTACAGTATTTTTCACCTTCACAAATGCATCTCTTTCATTTATTTATCTATTGACTCACTGATTTATTTAAATAAATGTGCTGTGATGTATCGAGGACATGGTGCAGTACGTCTTTCTCACAAAGCAGCTCTTGTTTAGATCAATGTGTGGTGGGCCAGGGGCGCCTGGGTTGCGAAACCTAAAATATTAGTTCACGGGATCTGATTTACTTTGTCCTGCTGCACTTCAGTTGGATTTTTTTGCGCTCGTTTAGAAAAAAACCCCCTCAGGGTAAATTGTGTGAGTGATCAAAGGTTTCTCTGGGCCTGGAGACCCATCTTCCTGTTTTGAAACAAAAAGCTGCTATGAACTTTGTTAAGCATTGCTCAGTGCACATTGCATGAATCCATATGCATATTCATAGTTACATGTGTGAACATTTTTTGGATAATGGCCACCATGCATTATACTGTGTGCTCTGCTACGCTTCAGCCTGTCTCTTCTCTTTCATCTACAGATACCACGGTGTCGTCACATAAAGGTAAGGCAGCACACAATCAGTCACCTGTGGATCTCGGTGCATATTCAGATGGGTGACGTGTACATGTGTGTGTTTGTGTTTGTGTGCATCAGTTAGTCTAATAAGATGAAAAGCATTTTATGGTGTTGTTGATGTTGATTGGAAATTGAGTCATTCAGTGTTTCTGTAGCAGAACAATCTGTTTGATTACAAAGTCAATCACTCACACCCACTGACACCTAGACCTAAATTATCCTGCTATCCCGCGATGATAGACAGCACACGTCCGTGTTTATGCATCGCTTTGTGTAAGTCTTGTGCTCAGACTAATCACACTCCTGCTTAAACTCCTCCACTTGCATGCGTATGTTAATGCGAGGCTGGGGGAGGCGATTGTTTTGCATAGCGGATCTTCGGGGTAAAACGCGAGGTGCAGTCGGAGTCGGCGTTTGCAGGAAAGTACCTCTAGGCTGTTTTGATTTTGTAAGATGATGGGGCCAGACAGTCAAACTGTCTAAACAGCTCCAGGGGTCTTGTTCTGAGTGGCAGCCTGCAGGTGTACGCACCGAGCCGTCCCAGCCCTCTAGTCTCCATACTGGAGATGGAGTAATGGCAGAGGGTGTGTCACGCTCTGTGATTGCAAAGCAGGAGAAGACAATCAGCCGAGAGAACTCCCCTGCTGATTTTGTTGAAACTTTCTTTGATTCCCTGCTGCGCTCATAAGAAGTTAGGTGTTGTTTTGAACGAGATCTTCCCACAGCAGAAAAGAACGCAGGTGAAAATATTTTCATTGTCACCTGGATTCGATATAATGTGAATATAAAAAAAATAAAATCTAAACAACAGGAGTATCTTTAGGGAAATTGAAATATTTTTACCTCGTAAAGCTGCCTGTAGATAAAGCCTCGGAGCACGGGTAGAATACATCGGTGTGACAGGTTACGTTCAGCACGTCTTCACCCACACACATACACACTGCTGTGAGGCCCATGTGTGTGTTGACTATGCTGTGTACCGTGCTGTCAGCCGGGCCCATAAAGGTAAGTGATGTGCGCTGCCCGAGCCTGGCTCTCTGATAGATGTCGAAGGGGAGCAGAGGCTGGCACGGTGTTCATCATCCCTCCGCAGCCGCCCTCGCATATGTTTCTGAATTAAAGGGAGATAAATAAGGCTGCGCGCCCCTGACAGTGCACCTTTTTTAACGCGCGTCTCCAAATACGCGTTTCTACTCTTGTCTTGTTTTCCCATGTCCATTTCAGATCTGTTAAGTCAAAGGCATCAACATAAACACTCGCACGGCGAGTTTGCCACAGAGGAAGGAAAGACTAAAACCTGCCGCACTCATTCATACGCTGTGAGTTACAGATGGCTGTGCAGCTGTGACAGTGCCATCGCTACTGAAGAGCCATGAGGCCTTGAGGCAAAGATAATATGTATAAATCTTCTATCTGTGTGTGCACATCTCTTAAAAGAACAGCGTGTGTGCGCGCTCTGTAGGTGTGGGTGCGTTATATGTGAAAGACGGACAAAGCAGCGTTTGTGCGCACTTTCAGTATTCATCATTAGAAGTGTGGGTTTTAAGGAGCAGCCGCTTGTATGTGTTAGACTGAAGGACAGCGCAGACTGAAGCATTTAGACGCTCACAATATTCAGGTTGTGGTTGAACAACCTTCACTGTTGTTCCTCACCAATATCATGATTAATACAGGACCTCATTATAATGTGACCTTATTCTTGTGTGAGTGTCACCCTCCCCCCCCACCAGGACATCCTTTATCCAACACCTCTCCACCCTTTACACTCCTCCTCCCTCTCTTCTGCCAAATGAAGTATATTTATGGCACCTGTGCTGGAAAAACAGTCTCTGGGAGTCGTCCCTCTAATTTCATTTTCAAAATGCCAGCGATAAATTTATCAAATGGGCTGAATCGAATCGGAGTCACACGCAGTGCCATCCGTCACGGGCTGTCCCTCCGGGCTCCGTGGGCGTACTTAAGCCGGCCAAAAACCTCTGCTGGCAGGAGGGAAGGACTGAGTGAGAGTGCAGGGAGGAAGCTGGTAGGAGAGAAACCAGTTGAATGTGCTGGAGAAATTGGCTGAGACCAAAGATGCGTGTGCATATCTTAACGCGCTTAGCTGCATATGCGCGAGCATGAATTAGCTGGTGCGTGAGTGTGGACGCATATGTCTGCACAGAGGTCAGTGCTAATTTTTCGGCGTATACAAGCCTCACGCTGGAAACTCGGTTAAGCACTTTGGCTGTCGAGGTGTCGGCTCAGTAATTGATTAATTGCAAAGCACGTTAATTGATTGTTTTGCTGGTTTTTGCTTTTGTCAATCTTTCTCCGTTCAAACGCCACTTTGAGCTTGATCCCATCTCCTGCTGCTACAGCCACCATGTTCACACGCTCAGCACTTTCCTACCTCCTCCCATTTCTCCCTCCTGATCCTCTTTACATGACTTCAGCACCTTTCGCCTCTCTCCTTAAATGCCTTTGTCCCCAATTTCCTTTTGTTTCACTGCCTTTGACTCTGCCTATCTGTCCTTCTCCTCTTAGAATTTATCAATGTGCAGGTTAAGCCAGCCCGCCAGTGAGGGTAAAGCAGCTTAGCACTAACAGGGCTAATGAAGTCAGAGCCTGTATTCCTCAGATGGGGATCAGCGGCGCTATTCTCCATCAGTGTTTAATGATTAGAGGCAGCGAGAAGATGGCCGCGCTGACATGTGTTTATATGATCTGTCTTAAACAGATCCATAAACATCCCTGCACGTGCATTTTCACCACGCAGACGTCGACACACATCCACTCCCGCTTCTACTACTGTGCAAAAGCATTGATTTATGACTCAAAGGTGTAACGCGCACAGAAAAGTGTTGTGACTAGAGGTGACTGACAGGAACCTGCAGACAGCGACAGCGTGGATATTGATTCCTGCTATATGCAGAAAGGTACTGTCGAGCATAAAGTAAGCTCCATGAGACGGCTACAAAGCAGATTGTAAACAACCTCGCACCCCCGTTCAACATTCATGCATCAACGCAGCTTTTTGCAGTAGTAGATCAGTCAAAAGGCCAAGATCTCCCAACAGCTCCAACCATTTCAGAAGCTTCATCCCCAACTCGTTCTGAATCCTGGTCGATGAAGTTTTTCTCCTCTGTTCCCACGCGCGGCAGCTTTTACTGGAGTGTGTTTTTTGGTGTGTCAATGCGTGTCAGTGTCAGAGTGCGAGGGTGTTTGTTTGTGTGTTTAAATGCTGAAATTCAGAAACGGAACGACAGAGGTAATGGCTGGGTCAACAAGCTGCCGGTTTGTCAAAATGAAAGGGTGGCGGTGGGGGCTTGGCCGTTTCTTTGCCCCATTAGTCACACATGCTAATTTACCTGTCAGCTCACATCTACACATAAAAAACAACCCTATTCTCAAGTTTTCCTGCTGTCTCATTTCCACCTCCCCTCTAAGTCTCTGAATCTTCAAATCTCTCCCTCATTACATTTTGTTCAACATCCTACGTTCGCGGTTAAATTGGAACCATGTTCCATCTTCACCCCAGTAATTTTCTCCTTCTTGTGAAAGTACCTGTTTAGCTCCAGTTGAAGGATCTTAAGACACAGGATTTGAAGTGAATGTATGTGCATTTCTGTCAAACGTGCAGCTCTGACGCTGGTGTAGCTTTTCAGACTGCAAAGACTTGAAAGAAAACTGCTTGAAAGTGTAGTTTTAAAGACGCTCTTTGTTCACTTCCTAAAAAAAAACTGCTGTGAAGAGAAATAGCCTGTTAGTTGGTCAGAATTCTTCTCAGTCAGTCACCGTCTGATAATTGGACTCATGCAGTATAGAAAAGTTTCATACCATATATCATTTAAGATTTAGGCATTTCATCCTCCTTTTGTTATGTTTCGGTGACTCTCATACGGTAATAAGTTAAAAACTACTTCTGAAAGAAGAGGACACACACTTGATCACTAACCTGACGACCGAAGTACAGCTGCTGAGAGAGAAGCCTCCACTTTGGTACATGTTGGCTCTCTGACAGGGCACATATTTCACACAGCACGCTAGACATGCCCACTGAGCTTAAATCTCTAAATTGGTTACTGAAAATCACGATAGAATGATGCTCGTGTAATCGTTTTAGCTATTAAGAGCCTCATAAATCTGTCTCCAAAAAGCCTCTGACACTGCAGCCACATCGTATTATGATGAGTTTGCAGGGCTGCTTAGGGATCTGATAATAAACACGGCATTAACCGGTAGCTAGGGTGTAAATAATGACGTGCCGGAGCCCTTGTCTGGGCGTGTGGCAAAAACAGAGACGCAATTAAAACCCGATGCTGCTTTCATTTAGTTCTGACCACCTTCTAATAAAGACGTGTTTAGAGACGTTTAATGTGACAAATATAGATCAAGTAGGGATTTGAAAAGTTGTATTAACTATTGATTATTTATCTATTTGTAGACCTTTGTAAAAGTTTGTTGATCATTATTAATTCCTCATCACATGTCATTGATAATTGTGTTAGCCTTCAATGCTTCTAGTACATTTGATGACGGGATGAATAAATGACCTTCACGGTTCCTTCTAATTGTGTTGCTTGACTATAGCTTTTGTTTAATTTTGTTTTTGCTGACTTGACCTCTCTTCTGAAACCCTTGGTATGGAGAGATGAATTGTCAGCTGATGTATTCATTCCAATTATCGTCATGCGTCTTCACGACTCTGAAGAACTGTAGTCATCACATATAGTACAGTAAGGGCGTGTATCTGTGATGGTGATACAGCTGATGATCCTATTAATGTGTTATTCCTCCATTTGGATTGGAAATGAAGTTGGGTGGGTTTAATGCCCAGCACTGGGCTGTGTTTGAAACAGGAAAGGACAGTGTACAGTGTGTGTGTGAATGCAGTACTTGTATGTTAGCGTTGGGTTTGTGATCATGTTGTCAGTAATTTCAATTTATTTAATGTGCTTCTGCCGTAAACAACCTGTTTTCCTGCCTGCGGTGAGGCTGCTCTGAGCCCTGTGTGCACTGCAGTACGAGAAGCTGCTTTCAGACTTCCTATGTGGTAGTAATGACTGAATGAGTATGTGTGAACATGTCGTGGTTTGTTTTCCAGTGAGTCTTGCTCATGCTACTCCGGAGCCCCATGATGAGAACCATGATTACTTTGACCTTTAATTTTTTTCTCTTTAATTCGGCTGTGTACGCGCTGCAGGATAGAGGGGCCATTATCGACATGATCGTGTCTATACTGTAGCTCTAATAAGGTCCAGCGTATATGAAATTAAAATGCCAACAGATGACACTTCAGGTTCAGCACGGACCTCTTCCAATAAGCATAACTGACATGTCTGCGAAAGGACATGAGAAAAAACCCAGACGTGCAGTAGGTGGTGGGTAGCGTCACCTGTGCACGGAGACAAAGCCGCCGCTTTCCGAAGCGACGTGAAAGGCTCTTTATTGTTGCTCACGAGAGGCTGCTATCGTGTTTTGTTTGCCAAGCTGGACCCCGCAACATGTCCAGTTGAGTGTTAGCCAGCGATAAAGACAAAACCACACAGAGAGACTCAACACACCCACGTCTTAGACTCATCAAGGCTGCCTGAGCGTTGAAAGACTGAGAGCAGATAAAAGCAGCGTAAGCAACAGGACGGAGACGGAAGTAAACTGAGCACAACTCTTTCTTATAGAATCCTATTCTTAACCCTCAACTGCCAATTAGACACAAGAAAAGGCTGTGACGGATGAACTCAAAATGCTGTTCTGTGTTCTGCTCAGTAGGACGCAACCGTGATTGCCCTGCTGGACGGAGATTTCCTGCCATCCATAAAGGCAAAGTGTAATTGCCTATGCAGACTTCAGCTCATCGTGACTGCTCTCTCCTTGATGGAGCGGCTCTTTTTAAAAGGCGTGCCAGCGTGGATCAGACGCTGTGTGGCAGGTATCTACGAGATTAGAGCATCGTTGCCCAGAGAGCCCTGCGTTACCCAGGCAGACAGAAGTGGGAGTCCCGTGGGGAAAATGATTCTTCGTCATGATTCAACAACATGTTATTGTCCCAGGACTGCCTGCTCCGAGTCACTTAGATGATTCATACGTCTTTGTCTGTTTACTGACAAGACGCCGCGGTTGGGCTTGAAGCCCTATGGGGCTGGCAATGCCAGGGAAGCGGGTGGCATATTGCACCCAGCAGGACGGCTCCCAGGCTGCCTCAGCAGAGGGATTTGGCCAGCTTGGATTAGCTCAGCAGGGCGAAACAGGTGGACACCGACAAGCAGTGGAAGACAAAGTGCATCAATCTTCGCTCAGTGCACGGACACCTGAGCACCCTGAGAAAGAGCTGCTGAGGATCACGGTGAGTCCTGTGCGAATCCTATTAGAAATTTGGCTCCACCTTCCCTGCAAGTAGGATGCAAAACATTAATTTAGAGTTAATGAATAAATCAAAGCTACGTACAAACTCTGTACATCAGTGAAATGGGAGACTACCGCACCACGTCTCTAAAAACTTGAAGACAAACAAATCAGCAGTAAATTACATATTAGATTTCACATTTTCTTTTTAAATAGTTTTGCCCTTTTTCACACTCTTGGATTTCTTCTTCAATTTACAACGGACATGTGCCCATAATGAGATAAACACATCTAACTCCACTGTTGCACTAATTAAGCGGGCTTCTTCCTTCTATAGAGCTGTGCTCTCAAACCTCCTCAATTGCTCAAAGGCATGTCACCGCAGTAATGGCAGATGGCTATTCTAAAGCCAAAAATAAATCAGCTAAATTAGTTAAAAACACACACAAACAGAAATGAAGGCACAGCCAGTTGCCTCCACCAGCCTGCTGAAGAAACACGTCTTTATTCTTTGCTCAGGCTTTTTTATATGTGTCTGTGGGATGGATCTGATCCAAGAGTTTATTACCAAACTTCAGATGCAAAGCCTCTTCGTTTTCTGACACCAAAGAGGGCCAAGAAATTGAATCGGGGTCTGGGCAGCTTGGCATCACTGACATAAGCGCTGGAGAAAGTATCCAATGGAAAATGCCTCCGTTAACCTTCCCTCCATAATCTTTCAAACTTCATTTTCCAATTTGTGTCGTCAGTGACAATCTATAGGCTTGTGATACAGCGGAAAACTGTAATGCTGATTTAAGTGGCCGCATAATGTGTATTTCATGGTTTGATGCTCCACTGATTATAGGTTAAATTGTTTTCCTCGTCATGTTCCTCTGACTATTAGACCAAAAGTCTCCATGCGTCTGTAAGGCCCCGCCCACCTCTTCAACTCTGTTCCCAGAGGAAAACCAAAGTGTAGCCAGACGAATCGCCAGATGAATGTCGGGTTTCTCCCCAGGCGACTTGCAAACGCACCCTCACCTTCACCTTTTGGTCCTATGACGATGTGTAACATGAGGACAACAGCACAAACTAGACGTTAAAAGATATTAAAAAGAAACATCAAATAAATTATGTTAGAAAAAAGGCAAAAGTGAGAGAGTTGTTAGGTTGATCGTCTGATGAGCTGGTAGAATCCAATTACCACTTATATAAATAATAGACAATATGAGCAAATTACTTTGGATTTGAGCTTAATTAGAAATGAATATACCCAATTTCTGTGCTAATCTATATAAGTTTCCCGTCAGCTAGTTTACCCTGGAAGGAGACATACCAGCGAGGAACCGATCGGCCCAAATGGACCTTTCTAGGCTAATTCTAAGCCGCATCAATAATTCATGTGGAAAGCTTTGAAAAGTAAACAGCGCTTATCTCATTGAGAATTCAGATTGGCCCAATGCTACAATAGCACGAATAATGTACACAACTTAAATCCATATACAGGTTTGTACCTGCTGCAGAAAACGCCGCTGCTCTATATGGAAATCTAAAGCTTATTAGAGGAAGTAGAATCTTTCACCGAGCCATAAACATTATTACCTGGAGCAACATTAGCATGGAATCGGTGCTAAGGATGACAGGAGAGGGAGGCAATTAGAGTGACAGCTGGCGCCGCGATGTGCTGAGTTTCGTGGATTGATCTTCTCTTTGTCTTTGAGCACTTGAGTCATATTGGAAGCGTGAGCTTTCGTTCAGCCAGTTAAATGCACATTGCGTCAGTGCTAAAGAGGTTCGTGCTCCCATTGTATTGTTTATTTTACTCTCCTTTTTCCTATTATTTGCACATCGACTTCTCCTCCTTCCCGTCCTCAACACTGGAATTCCCACCTGAGCAATTTGAGATAGGGAGCGGCCTAGGTCGCTATGTCTGCGATGATCATTAGGTAAAGATGATGTGTCTCTGAGTGATGTGACATTCAGTGCGTCTGTCTGTATTGTTCTCATTTCTCACTTTCTTGCTCGCTTTCTCTCATCTTGCAATGCTCTGGAGATGGTCTACTCAGTACAAACAGCATCTGTCCGGGAGAATAATAACATCTATAATCGTTCCCCAGAGACTTAGCAGTGGAAAACAGATTTCTTTTTGTTTTGCTTGTTCTTTTTTAGATGTATGATTTATAGACACAGTATTTTTTTGGCATGCATTGATTCTAAATTGTGATGATAACAATCATTTTTACATTAGCTCTTGTGTGATACTGTTGTTCTGAACGGTTCGGTTTCTCTTCTCTGCATGTTTTAAGCTACTGTAACAGCAGCTTTCATCAGTTCACCAGATGGGATTTCAAAAGTTGTGCAAAGTTGTGTTTTCACAGTGGTGTGTGTTTGTTTTTTGGGGGGGAGCTAAGAATGTGTGGTACTGGCTTCTTTTCTTCAGTGTTGCTTGGATGTGGCATATAGTCCCTGAACACCACTTTCTAACAGGTAGAAATCAAACACTGACTACCTGGAGGGACTAACTCGTCCTTCATCGTATGTGTACATTCCCTGCGAATCATAGACTTTATGGCAGCTTCCGTGGCGTATGGATTTGAGTCAGCATGCAGAGGACTGGATAGAACGACTGCAAGGGTCCCCAGGTGGTTTGAGTAGTGACTGTGCACACGTGTGTATATATTAGCATACAGATGAGCTTGTGTGTGTACTGTATGTCTGTTCCAGCGCACACTTCAGCATACGAGGGTTATCACTCTTGTTGCAGCTTACTCCATTAGTGGGTAGGGATTCCTGCGCTCTGTTCCTAGCCAGAGGAGACCAATTAAAGCCATCAGGCAGTGTCAGGAGAGCCGTGCTGCTCTCAGAGCCCGCAGAGCTGGAGAACAGAGGCTTTAGACTCCATACTCCTTCAGCTCTGCACTGCCTGAAGACAGGAACAATTACACGGGATTTGTTCACCGTGTATCCATGCTCTTTGTTTCAGTCATCTCTTATAAAGCACGTCGTTCTGCATCTGAATGCGTTTGATGCGTAACAATTATCATAATGATTATTATTCTCGTTGTCCTCCTCTACTTAAATCTGCTCGCAGGCCTGAGGGTTACAACGTACAGGTCAGGTCAGTCTGTTACAGTGTGAAGGTCCTCATAGTTATTCTTATGGTTCAGTTCAGGGCTCCACTCCTTCCTCTTTGGATTTGAGTAGATTGTCAACATTTCCCAAAGGCTTTATGAAGAACGTGCACCATACAGTAAACGTTTAAATGAAACCACGAGCACTGATGAAGAATTCTTCCACACCCACGCCTTTGCGTGACCTCGTTGCATTAAACTGACGAATAGTGAAATACATTTTCAATTCCACGGCGATGCCACGGTGAATACTTTTAAAACACCTCCAAGAAATGGAGAGAGTAGGGATTCACCACACTTTGAGTCCTTCCCCGTGGGTGTTATTATTGTGCAGTTTTCCTGCAGCCGTCCACATTAATGCTCCTCTTGTCAGTGATGTTTGACCATGCTTTGGGGCTTTGTTAAAGCATGGAGGCCAGAGATGTCAGACCCTGTTACAAAATAAGGCCCCAGATATAGACCTCCTCCTTCCTACTCCACGCCGCCCTCCCCTCCTCCCGTCTCCCCTGCCCTGGGGATCACTGCTGTGGAAATAGACCCTGCTCCGTAGTGTCTACTCAGTAGGTAATAACTCGCTGTTCAAGCTCAGATAAAGAGTTCCATTCATTAAAGTGGCTGCTCTTTTTCTCCACACGAATGACACCTATCCCCCCCGGGAGAGCTGCAGTGAAATACAAGGATGGAACCACAGGCGCAGCCTTTCCTGGCCCTGATTGCCTCCCTCTGAGCTATTTGGTGGAGCCCCCTCTGTACGGCAGCTCCCGGGGCCTCATTCGCAGCCTGATCTTCATTTCCTTCACGGGGAATCTTTTCCTTTTAAACTGTGTTCTTCATTCCCTTGTGTACTTCTCATAACACTCGCTCATTGCCTCCATTATTGCCTGCTGCTGCCTTCACCTGTACATCTCCATCCGCCGGCCTAATCACACTCCCTCGCTCTGTCCTGGAGTGTTTCTCTTTCTCTCAGCACATCTGCCGTTCGCTGTTCCAGCTTGTCCTCTGTGTCTTCAGCGTGCGTGTGAGGTCCCGGAGCGCTGGGAATCACTGACGCGTGTATTGGTCAGCGGTACTCATGGGTAATGTGTAGATCATTCATCCTCTGGACAGGTATGTAATGGAGGCAGGATGAAGGGGAGAAAGGGGACAGTAGCAGATCTCTGGAGGTATGAGAATCAATTTCATCGGGAATCGCCAGAGCAAAGAAGCAGAACCTCTGTCTTTCTCTCCCTTTTTGAGTCCCTCTCTTTTTTCCCTTCCTCTGTCTCATTCACTCTTCTCCCCTCTCTGTCTTCATTTCCACCACTCTATCTCATTCCTCTCTGACTGCTCGTACTGATCTGCTCACAAGGCACTCAAGCATTACGACGGCCAAGTAGCAGGATAAAACCCTACACAAATTAGAACACAGACGCCATTATTTAAGTCAAACACTTCCCCTGGCTCCAGCCAAAAAAAAAAAAAATACAGTCCTGTGTTTCTGTGAAGCAAGGAAATACACTCTCCCTTCGTCCTCCACTACACCGCTTCCCCCTCGGCACAGCAGAGCATCAGAGGAAACTAAAGAGAGAGAAACATAAAAAAAATCCCACGGAGATTCATCCTCTAGTGCCACTAAAGCAAGCCATGGCAAAAGACCTGCTGGAGTCCTGCCGGAGAGCTGGAGACGAACCGCAGTAACACGCACGCAGGCTTTTCCACTCACCTGTGAAAGCGCTGTGGTGGAAAGTGCAACATGCAAGCGCTTGGTACCTGTGGCAGAGATGTGCATGCTAATGTCCTTAATGGCGCGGCCATCCAGCACAGGTTCCACTTCATAAACTGGAATGAATGACTATTGGCTGACTAACACACACCATTTGACCCGGCACGCTGGAGGAAACGGTGATGTGGGAGACGAGGAAGATTGCTCATCAATCACAGCTGCGGACGGTCAGGTGCTCTCATCGT
Organism: Macropodus opercularis; assembly: GCA_030770545.1. Lineage (NCBI taxonomy): Eukaryota > Metazoa > Chordata > Actinopteri > Anabantiformes > Osphronemidae > Macropodus > Macropodus opercularis. The sequence continues at coordinate 12,515,123 of CM061095.1, forward strand.
GTAGTGCTAATGTTCGGTGGATTGATCGTAGAGCGATGAGGTGGCGTTAAATGCCGCACGGCTACGGCAGACTGAACTTTTTTTTTAAATTTATGAAAGCTATAACAGATTTGCACAGACGTTAATGTTTCTACACAATGCTTACAACAGAATGTTAATTCTGTTATTACTCACAATATTACAAAAGGAGACAGTGATGAAGTGGCATTAGGAACGTGTGTATGGGAATTGGGAAGAGAGAGAAGGAGTGAAAGACACGGAGAACTGAGGGAGGTTCTGCCAAGTGGGTTTTCCACTCTACCAGTACAGAAATGATGCATAACTCCATGGTATGCCCTTTAATTGCTGCTATTAATATCAGTTAAAGTTTTAGTACCTATTTATTAAAACTTTAACTTTTTTCTGAGGCCTAATGTGAATAGAATTATGAATCTCAAGGGCTGTGCTCTATAAAAAGGCTTAGCCATAAATTATTAATGCTCTACCACTTCATCTGCAAGATCTCACTCCTACAAGATTTGTTAAAAAGGAAATAGCCCAAAGCTCTAATTTTAGGGTGAATTTTCGACATTAAATACTCCACACGCGAGCTCCATATTTCTTGAATAATTCTGTTAAAGCCGCGCGAGCGTCTCCTCCGCTTTGCTCGAAAGTTGCAACAGTGTCTCCAACTACCTTGTGGAAATTGACGGGAGATTTCCAGTCTAAATTGGTCGCGTATAAAAATGTAAACAGAGTGTGAAGATAGACGGAGAGGAATCCTAATGCGGGCCAATTTGTCTGTTTGTATCATTAAAGTTGTTCCCTCTGTCAGATAAGCTGTGAAAAGCTGGAGCACTTATCTGCTGGACAAAAAAAAAAACAACAAAATGAACAGAGAAGCGCTTTGAGAAAGTCATGGATCCAGTTACATCCTGTTATTTGAATTAATTATGGTTCAAAGATTAGAAACTTTCCGCCCTGATGCTAGTTATCTGTTTATAGTTTAACTTTAAAAAAAAGTTTTTGACATATTTAAGAGCACCATAAGCGCTCAGAGTCGGAATTGGCTTAAAATGGAAGGGAAGATGAAAGGAAGAGATACAGGATAAGCAGAACAAAGATCAGCTCGCCCATTAGTGACAACACAATAGTACAGTAGGCGATGCCTGCTCACGATAAGGGGGGTGGCTCAGCATGCCTACAGTACAAGGAGACGGCACAGCTGTGCGTGAAATGGAAAATAAAAACTGCTCATACAAGTTTGCGGTTTGCATGACGACAGTCCGGCGAACGCGCCTCCTTCATGGCGTTGCTTACTCTCAGCTGGGATCTGGCCCCCTAAGAGCAGACGTCCACTTGTTGTGGGTCCCCAGCGTCACATGGAGACGTACTGTAGCTGAGTTGCCTGGTTGAAGTCACAGTGGCTCCTCCACGCTCTGCGTCTCTTTCCTCCTCTCTTTCTTCTGTCCTCGACTAACCCGCAGGATTCTATTTCGTCGCTTCCCTCAAAGTGGTCCCCTGCACCTCCATCTCCACCTCATGGTTTCAGCTGGAGAGTGTGAAATGAAGCTTGTATAATTAAATATTAACAGCCTGCTGATGAGGGGATTGAGAGCACGGGTGGGAAGAGGAGCACACCACTGAATCCTCTGCCCTACTTCTTACTCCTAATGTCCGTTGGGAATTATTCATGTATCAGCTAACCTGCACTGGCACCTAAGAAGGTGTTGGGGTAGGGGTGAGCTGTGCCAGAGTGGCTCGGAGTGAGCCAGGGTCAATCAACATTAACAGAAATCCTATTGGGGGAATAGAATTCCAGGGTGGAGGGAAGCTTTCATTATTAATTAGCCTGTCAGATGCACTTCTTATCTGTTTTGATGAGAGTGTTGAGAAGCGAAGTGGCTGGAGTATGAACTTTTAACTACAGTGCAAATGGAAAGCGCATGCTTCACTGTCAACGCCCCTGTGGCTGCTTCGTGCATTGTCTCATTTACCAAACCAGTTAGTTCTCCGCGGTTTTGGACGACACGGGGAACACGCCTGTATTATTAATCCCTCGTAACATGCTGGTTGAATCCCCAGCATTAACCCAGAAAACAGCGTTTCACTGTGCTGTCGTTGGCAGTCATGAGTAAAGCACCATGACTTTTTATAAGGAATTTTAATCTACTAGCTATTATCATATTTGTCTTCAGCTAACTTCAGCTTAACATGTACTAATAGCAGAGGAAAATGTATAAACCCTCCTAAGGGACAATACTTCCACTTCCAGTTCTTGTGTTTGTTGAGGCATTACCATACACAAGTCCTCATAATCTCAACAATTAGACTTGATTAAACCAGGGTTTATGCAGGATCTGAGCAGTGAGAGTGGAACGGCATAATGTGCCACGGTGTCTTAGTCTCGCTGTACACCATCATCTTAATGTGTAACAAAGATGAGAGTTTGGTAATAGGTTTCTCATTATAGAATGAAGCATTGAAGAATATGGTGGAGCTGCTGCGTGTGGCGCTCTGCAGTCGCTCAGGCTTTTAGAGACCTCTCTGCTCACACCCCATGGAGCAGAGACTTTCTGCGTGTCGGTGCATTTGCACTTCGGGCTTGTCTTTGAAACTGGACACGGCCAGTGTTCCCCGCCATGGCCCCTTAATTCCTCTCTGTGCTATCCGCGTTCAGAGTGAGCGTCTCGCACAGCTCAAGGATAGCGTGAAGCAATTAGGGCTCTCTGCCGCCCCTAGCATGTCAGCTCCAGTAAATAAAGCTCCCTGCAGCCCCGGGCAAACGATGACGAGCGAAAGCACAGAACAGACTCCAGCTTCAGCCACTCCTGGAATTCAAAGTGTTGAACACCCACTAACCTTCCCCTCCATCCCTTTGCTGCTTGGCTGAATCACAGAACCCAGTGGAGGGAGTATAGGAGGTGGGCACTGGCTGTGTGTTTATGTGTAGCGTGTGATCTTCCATCTAACACCGACCGCCCAGTGAAGTTATTAGTCTCTGTGCTTCCTGCGTCTCCAGCTGTGTGAGCAGGTTGACCAGCCTACACGCAACATCTATGACATGACAAACTGGTTTTAGCTCCGCTCTCTTTATTCCCAGAGCTTTTAGTTTTTACCTATGTCAGTGAAGCTGGACCTTGCTACATCCAACCCGGTTGCCTTAGTAACACAAACCCCATCATAGATCAATCTGTCAATACTGACAGGTGACATTTCTTTCATCTCTCACCTGCTGCCCCAGCTGATCAGCACTTATCTGTTCAGACAGACCTGCCTACGAGTTATACGCATACATTCCTCCTCAGGAAGCTCACAAAGTAATTATCCCACCCATACTCCAAAGGGCCACACGCTCGCCCGTGTTTTAAAACTTAAAATTAGGGATGAAACTGTGATGCATTCTGATTTGCCCCTCTTTGGATTTTTACATTTTAAATGTGTTCATTATTTGTTTTTTAAATGACTCCCCGTGCCCCACAGCAAGCAAGAAACAAAGTGGGAAATCAGAGAGAGGCAAAGAAGTTGGCAGTAAAAGTGAGAAGTTGCTGATTTCCCCTGCGGCCGCTCCGGTTGTTACCGCTATGATAATGCTCACCTTCGGTTCTGGGGGCGTGAGGAGGGTGCAGTCACACTCAGTAGCACAAAAGCAGGTACAACTTCAAATACCTGCTTTGTTAAGCATCCCTACAGTGACAGAAAGGCAGCAGGATCAAAGCGTCACGTCGCACCACGTATTCTAGCAGTAGCACTACATCTACCACAAATCATTGTCATTATTTTAATCATCGCCAGCAATGTTATCGTTATTAGCATTGCCATTTTCAAAGCACATTAAGTGAACTAAATGAACATGAAAAACATGAAATTAACAGGGAAAATACAAAAATGTGACAGCAACTTAGTCAAAACAGTGATCATTAAAGCACAACGTGAAAAGGCAGTTCAAGGACTATTAAGTAAACATAATTATGTAAATGTGTGTTTTAGTGAAGTGATTTTAAAAGATGACACTGTTGAAGATGGACTTTATTGAAAAAAAATACAACCTCACAATGACATAAACTCAAAAATTCCTTCATTCCCACAGAAAATCAAAATTTGCTGTCACATGTCATATTTCTGCGTTCGGTCTATGTGTGGATGCTGACGTAGACCTTCAGGAATATTTTGTGTACGTGTGCGCGCCGTATTTGCACTGTGGCTTGTTTGGTGTTGTGTTGATAATGTGGTTCTGTTAATGACAGTAGTAATTGCAGTGGAGGAGGGGGTGGGTGTGTGTGTGTGTGTGTGTGTGTGGGGGGGGGGGGGGGCTGTTTGTTGCTGAGCTTGTAAAAGAAAGGCTGAACATGCACCTGTCATCTCCGGAGATACTCATTAAAAAGAAGACATGCCAAGTCCCAGCATCTCAGCACACACAGTGGAGCCTGTACTAAGTTTACACACATACGCACCTCTTTGATAATAAACATTGTTTTTTCACCCTTCACCAACATTAGATTCACTGAGATTCGGATTCTCTGTCCTCCGTGCTTCAAAAACTCTTGCTGCTGTACGTCTAAGCGTAAACGGCGGCTCCAACTTCAAACCAGAGCCACGGCCGAAGCCACAGACCCTATTACCATTAGCTATTTTAAACTGCTCCCTTAAACGTGTACTGATTGGACAAGAAATGATGAAAGAGGAGAATGTATGTCTGATTAGTCTATGGTCCTGCCCATGGACTGCCCGTGGGCAACTGTATCGACTGGTGCAGCGAGATCAAAGCGTGTGCTGTGAATAGCGTGTAAAGAAGAAGATGAGCTGACTCAGAGTGCACAACAGCCAACGCATCCCAACTCCCGTCGCCATTTGCATTTATTTGCATGTTGCATGTTTAATTTGTGTTTAGTCCTAATGCGGCGTGAAAGAAACAGCATGTAAAGAAGTTCATCCTCTATTCACAGCGACTGGAATCGGATCAGTTTCCGAAATCATTTGTATGTAGAGTCGGTCAGCACGGTGATCTGATTTTCAAACAGCGTGTGTGTTTGTGCTGCTTCATGAGTGGAAAGAAGACCAGTAAGGAAGAACATGTGGATACAGAAAGGATTTTGAACTTTTAACCTTTGCAACTAATTGGTCTGACTTCCTGCTGCTGCTCCACAACCCCCGTAACTTCCAATGAAATAAAGCGTCACAGAGTCTGTCACCTCTGTCTTTGCCTGTCAATCACGTCTTTCACTTCTCTCTTCAACTATTATCTCTCCTCCCTTTTATCTTCCCTTATCTCTGTCTTTTAAAGCTCCCGAATCATTTGTTCGATGTCTTTGATTTCTAACTCGAAGCCAGGAAATGAAAGGTTAGGTCCTGTGATTGTTGGTTGCTGGCCGGTTCCGGTGTGGCCGGCTTCAGGCTCATCAAAAGACCCCTTTAAAGGTTCAACAGGAAGAGCAGGAGACACTGATGAAAGAGCAGAGGATGGCATTTGTCTCTCACAAACGCTAAAGCATTGTTATTCTTCCACATTTTTACCACCATGTCCCTTCGTTTAGCAGCACGTTTTCCCTTCCACATCTTCAAACGACTAATAACTCTCTATCCGTCTGAGTGCGCCGCGTATTTAAAGCGTTTCCAGCCCGAAATGTAATCTTTAATTTCTACGCCACGTGTACGCGGAGAGGAAATACCCAGGGATCTTGTCTTCAACTGTTTTCATTCATTTTGGGAGTTTGCCAGAAACAGATTGATCCCCGACACAGTGCAGCATTTATTAAGGAAGTGTCGTTTTAAAAACTGAGAATAAGACAAAAGGCAACTAATGATGTACACGAACAGCGAGAGAGAGAGTATAAATGCAAGAAATAAGACAGGACACATCACACAGACCTTCATATGTGTGTGTCACATTCTTCTGAAGAATACTATACAGTACGAACTGCATCTTGAGGGAAAAGCCTCAAATATGGCCAATATACAGTTGTTTCTTTTCTTCTTCACTTTTCTTGAAGCTTAAATTGTATCCAGTGTCAGATTTTTTTAACCTTTTATAAATTGAACTTCAGTCATGATTATTTTGCCGACATGGCAGCACCTTTCTTTGTGTCTGGGCCCCCTCTGGCCAGGACCGGTCATTTGGCCGCCATGGCAACAAGAACTTTGCCCTATTCCCATATCCGTCCCAGACTGGTTCACCCTGAAAATGTCATATCTAATATTGACTCATTTTGGCATGAAACTTTAATAAGCTGTCAGAGAGGGGAACCCAAGCAGACAGTGTCCATAAAGGGTATATGTGGCCTCACATTATTGGCCTTGTTCTTCTTTCCCAGACCCATTCACATTTATCTTTCAATTTCTGTCTCCTATATTCCCTACTTTTATGAATTGTATGACTGTGTAATATTTCTTAGCAGAGCACAAGCTTTTTTTCATCTCCTGTAACTTCCCATTACAATTTCACTTTCAGCTTTTCTTTCATCATTCTCTTTTTCTGTGCCGCTTCTCCACCTCTCTTTTCCTTTGTTGTGCGTCCTCCTGCTGTCATCTGATTGATGCCTTTGCCAGTGTGCTGCATACTTCATTACTCTGATTTTACCATGTCTCAGATGGGCTTTGCACCGGGGAGAATTAGAAATGTGTCAGCGGTGTTTGGGGCGGCGGTGCCCTACTGAGCAAATAAAATCACCCAAATAAGATCACAAAATCGCTTCCTGTCAGTCCTCCAGTGACAGTAGACGGAGAGAAAGGGTTGCATGAAGAACGATCTATGAAGCTATTGAAGGCAAACATTTAGAAGTATATGCTTTATGGCAGAAACATACAAATCATCCTTCTGATTTACACATGATATCCTGACAAAGCGTGGAGGTGACGCTACATCTCCTTTTGTACTTAGTCTTCACTGTGCCGGTCGCAGTGTCTCACATGCAGCTTTCAGCGCCACAAACGAAACCTCTCCACAGACTTGTGTTAGTGAGTTAGCTGAGCTCCACTGCTCTCTTATCTCTACTATTGGGACAAGAGCCACATGAATGGGCCGTTCTGTTCCCAGTCGTCTCTAGCAAGCTCCACCAAATCACTATCGGCAATACACTTCCTCTCAGTCGCCTCGCTCTCGCTCTGTCTTTCCCGCTGCTACTCTTCTCTTCGGTCATGGAGTCGGTAACATTCCTAGATTCATTTCTCCGTTCGAGAAATTACTTTCAGCATGTCACCCATGTGGTGCGTTGTGGAAAATGTCCCCGGTGCCTGTGCCCTAATTGACAGCACGGAGCCGTTCATAACATCATGTTTACTTCACCACTGCTTCACACACTGTGGCCAATATGTTGTACTGCATAAATGCGCACAACAGTGTCGTGTGTGTGTGTTGCTTTTCATGTTTTTATTCATACCTGAGCCGGAAAAGTTACAGAAATGCTGTTGCGCTGTGAGCAGACAGCGGTTGAGGAAGTTTGCTCTTAAGCAGTAAATGTCTCACAAAGACGCGTGCAGGCGCTACTTCATCTCGTGTACAGTAGGTGTCTGTGCTGAATTCTGTGTGCGCCTGCCTGCGAGGTGTGCATTCAGTAGGAACTAAAACACAAATGGAGTATGAATTTTGTGTTTACAAAGGCCCTTCGCTGCTGTTTTGCCTCTTTCTTTTTGCTGAGGACAGCAACGGGTGTCAAAACATAGTGGAGCTTGACATCCTGACGCTGCTTGAATCTCAGGCCAGAGGCTGTCAGCTCACTGAGCGGGAGAAGCAGACTCAGTGCCTCATCTGAAGGCCTGTCTGTTTGACATCGCTTTCCCTCGCCATCCGACTGCATTATCTGTATTCTTATGCAAAGCCTGTACGACTCCGTCGTTCAGCGCGTGCAAACCGCTGCGTTTACATGCTCGCATTTCTTGGTATGTGTGCGTTCCTGCCCTCGCACACCTTAAAGGGATTGGTGAGACCTATGAAGTGTTAACATAGAGGTTTTATTCAGCGAGGAGTCATAATGAAGCATCACCACAGGTCCGCCAGCACCTCTGCAAGATTTCCATCTCAAAAAGAAATAGTATTTGAGAGAGAGCCACAGGAAGAGGGGTGTAAGCAATGCTGGACATGTCTTCCTCTGACGTTCTCCTGACATACCTGTCATTTGGAATATCTATAATGGATGTGTACTCGCGGTACTGACAGTCGGAGACAGAATAGGTCAACCGCGATGTCTGACACTCTCTCAGCCTTAATGAGGAGTCACCTGGTCACGCGACATTAGAGTGTTTCACAAACACGAGCGGACGCAAAGCAACATTCCTATTTCACTCTGCTGACAGCTTCCTACTATTTTTGACAATGTGCTAACAAATACAGCAGCTGCTACAAACTGTATACATCACGTGTGTCGGTGAATGTAGCAACCGCGCCAACATGGTGCTTGTGTTCTCAGTTTACAGAGTGTATGTCACCAAATAGATGAAAAGGAACGTGTGTGACGGGACCGTTGACGCTCCCTGTACACCGCCTGGTGCCAACCTGCTCACCCGGGCTTGTTTTCTGTGTTACTCCTTACATTTTTCCTCAACTTTGTTTTTTCTCTTTTTCAAGCAATTAACATGTGAGCGTGCTCGCTGGCTCTGCAGATGTCTAATAGCCTGTCCTCGACTTACAGAAAAGACAGATAAAAAAAGTGCACGGTGTTTTGCAGGCCAGGAAGCTGTTAATTGAAACGGGGGGTGAGGCAACGTGCACCGCACATCACCGTTCTCTCCAGAAGCACTGTCAAACAAATTGTCTGCCGGCTGATAATGTAATAACACAGCTGAACAAAGCATTCTCTTCAAAGACATGGCAGGAATTGGATGAGGAGAAGAGAGTTGTGTTAGCTTAATTTTTTTTCCCTCTTTCTCCAGACTTGACAGTTTATATCAACAATGCTTCAGCATGAATAAGAAAATCATGTTCATAAGTTCTCTGCTCAATTTGCCTTCTGTTGCTTTGCACAGGAAATGAGTTGCTTTTTTCCTGACCGACCTGCAGAGAGAAAGAGAAATGTGCTTGCAGAGCCTTGATTTCATCTGCAGAAATTTGAACATATCATGCTCACGCATGAAGCAATTGCATACAGTAACATGTGCTTCAGGAATATTTCTTAATGAAATCTGAAAGGCGCATTGTAACATGGAACATGCCCGTGCTTTCAAATTTAGTTGCCTAATGAACTTATTTTACTTATATTCTAATTTAGAGTTTTCTAACATTCATTCAGGGAACTTTTGTTGAATTAATTTAACTTTTAGCCAAACTAGACAGATTGGATTTGTTTCATTTATTAAAATGAATCTGAATTGACTTCAAGTAGATAAAAATATGTTACGTGAGACTTTTTATGTATTTAAATTCTTGCATATAAGAGATATACAAATTAAATTCACATATACGGTATCTGGATGTGGTATATTGTACACACACACACACACTATATATACATATATATACTCTGTGATGGACTGTCCAAGGTGGACCGTGTCTCTCCACCAATGACAGCTGGGATCAAATATACCCTGCGACCCTGCGACAGTTCAGCTGATGGATGCATATATTTATATTACAGTTACTGAGCAGAACCTCTGCTACCTGTCGAGAAAAGCAGCTGGGAAACAGCAAACTACAGAAATGAGACAACATCTGTTAGAGTAAAGACTGTTATTGACAGGTTGCGTATTAAAAATGAAATGTAAGAAGAAGAAGAGTTTATAAATTTATAATCCTGCTGCTGACAAGACTGTTAGATTCATTACTCCAATGAAATGAACATAAATATTTGAAGATTAATCCTTTTATGATAACACGATAGAACAGATGTTGCCCTTAAAGTATATATGTAGCCTTCTTGTGTCTGTAGGATTAAATACAACACACTGTAGCGATCGAAAGGTTGCTTGCAGGACACAGTGAAGACCGTTGGAGTCGAGGTTGTCAGATCATTGTTTATGACTGAACTTTGAAGGTTTTCTGTCTGGCAAATGGAGGTAATCCTTGAGATAACAACAGGTTCTGCCTGAGGCGAAACATGCCCCTTTGACACGGAAAACAAATTGTCTTAAACACAGCATGTTTTCCGCTCTCTACATACGGTCAACCTGTGGCTCAAATGAAGACAGCCATTATGAGACCTGCTTATTAGAGCTCGTTTAGTTTTCTGCTGAGGCAAGCCAGCAAACTGAATACGTGAATCATCATGATAATGACTTGTTTATTCCATTTAGTGTAGTAAATCTTGACTGGGCAACTTTCCTTTAATTTAATCCATTTTAATACTTTATAAATGTAGTCACACACTAAAAAGTCTACTATGAGCACACAGCTTAATCTACATCGACATCATCCACCTTTAGTTTTTGTGTAGTGTAGTGAGTGGATGTTAAATGATGCCGTCTGAAGGATTATTCATTTAATGTTGCAGCCGCATGCATAGAAACTGCTGCTGTGTATACCTGCTGTACAAGCTCGTCTCTGGAGATGAGACAGCAGACTCTGCTTTAATACATGAGGTCACGCTGGTGTTGCTCTGCTCTGCATTATACTGATGGTTCTCTCAGTAAAATGCTCTTTGTCTTCTCTGTCTCTTTTAACCCAACCGTAACCACAATGAGCAGAAGGTTAAAGTAACGCCTGGCGTGTTGTGCGGGGATGGTTGTTTTTTGGTCAGTTTAATAATCAGCTTTTGGTTTTTGTAGCTATAAATAAATACATTTCATACAGTCTGTCAAGTTACTGTATTTGTGTAGAAATCTACAGATTCTCCTACAGATAAACAAAAACAACTGGACTTTCATTAAACTTAAACCTTACAATATATATCCCGTGCTCCCTGTGGCTGTATCCCTCTTCTGCTTTGATGGAAGTGTTGTGAATGAGCCAAATTTAAAGTTACACTCAATATGTGTGCATTAACAAACGATTGTGTAATGTGCAGGGAGCTGATTCTCCCTCTCAGTAACCTGGTGTCCAGCCGTGTCGACGCTTTAATAGACTTTATGTCTATGTTTATGTTATTATAGTCGTTTCATGTTTCCTACTTTGTTCCATAGTTTCATGAGATTTTTACAGAAAGGTGGAAAAGTGATGAGTGAGTTGAAAATCAAAGTGAGAGTCAGAGCTGAAAGAAAGAACCAAAAGAAGAAGGTCAGCAAATCATGAAGGATTGTACACACACACACACACACACCCACACACACACACACACACATTATCTAACCACAGCAACAAAATGCGTACACCTCTCTCTGCCTCTGAGATAATCCCTAGATTCAACACACGTGTATTTATCACTTCTGGTCGGCACATCATCTTGTCTAATCTCTATATAATTGCATTTTGGGGCTAAGCACACAAACAGACACACATATACAGACGAACACAAGTCGTAGCAGCACCAGGGGAAATCCCGCTGCCCTGAGAGCTGAAACAGAGGTGTTGGGAGGATTACGGTGTGCGTGCTGTCTCTAAGAATCTCAGCTCCAGTGAAGGGATGAAGCTATAGAGGAGGAAAGTATATGCCTGACATTTGAGACTTACAGCCAGAGTGGACTTAACCACTGCCACCACCACACACACACACACACACACACACACACACACACACACACACACACTATACACCACCAGAAGAATCCCTGGGCAGATCCTTTTGCATCTCTCTGCGAATCCTTGTCCGTCACAGTAGTGTCATTTTTCTCGATGTCAGCATTTCTAAGGCCGGGGGCCAGACATGAGGCCCACAGAGGAATGAACACTGACTCACAGTAGCAGCGCAGTGAGATCAGTAATTCAGTTCTACACCACCTAAGCAGCGCTTTTCTTGTGTTCTTCTCTCAGAGTCTGTACGTACAGCGTTGTGTTCTCGCAGGACTCTCCTCTGGGTTATGTGCTGGTCAGATGACTGTATGTGTAAATGCAGTACAGAACTCCACTCACATCCAGTAGGTACAAGAAGCTCCTCACTAATGCACTAATTGCTTATTAGTGTGGGTATCGTGACAGAACATGTAAATCAAGTACAAATAAATCAGAGTTTGAGGCTTAGCCTTACACAGTTAGTCCTGAATAATAGTATAATAGAACTAATTTACTATTTTAATATATACATTTCAACTGAGCCTATTTTTGTGTATTGTTTCCAATTTTACAAAGAAATTAAAATCTGTTAACATAAAAATTTAATTACTACAAGCTCCGAAGTAGGCAAATGTCTGGCAGGCTTAACAATTCAATTTTTAAATTGCATTTATTTAGCATTATTCACATTTTTCTAATTTACTCTTAACTAATACAACATTTGCTCAAATATATGCAGTGTTTCTGTCCGGCTGTGCAGTAACAGTGCAGGCCTAACACTAACAGCAGTATTTGAAGTCGAAGAACGGCCTAGAGTCCTCAGCTGCTCTGCTTCAAAATACAATACAGTACTTTCAACAGCCAAAACAAATGTGTAAAACAAATGCACGCAAATACACATGTCAATAAAGCTGCAACAAGAAAAATGTTTGGCATTTGCACTTGAAGAATGAATTGCTTCTCAAAAACATCAGAGTAATTTTCTGTCCAATAATGAATCCAGTAAATTATTGATCATTTCAGCATTAATCAAAACATACTGTGTAACAGAGACGCCCTGTGCAAATATAATAAAATGCAATTTATTTATTCATATGTGTCAACAAAACCAGCGATCAATCAGTTCCTGTGTAAAAACTAGAGGACTGTGAAGTGTGTGACTGCGTGTGAGACAGAGGGTGGAGAGAGAAATAATGCTAAGGCTGCGTTTGTCAGGTAAATGGTGACGATGACAGCGATAAAATGGAGGTAATAATGGCCATGAAGGTAATAAAAGAGTATGTGAAGTAGTCTCCCAAGCAGACTTGGGAGTTGAGGTGATACGGAGACTAACTGCTTCACGATGGTTATGGCTGTCATTAACAACGCCTCCGCATCTCTAACAAGGATTATTGTGGAGAAAGGGCCGACCCAGGAGGCGCTTAAATGAGCGCCCGCGTGCGCATCCCGGAGTGTTTCCGCTGCAGAGTGGAGCTGCTGCGTGTTTTATGTGTCTGCGGCGCTCTCTGTTTTCCAGCGAGCGCTCCCAGTTGTGTGCTTAAAACCGACCCGCGCAGGGGAGAGAGCCTGGGAGCGATGTGTGCTAAAAGTACATGTCATCTTCAATAAAGGATGACAGAGTTCACAGGTCTACAGCAGCATCCGATGTCGGCCCCAGCGCCACCAAGCACACGCAGCGGCAATGAGACATTACGCTATTCATGAAGTGCTGCCCTGAAAGCTGCTGATGTCGGGGATGATACAGTATTATGACGTGGTGCGAACCGAGTTCTCTTTCAAACATTTCACCTGTACGCTCTCACGTTTCGTTTCATTCGCTGTTTTGTTTAGGTCCAGACTCGTGTGAGTTCCTTGAAAAAAAAGAAGCATTCATTTCTCAAGTAGCTACACTTAGAGAAGCGACGCGTAAACACGAAATGAGGCTGAAACCTCGTTAGGCTGCTTCTGCTTTCCACCCTCATGGAGCACATCGACGGGATTTCTATGTAAGACACAAAGTAAATGATATTCTAAGAGCTGCAGAAATGTAAAGAGCTGATGCTGACGTCCTGGTCTTTCTCGACTGATGGCATTATTACAGTATGTGACCTCTTCTGGCTCGCTGTTCGCTTTTACTTTCCACTACTAAAATCTTTTAAAGCCGAACAAATATTGATGTTCTCGCTTTTCTGTGTCATTTTTGCAGGCAGGATGATCCCCCATAAATCAATCACAAGCCACAAATACTGTTTGGAGTTGACATTTGTCAGTTTCAGCGCTGGGCTGAGCATGCCAGACAGCTAATCTTTTGGGAAGAGCTGTGAGGGCTTGTGAAGCAGCAGATAGCCACCTCTGGGTTGACAGAGCCGATCTCAGCTCTGTCTGTCTGCCCATGTGTCATCTCTATCTGCGCTTTTTGTACTTTGTGTAACTTGTGTACACAGAAGAAGCTCCCATATGGATACACAGGCACACGCTGACAGCAGGACACACACGGTGGACGGAACCTTAAGTAAATATCCAGGCCCACTTGCGGTCTGTTTAGATTTTCCGTGCATGCTTATGCGTACAGTAACGCGCATCGACTACAGACTGACATATACACAACCCGCTTGCGCATTTAGTTCACACTTAATTACACAGTGGTTGCCAGGCACATGCAGCCAGATAAAACTGGACCAACTAAGCTCTTTGGCCAGATACAAGCATCAGGCAGCAGCTGCGGTGTGTTTTATCTGTAAAGAAGAGAGAGAAGCTCTCTGTATCTGTATCAGACCTAGACTGTGATTCATTTCACTTCCTGGGGCCTGCTGCTATCTGCTCTTGTTTACTGTGTGCAGCACTGATAGCATCTGGACAGGAGGCAGACTTAATTGTTCTAGTGTAGCCTGTAAGTCTTTTGGCTCCTGAGATGCGGCGCAAGGACAATTCAAGAATGAAAGCGAGCACATCTCTTCAATTAATCTCTATTCACGTTATATAGAGGGAGAGGAACGCGGTGTTTCACTTAGCATGCACCTGCTCACCTTCCTCTGAAGATAAAAAGCAGATAGAAGCATTTTCTTTCTTAATAAATAAAGTGTGTTTGAAGATATAAAACTGATACACAGATAAAACCTGGCAAGATAAAACCTACAGTACAGCAGCTCTGGAGAGTTAATTAATGATTATTTTATCAGTTAGCAGCAATTTTTCAGTTAAATTAGTTTTTATAGAATTGGTGACATATTGACAAAGTAAACAATCATCAGAAAAGAATCAATATAGATACAGTAGGCAGTCAGACGCGAGTCTATGCGCAATATGCAAACACACACAAACCAATGAGCTCACACAACCTCCTGCCATGTTTTGATTTAAGAGTAAACGTGGCGCCGAGCCCCCCGTTGCGATAGTGATAGGTACGGCTGCACCTGCTGCTGTGCGCTCCACGCCTCTTAGTTCCAGATTCGGGCTTTAGCGGGGCTGGACTCAGGGCCGACCAAACGACGGAGGCGCCTGTGATTCGGCCGCTCGCCTCCGTCGTTTGGTTTACCTCTCAGCTTCGCTCTGCCAGCCCCTCGCTTTGAATAACGATGCACCGCTCCCTCCCTCCCTCCGATTGTAAAACCCACTGACAGACCACACGTCTAGACTTCACTGCAGAGCTTATCCCGTGGTTCTGCTGCTCCGTTTGCTTGTTTGCATTATTGGTTTCTGTTTCTGATGGCGGCGGGGCCCCGTGCGTTTATTGGGACCGCCGTGGGGCAGAGAAGACGATGCGATGATACAGATTACCTCTGCATCGTCACTCCTGAAATAATCATGCCCAGTCCTCACAGTCACAGCTTGGTTTTGCACCTTGTTTTTCTTTGTTGCCCCCAGGAGTGCAACCAACCCTTTCACAACCCAAACACTCTCCTGTCTTGTCCTCGCCCCCTCCAGCAGTCCTGTTTTACAAGAGATGCGGGTTTTTTGAGCCTCTGTCTGGGCTTATTCTTAATTCATCAGTCGCTATTTGTATCAGGCTGAGGTGAGAGTTTGATTCTATTCCCGGTGTGCAGCAGCGTCCACCAAGTTTGTCAGTGACAGCTCTATTCTGAATTACCAAGTGTTCTCGAGCCCTCAGAGGGAATTCAGAAAGGCTGGAGTATTTTCTTTTTCTACAGCAGCTACAGCAAATTCAAACACTGCTCCTCGAGGGCAATGACGACTGAGTAGCAGGTAACTACAGGTAGCTACAGTACTCAGAGCTTCTACTGTGCGTTTTTGGGACTAGGTGTGTTTCCACTGGGAACATCTTCAGCTTTTACTGGTAGCAACTGGTGGTTTCATGTTCGTTGTCTCGTTTCTGCTACATGTGTATGTTGCCCTTCTTGAAGGAAGCCAGTTTTTTCTCATTGCAGAAATATACACTTGCTTTACAAGTTTTGCATAAAAAAGCGCAGACGAATCATAACTCAGTGTGTTTGTACTTGTATCCAAAGTTTACGCATCTCATGTCATCTGGACTTTGTTGACGGATTAGTTTAATGCTCCCTTAATGTGAAAACTGCCATATTAACACACGCGCTCTATGTTTTCCCAACATTTCTCACTACCCGAGGATCAATTGACACTTCTGTGCCGTCTATGTTTTTCCAGCTTCATGTAATAATTAATCTTCCTCCCTGCGGTGAAGCAGATGGACGGAAGCTTTGTGAGCCATCACTCCCCTGTTTGGTAAGTGTGGTATTTGCGCAGGGCCTCAGACGAAGAGCAGTGCACCTACACTTTCTCTAACGAGATATCACTAAATCTTCATTTGACGAGCCAATGACAAATCCTGCCGAATGAGTTCATCAATTCAATTTAGATCTAATTAGAGCAACTCTCTTTCTCTCCAGCACTTAAGTAGTGAAGGCCTATTGTCTTCTGCCTCACACACTATCACACACTAGCATCCTGGCCTGTAACAAAAACTGGCCATTTGGCTGCTATTGGCGCGTCCTCCTCTCTCCCCCCTTCATTCTCCACACAAGCTCCCCATTTATGGCAGTGTACACAAAAGGGCTGTTTTCATCTTCTGTCTTGCTGTGAAGCAGCTGAATAGACAGATAAATGATCATATGAAAGTGTGCTTGTGCGCGCGCGTGTTCAGTTGTGTGTGTGTGTGTGTGTGTGTGTGTGTGTCTCTCCACGTCGTACTTCTGCGTATGTGAAAGCTCAGTCTTTTAAGTGTATGGACAATTTGTGCTTTAGCTAGTAATTATGGCACAAAGATGTAGGCATTATGTCTCCGTAAGTGTGCACCGCTGCTCCAACCCACTGTGAAGAGAAAAAGCAGATTAAGTAAACAGAATAGCCAAAAACAACTAAGCATACAAATTGGGCTTCTACCGTCCTTTATGCTTCTGTTCAATATTACCATTTAAGTGTGAAAAAACACTTTTCATGTTATTGGAGACGTATTTGGTTACTTAGTCATCTAATTCATAATGGGCTGTGGTGGGAACTGCCGGTGTAGTGACCTCCTGGGTTTGAACCCGCAGGCCTCCTGAGCAGCGTCCACGGCTGAATTAGAGAGCCCTGCGTTCTTTGGAAAGCTTAGTGAAATGTTGGAGCTCACTATAGTGCAGCACAGGGGCTGTGAACACAAAGCCGTGTGCCGTACTGCAGGGGTGCTGCTGTGTCAGGGAATAACGTTTGGGGCAACAATCACCCACACTCCTTCCTCCCCTTTGCCTCCAGCTGATGAGGAAGTGAAAGATGTCTGGAGCAAAAGGCTACATGCATAAGAAATGTCTGTAAAGTTCTTCAGAGACAGAGTGATTATTTCAGAAGAGATAATGTAAAGGGAAGCTTGTGTCTTGTCTGTGCCAAATGCTAAGCCTTGTTCTGGCAGAGAGGCGTGTCATATATTAAGCATCTGGAGCCCAGAGCACCATTAACATCTGAGACCTGGTGTCCATATGACTGACTTCTGTCTTTAAATCAAGCGATGGTTGCTGCAGGAATGTCTGATTTTCTCTCACTTCTACTACATCATCAAAAAACTGTAAACTGGCAACTGAGCGGTCACGGTGCACACTTTAGTTCCAATGTAGTGTCAAGAGCCTGCAGGCGAGGGTCATGTAACAAATAAGAGAGGAAGCGATTTACAGCATCAAAATGAACACAGTTGCATGTCAGAGGAGAGAAGGTTAGGCGTGCAGACGGGGCCTGAAGCTGTCTGACCCCAGGATCAGGTCGCTGGATCCGAACCAGTCAGAGAAAATGTAACGGAACTAATAATGACAGATCCTACTGACCTCCAGCCCTCGGCCTTGCAAGCGAGTGCAAGAGAGATGACTTAGACTGGACTCAGCGGTCAGCTGTGGAGAACGTCACAACACACAGCCGGCTTCCTAATGAGCAGCCTAATGAGCCGCTGACGGGGCGTTCGGACCGTAGCGTTCTCGCTCAGTCAGTCCTCGCGTGTTGACAGCGGGATGCCAACCAGCGACTAAGGGAGAGACTTGTCAAAAACTCACGTTTGTAGAACAATAAACTCTCCTCTTTCTTATATATATTAACAGCTTGCATGATGCAAAGTCTGAGGCAATCACTGAATAGGATGTGCAGAGAGGAGTTGTTCATGGAGGCAAAATGGGCTGTTGTCTCATGCAATGCAGGCATTTTCCATCCCTGCTGACACTGTTATTGTGCTCTGTTGTCACAGATCTAATTATCTATTTTCAAAGCTTTGCACTTTATGATTTTTCTTCCGGCTTATCGTTTTTATACCCCCCTCCCCTCCTCACGCTTGCGTGACTGTACCATTAAGTGTCGTCTTTACTGGTTTAGTCGTAACTAAGCATCTGCCGGGTATCTGATGAACAGCGTGAGTGTTTGTAGCCACAAATCATGTTCCAGCAGGACTCACGATAAATGAGGCTCAATCTAACCCGTGGAGAACGTATTTAATATTTGCAGTGTGTTTGCTCGCCCGTCTGATGTTAAACAGCGACGATAATTAGTACCAATATTCGCTCTGATGGGTTTGTTTGGGTAACTTTTCATAGTTCCTAACCTAACAACGTAATGCAGGTATCTTTTCTGTATTTTGCTCACGGTGTTTGAGACCAGCTCACCGGGTTCACATACGCTATTATAACAGGCTGTTAGAGCTGTCTCCTACCTCAAATACGTCTAATTACATGTTCTTGGAGGCAAACCTTTCTCTTTGCCCTAATTGCTCACAGTTGATCTCTGACTAGAGTGTGGATGAGAGAAGCAGTTGAGCTTTCTGACCACTAACACTCTTGACACACTGTGAGAGCTCTCTTAGCCTGTTAGCTGTGTTTGTATGGATCAAACATTTGAATCAAATGCTTTTCTGTCCTGTCTATGACAGATGCCTGTAGACTTGGAAAAAAAAAACCACGCTGAGTACCGTTAACTTACAACTACATACCCCCTCTTCAATCACACTGGCCTGCCATCTCATTCTCTTTCATGTGCCAAGAGAAGGAGCTTAAGGCCAGGGCTGACAAAACGGCATCATTATCTTAGCGTTAACGCCTGCCCACGCTTTGCCTCTCATTCATTTCACAGCTAGCCTCCTGGCCCCAGAGGGAGAGATAGATGATGTGGGCGCAAAAGAGAAAGCAATCGGATGAGAGGTCTCCTCGTCTGTGATTCCACCCTTTTTCACTTCTTCCCCTTCTATATTTCCGCTAGTTCCCCTGTGCTGCTCTCATGGTTTAGAGAAATGCATGATGCCATTATCGGGACTCCCGCTGGCTCTGAGAGGAGCTAAGAGAAAAAGAATTTGGAGGTGAAGCTCACCTACAGTATCAGCCAAGTCGAACCACAGTGTTGGAGCGTTTGAGGCGTCTGTTCGGTATCTGTAGGTGTTTATTGTGTTGGGGTCCACGTCGCAGCTCAAGGTTACGTCCGTACCGCCGCACAACTACTTGAATGGAAATATAGAAAATATATTGGTTAAAAGTGGAAATGCAACAAATGTGAGTGGACGCACTCGGCGAGACGAGTCTAGCGCAGTGATTGTCGCCGAAGTGTCAGTGAAGTAAGCGTGGGCAGAAATGAGAAAGGACAGTGGCAGCCCTTTAAATCCAGCTGTGAAGTCTGAATCATTTGCTCTTTAATGGCAATCATAACTCATTGTGAGGTTGTAATGTGTTCCACATTAACAGTGTGGGAGCTGGCTGTGGCTCATCTGTGCCTAATGCGCTATAGCTACAGGCTAAGAGCTCTCATCAAACACTGTTCAGCTATCACTTCCTTCCCTTAAAGTCTTTTGTTTACTTTGTGCATTCTTCACGCCCACACCGCAGCGAAACTTCGCGAGGCCCGAGACACCTCTCACAGTGTACAGTTTCTGCTCCCGGTCTCTTGAGGCTACGCTTACCTATATTTAGCTATTAGAGGTTATATTTGCTCATTATTTTGTGAGAGCGGTGCAGTGAAGTCTTGCTTGTCAGGAAGCAGAGCACCTTGTGATGCTAATGAGGTGATCCGGTGGCCGTGTCTATAGGCCATATCCCAGCAAGGTGTCAGTCTGGGTGTAAACCTTTTGTGCTTTTGCTCTTCTGGAGGCATCGAAAGTCTAGGAATAGCAGCGGCACAGGTGAGGCTTTGCTGTGTGGCAGGGATGAGAATGAGAGGTGATGCTGGTGTCAGGCAAGCGATAGATAATGATGGATATAGGTAGAGAGAGAGAGATGCACGGTTTTAAACCTTAACCACGAAGCCATGCAAACACACGGATCTGCACACTAGGCATGTTCTGTGTCTGTACATGTGCACACACATAATACAGCCTCTCTCCGAGGCGCCACGTGCTCTGGTGTTGCATACTGGCACCAGACACGTTGCCTTAACAAAGTTGCCTCTGTGCATAAAGTCAAGCAGATCACGTTGTTGTCACCCTGGTTTCGATTGGACTCAACACGCGACAACTAAACGGCTGCACCAATCGGTGTTTATACACATCTCGCACTCACGTTTAATGCCGGCTTTAAATCGGATGGATGTACCTTACGACACACGCTGGCCACGCTGAGCTCACACCGTCTCCACCACCCAGTTCACGCCTCCCCTCAGGGTTAAAGAACCTCCCCTTCACTCTCTCCATGCATGTTTGCCCAAAGCGTGCAAAGGATTAGCTAAAGCGATTATCACAAGCTTTTGCAGTTTTGTGAAGATGAATCATGGTAATGCTACACAGTAAAGCGTCTCATGCATTTCTAAAGCCCCTCTACTTGGTTTGTGATTTTCCAAACTCATGAAGAGCCAGTTGGCTTTGCCTCACTAAGCCAGGTGCAGGTGAGGCGACTGTAGCCAAACTGGCAACGTATCACAAATGACTGCGTGTGTGTGCGCGCACATGGATTTGGTCTCACACACATCGTTGAGGAACATCCGCACGCAGAGATGCTTGAACACATAGCTGTTGCTGTGCTCACAGGACATAAATCAAGCGCACTTTGATTGACTAATATGCAAAGTATTCACTCAGTCAAATGGAGCTGTCACACGCAGCCTATGGGGACATCCTGCCTTTGGCAATTTTTGACTTTACTACAACACTGTACATCTCTAAAGCATGTCTGCCTAGAGGCTCTCGGAGCTTTAAATGCTGTGGGATTTTTAGTATTGTGTCGCATCCTGTGCGTAGCGTCCAGTCAAAATGCAAAATCCCAGTCAAGTTCATTTACATTCAGCTATTTCTGTAAAACTTCAACGCCTCCTCTGAAGTCTTCTTCTTTTTCAGTGTCGTTGTTTTTCCACTTTTTTTTTTCACACCGCTCTAGTTCCAACTGCACATTAGCGCCTCTCCTGCAGATGGTGTGGTCTAATTGTGCAGGCTTCTTGCTTTCCACCGCCTCTTTTCCCTCTATGCCATCTTCCAGGCTGAACAGATGATCGCGGCCTCTGGTTTCTCTGCTCGGCCCAAAAGGCTCTGGAGGATGTTCTCATTAACAGGTCCTGTCAAAGCAACCTGCTAGTGCTGCTAATTTATTTCTCCATGTACACACAAAACATACTTAAACAGACTTCACGCACACACACACACGTGTTAAGCTCACGCTGATGCATGTGTCCCTCACACAGACTCTCCTCTCCTGAAATCAGCACGTAGACACACACCGCATGTGCCACGTGGCCTCTGCAGTCGCGCTCCAGGGCATTCTGCTGCTAGATTGCACAACAATTAGCCTCAATGAGCGTTAGTGCCACATCCCTGACAGTCTGACAAATGATATACTGTATGTGCATTTGTTTGCAAAGCATATGTGTTTGTTTGTGTGTACGGGAGGATTTGTTTTGAGGAGGCAGGGAGGGTGGGCCGCTGCACATCGCTGTCTGTTTGTACCTCTGGGAGCCCTTCTCTGCCAGCCTCCTTCATCCCCCAGCTTCTGTGATTCTCTCTCTCTCTCTCTCTCTCTCTCTCTCTATGCTGTGTGTGTGCGCAGGTGTGTGTATGTGAGACAGAGTTCAAGAGTGTTTGCCTCTGTATAGGTATTACCTGACAGGCTCGTCATATCAGTGAGAACCTTATCAACAGTTGCAGTAAAGCGATCCTGTATTTCACACTTTCACCCAGAGGAGAGATACAGCGTTTGGACCGTTCAACCCGCGTGTGCGTTTAGGCTCATTCCTAGAGACACACAAACACTCGGCTCACTCTTTCTTTGGGCTGTGCTACACTATGTTTGAGTCTACAGGCTCGAAGACACATTCGGCTGACAGGTTTAAGACCCATCAGTCTCTTCTCCAAAGGCTGCTCATTCAGCCCATAGGAAGGTTTGACGCTGCTGCAAAGCCGTTACAGAAAACCATCATGTACCCACACACATAAAGATACGCGCTCCTTCAGGAAGATGTTAGTCATCATTAGGGACTAATGCTTCTTCTGCAGTCTACAGGTTTACGTAGTTTCTTTGTGACAAAGTTCGCATCAACTCAGCAGAGGAACTCCATCATTTGCAACATCCTTTCCTGCTGAAGAGCGAACGCGGAGACGTTTCTTTCTAATTTCAGCAGGACCATGTTTTATGCTTTATTACCTCAGACCCAGCTGAACAGGTCACTTCCATCCATGTTCTTAGAGAGTTTGTGGTTCAGTTAAAATTGAACAACATGTTTTTACCTTTACAGAGAACCACGGTCATGTAACTACACATATGACGCACAAGAGATGAACATGGAAGGTCAAAAGGTTTGCTACGTATCTCTGTATCTACTCTGGTGTCTTTATTAGTAATGTAGGGTATTTATGACAGACAGGTTCTACTGTGGTTTTTTTTTTTACCATTTTGTTTTTAACTGCAAGGCAAAATTGTGACTGTTCGCCCTCCTCCGCCTTGGTGATGGTAGAGTTTGTTTGGTGTTGTGCCTCCAGTCTCTAGGTGTGTGGGATGTGACTATGCATTAGTGCTACTGCACCTGTATCAATACTGATAATTGCTGTCTTTTCTCATGTTTTTGCTATTTTTGGATTCGATGTTGAACTTTCTGCTCAGTTTCTACCTCAGTGAAACTTCAGAAACCCTAATTGCATGGTTCAGGCATCGTAGTCTACCATCAGCCCCTGGATTTCAGGGATCATAGCCCGATGGCTCTCTTCCAAGATACGGCCTCTTACTACTGAGGAAAGCATGTCCCTTCTTCTCCATCCAGGTTGTGTAATTACATGTATGTTTTTTAGAGTTTAAAGGCTTGAGGGATTTCTCTAGTTTACTCTTTGACCCATACAACTGGAAAAGCTAAAGTTTTGATGGAGCAGTGTTGATTAGATTTGAGAAATACAGCCTGTGTTTCCTGAAGCTGTTGGGGAAAGCAATTTTGTGCTGTTTGCTTCCTTGGGGAAGCTTGAGAAAACAATATGAAAATGATTTCTTTTTCTTTACAACAAGCATATTTGATGCTTGGAGGCAAACACTAAAATAAAGGGCAAGCTGAAGTCTGTGTTGTTACGGCCCGTACTAAGCTGCCTTTTATGTTTGTGCATCTGCATTTTCTTCCTTTCTTTGATAATGTCCAAGAATGCGTGGTTGATGTAGTGGATTGTGATTGGTGGGAACTCTTCCAGGAGATGTGTAGGGATAAACCTGTTGGACAATGGACATGCATTCAGTTTGCTGGACATGTGCTGACCTTGAAGTCACTCTTCTTGTCCAGTGGCACCAACTTGTTGGCACTTGAAAATAGAAGAGAGGTCAGAAAAAGCCCAACTCATTCAATAAAAACCAATGTTTTGCACAACCTGACTGACTCCGAGTGAACGCTTTGCTATACGTACGTGTTTGCTTTTTGATTTGACCATGTGGAAAAAAAGAAAGCAGTGGATTCAATTTAAAATTAAATTGAAAAAATAAAATCTTTCTAAGAGTTTGCACAAAAAACAAAAACGCGTCATATCTCAAAGCCCATAGGGGCAGAAATCGCACACGTCTAATGGCTTTTAAAAACAAGTCGCTCTGAAAATAAAGCCCTGCCTCAAATTGAAAAAGCTGGAGGCTAATGTGGCTAACAATAGGATACATTTAGGAAAGTGTAACTTTTTTAATGAACTTTTCAATTTAAGGCATTGACTTTATTTTTATTATGGCTAAATAAGTGTATGTACTGTACAAATGGCTCAGAGTCCCCTAATTTAATTGTTGACAGTGATATCACCTCCAGCATCTGTAAAACAGCATGAGCCATCTTTTACATGTTACACCAACGCTCTCATAGACTGACATCAGTCTAGTGCGATACATGTGTTGAGTCTTGTTAATCAGACTGTATTGGATCTGCGGCTGCAGGGCTTAAGGCTGTGCGCTGTAGTGCATGCAGTACAGCCGTAGTAAGCAATCTGGGTACATATCAAGTCCACCATTGAGTTTGTGAACTATTGATCCAAAAAACTCACTGGAGTAAAACAACCACAGTGTTTTAGATTTTATTCCACCCCCACCTCCCCATAACCATTAAAACGCAGGGTAAAAGGCCAAATTACTGCTGTGAGGGAATTAGAGAAGCATAAGGATCTGAGCCGTACCTTCTGTACTTATGTGTGTCTGCGTGTGTGTGTGTGCATGCGTGTGTGTGTGTGCTCCAAAACATGTAAACCTGCTGCTCAGCGCCACACAGACCAATACCGGCCAAGAAAGTTTGGAAAGTTTGCGCGTTCTTTCAGTCGGCTGTGATTTCCTCTTTAGTTATTTCTACAAAGGAGCTTTTCTCTTCCTGGGAGAGGCTTTATGCAGCTTGATCCCTCTCTCTCTTTTCTTGCCTTCGCTCCTAATCACCACTAAAGCCAGCCCTAATTGCCAAAAGTCTCGATTTTCTCGTTTTCTCATTATCTCTCCTCCGTGCTGTCTTAGGATCTTTGCTGTCTGTCTCCCATTTTTCATATCTCATCACTAAGGAGGCCAGAAGAAGCAAGAATACGGAAATGAATGTTTAATAAAAACAACGCTGAGTAAAGACACTACGGTGTGAGCCTTTGATTTTCATTACATGGCTAAGGATGCTGAGCAGGAGAGACCCCAACAGCAGATCTTTAAATAGCATGTGGTTTTAATCATGTCACAGGCCTGCAGCTTTTAAGTGCTCATACTATACAAGTTGTTGCCCTTTCGTACAGGCGGTAGCACACAGTTATTGTTTGGAGTCCTGCTACCAGCGCAGGCAACAGTTCAGCTCCCCTTGCTGTGAGCGATGGCTGAGAATTGATGAAGCCCAATCAAGCACTTCTGTGCATGTTTGGAGGAATACTAATCAGTCATTAAGCAGACGCTGATGAGTCAAAAACGTCTTCGGTGTTTGTGCCTCTGCGCGAGCACGTGTGTGAATGCGCATGTGTCCTTGAGCAGTATTGATTTGTGGGTTTGTGCACATGTGCACTCTGGCATAATGTACTTGAACACTGCAATACAGCAGAGCCCTGGAGGTATACACAGAACCTTTTGCACAGTTACTGATTAGAGACATTTTAATATGAGCTTGTAGAGTCCGTGATAAATGCCTCGTGGTCAGGTACTGCAACGTATGAACCTTAAAAAATCATTTTAATGAAATATGCATCTGGAGAAGTGAAACGCAAACACGGCTGCTGACTTTTAAAACAAATAGGAGATCTTTTGAGGAGGTGCGTGACCTCCTCGTATAATGGAGAACAGTGGTTATAACAAATAGGCTTTCCAAGCAAACCAGCAGACATGTGTGGGGCTAAAACGTTGCCAAGCTCTATCTACAGCCTAATATCTCATGCTGACATTTTGGATTTTCACCCCGTGAAAGGGAGAGCTGCGGTGAAGTAAAGTGTATCGGTGTTCAGCCAAACAAAACACTGAGTAAAGCTGCTTAATTTTACATAAGACACCACAGGCCATTCATATCCAGGACACACAGAGCTCTACATTCACTTTATGGTGCACAGTCCACTGCAGTTTTTCATTGTTGCTGTGTAAAGAAAGTTTAGAAGAAACAGAAACTGTGAAGCAGCAAAGTTGCCACATGACTGTAATTCACAACAAGATGATATAGAAGAATTGCAGAATTGAAGCATTGCTTTGTGCAGCTAATGAGACAGTTCGTCTCTTTCCAGTTCACTTCTCCATAATGAACATTCTGCTGAAACCTACTGATAGATGCACACGTTCCCTCGTTGTTCTTTCCTTCCCTGCAACAAAACACAGCCTCTCCCGGCCCCTCGCCGCTGAGGAGGAGCAGTGAAACAGCAAACTTTGTGGCGCCGCGATTAACATTAGCCATCACAGTTTTGCCTGGGGGAACTTAAAAGAGTTTAAAACTATCACCTCATTAAAAGTATTAGGAGTGTTGTGTCTTTGTAGTTGCATAGTATAACAGAAGTTCACTCTGGATGTCTGAACATAAAATGCACAAAAAACATGAAAGAGTCAGATCATTGAAACAACACGAGCAGGTCTGGAACATTGTACTGAAAGAATAGCTGTGCTTTGATGCGCAGTTGACTGATAAGTAGCTTTTACCTTCATGTAGTACTTAACACAGCAGTACTCTACGTACATCACAGAATTATGTTGGAAAATGCATAGGTTGGTGGGTTTGAGTCCATCTCTGTCATCTGGTTTGTTCTTGAAGCTTCTCTGTGCTATAAATGATTCTGTCTTCACTGACCCGCCTCCCTGAGCGGCTTCTAATCTAACATTGCTCTGAACACCGTCCGTCGCGAGTTTATTGTCCCTTCATAGGACGGTGGAAGGGCCCAGCCCGCCGTACAGCTCGGCTCTGCTCTGATTAGACGGCACACTCCCCATGGAGCTTCTGATCAGTGGCCATGCTCGTCCCTCACCATCCTCCCCGTCATCCCGCGCTCTGCTTCCATCCCTCTGAGCTCCGTCGCACTCCCTTTGTCCCTCCTTTGCTCTCGCTCCCTCTCCTCCTCTCCTATTCTATCCATCTGTCCATCTGTCCCGATCTCTCGGGGGGACGGCCCAATTAACCTGTTTAAACAGCCATCTGAGCATCCCATCCATTCCAATGTAGCTGTGTGAGAGAGAGCCAGTTCACTGAGCCAGAATTCCAGTGCCAGGGCCCTGTCCGCTGCCCTCCCCTCACCACCATCCTCCTCTTCCTCCCTATCCTCAATGGGCCTGATTGTAGCAGAGAGGAGCCTGACCCAGGACTATTATGGAGTGTTTCTTTACTATTTGCAGGGCAGGGTGACATCTGATGAGCTCAATGCGCCGTACTTTGAACACTTTTAATGGCTGCAGCTATAAAATCCTCTGCCTCTGGAGATCTCCACTTTAGCAACAGCAATCTGCCTACGAGCTTTCCGCTGTTTCCTTTCTCCTCTTTAATGTTCTTTCGTTCACTTCGCTGTCTCTGTGATTGCCACCTCTAAACACCCTCCATCTTCTCCTCCACGTCTCTCACGCTCCCTGTCCTTCCCCTTCTCTCACCTTCTTCTTGTCACTCCTCAGCCTTCTCCCTCTCCGCTGTCTGTATCCCTTTCTCACTTCCCTTTCAACACTTGTCACCTACTTCCTGTCGGGCTGTCCAGAGAACACGGCAAGAAGGTCACAACTCTTTTCAGCGTTTCTCTCCTTTTTGTCCTTGTCTTGTTGGAGGGAGAGGGAAACTTTAATTAGAAAAAGCGGGGTGGGGGGGGCGAAGATGGAGCTGGGGTGTGATATTATCCACGCACACAAAGCGCCATTTTGCTGCCTTCCAAGCAACGGTGACAGAAACCACAGAAGATATCGTCTCCCTGTGTGTGAACGCACATCATGGAAGTATTTGTAACATTTCAGGGGTGTGACTGCTCACATTGACTAAGCAGTGGAAAAGTGCTGGGCTTGCTGCTTGGCACACTGGGGTGTCTGTGTTATTTGCCAGATCAATGCACAACCTGGGCCCACTGCTTTAGACAACTTGTTAATGTGCAGCACTGTGCCGTTGGGCTTCATTGCTCTGTTGTTGGGCGATTTTTATAATCTCTCTTATAGCACTATCGACCCAACTGAGTGAAAAAGAAGCTATCGGTGGCTCGTGTGTCTCCAAGTGTGTTTGTGTGCGTCTGTGCATGCGTGTTGATGGAAAAGCAAAATTGGCAATGTCTTTTTCTTTAATTGGTGCAAGAACGAGACCCTCTGGGTACTCTATGCACAGCCTGTCACTCTATTTGTGTGTGGGTATTGGTGCAGTTAGTTCAGCTTGTCATTGTTGAGACATGCTGGCAACAATGGGAAATGAATGCCTCCGCACACGCTGGGAGACTCAGACTGCACACCTACAGTATGTACGTTGCCGCTTATCTGATTGTTTGCTGCTCATTAATGTTGAGTTTTTTATGTGTCACTAAAACGTACGTACGTTTGATTTTGTAA
This sequence comes from Macropodus opercularis, assembly GCA_030770545.1. Taxonomy (NCBI): domain Eukaryota; kingdom Metazoa; phylum Chordata; class Actinopteri; order Anabantiformes; family Osphronemidae; genus Macropodus; species Macropodus opercularis. Next base: position 12,543,485 of record CM061095.1, read on the forward strand.
CTGACTGGTGATTGGAGCACATTTTTTATGTTGCTCTAGTTTTTATTCGCGGGACCTCAGACCCCAGCTCAACGTTCCAGACTGCGTTGTTCTTTTTCTCAAGCCAGTAAACAAATAGGAAGCAGCGTATGAAATCCCCTCCCAGAGAGAGGATGTCTTAAGGCGATCCTGTTTCCTGGCCTCCGCTACCGCTCTCAATATGATCAAATCAGAAGAAGACAAATGACGAACTAACAAATGACAAAGAAAATGGACTTCTTACTGGAAACTGTAATTATTACGTTGTTTTTCTGCGATGCTTTTCAGCTTTCTTTGTTCCTTCAGTATGACTCAGCAGCGCATAGCCGTGTACTGCTTCACTGCTGGCCGTGGACTTAGCTCAGAGGGAGGGGGGACAATAAATGGGGGACAATGAGAGACGGGGCAACAGACCACCTGCTGCTTATGTGCCTTGTTGTGTTTGCAGTGTTTGACTGTTTCACACATACACGCACTTAGAAATAAAGTCGGCTTTGGTTTGATTTCTGACACCTTCTCTCTGCTAATGTAATCAGGCAGCCTTCCAATGCTCTATTTGCAGAGACACATGTTTGCCAACTGGTGTGTCTGTTATTGTCAGTGCTCACCTTCCAAATCAAATCTTTGAGAATCTGCAAAAATAATGATGGAGGAAATGAGACGGGATGAAAAGAGAAGGGAGTGAGACTAACAGAATGGGAAAAACAGACTTTTTAGCCTTCTTGTTTGTGGTAGAAGAGCTCAGCAAAGAGCGACACAATGTGATGCACACAAGGGGCTTTTCTGCTCCTTGGTGTAGTGTATGTCCCTGTAATCCATCTCATTTGTCACCTCCTGTCTAGAACAGGACACTTGCGCAGCACCTGCTGCAATGGATGGACAGAGTCTGACTGATCTGTGAGGCTCTGTCGGGATCGCTGGCTTTAGAGAGAAGGATGCTGACATGATCACCAGCATTTTTATAGCCACACGAAACAAAAATCCAGACATACTTTCATTTTACTTTCTGTAATGGGAGACTTGTTTCAGCTGTTGTGCAGACGTGGGAAGAAGGAGGAGAGGAGCCGGTGACTTACAGTACAGCTTTTAGCTCTGGGTTCGTGCGATGTGCTGTCTAGACATTGTAATCCCAGAGAGGGACGGTGGTGAGAGCCACGAGGGAGGAAAGGAATGAGGAGGAGAGCTACAGTTGCTATGACTCATCTTCTCATTGTCTCATGACCTGTTATAGACTTTCACAAAAGACGTAACACGAGTGTCATTACAACGAGAAGCTGGTACTGTAGGATATCCCCTTAACCTCCAGAGACCCTGTGCCTGCTGTATGTTGATCTCCCCCCGATCACTGTACTGTACATCTGTACATGTCTGATTCTGTGGATCTTATTTCTGTTGGATTCTCAGTGAGAGGAGGAAGTGAATGCAACTTAAGCTGCTTCCCTGCTGTACACACCACTTATTGATTGGGCTCAGAGACTAATATGCAGCAAAAGAGCTTGGAATATGAACCAATGTCCTCACCCAGGTCCTACATACACAACTGAATCTCTGTTCGTATTATATAGGTTCACCTAGTTGGGGAAACAGACTGTGTGCATGTTTCTAGGAAAGTTTGTATTTGTCACTTACAAAATAACATTAAATAACACAAGTCTTCTACAGTTTCAGATACGCTGGACTAAGACTATGACATTCTGTAAATATGCTGAAACTGAAATCAGCTGCTGTGATCATATTATATTAAAGTCTTGTCGTTTTTCCTGTCTGCAGTGGAGTTTGACGACTGCATGGGGAATGAAGCCGTGATATTCCAGAGCAGTGACCCCAACTTCGGCGTGAAGACAGATGGATCTATCGTTGCCCGGGGAGGAGGAGCCAGCCTGGATCAGCCAGTCCAGTTCAAACTGACAGCAACTGGTCCACACAAACACAAACAAGTGTGGGAGACTGTGGTCCAGCTGGCACTGATGGACCCACCATCACCTCAGCAAAGTGAAAATGAGGTAAGTCACTTACAGCACTGAGCACAGCTGCAGACACACAAATATCGTGCTGCATATTTCAATTATCAATGACCTCTTCCTACATTTTCACGTTTTCTCCGGTGGTCTAGTGATAGTAACAGAGAATCAGGTCAAAACCCATCGGGAGGGAGAGAGAGGGAAGCGATAGCATCACACTGCCACAGGGGGAGAGTACGATCCCCGTAAGCCATAGGATGTTATTGGAAAACATCCCATGCCTCGGATGCCCCGGGGGTCCACGACTCTTCCTCCTTTATTTAAAAGCTGTCAGACCTCAGGCCAAGAGAGAGCAGCCTCTGCCTCACACTCGCCATGGCTGCTGAACCACACAAGGCCAGCTCTGTTAATCGGTAGTCAGAGTGTTAATTAAAGGGTTAGGTGATCAGGACACACGTGACTGTGGGTCTGTGCTCACTAACTCAGGGACATCTCACACAGAACAGTGGTCTCCAGCTCATAGAAAAAGGAATCTGCAATTTGCATTCAGCATGAAACACATAACTTTCCATGAAGGCACTTTTCAACCGCAAAGTTATTCACAACTGACAACATCATTTTAATTTATAACCAGAAAATAATATGAATGCAAAACTTCTCTGTTGCCGCTAAGGTTAGTTTAGATGGTTGAATGGATAACCTTTACAGAAAGTAATTACACATTGAACATTGATGTTTCGAGAGCCAGCACTTCAAGTCCTTTAAAACTGTCAAATGTGTTGTCAAACGGACTCTTTTTGTAGCGTGCAGGGCCAGACATCAGTCATAGAATCAGACCAATAGAAGAGAAGTGGAACATTAAGCAACAAAGCTCTGACACTGGGTGTAAGGATGATGATGTTGTTTTCACTATATGTTGGCCTTCACTCTCACTTCTACGGCTCCTGCTGTCTGACAGTAAATACTTCACTGATCAGTATGGCTCAACGTTAATAAGCGACAGTGTGTTAAAAGTCAAACAACTATTTTTTTTATCGGGTGAGGACTGTGAGGAGCAATTAACAGGCAGACAAAGAGCGAGCGCACAAGACAAGGTCAGAGGTCACATTACAACAAACACGTATGTGGCGCGAGCGGGAGCAGAAAGCGCGGCGCTGAAACAAAATGTGATGTTTCATTATGGAAATGACGCTTTGTGGCGCGCTCTGTTGAATAATAACTTCCAGATGTCTGGGTAGCCAGGGGCTGGCTGATATCAAAGCGTGCAGGGTTTTAGGGAGGCAGTGGCGTGGAGGGGAAGAGCTGGGATCCTCGCCAGTTGGCTGAGGCTGATGGCACCAGGGCTGGGGGGCTGCATCCATTTCACACTCACTGACTCCTGTTCACATAGCATTACTGCGTGTCTGGTATGTGATGTTGGGTTTTTTGTGGCAGATTATGTCGGATTAAGTGTGAATTATGCACATTTTCCATGTAATTTTAATGTATGTGTTTATGTTTGGAGCTCATAGACGTAGTCTCTTCAAGGTAACACTACAAAGGATGCGATGCCGAATTGGAGGATGTGTTCACATGTTCAACCTAAATAAACCTCCATCAGTGTTCACACTGCGGCCCATTGTTTTAAGGCAAGCAGTGTACTTCTACGATTGTAAATAACTTTAACACAGTGAAATTGGTTAAACTATGGAATTATTCTGTCTGACTCATTTCCCTCCATCTTTCATTATAGTTTATTATTTTTTTCACCCTCCTTTCGAACCAATGCATCAAAAAAGGGGAATGAAGGATAAGGGGATAAATAATTACAGAGACATCTCCGTTGTTTTTTTTTTTTTTTTCAGTTTCATCACCACCTGTACTTTCCCTATTTCAGTAAGTGTGAATAATGAAGATCGACTCAGAGCTGCAGGTTGAGATCAGAGTTACACCGTGGCTAGAGAAAACCCACTTAAGCCGTTTGCGGCGGCGATGGGCACATCTCCTTCTCCCGCTCTCTGTGCTCGTTCTGGTTTCTGTTTCTTTTTCTCTGTACGTTTCTCCTCAGGGAACTCACTAGTACCTGTTAGCATGTGTAGATAAAAGGATCTGGAGCATGACTTATTTAGGCAGGGGGAGGAGAGAGAGGAGGGGGAGGGAGAGGGGGTCACATCTGCTTCTGACAACCCTTCTCCTGATCCCACGGATTCCATCCCCAACATGTCTCACTCCACCTCTGCCTTCCCGCGCTGCACTGGTGGGATGTGGGGCAACCATCCCCTGCGGTCAACCCCACTAAGCTGCCGTCTCTCTGAAGAAAAAGAATACATTTGTCCAGACGTAGCCCACATCTGTCTCATCTCGCTCTGCTGACAGACCCTGTTTGCCCACGCAGGCGTGTTGCGCCCGAATACTGACTGAATGCAAAGGATCCTGTGCGTGTGTTTCAGGCAACGTGTCGCACACTGCAACAGACACGCAACGCGGCAGCATGTATCTTCTCTTTTTACACACGGGCAGAGGAAGGGCGGAGCAGTGCTGAGACTTTTTGAGCTGGGAGCATGAGAGGAAGCTGCTCAGGCTTGTTGTCGGTTTTAGGGTGTATAGCGCCCCTGGTGGTCAAAGGAGCGCAAACACAGACACACTTTCAAAACTGTTATTCTGTCATTTCCACAGCTTATAATAAAAGCATACAGAAAAGTTATTTTACGTCTACCCTCTACATTATGATCTGAAAATGCTTCTTAGCTTCAAACAGCAAAACAGCTGAAGCAGTGCAGTGTATTATGAGCATGTTCTACATTCAACAGCTGATCGATTATCACTATTTGTAGTGGATTAGTTCGCTAACATGTTTCTTAGTCATTTCATTGAGCAGCTGTATCACGGTGGGTCCAAACTGCTCTCTAGAAATAAGTAGGAGAAAATGTTGCTATTTAAGCCCCTTCTGCATTTCTTCCATTAGTCAGATCAGCTTATTAGAGCAGAGTAACAGTGGTCATTACATCGGAGCGTAAATTAACCAGCACTGGCCACGCTAATCTGTTTGTTATTGTTGAGCATAATTTTATTATGAAAATCGTGTCAGCAGCAGCCTCATCGCCACAATGAGTCGAGCTGCACGCGCCCGGGTGAACACCGCTCACTGTGGAAGATCCACAAGCCGAAAAGTTCACCAGAACTTTTATGACATGACCTAAAGTAACCAGAGTTTCTTTATTCTGCTGGGCTACTGACACAAGGTTGGATTTTTCAAACAACTCGTAACAGAAGAGATTTAGCACAAAGCATCAGTGCATCCGCCTGATGGAGATGGAGCAGCACATCTTGCCTTTTTTCTGTAATAATAAAATATGGTCTTCTCCCACTTTATTTCTTTACGTCTAAGTGCCAGCAGCTCTCCTCTCCGCCGCGTTGTCACGGAGAGTGCCACGGACTGCACAGTACCCCACGTCTGAGACGCAGCGCTCGGCTGATGAAAACGAACATGACACTTGAGCTCAGCGCCCCCTCCCCACCTCAGCGCCGCTACCCCCGCACACAAACACATACACACCATATGCCGGCTGTTTGACACATTTCCTTTATAGCAGACCTAAAAGCTTTTCTCCTGAGCGTCCATCTAATGAAGTCAGCCTTGAAAGCTTTGTTTCCTCTGGCAGATACAAGCCAACTCTCTGAGGGATCTTGACCAGGCAAGAACAGAGAGACACAAAGAGAAAACAGGCTTTATAGACTGTATTGTACAAAATCTTGTGGTATCGCCAGGTGTTTTTATTTTCGTTGTCATATTGTGAGGAGGATTTAAAAGACTGCGCGACATACAGTATCACACGCAAGCAAAAACCTGGAAGAGGTACATTATGAAAAACACGTAAATGTTTGGTATTGAGCGTCTTCTTATTCCCCTGAAATCACTACTGTCGCTCTGCCCACACTATTTCCTTAAAGGTAATGGAACTGAACACTTTTCTCTGTCATCCCTGGCGAGTGGTTTCCAATTGTTTAGTATATTTTAATTTCTTTACCTCCTCATAGTCTGTCTTGCATCACCGCCCGTTCTCTCTGTGTAACAAAGTACAACTAAGGTGCAGTTACATCAGCATTAGTAGATTCTCGAGTCGGAATTCGGCTTTGATTAAAACTGCAGAAGCGTGTACGTTTCTCATATCAGAACATCCCTGCACTAACATTCTAAATAACTGACAAACGTTTTTAAAGTAATGGCTGAGGTTTCTGGTGCAATGACTTGTGGGATTCTGACCCTTGACCCACCATCTGATTCATGTAAAGCCGTTCCCTTAGACAACAATTTGTGCTTGTTTTTACAGCGTGTATTCTACTAAAAGGAAAACTGAATAATAGTACGTATTACTGTGTAAACAGGCCAATCTGGCATCATTTGAGAAAGCAGAGTCTCCGTCCACTGCTAGAGGAACTGGAGGTGGATTAACTGATTTTATATTTTTAATTCCATCCTTGACTTTTGCTGGAGTTAAAGGTCGAATAGGCCTTAAGTCAATATCGTTGTGTTCTGCTTTTTTCTGCATTTTTTGCTGGTGGCCCTTTATTACTGAAATTTTTTCCACCTATCTACCAAATGCTCAATAATTGGAAGGACCTTATACTCTCTCTCTCTCTCTCTCCATTTCTGCCCCTGGGGCAGATATGACAATGGTATGAAGTGGGAATGCGCTGGGGCTTGGTGGTAGGAGTGTTAGATACTGCAGGTAAACGCGTGTGCTGCTGTTTTACCTGCTGGTGCATCAGCCTAACACAGACGAGTGCTTGAGGAATCGCTGTTACTGAGACAAGCTGTCAGGAGCCGCTGACTGGGAGGAGAGACAGGGAAAAACAGTAGCGTAGCACGAGGAGGGCAGAGGGAGCAGGAGAGCAAGGGGTAGCTCGGGGAAGTGGGATTGAGACAGAGAGTGCAAGTGATGCATAGCTTCAGCAGTGATGTTTGTGACTGAATTCCTGACACATTTGTACTTGTAACCCTGAGACATGCGGTAGAACAACCATGCACACTGCTAAGTTATTTAGCGCCGCATACAGACCCCTGACACAACGAGCACGGCGCCACGCTGCAGCCTATGATGTGCTGCAATGGAAGCGCGGACGTGTTAAATGCACCTGAACAGAAATCGACGCACGATTACTTGAGCTCAGGTTCCTTAACAGTGGGAAAGGCCCTGTGCTGGGATTTCGATTGTTGCTGCCAACGCGTCTGTGCTGCAGTTTACCTCCGTGTGCAGTACTTCCACATGAAATACTTTGGTGTCCTTCAGATCGGCGATGCGCTCGCTCACCTCAACTATTTGATGTAGATCTTCTGACTCGTGGGCAAGTTAATGTTCGGGGCGCCTGCGAATGGACCCTTTAAAGCTTCTTATTCGAACATCTTTCATGAAGACGGGTTTGTGGTGGTCATTTCTCTCTGCCTGCAGGGAGCGCGTGCGTGGGGAGCGTATGATGGGAGAGCGGCGCACGATTGAAGCGTGCGTCAGTGATTCAGCTGTCACTGTCCACCGAAGGAGGCAGTCAGTCCAACTACACACATGCTCTTTGTTTATAGGCTTTTTAAAGCGTAGCGTATATGAATATACTGTAGCTGCAGTGCCCACACTTAACATTTCATTCTTTGTTGCTATTATATATATATATAGTTATTTTTTCATAACTCTTAACTCCAGGTGGGCTTCGCTTCTGGTTTATACTTATCAACCATATGAGCAAACGGACAAGTGTTGTATATTTAATGTCTCCCAGCATGAACGCTTGCTAATAACATTTGTACTTTGTGAAGGTAAATAGCAGCACTTCTACATTTTTTCTAGTGCTAATTAGCATGAATTCATAAAACTTTAAAAGCCTCCCATTCAACATAGTGTCAGGGAATAAATTGCATTTGGACTCTCACAGTATGACTGCTGATTTGACTTATTCCTTAGTTTATCACCTGACTTTGACAGGTGATAAAGACAATGGGTCCTACTGTAACAACCATGTAATTTAACATTATTAATAAACAGCTGCAGCTTTGCATCACCCTCTGTGGCCTGACAATCCATTTAATAGAAACATTTGGCATTTGTCAAACCAGCCCTTTGTCCTACATTTCACTCAGATGAGATGAAACAGTGTCACACTTACAGTAAGGATGTGCGTGAGTCATCGCTGATGTCGTCCTCACGCGCCCTGAGTTCATGTGAAGTCATAAAAACTATGAGTAAGTGAGTGAGTGAATGAATGGCATTAATTGTTGTCGGTCCATTAGGTGTTTTGAACTCAAAATACAGGATGTGTACTGTGCACTTTGTTTCCATAGTAACATCATATAAATTTCTCCACCATCCCGCAGTCACACACTGGATACAGGCACGTGTGCTGCAGTTGTACCATGACAAGACGAAGACCGCACAGACTCGACACAGGAGCTGTGTGTCCCTCACTGCAGTTACTGCTGGAGCACATTTTATTGGGAGTAGTGCTTTTGTGCAACTAGGGGCGCATCAGGTTTTCCAGCTTGCTGTCAAGACTCTTATTGACCATTCAAACCATAAAAAATCACTGCAGAAACAAGACAGGTGCTGAGTTTACTGGCTATTGAGTTTGATTGATAATCAATTATCAAAAACGCTCTTAGATTTACAGACTGCAGAACTGTAAAACATATTAAGCTACAGTTCACAAAGATTTAAAACAGACCGGCTGGATTTTTGATTTGTGTGTGAAAAGCGATTATCCACCTACTGTACAGTCAACTTCAGGTTTTGCTTCAAAGTAAAATGTGCTGGGTCACAAACAGCTTCAGCTGCTTCACCTCTTTCGAAGCCAGACAGAACCAGAAGACTGAGAACTGATTGACAACGTTATCTGGGACGCTCAGTGAAGGCGGGATAAGCTGAGCTCCCTTGAACACTCAGGCCCCTGGGTTATATCCATACAACCTACTAAATAAAGCCATGTGTTGTGTTCAAGGTCACGGAGGAAGCGGGGAAAGGCGCTGAGAGAAGAGACGGGGAGCCATTCCCAGCAACACCTCCTGTCATCATGTTCTCCGGCTCTGGCCTGAACGCCTCCAAGGGTCTACGCAGGCAAAAGAGGGACTGGGTGATCCCGCCCATCAACGTGGCCGAAAATTCACGAGGACCGTTCCCTCAGATGCTTGTCAGCGTAAGTGACACATTTGATCGGCTGCATCACTGATTTGTTCTGAATTTACAGCTGGGATTTCTTGAGGGCACTTCACGGACTGATGCTGATTGTGGGTGTGTGATAGACAGTGATGAAGAACAGAAAGACATTAGCATAACCAGTTTGTTCTCCGCAACCTCGCTGATGATTACTGTATATTGTGTTCCCCTGATGTTCAGTAATTACAGCCACAAATTCTTAAGGTATTTAAACAGCCCCTGATTGGACCGGAGAAGTTTTCTCTTCACACATAGAGCAGGCTTCAAAACAGCTAAGCAGCTAAAGTCTCTGGGTTCACAGTGAAAAGCATGATTATTTCTGCTCCTTTCTTTCTTTTATCAGGCTGTTTTAAGAAGGTTGCTTGAAGTTCAATATTATTTTTATAGCTCCTTTATAACAATACGATTTGTCACAGAATCTTTACTCAAGCAATAACACCAGGCCTGCTGTAATATCTAAGGAGAATATATGACATTTGCTATTCTCAGGTCCAAAAGAGCACGACAGGGGTCCGTTCCCTATGCCACAGTAAGGACATAAAACTTAAATGAATCCCGGGTAACAACATGACAAATGACCTGAGCACATCATCCTGCGTGTGTGCACCCAAGCCTGAAGACCCAGCGAAATGAGAGCGGGAGCGTCTCATCAGCCAGGAGCCTAATCAGCATTCAATAAACCCCTTCTCTCGTTTAGCATTCAAGATTAGGATGTTGTAAAACCAACTGACTCCCATCACTGCAAATTTAATTTCTGTTCCAAATACAAACACGACACGGTGAAGGTTGAAGGTCGCGTCTGCTGGAGAGGTGGGGGAAAAAAAACACATGAATAAATACATGTTTGTGTGAATGTGAGCTGCACTGCGCTTAAGATTCACAGAGTCTGTCACAGCAGAATGTGCAGGGTGCCTCCGTTATAACTGTAAACTCCAAACTTGTGCTGCGTGCTGTAATCCATCAAAACACATCATTCCCGGAGACCTAGCTCCGTTTCCCGGCTCCCACTTTTCTTCTCTCTTTATCTGGAATATCTAGCCATCAGCTTTTCCTCGCTGTTTACAAAAACCTTACACTTTATCTCTTTTGGGTTTTAAATTGTGCAAAAGAAGCATTTTCTCCCCCTTTTGTTTCTGTTCTTTGTTTTTCAGCTGGGTTTCATCCAATCTTCAGGGAAAAGCCTGGGTAGCTGCTTGAAGGAAACGTTGGGGTTTTTTTTATTGTAAAACAAAAAGTCGTCAAAGAGGGGGGAGTTTGCCAGTCTTTGTTTTGGAGCTGGATTGCTCCTGCAGCTGGAGTGTGTCCCATCAGCCTGGCACAGCGTGGCTTTCTCAACTGAGCATGCTGAGCCCTTACACCAGTCATAAACTCGCCAGACAGTTCTGAGCTGGGCAGAACCGAGGAGATGGGGCAGGCAGAGAGACAGAGGGTATCAAAGGAGCATTTGGAAGTTGAGTGTGTAGCCAAACACAATCCACTTTGTGCAGTAAATAGGTCCGTCAGGGGCTGGTGGATTGCTTAGAGTGGACCGTTTAGAGCAAAGGAGAAGTGATGCGTGTTGATGCCTTTGTCGGGCTTTCAGGCTCCCGACTTTCTCTTTAATGATGACTGGAGGGCAAAACGAGCTATAGTAAGAACTAGAGATTTTAACAAGGAGACAGCTCTGGGGGCTGGATGACATAAGAGTGATTTGGACGTACTTTATGTCTTTAGTCCACTTTTATAACCTCTTTGTTGCTCTGTTGAGATTTGTCGATCATAAGCATCTGTCTTGGTTCCTCGAATCCTAACAACAGGAAATCTAGCGTTGACATTGAGACGGAACTTTTTCAGGCTCTGACATTGAATGTTTTAATCAGAATTAATTTTTTTTGCCCAGTCCATGTTCAAACAGCGCTTACAGTCGTCCTGTCTCGCATCTCGTCCTGTGTGCTATTACTCGCTGCCCTGCGCTCAGAGCGCTGTGGCTGTGTGATGCCTCCTCTAATGGCCTGTGAAGTCGCTCCCTTTCCTAATGGGCTGTTCTGTCATCCGGCGCAGCACTGAATGACGTGCAGGCAGCGGCCTTTCCTCGCCAGTCTACCGCTTTTCTCTCTGCCCTGGCCAAGTTGCCATCAGTTGGACAGGTGAGGTGACAGCAGCCCTCACCTGCATCTCCACAGGTTTGCAGCACCGTCGCTTTGATCAGACCAGCACAGGATCGGGCGGGTGTCAGGATGGAGAGCCAACCGAATGGCCTGCGAGCTCTCAGCCTGACGTGGCTCGAGGGAAACGGTGACTGCCTCTGTAAAGTCTGAGCAGAACTGTACTCCCATCGCTCTTTAAAGCCAAGACGGTGTCAGGGCTCAGTGAAACGTTATTGACTGCTTTTTATTAATAGCAGCGCTGAAATAATTGCTCCAGCACAGATTCTTTCTCTGCACATCACGGTGTGGTGTTCATGCTGCATGTTTTCTTCTGCCTCTAGTGTGGCGTTGTACTGAATGCAGCCTGGTGTTAGCGTCGTTGGCTGGTGTTCCACACGGCAGATCGCTGGCAGTAGTGCCCCAGTTTTAGAAGTAAAGGTCTAGAAGGAGTAAGAAGCTGCTCTCGAAAACACAGAGAGGAAGAGATCCAGAAAGACTAAAACAAAGAGCAGAGGAGACGCTTTCACAACAAACAGGTGTTCTTTGTCTTTCTGTGTGTTCTGCAGCCAAACAGCCATCAATAGCATGTAAGGGACATTGATTTTTCACAAAGGCTTTTTGAAACCTTCCATTGATCCGCACACTTCTCCTACGGCAGGGAGCCATCGATTTCTTTTGCTTGGGTAAATAAAGACTCAACGTAACCACCCCCACCCTCGCCACCCAACTTCCTTAACCCGCTATTAGAACAAGGGTCGGCAGAAAAGTGAACAACATTCTAAAGGAACAGCAACTTAGTCACTGCCCGCGGTTGGATATGAATAAACGTTTGTCCAGGAAAATGTTTTATTCAAGACAAATGTTTGGCTCTGTCTGACTTACAGGTGCAGGTGAGGAGCTTTGGATTTCAGATTCAGCTTAGGCTCCTCTCCTGACTGGACCGTGGTTGCGTTGGGCAACGATATTAAACTGTATCAATCATCTTGTCGTTACGTTTATTCATGCAACTGTAAGTTACTGTATGTCATATTTTCATGTTTATAGTGTATACTAATCATTTCTAACTTTATCGTTTTTTTAACCTTTTTACTGTGCAGCATACAACCTGTTGTTGATTCCCTCCTTAAAGCTCCTGTGTTCTGGATAATTCTGCAGTTTTTATCTAACAGAGATATTATTCTGTGAGAGAAGGCGTTTATTTTTGAAGTGTTGGAATAAGTGATGTGCGAGTTACTGCAATTTCATCTAAACTGTTGTTTTATTGGATAATATTTCTTGGGTAGACAATATTTCTGTCTGCCGGCTGTCCTTGAGACAGAGAGGCTTGATTTTCTGATAAAGTGCGGCTGCATTCCTCAATAATCACAGAAAATTATATTGACAGGAAAACAGCAGAGAGAGAGAGAGAGAGCACAAAGCCAAACAATCTGTACATGTCTAAATCCCGTGTTTGACTGACACGAAGAGAAAGTTGTATTTGATCCCCTGCATTTATATCGACGAGTCATTTGTGCGGGGAATTTGCAGTAGCCATTTATTTGCTGGTGGTGTCTTTAGAGCCTTCCTGTTAAACAGTGCACAAAATGCAGACGTTTAGATGTGACTTGGTGTGTGTTGCAGTGCGTCAGGCTGTGTTTATTGTACTCTCTGCAACACCTGTGCTCCAGTTTCTACATCTCTCTCTGTGGAGCACGTTGCAAAAAGCGTTTTTCGAACAGAATGAGAACCCCCCCACCCCCACCCCACCCTCCCTGAGGTGTCTGCCATCTCCTCTGCGTACATTTACCACTGATTAATGACTGCTCCGCTTCACCGACAGACTAAGCAGCAACAAAAACACAAGGAAGAGGACAGAAGAAAAAAAAAACAAGAATACAAAATGTGAACGGAAAGGCAGGCGAAACACAGCATACTGTACTAGTGAGCTGGAGCTGATTGCACTGAATTTGAAAGGGGGATAAAAATGGGCGGGTATGAAAAAAGGAAAAAGAGACGGATGGAATGCAGGGCTAGACCGGGATTAGAGGCATGTCTGTGTTTGTGTTTAGGTCTGATAGACTTCCCGGAGAACTGCTGTTCACGGCCTCTTCCCTCAAGTCTAATGAAGCCTTCTGGCATCTGCCACCCCACCACCCGGCCAACACCAGCACTGCTCCGTTCTGCCGCCTTCATCCTTTTCCACTCCCTCCTGCTGAGACATACGCTCACAGACACACACACACAATCGCAAACAAACATACGCATGCATACACAGGCGAAGCGAGCAATGTCTTGTCTTACACAGGCGGCAAACAAAGGTTCGTTAAAGCGCATGTGCCGCATTGTTGCCTTTGTATATGCTCATTGTTTGAGGTTTTGTTTGGTCGCATTGCTGCTTTATCCTTGAACAAAGAGAAGAGGAAGCTAAGCCAGGGAACAGGACTCTGCCGTATTTTTATTTTTTTTAAACGTAGTTCACCAGAGAAACCACAGCATGGAGAAACACAGGGATGCGAGTATTTAAGGATCACAGTCCGATCCAGAGCTTGGTCACTAGGAAACCACATTGCTGCTCATATGGAACGCTTTATGAATGTCGATCTGCCCAGAACTCTGGGCTAAACGCATTCAGCCTGTGAAAACACTCAGCTGTGTGGTTTCACTAAGTCTATGAAGCGCATAAAGACTGCGCATTGTTCACTATTGTATATGTATTCAAGCATATTTCGTTGGAGGCTATGTTTTGTCTAGTATTACTTCAGTGTTTTTACACACAGCCAAGGTTTTTTCCCTGGCAGTCGTGCAGCTTCAGCAGACGCACACTAGATAAACTCCATCAGCAGGGAAATAAACAGCGAGACAATGAATGTTCTTTCAGATATGCGCAGAGCTCCTGTGAAGTATAAAGAAGAGGGAAAAGGCGGCGGAGACCTTGGTCCACTCTGGGTGACGTTTGACAATCATGTCAGCGTTTCACTTACTGTTTTTGTTAATAATAGCTCTCGGGCAGTTTTAAACCTCACACAGTATATTTTTTTCAAACCCTGCAAAACCGTGACCTTCTCTATTCATTCATTCATTACAGTCTCACCTGCAGTTTGTGGTCATTGCTCAGACCTTTATCATTCAGTGAATCGTGAATCAGAAAAGCTTCGTAAGGTTGTTGACAGTTCCTGCTTCCCCACAATGTGCCGCTGTTTCTATGTCTTTTATGTACAGTATAAGGCCCCATGAACTTCATTTCCTCTCATGTAATGAAATTAATGGGATCAATGTAATTACATTTATCCCAGGAAATGGAGTGTCCTACAATCTCCTGGCATTGATGAGAAAAACAAATTGTTACTCTGTTCAGATATTTGGACTTTGTTTCCTCTTGTTCAGGGAAGTCCGACTGAAATGTAATTTTCACTGTTTAATATCTCATTATTTTGAAATTAGTAGCGTGAAGTCTTGGTAAACACGTTCATCAGGCATTTTCAGCGTCGCTTTATTTTTCAAGAGAAGCATTTCCAACCGTGACCTTGTTGAGCGCAACCAGGCCTGAAGCTTCTACTACTAAGGCTTTACAGTAACAAAACAAACAAGAGAAAACCTGCCTCATCCTCCCACTCGCTCATACGCGCACAGCCAGGGTATATAAACACACACATGTTCGCAAATCCCTTCCAACACATTGCTCTCTGATATGACATCAGGCGGCACCAGGCGGGCTCCCTCTTGGGTTCAGTTGGTGTTAAATTAAACAGTAAATCATCTCACCAAAAGACACAAGAGTTATGTGCGAGTCAAGGGCAACAGTTCTGGGCTCTTTAATAGAAGATGAGGAGGACTTTATGAAGGAGATAAATAACAGCTTAACAAACAGCCTCTGTCTGGTCCCCTGGAGGTTGGCTTCAGTGACCCTGCGGATCAGCAGGATGAAGGAGAGCCAAGAATTTCTGTTCCTCTGAAGACATGAAAAAATAATGTGGAGTGAAATTGGAAGGGAGATATTCAGGAGGCGACTCTGAGCGGGGAGGTGGGGACCGGCGATGACATGGGAGGGGTGAGGGTGGCGGTGATTGTCGGCGATACGAGACAAGGTCGGTCACATAGAAAGGACAGGAAGACAGACAGGTTAGCAGTCGAACGATGTGACAGTAGCAGGAAAGCAGATAACGCGGGAAATCATGCAGGCAGACAAGCAGACAGAAAGACAGACGCGGCGCTGTGGTCGGCCCGTCAGGTTAGACTTTCCTCCCTCCTCTGCTCGCTGACGTTTGCCTGAGAGACAAGCGTAGCAAAGCCAAATCCGATTCAACACGAGCAGAAGCGTTTTGAAGACACGGGGGGGAAAAAGAGTAATTGTGAGAGGAGAAGTCTTTGGGCATGCGACTGAATTGAATTGAAGCGCTTTAGGATGCAAGTCGCGTGATGTAAAAATCTAATCTCACTTAATGTGCTTGTATTTTTCCATTTTCCCCTCTTTAGTTCTTTCTTCACTGGAGGTAAAATGTGAGAGAAATCAAAATTGAGGCCTGCGCCAGAATAATCGGATCCTATTTACTTTGTCATTTGCAATGAAAGGCCTCAGTCAGAATCTTTTCATGCAGCCATAATGGATACTGTCATGGGGTGATCATGTATTTGTATGTGGGTAAAATCCGCTAAACCACACACACACACACACAGAGGAGCACAGACATGAAGATCTGGAGCAAGCGAGCATTCATCACCACTGTGTGTGTGTGTGTGTGTGTGTGTGTGTGTGTGTGTGTGTAATAAAGCTCCTCACTGTGCAATGAAAAGCTTTAAAGCATCTCGTGATAAAACACCTCCTAAGATAAACAGTTTAGCAGCAGATAAAAAGTTGTCAGTATTTTATAACTCGTCCTTTAACTTTGCAGCTTTCTCATTGCCTCTCGCTTATGAGCATTTCTGGCCAATACTCCCCGATGCTGCTTTACACATTTTTATTTGCTCTTCATTTCCAGGAGAAAAGAACATTTTCTCCCAACGCTCTATAAAAGCTTTAACATCCCACGTTGTTCATAAACCGGGAGTGATGCATAGCTCTTTGAGCAGTGCTTGGCACCTCGGCATGCAGGGGACAGGGTTATGGTTCATCGGAGGCGGTGCAAAATGCGTCTTTATATAGGGTAATTTTTACTGGTTGCTACCTGTGTACAGACAGTGCCACTGTCAAGCCTCAGCGTGGAGCCAGGCGGCTGGAGCACCTGGGGTATTTTCAGACGCTCTGTGTTTTGATGACTAGAATGGGGTTCACGCACCAACCTCTGCTGGCGCTCGTCCATTTGTCTGATGCGTATCAATCAAACGCCGACAGGCCAGCTGCTTAGCCACGAAGCTCGGCGGCCATCTGCGTGTCGTTCCTATGATACATGCGCTTATACTACCCAACGAAAATGCACAGGCGTGAATCCACAGACACACGTGAATGGCTGCGCAGACATGCGCGCACACCTCCTCACTCTTCCAAGGTTCATTTGTCAAGATGACAGCTGGACTCTCGCTGAGGTGGAGTTTGCCAAACAGAATCCCTCGCATGGTTAGACGGAGCCAGAACATCCCGGGAAACATTGTGACGCACGCACTTAGAGGCCGCAGTGCGACATTGTGTTTGTGTGTGTGGGTGCGCGTCTTTTGTGAGAAAGTGTATTTATTGTGTGTGTCTCTACATGTGAATGTGGAACTTCTCTAAACACCCAGCAGCAGCATGGCGAGGTCCAGCCCCTCTTCAGCTCCTGCCTGCGCTTGGCAGGGGCAGGCTTGGCAGGGAGCAGCCCGTTTTGTCAGGCTTCCAGTCGACATCAAACGTGCGTGCTGCTCCCGCCTCTATCTGAACACCTTTCCTCCTTTGCCTTTCCACTCACATCTGGCTCCTTAGACATCTGTTTACCTCATGATACCTCAGACATGTTTGTCCATGTAGAGTGGGAAGAATGTGCCGGATGCTTTTCCCTTCCAAACATCCCTCCTGCTTGTGTCCACTGAAAATTTGTCTGCGCAGTGATGTAAGGGGATTTTTCTCTGACCACATAAAAAAAAGACAACGTGAGAGTAATACACTCCAGCAGCATAAGATCCCGGAAAGGTCACATGTCTGGTCAAGGGGGAAAATCTCTATCCGCTTTCTCACAACGCAGAGCCATCCTGCCAGACGGTTGTCCAATCGAACAAGCCCTGGCAACTTTTCTGCACTTCCTGTCTCCAGGTTTCCAGCCAGAAAGCCTCATGCTTTGCTACAGAGTTCTGCTGATGTAGTCAATTCAAAGCCACTTTCATTTATCCTGTCGTACTCTCGCTCTGCTCCCCGTTTCCTTCCCTCCACTTTCCCCCTCGTCTGCATTTCTGCTCGTCCCTGTTGCCTGATGGTTTTAAAAAGTGTGAAGAAAAAGACGAAGGGAGGGGTAGAGAATGGGAAGATAGGACACAAAGGTGGACGGTGCCCAAGTGTGTGTGTTTGTATATGGGGTGGGGGGCTCTGGGGTTAATGGCAGGGGAGAAACGCAATAGCAGCAGATTTTGTGCCACACTCTCTCTCTCTGCTTCTCTCTTTCCTACGAGTCTCCAACACTCTTGACTCTAATTATCCAGATTGGGTTTCATGGGGATGAAGGGATGAGGGAGGGAAATAAAGTAACAGGGGGTCCTTGATATTGTCCTTGTCACAGCCTAGGGGAAGTCATTCATGCATCCATCACACTCTTGATTTCACAATTTAATCAATCCCCTAATGAAAAAGAGTGACAAAGAAAAGGGGAGGTGGGTGGTAACAGTGAGAGGGCAGCCCTCACACACTAACCCTGCTAAGCCAAGGCTCGAAGGGTGCGGCCGGTCTTTGTCTGCCGCTACAATGGCTGCCTTATTTTCATTCTCCCTGGCTGGGAGTAAAGAGTGAAGAGGGCAAGTCATTCCATTGTTACCTCCAGGGAGAATAACACTTCTAATTTGCCATAAGCCCGCACTATTAAAGACCAGACTCCTTTCACACTTCAGTAATTGGAAAAGTCATTCACTGCTTAACTTCCATTACTCTATGTTATTTTCACTAATGTGGAGGAAGGACTTTTAATAATCTCACCTGCGTCACTTCTAGCTCTCATTCAAACCACACAAAAGCGCACAGAGCGCATCTCTTCATTCCACTCTGTCACACAGACGCCGAATGATGGATAAATCTGAAATGCATTTTTGCCCCTCTGCCATTTCTGTAGATCTAAAGATCCATCTTTGTAATTTAGTGCAAGAGGGTGAACTGAACTTTTGCAAAGCAGAAACATACTGTACTGTATGTCCACACAACACACAGCTGCTGTTTGGCAGGTAAAAAAAGTCAAATCAAATCAAATCAGTGACCTAATGAGCAGGAAAATTACATTTAGCCATTTTGCAACTTGCTAAGAAGTGACACCATTGTTTCATGGTGAATAACGACCCAAAGGATAAGCATCTACTACACCAGCGGATCTGTGAAGCTGCACTTTAGCTAAATATTACCACTGACTACTGTAATCACTACAATGACTCACTGTAGCGTAGTTAACAGATTCACATTTTCATTTAGACATTAGCGTCTCACTTGAATACTGTGTTTTAACACAGCTGCTCACAGGTACATTAGTCTCCATCTAATCCTCTCCAACAAACGAGTACATGATGTTATATACTTTCTGTTTAGGTTTGTCTCATTTTAAAAAGCCTAACTTCACATTGAGACGCTCAACATCAGCCCTGCCCTTGTCTTTGAAGAGATATAATACTCTACATCAAAGCCTCTACAAAAGTCTGTGTTTTAAAAAGCTGCTAATGCAGACACTTTGCTGACTCACCGCAAAGGCGTCTTTTTTATCTTTGCGTGTGCTCAGATATGTTGGAGAGATGGAGGGCGCACGCGATACGGCTCTGAAGACCACGGCTCTTTGTTTTTGTGAACCAGTCTGCGTCTGACTCATTGTATAATATTGTAAGGCTTTACTCATATACTCACAAATGTCAGGTGTGTTCCGTGCAACGTTTGTGTGTGAACCACAGTGTGCTCAAAATTCAAAATTGTGTCGATGTAATGTCAGTGAAAAACTCAGAAACAGTTTATTTTGACAAACTGTCAAAATAAGCATGCGGTGCACTCAATAACATATAAGGCACCTGAGTGTAACCTGCGTGTCCATCATGACATGAAACGTTTATGATACAGATGAGTGCACACTAAGTCTCTATAAGTTATTGTTTCGTGAGTTGTTGTTGATGTGGATTATATATGATGTCACACATGATGTACTGATGTCAGGCGTGAGCTGTGAGCACATAAAATGTCCGTTTAGTATCTGACATGCCTTGAAAGCATCACTATGGTACTATTATGGTATGACGTAGTGTGTGTCACATTTTAGGGTCATTGTCAAATTTGAATGTGCACACAACCTCATTTGTACTTATATTAAGTACCGATTGGAAAGTAGTTTGTGCCAGAGTCAGTAGACTGTTGAATACATGCTTCATCTTCTGCTGCTATTTTCACTGTACATTTATTTTTGATATTTTATACTGAGCATGTCTTTCAGGATAAATCAAGTTAATTTTGTCAAGTTAATCTCATTTTCACGCTGTGGTTTTTTGTGAAGTTTGTGTCAGTTTGGCTCCCACTCACTACCTACACATTATACAGTGGTTTTTATTAATATCAGTATCAAGTGAGCTTATTTTTGCCTCTGCATCAACATACATTATAAAACTGAATATAGATGTGATGAATATCAATAAAATGCTTATACTGTCCATTCAAGTTTAATATAATTTTTTTTTAGCCATCTCTAGACAAATGGTGGATGTTCTGCTGGTCTTCACCAAAGAGTTTTTAATCTATTAATTGCTGGAGGGGTTCTGTCACTTTGGGGGCATGTTTGGTCAGGTCATGGCTTTTACTGTGCCGGCTAACGTCCCTCCATAATCTGTAACATCCGAGCCGAGCAAATTATTTGGGTTTTATGCAATCAAATGGTTTTTCATTAATTAACATTGAATTCAACTAGTGTCTGTGGAGTTTGGCTTCATCCTATCTGTCAGTTTCCCCTCTGTTCACCCAGCGTCCTTCAATCCCTGAAACCGGCGTTCTGGCAAATGTTATCAAATGCATCAGTTAAGGGAATTGAATACAGCATCATATTAAAAACGCTGAATATGCCTTGAAGTATAGTTACATCAATCATAAATAAAGTAATTAACCGTCAAATGTTTTAAAAAGGTAAACACTGAAATAGTCCAGAAAGGTTCAACTGCAATAATAATCATAATTAATATAAAGGAGAAGCAAATAATATGCACTGTATGTGTGTACATGTAAAACGTGTAGTAGTGTTAGTAGTAGTAATTCATGTTGCTTAATATGCATTTTGAAGTGAGGCTTAATTCGTGTGCACCCCAGCGACTGTGGTGGTAGAGCAGCGCTTCTGTGTTATTCATTCCCGTCTCTTCATCTTCTCTTCTCTGTTTTCCCCAAAGACCCGGTGGCATGATAATTTCTCATTTGATTCAGTTTTGCCTGGCAGAAGGGAGCTAAGCTCACTGATAAGATCTCCTTAAGAAGAAGACAAGTTGTCAGTAATGAAGGGAATTGCTTTGATCTGTCGACAAATAGGTCATTTAGACAGTGTCTGGTTTCTGATGCCAAATGATACAGTCATGACTCTCTCTCTCGCTCTCGGTCTCTTTCATGCTCCTCATTCCCTCTCTCACACCAAATCAGAGGAAGCGGGGAAAAAAACAAAACAAAGAAAAAAATGTTTTTGATTATTAGTGGTGCTCTTGAAAATGAATTTCTTATTACCCAGTGGAGACATTTTAGGTGTGTGTGTGTGTGTGTTATTATGTGTCCCATGTGAGGAGCAAGATGGTGTTGTATGAGAGAGTTTCCCTCCTTTTATTAGAGAAAAGAAAAGAAGTACAGTACCTAGCTCAGACTAGCTCTTTGTGATCACCCCATGCTGTTTTTTAGCACATTCCCTAGAAGTGAAATGGCAGAATGACAGTGAGAGCAGATCACAATTGAAATGACAGCCCGCCTGTCATAATATTCAGCGATAAAAGGAGGAGACTGATACCGTGCTGTAGCAGCTACTGTAGCTTATTCATTTCCTTGACATTCATTATTGGATTCCTACCTCATCTCATGTATATATATGAATGTGATTTATTACGTGCACTATTAATCGCGAGGCCGACGTCACGGCCGAAGCAGGTTTGTCATCGCTTCGCTTGTTGTCCCAGTGAGTTTAGTGTGAAACAATGTGCCAGGACGATGCTTTGAGCTACGCACGCAAGCCTGGGAGAATCCAGACGCAGTTCTCGAACACGCCACGTGAACGCGCTGGGAAGGAGAGCTAATGGGCAGAAATGACTGCAGCGGAACGTCTTTGCCCCCCAAGCAGGACAACTTGGGGAACGGGTGGGAAAATCAGGGGGCGGGGTAAACCCAAATGGAATTATGGAGAGCTATCACTTCCTAACTGGTGAGGATTTATACGCCACTGCCAAGGCCAACGAATTGAAGTAATTTCATTTTTCATGCATGGCTTCTGTCCCCACGGAGACCTGAAGCGAAAAAAAAAGGGAGAGGGATGAGAGAGTCCGTGTTCCTCCGTCTCTCCCTCCCTTTCTCTCTCTCTCTCTCTCTCCGTGGAGGGAAGAGATGAGAGGAAAGGGGAGGAGTGGAGATGAGAGAGAGAAGGAGAAGGGAGGGCAGAAGAAAAGTAGAGACAAGGTGAAGGGAGGAGAAAAAGGGGGGGGGACGGAGAGGGGGGAGACGGTTTGGCAGGCGGACGTGTGGTAATTGCTTGTATTTTATAATGTGACAGGAGAGGTAGCTACTGTGGAGTCAGTGCCTCAGTCTTTGCCTACACAGGGGGGTAATGGCAGTACACTAGGAGTTCAACTGGGCTGATAGCTGGGTATTTGTTAGTTTGTTGGTGTTTAACGAGTTGAGTTTCTTTGAAGTAATAGCAGTCGATGCCTGCAGTTCGTTAATTATCACAGCTGTCAGCAGTAATTCGCTGTGATATGTGCAGTGCATTCTGACGTCCTCCTCCCTCCTATTCCCCAAAGAAAACACACATACGGACACGCACAAATAGCATTAGTGGGATGTTGTGACAGCTGCTCTTGCATTCCTGTAATAAAGGTGTCTATGACTGGTCACATTTGTTTGATTAGAAAAGCACAGATCTGTCTGATAGCGAGTGGGCGATGATGTTGACCTTGATGAACGGAAAGAAAAGAAAAGAAAAGTAGCGATAATAGCCGCGACGGCGACAGGTTTCTACTACAAAGAATGTGGATGACACCTGTCCAATACTGTACGTCCTTCCCTCGTCCTTGTTAGTTGCTCCAGCTATTTTCTCAGCAGGGTAGAGCTCCTGGCGTGTCAAAAGTGTGGCCAAATTAGGTCCTCGAGTGGTGAAAGATGGGGACAGCGTTGTGCTGTTGTATTCTTCTGGTGCACACCGCGGCTCTTCACTGAAATAGTCATTGATTAGAAGGAAAAGGACGGCTACTGTAGTGTGGGTCGTAAATGTACCCACACAAACATGGTTTTCTATGGCTGTGTGGGTACATGTCTTAATAATTAGATTGTGTGGGTTAAAGTTGGGGTAATTGGCTACGGACTACATTAAATCAATGGGAATCTATATATAAATAATATGTGTGTGTATTATATACGAGCTATGGCGAGGACCCACTTCCTTACAGAGTGAGGACATATTGGTTTTGTGGGGACATTTAGCAGGTCATTTAGTTAATTGGATGGTCATAGTTGAAATCAAGTTTAGTTTATGATTAGTTAGAGTTAGCAACTAGGAAATGCATTAGGTCAATGTGCCACAGAGATAGAGAGACAAGCCTGTATGTGTGTGTGTGTCTGTGCATCCTGAAGGGTAGGACTGAGTCGTTTTGATACCACCGCTGATGTTCACAGGATGTCACGTCGTTAATGGACAGTGATGGGGAGCTTGGAGGTCTGGACTCTATTTGGACATTAAAATGAAAAACTCCCACGGATGATGAGACACTTCAGTCCAAATCACAGGCCTAGCAGTGCACTTAATGCACCTATTAGCTGTCTATGTCGCGAGGAAAGACGAACCAAAGTGCAGGGCTATTTCTTAGAAAACATTCTGCCTCCCATCTCTCACAGTTAATAAATAATTCTCTTCTTATGTGCACCCTGGATTAGAGTTATCTTCTTCTCTCATTTTCTACCTCTGCAGAAAGTTTTTTTCGTCTTGTGCCCAAATTACACAACAATTACAGTCTTGTATTTTGACTCGTCTGTCTAGTTGTCATTTTTGTTCACATCGTGTCTGTATCCCCAGCATGGTCCCAGCAGGGTTTTTTTATATCACTACCTGACTGTCAAAGTAAATATATGTTGATTTTATTTTTCTCTCCCTGAAGTATTGAATTTAAATTTCTCTTTTGAAGAAGTCCAATTCTGCCCAACAGAATGCATAGCACTTCCTGCGGGAGCACTAATGGAATTCCTGAGTATGCGGTTGCTAGAAATGCCAAACTGTGATGAATGTGTGTGTCTGTGTGTGTGAGAGAGTGTGTGCCCAGGGTGTTTGTGCCTTGGTAAGAAAAGTATGCAATATCAGGTTTCTGAGATTGTGTAAGGACAGACTTATTAAACTCCAGGGTTCTATATCACAATAATAAATACTTGCAGTACATATTGCACCAACAGGTGTAGATTGGACATAACTGTGTGGTTGAGATTAGTTTTGAGTTTTTTTAGAAATAGAAACCAAGTTTTTTAGGTGATCACTTGTTTAAGTTTCCCCCATTGTTTGTTATTTTCCAGATTCGTTCCGACCAAGACCAAGCCATCTCAATCACGTACAGCATCACTGGGGTGGGAGCGGATCAGCCGCCCAACGAGGTGTTTAGTATCGACCCTGTGCTTGGAAAGATGTTCGTCACCAAACCTCTGGACCGAGAGCATCGCTCTTCTTACCATGTGAGTCTTGTACTTTACGACCTCAAGAGAAATGTGTTGTGTTCAACTTGTGCCTAAAGTGCTCAGAAAATATTCACCCTATAAAAATCACAAATTTAAAAAAAAAAGCTTAAAATCTAAAATACATATAACATTATAATGTCACTATACAAAAACCTTGAGAAGCCACAGGAATGAATCTATTTTAATCATTTTTCATTACATTATGATTTCAAGCATGAACAGACTGTTTCACAGCAAGTAAAAAACATTTCCTGGTGCATGTCTGTGTGTTCTCCCAGAACCACTTTGATCACTGTGAGGAATAATTCACATTTTAGTGTAGAGAGAAGATGGAATAAATGATGGAATTTCCAATTTGTGCCTTTTCACTCACCGATGCAGCAGCACTAGGTGCAAAGCATCTGGATGAAGTGAAGTAAAAGTCAGAGAACGTGGTAATTAATCATTAAGCTCACAGCAAGTCACATTACTTTGCTCATAGCTGTTACTGCTGCGAGACAGAGCAACAGTGGCACATGATGAAAAGACTGCACAGACGGCAGAGAAAAAAATAGCTTAGAAGGAAAATGTAACCTTGATGAGAGGCAAGATATGAATATTTCAACATTTTGGGATATACTTTTATTTACTGTCAGCATAACAGTGAGATGAGAAATTTAATTTCAATTTCACACCCATGAATTAAACAAATGAGACGATAATTTTGTACAGAATTAGATTAGAACATGAACATGTGTGTGCGTCAGTAGCCATTTAGCTTAGTTTAGCATAAAGACTGGAAGCAGGGGATAATGTCTCACCTGGCTATACCTGAAGGGTAAAATGATTCAAGTTGCCAAGCAACTAACAAAGTCCATTCACTTAATGTCAGTCAAATGTACAGGACAGACTTATATATACTTACGTATAGAGAGATTTTTTTTCCCCATTCATGGTATTCAAGTGTAAAACCACGTTTTTGCTCAGGTACATTTTTGCACCGTTGTGCAGCGGATGCAGCTGTCGAGCACTTTAAGAAGCCTCCAACTGGTCATGTTGCTGCTACTCCTTGTTTCATTCTTGAAGTTTGTCCCACAGCTTTGATGTAGTGACTAACCACAATTGATTCATCCCTTTAAGTTGCCCTACTTGCATTTTACAAGAAGGAACCTAGTCTTAGTCTTGGTCCTTGTGAGCTGGCAGGCTCAACCTTTTAGTTAGGCCTCGGTAGATTTATACCCACAAGGATCTCGAATCAATGAGGTGATTTGTTAGGAAAGGTGGAGGTTTGCTAAAGGCTGCTGGAGTTAAACTCAGTGTTTGCTAGAGAGCTGTTAGTTGATGTGAAAGCCAAAGCAAATGAGGAAAGGCAAAGAGTCAGGTGTACACAGATGTAGTGTAGTTCAATTAAAATGGCCAAAGAATAGATGTTAGAGCAACAGAAAGGCAATTAAATTGTATTATATTAAACATAAACATCCTCAATCAAAGAGGTTTAAAGGCAGGAAAGATTAAATTCACTGAGCCACATTATAGAGGAGAACTACTGCTCACACAGCTGGAATTTGACTTAGTGCTCTTTCCTTTGTTTACGTCATATTTCATGCAAGGACACAACAAAGTTTCGGTCTAGCTCTTTTTATTTCAGCAGAGTGAACACTCTGAAATTCAAAACCAGTCGTGCAACAAGACGCATCCTTGGAGCTACGGGGTCTGCTGTTATCTCTATCAGGATGCTTTCTTTTTGCCAAATACTGAGCACTACGCGGTACGTTTGTTTTCTCCCCCCTGCCTTTCAAGATAATAACTTTAATGTGGACCCAGAATTACTTTTTTTCTTCTTTAAACATGGTGGTAATCTCAAACTCCTGCTGTTATTGAATTAGGGCGTGGGTGCATGAGGAATGGACGGACAAGGGTGGGGGGAGATAAGGAAGCCTGGCTCCCAGCCTGTTACGGCGCAGAGAGAGAGATGCGATGTGCGATGGCTGCGCACGGATATTGGGTGCAGGACAGATCAGACAATCCAGTGGAAAAGTTAAATTAACCTCACAGAGAAATGATGGTACGATGTTAGTGGAAGTAGACGGTGGAGTGGGAAGAGGGGGCAGCGGTGGAGAAGATCGTCACCTCTCTGTGGAGAACCAGAGCCCAGACACTCTTTCAGTCACTTACTGTATGAGCTTGCAGTGGCCATGTAACATCTCCTCTCTTTGTTTTTCTGCCTCCTCTCCTCCCTCCGTTTGCCCTCCCATGCATGGATGTCAGTTATACCAAATAAACAGAGTTTCTTTGCCCTGAAATCAACTGCTGTCATTTTAACAGAATACATTTACCTCTCTCTGTTGCTGGGAGCAGATACTATCTACTACTGTCTACTACTGTGTGTTTCTGCGCTATATGACATAAACTAAACGTCTCTGGTGCTTCTAGCCGACAGAATGCCTCTGAATAAGTCATGCTGAGGGACATAAACACTCCCAGGTAGGGTGAAGTGGATCAAAACAACATTAGTGGGAACCAAGGAGTTAATTTTGAAATGCCACTTCTCTGTTAGTTTGACCTTCACATAGAGGGAGAGAAAGAAAAAACAAACCACGGGCATTTGTTTAAACTCCACATTTTCCAGATAAGTCAGTGATTTCCCCTGCTCTGGTTTTCATTCATTCTGTTTCTGTTTGTTTTCCTCCGGACTTCATAAGAGAGAAAGCATTCAAGACACATTTTGCAGCGTCTATTGATTCCTGTAATAACTTCATGTCCAAACTTTGTGAGAAATCCTAGTTGGTGATTCCATTGATCTGAGCACAGCTGAGCTGAATTTGAGATGGGCTGACTGTGTTTGTGGAGTCAGAGGGAAGTGAAGAGATTTCAGGAGTCTTTCAAACAAAAGCAGACAGCCTGGAATCCAGCGCAGTGATCCTGAAACAGACGCCTTGCCTTTACCACAGAGCCCACTTCCAAGAAAATGAGATGTTTCTTGTTTCGGTTTCTGCTGAGATAAAAAGTTCTAGGGACGAAGTGCAAAATAGATAAGAAGCCTGGAGAAAGTACATGATCACGGAGGCAAAAATATCTCAACACTCCTTAGTGTTCAGATTTATGCTTTATTATTCAGTATCTATCCATTACCAATGCGCTCCTGAACTAGGGTAAATGCCAAATTCAAAAAGCGGAGCAGAGGTGTTCTTTTTGGCGTTAAAGCTGTTTTGAAAGTATTCACCTTGAAGAATAAAACACTTTGGGTTTGTTGGTGTTTTATTTATGTTGTTTCTTCCTTTCTCTGGCCACCATCTGTGAGGAAATACATTTAAAAAAAAGACTGTCACGGCTGCAAAGTCTAAAGGAAACAAATGTTCCTCCTTCAGCACTAGGTATTAAAGGTAAAACACACCTACACATATGATTTTAAAAAAGCTGTTTTATTACTGTGATTATTCCAGCTTGTGTCAGTTGTTGAAGCCTCAGCTGTTTCTGTGACATTTCTTTAAAATCGAATCATTTGTGGTTTTCTTCAGATAAAGCTGTGTCCTAACAATTTTACCTTGAGTTGGTTGTGTGACAGCAACCACTTCACATGTCTGACACTGGAGTTAGACACCACGTCCTCCACCCACATTACTTCCAGTAACTGACTAAATTATAAGCTCATTCGCTATGTGTCTTGTATCTTCCAGTTGCGAGCCCACGCTGTGGACATGAATGGGAACCAGGTCGAGAACCCCATCGATCTATACATCTTTGTCATCGACATGAATGACAACAGACCAGAGTTCAAAAACCAGGTCTACAATGGCTCTGTGGAAGAAGGATCTAAGCCAGGTACAGCACGTGGACACCAGTGGGGCTAGTACTTTATATCAGGAGAGATCGGTGTAGTGAAAAACCACCACACCGCTGAATCTTCGGCATAACAGAGAATTTTCCATTTTCCTTGAAGTAGTAAACAGACGGAAAATGCTTCTCCTACAGATGCTTTTCATTTAGCCAGCTGTAGCAGTGGCCACTAACTAAAGAGACGTCTTAGGCTGGTGAGGTTTAAATGTTCCACACTGTGGCACCGCTGGGTCATTTAATGTCTAACCTTAGAGCACAAGAAAACCAGAGATGAGCTCTCTGTGCATGTCCTGAGTTTATTGCACAATGTGATCTCAAGGGGTGTCAGTGTACAGTTCAGTCTTTCTTTCTTTCTTTTTTCTTTGGTTCTTTCTTTCTTTCTTTCTTTTTTCTTTGGTTCTTTCTTTCTTTCTTTCTTTCCTTTTTCTTTCATTCTTTCTTTCCTTCCTTCCTTCCTTCCTCTCATTTTTCCGTCCCCTCCCACACAGCCGACAAATCTCTGTGGTGTAGATGACATTCAGCTGAACAATAATCATAAAAAAAGAGAGTTTTAGAATTTAGAGCTCCAGTGGTTTCAATGGAAGGCCAATTACAGACTTGAATTAGTTTGCAAATTAAAGAGTCATTATGGGGACCTAATCCTGTCAGGCACAGCTTAGGACGCCCATACAAAGGGTTCACATTAAACCCCCTAAGAGTGCAGCTTAATGAAATTACCACGTCGATGTGTGACACATTGTGATTCTTCATCTTCTCTCTATCCCTCCATCTCTAGAAAAAATCACGATTGGGTGGAGGACTGAGTCACTTTACTTGGGATCAAACCAAAAATGGAGTCTGTCCTCTATTTCCCTCTTTTCCTCTCTCCCCCTCTGTTCCTATTTTTTCTTCTCGTCTCGCTGAGAGGCCTTTAGAGTGCTCCCTCTGGCCGAGTCATTGACAAATGTTGCTTTGAAATGTAATGAAGTTTGAAATGGGAGCTGCGGTTACAATTATCCTCGGACAGGGGCTGTCACTGGCATGATATCACTATCTCTGGCAATTAGAATCGGCTAGAAGAGAGAAAGAGCCAGAGGGAGGGAGGGCGAGATGGAGAGATTGGGTGACAGGCAGTGATCCTGCAGAGTTATGAGTGTGTGGAGGCAGGAAAGCAAACAAGTGGTGCATTCATGGAAAGATAGTGGCTCATTCTCTCCAGCAGATCTGCGTGTGCATACACTTGTGTCTGTGCTTACTTGATTATTTATAGAACAGGTTTCCAACCATTTTAAGGCTGGCACAAATCTGAGAAAGTCATTCTAAGCAAATGACGACACATCTGGGTGGTTATTAGACATTTATGTGATTACTAAGAGCAGCATGATTAAGGTTTGTCATGTATAAAATATGATTTACACTTAGTAAGTGAAGTACATACAGTATCTTTCAAGGTTTGGATATAGTTGAACTCATTATTATTTACAGAGCAGGTGTTCTATAAAATAAATCTATTGAAACCAACAGACATTATTGGTAATGGTATTGAAGTTATGATGGTTTATTAACCATATTTATTCACAAATTAGCCAAACTGTGTTTAATGCTAATATGGCTAATTATGATCGGTTTGTATAGCTGATTAAGCAGAGCAACGCAGTGCAGGGAAACTGAGTAATACATCTCTGGAAAAGTGAAATTATGTATCAGTATACAAAAATACACAGTTGTGTTGTCTGCAGAAAGTGATTAAGCATGTATGTGTGAGATGTGTGTCACAGTAGTAACTATATTAGTCTTAGTGACATCTTTTATTGGAAAGTGGACACTGTGCATGTTGAGAAACACCGTCTTCCTTCTCAGGAACTTACGTGATGCACCTGTCAGCATTCGACGCGGACGACAACACTACAGCTAATGGAATGGTGCGCTACCGGATCCTGTCACAGACGCCTCACAGCCCCATCCCCAACATGTTCACCATCAACAGTGAGACTGGAGATATCATGACGGTGGCACCAGGGCTCGACCGAGAGGTTGGTCTCATTCATTCTGACGCATTCACGAAAGAGCTTTTATGTCAAAAAGGTCAAATTGAATCAAATGTAGCTAAATAGTCAACAACATAAATATTATATAATGGTTTTAGCTGTAAAGCTAAAAATATAGTGGCCTGCAGACGGTCCGAATGAACTGGAGCTGGCTGGAAGATGCACCATTATCATTGTTATGGAGGACAGTTCACAACAGCATTGTTTATTCTGATGACACTCTGAGATGTGACTTACAAATGTGTTGTAGCCACACACGTACAAACACACACACACACCATGTCATTTTCTACAGTAAATTGCCTGCTTCTCCGGTCACCTTGTTTATGGAACTATAAAAGTTGTGACAAGATCCAAATGTGTTTATTCTCGCAACATGGATGTGCCTGTGACAACTCTGCAAAGAAATCTCCAAGACAGATCATCCTCCCCAACTGTCACCGGTGACAGACCTATTAACAACACATCACACTGCAGTGGGCTGCTCTCGTTGTGTTCTGTGTGTGTGTGTGTGTGTTGTGAGGTAAAGATAGAGTGGAAATGTCTGAAATAGAATGCCCTTGACACCTGTCAGACAAACCAAAAACCCCATATAATCACATCTGCACTCGATAAAACAATGGCGCAATGGAGGGGAAAAAGGGGAAAGTGAAAGTGAAGGGAGCCATAGAACGCAAACAGAGCTGGGCAGATGGAGGATTAGAATTAGGTGGAGGATGTGAGTGTGACAGTGAGGATGGGGTGATGGAGATGGAAGGGAGAGTCAGAGGGGGGTGAAGGCAACATGGAGTTAAAAGTTAGCTCACTGCTAATCCAGCCAGTCACTCCCAGTGTAGCAGAACAACTCTACCTCCCCTGAGCGCACACATCCACACAACACACACACGGCATGATCATAGTTCTATACATGAGAGGACAGTTAATTCTAACTATGTTTATTAAACCTATGTGTCCGTGGTCGTTTTCCTGAGAGCAGTGTTTAGGAATTCACACTTGAAGGTTTATAGACTAAACTGAAGTCATTGGTCGGAAACTGGAAAAAACTGTTATTATGTATTTGCGATTTTTTTATATTTTTTTATCCATTCCATGAATTAGCTTGTTTTTTTCTTTTTATTTAACCAGAATGTTTTGCTTTTTTCATATATTTGAGCATTAGATCAGCTCTGACAAAACAAACCATTTGAAGTCACCTTGGAAATCAAATTCATTCATCAAATCAAGTATGTGTAACACACATTTTACATACTACAGAATACATTTTGAAGCTTTCTAAAGCCACTTTGTGAATATATTTTCTAATTATATTCATGGACACTTGCATATTTGCGCATTTTGTGACATTTTTAGGTTTTGTTTGTTTGGCAACATTCTCACACTTTCAGCAAAAACATCAACAAATTCTATATTGTACAAACTTGGCAGGAAGGTGCTACGCGGCACACTGCAGCGCTTCCTGGTCTACTTTTATTCAGCACTTTGGCCCTTTGATACTTTGCAAACTTCTGTGTCTTCTGTCGTTTCTTGGGCTGCAGCATTAGAGGTTTTAGGTGCTACAAATAAAAAAAACCAGGCCTCTATTTTTGGTAGCTCTCCTCCCTCGCGTCTCAGCTGCATCCCCTGCTGTCTCTGATCCTCCTCCCTTCTCAGCTTTCACTTGTCTGCAGTGGACTTGATGAAGAGATTAAACAGAGGAACAAATGCAACGAGGAGAGGGGAAAAGAATTGGTTACAAAGTTGTTACATTACAACATGTACTTGTTTAAAGTTAGGGCGGGTTGTGACACGAAGGACCAAGGTCACTTACTCGCTTTCTTCTGGAGGCTGCTCACACCCAAGGAAAAACTAACCGACTGTGATTAGAGCCGGCAAATCATTAACGCCTCGTCTGATTGTGACGGCAGCCGCGTTTCTCACTGATTGAATGAGATTTATTATTAGAAAGTCTCGATTGAAGTCTGTTCTTTACTTTTAAGACGTCGTAAACTCCCAAAGTGCTCTTCCTCTAAAGGTTTCCGCTGGTCTGCAGTGGACTTTCAAGAGCTTGTTGACAGTAACAGACCTCAGTCCTCCAGAGAAAACCGGGTGCGCTGCGGTTTTGCTGCAGTGCTGAGAGGTTCAGAGGAGCTCTACATAATTACTCCCTTGTCTAATTAGTGAGAGTGTTGTGTACACGCTGTACACAGGCTGATGGGACAGTCAGGCAAGTGGCTTCTTCTAAACAAGATACGGAGAAACGTACGTACGAATGTGCGCGTGCTTGCGGATGCCTGTGTGTATAGACGGGTGTTAATGAGAGTGTGTGTTCGAGGTTGGAGTTCAGCATCTCGTCTAGCATTGAGATGAGAGGAGCTGTCTAATCTTCCCGATGTGTCATCGTGGCCTAATTGGGATATTTACTCGGTAATTAGCAGGTGAGAGAGACACTGGGAATGTAATTGGGAATCTCAGTGACAAGACACATTATCCAGACTGTGGGCTCCCAGGTTCCATCCTTCCTGCAGCCCATTAATTGTACCCTGGGACAGAGGAGGAGACAGAGGATGCTGCTGGAGAGAGGGAGGGATAGAGTGGAGGAAAGGAGAATAAGGAACACAAACACAGCACAGAGAACCATATTTCAGTTTGCAGTAACGTGACACTGTGTCATCGGAAAAGATTTATCATCCCCTCGTATTATTGCTTCGTAGATAGTCTATTAATCTCTGTCAGTGGGATCATTGTCTCCACATCTGTCCATCATTGAGACTGAATAAGCATCGTCTTTGATGACATACCCATTGGGAGGCTTCACAACGCAGCCTTCAGATGGTATGAAGTCTGGATACGTTCCACAGAGCAGGTTTCAACTCAGTCGAATCAAAGTCCTCACCCTCGCATGCTGTGTTTCGATGTGGCCCCGGACAGCAACTATACAGCCGAACACAGGCTCTGCTTCATTTCTTTCCTCTGGGAGTCTCAGTGTGTGGCTGAAGGTTTTTGCAGATGAATAACTGCACGCTGTTGTTGTTGTCTTTTACAGAAAGTGTCCCAGTACACCATCATCGTGCAGGCCACTGACATGGAGGGTAACCTGAACTTTGGCCTTTCCAACACAGCTACTGCCATCATCACTGTCACAGACATCAACGACAACCCTCCCATGCTGACCTCCAGAACTGTGAGTTGATCCAAAGAAATGGAGAGGGGAAAGGGTCACAGTCATGAGGCGGAGGGGGTTTGACTGTGCTGGAGAGACAGTAATAGAAAAAAAAAAGACGAGAGCGAGAGACGAAGAGATGAAGGGGAGGAAAGGAAACGAGTGCGATATGTTACACAGAATGATTTAAACAAGGACAGTCAAGGAGAGTTATGAATTGCAAATGAAAACACCAGCAAAATCATTAATGCTCGTTATGATTGTGATATTTAAAATTATGATTACATTATCGAAGGCCGTTATTAAGAGTGAGTACGAATTAAAAGTGATGTGATGAATAGTCGGTAACACAATCACTAAACGAATTAGTGAAGCTGGAGATTCCGTGTTGTTAAAGAGTTGACTTGACTTTCTGGCACAGGCTCGGCTCAGCTCTCCTGATACGCTTTCACTCAGTGCCACTGACTGTTCAGACGCGCAAGTGTAACAACTGAGGTGGCAGCTGCAGTTCTCGCAGGCTGACTGAGGAAAACTGATTTATTATTCGCATGGTTGGAATGAAAGTCGCGGTTTCATCTGATGCGGCAGAGACGTGTATTTATTTCAAGAAGTAAAGACTAGTTTTGCACCGTGAAACTAGGTGTTAATTTAGCTGCAGTCGAATTGTTCTGTGTGTGTTTTCCTATCAGTGGTGATGAGAGCACGGGCCTGTTGGGTGGATAAGGTGCTTAGCAGGGCACTAGACGCAGGAGTTAGCGTAAGCATTTGCCTTTGGGGCTGCTAATACCCTTATGGTGATGAGTTTGCATTGACGTGTCGGTCGGGGAGCTCATCAGAGAGCCGCTGCCGTGCGTCACACACAGCAGGGCACGAATAGACAGAGTAAGGAGACGGAGACGGAGACGGAGACGAAAGAGCGGAGAGGGAGCTGATGAGAGGACCACCACGAAGTCTCCGAGACAACAAAATGGAGACAAGAAAAAGTGATGAGCGAGTGATGGA
This sequence comes from Macropodus opercularis, assembly GCA_030770545.1. Lineage (NCBI taxonomy): Eukaryota > Metazoa > Chordata > Actinopteri > Anabantiformes > Osphronemidae > Macropodus > Macropodus opercularis. The sequence continues at coordinate 12,577,749 of CM061095.1, forward strand.
GAGAGGGGAAAGGATGAAGAATCGTCCAGTCACAGGAGCTATTTTCCACCGCAGCAGTGATAAAGCATAGACATGCCCTGTTGTAAATCAGAGGCCTTTCCTGACTCGGCATTAAGATTCTCCTCTGAAGGCAGGGTATTGATGATAGCGGCGGTAATAGATTGATATTCTCTAACTGTATTCCACCGTGTTTAAGTGCATTTCCATCATCGCCACAGAGGGAAGTTAATGCTATCATGGATATTGATGATAAACTTTAGTGGAGGTTTTGGAGCCACGACAAGCAGAGCCCTTCTACCCACTCCCGTCATAAATCACCCGTTTTACTGGTGGGATAACATAAAAGCCATTTTGTTGAGAATGCAGGCCATTATGCAAATATTTAGTGTTTGCAATAAACCCCATAGATCTTTCAACGTGTCCCAGAAATATAAAGTTTGGGGAATTTGTCTTTAATGTCGATGATTAATATTTCATCATGCCTATCAGAGGCTGGCCTATTTTTCATGGCAGCACAGGATGCTGTATATGAACAAACGTGGATCTGGGTGCGTACCCAGGGCTGCTCATATGTTTTATTACTTTCATGATTCTGATAATAAGATACAATTGAAATGTTTCTTATCTCTTTTATTTGTTTGTGTGCATCACAGCAATGTCTGCATCTCAGACTAAGTTACAGAATGTGTACGTACACACCGTGCAATCAGGGGCATCTTTGTATCTCATTTACTACAGTGTTTCATGGGCCTGCTTTCTTTACCATCCTCACAAAGTTCCTATGATGAAGGTCCCCCGTCACTTCCCTCGCCTCCCCTTCTCTGCCTCAGTCTTTCTCCTCTGCCAAAATAGTGACAAAACCGTGAGGGTGTTGGCAAGAGGTGCTTTGTCAAGTGCTGTGAGACAGCCAACTGCACTCTGTGCCAGTCACAATCAAAGAGCACCCTCCCCCCCTTTCCTTTAGTCCACCCGTTGGGGACAAGATATATGATCACAGAGAGAAAAACTACCCGATCAGAGAAAGGCTGTTGAAAGACACCACATACTTTTTTACCGCAATTTACTGCTGAAACAATCACTGCTTCAATACCTTCACACGAGGAAGCAGAGGTAAACTCGAGCTGTGTGTGTATGACGCGCAGCAAGCAGGTTATTTATGTCATAACGACTTGTTGCTTTGCATTTGAACCCTGGCTGTTACACACCTATGTTGTCCATCATTAGGTTTTCTTAGCATGACGTGCAGATTCATATTGAGAAAACACTAGACCAACAGCGTGTGCTCACAATCAACCTGTGGAGGATTAGTAGTATGTCGATAAGGACATACACAGAGATTACTCAAATCAACTTTAAGCCCAGGTGACGAGTGTTTAACGAGCCCAGTTTAATGCTCATGGAGAGAGAATAAATCCAACATCTAAAAAAAATGTGATGCCCTCTGTTAGACCCACAAACATCGCATCGCAATCCATTATTGAAAATGACCCCACCAAATGTCAGAGCTCATCACTGTCACAGAAATAAAAGCCTTAAAGAGATGTGAGGAGCTGCGTGTTCTGGGGGAAGTAGTTTTCACTTTAAAATGTCATCTGAAGGTTCATTCTTTAATATAACCTGAATACTACTCAGCGTGTAGCTGCTATTGTCTCCTTGTAAATGTTCATGTCAAGTGAAATCCAAGACCCTTTCTACTTTACTTTGTGCAACGAAGAGCTCTTGATATTACGGCGCGGATCACTTTCTGAACACTTCCCTTATTGTTTTCTGATGTCACAGATAATAATATCAATAATTACTAATGCACATACTGCAGTTTGGGGAGAGGAGCTGATGTCTGTACGCCCCAGCACATCTTACATCATACTGTGGCCTTCTTCTTCAAATTAAAATATTGTCAAACGATGGGAGACTGCCTGTGAGAATATTAAATGAGATGTTTATTGCTCAACGCTGGATGTTTGACGTGGTCTTCCCCGGTTCCCTAGTTTACACAGAGATAATAAGAGAAGAAACCTTAAAGTGGGATATTGATAATAAGAGCTGCAGTGGAGTCTTTGAAGTATTACATCAAATCTACTTAACACCCCGTCTTGGTTGTTAGTGTGTATTGAGAAAGAAGATGCTTGAGGGCCCCGAGGAGCTCGAGAGCCATCTCTGAAGTTGAGACTTTTTTATTGAATTGGCATTAGGAAATCCCTGAATTAAAGCACACAACCGCGCGTATGCAGTGCACACACTCACCCTGACGCAAACATACAACAGCCTGCCTACTTATCCAAGGCAGGCAGTGCGTCAGGACCACCCGGACTTGTCTGTTGTCTTAAGAATGTCATTGAGTCTCTGAACAGCTCTCCTGATGCAGCGCCCTAATCTGCGCGCTGCTGTCGGCTGTTTACTGGGTGATGCGTGGGTTTCCAGGCGGGGTATTATAGTCCGTTGGAGTGTTTGGTCTGGGGCTTTGCTCTTTGATATCCTAAACTCTCATAAGCGGCTCAGCGGCTCTTCCACGCCTGTTACCCGTGGTGACACAGTCGCTGTATGGTGCCGCGTGCCGGTTGCCTCGAGATGAGGTGCCGTCACACCAGCTCGCTCACCTTCTGACCCAACACGGCTGGTTGAGAGCCGATGGCTCGGAGTTCGACTTGTGTTTTACAGGGTAACCAAGACGACGTCGCTGTTGCTGGTTCATCTTCGTGGGCTTTATCCCCTGAGCCTATACGGCTTTGATCAATCCTTGCCATAACAGACACATGACAGACAGCGGCTCACTCCTCATCAGGCTTATCGGGACAAAGCACATGTGTTTGTACACCATGGTGACAAATACAAGTCACTCATATAGGCTCCAACAGCTGTTTTAACCCCTCCCCACCGCTGGCTCCTTTCTCTCCTCCTTTGTCACTCTAGCGTTCAAAGGAATGAAATATTACTGCTTGTCAGGATTGAGTAGAGGGAATGCAAAAAGAGAGGAAAGCTGGAACAACGCCCCTGTGTGCCCGTGCTTGCTGGTATGCAACCGTGTTTACTGCTTGTTTACGACTCAGCAGTAGTAAAAGCGGGATCATTAAAGTTACTCTACTCTGAAAACCAGGAAGGACAACTGTCTCTATAAAGGAAAATGTAAAAGTGAGATTGGCACTCTGTGGCTTTTTGTAGAAATTGCTCCCACTCAAACGGCTCAGTGGATCCCAAAAGACCTGAGCTACAGTCAAGCATAAATCATTCCTTAAAGCAACCCATCAGAGTAATGTTTCACTCTACTCTCTGCAGTTTTCCGGCGAGGTTCCAGAGAACCGAGTGGACACCGTGGTGGCTAATCTGACAGTAATCGATGCGGACCAGCCGCACTCACCCAACTGGAATGCCATCTACAGGATCATCAGCGGGGACCCGACCGGACACTTCACCATCCGCACCGACCCCGTCTCCAATGACGGCATGGTCACCGTGGTTAAGGTGAGACGACAGCGTCCCTCTGGCTTTAAGCACAAGTAATAATAATAATCCACAGAGCTAAACGTGGACAGATCGCAGTCTTTGTCTTTCATATGCCTCTTCGTGTCCAAATGAGGGATTGCAGGCTGCTGCGCCCTTCAGTGGCCGCCCGTACACTCACAGAGACTTAAACACAATGGCTGGTCAGACCACTGTGGCAGATTAGGTATTGATTTCTCATTTACGGAGGCAACGGTTTTATACGCTCATAATGTTCTAGCTGCTGTGGTAAATGAAAGCAGCAACAAAAACATGCCTTGTAACAACCTGATACGTTGGCGTTCGACCTCTCAGACGGAGGTTGGCCAGACCTGTGCAGGTGAAAACACAAAAACACAGCCGTTCAGTTCAGCCTCTTGTGTGTGTAGATGTGAAGTGTGTAAATATGCATGTTGCTGAATGGATTAGGATTTGTATTAGTGCGTTTATCCATTAGTAGCTCACTGTGAATGCATTTGTCAGGTTGCATGTATGGTAAATGTATCTTTCTTTCTTTTCTTGACCCTCAAGACACAGATTTATTGTCCTTGTGTAGCCGACTCCTCCAAATCACATCTTTCTCTAAACCAGCGCTAACATCTCTCTTTAATTCCCACAGCGCATTGGCATTTTGCTTCTCTTCATTATTTCTAGATGAATGCCTTTTATTATCCATTCCTCTCACTCCCTGATGTAAAATTCAGCAAGCAGCCTTAAGCTTCCACGGGGAGTTATCGGAAATCATAAAACAAGAGACAGGACACCCCCTGGGATGAAACAAGACATAGGCTGTCTCAACAAGTAAACAGAAGGGCTTCAGCTGGCTCGGGGGAAAGGGAGAAAGAATGGTTCACATCGGACACTGTGTGATAGGTGAAGTCAAGAAGCCATAGGAAGTTGTTACTTTGGTGTTCTTATTATAACAAGGTGTCCATGGCTGCTACTACAGACACATCAGAAAGCACTGACACCTAGACATGCTACACCCCCCACCACCCCCCTCAGGGGACCCGGGCTCCTTGGTAAACAACGGCTGAGGTCTTAACCAGAACATGTCACACATTTCCACTGCTCTCCAGGGAGTTTATGAGATGTTTTCTCATTTTGCTGCTCGGTAATAGAGACAGTAGACAAACAAGCCCGGCACGCGTAAAAATACACAAACAGGAGCCACTTGGTTTGAATGAGTCATTAAGATATGTAAATCGCAGCCTATGAGAAAAATACGGAGGATGGCAGGGGAAGTGGAGAAGAGAGGAGAAGTAAGGCGAAATGATTTGAAGAGCACTGAAGGATGCAGACTGCAAAAAAACCTCCTGTAGATCGCAGACAGCCGGGAAAAGCTTGTAGTGGGGGCGGGACAGAGGCGAGAAGACGAGGGAGTCCGGTTATACAAATTAAGCAAGACTGAACGAGAATAAAGGCGATACAGAGGAGACGTAAGATGTGATGGCTCATGGGCAAGGGATGGAAGTGACCTCTGACCCCTCTGGTTTCCCTCAAGGTATTAGAGTGTATGTGTGTGATTTAGTTCGCCTACAGCTATACTCCAGCCTTCCCTGTGCTCCGAATACCACTGGCTGTAGATCAAAGAACCTTGAGCGTGGTTCGCCTGTAAATGGGCTCTCAGTACACCACGGGGTCACACGAATACACGCCCATATGCTCCCATCGAACTGTACCAACGCGCATCTGCATACACAACACAACAGCAATGCAACATACAGATGTGTTTAAAGTCATTAACATCACCATCAGACTCCACAGATAAAAGCTGTCAGCGGTATCTACAAACTGTTTATTTGTTCTCTTTTCCTTTTTACTTCCTCTCGTCTTGTTGTTATTTGAACCTGATTGTGTCGCCTTCATTAGAAGAGCAGAGAACTGTCACACTTGTTTAGACTCAACCCTGCAGAGTGCAGCCATATATCCCCGCGTGCACACAGACGCTGGGAAAGCAGAGCCGAGGCAGCGCGTTTGAATAGTCTTAGCTCTGCGACGCCTTCTCGGTGTTTTGAGGATTTTCTGAATATGGCTCCAATTCATCAGGGAACCACTTTGACACAGCATCTGTTCGTTTATCATGTTGTTTATCATCAACATGGTGCAACACATTCCCTGACAAATGCTGACAGGGGCCTTAACACTATAATCAGCATTATGTTTGTAGCACCGCCGATATGCTTGAACACTTGACGTAATTTTCTTACAAAATACAGTAATAATATTGATAGTAGTAATATTCACTGACTGCACACGCACTTTACTATTTTGACCTGTAAATCAATAAAGGTGGCTCCAGCTCTGAGGAAAGAAAGCATTTATTCTTACAGGAATATAGATTCACCAATTATACCAATAAAATGATACAGACTAGAAGATGCAGTAACAGATTCCAAAGTTCAGGCTTTATTGTGGAAGTGTTCCTTCACCTCTGTGATCGTTTTCCGTCATTTCTGTTGTGTTGTTATGACGTTGTGTTTTCAGTGATCCTTCCTTCCTTCCTTCCTGCAGCCGGTAGACTTTGAGATGAACCGCGCCTTCATGCTGACAGTGGTGGTGTCCAACCAGGCCCATCTAGCCAGTGGCATCCAGTCATCTCTCCAGTCCACAGCTGGAGTCACCATATCTGTCCAGGATGTCAATGAGCCTCCTTATTTCCCCACCAACCCAAAGCACATCCGTTTTGAGGAGGGTGTCCCTGCCGGCACCAGCCTGACGACGTTCTCGGCCTCAGATCCCGACCGACTGCAAATGCAGCAGATGATTAGGTACTGAGCCCATACAACACAACCGGCTGCAGAGGGAGAATCCTAACTGGGCTTATTCTTCCTTTTGTTAAATTCCTTCATGGTAAAATTGTTTGGATCTCAAACTGCAATAACTCAAATGTGAAGCTGGCAGAAATTTAGCACAACCACTCCAAAAAAGCCTGTGGCAAAGGTTGCATGTCAGAAGCTAAGGGTCAAAGTTCAATCAGGGGGATTATATTTTGGCATCACCTGTCTCTCAATGTCTGTCAAAGAATAGGGAGCAATAGTCTCTAATCAGAAGTGTTTGAGCCCTTAGGTTACGTGCAGCATGCAGGTGCACACACACACACACACACACACACACACACACACACACACACACACACAGTGAGTGAGAGAGAGAGAGAGAACAGAAACATATAGGAAAGAATGAAGACGCCTGTTGGCTCAGGCCCAAACAGCTGACACAGCATCCCGCCTGTGCTGTTCCTCCTCAGCGCTGAGCCTTGAGCATTTTATATAAACCAACCTTTGAATGAGCAGCTTTCCTCGGCCGAGCTGTCAACCTCAGCGCGGCACCGACGGAGCTGCGGCCTTTCACACTTTAAAGGTGATCGTGTGCGTTCACGTGACGGCTGCCTACGTGTGCGCTCGGTGTAATTCAGAACCGGCTCAGTATAGCACAGCAAATGAGTTGATAACACGGCTGTTTAGTGTGACATTAATACCACCTCCTTCCCGTCACCTCACACTCCAACAGCCCCTTTCCTCCCCTTACTATGGGGGAAAATCTAAACAAATTTCCCAGTTAATTTCACAGCAAATGAGAGTAAATTGCCTGTGCTCTATAATTCAGGACGATGCCAACGCTACAAGCTACTGTAGTCTCTCTCTCCCTTTCCATGTTTCTTTCTCTCATCCGTGCTCCCCGATGAATTCATTTCGACCTCTTTGATTTCTTTCCCGTTGCCCTGTGCAGGACTGCGTCATGGAATCAAGTTAGGCGTTTAACAGCATGCTGTGGTCCGTCACAGTGTACTTAACAGAAACCCAAACCTAATCTCTCTCCTCCGCTCTCGCCACGTCATCCGCCACCTCATTCGTTTGTATCCATCTGGATAGGATCAGTATCAGCCCTCTGCTTTAAACCAGGTCTATAATAGGTATCTGATATGTAATGGCACTAATCATAGCTGGGCCTTCTGTCCCTCATTATTCTGTAGACTTAGGAACTCAGGGATTCACTCGTGCCAATCAGCTAAATCCCTCTACGCTGTTGAATCACCCTGAATGTTTATTTTTTGAATGTTATCACTTAGAAGTGTTCTTAGTGTATATAGGTCTAAACCCCACCAATTCAAAGGTAGCTGACGTGTGATTGCATGAACACTGAGGTTAACATGTCTGTTTATAGTGCGCGTCTTCGCGCATGACAAAGAGCTCTGTGTCCTCATAAATGGATAGAGGAGAGTCAAGGAGAGGATTTAGAGCCGTACGAGTCAAAAGTAAGGTGAAAAAAGACCTAAGGGACTAAGGAGGGAGGCTGAGGATGGTTAAGCTGACTTCAGGTCAAGGTTTGAATGTGACAGGTGCTTATCAAAGGAGCGACACGCTGACAGTGTCCTGTCGAGGTTGGAGAAGAGGCAACGCGGACAACAGCAGGGCCGAGGGGGAGGGGGGGAGACAGCGAGGCATCATGCATCACCTGTCAGACACCCGACCAGTGAGGTCAAGACACAGGACTGGAGACACTGGCATAAATGATTACCCAAATCGCCTTGGCTAAGCTTGAGACATGCATTTTTCATCCTCAGGGTCGGGGGTTTGAAAAATAAATGTCAAACCTCTCCCTGCTGCTCGCTAAGATCACTAACCTGCCAAGCCTAATCATACATCCAGCTGTACTCGCACACCAGCCATCTCCCAAATGAGAGAAGCCCTCAGGTGGAGGAGAGCAGCAGAAGCGAGACAGAGGAAGGAAAAGTTACACGATTAAAACCGATCCTTATTCCAGCGTAGCACCACAGTAAACAAGAGCTGTTTACCTTCCAAAAACTTCATTATAAAGTTAGCACAGGGGAGCGTCGGCTCCCCACAGTCACGTTGTTGACAGTTGGGACCACTGTGGGTGATTGCACAGGCATCATTCTAATGGCCGCAGTAACCCCATCGTTCGCTGATTGCAAAGGGGAAAACAAAGGGAAATGAGTAGAGCCAACGACTCTGCTGTTGGAGTTTTCCTGGGAACCCAACTAACAATGAGGACTGAGTTTCCACAGTTGGAAAGTAGCTCAGCTGCAACGATTGCTCATTGACTAAACATTAGATCAGTGCACTAACACGGAGTAGGTTCCTGTGTTGCCCGTTACTGAAGGAAAACTGTCACACGTGTGTTTCTCCTCTGGCTTTTTTTATTCTTGAGTTAATAGAATTTCATGTTTAAAATAAGACTTTTCCATTTTGTGAAGTAATATTAGGGAGTAAATGAAAAGCACTGTCCCTTCTGCACAGCACATTAAATCTAGCATGAACACAGAAGTAGGCTTAGTAAAGTCTGGCTGCAGGGGTATGGTGCAGGCATTAAAAAGCAACTTACCCCCTATAGCAGCGGCTGCTCTGGAGCCAACTAATTAACATTTAATATGTACAGTATGTTTTCTTCATTAGCACACACACAGTTGTGTTGTAGGGTGTGTGTGTGCTGGGCTATTTGTTTTTAGTTGGCACCTGTGATTTCCTGGAGTTTTATCATCGCTGTGAAGCTGCCAGGCAATAAACAGAAGCCTCCATGTTCATTTTTTATAGAGATTAAACTAACAAGATAGTGTTAATTAGTGACCTTTAGAGGTGCTGCTGGGCAGATTTTTAAAACTTTGGACAGATGAGCTGTTTCCCCCTGCTAAGTTAATTATCTGCTGCCTTTAGCTCAAGCTAGTCTTGACAAATAGAAACGTGTTGCTTTAACATATTCAGCAATATGTTCTCAAAAAGCATTCAGGCCACAAACACTGCTTCTCCCCAGTAAATAGCTCACTAGTGGGCTCCCCAGACAAAGGGAGTCGGTTTGGTGAGCCTTGGGTAATAAAGGTGCAGTTGGACACAGCATCGGGTCTTAATGAGGACATTAGACCAGCTCATACAGCCACGCTGCTACTGTAGAACATAACCTGACCTCGTCCCTCTGTCTCGACTGTGTCTCTCACCGCTTTTATCCAACCCCCCCACTGTGATGGACTCACTGTAGTTCTGGTGGTGATTTCACAGTCCACCGGTGCCTTTGGGCTCGGCTCGCCTGTGTGAAACCGTCTGAAAGTGTGGGAATGTCATCTCTGTGATCCCCTTCCCCGCACTGTGCTACGCCTGGGATCATGCCCACTGCCTGCTGGGAAAATCCCACCTCCCTCACTGCAGTGGAGAGATTATACTCTCTGTCCACCCCCTCCTTAGCACCACCCACCTCTCTGGGCTTTGATTCTCCTCCATGAAAGTAAAAATGCACATGCAGTATTTAATCAAATACAAATAAACAAGTGGGCTGCATACTGACAGTAAGAACACTGCCATTCAATAAGCACAAAAGTGAGGTTAGGGTCAAATCTATTTCAATTTTGGTGGATTTAAAAGCTGTACATTTTTGTCACATAACAACATGGCCTCCATCACCTGAGCTGACATTCAGTAAATGAAATCAGATTGATGCAGAATTGTGTAAGGCCAAGATGTCACGTGTCAGCAGATGATGTTTGGCGCGGCAAATTGAGATTGCTAGCCAAGAGAGGTGCTCGCTGATGAACTCTGCATCACAGAGGAAATGATATGAGGACGAGGAGCCACAGATGGATAAGAAAAACGCATGAATACAAAAGCACAATGATATGGGGACGGCGCAGGTTGAGAACGATCAGATAGAATTGAAAGCAGCGCGGAACGAAGCAAAAGCAACAAAGGCCTGAGGAACAAGAACAGTTAGATCAGAGACGGATTGGCAGTCGACGCTGGAGACGATCCTCTATTCCTCTCCTGCCCTCATCCCACGGGAGTGTCCCTGAATTCCTACATGATGATCAGGACACAGATACCTTATACACAGGAACATGTAATACATACAAGCACTAAAACATGTAAACATTCACTACTTCTCCAGCATAAGCAAATACTTTACATTCACCCAACAAGCAAGCCCACAGTCGCAGCACTGCTTAACTAGGGATGTAATTGACTTCAATGGCAGGTACACAGGAGTGAAAAATGGGGTGAAATTGACTGTAGGCCGCAGGCAAGTCAATGAAGAATTAAACTGTGAAGGTCAGGCTGTGAGCTGTGTCTATGTGCGTCCGAGCACAGGCGCAAGAGAAAATGTATAATTGCTCGGAAACGCTGGTGTTAACTTCTCCATCGATCTGTCCTCGTGTGTTTAGGTATTCGAAGATGAACGACCCCGCGGACTGGCTGTCCATCAACAGAACCAACGGCCAGATAGTGACCACGGCGGTGCTCGACCGGGAGTCCATCTACGTCAAGAACAACATATACGAAGCCACATTTCTGGCAGCAGACAATGGTAAGAGCCTCTTTTAACGCACTTACATCAAGTTTTTGAGCTTTTCTGTTTTTTTCTTGGACAACTTATCACATTATTCACCATGATTCATATCAGAGTGAGATATCTGTCTTGAGAGGGAAGCATCAGTGCAGAAAACCTTGGATTTCCACCCCAGGTCACACGGTGGATGCTCTCCTCCTCCTCCCTGCTCTTTTATTTTCTCCCAATTTCACATGTTCTACCCTAAAGTTGAAACTCAGACATGATTGAACAGCAAATGGATGGATGCAAGGTTTTGTTTTTTAGTAAGTAAAAAAAGGGAATTCATTCGCCCTCCCCAGCTGCCTTATCAGTGACGTGCAGTGCGCTGGTGTGTTTACCTGAAGATGAGCTGGCTTTTAAACACTGGTGTATTTATAGGTGTGAGCTTGTGAATGCACTCATTTGCAGTAGATTTGTATGAGCGTGTGGACTTTTATTTGCTGTGATTGACAATGTGAGACACCATGTGTAACCTGCTGATGGGCTGGAAGAGGCTGCAGGATTAGAGGTTGTGCGCGCCTGTTGTTTGGCCTTCACAAATATCTCATTTACTTTGTGTTGCCAGTTTGCAGTGTCCTGGCCTCTTTAGTCATTTCAATACATCACCTACTTCCAGCAGGGGCGCACAGACGCTGGCAAAACGTTTTTTCCCCCTCTGCACCCGAGCTGCCTACGGACAGGCACCTCACTGCTGTCAGAATTAAGGTAACGCTCACTGACATAAAGCTAGCAGTTCAAACTGTATGCGTTGAGTGTGTACATCAGACTACGTGGGTGTTGCTGGAGTGCCAGCCATCGTCACGAGAGGGATTATGGTAAGAAGTAAGAATAGTAGGACAGAGCATAAAGAGCTGGTGAGCACGATGAGAAGCACGTTCGTATTGACACCATCTTTTCATGTCCACCCCGACACATCTGACTGCTTCAAACCCTCCTGACACAGCTTTCTTTTTTAAACACATATTGTTTATGTGTTTATGTGCTCTTCAAAGAACATATGGTAGGCTTGGTACGCGTCTTTCCACCGTGCCTCACATCTCTGAGCCACCATCAAAAAAAAAGAGGAGTTAATACAAATCCTTTTGAGGAATTTACACAAACATAATTATTTATTTAGCTAGTTAAAACCCACATAATTCTCCTATCAGCTGTGGCAAGCTGCTTCCACATGTCCCCCATACATGGCTGGGATTAACAAACCGGCAGAAAGGGAAAGCCTCTGTGCGTGACTGCGTGCGCATTTGCGAAGTTAGCACCGTACGTGCGCTGTTGGTGTCTGAACCTGTGTTTCTGGACAGCACAGCACATTCAAAAAGTCAGAGCTAAGGTTTAGATGGCGACAGTAAAATGGAAAAAGCGTGACGTGCCCTAGTCACTAGTGATCACTTTATCAATTAGCACACGCAGTTTATTCAACAATCGACTGTTCGCACCAGACAGAGCTCCTCTACTTTAGCTGTGTCTCACCCTTCTTGTGGCAAATGTCTTGCTCTGGTGCCATGTTTAATTGGCTGATCTGTCAGCTTTGCATAATCTTTGTAAATTACATCGCCCTTATCTCATCCCAGAGATGGGCCTTTGGGTCGCTTGATTCCATCCAATGGTTCAGCCAGTGGACCATGGCAGGGAAATGACTCTTAATTGGAGGCGGCTAAGGGTCGTCACCCTCCAGGCACACACTCAATAAACAGCTCTGAGCTTTGTTTCAGTTCTCCCAGCACCATATATTCATACCACACGTACACAATCTCGAGTTCTATCTCATACCACGTCGCTCTCTGATTGTTTAAAGTCTTTATTCTTTACCTTCCATTCTCTATAACTGCTGTTGCTGATGGCCTGTTACTGTTCAGTCAATGCAAAGGGCTTCAGGATTATGGCTGCCAATGAGCTGTGTGTCTATGTGCACCAGTGCATGTTATTATAGTCCAAGGCTGACTGCATTGTACTCATCTGCAATAGCTGCCCACTGCAGTGGGATCAGATGAAATCTCTCCAATTGCCCTGACGATTCCCACAGACTTCCCACAGCCATGTGGCCATACCAGCACGACTCCATGTTCAGCAGGAGTTTATGAAAACGCAAACGCAATTGGAACAGCTTCCTAATAAGCAACCTCTGTAACAGCATCTGCATTATAATAGGAAGACTGAAAAACAATCTGTCTTTCTAAGTCCCCTCTGCTTTGAGTGGGACAAACGCATTTCAGTCACAGAACAGTGGCAATATTTACAGGACATGCGTATCGATGAGATCAGTTCACATAACCACGTAGACAACCATGTGAAATGCACTGTGTGCTTTAATCCGTTGCTTCCGTGACATGATTGAGATTACATGAGACTAAGTGTCAGTTCAAACCAGATGGCACAGCCCGTTCTGCTCTCGGTCGTCGATGGTGCTCCAGGTTATGATTTGTCCTACTTGGGCCACTCAGCTCTGGAGACCAGGATTAGCCCACATTACTCCAACCTATAACAGCATGACCCTCATCAGAATAATTCATTTCTCCTGCCTCCAACATGGTGACTCACCGACGGCTGCCAATGCCCGACCTTTACGTGTTCTGTTGTTATAAGATAATGAATGGACATAATATATTTGCTCATTGGGTCTTATTGTCTTGTCAGATGAATAAATTCTATTTAAGTACTATTCATATTTATTTTTGATTGCGTGTGAGAGTGAATTAATGTGAAGCCACAGTAATAACAGCCAGCTCCATTTTCAGAAAAGCATTGTTACTGTAATATTGAAGGCAGAAGTGGCTCCATCCTGGATAGTTTTGCGTAAACACATCCAGACAAGGAGTTGTTTGATTGCGTTACAGTCATCATTATTGTACCTAAACCCTCCCGAGGCGATTGGATGTGCTGTGCCTGCTTCTCGATGAACTGTGCTGGCTTTGATTTGGCTGTGGGGCTGAACTGTCAGAAGTACTTCTGTCAAGGGCAGACATTCTCGCTCCTGCTCTACAGCATCCCTTCCTCAAACATCGTGGTTGTGACTAAACACTGTTTATTTTACCCCTTCTGATTTTCTTTCATTATTTTCTCTCCTGTCCCTCTTCCCTCTCTCATGTCTTTTGCCCATCACACGTCTGCTCCTCCCTGCTCTCAGGCTCTCCTGCAGCCACCGGCACAGGCACGCTGCAGATCTATCTGATAGATATTAATGACAACCCCCCGGCACTCGTACCCAGGGAATCTCAGATCTGCGAGAGGATGAACAGGAATGTCAACGGTGTCAACATCACCGCCGCTGACGCTGACACCGACCCAAACGCAGGACCTTTCGTCTTTGAGCTACCCGGCTCCCCCAGTAGCATCCGACGCAACTGGACAATAACTCGGCTCAGCGGTGAGGAACTCTTTCGCGCGCCTTCATACCTATGGACACTCTCCTCCATATGTTACAATTCTTAAATCTAGATGCTCATTCTTCCCTGAAACATTTATTTTAACCAAAAAAACAACATGATGATATGTTGCAAGTTTTTGCTTCAGGCAGGTGAAAAGAAGTATGAAGCATATGATGTAAACCAAATGTGGAATTGTGAAATGTGAAATGCTTTTGTCTTTTCTCCTCACTCTGCACAGGGGACTATGCCCGTCTGGGTCTGCGGTACCAGATATATTTAGAACCGGGGGTGTACGAGGTCCCTATAATTGTGTCCGACTCAGGGAACCCTCCATTGTCCAACAGGTCGATCATTAAAGTCAAAGTGTGTCCCTGTGATGAAAACGGAGACTGCACCACTATCGGGGCCGTGGCAGCCGCTGCCCTGGGAACCGGAGCGATTATCTCCATCCTCATCTGCATCATCATACTGCTCAGTGAGTATCAGCTGGTCACATCACGATAATGCCGCTCGGTACCTGAATCGTGTCAGACACCTGCGAAAAAGTTCATGCTGGCTGCGATTGGCTTTGATTTGCCTTTCTGCCAAAACACAAGTTCAGGGCACAGTCATTAAACATTCACCAGGCTGTAGTACAACGACTCGAGCAATAGTTTGTATAATGGATGACTACCTCGACTGCTGAAACCCTCTCCAGTATTTTTCCTGGTTGGGTAAATATCTGCTTTCGGTCTTGCCTGGGCTTGATGCTGCTGACTTCATTTGCTGCTATACGTTGCATTGTTCAGACGTCCTGTAGACAATTTGGTCACAGCTGCAAGATTTCACAATCTGTGTATGTGAATGATCCATGAGCATCCTCAAGGTAACCTGATGCTGCCACAGGACCACAGACCTGCTTAGCATCTTAGCACTGAGTTTGTAGGCCCGTTTGAGTCTGAGTGTCGATGTGTGTATCGCTGCAGGTATGGTGCTGTTGTTTGTGATGTGGATCAAGCGCCGAGAGAAGGAAAGACAGACAAAGCAGCTGCTAATTGACCCTGAAGACGATGTCAGAGACAACATCCTCAAATACGACGAAGAGGGCGGAGGAGAGGAGGACCAGGTGAGATCTTGAGAGATACGCCTATGCGGTACACCTTCTGTGCTTCGTCTGCTTACTGTTGCTCCGTGTCTCCGTGTAGGACTACGACCTGAGCCAGCTGCAGCAGCCCGACTCCTTGGAGCACATCATCAGCAAGCCCCCCGGTGTCCGCAGGGTGGACGAGCGCCCCATCATCCCCGAGTCCCAGTATCCTATCAGGCCTGTCGTGCCCCACCCAGGAGACATCGGGGACTTCATCCACGAGGTGAATGTGCGGGACACGTATGTGCAGCAGCAGCAGCACGTCGCCTCCCGTCTGACTGGGAGCCGGCCTCTCAGTCACTCTGACATTTAATGTGATTAGTGATTTCTGGATGCTGTTCAATACACGAACTCTGGCACAGTGATGAAAACAACATAGTTTTACTTTTCAGCTGCTCTCTGTGTGCACGGTTTATTTACACACACTTACTGTCGCACACACAACTCCAGCGCTGGCACACTGATGCGAGAAAATGCTGATTGACAGACTCGTGACAACACGTTCACACTCGAGAGGTGTTGGCAGCTGTTCAGCTTTGATCCATCCAGCCCCTCTCTCTCTCTCCCTCTCTCTCTCTCTCTCTCGCTCTCTCTCTCTCTCGCTCTCTCTTCCTCCATCTCCCTCACTTACACATGTACTCACCTGATCTCGCTCCAGCAGTCTGGTAAAACACAAACACAGCAAACACATGGTGTTCCTGCCATGCACTGCCCCCCTGGAGGGTTGAGGCTTTTTAAGTTTCTATCCATAGCAGTTCTCTCTAGTCCAGTGAAGTGGATGAAGTCCACTCAATTCACCTGCCTAACCTTAAAGGCAGTGGCTCATTTGTCTTCCTGAGAAACAAGGACAGAATGTAACATGACAACCAGTTCACACATTTTATTTAAAACGCAAAAAAAAATACTGGCATAGCTAAAATCAAACTAAATTCAGATCATTCGAATTCAAACTAAACAACATTTTGCCTTCTGATGACATCATTGTTATGTTAGGTGCCTAACAACCTCTCCTCCTCTCGGTCCCGTTCAGGGCCTGCGAGCAGCAGACAATGACCCCACCGCGCCTCCTTATGACTCTCTGTTGGTGTTCGACTACGAGGGCAGCGGCTCCACCGCCGGCTCCGTCAGCTCGCTCAACTCCTCCAGCACGGGGGACCAGGACTATGACTACCTCAACGACTGGGGCCCCCGCTTCAAGAAGCTGGCCGACATGTACGGAGGAGGGGACGACGATTAAATCTGCACAGACACACATGCGCACACACCCCCTCGTCCCGTCAGCTGGCCTGCCATGCTCTGTCCCTCTAACACACGGGCCTTTACGCCCCTACTGAACACACGTTAACATGTTCACACCGACCCACTGACTGACCAACCAACCGATCAAACCAACCACCGCAGGCGACTGGTGCCGTGAGTCAGTTTCGGGTGCTCTTCTCAACCACCTCCTGCTCTACGCCTGTCTAGGACTGAAATGGAAGCTCTGAATTGCAGGCATTTCATAGTTTGTATTCTCAAACCCCAATTGTTGTTTTTTTGTGTGTAGATGTAGGTTTTAGTTACTTTAATCTGATTCCGTTGTTTGTTTTGTGTGCTTTTTTTGTCCTCACAATTCAAGCCGTCCCCTTTTTCCGGAGGGTGTTCACGTCTCCCTCGCCGTCAGCCCCCGTCTGCCTCTCTGCAGAAGCTTTAGGTTGAGCTGCTTGCTTTGTCTGGTGGGAACAAAAGGGGGAGAAGAAGAACACCGATATAAAAGTCCTTCCTGCATGGAGGGTCCTGGTTTATTCTTTCTTGAACTTGAATTACTTAGAACAGAAGCACTGTTGTTTAAGAAGTGCCTTCAGTGGTGCATATTTCAGCAGACTCCCGCTAACTCAGGATTGGTTGCCATTTTCGGGGCTTACGTGCCCTCATATGACCCCTGACCCTTTAACTCAGACCTTCCCTTGTCATTTCTGTAACCCGGCAGGGCTGTGGTAGCTGCGGGAGATGTCAGTGCTGGTTTCAGAGGAGCATTGACTGTCTTACGAGTGCGCTTTATGTAGACACGCTGCACACAGGCCTACAGTGTGTCCGTAAGTTATGGACAAATCATTGACTTTTCAAGGGAGGCAAATCTACGCTCCTGGCTCACAGCCAACTTGAATGTGATTACTAAAATCACAGTAATGCGTCGTGCGACTGTCGTACAGAAGCATCTTTGTTTATCGGGGCTTCAGTAGCAGCTGTGTTTGTTTTGAGCTCTCGGTATGTTCACCTAAAACTTGACGAGGCTCGTTAGTAACTTTTGAAGAACGACAACTCGAGTGTGTGACGCCTGTAATGTCAGTGTGTATGAAGAACATGTGAGGGTTACTGGAGGAGCCTTTGCCTTCAGCATCGTTTAAGGTTTGCATGTATATCTGTGCACCCAAAGCTAATTAAATGAAGAAAACTACATCCACTGTGCACGAGGAAAAAGTAAATACTACAGCAGATGATATGGTGATAGCATTACATAAGAGTTGTGAGTCCCTTTATCACTCAGTATTTTTGGACGCACTGTTGTTGCTCAACAAACTTTAATATACAAACTGCGGTGCCGCTTCCTGTCATAGAAACTGGGGGAACTGAGCCTCAGCCAGGGATTTAGCGACTCCGCAATCTGTCTCTCTTCAGGCAGCATTTCACTCATCTGAAAATTTCTCCTGAATTTTTTGGGGTTTTTTTTTCTGGCTGCAGGTTCAAAAGGTTTTTAAACGCAGTTAGAAGACGGGAGAGTCTGTTATGAAGTTCTGCACTTTATCAAAGCAGACTTGTGAAACTAAAGCTTCAGTAATATCCTTTTAGGAGGCGGACTTTTAGAAACACCGTTGTGTTGTATCTTAATGAAAAAGCAGCACTAACCATGAGCTTGTGTTATCATACACCCCCCAAAAAATGCCAATATGGAACTGAAGGAAAAAAAACATTGGAGCTTTACTCTCTCTATTAATTTATTTAAAAAGCATTTCATGGAGGACCCAGGGAGATGCTGGTGCGGGATTTTATCACTGAAATGCAAGTTTCAATTCAGACGTAGACTTAACTTAACTAGTAAAAAAAAGCAGCCCTGGTCCTAGAAAGCCACAATCCTGCTTGTATTCCAACCATCACAGCTTTTGAACGCCTGAACACGCCCGAGCCAGTCAACCAGCAGTGAGCAGAGCAGGGATAGATGGGGAACAAGCAGAGCTACCGTGTGGCTACCTCGAATCCCAGCATGAGAAAGAGCAACTATCTGTTAGTGTTAATGCACCTGTGACGAGAAGTAAAATCCATCCATCCTCTTGAGGGAAAATGCTTCCTGCAAATATTCACTGTTGGGGTTTTTTGTAAATGAAGATCAATGTCCAAATATTAACAGGGTAGGACTGATTTAATGAAAATGGCCGTTTCCAGCACAGTGCAGATACGAAGGCCTTGTTCCTCCACCTTACTGTGGGTCGAGCTCCTGTCCTGTCCCCAGCCTGCAGGACACGGACACAAAACAAACACAGCTGTCGCTTTGTGATCATTTCTGACACATACATGTTGCGTGTTGCTTTTTTTAAACACATACGGTGACGTGATTTATCGGTTTCTGTCAGGAGTTTTTTTTTTTTTTTTCTTATGCACATTTAGCTTCGAAAGACACTTGGGCAAGTGGTATCTCTCCACACACACAGAGAAAAGCCATGTGCATTTACCGTAGGAGACTCGGTGCGATTCTGCGTGAGCTCACAGCCATACCCGCTGTTCAAGCTGAGCATCATGGGGAAGAAAGTTCCATTTCAAACCAACCTGTACAGTCTTTACTAGCACACACTCGCTCCTCTAGGCCTTACTGTATATACGTGAGTGTTCTGTATTTTATGAGCCCTTTCAGTATTGATCTTCTTCAGCTGCGGAGCTCCGACATCATGAGAGGCCGTGTACTGTACAATTCACAGAATTCATGCAGACTGAATTAAGGGCCAAAGACAACAGGACCACACACACACGAGCTCATCCACAAGTACACACTCTACACAAGGTAACTGGCCTTTGTGGAACCATTATGATGACTGAATGTGATCAGAGACTCCTGACAGCGAATCATTGGTGGATCTCATTTAACTGCGTTTTGGTGAGAGGAAATCAAAGCAAGTTGACGTCTCACAAACTTGGCCCTAATGTAAAGCGAGGGGAGACTTCGCAGACTTAGCTGTGCTCCCTCTCTGTCCTCTGGCTGTCAGCAACGGCTCCTCTGCCTCTCAGACGGGTGTTGGTTAAAGGACACTTGTTCTCACCCCGGACACTGCCAGACCACGGATACACACATGACGGGAGGCTCCGGCAGACGCCCGACTTTCGTCCCGCTTGGGCCAGAATCACAAAGACAAGCAGAAACGATTCATACAAGTTCTCCCAGTACAGTGTAAGTCCAAGTGTACATAATGTAGTATTTGCTTAAAGCTGAACAGACCAAGTTAGGCAAACTGTAACTGTACAATTGGAGCTTTTTGCATGTGTCTTTTTATAACGGACAGATACGTTCTATTACAGTAACCATACAACATTTTAAAACGTGTCGCAGCCCGCATGACCGAGGTTGCAGTCCAGGAGGGATTCTGATGTACCATGCTCACATGATTTGAAATGGAGGCGAAAAAAAAGCTGGAAAAAAAATTGCACAGTTATGAAGTTAAAAGAGTTTTTTTGTAAAATGTCAACAGCACAAATATTTTGTATTGTTGTTTGTACCGTTTTGTAAGAAAATGAAGAAAAAGAGGAAAAAAAAGCAAGAGGAAAGAGTCTGTTGTTTCAAGCGTGTGTTTCTAGTGCCACTGCAAACTTTGGTTTCCAAATACCGTACAGTACATGCGCAGCCTTGCAGATCAACCTTGTAATATAGACGCAGAGCTGGAGACTCCCTGTCAGCACCATGTGTTATAAATAAAACGTCCCCTCCTTATACGAAACCTGGCTCCTGTCTTGTCTCGGTCACCTCACACTGGACTAGAAATAATGAAACAACTGCTAATTTAACTCAATGCAAATAGGACATTTAAATAATTCCTACTTGTGCCTTCATGCATGTCCTTCATTCATTGAACACAAAACTTAACCCTAAGTCCAAGATGTTCTAGTTTAAGGAAACATGCGAACCTGCAAGAATTTTAAACGGCAACGCGTTTCCGCTTGCAGCGATTTAACACATGGATGATCGAGTTTTATTTTCTAAAAGACTTTTAGTGCCAGACATTAACAAACATGAGCTAAAACGATCAGTACAATCAAGGCTGTTCATTTGACAACTGTGGCTGATAGGGCCGCCCTCCGAGGTTCCCGTCTGAAGAGCTGAAAAGCAGCGACCACGGGGTGCGTTTCATTCGCTTTTCTTTCTTCATCTTTTTAAACTTTAATGACCATCTATATTTTACTTCTACGCTGCAAATGGTGTCACCATAGAAACCTGATGCGGGCGAAAGAGACATTTCTAAACAATTATGTTCAGTTCCTCTCCAAACTTTCTTCTTTTTCACTTAGAATTGTTGTACTGTGTCTGAACCTTTTGTTCTATTGGATATGAAAAACAACTTGGTCAAGTAATTGAACTTTTTCGTAAATTGTTTTTTCACAAACTACTTATTGGATGTGTGTTGCTAGGAAACAGCAAACAGTGCAGCAGCAACTAATTGTAGACACATAAGCTGTCTGAAAATATAAAACCGGTCAAATGAGTCACTTTCTTTCAGTTTCAAGGGTGTGTTTCTAGGGCCACTGCAATCCTGGTTCCACGTACTGTGTAGTGCATGCACAGCACTGCAGATCACTCTGAAAAGAGTGATGATGTTGCTGCCAGATAAATAGGCAACATAAGAGTTTATCTGTGTTGACAATAACAATATTATACCTGCAGTAAATAACACAGTCAACTCATTGTTCAGTGTAATAACTTTCGTTTTGAGTAAATCCATCACACTAATCTGCAGACCCCAGTGCTTATCAACAGTAAAACGTCTTTATTGACATTTTAGTTACACTTTAAATGTTAATTCAGCAGCGGGAACGACAAAAACAAAAAACCAGGGAACCAGAAGGTAGAAAAGGAAATCACTTAGCAATCAGCACAAGGAGCCAGTGCAGCATGAGGAACAGGATGAGATGACCCTTCCTTACTTGTTCTCCTTTAGCACAGGAGGTCAATGAACCGACAGCAGACTGCATCTCCCGCTCATTGATTGACCTGTCAGGGCACGTCAATGTGCACACAGACAGACTAAGCCCTGCTGTTACACACTACTCACACAGGCACACATGAGCACACAAATCTCTCTCCTCCGAGTACAAGCAAGCGGAGAGTAAGTGAAATCTGCTCCCGCCCTCCCACCATCCAGACGGCAGGCTTGACAGAATAAGTCAGAACGGATTAATTCAGGTAACAGCTGCGTGATTATCACAACTGACCTATGTGGAGTTTTATCCTGTGTGGATTACCACATGTGGGTGGTTTATAGCTGCCATCGATCCGCGTTGTAACTTATTATAGCGGCTCTGCTATTGCTGCATTTAGCAGGTCGCCGCTTCCCTGCATGATGAATGAACTCTTGACTAGCTTGCTGTTATGGAGTTCATGGGTTTTGAAGGCTTCGCAGCGGGTCCCTGGGCATGCATTCAATAATGTACAGAAGGTTGCAGTGGGAATCACTATTGCTCTTTCATCACTGTTTTCTTTATTGGCTGTGAATATTCAAATCCATGCTGGGCGTCCCATTATTACTGCGGTGTCCTGTTCTTGATGTCATCTACCATCAGTTTGCCAGCGATAAACAAGTCGTGTGGAAATTCTATATTTTTTATATGAGTCAAACTAAACTGCCTGAACAAGAGCTTCTCTCCTGCGCCTCACACAAGCAAACAAAGTCTGATTGCAAACAGGGTCGCTGTCTGCAGAGCGGACCAGTTGTGAGTCACGCACCTGTGAATGCTGCCAGGAGAGAGAATACTGTCAAATAATGTGAGCGTCAGGGGGATTAAGTGCTGTGTTAGTGCCCTTGAACAGAGCACTTGACGATGTTAATGTCACCGACTTACGGATCATCAATAGCTGCGTTTTGTACAGGATAAATACTGTATGTCTCCTGAATGAATGAGGCAACATTCAGAGTCTAGACAGCATAAAAGCATGAATTCATCTTTCACTTTTAGCACAAAAAGCTGCATTTTGCATCTGACATTAGTGTTTGTTCTTCTTTAGCAAATAGATACAAAACATATTGAAAAATAATACATTTTACTTTGAAACACTTCAGACTTGATAAATGAAAGGAAGTATATCCGATCAACAGAGATCACGTTCTCTGCAAAGTGCATGGAAACTGCTCTGACTTCATGCAGACTGACCTCTCCCTCTGTCAAAAAGTCCCTTTGACAAAACCATCAATGCTTTGATTACAAACTACGATCAATCCAAAGAGAAAGAGTTTAAGCTGGGACATTACATCCTATCTATCATCTGAAAACTAGCATTTATCATTTTAATGGCGTCAGATACAAAGGAGCAAAATGTAAAATGTATGTTGTGGTTTTTTTTTTGTTTGCTTTTTAAATTGAATCTTCAGAAATGCAGATTCTATGATGTACAAATATAGTATAACGGAAGCATTGTATTGGCCTTTTTATGACATGTTGTGTATATATTAGTAATAGTTATTACAGCCACTAGAGGTTGCCTAACAATAAAACAGACAGACACACACCCTCCAGATAATCAGACTACCTGGTGCCACTTCCTTCTTTGTGCTTACAGCAACGCTGCCACTGTACTGAAACTATCAAGAGTATCACAAGTGTGTTATGTGCAGTGTGTGTGTCTATTCTTAGCATATAGCTGGGTGTATATCTTTCCTGGGGGGGTTGTGTAAACACAGTGAGGCCAGTCATCCATCTATCCATGCCATTTCCTCATATTCTCCCTTGGTGACTTTCATTTCCTCTATGATGGCCTGAGGATGTGAGGGACAGGAGAAGCTGCGAGAAGGAGGGAATGACCCAAACCTGATTGGATATCCATCTAATGGCTGCTTTAGTGGACTGGCATAGTGCCTATGGACCCAGACGTAGCATACACAGTGGTAGTCTGTGTTCTGAGTCCTCAACAAGTAATGCATTTCCTCCAAATGATCCAAAGTGCACCGCTCTGTGTAATAAGAATAAACAAATAGCGATACCGCATTGGCTTTATTGTCTTACATCAGTGCTGATTTATTCACAGCCATGGTGGGCTATTGTATGCAGATTGCCTGATGCCCCCACAGTGAACTCCTCATCTAATCGTTTCACAGAGTAACGGCTCTGTGGGGGACCAGTGGGCTCTCGAGAGAAAGCAGAGTGGGTTCAAACAGTCAGGAGAACCACAAAACCACGCAGGGAAACTTTAACCTGGCCCCTCCACCAGTCACCACATCAACACGAGATATTGGTTTCACACAGCGCTTTGCAAGGAGCCGCAGTTCAGAAGGCACTGGCGAGTGGTGTGATGATATGATGAGAGTCGTTTCAAAGAGGCTAAGAGGCATCTAAAAGCTGAGGATGGAGGCGCTAATGTTTCCAGGTCAGCGAGACCACACCCCAGAGAGAAGAGCTGCAGCATTACGGCTAGTGAAGGACGGGGGGGGGAGTAAAGCTCTGGGCCTATAGTAGCGCATGAAATCACATTTAGATCCCATTCTTAATTCCAAATCACGTTATGCTCCACAGCTATTTACAGAGTAGCTATCTATTACTCACACACGCGCATCTGTCAGTACTTACCTACACGCAGCTTCCAGATACAGCACCGACGTCTCCCAACTCTAAGTCAACACATTCGGTTAACGGAGCCGAAGCGTTTGAGCGCCTGATGAAATGATTTCATCACGTAGTCCCGTGGAAGAAACCAACAGTTCACATCAGAATGTTTGTTTCCAGTACGCCGCTCACCCATAACTGGAGTGACATGTTTGATTTATGAGAGATCTTAGCGCAGATATAAATGTTTTGCTTTTGTGATTAAAATCTGAAATATTCATATGATGGATATTTGGTATTGGAGGCACAAATAGGCAAAATCCCTGACAGAAGAAATAAATGATATTGTTTGTCTGGGTGTGAACTGACTTGCATTCAAATCCCCTTTGTGCTCTGTTGATCGGTTCCAAATCTTCCATCTTCCTCATTTCCACACAAGATGAAGCCTTAAGAGTTTTCAGGCTCCCTTATGGGCGACTTAACTAATTGAGTCTCTAGCTTTTCTTGGCTTGTTTTATGTTACTGCTGAGCTCTTTTAAGTAAATTTCACGATGGTCTGCGTAATCATTGCAGCCTCTTTGAGTTTCAGTGTCGCTTTGTCCAGGAGATGCTTATTCCAAATGTAATTTCTTCATTATCTGGGGCATAGTGCCGAACAGCAGTCCTCTCCACCTCACCTTGCTCTCAGCTCTGCCTGCCGTCGACGTACAGATCAAACCGCACATTTCTCCTGCTGCGTTCACGACTGTGCCTGAAAGCAAAGGTCAGCTGCTGATTGGTGCACAGTGTGACCACATAATCAAGGAGGAGGAGGATTTGAGATACTGCTAAAGATGAGACGCCATTTGGCTCTGGGAATATTTTGCTGTATTTCAAAAGAGTCAGACTGGCCTATTTTCTTTCAGAAGGTGTTTTTCCTCTGACCCTCATTTATTGTGAAACCTTTGCAGCTCCGGGGCGACAGTAATGATGCAAGCATTCCTTTACACAACGCGTGAGCTTACATGCACATGCATCTCCACCGAGCAGCCACCTGTGGTGAACGGAGGTCATCACGGGAAAAAAGCAGCCACGCTGTCCGCATCACAACATTAATGCCTTAAAGAGGCCTTTAAGTAAATGTTGCAGCCGGTCAGTGATTGTAGAGTGTAAACTGATAACTGCCGTGCATCTCGTCACATTTACTCTGGAAACTGATGTCACAAATTAGGATTCATTCATAATACGAATGATTAATTGTATTCAGAATTGTAATGTAATTGTAACGAATATCACAAGGCAGAGACTTTTATGTGTATAGCAAATATTATTCAGATGGTGTGAGACCTCTCCAACAAGGTTTCGCTCTCAAGAACGCTTCTTATTCTAACTATTCTTTTCAACCACTTAACTTTAAGCACACGAGGGCAAAAAAACCTATAAGTGGCCGTTCTCGTCCGAGTCTCCGTTCCTGGACTGATTAGTCACAGGTGACAGCAAATGTTCTCTCTGGCTTCATGGGGTTGCAGATTGTTGAACCATTGCTGAGGCTTAGCAGGGAGGCTGTAAGGTCAGGCAATTTCTGCCATGAAGCCACTTTCGTATCTTAATTTTAAAAAGGGACCGGGCCCCTGCTTACCCTAATGTTAGACCTTATTTCTCTTAAGACAAAGTGGCTTGACAAAGTCAAAGCGCCCAAGTCGACAGGCTAACAGCGGAGCGTGGCTGCAATTGATGGACACTTGGCATGCTCCGTGCGCCTGGCGATTTGTAGAATCCATAAAAAGAGATGTTGAGGTAATTATGTTTGTCGTGATATATTGAAAGCAGGAATCGGCGAGCTAATCAGACTGGCTGACAGCTGTAGCATGCAGATGCTATCAGACCTCTTGTCCATAGTGATAAAATGAAAGCGGGTCATTTTAACAGGTAACAGCTGTTCATAGCTAATTTGTTCAATTATGCGCAGAGGATGCAGGCGGAGGTTGCTTCTCCGTCCTGGGGGACCTCCTCTCTTCTCAGCTTCCAGAATAAGCTGAGTAATGGAAATCCATACCCAACGCAGTGTGGTATCATCCTGGTAGAAACACGTGTCTGGGAAGATGCAGGCCGGCTCTCATATTACACAGAGAATAAAATCTATGCTAATTACTGTAAGTGTGATTATTTTGAGTCACTGTTTATGACAGTAGGCTCGTGCAGCACATGGCGTACAGATGATCGTCACACGTCCAGCACTGAATGTTCAGGAAGCCACTGCTGACCACGTGTGCCCTGCTGAGAGGAGTAATGTCATCCAATACAGGAGAAAATGCATTATGGGATGATGGTGATCGCTCGCAATTGTAATGTTATTGTTAGCGATGAGAGCTTGTCTAGCTCCGGATTGATTTAATGGCATGAAGTTTCCTCTACAGCAGCGGTTCACCCTGACCTTTCAGATAAAAATCGG
Organism: Macropodus opercularis; assembly: GCA_030770545.1. NCBI lineage: Eukaryota > Metazoa > Chordata > Actinopteri > Anabantiformes > Osphronemidae > Macropodus > Macropodus opercularis. The sequence goes on from CM061095.1 coordinate 12,604,255, forward strand.
ATTTGTCAGAGCAATTTTCCGTCCAGCAACTGTAAGACAGTGAAACCACACGAACCGTTCAATCATCAGGGAGAAAAACCTGTTGGTTCCACGACACAGGTATTCTAAGACAATCCTAACGAGAATTAACACAGCGTTTATACACTGTTACTAGTGTTTTACTATGCAGGACGCAGACAAGGAAGCTTCTACCTCAGCAGCTGCTACGCTACTAATTAGAGTCTGATGTTCAACTTCTGTTGATTCCAAAAACCTAATGCAAAGTCACAGCGGGGCATTTTAATATTAACTGTGTGACTTGGAAGAACATCGTGTTCTCTCGCAGTGTCATCACACACACACAGAAACTAGCAGGTGAGAGCTGGAGTATTTAAAAACTCGCATGTTTCTCATCATAATCCTAAGCTAAACCTTTCAGGTCTGACAGCTGCCAAATGTCAAGGCAGACTGGATTTTTTTTTTTTTTTGCTCCAACGTGGAAATCAAACTGGCATTTGTGATTCTCTGAGATAATGTGTAATCTTGACATCTGTTCATTTTCAACGCTTCAAAGTCCAAATTCAATTTTAGATATTCTCTGGCTTTTCCTTTTTGTCAGGTCGTAGCCAGCAGTACGCAGCCGGTGGTGTGCGCTCGCTCACAGTTTCTCAAGCCTCCGTCATGATCTGCAAGCCTGTAATCAAACATGACGATTGTTCCAATTCTTTAACATTTAGTTGTAAATCTTGTAGGAAGTAAGTGCAATCGCGTCTGAAGCTGGAATTAACAAATTAAGATATAAGATTTCGTTATTTAATAGTAGATTTACAGCAGAACTGTGGGGAAAAAAGCACATGTTCACATTGGTTTAAACTGTATTCATCAGCCAAAGTTCAGTTCATGCACTGGAGCGGCTGGGAGGACGTTGTGCAATTGCAAGTGCTGCTGGACGATGCTGCCGTAATAAAATCTGAGACTGAACTTTCACAGCAATTCAGATTTAGAGAGCCTGCAATTTTGCCACCTGGTCAAAGTTTAAGTTCCACCGTATTGTATTATTTTTTTAGGTGTTGCCTTTTGGTTTAAATTAGACATTTTATTTGCAGGACTATACAAAAACGTCTTTTCTACAGCTGGACTTCATCTGCACCCTCTAACCTTCAACCAGCACCGTCTCCCTCAGCGATGGCAGCAGAGTTCACAACACAGGCGCTGACAGTTGTAAAGCCGAAACCTTCAGTATACTCCTTGAAATGCTCCACAAGAGAAATGCCAGAAACAAAAACAACACTGGTGCCGGACTTACAAGGACTTTAACCTTATGCAGAGTTAATAGTGGTGCCACAACTTTATAGAAAGAAGCAAAAACCGGGAGGCTCCTACCTCACCCCAGCTTTATGGTTGCATTACTGGAGATATTTTCAGGTGATAAACACAGATTCATCGTCTTACCTCATTATTTTTACACAGCAGACAACTAACGCTTACTTTATTCTTGGGCTATCTACGTTTAAGGTGCATAATTCTCCAAAAAGGTGTGAAGCTTTTTTAATCACCAGAGTCCTGGTGTCTGCTTTGTTTACCACATGCAGGAATCTGCAGAAGCTACAAGAGCCTGGTAGAGTCTGGTCAAGCCCCCTTTTTATAGAGCCTATACATCACTTCCAGAATACATCAAATATGGGAAATTTATTTACTCATCTTCCTAGCTGTCACTCAAAGACATTATCCTGTGAGCAGCCAGCAGCTTCTCATTATGCAAAATCAAACACGACAGTGGAATTGAGTTTGGTGTCCCAGAGTAACATAAGCAAATATAGCCTGACAACTCATATTGCAGATGACTTAGAAGTCTGCCTATGTCTGGATATCAAGACAACGAAGACAACGGTGTGGGCAACGACATGCATGGGATACCTTGTCTGCAGAGCGAGCAGAACAAACAACTTTCTAAGCCTCAAATCCACCAAATCTCAAGGTATACGGGAAAGTGATTTGGTGTGATCCTTAACGGAGATGTCCATCTGTGTGTGTGTGTGTGTGTGTCTGTCTGTCTGTCTGAAAGTCAGGCAGTCAGAGTTTGCACAGTAGCGGCTGCTCACACAGCAAAGAAACATTTCATGTGCGTTCAAAACCAGTTTGTTTTACTTGACGGACTGCGTTTCTATTTCTAAATAGGGTAATAAAGGACACACAAAACATGAACTTAGGTCACACAAGCTACAGAGACAGATGACTTATCCTGCAGAGTGAAGCTGTACGATTGTATTTGTGTGTAGCAGTATGACAGTGCCCTCCTGTGGAGCCTCCTGCCTCCACTCCGGCACAGCTCACCAGATCCGCCAGATCTGACCGGACACATGCCGAGTATAACGATGAATCGTGAGCAGTTCTTTAAGACTATTAGCAGCCCCCAAAACAACGTTTTCTACAAAGGCCACTATCGTCAATAAAAGAGATTGGAGGAAACTGGATTTTCAGTGTGCAGCTGTTTCAACACTGTAGAGTTACATCTGAATGGTAATTTCATATGCACATTCTTCAGCTCTACTTTATAATGTCACCAAACATCAGCCAGACTGAAGTGTGCCACCGTTCTGTGCGCCTGTGAACTCATCTGGCCCCCAGATGTGCAAACTAGCCAACATTTGTATACAATTCATTTCTGTGTGAATTGAAATGAATTGATAAAACTGACGGGAATATCACGTTTTAGGGTTTTGTTTTTAATGACAGGTAGTGAATCTAGTTTACAGATCCTTTGGACTCAGCAGTTTGTGCGACAGAACTAAAAAGTAACAGATGGGAGCAATTAGCAAACATAAAACTAAAATCAAAACACAGTATTGAAAGAGTGTTAACACAGCAGAAAACATCATTTGGCTTGTTCCTGCCAGGTGGCTCTACTCTCAGTCCTTCAGATGTCACGACAGTGTCTCATTTATTTATACTGTTCTCTTTGCGAATCGTTATTCACACCACAAAGGTGTGAGGTTTTATTTAACAAAACCTATCAAGGCTTGATTGGTTCAATGTGGGTGCTCAGAAACCAGAAGATTAGACAATTCGTTTCGAGACACAGGCTTTTGTTTTAATACAGATCTTCCTTTTTCAATCTATTACAAAATAGCAATTAGAAACTTTTTAAATTGAAATATTTACAAATAAACAAAAAGATGTGCAAAACGTACAAGGTACTGGCAAAAGAGCATAATTTTCTCTTATTTGTCATATTCACAGACAAGACATAACATACAGACTCACTGAGAAAGGTTCAAACAGCAACTTAGGTACACGCACTAAGAAAACTTGCTTGTGAACATTCTTTCATGAAATGACAAACGATATGAAGATTGTGCACCACAACCGAATATGAAAAAGGTGTCGTCTTAGCTACTGTACTAGTTTTGTAAAAAAAAAAAATGCATGACGTCAGTTAATCACAACTATAAAGGAAGAAATGATGGTGATATTAGGAAGTTGAATAAAACAAACTGAGCTGATCAATCACATTTTTTAAACTGACTTTCTTAGATTTCATATTATAGCAGATAAGCTACACAGAGTGACTAATTGACCATTGCAGTAAGGAAATTTTGGAAACTTTGGAAGTCTGGAGCTCTTTGCATGACATTTATAAACAACGGCCAAATGAAGGAAAGCTCTGCTTCTTGATGTAATTATTCAAGAAATACGGGGCCAAGCGCACATTGCGAGGTCCGTAACGTGACTGCTGTGTTTGGATCTTCTACATCAGCAGACAATTACCTTACTACCAGGATGTTTAACACACCGGAAAATCTGCAGACTTTAAAAATCAGTGCGTGCCATGATAAAACGGAAAATAATAATTACTTTGAAAAGGATGTTCACTGTGATAAAAGCTTTAGCTCTTTAAGTTGGATTTTATACAGTCACTGCAGAAATTAATGAGAAGTGCTGACTGCTGACGAGGTGGGGCGGGGGGATCTCAGCCAGAAATGATTAGTAGGAATGTGAAATCTGTGTAGCAAATGTGCTACAATGTGAATTCTAAGTGGAATTTCCCATCCACTGTGTCAGAAACCTTCACAGTAAAAACACTTGTAGTCAGAGTTCAAACACAGACACCTGTGATTATATTACGCACAACACTCGACATAAATAACAACTTTTGAGTCAAAGACAAATAAAATAGCAAACAACAAAATAAAATATGTATTGTACAAATCTGTAGAGAACTGTTGGCTGTATTATATTACTTATATTGGAAAAGCATCCTAATCCATATGGCTTAATCTGGTAGGAAGGCAACTCAGCAGATGACAAGACTCGTCAAGATTAGTCTCTGTAAAACAATCCACAGGCATAAAAACTAGGCCCTAACTGTGTGTGATAAAGTAAACCTTATTTTAACAACTTAAATAAACAGAGTGCTTATTTTAATAAAGTTAATACAGTTGGCATAACTGCAGTCAATTCAAACCTGAATGTCGCACATTTAAACAGAACAACTTCATACAGACTTGCTGCTACAACACAGATGTCAGTAAAACGACGCTGACAAGGTTTTCAGATCTGAAGACAGTTTTTGAGTGTGCAGCACGAGGCAGCGCACGTGTGAGCTGTGGCCGAGTGTAACCAGTCTCTGAAGAGCAAACCGAGCCGAGAGGCGTAATGAAATCAGTGGCAAGTTTCAATATTTGCTCCATCTCTGCGGAGAAAACACAAGGTCTGTGCTCGAGGAGGCTTTTAAAAGCTGACATCTCTTCAGTATGCTACGAAATTATTTTTCCAGAGACAGACGTCTCATCATTCATCGATCAAAGAAAGAGTCTGAGCTGATGGTCGGCTCTGCTTCCCTAATACTGCTGAGCGAGGACAGACACATGATGTGGGTGCTATTTGAGGAAGCCTTTATAGAGCAGGTGTGAGTGACTGGTCTCTTTTTCATTCTCCAGACAGAACAGCAGGTCCTTGAGGTTGACTCTAGTGATGCGCTGTCGCATGAAATGTCTGGAGCCTGATCCAGCAGAGCCTCCTGGATGGGACGGGCCTGACCCTGAGCCCTTGACGGTGGTGAGAAAAATGTGGTGTTTAATTGATATTGGGATTGTTATTATTGATATAATTCAAAATATAAGCAAGTCGCCTTTGGCAAACGGTTCCTCCTGCCTCACCTCTGCACCGGCACCTCTAACAGGAGAGTCCATTCTCCATTTTTTTCTCGGCCCGATTGCTGCCAGCGCTGTTTGGTTGGCTTCCCTCTGCCTGATCTGAGCCAGTTCCTGCTGCTGCATCTGGAATACAAGCAGTAACACGTCGATTAGTCTCGTAGACATACTCGTCCTGGTGTTGTATGCAGGTCTTTACTGAAGCCCACCTCTTTGGCTTTCTGTTTAAGTCGGAGCTGCTCGGGGTCCTCCTGCCGTGACCGAGACTGAGGTAACATAGAGGACATTTTAATATTGCAAAATGAATATGTTCAATTCATTCAATTTCCGAACACTCAATTGTTTTATTCATTGACTTATAGTTAGCATACTGTTCTGCAGCAGAAGAGGACATGTATTTTAATGATGCTGACCTGAGGTCACTCAATCCCCTTCTCTATGCAATTCTGATGTAGAATTCTTCCTGTCAATGATTGTGTCCTTTTGCTGTATTGTTACCTTGGCAGCCTTCAAGAGAATCTCTCTCTCCAGCTCTTCCTTCCTCTGCTTCTCCATCTGATCCAGCTGCTCGAAAAATTTAAGCTGGGTCCGCACATCGCTGACCTGTACATGCCGTTCATCCTCCTGTGGGCGGAATGAAGGAAGGACAGAAAGGTACAAGAGAAATTAAAACAGAGAAAATGTAAATGGATCCTGCCCATGCTTGATTTACTGCAATTAAATATGACCTTAAAGGTTAGATTCTTCTGCTGTGCCACTTGTGATGCCTTTTCAAGCAGATTTTGTAGTCTCTGCTGTGTAGCGTGGGAAATGTAATTGATCACATCCGTACCCAACTCACTGACACCAAACTTCTTGCCTGTCACAACAGGAGTGTGGATAAAGACACAGATGGAGTGAGACAGCGTCAGCCGCTGAGGAACGTGCTGTACATTTTCTCCCAAGTTTATGTCTCACCAATCTCCAAAGCTCTCCGGGTGAGTAAAGAGGTGGAGAGGAAGGTTTCATCCTTACAGGAGCGAGTCACCCTGCCAACAAACTCAGAGCTGGTTGCTAAGATACGGGCGCTCTCTTCACACAAGTTGACTCCTGCCATGGAGGCCACATCATTGATATCATCATCATCCCTGAATGAAATGAAAAGTGATGAAAGAAATATAAGTAGCAACACAATTATTTGTATGGGAGAGTAGAATCACTTATGTGATGCAGATGGAGGAACTGAGGATTTCAAGTTTATATATTGAGAAACTAATACATTTTCTAAAGGTACAATAGCTCCTTGGCTGGGCAATAAGGCCAAATATACACATGTATATGTCAGAGAGTGAAATCTTTGACTCAGAATTTAATCACACAGTAGTTCACCTTCAATCTGCTACTGGCTGTTATGGCTCAGTCCCTGGTTTTGGATTTGTTGGCTACATTTTCCAAGGGCCATTAAACTCAGACTTTTTACATTTGAGAAACTTATTAACCATAGTTATTATCAAAGGTCATTTTTATCACCTTGTAAGAATGTAAAACATTGAAAATATGAAGGATTAGATGATGTTGTTTCTTTTAAATTTCTTGAAACAATGATTTCTTTAATCTGGATTTGTCACAGACCTGAAGCTTCCCCCTCCTGCTTCATTCAGCGTGTTCTTCTGAGCAGCACTGACAGAGGACTGACTAATTACTTGTACTCCTTTGACACCTGGAACCAAGGTCTGCCTCACTGCACAAACTAACAAACATGGAGAGAAGCGAGTTCAGACTCATGCTGCTAACAGGGAGGAATGAATTTGACTAATTCCAAAGCATCATTCTGCGTTATTGTCCCGCAAGTACACACGTTACTCACTAGGTGGCAGCGCTTTCATACTAAACAAGATTTTCACTGACATTCCATAGAATATTAGCTTTTGTTTATTTGATTCTGTCCATCAATGTCAACAACTGTTCAGCACACACACCTGACTGCAGCTGTTTCACCACCTTTGGCTGGGTCACGATTATGTGGCTATGAGGCTGTCCTCTAAATGTTACCATGGAAGACTGAGGCAGCGGCACCTGTGGCCTCCCCATCATCCCTGGTTGCTGTGGTGCAACCTGCAGAAATTCGGTGACAACGAAATATAAACAAAAATATATTAAGAAGCAACATAGTCCGATCCATATGAATATGCTAATCACTGAAAATTCGAATAATTTCTATCAGTAGCAAACCTACCACTCCAGGTTTACTTTGCGATGTCTGCGAGAGGCTGATGACTGTGGTTTTGGTCACAGCAGTGCTGGCGGTGGAGAGAGGAGGTCGCAGCACCACAGCGGTGAGGGCTGTGGAGGCTGCCGCAGCAGGCTGGGTGGCGGTCTGAGGCACCAGGCTCTGCTGGATGAAGGCCTCTGAGTCTGGGGTCATCTGACGCAGTGCTGGGAGACTTCTCTGGAGGTGGAGGATAATATTGTTAGAATACTTTCATGGTATCACAGACTGCTTCCCACACAGGACAAGTAAACTCACCTGTAGAGGAAAGCTTTCTGCTCTACATTGAAAATCCCACTGAAATAACGGTACAAAATGTGTAATAATGATGGCTACTCTGAGCCATGATGCAGAATGCAAATCGTGGCGAAGCTACTTATTCATTATGGTTGAATTAATAATGGGTTTATATAAGGTACTTGCAAATGATCTCCATTTCTAGTGCAATTACCATGACTCTAATTCTGTGATTAAGCAGTTAAATAATTTGGAATAAAAACATTTCAACAACAGTTATTTCTCTTTGTGCTTTCCCAGGATACTGCTGTGACGTAAAATACTAAAAAACAACATTATTATGTGATCTTTCAATAAGCACACTAAAAGCCAAGCTGCTGCTTTAGAAACTGAGACACCAAAACAAATACCTTGCACTGCCTGTAATTTTGAATAAATCAGATGAAATGGTTTGTTTTCTTAAAAAGAGCAGATCGGAAATACAAGGCAAGCCATAGCATGATTTCATACCTTTGTGTGACAACTCACCCGAAAATACTTACTTTTATTCTCACATGACAAGTTTATTCCTTTACTACTTTGTACCTGATTAAACAAGCCCTAGTTCTGCAATTTCAGTTCCACACGCGACACAACTAAACCACGAACGTATACAGTCTGTCTGCACATGCATCGTTGGTTATACTAGTGTTTACACTGGAGAAGCAACAGTGTAATTTTAGAAGGTTTATTTAATAAATCTCTCGGTGACTATAAAAAAAGAAGAGCTTACCTTCCGTAACAATGTTTATGGGCTGTAACTCAAACAGTAAATTGAACAGCCTACGTGGTTTACAGGGCTGTGTACACTAATGCCTGGAATACAAGGCTCCAGCCTAAGGACACCTTATCCTCCATAATAAAATTGCTGATGTTACAATGAATGGCGATAATAAACTTAAGCTGGCAGACATAGTTTTAATTAAACCCATGCACACACGTTGTAAATGTCACAGCCAGCGTCAGACCCTCAGAGTCAGGGACGTGCAGAGTTTCTCAGGGGCAGGGGCTCTTATTTTAAACATCTGTATGGGGTGAAGGATACTGTCAGGATGCAACAGAGAGATAATAAATACTATTGCTGGTGGATATTTATTTGGTTAGGACACAAGACGTAAGACTGAGAATTTCTTTCATTTTTATTGATGGTTTGGTTGGTGAGGATGAAGAGGAAACAATATAAAAATCAGCCTACTCACTAAATGACTGGTGATGTATTCAGATGATATTAACCGATACAGTGCTGTACACTGGGTGTAAATCTAGACTAAACAAATGAAACACAAATTTCTTCCACATCCCTTTCAGTACAAACCTCTCATCAGGGAGCTGATAATGTGAATTAGACTAATCAAGTACCAGTAACACATTTCGAGGACGTGTCAGCTGATCATCAGTGACACTGCACTTTACACTCAAATGGCTCGGTGGTGGCTTATTGAACTCAATACACTGGGAAGAAGAAAGTCAAGGTGAACTGATTAGGTCATACTAGAAACATCTGCTGCAGCAACATATTGGCTGTCTGGAAATAGGACTTTCAGGGCCCATGTGTATTTTTTGTTTGGTATGTAAGAGGTAGAATCATAGGTTTTTAGGCTGACATGAGAAAGTTACAATCGGGTAAAACATTAAGAATTGTAACAGACATTGTTATTGTTATGTATTGTAGCAGCAAACTGATGTTTGTGTTTGTAATTAGTTATGGTAGTTAACGTTTCCTAAAATGATTAATACAAAGTGCTATGCGTTATCGCAGTTAGTCTTAATGACATCAGAGGTAACAGGTCCTGGCAGAATAATCTCGCTTCCCTTTTACACAGTAGTAATTACAAAAAGGGCAACTCTTTAATGCACGGGAAAAAGGGTAAGGGCTTGAGCCCCCAGAGTGACCCCCCTCTGCACGTGCCTGGTCAGAGAAACGGTGCTAAACACAGCAACAGCGGTTTCTGGCTGTGAAGGCAGGGCTGACAGCTGTCACCCCACACAGCCATTTTATCACAAAGCTGAGAATCAAGTGTATATATACAAGTTCGATTATACAGGTTTGTGTGTGCACGCAGCTGGAAGGGGAAAAAAAGCCATAGAGTAACCTCAGTCAGTGGCACTCTAATTACAGTACATGTGAGCTTTTTAGTTTACCTAGCAAACAAGTCTAGGATATTCACTTTAAGATACTGTTATGGAAACATCTAATCATTTTATCTATTGGTACTGCAAAAAAACCCTATAACTTTAAATTCAGGATCTTACATGATTATTTTAAGATAGGTATGAGAGGATGATAATAGCAGTTAAGAGCGCTGCAAATCGTATTAATTGCTATCCATTGGTAGTGTAAACTAAAGAGCAGAGTGACTTGTAAAACAGCAACAAATTGCCTTCAGTTTGAAGTTTATAGTTTAAGAAATGTGTAAGACAGCATCAACCAAAAAATCTGAGTATCTGCTGATGTGTCACTGATCTCACGTTCAGGAAAGGCACAAGGTACGGCTGTGGTGAGGAGTTGAGTTCTCGGTATAAACTGCTGGTGAAATCTTCAGGCTCTATCTTCCCTTCCTGTCGTGCAACAGAAACACAGGGAACAGATCACTACAAGAAAACATACACTACGAACGAACTAATGAACGGAAGTAAAATGAGGATGCATAAAATCACTTCTTAACACTGAGCTGGTGGCGGAGACGAAAGGAAGAACGATGTAAAGAAATAAAGGAGAGAAATTACCAGCAGGTTCTTGACCAGCTTCTTGACATTGGCTGTAGTCTCAGAGGACTGTTTCCCACTGGATGCCAGCTTGATCAGCGTGGATAAAAAGTTCCTACACTTTTTAACATTCTCCAAAGTCTCCTGGAAGCAAATATACACCAGCAGTTATGTTAGCTGAATTTTGTCATTAACTGATTTTTCTTTTTAACAAGGATAAAAAAAAATATGAAGGCCATCCATCATTTTGACAAATGGCGATCTGCCATAACATAACCAATTCACACCCCTGTCCATCTGGCAGTGAGTGTGCATGCAACAGTTAGTCTAATCCAGTCGTGTCTTCACTTTAAAAACCTGTTCACTGTTTCCTCTACATAGCCTATAAATCCATCATCTACATATGTAAATGATTCATTTCATATATCACAATGACAGGAGGCCCACTGAAGCCAAGGGGCCCTACCCTTGTTACTGCTGTCGCTGCAGATCCAGCCTGCACTGTGGTGCGTGTTCCCAGCGGCTGTCCTGAGGTGTTGGCACTTCCTCCCAGCACGACGGTGTTCTATATGAGTCAGTCATGCGATGATATGCAGAAAAATGACAAGGTCAGACAAACAGCGTTGACATGTGTTTTCTCCAGAGCATAGTGAATTTCGTTGTATGTTTGCTCACTTAGGCACTGCTGGGCCAAATAAGTCACCACTAAGAAGTGAGTACTGGGCCAATATTTTATAAGATCACCTAATCACTTGGCAAAATCCACAACTATGTGTAGCAGTGAAAATAAAAACATTTCATCATATGCAGTACAATGCAGAACAGAACATGAGGATTAAGAGTAAACTTTGTAGCCTTGAAGGCATTTTATGGTCAGACAAATTCAAAAAGTTCCTTTTTGCAGAGAGCAACTAAGGAGCAATCAAAAAGGGCCGTGTGCTGAGGAGTCCAGCAGGACCGTGGATCAGCCTTTATTATGATGTTGATCTATCCAAGCCGACTTTTTAAGTTAGATACATGGTTTGTGCTGAGTTATAATTAACGTGTGGTAGAGTTACCTGCAGTACAGGAGGTCTCTGCAGTGTGGTGGTGGGTGTCTGAGTGGTTTGCACTGTGGAGCCTTGTTTTATAATAGTGGTTGGGGTTACAGGACGGGTCAGTATTGATGTGCCTGGAGCCTGCAGAATCATTGCACAGAAAACAGAAATTATTATTCAGTCTGTGTATTTAAGTATTAATCTTCAGGTTCTGGTTCTTAAAAGGAAAATGTCAGGACACTGTCTCTTGGGTCTGTATACAGTAAAAATGTGTGAATGCTGCCAAAATGAGCTAGAGTTAGAGAAGAAGAAGAAATCAGATCTCATCATCTGTATCCAGTAACCATGTTTCCTGAATGCACGTAAATTTCACGAATGACATGATTTCATTGAGTAATGTGTTTACAAAGTGTGTTTCAATGTGGCCACTGCTGTATGTCTTTATGTGAGATTACACATCCAGAAATACCTGATCTATTAAATACCCCTGATTTAGTATATCAAACCTGAGCATCACTACCTAAAATGAATGAGTCACATAATTAGTTTTTGTCCAGTAGTCACGGTACCTGTACAGAAGTGATCTGGAGAGGTGGAGTGCTGGTGGGGGCTGTAGGTCGTGGCGTCATAGCACTTTGGGACTGCGACTGAGCCTGCATCTGAGCTAAGGTCTGCTGATGAATCATCAGCAGCTGCCCACTCTCACTGCGAATCAACACCATGCCTGCAAAAGGCAAAGGTCAGGAAGGTTAAGTTGTTCAAGGCCAGGTCTAACAGGAAACATTTCAGGCCAGGAACAGGTCAGACCACTATGAAGTGTAAATCAGTAATAGAAATAGAAAACTGTTTGAGGCCACAGCACAACATGCAACTAGATATTATTCACCCCCTCAACGTTGTATAAACATTAATATTTTTACTTGCTATCAGTCCTTGATCGTATGCTCCCAGTGCACTCGTACTGCAAACAATGTGGGCAATTCTCCAGCAAACTGTGTGGTATGTGATTGTAACCCAGTGCTGATACACCAATCCAAAAAGTTGCATGTTAAGAAGAATCAGGCAACAAAAGCAAAAATATTTAGAGATGTGGAACCTTTGCAAGCAGTGCTATATATGCGTAGACAAACACAATCAAATATCTGTGGTTAAGAGAACCGTGGACTAGATTCCCTGACAAGACAAAGCATATTAATCAATAGGCTGAGTTAGAATCATAGGTTAACTTCTAATCTGTTGTTTGGAGCCTCCAGAGAAAATCAATCATGTGAGTGTGCTGATCTCAACGACATGGCTTAAACCCTGCATAATAAAGATAATTAAATTAATTACAAAAGCACCAACAGAAAGAAAAGAAAGGTGCATTTGTGTTCCACCGCATCAGGTTTCTGTGCAAGTTGCTGCACGTTGACATCACCTAAGGAGGCAACGCTTTCATGTGCAGCGTTACCTGAAGGCAGCTGGATGTTCTGGACGTTAGGGGCGTTCTGGTGAGGTTGGGTGATCCGAGGTGCCAGCACCTGTTGAGCAATGGCTCGTATTCCAGCAGGAGGAGTGGAAGCTGATGTTGACGGCACAGAAGTCCTCAGGTTCTGTAAAACAGTGGGACTCCTCATGGTCGCCGCTGCCCCCGTCGTGACAGCTGAGGCCACCGCTTGCGCATTGCCAGTCTGTGTTACAGCTCTTGCGGAGTCAGACTTGTTGCTAGTGAGAGTTTGCATAGGTGGCCTCGCAAGCGTAACTGTGGGTACACTTTGCGCCGGAGTCACGGCTTTGACATGTGATCCATCACCTGTGGAAGGAGTTCGGACGATGGTGCTACACGCTGGAGACGGCGCCTTGCTCGCAGAAGCGGGCCCGTTGTTGACAAGCGTGACGGCGGACTGCGAGCTGTCGCCGCTGCTGTCAGCAGATGCGCCCGCGGGTGTGTGACAGCTCATCACGGCGGCGCTTCCATTCAAGGTTTGCACAGCAGCCGCGCGGGGGCTCGTTGTCTCCGACACTACCGCAACAACTCTTGTAGCTGTCCCCGGCTTGGATTCACCCTGAGCGGCTGTCTTGCTCGCTCTTGTCGCTCCATCCATGCTTGACTCGCGGGACCCCGTACTGTTAATACCTCCTGCCCCTGCAGCAGCGGAAACACATGAGCACAAGGCAGGTCGAACAACTCTTCAAATCGTTTTAGTTTGGGGAAACAGAAGTTGAAGCCAAGTTAGCCAAACAACGTGACAAACATTAGCCGTTAGCTATCCGGAGCGAGCTGCTGTCCTACCTGCTTTATCGTTTTCTTGTTGTAAAAGTCCCATTTTGCTACTCTGAACACTGGAAGTGTGTATTAATGAGTTGCCAGCATGGTTTGCTACAGACTGGACCCTGGTCGTTGTGTTGACGCAACCTGTTCCTGTTATCTCACACTCCAAAGATCCGACTACCTCACTAACTACTTTTTCGTCCGCCTCTGTTTTGAGAAAAACACCGTCCAGCAAATCGGAGCCCGCCGCCATCTTTACCGAGGGACGTGCGTTCGTGAGACGCATGCGCCCATTGGACGCTCTCTCCGTGACGCGTCCCCATGCGGGCGCTGTGATTGGCTCCTATAAGGAAATAAAGGTTGGAACAAACGGTTGCGAGAACAGTCCAGCGTGACAACTCCGTGGGTAAATATCGGTACCAGCGCCAGGGCAGCTCCTGGAGGCTGTTCGGTCGGAGACAGTCTGGAAGTTTTGAGTTGCACAACATGACTTTGCAGATTGATGCACTTTGTATCATTGAAGCTTTCGTAGACGCCTCAAAATGGCTGCTTTGATGCTATGTTTTAACAGACCCACCAGCCTCAGAGCTGCATGATTGCACAGGGTACAACATCATATTAGTGCATATATTAGAAAACAGGTTACAGCCGCTACATTGTTATTAAAATGCGGTTAAATAATTACAACTGTGAACTTTAAGGACGGTCAGACTTCGCGAGTTTTTAAATAAAAGTGAATTAGTGATCGTGCCTTTGCCAGGTGCGTTTGAGCCAATCAGGAGACCGGCTTTCAACTCACCTGTGGGCGCCTATAAATTGTTTTCGGTGGCTTCACGTCTTGAATGTTGGCACGTGATGTGAATTCTTGGATAAATTCATATGCAGCTGGCCTCAGTAGTTTTCTAGCCATGAGTTCTGCAAGGCCCTATATTGGTTGCAAAATAGGCTTAATTTCAAAAGCCCAAAATCGATACGAGGGGATTTTGTACACAATTGATAAAGTGAACTCCACAGTGGTGTTGGCAAAAGGTGAGTGGTCTAGGCCTGTGTTTCACACCCTCTCAGCATATCAGTAGTTAAACTGTTTCTTGTTTTTATTATGAAAATAGTCTGATGACTTGACTGCACATTATATTTTCATTAGTAAAGTGCTTTGGAACCGAAGGACGCCCCACTGACAGACCAACTCCACCCAAAGATGATATTTACGAGTACATCACGTTCCGTGGAAATGATATAAAGGATATCGCACTGTGCGAACCTCCACGATCCCTCCATGGCCTGCCCCCTGATCCTGCCATCATACAGGTACAAGAGGTACGTATTTCTCAGCCCTTACTTGAAGTATGTTTTTTTTTTTTTAATCATTTCTGTATTTTAAAGTATATAAACTTCAACACATTTTTTAGTCATCAAGCACAGGTGCTTCAAGTGGCTTGTCAGGTCTTGGACCATTTAGCCCGCTAAGCATGCCTGCCTACAACCAGCTTGCTGCCAGCTCTCTACTTAATCAACAGTACGCTGCAGCTCTTGGTAAGTCAAGCAACGTGTTTATTGCTGAACACACACCAGATGTTTCTGAATGCTGTAATTAATATTTACGCTGTGTTCTTTGTGTGGGACCTGCGATTCCAGGCTTGCATGTTCGAAGAGGCCCCATGGTGGAGAAATCTGTGCAAACTCTCCAAGTGGAAAGATCTAGACAGAGAAGAGGATTCACTGCATCGCTGCAACAGCAGCAACAGCAACAGCAGCAGCAGCAGCAGCAGCGAGAGAGAAGGGCCCAGAGACCCAGAGGAGATGGGCCCCAGAGCAGAAAGGGCCCAGGACCCACCAGTAAACATGAAGAACTGCAGCAACAGAAGCAAAGTAAAATCACTAACCAATCGACTAGTAAAAAAAAAAGCTTTGTCTAGAAACATTCTGTGAGGTCTCATGGGAGTTGAACATATCTGTGAAAATGCAAGATATCATAATGATGGTGTGTGTGTTTTGAATTAAGTGAAGCCAAACCAAGGGGCTCCCATTGCTCAGCAGGAAACTCTGCAACACAACAATGAAAACAGGCCCCCACAATTTAGAAGAAGACAAGGTACAGTACTGGTTGCCAGACTATGAAACTTTCTATTTTTACTTAACTCCTTCTAAGTGGCTTATTTGTTGAGTTTCTTTTGTTACTCTTTAATTCTAGGACCTCGGCGGCGCAGGAACCGTAGTAGAGGCCAGCTGATGGTGGCTAATGTTCCAGCTGCCACTTTAAAATTTGACACAGACTTTGATTTTGATTCCTCAAATGCACAATTCATTAAGGAGGAAAAGGAGATGGAGGGACAGGACAGGGTGGCTGTGAAAGGTCTGTCCTTCAGGTTTTCATAAACACGGTGGTTATAGCACTTATTAAGATGACTCACTATAATCATCTGAACTGCTAATGCACAACACATGTTGTTTAATTTCTGAAGGCATACTATAACCTTGAAACCACAGCTACAACATGTTTCCATGAAATCGCACAAGGAAATTAGTTCATCCTAAACATTTGAACAGTAGTACATGGTCTTGTCAAGATAGAATTATGGTTTCAAACCCTGTCTCGCATCCTCCTTGTCTGCAGATGCCGATGGATACGAGAAAGGAAAAGAAGAGCTGCACTCAACTGGAGACGATGATCAATTTGGGCCGAAGTGCTATTATGACAAAGCAAAGTCTTTCTTTGATAACATCTCCTCTGATAATAAGCTTAGGTAAACTGTTGGCTCTTGTCAATATTTAAACAGCTTGAGCTGCGGAGTTGTGCCTAATTTTCTTATTTCAGATTAACCTGGGCAGATGAAAGAAAGCGTAATCTGGAGACGTTTGGAGTCCCTGGGCGGTTTCTGAGAGGCCAGGGCTTCCGAGGCGGATATACTGGACGAAGAGGACGAGGCGCTGCTCAGATTCAACCTTCATATAGAAGCAGACGTGAGCCGCTGTAAATGTCTGCGTTTGACTAAAATGGCACGAACCTGTGTTATTTTCATTCTGTATGAATATAGATGTACGACTCAATGAATGCATTGGATGACCTGTTTTGCCCTTCCAATGTGAGCTTCAACATCTATTTTTTTTTTTCTTTTTCTATTAAAAGTGAAGTGAATGTTTTTAAGTTTAATTTTCTGTTGTATGAAAAAAAAATTCACTCCTAAATGTAGTGGCTCTATCCTCTGGGAGTATTGATCATAATTTGTTTTTCAGTAATGAGTATTGTACACCATCAACGTAAAGCAATGAGCTGCATGTATTTAAATGCCACGTTAAAGCAACAAGTGGGAATAATATAAATAAAATGGAACATTGTGGATGTTTTTGTCTTCTCTCTGAGGATGCAGACCATTAGCGGAGACTACTGAGTTGTAATAATGTGATGTTGAAGCCTCCTTGACTTGTAATGATGAAAAGTCTCATCAAACACGGTTTTATTACAGCGTAACTTGAAGGATGCTCGGGTGTCAAAATCGGATTGTTGCATTATCTGTCATTCAATTCATTTTTTAGATTGATGCCTGTAACTACTTTTTTTTTTTTTTGTTCTTCGGCTCTTATGCGCATCGAGCTTGTAGCTATGATGTGGACTGATTGGCCTTCATGAATCAAAGGATACCCCCTCTACAGTGAGGGATAAGTGGTAGGCTACTCACCGCCCGGGCTGTACCAAGCAACGAGGGAGGGGGACTGCCCCTTATCGCGCAAACGTTTATGATCTATGCCATTATTTGTATGCAGCCTATATGTTCTACGGCCAACAAAGTGACCTGTTTAATTGCCTTAAGAGAAAGCCAGTGTTTTCTGATTTCCTTTCCTTGGTGGTTGAGCACTGGCAGGTTAGTTCCCCCGTTTCCAGGAAATGGAGAAACTATGTAACCAAATAGAGGGCAGCGCTCAAGATAATAAATATTAGAATAAAAGAAGCGCTCTTAATTCCCATATGACAAAATGTCGGTGGCGTTTTCATCGGCGCGACCCAGGAGTAAAGGGGAGGTGACACAGCAAACGATTCAAAAGGTAAAAAAAAAAAAAATCTTGAGCCGTCGCGGCGTTTGTGATTAAATACCCCAGTCTGGGTGGGAGTGCGCGGTCCGCCGCTTGGGCAGGGAAAGTGGAAGCCCGTGGCGAATACGGGAAGAAATGGCAACTGGTTTTGTACGGTTCCAGTCAGCTGAAGGTGTGAACCAAACAAAGCCATGACGGTGATGTAGGCGATGACAGGGTCCCCGCTGCAGAGTGATGCTGGGAATCTCGTTGCTTTTCTCACATGCGTGGACAATAATTTTGTAGGTGAAATAGATCAGCTTCAGTATTTGTCACTTCTTTCCAGTCGTTTATGAATAACAGCGCGTTTTGGGATTTTGACACATGGCAAGCAGCGTCTCTTTTGGGTTGCAGGTGTTACTGTGGGCAGACGCTTTGTTGTTGGGCAGTCCTATAGAAATATATACATTCCCACTCTGCCTTTATAAGAAACACATCAAACCTAAGTCGTTTGCTCTGCCACTGCCTTTATTCTTGGCTAAATGGCACATGGATTGTTGGGGGAAACGCAGGAACCATCCTTAAGACAGAGTCTTTGAAACGTTGTCCTAAATAAAGACCAGGAGAAGCTGAGGCTTCATTTGGCTCCGTTAATAAAAGAGAGAGAGAAAGCTGACCCACATAAAACTGTTCCGGGTTGGGCGAAGTTCTGAGAATCCAGGACATTACTGTGATGTCTTGATGACATTCTTTTACGGTTCTCTGTCATTTACCATTATAATTGATCATGACCTGGGAAATTGTAAAATAAAGTGTTTTTGTTGTCTCTCTTAAGATGTTGGATGAAAATCACCATTTAATACAGTGTATCATGGATTACCAAAGCAAAGGAAAAACAGCTGAATGCACACAGTAAGTTGTTGGTGTTTTTCTGTTTATTCCTGATCAGTGACTTGTAAATGTCAGATTAAAGCAAACATGACTAAGCAACACTTGTTTGTTTTCCTTTCTTCCCAGGTATCAGCAGATCCTGCACAGAAACCTTGTTTACTTGGCCACAATAGCGGATTCAAATCAAAATATGCAGTCACTACTACCTGCGGTGAGTGTTTCTACTGGTGTCAAGACTTCCCATCATTCTGATCCTTTCCTGCTATCTCATAGATGTTTATGGCACAAAAGAAAAAAAATCGACTTTCCATTTTCATGTAATTTTTCTACTGATCAAATTACAGACAAACCAGATATTCTCTAGAGTCCATTTGTTCAGGGATGAGTACGTAAAGGAAAAATGAAGAAAACTCTAAAAGAAATTGATGGGAAATGTATGAGCATATTGTCCTTCAGACTGTTAATGCTTGCGTCGCCTACTAGCCTCCCACTCCCACTGTGCCGATGGGACCTGGAGGGATGGGTCAGAGTGGATCGCATGGTCCGAGTAACCTTAACGACAACATGGCACCGGGACTTCCCCCCACTTCAATGATGCAGAGCCAAATGAGCAATGGTGAGAGTCTGTTACCTGTGTGCATTTGAAATTCGTTGATTTCCACACAAACCCACGACTCCATCTGAATGTCCAGCCTCTGTCCTGAGTGCTTGTTTGACCCTCGCATTGCTGCATGTCGTCTGCAGGGATAATATCACGTCATGTCTGTCCTAATATCGTCTCCGTTGCCGTATTGGCTGCTAGTGTTTGGGTTCTTATCACTTTCGCTTTATCCCTTGCTTCATTCCGTTTTTTGCGTATGCCGTTATTCCACGTTACCAAAGATGAACTGAATGTGGGTCCGTGATTTACATGATATGGCTCCACATGCGAATGTGTACTGGCTGCTCTGACTGTGCGTGTGTGTCGTCAGGCCCCAGCCATGCCCCCATGCAACAACAGTCTGGTCAGGTGCAGTCGTCAATTTCCTCCACACCCCTCAGCTTGCCAGGCAACACCTACGGTAGCTCAGCTTCAGTCTCCGGCTACAGCCACGCTGCTCCTTCCTCCCAGGGCAATATGATCCAGGGCCCTGGGCCCGGCTATGGCTCTTCCTCCTCATCTTCTTCCACATCCTCCTCCTCCTCTTCCTCATCCACCCGCAACAATCTCAACATGCAGTCCAACCAAGGTGAGCCAGGAACAGGGGAGCCCAGCAATCAGAAGTCATTTCATTGCATGGAGAGTTATTCTTTTAGGCGTTTGATGAAGACTCTCAAATGTCGTTAGAATAGAAAACACGGATTGGTTGTAAAATGAAAGGAAGGTAGTGCTGACGGTGCTCAGGATAGAGTAAAGTAGAACCCATGTGATAAAGCTGTAGTACCTCTGAATATGTTTCTGAATAACCTTGCTAAAACATTGGCTTGCGTGCATACTTGCACTAACCAGCCTGTTAATTTCCACTTGGTCCAGTGTTATCATCAAAACAACACATTCAGTTCATCACTGAGGCGTCCTACCTCCTCCCTTCTTCTCTCCACTCCAGGCTTTACCCTCCTCTATTCTCTAACCCCTGACTCTGAGATGCAGCCCCCCTCCCTCGATGTACATGTGTATGTACCGTACCTCTGCTTATGCAATGACTTAACTCACTTTCTTTGCTTTTAGAGCAGAATCTTGAAAGCATCTCTTCAAAGTGATGACTTCTAGGGGCCCCTTTTTGTCTTTACCCGATTATGTCCTGATGCCACGGATCTCCTTCGTGTCTTTATTGTCAGCTCAAATATGAAAATGTATGTATGAGGTTATGAAGAGTGTTTCTGTGCATATTAATATATGAGACCTTTCCTCCCATAATCCATCCTCGTTGGTAGTCTCCATGATGCATCAACAGTCTGCCACCCCACACTACTCCTCAGCCCAGGCTGGAAGCCAACACTATCAGGGGCAGCAGGCCACGGGCATGATGGCTCAGGGCAGTCAAGGAAATAGTATGTTGTCTCAGAGGCCAATGGGATCCTTCCGCTCCTCGCAGCAAGGTAGGTGGTAAGATGTCTCCATGCAGTGGGCTCTTTGAGTGAATGGGATATGGGCGTGTCTATGTGTGTCGCTGTTGCCAGGACTACCGGCTCCTCGGCCATGTCAGGAATCAGTTGTTACTATGAAGTCAGGGCGGCAGGTGGTGTAGCAGTTACTGTCTCCTCAAAGCTAGTGGGGCTGGGGTTAGAATCCTGGGCTCAGCTAGGAAAGGCAAATGGACGGATGCTAGGAGAAGATGAGTTTGTTTCCCATGCTGCAGCTCATCTGTGACGTGATTTGAACGGATGTGGCTCTTCCATGCATGTTTTCGCAGCTTTCTGATCTCATGGATGCTTGTTTGTTAGGTAGGGTTGAAAGGGAAAGGTTATGAGTGGAATCTGGAGTTTCTGCACACCACCACCACCACCACGCAGAAATCAGATTCTCTTTGATGATGCTTCCTGTAATCCTCACCGTTTCCCCCTAAATTACGACATGATCTACTTAAAATCCTTTCGAAATTTTGAGTTAGTGCCTAAACTGACTTTTTTTATAATGATTATACCGTTTGTTAAATCATGTTAATATTAATATTACATGTTTTTCCTTTTTCGTTTTAAATAATTGACTAAGTTGCCACTAATATTGATTAGTCATGTCTTAATGTTAATATTCAATATTTATAAGACCTACCTGTTGCTCAAACACACACACACACACACACACCTAAATTGGGGCACAGCCGCCGGCAGCTGGTCAAGAAAACTGTTTAACCAATCGTGGTGTCACCTGTCTTGCAGGATCAACACAGCAGTACATGGGACAAGACGAGTTCTACGGAGAGCAGTATGGACACACTCAGAGCTCCAGCGAGCCCATAAACCAGCAGTATTACCCTGATGGTAATCATGCACATCCATTAACCTGATACACACAGCTCGTAAACATGCAACTTCCCATTACTGCCTTTAACTCTATTCCACAGGCCTGAGCCATATTTTATAAAGCGCTGACTCCAGCTCTTTACTCTACTCATTGTCTTTTCCCTTATTGCGGGAGGTCAACAAAAACCAAACAAGGGCTGACATTAGTCTCAATTCCTTTTCTTCTCAGTGTGTCTGTGTCCATACTGTCCCCTTTGGTGTGCGGAAATTTCAGATTTCCAAAAGTGCTGTAGAAGTTTGTTGAGGAGATGCTGTGAAATTCTTCCAGGGTGTTTTCTTGTCCTTTCTGTATAAGTTTGACTTTGAGGCTTAAAAATATTGCTTGTGCTTGTAATTTTGTGATCGTACATCTATTACGGATGTTTCAGCTCAAAACGATGAATAATCCTTTGTTCTGGATGAAAGCGTGCGTTGGTTTTACACGGGTGTTGTTGCACGTGTTGAACCGTGTTCTCCACAGGTCACGGAGAGTACTCATACCCACAGTCTTCGTACGGCGAGCAGGGCTACGAGAGGTCTTTCGATGAATCTTCCCAGCATTACTATGAAGGAGGTAACCGCAAATGAAAGCATTCCCATAAAAACCAGCTTGGTCCCAGACATATGAGCTGACATGTACCTGTGCACGTGTACCTGCAGGTAACGCTCAGTACAGTCAACAGCAGGCTCAGTATCAGCAGGGCTCTGGCCAGCAGCAGCCCTTCAGTCAGCAGCAGTACTCCTCTCAGCAAGGCTACAGCGGACCCCCGCAAGGATACGGTTAGAGCAACCCACAGTCAACAACGCTGTGGACATTCAAATAAACAAAGGCGTTAAATGCATCTCGTTAATCACAGGTCCTGGTCAGGGCGGCTCCTCCCAGTACTCCCAGTATCAGCAGGGTCAGAGCCAGCAGTACGGCTCCTACCGCTCCTCCCAAGGAGGCCCTGGGTCGCAGACACAGAGGCCGTACACCTATGAACAGGTAACATGATTAATGCACAGAAAAATATGTCTAGATCAATGTTAAAAAGCCACATTTATATCTAGTAGCTGCTTCACAGTCTGGTCAGAATAATAAGATCCTTTCTAAAATGAAATCATCTGTTTCTAAACATATACTAGCACATGTGGAGGAAGAAAACTGTCACACCTCAACCTATCTGAACTGTTTTGGATGATTATCTCAGAAATATTGTTATCAAGGAAGAAAAGGAGATGTCCATGCGCGTCTTTCAGTGTAATCTTATTCCATTGCAGGGTCAGTACGGGAGTTATCAGCAATAGGGCGCCACGCCATTTGCTCGTGTCTGACCCATCGGTGGATTCAAAGATTTCTGTTATTTTGTCATTTTAGCCGAGGAAAAGAATTGTAATGTTCTGCTTTCCTCATCTGCTTGGTTTGTTTCATGCAGTAGCTGCAGTGCCACAGAAACCCTGAGAAAATTCAGGGAGCTTGTAGAATCCAGACTGTTAATAAATACCTTCCAGGTGGATCCAACAGGACACTAAAACAGAGCAGTAGAGTCATTAGATAAGCCTCAGCATCCTGCCTAAAGTCTTTATTTTCTTTAATTGCCTTTTTCTTATCTTTTTCACTGCCTTTATTGATTATTTTGCTTCACAAGTCTCTTTCTTTTACTGTTTTTAATTTTATTAGAGCACAGAACAGCTCTGTGGTTTGGGAGACTGTGGCTATAAAAAGCAAATAAGCCTCAAAAGAAATGGTCCTTGATATTTACGTAAGAGACTCGATCCAGCTGTTGCATTAATTTCTAGTACAGACATTATATATCACAATAAGGGAACGTAATTTATGAAGGTGAAATGTTGGTCCTTAACCCTGACGCGTCAGGGGGAGTTGTCTGTATTAGTCGAACTGTGATGTGTTGCTGTGTGGTCTAACATTATGTGTTCTCACTCTCTACATATGTCTTACTGAGGTGCAGTAGTAGACTAAGTAGCTGACTGAAGATTTAAAAGTGTATATCATCGTCTCTGATAATCAAACATTGTGCTGGTATTTTTTTAACTATCTTTTCAAAAGTGTTTCTCTACGTAGACATACAGTACGTTCACTGTGCAGAGAGTTAAGAGGTGTCACACAGTACCGATGCCATTCTGTAGCGGTTTTACGTAGAAACACGTGTTTGCCACTTTGTCTGCACTTTATTTTGCAGTGACAGTGTATGTATTGTCTGATATTTTGTATTGTAGTGCAATTTGGGCTGTTTTTAAACAAACAATTCTCCAAAAGCCAAAGTAACAGAGCAGTATCATGTCCCGCACCTCTACTTCAATAAGTGCAATACACTCAGCCAAGATGACGTTGGTTATTATAGTCAACTTACACATTATATCATTATTAGTTGTTTCTTCATATACAACCGTCGCAAAGACAGTGGTTGCTTTGTGTTATGTTATTGTGGGTTTTACCTTATGAAAAGATCATATGAAGTTGTGATTTTTTAAGTGAAATGCAGATGAACTTCTGTATTAGGTGATGGAAATAGTGATAAAAAATAAGGCAAGTGTTAACAGGGTATAGAGGATGTACAAGCACACTATCTATCTATCTATCTATCTATCTATCTATCTATCTATCTATCTATCTATCTATCTATCTATCTATCTATCTATCTATCTATCTATCTATCTATCTATCTATCTATCTATCTATCTATCTATCTATCTATCTATCTATCTATCTATCTATCAAATGTGCATATATTGCGTGCTTATTATTTATTTTTTTAAGATTTATTTATTTGAAAGAAGAAGACAGGTGATTTTTTCACTTAACACTGTTTCTGTTTCTTATTGTTTCACTAGTAATACAGATTATTAGTGATACTGTAAGGGTGCAGTATATGTCCTAGTAACTTAAATGACCTCAGAGGGTAAATAGCATCATACAGAAGTCACAGTTTTCTGCAGGGTTAATCAGTAATGGGCGATACCTGGCTGTTAAACAGCTAAATAATTACGTACCACTCAACAGTGACAATCACAGGCTTCTCTATACTACAACGAATCTGTGTCAGTGTTTCATTTTACTGTGACCTGAACATGTATGACAAGTCCTTTCCAGTTCTTTGTAGCGTGTCATCACTGATGTGGGTGGTACACCTTGTGTGCGTGTGTTGGCATGTATGTTGGAGTGAGTGAGTGGAACGTAAGCTTGGTGGAGGTGATCCAAATATGAATGTTATCTACTTATCTATTCTAAGAATGCATTGCCTGATCTTTTCTGCTGTCTTTTGTTACTGTTTGTTATATAAAAATAAACTGACGTTCACCTTTACTATGTCTGCACTTTGTTTAGCACCACACTTATCATGATTAGTTCAAGAGTTAGTGCCTCATGTTTCATTTTGTTTTTGTGTAATTTGATCATGGTGGGTTATAGAAAGGTAAATACTACATACAACAGAACAAGTCTTGACAATATTTAATTAACAAAACTAAAAATGTCCCTATTAAATCACTGGGAATCATTTGACATCTTTTACTGTACATCTTGTTCAGTATTTTAACATAATCTGATTTGTTTTTGGATTTGTTTTGTCATGTCACGTTAGAGGTTTTTGTGTTAGTGAGTGCAGAAGGTTTTTAGGCCTCAGAATAAAGAATTCAGGGCATCGGTAAAGTGCGACACACTCCCGACCACACGGTGGCAGCACGGAGCCGGAAGACGACAGCAACGGGCCCTTCGCGGATTCCGTAGTTGTCTCGGTGCCTGTTTGCTACTGTGCTAGCGATAGGCAGCGTGTTTGTTGTAGGTCATACCCATATTCCTTTATTCCACTCCAAGTAATGTTTATGTCTTTTGAATTGAAATCCTACCCTGTTTTCATGCATGCACTTACTTAGCTCGCACGGAAACGGCATCTGTGGCACTGCTGGCTAAAGATGTTCACCTCAGAATGACGCTAACGTCTGTCACGATGTTAGCGACTCTGGCGAGAGCGAACTGCCCTCGGCTGTGTTCTCCGGAAACACTTCTAAGATGCATATTGGGAAAAGAGGCAGGGAGAAGCGGCTCGAGGTTGCTCAGTCGCGGTAGCTCGGCAGGATCGGCCGCCTGGAGGCTGAGAGGCAGCGGTGGCGTCAGAGATGTGTGCACCTCCCGTGCGCCGTGCGCCAAAGTCCGAGGACACCCGAAGAAGGGAGAGCTGTCGGAGAAGAAGCTGGTACAGTACGTCTACACTGCGGTCCATGCTGTTGTGTACAGATCAGTGTTGGGTAAACACATTGCGGATGCTGGTGCTGTAGTGGAGCCGGGTGCTTGTGCTGGTTACCAACTCTTTAATCCCTTGTTGTGGTCTGTAGACCCGTCACTTTGTGGACCATCGCCGTGTGAAGCTAGTGGCCGGGTCAGGTGGTAGGGGGGCCTGCAGCTTTCACAGCGAGCCCAGGAAAGAGTTTGGCGGACCGGATGGAGGGAATGGAGGTGATGGAGGAAGCGTCATTATCAGAGGTAAGTTGAATATGCACATGTGATGTGATGGTGAAGCTCAGTATATTTATCATCATAATAAAACCTGCCTTCATCCTCTCAGCTGATCGGTTTGTCAAATCCTTGGCACAAGTGCTTCCGGCTTACAAAGGAGAGGATGGAGAGTCAGGGGGTAGGAAGAACTGCTATGGCAGAAACGGAAGTTCAACCTATATTTCTGTGAGTCGGTGCTTTTGATTGGAAGCTGCGTATAATCTGTCAACACTTTTGCCATGTTTCAAATTCGAACCGCGCCTGCTTTGTGTTTGTATAGGTGCCATTAGGAACTGTGGTGAAGGAACAGGGTAAATCTATAGTGGATCTTTCTGAGCATGGGCAGGAGTATCTAGCTGCGTTCGGAGGGTCCGGAGGAAAAGGGAATCGCTTCTTTTTGTCCAATGAGAATCGTGCTCCAATGACAGCAACCCTTGGAATGATGGGCCAGGAAAGGAACCTTCAGCTAGAGTTGCGCACCATGGCTCACGCTGGACTGGTGAGACAAACCTACTTATGTGCAAAGAATTAAATACTCCTGTTAATCTTTCCGCTCCACACATGTCACAGACTGATATTTGCATTCTGCATCACAGGTCGGGTTTCCCAATTCTGGAAAATCCTCCCTACTGAGAGCCATTACTAATGCCAGGCCTGCTGTTGCTGCTTATCCGTTTACAACTCTTAATCCACACGTTGGAATCGTCAAGTATAGGGATCATGAGCAAGTTGCAGGTAGTTAATTTTAAGTAATCATAAAGATGTTTCTGTATTAATTACTAGAGACTTGCTTGAGACCATTTTCAGATTCTGTGATATAAAGTATTACATGTTCTGTTTCTGTCCCTGCTTTATGTAGTTGCTGACATCCCAGGCATCATTCGAGGAGCACATCTAAATCGGGGTCTGGGTATCTCTTTTCTACGTCACATAGAGCGATGCCGTTTTCTTATCTTTGTTTTGGATGTGTCCACTCCAGAGCCTTGGACACAGCTCAAACACTTGTGCTATGAACTGGACCAGTATGAGTCTGGTTTGTCCCAGCGTCCTCAGGCCATCATAGCCAACAAAATGGACCTACCTGAAGCCCGGGAGAACCTTGAGACTCTAAGGAGCCACATCAAAGAGCGGATCATTCCTGTGTCTGCTCTCACAGGACAGAACACAGAGGAGCTCATTCTCCACATTAGAGAGCTGTATGATGGTTACTTCCAAGGGGACGGGAGTGGGGAAGGAAAAATCACTCGGTGGTAAAAAAAAAATTACCTCGGTTTAGATTTTGTAATAGAGACGTACACCAAGCAAATTTCACTTTATTTTGTTAATCAATTTACAGTTTTGGGTGGCACCAGTGACAGACTGGCAACCTGTCCAGGGTGAACCCCGCCTCTCGCCCAGAGACAGCTGCTAATATATTAGAATTACAAAGGCCTTTAAATATCCCCTGGTCTTTCTTTTTGTGCCCCTCCTACTCAGCCTGTCCCGTCTATTAAAAATACACACAGCAACAATCAAGAGTGACACACCTGGATAAATACTCCACTTGAAGAGTCATTAGCCTTTAAGATCTCAAATTTTTTTTGCAGCTTGTCAGCCTGTCCAGTAAACGGTCAGTGAGCTGCGTCTACTGTCGTGTCTGTCATGATTTTATTAGAGGTTGTCTGCTCAGAATTTTAGAACAACGAAGATACCTGAAGAAATTATTTTGCGCTACATGTAAGTTATACTTCAGAATACACCATAACAGACATATAATTATTGCAAGTCAGCGTCAGTATATGTTTTTACAAGCTGTTCTTCTTTAATGTTTTGAAAAGAGTCAATTCTCTGCATGGCAGCTTCAATTAACACAACTTTTCTCAACTGCCAACGATCAACTTGACATAACAAAAATAAAGATCAGACCAGCATCAGCGCAAGGCATGTCAAAAGGTTTTTTTAGGTTTAGGAGTTTTGTATGTGTTTATTTTGTTTGCCTACATACCTTGGTTATCAGTGGTGATAATCATATTTCACAAAGGCGTGTGTTAGAGGCTTTTGCTTTTTTTGGATGTAGCTTTATAGATGTGGGTTCTCAGGAAGCCTGTAACTGAAAACTGTCTCGCCCAGAGCTGAAAGGGAGGCACACTGAGATATCCAGGTGAGTCTGTGAAGTTTTTGAATTTCTGACATGTAGTGATCGATTCCTAGTTTGGCATCTTTGTGAGTGGTCACACCACTCTGCTGGCACAGCTTCAGATCTAATCTCTTAAAGGTGTGCGATCGTTTTCTGTAGGCCTTTACCAGTACCTCAAATCACTGTGATGGGATTTTGGCTCATTCTACTTATAACACCCCACTCTACACATTAAAATGACAAGGCTGTAAATGTGCTGAAATGGATCTCATTCATTTTGTGTGAGCTATCTGGTTCACGCCGGACTGACTTTTAAATATGACCACATGGTGTCAGTATTTTACAGTGATGGGAATTTGAAGCCTGACATGTTAAAGTAAAATCTGTCCATTTCTAGGTATATGTTACATACGCTCTGTAAACATTTGACAGGAGTCAAGGCCAGGTCAGCATCTTCCTTTATAGTATATAAACTTGACATTTGTAAAGTTTTTTGACCCACACGCAAATCAAACACACAAATTTGACAACACACCAAAATCAAACCGGTTGGACAAGCTGATAATGTTTGCCAGGAATCACCGTGTCGCCATAGTGGCTCAGCCAACTGTTAATCATAATACTTCCTTGGGATTGTGCCTGCATACGTCAACATCCGTTAAGAAAACACAGTCGCACTTAATCCTCCTACACAGTAACTTTGTGAAACTAAGTCTCCCTTTCAGTTAGTATATTACAAAAGACAGTACGTGACTTGAACCAACAAGACACTGCTGCGTTATGATGGAATGACTGGGCTTAAAGCAGGTAGTAGCATTTGTGCAGAGAAGGTCATGCAGCTTAACAAAGTGCTCTGCGGTAAAGGTGAACTCAGAACATAATCATATTAATCTCAACAATTTAAGAAAGAATGAAATGGATTTGTAGAGTTGTCAGGTTTAATACAAGGATTATGTGACAGAACTGAGTTCCAAGGCTAAGAAAGAACCTGCAGCTGAAGGTACATTTGGCAGGTTGCAATTTCTCTGATGAAGCTACATGTTAAATCATGTCGCGGCCTCTCACTCTGTCTCCTTGTTCTACTTTTAGGCAGATAAACTCAATCAGGTTCACGTGACAGCTATATTAAACCTTTACAGTGGAAACCTATTCCCTTTATTGAATATAATTCTTTGTCTGGGTTTGTTGGCTTCAGAGGCAAATGTGGCACAAACAGCAAACAAAGCAACAATAATCTGAAACCCAAACTCCCCAAAACAGCAAAAACAAAACCCAAAGTCATCCTGATCAATGCAAACTTCGGCCCTTAGTCTAATGCTGCATAACACACACAGCACTCTGGAATGGCAGGACAGCACACGCAGTCGACAAACATGGGACTGCTTCTGTTGGAGAGGAGCGGAGGAGCCAGAGCAGGCTGCTGTCATCGGCCAAAAACAGAAAGGCCGGAATAAGAATTCAGCTACGACCCCGGGTCATAACAAGACAGTCGCTAACCTCAGTGCCTGAACACACAGAAGTCAAACATTTCAAATTTAAGATTAGTAACATAGACCCATAAATAAACATAGGTTAGGAATGTGATGGAGGATCGTCGAGGTGGGGTTGGGGCTTCAAAAGCCAGACAGAGTGACTCCAGCTTGTGGAACTTGACATCCAATTGTCGTTGAAGTCCAAGTTAAAGTTGAGGATGGTGATGGCATCAAGCTCAGAACGGGTCTCTGCATCTCGCTCCTCAGCATAGACGCGGAGCGTAATCCCCCGACTCCGCTCCCGCTGCCTAAAAGCGAGTTCAGCGTCTACAGGGACGAGAAAAGCAGAATGCATTTCAAAACGCCATCAATTCATGGCTGTCTGATATAACTGATATATTATATATTGATATTTGTGTCTCATGCAATTCTGGAAAATCAGAAACAAATGTTTAGAGTTAAGTTTGAACAGTCAGTAATGAGGACATATGCAGCGTTTGTTTGTCCAATTCACGTGGTTCTGGTGGTTGATAATACTCCCATACACTGGAATGTAGAGTGTTTTAGTAGTTGTTAGGAAACACACAGACTAAATATAATGTTTAAATTTGACACCAATAATCAGTAATAATTGTGTGAAACAATGAACAAAATGTGGAACAATTATGTTAAATATTTGTTCAGCATTTTTTCAGTTTGCAACAAATCCTGACACTAAAATAACAGCGTGTTAGTCCAGAATATCTGTAACATGAAGCCCCAAACAACAAAACAGTCTAAACTGTAATATCACCAAATCCATCCTGTGATCAATGTATTGTCTTTAGCCACACGCTACAAAATGTAAAAACTGAACTACAAACATTTAATGTGATGTCGGTCCCCGGCGCCTCAGTGTTTGATTTCATCAGACTTTGTTCTGGTTCATTGAATTTCAACCTCTCTTTCTTACATGACACCTCACACGACCAAAGTAAGAAGCCTGAATTAAAAAAGCAAACACACTATGAATCATTTAACAAAGGATGCAATTATGATGAAAATAAAAAATGAAATACACATTTTATCTGTCAGTTTATTTTATGTCCAGTATTAGCTGTGATTTGAAAGGCAGTCATATTAATACTAAAGGCTTTCAGACATGCGTCTTACCTGCAAACAGAAGTGTGCTCAGTAAAATGATCCCCACTGCTACGAGTCGGACCCCAGAGCCAGTAGCTACGCATGACTGACAGTCTGACCTTGCTGCGGCTAAGCAGGTACGCACCCGAACTGCCAGCCTCTGAACAGCTGTCTTACCCTGAAGATCAGATACTTCCAGCAACAAGTCAAACCTTCCAGCGTAAACCGGGCTTTCTTTCACCAGGTCGACTGTATGCCCTGTACAACAAACAGCCAGGGTTTGCATATGTATTGTGACATATTGTAGAAGCTGAAGTTAGAGCTGGTCAGAATGAGAGCTCGCCTTGCTCAGGGTCAATCCTCCACTTGCCCTTAAAATCACCAAGGAGCTTGAAGCTGAAAGGGCCGGCGTAGGGATACTCGTCCAGGTCCACAGCTGTGATGCTGGCCCGGGAGGGTCCATCAGCTTGGCACATGTCGACGGAGCTTTCCTTCAGGGATGGAGTGTTGTCATTCACATCCATCACGTATATGCTGAGGGTTGCAGTGCTGGTCATTGGAGGATCCCCTGGCGAACGAAAACACCTTTCACGTACACGTGTGAGTACATCAGTCATAAATAACGCACACATACCGTTGTCAGTAGCACACACTGAGGCCACATAGATGTTGTCTTTCAGAAAGTGTGATTCTCGGTCTAGGGACGTTGTCAGGGTAACGTTTCCCGTAACCGGGTCCACTTTAAGCAAACGGGCTGGATCGTGTACTTTTCTGTACCTGAAACACGTGTTGTGTTAAACATTTTGCTTCATATGTGCTTTTGTTCTGTAACTAGATAAGTCTGCTATGTTCTCGACTTACTTAAACGTCTTTCCACCCGTGCCATCGGGGTCTCTGGCTGTACACCTCCACAGAAACTGTCCTGGCTCATCATTCTCCGTGACGTAAACTATTTTGTTTGGTTCGTCGAAGACTGGAGGCTCTTTTACATCCTCCACATTCACGACCACAGTGGAGGTGAGCGGACGTACTTCAGCGCTGCTAGTAACCGACACTCCCCACAGACCAGTGGCGCTACGACTCCTCACTTTGCAGGAGTAGTAGGGGATCTCGTTCTCCACGGCGATGGTGACGTTCCTTTGATGATCAACTTCATAGTCCAGTGGCTGCAAATACAGACGAGAGGTTGAAAAGACAGGACAACATTTAGATTTAGTGGGTGAAATAGCCCAAAAAGACTCTTTATGATCCCAGATGAATTCTTACCTTCTGCACATACAGCAGTCCCTCGTTTGTGTCGGGGTTGGTAGTGACATTGAAGTAGTTGTTCGCATCTCCGTGGATTTTAAACCTGGCTCTCCAGGCTTCTGTACCTTTGGCGTCTTGGTCTGTGACTTGCAGGCGTGTAACCACAACACCTTGCTGTCCCTCTTTGACGGTCACTGGGCCCTGTGGTAAAAAACAACTGAGGCTTTCAAATCCCTGCTGCGTTAGCTACTGTACCTTCACAGCAGCCATTTGTTCACACGCTGAATGAAGTCGTTACACACAGTTTGTTGTGTGATCACAGGAAGGTGGTTGTTTCCATCTTTGATGTTGATTATGACCGTGCAGGTGCTGGAGAGCTGTTTGTTTTCTCGGTCTTTGGCCTCTGCTATGATGACGTATTTCTCTGCTTTCTGATGGGTCAAACACAGCCACGTATATAACACCATCATATACAGCCAAGCCCGAAATTATTCACAAAGTTACTTTTATTGGTGTCCAGAAGATAATAAGACGATTTACAAGAGGCATCATTGTGGAAAACACACTAAACGACTTTGATTCCTCTCACCTCATGGTCCAGGCAGCCTTTAAATGAAATCGTTCCATGCTGACTGTTGGCGGGTTGGGTCAGGTAGAACTCCAGGTCCTGGGGTTCAGGAGTAGTGGAGACGATCCGTAGATCAAACTTTTGAAATCTTTCACTGCTGTCGACATCTGTTGCCTTTATGGTGATCACAGTAGTCCCTGTTAATGCCAGAAGAACATGACTTCGACAGGTACAGGCCACATTTTTACTAATGGAAGCAAGCATTTCACAAAAATGACTGACCTTGTGTTGTTGACTCGTTTACGGTGGTACTGTAAGTTTTCCTGTCAAACTCTGGAGCGTTGTCGTTGTCGTCCACAATTATTATTTCAATGCTCAGCCGGGTGTCTATTACGCCTGTGACTTTATTGAATGCCTGAAACCTTGGCTGTAAAGCAAAGACAGAAACTGTGAAAACATTAAACCACAAGTTCACTTTCTCCCACCAAATTCATTATATTATGTCATATCTTTTAAAGGTAGAGTGTTAAAAATAGTTTTATTTAACTGTAAAAGTTGGAACTGCTGAGTTCATGACCTTCTGTTTGTGATAACTGTCTTTATCGCTTGAAACACTACGGGGCATATACTTGATATGATAAATATAAATATTGTGATTCATAAATGGCATTATATTTATACTTGTCTTTTCATACTACTCCTGTATGTTGTTTCAGTAAAGTCTGTCTTACCTTTAGACTCTTGAATTTCTCATAGTCCACGGGGCCGTGAACAGTAAGCTCTCCTGTGTACTCATCGATTTTTAATATTCCCCTTGGTTCCTCATCGTAGCCTTGTCCTTGTATTTTGTACAAGCTGAAGCTCTTGTCAAGTTGAATCTAAAAAGTCCAGCAGCAGCAGATCTGTTTAGGATCCTTCCTCGAGTCATCGTTGTTACACATATTCAGGCACCATGGTTTTCATTACATACTCACCGTACCCAGCGAATATGGAAAACTGCCTTTATAGTTTTCGTAAATAGAAAAGGACTCTATGATCCAGTTTCTTTTGTGCCGCTGCAGAATCTGTGAAGATGACCTGTTCACAACAAAACACTGCAAAAGCATTGCATTACATTACGTTACATGCCGCCGAATTAAAAAGATGTTTTGTGATGATTACATCCTGCAAGTACTCATTTCACCTGCAGTAGTTTTGGTTGGTGCTACAACCAAAACTACGTTTCTTACCAGCATCATGAAAAGACCAAGGTGAACGGTCCCCATACTGTGTCCGGATGATTTGTTGGTATATTGTATTATTTAGATACTGTCCAGATGTGTTCACAGAATGAAAGCTGAGCTTGAGCTCAATCATGTCCGCACTGGTTTTATCTACACCTGTGAGGGGGAGGACCTGCGATAGTCAATGAAAAGAATTCATGTGAAACCTACAGGTTTTACCTTGGAATCATTTCGTTGGAGCTGGGTGTGACACTGTCGACTAATATGCCACAACTTAATTAGTCATTTTAGTGTTCATTGCATTAATATGTGCATGTGTTCAGTCTGTTGTCGTGTGTTAAATACTGATACTTGCTTTGGTAGAACTTTGGTTCTAACCACTGTTTGCAGTTTTATTCGGTTTGTGCTGCCTCGGGTAAACTGGCCTCTGTCATGGCCTGATGTGATGGTGTAACGAGGGGTGAAGGAAAAGAAGGGTTGCAGGGATGCTGGGCCTGTTCCAGCTGCCTGCGTTACAAGGGTTTGTTTAAAAGTTTATGTTGGCCTTCTGACCATTTACTGTTTTTAACGCTGCTGTTCATCACAGAGATACTTGTGTCAAATCTAAATGTTCCTACAAAAGTAAAACTGAGAACCTGAACTATGATTTCGTAATTTTGGATTAAAAAAAACACAGTGGAAAAACAATTGCCAGAAATAAAACGTGATCCTATCTGTCTGTCTGTGAAACCACAGCATGGCAAATGATGCATTTCAGCCAACTCGAGGCAGCAGCTTGCGTAAGGTTGCATGTTCTAGCCAGCATCTCTCAAAAGCTGCTGACGATTGCTGCTGCTGATATCACTTCTCAAGAAAGCGAAGCTGGACAACACCCTGCATGTCGTGACTCAGTTGTTAGACAGAGATGTTTTGTTGTTTTGTTGTGAATTATGTTTATGCCCCCAGGTTTTCAGCAGTTCTTATAATTTGCTTTTCTCTTTTGTGGCGTCAACGCATTACGCTTAACGCATTATTTAACAATGCAGCTGGGTGTGGTGAAAGCCTGGTAGCAAGCCTGGCAACACACCCACTACAGTACATATACAGTAAGGAACCCCACCACTGCAACCCAGAACCTAAAAGTGAATGCATGCATAGAAGAATGCGTTTTTCATTCTAGAGCAGAATTAATATCAAAATGAATTTGAGTTTACAGAGAGAGACTCTGCACCACTGTCGTTCCACCTGGACAAGACATACTGAGATGTAAATAAAAACAATTTACCCTTCGGTGACAGCCTACGCTATCACTTCTGTTTGCCTTGATGAAATTGTCACATAAAAGGGTTTTATAATAACTATAATAACTGGTGCCTTGGTAAATATCAGCAGGAGGAGATTTGTGTCTTGTTTAGAGTCTCAGTCATCCAGGTGAGGGAGTGAACTACAGCAAGTGGACCTAGGAAAGAAGTCTGAACTGAACAGGCTACATAATATAAAACACTGTTATGGATTTATTATTATCACTTAAAAAAACACTAATATCAGCAAACATGTTGGTTAAAGCAAATACACGTTTTATTACAAAATTTCCATTTAATTTCTGAAAAGTGTGTTTTGAGATAACAGATACGAGAAGAAGTCATGTCATGAGTTGTTGTAAAACACATACAAGAATTCCAAACCACAGGCTCCAGACACTGACTCTTATAAAAGTGAAATAAAACATATACTTATAAACAGAATATCCCAGTTTCCACAGACAAACCTTTGTGATTTAATGTGACACAAAAATAACGCTGTCCCGTCCAACGACCTGAACTAGAAATGATATCTTGGCAGCACTCACTCGCAACGAAGCAAAGTAAAAAAAAGTAAAAATCCCCAGTCAATTTCAAAGCAAAGCCTTTCAACATCACCAGAGCATGACGTCGTTCAGCGCCAGCTTCAAGCAAGCGAACGGCCACTGCTGATCCTTGTCGTATGCCAGAACAGAGTACAGAGGGTCCGGTCATGTCCGTAATATTCCATCATGGCCGTACGGTGTATGGTATTCACCCAAACATCCAGTGGGATCAGTCCATAATCTCAAACTAGGAGTGACTTGAAATCAACATCCCAGGTCAGTGCTACCTTTATTGTTGTATTTTTTGTTTTGTAATCGCCTCCTGACAGATGCCTCCCAGTAATTTGAACTTTGGTCCTAAATGATCCAGAAACTGCTGATTCTCTTCTGGGTTCTCGACGGACATGTTATCCAGCTCCTCGCACCGGCTGCCCGTTCCCTCGTAGGCATACTGCATGGGTTGGTACTCCTCCAGCATGTTTTCATCCATCAGCGGCAATTTCTAGTGAATTGAAGAGTGAAATAAAGGGTTAGTGTCTATTAAAAAGCTGATTCAAAATATTGCACTTCTAAAATGTTTTTGTTACCCTCTCAAGGTGATCTTCAATATTATACTGCCACATACTTGAGGAGAGGTCGTAGCCCGATGAGAATCCCTGTGACAGAGAGGACAGTAAGCTCTCAAGCCAGCATGATGAATACATAACAAACACACAACGGTTAGGTACAAGTTTGGATATGACCTGCCTATATATCAGTAAAAAGCAGTAGTTACCCACCTGCTGCGTGTTATTCCGGCTTGAACACAATGCTCCAACTCCTTTCTGGTATTAAGACAAACAAAATAGATGGAGTCCATTAAAATGAATGTAAGGAGTGTTTCACATTTGAATGGGGAAGGTTTGTGCTTGCTCATTATATGACAGATTGTGGCTCCCTCTAGTGGGTTGTCATTGGCCCTGGTCGCCACAAAGGAGCCGTCATGTGACATTTAAGGCTTCTAGAGGCAATTGTGTTTATTATCATTGTCATTCTGTCAGTTTCTCTCCTGAGTAAAAGTCAGTTTACAGTCATGACAGACAAATATTCATTTTTAAGAAGCAAATATTTGGATTTGTTGGTAACTTTTTTCCCCAGATTCTGTCTTTACCAACTGACTGGAAGCACAGCCATCGTTACTCACCACGGAATATCCTCTGTCGCTTCTGAAGGTGTCTTGGTAGCAC
Source organism: Macropodus opercularis (assembly GCA_030770545.1). NCBI lineage: Eukaryota > Metazoa > Chordata > Actinopteri > Anabantiformes > Osphronemidae > Macropodus > Macropodus opercularis. The sequence goes on from CM061095.1 coordinate 12,641,078, forward strand.
TGCGCTCCCAGTGAGTTCATGTTCATCTGAGACAAATGTCAAAGGTTAGTACTGAAGCGCTGAGTTTGACACGCAGGCACACGAGCGCTTCAAAGGCTTTTACTCACCATGTTTAATTCTGAGCTCTGCATAGTCCTTTCTTGTGTCATTACTGAAGGCATCCGTGAGATCTAGCTCAGCAGAACAAAGAAATAAAGCACGGCACACATTAAAATACACTTGTATAGGTTTTTGTAGATAACCCTTTTGGAAAATAGTTCTTGGTGTTATGTTGTTATGTAACTAGGAACCGAATTCAGTCAGTTTCTTGAATCTACATTTCTGTGGCATTGCCTCAGGTAGGCAGACAACATAGAGACTTAACTAAATTGCTGCTGTCATTCAAACACGGACAGTTTGCTCTTTGATTTTGTCACACCCTAAAATTACAGCCATTCCAGAACTTGAAGCCTGACTGTGATAAAGTCAAAAGGGGGCCGAGAAGCGGACCAGGTAGGAGGTGTACCTTGAAGCTGCTTGAAGACGGGTTCAAATCCATCATGTCTTGAGCCTTTGAACGTGGCAGGGCTAGAGTGGGCTCAGACTGACAGGGGTGAGAGGGAAAATGAATAAACGCAAGCACAGGTCCTCAAAAAATGAGAAACATAACAAAACAGTTGTATCAGGCAACGCACCATGCACGTAGCGCCACCTCCCTCGTAGTTGTACTTCATGAGGGATTGGCTGCCTTCAGTTAGCGGCAAGGGAATGGGCTCGAACTGGTTTCCACAGACACACATGATGACAAGTAGCAGTACTGCAGACACAGCAAAATATAGCTTCAACAACAGCCGTCATATTGGCAACGCCACAGGCCTAAAGCATAACACGGGCTATCACTGTCACACTATGGTTTCATTAACGCGTCAATTCTTGCTTTACTCACACAAAAATAGGAGCAGTGATGCCAAAATCAGTCCAATGAGTGCTGGCCCACCAGTGACAGACAAGGGTTTGTTGCCTCGGCAAATATCTCCGTCTCCACAGTCACACAGTGTCATTTCCAAAGTGTCGTGTCCTGCCACATTCTGCTGGTCCTGAATCGTCAGGGGCACCGAGTAGTTCCCATAAGGAAGTGACTTCAGGCTTACCAGAGACACTTCCTCACCTGGTGGGGCGAGCAAAGAGAAGAGCGCGGTGAAGCTTTGTTTGTTTGTGAAGGCGGTGGTCACAGGCGCACAGACACGCACTAACCGAAGGTTGGTTCTAGCTTCCATCGCTCTGCCAGAGATCTGTCCTCGCCCCTCAGGGAGAAGGAAAAGGGGCCGCTGAAAGGATGCATGTCTGCGTCCTTGGCCGACACCTTGGCCTTGTTAACCCTGTTTGCGCACATTATAAGACTGTTGTTGCTCAGCTTAGGCACATTGTCGTTGATATCACCCAGGTGGATCTTGACAGTGCAGGTGCCCGTGGCTGGAGGCTCACCTGGGGAACCACAAGAAAAAAAGCATCGGGCCCTTGTTAATCGGATCCTATTCTACATGTTGAGTCCGACCGCAGCAGATTCTCCTGCTTACCATTATCTATGGCACCAACGACCACTTGGTAAACATTACTGCCATCGACAAAGGGCGATTCTCTGTCCATCTTCACGGTTGATGTAACTTTTCCAGTTTTCTTATCGATGGCAACCCAGTTAGCAGGATCCTTCAACAGAACATACCTGAAAAGCAAAAACATTTTACACTATTGCAGGAATTGCCCACTAGAGAGCACCAACTGTTTTTGCTTTGCAGTCTTGATCATGTATTGCTACCGTATTATACAAACCTGCTGCCTGTGTGAAGACACCCACCTGATTTTGGTTACGTCAGAGTCGACATCAGTAACCTTAGGAGAGAACAGTTCTTTTCCCGGTGGCTCCTCTTCCTTCTTGTAGACGTCAACGTTATCTTTCTCGAACTGAGGTGGATCGTTGACATCAATCACTTTTACTGTGACATTCACAGAGTCCGCAAAAGGGCTCGTGGTCGGGGAATTGTCTTTACACACATATAAGGGCTCCTGATTCTTAACGCCAATCACTAAATTGGTTAACACTGTCCGCTCAAAGTCCTTCCCCTGAAAAAAAGTTGAGTTAAAACAACGAGTTTACGCCAGTTCTTATGTAAATGAGGTTTCTATATATGTGTTTGGTTACACCATGAGCGAGAGAGAACCTAAGTTACCTTAATGACACTCAGAACGCCCTCGTTTGTTTCGGGATCTGTCTCAATTTTGTAGTTGCCGTCCTCGTTCCCTTCGATGAAGAAGTACTCGGCGCGCCACCCAGGAGAGTTAGGAGTGTCTCTGTCCTCCACTGCAACTCTCAAAACATCGTTTTTCGTGGTGGATTCTTGCACCTCACCTTGATACTGAACATGCAGAACAGTTCCAGCTTTAATATCAGGCATCACTCAAAAAAGCTACTTTACTGACAGTAATCCTTGCCTCCTTTTTCTTGAACATCGGCGGATGGCTGTTTGCGTCCTGAACATTCAGGTTAATGATGGCAGTGGAGGAAAGCCTCGGTGTCCCGTGGTCGTGTGCTTGAACGATAACCTTATACTGCTTTATTTTCTGAAACAGATGCGATATGTTACATTTACAGTTAAATATATAGGAAAAATCCCAACTGTCATTAGGCCTCACGTCATAGTTGAAGCATCCGCTAAAGGTCAGTTGGGCCATTCTGTCATCCAGCTGTTTCAAACCAATTTTTGGTTCCTCTGGGGTTTGTGAAACCATAATCATGGTGACTTTTGAATTGGATGTGTTCCTCTGATCAGGGTCAATGGCCTGCAGCTGTACCGGCAAGTATCCTAGTATCCAGGAAATTAACATGCTGTTGATTAAGTCCCAAAAAACACAGTACAGTACCTACAAGGTGCAGTGTCAAAACAAATACTTTTGTTTTTCTCCATTTATTATGGAGGATGCGAGAAAACGAATCTTTACACTGATCTCTTTAAACAATTTTCTAAAAGCTGAATATATGAATTGATTGTGCAAATAATTACTCACCTTCTGCCATATTTTCCTTTACATTCGCATTTATTAGCGGGCTAAGAAACTTAGGCGGATTATCATTGATGTCCTTTATTTCAACGTCAAAAGCCAGTTCTCTGTCTATTGGTAGGCCAGTGTCTCTGCTCAAGATATCGAATTTGATCTGTAAGACAATATATTTTTTTAGTCAGCTTGTCAACGATCAGCTTTAAAGTCTTCTTGTGTCATAGTTAATTACATTCACAAATGTTTAACATAAATAACTGTTAGCTTACATGAAAGAGCTCATATTTTTCCCGGTCAATAGGTTTAAGGGCTTCAACCACTCCAGTCTCATCATTGATTCTGAAGACGCCGATTGGCTCCTCAGTCACTCCCATTCCTCGTATTATGTACTTGTGTCTTTTACCCACACTACTGTCTGTTTTGTCATTGAACATCTAGAGTGAAAACACACAAGGGACTGTTATTGTTGGCGTCCATGTCACCTTTCTGGATCTTGAGATTTCTCCTTCACTTCACCTGTGAGATTACTTTGGGGTATGGCCCAGGTTCCTCCTCTGTTAATTCAATTGTAGACAAAACCCACCTTCTTTTAAATCGAACCAAAAGCTCCTGTCAATCACACACACACACACACACACACACACACACAGAGTTCATACATTTTTCTCCCTGAGGCAAATCATCTTGCAATACTGAACCTGTGAGACATACTCGCTTGGCACGACTGTTGTGACTCTCAGCCAGGGCTGCAAACGCAACCTGAAACAACAAGAATTTAAAAACAAAAAAATAGCATTTAGTCACGAAACATTCCCTAAAAAAGCTTTAAAAAAGGACCTTGAGTTTCAATTTGATTTTATTACCGTAGTGTAAAGATTTAAAGAACATCTGAACTGAGAAATAACAGCGTGGTTTTATTGGAATTACCACTGCTGATACTTTGAATTCAAGAGCATATGTTGACAATGTGTTCAAAACAAGTTTTTTTAAATAATCAAGAAATGGACTTGAAAATTAAAGTCTTTAAACTCTGACTGTTCAAATCCTTCTGTCAGAACAGCGGCTACTTCAGCGCGTCATTTCGTATCTGCTCTTCTATTATATGAGAAAGAATTCATTACTGTCAGAACATTTTCTAGAACATTCTGGTTTTAGTTTGGAAGTAACTTCATTCTTAGAACCATGCTCACCAGCCTGCGGCTTCCCAGCAGAACCAGCTCTACTTTGTATTCGAAGTTCGTTTTTTTCTTTCATTAGTTTTTATTTTAAGCTGAACGTATGCCCGTTTACTTCCCTTTATTTTAGTCCTGACATGACGAACATTAAATTTAACCTTTAACCTTTGTGCAGCTGGAGTCGTCTTTATACGACTGTAAGCTGGTGAATGAGTAGGAGAAACGGCAATAATGCAAAACACAAGTGGCCTAAACAACTAACGTTTGGGCAGGCGGCAAACATGGCATTTGTTTCTCTTAATTCACCTCCGAGCAGGGCAGTTGCTGTGAAGCCAATGTGTTATGTCTGGTAGTGTAATTAACCGCTCTGAGAAAATGCAGTAACACCAGTTTGTATTATGAATCGGTCTCATGCTTCAGTCTTATTAAGTAAATAATCTAAATATCATTATGTTCACAATGTTTAGAGACTTTTTTCTCATGGCTATGTTTAGTTGTTTTGTTGCCTGTAGGATGCATTTTCTAGAGGCCGTAGCGGGATCTTAGAACAGACATTTCAGTGAGCGTTGTGTCTGACAAACTATACTCACACCCATTGCTGCAACTAAAATAATTCAGCCATGGAACTGAAGAGCCACAAGAACCATGGTCAAAACTATGAAGACAGAAGTCAGCGAAATGTTTTTGCTGACATGTAAACCTAAAGGAAATTCCTGCGTATAGTGTACAAACTCATGTTTTTGTTATCTAATAACACTTAAAACAACAGCTACGGGTCCTCCACCAATTATTGTCTATTATTTCCGGCAGGTATGTTTTACTGTTAACAGGCAAAAGAAATAATGAGAGTAAAGAAGAGCAACAAAGATTCTCAGGAGGGTGAGAAGTCAGCATGTTGCTGTTCATAGTTGTCCTGATAATGATCCCTTTACTGACCTGGTTGAGGGTAGAAGCACAAACACTTGTTCTTCATGTACGCATTTGTTTAGACAATGCACCACAGTTGTCTTCACAATAAACCTTTATTTTAAATCAGGATGACAGGTCAAACACTCGACAGCACAAATACTAATGGGTTTGATTTCCAGTTATTTGAATGGCTGTCTATGAAGGTGTGTAGTTTGTACACTTAACTAACTAGAATATCTTTATACAATCTTCCTTATTACGAGTGGTTTTGTTAGTTATGGTTATAGTTGCTTAGGTAACAACATCTCAATATAAAAACTGAAGTAAAGAATGTTATAACCTTCTAATCTAAAAGATTATAATTCTAAGAGTTAGTGGCCTACAACCCATTTTCCATAACACAAGCTTAAAACACCAGCATTAGAATGATGTAGGTTGGTCTTCATGTTTACATGTAATCACATGCAGCTCTGTTTTGTTTGTGCTAAGTAAATTTTAGCTAATTTAAACAAAGCGACGTCTCATGTACAAAGCAGAAATGATTCAGAAATGTATGCCTACCAGCAGAAGCAGGGCAATGGTCTTCATCTTCGTCCGCCCTGCTCAGTATCCTCTGTGGGAATGAGCCCAGAGAGTCAAACGCAGCCTGAATAGGAGCACAGAGAAGACAGCCCACAATGCCTGCAGGCAGCAGGTTGGTTGGCTTCACAGGTAACAAAGATCTGTTTGTTCCTGCACAAAGTTTGCAGCAATTTGATATGTTAAATGACATGTGTGCATTCAGTTTGACTGCAGCTGGGGCTGCGCCTTCTACACACAGCTCCTATCGATCAATCTGTCGTGGTGAGAGCGTGATCTAGTTCTAACCGTGTGAACTTTTACTAGGAAACATGGCTCTGGACCGGCGTACACCCCTCCAGCGCTGGAGCTCAGGTTACCGTGTCTTATTCATGCCTGACCTACTGTATGTCACACACAAACGCAGATCCAGTTCAGTCTGTGACTGTAAAAGCACCTTCCACAGCGTTTTGCATTGTGCTGTTTCAGTGACTTTAAATAGGGCAATAAAGTACAATAGTAGTAATAGTAACAATAGTAGTAGTAATAGTAATACTGTATTAATAGTAGTAATAGTATTAGTAATAGTAATAGTAATACTGTATTAATAGTAGTAATAGTATTAGTAATAGTAATAGTAATACTGTATTAATAGTTGTAATAGTAGTAGGACTAACATTAATAGTAGTAATAGTAGTAATAGTAATACTGTATTAATAGTAGTAATAGTAACAATAGTAGTAGTAATAGTAATATTAATAGTAGTAGTAGTAAGTAGTAATAGTAATAGTAGTGAGTAGTAATAGTAATAGTAGTAGTAGTAATAGTAATATTAATAGTAGTAGTAGTAATAGTAATATTAATAGTAGTACTAGTAGTAGTAATCTAACAGCTTACTTAATATAGTAATACACATTTCACTTCACTAGTTAAGAGTAAGAGGAACAAGCTCGCTAGTTAACATGTATGATGATAAGGTATAGTTCATCCTAGTGATACAAAATGGCAGACTAGTCAACATGTGTGTCCTACTAGTTAACATGTAAAGTAGATACGTAGCCATACGTCAACAGTATGTCACAGAAGTGAGTACATCCCTCACATTTCTTGGAAATATTTAATATATCTTTTCATGTCACAACACTGAAGAAATGACACTTGCTGCCATGTAAAATAGTGAGTGTACAGATTGTATAACAGTGTTAATTTGCACACACACAACTCAGCCATTAATGTCTAAACCCCTGGCAACAGAAGTGAGTACACCCCTAAGTGAAACTGTCCAAAGTATCAATATTTTGTTTGGCCACCATTATTTTCCAGCACCACCTTAACTAGTTTCAGGCCTTGACTAGTTAACTAGTAAGCTGGTTGAACTTCTTATGTTACTGTTCCTTTCTTTTGTCTGTTTGATAAATGTTATTAAGTTATTAAGATGTGTAGCGCTTTTGTATTCCTGCCTGGCTCCAAGCTATGTTACACACCCACCTCCATTGGAAAAATGTGTTTTAATAAAAAGGCAATTATGGGCTTTCTTCACCGTACTGCATCTGTCTGGCTTCAAAGAAGTTTCCTGCTGTTGTGAGTGAAGAGTCATACATGTAATATGCGAGTTTCCAAACCTCAAATAAAGTTTCACTTTTAACAAGAACATAATTGATCAAATACTGCACTAATCACTTGACCTGGAGCAACCACCATTTGTCTCTGCATTAAGTTCCCACGAACTTCCTACAGAGGACCAACAGTTTTACTTCTATAATAATATAATATAACATCTTTGAGCAGAAACACAATCTAGTTTTCCAAAACAGCTGCTCTGTGATTCTCTTCCCTCTGACTTGTTTGGGAATATCACAGAATTTTATTTCAGCTGAACAGCTGTTAAACAAAGAGTGAAATAAAACACTTGGCAGGAAAAGAATCGAGTTTTAGCCTAAGGTGGCCTTACGAGTGTTTTATTTTGTCACGCTACGAGCTTGCACAGTCTTATCTATTCGTTCCCTGTTCCGACTGCTTCTATATTCTTCTCCAGAATATAACCTGCAGCTGTTTTGTTATGTGCCGCAGTTTTTCCATGTAAACTAGTTCTGGGAAGTTATGCTGCCTCGTCCCCGACCACACATTGTCAGTTTCATTTATTCCATCTTGTAAAATGTGATTTTGGTTTCCATGGTGGCCCATCGGGAGCCGATCCAGCGTTTATCCAGATTTAACAGCTTCATTTTCACCTCAAACCTGCTTGTTAAAAAGGTTTCTACAGCCTTTTTACAGCATTCACAGCACATCCGAGCTGCTGGAAAAGAGGTATAGGTTGGAAAGTACATATACCGGTTGGATTTCTGTCAAAGTTCGTTGACTCTGCTTTTAGCAACTTTGCTTTTAAAGTAGTTGAAGGGCTGAATGTGGCCAGAATGATGCACTAAGTAAACTGCTGATGGATTAAGCTTTAACAAGTATAGAACTGAATGTTGTTCAAGCTGTGGGGAGAGGCACAGAAAAAGTGACTTGCTCCGTGTTTGAAGGGACATCACTTTCGACTCTCACGGGAGTGAGAACAGCAAGGTGTGTGTTGACACAGCGATTTTGGCAGTAAAAGTGAATCTGCTTCTATACGTCCTTAACCTGAGGGAGAAAACATGCCTGGATCTGAAATCTATGAAGACTAGAAGTTACTTGAGTTAGAAGTGCTGCTGCTTGGGTCAGAACACTAAAAGCAAATGTATTCAGTGGTTAAGATATATTTTAATGAAACACATTTAAATTCGAATATTTTGGGTAAAGGTTGTAAAAGGCCACCCACACAAGGGCCCAAGTGAATTTCAGAGTAAAGGGCCTTTGTATTTTCCATTTTCTCATACTTCATACACAGGAGGGGTTTATGACAACCATTGCATTCCAACGTCACACAAGGTGATTATGCAGTTTGTCCAAGTGTTTTCCATATTATTTTGCCGGAGTTTCGATAGTTCTCTTCTTCTTTCCGCGTGAAATATCACCGTGTCAGTCAAAGCACATCTGGGCCTGGAGCTGCTCTGCGCGAACCTGCTGCTGAGAGAAGAATCAAGGTCAGTGGATGGCAGACACACACACACACCAGAGACTGTATGTAGCGGCGCCACGCCTTGTAGCTTGTCAACAGCTCAGCACAGGCCAGCGCTTCCGCAGGCAACACCTGCCCTTGAAGTGGGGAAGCACAAACACAAACCGGCTGCATCGTACCAATCGTAGCTCGCTAAACGCACTTGAAGGCTGAGAGCAAACTGCAGGAAAACCCGTCCAACGAGTAGAACTGGAAACCTCCGTCCACAGGACATGGAGAGAGAGGACGAGAAGGGGCAGCGTGTCTACAGTATGGGAAGTGTGCAACCACATTTTCTGTAGGGAAATGATTTCCTCCCTCGCACAGGTGACACAAAGTCAAAGTCAGCTTTGAAGGACACGCTCACAGTAAATCAAGCAAAACAATATGAACATAAACAAAAAGTCTCCGGTTGCAGTTAACCCAGAATAAATTCCATCCGCAGACCACGTCCCTGTGAGAGATGAGTGGACAAGTGAGAGCAATAAACTCAGCAGCTTTGTCCTCTGCTTTATTTACATTTGTTCAATGCAAGACGTTTATAGGGAACAGACACACATCATCAGTGACACTGTACAAAAGGTGTGAAAGTAGTTATAGGCTGAACCGGAGAATACCTGCTATATTGTATTGTTGACGTCTGTATCTACACACACGCCCATGTGCTCACACGCCTACACAAACAGGTCTGTCAGCCGATCGCACACTCACTTCATCACGTATCTCACTCTTAGGGGCCCACGTGGAGCAGAGGGGTGACCCTCAGCTCCGTGCCTGCATAGTTCAGAAAACAGCATGCCTTCACAAACACGATGCTCTGAAAAGCTCACACATGCACGCGCTTATGCGTGAGGGGAAGGAAACGTGTAACTGTCCGGGCCTCATTGTCGGCTTGTGAATCGTCCGGAAGCACAAGGAGAAGATGCACGATGGCGAACTCAACCTGCATCTTCACACGTTGCTTTTGGAACTGTCAACCCACGCTGCCCTTTAAGTCCTGCAGCAAAGAGCTGTCAGCTTAAGGCCTAATGTTTTGGACACAAAGCCATTTGCACCGAGCCGCAAACAACGTGGAAAAACAGACGGTAAACGTGGCAGCACACAGCAGGTGTATTTTAAGGATGTCTGGTTGCTGTTAGTAATGTGTGCGTGTTCTTAAATCTAAATGCTAACAAGCAGGAGGAAAATCCAAGACCCTCAAAGTTCAGGTGTATTAGCTGTAACAGCTTCTAGGATTTTTCTTTCTAGACATGTTGACTATGGTTCTGTGAACAGAAGCCTGGTTTTTATCTAGTGCGTGTGTTCTCGTTGTTTGGCACCTGGCATGAGGGCAGTAAATTATTATACCTCAGATAGAACATGTTGATGCATGAAAGTGAGGTGACTCACATCATTTGCATATAATGTCAGGTATAACGACGCCACTGGAATTTGAACAATTTGAACAAGCGAAAAGTATTTGTCATCTACTAGAAAAAATAAAGTTTTTATAATTTTTCTTTTGTCACATTTGAAAAACAAAAAAATCACAGCCAGGGTCAACCATGCTAGGGTTCCCTGAAGAAAGGAATCACACGTAGAGAGATCTTTAGACTGATTCAGTTGCAAGGCATCTTTCTTCATCATCTTCCTCCTCTGTTTCTTCCTCCCGTGTTTGAGGAACAGAGGTCAGAAGCACGTTGTCAGCGTGGACTTCCTCATCGTCCGACTGGATCACGGGCGTCTCTGCGCCTCCCCCACTGGTATCACTAGAACCAGAGGACGTAGACGACGTGCGAGACTTTGAGCCACGGCGCACTTCGCTTTGCCTTTTCAGAGGCGCACGCTCTCTGTAGACGACCTCTACGTCCTCCTCTTCCTCATCCTCGATGTCTGTCAACAGAAATGTTTAGAATTTGTAGGTACCTGTTCCCTTCACTGTCATTTGGTTCGTTTGGGCGTATCTGCAGTTTTCATTCCACACAAACAGTTTATGGATGGATGGGTGCACCTGGTAGCGGCGCCGCCAGAGCTCCGTCGTCTGCTCCGGAGTTGAGGAACACATCCAGAGCCTCATGGTCAGATATGTCCATCAGGTCCATCTGCTCCAGGACGTCCACATTCACCTCCATAGATGAGATGCTGCCCATGGGCGCTTTATACAACATTATGTAACATAAACACAGCATTTAAAGCAATAACGTTGTTGTTTTGACCTAGTTTAATTGTGTTGGTGAAACTGTGACACAACAGAAGACGCAGTGACTCACGTTTCCTACAGTCTATCTGTAAGTGCGCAGAGGGCAGGTAGTTGTCTACGTCGTGCTGGTAGACCTCTTCGAAAAAGCGCTGTCTCTCCCTCAGCTTCAGGTGCTGGGCCGGTTCGTTGTCCAGGGCCCTCTGCGAGTTGTCCGCCTCCGCTGACCAGCCAAGCAAAACACACACACACGCAAAGGAGTATTCATTTCAGTTGTCTTCAACACAAAAGGCTCTCATTTCAAGACGCGTGGTGAGGTTAAAAGGTTAATTGCAAATAAAGACATTTGTGGTCACCAGTGGGAGGAAAACACAGACGACACCCCAACCAAAGCTTGCAACAGGTTTGTTTCTAAACCACAAGCTGGTGTTCTCTCTGAAAACAGAAGCTGCGTACTGTAGATTTATGACATAGGGAACAAGTCCAGTCATTTTCCACAGTTCGCTGCAGGCCCTGTCTGTCAAATACAGCATTTATTTGTCATTGTTTTTGGCGGGACATTCTTGTTTATTCAATAAATCATTAGTAAGTACTGACACTAAAATAACACAGAGTCTCACATCTGTTCTTGACCCTGTTGCCTTCCTTCAACACATTTTTGGGGACTAATCGTGCTCATGAACATACACGTGGGTCGTCCGGCCTCTAGTGGTCACCATCAGACTCGCACGCTGCTTCAACCCTCCTGACTGTTTGGGAGCAATGCTTTGTGGAAACCCCAGGGTTAACAGCACCATCTCTGGAGTTTTGTGGTTCTACGCCCTTGTTTACGTTTCACTGATAGGCAGACTGGCGTTTTGGGTGTTGGCATTACTTCAGGGTTTGGCAGTTGGGGTCATTTAATCACGTCGTTCTCGTCTTTGACAGGTAGTTAATCTTCTTTATTTTTGTTTGTGGAATCATATGTGTAGGAAGGCGTGATCCAGAAAAGGACTGAGGTTTGTAATGTTTCATTTCAGTCTGTCTGTCCTTAGGTCTTGTCCTCTGCAGGCTGACAAGCTCTGGTTGTGTAACTGTGCGACATCCTGAGGTCACATTGTGCCTGCTCCCACTGGGCTCAGCGAGCTGACACTTTGACTCACGTCTCCAGTGTTTTTCATGCTTGTGTGTGTGTGTGTGTGCATGTCTGGACATGCATGTCTACATGAATCTGCAACTTCAGCAAGAGAACATGAACTTTAAATGTGCGCGTCTTCACAGGGCTGGAGTGTGTCACACGCATCATTCATTTTGTTACTTCATTTTTTGTTTTATTTTGACAGAGTGATATCAGTCTGAACAAGACTTTAAACATGGCCTCAACCTGCCTAAACATCCTGCCCCCTCGTTGCCACCTGCACATGTCTACGGTCATGTCATGTGTGTAAATGTAAATGTTACAGCTGATGAATCTGCACAGTTTCGCCTACTGGCTTTATGGAGGTTTTTCACTGTCTGTGTATTTTCATTAAAAGAAAATCACATTTCACTAATCAAGTTCAGATAGCCAGTGGACATTCCCGGCCCACGCATGAGCTCAGCTGCACATTTCCGTCTGCCCCTGTGTGGGAGAATACATGTATGTGAAAGACTGACTCATCCAGATAACCTCTGAGTCTCTGCTGTGGAAGACGTGTGGGAGGTCTACATGCAGATTGGCTTAGGTTACATTGTTACGCTCTGCATGAGACCCAGATGCTGTTAGTAGCCACGCGGGGAATCCCTTGTCTTCAGCGTGTGTTAGTAGCCATTGTCCCTATGTGCCTGTTTGTCAGTTTAAATCTCTAGGTCTGACATTATTTGTGCTTTACTCCTGCATCCTGTTCCTTTCATACACAGCACGGCTGCTTTGGTCTATGTAGGCAGGTTATGACGTACAAATCACAAACGAAGTTACACTTACACACAGGCTGGTTGTTGCCTGGTTAACAAAGGAGGCAAAGAAAAAGAAAATAGGAGACATACTAGGCCCCACGTCTGCTGGTTCCTCTTTACCAGATGTGCGTCGTTGTATGTCTGAGACTGCTGTGACTGCACTAACACACACCGTGGCTTTGATTCAACTACTGCTGGGCAGTAAAAACAATAGTATTCAAAATGAAGGCTTAGAATGAGTGTAATGAGTGTAGTGTGTAAAACCTGGTTCTCAAGCTTCTGCTTCTGATGATACTCTGACAGTACAGCACTTACTCTCAACTAGATCCAGGAATAAAGTGTCAGTTAGCACCACCTCCCCTGAAGAATGCACTTAGCCTGTGAAGGTGTGGTCGCTAGAGAAATGAAGACGTCTGAGCTGAAACCACCAAAACAAAATTCCTTGCGACGTGTCACTGTAGTTTTTGCCCTTGAGGTGCAACCCCAAAGAATGTTTACTAGTCACTGCAGTGGCTGAGCAGGCCGTGAGCTGGTTATCCAGGTGTGCTATCAGCGGCACAGAAGCACACCGCACCAAACTGAGTAACAAAGACATTCAAAGGCTTTGACATGTAGAGACACTCAAAGCTTGATACTCCTGTCATGCTGCCTTTGGTTTTTTGTTGGCTGATCTCTCTGTGGAAACAGAGAGGGAGGGACAACGTTTCATCTTCAGAGCAACCGAAAGCAACGAAGAAAAAACCTCTGTTGACCTGCTTTGCCGTAACTGAGACGCAGTCATCAACGGAGGGCGCAGTTTATGTAAAAAGCAGAGGAGAAACAGAAAAGGCAAAAGATGTGGGAACATTTAAGATTTGTGACAAGCCCCCCACCCAGAAATCCCTGCACTGCACCGCGGCGCACACTGAGCCATAATTACCTAGGGCTTACTGTTACACAAGGCTTGTACAGACCAACTAGGAACTCCTTCATGACCACCCAGCAGACCACAGCTTACCACCTTCATGACAGTGTATGTACGTGCATGCATGTAGGATGCTGGGGGGATGCTGCACATGTGTCCCAGCATAAAGTAGCTGTGCTGTCAGTGATCTGACATAAAGCTTCACTGGGCCTGCTTTCCTCCGCTTAGCCTCATTGCCGTTGATGCAGCATGAGGATGAGGCTACATACATTTCTGTGCAGGTTTGTGTGTCAAGGCCAACACGCAGGACTAATAACACCAACGACTGGCTTCAATCCCGTGTGCGTTTTTCTCAGGAGGTGCGGGTGGGCGCCCTGAGCACCCGGTGACAGTTAAGCTGCAGCACATGATTTGTTCATTCATCTGGTTTTTCTTCCAGCGTCTGATCCTTTTTGCTCTGCTCCTGATAATCCACACTGCAGAAGTGGAATATTCCCACAGAAGTAAGACGCTGCACTCAGAGTTTGTTTGTTATTTAGCGTTGTCTTCTCTCTGGGCACTGAATTATCACCACCTCCTCGATGAAAATCTTCTCTGAACACATGTGTCATTAGCTGTTTTGCTTTGGCGCAGTCATAACATTGAGAGTTCTGGAAACTGCACTGGAAGCTGGGAACAAATGCTCCTATTGAGCCTAAGAGTCACATGATGGAGCATTCAATCCCCTTGTAGCAATAGCAAAGAAACCCCGAGCTCATCTTTCTGTTGTGGGCGAACGGAGAGCTCAGTAAAGGAGTTGTGCTGTGTGTTCGATCACATTTGACAGCACATCTATCTCTGACTCCAGCCCACCTCTCAGCAGGTCTTAATTCCCCTCGAGGGCAGATGATGAGCCAGCTCTGGGCAGCATCATTTTTAGGTATTACTTGTATTATTTACCGAGCCGATCGCTTTAATCTGCCGGCCTCGTAGCCGCAGCAGTCCATCAATCATAAATCATTTACGAGTGAGATCAGTGCACCACGCCAGCCACCTCCCCCTCTCCCCCGCCACACATCCACAAACACAGCCATGTAGTAGTAAATCCAGCGTGGACACTTACGACACTGTGCGCCAACGCTTGCTGCGGCAGCCGTCTTCATATTTTTAATTCATGACTACAAAATCCCCTTCAAATGTGCGTCAGGCAGTGGTGGTTACCGTCTGCACTGTAAGTGTCTGATCAGATTGTGTATTCCCAGGCCGCTCCCGTTCCTCAAGCCATTAAGGTTCACTCCTGCTGAAGGCAAAGATGACCTCCAGCCATGCTCACTGCTTGCCATATATAGGTCAATCAAAGCAGGGCTTTCAGCAGACTCTACATGTTTGTGGCCTTACATTAACCGATACTCATGTAACCCGATGCTGTAATGTATTCGCTAAAGCAACACATACGTTGCAGTTGTGCTGTGCTACTTGAACACAACAGGCAGCTCTCGTTAGATCCCTTAATTAACCAGGACCTTGCGAGCAGGTAGCACTTAGTGTGTCTCAGCGTGTAAAGACCTTCTACCCTCTACTTGTTGGGTGTCCTCCCTTCACTGGGATTAAACAGCATCCGCATCGACAGAGCTGCACTGCCATCAAGGCTGTGAGACTGTTTTGGTTCAGGAGAATGGCCTGCGGCCGTTCATGTGACGTTGGAAAACTATGTTTTTGGATGACGAGTGTTGATGAGATTTAATTGAGAGCTTCAGAAGGTAACTGCAGTCAGTGAGTTCGGAGGAAGCTCAGACTGCATGAACCATTGTGAAATTAAACTAATTAGACACGCTTTATGAAAAAGTTGACTGTGTTGCCTTCAGGCTCCAAGTTATGATCATGAGTCATCAAGAGCTCCGCCACTGATAGAGAATATTGTTCCCTGCACAAGTCGTATTAGGATGTCCCTCAAAAATAATGTGATAAATAACTGCAGCAAGGACGCGTGACAACAACACAGAACACAGGATACAAAGTTACCACACTGTGATTCCAGTCACCTTCCTGTCTCTACGTTCAAACAAACTCTCTGACTGTTACTTACATGCCAGGCGTTTGTAGTGCTTGGTTGACCCAGCAGACGACATGATCCAGCGAGTGTGAGGCTGCTTGAAGACCGGGTTTGCCTTTGAGTGTGCGTGGATTTGTTCTTGTCGCCCTCCTGTCAAGGCTCCAGGACAGGATGCTGGTGTGTGTAGTGGCTGGTCATCTAGTCATAGCATCTCTATTGCAGACACAGTAGTACGGTCGGATTAGCCCCCTCTCCGCCTCCCCCACTCTCTTCTCTTTCTTCTACTCTGCTCTGGCTTTTTGCTGTGTTCGCCGCCTCCTTCCCCCCTTTCTGAACGCCTTTGCTGTTCTTTCTAGGTTTCACGCTGTCATCACGGCTGCCTCTCTGACTCTCTTACGCACACGCTGCCTTGCTTGCTCTGTCAGTAAGGTTGTAGGGAGCTGTGCGGCTCAGGGATGGGGGAGAGTGCTGAGGGCTACAGCACCGTGGCCTGTACCAACTGGTGACAACGCAGGGGTCAGCAGGATCAGCAGGACCACAGGCTTTCAACAAAACACCCAGGGCCTCACAGCAGGATTAACCCTCACTCATTTTGTCCATTGATGTTTGTTTATATGATTATGATCGTCTTCCATTTGCTTTATCAATTTTGAAGTGATATGCAGGAAACCTTCTGCGTATCATCCTGTTGTGTTTTTATGTGGCCTAACTTGAGCCTGACTAAAAGCACAATGCAGGCTTTTAATATTGAAGATTTATTGAAGTAACTGTGTAGTGTTTATTCATAAATCACGTGTTTAACTCATGAGTAAAACAACTGGCTACTGTTGTTTTAATCAGCGCTGTAGTAAAAATACGATGATAAAATATGTTGGTGTTTTATTTGCAGTCAGGCAATAGTCAACATTGTAATTTGTTCTAATGAAAAACTTGACCTTGGTCTAGACTTGGTCTAAAAAATGCATTTTCCCTCTAGACTGGTTTAATGGACACGTTATATAAACCCAAACCTGACATTGATATTTATAGATTTATTTGCTGATTTTTGATGGAATTTGACTTTTGTGTGTCAGTTGATGACTTTGAACTGGATTCCTCTCTTGCTCTGTTTGCATCACAGGGTCAGGTGCCTTTGTGTGAAGTTTGCTTGTCCTCCCAGTGTCTGTAAGTCTCTTTCTTATTGCAGCCTTTGTTAAAGAGAACGCAAGTGTGAACAGCACACATCTCTCTGCATGTGGTAATTAAGCACACACATACAAGCTCGGTGTTAAAAATACCCATATACATGCGCTGCTGGATGCACACGCCGCAACCGTGACACATGCTCGGGGTTAATAAGCACTTAGCATCATGGAATCTTGCAGGTCCTGACTCCCGCTTTTCTAATAAGAGGCTTTTAACTGCCAATTACATCACACTTCAGCTGGAGGAGGCTGCTCTAGTCTAACCACTAATGTAAAAACCTCACTGCAGACTACGCAGGGACACAGAGTGTAGCAAGCTATGGTTTGTGGCCTGCCCCTTTACGGTGACCTTTGAACTCTGGCAGACACAGCGATGCGTTGACCTCGTTTAGAGGACCTCTTTGACCTCTTTGCATGGTAGGTGGGTTTCGAAGTGGAAGAACCACGTGTTAGCTGTGCTGTTTCACTGTCTTCACGCCAGGGTTTGACATTTGGGCTGTCAACAATTCCCTCACATCTGAGTGAAGGTTTCCTCCGTCACTGAAATCGTGTGTGAGTCAACATCGGCCCCTGCTGGCCAACGCTGTTTACTACATTTCCCCCCCCACACACATGGGTTGCACCTGCTGAGTGCAGTCAGCAAGGGTTCACTATGGCAGCAACGCAAAAATGACTTCCCCACCTCAGGGCCGCTGCCGTAGTTAGTCTTTGTTATTACCAGTCATTCTTAAACGTGTTCACACAATCATGTTCGTCTTTTACAAACACTCGCTTTAAATGTGTATTTCAGGTTTCAAATGCTCTCAGGTTTAATTCATTCAGGTGATCAAAAGGGGATTTCCAGTAACTGTTAAATAGTGTTAGCATGTGCTCGAGTGTGCATACATGCGTGCGTGTGTGTGTGTGTGTGTGTGTGTGTGTGTGCCTGTTGCTCTCTCAGCTCTGTCAGTGTTGGCTTCCTCTTTGAAACTGTGTTGTCTCAATTTTCTGCAGCTCAGTCTCTGATGTGGCTTGTGAGTCATACTGTGGTAAATATACACGTTTGCGCATGCACACACACATAAAGATGGAGTCACAGTCACATGTATTCACGTCTACGCACACACACACACATACACAAATACCATTATAATTAGCGTTCATTCTCTTTACGTCTTACAGTTTGGTTTCCCAATACTTATTTTTTTAGGTGAGCAACACAGCTGAGCCTCAGCTGAAAAAAAAAAGAGGTTGACATCTTCCCTTCACGTCTTTACAGCTGCACCAGACAGTAAAGTCAAAGTTTATTAAAAATATCACATTGTGCTGTGTGGGGATATACTGGGGTCACCATGGCAACAGACATCCAAGTGCCACATGCATGAATGTGCACACCTGCCTGCCAGTGTTCCAACTTGAGCTTCTGAGGCTCACTGTTAGACAGTATCTAGGTGCTGTTTGCTAAATGTGGCAGGACGGAGAGGCGACAGTAGCACTGGCTTTGTTCTCAGAGAGAGAGGAGCACGCGGCTCTGTCAAGGTGTTAATTAGCCATTGTGGAGAAGAAAGTTGTTAGGATTGTGCTTGCTTCAGCTGTGAGATGCACAACCCTTTGTGCGAAACAGAGCTTTGTGTGGAGACGTTGTAAAGAATGCAACAAAGTGAGTGACAGCTTCTTTGAAAGCAGCAGTGCTTTATAAATACAACCAGCAAATTCAACACCGTGTTTGTCCTTCCCAGCTGGGGATCCGTCAGTGCACAGCATATGTACCTGTTGTGTTATTAAAACCTTCTGACAGCACACGATCACCATGACATGCCGCCTCTCAGAGTCTGAAAATTAAAGTGTCTGCAACTCTTTGTGTGCGGCACGCTGTGAAAGTAGGTGCAGGGAAGAACCAGTTCTGGGTTAACGTGATGGGTTTGTGATGTCAGTTTTGCAAGTGTGTGCAGTGTTTTTCAGTGTCTAAATGAGATGTGGTGACTCATGTGGAGAAAACAGGCTGCCTGGACAGGGTGACTGACAGTATCGGTTTGACTCGTCATGCTGAGCCTTGCCACTGATACACGGCAATGAACTAAGTATTTTGAAGCTCATATTAGTCACCACCAGATAAAGATGCAAACCGCACAGTAAAATGGTTCGGGTGACCTGTAAATACAGTATAAAGGCCAGGTATATTATTCCTGTCTTGTCCGTGAAAATGTCAGATTCTGTTTGTGCAATATTATATGTTCGGTGAATCAGCAACGAAAACCACAGAAAAGGCCGCTGTGGGAAGGAGTGTGAGTTATACTTAGGGTCGGTAACTGAACAGTGATTACATTTGTGAATGCCGCCATCACGGAGCAGTTTGTTGAGAACACGCTTATTAACATAGTAATGAGAAATTGCGGAAGCATATGTTAACAGTGTAGTAATAAAACGATAAAAAAGGATTTGAATATGTCACACTTTGCAAATGGCTTTATTATTTATGTGTCAGATTGACTCCCTGGGGTTTGTATGTGTAATGGCTCCTGTTCAGAAATAAAATAGCATTTGGATGTTTCTCAGCGCGGCGCACTTGTCGTGTGTGTGCATGAATGTATGCATGAATATGTGAGTCACGCACCACTATTCAGCCCCCTGGGCTTCGAGTTCTGACGCCCATCTTTCAGCTTCTCTACAGCACACTGAACCCAGTGAACCTTCTGCTGTTTACAGTCTCCCCCTCCTCCTGCTCGCTCTGTCTCTATTTATCTCTCTCACACACTCTCATGCTCATCTACTCTCCCTCCATCGCTATCTTGCTTTCCCTCTCCATCTCCCTCCAGCTCCCTACAGTACATCTCATTCTCACGCACTCAGGCTCTCTTGCATTCTCAGTCTTTTCTTCTCGCTTTATAGCTGTGCGTGTGTGTCTACCTCTGCAGATCAAGACTTACTCAGACTCAGACAGAGTTCAGCTCTATAGGGTTCAGGCAGACATTCAGGGTCTCTGTGTGTTGGGTTGTCTCTGTTTAGACAGCGAGCTGAGATACAGCCAGACCAAAAGCGAAATGGATAAAACAGGTGCTTTAAATGCTTGAAGTTGGCATTTGATACATCTCATCGTCTATATCAACCTAACCTCCACCTGCTCGTTGCTGTTCGCCGTCTCCGTGACCATGACCGACCTTCCAAACACAACACGCACACACAAGCTCGTTCCACCAGGTTGGGAGAGCAGAAATTTGAACAGCTGTTGCATCACCATCCCTCTGCTGCCCACACCGAGCAACTTCTGTCAACTTTCTCCAGCAATAGACCAGACTGGTAACAATGAGGCTCTGTTTCTGTACAAGTCAGTGTCAGCAAATATCTTTTTTCATGAATGAGGACATTTTGTGTGTGTGTGTGTGTGTGTGGCCATGATCTGGTGGAGATAAGGGTTTGAGGGGGACATGTCACTCATGTCAAGCGTCCAGCTGACGTAACCCAACCTCCCACACGGCTTTCAAAAAATAGTAACGTCATCTTCGGACACTCAATTTTAAATTGCTTCGCTTGCACTTGCACACGCCACGTCGTTGTGGAACTGAAACACGCTATTAATAAGCCTGGTTAAGTGTGAGCTGTGTGTGAGTCAGTGTGTGCACACCGGACACGGCTTGAAAGTCCATTGAGCTTGGGCAGAGGAGGTAAGGGGAGTACCAGTGACATGGCCTGACCCTTCACTTTCAGTCTCATTGTAGCAACAGAGTTGATTTCAATCATCCACCGAAGCCACGTGCATTTTAGTGGCCTTGCATGACACTAATCAAGCAGCCTGGGTGCATGTTCTTCCACTCTGCTCATTTTCTTCTCCCATGGGCAGATGCGGGCGTCTTGGCTTGTCTTCACTTGGTGGGAACCCCAGGCCTGGTCACAGATAGCACAGATACACTGTAAACAGCTAATCGGGCATCAAACCAGCCAAGAGGAAAAAGTGCCTCCACTCTGTGCCTCATTCATTATTCACGACCAGCAAATGAAGTTGGTACAGTGGGAGCAATCAATTATAGATGAGAGAAGGTAGGAGGGAAAGAGAGAGAGATTAAGGGGCTAGAGAGAGGCCTGCCTCGCACGCGGCCGAGCTTTGGCATGTCATCGAACATCAGAGCGGCCCATTGCAAACCGCATGCACAGAGCGACTCAGGTAATAGAGTCTGGAGGGCCAGGGGTCTGCACAGAGGGGGACCTCGTAAGCAGACAGGCCTCTAGGCCAGGCCACACCAGTAGCGTTTGTTTGCTAATCACATTGTCTCTTCGATTGTGTGAATCCACGGCTGACTGCACATAGTCATAGCGAAACTGCATTCGGTCTTTTTTCACAAATGTCGCGCAACAGTCATAGCGTCCCCTCAGTAGGTTACAGCGCGTTTCGAAACCAGGATATAAAATTGGTCCAGATGCAGCATTTTAGAATGAATGCACTCACAGTCGTCTGTGTTTGACTCACAGAGGCCTTTAGTCTGTTCTCTTCACCTTGTAACTGTCGTATTTATTACACATAACAGACCACAGGCTTTTTCTGATATTAATTTTGTAGTGATTCGAGGAATTTGGATTAAGCATTAACATTCCGTCTTTGCATTTTGTTTGTTTTCTGCATTGTACCAATCACATTTTTGGGACTTTCCTGGACAGCGAGGCAGCCTAGAACATCAAGTCAGTGTTTATCTTCTTCTGTGCTGCTTTGCTATAGACACAGTTTCACAACTCCAACTTGTAGATTTTCATTTGCATTCATTGTGGGGCTGCCCCTCGCCTAACTATTCGCAGAGACACATGCAAACACCCATTTCAGAACAACACACTCCACTGAGACTGACATCACAGCGGACGGGTCACTAAATCTCTCCCATCTCTACAGCTGTCTGCAGCTTTGTACGCAGCTGTTTCTGCTGTTTGCTGTGATTGGAAAATCTTAACTGTGAAACGTCCGTTGGAATTGTTTTGTCTCAATATCTCTGTCACCCCACTATTCGTTAAATGTCAGATATTGGCTTCGGAAAACTGCTCTATTTGTGTCGTCTGTATTTGGTGTTTGTGTGTTAGTGTGCGTGTGTGTGTGTGTGTGTGTGTGTGTGTGGGCAGAGAGGCTGTTTGATGTGAGTCAGATCCAAACCCAGGCCGGTTTCTCTCACATGTGTGTGGGACGCATCCAGATGGCTCGGCAGGACTGCACAAATGTCACTCTGATAATGAGACAACAGGGCCCGTTGAAACACAGGTAGCAGGGCTGTGGTGTGTGCTTTGAAACGCAAACATGCTCACAAACACGCACAGGGTGAGTCGAAGCGAATGGAACAAAAAGAAGGAGGGAGTAGGCCCGAAAACATCGCACATACAAAAACATATGATGGCTTATATACGGTAATAGGGATCACATGTGTACATGTCCACATGCTTACTTTTAAAGGTGATCTGATCCACAGAGTGACAGCGCGTCTTTATCGTTAAAGCTGATTATCCACTTCACCTCTGCGACCTGCCAGAAATGATGAATGCGACACTATTTACATCGCGACCTGTGCTAAATGACAGCCTCACCTCCGTCCCTCTCCAGTCGTCACGGGGTCACCGCAGGTCATCGCTCAGTTGCCATGGGAACAGGCGACACGGTGGAAAAATTCTCCCGGGCACCAAACAGCGACGCCTTACGCCGTCTCCAGCAGCCTTGGCTGAGTTGCACATCAGGTGTGAAAGCAGGAGTGAGAAGTTGTTGTTTATTTAATTTTTCTTACGAGTCACAAGAGTGGCCTGTCAGCTTCACTCTTTTTTCGCACTCTCTCTTTCTGTCTCCTGCATAAAAACCCATTTTCACACCTACCCTTGTCGGCATTTGCTCACACATATTTTCTTTGTCTGCATCACTCCACTGGCTGGTTCTTTCACACAGTATATTCCTGTTATTTTGAACAGCACAGCACAGGTGCAAACCCATTTGTGTGTGTGTGTATCTGTTATTCCTGCTCCGACCGATGTGACCTAATGTAGCTATTGCACCTCCAGCCTCTCAGTCGGCCTCGTGAGGTTACTGCACCTGTTTGTCTAACACGCACGCGAACGCGCTTCATGTACCAGCCCACGGTCGCAAATACTAATCCACTGACACCACTAAGATCCAAGGCCCGTGCTGTGTGTGCTTCCAGCGCACGCTGAAGGTGGAGGCGTCGCTGTTGTATCAAACACTGTCCACTGCTGGCAGCAAATTTCCTCTGAGGTGATCTGTTATAGTGACAGGGCAGTGAGTATTTTTAGCCATGGAGAAAGGACAAATAATGAAGCAGGAAAGACGGACGGAGACAATAAGGGGGCGAGGAAGTGAGAGGGAGGAGAGGGAGGAGAGGGAGAGCGAGAAAGAGATGGGAGGGAGGAAATGTGAAGGTAAAGCAAAACCACCTGGATGTTGCTGACTTGCTGCTCATCTGTTTAAAGCAGAGTCTATATACTGTACATCACATTACACAATGTCACGCGCGCGCACACACACACACACACACACACACACACACCTACGCTTAAGTATAAGTTGTGGTGAGTTTAGGTCCCTGCTTTTGGTCCTTTGTGCCTTTTTGGGATCGCATTTCTTAACTGAACTCTGACCTTTAGCCTGTTCAGTAACTGATCTTAGAGAAGTGATAACAATCAGTTATGATAAATATGCACGTAGAAAAGAATGTGTCATTCATCAAGCAAAACGTTTATTTGTCATTAAGAGACACAATGCTTTATTTGAGATGAATCAATATGGAAAATAAGTAATGTATAATATACATATAAATAATTAATTCTCGTCTAACGTTTGGCTGTATTGGGGGTCCTCTGCTCGTCTGAATGATGAATAAGTCAGAACTCGGTTTTACTACTGTACATCGGGAGCAGAGTGAAACTCTTGTAACAGCACTGACAAAGCATTTACTCAAACAAGCAAATGCGGGGGAAAAAAAGAGTAAAAGAACTAAGATGAACTTCTTCTTTTTACTTCTCCTTTTTCTCAATGGAATTCTTTTAAGAGTGGGACTTTGGGTTTTTTTTGTGTTGACATGGCAGCAGACAGCTTTGGCCTTAACCTCAAAGCAGCGAGTAAAAGAAAAAAAAAAGAAAGCGCTCAGAGCCGTGGTCGTGGCGTTCTGGTTCGCACACGCAAGTTGCGATGCTTCTGCGTAGCACAATATCCTCTCTCTCCCTCGCGCTTGCTCCCTCTCTCTGGTTTGTTCCCTGAGTCAGCACTTTGCCTCAGCTCCAGTTTCTCTACCCTGGCCGGCTTTTTGCCCGCCTGCCTGCAGGACACTATTAGGACATCACCGTGTGTGTTTGTGCGTGCGTGTGTGTGTGCGTGTTCATGCCTTTGTAAGGGAGAGCTACTGTTGCATTTACGTGGTCAGGTCCTTTCACCATCTTATGCAACATGATATTTTTCACTTTGCGAGTAACCCTGGATATTTCTGTCTGCCCCGACCGATTCAGCTACTGTACCAGTGCGCCATAAAAAATGCACGTCTCCTCTCACTCTCCTCAAACACTCCCAGTGGTTTTGCATGTTGTAGCGAGTGAGTGTGTGTGATTTGCTCGATAATATTAGCTCTGCTAACATAGACCAAAAATAGCCAACGGGAGAGGTGTGGAGTAAAAAAGGAAAGGACAATTTAGTGGAGCAGTAACTGACATAGGGTGAGTCACTTTACCCCCCCCGACACACACACACACAGTTTCTCATGTACGTACAAACACATATGTACGTACAGTATTCAAAGCACACAACACACACACAGTTGTGAAATTGTCTCACACCGACTTTATCACTGCTGAGTGTGTGTCTGTTGGCAGGCATCATGCGTTTGCGTATTTCTGCCGTGTGATTGGCTCCTTTTCGCAGCTTGTGCGATTCCATTTGTCTACACAAATTACCACCAAAGAGTCCCCAGTGTTTGGCTGCTCTCACTGTGCTTTTATAAGCTCAGTTACCTTTTTTCTCAATGAATTGTCAGGCTTCACACTCTTTATCTCAGCTCTGTGGGTCTCCTCACCACTAGAAACTCTGCTGTTGTCATAATGGTTTGGAATGTTGTCCAGAAACTACAATGAGGCCGTCTTTGACATCTACAGTATAAAGATTACATAACATTCCATCAGACATACGTTTAATGACTGAGCAGGGTTCACTGAAACTAGCACACCCTGTAAATACATTGTCTTTGTTAAATGAATATTAGTCACTATGTGACTATAGATGAGTTTGACTGTGTACGATTGTACATTTCTGTGGTTGGGATGTTTTAAAATGCACAATATTTCACTTTTAGTAAAAAAAAAAAAGACAGATTTCTTCATATTTCTCATTTTTAAATGTTTACCCAGCAAAGTTAGTAAATGTTTTTTCCCATTTCTATTTACATCTGTGTTTATAGGATGTTGTAGTGCGAATGCAGAAGTGAGACTGGGAGAGAAAGAAGGAGAGAGGAAATGATACTAAAACGTTGGCCTGTCCATTATGATCACAAGAGCAAAGGATACACACACACACACACACACACACCCCCACACACAGACGCACACACACACACACCATGTGATCTCTCGATCAGCTCTGTAGTCACACCCTCCTACTTGCTCTGGCTGTTTGATCACAATCTCCCTCCTACCACTGGGCTCCAGTCAAACAGAAACTTTACACAGATAAAATGTTTGACATGAAATGTTGTTGACCTTTGTTAATGCTGATTATCTTTATAGGAAGAAAAAAAAGCTATGTGCCGCAACATAAATCAGATATAGGTTCTCTAGCCTTAGTCTTCTTTTATTTACTCATTAATCTGTTGTAAAAATGTTTGATGAAGAGATCAGCCATCTTGATCTTTGGAGAGAATAAAACACAAACAGAAGAATTAAGAGTAGCTGTTTCATGTGCCCATAACAAGCTGATTTAACTCAATTCTTTTATTTCTCCAAGTAAGCCCGTGTCATTAGCAGCTATACGAGGCCTAACTGGTCTCGCTTCACTGGCTGTACCTTCCACTCAGCTGTAGGTTTGGACTCTCTCCTTGACATGCCACTGAGATCCCTGCCGTGCCAGCTCGTCATGCGGCCTGTCCTGATGCCTCCAGCTCATGACCTGAGCGAGTTTTTAAAGTTGAAAAGCTGTGGTTTTGAACATGACTCATCTCTAATAAACACTTAAGTATTAATCATAGGCCCCAGTGAGTTAAAAGAAACCTCCCTTGTGGGTTTATGCCAGGTCATATGTGAAGGGAAGAGCACATGACTTATTGCTACATTACACATGACATTCCCATATTTCGCAGTGGTTTCTTAATAAGATGTGTGAGTGCGTCTCTGTGGTTTTCTGCTTGAAAGTAAAGCACATGATGCCACTTTACCCACATCACGAACAAGCGATTCAACTAAAAAGGGAACCGACTTGTTATGACTGTGATGAAAAACCTCAGGGGGGCAGATTTGACCAGAGGGCTTTGCACACCACCTGCCTCAACACGTCAGTGCTCCGCTGGCTCACCTGCAGTGCTCTGTGCCTGGCCAGCACACTGGGCACACCTTTCTCATCATCTCTGCGGCCCAGGATTGGCTGACGGGTTAAGAGGCTGAGGTGTACTTGCAGCAAATAGCACGAGCCGTGGGCTGGTCCATTCTGGGCTCGAGGGAGGTTAATGAGTGAAGCCGCTGGGCTATCAGCCAAACATGAGCAGAAATGCTAAGGCTCCCACAATGAGCCTGACTGTATTACCACTGAGCTCTGTCTAATTATACACTCCCAGAGAGAGAGAGCGAGAGAGAGAGAGAGAGAGAGAGAGAGAGCATATTAGGCAGGCGTAGAAAAAAGTTATCAAGTGTCACTGCGTGTCAGGGAGACTTACTAAGAGGGATGACTGTAGACTGAAGTTGTAAGGGCGAGATAGAAGGTGTGTGTTGGTTAGAGCAAAGGAGAGAAAGAGGGAGGGGGTGGGAGAGAGATCAAGCAAGCTGGGAAGAGAGAGCGCACTCAGAGGGAGAGAGAGAGAGCAAAGAGGCGTTTAGAGAGTGAGAAGGAGAAGAGGCAGGAATAGGATGAAGGGAGGAAAGGCTCAGCAGTAGAGAGGAGGAAGAGAGTCGCGCTCTCAAAACTGGATATTCCTACGTGCCTGCCACTGCCTGATCCAATGAAAAAACTCTCTGCTACCTGCTACGCAAAGGCACCCGCTGAGGTATGTG
The DNA here is from genome assembly GCA_030770545.1 of Macropodus opercularis. NCBI lineage: Eukaryota > Metazoa > Chordata > Actinopteri > Anabantiformes > Osphronemidae > Macropodus > Macropodus opercularis. The sequence goes on from CM061095.1 coordinate 12,668,239, forward strand.
ACCACACTGCTTCCTCCTCAGAGTGTGTGTGTGTGTGTGTGTGTGTGTGTTAGTGCGCGCGCGTGAGCGAGAGCGAGAGAGCAGAGGTGTGTTAGCAACTTTGAATGAATGGATAAACACACAGCGCTGAGTGAATCAATGTTTTGAGGAAACCAGTTCATGAGTTACTGTAAAAACATGTCATCTTGAAAGTGGGCTGGGTTTATTATAAAGGCATGTGTGTGTGTGTGGGTGTGTGTGTATGTGTGTGTGTGTGTGTCTGTGTGTAAATGAGCTTGTGGCAAACAGTCAGCACCTGTGTGTGGGTGAGTGTGAACAAGAGGGTGAGTGTGACTGATCGGGAGCAAAGGAGTGTATAAGGAAGAGAGAGAGAGGTGGAGGTTCATCACTTAGCCTGACAGCAGATCAGGACTTTCAGAATTAGAGCAGTGGGCTTAAATAGCCCTGGTCCAGAGATAGCCAGGGGCCCTGGAGGAACCCGCTTAAACGGGGAGGGATGGATATGAGACCGGTGAGAGTGGGGAAAATTTAGAAAGACACAAAATCAGAGAAGGGTAGGAGAGAAGATGCTGGAGGGGGCACGTCAGGCAGTGAGCTCGTGTCCTCGAAGGGAGGATGTGCAGGTGCCTTGGCTGTGTGTCATCTAACTTTTGGTGTGAGGAGAACATGAGACATGACGGTGCATCACTGTATGAACTGTCAGCGTCACCTTTTAGGTTTATTATAACTTGATTAAAGACCTTTGAGACTGTTTTGTGCTCAGATGTGCCAGTAGTTCTGTTACCCACTGCACGCAGCCCAGCCACTTTTCTTCTTTCTCACTCTTGAAATACTACGCCTGCGTGCACAGTTCTGACTTTTGTACGTCTATTTTTGCTACGGTGAGCTCTGCCCTTCTGCTGCAGTGATTTCCCATATGCTGCGTATAGGAGCACATCCCGGGTTCAGACCGTTCTCGGCTATAGACAACTCGACAACTACAACATTCGTCCCTGCTGACTTAATTCACTTATTTCCATTATGAGGACTATCTGCTGGAGTGTACAGGAAGTCCTCTGTCACTGAGGGATTACATCCAGAAATGCTTAGTTTGTGTGCACACTTCAGTTTGCATATAGTTGTTATTTTGGACGTGTGAGTGAAGAGCTAAAAGTGAGAATCCTTAACGTGGGCTTGAAGGTAGTTAAACGGCTTCAAAGCCTGCATTGATTTTGTGTTATAGGAACTAATAAAACCCAGCAGAGTAACTGAAGAGAGAGAGAAACAATCTCAACTTGTTCCCGTGGACTGAATGAGAAATACAGCATGTTCTCCCATTCCGTGTTTCTTAGAGTACTGTCACCCCGATGTGCAGAACAGGCCTCTAGTGGGAGAAGGTTGAGTGGCTGCTAGCCCTTTAAGAGGTCTATTTTTACAGGGGCACACTCATGCATGGAGCGAGGCGCACAGAGGAGGCAGGAGCACACGCAGACTCTCTCTGCTCTGCCTCACTTCTGTGACTCCGCGCAGCACATCCTACAGGGCCCGCATCTGTGCGGACGCGTGGCTGACAGCGAGTCCCAAAAGTCGCTCCGGCCCGCGGAGGAGCGCGCGCCCTCAAACACACGAACATGCATCAAAAGTTTTCAAATGCACAAGATTTTTCGGAAGAATCGCTGCTGCTAAGTGGATCTCTCTGAAGTATAAAAGTGATAACGAGTGGGAGCGAGCATTAAAGGCACCCTTATGCACGCTGTACACAAATGTGCCAACATTCCCACATACTTGTTTTGATATGCAGATAGCTATGAAAGAAATCTGAAAACATTTGTGCCCCCTTCTTACAAACACATAATACACTTTACTTTGCTGACACCTACACGCTCCTCGAAAGAAACCGCGAAAACGAGCACATTCCAGAACATTTTTTTCACACACACATCGGTGCACTCAGAGGTGCTCATAGTGCTGCACACCCACGTACAAAAAATTACTTATACATCCTCAATATCTGGACCTAAAATAATCTTCTCCTTATGCAATCTGCATGTTATATAATGCATGGTCTGTCATTATCACAGCGCTCCTTCACACCCTGCTGTGCCTCTCCACCTACAGCACCACACAGACACACACACACACCCTGCACCTTGTGTTGACAGTCATATACTCTACTCTAGCACTCTCACCCACGTTGAGTGTGTGCTCTCAAACAGGCAGCCACATGAGTGAGAGGGAAAGACAGAGAGCGGGTGGGGGTGGGGGACTGAAAGTGAAAGAGACAGAGAGGGAAAACTTAGAGAGTGGAGAGCACATTCATGCCGAGAGCGTGCATTTGCATGATTATATGGATCTGTTCATGTATGTTTTCTGGGCTCGATATTCTACGTCGGGAGAAAAATCCTTTCTTTCACCTTCTGAAAGCTGATGCGGGTGCTGTGAAATAGCTCGCACTTGAAGCCGCGCCATAACCCAACACGAACTTACTGTGAATAATTTTCTTTACCACCACGCTGCTCCTGAGAACATCACACAAACACACACCAGTTCGCTGAAGGATGTTCATGGGTAAATTAGTCATAGTCACAGCGATGGGTGAACCCGGGCTTGTATGCAGAATGGAAATGCATTTAAGCTTTCCTCGGACAAAAATATTTAGTCTAAACGTGACAAAGCTCAGCTGATGTATTATGAAAGCGCGTCCAACACGACTCCTCATTCATTTCAAATGAACGTGGGAGCAAGTCACGGAAAAGCCCTCATGGCAGGCAGAGATCCGTGAGACTAAAGAGGCAGCGTCCTTCTGCACGGTGGCACAACGGGGGCTACATGTCGTTACAGAAACGGGACCAGGGGACCAAAGAGGAGAAGCTAAATAGTCTGCTCGAAGCGAAGGAGGCCTGCATGTGTCGCGCAGTTTGCATACAAGCACATGAGAATTGGCTTGGGAGCCCGGCAGAGGAGTCAGGGGTGTGATGAATAATCCCAAACAGAGGCAGGTGTCTGAAAACTGTTGACACTGTGCCAGACTACTTTAAGGTGACAGACACACCTGTCGGCAAAGAACGTCCCCTGAGAGGGAGGTTCAGGAAGTAATATTTCGTAGGACGCATTGACTTTCAGAGTCAGATTGTACGTGAAGTGTGTGTGGCTTTGCCCGTGTTCCCGTGATAAAACACACACGTGTTTCGCCTTCGTACACATAGTTTTCTTCGGCCTTGACTCGCTTTACCCTGTATGATCAAGCAGTATGTTCTCCTCCTCCTCCACGCTTCATCTACAATAGGGGTCGACGACCTTTCAACCCTGCTGCCCACCACCTAACACCCACGGCGTTTCAGTTGGGCCTCTCTTTGTGCCTGCTAAAGCCCATGCAAGTAAATGTGCTGCCTCATACAGACAGACCCACGGTGCACAAACACAATATTTTGCGCAGTATCGGTTTTAGTATCACTGTACACAAAGCGTAACATCTGAGACATCCTGTAGCCTATAGCATCAATAATGTCCTAAAAGCCTGTCCAGAAGTTGGATGTGTATTCATTTCTCTTCTCGCACATCTTATTCATATAATAACCACAAAAAATCTCAGTAAAACATCTTCCTTAATTTAATTTGACATATTTTTGGAATTAATAACAAACAGCTGAGTGATACAGGTTCTTTCTGAAGTGGAACTGGGGCCGTCCCTGTTTTCATTTTGAAAACAAGCATCAAGCCCACTCAGTCCTATTTCAATATAATTTACAGCAGCGTCTATAAGAGATGTGTTGAGCAAATGGCTGCGACTGCGTGTGTGTGTGGCTCGACAGCATATTTGATGTGGGAGGGGTAGTAGAGCAGTAGCAATAATGGCAGTGTATAGCAATGTTGCCTTGAATACCAGCAGTGATAAAACGCATCCAGACAGTATCTGTGAAGCCAGTCTAGACAGACTCTTTGAAAATGAATGGCACTCGAGCTGCCGACAGGAGACCTGGCCATGCTCTCTCCATGGAGATGTCATCTCTGTGTTTGCGTACAGCTTGCTGACATTTTGCCGCTAAACCAGAAAACCAACAGAAACCCACTTTGACTGGCAGTCGCCAAGGGACGATGCCATATACAGCAAATCTTTGGAATGAGAAGGACCCCCGTCCTTCTTTCCCCCCACACGCTCGTCCTCTCTCTTCGTTGCTTCGCTCAGTGAGTTCCTTGCCTCTTTCTGTTCTCCTCTACCTCCTCGTCCTATTTTGTAAGCTACTGATCTCACACAAAGGGCTCTGAGTTTGGTGAACTGTGACACGTAACGGTGGGAGCGTACCAGTACCTGTCCATTAGTGAAGCTGAGTGTGGATGAAGGTTAATCACAGTAAAAGATAAAAGGAGAAGAATGGAAATAAGAAAAGAAGCAGCACAGTACAGTATATGACATCATTACTGCTGTCACCTAACCAGCAGTGCTGCATTTGATGTGTGTTTCATGTGTTTTTATCTGTTTGGCATCTCATACCTACAAACTGAAACCAGTCGACTTTTTGTGGTTCAAAATGCAGCTCGATGCAGATGCTGATATCACCAGAAAGGTGCAAGGAAAAGGCTACACCCATCAGAAAACGCGTGAATGCCAATGAATGGCAACAGCACAGCAGCTGCATTAGGAAATGTCAGCCAGCAGGTTGGCGGGATACCTGTTAACGGTTCCACTTGTCCACCCGCTAACCCCCCGCACACGCGTGTGCTGCTCTATGGTCACAGGAAAAGTTTTGCTTCTGCTGACCTGCGTGTAATTAGTCGAGTCATATTTTTAACTGATATTGCGTAAAAGCCAGCTTAAGGAGTCATCACTGCCCTATTTATACCCTAGGGGCTAATGGCCTGTACCACCACACAGGGGGATTTCCTCCCAGAACTACACTAAGCCTGCCTCCGGTCGTACCAGTTAGGATTCACACGGATTAACCCAGCAATACATTACAGGCGTCACCCTGTCACTGACACCGTTCTGCTCTTTTTCTCTCAGGCCTGTGTGCCGCTGAAGGTGGTGCGTTCCCGTTTGTTTGACCCCTCGTGTGTGGTTCCTAATGAGAAACAGCCGACACTCTTTTACTAATTTGTGCCACAGGACTGTGTGCAAATCTGTCGCACACTCTACTCTGCAGGTTTATGTTCCTGTCAACATGCAGCGTACCTGCTGTGTGTGTGTGTGTGTGTGTGTGTGTTAGGAGGTGTTAAGCGTAACTCCTGAGCCATAAGTCCATCCTTATTGTGGTTGAGCCTGCTGCGGGCAGGGCTGCTGGCTCATCCTGCTGGAGAATGGGTCAGAGTCCTGAAGGTTGACCTGGCCGTGCGCCCATTAAGCTATCGCCCGTATCACCCTGTCCTTTTATCGGCTTTGCCTGGCTCCCTGTGGAGTAAGCTGCCACACAAGGCTAGTAGTACTCACCTCTTCCCCTCACCCTCCACCCCCATCTGTCTGTCTGTCTGTCTGTCTGTTTGTTGTGTCCTCTACCATCACCACCCTCCTCCTCTTCATTCTTTCCTTTTCCCTTCTTCCCTGTTCAGATCTGTTACATTCAGCAACAAATTTCTGCTGCATCAGATGTCCATCAGTTCCCCAACTCAGCCTGAAACGTGATCAGACACCTGATACGCGGCTACGCAACAACAAAGCCAAGTGGCGTATATTCTTTTCTTTTCTGTTCTATGTTTTGTGAAATGCTTAATGTAGAGAGTGGGAGACAGACTTAACTGCACACGGGTTTGACCCCTTGTTGCTACTTTACACTTTGGCTGCTATGATCTTTCTGGGTGTAGTGTGACTCATCTGACCTTTCTTGTCTGGTCCTGGCCCGGTGTGTGTTGGTGTAGACAGATTGAATAGTGCAAAGCCAGGCAGAGAGAGACAGGCAGAAACAGCTAGAAGAGATGGAGAAAGAGTGTACGCCAAATGCCTCGGTGGTGCCACCAATGATTGACAGCACAGTGTGACTGCACTGCTTCTGTGTGTGGGTTCAGCATGTTAAATATCAAAGTGTGCATGCATATGTGGAACAAAACAGTCATTTCTATATCTGCACACTATAGTAAATACCCTTTGATGGACCCATATCTTGCTCTATATGCTCCTCTTTCACTATGACTGAGCTTTTACGTCTAAATTGATATCAAACACAGGCTCGTGTTGTGATTCTGGTGTAGAATTAATTGCATTCAAGATATGTTTCACACATGGTCATAATCTTTAGGAAACTCTAAAACAATTTTATGAAATCTATAATTTAATATAATAGTTGTTTTGTTTTTTTTGTCCTAATTTGCTGAACACTTTTAATTTAAATTGACAGGACCCATTCAGGCCTATGTATACATTAGATTGAACTTTATTTTTAAATGTCAAACGTACTTTTTAATTAGGTTTGTTTATGTTATTATTATTATTTATATTCTATATATTTCTTTTTTTTTTATTAGTAGGTTAAATCCTGCCATTTTGTTCTGGATATAATTAATGCAATTCTGAACCAAGGGATTATTCTGCACCTCTTGTCATATTGATTTAGAGTTGAATTAGTAGATGTTTTTGCTTGTAGTCAGGTTTGATCAGTGATAACATTTCTGTAAAATTACAAAAAAAAAGTTACAATTTAATTTTAATTCAAACGGCACAAACGTTAAAAGAAACGTCTCTTCACTACTAATTGTGATACTGATAATGAACCCACACAAGCGCAATAAATGCCAGAGCAGACAGCATCCGTGCCCACACAACCTCGGTGGACATCATCTTCAAAACAGCATTCAATGTGAAAAATTAAAGTAATCTTCTCCTAAATGTCAGAGCAGAGATTCTTTGCGATTGTTGCCTCACCATGTGAACGTGTCAGTGTGGCCTTCAAGCTCATGTCTGCACACCTCCGGCTCTGATTAGCTTTCCATCTCGCGGAGGTTGACAAAGTAAGACATTGCTCACCTCTGATTTTACTGCTGGGTCTGTGTCTCGCTCTGTGCCAGGAAGCTTGGATGAATTATATGAAAACAAATACAAAAGACTTTTAAACCTAAGTGCCAGTAATAAACTTAAATTCTCTCACCTGTGTTGTATTTCTGCTCTGTAACCTACTGTGAGTGTGTTTGCACTGAGGTTTGGCTGCGTTTCTTTGAAAAGGAACAGACAGGGTCATTTGCATTTTCAACCTTGGGCCTGTTTATTATTTTGTAAACGGTTTTGTTCCTGACAGGTCTCTGATTTCTTGGCGTAAATAAACTACTCTGCTCTCACCTACTCAGTCCTAATAAACCACACCAGCCATGCCAACACTTCACTTACACTGACTGAATCACTGAAATCATTGAGAGCTCTCCTGCCGTGTGAGCGTGTGCACGCAGATGAAGTTAAAAAATGTATTCATAAAAGCCTCTTTTAACAAGCAGGTTCATCACAAAGTGTTGCGATGAGAACAAAAGACACAAATTCAGATGAAAACTACAGATAAAAAGGAGCAAGTATCGAGCGTGCGTGCGCATGTGTGTGCATGCGTGACTGTGTGTGTCTGTGCGTGTGATGAATATGAGGTTTAGTTTTGAGTCAGAAGCAGCAGCAAAAGCCTAAGTCTGAGAGTGTGTGTAGGACGAGCCTCCTACCACGTCCCTCCCTGTCTCTCATCAACTGTCTCTCTGCCTCCCCTCCATCCTTCCCTCTCTTTTATGTGACAAAATGTCTTCTGAAAAGTGCTGATCATAAACATAGACTCTTGATGTGATTGCTGATTAACTTGACTGATTAAGGGACATTTAGCTCGTGAGGCTGGTGTGAAATGTAATTTAAGACAAAGGCGACGTAAAGTTACATATACATTCTGTATGTGCTGCATCCTTGACTGTGTGTGTGTGTGTGTTTGTGCTTGTACACACCGTATGTGTGTGAATGCATGTTTGTATCCCTCACAGTGATTAAAGCAAGTGGGCGGCAGCAGCAACTGGTCTGCCTGTGTGGCTCTGCATAGCAGACATGTTTCTCACTGCTAGATATTACTCATTTCCTCAGCCCTTTGCGCACACAAGCACACACACACACACTTGACACTCACACACGCTCACATACACAACAGACACAGACGAATAGCAGGCTCTCATTTCTTTCCTTCAGTTCGGTGGGCTCGCTGGTGTTATTTCATGCGTACAGAGATCAGAGGCAGTGTGTAGCTGGAGGCTGCTGATATCTGTGGCTGTTGTAGCTGGCGGTGGTGCTGTGGAGGAGCAGTGTAGCACAGTGAGGAGCTGAGGAGTGGGTGACCCTCTGGGAGAGCTGGAATATGAATGACTGCCAACACTGGGACGTCTGCTCAGTCTGCACGAAGGTCAGTCTAACATCCCATCACAACAACTCGCAACTCCATCAACCAGCCTGTCTGCTCCCACATTCTCTGGCTGCTCTTTTAGAACAGTCCCAGTGAGAGCTGCTGCTTTTTGTTTCAATTAGCGCCGCTGAATTAAGGATCCATGCATTTTTCTGTAAACTGTGCAGATTTGGCTGTCGCTATTCTACAGTTCTGTTTTTCTGAGGTTTGCAGTCATGAGTGTGGAGGTATGTTTGATAGTTACATGCAGAGAAAAGGCGGGATGAGATGGAGCAGTGCAGATACTTAGCTCTGATTACACTTTAGAGCGGGCTGAAGGATGTTTAGTTAACATTTTGATGTGGAATGTTACATCAGTGTAACATAGGTTTTTTTTGGTTTAGGAAAAATATTTTATTAACTTTTTAACCGCATCATAAGTCTGGTTTCATAGGAAATGGAAAAACGTTATTTATTTAAAAAGCAACATGTAACATGATTAAACCTGTGATCTGTAAGCGTTTAATTTATTTAACTGCTGCGACCACAGTTTCTCCAGCTAATCTCCAGCTCTGTGTGCATGTCCGTGCAGTGTAGGAGTATTCTGTTAGAAGACGCTTTCTGCAAACTCCTCCACATGCTCTATTGTGTTCTTCGTTTTCTTGTACTTTTTTTGGCGAGTTAACAGCAGGTCTGTTTGACCTTTCTCTGTCAAAGTGACGAACGCGTAAGAGTCATTTCAGGATAAAATACTGCAATGCTGCCTGAAGGTGAAACATGGGCTATTAATTGACAGACATTTGATACTGCGTGTAATTTGAAGGTTACATTATATTTAGTAGATTTTTTTAACCTTGTGTTCACATTTTTGTTGTAAACATACTCTCATTGTGGAAGAATTCTACTGTTTTCTCACTTTAGTCAGTAAATTAATTATCGTTGCAGGTGTAATTGCTGCTACTTGTCTCTATGTTAAGGAGTCTATACTCACTTGTTCCGTCTAAGTATGAATTTGAATTTTATGTGGTAATAACTCAAGTTGAAGCTGTCGGAAACGTGGCTTCTGTAATGGACTGTGTGGGCTTAGCAGCTGTATCTAATAAAGTGGATAAGTGTGTATGTATTTATTCAAATAAAAAGATGAGAATGACTTTTATATAACCTGGAGATAAAAAGTTCTCTGCAGATGAGTGTGACATGCGTTTGGAATGACTTTAAGATGCTGCTGCTGTTCGCAGGATCAATCAGCCCAAACATCAACCCCACCTGGTGGTTTTAAGGTGTGGTGGTCAGCATGGCCGCACTGACGCCGGTCCATCGCCGTAGCGTTACGCTTTTACTGCGCTGACCCATCCACCACAACATGAAAACCGCCAGATGACATTGTGGTCGATCAGCGTAGCTTCAGAACACAAGTCTGCAGTGTTTCACAGTTCACAGCAAATCATGTTGTGCAGCAAGACTGAAACCATGTCTACAACACAAAGGTCCACATTTCTGAAGCAACGTGTTAATTCATCAATTATTGTTGATGAAAAATGTCCATTCTAGACCACATCTGTTCTGATGCGTCATACCTGTTCCACCAGTGTCTGGGACACAGAATCCCCCTCCTCTGACGGCCCAGTTTTCAGTTTTCTACTCAGATGCAAGAACAGCTTGCTCCACTCTAACACTTATTCCGTTTCTGGACGAAGTCACTTGATGAGCAACAGTTTACCCGCCTCTCCATGGAGTATCCCCATCTAACCTCTCTAACCAAGTGAATGTGTGCGTGGACACGGTTGCCATGGTGACAGTGTGGCGGATGGTGAGACGGCAGGGAGTTGGTAGGCTGTTGAGACAGACTTGCGGGTGAGTGCGGGGCTGAGTGGCAGCACAGTGCTGTGGTGTTGTGGCGGCGGCAGGAGCAGTGATGGTGGCGGCGGCGGCGGCGGCCGTGGTGGTGGTGAGGGAACAGCTGGGCTGGCGCCGCAGCAGCCATCACTTCAAAAGCGCTCATTTAAAACGTTTGGAGAAGAATTAGTGGCGCTCCCCCGCACTTCTCACTGAATGAAACAAGGCTGCAAAATCTCTGACACATTCGAGGACTCAAACACAAACACACACGCACACAAAGACCTAAACAAACAAACACTTTCACACATTATTCCAGAAAAAAAAAATTACACACGCCCGTAGACAAACCAACATACATGCATGCACACACACACTCCCCGACACCCCTGCTGTGACACATAATTAATATGCAAAGACACATATCCTGTATCGACAACAACTGGTGGTAATATCAACAGTGTTTCTGTCAGCTTTTGGGTGGGAGGTGACCAGCTTTGCCTGAGGGAGTATTTATGTGTCTGTTGCTGTCCATGTGTGTCTGAAACACAAAGGGGGGAGGGGAGGGGGTGCTAGTAGTAAGACTATACAGAATACAGAGAACACCCGGGGGTGTCGTGGGGGCGGTTCATGAAAGTGGCACAAAAACATATCTACATATTCCAATCATCCGCCGAGAGTCAGGGATGAAAACTCCCCTGCTGTGAGAGCTTTACGTAGGTATGTACACGCTCACTGCTCAGCCTCTGAACTTCACTGGCTGCAAAATGTATTTTTAGCCCACATGTGGGCGTAATGTGTTTGAATGAAGTTGGATAGTTTCAGTCCCACCTTGGCTCATAGGTGGTGATTAATTAGTGACGGCTATCAAGAGCTGGGACCAGTCAAGAAAAGTTCTGTTTAGTTTAACATGGCTAATAAGTTGTAATGAGAATGTTAGAAGGTCTGCCCAGTCTTCATTTGTTGATCGGTTCAGCCTCCTTCCTTTGACTCGTCTCAGTCTCTGTTTCTGTCGTCCTCTCTGTAGGTGAGTGGTGCTTCAGTACAAACAAATCATCAGTGATCTGACAGTGATGCTGTGTAGCAGCTGTCACCTCTGTCTGTGCTCCTCATTCTCCCGTGAGGCCCATGTGACCTAGCCTACACCCGCAGCACGGGGGCCCCCACTGCGGCTGGAGCCCATCCATGAATCCCAGCCCCGACCGTGGCAAAGAGTGCCTCCCTCCCAAGAAGAGGGACCCTCGGCAAGGATCGGTGGAACGCCACGTCACTTTGGACGAGTTTAAGCCTCCCGTGCCGCTCCGAATTCGGTCCAGCGTGGGGAGAGGGGAGGGAGGCAGGGAAGCCAGCGACAGGGATCGAGCTCTGACTAACCCAAACCCTCATCTCCTGCACACTCCTCCGACCCTTCCTGCTCCAGCGCCAGCCCTCCAAATCCCCCTGCCATGGAACCTGAGTTACTCTTCCCCTGTTTCTCTTTACCCAGGGCATGTCAGCGAGAGGAGGGTCCCAGGATCTTCTGCCTGGAAAGATGACCTTCTCTCATCACCCCTGTCCCATCACAGGTGGCCTCTCTCCTTGTCCCCTTCCCCCTCTTCCTCAGCCTCCTCCTTTAAAGCCCCCTACCCAGCAGATACCAGAGAGATGTGGTCCTACATCAACAGCGGCCGACGAGATTATAACTCTACTCTTTTACCATCTTACTTGTTTAGCCACTCCTCTCTCTACCCCCAAGACACAGGTCTGTTTGATGCCAGACATAGGTCCCCGGGCAAGAGATCTAATGGCCTGGATGGGGCAGGCAGCAGGACTGCCTCAACCTCCAGGCCCCTGCTCACGGGAGAATACGTGAACGATAGCAGCAGAGCCAGGCTGGATACAAGTCCACACAGCTGCAATACTAACGGTGGACGGAGGCAGCAGGAGGAAGTAACATCCCGCGTCCATTCTGGGGGGCCATTTTTAGAGTCCCACGCTCAGGAGAGCGCTGAGTTACATTCCTCACTGCAGGACAGACATCCACATGGGATAGTGAAGACCAGCCCCAATTTACTCCCCTCCAGCCCCCATCCCCTCGCACCAGATCCCAGGGCAAGTAGGGGGGGAGTATTGGACCCCTTAGTGGCCACACCCATGGAAGCCCAGATCTACTACTCCTTGGGATCCGTGTGCCACCCCAGCCCTCTGGCCCAGTCCTACCCACTCTACAGTCCCTCAGGAACACCTCTGTACAACCTGCACAGGGAACCGGGCCCCAGGCAGCACAATTTAAGGAACTCACCTCACTCACCTCTGGGTATGCCCAACAGCCATGACAGATCACAAAGAGACCGAGACAGGGAACCAGAAAGGGACAGAGAGAAAATCCTCCAAAGGGACAGGGAGAGAGGTAAAGACAAAGAAAAGCACCTACAACATGACAAAGACCAAGAAAGAGACAGCGAGCATGAGAGACGGCGGGACCGAGACAGAGACAGAGGGAGAGACGTATCTCCCTCACATCCTCACACCTCATCTCCGGTCCTACACCCGTCTCCCCCTGCGCTCCTACCTCACTTCACCAAGGGTTCTCTGATCGAGCTGGCCAGTGGGCGGTTGAAACGCGTGGAGGAGCTGCGGACCGAGGACTTCCTGAGGAGTGCGGATACCTCCCTGGAGTTCCACCTCAGCACCTGCACCGTGCTGCAGATTTCCTCCAGCAGTGCGCAGGGTTTCAGCCACCTGCAGGTCCACCTCACAGACCGCAACACTCAGGTCAGCTTTCTCTTCCCGCACACGTTTCAGACACAGCAAATGAAAAATAAAGTGTTTATGCAAATTAGTTACAATCCAGACTGGCTTGATGTTTTAAGGCGTTCGTGCCAGAGCAGTTAAACACATGCATGTCCTATCAAAGTCCATGTGCTGACAACACATGACAGACAGGCTGAGTGCTTAACTATTCTGTGTTTTTGTGTAGGAGTTACTGAAGGTCTTGGTGGAGTACCCGTTCTTTGTACAGGACCGAGGCTGGTCTTCTTGCTGTCCCCAGAGAACCACACAGCTCTATGGCCTGCCCTGCCGCCAGCTCATGGAGGGGGATATTTGTCTGGCTCTCACCCCAACCCTCACCCAACCACACCAGACACAGGGGCGAACTGGCTCCAGGGCCCTTCGCACACAGCCCACCTCCAGGGCAGCAGGAGAGTCCAGTAGCTCACACAGGGAGGAGATGCCACCTCCGCCTCCCCCTCCCCCTCTTCCTCACCAACCACCTCCTACTGCTCCAGCCACTCCGTGCGCTCTGGTTGCAGAGCCTCCGGCTCAGGAGCAGCCTCGTTCGCGCAAGCGCCGCTGGTCTGCCCCAGACACCCTTTCCTCAAGCAGAACTGATGATGGCCTCCTGGATTTACCTCATGGCTCAAAGTTAATGAAGTGGCAGTAGAAACTTGCACATGCAAACATGTCCATGCATACACACACAAGCACATACACACCCTCCTTGTCTCTGTTGCACCCACCAAGATCAACAATGGAGAGACCACAAGGCAGGGTTGCAGGGACAGACAATGATATAATAGAAAACGCAAATCACAGGTGTCTGCAGCCCAAAAGATTCCCCTTTCCTTTCCTTTCCTTTCCTTTCCTTTCCTTTCCTTTCCTTTCCTTTCCTTTCCTACACTTAGCACAACCCTGAAAGGAGCAGCTGAAGGATCTCTGACTGACTCTTTAAAGACACACTGAAGACATATTGTGAGACAATCAAGCACTTGTCTGTGTTCACTCTGTTTTTGTAATGGTTGTCCCACACACCTACTTACTGACAGTGTTTCCTGCAGGGTATCAACTTTCAATCAGTGTTATCAAAGTAAACGCTATTGAAGAAGCGCAGAAAAAGACTATACTTACAGATGTTATATACAGTAAATATGCTAAACAGATTTAATGCAATCTCTGTCAATCTTGCAATGCAGTTGTTTTTTATTTTTCTTGCTTCTGAGCCGATGTCGATGTGTCGGCCTGGGCAGGCAAGGTGAATGTATGAGCAACTCTTCGCCTTTTTTAATTCTCATCACCGGGAGTCATTTCAAACAGCTGTTCGTCAAGGCATTACCCTCCAATATGTTCTTAACATTATCTCTGAAAAGGGAGAACACTAATGAAACTGCGTAACAGACAATCCCACCCACACAGACAGGTCTGTGCCACATCACCTCGACACTCATGGTGTTTTTCCATTAAATCTGAATGATGGAAAGAGTAAAAAGTGCTGTATGGCTGAAGAGTAATGGTGCTAATAACACGTTGGAACATGATGCTTTGTGAATGCTCTTGACCCCTGTGTACTGTACGCTTCTGTTCCCATCTCATTTTTTTACGTACTGTATATGTTTGAAGGCAGAGAAAACGATGAAAGTATTTTAAACTCAGATACGGGTATCTCCTCTGATTCAGCACACTCTCTCACTTTAGTTTTTTGTGTTTTTTTTTTTTAATTTTCAAAAACAAAACCTTACTTGTTGATTTTTTTTTTCTTTTTAAATGTAATAGCTACACAAATGTATATTTTTAAACATGTGAATCTGTTCTATGATGTTCGCTAGAAATAAAAGAAAAAAAAGCTTTATAGATTTAATTACAGCTGTGGGTTTATTCTCTGGATGGAGTAATTGCACACATTACACAGGATTACCCTTAAATTATTATTTAATGCATACGTTGAATATGAGAGTAGACAAAACATTTACACATTTTATTGGTTTAAACAAGAGCTTTGCATCAGCTGCAAACTCTTGTTGATCTAGCTGCATGTAGGACGGAAAGAAATTAATAAAAGGTATAAAAAAAAAAAGAGGCTTCCCTTTAAACACCGAATATAGTTTTAAAGCGTACAATAGAATCTCCAAGTGTCACACATATACGTTCCCACTGTTGTTCTGCGGCTGCAGTAAGTGTCCTTGTTAATGAAGCTGGGATCATTTCCACTTTTGTTTGTCATGGCTGCCTCGGTGTAGGTGACTTTCCTACATCTCCATCTCGTCCTCCGGGTTGGAGCTGAGAGTTGGCTGCTTCTCCTCGGTCTCTCCCAGGCTGAACCTCTGCAGCAGCTCCACCGCGAACATGGGCACCACCTGACCACGAGAACACAGTTCACGGCTTATGCAAACAGCGCGCTTAGGAGGACCTCTGCTGGCCACTTCAATTATTAAAGCCGGAGAGTTTCTGACCTGCTGTAACAAAGCTGGAACTGCATTCAGAGAAATAGAAAAACAGAAGTACACAACTCTCAGCTCTTTGCCAACATCGTGACCGACCTGTGCCATGATCAGCTTCCTGGTTTTCGGTACACTGGGGTCTGGATACTCCTCTCCGAAGCAGAGTTCAATCTCGCATGAAGGTGGGGGTCCTTTCCCCTGTAAACAGCTTTGAAGCTCTGTGTACACATTGTTTACAATATTGAAATGGATCATTTAAACAAGCTGTTTTTGCAGAAAACAATAATGTGACATTTGTCATTTGTTGTTAGTGGCGCAGAACCCAATGCGTCTGTTGAATTAATTACACTGTTCCAGCCAGACGGGACAAACTGGTAACTACTTCAAATAGCTTTTCAGTAGCTGGTATTTCTCTATTTTGTTTAAATAAGCATGCACTTACCAGAGAGAAAAGCAGGTATATCAAGCAGTTTGAAGGTCTTTTCTCTCTCCAGTTTGTTGGGTCGGTCAGTGTGTTGAGCCAAGGGACCGTTCCAGTACACCCTGCCCTGGCAAAAGCGCTTGATGAACACCCCATCTGGGGCCACCCATAATAGAACACCTCTCTCCAGGTGACAAAGAAGGCGATTCATAGCTTCAGCCATGCAGGCCGGCAGCGATACGGAGCTCGGGGAAGGGAAGGAGAGCTGCTGGGTGGTGCAGCGCCCGTAGATCTGCTCGTTTCCCAGGGGAACGTGGCCCTGCAGGATAAAGCAGCCATCTGGGCTCCTGGTGGTCACTTTCAAAACCCTCTGGCCCTGGTACAACAACACCACCTGCATGCGAAAGTCTGTGCGCACAGAATGCAAAGAGCAGTGACCGCACTGAACGGGTTTAGTTCCCGTGTTTTAAATGGTCAGTGTTTTACCTGAGACGGTAAACGCAGAGCTGAGGAAGGCAATCGGAGCAGGAACCTGGCCTTGGACGTTTCTCTCTGTTAGTTCACAGTACATGTGCTCCCTCATCAGGTCCTCTACATGAACAGAGACGGGACTCAGTCAGTCAACACATCCTCGACCCAGAGGAGGCTGCTGGAATCTGACATCATACTGAACTGTGTGTGCTGTGATGCGGGAATTTAACATCTGATATTGCTGACTGTTATGCAAAGCACAGACAAATTCAACCATCTGTGATTACACAGCTGGACAATAACATGATATAATAATATATATGATAATATGTAAAACAATATAACTAAGATTTGACATAGATTAGTGGTGCTGAAAAGGTTCCAGGGTCAACAAAAGAGAGCAACATATGTATAGAGAAGCCCCGGTTTGTGTGTGTGCGTATTACCAGTCAGTGGCTTCTCTTCTTTTTTATTTACCACAAACAATTCCTTTTGACAATGAAGCTGCAATAATAGAAAACAAATTGGTCAAACTTGGCAGCTGGAAGTTGGATTGTTTTTTAAGATTATAAAAAGACCTGCATATTAGTTGTAGTAGTTCAGGCCGACCTGCTTCAAGGAGACATTACTGTAGCTAGTTTGTAACCTGTGCTAATTATGCGCAAGATGTGTTGAAAAGTATTAAATGAACAGTACGACGTTAAAATGAGCGAATTAAATTATTTTAAACAAAAAATGCCAATAGGTTTTTCTAACAAAGAGCCTTTACACGTCCCTTCCTTTGTAAGAACAAGCTACTGTGGTAAAGTTTATCGCTATAATTTACTACGGTACACATCTAAACTCACCGGTATGTTGAATATGGTGTTTGGAGACTCCTTAGCCTGGATAATCACACGTTCCTTTATCAGCACAGAGTCTGAGGAGAGAAACAGGTGGACTCAAACATAAGAAAGTAAATCATATAGATATGAACTTTATGAGAGGTGATGGAACGATGCATAAAGGGGGAAAAGCAAATGATTGCTCAGTGTTGTATGATTCTGAAAGCTTAACAGTGACGGGTAAACACATCTTTACCTGTCGGTTTGGTCAGCCCGTTGTCTCGCTGGATGCGATAAACCTTATAGGGCTCAGTGATGTCCAGCTGGTTGCGTTCAGGGACCTCCTGGAAGTCTGTGCTCTTGTTGAGTGCACAGCGGAGACGTGTCTTCCACATGGTGGGGTCAGCTTTATCCTTCCCCTCCCTGTATTTGCCCTTGTACACAGCCCAGGCCTGAATGTGGACGATTGAAATGATAATAAGTTCTTTAGGTAAAATGCTTATATGAGAATATTGGTGAAATGACCACAGATTGGTCACGAACTGCTTCTTAAAGTATGAAGTATCATTAGTTCGTCTTCAACATGAGTAACGATTCTTTAAACTGTTACTAAACTATTAAAGGATTACTAACATTGTCCTACATGAAGTGAGTAATCGGTGGAATATTTACTGTAGCGTAATCAAACATGAATCAGCCTTTAGGTCATAAAATGATGGTGGCAGTGTGAGTTGGAAAGCTGAGCTCTACGATATGTGTTGCAAATGTAACGTTTTTATTATATTGGATCATGGACTATTTGCTTTTTTGGCACAGATCAGCAAACTTTCTCTCAGTATTCCCTCCTATAAATCAGTCTCTAATAGAGACACGTTTGGCTTGGATGCAGCACTGAGCCTGTCTGGATAGTCTCCCTCAGCTTTTCACTTCTGAACACTGCAATTTTTACCCCTTTCTTCTTAGCTCAGCGTCTGACAGGCTGTGAGTGACATGCACTTTTCAGATCCAGCCCCAGGCTCTCAGTTGGACTCTGGGCTCTGACGCAGCCGCTCCAGAGCCCGGTTGCTCTTCAAACCGCTGCTGGACGCTTTTATCCGCATGCTTGGAGTCTTCTCCGAATCAGAATTCTCTCGCAGACTGCATCAGGTTTTCAGGCAGGACTTTACTTTGCTCTCCACGGGAAGTCTTGTGACCTGCTGTCGGGAAGAATCCCCACAGCGGGATTCTGCTTCACCGTGGGGATGCTGCCTTCATGATGCCGTGCAGCGTTTATGTCGAGCAACAACTGTTTCATTTCCATGTAGGCTTCTAGCAGCTGACTTCAGTTTCTCCCACATACCTTCAGACATACCGTGACTGATTCCTGCAGAGGAATAGTTGTGTGACAGCTCCTATGCTATAGGGTTTGGTGTCTAAACCACTGGAACAACTGAGCAAAGCACCGTGATGATCAAACCTTTCAACCTCTCACCTCAATCTTTTCGCTTCGACACTCCCAGAAAGCTCAAGGCACCTTCATTTTCATTTTGAGTGTATGACTCCTGAAACCACCAGTAGGTGAGTTTTACAGGTTGAAATGGAGGAAATAATGAAATATTTTCTGTCTGCTTTTCCTGTTTAGCGAACTTTGAAACAGTCTTTTTCACTTTGACACGAAAGCGTCCTTATCAGCTCGGCGTGACTGAATCTCAGTGCACTGAATCTGAATCTGCGTTAGTGAATGAAACCAGAATAACTTGAAACAGAAATTACGTTAATCTTTAACCACTCACTCCTTTACTCACCCTGACCTCATTGTAAGGAAAGTTTGTAAATGACAATAAATACGCATGTCTCGCACTGTTTCCGACAGAAATAAAACACACAAGCTCATATTACTATTGAATCAAAATCCAATGTTGATAGTTTGATATGAAAGTGTTTTGTTTTTTTTTAAATTAATTTAAGACTCAAAAAAGTTATACTACTACTACTGCTACTACTACTACTACTACTACTACTACCAATAATATTATTAGCGATGGTGATGATAATAATAATAATAATACTCATGGAAAGAAGAAGAATGTTATCACCTATAATGTTTTGTTTGTTAATTCACTGTAACTATAAATGTAGACTTTAACTTTAGGATTATGTCTGAGCAGACACTGGTTATAGTTTTGGACTCTGGAACAGAGTGAAAGTGACCTTAAAGAGGGCTGCATCCTCCGTCTGTTTGTAATCCTTCTTGGCTGCGTGCTTCCAGGGGATCCTGAACATGCTCTTGTCCTCATCCTCCCAGCACAGTCCTTCATAATTCCCACTCTCTATCTGGGTTATGAGCCACTCTTTCAGGTGCAGCTTCGCTCCTTCTTCCATCTTCAACACATGCTGTGTCTCACGGGAACGAAACGCGTTTCAAATGTCAGAGCGACATGTGCAGAGCGCGTCGAACCCTGTTCAACCAAGTTCTCGCCTTGCAAACGGAAAAATGCCAGCGTTTAATTCTGGTGCCGAACTATCGCTACAAGTAACAGACCGCAAACTAAAACGAGAAAGCAGTTTGCTGAGGTCCAAGGACAAACAGACCTGGCAAAGTTAAATGCAGAAGTCGTACCTAAAATTAAGAGCACTTTGGAAGCGAAAGCGAAAGCGTCCAGCTCATTTAATGCTTTCGGTTTCCACCTACGTGTTGAGTTGTTTAATCATTTCCAAGTAAGGTGCATGAGTGAGGGCGAAAAGTGCGCAGGGTTAAAACCCCAGTAAAAGATTTATTGCCACCCAAAGATGATTATTTCTAAACGCAACGCAAAACCTGTAAAACGCAGCTGCACTTGTAATTAATAACAAAGTCCTCAAAGCTCATTGTCATCATGTAAGACGACGTGTAGACACAGGAAATGATCTAATAACAGTTTCTGGTAACAGGGGCTGGATGTTGTGTTTTAGTGTTTTCAGTGTTTTCAGTATACAGGCAAGACTGCAGCAGGAAACATTAATCACACACACGCACTATACGTTCATGTGAAAATGAAACTGTGTGGGTGTTAAGGGATTTTTTTACCCCTCAGAGGCCCACCTTCATTGTATAACCTGTACTGAGGAATGAAGAGTCAACGATTTATACACGTTATGATGCATGTTTGCAGATCGATATGAAGGTGTATTTAAAAATAAATCCATAAAGTGTGTCAGAAAGTCAGGTATAGGAGTCTCTCCGGCAGAGGGCGCTGACAATCTGTCCAAACAAGATTTGCTGGAAACCTTTGACCTCCCATCCACAGGGAGCCTCTAGGCGGCTGTCAGCCTGTGTGTAGGGAACACAGCTCCTCAAAAAGTTTGATACTGCAAATAAACTTTTAATTCCAGACTGCGAGGGTCTCACAAGGGCCTTTAGGCAGATTTCAACACATCCAGCTAAACCACACTCAGACATGCGTAGACACACGTACGAAGACTAACCACAGGTTAAAGAACAAACTCAGCTTCTATCATGTAGATGAAACACACGTCCAGTTGGTTTCGTTGTTTTAGCCATTTATTGTTGGACCAGTTCAGCAGTAAAACATGTTTGAGACATCGAGGTACGCTGTAGAACGGCGTAGCCAGCTCTCAATAAATAGACCTTTTAAATAGGAGTTATTGCATTACAGCAGAGTATAAACCTGAAAATATCTTGCTTTGAACCAAGCCACACCCACCGTTTCAGCTTTGACACTTCAGCTGACTGTTATAAAAATGTGCCTCAGGTTTATGCAACAGCTTCAACCGGTGAAATGCTGGACATTTGCACACGGTCGTCATAAATAGCCGCCCACCACCGTCAGCTTATGGAGCTCATGTGTACGCACGAGATCGAACGCGTCAAAGCAGTTTGTGTTTGTTGCGTGAAAGAAAACAGGCAGCATTCCACAACGGAGAAAATACAACCCGACAGAGACTCCAGGAAATAAATACACATTTTGCTTTGCTTGAAAAAAAATATTTACACTGTATTGTACATAGAGGAAAGTCAGAACTTCCATTTCTCATGAAACCATAAAAATACTGTATATAACAAAATCTACAGTAAATGTACTAAAATAAAATTACTGAAATACACAAAAGATTGTTGACTGTGAGTGAATATACAGTACAATCACTGCTTTAAATGTCTTGTATACACAGTAGAAAGCACAAGTGAGTGTATGTGTGTGAGAGGAATGGAAAATTGATTGAAATTCCTGTCAGCCGCACAAAAACATGTTTACTTCAGGACAACCTTGAAAACAAGTCAAGAGCTTTTTCCTCATAGAGAACCGTCTCGAACTCGTATTTTTAATTTCGTTAAAAGTCCGTTTCCAACACTGCGGGAGGAAGTCCTCCGCACTCGTGCGCGTCTGTGTCAAGGACGCCGACAGCTTAGTGGCAGCCACAAGCTCTGACCACCATGTTGCGGTATTTCTTGAGGATGACGTTGGAGCTGTCGTCAAAGTAGAGCACAGAGATGGCGTGGAGCTGCGTCGGGGCGCAACACGGCTTAGGGGCCAAGGCTGGTTTGATGAAGTGAACCTGGGAAGAAGAGGGGGAGTCCACTGTTAGGTGAACACGCACAGGTGGTGAAAAGCCACGAATCGCTTCATGCAGCCGTTCCTGCAGCAGCTGCTTTACCCTGACAGCTGATGAGATAATTAGACTCTTAACATGACTGCTGGGTTTTTATGCCTCGCTTTCATGGTTACTCACGAGGGTTTGCACAATGGCATGGTTTGTGGCGTTCATGTAGGAGTTCAGTGGGAAGGCACACTCCCCCTCGCAGTAGTACGCTGCGTATCCTTCTGGAGCGATGATCCAGTCCTGACAGGGAGGATAGAGACAACGTTTAGGCCGTGGGGTTGGGATAAATGCAACTGAGAGCCAAAAACAGAAATCAAAGTAGAAGAAATAGCTTTAAACCTCTCCCTATCTTCATCTTGATATGAATAAATTACGACCAAATAGCATCATGTTTTCTATCAACGTGTGACATATACTATAAAAATCTCAATAGCACCCTCGTCCTACGTCATATGGACATAAAATAATTATACTGTTTGGGCACATTTACCAAAAATGACACTGTAGTTATAATATATACCATAATTTGAGCTTTCTGTGCTTGGATTGATGTTGATTGTCACCTGCTGATCACAATCTAGCAGCCAGTTTAGTTTTATTGCTGAA
Organism: Macropodus opercularis; assembly: GCA_030770545.1. Lineage (NCBI taxonomy): Eukaryota > Metazoa > Chordata > Actinopteri > Anabantiformes > Osphronemidae > Macropodus > Macropodus opercularis. The sequence continues at coordinate 12,690,467 of CM061095.1, forward strand.
TAATCTGCTGAATTATAATCAAATTATTTAATTTTTTGTTTTGTCTCGACAAAAGACATAGAAAACTGACAACTGCACTAAAAAAATACAGCAATATACTTAAAATACAGCAAGTGAATGAACTGAATTCAAAAGAGCATCTGTGTCGGTTTATAGGCCTGAGCTTGAAGAGATGTACGTAAATCGAGCTGGAATTGTAAAAATGTAAGTATAAAAAAATAAGGGCACGTATTTATAGGCTGATGCTAACATGACATTCATTACGATTGTGGAATAAGTCAGCAGAGTCAGATTTAGAGCCTAGCTGGGCCAAGCAGCGCTGGCTACCTGGGAGAGGAATGCTTTCCGTACCTGCCACCCCAAGTCTCTGAAACTGACGTAGAGCTCGTGCTTCTTACACGCCTGCTTCTGATCAGCGCTGCTGTTCTCTGAGGACAGACAGAGAAACGTTCTACATCACTGTGTGTCATTATCTCATTCAGTTTACTGATGTCATGAAACATTTGGGCAGAAATAATAAAGAACAGACGCAAGCACAGCCAGTGTCTTTATGCCAAACATTTTGACAATGGCTGAAGAAAATCACCTCCAGCTACAGCGGCATCTTGGTAATTGGCTCAAATGAATGAGCCAACCTACACAGAGGCCACTCTCCTGGGCTTTGAGTTTCCACTGGCTGAGTCATGTGTGTACAGAAAGCAGGATTGCCACATGCCAAATAAAGTCTTTTGTTTTTCCCTCCCTCGCTTCACTCGTTTCAACATTTGCTTAGTTTTATTTATTTATTTTTTTAATAGGAACAGTCTGTTTTCTATCTGTCCATCTCTGCCTCCTCTTCTTGTGACCTCTGGAGCTCTGTGGTGCATTAGTTCCAGAGAGTCGCGCACACTGACAATGATCATGAGCAACTGGTTCTCATCATCCACTTAAAGAGCACCGGTACCCAAAGTTCCAAACAGGCCCGTTTTGGCCCATGTGTCGTGGCCCCGGTTGCCCCACAGCACACCACAGATGTGTTCTGCCATAAAAGTCTGTGCTGCCTTACCTCCATGCAGCGAACTTGGCCCCGGCTTCTCTGTAATGCTCGTGTAAATAAACAGAGACAGCAGAGGGATATTTGAAGCTCAGGAATTGCAGTCTAATGTTTCAGCGCCGCACATAAACACAGCCCTCTCACACCCACGAAACAAAGGCGCTAAGTATGCGTCGCAGGTTGGGCTGCGCAGGCTTTTATTAGGTGTGCGTGCACTGCGTACGTGTGCTTCTGCGTCCCAGTGCATTGACAGTGTATGCGTTTTACCACGCTTTGTGAGAATGGAAGGAATTTTCCCACGTTGCGCTGAAAAACCGAAACACGTGATTTACCTGCGACATTGGCCACTCGGAGTGCCTCTTGGCTCTTCGCCCCCTTGGAGCGGTTGGTGTTTCGCTGCTTGGCCCCCCCTGACACCGAGCGGATGCTTCGCAGGTGCACCTCGGTGGCTTTGAAGAAGGCCACCATGAAGGGCTGTTTGTTCTGAGGCCCGTTGCGCCCAACCAACCCTGCCACGCGAGGATTGATGCTCTCTCCTGCAGGGGGAGACAGAGAGAGCGGTGCAACAGGTCTCAATATGAAGCTACCTTTAAATGATACGTGGGAGGCTGGAAGGCTGAAATACTTACCTGTACCTGTGTTGTTTTGAGTGGTCCTCCCTCAAACCACTTTATTCTGTCATGTCACATTCAAGCTTGTCCTGTGACGCTTTCCTTCCTTCTCTGCTCCCTTTCCCCGGCTTTAAAATGCCAACACCAAACTCACATGCATGTCAGAGCCTCCCTGCTTGTGTTTGCGTGGGTGTGTTTGTGTTTGTCTATCTCGTTCTCACACAGAGGAATGTGTGCCAGATCGCTGTTTGGTAGTAAATCAAGGCTTCTGGTCACCGCTGGTGACAAGATGTCTCACACACCTGCCTGTACATGCTCACCCATAGGCCTTCAAACCTGATCCAAGCAAACAACAACCCTCCCACAACATTAATGCAGTACAGTGTCTGTTTTCCTCACCTAACATGTAACATCCTGCCATCCTGTGGGAGATAATAGACTCCGTCCAGGCCTTGCGATGATCAACTCCAGAGATGTTATGCTGCAGATAACTGTGTATTTTCGGTATCTCTGCTAACGGCGCTGAGGGTACGACGTGTGAAGGCAGCGGTGAGCGGTGAGAAAGCAGGGTTTGATTTATCTTACAATAAATCACCAGATTCCAGAAACAGATTCACCAGAAACAGCTATGACGTAGGTGTGTGCTTGTTATATCACGTCCAACAATGCTGCCTCCACTGTCCGGAGATGGATGGTATAATATGGCAAATGTGGTAATTTGATGGCTGTGACACTTATTTCTAATATCATGTGCCAACTAAATCACAGAAACACAACCTGTGCAACACGTGTGGTGGCCAGTGCACAGTGGAATACATGGTTGTGAGTGGCACTCACCGTTTGTGCTCTCAAGGGCCAGCTGGAGGCCCAGGTTTCTACCTGGGTTCAGGACCCAGTGGTTGCTGGTGACCGTCACGTCAAACACCAACCAACCCTCCTCAGCTGCCCAGATCACCCGTGAGTCCAGCAGAAACAGGTCCGACTCCCTGGAGAAGACGTGTTGACACTTTAAGTCAGGGATGAACATGAGCCAACAATAATTATATGAGCATTTACAGAAAACGGAGCTAAGTGACTTAACTGCAAAGAAAAGCTATGGAGGGAAGAGAGAGAGTCAGAGAAGCGTGATGGAGTGAGACAAAGAGAGAAAGTTAGAGCAAGTGAGTAAGGGAGGGAGGGCTCCAGATGGTGAGGCCCAGGGGAACACTTCATTTTCTTAATTGACAATAATGGCTTTATAAATGGATGGTCCTTTCATAGCCTACACATAGTCCATCACTGGGTGGAATTTTGTGGGTGAGCCAGAAAGCCAAAGAGAGAGAGAGAGAGAGAGAGAGAGAGAGAGAGAGATGAAGGGAAAGCGAAGAAAAAAAAAAAAAACACAGCTGTGAAAGAGGAAAAGACTGTGTGAAAAGTAAAGGGTGAAACAGTGCGAGTCAGTCCTATTGTCCAGCACTGAGCTGTGGAGCTTCCACTCTTTCACCACCGTGGAGCACAAACCCTCGTTCTTCGTGTGGCCATTCATGTATCCCGACCTATTTTCTGACTAAGCAGATAGTGTGTCACGGAGCTCTGCTTCATTCACGTACGCAGGGAATAAATGACTGTGTTGTTCCCCCCGGACAACAGAAACCTTCAGGACGGGTCGAACAGAGCAGGACACAGGTCATTCCAGAGCTACATACACCTTCAGGCTGGCCCAGATTAGCTACACGGAGAAGGTGGAGCCAAGTCCTGTTCTCACAGGGGAAACCTCCACTTTAAGAATAAAAAATGATACTGGGATATAACAAACTCACAGGTGCCACCATTAAGCTGAATGTCCAAAACCGCAAAACATGCAATTAACACAAGTGCAGCTATGAATAATAAAATGAATGGAGGCTGAAATTCAGTAAACTGCTTGGGTTTCAGGGCTTTGTTTGTTGACGCAGGCTCATTGTGAGTAGAACAGAGCCAGAACAGCTGTTCATCTACTACAACAACTCAATGTCTGCAGTGAAAAAGACAGGGACGCGGCAGAACATGTAATTCGTTCTGTTGTGCTCGTTACTGGCGTTAACGGCGGCTTACGGATGCTCACCTATCAGAGTGTTCCTCCAACACCTGGTAGACGCTGATGCGGAAGGTCTCGTTATCGTAGCGTTCGTGAATGAAGTCTTTATATATGCGAAACTCCGCGGCAGTGACCGCTTCACCCTCCGGAATGCGCGACAGGTCGAATCTGAACTCTCTGTGATGCCGCCGCACCGGTAGGAATTCCTTATCATGCTCCACTGCAAAAAAAAAGAATAAATATGAAATCAGTTTGTTGTTTTAATTAGACGAAGTAGGTTCATCTACACTGTGGATTAAGAAGATGCTACTCTGCATCTCGCCTTTACCAGAAGGGCAGAGGGGTCACGTGACTCCATATGAAACCAAAAAGCTTTTCTTGTGGTATTGAGTTGCACTTTACAAAGAATCGAAACATATGTTGGCAAAAGAGGATGATTTATATTTTTTCATTTCTCATGTTTTCTACAATCCCCCCCTTCTCCACAAACCATCCTTCAGTTGACAGCGGGATCACGTCTCATCAAACTCTGGGCCGAGCTCAGATTAAACGTAGTGTGTGCAGCACACATGTCGGCTTGTGACTGAAGCAGTGCGTCTGTCACACACCGAGCCATGATAGAGAGATGCAGGCGGACTCTGACAGCTTTACGAGACCCTTTCCTTCTCCCTCTCTTCCTCTCACAGCCCCAGAGAGCCAGTCAGTCTGCCCTTCATCTGGTTCTCATGAGCTGGGGGCTCTGCGTTTGGTGTACCCCGTTCCCTCCTCTTTCTCAGCCCGGGATCCCAGCTTTCCAACCCCCCGCCCCCTCTGCACCCACAAGACGTGGCCTCATGACCCTGTTCCTCTCGAGTATCAGCAGGACGTCCCAGAGGTCAGCCCCTTGTCTGTCATCATTGCTCTCCGTCTTCAATCCCTCTTTTTTAACTGTCTCACAGACCCCCCAAATGTGCATGCAAACAAATTAGGCGCAATGATGAACAGACATGTTAACGTATCAGGATTAAACTAATTATAAGAAACAAGTCAGAGTCCGTGGCCACAGTCAGTCAGGTGAATGGTGCTGCAGCTACTGTACATGATGTTAAGAAAAGCGCTTCTCTTGCAGCCTTTTTCTACTCAACACATCTTTATCCGACACAACTGAGTTTGAACTCTGCACCAATTTGGAAGCAACAACATACGCAGATTGTGGTGACAGCATAGCTGGTCCACAGCAGCTGTCAGTGATCTGTGCGCAGTGATGTAAATGTTGTGCATTTTTCACGCCGCAGCCCTCGTTCCGTCCTTCGCTGTACACCTGTCCCGTTGTTCCCCCGTCCTCTCCCTTGTGCAGTCTCCCCAGAGGGGCTCGCTCCTCTACATCCCCTTTCGCTTATGTCTCTATTAAACCCAGTTGTTGAAGGACATCATACAAAGGCAGCACTGTGAGATGATTGGCCAGAGCTGAACTAAAAGAAAGGATCTAATTACTCGTCAACGAGAACCGGCTCTGCGCTCTGTTGGCCATTAGCTGCTCTGGCTTTAGGCTCATTGTGCTCCATCTGCTCTGGGTACACACTGGAATGGTTTGGAGAGCTGTTCGACTCTTCCTGAAAAGTTCAAGGTTGCGTGAACCTCACTGCAGGCTTTTCTGTGCATCTTTCTTCACATCATCCACTTATCTATTCGCCTCTTTTCAATCTACCCGTCTGTCGGCAGCTGCTCTCCATCAGTCAGAGCAGTCACCGAACCTGAGTCACTAAATAAACCAGTGTGTGTTTTATGTTGTACGTGACGTCTACTCTACTACTAACTACTTACTCACTTTGTGGGATTTCCTAACTGCATTGTTCATGTTACTCTTCCTTCTCCCACTATTGTGTCACCTTTGAAACTCCCTGCTCTGGGTCCTGCTTATTCTTCCCCCACACCTGGGAGCTCTCCCTCCTCCTGCAGGTGCACTGCCAGACCTGTTCTTCAGCCCCGGGGAACGACTGCACGCCCCCTCCACTGTAAAAGCTCTTTATTTTTGGGTGTGTGAGAACAGCTGGATGCTTCTGTGAGACACCCAAATGAATTACTTCTGTCCTTCCTTATTTCCATTTCTCAACACGTGAATGTCATCTGTACATTTTGAGAGAAAAATCTCTTTACAGGCCATTACAGCAGTAAGGCAGTCATTAGAAGAGGGGAAGAGGCACAGTTAAAGCCAACCGGGTGCATTTATGACTTCCTCTGGGAGGAAGTGAGTAGCCATCGCCCCACCTGTGTCGCAAACATACACATACCACAAACATGGCGAACACACCCTCTGATGCTATACTGTACAAGACGTTTGCACTGCAACTGCTGCTGCTGCCCCTCACACACGCACACAAACTATCACAAAGTATCGCCTGTGAAGCACAAGGTCTTGTGCGTCACAGCACGGTAACGCAATCATTATGGGTTTCTGCAATCCATAATTAGAGATGCTGCAACACACACAAGCGCACACAAGCACACAGAAATACACACACAGACAGCGGGCTGCTTTAATCATTTGCTCCGATGCCTGATTCGCTTTTTATACGAACTACAAAACTCACAGTTATCCCACATCACTGGACCCGCGCAGGCCACACACGTGCTGAGCAGCACACATCAGACGAGCCAGGGTCCTAATGACTTCTCCATCCTTCAGATCTACTGAGCACCTGGCAACCAGAGGTTTACCATATGAACACTGTTATCATCTTTCGAGCTTCCTTAAGTCGTTCTCCAGTCAGTTATCACATCTCGTCGTCATATATATGTTTCTCAGACCCAAGATTTATTTCTTCAAGGAACAGAGATTGTTGGACAAGCCGGAAAAATTAGAAAGCAGTGAAAATTGGAGTTATGCAATGTTGGTTTTGGTCTTTTCATAGCTGTTCAGTGTTGACAGCAATAAAAATAAAAGAAATATTGGCCAGATGATCATTGACTGCCTTTTCCCTCTGCTCGCAGTCCTTCTTTTCCCTTTCTTCACTTTTTCCTGTGCTCTCCTCTCCCCCCTCTCCCCTCTCCCCTCTCCCCGCTGGGCCTGCAGACCTAAGACACTTCTCTGACACCTCAGGCTGGGGAGCAACAGCGGACAGACCTGCCGGCTCGTATTAGCGCAAGTGTCTGTTTGGCACCCTCACACCCCTCGGCCCAGCCTCGCACACTTCCGCCACTCGGCAGGGGGATATCTCACCCCTGGCACTGCTCTCACTTCTTGAAAGTGACGGCTTAAACTTCAACCCCTCCCGTTCCATCTTCAGTTCCCATGAGTTAACTGTGCCGTTGATGTCGGCTCCTCACTCTGCGTCCCTGTAGAGCTTATTAAGTCTAACAACACAGCTGAGCCAATTTTTAGTTTTTTCTAATTTTATTATAGTAATATGGTAAAAAAAATCCATCAGTCATACCATCAATATCACATACTGGCCTATGGGATCTGGGCATCCATGAAGGAAACTCTAACACCGAGTAGAGTCATGCATGTCCGACTGACGTGCAATAACAATGTGTCTAGTTCGTTCTGTGTTGCCCTTACTCTGAAAATGTTTTAAGTGCAGGACTGGGAACAAGCACGTCAGGGTTTTCCATACGCTAGAAGGAAGGAAGGAATGAAAAACTGCATGCGAGGAAGCAGCAGATTGCTCAACATGTTTATCCTGTGAAGAGTAAAGAGCTTTTGATCTCTTGGGTGCCAGGTGACTACCCACAGTGGAGCGATTACCACGTTAGGAGACATCCTGCCCACTGGCCACTACTGATGACATCATCCCTGCGTGATGTGTTTATCCTGCTGGTTCTGACAGCGCTGCCTCTTTAGGAAAGGTTCAGAGGAGTTCCACGCTATAACTTAAGTCACACTTAACGATTAACTCACCGCAGAGAGACTGTGCTTCTGTGTGCATATGCAATCACATGCGCCTTTGAGCCTGCACGTAGACGCAGTGACCACAGGAAGAAGTCTTTACATTTAAGCCTTGTGGTCACAACAAACATTTTCTTTATCCTCAAAGCTACTAAGATGCCTCATTATACTCACAGCGGCTTTGTTTGCTTCTCTGTCTTCTTCTCCCTCTATGTCCAATAACCAAGGGTTTCTACTGCGTGTTTGACATGAAGCCACAGCAAGTATAAGTTTACTTACTTACACAACTTCTTGTTCTTTTTTCTTTGCTAAAATCCCCTTCACTGTCAACTAAAGTGGTGAATCGGAATACCCCAGACGACAGTGACTAAAAGCTCCTCCAGGACAAATTGAGTCATCTTGGAAATTGGAAAAATCATCAATGACACATCACTGAGACTGAGAGATTGTACTGAAAGTCTACAGCAACAACAAAGAAGCCACATCCCAAACCTTCATTACAGTATGTCACACGCCACACTCATTGTTGGGTGGTGTGATACAGGGATGATGGGGTATGGAGAGATCTGTGCCAGGCCTGAGATCGCTCTCCGTGCTTCACTGCAGGAGAAAACTACTCGGAGACTTGAAACCACAGCCTTTCAGTTTCCCCCACTCACTTTTCCCCTCATCCTCTTGTTTTTATGTTCTTTAATTTTGTGGCCACAGGGGCCACGCCCTCCTCAACCAACCAAGCTGCCTTTTATTACAGACTTCAGTGGAATTCACATCCAATATGCACACTGGAACGAGGAGAAACACAAATTTCCTGATGTCTGTATCAAACGTTTAGCAATTTCCATCAGCATCCTGGAGCAGCATGTAAATGCACACATGACAAGCACACGGGCACCCAGACTTTAACAACTTGTTGTTTATTTGATTAATTACAGACCATTTCTATTTTAAACAAACTAAATGGATGCTGAGGAAATACAACTGCATGCTTGCCTAAATTAACATAGACCTGCCCTTCGTATTCCTGCTGCACAGATGCAATATTTCATTACTTATTACACACACACACACACACACTTATTTCCTTTACAAGCTTAGAAATGGCTGTTGGGGCCTGGATAAAAATCTGGTCAGTGTTACGACCTTCCGCTAACGCAATTATCCGCTAGCACATCACCCAGTGCAGCTGGCCACGGGGTTGGGTAGGTGGCTCTAAAATTAAGTTTCACTTTGAGCGAACTCGCAGAGCTGCTCTCACTTTAATGTTTTGCAGCACAGAAAACAGGAAACAGAGTAAAGTAGCTAATTCTGTTCGAAGCTACGCACGATTCTTTCTTTCTGCGTTGCATCTTTCTCTCTGCTCTCCTTTCTGCCCCGTCAGTGCCCCAGGATCAGGCAATGAGTGCTGTATTTGTTTTTTGCAGGAGCAAAGCTGTTGGTCCCGGGATCTCTGGCTGTGCTCTTGCCCACATCTGCTCGCTCAGCTTCACTGCTTTGGTACCCACCCTTATGGAAGCGAACGAGTCCCTTATGTGCTTCTGGTCGCTGATAAGGCCAAGGCCAAAGCAAGCCACATAAAAGAGATTCATTCATTCTGTTATCCACAAAACTATGACTCACGTGTTTCATATTCCTATTCTTTTTTGTATGTTTGCAGTAGGTGCACGTTGCCTGAAGGGCAAATCATGCAGGATTTAAAACCAATTTGGAGCTACATTCTGAGCTATAGAAAGAAAAAATGAAAAACTCAGAGCAGGAGGGTGAAATGATTAAAAAAAACATAATGAGCCCAACATTCCTGGCAGCGGAGGAGCTCCGTCCATCACCGAAGCAGAGCTAGAACGCCTGCTTCTTAGTACATCTGGGGCTATTTGACCACTCGCCACATTGTGAAGTCCCACCCGCAGAGTGTTTCATCATCTCTCCCAGCAAGTGCCTGAGCCCGGCCAAGAGCACAGAGGCTCAGCTATGTAGATCCAGATGTCATTCTAGACTCTCGGGTTCAACAGGTGAATCGAAGACATGCAAAATAAATGGATAAACTGAGTGTTTTTCCTGGGTCTTGATGGCTTTCTGTGTCTGACTGAAGCCTATCTACCTATTGCGACGACATATTTGTTTGTTTTCAGTCACACATCTTGACATGATACATGAAACCACAGAGGGCATTAGGAGAGGCTTCCTGAGAGGAAGGCAGGGCTATCTGTACCAACCGTTACATTCCTCTGCTTCTGCACACTCCCTGTCCAGCAGAAGCCAATAAAAACATGCATTCAATAACACTAATTAGCTCCAGAAACATTCTTTTTGCACGAAAAAAAGGACATTTTGCATGTGTGTTTCTCGCCCCGCATGTCTGCGTGACTGTATACAGAAGCGACTGCATGAACTTACAGGCACTAACAACGTCAAGGACAGGCTGTAGACATGGCTTCCTGTATGTGCGAAGCTTCCTCGAACATGTTTTAGCTTCTGGTGACAGAGAATGCTGTGATATGGGATGGGAGAAAGTGTGTGTGTGAGAGAAAGTGAGTGAGAGGTGGGGAATGGAAAAAACTGGCAAAAGAACTTGAGAAAGTGTTGAAATGTTTTATGTCTGGGAGACCAGGAGTTTCAAACCTCTAGAGGTGAGGGCCAGCGTAGGAGGCTAGAGACCAGGCAGCCCACCGCACTACAGGGACCATATGCTCGCAGGCCAGTGTTGACTATCAATACTGTTAGTTCAAGAGGACGGGGTGGGAAACGTGGTATCAGATGCTGCTGCCTGGGGAACAGAGCGGAGTCACAATGGTGGAGGTCGACACGAGGGGACTTGTTGGACTCTGAGAAGACAAAGTTTTTCACTGCACAACTGCTTTGGCCTGCAGACAGAGGAAAACATCTGTATTAACCTCAGCACCACAGGCAGCCCACTGTGGAGAGGAATGCAAGAAGCAACACAGAGAAGGGTGGGGAGAGAATGAGCTAGAGATATAACTGGGCTATTAAAAGAATTATTTGAACGTTATTCACTTGAAGTAAATGAAGCACCACTATCAGCAATGAAGCTAAGAGCCTGAAGTTTGACAACTGCTTCCAAGCATGAATGTAAGCCAAAGCCTTGAATAGATCCAAACTTGTTTACCAGTCAGATGTTTCTTGCTCCTCTCTGGTCTCCACTAGTGATCTGTTAAGGTGGGGAAAGCTGCTAGACAACTGCACAGCAGCTCCCAGGGCACTAGACCGGGGTCACCAGTGCTGGAGATCCAGGTGGTGCCCTATCAGGTCACCAAGGTAAGGTAGAGAATAGCCGCCTGCTCGGTCACCGCCTCGCTGCCACGCCACCATGCTTTTCCCTTCACTGTTCAACTCGCTGGTAAAATACAGGCGACGCTTTAAAGTCACTACGCGACGGCTCACGACGAGCAATGTCCCAGCAGCGTAACCGCTACACTGACGCATGTTTCAACAGCGAGGGGAAGAAAGCAAGAGAGGAGATTTGTTTGTTTACTGCTTTTCAACTGTATTTAGTGAAATGTGTCCCATCTGGAGCTGGTTAACAGCAGCAGAACTCTGAGCAATTACACTCAGCCTCAGTTGGGAAGATGGACAGTAAGAGACAGACGAACACATTTTGGGTTTGGAAAACGTAGAATAAAATTAGTCTTATTTAAATTAGAGCATCAAAATAAGGCCATGGCCCAATGTGAAAACTCCCCCCAGACCAACCACTCAGCCCCAGCTGTCCTCTGAGAGCACATTCACATAGGAGGGTCCGGATTCTCTTGACAGTGAGGGGTAAACCCAATGTGGTGGAGCTACAAAGGCTTTCTAAGGCGAATTTGAACCAGAGGGTAGAGAATAATTATCCAGAATACTTTTAAATCATTAGCAAGATAGACAAATAACCCATAAAGGTTAGTGTTTTCTTCGCTAATTGGCCCGTAAAAATGTTAAGCACAACAAAGGAGGAAATCACTGTTACCAATCAGTGATGACGCATATCGCTTTCAAAGTGTTTTATCATAGGCCAGTGTCACTGTGAAACAAGGGGTAGAGAAGATGATTGGTTGCTCAACTAAGTTAATATAAACTCATTACACAGGCCTCAACGGCATCAGTGCAAGCTTGCATGACAACAAAAAAGAAGGAAGCTCTGACTAACATACCGCACAACAACTCTTTCAGGAAAAGACCTTTAGCACAGGTGATGATGAGGCCACCGTTTCAGTCATCCAGGATCCAAATAGCAGACATGTAAGTCACAGCCCTTTGCCTGACCTGGGAGGTGTGAATGGGTATTGAGTGTGTGTTTCTTTGAGCCTGCATGGCACTGTGTGTGAGTTTACCATGAACCGAACTGAACTGAGGCTCAGCACAAGCCAAGGTAGTGGCTAAAAGCCCTGGAAGCTGTGGTCTGTTAAGGAGGAAATGCCTTAATTCACAGTGGCTGAGGGATAATGCTGCCAGACACCACTGGGCCTCCACTGAGCGATTATTACAGAACTTATTCACAATGCATACGACCATAAGTATGTTCTCAGTTGCATCATTAAAGTTTTTTGCTGCCACCTTCGGACGTAGAAGTTGAGTGTGTTGTGTCAACTTGCTGGCGTATTATCATGACGTGTCCAACACGCCCAGCGCCCAAGTGACCTCTGCAGCAAGTAGCTGTGTACATTCTGAATGTATGCTGTAAGTAATTTATGCAGCTGGGTCTTTAAACTGAAGTGACTCAGTGAGAAGACATCTCTGACTGGGGTCTGTCCCAAATCCGAAACCCGCCCTAGTTGGCCGGCCCAGCGTGCAGCACTCTCACAAGCTCACTACAAAGTGTATACGTTCCCCTGAGCTGTGAAACATTTCTTTCCCAACAGCTAAAGTGTCTCCCGGAACAGATGTATGTGCTTTTACACTGTTGACACTGTGCTGTCCACATAATAAAAGGAGGCGTGTTCTTGTCATAATATTTAGCCTTAAATAAAAACACAAACCAGTGCACGAAAGCAGTGCTCACAGGAAGCAGCAACCACTGTTCAAAGTCTGACTAATGTACCTTGGCACAGAGTTTACAGAGAACATTTTGAGGGACAGTTTGGAAGTAAATACCGCAGTCGTTTCTCTCTCAGACAACCTAAATAAGAAAACAAACCCACAATGAGCAAATGTGGAAGGGAAGGAATTCAAAAAGGAAATAGTCGATCCATCTGAGAGGCATCGCTTACGTCTCCTTGCCCCTCTCGCACTCAGGATAATGAAGCAGCGTCTCACGATATCTGCTGTTCTAAATTCGAGGCACCTGGAACCAAACAGGGAACCTTACACCTGAACCCAACATGCGATAGATACCACACACAATGTGGTGAACACCCATTCGATGGCCAAATGAGTGCAGCCATGAGGAAAATTCGTGCAACTGCCATCAGTAATCGCATCAGCCACAAAACCTCACAAAGGCAGAGACTTTTATGTCATCCTCCAATACGTTCTCTGTATCATCAACGGTCTCGTATTTCTTTCTCTTGCAAAAGCTTCCCTCTTTTTTCCAGTTCAACTTACTGCAGCCTTGGCCCTTGACTTTGTGGGTCTCTGTGGTCAGATCCATCTGTGTCGCAGCCTGTCAAAAATAGTCACAATGCAGCAGCTCCTACAGTAATTACACAGTGCTGTGGAGGAACCAGTGTCACCTCCCTCCCATTTGCCAAGACACTTCAAGAAGGATCTTTCCAGGATTTCATGTAGAATTAACTAAAGAAAGTCAATAAAATTCTGTCTGTTTGCAAACACTTATCATCCTTATGTGACATTTCATGTCTTGTGTCAAACTTTAGTAAAGATTAAAAACCTCAAGCAAAACAGAGCTACTGACCTGAAACAGTTGCTGCGACTGTATAATAAACGGAGCAAACTGAATTATAATGGTTTGTTTATCTGCCCATAAATCTGACACCGCCTGCTAAAGCTGTGATTATTTGCACTTAACAACTGCTGACTGTTGCTGACAGCAATAAAATACTCACAGACTGTTTGATTTCAATAAACATACAGATTAGATACAGTCCACAGAACAAAACCTAATCAACTATTGAAAAAAAGATGAAACTATGCTGTTAGAGTGAACTGGGTTCTCCAAAGAAATGTTGTTAAACCACTTCCATTGGATCAAACTAACATGGATCATCGTTGACCGGCAGTAGTTTTTTTTTTTGTTGTTGTTGTGTGAATGTCTCCAGATTAGAGTGAAGGGAGGACCCCGTGCACTTTGAACCCTTTCCACTGTTGACTTGCTCATTCTTTAGATAACACACGGCTGACATATTGGCTGCAACTGGTCCATCATCCAGAGTTCAAGCACCTGAGAATTATCTGGTTGCACAGCTGTTTAACAGAGCTGGACAGTCCTGGTATGTGACAGTCCTGGTATTAGATGGATACCTGCACATAGCTGTGTGTAAACATGGTTATTGTGTTGGACTCTGAAAATCTGAAAAATTCCTTATGGTCAACTTTGACTGAGCTTCACCTCAGAAAGAAACATTTAGAACAATTCATTTTCACAGCTAATGAAGCTCTAATACTAAAATGTGCTGTTGGTCTTGACAACAGCTACAGTAGAATAAATCACTTAATATCAGCCTCCTCTGGGGACTAGGGTGTGTAGCATTTCTTCTTATATTGACGAGTGGCAGGTTAGTCTTGTAACATCGTTGTACGTTATAGAAATAGGAAACATAAAGAGCCTACCTAAATTAACAAAGCTCATGACCATGTCTGCATCATTCAAGAAGTTGTTGTCTTGCAGGCTGGCTATTGGGGGGCCCTGGGTGGTGAAGATAGGCTTGTAAGGGTAGGAGTATCTTTCCTCGTCCCCTTCTGTGGACATGGCGTTGTACAGGTCCAACATGAACATCGGAGCGGCGTTGTGCTTTCCGTGCAGGTGGGGTCGCGGCCGGTGAGGCAGCCCCAAGATCGACAGGATTTCCCGCTGCATCTCCCTGCGCTCCTGGCTCTTCAGCCGCCGGTGGATGAAACTGGAGTGAAACTCGTTGTCCAACGTAAAGTTCGTAAAAGCGGTGTCCGCGAGGATGCAGTAGCTCCACACCAGGAGCAAAGCGGGTGCGCGTCTGTCCAAAAGCTGTGCCATGCTGCTTGGCGTGCGTAATTGCGCCCGGCTCTGTTAGTCGCGACTCTGTGAAATGGATATTGAACTTTTCGCAACTGAGTTCAATATCCAAAATCAGTGAAGAACCCTCATGTTGAGGGACGTTACCTCAATTGAAACATCAACGTCAGTTCAAATGGTTTAGTTTATTAGTTCCCGGGGCGGATTTTGCTCGCGCGGACCTCTGTCTTCATGCACAACCTGCGGCCCACAGTCACCAGCTGTACTGCGGAGCGGACGAGTTAAGCCGGGAGGGACGCGAGCAAGTTCTGTGAGGAGACGCCGTGTAATGGGAGGAGCAGGAGGGAGGGAGGGGGAGGGAGAGAGAGAGAGAGAGAAGGAGAGAAGGAGAGAGAGGCTGCTGTGATTGACTAATGGTGTCAGTAGTTGCTAAAAGGTTTGAGGCTGCATGCAAACAGGGATTTGATGGGATTCGTACTATGATGCTTTGGTTTATGATGAAGCATATTTTGTCATTGCTTTCCCACCGTCCCTGTTGCTTGTATACTTGTGTGGATCCAGTAATGACAGATGCGCACACAGTGACAATAGGCCTTTCAGTGGAAAATAACAGACCGCATATAATAGTGTGGGAGAGGTTGTAACATGCTCTGCTGATGCTGCCTCCACAATAGTTAGTCTCCTGCAGGTGCACATTGTGAATAGCTTGATTCTGGTGGTTGCAGGAATTAAAGGTCAGTTGATTTGTTTATGTGAAAATGATACAGCTTCACATAGTGCATGTATTCAATTCAAGCTCGCTATCTCCACGACTGGAGCAGGAAGTATGTGACAAAGGCAGCAGTGCACAGACAGAGCACAGACTGCAAAGGAGGGGTGCAGATGTTTGGCAGCTGCTCCATCCTTCCATCTGCCCCCCTGGCCCCAGCACCTCTTAAACACCACTCTTTAATGGAACGCTCCTGACCCTCTTGAGTGCTTGGCTCTCACTAACGGAGGGATTTCAGATGCCGTCGGGATGACGGCTATTTCTAGTCAGACCTCCTGAAAACCTTTCCCTCCACTGAGAGACACCCAAAGGCTGCGTAGATGAGATGCTTTACAGCTACAGTTTGCCAGGTGAGCTTTAAGATAATAAAATTAAACTTCAATGGCACAGCAAGAGAGGCTGCCAGAAGGCGTAAGCTATGATTGCAAACAGAAGAAGGAAGGAAAGGAGGCAAAGGTTGTCCTGGGGTCTACTACACTTACCTCACGTTCTTTTTCTTCAAAGGCGCTCCCCTCCTCTTTTTCCAACGACAATTCAACATGGCTTAAAGCCTAAAAGCTTGCATTGCCTGCCACCCCTCATCCTGTATACCTTATCCTCTATTTGCTTTTAAATGTCCTTTCAGTAGTAGCCTGTTACATATAAACAGTTCTATCCGGTACCTCAGATAGAATCAGCTAATGGCCGCAGGTGTTTACATTACAGCAGTTTCCAACGGTGGACTTGAAAGGGTCTTGGTTTCAGTTGTAACGTTACATCTTCCTGTCTATTCTCCCCCTTCACTTTCTTTTCCTCCTCTGCCATTGTCTTCCACTCACACTCTTGAAATCTTAACATAGCTGTAAGGCTGGTGAGGTCAAACCCCCCGGTGTTCCTCTGACAACCCCTAGCCCTTAGCTCGGTTTGTGCCCACAGACGGGCTGACAGCCCTGGACAGGACAATAGAAACAGACCCCCCTTTCTTTGGGCCTCCACGGGCCTGGTGACAGCCACAGTAAACAGTGGGCGCAGGCTGAGGCCAGGCTGGGTGAGCTGTACTGAGGGGCCTTTGACAAGGAGAACTAAAGCAGAAAAGCAGAGCAAACACTGTTTAAACCTTTCATCGTCAACACTCATATAGAAAAAGTCTCACACGTAATTAAGATACACATATTTAGAAAACCAATTACACTTAGTGCTACACTACTTTACAGTGAAGACAAAAAGTATGAGTTAGTGTGAACCTGACAAAGAAACTAACTACAAGTATAAACCACCACTAAACAAAGAGTTTAGACATTTAGACTGGATTCGACTGTAGATTTAATTTAGCTCTAATTCATGTTTTAGCCCAGAGGAATCTCAGACAACATCAATGTGTGCAAAACACTCCTTTCCACAACACTCCAACAGGTTGGAGCATGATATAAAGCTGTAAAGAAGGCCACAGAACACCTCTGGAAGCTCTTTCACAAGAGAACCCTGTCCACCCCCATGTATCGCCGTCTCTTTCTCCTCCTCTTTATGCGTATGGTAGAAGTTAACGTTCTTTTCATCTGCTGGGTTATCTCTATTTAGGTGCTCAAAGGATGTGGTCAGAGGTCAGATTAATATTTACTTCACGTGTTGCCTCAGAGAGCAGCAGGCAGTAGACTTTTGAAGGTCTCTGGATGCAGGGAGATGGATGAGGATCAACTGAGAGAGGGGTCTGACGAAGCAGATGCAGATGATACAGTAAAACTTTTTTAAGGTAAACTGACCCTCAAATGAAGCAGTGTGGGGTCAGGGTGCAAGGATAATAGAGGATGGGGGCACATTTTTTCCTCTCCCTGGTTGCCGGTGCTGTCCACCCCTAGTTTTTGGCGGACAAACCAGCAGACTGTTAAAACAGTTCGACCAGGTGGAGCGGAGCTATTGAAAATGTTCCCCTTCTGGTGTATCACACTTCCAGGGGCCTCATGAGCATATGAGACACAGCTGTGAGACAGGCAGAAGAAAGAAAGGGAGTAGGTATATGAAATAGCTTTAAGTTAGTTCACTGTGGATTTAGGCTTTTAGAAGTAGTTTAGAAAACGTATTCATATTTTTGGACTTTTAAATTCTTTGGTCAAAAAACAAAACTCTAAACAGTGTAAGGAAGTAAGTCTGAACCCAGAAATACAGACTCCACAGGTTTGTTACTGTAAAGTAAACAAACATAACAGTCATACATCCACATTCAATCTAATTACTGTGCCCATGTCCACGTGTCCACAACCAATCCAATATTAATAAAAGAAGTTCTGTACTGACCCTTAACTTTATCCAAAACCCAAAAGCAACGACCAGACATGGCTACGGCAGAGTTGGGTACAAGAGCAAGATAGTCATCTGTAGGACAGTCAGGGGTCACAGAGATTTCTTATTTAGCTAAACGAGTTTTCATTTCATCAAGTACATGAAAGGTGAAATATGTGAGAGGATGTGAGCTATAACGATTGTTTTACTTAACTGTAACCATGTACAAATTGGAAGTGGCAACTGCAACCTAACCCATTTTTGATTTCTACATTATTAGCTGCGTGGAACTGCAACTAATTAGTTTTACGACGAAACATCCATCCGGCCATTATCTAAACCGCTCTTTCCTGTTACGGGTCGCTGGAGGCGCTGGAGCCAGTCCAAGCTGTCAGAACACGTGTTTATCTTATTTGAAACGCTGCACCTTGCAGTCCTCCTTGCTATCACTCACTGCCTAGTGTCTCCTGTATCCATTATGTCCTTTCACTCCTGTGCCCGTCTGCAGCGGGAAGACTTGGGAACATCGGTGTAGCTTGGGTCTGATTCATAGCTCTCAGCAGTTCTGCCAGACCCATCAGTTATGGTTGGTGACCCTGTCAGAGATACCGTTTTAGTTAAGCTTCCCATAAAGCCTGACTTAGTAGGGCTTATCCATTTTAGGATGTTATCGCTCAGGCACTGTCACTTCGGGTTTGACGCTGCACTGCCACATACTTATCTGTATCCATTACTGAGGTGTGAGGGTCTGATAAAGGTCTGTCCAGCGACTGGCCGATGCCCCATTTAAATTCTTGTGGGTGCAGTCAGAGGACTTGACCTTCTGACGCTTGCTCTCATCACTCTCTCATCATTCTGCGTAGGTGTGTCAGGACCCTGGGTGATCAGTCATCTCCTCTTCAGAAGATGCTGATCTGAGGAGCCATTAGAGAAGAGGAGGCATAGCCAGACTGGCCCAGGCCAAAAAGCTGATGAAAAACAGAGGAGCATTACAGCCTGAGGTAGAACATAGGGATGGAGGTGGATGGGCTGAACTATGTGAATTGTGAGGGGAGGGCAGCTCTGTTTTCTATTTGTGAGGATTAGGTTGACAGATCTGTATTTAGTTTCTTCGGGCCTCTAGCTGCAGCTAATCCCCCTCACCTGCAGCGGGTGGCCCCCCTTCTCTTTTTTCTGACCCTGCAGCCCCCTACTTCCACCCTGTCCCCCCCACTCCCGTCCAGCACAAACACTCATCCTGAGAAAAGCACATGACTCGTTGCACTCTGTCTCCTCAGGTTAGGGCCCCACACTCGACACAAATCTCTCCTGCTCCAAAGAAACAGCAGGGGTCTCGGGCTTTCTGGAACAGAAGAAAAAGGACCCCCACAACCTGTGGTCTTCCACAAATTAAGAGTTTTTTCAGTCTGGGTGAGGGGTTGTCGCTCATCACTTAGAGATGGCAATTACTCAGAAATTAAGAGCCATTACTACGGAAGCAACTTGTCAAATTGACTCAGGGGAAAGAGGGACCTTTGGCAACGCTGCACATTAGAAAATATTCGGGGTCGGGTCAGGGTCACGGACCACTTCACGTTAGATCCTGGCTCACACACACTCAAATCAGCCCTTCACACTGTAAGAAAGAGACCACAGCGTCTCCACAAACACACACAGCATGCCTGTCAGCAATACTCCGAATGACCTAATACAGTAGTTATAGAATTTTAATCATTTCTGTGTAGTAACTATAAAGTAACATAACTACAAGATGATGCAGCTGAGACACAGACGGGCTGCTTAATGGAGCAAAGTGTGGGATCTCCTCGGAGCATCATATTTATTTAATGTCATTTTAATGTTTGACGCTTAAAACAGCTGTAATAAGGCATCAGCTGTCGGACACACTAAACTGAACCGCTAAAGAAAGAACAAGTCACTTTGTAGCATCCCTCGGAGTCTCAAAACACATGTTAGCCAGCACTGCTGCAAACAACCAACCAAATTTATATGTAAAAAATCATTTCCACATGGCTGACAGATACCATATATGTTTAGTTTCTCTGGGACTCCAGCGCAGTCAATTACTCACACAAACCGAAACACACACCTTTGGACAAGTAGCAGCAAGCTCGCGTAAAGGCTCTCATTACAGAGAGCTAATGGGAATTTTTCCAAACACCAGGAGCGCAGGCCCTACTGCCGTCTACCAGCGAGGTGCTGCCTCCCACATTCCTGGATCTGATGGCACAGCACGCGCTGACCTTTAAGCTGGAAGAGGACATCAGCTGTTTATTCTGATATTTGGGGCTTAGTTGCCCACAGACACTTAAACCAAATCACAAACGGTTGTATGGACGTTCTTTAACATGTAAATACACGTCCTGCATCTAAAAATATTTAATATTTAAACACGAGTTTTCAAGCGCAAAACCCGCGAGATTTTCAGTAAATCTCAGTAGGTAGCAGTGTGATGGTTATAGTTACACCTAACACGCGATGGGATCCCAGGAAGCAGAGCGGTTTTCTGAAATTGATAAGCTTCGTGCTCAACTGATAAACGATGTCGGCCTCGTGACAGGCGGACGCAGTGAAGTAGAAGTCAGCCAGTAAGTTCATCACCTGCTCCAGGCTGTCGTGATCACCACCAACGTCAAGGCTAGCTAACATTAGCTGTTGTAGGCTAACAATGCTGGAATGACTCAACTAGCAATTAGCTACTTAGGTATGAGATACATAGTTGTAAAATAATTGCGGATAAAAATAATTGCGCATGGATTGTTTAGTTTGTCACAGTTGTGTTGTCATAAATTAGAGGTAGAGATCTGATCTTGTTTATGCTAACCTATGCTAATGTTAGCAGGCATGCTAATAAAACTGTCAACTCGAGTAACTTCTAAAAACTTCTAGCAGATCAGCGCAGAGCCTCTTAAAATAACAAAATTATAGCATTTGTTTCGCCAAAAATATTGTTTATGCTCAAAATACTTGAAGCATACAGAATCTCATCAGCCATTCACCATTCAGTTAAGCTATTTCACAGATCCTTTATTTTAGCTTTTAGCAGCGTAGTTGTTGTACATGCAAACAAGCAATTACATTAAAGTAGAAAAGAAAAGTTGCCAGTAATGTGTGAGCATAGTGTTGTTGGTGTGTCTGCTTCTTACAGCAGGGAGATTCTGACTCGTATTGAAAATGTCATCTTGGGAATAGTGACCAGTCTGTCCAGAGATGAGGCCCCTGTGCTGACTCTGCCCAACAGATCTACGTGGGCTAACGTCAGGTAACCTGATTTAAACATGTTGTAGCAAGATGTTTTCTTCTGGTCTTGAATATTTCTACACACACCGAGCCTGTGGGGGTCTTTGTAAGGCCTGACAATTAACACAAGCAGTCAAGAAATAAACATTTGGCTGCATGGGTTTTTGTCGGAGGTGAGGCCACACAAGATGATCTGATTACTCCTTAAGAATAAAAACATTTGTGCAAGCAGTGTTTTAACACATGCTGCACGAACTGCCAGGTGATAAAAACTAAACCTTTAACTTAGCTTCAGAGAGATTGAAGTTGAAATAACTTCCTGTGCTTAAAAGATGACAGAGTGATAATGAACTGAGAAGCCCAAACCCCCACACACACACATTTAAAAGAGCTTTAAAGTGAGTAGGCTGCAGAAATCTTACACTCAGAACAAAGCAGAATGAGTCTGCTCTTGTTTAGATCCAAATCTTGGTGTAGCTTAAAGCACATGCATGTTCCACCCTTTCAAATGTGAGAATTCCACAGATTGAGTGCCAGATGTTTCTTAGAGAAATCAGTCTGGTTAGGTGCAGAGCAGGCCTTCTGCCTTTTCACAGGTAGCCCTCAGGGTGTGGGGAATTTCAGCAGGATTACAGGTGGAAGCTGATGTTCAAAGCTGTAAATGTAGCATACACCATCTGTGCAGATTTCTTTAATGGCCTTTTCTTTCTTTCTGTCTCTTCCATATGTCTTTCTTTTATTACTTCCCACTTAAGTTTTGACAGTGGCGTCGGGCTTCAAATGATTTCAGGAAGTTCTGTCATCACCATTAGGAGCGACTGTCCTTCGTCTGTCACTAAATTTGGTGAGAACATACAGACACCTATGTTATTTTGTTTTTCATTTTGCTTCATATGCAGTATTTCTTTTCTGACATTCCTTCAGTTAAAAAAAGGCCTGTACACTTGTACTCTACTTCATGTGGCTTTCATTTATATTCATTGTGAACATATGCATAAACTGCACAAGCGGCAGTAAAAGTCAGGCTTAGTTTTAGGTGACAAATTGGCATAGACAGAACATGTTGAAAGAGGCTTTTAGGGATTGGTTTACCACACGGATATCCTAATTAGGAACAGATTCGTGTCTTTTTTTGCTCCAGCTCTTTAAAGATGTACAGCAGACTGTCTGATCTGAGTCTACATAAAACTCTTGATAGTGTGCATCATGATCATTTTGTCATTTATTTTTTTCAAGCACAAATAGTCAAGATTCTCTCGGTTATCTACAGACTTGTGCAGAGCAACACGTGTGCTACAAAAAGGTTATTTATTCTTATTTTACCCTTGGTTCACATAAGTTAAATACACTGATAAAGAAGTTTAGTTTCAGAGCTCATGTTAAGACTTTTGTTTTTACAGAGATATCTACTACAACAATAAGCAGCTGTTTGGTTCACAGACGACTGTCGATAGTATAGTGGATGATATCTCCTGCATGCTAAAGATTCCTCGCAGATCTCTGCATGTGGTTAGTGTTCACATACATGTTAATGTGGCAGAACATTTAGGCATTAAGGAAACACGCCTAAGACTAAATACTTGTTGCAGAATTTCTTGGGATATGTTTTGTTATTATTAGTTCAGGTCCCACAGATGAAATCTGTTTAAATGTGGAATTTTAAGCATTTGTACTGCTTCATATCTTAGGAAACACCTGTGGAAATGCTCTCATCAAAATTCAATTCAATTAAAGTTGAGCTCAAGCAGTTACTCTCAGATTTATGTGCACATGTGTTTGCGTTAATGTCAGTATAACCTCAGTGTGTAACTTTTTCCTAGCTGGCCACATCCAAGGGATTAATCTCAGGTGATCTGTGTTACATAGAGGAGGACGGCACAAGAGTCGATTGCCATTCTAGTTCAAATGTAAGTTCATGTACATATTGCCTCATTTGGTCAGTACCGACAACACAAGCATAAAAAACGTATGTTCAATGTACATGACCTGTTGGTTGTAAAAAAAAAAATTCTCTTTTGTTTATTTTATATGAAAGGGACCTTGCACAATATTAGAGAAGTAGTTATAGTATAGTATTATAGTAGTAATAGTATTTGGTGAATTTTACCTTACCATTAGCATCTGTCATAAATTGGCTATATTTTGTTTCAGGCTGTTGCAGTTTCATCAAACGTTGGTGGGATTAGAAGTATCCTTTAAAAAGTGGAACATGTTAACCATATGTCTGAGAACATGCCTTATATTCTTCATGTAGGTTTCTTCCCTTTTCCATCATGTGTGTATGTTTTGTGTTTGCTCAAAGAGCTTGTAAAGACGCCTGGACTACGTTTTCCTTTATAATCCTCAGATATTGCGTCATCTGCAAAATTTGTCATGATAGTTGAGAAGGATGCAACGTTCCAGAGACTTCTGGAAGACAATTTCTGCCCAAAGCTCTTTCCCTGCATCATAGTCACGGTGTGGGTTTGAGTACTGTGCATTGCATAAAGTGCATTGTTGGTGTTTTTTTTAGATTTATAACAGGTGTGTTTGTGTGGATCAGGGTAAAGGTGTGCCAGATGTGAACAGCAGGCTAATGGTGAGGAAGCTTTGGGACATGCTGCGTATCCCCATCTTTGCTCTGGTGGATGCTGATCCTCACGGTACTAGTCATCAGTGTAAACTGGTTTTACCCTCCCATGATTTGCATAGTTTCAAGTTTAACAACACACGACTCCCTTTTCATCTCTACACACGCAGTGGGGTTGCATGTCCCTCTAAGGCAGCAGATGGTAGCACCTGTCCCACGCGTCATGGAGCCAAGACTGGCTGTTATTTCCGTTAGGATGACTCTTTTCCATGTAGTCTCTATAGTTCCGACCCTTTCCCGTTACATGACAAGACACATGTGTAATGCTTTACTTTGTTCAAAGCTCGCTTACGCATCTCAGAGGATAATTGCTCTGGTATGCTGGTGATTGTAGCCTGTCTTTTTCTCTCCCTCTGATATTCTCAGGCATTGAGATCATGTGCATTTACAAGTACGGGTCAGTGGTAAGTTCTGCCGTTGCCACCTAACCCTGTACAGTACATTATCCAGTGTGGCCTGTTCAGTGTCTCTTTCTTAGCCTTGTGTAATTAGGCCTCTCTTTAAGTTAGAAAATGCAGCAGTCATCTATAATATCCTGAATATTTAAACTGACACAGTGCAGATGATGAATGATTGTGTGTTTGTTGATCTTTGCTGTGTTTGTGTAATCATCCTTCTGTTCGTTGACTTCATTGTGAACCCACATTTGGCATAATTGCATTACGTTGGCAATGTGCTGCTTATCTCTGTGTTGATTTTAGATAAAGTCTGTGGATACATGCAAGCTTGTGAGTGTGTGTGTTTGTGACTGGGCGTGATTGTTTGTTTTTGTGTGTGTGCATGGTTTTTTTCCACAGGCCATGTCGTTTGAGGCCCACAGTCTGACCGTCCCAAGCGTTATGTGGCTAGGCCTCCTCCCCTCTGACATCCAGAGGTTTGGACTCAACATTTGTTACTTCCTACTTCCTTTTTGTGCCTTTAATTGGGATTATATTCTGGGGACTTTTAAGATTGTTTGTTTTGGTTTCGGTTGCCCTCACTTTTTTTCATTTTAGGGACTGTACAGTATCTACGAGTTTATTGAGTTTTAAGTATATGTCCTCAGGAGCAAATTGAGTCCAAAATGGTTACATACATTCAGTTGTTTTCTGCTACTTTTTAGGCTTCACCCTAAACCTACATAGCTCTTCTGTGAGAGTCTATTGAAGCGCAGAGTAAACCTACTCCAGGAATGACATGCATCAACATAGTGGCTATTTCTAAGTAATTTGATAAATCAACTTTATTAAAATCGATATTTCAGGTTGCAGGTTCCCAAAGACACCCTGATCCAACTCACCAAGAGAGATGAAAGCAAACTCAGCAGCCTCCTCAAAAGGCCCTACTTAACCAGCCAACCGGACTGGCAGAAAGAGGTGAGCAGAGAGAAAATGGACGGGAGGTTTAAGGTTGAGTGATGGGAGGACAGTACATTGGAATTTTAGTTTCAGACTTGAAGAAAGTGCGATAAAGAAAATTCAGATCCTGTTTTTGTTGAGTATGTTTATCTATGCTAGTGAGGTTCAGTTTGAGATCCATTCATTGAAATATGCTCCTGCATATTGTTCTGACGTTGTTATCTTAATGCTCACACTAAAGTATGTGAAATACTGTGTATCATTTTATGTGAAATTTTAGTATTGAGCAGGGGGAACTCAAAAAATTATATCTTTTATTTCCTAAACATCTATTCTGAAACCCACTTGGATAGATGGAACTGATGCAGAAGGCTAAGGTCAAGGCTGAACTACAGTCCTTGGATGCCATAGCTCCCGATTTCCTCACCAGCATCTACCTGCCCAACAAGCTGCGTTATGGTGGTTGGATATGAGCACAATACTGCCACCTAGTGCATCAAAACGTGAGCTGGTGAATTTCAGTGTGTTCCTTGTTTTGGTTTTTGTCTTTGCCTCGTGTGTATTTCCCAGCTGTTTGAAGCTGCTGTTAAAAGGCTCATTAAACGCATTCTGTTGTGTAGACCTAGTGACTAAGTCAGTTATTATATTGTTTCAACCCAGATTCACATTTTTAACCTCCACTCACCGCAGTTTGGTTTCTTATGTTCCAATCAATGCATGGACAACAAACGAGCTGATGAAGTGGTTTGGTATTGCTGAATGCTTGAGGGTGTACAGTGCATTAATGAATGTGCAACAGTTGAAGCACCGTGCTGTTGTTTTATTTTCTGTGCAGGTGGAGACAGTGCACATCAAATGAGAGAACATGGCAGAAGTAACGAGCCCACATTGTCAGTGCTGATATTAATGCAGTTTAGTTGCTATCAAAGGCAATTTAGAAGAAAAACTTGCGTTTTGTGAAGGATGCAGATTTTTTTAACTTGTCTGTGGATGGCGACTTTAATATCAAACCAGATTTTAACTGATAAAACAATTAATACCACGGTGACAAATAGAACATTTGTCTTTTAATCTGGATAAGATTAAAGAGTGATGATGTACAATGGAGAGCCTACATTATTTGAAATAGATAATAGCTCAGGCTGCTATAATCCCAACATCTGTTTTACACGGATAGCAACCAGATGACTCCTTTCTTGTCTTGGAAAATAACACACAGCTGTGGGACCAAAACAGGTCCTTGAGATGCCTGCCACTTGTCAGGGACAGATGTTTGAGTGACTGAGAGTGAATGAACGTGGAGGGGTGGACACATCTGTACCACTTCCTTGCCCCCCTGCTCCACGCAGGAGCAAAGCAAGCTCTTAAGAACCAGAAAAGAACCTGAGAAAGGCCAGGTACTGAAGAAGGAAAAAAAAAATCAGTGGGCACAGTCGAAGCCTCATTATTCCTGTCTGGGTACAAGAACTATAAAGTTACCCAGGTGTGAAGAGTCCCAGACATTTTCAGGGGGTGACTGATGTTTGGCAGGTTATTTGAAGGACAGCACTGAATCACTAAATCACATTGGTTTCATGTTTGCAGCAGAAAGGGAGAGATGTCTCAAAGAGTCCATTTCATGTATAATCAGCTTAAAGTCAGATTTGTGGTCATCTGCTCAATCATTCATAAAAGGCATCATGATGTTCTTGGTTTCACCACATGGGGGCATCCTGGTTCTCCTGCTTGCAGCCGTGAGGCTTTGACGTCAGACGCCTCCTCCCTTTGTAGATGACTCATAGCTGCTACAGCGCCTCATCGTCAGCCACTAGATGGTATCAGCAGGGAACAAGATATTTAGCTTCCATGTAGATAACACGCCAGATCGTGGTATTAAAATGCAGCAAATCTACTCGCAGCATGTGTCAGTTTACCAGAACTGCAAAGTCAAGTGATGGAGCACGACTGCAATAGTCAGATCTATTTGCCAATAATAGCAGATTTACTTTTGACAAGTTTGCAAGATAATGTTTATTTATCTTTAGACACAAATGATAAAAAACCTGTATGGCTAAGCTGCTATTCCGTTGCCACATGCAGACATGCATCAGTGGAGAGGAATGCTCGTCTCCCTCCCACCGCCCATAACAACAGCGTGCTTGTGTGCCCACCAGGTACGCGTGAAAGCCCTCCAAGCACTTGACATGCAATACCTGAAAGATGTTCCCCTCTTTCCTCTGAGAGAACTGCCATGTTTGTAGCACATTATGTAACCCAAGCTCTAGTGAAAGTGGAGCAGTCAGGTGACTGGCGCTGTCATGCAAGACCAGTGGGCCTTGAATATCAGTTTTTGATTTTCTGCATTTTATATAACATCTGATAAATATTGTGTTGATTTTCATATCTGAAATACATTTGTTATATGCTAGTCATACATCTCTGTGTTCACAGGTTTGATTGTTGATAGCTGTCCATTCTGTTTATATATAATGAATTCATAAGAATATAAAATGGCAAGAACAATATTTTATGTTTCACAGTTTCCTGTATATGCCGACTGTTGAGGTTGTTGGAGTGTAAGGACAAGCCTGGTACCAAGAGTTCAGGCGGAACAGCAACCATGTGGGTGTGAGTGACTACTGCCTGTGTGTATGAGCGTGTTCTCACTGAAAATGCTATATTGTGGTTGGATGTTGTAGGCAGGTGCTAAAATGCTGGTGTGATGTGGTGTGAGGGTGATGCCATGCCTGTTGTTGGGTGTCTGATGGTTGAGAACGTGTGTGTGAGGGCAGGTTTAGCTCTGTTTCTCCGTCTGTGTTAATCCCAGTACTCTGCACATCTGTGTCTTCCCTCCGCTCACGTGTGCAGACAGATGAACTGCGTGGCTGGATTCCCACTGCACGCATTTCTCTCTCTCGCTGTCGTTTTCATTTGCCCTCATTCACCCATTTGATTGCAAACGGTACTAGTGCATGGAAAGGTTGTTGCTTGGTTCTGGGGAAAGACTCCAATGTACAGCCACAGATACTATAAAATAAATAGCATAAAACCATTTTGAGAAATACAACATTTACAGGTGTGTTAAATGTGACAGTTACTACCATCATGATGAAAGATAAGACATTTGCTTTGATAGATCTGTTGCAATCCTGCAGTTCACAACACATTCCTGAGTCTAAACAAGTGAGATGATCCCCAGGAGCCAAACAGGTGGCTCAAGCCCAACTGTCTGTGTTTGTGACATAAGTGAAGGGTGTAACTTGTAAAACGTTGCATTGTAATTCATAGTAATACTAATATATGTGGGAATTAATGGTATTTATATCATCAATAGCTAGTTGTTCTATGACGCTGTATAACCTACTTGGCGGTTAACTAATGCCAGCTAATAAAGCTCATAGCATTTGAAATCCGTGGCCAAGAGACAAACAATCAGGATAATACTGCATTAATTAATTAATTAATTAAATAATACTGCATTAATTGGAAAAATCGTTAATGGTTTTGTTTCACTTGTGGGATGAAATGGAACAAGCATTTCTACCCTTAGAGCAAGTACAGTGCAACTCTCAAATATTAAAAGCTACCATTACAAATACTCGCTTAGCAGTTTAAAGATAACGTTCATTGAGAAAAGCGCGGCGCCGCTCGGGTCCAGCTCGAAGCTCCTGCTGTGGCTTTAAATCAAGCTGAACTGACTCCTCCCTCCCGAGTTTGTCAACTACAAAAAACGCTGCCTTGTATCGGAATGGTGAAACAAGTACGCGCATGGAGATCCTGACTCCGGTGTGGAGCTGAAGTTGACCAAAAACAACAACAACAACAACAAGGTCGCTGGCTTTAAAGCGTTCACACTTCGGCGGATCTGCTCTCGACGTGGGAAACACACTCGGACTGATGGAGGCTGTGGAGAGAAGCGAGGGGAGCCCTCTCCGCTGACGCGCCGCGCACTGGCGGGCACCGCGGAACTTGTTTCTGCTCCGTTCTTCGGGCTGTAATGTGCTCGTAGCGTCGTCGCGCCATGGACCGTGTAGAAAAGCTCTGCGCTCCCTTGTAGTATGATATTGAGTCCGACATGTCTCATGTGACGCCGAGTAAAAGCGTGGAATGGCTGCAGCTGGAGCTGGAGTCCGGAGGCGCGTCCCTGCTGCTGCTGGACTGCCGCTCGCACGAGCTTTACGAGTCGTCCCACATAGAGAGCGCCATCAACCTGGCGATACCGGGCCTGATGCTCCGCAGGTTCAAGAAGGGCAACGTGCCCATCCGGACCATCATCCCCAGCCACGAGGACAAGGAGAAGTTCCTGAGGCGGTGCAAGTCGGACACGGTGGTCGTGTACGACGAGTGCACGGTGGACTGGAAGGAAAGCGGAGCCCCGGCGTCGGTGCTGGGTCTGCTGCTCCAGAAGCTGTGGGAGGACGGCTGCAAGGCGTATTACCTGGAAGGTGAGAAGTTCCGCTGCGGTTAAGGGGGCGCTAGCTGGTTGGCTAACCCGTCCAGATGTGGGAGCAGCTGGACACGGAGGCTGACGCTCAGGCGTCACTTTTAACAGCACTACGACCGTAACCTGAAATGTCTGCGCCGTTGTGCCTCGGTGGTCGTCCGCCCCGACCGCCTGTTGCTTTCGGTGACGGCTAGCTAACAAACGCCGTTGATAAGTTTAGACGGCAAAGGTTTCAAACGCCGACTGTTCCGGTTGCGCAGCGACTGTTTGGATAATGTTTTGACTGTTTTTTCGTAACGTCACTAACGTTCCAACTGTTGCGGGTCTAGGGTTTGCTGCGGTTACAAAGTTTTGTGTATCAGCGAGATTCTCAATTAAAATTCCAAAATGGCTGCGCCATGTTTTGCTGTAGCAGGAACAGGCGTGCGTTTCATGAATGGGCTGGTCGGGGGAGCTGTGTCCTCGCTTCTGTGTTCAGCAATGTGCACACATCGACATATGAGAGCGGCCCGTTTGCGTGAGGCGTCGCTGTGTTTTTTCCGTCCATATCACACAGATGTGACTTTGTTGTGTTCTGGCTGTTGTCCAGGTGGGTTCGTAAAGTTCCACACCGAGTACCCAGACCACTGCGAGACCCTCATCGACAGCTCCTGCCCCAGCTCCTCTCCTCCGCTGTCTGCTTTGGGTTTTGGCAACCTTCGAATCAGCTCGGATTGTTCTGATGGAGAGTCTGACCGAGAGCCCACCAGTGCCACAGAGTCTGAAGAGAGCCCCATTCCCAGCAACCAGCCGGCTTTCCCTGTCCAGATCCTCCCCTACCTTTACCTGGGCTGCGCCAAAGACTCCACTAACCTGGACGTGCTGGGCCAGTACAACATAAAGTACATCCTAAACGTCACACCCAACCTGCCCAACATGTTTGAACACGATGGCCACTTCAGGTACAAGCAGATTCCCATTTCTGACCACTGGAGCCAGAATCTGTCCCAGTTCTTTCCAGAGGCCATTTCGTTTATTGGTGAGTATGTTAATACATAATAATGCTTTGTTAAATCGATGTTCAGTAACCTCACTGTACATGTTGACTTGTTTGTTTTGCCTCAAGAAGTGTCTTGTTTAGTAAGCATAGGTGGCAGGTTACATTTCAGCACAGGAGAGTCAAATCGAAGAGATTAATTAATTGTTTCATACCTAATAATAATGGCATAGAAAGTAAACACGTCTTTATTGGTGGCACCGATGAAACAGTATTTCAGTTTTGCTTTTGATTCCTTCACCCTAATGGCATCTGAAACCACAGCTTTTGACTTGTTTGTGTGGCGGTTGCAGTCTCCACATGTTGAACTAGTTTCCATAGAGGTTAATAGGTGCAGTAGAAAGAGGAAGGAAATGCGATTTCCACACTCTGGGGTTGTGTTTGATTGCAAGGTTACACGTTAGTTGGTCGTGGCATTACGATGACATTGTATTGTTGCCAACATGGGAACCTCACGGTGACGTTACAGTGCTTTAGCGACATCAACAATGAACCCACATCACATTGGTAGCTTCTAAAACTCCGTTTAGTTTAAGATAATGAGCATCTGTTGGTAAAAAATATCATTTAGAGCAATTCTTAAGAATGCAAAGGGCACCTTGTCTGTACTTGAATAGCTATCCTTGGATTATCTTCTTACTGTAGTTTTCCCTTGCCCTCACAGATGAGGCTCGATCAAAACGCTGTGGCATTCTCGTCCACTGCTTGGCAGGCATCAGCCGCTCGGTCACAGTCACGGTGGCCTACCTGATGCAGAGACTCAACCTTTCTCTCAACGACGCTTATGACTTTGTCAAGAGGAAGAAGTCCAACATTTCCCCGAACTTCAACTTCATGGGTCAGCTCCTGGACTTTGAGAGGACGCTGGGGCTGCACAGTCCCTGTGACAACCGTTCCACCAATGAAGAGCAGCTCTTCTTCACCACACCAACCAATCACAACGTCTTCCAGCTGGACACGCTGGAGTCGACATGAGGATGGAAAGGACTCCTTTTTCTGGTCTTTTTTTTTGTTGTTGATTTTTTTTCCTGTGGTGTCTCTGAGGTTTTCTGAAAGTGTTATGTCTGTCTAGCTGACACAAGCAGTAAGTCAGTTGCAGTATTTCAACACCAAAAGGAACTACATAGATTTGTTAAGCAGCATAGAGCGTACTGCGCTAGATCTCAGTGCCTTAATTCTGCAAAAGGATGAACGGTCATGGCACTGATGAGTGGTCATGTCGTGACAGCCATAATAGCAGGTCATTTCATAACTTTTCTATTTTGGATTGGTGTTTGACTGTTACTTGTTATTCACCAGCTGTAGAGTGGATATTCACATTTTTCTTTGCGTCGGTCATGATGCCTTGATGGTCTAAAAGGGCACTTTGGCTAATCAGAATGTTTTCTTGGAACCAGTCTGAAAGGTTTTATGGTACTCTTGCTGAGGAAAATAAGCTACTTCAGTGACCCAGCCTTGAATTATTGTCCAGCTTTTCTTCTGACCGATTTTTGCAGTTCTGTAACAATATGACCACTGAAAGCATTTTGTTTTCCTGCATCATTCATTAATTGTTATCTGGTAAATGCCACATTGTTAGGTAAGTGGGCATATTGCACAATATGTAACAGAATTCAATACATATTGTTTCTGATGACTGCATAATTTGCATGTGATTATGTTTTTTTTCTTTTACAGACGATCTTGCTTTGTAACCTTTAGGTAATACAGTATAGTTAACATTTAAATGAACCGCCAGTTACCCAGTTGAAGTATACAGTAGGGACTGGATTAAAAAAAACTGATCTCCTGATTAATTGCAGTTAGTACGTATTTGATTGATTCAGAAAAATACAAGTTTGAGCTTTGCTTGTGCTTTTCTCTTAAATATCAGTATGTACTCATTGTAAGTAGATTGAACAAGGGTTCATGTGTAAACCGTCTACTTCATGGAAAGCAAATGATGTGCATCAAAAAGTTTAAGTGAAAGG
This sequence comes from Macropodus opercularis, assembly GCA_030770545.1. Classification (NCBI taxonomy): domain Eukaryota; kingdom Metazoa; phylum Chordata; class Actinopteri; order Anabantiformes; family Osphronemidae; genus Macropodus; species Macropodus opercularis. The sequence continues at coordinate 12,722,794 of CM061095.1, forward strand.
CAACGTAGATAAGCTGTTCGTATGATCTGGGTTGAGTAATAGCTGCGGTTAATGTGAAGGCTCCCTGCTGACTCTCAAAGTAGAGATCACATTGACACACTGAACACAGACACTGAAAGAAAGGACTACACAGTAGTTGGGCCTAATTAAACACAGTTTTATTGAAGACTGGTCTCTTTAACAAACTCTCATTGCTTTGACACTGTGGCAGCTGGTGAACTGCCTTTGGATTTTACTTTATTCAGCCTGGTATCTTGTCAGCACAAGCAGTGAAGATAGATTAGTGAGCAGACTGTCTGTGCTAAACGTGAGAATTAAATAGATGTGTGTTTAGCTTAAGCATCTGCTGGTGACAGCATAACTTTTGTTTTAGATGTACAGTCAGGATGCCCTTTTGTGGTGGTGGAGATTTTAATTCTTTGAGCTTTGAACACGTAGACCTAACAATATGTGGATCATTTTACATTTGCCAAGGAGAACAAATCCTTTGTCCAAGGTTTAATCGTGTTTACAGTTCAGCTGATTCTGTGCACGTTAAACAATTTATATTCAAGGAAACAGCAGTGTTGAATGTAGAAGACATTTAAGTTGGATCGATTCTATGAAGTGCTTTACAATATTGATCTTTGTAAATCCAGACTGAAAGTAATCAGGAAATCAGTCTTGATATCCAGTCCTGCCCTATTATTGTGTATAGGAATATTGGTTTGCTACAGTTAATCAGTGTAAACATTTGCTTTTTACTCTGACAGTCTTCAGTCTGCAGCTACTCCCTGTGTGGCGTAGTCAAGCTAAGGGAAACACGATATGTTCCTTATTGCCCGTCCCAGAACAAACGAGTGAGTTCTGCATATTTAAGGGACTGAATTTGATTGTGTTCTTACCTCACAGAGACATTTTCAGGGATTTTATACAAGGCACGTGTATCTTGTCATGGTCTCTTACAGTGCATCTAAGGGCTGTTTGTAAAGCTGTACATAAAACATGTTTGTTATGGGGAACATTTTCTTAAAATCATGAAGTATGCGAAAGTGACCCTATTTTGATGCTTAATGTAAAGTGTATGTAAAACTAAATGTCCAAGACATTCTGAACAACTTTATACAACAAATATATTGTATATTTTTACTTGAATATGTTTTGTCTTTGTTTAGATCGTTACGTTGTTTATAGTTGATAGCAAATTGATAGCAAGTTACTGTAACTGACTGCACAGCACAGATTGCTCAGAGGAGCCAGAGTTTGTCCACCCACAAGCCTGTAGGTGTGGTCAAATGTCTGTTGTGTCCACTCTTGATGCTTGGCTTCCTGTCTCCCACGGGCTTTTTGACAGAAAGATGAGCGGCAGGGCTAGACAGTGCAACCACACCCACCACCACTCACTCAAACAGCGCTCGAAGGAAAAGGAAGATGACTCAGCATGCACCTCTGCCGCAGATACAAGGTTTCCGACAGCGCTTCACCACAATGCGGGGAGTGATTAACATTTAATGACAGCTTGGTGCAACAACTATTTCAAGTCTACTTTTGTGTTGTTTACACCGTCATTGAAAATGTGATATCCTATAAAGCAATAATTGCATCTCGTGTTTAAAAAGAGGAAATGAGATTTCCTTAATGTTTACATACACATGATGCAACTTGAGGACATGTTTACAAAATAGTACCCATTCATTTATCGCTGTTAAATTTAAAAGTCTTAAAAACTTAATCAAAGGAAGGAGTAGGTGTTCACAAGGTGAATCATATGTATTTACTTTACTGCTAGTGACTTGGTACTGTTTCTATTTTCTCTGAGAGATTTATTGATATGTTCTGCAGCAGATGACAGAATGATGATGCAGCATATTCCCTTCCCTGAGGAGAACTGTCTCATGAACTGAAGCCAAGCTTTCAAAATCAGGAAGAAAATAGGTGGGAGAGAAAGTTGATGTGAGCTGCAGTTCAGGCTCCACTAACCGTCTGTCTGTGGGATTTAATGACTTAAACCCTACACCGAAAGCGTTGCAGCTCCAGCTGTGGGGCTCAGATGATCGACAGTGTGGTAGCAGGGCTAAAAACGTGAAACCTTTTAGTTGTGCAGCACCGATCGTGCACATGAAGAGACTCGCCTAGCAACACGTTGCAGATGTGATAATAAAAGCTGTTGAGTGATGGGTTTTTCAGCATGACTGAACCTGGCTAGCCACATACCTGCAGGGTTAACCTGTGTTTAGGTCTGAAAAACACCCACAAGAAGGGAGAGGCCCAGGCTAGTTCCTGGAAATGATGGGAGCCAGAACCATTCATCAGTGTTCTTATCCTTAACTGCAAGTGTACATTTGCAGGATGTCAGCATTCCTGTGTCAAAATAATGAGCAATGCCATACAATGTATATTCACACTCTTTTTAATTCCAGCTTGCATTGCTGCGTACCACACTCTTCACTTTCCTTTCGATAACCTGGCTCTTCATGTCTGGGATTCCTTTGCGACTGTTCCTCGCAGCGTTTTGGCAGCAGCTCTTTCATTCAGAAACTCACCTGAGAGCTAAGCACAACCTTTTGCACTACATAATAATAAATCAGTTCACGGGCTGTTGCTTCCAGCGTCAAAGTCAAGGTGTGAGGTCTTGACAGCTCCTGCAGTTTTCCTGGAGTACACAGTTAATCCAGACATCAGCAGGAAACTTGTGTCTGCGCATGTAAATAGAAACAACAACAAAACTTTTCCATACACACAAAAATGATGTTTGTTTGTTTGTTGCCACCACAATGTGTTTTTGTGTGACAGCAAGTGGCCTGTTCCTGTGCAGTTATGATTGGCTATGAAGGGAAGCAGAGGCTAACACGCTGCCTATTCAGCAGTAGCTGAACACATGCGGTGTTGTAGGAACATACTTAGCATACTGCACGACAGTAAACTCTGATGCTGAGACTTGAATAGTTAATTTATTCAGCCCTCCTGTGCCTTTTACAGTAGTGATAGATTATAATGGAAAGGTTCGAACATTTCTTGCTGTGAAAGCCAATCTCATCTGAATAACTGCCATCTTTGCTGCAGGGATTTCTTCTCCCAGTGGTCTCACCCTATTTGCATACAGCAGATGTTCAGGGATCAGACGAATAATCCTAATCTCACTATTTGGCCCTGTGCTGCCTCTGACATCATGTCACTGAGGAGGAGATGACATCATGGTTGCTGTGTTGTTTTCTGTGCTGCACTGACTTTCTTTTAGAAATTAACAACATACCCACAACTTATTTTAGTTAAGCCCCTCAGATCATAGTCATGGTGATGCTATTCACTATACATATGAAGATTCAGATGCTACTGTTACATGTATCAAGTCACACTAGGCTTTCCGGCCATCTAACAGGAAGTGTCTTATCTCTCCAGGAACCTCTTTTCAAAAGCCGTCAACCCAACTTACGTGTGAAAGAAGTTTTCTGCAGGACGTGTAAGTTCTCTGAGGAGCAGAGATAAGTGTGAGTTTTGGCAAACAGAATTCTGGGTCATGTGTAAAGAAGAGCCACATGGAATATAGTGGCAGAGCGAGGCAGCCATCTGTTCATAGCAGAAGTCTGCAGTGTTGCAGCCAATTTCACCATCCAGTGATGCACAGTAGCCTGCGCTCACCAAGCAGACGAGCAAAGTGATATTTGTTTGCATTTGAATCGGCGGCGGTGTGGAGGGAACATGCCCCATGTCCCGACCGACCTGACACAAAGTAAAGGTCTTGTGTCTGTAACACACTCAGGCCTGGGAGCGACACTGCTGTCTGGTGTGCCACCACACAAGGCCATGTGTTGCTTACTGTACAGAGCTGCTGAGTGAACAAACGAGCACGTCTGCGCCTACGAATGTGTTTCTCTAACATCAGTGACCACAGTAATGATGTCATAGCTCAGAGGGCAGAAATCTCCAAGGAACATAATTAACACTCAACAGAGCAGCTGACGTCTAGCATGCAGATATATAATGTAGGCGAATATTTACAATTAATTATTGAATACTTGCTCAACAGGAATAGTGCTTCCACCTCAAATATAGGTAATGAGACATTAAAACTAATAGTAGGCAGTATTTTAATATTTTGGTTTTATACGTTTTTTACGTCTTGTATTCCTGCTGCGTGATGATCTGAATAGTTCAGTATCTCCACCAGTTTCTTTTTGAAAGGGGTAAAAATAGATAAACCCTGCAGTGGTACATTAAAAGAAAACAATTGCTGGTATTCATTTGAATGAGTGAATAGTTATTGTGGAATTTGTGCGTTCTGTGTCTTGTAGCCGTGCCGTTCTGTGGGCCATTATGCACGGGCAGGGCAGAAACAGTACTCCAGTGTTCTGAGCACCACAAGTGGGATGGAGCATCGTGATACAATATTCTGTCTGTTCAACTTTGATTTGCAGTCCTTCCACTCTCTCTTTGTCTGAAGCCTTGTACTTCCTAACTGTGGATTTATGGTAACAACAACAACTTCTCCAAAGAAAAAAAAAAACAGGCAATTTTCAGTGATCTCCCTTTGTTTTTAGACTGAGATAGACTGAAGCATAGAATCACTTTGTCTTTAGAAACTACTGACACCACACAACATCCATCCAAATACAAATAATAGCTGACAATTGATCCAGACAATCTGGGAGCATATATTCATATATTCACATATTATTGGCGCCAATGTAAACGGCAAATGGGAATCTTCCAGAGTTTGGGTAGTGATATTCAACACTGCACAGCTTCCAAGGCCATGTGATGTAGAGAGACAAGAAAAACAGGACTCCTCTAAACCCAAAAGCCCTCAGGCTTAAAATGAGATCTGCATGTGTGGGCGGCAGAGAGATGGTCGACTAGTGCAGGTCTGGGAAACTCCGAACGGGTGATTCCTTGCTCATCCGAGTATTTTATGCATCTATAAATCAAACTGAGAAAAGGTTATGAAAATGTCACACAGGAGGTGTAGTTCAGTTTAAGGGCAGTGTGGTGAATGAAATAGTCTTGTGATCACTCTATGTGATCTAATGGTTTGAATGGATGACTTATGAATCAATACCACACCAGAGCAGTGTGTCTTTGTGTTGCGTGGCCTACATACAGTACAGCTAGCTGGCCTCACCCCTATCCAGTGGGCGGTAGAACCTGTTTTGTCTCTCAGAGGCGATGGCAGAACAAAACTGTATGACAACAGTTACACTATATTGATATTTGACAGTAGCTTTCTATTATTTATGCAAATCCCTCACACGTCAATCACTGTTAAAGGTCAGTGCTATAGGGGCACGAGGGTTAGACCTAGTGAATAAATAGGTCTCATGGTGACTTATGTGTCTTTGAAATCCACAGGACCAAAGGTTGTTCATAACTGCAGCGTGTGTTAATAACAGCAGGCATGAGTCATCCAGCCTTATGTAACCGTATCGCTTCTCCACCCAACTTACTGCCTGTGCGCCACACCCCAGATTCATTCACACACTGCTCTGCTGCTGCCCAGCCTCCCATTGATGGCGGCGAGCGCACTACTCGCGCTGTTCTACATAGGCTTACATAAAACACAAGCGTCTAATCTGCGCTTTGGAAGACGAACACGTCGCCCTTTCACACGACATCTTTTCGCGTCGCGTCGTCAGTGGATGGAGTGTGTTTTATTTGTCAGGCGGTTGGGATTGGTCTGGCAGAGCAGCTGTACTTTACTGCTCATTGGGGTTTAAAATCCCACGAGTAATACAGAGCAGTGGGACTCAACGTGGCCTTCAGGTCCCTGAAGGAAGCAGAGAGAGACAGAGGTGGGTGGGGAGGCCTGCGGACGGGATCATCATGAGGTCACTGACGTCACCTGGCCACACAAGACAGCCAATCCCAGCTCACATAAATGTTAGGCATACTCTTGTCTGGTATGTATATATCATGAACTCATTATGTAGTCATAGTTTTCAGATGATTTGACCTTGGAAACATAAACGTTCTGTAAGTCATTACTCCCCGTTTGTCGTGACTTCTCTCCGTGTTTTAATAGACTAGCGAGTAGAGTCATCTATCTTTGAAAATTCTGTAATTGTTTCATAAAACCTCTTCAACTTCTGGTTCCTGTAACTGAGCCAAGTAGATAAGATTGTGTTTTCCTGCTGACATCAAGTGGTCAGAGCACTAACTGCAAGAGTCCCCTGTTACTAGAACTGCAATTTGTTTCTCAGGCCTTCACCTGGAAATTATATCGTACACAACTACTGACTTAAATCAGTGTTTAGTATGAAAGAACGCATACATTTGGGAAACTTGTGCCTTTTTTTAATTAAATGAAATCCTGTTTATTTTTTCATTTGAAATGTACAAAGCAACACAGTGAGTCTGGTGTGTCCACATGCTTGTTTGCCTCACTGCATTTATGAATTATTGATGCCTTTGTCTTTATATGGACAAAGGCATCTGATTCTCTACTGGTGTCGATCAATCCAGATCCCCTAACATGGGCACTAACATGATTAGACATAAATAGCTCCAGGATCAACACACTGTGAAACTGGATCCTGACTGAGCAACCATGTGTATAGTTCATATGCCGAAGAAAAGGGCCTCCACACCGTGATGACATCGCAAAGGGGACTTTTCTGACAATCGTTTCTCTTTTCCCAGGTTATTTGTTTTGAGAAGAGCAGGGCAGAGCAGAATGACGTCAAATCTGAGGAGCAGCGATGAGAACGAGACAGAGAAGAATCTGTCAGGTGCGAGTTTAGTGTCTGACTTCTGAGTTTGTTTCCACAAATAAAAATAGAAAATGTAGAAGGACAACAAACGCACCAGCCCAAGGTCAGAATAATAAGCCCACAGCATTCATCACCCTCATATTCAAACTGAATATGATAAAATGACATTATTCAAACCAAACACATGTCTCGCTTTGACAGTTGCATCTTGTTTATTTCATGAGTGCACATCCCAAGAAGACGTGAAGAGGAAATAAAAAGTCCTGAGGGAATCCTAAACATACACAATGGTTAATGTGCACATCATAACATGTACAATACACAGATCCCGTGCTTTGCTCTAAAAGTATGATTAGTCTGCTAGAACCTGGGGTACAACGGTGCTGACTCATGGATATGTGGACATGTTCTGCTTTGAGGCACAGTTTGCCTCTCAGTAAAGAGGGTTTAGCTGGAAACAATCACAGAGGTTGGTGCAGGGTGCCACTGTACAGTATGTGGCCTTTATGGAAAATATCATGAATACATCAATTCAGTGCACACAGGCTGCAAATGTAATTATAAACTGTATTTACAACTATGCAAGAGATGGTAGAAAAACACAGAATCACTAAATCTTGCAAAGTCGTAGGAAGGTGGGGTCCAAAGTCAGGTTCCACTTCTCCACGGATTTCCACGGAGTCGCGGGGGAAATACAAAAATAACACTGTGCATCTTCCTTAGTTCAGGATTATTCCACTCCCTTCATGAACTCCAAAAACTCTGTGAAATCAAGGAGGACAAAAACGTCGGGCTCAAGCAAATGTCTCGTGGTGGAGGAGGAAAGAATGTGATGTTGAGTGTTGGATAATATGTGTTTGAACACCAGCTGTACATGATCATTTTCCTCACCATCATAGTCAATCTTGCCGTCATTGTTCTTATCTCCGTCTTTCATCAGCTCTTCGATGTCATCCTCAGTTATCGCCTCCCCGGTAGATTCCAGCATCGTTTTCAGCTCCTCCAGGTCGATGTACCCATCTGTGTTTCTGCGCAATCACAGGACTAAAATATAATATTTGCACGCAACACATTATAAGCTAAACATTACAGATGGCAGAGGAGGAGCAGGACAGGTGTGCTTGTGTGCGACTTGTGACTGATCCCATCCTGAATTTAAGCGCTCGAGACGCATCGGTGTGAGGAGAGAAGAGTGTGGCGAGTTTGTTCTTTGATGCTCAGACGAGGTGTCTGGCTTACATGGAGTGGGTGTTTGAAATTTTCTGTGCTGTCAAAAAGGATTATGGAGCAAACTACATGCTGTACTCTGCAGAGCTGCTTGGCACTTTGTCAGCACACAACTGCACATGGGGAGCATACTTAGCAGGGGAAAGTGAAAGCTTGATTACTAGTCTGTGGTCATCGCTGAAGATGTTGTTTTTGTCGGCTTCGGGTCTAGGATTGCGTCGTGTTTGGGTCTAGGATGGTGCCACTGAACTGTTTCCAGGTCATTCATTTTGTTTCGGTTTCCACATAAAACTTACTTGTCAAACATGCGAAACAGCTCTGCCAGTTCTTCTTCTGACTTCCCTTTGCTGTCATCCTTCATGCACCTTACCATCATGACCAGGAACTCGTCGAAATCCACCGTGCCGCTCCCTGCACACACACAGTTTATTTCAGCGCATCGTACAGCGGCGGAATCCAAGTTACTCCATTTGTTAATTATTTGTTAGAGATTTGTAACAATGCATCTGTAACTTCTCCTTTTGTGCAGTAGCTTCATATTGTTACTTGTCTCTCCACATCACATGGTCTTCGTACTTTACTGTTAAAGCTTTTCCAGGGAATTTTATGTTTCATCACTACTCTACATGGAAAATTCAAGCTGGCTTGTGCATGACTGATACGCATTTCTCTATAATTCATCTTGACGCAGCTTCTTCTGAGCAAGATCCTCAGCTACCATTTCGGCAATAAGTTCACAGGGCTTGAAAAGCACCTGCTAGCGCAACACAGTCCTCTGAACAAGTACCGTGGGTCAAACGCTAAAGGTTTAGTCTGCCGTACTGCGATTTACCATCTTCATCCACCTCGTCGATCATCTCCTGCAGCTCCTCTGGTGTGGGGTTCTGGCCCAGCATCCTCATCACCTTCCCCAGCTCTTTGGTGCTGATGCAGCCGTCCTCCGCATCTTGTACGAAGATGTCAAAAGCGGCCTTGAACTCTGCAACACCGCAACAGCAAAGGAAGGTAAACTAACAGACCTGAGTCCTAACAGTCCTTTAAAGATGTCCTAAAAGCACTCAAAGTAACTGATGCATGAATTAAACAGTTTACACACCATTTTTCTGTTCGTCTGTCAGCTGCTCGACCTGTAGGAGGCAAAAGTTTCAAAACGTTTTCAACAGAAACTATTGATGGTCTGTACATTTTAAAGTACTCTGTAGACAAATGCGCTCATCTCTATGCAGTACGTCATGATTGGGATTATTCTAGTTTCATTTACACACGATGGGTTATCACTGACAAAACACAGACCCTACATATCATATGTGAGAGCCCATAAGAGGAGGAGTTAAAAATAAACAGACAGGAGGATCAGGAACCACAGATAAAGGACACAATACACAGTGCTTTAAATTAGCATAGCTGTGGATCTGGCCCAACAATGGAACAGTAATCCTGGAAAAGCTACCATGAATGAGAGAGGGAGACAGCTGCTTATGTAAGAGTTATTGTCTGTTGTCCACTATAAATTAAGCAGCAACCCCACACGTACACGTACACACACACTCCTCTGGTGATGATATATGAAAAATGCCAGCTAAAGAAACACTTGTAATGTGCGTTCCTTTGTGCTTCAACTGTCTCAGCTGCGCTGCTCATGTGACATGTGAGCAGACAGCCGGCTGACCATGGGTGGAGGTGGACAGACACCCACACGATTCCCTGGCTCACAGATAATGCTGGAATCCATCCGTGGGGGGAGGTTATCTAAACCTGAACACCCTTCTCTGGCACCAGACAACCGTGGACGCACAAGCGCCTGAGCAACTGGCCAAAATTAGCCATGTGAACTGGGAGCGTTCCATTTGCAGTCATGAATGGAGCGGAGCAGGGAGCTGTCCTGTCAGTGACCTCCTGAGTGGCTCCTGTCAGCTCTGATAGGGCTGAAGTGGGAGAGCATTTAAAGATGGTGATGGAGGAGGATGGCGCTGCTCAACCATTCGTGTACCGTCAGCCGTAAAAACCGATGAGAGACTTTCTCGTGCGACAAACAGCTGCACAAAGGCCAGAATTTTCCATCTGGACAGAATCAAGTCACACTCTGAACACTGTTACGAATCACGTGTCACTAATTATAATTGGTCGTCCAGAATAACATAACACATCTCACATGACAGATTTAGTTCCCACATAGATATTCAGTGAGCGTCCACTAAACCAAATCAACAACTGCACACGTCCAGCTTTGAGTCGCTGGAGGACATACCGCTGCCTTGTAGATGTCGTTCATGGTGGAGGCTCGTCTGCTGCCTGTCCTGACCACGTCCTGGCGCAGAGGAAGGAGATACTGTCCAGCTCAGGGCAGGACGCTGCCTTGATCCTGGGAGGGTTTTATAGCTGAGGCCAGGTGCTGTCTGGTCCCTCCCCAGGCAGAGCAGCCTCCCCTCTGTTTGTGCCACAGCATGTCCGCGGATGTGTGTCTGTGTATGTGTGTCATTCGGCCAATCTGTCACAATCACCGGGCTCTGATAAAAATGCGGCAGGTCTTAGGGGGAACACTTTGGAATGGAATGAGGAGAGGAGGGCATGCGTGGTGATGCCTAATCTCCGGGGAGGGGGCCATAGAGACACTCAACATTCCTCTAAACCTGGGCCAGAGATTAGGAGGGCTCAGGAGGTTGTCTCTCTCTGGGTGGGGGCGGTAAATGAGGTAAGAGGTTGCAGGCCAGGAAGGCAGGGACAGTGAAGGGAGGAGAGAGATGAGGAGAAGGTGTGAAGGATGTCAAAGACTTACTAGAAACAGGTATGTGCATAACGGCTCTGGGTATTTGCTGTTTAAGAAAAACAACAGAACGTGTTTCCACTGGAATTATAATGTCCCCTAGTATATATTACTTGTGAATCAGCGCATATATTTAAACACATAAAGGAGGCTATGACGTGCAGCCTAGCACAACTGAGGCAATACTCACTCTACATGTACTGTATCACCAGCAATCTAAGCCTCAGTCGTCATGTGCAACACAGATTTAGTCAGCAGAGGGTACTGTTCTCTACATATCCACTAAATTAAATTGTTGCACAAAGCTGCCTCAGGATATCCAATTTATCAACAGTGGGGTAGGTGAGAAATCTGGGTCAAACAAACCAAACACTTGCAGACACGTTTAAATTGAATTGTACTGCAGCGTTTTCTATGTTCTTTTGAAATAAGGGCATCTCAATCACTTGACTGTGTGATTCACACACACACACACACACACACACACACACAGCATGCTGTGGCAGGCATTCTAAGTGACGAGTGATCATGCTGGTTTATAATGGGATGCTAATGGGGACTGGCACAGCTTACAAGCATCAACCACTCAGAAAGAGCGAGAGATAGAGAGAAGCAGAGGAAGAGAGAGAGAGAGATTGCACAACATACATGTCAAACCTTACACAGATAAAGACACAGATTCCCTGACAAAGAACTCGCAGCACTGCTCATCAGTCACACGCACAGGTTGAACCTCCAAGGAAGCAGATAGGGGGTGAGGAGGGGCTGTGAGGTAAAAAGATTTGGTGCCGGTTGTCGTTGTGTGCTTTTTAGGTCATTTATCAAAACACTGTGGTGCAAACGCACACGGCTACGTTGCACGTTACTGCAGGAATTCAGAGCAGAAATGAGTCGTCATCAGTGGCACCGACTCCATCAGCTGAAACCCAGAGCATACTGATGAGTGCACACGGTCAGCCAGACAGATTCATTTGGATAGCGGAGAGCAGTCTGGTGGGTGCCAAGAGTGACGAGCAACTCTGCAGGGGGCACTAGATTCTAATGTAAAGCTGCCTTGCACATGCACACACATGCTGGAAGAACCAAAGACTGGCACACACATCAAAGAAAGCATATGGAGCGTTGTTTCATTGGAGCTCTCCATCAATTTCCTCTTACAGAGGGAGGCTGACGAAAGAGCCAGCCATCTCCTCCACACAGCGCAATCAGACAGCGCATCTCAAATCCACAATTCACCGCACACCGCTTTTTGAGGGGTTGCCATAGAAACTCTGCTGGGTAGTAGCGGGCAGAAAATGAGAGGAGATGAGCGGGGCTATTTCCCCCTCCACCTCCCTTTCTGCCTCCCTGCCTCCTTATTTTGTCCTCAGAGTGACTGTGTTATTTTCTGTTCCTTGCCTCGCATGCGCATACATGTACACATCAAAATGAGATACACGTGTGTGTTTGTGCGTGCGTGCAGGAAGGAGGTGGGGGGCGAATGGGGTCACAATTGGAGTTAATAGTGGTAGTTTTTGCACCAGAACCAGACATTTTGATTTGATTTCATGTGTCAGACTCATTTATGGAATCAGTTCAGCGGATTTGTTGCAGGTTGTGTTCTGAAATTGCACAAGCATGCACACGGTGCTGATATATATACTGTTGTCCACAAGCATATTATCAGTGAAGTTATCTGGTTCATTTGTTATTTGATTCAAACCTGCTTTTCTCTAGCAACATTAATGTCGCGTCATGAAAGTGGAGTATTTGAAGCTGAATCAGCTGGTCGACTGGACTATATGCTGCAGACACGGTGCACATTTAAACACTTGTGTGATACATTGATTGGGTTGATGTGCAGCTGAGCTTGAAACACAGGTCCTACGCTCTCTCCCCTTTGATTGCTGCAGAGAGGAGGCGAGCTGAGCCTGTCAGCTTCTCCTTTCTTCCCTCTATTCTTTCCTTCCTTCCCCTTCTCTAGTTTTTTTGTCTCTGTCTCTGCCTCCTTTCATTGATGACCAAACTGCCAGCAGCTCCTGTTGTGGCAGGCTGTGCGAGCACCACATGTAACTGAATGATGCACAGTGTGTTGCGTTTTTGTTTTTTTCCTTCGCTCTTCTCTTTCCGTCCAGTTAGAGGTTTAGCCTCCTATTTTCTTGGTGACCACACAAACTGAGGGATTTGTCTTTGGAGATGAGGGAGTGGGTCGTCTTCACTCTGCTTCACTGCGTTTAGTGGTTCCTCTCCGAAACTCTTTGCACGGAAGCACTTGGTGATACACAGTGTTCCTTACATCAGAGCTCTAATGAGCCAGTGGCCACATTAACTGGAGCGCCGACAGAGCCGTGCACTGACTTTCTGCCAGGGGGCAGCGTTTTCCAGTCCAGCGGATCACCAAATCGCCTACCACCGTCTACCCGAGCCCACCTCCCCCCATCCAACCTCTAAAGCAGTGTATGAGACGCCCAGAAAAGATTTGCTCTCTGATATATAGCAGATAAAGTTCCCTTCAAGCAAGGGAGAAAATATGTTTCCTCTATGTGGCAGCAAGAGGCGCAGTGAAGATTCTGTCTGAAGATTTATCATCCAACAGGGTCTGCAGTAGAAACGCTGAAAAAGTAGACGCAATAGAGGAAATACGATTAGCAAGATTAGGCTACCACCAGCGCAGGTAGATACAACGACAAGAATCACTTGAGGACAGAAGAAAACCTCCGCTGGCCAAAGAACTGGGCATTTCCACTGTATTTCATTTACTTTCTAGACCAAAAAAGCTCCTGTGTAATAACTAAAATAAATATTGTCACAACCATCGTTAATTCATCTGAATAAATTGCACATGAATTTATATTGCTGACATTTCAAAAGTATGCAACTCTACTTGTGATGTGAGCTGTAAAACATAAATTTAGGTTGTATCTGTGATGTAGTGTTTTCTACGTAGTAAATGTCAGATAAGGCTGCTTGACTTGTGTCAGCGGAGGCCTAATAGAAAATCTGAATTCTCTGGAGTATTCTATTTTAATTAACCATGTCTGGTTAAGGGAGGACTTTAAGACATTTAATAGGCTACATTCTGTGTAGAGTTTAAATAATAGCAAGAGAAAGTAGATAGATATTTTGGGGAAAATTCAATTTATTATTGTAATAATTTTTACACACAGTAAATAATAGAGAATAAATACATTTAAACCCTTTTTAAATGTACCCTGTGAAAAGAGTCCCCTGCCTTGGTAAAAAATATATTTAAATAACTAAATCCTGCCATGCACACACACCCATTTTGGATTTGTCAGTGTCTCTGCCTCAAATAGCTGCTCTCTGAAATGGAATCCAAGACCCTTAGGGTTTCTGACGACGTTACAGGCATTTCTCAGTAAAACGAACTGCGGTAGAAATTTCGAAGTTAGCTCTGTTCAGAGTGTGTTAAGAGAAAGCAGGTCATAACTTCTGATCTTTTCAATGTTACAGTATCAACGCTTCAACAATCAAAGGTGCAAAACCACTGACACATTGAAAGAACTGAGATGCGTCTCACACTAACACAACGTACAGTACAGACGATATGTTACCACGACATGCTGCTGTACGCTAACAATCATTTTCAACAACTGAATTTACTTTCGCAGAAGCACAATATCCATGAATCTGTACATTTAACATGCGAGCCAGTGTTATTCCTGTGGTTTGTTCTTCGCACTGCTGTGACTATCTGACAGCGACATCAGCGCTTCAAGTCCCACATCCCCTCTCGTTTCCTATCCACCTCACGATCTAATCAAATACAAATAAATAACAATAAAATAGCCTTAATCGAATACAATGTTTGGTGATTGTAGTTTTTTTCTGCCACAACACTGACAAACTGTGTTTCGGCTCATCCAGTGTCATTGCGCGCAGTAACATTGTACGTCAGCCTCCAGAATCCCATCGTTGTCATAAACCTCGGCCTTCCTTGTTGCACCTGCAGCAGATTGACAATTAGAGTTGGGAATGAAATGTCCCTGCAACGAGATTCGTCAGGATGTGAACGCGTCTCAGTCCACACCATCATCAGACAAATATGTACCAATATAGAAAGAATATAAAAAGAAATCGTGTGAATTAAGCCACAGGTGAACACAGTTAAGAAAAATACCTGCTCAACATTAGGATGTTAAAATTGTCTTTGTGAGTGTGGCGGGTGTAGGCGCAGTTCTGCTAAGCTAGATAAGACCCTGCTACGGTGCTTCTGTTCGTGCATTTGTTGTTGGCCGGTGCTGATCCGTCCTCTGTGTGTTCTGTCCAAGCGGAAATGTTTTAAATGGCTCTGTACTGTAACTGGGCTACTGTTTGAGCCTCGAACAGACCGTCGGCATTAAAGCTGTAGCAGGTGAGAATCTATGACACAATTCACCAATATAATCGGCTTCAATCGTCCCTTACTATTTCTGTTGGATTTTCTATATTTGGATACTGTTTCGTTAAAGGTGACTTAAGTCCTGCTGTCCTGACTAATGTGCATGTATTAGCACTGCTGTCTGGAGCTACTAACAACCAACAAGTTTGTTTTTTGTTCTTATTGCGACTTGGTGAGATGCACAGTTTTGTTTGTTACACCATCCACGGAAGCGTCTGGGGATGAATGCCCTCCAGAGGCTCATTCATAAGACAAATTGGCCTGAAATTCATTGGTCCTGCAGACAGTCTACGTCTCCCTTTGTATGTCTCACTCTGTCTCCTGCTCTCGCCTCCTCTCACAAGCTGTCACAAACGCACACTAACATAAATGTCCACTAATGCCCTCGTGTTCTTCTGTGTTATTCTGAGTTGCAGTGAACTCGGGCTAAAAGAGGGGGAAAAACACCTTTTCATGTGTCTGTGCAGCTGAAGTGCAGCCTAGGGCCTGCTAGGCCTCGGTGAAGTGTGCCGTGATTTGACAAGGCCAGTGACGAGAGGCACTGTAAATATCCGGCTGTCATGTGACTCACTCCATGGCCTCGAGGAAGCAACGAAAGGTCAGCGTTTCCTGATGCCATTGCCAACAACTAAATTAGTGACTTCATCTATCGCTCATGCATCTGTCCCGTTTTACGAGATGGATACATTGGAGGTGTTGCATCACTCTGCACGTACGCCGCAATGATTAATCCACCAGGCATCCATGCGTGGCCGTATACATACACAAACATTAGCTGCATTACATAAGCTCATCCGCCATCTCTCGACGCGTAGAAGTGAACGTGGACGCACCATCACTGGCTTTGTCTTAATGTACGTCAGATGTGACAGCGACAACAGCGATTCTCTCATTCTCTCAACGTGGATCCGTGTTCTTCAGTGCAAAAGGTTAAACAGTATCATTTAGTTTAGACAAGGAAGCCTGCATCAAAAGGGCAACTGGAGCGCTACTGTGAATGTGCCTCTCTGTCCTAAAAGGGCTTCGGGGTCTTGCATTTAAAATTTCCCACCTCTTAGCGCTAATGCATTCGTGCTCATTTCCAAAGGCACCACAGACGTTTTTGCTCTAAAGCCTGTTAAACAAGCGAAGACAAAAAAAAGGGGCTGTTTAAAGAAAGCACACAACTTGAAAGATGTTCAACGAACTCAAATAGAAGCTAATCTGCTGGAAGGGTTACAGTTAGTCTGTTTTGAAAGTTTTAAAAAGTCCAAAAACCTTCAAATGCTCCCAGTGGAAATGCTTCTAATGGAATATCTGCCCGTGTGCCGGAACACTCATCACATGATTAATTAGGCAACGTTAAATCCATTTTGCAGTCCACCACTGGTTTGTGCACATGGAAAATCCCAAGTTGTTTGTGCTGTTTACGGTTGACATGTGGGGACACAGACGTCATGAGGGAAATAAGTTGGATGGAACAAGGCAAAAGCACACGAGAGGAACTTGAAGGGCGCTGGAGACAGAGGTTTGTGTTTTATAGCTTCCAGCGCTCTATTACATCAAACTGATAGAGGTGTGAACGCGTCTGGTGAGAGACAGCGCACGGATGGTGGCCAGATACATCACAACACAAACCCGGTCAACAACAGGAGACACGGACCTTGTAATATACTTTTATTTGTCCTCTCTGTATGTAGTGGGCGACGTGACAACAGTTTTCTGAAGTATTCCTGTGTCCGTGTGGCTTTGTCATTGAAGCAGGGCAGTTTCTCGTGCAATGCTGCTTGAGGGATTCAAGGCCTCGCACATTCAGCAGTGTTTTCAGCCCTTGCCCTTGAACGGAGAGATGCTCAAAGATGTTGAGTCTCGCCACAGGTGGCAGTTTGACAGTAAGCGTTGAGCCGTGCTTCATCTGCCTGAAAAGGGTTCAGATGCTCCTTCTATACCCAGGCCCAATAATAGTGTCGCGTGTAATCAACTGATTTCATAACGCACATTGATGATGTGTTCAAATGTTCAAATCTATTCAGTCCAACAGTTTGTTGCAGGTATTACATTGTAGATTTTGTTTGATATGGGATTTTTTATAAATCCACTACAGCTGAAATGAACAGAAAACAAAAACAGTCTTGGATTTGAATAAATATTATACATATTTGGGGAATATAATTCTCCTACAATTGTCACAGATGAATAAATGTGCCTCAAGTTAAATCGTGTTTGCAGCTGCAGAAAAGATGAATTTGGCCGAGGCATTTTCAAAAAATGCTCAAGGTCTACGTCACCAGCAGAGTCGGCCCTGACACAACCTCACATTGTTAAATTAATGTTGATTGTAGCGCTGCTAGATGTGCATTTGTAAGAACAAATGATCCATGAATCATTTATTAAAGACATTATTTATTTAGTTCATTGTTCGTTATTTGCGGATGTGTTACACACATGACAATTCTGCTGAGAGAAGACACAGATAAAATATGTTTTATTTTAAATAGTTTTTATTCCAAACCTTTTATTTTATCCAGTCCCTTCTGTGCTCGTCTGGTTAGTATCCCTGGAGGACGTCAAGGCTTAAGCTGACACTTGCCAGAGCTTGTTCGGTGGAATGTAAAACCCAAAAGCACCTAAGTGTCAGTATTGAGTAAAAGTCGTTAATAAATTGGCGTGTTCCTCTTTCTTCATGTCAGCTGGACTCAGTTACGTGTTTGCTCTGCTGTTCGGTCAGTGTAGTTTAAGGGGTTCTCCTAATAAATTCTAACCGGCAACTGTTAATACCATTTTAAAAATCAAATGCTTATTTGATCAAAAAATACGTAATGATAACAGTCTTAGGTTGGAGCTGGAATAATTGCAGCCATTTCCTTGCACAACAATGTCCTATTAAACACGTTTCACTGTGCCGGTAGGGTCAGCTCACCCAGGCAGGTAATTCGTGTCCCGGTCATGCGTTTGGCATTTTTATGAACTATATAAAAGGACGTGTGTCACAAGGCGGCCGTGCTAGGAGCAAGTCCCAGTCTTGAGTTCAGCTTAGTGATAGTGCTGACTTCGCTGATGGTGCAAACCACCGTTGGGCTTTAATTAGCAATTACTGAAGCTCTACTCCAAGATGTTGGGGGGTTTGGGATGGATTAGGCTGACGTCAACGGCAAATGCAAATGTGCTTCTCCAAGCTTTATGTAAAAGCTCTGAATTGGGAGCTTAACTGGGGAATTTTGTCCACATGCTCTAACCCATTCTTGTCAGTGCTGGAAGAATTGCATGGTCTCACTGACGGGTTGGACGGCCAGCTCCCTCAGCTTTGAAGCTGATAAACCTTTTAAAACCATGACAAATATTTTGCCAGAGGGAACGCAAAGAAATGAAATAGGTAGCAGGAATAGGAATATGGAAATTTGCTCCATCCACCTCAGACTTACCACCATCTAGTCAGGTTTGTCTTTTAGAGGCTCAGGCTCACTCTTGCACAGCTCTGAGCTTTTTCTACAGTGATTGTCTCTTCCACAGCCGCCTTCCAGACTTAAAACACATTAAGCGGATGGCGTTGCGTCAATATGGCAGCCAGTAATAGCCAGTAATGGCACAGCATGGAGACACGGGGCATGTAGCGGAACAACGATCAGCCAGCATTTTGCAGCACAACCTCCATGTCAGTGGCAGACATGGCTGCGTGGCACAAGTTAGGCAGCAAGGGTGAGACATCCAGTCAGTTTCCATAGTGATGTGGTTGAATGGAGGGGATTAGCAGGAGCAGTGTGGCGAGAAAGGATTGCAGGCTTCTGTCAAAGCTTGCATTTAAAGAGCTCCATGTCATAGCTCCCTCCTGTCTGGTGATGCTGATGATGAACTCTTCGTCTTCTCACACTTTCACCGACACAGACGTGCCTCATGTGCACTGCAGTTTCTTCTCCGTGTGCACACATTATCTTTCAAACTAATTATTTGAAATCAAATTCCTCTAATCCTATTATTTATGTTTTCTCGTTAGTCTGCAGCCCTGATTGTAATTAGGAGGCAATGGCCAAATCCAAAACAAAAAAAACAATGCACCCAAACCAGTCAGTCCATGCAGAACTGATTTTAATAACCTCATGATCTCATTGTAAATATCGATGCCAATGGGCCTAATAGCGTTTTATACACAACTTTAATACACAACATAGTCTGAGTTTTTGTTATGATACACATCCATACAGACAGGATACATACGCACAGTGACTGCTCTACACTGTTGGATTTATGGTAGTTTGCATATTTTCAATCCCATCTACACGATTCCATTCCATTCTACTGCAAAGAGAAAATATATTCAACCTTTGCCAGGTTTGCCATGTATTGATATTGTAATTGGTTTCCTATTTAGACTATATGTTCTCTGCTGGGACACACTGGAAGAAAACTAGGCTCTTGTCTGGCATAAGTTTAATAATAAGTTTTCATAAGCATATTTTACTACTGTTGTAATAGAAAAAGATCTGAGTTGTTACCTTCCTATGTCAGAATAGATGATGCTATCTTTAACAATTCTTTTAGCAAACAACCTGGCTACTAGCATATAACCTGACATAATTCATTTCAACAGCCTTTTTAATCTTTGACCTGCATTTGTAGGCTGCCAAATATTTCTCCGCAGCCTAGATGTGCTTTTTAACCCTCAGAAGCCTAATGTGCAGCGTTAATGGACTTTTGTAGAAGTTAATTAACCGTTTTCAATGATAGCAGCACAGCAATCCCAGTGGAGAGCCATATAAAAAGGGAGAGACTGAGACCGATTATTCTGTTGCCTAGCAACACATGTACAAAATTTGAAGCGATTTAGTGCCCCCATACTGGTTATGGTGGAGGTCATATGTTTACTGAATCCACACCGTGTGCTGGCTGTCACATAGGAATGTCAGCTGATCCACACATTTACCTGCCCTGGTTCTGCTCAGCATACGTTTACTACGCACTGGTGCCATATGTGGAACCTGCAACGGAGGCTGAATTCCTGCTAAAGCCTTTATTTTGAATTAACACACCAGAGTCCCCAAAAGAGGAAGAAGCTTCATCGGCAGGATTTAACTTCTCTGCATAGCTGATCCCTTCAGAAAGATACAATCAGGAGAGAAACAGAGAGCATGCTCCACAAATCTGGAAGATGATTCACTCAATATTCCTGAAATATCATTGGCCAGCCCACCTCCCTGATTCCTACATCCCACAATACTTCACTACACGTGTAAATAATATCTGGCAGAAAACTGTCCTCTCAGCTTGTTTGTGCTCGTTTGTGGATTGTGTGGTGTGTGTGTATGTGTGTGTGTGTGTGTGTGAGAAAGAGAGCGAGAAGAAAAAAACGAAGCATGCAAAGAGACGGAGAGAGGCGAGACAGAGCTGCCGAGGCGTTCACTTCACAGCAATTTAGGTCATCCTAAACAAATGTTAGACTAAAGGACAACACAACGATCTTATAGGCTTTAAGTGAGTCCAGCATCTTCACAGCAGCTACTGCACAGTGTGTGGCTCACATTGTAGGTGGTGGTGGTAAACTGTGCATGCAGGTGTCTCTGTGCAGTGTGAACGGTGTGCGGTGGATTTCATCAATCACCCCTGGGAGGAAAGACCAAATAAAATTAAAGCCTTACATAAAAACCTTGAGCGAGAGGTTATTTGGTTAGATGTTACTTACCCAGTGCATAGTACGTAGGCCTATTCCTTTATGGACACGACACCAAGCGGCTCACTGTGCTCTACAATCTCTCAGTGTGTACAAGTCAGAGAACATGTACGGCAGCAATCACGACCGGAGCCTCGTTGAAAACACAGAGTAGTCTGCACGTCACAGCGTCTGACAGCAGAAGGGTTTGAGGTATTACCTTATAAGACGTGTTTATATTTTAAAAAGCCTGACAAACACTGTCTTGCTGACAGAACAAGGGCGACTGCAAATATTTAGCAGTTGTTTTGTTTTTCAAGTGCCTTTTGCTTTTTATGTAGACTTATCCTGAACAGAAAATTGAATGTTTTCTTCTGTGTCTTAAATCATTTAACTTCTTTGTGATGAGCGGTTTTCCTCAAGCCAAATCCACCCTCCCTCTATCTCATTTATCGTATCAATTTCAATTATCTAATATATTTAAATATGGTGACATTATGTTAAGATGCACTGTGGCTAAAATCACAGCTATAGATTGTCTGAGTCGCATGTTTACAGTAAAAATGAAATGAGATGTGTACACAATTTCAGCAGAAGGAGAAAAACAAGTCTGCGACAATATGAATAAAATATGTGAATTGCTTATGATTAGCATACTAATGACTAATCATCATGCTAATCAGTTCATTTTGTGGCCTCAAAGTACAGCAGAGTGTGTAGAGAAATACACGAGTCCGAGGAAATGCACCTGGAAACATTAGCCAGCAGTTGAAACAAGGATTTCCAGGTAGATCATTAAACGGTTCAGACATCAAGGGAGGAGATGGGAAGCAGACTCACAGAGTCTACACTGGCCTGTCAGTATCCTCAGGAGGATATTTTAACACCCGCTGAGTCACACAGAGGTGTTTTTGCTTATTTTTCATAATTTGAAAATTTGCAAATGATTTTAAATTAGCATTTCTAACGCCAATGTGTATCTTTATGTATTAAAATCAAGGAATGAATCTCTCTTTATATTTTTTTTACTGTATAACATCTTTTAGACGGGTGCATTATGTGAATAGTGTTTTTAAACACCTTCTGTCTATTTAGGCCTAAAAACTGACAACATGAGACAGACTCTCTCGGTTTCAGTAATCAGCACATTAGCCGCATCTTTCTGCAAATACTCGCCCGACATTAGGATGATTTTACAGCCAGTGGAGCCAGTAAAGAAAGACGAGTCCAGCCTCGATCTCAGTCACAAAATCTAAAAGCCATTACAAGAGAAAGGACAAGTAATCTCAGCCTAATGGGGCACAGCATTCACAAGAAGCCAAACACAAGTGTCCAACTGAAATTAAGAGCGTGCAGGCTGCTGCTTGAAAAGGGCAGTGAACTGAATCAAAGCGGAGCTGCAGGGTTAGGAGGTCAGCTGGCTGAGCGGCCATGTCACCAGCCTATTGGACATGCCTGCCTGCTCCATCAGCAGGTGTATAAATATGTGTCATGTTTCACACTCGGTCTCCGCAGGGGGAGTCAACCCAGATGGGATTTTAAATGTTGCATTTCACGTGGTATCATTTAGTAGGTTAGTTCACCCCTCATTGGTTTGCCATCTGGTGCCCTCTCAGCCCGTGATAGGAACATTCACACTTAAGTCTAAATGCTCTTGATCTCCATGCCAGAGGATTTCCAGCAGTTTACACCACAGTCACTGTGCAACACTCCCTCTGCCTCAGCTCAGTGGCATTTCAAAAAAAACGTCCCTGCACAAGTTCAAGATTTAAGGCAGGAAATGAAGAGTTAGCAGCAAACACGCGTGGAGTCGGACTATAAAGCGTGGACGCGAGCAAAGCATTCAAGGTGAAGTTGGAGAGCAATGACAGACAGGTACGCGCTCAACGTGACATCACCGTCCACACAAGAAAAACAGCTGAGCTAAAGAGAAACTTGTGCAAAACAAAAGTCAAGAAAATCAAACGAGAGGGCCTACGCCGGCTGTGAATCACTTACCGCTGGACTGAAGCACTGACGCACTGCTCCTTAAAGAAATGCTTTGTTCCTGTCTTTTAATTTCCAGTTGGTTTCTTTATGAATAATAATTAAAAAAAACATCCCGCAACGTTGTCCGGTCCTCGCTGATTTGCTGCCCAGGTGAACATTGCTCCCAGTGTCGCGTTTTACTCCAAGCTTTGAAAATCTTCTTTCATTTTTTTTCTGTTCAAATTAAAATTATTATAAGTCCACGAGTTTATTCTCCTCATGTGATCCCTTCATTTGTGGAAGACGTCGGGCTTTGGGTGATTACAGGCAGAGTTAGACAACCAGACAATGTTCCCTCCCTTTATTGACGGGCTCCCTTTATCACAATTTGCCAGCTTTGCCGACAGCCGCTGACTGGCCTCACCTTCCAGATATACGTGTTTGGACCTGATAATCCTGCTTATATTTACCCCCCATATGTTGCCATGTTATACCTTCACAATACATTTTATTACTGGAGGGGAGGGGGTGATCTTTCTTTGAGGCGGGGGTGTCACATTTCGTGTTGCTGGGCTCACAGATAATCACAGTTTTAAGCAGTTGAGCCCTAAAAAGGAAACAACCGGAGTTAAAAGTGTTAGAAAAACAGAACTGATCAACGTTCACCACTTTAAACGGGAACAGTTTTTATTTTTGCCAGTTTCCGTGGAACACAAAACTTGCTCAGTCGTAAGAGATCGTAGCAAAAAATAGACGAATATTAGTATTACTTAAAATGTGGCGGGGAGCGTAAAACAATTTGAAATATTAAAAAACAAACGCTGCAAGTGCGATGTCAGTGCAGCCTATAGATGAGGATGAGGAGGAGGGGGGGCGACTTTCAGATGACATTGAGGCTGTGTAGATTGGAGTTGAGTCTGTGGTTGTTGATGTTAGTCGCACAAGGCGAAGCGGCTGCTGCCCGCGTTGATTCAGCCTCCTCCTCCTCTTCCTCCTCTTCCTCCTCCTGGTCTTCAGCACTGATCCCCGCTGGACAGCTCCTGCTTGGACACCGCGAACGCTGTATGGTCCCTTAAAGTCTTTTAATGGAAGCAAAACCTATTTATGTCCCAAGAAATACTCGGAGTTTACAACTTCATCCACAGGAGGAATCCACGGATACCTCGTTTCAAGATTTGTGTCAGGCAGCGTATCCTCGGCAGAGCACATCACAGAGTCATTGTGAGTAAACTGGGTGCTGGATTCTTGCGTCTGTCTGTGCGTGTGTGCGTGCTGGAACCCTCGGACAAACAGATGTGCTGTTAATGCATGCCCCATTGTTTTGTGTCCTTTGCAGTGCTGTGGTTTAACTGTGAATGAGGCTGTCAATACGTTACCGGGGTCAGTGTAATGACTGCATGATTAGCTCTGCACCTACAGGCTATAGCCTATTAAATGCATAACTGGTTGGTATTTGTTAGTGTATTTGATGGTGCAAATGTGAAGAGGCATTATCGTGCGCCTGACAATGCGTTTTTTCTCAATTAACTGGCTGGATGGAATGGCCGTCTGTGCAGCCTGATGCGTAAAGCTTTTACGCATTGGACATCCCTTTGTCTCCGCTATGGGTTTTGTGTTCCAGCTTGTTTGAGACCTTTCTGCATCCCTGCTGTTTTTAATTCTGCATGTGGAGAACTCTTGGGAGAATCTGCAGGTGGTAATTGGTGGACACTTCGTTATGCTTAATTCTAATAGGCTATTTGCTATTGCTCGTCGCCTTGCGCTCGAAGTGCACGTTTTGGATCCTGTGATTTGTCTTTAAGTTTTCATTCTTCGTTTATGCTCGTGATGTCAATTTCCGATTTCCTTCTGTGGCGATTTTGTGCAGACTGTTTAGGCTATCATGTGCGTGCTGCTCTGGTTTTGAGTCCAGTTAATTTACGCGCAATCTGTCGTCTGTGTTTAGTTATGGGAACAAGTCCAGCGTGACTTTGCCATCGACGGTGGTTGATGTTTGTTGAGTCAGATATGAATGAATATTTTGTCAGGGAGCCAAACGTTCGTAGGACTTTAGGTTGAGATTTAAACGCACATTCCGAAGTGCAACAATACAGCAAATTTAACAAATAGGCTGTTGTTTTATTGCACCTACGGGGACACAATGCATGTGGTGCAAAATGTGTCCATGTTTTCTTTTTGACTAACCACATTTCAGCGCCTCCGACCAAATGCTCTATTCACGATTCCAGGTTAACGGCGACTGACGAGCCGTGTGTGCACAGGCTTCATCTCCAGACATTTGGTCCAAAGGTTAGGTCTAAAAACCGCGAAGCTGCTGTCTGCGTGGACTGGTGCTGAAGTCTCCCGTCCGACTGCCAGGACCTTTGCCAAATCCAGAGACATGGCGACGAACGGCACCAAAACGGATGGACAAGTCACAGAACTGAACGAGGTGGCTACTAATAATGACAAACCCAAATCTCTGGACGTGAAACCCGAGAAGCAGAAAAATGAGTTGCCTGCAAGAGAAACATGGGCGGGAAAATTTGATTTCCTCCTGTCGTGTGTGGGTTATGCAATTGGACTGGGGAACGTATGGAGATTTCCCTACCTCTGTGGGAAAAACGGCGGAGGTAAACATCCCTTTCAAACCTCATTTATGCAAACTGCACGTACCATTCAGCGCCGTGATGCACATAGTCGAGTTTGCCTAATTGACCGTGTCCCTGACATGGAAAAGCAAATCACATACATTCGCAGCCGTTGTTAATTGAAGATGTCTTTGAAGCAGTTTCGTCGTTGCTTTGGCGTAAGAATGGCCATTTAACGCATAACCTGATCTACTTCTGTCCATCCAGGAGCCTTCTTGATTCCCTATTTTTTGACCCTCATATTTGCTGGGGTCCCCTTGTTTCTACTGGAATGCTCCCTTGGTCAGTACACCTCCATTGGAGGGCTTGGCGTGTGGAAATTGGCTCCTATGTTTAAAGGTACATGTGGGGAATTGTTTCTTCATATCAGACCTAGAGAGAGAGAAAAGAAAAACAACAATCAAATCTAGAAACGTTTTCGTATGTTATTTGATGCTTTGTCTTGACTGTCAGGATTTCTGGAGGCCACATAACACAAATCTGTGTAACTCATTTACCTGTAATAGGTGTGGGCCTTGCAGCAGCTGTCCTGTCCTTCTGGCTAAACATTTACTACATTGTAATCATTGCTTGGGCCATTTACTATCTGTACAACGCCTTCACCACTGTGAGTATTACAGTATTCGCATCATTCATAAACCTAGCAGAGCAAGTTTGTTGTTTATAGGAGAACAACAACACTATAATTCTTGTTTTCCAGGACCTTCCATGGAGCTCATGTAACAATCCATGGAACACAGAGCAATGTTACACAAACTACTCCATTGCAGATACCACCAACCTCACCAGTGCAGTGGTGGAGTTCTGGGAGTAAGATATTGACCATTTGCATTCACTTTCACAACAGCAGAGCTTTCGAACGCCCTGCATGATTCCCAGAGATACATAAAAGGCAGCCTCCTGTGCTGCATGCTTATTTCCCCCGTGTGTATAACACTCTTATCGTTACTTGCTCTGAATTATAGGCGCAACGTGCACGAAATGACCAATGGCTTGGAAAAACCAGGCCAGATTCGAGTGCCACTGGCAATAACACTGGCCATCGCCTGGGTCCTTGTGTACTTCTGTATCTGGAAAGGGGTTAGCTGGACAGGGAAGGTAAGACGTCAACACTCAAGGCCTCTTTTTCTATACTGCTTCCCATTAAGGCTCAGTATGTGACATCTATGCAATATTAATCAGTCTAATATCACCCCATCAATCATTTAAATTGCAGTCAGAATTGTTAAGACTGATTTCAAAATAAAAGAAGAGACATCAAACAGTCATGTTCACTAATCCTGCTCTGTCTCATGGTGGCTCTTCTAATTCCTATTCTCCTGACACAGTGTCTATACTGAGTGTGGATTTATGATAGGAGGAGCAGCAAACAGCCATACGCTACATTCGGGTGGTGCTTTCTCTCCCTTGTGGTGCCACATTTCGAAAGTCTAGCACATCACATGACCATAGCAAATAAAATTTGTTTTGGTCACAAAATACCATCTCTCTGCACATTTATCCTCACAGATTGTAAGCTCAGTGGTACAGGGAGATGAATTACAGCCAAACTGCAGTGACTTCTTTTTGCTGACTATCTGGCCTCTTCCTGTGTTTTGCTTAAACAGGAAAAATCTTTAAAACCTTGTAATGTAGAAATCACGGCAGAATTTCTAATTTGCACATTCCATATGCATCATAAATATCCTGAAGCTGCAGTCCAGTGCTGTCTCTGACGACTATCTCCCATCTCCCAGGTCGTTTACTTCTCAGCCACGTATCCTTACTTCATGCTGTTCATTCTCTTCATCCGTGGGGTGACTCTACCTGGAGCTAAAGAGGGAATTATGTTCTATATCACCCCTGACTTTGAAAAACTCAAACAATCTGAGGTAATGGTACATTATTACATGATTCCAACCTGTGCGCTGCAAGCCTGAGCGAGCAGAGCGTGGTCTCACGTATGCCTGTGTTTCTTTGTCAGGTGTGGCTAGATGCAGCTACCCAGATCTTTTTCTCGTACGGATTGGGATTGGGGTCACTTATAGCTCTGGGCAGCTATAATCCTTTCAATAACAATGTTTACAGGTAAGACTAGCAACAATTCACAAGCTGGAGAGTTTTTGACAGAGAACGTAGCTGAATTAAATAAATCAGTGCTTGATTAAAGTGCTACTATTAAAGACCTTATTCAAGGACAGGTTGTAAGGGCCCTTATTAACGTGTGTTGCTTATAAAACCTGCGTTTTGCTGTCGGTGTGCAGGCTGGAGGAAAGAAACAACCATGATTGCAAAGCCTGAGTGTTTTCTGCAGCAGCCCCTTGGTTCTGGGTCACATAAACAATCAGTTACATAAAAATAGTTGCGTTCATTTTGTGTGCTTGTTTCAAATGGGTCTGTCTTTCTACGCCTTCCTCTGTCTCCTCGTCTGTAAAAGATGCATCAGAATCTATATATATTTTTAATGAAATCAATTTATGTCTGTCAGCAACAATAGCGCTGCATTTTTGCCAAACTTGTGAATGATCAGAAGGAATAAACAGCCGAATGATCCCTCCACGCAGATACAGTTTCAGATCCTACCCTGCGTGGCTTTTAGGGAAGCTCAATACAAAAAGGACACAAGTCAATTTAAATCTTTGACAACAGGCCTATTTCACATTTCCTCTCCCCAGAGACTCTGTCATCGTGTGCTGTATCAACTCGTGTACCAGCATGTTTGCTGGCTTTGTAATCTTCTCTATCGTGGGCTTCATGGCGCATGTGACAAAAAAAGACATCGCCGACGTGGCAGCTTCAGGTAACTACAGACCGTGTTCAGTGACTGCTAGACGCAGCGCTCGCAGTTCTTTCTACGTGAGAAATGAGAGCGCCTTGGATAATTCTGATAAAATAAGTCTCCAATCTACTGTGCAGGTCCTGGCTTGGCCTTTCTGGCCTACCCAGAGGCTGTAACCCAGTTGCCGGTGTCTCCTCTCTGGGCCATTCTGTTCTTCTCCATGCTGCTCATGCTGGGGATAGACAGTCAGGTAAGTGGCTTGGAGATGATCTGCTCATGGGATGACCTAAATATTTAAATGCAGGTACATATCATGCAGCCCTGCTCTCTGCATGACAAGCATGCAATTTGCTCCCTGTGGACAGATATAACGGAGCTTTGACATAAGCTGCCAAGTCTTCTTAATGCTCCTATGTCACCTCCATGTTCCCATAGGTTCCACTGGGTGTGTTTCCTTATATTAAGTATGATATTTAGATTTGAATAAAGACCAGAAATAAAACCTATACACACAGCTATACTCTGGCACTTCAAAGTAGAATGCATCAATTATAGCTCTATTCATTGGGTCATAACTCATACCCCATGTCAGAGCAACAGCGCCTTTGCATATCAGAGCTGTTACCAAAATGACCTCCAAAAAAGTGGATGCTTGGTCATTCAGAAGATTATATTAGTACATTTGCCCCATGGTTTGATGCACACTGCAAATCTTTGTCATTTGTCATCATCAGTTGGGCTAATCACGTAAATGAAGCTCCTCTGGTTGTTCACAGGCCGCTCCATGCTAGAATAAAAGCATATATAGATATATATAGACGAACACATACACTTGCGTTAAAGCGTAGAAAATCAGCAAGGAATCAGCAACTCACAAATTATGCTTAATGCTGTTTCTATGATTCTGTCCTTCAGTTCTGCACTGTTGAAGGCTTCATCACAGCTCTGGTGGATGAGTTTCCCAGAGTTCTTAGGGGTAGACGAGAGATCTTCATCGCAGTTGTCTGTCTGGTGTCCTATGTGATCGGCCTATCAAACATCACACAGGTACAGCAGGGCAGCTCTATTACTAACCATTCACGAGAGATGATTCTTCTTGATCTGTTCTCATTTTGGCAACGATGGCATTACCAGAGTATGTTATGCTGTATCTGTACATAGTCTTTTTATAACACATCTTCATTTTTCTGTGACCAGGGTGGGATCTATGTGTTCAAACTGTTTGACTACTACTCTGCCAGTGGAATGTGTCTGCTGTTCTTGGTCTTCTTTGAATGCATCTCCATATCCTGGTGCTACGGTGTGTATCATCGATGTTTCACTGAACACAGCGAAAAGCAGGAACAAAATCACGATAGAAATTTGGTCAGGGATTTTTTATTTTTCAAAAAAATTCCAAAAAGCGCTGGTGAAATATTGCGTGTGAAAAGATGGGGTTAACACGAAGGTCGGCAAGCGTCACACCTATCCACAGATATTAGCGCAGCTTCAAACACTGTTCAGCCTCAAGGTCATGAGCACTCGTGTTCCACTTCACCATCCTCATCATCATGCATGGCAGACCAGCACCAAATTGAAATAAATTGGATATGAATATTTTGATCATAGGTTCATTTGTCTCGCAGGTGTGAACAAGTTCTATGACAACATCCAGGAGATGATTGGCTACAGGCCTTGTATGTGGTGGAAGCTGTGCTGGGTTGTATTCACCCCTCTCATTGTCGCTGTGAGTACTCTGCATTAATGCAACAGTACATCTAAAGTCACGACATGACAAATGAAACAATAAATAAAGTCAATATTACCTGCCTGCAGCCACGTCGAGCTGAAGCAGTCCTGCCTGTGGTCTGCGGTTGTCAGGATGCATAAAGCGTCTCGTGTTTCCCACAGGGGGTGTTCCTGTTCAGCGCCGTACAAATGGTTCCTCTCACCATGGGAGACTACGTGTTCCCAGGCTGGGGTCAGGGAGTCGGCTGGCTAATGGCACTGTCCTCCATGGTTCTCATCCCAGGATACATGATCTACATGTATCTCGGACTCAAAGGCACCTACAAGGAGGTGAGGAGTGAATGATCTGATTAAGGGAACGTCGGAAGCTTTGCCAGATAACTTTAGCTTAAAATCGTTTCTGACTCTGTTACCTAACGCCCTTCTCATTTTTCTGCCCCAGCGACTTCGGATAATGCTTCAGCCTCCTGCAGTTACCAGACGACCTCAGGAGAATGGACCCGAGCAGCAGGCGGAAACCAACACTGCCAACCTCTCCAGCCCGGCCAATCCTGCCAGCCCCATCAACCCGGCACCCGCCAACCCTGCCAGTCCCACCGGTGCAGCGCCGGTCAACTCGACCAGCCCGGTGACTCCGGCAAACCCGGCCGTGCCGTCAGCTAACCCACCCGCAGCCACTAGCCCGGTGAACCCAGCAACCAGTCCCGCTGCCACCATCACCACCACCACCACTACAGTCAGTCCAGCTAACCCCACTGCCACCACAACTGTTAGCCCAACTAGCGCGCCACCCAAACCTGTTAGCCCGACGGAGGTCGTTAACCCAGTCAACCCAACGAGCCCGACCACTAACCTGACCAATGTAGAGGCCAACGTGTAGACAACAGAGAAACCCTCATGGAGAGTGTAGACAAAAGAGAACATTACAAAGGACTTCCAAGATTTTAATTGATTCACCTACCTCCAGGGGAAACATGTGATCAAAACCGATTTTCAAACCACACTTAATTTTTCTGCATTTGTAAAACCAAGCCAATGATGTCTTATTGTTGGTTTGCATTCTGAAAACAATATCAAAGACTGTTAGTGTTCACAAATCCATAAATCTGAACAAAAAAATGTAAACATACTGTGTAATACTGTGAGAAAAGAAAAATATAGAGATATAGATTAGAGAATTGTTCAATATATTCATGAATTAAGTAAATACTGTGTGAATATAGTAGATGAAGTAGTGAACAAAATTGACATTATTGAAGAGTGGGCATCGATTTTATTGTGGATGTTTACTAAACCTCACGCAGTTGTCTCTTTTTCCAAACGTTGCACTCTGTGAGGAAAACTACCGGCCGCAAAGGCGAACTGGGAGCTCTGAGTAAGCACAATGCCAATAAGAGGTTCACGTTTAGGAGCGAGGAATCCAGTATACGTTGCAAAAGATTATGTGTGTGAGAGAGACTGTTATTTATTTCATTTTATTTTCAGTAAAAAAAGAGAAAACTTTTTATGTGGTTGAAGCATTTTTAGAATTATTTTTAGGATGTTTTATACTATATGTGTTGTGATGGAGGACCAAAACCAATAGGCAGACAAAAGCAAAAACTATGCCATTTAGTGTTCGGCTGGCAAAGCACAGGGTACGAAGAAACACAAAAAAAGCACAGGGTTATAAAAGCGAGTTACAAATATGGACTATCCCATGATGCTGACAGTCAATCCTGTTTACTGTTTACGTTTTGCATGCTTTCCTCAGGAACATCAGTGAAATTTTCTGAAATGTCTCCTGCCAAACAAAATAGAAAAGAAGAAGAACAGAGAAGGCCTTAAGCCGAAACACCATCTAACTCCAGCGAAGCCATAGTCTGTTTGGACTGGGCACAACTACGAAACACATCGTTTGTGTTTGTGTGCTAGCACGAAAACCAGGACCAACTCTGTGTTCGAGTACAGTCGTTTTGTTTTTGTTTTTTCTTCGTGTGTAACGATCAATTGTAGTTCAATATGTATCCAGCAATACATATGTAGATGTGTAAGTGCAGGCCAGGCCAAGTGGTCTGTTTCCCATTTGGTTTCTGTTGTCTTTGCTTTACTAGTGAAAAGCACAAAGCTTTAAGTTCCCCAGACTTTTGCCATGGCGTGTGAGGACAATGTCAGTTTGCTTCTATGGCAGCTACTGCGAAAGGCATCTGGTCGAACAGAACATGTTTACTTTGAAAAGCAAAACAACTGAGCGAAAATGTGAAATGGCTACAGTTCATGTCCTGTGAATTTTGTATAAAGTTACTCTACCACAGTTTTCTCTGGAACTTTGTTGTAAACCCGTACTGTGTAAAACATGTAACTGTGAATGTCTGTAATACATTGGAAGTTATTGTCTAAATGTTGAAAAAATGGAGTTGCTGTTTTCTGCAATAATATTTTGATCACAGAAGCAAAAGCACATATCTTACAGAAATATACAAAATGATGATGACAATGAAGATACTGATGATTATATTAAAAATAGAAACTATGTCTAGTAAAACAATATTGTTTTGTATATTTTTAACTGTCTCACTGCCTAATGTAAAACATAATATAAACATGATATGTATCTAAATGGTGTCACTGATTAAAGCACGATTGTTATGTTATACAAACAGAAAAAGACTGAAAAATAAAGAATTATAGAAAATATTAAAACAAAACATTCCTGGCATATGTCCCTTATAGCGTGTGTGTTTAGAGCAGCATCTCCGTGCTTTTTAGCGCCGTCACTAGGAAATTAGGTCGATCCCAGCCATCCTATGATAGCCATGCAGTAATTGGCTATTGTTGTCTCCCCTTGTAGAAAAGCCCTGTTGTTGACTACAGTGTGTCTCCAGCCAATATATTAAAAGAAAATGGGAGGCCAATAAAATTACAAGAAGGAATCGGGTGGAAAGCGCTGGGTAAATACATGTGGATTTATTTTTTGTTCCGTTAGAATGAAGCCAGGTGGGACGTGTAAAATTAAACAAAACTGAAGATGACACGCGGGCAAAAAAGGAACTAAACGCTACGGTGAAAATAAACAGGGACATCAAATGAGAAAAGGAAAGAAAAACATCTGAGGCCCTTCCATGTGGTTTCCCGAGTGTCAGAAACACAAGCCGACGGTGAAGCCTCGGCAAGCTACAAAAACATCACCACAAAACAGCTCTTGCCCCGGGGTCTGGCATGCCCACACGCCCCATCTCCCCAACCTCTTATGGCTGTGTGCGTGCATTTACGTGTGTGTTTGTGTGTGTGTGCATCGCTCCCCCCTCCCTCCACCCCTTGCAGTTGCTGCTTCCATTAGCTTCCAGTGTGATAAAAGAGACGACACCAGCTGACACCATCACAATGACTCGCCGTGGATAAAAGAATGAGATGTCCCCTCTAGTAGCTCATGTGTGTTTGTGTGTGAGAGAGAGAGAGGTTAGGACAAAGAGTGTTGTGTTCGAGTGGACCGGGGTTTGAATAATGCCCCTTATAGCAGGTCTTATAAACCAGCCCCTGACGGATGACTTGCTGGCCTCCTCTATTCCCACTTGTATAATTTAGCATCATTAGCTATGAAAACCAGTCACTGACCGAGACAAGCCAAACGGATGTGCTACATCCTCAGCAGCCATAGATCATCATTTTGTGCAGGGGAGGACGGGAGGAGGAAGCACTTGATTAGTTGGGAGCAATCTAGCTGAACACAATTAGTCTTAGGTGAGGAACAGCAGTTTTCAGTAGCTCCAGCAGTGATGGACTGGGCATTTTTTATGTTATTGCCTTTATTAGAGCACAACAACTTTTGGCTTTTTGATTTTGCTGTTGTCGTTTTCCTGCCACAGAGGTGCTAAAATTGTTGACCTATTTTTCATTGTCTCCAACGACCAACACCTGCTGACATCGCAGTGTCACGCAGAATGTTGTAACCCATCGATCGTGTGACCTGATTAGGAATTCCAGCTGTATTGCCGCTGTGGTTTCAGCGACGTATTGTGTTGGTTTGTTGTATAATCTAGACTGGGGGTCAGTAATGTGCAGCTTAGCTTAGCTTTGGCTGACACGTATTTTTATGAGCGACCACAGACGTAGGTCTTCTCCCTGTCGTGCGCCGTGTCCTCTCCAGTCTGTGGTCAGATCTGAGTGGGACGACTTTGTTTGGCGTCTAGCATTTCTTGGCGCTCTCTGTCACAAGCCTATTTTTAAAGTTAAAAAGTGCTCGCAGCGTGGCCACGAGAGAGGACACTGAAGAAGCAAACTGGTGATCCATGATGTTTTCATGAAAGGATGACAGAACGCCACAGCTTAGAAACTCACAGGGGCTGCAGTGATTAATCCTCACAGACCACTTTAAGCAAGAAAAACGAATTCTGCTGTGAAGATGAAAAGGCAGATAATTATGTTTATAGTTTCCCCGTTTTTAACCCCACTGCCAACGGAGCTTCTTAATCATGACGCCCCATTGGGTGTTTGTTGTAGTGGGTCACTGAACCTGCATATTTGTGATGTGAATTTTGTGTGGTCATTTGTGATATTTTTTCTCTGCTGCATGCGATTTGCCCCAGACTCCTGTCTGAGGTATACTCACCCGAGAATTCAAAGCAAATACATTAATGAATAACTAATCTTTGCAGATGCATGAATCTACATATCAATGTAATCAGAGGATGTTGTGTGCTTGGCTATTTCCAGCAGAGGGGCTGAGAGGATGTCAAGCATGCAAAGCCTCTCTGCATATATGCTAATCGGGCTCCGTTTTCCAATGTGAATGTGAACCTCGCTGAAATGAACTTGTTTACCAGTTCACTTCTACGGACGTGTCTTTTGGCATATGTACACACACACACACACACACACACACTGCTTACATATGAAGAATATGTTCATGCTGTGCAGTTGGGGTGAGATCTGAGATAAGCGCATGCTTGATGGGACATGTGAAATCGTGGTTTCCCAATGATTTTGCAGTTTGATAACCAGCCTCCTCGTGACACAGCAAATATTGCAGTTATTCCAGGCGGTGAAGCTGGGAGCCACGCGGAGCATATGATGTCAGCTCAGATGTAAATACATGATTCTGGAGCCTATGCAGAGAGGTTAGCCTGACACAAATCAAAAGAGTTTATCACAATCGCCGGAAATTGCCCTTCCCCCGTGTTGAAGATAGCTGGACCTGCCTGTCTCAGCTTGCTGATTTAAATAGCCCCACTTTTTGAATGTCTCTTTGTATTTCCCTACAAACAAGGCTACGAAGCCTTTTCCTCGCTCAGTCCAAACAGAAGACAGCATTTCAACCAAAATAATGTAAATAAGCAAGTGTGATGAAAGTGAACCTCTGTAAGAGTGAGCTGAAGCCAGAGTAAATAGCCAATCAGGAGACTGTCCCCCTCTACCTTCGGTTTGCTCTAGCGCTTCTTGTCTTTTGTCACAACTTATAACGTCTCCCCAGTGAGCCAGAGGCTTATGGGAGAGTCATTGTAGATTACTGCTTAGGTCAAGCACAGAATGCAAATCAGGCCATGGAACAGACAAAGTGAAGCACAGAGGGGGAAGAGAGTGCAGAAAAATATCTAGAAACAAAACAGCAGTCTTTTGATGCTTCACTCAAAGCGTGTGTGATTTATTCGAGTGTGCGTTCAAATGTTACGTTCAACACAAACGTGCGCTCATGTTTAACAACTGTTCTCAGAGGCAGCTGAATTAACGGAATGAATAGCTCGAGCTACATCTGCCGAGGGGAGAAACTACACATGGTGAGCGAGGCACGTTACTCTGCCTGGACGTCACGCACAGTGGGTGCCCTGGATGATCCCGTGCCCTGATGTGAAGCCAGTGGGAGGAAAGGGTAGCTCTCCAGCGAAGCTCCTAATGGCTTCCTTCTCGATTCCCTGCCCAAAGGGTTTCAGGCCCTTGTCTTGGCCTAGGCTTCTTCTCTTTAGGCTGGAGTTTAGGCCTTAGGACTGTGATAATCGCTTACAAATGGAAATCTCTGCCGACATCAGGCGAAGTTATTTGTTCCCCTGCAACTGAAATGAGAAAAGGAGACGCGTACTCTGTGTTCCGCTAAATTTCGTTATTCTGCGATCTCGTGAAATGTGAACTATACTGACAAGCAATGCTGCACCTTGAAACGAAGGTGAGCGTGTGCGAAATGTGTGCACGTTTGTGCTACTGTTAACACGGATGCACGGATTTACTGTATGCTAATGTGCACGAATACTCCTGGTGTAGAGACAGGAGCAGGCAGCTGCTTCGGGCGCAGCTTTAGTAAAGGAAATACGTTCTGTCAGATTACGCCAGCACATGCTTTAACACTTCAGCGCTGGAAACTGGAGGTGGGGATGAAGGTGAGGAGCAGGAGAGCAAAAAGGTCAATGACCCAGCAAACTGAGAGTAAACGCATAATGCACGGCATGACTGATAAGCTGCAAAAACCATAGTTTCATTAGGTTTAAAGAAAATGTAGTTTCAGTGCCCAAACAAACATTTATGTCATTATTGTTGGTGCATCTTCTACGTAAATGTGATCACCTCTTCACGACTTGTAGTTATTCCCCTGACTGCACATCTTGACTGCACACAACAAGACACAGATATTTAAGCCGATCCACATGCATGAGTACAGGCTTCTCTCAAACACAAACTGGAAGCTGAAAAACAAACAGGCGAGACGTGCTCAGTGCTGTGGGAGACACTTTGAAGGCCTGTAAGGATGTTGTTTACTCTTTCTGACGTACAACTCTTATAGAAGCACTGTCATATGCAAACAGGCTCATTCACTGCCTCACTCGCGTCTTCGAAACGCACACACACACAGACACACACAAGCATGATGATTAAGAGCTCTGAAGGCCTTCAGGCTACGCTTGGACTTGGGGGGTGCAGTGAATCATAGCCATGATGTGGTGCATGCTTTCTATTCTGATCTGTCAGAGAGGTTTGGGAACTGTGCTCACTGATGAGTGAGCTAGACCAGGCAGGGCCACAGCGGCCCGCCCAGTCTGTCCTCGCTCGTCCCGAGGCACCTCAGCTCCTCTCTCTCCCTCCCCTGAGCTAACGAGTGACAGGTAAGACGCCCGAGAGCAGCCTGCACACAGCAGGACTGAGAGACACAGCGGGGGGTCAGTGAGGTCAAGCTAGAGCCAAACATAGTGCAATCACTGCTGTTACTTCACAAAGACACACATGAACGGCACGAGCAACATCTGTTCAGCAGCACAGAAAACACATGTTGACATTTCTAGACCAACTTTTTCAAGAGCACATATATTTATAAATGTTGCGATGATCATGTCCTTATTCAGTCTTATTTATTTTGAAATATATCAACTGTAATATATTTTAAGTACACAACATTCCCATCATGGTTTATGACAACATCTGAATTTATTCGATTTCTACTTTAACATTTTTATTAAAACAATAAATGTGGTCAGGTTCCTAACTCTAGTTTCTTTACCTTCCTCCAGGAAAATCAAATCATCAGCAGTTCGCATCAAATTTAACAATGTTTAAAATTTGCTAATATTTGTTTTGTGGTGGCCTCCAGTAGCTTATGGTATCTACGTAAAAACAACTTTAGAAGCATCCAGCATCTTATAAGGATCACGTGCTGGTGATGGGTGGGACACCCACACAGAAAGGCACCTGGTCGACTCCCAGGACTCGAACCCAGGGCTGTGGTCGACAGTGCTAACCACCACACCACCATGCAGCCCGTTGTTTATCATTTCAACATGTTGTCTCAATACATTGTGAGATCAAGGATGAAATTCAAGTTGGTATTCTATAAATAACGCCCCAGATGTTAGCCTGGAAGTATCTAGTAAAAGTCGGGCTGACAATACGAGCAGAGGCAAAGTGAAGTTCCTGCGGTCTGTCAAACGCATCCTCTGGCAGGGCCTAATGTAGCATGTGACACGTCACCCCCTATCACTCTGCCTTACAGATGACCAGCCTCTTACGTATGCCGCGTGCACCACTGGATTCCAAACCAGACACTGTCAGGTGTGATAACAGTTTGAGCGCCAAACCCGCTCTGAAGCCTTGCCCTGTCCCATTCCCCCACAATTCATGTGATGCCGCTGCGGCGCGTCTCCCACTCTGCTCCGCTCCCCTGCAACCTTGTGCCGTAGCCTAAAGTTGCTTTTATTCCTGCTTCACCCGCAGAGATAAGTCGGTCCCATCGGATCCTTCAACGAGAGAAGGGCTGTTGCTGGTCCCAGGTCTATGACTGGAATACTTCTAAATATACTCAGATGATACTGTACTGATAATACTGTCATAACCTACATTACTCTGAATCATTGTACATCGGTAGAAGCTGCAACAGTCTTTATTGCTGAACTTGTCATTTGTGCCCTTTGGTCCTGAAATGTTCTTTTATTTTTCATTGGAGGTAAACGTTTCCCCAGCACGCACTCATTATTTCAATCCGTACAAGGCTGCGGACAGGCCCGGCCTCTCTGACAGTGTTTGATGCTCTGTTGCCCCCCCTCCCTCCGTCCCTTCACCCCAACCCCATCTCTCTTTGTCACCATTTCTTCTATTTGATTGAGGCCTTTGTTTTGAAAATGGGGCCTCATTCTCAGCAAGTTGTATCATTTTTTTAATAGTTGCAATTACTCGGCTTCAGGATCTAATTTCCAATCTAAATTTGGAAACTGTACAAAAGGCAATCTATAGTAAATAAAATGTCACAATAAATTTAATATATTTTTAAGTCTTTTAAGTATTTTGAAATAATTCCTTTTTTTATTAAACAACCTTTCTGTCACCTTCTTGATTTTTCTTTCTGACTGGAATAAGAAGGACGACCCCGCATGTGCAACAAAAGCAGCAGCTGAATGAGAACACTACACCTGAAGCCGACTACATCTCGTATTTGTTTGTCCTTTTCTTTTCTTTTTAGTCACACTCCAACTCTGATCATTCAGGATTTGCGCTGCTCGGATTCCAACACGAAGGGGAATGTTACAGCAAATAACAACGTAGTCTACCGGTAAAACAATGTGACGGTGGAAGAGACGCAATAAATCAGCACGGAGCAATATTTCTATGCCGGATTGTTCTCTTTGATCTGGAGTGCAGTAAAAGGAGGGCATTATGTAACATCTTCAGCACACATGGCCAACTGTGTGACTGCCAAAGACGGGGGGAGTGGTGGTGATGCTCGGGTAGCAGGGTGGGGGTGGAGTTTGTTGGAGGGGTGCAGACATGCTAGAGGAAAGAGATGGGGCCGTGGAAAATAGTAGTAAATGGACGTGGGATGAAAGCATCGCTGCTCGTGTTGGTGGTGGGTGACATTCCTTATTAAGGCTGCTTAGCCGAGCAGCTGTAAC
This sequence comes from Macropodus opercularis, assembly GCA_030770545.1. NCBI lineage: Eukaryota > Metazoa > Chordata > Actinopteri > Anabantiformes > Osphronemidae > Macropodus > Macropodus opercularis. The sequence continues at coordinate 12,761,894 of CM061095.1, forward strand.
GTAGGTCCTAACAAGCCTCATAATCAGACATGAGAATGCCCCTTAGTGACGGTTCAAACATTTAACGGCTGCTCAGCGCCTAAAACCCACGGCCTCAATAAACATCCTTTTTCTGCCTGTTGCAAAGCCAGGAAATTTGAATAATTATATGGGGTCCTGATCTTTAAGGAAAAATACGGCCTGTAGCCAACGAGAAATATCAGCCCGGCGTTCGTACTGTACGTCCCACTTGGAAGCAATTCATTACCTTGAAGGAACAACAAAAAGGCAGCACAGTCATGTTATGGAGCAGCAGATGGCCCTTAAAATCAATCATTTACAAATCTGTCAATAATATATAGAAGTATGAATTGAAAGCCAACCGTCTCAGTGGCTGCGTTGGGCCCCGTCGGCCATACGGGCCAAGGGTGCGCAACAAACAGGTCGACGATGGAGCAGAGGCAACATACGACAGAGAGGGACGCTCAGGACAAATGTATTAATAGGAACCCTGCCAAATCAGCGTTATGTGCCCGCCGCACAAGAAGGCCTTAACAAGAAGCAGCTGTCTTAACTGATGGAAGCAGGAAGTACGGAAAAAGCAGCCGGATTGGTGGAGTGTGTTTGTGGTGAAACGCTGATGCTGAGATGGCCTGACAGGGTCTGTTTCCGTTCATTGCAAGACAGTTATCCAGAGTGACCGTGTTGTCTTCCCTTCCCTCTGCAAAGGTTATGCCATTGCCAGCAGTCCACATGACACAATGAATGAGCCGCGATTGCTTGAGCCGAAGACGGTCATCGGATCAGTCTCCAAGTTCCTACAACCTCGTTCTCGATCCACGTTACATTTAGGAGTCATTTACGCGTACAACACCGGTGGATCTCACTGTTTTCCCCTTGCTCGCGACGTATAGCGAGGCTGCGGTTGCATTTTAGAAATGACGTGCCTGGTAATCGGGTGTGTTGGGCTGTCAGCTCAGGGTGCATGATCTTGCCAGCATGACTCAAGTCTGCCCGTGAGCAGCTTCCTGCGCCTGTGCATCTACTCCAGTTGCTTGTATGATCTATTTTAGATTCTTTTGCCCAAGGATGTGTGTGCATCCTCGCAGCAGAGAGCCACAGAAATAAGAAAAGAGGTGGGGGGGTAGATAATGTTCAAATAATCTACAGGCAATCATGCAAATTCCCCAGACAATGTGCACTCGGGGATGCCGTAGAGAGGGGTGCAGCCCTGCATTCTATTCAGGCTCGACAAATTTGGAATTATGCAAATGACAGGGTGAGATCTCTATCATACTTCTGTGCAGGGTAACATGTTAGCAAGATGTGAGCCAACATGTGGGACACTGCAAGGGCCACTTTTCCCATTTAGCCTCTAGTAAACTCGTGCATTTATCCAATTGGATTAATTATACCTTCATACCGTGTCTGGATGAAGTGTGTTAAACCATTTTGATTGGTTCATTCGTTTTACGTAACCATGGGAGGAAAATGGAGAGGACAGTGTTGGACATGAGTGTCTTGACCGTGTCTGAAAGCAGCAGAGTCCAGCCTGTTACAGCAATAACAGGAGGCAGCGACTGAGAGACCAGTCCTCCGTCACAAGCACAGATGTCATGCTCCTTGTGGCCTTCACACACTGAAGGGGCCAAGCCAAATTTGGCATGACCCTGATGTGTCATCTTGATTTAGACACTAGTTCCGTGTTGTCCACCAACGTGGCCTGATATCTGCGTGCGTCAGAGTGTGTATCTACGATTGGTGGTGGTTTGCGCAGGCAGGAAAATGCGGATGCCCCCTCCAAAATCCCACAAGAGCAGGCTTCCTTGGAAGGTACGGTCCAGCAGAAACAGGGGTATTGTGTTCGGTGAATGGCCGAGATTATCTCACGGAGGCAGTGGTCTTCTGGAGGGGCTTTAAGGCAGAGGCTGAGGAGTGGAGCCACAGCAACCAAATGAAACTCTTTCTTTCTCTTTCTACTTACTGCTTTAATTGTTACTACATACATTTGACCATTTCCTACACATAAACAAAAATATATTGAGATTCAGAGCCGTATTGGGAAACGTTTAAAATGTATCATGCTCTCAGTATGGAAGTAATGTGTTTTTAACTACAAACACTAACCTTACAATAGGGAGAACGTATGGGGCTGTTGCAGGATGGTTTAACACTGCCATCTGTTGGTCATAAAAGAGAAGCCAACGACTCTGATCCAACTGTAGATCTGTCCCGCATTAGAACCCTTGAATGTTGGGGCTAAAGTGCTTTCTAGGTCACGCTTCTAAAACATGTGCACTTTGTCACGTCTGTTTTTAAAAACATTAATAGTAATAAAAAGCTCAGCAGACTGACTTAGTGGATTTAATAGATAACTTGTTAAGCCTTGAGCTAAATCAAGGCAACTACCCAAACTAGCACAGTGGCATGCGGCAGAACAGGTCGTGGGTTCATTCCGCAGGTCTATTAGAGCTTTAAAGAAAGGCTACACCAAATACGGAACTGAAGGCCAACTTTCATAAATTAACTGTGTATTTAAGTTTATGATTTAGCAAAGATTAGACTTTATTGGTAAAAAGCAGAACACAAACCAACCATGGTAGGTATTTAGAAGTTTATTTGGAAGCAATTAAGTACAATCAGTGGCATTTTCTTCCAGAGAAATAGGAACAGAATTGAACATATGCTTTGCTTTCTATGTGGATGACACATGAACTAGGTTCTGTTAACAGTTTGAGATACAGGTGGTCTAAATATAATAGTTAAATAAAAACGGACTAATACCCCAAAGATATTACTAAACATCTACTTGTGTCAAACAAGCAGATTTCAATCTACAAAATTCCACTATGGTACACAAAGACAACTAAACAAACTGTTAGTACAGAAGTCTTTCTGACACTGCACCAAGGAAATCTTTTATCAAAAGACTGCTGTGTTCCTGCACTTTAAGCATCTGACTGTGGGAAACCATCCACTTTTAGAATGACAGAACACGTGGTTAGGAAAAAAACTGAGCATCCATGATACAAGTACACTACTCCAAACAGTAACAAAATATCTAAGATCATTCCGCGCGGCGCAATGATGGTCTTGTGAGAAAAATAGAACAAAAGACATGATAGTGTATGTAACAAAGCAAAACCCAGTAGAATATTAACACAAATGTCTTCACAGATAGTTAATTAAATCTAAATCGGCAAAAAAGTTACACTACTATAAGCAGAGAATTTTAGAAAAAATAAGAATAATAAAAACTCAACTGCATAAAAATTCACGTTTTACTGCGACATTTTGATAAGGATGATTTCTGCAGCTCATACCACAGCATGACACGTATCGAGGAAAACTAAAACACATTTGTAACAGCATTTGCAAGACACTGCTTGGTGTCAAACAGTCATGGTGCCATAATTACACTTACTCATGGTAAGGTGTTAGTTTTAGGGGAAATCAACTGATTTGTCACTGAAAAAAATAAAGTCATCCGTTGTTGTTCTTGTTAGAAAAGAGTTTGTTATTGTTTTGGACATCAACACAAAACTGCTGAGAATAAATAAAAACCATGGTTAAGACACTGTGCTACAGGAAAATCCGATGTTGCTGTATTCAGTCATGTATAAAGCTAAAGCATCCAGCTCCACAGAATAACAAAGCCATGTAGCCTATTAAACTGCATTCAGACAACCTTACCAGAGGCTGTGATTTGTAGATGGTTGCTAAGATATACATCTACATATAGTAATGAAAACCTGATACAAAAAATATATTGAGTACAACTGTACCAGCAGTGAGTATTTCTATAGTGTTACAGATAAAAATAAATTCTGAGTAAATACACAGTATAGAGTAAGGTTTGTAATAGAAACCAGCTATTCGAAGCATGCTATCTAATTAGATCTATTGTGATTGACGTTAGTTCACCAAGTGTTCAGCTACAATGAGCAAATAGTCAGGACTCTAAAATTATTTAGTTAAAATGACCTGTTCAGGACCATAAAGAAGACAATTTTGAAATCTTTTGAAAGCGGGAGACCAGAGCTGTCCTTGCTTCATGACTCATTCTCGAACACATTAGCTCTTACCGAAACAGTAACCTGCTAACAGTCAGTGATGTAACAGTGCAAATGAGACCTGGCGATGCTTTTCAAAAAGTTGTGAAAAGCTGTGCTTAGAATAAAAACAATGAAATACAGACCAATGGCATATATGTTGATGGGAAAGGCTGGGTCTTTGGTTACTGAGGTGAATGGCAGGTAAAATAGAACACAGTGGCCGGTTGCTCTCATTATCAATGCAAAATTAAATCTATGATTGTACAGAGCTAACATCAATCCAACTATGCAATATTTATTAGCTCCTCTTCCATTAGAAGAGTTTTCAATTTTAAAGTACAAATCTGACCTGAAGGTTCTAATAAAGGGTGAAGCTTAATGTTCACAAGTCTTCTATTGTTCTAGGCTTAGGAAACTTGATGCTTGGCAAGAAATGACAGTGGGAAATTACCACTCTCATAAATAAACAATAGAACTGTGTGTAACAATTAGGTTTATTTGCCTCACGGATCTGCCTCTGGGGTTGGATGGCCTCCACCTTTGGTCTTTATTTGAAGCCAGGCATCTCCCAGAGCCTGGGCAAAGTGGTCGTCCACAGACCCAGTGATGGAAACTGAGTGTCCAACAGATGCTGCTTCTCTGTAGTTTTTTCCAAGACTGCGACGGAAGTGCTCCTCAATGACGGGATCACATACTGCGTTAGCTAAAATTAAATTACGACAACAAAAATATGGTTAGACTCGAGTATGTAGAGTAGATAATTAACCCAGATACATTTTTAGCCCTATTCAGATTTGACTGGCTGTTTAGTAATGTTTAACCTATGCGACAGATTTCTGAACTGCAATTACATGCATACCATTGGTCTTCTTCTGATCAGCAGGTGGACTGGGAGAGCAGCCATTCATGTGGCAGTGAGAGAGGTTACAATTACGGTTCTTTGCGGGAGCACAGGTTATAACTGAGGGACGATTCTGTATGTGGAAAAGATACGAATATTCAAGCAACAATAACAAATTAATAAGTCACACAAAAATGTCATGTGCATAGCTGCTTACAATAAAATACATATTTTAAACTTTGTGATGATGCACATGCACAGCATACATGCAACAGAAACTTCTAATAAATGACTCATGAACACAGACACCCATACACCTTCAGCAAACACACAAGTTTAACAACATCACATAAGCAAGAAGAGTGGTTTAGCTGATTACTTAACAACCGCAACATTTAAAATACATATATTTTACTGTGTGTATCAAGGTCTAGTGTTTGGATTAGCGTCACTGTGAACGTTTGGACACTTTTTGGTATAACGTTGACATACCTGCTGCCTTTCAAAAGTCACACCTATCACAGACCTCTCCCGTCCCCCGACTGCAACGTTGTGGCTGTTTTTAGTAAGTGGCAGGGGCTGGTCTACATCATAGCCAGAAATGGAAGCGTACATGTGGTGCCCATGAAGACTGTTAGGGAAGGACGTGATGTGCTCCACAGGACTGTGACTCCAGTGCTCATTTCGGTTGTCTCCAGCAGAGGGACGGGCCCTAGATAAAAAGATATATTCCAACACCACTGAAAGCTCAGCGTTTTTATACACAGTGCATACAATCATTATTACACCTCGTGTGTCTGTATCAATTAGGACACAGCACAAGCCTGGCTTGTTTGACTTTTACACGTCCGTGCAGTGTTTTAGCCACTTTAAGCACAATAAGCAAGTTTTACATGTCCCACAGACTTTGTTGTGTCGGTAACGTAAACAGCAGATCAGCTGGATGTACGAAATGATTACATTGCAACACAGATTCTTCGGTATGGAGTCATTTATGGATGTAACACTACACACAGTTTGTACTTACAGCTGAGTGGCAAACAGTCTACTCATCTTGGTCATGTGGTCCTCATCACAGCTGATTTGGTCATCTGTTTGTTCTTCGCCATATTTCCGTTTACTTGTACAATGCGCAGAAGGCCCAGTCATGTTGGAAACAGCAGCAGGCAGGGAGGGTGTCCTGGACTCATCTGTGGAAAAGAAAACAAGGTAAACAACGTCCTGAATCTAACTGGAAACACATAAACTACACGTGTATATGATGGCGAGACTCTAGCTCTGTCCTCAAACACTTGTTTCATGCAGCAGGTACAGTCGGATACAGCTTACTCAAAGTTGAGGTGATGTTGTGAGCTGGACCAAACCTCTGGGCTGCAAGTAGACGTTACCCCACAATATTTGATTTGGTGATGATGGCTCGTTTCTAATTAGGAAACTAGCGACGTCGTTCGCCAGACAGGAAATGCACAGACGCGTCGCAGGGAGAAAACAAACCTTCGTAGTGCAGCCTCCCGATGTTATTGTTCATCTTGTCCAGGAACTGAGAGTTCAACAGATCCATTCTAGGGACTAGCATTTACACGAGCAGGCTAATGGCTAACACCGTTAGCCAGGTACAGCAGCGAAGCTTCAATCCTAAGGGGAAGAGATAATAGTGAATATGTCACAGGGGGTGTTTAACAAACACAGTGTAACAAACACACAGTGCCATGGACGTTAGCGGCTAATGTCGACTAGCTAGCGTTAGGTGGCTAAAGATGCCTGACGTGAACGATTTAAAGGCAGGCTTAACGTTAGCGCTACACGGATATCGTTTCTCCTCCTTCCCTTTAGTTTTACTTATGCTTATGACATGATAAGGCTTTACTCCAGTTAACCGTTTACGTGTGTTGCTATAATTCGTTTGTTATCTTAGCCCAACTAACTGCTCTCCAAGTTCCTAAAGCTAAATTAGCCGCGAGCAGCTTGTCACCACTTTGTGGTGAAGTTAGTTAGCGTTAGCATTAGCTCGGATTTTCACGGTTCGCGTAGAAACGCTGAATATGTCCCTACGTTGACACACGCTGCCCTAAAGCTGAAACCGTTTAGCCGGCGTGACAGCCAAGCTAAAAACGAGACCGGAAAGCGGCGTAAAAAAGCAGCCGTACCGCTGCTACTCACTTCGACAAAAGTAGCTTTGACGTTAACTCACGGCCACAACAACACCATGGCCAGCCCAGCTCGCCTTTACGCACTTTCCCACCGTCAAACAAAGACTGTCGAGCGGCTCTAGTGGAGAAGAGGCGAACAGCAGCCAGGGACCCGAGTAAGTGAGTGAGTGAGCGGGGACAGTAGCAAACTAAAGACGCACCGCGGCCCAACAGCTTATAGAGATCAGGCAACGGGAACCAACTGAGCTGTTGATCAGGACGCTGAGTGTTGTTGTGATGAGGATTTCATCAAAGTGCAGGTGGGTTGTGTTGCTCATTGCGCCGCTTCCACCAGCTGGTGTCACTCTAGTATCTATGCAAAGCGTCCAGCGCGGGATGCAGCTTATATTAAGTCAGCATAGGAAGTTATAATTGGTGCATTTGCTTTATTCAAAACTCAAATTAAATACAGAGTTCATGTCTCTGTTCAGTCAAAATACTAGAAAGTTCTCATCATGCTAAATTGTTCAACACACACAGGCACATTGGTTTTATATATTCTGATATCAAAACTTCCAGTGTGTGCCAGAGAACATTTCAGTGCTTTCAGCAGATGTGACACTGTGTCGTATTATTTCTTTGCAGAGCATAAACACTCAGCTGGAAAGGGGAAAAGAAATACAGGTGTTATGCAATATGGTTATGGGTAAATCATTTATTACATGTTATCTCTATTTGTTAGAGACAAAGGAGCTCACTTCTGCTTCAAAATGTTCTCATGTCATTTTACCTATGAACGCTTGTATTGATTAATTTGAAATCGGTTCTTTATGTTTAATTACGAAACAAGTATCTAGTAATAAAATGTGGGATTAATAAAGTCCTGTCTTGTCTTAACTAGGAAAATAAACCAAAATAAACCAACAGTGTGTGTCTCAGGGGACTGTTGCTGACGTTTTCCCTCTCATTCAACGTTACCTACTGGTCGTAACAGCCATTTTAGATTCCTGGCTGAATTCTGCACACAGAGAAATGCTGCGAACACACATGGGGTTGAAAGCATGAAGGACAGAGGAAGAGGGAGCACGACAGTCATGATGCAGTACTCAGCAAACCCTCCTGCACTGACATTGGAAAACCCTCTATTTTCCATGCTTTGCCCAAAAAAAAGAAGCATCTTGCCTGTGAGGCAGGAGAAAAATGGGGGAGGGGTAGGAAAGGCAGGCTCCTCCGTGAGCGAGAGCGAGGGAAGGACGAGAGGAGGAAGGAGAGGCACAGCCGGAGCATCATTTGCAGCGGAAGGCACGGGCTGAGGGGATTGGTTGAGGGAGAGCGTAGCGTCACTGCCAGTGTGGGGGAGCTCTGAGGATGCTCCACCGAGCTGGGAGGGAATACATTTGCTGGGAGTTTGCACTGAGAGCTCAGCCATTATCAGCTGAACACTGAGAACAAGGACTCCTCTGCAGAATTATTTTCCACACCCGCTGCTTGTTAACTTCTCTCATCTCTCCTCTGTAGCCATGAATTATTTGCGTCGGCGCCTGTCGGATAGCACCTTCATCTCCAACCTGCCCAACGGCTACATGACAGACCTCCAGAGGCCTGACCCTGCTCAGCCTCCTCCGCCTTCCACTGCTTCCACTACCCCTGCTAAGTCTCCTACAACCGGGCCTTCACCTCCAGCCACTTCCCCAGCTCCGGAGAGGAAGCCCCAGCCAGCTCAGTCTACTGGTACAGGCTTCTTTAGCTCCATCACCAATGTTGTGAAGCAGACCGCTGCCTCAGCAGGGCTAGTGGAGCAGACCCAAGTCACGACACCTAAGAAGTTTAAGATTCTCCTGGTCATCGACGAACCCCAGCAGGAGTGGTAAGAAAATATCTTTATTATAAATCACCAGTAACATCGTTTGTTAGCCAATTCTCATCCTGATTCCGCTCAACGTAGTAATTATGTAAGGGAGCAAGAGCCACTGAAGCAACATTGTATGAAGCACTCTGCAGATGTGAATGGACACTGCTGCTGTGGTTTGATGGCAGAGCCAGCCAGTGTAATGATGTTGCATAGAGGCAGCTAATACCTAAACAAATAGGGCCCATTGATTGTCAGCAGTAATGACATTACACTAAGATGGAGGATTATTGTCCTGCTACCTCTGCGCTGTACTAGATGTTCTTAATAGTAGTATTTTGTTTCTTTACAAATAGGTTCATGCTTATCTGCCTGTAAAATGGTGAATCCAGTACAGTTCTGATAGGATTTTTCCATCATGTGACATTTGTGCATTGTTTAAATGCATCTTTCACAGAGTGTGCAAAATGTGGGACTGCACAATATTCTTTACAAGTCTTCTTAATACTGTCATGCGTATACATCAATGGGATTTCCCCCTCCTCACAGAGAGCCCTGCACATGCATAGACAATGGTTCACGTAACAAACTGCACAGGTTTAGATAAGCAGACTATTAACAATACCATCTGCATAGCTATGTTTGTTAGCTTGCAGGGCTGTCGGGTCATTATTGTGTGAGTGAGCTTACATCAAGACAGTAAGGACACTACAGTGACAGTCAGAGTCCTGGGAGACCTTCCTTAGAGGTGGCTTAAAACAAGCATCTCTGTCACTCTACTGTGCAAAGAATCCTAATGAGCTGCACATTCTGCACAGAGTCCTGACAAGATGCTGTCAAACTGTAATGAATGTGGCAAATCTATCAGCAGACAAATTGTACTTGTTTACGCAGCTGACACATTTTTTGCAATGTGTGCTAGGTGCACGCAGCTGGAGACAGTGGAGGACCCAGTTCCCAGTTGGCCTGAATTTCCATTGCTTTTGGTTTATTTTTTGGTAAATAAGGTGCTTGTTGATGTGTAAATCTATATTTAAATCATATACTTATAAGTTATTATATAAAATACTATTATGTCATGGACGAAATATATTGACTGTCCTCATCATCAAGCTTTCACAACTGGGCTCACCTGTGTCATGTAGAGACCACGACAAGACGGCCAATGCAAAGGGACCTCATCTCAAACTGATTACTGTACATACATCCCTGAATTTAATCTCCCAAAGCACTAACTCAGACACATGCGTTTTAAGCTATAATGGACATCGCATGTTCAGGAATAGAATTGGAGGCTGATGTGCTGGACTGCCACAGCTCTGCAGCTCTGGCAAGGAACAAAATATCCCACATGACAAAGCTATCGGTAAATAAAAGGCTGTCATTCGTCAGGGCCCACTGCGACACAGGGCGACGAGGAGGTTGGACTTTGCAGTCTCTGCTTAAGAAGTTCTGATATGAAGAAGTTCCGATGTATATTGTTACATTTCCTGATACAAATAATTTCTTCTCCTTAATGTGCTTTATTCTGAGTATTCACAGGCTCCACAGACTAGTTTTGCTCTTAGCAGATTCTTGCTCTGTACTGTACATCTAAGACACATCCACTTGGCAGATGAGCTATTATACAGCATTCAGACATCTCTCTCTGTCTGAGTGCTGGATCTATTTTTCATGCCTGCCGATGTTCGCTGTGTTTGGTTTCTTTTTGGTTGCTTGTATGAGACCTTTAATGTAATGGTTGTACTGTTATTCTAGGTCTACTCTACGGTATAATTCTACTTCATTCACATTTATAGTGTTGTGTAGCTTGTGGCTATTTACAGTTTATTTCGGTTTCAAACATCACTTAGAGTGAAAAGCTTTACAACAGCATATGTAAACAGTTACAAGAATAAAACAGCAAAAATGAATCTGTTGGCAAGATATAATGAGAGACAGCATTTCTCTCTTGCAGGGTTGGAACACCTTGGGCCTGTGGGCTTTGATAATATGAGCTACTGTGTTTTTCAGTGCACAACAAGTTGTCTTGTGGCTTGTTTTTGCTCGCTGCCATAAATTAAAAACCAGATTGATGAGATGTGGTCATCCCAAGACACAGAGAATGAAATCAAGTCAAATCCCCCAGCCTCACCTGCTTCACGCTTCTTCTTCTATGTTCCTTGTAGAAGAAAATGTTCAATATTTAGAATAAGTTAGTGTTTTATTATGCGAAATGTTCTGTAGTCTAGGAACATAGTCAACATTCATGTGAACATCTATCTGAATAGACATTTTGCTGTGTTAGGCAGAGCAGTTGACCATGTTGGATAAAATGTGAGCCAGTGGTCAGACAGTATATTCTTTACTTGTTAAATGAGGCTGTCAATCGCCCCGAGAGATTTGGTGTGTTCCAGGAAAGCTGTGCTATAAATTGCTCTTATGACTGGTGGAGCAGATGGTACACTGCCTTGCTTATCAAACTAAGGGCCGAGCTGCTTCTCAGTGTAAAGTGGAGAGGATAATATTCCTTTATTCAGTGAGCCAGTGTTCAAAATGACAACAGTGTGTCTCTGAGCTGAACGTTGTACAGATCTTACCAACATGTGAGACTGAACGCTGAGCAGACTAAGTGACGAAACATTAAAATTCATCGAAGGCTCCTTCTTACCAAGCTCTTGTGTGAATCATCTGAATGACAGTAATACATAGACTGGCCTTATTACTGACATATATAGCAGCCTGCAACTATCAACGAAGACACAGAGTACGAGGTTTGCTAATATAATGTCCATGGTTTATAGATGAGGAGATTAGAAGAACAGCTACGGGGGTAAATTCTTAGTGGCCTAGTTGTCAAGAGGTGACAGCCAAAAACTAATTTATATCAATCCACAAGTGTGGAATGGTTACTGTATGTTAAATGTGAAATAGGACGAGGTCTTCTTTGAATATGTGGCCTCTGTGCTCATTACTCTGCGCTGGCCTGTGGTCTATATATTGGAAAAACACAGGTCAGTCATGCAGTACAAGGCTACGCCCCCTCCATTCACCATGCTCAGCAAGAATGGCAAAAAGAAATGAAAGGATTGTCAGTTCTGTCTTTTATGCTTGTTGTCGTCGTGTTTTGGAAACACCGTCGCTCATATAGCTCATACTGGTAAACATTCATCACAGTGCAGAGTAGGCTTTTCATCTTCCCAGATATTAGAGCAGTGATTCATATTTTAATGCTTGTTTTCCAGCACAGCCAAATAGATCCCCATGCTCTAATTAGACTGAGAATGAATTATTCAACTTACATCCTCACTGAAGAGGCACGGAGAGCAGCATATGTGACAGCTGGGTGATACCAACCAAAAGGAAGTGACAAGTCTAAAACATGTCAGTAAAACAGTTCAGAAACAAGGACATTCTGCACATCCATCTGAATAAAGGCTTCACACCATTTACCTCTATGTATCTATCTGATAGGTTCTGGCAGCTGCCAAATATGTATAGACAGTGATTGATCCTTACAGTGTTAAAGGTCACAGCAGCAGCGATACAGAAAAAAAAAAAGTTCAAGTCAGAAAACCTCGATACACAATAAAAACTGCTGAATCACAAGACGTAAAGGTTGCAGCCATTTTCTGAAATAGTGAATTTGGCGTATTAAACCGTCCTTTATCAACCCCACTATGCTGGTTGACGAGGCACATTAGTGTGAATGCTGTGCTGTAAAATCATACATGTTGGGATGTTTTGTTCTTGCTAGAATGAACCAAAGACGCAAATAGAAACATCTGTCTCCGCTGTTGGACGAGCATCAAATAAAGAATTTGTCATATATATGTACTTCAAGCTCACTATTAGTGAGTGACGTGTAGTCTAGAAACCATCTTTCTTTTAGGAAGTCTTGTTGTTTTGTTTACATTCTCATTGGGGTTTACATTGATGGTTAATACAGGCTCTGTTTCTGTTTTAACCAGGGCAAAATTATTCAGAGGAAAGAAAGTGCACGGGGATTACGACATCAAAGTTGAGCAGGTATGTGTCACCAAGCCAGTGATATCCTTTGAAATACTTACATGGAAGAAAAAGAGGCATTTAAGTGCTCCATCCTACTTTTCTCTCTCATAACTCCTCAGGCTGAATTCAACGAGATCAATGTCGTTGCTCATGCCAACGGGACCTGTAATGTTAACATGCAGGTTTGGAGAAATGGCACCAAGGTTATTAGGTGAGACAAACACACACAGACAGAGACAAACACACACAGACAGACACAAGAAGATGGAAATAAACTTTGTCACAGTTTACTGTTTGAATCAATAGTGATGTTGTATAATCCACCTACAGCCTGATTCATACTCCCAGGATGAGCCAAATATTTTTGTCACGTCTCCACTAAAATTTTATTTTGTAGGTCATTCAAGCCAGACTTTGTCCTCATTCGCCAGCACGCCTTCAGTATGACCCATAATGAAGATTTCCGCAACCTGATCATTGGCCTGCAGTATGGAGGCGTGCCGACCATCAACTCCCTCGAGTCAATCTACAACCTGTGTGATAAACCTTGGGCGGTAGGCATTTTTACAATACTAGTACTGTATTGTATCAGGTAATTCAATCTGTGTGAAATAAATTTTCTTTCTCTGTGTCCAGTTTGCCCAACTTATTAACACCCACAGGAAGCTCGGTGCTGAGAAGTTCCCCCTGATTGAGCAGACCTTTTATCCAAACTACAAGGAGATGGTGAGAACCTCATCTCCCCTCTAGACGTGGCATTAAGCAGAAAAGTCACTGCAGGTTTCTGATGTAAGAAACGTCTTATTTTAGGTTAGCATGCCGTCTTTCCCAGTTGTTGTGAAGATTGGACACGCCCACTCCGGTATTGGGAAGGTATGGCGTTTTTCTATCAAATAAACGTGAAAGAATGGATCATTTGCTATATTGGACTGTAATGCCTTCCCAGTCGACCTTACATGTTTTTGTGTACAGGTGAAGGTGGACAATCACAGTAAGTTCCAGGACATAGCCAGTGTCGTGGCTCTCACCCAGACATACACCACCACAGAACCTCTCATTGACTCCAAGTACGACGTCCGAATCCAGAAGATTGGCACTGACTACAAAGCCTACATGTATGTATGATGATGGCTGCTCTTCTCCAGCCTTACGAGCAAATGAGTTTTATTTTTTATTTTTAATTTGTATTCTTTGTGTAATATAGGAGAACATCTATATCTGGTAACTGGAAGACCAACATTGGCTCAGCTATGCTTGAACAGGTGGCCATGACTGACAGGTAGGGATCAATAACTATGCCAATACTACAGTGAAGTGTTCTTCAGACATGGAAACTATAATCACACTTTGGTGTCTTATGATGCCTCCATTTTTGAGATCGATGTGCTGCTTGCTTTGCTTTAGGTACAAGCTGTGGGTTGACACATGCTCAGAGATATTTGGAGGTCTGGATATTTGTGCAGTCAAAGCCATCCATGGGAAAGATGGCAGAGATTACATCACAGAGGTATGTTAAAAACTTCAAATCAAATGTTTCGATCATACTGAGCGATTCAACATGTAAAGGACAAGATTTACATGAAACCTAATTCAATATGTTGACATCCTCTGTGATCGATCGTATGGCACAGGTGATGGGTTCTTCCATGCCCCTGGTGGGGGAGCACCAGGCTGAGGACAGGCAGCTTATTGCTGACATGGTGCTGGCAAAAATGAGCCATTCTGCAGAGAAAGAAGCCAATGCTCCCCAGAGACCTACCACCATCCAGCCATCCCAGGTACACAAACACACTCAGACATCAGGAATGGGAGACTCTGTCTGGATTTGTTTTAGTTATATAGAAATATATATCTATTTAGCCTGTGTGTTAATCAAGCGTTTTATTGGTTCTCAGAGAGCATCACATCCGTTACACTATTTGTTTTTGTCTTTTTAGGGAGCTGGTCAGAAGGGGGAGGCTGTGAGTGAACCCACTAAGAACGGTGCTGGACGCCCCCCTCAAGGTTGTCTGCAGTACATCCTCGACTGTAATGGCGTTGCAGTGGGTCCAAAACCGGTCCAGGCCAACTAAGACAACCAGGAGAAGGGCTAAAGTCACAGAGTCCAGATCCCAATGGCGTATGTTGCCTGGCGTCAAGCGCAGATGTGTGTGTGAGTGCCGTGAGAGCTGGAATCAGAACTTGGTGATGTGAGGTTGGTACAACTGAGAGCAGGCCTGGACTGTGTTTTTAACTCTATGCAGTGTCAAAATGTACTGTCTACTTGTTGACCTGTTGATATGTGTGCTTGTATAGGTCACCTGCGTCTCAGTAGTGTTTTTCCTTTGGGGCTGTCGTCGATGATGTAAGATACAGATTGTGCCTACACTGAGTTCAGTGCTGCTCTGTGCTACCTGTTTGACCCAGCTATGAATCTTCAGTTGCTCCATCACATCTCTGTTTTCTATTGTGTACCTTTAGATATTGTTCAAACTGTGAGCTATTGTGCAGTTTGAAGTTTGTGTATATCTCAATATGTATCCAGTATGTGGGTGTGTATGGTTGTAGTGGTGATTTCTTTAATATTTGTACTAGATATTTATTTTTGTTTTGCATGACTGATGACAAATGCAGGTACAAGTCAGTTCTAAATGTCAGATCATGTCACATCCTTGTTTTCATGCATTCTGAATGTCAGACGAGATACATATTATGTAGGTTCAGTGGGATACATGTATCCATAAACGTGCATCAACACAGTGAGTGTGACAATATACACGAAAACAGAAATGCAGTATGTCACCTTTGTTAAAGTTTCGTTTTTCATCTACCGTGTCACAGTAAAAGAGAATTTAGGGAGATTTTAGAGACGTAATAGAATAATAAAATAAATAAAATGAATCTGATATTTATCAAAAATCTAATTATATAGGAGGTTGTGCAAGTATCACACAACTTAAATATATTTGTATAACTTTGAACCAAAGAATAAATTATTTGCAGTCTTTGCACTGTAACCCACAGTGTAAATATAAGTGAGGGGGCTGTTAGGGTGTTAGGGTGTCACATGAAGTGTGTAATTTCACAGAGAACACAGCTTCTAGACTCTACTTACGTTTTCAAGCTGCCTGTTGTAAATAACATGCCAGTGAACGGGTGCTATATTCAGACTGATTGTTGTCTTTTGCGTGCGGTTGTGTGGAGGCAGACATTATGGTCGATCATAATGGGATATATAATGTATGATCTGCCATGATATGGCAAATAAAAAGCACCCCCCAGTGGCCCTCATGCTGGATACTGGCTATCATGGTGGAGTTGCCATGACAACAATGTTCAGCTCTAAGATTCGGTGTGGACAGTCCTGGTTCGAAGATTCAACATCTTTTACTTTCATCACACTTTTCCTTAGGCTGATAAAACGTGCAATATAAATCTTTTTCTTACTCAATAATTGATGTTTTATTTTGAAATCATTTCTTACATCACGTCAATGAAATAAGCTCTAATCATCCAAACGTTGAATGGTTTTTATTTCTTTTTACACCGATGTCACAATCACTTGGTTGTTGTCCAGTGACTTCAGTAGAGGCCATTTCATATATCTAATAACCTGAATAGTAAAACAGCTAAATGGCAACCAAATCAACTGTAAAAAGAAATCTGTACCGTTTCCAACACTTCGTCTGTAACTATAGTGCAAAATAAGTTCACGAGCTCAGTGTGCATTTCTTTCCCAAGTTGTATAAAGCGCCATTGTATCTGTGAACGTATTCTTGTAAAAAGCCATGCCTGAGGCTTTATGGACGTGTTGTTCTGTTTACTAGGAAATACGCCATCACGTTGATTTCCAAAGGGAAGACCATCCAGCAGAAGAAACTCCAGTGTGTTACAGCTGCATGGCTAGGTTTGGTGGTTGTGATTGTATATTTGATCAAATATAAATAGATGTGTTTATTTGGCCATTGTATTGAGGTGATACCTATATTATATTCAGACCTACAGGACTGTAACTATAAAGGGCAATGGTAACTAAATATATGTGCTATTAAATCTGGTGTTGGACTGTTTCAATCGAGATCAGAATACAGTGTTACATCCATTCTGGATATTTCTCCTCTATCTCTGGCAATAAAGCTTCCTTTGCAATATGCGTTTGGTCCTCATATGTCTGAAGTCGTCAGTAATACAGTTTCTTACGAATACAGCAGCTGTCAACAGTCTCACAAACTTTTTACACTGACAAATCAAGTGCAGAAGCCATACACACTCTACACACACTGCAATACTTCCAGTGCATGAAGAAAGACATCACAACACCTCTTATATTAAAACATAATGTCCTGCAAACCCATGAATATCTGAGCAGAGGCCTTTCAGCGCCATGGTTAAAGCAGTGCGCTCATCCAGTAGAATAGAACTACAGCATATTAGTCCACATCACACTATCACATCTGCTATTTGTCTTAGAAAAGCTCATGACTCACTGAGCCCATTCACACTGTTTGCTTTAACAAATATCAACATCTCCCACAGATAAAATATGCTCAGCATTATGTATTTGTCAGACGTGCAGATGGTGGTGATGTTTTCGTCTCATAACGAGTCCGCTCCGCTTTGACCTGGCCATGTGAAGAACTCAGAGGAGTGACACCGAGCCCTGAAGCTCCAGCTGAGGAGCTTCCGTCTAGACTCCTCCCAGCCGTCTGCCAAGCTGCTGCACAACATGAGCAACTTGTGTCCTGTGGGCGCACGTTGCACTGACCATCTGCAGAGGAGAGAGATGTTTTTCTGTCGTACGCTAAGAGAGGAGGTAAAGGTGACTTTTCATGTTGCATAATATGATCTAACATGACATTATGATGCATCACATTTCATGATTGACAGGTTTGACAATGCACTGAATAAGCTGTTCCTGCAGAACAGAATATTTAAATAAAGTCTGATTCCGGGTCAGACAAACACATCCATGTGTACATTCTGTGCCTTCTGGTGTGAGTTACCATATAAGCGAAGGGAGGCCATCACAGTTCACGTAGGTCATAAATCAACACCAGCAATGAAATCTCCATGTTGCCATCTGGTGGTAAAGTTGAGACACAGGACGCCTACATACACCGTTGATTTCACAGTAATCCACTGTGAGTGTGCCTTACATAATCACAACAGTTGCAGGACTGTGTGAATATGTGGCCCTACATTACAAATGAAGCATAAACTTATACTCACATGAGCGTCGGATTTGTTCGTTTAGGTGGACGCCATAATAGAGAAGCAAGTGGCAGAAATTAGTGATAAAATAAGTGATTATAGTTTTTTGTGACATCTGGTACAGAAATGTACACACAAAAACCTGTATTGCTTTGTTTGCTTCTTTTCCTGTTCTTGCTCAAAGCACCTGACACACTGGAGACATTTTGTTACCTTCTTCATGATGGAGTATTTGTGCGTTGTATTGCTAATGACCCTTCAGTGACAGATCTCAGTTCTGTTCCCATCTCTGATTATCATGCACCCACTAGAGATGTTGTCGGCCAGAGGATCAGATGTTTGGGCTCCTCCGATATAATTTTGGCCAGCTTGTGTGGCTTGTCCGGCTTCAGAAATAGAACAGATAACCACATATAGCAATACTGAATTAAAATTAGAAGGCTGGCTCTTATTGTATTGCTCCACAGTTTACCCTGTAATGGGGCTTTGGAGGCATGATTTCACTGCGATGAAGCACTCAGAAGCATCTGACTTGGCTGCCATGGGCTCGGTTTAAAGTGCCATGAAGACGTGTTGAGTGTTTACACTAATCTCTCCTCATTTCCTTCCCTTATTGAATGACTGCTGTTACACTAAGCCCGTCAGTGGCCAGGTAGTGAGCAGCGGCATAGCCAGTGGTGGAATCTGGACCGGAGCTGCCACTGCTAAAGGAAACATTACACCCGGGCCACAAGGTCTCACACAGACGTGGCATTTTGACTAGCGAACAAGAACATGTCATCATACCGGCGTGCACCCCTGAGCAATAACACCAAAGCATAATATGCAACAAGTGATTGTGCTTGTGAGTGCAACAACGGGCTGTTGGTCGTAAGTTGTACAAAGCTTCAGCTACAGGAAGAGCAATAACAGAAGGCACCGCAGCAAACGTTATCTAAATGCTAGAGGATCAAATCTACCACCACAATAGAAGCAGACGTATGAAACACTGAGGGACTAAATGTAACATGAATTACCTCACAAACGACAGAACTTGGTTCCTAAACGTCAAATATTCTTCTTGGCTTTTAGCTAAAAACAAATGAATCTACTCAGGGTTTGTAAAAAACGCTTTGGTGATACTACTTTGCTGTATATTGATTGTTGACTGACAAATGTCCACAAACAATACAAATTTAACTTAATTTTATTAAAATATCGAATAGACAACTTTCTCAGGTTCACAATAAAACAGGAAAGAAACATGATAAACGCATACAAGTTAGTTTTCATCATCCTTTTAAATATTTAAGACAACTGCCAAATGTCCAGCTCGTGATAACCTTCTCGCAGTAACGACTGATAAGAATGTGTATCTGCATATCAGTTTACACAGAGTTATGAAACCACTGTGTAGATTGTTGAAACATCACCACTGCTTTTGCTAAAATGTGCAAATTCAAAGATTTCCGCCTTTGCTCATGCTTTGCAAACTGAAAAACGACAGTTCCTTCAAAAAGACCCTACAAATAAAAGGCAATAAAAGACAACAGCAAAAAAGACAATTTCCCCATAACTACTCCATCAACATTTAAGACAATGCAAAATCAATAGCTACTGTGCAACTACATGGACTACACCCAACGTTTGTTAGTGATAATAAGAGGAGATGTGCAGGATCTTAGTCCAGGCTATGATTCCTCCTAAGGCAGGTAAGCTTTAAAAAGGTCCCCTTCATCAAAAACCGGGCAGGTGAAATAGAGGGGTGTGCTCCACACACACACACACACACACACACACGAGAGACAACTTTCTCCAGAGCTTCTGTCCATTTATCACATAGGAACATGGGGTAGGGGCAGGCATTTACAACGTTCACTAAATGCACTGCCACCACGGAGGCCTTGCATATTTCTTAAAGTGTGTAATGCAAAGCAAGGCACTGCCTTAATGCTTCGCATGCCAAGCTTTTCATGTGTACATCCCACTGCAATCCATCACCTTCTCCCTTCCAGTCAGACTGCACCTTCCTCTCTCCCCTTTCTTTGCATATTTTACATTTGGATCTATACATACAAAATGTGGGCATAGGGGCCATTTTGGACAATTGTGTGCTGTCCAAGCCTCTAGAAAACAGGCAATCTGGTAGAGGTGAGAGTACAGGTGTTTATGTCCTCAGTGTGAGAGGCTCTGTGCAGGGACGGTTCTGAGGCACTGCGGCTTATCTTAGGTAGGGCATGTTGGAGAAGTTCGATTGAGGACAAGATCTAAAAGAATCAAAGGCGAATTAGTTAAATAAGACACTGTTGAGCATGTTAAACGTGCGTTTACCAAAAGAGTGGTTCACCTGTGGGAAGAGCGGCCTATCATCCTTGGACTTCTTGATGCAGTCGGCCACCAACCTTTTCATGGCTTTAGGGCAGTTCTTATAGAGCTTGCTAAGATCTGGGGACAAACAGCCTCGCCCCACCATAAAAATAATCTAAAAGAGAGACATGAGCGTAAGGGAGTGTGTGGAACATTTATGAAATTTAAGATGGACACCTAAAAATCAATGGAGCTTTTAAAAAGTGCTGAACGCTGTAGAGATGGATGACTATAGCAGTACTCGAAGGTCTTGCCAGGTCAGCTGGGTACAAAGTTGCAGGATAGTATCAAAGGGAATAGCAGTGCAACAGTATTTATAAACACAATCTGCACATCAACTTTAGCCTGATTTGAATACAGAGCTGAAAGGATCACAGAGCCAGGCACGATCCAGACCAGGTCCTGTGGCTTGCGGGAGGGTGACACAGATATATGCAAACCCATGCACCCAGTTTCACACACACGTACTGGGTTGTGTTACGGGATCTAAAATTAGGCCAGTGGCTCCAGGGTGCTTGCCTCTGTTCCAGGGTTGGCCTTAGGCCAGCACAACCCCCTTCAGACAGCAATCCAGTGTCTTGCTGCCTGATACCGAGACCCACACAGGGCCTAGAACTTATAGCAATGTGCAACTTGAGCAAGAGACTTGTTAGCTCAAAATAAATAATTTGCATGTAGTGCAGTAACCTGCACTAAGCTGCTGTCACATGACAAACAACACTGTGTTTACACTTCACCTGATCTCGGTTTGCGATCTGGGAGTATGGGAGCTCTCCCGTCATGAGTTCAAAAAGAACAATTCCATAGGAATAGACATCAGACTGGAAGCTGTAGGGATTATTATCCTGCATCCGGATAACCTCAGGAGCCTGCAGATAACAAAGGGGAAAAAAAAAATCAACGTTTCAGTGTTATGTTCATGAATAGATTTGTTTTATAGGTGTAGAAAAACCAAAGTTGTGCTACTAACCATCCAGAGAATAGACCCAGAAGGCTGCTCCACCTGGTGGGAGCCACTCCACCTGGCCTTCACTGTTGCAAGACCAAAATCCCCAATTTTCACTGTTAGCCCTTCATGCAAGAAGATGTCTGCACCACCGTTAAGGAATATTCAATTAATATTCAAACACACTTAAATGTTGCAAGGCTTTTATCTGCAACTTAGAAAGGATACTGTTGGACTTCATATCACGATGAATGATGTTCTTTGCATGCAGATAACTGAAATGATAACAGAATTAGATATACTTCATCTTTTTTCTTGTTTGTTAGAAACATGCCATTGGTTTTGACTCACTCCATGCCCTGAGCAGTCTGTCTGGCGATGTCTATGAGCTGGATCATCTTAAAGTTTGTCTCCAAGACGTGAATATGTTTGTAGAGGCTGCTGCCCTCACACCACTGGGTCACAATGGCCAGGTTGTCCTTAGTCATGTAGCCCATGAACAACAGGATGTTGACATGTCGTGTTTTCCTGTGACAGAGCCAGAGAGGAACAGGAAATTACCAAAACAACAAATGTTAGTGAAAAAGCGGATTCCTCAAAAACATAAGCATTTGCAACTGTCCAAATAACAGACTCCTGCTCAAAACGCCACATCTTCCTTACCTCAGAACAGCCACTTCATTTCGGAATGCCTGGAACTGCTCTGGTGTGGGGTCAGTCACCTTCAGAATCTTCACAGCTACATCACCTAAAACAGAAATACTATACTTAGCTACTATACTTGGTGTTTAATGAAAATGTCAAATTCTTTGTAGTTGCACCTAAAAGTGTGCCGTCCCATGAGAAATGCTTTCATACCGTGCCATTTCCCTTTGTATACAGTTCCAAAGGAACCTGAACCGATGCGGGAGTGCAGATACACCTCGCTGGCCTCAATCTCCCAGTAGTAACTAGAGTCCCGCTTGTCCCGAGGCCTCTGCATAACCAGGGATCGAAACGTTGATGTGAGACACAGAAATTGAACAAAATATCCCACCTCAGCGCTCTCTAAGACAAACTGCTCTAGTGTGACTAAATGAAAAACTCGGGTTACTTGAGAAACTTACAATTTTATTTTTCTCCTGAGCGTTCAAGGATGGAGCCCGTTCCCGCTGGGCAGGTGCAGGGGCTTTAGGCTGAGACCAGCCTGTAGGGCTCTGGTTGGGGGAACTCCCCGCTTTACACACAAGACGAAAAAAGCGCTTAGAGTTTAAATAAGGAACAAAAAATGGATTACATGGAATTGGATGGATTGATGGATTAATACGATTCAAAAATTGGCACAGAAATTTGCCTCTGTTCTCCCTCTTCATTTGCCTTTGAATCAGATTCCTTCAAATTGAGAACTATAATTATAACATGTGCATTGCAAAATAGATTAATTTATTAATATATAAATAAAAAGGTAGACATCTGGTCTAAATATCATAATGGCAAATATTGAGAGGGAGAGACAGTTTGAAACTGAACATACTGGTGAAGGAGGAGGTGCTAGGTAGCAACAAGGAAGACTGCATAAAGACAGTCAAATGCAGAGCCGGTACTTACCAGAGTCATGATTACGCATTGCATCCTAGACACACAAAAAACAGAAACAGCTCCATCAGCTTCTACAAACAACAAACCACATGATGCACGGCCGACTTGAATACTAAGAAGCGAATGCAGATGGCCTTTGCGTATGGCATGGCATTTTAGACGACACACAGACACTCTGCTTTCTAACCTTTTCTGGACTCTCAGGTGAGGCCTCAACAAAAGACTGGGAGAAGTGCACAATACCTACTTTCCTCTTCAGCCAGAATCTATGGCACCAAGAACTGGGGGAGGTATTCAGGCAGTCTAGCTACTCCCCAGCGGGTACAATACAACAAACCAGTGAGGACAAGAGGGAGAGGGACACAGTAAAGGAAAGTGAAGAAGGAACAATGACAAAAGTAATGCTCAGGTTTCTACCTGGACAGAAAATAGGGAAATATTCTACAAATCTATTTTCAAAGCTTGGTAAGTTGATTATGCAAGAATGAGGCAGTAAAAAAAAAGCAGAAACTTGAAATGAACAGGAGGAAGTCGCACGTTAAAAAAACCCAAACAGAAAACAGGTTTAGACGAGATAAGGTAGAGGTTATAGAAAAAGAAAGGCAAAAATAGTAGAAGGTACGTAAGACGGCAGTATCAATCTCAGACAGAAGGTATTTTAAGAGTGGCTGCCTTAAGCTACAGGGGCCCATATGGTGTGTAGTTACCTCAATCACGCTGCTGTCTACAGGCAGCGTTGTGCTAACCATGTGGACATTGGGCGTGGAAGTGGAGCGCTGCCTCTGAGAGAGACCACCACCTGTGGGTGGGTAGGCTGTGGAGTAGTTGAAGGCGTGAGGTGTGGAGTACCGGTGGGCTGAGCTGTGAAGGGTACAGAGTAGCCAGCGGTTTGTCCACGTGACATTTAACAGATCAACAAAGGCCTGTAACTTCTAAAAACTGGGTTGCTATGGGTGTGATTGTGGTGCAGTGGCTTTCTGGTTTCATTTCTGTCCGTTTTTTTCCTCACTTGCCCCATCAGAGTGTTACACACTACACCTTTCTACCACACAAGAACAATCCAAACACACGCTACACATCTACAGAACACAAAGTAAAACTGAAAACACTGCACTGTGAGAAAGTAAATACTGGTCCATTTAATTCTGGTCTTCCCCCTATTATGGCAAACTTGACACAGCAGAGGTGCAGTAGCTCACGGTAACGCTGGTGGACAGGAGCGTTACAGACTAGTATTGTACTGTGGCTGTTGGTTAAAAAGGAACAGTGCAACGCCTGCTGAATGACATATGCAAACAGAGATCATACTACATCTCACTCCGAGGGAGCAACGCCCCGTTTGCAATCCAAAACTATGTTTTCAAAGGAGTATGTGATCGCTCTGCATGGAACCCCTTGATACTTTGTGAGTGCTAATTTGGCAGCTCAGGCTGCTTTTTAACCATTTTAAGTACTTCTGAAACAACAGGCTCTTTTGACGCCACCCGTTACATCAGCCCCTTGGACTGTAAGCTCCCATAAAGCTGAGAACGTCATCAAAAACAGGATTTATTCCAATTAAGATTAACGTTCTTCAGAAATGAAACCCTAACTGCATCTCAGTTGCAGACGAAAAGGACAAGTAACTCAGTGTTATTCAAGTCCCGCCAGGATCCAGACAGAGGCATCAAATACTTCACTACTGGCAAAAACCTCAGCCTCACAAAATAATTCAATTATTTTAGAAATGGCCTTGGCTTGTATTTCTTTAAAACTGAGCACTATTAAGGGCTTTTGCATCCTCAACAATATTACATCACAGAAGCCATTAGGGTTACGATTGCATAGCTCCTGTTTCATGGTGTACTGCCACATACCCTCATAAATATTCCTGAGAAGAAACACTTCAGCCCAGCAGAGGTATGCTCTGCAACGTTCCTCTAATTTACATTGCGTGCATTTGCTGCTTCAACTGCAGCTGACTGTGCACTCTGTCTAAGCAATACAAGGCTTTGTCACGGACAGTCTGAGGAAATAAACGTTGCTTCACCTTGGAAACCGTGTTAAGGACTCTCTCATTCGCCTGGATGTCAGTGGTGGCAGCGATGGGCCACTGCCCTCACCTGGGGCTGGACATTGACTAGAGAAAGAAAGAAAAAGTGAGTGAGCTGCTTGTGCCACAGTATGACCGAGATCATTTAGAATATTAAGTGTGTCTGTCAGTTCTATATGAAGGTATTATTTTTAATGTAATGTTAAGAAATAAAAAAAGCTACAAAAAAATAAAAGACATGTTATGACATGATGGTCTTCTTTTACATTATGCTGAAAGCACTTACAGAAGTTGTCTGATATTGCTCCAGTCCACACACATCGTGGGCACTTTGGTGCTGCAATGCTCATGGAATTTGTAGCCGCAAGTTTGGCAACGGAAACCGTTCAGAAGAAACTTCTGGCAAATATCACAGAACGCTAGCTTCAGATACGTTTTCCGAACCTGTAAAAGACGGAAGGAAATGTGCATTTATTCATTCTGCAGTGTAATGCTTTTGTGTTGTGTTTGTGACAATGTTGTAATACTTCTGCTACTCACAAAATTATGTGTTGTCAATGGAACATGATCTAAAACCTCCACCTGCAGCTCTTCCCCAATCAGTGTGGAGGAGTTGGTATTCCAATCCATGCGTGACTTTTTGCTAAAGCAAAAGATTTAGATGGAGAGATATCGACAAGAGCAACATAACTGCTACAGGACAGACTGGTTTCCACAAAATATGACCCGCTCTTCTACTTCTGGACCCACAACAGTGCTCAGCTCACCTATTCTGTCCTGAATGCAGCTTGAAGACCGCACAGCATTGAGGCTGCAGACCTCGAACTTTTAACGCTTTAATTAAACAGCTGTGTAGAGTCATACCTGGCCGCACATTTACCTTTGGGAGAAAACAAAACAACGTTTGGGTTTTAGGATAAAAGTAGCTTCAGGAGAACTGTGTACAACACCTAATATTTTCAAAAGCGTATTGGAAGTTTGGGAGAACAAGGGTGGGAACTTCTCCAACAATTACGCCATCTCCTACCTGCAGCGGAAACAAACTCACCACAGTGCGTTGATGGTTTGGGAGGTAGACACGGATAGTGCTGCTAGTCTTTGAGTCGGGCATCTTGCTGTCATCTGAGGAGCGACGCTGACAGAGAAAGCCCTGGCCCATGGTTGGTGAAAGACAAGGGCCCTCAAAGCCCGAGTCCTTCATTCCGAAGCCATTGCTCAGAGTCTTCCACGCTCCCTGAAGGTGCTCCATTTGTAAAGGGTACACTCACTGGTCTTAAAAAGAAAAGGAAAAAAAACACCAAAATACACATGCAAAACATTACAATACGCAAGTGGCTTAACTGATGATAATGTGTTTTGCTCAGTGACAAAGCAGCTGTGTTTCGAGAAAAGATTGCACATCTGTTACGACTGAACAGCTGCACTTTTTTGACCTAATCCAAAAATACAATCTCACTACCTGCAGATCTCCTGGATGGTGTGGTTTGCAGCATTTAGGGGTTTGTGGCAGTATGTGAGCACGACAAGAACAGCAAATAGAGCATTTGCGCTGTGGCCGGTTTTCTGGTCTTAAGTGCTCCCGAATACCACATGGTGGGGTCTCTGACATAAAAGTAACTTCCACTGAGGCAGCTTTCTTTCACATTTACAAGAAAGCTACAGAGCAATGTAGACAAACTAATCCACTCAGAGAGAATCTCAGGCCACCGCAGAGGTCACGTATGTTATTTACAGTATTAGTTGCTTCCAACAGACGAATGTCTGTATTTTCACACAGCTGGAAACTAAGACTCAACAGCGTTAACACACAGCTGAAGATCGTAATATAAACACAGAAGAGATAGTTAATTTGACGAAGTATCCGTTTTAAAGTAACAAGTCGACTGTGAGGCATCCCCCACCTCCCTGCGGAGGAGTTTGACCAGGTTATGGCTCTAACACGGTTGAACGTCACCGAGCAGTGGTGTGTAAATGTACTGGTATGGACACAAAGAACGTGAAGCCTACAGCTTCCAGTGGACTCCTGTCCGTCGGTTCTTTGTGTGGCCAGACGTACACGACTGCTTCACAAACCTAAAGGCTACGATCACACAAAAGCGTTTGAGTGACTCGGCTTCCAAATCCACATGTAGGTGAGCTCGGTGTCGGCAGGTTAGCAGAGACTGGAGAAGCGCCTTTCAGCCGTGTCCCGGTTCAATCCAGCTCCAGCCTAAAACTACACATCTGCTCGTACGCGAACACGATTCGCACGCGTTTGGGAGACACGGCCACGAAGCGAGTTTTTAAAAGGGCTGCTAGGTTTAGTGAAAACAATACAGTCGCCCGTAGGCCTTTAACGGCGAGCTGTGACGGTAAAGCCCACGGCACAGCTCCGGCCACCCTCCATTCAAATCTCATTTGTTCAGACGATGCACAGTCTTTTAGAGAAGCTGTAGTTAGCAAGTGAACGACAACAAAGTTCGGTACCTGCAGCCGGTGCAAACTTACCAAGAGAAGTTGGAGAAGTTCTGCTCCGCCATAACTTCAGGAAAAAGTAGCGTCGGTGACATCATCATATTTGCAACGCATTCAAAGAAAGAAGGAAAAAGTCGAAGCTGAAACAAAAATAAAAAGAAACCGTCTCAAATAATGTTATAATCGATAAACGAGGCACTATCGTAACCCATCAAGGTCAAAGGCGGTTTTGTTTTACGACTCACTTAATATAATGGAGGAAAACTTTTCTCTCCCAGTCATGCTAAAGGCGAAAAAATCCGTCGGACCCTCAAAGTGACACGACGAGGATCTCTTTAAGTCCCGTGGAGCACTTTCAAATTAAAACTCCCCAAATTTGCTCGGCGATACCTCGCCTTGCAAATCAATATTTACGTTGTTCGGGAGAAGGTGAAAAGGTTCGAGTTGGTGCCGTGCGTCCGCCCGACGCCACTGATTGAAACAGGACCTTGCAGTCATAACAAGAGTTGCAAGCATCACTCTCCATGCGCAACTTTAGCGCAAATATAAGCCCTCCCACTTCAGCCCTGCTGTTGTGCACCTCGCTGTTCTTTTGTTTATCAAACTGAAAAGCAGTGCACACGTAGATTTGTAATAGTTTTACACAGGCATGCAAGTCCTGTTGTGTAGTTAGATTGGTGATATGATTGTATGATTGCCCACAGACGCTCACCCTGCCGTGGTTTGAGGTGTTACCAAGTCTGATGCCTATATCAGATAAATTAACATTTTTGAAAAGATAAAATGTTAAAAGTATCTTTTGAAAAGCAAGATTCAGACCTACTACCGGTTTAGAGTGAGGGAGTCATCTATTATTAACTCCAAGTGCACCATCATCTGGACACTTGGGGACAGTGCAAAGTTGTAGTGGTGGGAATCATTTTGTCTTCCTGACATTCATGACTGTAATGCTACATTTTACACATTAGGCCAAAAAGGACATCTATGTTCTGCCAGTGGGCTACATGTGGGCTAGAGTCACAAAAAGGCACAGTAGACAGATATGCGTAACTCTCTGGTCTTTGTTGTTAAAAAAGGGTTAAACATAGTTTTAGTAGGTTAAGGACACAGCTTGTAGTTTTCTTCCAGATTAGTTCTGAAACAGTACCGCGGTGAAACTGTACTCTCTACACTCACCATGTGTTCACCATCTCTGTAGTGTCCCAGTCGGTGTCCCATGAGATGCCCTATTCACAGATGGCTCACAAGTCCCTTCAGAAAACTGGAATGGACACCATCGGAAAACGAAACAGCTTCGTCAGCCTCTTGGTCAATGTGTCTTGATGGGTTCGGCATACATTGTTTCCATAAGCAGCAGCAGATGATGGTGGTTTTAGTCAGAAGACTCTCTCACACGCCCATATCATATCCATGTTTAAAGGAAAATTGTACTTCTTGATTCCACTTTAGTTACTTTATAGTTTAGTCTTAGTGCTTTTTCTGAAAGTGTCATTTCCTAACAGATGCCCCATCCAACAACAGAAATACTGATTCTATGAAGATGAGGGCAGGGCTTTGTCATTGTGAAGCTTTTTAAGGTACCCCACCCAACATTCAACAGCACCACTAAATTTCAAACAATGTGTTAGATTATAATCTATATTCTTCAGTAAATTCATCACTTCAGATGTCTGTCTAAAGGTTATTTTTAATTCTTCATGCTTTGTCTTATAGGTTGTGCTGCAAAATTAAACCCAATGTGGCTATTTTAAAGCTTAACCCAAGCCACCTTAAGACCGAGCATCTTTCCTACTTATTGATCTGACTGAGCACTCAGCCCAGTTAGCTGAGATGCTTGCAGAGTCCATGGATTGTTGTCTCCATCAGTCCGCTTTTATTCTAAATATGGTGCAATCAGCCATCAGCAACACGATGGGTCCACATTAGGGTTATACAGTTAAATTGTGAAATTAACATTTTATTTCTGCATGGAGATTGCTTACTTATGTATACTCTCATACTCTCCTCTGAGTTTTTTCAGGTTTTCATTGCACTAATATTATGTATATATATATAGGTCAGTCATATGCATTATATTTATTGTATTTACTGTTATTTATTTTATACATATAACGCTTTTCCCCTCAACGATTGTTTCTTTTGGCATTGTTGATATTGTTTGCTCTGGCGATTTGTTTATCAACAGCCTGTAAAACACACAAACGAATGGCAAAACAGCGTTAGGTCTGTTTAGGAGAAAAAACAGGCTGTGTTCGTGATTGGTTAGTTCATAGAGGCGGTGTCCAGACACTGTCGTGTTTGATTGGTCGTTTGCAGAGTTTGTGGCCAATGGCTGTGCAGAATTCTACTGGAGACTGTGAATGACAATTCAGGAACTCTTGCTCACACCGCATGTAGCGCAAAGGAGGAGGCGTAAACACTGACACAGCTAGGTAGCCAGCAAGGTAAGCAATAAAAACAGCACGGTTTTTAAATTCCTTAAGTATTACATATTTAACAAGATTGAAATGATCTTGTGTTTATAATTGATCCCCACGGGAGAACGCGCATTCCCCAGCGACCTATTATAAAAAACGTGGTGGTTTGGTTTTGTCTTACTAACGGAGCGTCAGGTTCTCAGTCCGGCCTGCTAACGTTAGCTCATCACAACGACTTTGGCGTGTGCGTCCTGCGCGGGAAATTTCGTTTTTATGCCTTATTCGCTCCGGTACCCACCAGAAACAACGTAACATAAATCTTCTCAGTAGTTGGTGTCGTGTCGACACGTTCTTGTCGGAGAAAGGCGACTGATCGTCGACTGAACCGTGCTTCTTGGCCGTGATCGTAAGGTGGTTTGTTAGCATGTGCTAGCGAGCAGCACAAGCGTCTCGCGAGTGCGCAGTAAAA
The DNA here is from genome assembly GCA_030770545.1 of Macropodus opercularis. Lineage (NCBI taxonomy): Eukaryota > Metazoa > Chordata > Actinopteri > Anabantiformes > Osphronemidae > Macropodus > Macropodus opercularis. Next base: position 12,792,169 of record CM061095.1, read on the forward strand.
TCAACGTGACTAGGCCAACGTTAGCCGAGCTTCAACCTTTTCCATTCGGAACCGTTCCGCAAGCGCAAAATCTGCCAACGTTGCTTCGTTTACGTGCCCGCACGCGGCGGCCCGCACGCTCATTCAGAGCAAACGAGATAATTTCACTTTTTGACGCCGCCGTCTTAATGTAAGCAGACGCGAAGTCGGCAACACGATGCAATGTGACTGCCCTCTAGAGCTAGCATCGCAAGTTAGCCCCGCACCACGGCATGGCCGTTTCTGTGGTAGTCAGCGGCTTGAAGCGCCGCACTTACCCAAGTAACAGTAACTGCCCCGAACTCAGCCTAAGCTCATACATGTACGGGTCTGGTGTAAACGAGCTCCAAGTTTGTCCCTGGGGAATAATTCAGTGGCTGGTTGAAACGCTATTAAATGCGGTACAAGATGAATCCCGTTAAACATCCTAAGACTTACAAGCAACAAGTTAGCATTTAAAAGTTGTTGTCACTGTTGTTGTCACATGTCATGTTTTATGACACAAATGGAAAGAAGATTCATCATTAACTCACATTATTCTGACTTGATTTGCCATCAGCAAAGTTTGGCTTGTGGTGTTTACAACATGAGACCATTAAGGATCAAAGTGTAAGTTAATTGTATATTTGTAATCTGGCGGCCTGTTACAGTAGACTCAGTCAGCTGGAGGATTTCTACCCTTTTGTAGAATAGATGACCCTGCTAGTGACATGCTGGTGTGTCTGTTAATGTGTTAAAACGTGACAAAGTTACACCCCAAAGTCTGTCTGGTGTCTGTGCAGGCCTGCATATCTATGTCCAGTAGTAGTAGTCACTTATTGTGGCGTTGTAAACAGTTCCTATTACTTATGTGAGATTTATTGTTCACCAGACAAATGGTTTAAATGTGTAGTAAAATGAAAGTCACAGGTCTAGACTCCTTCAACAGTTGTAAAATCATAACCAGAGTATCTGAGTCTAAATACCTGTGGGTCAAACCTAATTTTAGTCAACAAAGACTAAAATAACGGATGATGGGGTTCCAGAGCATATTCTTCTTTAAAGGCCTTGGTGTGACAGTGCAGCAGGGAACTTGCATCTTTTCAGATGCTGTAAAGTCAGAGGAAGTGTATTATTCCTAACTGGAATTTGTTTGGTTTCATTTATATTTTTATTTAATGTAGGTAATGGAGATGAGCAGCAACAGTGAGTGCTTTGGATGTGGCCGCTCCGGGCATTGGATCAAGCATTGCCCTAACGCCAGCGGTTCACGTGGACGCGGCAGGGGTCGGGGACGAGGCAAGGGTACTACATACTCTTCAAACCACTCCTAGTAAACAATGACTAATACAGAATAGCTGAACTTTTGAGCGCGCTTTATATACCTTACCCTTTAGAACATGAGATCACCCATTACAACATGACGTTGTTTTTTCCTCTTATGCACAATTATGTGTCATTGCAGAACTGTTCTGCTATCGTTGTGGAGACCAGGGACACATGGCCAGGGACTGTGACCAAACTGAGGATGGTATGTATTGCAATGCTATTATTCATTTGGTCCCACTTGGATAAAAGTAAAAAGTGGCATTTGATGAAGCATTTTATACAGATACATAAGTCATCATGTCAGTCGAATAATTGTAAAGTTCATGCTGTCTGACGAGCAAACATGCTTGTATTTTAAACTTTCTGTTTTTGTGTGTGTAGCGTGCTACAACTGCCACAGGAGTGGCCACATTTCTCGGGACTGCAAGGAGCCCAAGAAGGAGAGGGAGCAGCTCTGCTATACCTGTGGCAAAGCTGGTCATATGGCCCGTGACTGTGACCACGCCAACGAGCAGAAATGCTACTCCTGTGGTGGATTCGGCCACATCCAGAAACTTTGCGATAAAGTGAAATGTTACAGGTGCGCTCTGACATACAATCCTGGACTGAAAATGAATCTCACTTACTATATTGCAGAGATTAACTACATCCTGTAACATGTCTCTCCTGCAGGTGTGGCGAGATCGGGCACGTTGCTGTGCATTGCAGTAAAGCCAGTGAGACTAACTGCTACAACTGCGGAAAGGCAGGCCACCTGGCAAAAGAGTGCACCATTGAAGCCACTGCATAATCAGTGCCCTCTGTTGCCCCTCCTTTTTTTCAGATTGATGGTTGGTTGTATTATTTTCTCTGAATCCTCTTCACTGGCCAAAGGTTGGCTGACAGAGGCTAGTCCCAGGCCAGTGAGCCTCTCGACATGTAATACAATGAAAGGGGTGGAAAAAATCTTTCTGCATTCAATACAAAAATGTTTTAGTTTGGTAGCGGTGTTATGTATAATGCTTTGTTAAAGAACCCCCTTTCCAAGCCACTGGTGATCAGAGTTGAATAAATGGGACTAAACATATGGGAATCTATAGGACCTCTGAGCTTGTGGAAGTGAGTCTCAGTAAAATGAGATAGAAGAAGGGAGTAAGTAGAAACCAAACTTCCATGGTTATTTTGGTTTGTTTTAGTGGGATATGAGTTGGCCAAGAGAGTATGACAAGGAAACAGTTCATAACATGACGCATTTCAGGCCTACAAGCAGCTAAGTGGGCGATAACAAACATGTTGCTAAGATATAAAAAATTTTGGAGGTATTAAAAGATACATTCTTTTATAGAAATCTGTTTACAATTTAAATATCACTTGGTAGTCCAAGGTAGATTTTTCCTTTTAAAATGGCTTTGGAATTTTTTTTTACCTTGGCAAAATTTAACATTGAGAACAGTTGTCAGAACAGCAGAATTAGGAGTTATTTGGGAACGAAAAAAATGTTTTCACAGAAATCAAATGTTATTTTTGTACAATATCACTTAGACTACTGTATAAATACCATTTGCTTGTACTCAGTTTTTAAGTCGGAAGGAAAGTGCAACTGAAGTCCTAGAAAATAGAAAATGTAATTTTAAACTATCAATAAAGCTGGAGGAGCACGAGGAGAACCGTTGTCTCATTTGAATGTATGGTGGTTTTTTTTTTTTTTACAGGTGAGGTTTTCATTTATATGAACTGGTAAAAGCCTCTGGACACACTCGTCGGTCAGTTTGACTTCCAGTCAATCCAACAGTCAAGCTCGTGGGTTTGGTAAAAGGTATTTGTGAAGTCCCTGGTATTTGCTTTTGAAGAATTTGGGAGATCATGCATTTTCTGTGAAGATAATTAAAGGACCGTAGGACAACAACAACCATTCAAAGGGGGGGGGGGGGGGTAGAGTTGACTTGATGTTCGGGCTTTAATACTTCAACTCAGAACATAATGGACGCCGTGTGTCGAAAGCTGCTGTTGCGTTAACTAAGGTTAGTGCGTAAAATGGAGAGGTAACCCAGTATCCATGTTGTGCCTCGCCCTGCATATGGAATAATACTCCTTTCAACGGGAATATGTTGAAAGGTAAGCGGATCAGCAACTGCACATCGGGGTTCTGGGCAGTGGGCTCGGAGATCTCCCCTGCGCCGTCTTGTGATCTGCTGGGGCGCAGGGGAGAAATGGTTCGCCTGCCTCGGTGTCTAAAATGGCAGCTGGGGGCTCGCGGTGCAGATGCAGCTCCTCGGCTCTTTCCGGTGGAGATGCAGGAGGAGACCCTCCTACTCCTCATATTTCGTCATCGGGTCTCGCCCAGTCAAATAATAGGCGAGAAAAACAAGCCGAGCACCCTCCGCGGCCGGAGCGAGCCGGCTCATGCTTCATGCGGGTTCACTGAGATTCGCGTTTGTTTAGTCCTTTTCTTTTAGTCCGGTGAGAAGTAGAGGACATGAGGGGACTCGTGTCGTTTTACCGGGGCCTGTGCACCCTGAGTAACCGTCAAGCCAGTCGAAAAGCTGGGATTGTCGGTTCTCGGTGCGGGTTTTGCGGAACTAATAGTCAGGTACGGTTCAAGCTGTTGCTGCGCATCGCTTCCAGCAAACAATGCGTTGTTGACAAAGCGATACGTTTTGTTGCAGTGGTTTCGTTGTTCTTCTTGTTACAGTGTAGCAAATCGACGCCGCATACAATGTTGCATGCAGCCTTTTCCGCCGGGGATGCGCTGGCACAGAGCAGCAGGGAATCTAACATCAGGGACAACAACAGACGCGGCTTAGTGTGTTCTCCCTCATGAGAACAGTAGTCGATACATAGTGATCCCAGTGTGTTTCCCAGCCCCGGAAACATACGAAAATATGTTTTAGACACAGATGTGTTGATTTGTTTTAAGATGACTGTATCACTTAACACAGCATGCAGCCAAATGTCCCATTGACCTGCTGGGTCACTAGATTTGGCGAATTAACGCCTGTACTGTCAGCTGTTTGAAGCTCGTCACAAAAATTAGAAATATGTTTATATATGAAACATCGCAAACGTTGATACTTCATAAAGCAAACTAAAGTTATATAACATGGTTTCCTCTGTGTGGGATTTAAGTTTTTGTTTTGTACACTGTAAAAGATTCTCTTTCTTGCTCAAGTTTCAAGGTACTTCATGAAAGACATTTTGAATCCATGTCTGACTATTGACCAAGCACGTTATGAATCATTTGCTTCCTCAATCAACACAGTGCCTCTTATTTGTCTCTGTTCTTTGGCCTTAGCCTGTGTCTGTGCTCTCCTTCTACAGCTACAGCCACGCTTTGGGCTGTTGTTTGACATCGATGGTGTGCTTGTCCGGGGAAGGATGCCAATCCCTGCTGCAAAAAAGGCAGTGGAGAAGTTGGTCGACAATCAGGGACAGTTTGTGGTGCCGGTTGTTTTTGTCACAAACGCAGGGAATTGCCTCCGACAGACAAAAGCGGACCAGCTCTCTCATATCCTGGGAGTGCCTGTGAGAACCAAATATGCACCGTTTTATTCTTGCATTAATGAGGTGTTTCCTCACATACGGCGAGTATGTTAACCTCTCTTCAACATCTGATGTTATTCCAGATCACACAAGAACAAGTCGTCATGTCTCATAGTCCCCTGAGGATGTTTAGGAAGTTCCATGACAAGTGTGTGCTGGTGTCAGGTCAAGGTCCGGCCTTGGAAATTGCTGCAAAGTATCCTAATATTTTGTTTTTATAGGATTTCTATATATGATCTATTTAATGTTGCACTTGCATATTACTGTGTATTTGTCCTTAACACCCTGGCTGCAGCGTGGGCTTTAATAACGTTGTCAGCATTGATATGCTGAGGGAAACGTACCCATTGCTGGACATGGTGGATCACAACAGGAGACCCAAACTGCCGGTGAGATATAGAGATAAATAAATACCAAACAGTTCTTGAGTCACACACAATAACCCTTTTCATTGTGTTTGGTTGTTGTTTTTTCAGTCCAGTCCTGTTGGAAGCCTTCATAAAGTTGAAGGTGAGGACAACTGCCTTTTCATATCGGTCTCATAGCTTCATAGGATCTCTTCCGGTTATTTTGGATATGATATGATCATTTTGATGTACCACACAGCGGTGATTCTGCTGGGGGAGCCAATCCGATGGGAGACCAACCTGCAGCTCATAATCGATGTCTTGTTGACCAACGGCAACCTCAGCAATGTGCACCAAACCCAAAAGAGGCCTCACCTCCCCCTGCTGGCCTGCAACATGGACCTCATGTGGATGGCTGAGGCCCATTCTCCACGGTAACTTTCCTACCATCACGCAAAGGAAAGGTTACATTTAAAGTCAAATGGATATGCCAGCATATGTCTTTGTGTTCTGTCGTCTCATTTTGTCCCAGGTTTGGCCACGGGACCTTTCTTGTGTGCTTAGAGAACATCTATAAGAAGATCACAGGCAAAGACCTGAAATATGAGGCTCTTATGGGAAAACCCAGTGAGCTGACCTACCAGTTTGCCGAGTACCTCGTCAGAAGCCAAGCCATGCAGCGACAGTGGAAGCTTCCCATCACATCCCTCTATGCTATAGGGTGAGAAACAAAGATTGTACCGTGTTGCAGAGGTTGCATTTTAACTTTTAACCTTTCGCAGTGACACAAATGAATACAGCTGTTCTGTCTCCTTGTAATCAGTTTGCTCTTCATTAGTGTCGCAGCACACATATCTACCATCGCGCACACCACCTTAGACACCAAGTAAACTCCACCCTTCTGCATTCTTAGAGATAACCTTATGACTGACATCTATGGCGCTAATCTATACAACCGCTACCTGCAAGAGAGGGCCGCTAGGAAGAACCCCAAAGCCGTTGCAAAGATGGCGTCCGCCACGGGGTCTGCCACGACCGTGCCACAGGAGGAGGAGCTGGACAGCCTGTGGGAGAGCGAGCTAGCGCTGCCCTCTGCTACTTCCTGTAAGTCCGTCCTGGTCTGCACGGGGGTCTACAACCCCAACGCAGAGGTGCCGTCGGATGCAAACCACTGCATCAAAGAGACTGTGTTTCACGGGCACAGGGACTTCAGATTCGACCCCGCTCTCGTGGAGCCGGACCACATCGTGCAGGATGTGGCAGAAGCCGTTGACCTCATCTTTGAAAAGGAGAAGTTTGTGCCTCAGTAGACTGTTGAGTAAAGAGGGATTAATAATGTGATAATGGAGGTCCTAACACTGTGGGCAGGCTTGTTACCTGACAGGGGCATTAACAAAACATAGATCTAAACTTTCAACATTGAGACACACTTTAGAGAAGATCATTCACATAACTGCTAATATGAACCACTGTTTCATATTGTTTTGTTTAGATTGGTAGTCCAGGAACAGTGCTGCCTTCTTTGACCCCACCAAGTATATTTTTTAGACAATAGTGATGTTCTAACTAATTCTAAATCCTGATATCATCCTATATTTATTACAAGAATTTAGCAGTGTTTTTAAGACTCATATCCAGATAACGTTTGATTTATTCTCAACATTTTCTTATTGCATTATTAGTCATTTGTTAAACCGTTTGTCCTTAGAAATCCATGCATGAATGTAAGAGTAGTGCTACTAAAAAACAGCTGTTTGATGTGCAATATTGTCCTATAGCTGCCTGTCCTCATTTTGTCCAGTGAGAGCCTTGACCAGTATTTGCACAGACCTTCATCTTTGTTAAATGATTCTGCCATAACCTGTTTGTCATGATATAAGTTCCAGTAAGATTTAAGGTAATGAAACATGAAGTTGAATATATGTGCCGGTTAAAGGAATTTACTGTTCAACCACATGTAGTAATTCACTCATTGTACATCCCTTAATTTTAGAAAATACAAGAAATAGTTACAGATTTACAAAGTTTGTGTTTGTAGTTTTTTTCCCCCATCGTACATCTTACACAGCATATTACAAAATATCTATTTTTGCTGAAATGTTTCAGCAGCGTTTTTCCAGGAAAAACAACCAACATCTATGTACAGCCCTGATGTTGTCTCCACCTTTGTGTGAAGGTCCCTCATGTAGCCTTTATTTTTAGATTGTTCTTCCTCTGCAACGCATCCAGCATTTGTGGCAGTAGCTCCTTTTTTTTAAGTGGCCTTTCTAGCTCAGTTGTGAGACGGTCACAATCTGCACCGACCTCTGGCAGCGCAGTGTGCAGCCGTCTCCTGTGTTTGGGCTTCATTGAGCACAAGGAGTCTGCCTCAAATTCTGCATGTCGCTCATCTATGCACAGAGTGAATGTAGACGTCCTGGCAAGTCTGACGCTCCACACAAGCAGGACAATGACGCAGCATAACATTGCCCCCATTAAGCTGTTGTAAGGCCCATCAGTACAACTTGGAACCACACAGGAGGAAAAGTAGTCATCGCTGAGTTCGCTGATGGCTTTCTGAGCCACAGAACCTGGACTGGCACAGAGAGGCTCCTTTAAAACAATGGCCTTATTCTTCAGCAGCCAGTTCCTCAGGTATTTAATCCTGCAGTCACAGTGGAAGGGGTTGCCAGATAGCGAGACCTTCCTCAGACTAACCAGTCTGTCGAAGTGGCCCGGAGGCACAGAGGTGAGCCGACTGCCCTGCGCATAGAGCTGCGTTGTGTCTGGGGGTAGAGGCGGCAGTTCCATCAGGATCGAAGAGCTGCAGTTGACTTTCAGGCCAGCAGGCAGGAGGGCTGAGCAGAGGCAGGGTTGACGAATAGACTGTGCACTTGTTGTGGCCAAGAGAAGGAAGACAGTGAAGTTTAAACCTGAGTGCATCCTGGAAAATCAGAAAAAGAACATTTGCAGTTTCCATTTTCATCATGAGGCAGAGCAGCAAGTGAGTTTCAGAAGATGGTCACAGTGAAACACTGACACAAAACTGTGTTAGGATACAAACATTCTGTATCTCAAGAATTTTAATTTTTAGTTTAAATAGTCTGAACTAAATTACACATCCCTGTGCCGACTGTTGAGATATGACCAAATAACTGAGTTCTTGTCAAATCACAATATATAAAAATCAATACGAACCTTTTAGAATCGGGCCAGCCTGGAAATAGTTTCCTGTGGTGCCACTCATCCTTAGATTCTCTTTGTAGGTGTGAGATCCAAGCCCAGTTTAGTGTTTTAAGCTTAAATGCGTCTCGAGCGCTCTGCTGACCTTGCTGTATTACTCTCCGTCTTTTCTTTTTCTGACCAATGAGCAAATAAAGTCAGAATAATAGCATACACGTTAAAGAACTACATCAGAGTGAAGAATGCACCAATAACGCTGCACCGCTATGGTGCGTTAGAGACGAGGGAAATCCATCTGCTTAAGGAGATAAGAGTTGGTCTCTTACAAAACTGTTGCAGGGGCCATTTGAAGGCCTCCCATTTCATTGATACCGATGTACAATGCGGTGCTAAGTGCACTGTGGACACTTTACCGCTGCCTGTGAAACATTCTGGGCCAGCAATGAAAGGTAGCTACAAAGCAATACAGGGATGTGTCATCAGAGCAGTGGCTCGTGTTACTGGCTGATCTATGCAGGAATTATGTAGCAGGTGCACTTTTTACCCATAGGTGGTGTAATGGGACAGATTTGCCATATTCTTTTATTGTACTTTTAATGCATGCCCTCTAGTGGAAATGCTGCACCATCGGTGGAAAGCACTGGCAGCTGAAGATATGAAAGCCTAAAGATAAGACACTAATATGAAGTACAGTACATTGTACAAAAAAGGAAATGCAGAACAGCTGGTGTTGCTTGAGTCACAGTGACAGTTCAATTCAGTGCTGGACAGAAAAACGACACCTGCTTATCATAAGTCATATTTTATTTTGCGTTCTCAACATTGTCACAGTTGAAGTTTTACAATAACTGGGGATCTCACTGACTCACTACTCACTGTACAAACAGAATGCACATATAAATGAGGCCATCCTTGTCTTTCCCGTCGTTCTATCTCACGCCACACCTAACAGCTTGCAGCAGGATGCGTGTACGGTCGCCTGTGTGTATGGGTTGAGTGAGAGTTGGCTCTTGCATGGATGAGAGCTGGATGCACATGGTAGAAAACCTTTAACAGTCTGCTTTTGATTTCTACAGCAAATGTCAATTCACAACAGCTGGAGGCAGAAACAATCGATATGTTTGTATATTCCCCCTTACATCCATCGATGAGGTTATGTATATACATCCTGATCTTAACTTCATGTATCAGAATAGGGTACTGATCATATACACATTATGTACAGTTCCTTTAAGCCCCATCTTGGTCCCTTTACAGCTTTATAAATATAAAGCCTCCTGCAAAGCAGTTCATCGTTTTACACATCAAAGTCCCCATATGTACATGATGCGAGACCTCAGCAGCGGAAGTGCAACGCTCTTTCTGTTTGTAATTTACACAGTGGCCTTGTTGATGAAATGCATGCCGAGTTTCAATAACCACCAGCCTCACACGGAACAACGAGAACACGTCAACGCCAGGTAGCTCCAAATGAATCGAAAACCAAAGCAGAAGTCAAAAAGTATAGGCTGATTTGACCCCCTCCACACCCCATCAGCTCACAGTGAACAGGACACATGATGCATCAGAACCATGCAGTGCATTGTTGGGGTGCTTTTTCCACCAATAGTGACGGTAGACATTTTAATATAACACAAAGCAAAACAAACAGCTTCCTTGGTTTTACATTATGCCAAGATTTCAGACTAATATTAAAGATACAAATCAATGGAAAGACACATTCAGCTGATCATTAATGTCCCGTGTGTGATATGTCTGTCATCTGAACGCTCTTCCTTGATTCACATGAGGAGAAATGCGTGAGAAGAAGCAATGGTTTTTCTTCATGAACGTTAAAATACATTTACAACCTGAATATTTGAACAAACAGTTTACTGTCACTAATTTACACTAGAATAGACTCTTATTTGTAGAATGTAGAAAGTTTTTCTTTACATATTACCACATTACCATATACCTTTGTTCAGTTTGCATTTTGTATATTATAACTGCATTTCCTGAAAAAATGAAAGTGTTCTTTCATATGTGCTTATCCAGCAAAATATTTCTGTTCAGCCCAAAGAGAAGCATATTCCATTTATTAAAATATATACACACATTCCTCTTTCCACTGTGAACTGTTTAAGTAAGTATTTATATATTCTTTAATGAAAAAAGGTCATTTTTTCCCCTGAATCTCGTCCTGGACAACTAGATACCAGACTTCCACTCTCAGTACAAGTCTGAACATGATTGCACTTAAACTTGCTATGGTAACACTGATTTGTTATACAATGTGCTGAGGATAGCCTCACATCAATAACATGCAAAAATATCACTTACTAGACATTTCACTGAACTCCAAATCTGTTCCTCTTGTAACACGAGGACCGCCGCATATTAATTTACTGAGAAAGACTGACAGGGGTCAAAAACAAAACTAAATAAATAATGAGGCTACATGAAAAAATGGATTAATCAAATGGACACCTTGCCTGTTCCTATTATATTGCACGTGATAGAAAAACTGAAAACAATACTTCACTAACTAAGAACTGATTTCATTTACTCACCAAACCTCATCGGTGAATAAAACAAATATACTAAACAAGGCAAAAGAACATTTGAAGTGTTTCTGCTTTTGATTTGAGGAGTCGGGAGCACAGCTGTAGCAGATGTAATACAACAGACTTCACACGTAACTTCAAGCGTTCTGTGGGTCAGTCGTTCAAAGGAAAAGGTCTTTTCACCGTCTCTGATGCGTTTTTCTAATAGTTTTAGCAACCACAGTGTGAGAAGTAAACCGAGGTTAAAACAACCAACCGACCCATCCAGCTCATCATTCGTGAGAGTTGACAGGAAAAGTCTGCGGCTGTGACAGCTCATACGCCACAGCTGCCCTGCGGAGGCTCCTCCTGCTCCATATGAAAAAGGCAAAACTTTCTAAATAGATTATAGGCTGGGCTGAACGGGAGTTCACTCCTCTCAGATCTACATCCTGTTACCAGAGTCAGTATAATACTGATAAGATTTTTGCTGATAATATTAATTGTAAGTATAATCTTACAAATTACTCTTACGCACAATATACTGTACATGAAGTCTTGACTAAATAGATTATGCATTAATAATTGGCACATTTATTTATGAGAGCTAGGAGACAACACATATAGCTGTCATCTACAGTAAATACAGCACTACAACTACTATGACTGAGACGGTCGACTCAGTTGTTTACCTGTCCTTTGATTTAAGATCCTGTGAAATGATATCTATGTTTATCACTAGGTATGAGCTTTACAGGAGGCAACAACAAATAGCATTCATATGACGGCAGCATGTACAAATGATCTGCAAACCAAAGAGTTGAAAGCTGGCTTCCGAAAGGCTGTGCCCAATAAATTACCCCATCACTTTGAGAGGAAACAGTCAGTCATATTTTTGTCTCAGGGCGTCCATGCGCCTGATGATGTGAAGGTAAAACAGACTACTGAGGAAATGATGAGTGGGGAGCGGCCTGGTGAGAGTACACCTGTCACAGCGGCGTGTGTGTGTGTGTGGGAAACAAAAAGCATCTTCCTGTATAGAACCCCAGCCCGCAAAACCCTGACAGGGCCAAACCCATGATCAGGCAAACTAGTAAAGGCCCCTGGTGGAAGATTTGAGTCCGATTTCCATCCTGCATATTAGCTGGACCTAGAGGTGAGAAAGGTGACTGCGTGTGACTTGTTTCCATCACAGCAGCAATAAAACACAGTGGACAGGCCATAGAGTTATGCTGTCAGTCCCTTTGGTGTAAGCAATTGTCTCTCCTCGCTTCTCCCCTCTGCATGAGGAGCATCACACTACGGTGCTGATGCCACTGTGTTTGGGTTTGGGCCCGCCAGGTGCCGAACCCACTTGCTGACTGTGGTGGTGGGGAGCGTGCTGAGAGTGAGAGGTGTGATGGGAATGCTGGCTGTAATGGCTGTGCTGTGAATGGCTGTGGGGGTGCGCGTGGGGGGTGTAGGCCGGATGCTGGTGGTACTGCGTGTGGGGAGGGGGGTGGTAGTGGTGGTGGTGGTGGTAAGGCGGAGGGTTCTGCGGGACTTGGCAGTACTGGGAATGATGACCATGGTGTTGGCCCTGCACTGCGTGCACTGCCTGTGCGGTGTGGTGCAGGTTGGTCGGGTGGGGCTTGTGCGATATGAGGGTGGGGTGTCCAGGCGGAGGGAAGGGGGGATGGCCCTGGGATGGCGGTTTGGCTCGCTTGCTGCCAAAGAGCGACCCAAGGATGGAAGTCGACGCCGAGTTAGGGATGGAGGGATGGCCGCGGGGTGCGCCCTCGCGTGGTGTGGTGGCTCTCCGGCGCGTGTGCGGACTGCTAATGATGGACCCCTGCAGGGAGGAAAAAAGGTAACAGCATGTCCATCAGATAACGTGAAAGCTACAGGCACCAGCAGGATGAATTCACAGTTCTTCATTCAGTAGCAAAATGTCACTGGGCATGCAAATGAGAAACGTAAAAGGTTTTTCATGATATGCAGCAGCAACACTGGGAAATTTCCAGCTTGGGCAAATGCTACATGATGTAGGGAGTCTATATTGAAAAAATGCTAACTGTAAATCTGTAACAAGAGTAATTGCATAATAATCAATCAAGGCATAAATAACGGCATTAACAAGGACATTTAACCTTCATTGCAGTCAAACTTGTGCCAAACACTTTAAGAGTCACACATGCAACTTGTTATTGTCAATGGAGGCATAGTTTCCACATGCAGAGGATGTGACTGGCAAACTCATCATCCACACACTAGCATTCAACTACAAGTCAGAAGGCAGGAGGAACCAAACTCGTGTGTGCAGGCTGGACACTCTTCTGCCTGTTCTGGTCCAACACTACTTTAGTATCCGCGTGGGAATTCTCCTTTAAAAAAAGCTTTTCCTCCGGCACATGCTTTGTCTAAGACTGGGGAAAAAAAGACCGTATGACGTATTTGGAAGCAGAATGAAATTTTCAGGGTCCCACACTTCAACAGAACGCATGAATTCATGGATACATGAAATGAATGAAAGATGGATGAATGAAATCCACATCTTTATAAGTCCGTGTGAAGCCCATCAGTAGACCGCTGACTACGAAGGCTACGTTGCTTCCTGAACCTTTCAGCGTTTAAGAGATGCTTTGGATAAGAGAAAAAGAAAGAAAGACCAAGACAGGGAGAGTGGGCTGCAGGAGATGGACAGAACAAAACCCTGCCACAGAGAAGAGAAACCAAATGAAAACCTCCTGGGTGTGATTAAATGAAAGACAGACAGAGACAGGCCACAGGGGGAGGGATCAGAGGTGGGATTAGTAGAATCATGCTTGTTTGAAGATAAAGTGTATACTGGTCATATAAAACGACCAAAAACACTGGCTACCAAAAAAAGGGGGCAGGATCAGAGGCAGGCAACCCATGCATGCACACTAACTGAGGCAAGCAGGTTATAAGGCATCCCAGGAAGAAAAAATAAATGATCCAAACAAATGGACTGAGTCTATGAAGCAAAGAAGGTGTAAGACCAAAAATAAATGGTGTGTTTTCACAGTGCACATCATCACATAGAGAGTAGCTTGGATACCAGCTGCTTCCAACTTACTTCCATATTGCTGTCTAGTGATCCTGCACTGCTGCGACGCCCCCGCTTGCCTGCCCGAGACATGCAATACCACAGATTAGAGATCGACAGCACTCCTGGATCGACTACAGACGTTTAGGCCGCCCACCGGTCCCATAGAGAGGAGGGGGGGGGGGGGGGGGGGCAGTGCAGTGGATTGTGAATGTGAGAAAAGGTCCAAATATGGGCTGGAAGGGGAGAGGACCGGGAGGGCTTTGTGTGGCATGTAGTACTGTGGCTAAGTGTACAGTGAAGCCACATCTTCACTCAGGTTCAGCGCCAAAGCGGCACTGGAATTTCAGAGAGTAACGTTTTGAGACGCACTTCTCAATGAACAGATGTGGACTCTATGAGCAAGTTTGACTGGGATCTGTCTACTCTAAAATCGGATCAGGGTTGATGCCTTAACAATTTTCCCCAGATTCTTATTTTGATGAACTAGGACGACTAATTTTTAATGTTGCCACAAGATGTAGATTTTCATTAGGCTCAGGTTTGGCGAAAAAGCCAGTCTCAGTGAGTCACAAAGGAGGAGACACATCAAAAGCAATACAGTGGTTGTTGCACATGGGATGTACAGGCATATACAGGTCTGAGGGCGAACAGAGCTTTTTGCCGCAATTAGGCACATTAAGCCAATGATACATGACCGGTAATCACACATAAACAGGAAAATACCTGATGTGTATGAAAATAACAGTAAATACACATGAAATGGAGAAATGGCAGGAAAAACATAAAAGAAAAACACGTAACAAAAATGAGCCCACTAACATGCCACGTCCTGCGTCGAAGAAACACAGGAGACACAAGGTGGAGGGACTTCTACACGTCTTCACTGTCTGACCTACGGTTTCTGAGTGGCTGTAGGAACAAAGCGTGTCGTAGTACCAATAGAGAGGCAGACCCCTGACTGGGTATCCTTAGGTTAATCACCCAATAACTGTACATAGCTGTTATCTGTAATGGATGAAATGTATTCTTGCTTCAGGAACACAGCGGCTGTGCAAAACACTGATATTCATGGATGCGAAATGACCGACATTACATCTTCTAAATTTGTTTGGTTTACACATATACATGAGAAGCAATGGCACATGGTTTTCAAATAAAACAGAAGATTATCATGAAATGTCTTTGGATGAAACAAACTCAGGAATGCAAAGATATTACATAAAGAAAAAGCGATGATAAAAAACATGAAGGGAAATGAAGAAAAATAATCCAAACGTTAGGGTGACAACCAGCCCGTCAATTTCATTCATCACTCAGGAGAACTAGAAAAATCCCTCTCCACTTTCTGAAGCATTTAACTATTCTCAAATGGGTCTTTACATTGCTTTCCAAAACATCAGATGCCGAGTGCAAAAGACCGAGCTCTCCAGCCATCAGTTAGAAAAAGTGCACTTAAAGGAGAAAACCCCCAATTATAAGTATCTGGCGACGTGAAGCAACGTTCTGCTATTTTGATCCCCTTGAAGTCAGGAAGGCAACACCTCTCTGTGTGAAAACCAGCTGTTACAGGCAAAGATGTTTTGGCTGTACCTGCTTCAGAGAGGTCTCGCAGGGAGCTGCTGAGGGCGCTCCTCTTCAGGCCCTCCCCCATGGCGTAGGTGTCATCCAGACTGGCGCGGTTCATGCTGCCATTTCCAGCTTCCTTCTTCAGACCAGAACTCTGCGACATGCTGGGCCTCACCACTCCCTTTTGCTTCTCCAGCTCAGCTGTGGAAACGCGCCAAGGAAAGACTGAGGTAAGTGGCGGCGGTTTTGGGTCTCGCTCTGGCCAAAGAATGGCTTCAAACGCATGAAGCCTAATTTAGCTGTCTGAAACTCATGAACGTCCACTATTGAGCTCCATCGTTGCCAACATCCTGTTTTTGTACGTGTCAACTGAAACTACTCAACTCCTCTTGGAGGTCCCCCCTTATGTTAGCCACCCTGTGAACTCTGTAAACATTCTCCCTCATAAACTGCTGCAGCTGAGTAATGAGGACTATGCGCTGTTTCCACTTTGCTCAGCCTGGGGCAGACAGAGCAAAAAAATGGGGGATGGGAGGAAAGAAACAGGAAGCTCACACTCTATTCTGTATTTCTCCATCTCCTGGACCTCTGCAATGGACTCTCGCAGGTCATCTGTGAACTTCTTGCGATCCTGGGGGTTGGGTGCATTAAAGATGATGAGGACTTTGATGTCTGCACCTGGTATCGCTGATGTAAGTCTTATTCCATTGGGGTAATCTGGGGCAAGGGAAACACAGAGGTTTACTCAAGCGCCATCGATCAAAACCAACTTAAAAGACGTTGGACAAATCTGTGTGAAGTTTGCAGCGTATACACAATGTGACAACTGATTGGTTTCTGCTGGATGCATGTCTGCAGAGAGTCAAACCCTGTGATGTAAACACTGTCAGCTAACACGCTACAGACTGAACAGAACTAAATGCGCGGTGCCACTTACACTGGTTTTCAAACAGCATGACTTGCATCCCATACAGAGAGAAGGACTGTCTAAAGCTGTACGTTACGGAGTTCTTCTTTTTCTGGAAGATTTTGGTCACCTGGAATAACGCAGAGATAAAAAGATAAGGACGGGGTTAAGGGCAGAGGAGAAGGGAGGAAAGGGAGGGTCTGTACCACTAATAGGTCGTTGAACAGGAAGATCTCCCGCTGGTGCAGCCCCAGCTTCTGGAGCTTATTGGGATCTGGAACTTCAAACAGGCGACAGTAACACACGAGCCGACGATGGGGCAGCGACAGCACCTACAAGGCAAAAGGATAAAGAAGAGCACAGACACCAACATTTCAGAGATCATCATGTGCCCAGTCCATAAAGTAATAAGAAACAGAAGTCACCTTATCCTCAGAGCAGAATTTAAAGAATGTGAAACCAGGAGGTGAACAATTTGCTCTCATTTGTTCCCTCACATCGCTGAGTTATTCTGCGTTTTGCATGAAAGTCTTGACCGAGTGTCAAAGGCAGCAATGACCCAGTAATAAACCAATCCCACAAACAAGCAAGTATTGTCTGTGTTGAGCTCCACTGGTGTCCAAAACCTGTTAGACGCGCATCACTGAGCCACATCGTTACACTGGGTGACATCTCAAACATGGCTACAGCCGTTGATTTTATGTTGTTCCCAAATACAAAGTCCTGTTGCTGCAAATACTCGCCAACCCCCACAGCTCACGGTGCGACCACACAAAAGGGAAACTCACTCCTTCAGTAACGTTTCCCTAAAGGAACTACAGTGTTCTTCTCAGTCGCATCGTGGTACGTACACTTCTTACGCACGAGGTACGTATTATTCTACACATATCAGAACGAATCAAACCATTCATGTTTGCTCAACCAATTACGCCTAACTAGGAAAGTGAGGTCGCTATGGTTACCGTTCTTTTATAGCCATGTACAGGAAATGTGATGACAACACAGGAAAACAAGTCACGTTATTTTGCAGTTGCGATATAATTAGCACAGATGTGTTACAAAATCCACAGGCTCAACAACTCCTACCGACCTTTACAGCTTTAGACAACTAATAATCGAATGTAGGGAAAACCCCACACATTAGATTTTGCAGGTAAAAGTCATCTGCGTTGAATGCAGCCGGCAGTGACGTGCACCCTGACAGTTTACTGACACGCACTGTCCCCGGGGCAGAGTGATGACTGCTCATCACTCTGTAACAGGTTTCTTGTCTCCTGAGGCAACCTGACTCTAAAACAACCCGCACGAGGTGGATTATTTGCTGTATACAGGAAACTATGATGAAGGTCCCGAATGCATTATGAGTAGTTTATTTGGAGCTTACTTACACATCCCAGACCATGATGGAGAGATCCGATCTGAAAAATAAAATACACAAATGAAAGCAGTGCAAAGTGCAGCTGTTGTGTTGTTATGATTTGCACCTAGAGCCTAGAGAGTGTGCAGTATATGCGTGCTGCTGGACTTGAAGGTTCAAATGATGTTGGAATGAAAACATAACCTCCCATCCAAGCCCACTCTCTAACACTAGTGGACCTGATTACTACGGAGAGGAATTCCAATGGTTTGCATGTTGGTGCGTCCTCCTGGGATTTTAATTCTGCAGCAAAATGGTGACTAGGGATCATTTTTCAGTACACTGGATTATTTCTGGCAGAGCAGAACCTACTGGAGACAAACCTCACCGTGAGGCTGTACCGGCTAATCACACTTCTAACCTTCACACATGAGAGAGACATCAGCGCCTGCAGAATAATGCAGAAATGCTGTTTTCCTGCTCTCGAGGGGCCGGAGCCAAGCCAGAACTAAATTTGGTAACAGATCTGCCTCAGTTTTAACGCACCAATAAATTGTTAATGAATGAATTATTGCAGTGTAACATATGCTGCTTTCTGTAGTGACCTTTCCCTAAACTAGACAAGGACTGGGTGACATTTCTCAAGGACTTTAGACGTGTGAGTCAGAGTAAAGGACTTTGCCACAGTCTGGGAATATAGACAAAAAACAATAAGCCTCACTTGTTCCAAAGCTTAAATTTCTCAACAAGTTTATCAGTTAAAGAAATTAACTGCAGGCAAATACTGCAGTGTGAGTACTGCAAACATAATACTCATAGAAGTCTCATATGACAGTCACGGGTGGCAATCAGAAGGGATAAATTTAATCTGACCTTTGCAACACAGATAATAAACACTACTCACTGGTTTCTTGCCCACAATGAGCTTCTCAACCTTCTGCACCTGCGAGACGTGGTCTTCGTTGGTTTTTAACTCTCGCTTTCTGATCCTCTCATAGATGCCAACTAGGGTCTCTCTGGGTATGTCCTCTCCGTCGTCCACACCTGGGACAGAGGGGAGCGTTACGCTGTGCAGCTTCAGGGTTGCGTGACAATACACCTCCTCCAAATAGTTTTACCTCACTGTAGCTTAAATTCTAAGACTTTATTCTTATCAGGTCATTTTCAGCATGTGACCCAGACAGTTGTCATCAATCTGTGTATAACAACTTACAGACATTAATCATGTAGCTAGTATGACTATTGATAGGATTATGACATTTTCTTATACCAACTTTCTCTTCACATGAATGGCCTTTTTCAGGAGCATCCAGTAAACAACGATTATAAGCGATTTGTTAAAGTGAAAGCCAAAGAAGGATTAATGGTGACAAAGTACACGTAAATTGCTTTGTTGTTGCCAACACAATGCTACATATGCTCTAGGATGAATTTTTGCATGTTAATTGTGTTGCATTTATAACCTCTTAGATTCTTGATAAAGTCCTCCAGCTTCATCTTCCTCTCAGGCTTGACGTTGGGACTGTACATGTCGGTGTTGAGAAGGATGATGGCAAAGGCCAGGATGAAGATGGTATCTGGATTCCTAAACTGCCGCACCACAGTGGGGTTACAGATGCAGTAGCGCTGGCTAGAGACACAAAGAGAAAGCAGTTGGACTCGTCACGCTTTACATCCCAGCTCAGACTACAAACACGGTGAGGGAGGAAGTGCACTGTGCTGTGCGTGGAGGAAGCAGAAGTAATGGTCGAACTGGTTCTCATATCAAGAATTATCTGCACAGCAATGAGGAACAAGCATACAAAAAAAAAGATCAGCAAAGCTTTACATGAAATGCTTCTAGTGTTTCAGCCACAGAAAGCTAGAAATCTGTTTTCAGCAGATATTTGGGTGCAATCATCACGCCACCATTCCCGAGTTGCCCCTTTTACCTGAAGGCTTCGATGAGGCGCTCCACCTTCTGGGCCTCTCCCTGGACACGGATGTGGTTCTGAAATTTCCTGAGGGCCTCATCCAGCTCCATGCCCTGGAAATCCATTTCATCTACCACACAGCTGATGAACAGGGAGACAGAGAAAATGTAATAAATATATAAAGGAAGACTACGACCATGACCGGGGAGGATGGGGGAAGATACGCACTCCAAGACATCTCTGTTGAACTGCTTCTGCCGGTTGCCAAGGAATTCTCCAATCATCTGCCTGCTCAGCCCCTTCCTCTGCAGAAGGAAGTGAGCTACACCGACCGGTGTGTCAGGGATAAACCCCCTCTCTGTGAGGTACTGGATGCCCTTCTCCGGCTTCCTGAAAAATTCAACGTGGCTGGATTATTATTTAGATCCAGATAAACGTAAACCACGTAGAGACGATTTCATCACTGCTGAATTAAATGAAAGTTCACACGTTTCTAATGATTCTGTAGCTGAAAGAGGCCTTCAATAAAAACACTGGTGTTGTAAAATCTTGGTCACTGATAAATCTCACACCAGCCACATTTCCAAGTACCTACTTGTTGAAGAGGTTGAGGCCGATGCGGTAGTGTCTCTTGCGGATCACGTCGTTACTGAAGATGGGCGAGTCCCAGCTGTTGCGAGTCTCTTTGTGGTACGTCTGCTTGCTGAGCGCCTGCTCTCGTAAGCTGTCTCTCGACGAGGACTCCGAGCTGCAGTTTATGGTGTCGTTGGAGTTGGATGTGCTGTTGATGCTGTCGTTGTCCCCATCAGAGAAGTCCGATTCAGACTTGCTCTGCCTGTTGGCTGAGCCGTTAATAGCTAGGTGGCTCTCCAGCTGGCGGTGGCGATGGCGCAGAGGCGCGTCATCATCTCGGGAGGTGGCTCGGGGTGGGGGCCCATGGGAAATGTGTTTAGGGCTTGCTTGAGATGACGTTACGATGTGGCTGTGTTGTTCATACACAAGTGGCCTTTTGACAGAGCCTCGGTCCGAACGATCACTGAGCTCCGCAGAGCTGTCGCTTGGAGGTTCAATGGTCAACAAAGGAAGGTGGTCCATCCTAATCCGCTGCTCCTGGCACTCCAGAGAAGGCGTGCTGCGGCAGCTCGTGTCTGTGTCACGACCCTCGTCTTTTGTGTCAATAGGCCAGTACTCCTGGGACGAGTTGACTGACCGCAACCTCAAGTCTGATTCAGTGCTGGAGGGCTGGTCCCCTGACCGCGAGAGCGCGATAGAGGGGGACATGTCCTCCTCATCAATGAACAGAGTAACATCACTATATGACGCCATGGTTTCATCGTGCATGCGTCCAGCTGCCCTGCGATGGGACTTCACCTGATAGGGAACTTCCCTCTCCACTTCTGAGCAGCCCATGGTGTCTGGGTCAGGACCTTCATCCCCCTGGAGGCTGCGACAGTTCAGTGCATCATCTATGGACTCAGCCAGAGATTTGACCTGCCTGGAAAAGGCGTCCTCCAGCTCTGTGATGGCATCTGACAAATCCCCCTGTGGGGCTTGGTGAGATGCCATATTGGCCTGCTGGTGAACCTCTATATCCCCACATTCAGACTGAACCATGGACAGTGGAGTACCATCCTCTGTCATCGATACCTGCCTCCCTTCAAAATAAGAGCTGTGCACTTTCTCGGGGCCCTCGAACGAGAGCTGCATCCTCATGTTGGAGAGAACAATGCGTCTAGACATGCGGTTCTCAGACATAGAGCTCCTGAGACGTTCAAAGTTCTTGTTCATCTGATACTGGCGGAAGGCTGTCTGGATGGTGCGGGCCGCATGCCGTGTTATGAACCGTCCACCGTATTTACGCTCCAGCATCTCCACCTAAGAAAAAGAGGCAGTAACAGATTCTCCCAGTTAGTCAAAGGACCTGTGGTAATACAATATAATTTAAAAACACACAGCTGGGGTTCTCCCAGACACCCACACACACATTTTAATTTCCAAAATCACACACAACACTTTTTCTCTACTCTTATAAGACCAAGTTACTTCGTACCTGTTTATCTTGCAGGTCAGCTGAGAGCTCATAGCTCTCAGAAAGCGAGCGTGACCGCTTGATGGCCTCCTCCTCTGCCTGCTTACGGAGGATGGACTGTGAGTGCTGGAGCTTGGGCCGACGAGGCCTCTGAGGCCCAGGCTGAACCCCGTGGCTGTAAAGAGGGCTGTCAAATCGGTCGGGGCTGATGGCTGAGCCGTGCGTCACCGGGCCCTGGCCGTAGTTGGCTCCGCCATCCAGGGACGCGCCACTCTCACCGGGTCGGCCATCCCCTTCCACACTGCAATGTGAGCACAAATGGGTTTTGCCATCATGAAAAGACTGCCGCAAAATGATGATTATGTTGTGATTGTGGTATTATCAGGTTAATTGCTGATAATAATGTCTGTCTGAGCCTTCTACCCAAATGCCAGACTGGAGTTTAGCTTCAGCCAGGAAACTTAACAAGCTTTTATAAGATCAAAGACATCGATAGTTAAGTCTTTTAAAAAAAGCCTTACAAGAGAGAGCTGATATTATTCTACGGTTTTAAAATAAACGACACTGATATACATCTGTGTAATAATCAGTCTGGCATCACTCAGCAAACAGAAACGCCACGTAAACACTTCCCAAATATTAAAATATACAGTGTAATTTATGTAAAAACAGAACAAGAGGCTACTCACTCACTCTTACACTCTGACACACTACAAGCAGACTTCTTACTGCGGAAAGACCGTCTATTTTCTATAAAGTGCCAGCTCTTCCTCCATATCTTGTCCACCATACTGTCTGTCAAGTGAAGTCCAGAGTACACACGTTCTTCCAGCAAACTAAAGTTTATGCCATACTAAGAACCAATCAGTGACCAGTGGGAGTTGCTTCATGTTTCCTGGAGTGAAGACAAACTGTCCAATATGTGTTACAAAGTCCAGAATAGAAAGGCAGAGCAAATATAACTTCAGTTGTCCATTAGCAGAAGCAGATGTGCACGCGTGTGCGTTTGTGGCGTCCACCTGCTCAGTAACTAACATTAGTCTAATTCGCATTTCTTCTCCTCCTAGATACAGCACATTCTCTGTGCTCTGGCAGCCTAATGTGTTTGAACTGTGACTCGACACACCCATACAGTGTACACAACACACTTCCTTCATTAGTCAGCTTCAAATCAACAGTCGACAACAACAGCGACTGCTGAGGGAAAAAAGTGGAACTGAACGTCAAGAGTTCAAACAGCAGATGTTTTACTGAATACAAATCGTTTGTCTCTTTCTGTGTTTTGCATTCGGCATAACAACAGAGAGCAAAACGTATTCTATTCAACTATAAATCCAAAGTGTCTCATACATACATATATGTGACTATGAGTCTCATATACGTATGAGAATAATTAGGCTCTAAACAACCTCTTTTAATAAATATTTAGGAGTGAAATAAAAAAAAACTACAAAGGATTATTGGCAATGTCCTCAAAGAGCACACACACTGACACAACTCCATGGAAAGTAAACACCAACCGGGTCCTGCAGGGTAATAAGTGCACACGGTTCTGAAGTGTGAACCAGCATAACATATTATGCAGCAGAAAGCATACGATCTTATATAACACATTGAAATTCACAGAATAATCGCAGTGGGCTGTGTGCCCCCAACCATCTGTCAGAGCAAACTGTGAAGTCACCCTCCCCGGAGTTAAAAGTCACACCTTGTGTGCTGTCACAGCACCAGAATAAGCCAGTGGTTGCTTTCTTTAACCGAGCAAAAAAACTGGATCTGAATGTACAAATTTCAGAACATAATAAATAAATATTACAATATTATTAAAATAAAACTTGTCTGTTTACTGTTGCTTCTCCATGACCAATAAATCGTGGGGTTGGTAAAAAGATATTTTCTGCAGACATTCATGGATACAAATGATGAACTATAACGACTTTGTTTTTCCTCATGTCAGCACTTTATCAAATGCGCAGTCAGTCAGTTACCATGTAGCTTAAATCGCTGTCTAAGTATAGCGCAGCTACGGCAGCATAACTGTGGACTCTCATTTAGTTTTCAGCTGTAGTGTTTTGTTGGCAGTAATTGCTTTTCCATTGTTTTGCTTAAATTTTGTGCAATCGTTTACAAACCCAAATATATTTCAATTCATGAAATGTGAATGTAAGGTATGGCTGTGGGAATTAGAATGGAGCCTACACTAAATAAGTGAAAACACAATGAACTGCGTGTTGCCTTGAAGAGCTACTAGTTGCTCCTCTGGGGTTTGCTCTCTCACTGCACCGCCTCCAAAAACGTTCAATGGGAACCGGAGGCAGCATCTTTCCTTCCATTTTGTTATCTTGCTTATTTCAACCAAACATCCAGACTATGTGTAAATGTAGCTGTGCAGGAAAAAAGAAAAGAAAATCCATAAATGCTGCAGTATTTTCTGCTTTGAGGTCAATAAATACTGCCACAGATGACAGTTGCTCATAATGGCAGGAAAAGGGAGGCGATGAAGAACATGAAGCAAGAGCAGCATTTTGAAAGCTGTAATGGATTTGGAAGAAAAAGAGAGGGAGCGAGCGAGCAGCAGCACAGGAAGCTAGATGATGGAGTTAGATGTGACGCCACATGGTTTAGAAATAAACTCTGGGAGTCATGCTGTCATTTATATCAACATGTTGGGGTGAAGAACGACTTCCAGAGAGTGAACGGTACAGGTCTTAAAATATCTTAAAATGTGAATTGAACATCCCCTGGTGTCTGTCCCTCTGTCTGGCTCTTAATCCACCAGCAGCCCAGACAGTTCAGATGTAGGCATGGATAAGCACGTCAGCTCAGCTGGCAGTGATTTCCAGCCATGAGGTCCAGGGATTTTAGGGGGCGGCTTGTGGAGGGTCTCGTCTCCCTCCTTCCCTCTCAACACATCCTGAACAAACAGGCCCAGGCCCCTGTCCAGGCCTCAACCCACTCCATCAGTTGGACCTGAGGGAGAAACATTCCTCCATCCCGGAAAAGACGAGTCACATCTACAGGGGTTCTGGGAATAGACGGCGGCTAATGAAGTGCAGGCCAGAGCTGCAGAGGAAGGGGAAGCTACAGTATGGCACTAACCTCACTCCCAACTGAAGTCACACAGAAGACAGAGAGGGTTACAGGCTGCTATGTGCTTGTATACTAAAGCAATCAACGTGTTTATGATGTATCTGAAGCAAAGAAAAGAATTTAATTGCCCATTCAATAGGGAGAAAGAAATACTTAAATAAACAATGATTTAATATTTTAAGCATTTTTGGAAAACACGAAAACAATCCCAATCCCCATTTTCACACTGGATGAAAAATCACGTGAATGTAGCAGAGTTTATTCATCATTCACCTTCTGAAGGCAAAAACCAGTGAATAGGAGACTTTTACTGAATGTGAGCATGTAAACAGAGTAAATCACTTGGTTAGATTCCTTGTGTTAACACTACTACGTGCAGGAGGTGTTTTGATGTACATATAACCACCATAATAAAGTGTCCATATCCCATCAAAGACACACAACAACGAGGGATGATGCCCAGGGAGAGAGAAGAGTCGGTGGGTATAAAAAGGCAGCAAGGAGCAGGTTGAAAATTCACAGTGACACAGACAAAGCTACAGCGACTGACAGAGTTGCAGAGTTTGCAGCCTGTAGTTAACCGGAGACTGATAAGACTCACTGTTGAGTCACGTTAGCTGTTGTGAGCTATAATTCAGGTGGAGAATGGACACGGATGCTGCTACAAATCAAAACATGCTCAGCCTAAACCAAACCGAGAAGGGACACATCAGTATGTACAGTTACCTTAACCTCATAACTCTACCACCCACTGACAGGAGGAAGTTAAATGATGTGAGGAATTAAAAGAAAAGAATCCTGTCTCCAATCTCCTTCCACTACCAGGCCTCATTATGTCTAAATTAAGGCATCGCTCCTCCTCCCACCTGTCAAGACTCCTACAACAACAACAACAACAGCAGCAGCAGCAGAGCCGCTGTCATTATCTCTCTGTAATGAATAATTCAACCGTCCTTCACACTACAGTCAGCACCTGCCCTTGAAGATCCAGCCGTGGAAATGCACACAGTCACGGCCGGCAAGCGTGAGCGCCGCGACTCACCACAGGAATGCCCTTCAACCGAGCAGGGGTTAGACAATCCAGCTCCCAGATGGATTGTGTACAGTACGAATAAACACAGCACGATAGCACAGGCACACACTGACTCAGGGAGGAGAGAGTTTTCCATTGTTGGGGAGGGAAAATTGAAATAACAGACCCCACTTTAAAATTCATGATGAAGCTTGAAGTGTCATGTTTCTCTTTTCACCTGCTCGTGTACAGTAGATGGTGCGAGGAAAAAAATCCCACAGAAGCATGTGAGCTGTGCTTATTTTCACAAACACAAACACACACACACACAGCCTTTGTGCTGTTTATTAAACAAAGCCTTGTGAGCTCTAGAAGCCTGGAGTAACCTCATCCAATGTCAAAACACAAGCATGCAACCCCCACCTCCACCCAAATACACAAACACTCACACTTCGCACTCTCCTATTACTCTTACCAGCCGTTCAGCTCCAGCTCCAGCAGCGACTGTGTCTTCTCTGAATTACACTGCAAACACCACATGTCTGATGATGTTCTCCAAACATTAGCAACCCTTCTCGCCGGTCCCCATTACTTCCTAAAAGGCTTCACTAGCAGACAGACTCATCTCAAAACTCCACTATAGCCTGTAGCTGCCTACTCCTCACAGACGTTCCCATGTTTTTGCCTTGGGAAAGCTCCTCGTGGATGGGAGGCATACATGGCCAGAGCTAAGTGGCAGTCTGTGATCTCTGACAGACAAATGCAGCTCTTTCTTCTTCTCTGTCCTCGGTGTGCCGGGCTGGTAGGAGTATAAGGGGGGCGGAGGCTGGGAGACAGGGGAGTGTGGGTTTTTGCCAGGCCCTGAGTAGTATGGAAGGGGGCGGGGACGAGGGCGTACGAGCGTAGCGGCTCTGTAGCTGGGTAGGAAGAGAGAAACGGGGCGAAGCGCTTCTTGCACAGTGCTGTGCGTGAGGGAGTCCCTGCGTCAGGTCACACTGAGAAGAAAATCACAATTCAGGCATGGCAGGAGAGAAAGTGAAAGAAAATGAATAAGATATCAAACAAGGGGCTAAAAGCATGTAGGAGTGGGAGGGCTTGGTTCTGTTCCGGGCATACACTGTAGGTACAGTATAGCAGATCAAAAGGAAGACGAGGGAATGGATGCACACGAAAAAGCAAAGTGTAAGAGCACGTGGAAAAGGACGCTGAGGACAACTGAGTGTCAGTGGTACCTCTGTTAGACGCAGAGGAAAGGGGCCTGGGTGGAGAGGAGGCAAATACGCGAGCACCTCTATTAATAGAGGCTTTTAGAAGTGACTGAAGATGAGAACTAAGAAAAGAGACAGAGATGAGTCTGTGTCTTTCAGTTTCAGGAAATCACAGTACAAGAGGCTGTTCACTTTCCAACCTCCTGCAAATCTGAGTTTCAGTTCATGGATGTTGTTTTGCTAAAGTGCCACCCACACTTTGAGGCTCACCAGCATTTCCGTGCCTCGTTTTCTGGACTTCAGTGTTGTTGAGACAGGCCAGAGACGAATCCTCCCTCTGAGAGCCGGGGGTTGGGGCAAACTGCCCCCAAGTCAAAGGTAGTTTTCTATGTAATGACAACAGGCACAGGAAACAGAGCAGAATGGCTCCCACATGGAGCCAGTTTACGGGGACACACACCAGTGTCTGGAGGCAGACGCTGACATCCTCTAATTACAGGCCTGAATCCCTAAAATGATCACCTTCTCTGGACGGCCCTTATCTGGCACTTCACATGAAACACGCAGAATGAAGAGAAGCTAAAAGGGAAACGGAGCCTTAACAAGTGTCATGAATCACAGCAGGAGATGCCCACAGACGTACTTGTAATGCGTGACTCGTTATTCGCAGGAAGGCAGGACGACAGCGACAGAGACTTTGGTGACTACAGCTGCTGATGGCGGAGCTGCAGCAGCCTTTAAGCTGTAAATTGAAGTTTGGTTTTGCTGATTTGTTACAACAGCTCATTTGTTTGAGAATGAGATAAATATGACCTCATCGTTTTAGTACGAGGCCCAACGTCAGGATTCATTAAAGCATTTAGGGACCAAATGATCAAATTAGATCAATTCCAGATAAAACTGAGCTGGGAAGTTTGAAGACACGTGCTACGCTTGTGCGATTCTCTCCCTGCACGTCCCTCTTCCTACTCTCACGTTACGCTCCAGTCTGGTCGCCCCGTGTGATGAAAGCCCACAAACTCCATCTCCAGAGTCCTCCCTGCACAGGCTCCAGAATGATGTCATTGAGAATTCCAAGCAGAGGCCCAGTCTCTCCTCATAAAACACCATTTCTTCAACTCAGTGCATATGGTCTCTCTGCATTTCAGCTACTCTATTATTCCCCCGCTCCCAACTTTTAGTTTTAGAGTTAGAAACGTTGGATTTGATTCCCTTTGGGCCAAGGCCAGAGACGCATCCGCAGGTCAGCCATGTAGAAACCAACACCTTTATCAGGTGAACTCCCACTGATGTAATACCTGAACATTATCAACCCAACACAAAGACAGATTTTCCCACAGTCGAGAGAATAAAAAATACTGGGCTAAGCTAGAGATAGCAGAGGAACGGACAGAGGAAAGTGATAACATCCTGGAAACTCGGTCACAAGATTTCGGCACTGGCACGTCGGCATGACATCATGCACCGTTTCTCATTATCTGCTTTGGCTGAAAGCTGGGACCTGCACTAAGAAACGGAAAATAAAATGAAAACTCACTCCCTGCTCTGGAAACAATTAGAACAGGCTGATGTCATAGTTTGATACAGCAGCACACTAAATGAAAAGTAGTGGTCCCAGACAGCTTCATGAACACAGAGAACTTTGTATAGGACGGGAAAAAAAGAGACACGTTTTTACAGTAAATTCTCAGAAACAAAGAATTTCTGTGCTTAAGAAGAATCTGGCAGCAGATGTATAAATAGAGTTGAAATGAGAGTAATTAAAGGATATGCTGTTGCTGCTCATAACATCCTGGCAGCAAAACTGGAGCAGATGTGCTGCCTGTGGGAGACTATGGCAACAATCAACGATCATCAGAGGAAAGTGATGTTTGAGGGGCTTTTCTCTGTTCGTGCACCACTGACGAATCCAAAGCCGAAGAGAACCAACACATAGCAACCGAAGGCCAAACTGGAGACTGCATTAACAAATGACTATTTTAAAATAAATCAGTGTCTTAGCAACTGAGCAAAACGACACAGTCCAGGTCTTCTCCTCATTCGTTGCTGGGTGGTTCTTGTTCTCGCTCTGGTTGCAAAGACACAGGCCAGTCAGGTGGGGTAAAGACTGACAGTGTCCAGAAAATGAGGCCTTTCCTGGCACTGCCCTCCTATGAACTAAATGTGAACAACGTTTCCTTTGGGTTCACTGCATTTCCAGATAACACATGTTTTATATACGTCCGCATTTCTCTGAAGCTCCTCCCCAGCACAGCAGCACACTTTTCTCCTCCTAAAAATAGAGCAATGTGAGGTGACACGCTCACTGTGGTCAAGGAAAGAGATGAACAATGCAGGCGTAAAGAGGCAGAGCGTACATTAACAGGAGAGAATGGCCACTGTATGACCTCCTGATTTCATCTCATCACGGCAGAGCAAAGAGCAGCAATTTCAGTGACTGAGGTCAGCTGGAAAACAGTACGAGACTCACAGCTATCGCTCACACAAGCCCAAGCTGAAGATGTGACAAAGGCCACAGCGGGTATAAATACTTACAGTGGCCATGATGGTCAGAGGAGCATGATGCCACAGACTTACTGACAGAACAGATCTAACAGAGCCCATGTGACAAGCGTGAGTCCACACTGAACTTCCAGCTTGGCACTGCCGCCTATTGGTTAGAAACGGTACTGAAGACATAACACGGGGCATGTGGCAGCAATGCCATTCTGAACTAGTGAGGTCACATGTGTTTGTCATGGTTGCAAATCAGGAGGGCGGCTGGGTTATTCAAAGGCCCCAGGATTTAGCAGAGCTGCCTTTTCTGGCTGGGAGGTGGGAGATGGGAGGGGGTTGGTGCAGCAATCTATTTGAGGCTCTGACGGACTCGCACCTGTCTCAAGTCACACAGAAAGTCCTGGTATGACACACACACGTAAATTTGCTAGTTTAAAAATACATGAAATGCAGGGAAATCATTTTAAAGCTCCAACCTTCCTAAAGCATCTGTCCTCCAGGCCAACACCACCATAGAGGCCAATCAATCATCAGTTTTGTGCAACTTCAGTCACACACCACAAAAATTACGTCTCCCTGCTACTGAATCCAAAACAGGTTTCCAGGAGTCATCCATAAATATAGTCCAGGGGGATAATAGTAATAAAAAAAACATCTCTATCCCTAGATATCAGCCAGACATCGTATCATCTGTGTGTGTGTGAGTGCGAGTGCACACACACATCTTCAAGTGTCTGGAAACGCAATCAATTTGAAGCCACAAACTAAATGACATCATTGAATGGAGTAAATTGACTGGAAGGCTTACAATAATAACGGCCGTGGTTTCAATCAGATTCCATTCACTGCCGACTGCATCAGCGACCAGATAAATAGCTGCAGAGCTTTACCATGTTGTGTCTTGCTTAATCGTTTAAATCACTCACAAGATGCCATTAGACGTCGAGCATGAAACGGTGTTGTGGGTAAGAGCTGAGTAAAATGTCTCAATATTTCTAATAGACATGCTAATCACATGGATCACAAGGATTTCAAAATAATCTTCAGAAATCTATAGAAATGTCTGGAAATCCCAGTGATATGCTGTCTGACAGAACATTCAAGGGTGAGGAGAAAGGACTAAAGAAGCTCAAACCCTCTGCATTCCTTTGACACTCACACTGCAGTGACTTGCATTCCACCACTACTGACCTCTCCACACACACAGATGTCTAATCACTTGCAGAGCTCGCTTTGCTCCGACACCACCGCCAGGCACTGTTTGTGGTAAAGGCGACGGTGACCCTTCTGAAACCGGAGCCCTCTGAGATACACGCTACGGCTATTAATCGCCTCTTGGCTCGGCCAACGAGGCCTAACTGGAACAGGCCATTGTTAGTGTTGGCACAGAGTCTAAAAGCAGCTTTTCCCATGTTCGGGCCATCACGCATTCCCCCTTCAACAACGAGATGCGTCAATATGTCAGACTCTTACTTCTTCTTCTTCTCTCAGCTTCTGCTCCACTTGGAAGCGATAACATGATATGCATTTCATTTTAATGGCCCTCATTAGGCTGACAGCGATACAGTCATCCAGGAAACACAATGTTGTTTTAGGAGAAAGTGCCTCAAACGGGGGGGGGACTGAATACAACAGTGGAGCAGACCCTCAAGAGTTATTACACCTGCATCTAGTTAATACATGACTTAAGCTACAAAATGTTACACCAACAGAAATATGTCTTATAGCAGCGACAATTTACTCACAATGGATTCCGTATGTAAAAAGAAAAATAACAACAACTCACACTCACTCGTAAAAGGAAATCCCGTCTCTACTCTCCTGCATCAGAAACGGCTCAGGATTGGTTTACTGTGCACATGATGAAAACCTGTTTGTATTTAAAAAAGAATCGAACACCGCTCACCAATAATAAACGTGCATTCAAAAGGAACTAATTCATGATCGTCATCACTCTTGTTTAAGCCTTCGCCTGACATTCATGTCAGCCAACGAGCCAAAGACGAGGTGTGAAAATTAAAACAGAAAGATCTTTCTCCAAGTTGGAGAGACAACCAGGAAGCAACCAATCAATGAACAAAAGCAAGGAGATAAAGCAGCCGTCCTCCATCTACATTTCGTTTTAGCTGAAGGAAGCTGAGGTCACCACTGTGCTGAGAAATAAATTCATGTTGACATATTCCTGTGGAACAAGATATCCTGAGTTTGCAAGTTCCATTCATGCCACATTTCCACAAGACCTGGTGGGTGCAAGTCAGCAGATCTTAGGTTTCAACATATGCCCCTTTCAGGCAGGCGAGGCAGGACATGAAGCCTGACTTTACAGAGCGGCAAAGGCATTCTGGGAATAAGAAGAAGGCTCAAATTCAGGATGACAACCCCTGGAGAGAGAGACAGAGAGAGGGGGATGTTTATTGTCTCGTTTCTCTCAGTGCCTCCCATGGCCTCCACTGGAGGAAGTTCCAAAGCTTTTACAAGCAAATACTCTTACACGAGGGCATATGGATTAATTTCCATGATAAAGTACCTGACAGGGAAGCTAATGTTGTTTGGCTTCCATTTAATTCACACAGAAACAAAGTTTGCTGGATGGTTTCTAGCACACATTGGAACTCGATAACAACACAAAATCCATCGGGGACAAGCTTAAGACAGAGCCGCCGGCCGACCCACAAAGCTTACGACACAACGGCACTGACCACGGGAGTCAAAGGATAATACTCGTTTAAAAAAAATACATTGAGTTCATCAAAAATTGTTCTTTCTAGTTTTCTATTGATACTGTCCCTCCAAAATAAATAGGTTGGCCAAGGATGTGGATTATCACGGGTGGGGGAAAGAATCTCTTCCTATGTACCATGAAATGAGCCTGAGAAGTGGAGGGCGTAGCCCGGAGTATGTTTTAATGCGCTGCTGTGGGGGCTTTTCTGATTGACTGAGGACTGACCTAATTCTGCCATTTTAATCAACTGAACTTCCCAAAAGCCTCAGGAGTCAATCAAAGGCAGGAGGAGTATCAGCGGAGAATAACATTTTTATCTATGACTTATGTCGAGAGGTACACGGCCCCACAGGAGAATGGTTTGCTCTGGTGGAGTCTACAGTATGACCCCAAGATGCTTCTACTCCACAGCTTTACAGCCTGAGTTGGATCACTTCACCCGGCGGTAAATAGGTTTTAGGTTTAAATAGGTTCAGGTCTTGCTGGGACAGCTGGTAGAAACAGAGGGCGAGAGACTGCGAGACAGTAAGAAATCATCCTCAGATCAAACCTGATAACAGGAGCAGATCCGTTTCCCACGTACGAGTGCCTGCGTCGAGTGTGACAGGTTCATTTTGTTGTCTGCTGGACCTCCTGTTCAAGCGCATCAACATCTGCTCTGCAGCAGGTCAAGATGCTTTCGGGCGCTGCTTGCTCTTCAGCGGGTTTAAGCAGCTCTGAGAGCTCACTTTAACCGTTTCCCATGTGGGCACAGCACAAACTCACAAGCAGGAAAACAAATCCTTTTGCCATTACTTTGCATTAAATGATGAAACCTCAACAAACTCTGTGCAATGAAATAACAACTGAGATTTAAGGTTGGTGTACGGTGTCTAATTATCCCAGAGGGAAACACTTTATTTACTGTTCCACAAAACGTAGCTCAGCAACATCCTGCACCACGACAACGAGATAACAGCGCATGTGACTTGATGCAGTGTAAACAAAGGCAACAGACAGAGGAGATGGGGGATGAGTGAACAGGACGAGGTGCACGTGATTTAAAGAGTGTGCACACACTGAACACAGTGCAGCTCTGTGTCCTCTCACATGCGGTGGGACCGATGAGGCAGAAGCGGCCCCCATCTAACAATCGCTCCACTAAGACATTCATTCTGCTAACAAGCCTAATGAACAGTTGGCGAAAACAGGCCATCGGAGGTCCTGCCTATAGGAGTCGCTGAAAAGATGTCAACAGGATGCTGGGCATGAGCAGGAATGTGCTGTGAGTCAGAAAGATGCTGGGGCTGCACACAGCGACTCGACCAGGTCGCAGGCACATAAATCAGAGGGAGAAAAACGACAGAGCTCTGCGTTTTCTACCTCAGCTGGTGAATCATTCGTGTTCTGTTATTTATACAGGGCATCGTGATGACGATGCATTTTGACTCACGCATTAGACGCAAACAGCTCCTGCTCTCTGCTCCTCCTGGCATCAGCACGAGTGTGACATCAGCTACGGAGCAGCAACGTCGAGCCCCACGCCACAAATACACAGACATTCAGCACTATTTACTTTATTCATCTCTGATAATTATTTCCATAACTGGTTGTTATATTAATTGTGTTCAGACTCGTTGAGAGGCCTTTTTATCTGTGAAGAAAAAGAAGCAAATGCCCATCAGACCTAATTCCCATGAGCCAGGGGTGACATCTTCACATGCAGTGGCATTTTAGTATGAAGAAAAATATACAGCACAGAAAATAAATAGATATTTTACTCAAAAACAAAGACAAGTTCAAATTTGCCAATTTCCATCACATTAGAGAAACTGCAGACGTTTTCTTTTTTATATTATTTTCCAGCTAATCATTTCACCACTACTGTCACATACGCACAGCAGTTCACCACACACCTGCAGCGTCTGACACCTCAAACCAGCGAGATCACACACGCCCCCCTTCAGCTCAGCACCACCAACCTACCTTCAAACATCTGTCTCCAGGTCGGCCCGCGCTCTGCGAAACAGGATCTGACAGAAAGGTGAGCGTGGTTACTGGAAAGAGACGCTACACACAGCCAGACGCTGGAGACTGGGAACCTGCATCCGACTGATTTATTCTCCACTGATCAGCAAATTCTCCTGAACATCAATGAAAAGAGGAGGCTCTCCTCCCAGAGCACCCTCCCCCTGCCTCACTCAGACATGTCCCTCGCAGCCTCACTCTATCTTTGAATCCCCCGTAATCTATCCCTCTTTCTCTGTCTTCTTGATCTTGATCTCACCCAGTGTGCCCCCCCCCCACACTGTGGTCATTTATTCAGCTGCTGTTTCACAATCTGAGGCTCAGAGCGGACATGTCCAGAGCCTGCATGTTGTAGCACTACAAGGTCACCAATTGCTTTTTTTTCTTCCTCTGTCCTCCACCCTCTTCAGGACACATGGCTTTTGCTGAAGGGAAACTCTGAGCTCTCAACCAGAACGTCACATAGTCAGCACACAGTTCACAGTGTGCTTAGATAACAGCTCATCCAACAGCCTCTGAATAGAAATGAGAGAAAGAGAAATGAGAAAGCGCACAGGTTCAGAGAAATGCATGTGTGACTGTCTACACGGAAAAATAAAACCGAGCCATCTCTGTTGATACAGTTACAGTACAAGAATAGTTCCAGACATAAAGTAGTTTTTCTCCCAGGGAGAATCAGTCTGATGTCAGAGCTGTTAAGTAAACCTTGGCAGTAGGCGTCTATAGCAGATATCTGGGAGAAAAGCCAGCGAAGCAGACTACAAGGCTGCAGCAACCTCTGTGGGACTCCACACAAGGCAAGAGCCCCCATCTGCCTTAATTTGTCTTCCCTCCACCCGCTCGCCCCACACCTCACTGCAACTCGGCTCTGTATTCTACTTAAATGATCCTCTGCCATCGTCCTGCTCAAAGTTGATTCCCTAAAATCATACAACCGAGGGGTCATTAGCAGATGGACAACACCGATGGGTAAATTTGCCATCCCAAGTTTAAAATAATGCCGTCGTGACTGTGGACTGTCCACACAGTGGGAAGGAGATTAACATAAGACCTCTATCAGGCGTTCACAGGAGACTTTCTCAGACCTGGAGGCTGGTCTCTGTCCTGAATGATTTCTACCAACAGAGGGCGCTCGTGCACAGTCAACACAGAGGAAAGACTGATGAAGGATTTCATGTGACTGATGAAAATACTTCCCACTCCACTTTATTAAGACGAGGCAAGGAAACAAATTTCTATGAAGCAGAAGAGCAGTGGGAGGGTAACTGTGCTTAAAAAGGGAGAACATGTGCAGAGAGGCTGCAGGTAGGGAAGGAAAGCAACTTATACTGCAGCTCCACAGGGAGCTCATTTAAAACTAAAGGTGGACAGGTCTGTGCGAGGAGTCAGGTTTGATCTCTTAGTTGCATCTGCCAGAGATGTCTAACCTATTTCAGCCCTGAGTGGCCCTTATTTTGAAAGAAACTGTCTCCAGGCTGGGTAATAAGCCTTGGCATCCACTGCACAGTAGGTTGAGGAGCACATTCCTACAGCAGTGGTGCTGTGAATTATCAAAGATTCAACTCCTGTGATTCAGAGCGTGTGGCATGAATGAATAACAGCACGGAGACAGACAAACTACAATCACGTCACTATGAGAACCGGAGTTTTTACTACACTGAAGGTAGATTAAAAGATTGATCACAACTGCATGTGCATGATCAGACGGCCAGTTGTCAAGGCAACACATTTTTCATATGTTTACAAAGTATAGGTGTCTGAGTATGTCCAGAAATAAACAGGCCTGAATCCACACGCAGCCCAAAGCAATTAGTCCAATAGGATAAACATTTAACTTTAATGACTGTTTACCAGCAGCAGTCCCAGCCTCCCTGACAGCATGGTTTCACTCTCACGCAGGGGGTTTGCTAATTTCAGTCCCACATAAAGCAAAGCAAGCAGCAATAAAAGAGGCAGGATCAAGTATTTAATATGTAAACTTCTGTTAAATATTCCAGCCACAGAGCCACAGAGTGCACTATTGCAATAGAGTTGAGCTACAACTGAGCCATGTGTATGAGACATGTGCTTATTACGTTAGCGTCAAGAATCTTGGACATTGCTGATCTAATGTTTAATCTCCTGCCAAGAGCAGTATTTTATCTATTTATTCGCATATTCATTGCAGGCTGAGGCGGAGCTGAAAGCTCCCAAAGGGAACAATCTGTTTTATAGAGTAAATGCTCGGTGCCATTTTTAATTCCCCACTATCCCTTAAGCCTTCCCCATCCAGCTCATTTCACCCCAAAACACGCTTTGGATAATGAGGAGCTGCTTTGTCACTGAAAAGAGTGAATGGATTATCAGCGCTGAGCTATCAAACCTGAGCTTTGGAGTCTCGACTTGCTCACAGCGGGGCATCAGCTGCCCATCAGCTGTCTGTAGTGGTGCAGGTAGAGGACTGCACACACACGCGCCAACTGCCATTTGTAATGAGACACTGAGACAAAAACACGGTGACGTCCATGTCAGCTTGGAGATTCTGCAGCACAATGCTGCTTGTTTTTTCTACCCCTGCACGGATTTCTACGTGAATCCACAGCTCACGGCCGTGTCAAGGCAGCTGTGCATGTGCACGAGGCTGCACATGGCAGGTCTTCCAAATGTGCATATCGAAGCTGCAGTGCAGCAGCATGAGCTCATCACTCTTCTCCTCTCCCCTCCTCCTTCACTGAGCCCTCCCACCCCTCCTCCCACTTGCCATTACATAAGTTAATGCTGCACACACCCTCATTATTCTTCAGGCAGGCGCTGTGAAAAGATACAAAAGAATATGTAATCAAAAGTAGAATGACAGCACGAAAAAAACCGAAACGCCACAAAAACCAGTGTTTCTCCCTGTGCCTTACGGATCTCGAAGATGAGAGTGGCAGCTACACGTGATGTGGTCGCTCTATTACACGCACCAAACGACGACTGGAAAACATTCTAGAAATGACAATTCTTCCTTACGTGTGTCTTTTATTGGAAGCATTCTCTCTATTCCTGAGCATTAGAGTAAATAAACAGCCTTCCATAGATAATTAGCATTTCAAAAGCCAAACAGCTTAACACGAGCAGTGTCGATTCTGCTGCAGAGGCAGTGTCCCCAAATATATTCTCCCATAATGTTCCATCCCTGCAGCAAAAAGAGGTGAAGACGCAGAGAAACTAGTTTATTCTCACTTCTTTCGCTCCTGGCCAAACCACATTAGCTCCTCTATTACTAGGCTGCTCCCTGAGCAAAAAGGTAGCCACGCTATTAAAGAAAATTATTTTCCTAAAGGTAATATAAAGAATAAAACTAGCTTCTAACACAAACCCTCTGGGACACACAAAAGCGTAAATTATTCAGTGGTGTGTATACACCGACTGCAACTTAAGCATAGGAAAGAGCCTGCGCATATCAAGTGCATGAGATGTTAGATAAACCACGCAAACATTATTCTGGTCATAGGCACTGGGAAAACATAAACCCCCATAATGTTGTGTCACACTCAAAGCCATGGACAGAAGCAGGAGAATACACATGGTTGCAGTGTAAACCTATTTTCCACTACACAAGCATTTCAGCAAGCGCGAGACTTTCAGCATGTATGTTCAACTCGCTTGTGTGAAACATAAGTAAACGTTTTTAACTCTATCTAAGACTAATTGTAAGTCATTCCTGACCAAAGCACGTCTACCATCCCAGACAAACGTAAGCTTTTCCACCCTGGACAGTATTCTTTAACTCACCACAGAGGAACTGCGAGCTCGCTTTGGCACGTTGCGCCTTTTCCATTACAAACAGTTAGTTCCTCCTAATGTCCCTGAATCAGACCTCGCTTGTCATACGGCCCTCGCGCCGAAGCAGGGGACCAACTGAGGGGTCAGCTGCCGATTTAATCTACCAGCTACTCTCCACCTATAGCTTCCACAAGTGCACTAACGTCCTGTTGCGGCCATTTACCTATCGAACGGCAGCGCAGGTCTGTCAGAAAGGGTTCGCAGCTCATTCAGATGAGACTCCAATGGACGGTCGCAACCAGCGGCAAGCTTGATCACACGTTAAATAAATAAGGCTGCTGTCGCTGCTCTCTGACTGAACCAGACTCAGATCAAATGTACGCTGCTGTCTACAGTGTCGCTGCCACACGATTCCTGCTCTGGTCACATACACTGAACCGTCTGTGTTGCCTTGTCACCAGTGGTATTGTTTGTTTTACATCAGCATGGGAGCAAATAAAGGAAAAGGCAAGAGGGGCGCAAAAGACTGGAAGAGTAGGGAGGAGCAGGAGAAATGCAAGTTGTTGTTCAAGTGTTGAACATGCACATATCCAATCTGCAGGGCAAGCAATGGCCTCACTGACAAGAAGAGAAACATTTGAATTACACGTTTCACATCACGGCGGCAGAAGGGAACAATGGAGGACACACAATGAACAGGTCAACCTATCACACAATTCCATCACTGTGACTTTATGTGGAGTTATAGAAGGAAGACAGCACGTCTTCCACAAGGCGGTTATCTTGCTGCTTTCCGTCTTCATTCACCAGGATTTAAATGCAGAGGACAATCTACTAACGCCCTCTATGGGAAGACAAATCGCCCAAGATAAAAAAGCTCAGGAGATGCAAAAAGAACAAGCAGATTATTCTTAAAAGACGTGTCCTTGATAAAGTAGACTGCCCTGAAGGACCTTGAACACGTCTGCTGTTTTCCTCCTGCTATGTTCCAGTCTTAATATAATTCCATGGTTTAGAAGAGGAAACCACCGGGCCCGAGCATATAGGCAGGAATGTTACTTGATCGGTCCTACAGAAGAAATATCTGCACAGAATGCTGTGGTCGGTCGGAAAGACAAACCACTGCAGGCCACTGCCATCCGCGCCGCTTTGTGCCAGATGGTCTCCTACCTTATAGTTCGGCTGGAAATGCAGTACTTCCACATGGCATTCCACACGGCTGTGACATCACCGGAGGCATCAGACATGCCCGAATAAAAACGCACAATGCGCCAAGAGGAAGTTTCAAAAAAAGTTTTAAAAACACAAAATTGCACAAACTGTCATTAAATGAGCTTCAAGTACTGCTGTCTGTGTTCACTCCCTTGTTGACCACAAATTACACCCTACATCCTTCACTTTCCACAGAAAACCCACAGAGAAGTTCATTCTTTCGCTGCTCAAGTTACTTTTCTCCCAAAGTTGTCTCTGCCCTAGTTTATGCTGGGCTTAGAGTTTCTGCTCGAGCAAGCTGCCTGATGACCAAGTAAGGTAAAGGCTCAGTATATGTAGAAGAAAATCATCCCTCTTCTGAACAAAAGCTCTCCACCCACAAGGAATCACCACACCAGTCACTTCTCCTCTCTGCAGACGATTCTTCCTTTTTGTTCCAGAGCTATTTTTTTTTACTCATCTGGTGAATCCCAGGATGCAGGCTCCCCAGCGGGGATGGCCGTTCAACGTGCGCACGAGAAAGCGCGCGAGAGAGAGAGAGATAGACGGAGAGATAGAAAAAGCTTTCAGTGTATGGTAATACTTAGGCTCAAGTCCAACAATCACACAGTCTCAATGGGAAGGCCATGCAGGAGGGAGGGTGAAGCCCAGTTCAGCAGCTGGGAGAGGCTTTTTGAGTTACGACACCAGCCTCGCTTCAACAAGCACAACACAGTCTCACTCTTCTGCTTCGATCTGAATAACGCTACGCTGCAGCCAGTCGGTGTAATGAGTTACACCCTGTGATCAAGATATTCCAGCAACACTGCGGAAACAGACGCACACTGAGTCGTTCATGACTGCGTGGAAAAAAACAAAAAAACCCCAAGCTATTCCTGAGTCAAACCCCGAGACCAAAGCTCAGCAAAGCAACTGAGTAGACTGTAAGTAAAACTATAATAAAGAATGAATAAATACTAATACTAAAAAATTGAAAAGAATATTGGAGCGGAGTAGTCAATGCTGTCAAGAAAGCACCCACAGCTGGGGGATTCCCTGAAGCTCACATTCAAAGAAAGGAGCTGCCAGCTTACACGGTGATGCATTATTAACGGATTTATGGACATACTGCATCCTCACCTTCAGAATACCAACGCTGATGACAAATTGTGTTTATGTATGTGTGACTGCATTAGCATACAGAGCAGCAGCAGAAGGCCGGCGCCTCTGATTTTCACAGATCCTGGATCAATGTCTTCACGTTGACATCGAGCATCTGCACGACGGGATTCGCAGGCAGCAAAGCGCCGACAGCACAGCTAGCTCAGAATATAGTTGCTATTTTCATAAGAACTACAAAACCTGGTGTCCAATTTGCACATGGATCTTAAAGGGGCAAATTTGTTGATGTTTATTTGATAGTTTAGTCTTTTTAACACACCTGGATGCTGTAAAACGCAGGTCAGTCTCACTGTGCAGCGTTTGACAAACACCTTCACTTCCGCAGTATATGTTACTTATTTACATGCTCTCCAACAAAGCAACTGCTGTGTTGTGACTAAAGAAAAAATTTATTCTAATTTAAAATGTAGATTCCAGATCTTCAGGATCTCAGAGCTGCGGCGCTACGCGCAGTAATGAGGCATATATTATGCAGTAGGTGAAAGTTGAATGAGAAGAGGTCCCAGTGGGATGGAGATGAATGAATTCAGCCAGAGCCAGTTCATCTCGTTCTTTTCAGTCGTGCCAACGCTAAACAGACAACCGGCACAAATGAGATCAGTCCTAGTGCCAAGTTACTTAACCAAGTCCTTCCAGAAAATAAGAGCCGTAACCCGGAGGACTCTGAGACATCAATAACGGTTCAGTCAGCTCGCACGCCCCTGACTACTGTCTGTCTCTCAGCCAGTCCACCACAGCATTTTCACTATCAATAGCCAAGTTAGATTAATTCATTAATTAGTACTGATTTACTGTGAGAAAATGACGGTCTGTTCTGCTCTAACCAGAACAGAACTGCACGTCGCGGCCATTTTTAAACGTACCTCTTATAAAAGTTGTTGTGTGGGTGCAAACACAACACATGCCAGTAATCCAAGCAGAACGCTTTGAACTTCCACATCCTCAGCTCAGACAGTCAACGGGGCAGAACGGTAACGGGATCCAACAACGTTAAACGGCACCACGGGCACAAGACCCTGCTCATTTCTATAGCCGGTGAGCCGCTGGCACGAAGGCTCCTCTGGAGCTCCAGCCTTGCTGCTGTCACTGGACGACAGCCTGAGTGGTTTTAATCCGCCCAGAACAACCACATCACTCCTGGAACTGTCTCTGCCATGACCAGCCCAGAAAGCCAGGCCTATGACAAACTCTCTACAGAATTAATTTGAACCCAACATTAATGATTGCGATCCGCTTCCCAAAATAGGACCTTTATTGGCTGCTTCAACTGTGTTTTAGATCCTATTCAGGTCAGTCAGTCTGTCCTCTGTGCCAGTCCCTCAACACAGTGCGTCAGCCCAGGATCCTCTGAGACATCATGGCTACAGCCGGTGCTCTGCAGCACTCCAGCACATACAGGTACGGGAAGGTGTTGGAGCACAGAGGCGAGGAGGAATCCTCCAAAACTGGCTAATCTCCGTTTGAACAGGCACAGACCCAGCAGGGATCACAAATGGCTTGCTCCTCTTTCTCCTCCTCTTCCGTCAGATCAACTTTTCACTCTCAGCATGGTCCTTTCTTCAGCCTGCAGCCCGTCATCCTTCTCCTCCAGTGAAACCCAGGAACCTTCTCTCATGTCTGCCTCTACTGATCTTCTCCCTCCCTTGCTCTCTGCGTCTCGCTCTCGCTCTTACAGCTGCTGCCATCCACACAGGACCTCCCAGAAATGTGCCGATTCTGGTTGCTGGGCAACACTCCCGTACTACTAAAGCTTCAAATGGAAGCCTTGCAGAGCAACGTGTGATTGGTTGGCTTTTCAGCAGGGAGGGGCTGCTGAACTGTTGTATGACCACATGGGTTTATGCACAGGCTTTGTCCAAATAAATATGAGCCTCAAGTGGTCTTTAGCATCTAGCACTGAAAATGAAAGGCTGCTTTATTTGACTTGTCAAGGTCATGAGAGCATCATGGAAAATACAATTGAATAATAAAAAAAACGGAGAAACATGGTCCAATTTAATATCGTGTATAAAAGGGCCAGTGGACTGAACCCTAAATCCAACGGTGCTTCTTATAAAGGCGTCTTTAAATGAGCTGCCGTGCTTAGTAAAGCTTCAAACGTTTATTGTGTTTTCTTGCTGGAGAAAACGTGGTTCAGCGTTTGAACACGAGCACGGTGCTGTTGATCCTGCCTGGGATGCAGTGCCAAGCTGCAGTGCCACCCAGTCCCAGCAGTCATGGGAAAGGGGTGTGGAGGGGCCTCTCATCAATATTCAGCCACTGTCAGTGTTAGTCCAAACACATCAAGACACCCAACACTGCATATTTACACCAACACATAAACGAGTACATACAAGCACACTCACATAAATAAACATGCATTCGTGCGTGTGTGTATATTTACACGTTAACGCGCAAACTGGCGTGATTAGCGGCTTCGTCCTCCGCTCTTCACACACCTCCTGGCACCAGGCGCACTTCCCCCGTTTTCCCAAGCCAAGATACAGAAAGGCCAGAGCAGTACAAAGGCTGTATACTGACCAGCAGACAGTGAGGGATTAATTCATCTACACAGCATTCGTCAGCCCTTTGTCACAACTCGCCTCCTGATTTACACACGTCTCACAGAAAATGAGACTCGCACAATGAGAGTTTTTATCCGTCCTCTTCATCTCAATTTGCCTTGATGAAAAACTGCCTTCCACGAGTTGACATTTCACATCCTCCCTACGTAACAAGTGATTACATTTGTGTAATTTCTGCACTCTGAATCCCAATGAAGTTACACGTCATTTGCTATGAAACACATTTAGATAAGATACGATGCGGAGAAAAGCTGAAGATAACATCTACCAATCACAATAAAGGCGGTAAAGAATGTTCTCCTTGGTGTTAAAAGCACATTACGTCTGTTCTTCACTGAGGTGATTTACTCATGTGGGTCGTGGCAGACGGAGAACCCTTCGAGTTCCCTCTGTCTAATTCACGCGATGTTGCCTTTAGTGGTGAATGTGGGTGGAAGCCCCATAGTTTCACTAGTCTGTCAAAAGATTCCAGCGACCCGACAGGCTATTATTTATGCAGGGTAAAGAGCCGAGCAAGTATTTGTACAAGCACGATGCGATACGATTTAATGAGTACATAGACTTAATTTGCCTACATGCCGTGTGCTGCCATGTCCATGTGTGTTGCGAACTGGTGTGTGTGTGTGTGTGTGTGTGCGCAGAGAACTGCCTGCTAAATTAACCTCTATCCAGTCCAGTCTAAAACACGCCTCCACCTCCACCTACTACAGCTTTAGAATTCTAACAATACACACTACTTATTATTTCCTCCTTTTACAGTCAGCAGTGTAAACCAGTGACAATGCATTTTTGCAAATGTCAGAGTCAAGGTCATAATAAGCACCAAGCATGTGAATCCATAAGAACACCAGGCGTCGAGTACTGTATCTAGATACAGATAACACCGTGGGATGTGTTTTCATTGTTCAGTGCACTGCATGCGGATCAATGTAAACCTACGTTGTTTCACACATCGAAAGGTTCTATAGGACAAGCAATCACACGATCGCTGAGCCTTCATGTGAAAAAGCCTCGTGACAAGCCTTTGTTGCTTCAGTGCCGCTGCCTCACATCATACTGTTGTACATAGACACAAAGTGATATTGACCATTACAGCGTGCAGACACCTCAGTGCTGCCTGTAACTGACCCAATCACTGATAAAGCTGTCGTAAGGATTTCATCATGATGCTCAGCCAATAAATGGCTCAATGACAAATGGCCTGCTGCAAAAAACCTGGTGAGCGGTTTGTGAGAAGGTGGTCAGACAGGGAGAGGAAGGAAAGGAGTCTCGCTCAGCCACAGACTCTGGAGAAGCCACAAGAAGTTGGAGTGGGTGAAGCTGAACCCATAGCACAAACTCCAGAACATATATTAATGGTCATAATATTAATACCAAAAATCTATATCAAGCCATCATCAAACCTAGTGGCTCAGAGAATCTCAGAGAATCAGCGTGATGGTGTGAAGGGCAGCAGTTCTGATAAGATGTGTTAGAAAAGTTCCCCCCCTGGTGGCAGAGTGGAGTAGTTTTCATGCTTTCGACGGTTGACTGGGGGCTGAAGCGATTGTGGGAAAGATCAGCTCGGCGAGGAGGCAG
Organism: Macropodus opercularis; assembly: GCA_030770545.1. Taxonomy (NCBI): domain Eukaryota; kingdom Metazoa; phylum Chordata; class Actinopteri; order Anabantiformes; family Osphronemidae; genus Macropodus; species Macropodus opercularis. Next base: position 12,836,669 of record CM061095.1, read on the forward strand.
ATTGTCTGAAAGCATCAGCTTGACACTATTTCTTATTGACGCCACATTAGAGAAGCGTCCAGGAAACGGGACAAAGCAGACGAGGAGAGGAGAGCACAGACACACCCAGGAGGAGAGACAACAACCATCACTTCCTCCAAGTTTGGTTTTGGACTGAAGGAGAACACATCAGCAGCAATAAGCAGTCAAAGAGAAGAAACAATCCTTTGCGGCGTCGTGCTGGCAGCCATTCTGAAGGCCTTTCCTACAACCTGAGGTTGGAGCTGATGAGGAACGCAGACTGTCCCGTCAAGGAACAAGCAGGACCAGCAGCAAAGTGCACACGCGCAACACAGCCGGGTGCATTCATACAGCTCGGGCCTACTGCTGGGAAACAGATATTGGTGGTTGACTTTGTTATTCAATATTCATATCAACGCTGCAGCCTCTGCAATGATCCACACGGCTTAGAACCGAGCCGCCGTTTACATCGCATCTCTGTGTATCACTGTTTCAAATCATTAATAGGATTTGCATGTTTTGCATGAGGCAAATAGAGCGTGCACAGAAAATCGAAAGTCATGAAAGACAGACACAGGTATAGAAAAGAATCCACCATATCAACATGAGTCATTCACTCTGTAGAAACAGCTTCAAGTGTGACAGTTGTGCCTTTTTGTCAATTATGGAAGAGTAAATTTAAAAGCTAGGAAATCAAAATGTGTACCTGAAACAAACTCAGGTACTATAATGGTTATTATATAATATATCCTCTTATCTGTTTTTATTTTTGCCAGAGGGACAAAATGTTCTGGAGATGCATCTTTTTCTGATGCACACGACTCCCCACCAAGCTGTCACTTCTGATGCTGCTACCGACAAAAGGCAGCGGCTTATTACGGGCTGACTACAGACACATCAGCGCTATGGCTGTTCCCCAGAGGAAGCTGGAGCTCACTGGGACATGCCCCTGAGAGCCCAGCAGCTCCTACTGGTTTGACAATCCTCACACGTGGCCGACAAGGCTCCAGATGCAGAGTCAGCCAGAGAGCGCTCGCTGCCAGCCCTCTCGCGTCCAGCTGCTGACGTTTCAGTGTGCAAATCACAGCCTTCGAGCTTTGGTTTGCAACTGTACCTTCCGTGAGGGAAACTGTGGTGTAGTGTAAAAACACAGAATCGAGTACTCGTTTGTCAGTTGGTGAACACGTGCGTGTGCAGCATGAATCCCATCCACTGATGCTACAGTGCACTGTATCTATTAAGGGCATGCTGCCGGCTGTCTTATGCGATAGCAGGATGTATCTTACAGTTGCTGTCTCAGACGGACGCATATTCAGAGCCGCTGGCAGTTGCCTTTGTGCACTGCCTCAGTCTGCAGACCCAGCACACTGTCAAAGGCCCAGGCTGAGGGTGGGGGAATGTACTGTCAGTGCCTTACAGCTCTGGTGACGCACTCTAGTTTTCATCAGCAGTGGCGTCACTTGAACAGGGGCATCGCATTAAGAGCCTCTCCTCCAGTAATGGGAAACGGGCATTTGTGGAGTAATGGCTTCACGGGGATGCATGCCCTCTGAGAATGTATGACATTATCTGGATGAAGGGTAAAGCCAAGTGGATGGTTATGATGCCCCCTTATCTGTGCAGTGTTATAAAGTAAAGCACATGCTGAGAACAGGAAAGTGATGATGAAAATCATAACTGCACCAAAAACTCCAGGTTTGTGATCTCACCTCATTGACTACCAACCACATAAGCAGAAGTTCAGCGCATATAACAACTAGCCATGTTAAACTAGGCGGCCTGAACAGAAACACTGGTCGCTAGTATCTAAAGGTTTGTGAATCATGGCTTTTGTTGCACTACATCACAGGGACACACAGTGCAGCCCGTCTCCCTGCTGTCTGGCCCAGCTGTGCCGTGCTCTACACCAGTAAACTGTCTCTGACATCATCGGCCCTGGTTTGATTGTGTTGGCGGTAAATGAGTGACTTCTGCTCCACCCTTGTCTCCAGAGGATGTTTTCTTTAGCCGACCCATTTGTCCCACTGTGCCAAACGGAACAACATAGATCTAAGACACCGTTTGCTGCATTTTAACTCAAGGCAACCTCAGCATCCCTACAGGCAGAGCACTGAAGTGTTGTACACTTAAAGGCAACGTAAGCCTTTGGCAAGTCCCAGGATATCCTGCTCTTCACCTTCTGTGGCACCACATTAGAAATCCAGAGGGACTGGGAACTGCCAGCGATGATGAAATGACATTTCCAACAGAACAGGCTCATCTCGCTCCAGCTGCTCATTAAAAGGACTACGGGCCAAATATTCTATGCCTCAGTGTGTTTGACGGACAGAAAAGCCAGCGAGCAGCACGTCTCCTCTGTCCCCTAACAAAACCAAACGCTAAGTCATCGATTTGCACCACATTTTCATCTTCCCTCAGCCCGATCACGTGAGTCTCTGTGGTTAAAGCTTGGACTGAAGCTCTGCGGAAACAGGGAAATAAATCAGCCACTGTCTCAGAACCACAGACAGACGAACAAGATCAATTAGGCAAGAACAAAATCCAGCCAGCAATGACAATAAAATCGCTTGTAACACGTGAAACTGTATTTGTGCATTAATATTATATGCAAGGAGACAAAGAAAGTGCATGGCTGTGGCAGACTAACCCTGATGGGCTCAGCAGAATCCTCACTTGTGGTATTAGATAATGGCATGACAGCGTAGTTCAGCTCACCAGTCAGGTGCATGTGTAAAAATGCATGGATACACCAGAGTGAGGCAGACTACACACGCTACGCCAAGGAAATCAAAGTTAAATGCCCCTCTACAGAGAAAGAAGGCAGCAGGACGCTTGTTCAGCCAAATACTACATGTTGTGTAGTAGGCAAAGGTAGAGTCTGCACAGCAATTTGTTGTGCATCACACAACACAACACTGTTTTGTTCCAACTACCTTCATCCCGTTACAGACACAAGATTTACCAAAGGAGAGATGAAGGCTGCACAGACTGGAAGACTCATAGCCGTCCCAAAAATAACAGCCCAGTCCCAGCCAGCCGCATTTTATACACACACACACACGCACACAACACACATTGTACCAATCACGCACAAGAACAAACTCACACCCACAAATATACGGCGCAAGCTGCGAGGAACTCGTGCGCTCAGTGAGAGCTGTCACAGCATCATCTACAAATGAGTCATTATTCCCAGCCACCTAAAGCTCGAAACACATCACTCACATGACTGTTTTGATTTTAGTCATATTGTTTTACTCACAAATACAAAACAACACTCCGGTTTTATTATATTGCATAACTGTAAATATACATAAATAAATATATATGGTCCACCTCGCTGTCCTTCCCCAGGAGGGAGACACTGTTTACTAGAGGACAGGATGGAAACACGAGAGGATGGAGCAAGGTCTGGATGCCATAGGTGACTCAGCAGAGACACTGGAGAGGTAGACACCGTGTTTTCCACCACCACCCACTCGACCGCTGTCTCCATGAATGGGAGCTACACCCATTCAGTGCATCCGCCACAATTCACGCTGAATGTCCTACTCACATGTCATACAGTCGATAACCCATGGCAGAGCCCGGTCTGCTCGAGTGGGACCCGGGGTCTCGTGTCCGCCGGGGGTCCGTGCTGCTCACAACGGCGCGCCACACGCTTGGTTTGTCCATCCTTGGTGCTGGTCAATGGGACGGTGGGACGGCGTGCGCACACGGGCTCTCACTCGCGTTCACTCTCCCTCTCCCTCCCAGTCACAAACATGGGCTGGCAGAGAGCAGCGTGTGATGTAACAAGGAGCATCCAAGAGGCTGGCGGACGGTGGGGGGGGTCTGGTGATGGTGATGGAGGGAGGAGGTGGAGGAGGGGTGGGGAAGGTGGAGGTGTTTTGGAGTCGACAAACTAAAGGAGCTGTCTGTTAAACACAGAAGAGAAGCCTTTGTTTCAAAGCGAGATGAATGATGGATATTATTGCTGTGAAGTGATGGCAGTGCCAGGGGAGGGTGCCTCTCCAAAATAAAAGCAGGAGGGCACTAGCTGCTGGAGAGCTACTGAAGTTGTTATTGCTCCCTTTAAGCACAGGGAAGCATCTGAATACGCCTCTCTCTACCCTCTTATCTGCCCTCAGTAGTACAGTCCTTAACAGAGGTACACGATTGGCTCCTTGGTCTCCATAGAAACAGGAGGATGTGTCAGAGATAGGGCTCATTATAATGCCTTCTCTCTCCCCTCCCTCCCATTTTGTTTTCGCTCCCTCACTCCTCTCCATCTCTCGGTATCGTTTGTCATTTCGCCTCTCGCATACACACCCCCTACCCTCCCTCTCCATCTCCTCTCTCTATTGGAATCAATGCACTTTTCTCTGTAGCGTCTTTCAAAACGGATGAGGCTTTTGAGTCTAAGGAGGACTGGTGCAAGCAGGTAGATGCTGCAGTGCTCTGGTTAATTATGTCTGCGGCAAAAACAAACAAACAAAAAAAACAACAACACCGCAGACCTGAGGCAGAGATAAGATAATGGAACAGTAAACAAAACATACAGAAATGATCATGTGGAAGAAGGATGGTTTGGTGGAGGATGTGCGTTGCTACAGTTCCCCATCTTTATATTGACACTTTATGTAGCCTCTATGAAAATGCTTGCACAGACATTGCATCATGTGCAAGTTACGCCAAAGCCATAAAGGAAGTGTGAAAGAGTAAGCAAAAATAAAGCAACATTACAGAGATTTCATTCAGGGGAAACTGAAATTGTGGCAGCAATATGGGCAACAGTGAACAGGAAGTGTGGGTGGGGGAGAGCACACGGTGGCTCATGACAGCTACAGAAACAGATGGGACTATTGTTGACACCTTCACCAGGTAACAGCCTGCAAGGGGAAGCGTCTATGGAGACAAGTTCTTATTGGGCCATTACAAAATCTAGAGGCAGACACCCTGGGTCGCAGCCTCCAGGGATGGATGTGTTTCATCTCAGACCGACCTAATGAACGCTCGTACCACGTGAGGCTCTTCAAGAGTTCTCATGCTGCCACGTTGTTTACCTATTTATGCATAGATACTTTGCTAATTTGATAAGCTCAAGGACAAACCTAAAGATTTCACCACCTTAGACGAGAATGAGACGTTTCTATTCAATATCTTTAGTTGTTTGACATGCATTGCATCCGGTATCGACTAAGACCAGATCACTTCTCAGTCATTATCAATACTTGTAAGGACACTTATTGAACACAAAGGCAGCTAATTAGCGTGTTGCTCCTGTGGACTCCTGGACATTTCTACCAAAGCCAGACATGTAATTTAACCCCCATGCTGCCTTATTGACCCGTTTATGTGCTTTATCTACAAATGCTCACAGTGGGCATGCACACTGGAAGGTTGTGGGGGAAGGGGATCTGAGATCGGTGAGCTCCATTCTCTTCACCGGTGAATGTTTATCAGCCAACCCAGAGCATGGTGTTTAGTAGTCAGTGCACACCCACAGGGAGAAGAGGAGAGCGGTGAGCAGGACAAATGGACAAACCTACAAGATTTCAGCAGATGGCTTTTCAACGTGGCACCAGTGGCTGCGATGCGTCCGCACTCGCACACACGTGGAGCAAACACAATCGCAGTGCATGAGATGGCCTAGTGGCCCTGAACACATCAGGACATAACTCTATGTGGCCTTAAGATATATTGCATACGTTGGCATTCTTGCACCAAGCTCCCTGCTCTCGTCTGTCACCATATGGCCTATTTTAAACCAGATGGCCTCGGCGTGTGATGTGGGCTGCTGAACCTTAGCAGTAGGTCTGTGTGCAGGAGACGTTCCAGCCCAGCAGCACACGAAGACCCGTACGAATCACAGAAACACTATATGATGTACATACAGCGCCTTCACGCACAAAGCACACGGACTGCAGAAAGCGATCGCTGTCAAAGGAAATGCATGCTGATGAGCTCCAACCAATCTGCCTCATGTCTGTGCTCTTGACGGAGGAGCCAACTGGCACAGTGAGCTCTAATTTTCTAAATGTAAGAAACTAGACGGTCTACAGAGGATGAGGAAAAAGATGGGGGGGGGGGGGGATCTAAGGGATTGAGTTGAATCTGAATCTTACATTAGAGCTTGTGCATCTTCTGCTGTTATTATTATTGAAATCAGGACTCCAGTTGGGTCAAATCAACTAATCCAAGAAGGTCGACCAGGAACTGACCAGTCAACCTAGAAAAACGTGGTGGGAGCAGCTCAGTGGCAGAGACAGGACGACTGGTCAGGAGAGAAGCAAGCGTTAATGTAAGCAAACACAGAAGCGACAGGGTTCTTATCATTACAGCTGATGGAGCCAAAAGGAATCATGCCAGGAAGAAATCCAGGTGTGAGATGTGTGTGGAGACTTAGCCAATTACTGCCAATGGACCGTTTACACACAACAGAACTAGATCATTTTGCAAATGAGGGATTTGAGTGTTTTGAATTTAAAAACTTCTTGTAAATCAGTTTTATAACTTGCGTCTCCATTACAGGTCACCGGGTGTTGATCGATGAAGGGATGTAACTCTCGCCTACTCTTATAAGCATATTTGCATTGTTGATAACTATGATTGACATGTTTTACAGATTTTTAAAGAGTGGTTTATTAAAAATTCTAATTCTGCACCAAAGAGAACATTGCACTTTGTTTTTTCTGAAATACAGCGAAAGCTGATGGAAGATAGAAGACAACACATTGACATAAAAACAAAACGATCCCTTCTTACAGAGAACTAGAGGCACATTGTCAAGCAAATAATTTCTAGATTAACAGAACAGTGGTCCAGTATCTGTTGATGGACTAATCTATAAACGGACTAATGTGTCTCACACATTGTTCGCCTGGCTACATGTTGTGCAAACTAATTGTAAAGACTGATAAAGCAAGTTTCTCAGCTGGAACTGACAGTTTCCTGACGTGGCTTGTTTCTAGCTGAATTGACTGCCAGTCTCTGCTGAGTCGCCTTAGCTGATATAAAGACAGATAGAGATGTGAAACTGCTGGAGGTCACAGAACAGCAGGTTCTACCCAGAACTGATGTGGTACTTTATGCTGTCAAAGAGCATTCTTTGCCGAATCACATCAAGCTATAACAGTACGTTCAAATCGCAGCTCGGTGTTTCTGCACAATACGTAGCAAGAACATTGCTGTTGGAAGCATCTGTGCCGAACAGTATGAAACATTCGAGCCACGTCTCGCCTCCTCTCGTGAGACTTCGGACCACTTCAAACACATCATAAAGCCAGTGGCAGAAGAGAAGGATGAAGAGGAAGGAATGGCTGCTCCCCAGGGCAGTAGGACACGTGCGCCACTAGATGGCAGTGCATCACCTCTTCTGCATGAGCAAACATCACCCAGATGTGATCAATACCATTACTAATGTTGAGCAAACATTCCTCTCAGGAGGGTTATGATGTAGAAAGGCCACGTGTGCCAGACAAAGCGAACGCTGCGCCCTGCAATCACCAACGTCTGTGGCTTTAACTGTTCAACAATCAAACATCACGCCCCAGCGTATTCACAGTTATTTCAGCTTTGTTACGTTCGGCTTTTGTGCCACAACAACATTTTTCTAACCACTCCGATTTGTGTCGACAGCTGGAAAACCTGAACTCCCCTGGGATCCAGTGCTGACCTCCACACGCTTCTCTCGGGACGAGAGGTGACAAGTTTAGCTTCCCCTCCTGTTTTAGCGTGCAACAACAAAGCGCAGCCTGTCTGTCGCTCTCTGGCACAGGGCACAGAGTGTGTAAAGACTCCTTCTGTCACTGACTTGGCCTCAAGCCTGAGAACATCAGCGGCAGAAGACAGACGAGCTTTTCATAGAGGCCTAGACAATGAGCGGCCTCTCTGCCTCGAACTGTGAAGTACACAGAGCTGTTTCTTGACCCCTCAGGCCTCAGCTGATGCTCTTCGCTGCCCTCACACTGCTTGATAACCTGATGTCAGTCACACTGAAGCCACAGCAGCACTATGTAATAAAACCTCAACTAGGTAAAAGTATGAGTAGTTCGCATCATCTTACCTTCGCCAAGTTGCCTCAACACTGACGAGTAATTCATCTTTATTTGTTTCATGTTCCACCAGGTCTTATAATGTTTATAGCTGGAAAAAGACCAATGATAAGTAACTGCTACTTTATCAGAATGAAGCCTCACATCTAAACACTCAACTCAGAGTCCTTTCATGAGTTTCTTTGATGCCTAAGGGCCATGAAGAATAATGCATTTGCACTTTCTGCTACTCATTTAAAGGGGCTTTCACCCCCACGCACAGAGGTCACACAGTCGCGCAGCAGCATCAGTTTAATATCTGACTGCACATGCACAGATAAATCTCTCTTCTTCAGTAATAGAGCTGAAAAAACAGCTGAGGTTCACTGATCCTGCTCTCCAGCCTTATTTTCTTGTGAAAAGTGTGCTGCTACTGTCACCTCATCCCCGCAAGCCCTCCGTCAGCTCAGCACAGAGCTGTGGAATTGCAAATGCCTCCTATCAAACTGGGAGATAGATCTGAAGTGCTCAGAGGCTCTTTTGCCTGATATTACTGTGGCAAGGAGTTGATGAAAAGGATAAGCTATGTGAGAGAGAGTCGCACAGTATCACTAATCTCTCACTAGATCTCATTTACCACAGAAAGCAGCAGCAGGTAAAAGACTGAGAGCAGAAGATGAGGTTAGGAAAAAATGATGTGACATGTTTTACTGAGCGCGAGGTGCATTGGCTTCGCTTGTATCACCTAAAAGCTTTCAAAATCACGCTCATGTCACACATGATCTCGTCTTGAAATGTAACACCTGTGCACTGTCGTGAGACATTTTAGTGTCTTTTCATTACAGACACACTTACCACAGGGGCACCGCACCTATTCCTGACTGAAACACGAACTCCAGCCTTTCAGAAGGCGAACGTGTGCACTAATGTTTACACTTAGGCATAATGAAAGTTTTCATGTATAAAGACCTATCACATATGATCACTGACTGATGACTTTTGATTTGGGGTTGGAACAAGTAGTATGATAATAGTGTGTCCAAGGACGTCCTCATAATACACACGATGTGCTCAACACTCGCAGACTCTCAGCTGTCGTCTCGCATAAGCACAAAACCAACTGAATGTAGAATCCAAATAAACAAGAAGCAGGGTGACGCCACACTAACAGACCTTGAGCACTGTCATGAGCGTTTATCATCACGTGTGTTTTCTCACATCTACAAGCGCTAAACGTGTAGCGCTTCAATGAAAATGCTCCTAAAACCTATTAATCACAGAAGTACTTGAAATTCTCTGATTGGTCAAAGGGCAAGTTGTGTTTGAAAAACCTGTGGAGAAGAAGAAATCTGCACTGACAGGCCACTCAACAGGTTTGAGGCAGAGGAGGTTCGGCAGTTTCGAATCCAAAAGTAGCTTGTTTACAAGGAAAACAATGTCAATCCACATCTGGTGAGATGCAACAAGTGACAGCAACATCCTTCTGCTTTGGCTCGAACAAAAAATGAGATAAATAAATAAATAACTGGGAAAACAGTTGCACTGTACCTGCAAACACACGAATTTAATCAAGACCCCCGTGGCTCATCGTTGTTACTTAGAGTCAAAGCGAGTCATCACAGGCTCGGCTGCCTGACTGCACGCTCTCCAGAATCAAAACGTGCTTCCAGTGATCGGGCTTCATAGCGCGGCGAGGAGCCTGTAATTAACTCTTGGAGAATGTGATGATGAAACAGAAGCCGGGAACTTCAAAGAAGACCGAAAAACCGAGTTCAAACACATTATGGAAGTGGGCCCTGTGTTTCATAGACCTATTAAATCATTGAGCAGTTGTGATTTCCCATCTGGTGAAATCAAAACTCTACAATAAAGAACAGAAAAAAAATTACACTGGTTGAATTTATTTGACAGAGGCTACTTTCATTGCTGGGTCTCTGTTTTTGAATCAACACTAACTGTCGCTTCATTTTCCAAGGACTGTTAGCTGCCACATACAGTACAATAAATATTTACTGTGTTGTTAAACCCTCCTCTAAACGAGCTCAGATATTATCAAGGCCTGGTGGAAATACGGGAAAGACCAACCATGACGCCGGGTTTACGACCCTGCGTGTGGTAGTACTTCACCCTTTCTACTGCATGTCTCACTTCTCCACCATCTTCACCCCTGCAGCTACATGAGCCTTCCTGCCTCCATCCGTCTGTAAATAACCTGCTGGCTGTCTGCAGCAGGCAGGAGGGACGTATCGGTATCTGCTCGTGGGGAGGGCAGAGCTTCCCAGGAAGCAAGGGGCTCTGCAGCGGTATTATTAGAGGTCAGAGGTGCTGTTCTGACACAGCCATTCAACTAATGATGCCCAGAAAGCAGATTCATTATTTATACACGGAATTGATACCCGGGTTCAAAATTTGTTCGTCAAACTGGTAAGAGCACAAACAACGGGGCAATATTATCAAATGTGTAATAATTTATTAATTAGAAATGTCAAATATGTTTGACATCACTAATGAGGAGATAGAAAGAAAAACAGCAGTGGAGGAGCAGATGTTCTTTTGACTGAGTGGAGAAAAACTAAGAAGATGATGTGTGGAATGAGTAAAAATGAAAAGAGAGCAGTGTGTGTGTGTGTGTGTGTGTGAGGGTTGGGCATTTAAAAGCATTCATTCAGCCTGGAGCTGGGCTTGATCAGTGCAGAGAGGTCTTAACTCTGGACAGGACTGAACTAGAAGGCAGCTGCAGGCAATGAATACAGCACGCAACACCCCAATCAGTTAAAACATGCTGAACGTACCGAGGAACTGCCACCGATGAGAGAAGAAGGAAACCATTTCCCCCTCTGTCGGTGACGTCAACTACAGAATATTATTACAAAGCTGGTCATATAAAACACAGGCAACATTTTCCATTTAAGTTGCAGTCACATACAGACTCGTTGAGGTAAATTCAGATTCTTTTCACGTCACTAAACCGTATAGAGCAATTATCCTGTCTCACAAAAAGCTGCAACCCTGCGTCCCTATTGGTCTGGATGACTGAGCCACTTTCTCAACCAACAAAACAACAACTTCCTGCATTCGCCACCACTCACGGCTGCACACAGCGAAGCAGTCACATGAAGAAGGGACGAGCCAAACAACAACTGAAGCGAAACCAGCCAGAGGATATAGTAACAACAAATGGGCTTCACAATGGGTCTCCTTTTATAATGCTCTCCAAATCAGCAGCACAGAAGAGGCAGAGGAAGGACACATCATTACAGGAGGACACCGACTGGAACAGGACGGTGGAACATCAAAGACACCAAAACTAAATCTAGATATCTTACCCAGCCTGGAACTAAAAATGCAAATTCAAATGTATTTTTGAGCATGATCACCAACAAAGTCAGATCAATCAATGGTGGGGAGAAGCAGTCCCTGTGTGGACAAATGCCAATATGCAGGGACATAAAATGAAACGGCACCTACTGGCACATAAACAGCATCAGCTGCATCCCTCCCTCCTCCCTCCCCCCCTTCCCTCTTGACACAGCTTTACTGCCAGCTGCTGATTGACTGCTGGTGAGAAATGTGGGCGAGTCAATGATGCAAAGACAAACACCTTGAGGAGCATGTTCATTTGATTCGATGTGGTTGAGAGATAGAGGTCACTTCCATCGTTAGTGGTAATCTACCACCTCTGCTGTACTTCAGGCTTTCCAGGGCACAGAACGCATTACTGTAACGTCACGTCGCAGGGCCGACGAGATCATGAAGCACTTCAGAGCCTTGGCCGCCTGCGATACTGAACCCCAACACAAACATAGACTAGACTTTTATCGCTGCTCTAACACATGAAAGACAAAACAAAACAAAGGTGAGTAGTTAGTGGATGAATTGTCCTATTGTTCTAGTAATAAAGACGAATACCTAGTAACACATTATCATAAGTGCTTTTAAATTAAGTGATATATGATTGAGGGTCAAATTGGGCAGTTTTTACCCCTGGACTGCTACACAGAAAAATTCAACTGGTGGTGTGACCAGGACTGCAACAGCACTGTAATATACGGTAGTTATGGAAACTCGCGTATCATGATGGACGTTGCATTACCAGATTCTTTTCTCCTCCCTCTTAGTTGTGCCTAACAGTGAAATCATCATAACTACACAGATTCAAACATGAACAGTGAAGCGTCGGAAACGCCACAGAATCTAAGTTACCAAGGTTCCTGTGTACGACTAAAGCTGAAGCCACTTCTGCATGTAATTGCTTTGTTGCTGGGGAAGGGAGCAGAGAAAAAAGGGAGAGAGCAGCAACGAAGTACAGAGTAACACGAGGAGCGCAAACAAAGAAAGAGAGGTACGAGAAAACACAGCAGAGGCAACGATTCAAGTCGCTCCCTGGAGTGTGTTCCTTCCATTACAGTCTAGCCGTCAGTCTTCTAGCTCTGAATGTGATGGGTCGTCCCAAGAGAAGGCCCAAACGCAAGCGTTAAGCATGTTGAGCAGGCCAGCCTCTGCGAACAACAAGGCTCCAACACCCCAGAGTTATTCCAAAACCCCTCATTTAACACGCCTCCCAAAGTCGGCGGGAATTCCTCAAACACGGAGGCGGCGACAGCATCAACCTGTTTAACAGAGGTCTCAAAATAACGCGGGTTTAAAATAGCCGGGCTGTAAAAAAAGAAATACGACTCATGCTCCTCCCAAATAATGCCACAACTACAAACGCCTCCTAAAATTAAACTTCTATTTAAACTATTCCAATGTGCTCCATCAAAACATCTAGAACAGGGGGAGTGATTCAGCACACCGCAGGGCAGCGTGCAGATCCTCGGAGATGGCATAATAATTAATATTTTACTTCCTCCCTTCATTCCAGCACCACACAAATAAAAATACAGCTACTAAGATCAATCACTCACTGAGAGCCTCCCACCGCTTCAGCAGAGAATTATTGCCCAATATTTTGTGATGTGAAAAATGTTTTCTAGTCACTCCACGATCTACAGCGCCTACCACAACACTGCAACATCCTGGATTGAAGTCGGCCCAGGAGCGTCCGCTCGTGCTACAGGAAAAGATGCCCAGAACGTTTTATGCATGACAAAACACCGGAGACCAAGGCCTTTGACATAAATGCTGGGAAACTTCCAATCAGCCTTGTCGCTCCACATTTCTCGGTGCGACCTCCACGCATTTAGAGCATGCATTCAGTGTCGTCCTTCAAACCGCTTGGAAATATAGAAGATCAGGACTAAACTGTGATCACTGCAGAATGTTCACAAAAATAAATTCATCACCAGAATCTGAACGCAGAGGCGTCCGACGAGGGCGCGTTGGCTTTTCAGTGTCATTTGGTAATTAGTTGATTGAAAGTGTCTGTGTGAGTTGGGTGAGCCTGAACAGAATCAAGCAACGCTGCTGAGCTGGAGAGGCAAACAATCAACCTCCGATCACAACTTGTTTACAGTCATGATCCATTTAACCTATTAGCTTTCAGCTGGGCTCGAAAATTACTTACAGTGCAGCAATCACAGCGACAAATGAAGCCCAAATGAGTGAGGTAATAATGAGCCACACGGAACACATTCTTCATTTCTGCATCCAAAAACAAGCCCACAGATGTTCCCACCCTTCGAAAACTTCTAACACCGCGCTTTAAAAATAGAACGTGCTCCCACTATGCTCGGGGGTTTATTTTTAGGCTGTGGATTAGACACGCATAGTTTTTTTGATGATGAAGCACAAAGCACTCGAAGGCCACTTTGAAACTCTCTCCAGCCTTTTGAAGCCCCCTGAATCCTCCCCAGCGACGCGGCTGTGCAGTCATAACGGGTGAGCAGCCACGATGAGATCTCGTTTCATTAAGGGTTAAGGCTAATGGTCTGCATGCAGCTCTGAAACTGCCGCGTCAAAAAAAACTGAGAACAGCTGCAAAGTGTCAAGCTGTCGAGGCCGATCTACCACAGAAAGGCTAATTAGCAGGGCATCACTATGATCTGTGATGACTTTCAGACAACAAGCCAAGACTAGGCCACGGTGCTGGAAATGTGCTGCTGAGAGGACACTCGAACATTAATGTTACTGTACCCAAAGGAAGCGGATTTCCACTTGCGGCAGGGGGCGACTCTTCTGCAGCCCACGGATCCTAATCTCCCGGGATTCTCCGCGACGTCGACAGGCAGGGAGGCATGTCTCCTGCAGAAGGAACAAAGCGTATTACACCAAAATGCACTTGTCAGAAGGTTACAGTAAAAGGACGGGCACAGAGGCACATTTCAACGCGAGGCAACTGCTCTGCATTAAACGCGTCCTTTTCTTCAGAGCTTTCTCTGCTGCGTCTTTGACTTTGATTGTTTTACTGCTGTGTACTTTGTTTTTCACCGTTTTAAAGAAGGAACTGCTCATGCAGCCTCTCCTTCCTCTGGCCTACTGGCCCCAGCACGGTACAGAGTTACCAAAGTACACGCTGTAGTACTAATGTCACAAAGTTCAAGCTCAGCTTGGGAACTATGCAAATACTCCAGACCAGAAGCGCTTGATGCTGGCCTCCATGCATTTTATTACAACAGCTGAGACCCACTTGCAGATGCTACATCATGGTTGCACAGCCTTCATAAGATTTTAAAACTTACTGATGTAGTTTGTTTGGTATTTAAGGTTTTATTACTGTAAGAATTGCAGTTGATGTGAACTCATTTGTAGCTGTATCAAAGTTCACTTTTTGTATCAAAGACTTTATCCTTTACTTATAAACCTAATATTATTTACGATAGCATTCACTTTTTTTGAATCAAACGTAGCCTCCAGAAATATCGGTTGATGCATTTTTAATTTTGTGAGCAGTGGCAGGCACACGTCACTTTGCTCATAAAATATGAAAATGTAGCAATAGAAAGAAAATAAGCAAACAAAGAGAAGGCTACGCTCGGGGCAGAGGTTTGTTTGCGGTGACTTCATAGCGTGTGCTCAGTTTACTGCAGTAAAAGCCGTTTTGTCCTCTACTTATCATTGTTGAGACATCTCTCGTCTCCTTCCACTGGATACCATTCCCGCTGAGACGTGTTTTTTCCTTTCTCTCATCTATTGTTTGTTAAGGTCTTCACTGAGCCGTGCTACGTTTGGGGTGGTTGTCTCCCCGACAGGCCGGGCGCATTTCTCAGGCTGTCAACTCGCAGTCAAACACCAACATTCATCTGCCCCAGGGGACTGAGGTCCATACAGCCACATCTGGTTTGATACACGGAGCCATCAAGCTTAGGATGATAGTCCACAAATCACGGCACGGCAATCATGTTTTGACAAACCTATAGATCCACGTGTGTGCAAAATAATATCTGCTAACTGTTTACCCATACTCCAAACAGTGCATGACATGTTTTTTGTCTTTCTAAAAGCCTTGCTACAGCAAAAAACAAAACTATCACAGTGAAACATCCTGCACCGTGGCCCTGAGTAATCACAGCGTCTAATTGTGTCATAGCTGCTGCCACATGCTGCTGTTTCACATAATGAATTATTAATTTCAGAAATGCTAATGTCTCTACTCTGGCTGCGTCGGGAGCCGTGAACCTTGCATTAGTCAGGCTTTTCTTCCTGGTTTCCATTAGTTACTCTGGTAGGCCTGTCAGTGCGAAGACTGATGCACAAACATCCAGAGATCATAAAATGCAGTTTGTTTTCCATCAGGGAGAGAGGGCGTGCGACTTAAAAACATATTCGTTTGCTTTATTTCGTGTCAACGTACAAAATGTTATGTTCTGCCTCATCCCAGTGATAGGAAGGTGTTTGTGATGCTCGATGAGGACCTGAAATCTAGTTTGCTCACTCAAAAGAGACTCGCACAAGGACAAAGATGGCTCGGTGGCCTGCTCATTGAAGTTCAGCATCGCTCTCCATGGCAACAAGAGATGGAGAACGAGGCGAGAGAAGAGGATAGCTTTGTGCGATTCCTCTGGAGAGGCAGCACCACACCAGTCAGAAAAACACAGCACTGTCACTTGCGTCCCTTCAGACAAATACTTCATCAGCTCAACTGCCCCGACACGTACGGCCGCTGCACCAGGGGGCAGCTGTTTTTAGGTTACATTTCAGCGTGAATTAGGAACAGTTCAATCCACATTTGGTTTCAGAGACACAACCAGCCAGCAGATAGAGACGAGCAGCTTCAATGCCATGTCTGCAAATACCACAATTAAAACCACATCACAAATCCTGCAGTGTGTCGATGTGTTTTCCAAATGATCCCACGGTGCTATTAGAATAAAAATGCGGGCCCGAATTAACGTTTAAACGCTTTCCTTGCTAGCGTTCTTTAGATGCATGACGTTCGAGAGGTTCTGACCTCCACAACAACAAGCCAACAAAGCTTCACTCTCTTCATTGTCATCTCTACAATAATGTGGGGGAGGGGGGGTTATAATCCCTGCCTTTCTGTTTCCCTAACTCTCAGTGGAGAATTATAGGGAAATAAAAGCTACCGGCCCTGCCGAGGCTCTGCAGAATACACCCAGTCAATCACTACAATGCAATTCCTTCACCAGCTCCTCTGGCTTTTGTATGTGTCAGACCAAACACGCTCAATAAAAGAAGACATCGCTCAGAAGGCCCACAGTCATAAATGCACCATCCCAAACTAGACACAAGACAGTTGTAGAACAATCACCGTACTCCACACTCTCACCTCCTTTACACACAGTTCATCAGGCTCAGGGATGAATAATAAGAGCACAGATGGACTTTCAAGCAGACGAGAGCACTTTCATCCTCAGCAATCGCTGTGACAAAGTGTTGGATCGCTCCTCGGCCGTGGGCTAGTCTGAGATTATGAAGAAATGCTGCATCAAGGAGTGGGAGAACATAAAAGCGTGTCACTGAGGTGCCAGCCCGCCAGGCTGACCCAGGGGCCAATCACATGTGAACGAAGCCATCCCTTCTAACAGGACAGATGACCAGTTACAGTAAACACCGGCGGGTTGTTGTTCCGAGAGCGTGGCTGAGAATAACCCTGACACACACACACACACTCGCACTCTAACTTTTATCAAACCCGTGCAAAGCAACCCTCTGGGAGCTTATTCGTTTGTAGAGCATGTGCCAAGTTCACTGGTTTTCCATTATTAATCATAATGAAACCTACCGAGCCATGTAACACAAAAATATTCATCCAGCTCACTTGCATGTGCAGAGAGAACATTTCACTTTACTTCGATCTGAAAATTACGTCCTCTGATTAAATAACAAAAACACATTTTTGAAACAAAATGCTTTATATTAATTAACTGGAAATTTGCAGGAATCCAACCTAAATAAGAGCAGAGAGAATATTTGAATAATCCCAAGGGGGAAAATTTAGCTGCTACAAAAACAATGAGCTAGATACAGTTGAAAAGGTGAACATTCTGTATTGCACATACAGATGAGCCTCAACATGAAACAGTTGGGCCAAAGCTCACGATCAGGGCTGACAGACCTTAGCTGAGCTTATTATACCAGTAACTGAAGACACGTGTTCACGTCCCTTATACCTGGAATGGATTTCAGTTCACAGCCTGCCTTGACAAGAGTGACGCTGGAACACTTCCTGCCTCCTAAAGATGAAAATGAATCTAAAATATAGAATGTATTTGTTTATGTGAACTGTGAAACTATATATAGATTTCTGTGCATTCAGATGCATGTAAATAGGAAAAACCGCAGAAGGAGAAGGTGCGTTTCTTTTGCCTGCCGGTGTACGTTGTGATGCTGGTGGGTGCATTTCATGCTGGGAGAGCTCACGCTGCATCATCTCCAATGTGCTGCGTCCTTAGAATAATTTGGCAAATTGAAAAGTTAACAGAAAGACAACTTTTTAATTAAAATGCTAATTTTGACAAATTTTTATTTTCTTCAGTCAACACTTAGTATAGTATAAGCATCACCCGAAATGTAAGACACTAAGATTTGTTGTTGAATTGTAGATTTAAGGTAGATGATATTGTCCTAATCTGACAAAATGATCGGCCACATCTGAAGCTTTTCATCGATTGACAGCACCAGCATAGTGATGTCTGCTACTGCAAATATGAAGGCCCATGAGCAAAACGTGCTGGTGGGCATGTGCCCACCCAGATTCAGCTTCAGTTTTGGAGTGGCAGCTCAATATTAATGCAGCGAAGCCAAATTCACAACACAACTGCTGCCCACAACGCAGACGGGATGAGGACTCTGAAGGCTTGTCCCGATATTCTGCTGCTATGCTCTTAGATTTTAAATGAGGTAGGACATAATGTAGAAGATAACTCTCAATAAGAAAAACATATACAGAAGATATTCATATAGAGCAGAGGGTCGTTTCTCCACATTCTGGTTCTCTAGCCAAGACTTTAAAAACTCAGTCAGTTTTATTGAGAATATTTTATGGTGCTTGTAATAATTAAATCTAAAAATGTATTATTCAGTTTCCAATAACTGCTGCTCTGTGTCATGTCATCATCCATCAGCCTAACGTTCAGAACATAACCTAATTATTCCTTTATAAATGTACCTACACAAGGGTACAACTGCAGGCACGGGCAGAACCCACAGACTAATTATTCATTTCATTGGCTGCAGATGATATTACAGTATGTCTGCATGGAACATGAAAGTCGTGCATTTGGTCATATTTCAGCAGCGTGTGCTAATAATTCATGCGGTTGTGATGTAGAAACTGTAGAGTATCAGTTCCCTCTTACTGGCACCTTTGACATACTGTACAAATGTGTGTGAAGACATGTGAAGTGAAACCAGACGTAAAAGTCAAAATATATTGTTCTAGGGAAGCTACCAACCACTGAACGCACAGACAAACATCTACCGGTCGGTAAAGACAAAGGCTGGCACACTTCTCCAGGCTGTCACCCTCTGGATTTGCTTCAGATTTTGTCATGGGACATTTAGAGCAGAAGAAAAAGCGGCTTAGGGAGCAGAGATACCACAGCACAGCACAGGAAATTACACAAGTGGCCTGGAAAACGCTCACAAAACGCACGGGACAGGCTACGCTACACTCTGTTTAACATGTCTAGCCGTTGTGTCCTCAGTACACAGAGCTCGAGGCCTTTGGAGGGGGCCGGTTGCATCCCACAGCAAAACATCCCAAAAGAGGGAAGCTGCAGATAAGGATGGTGTTTAGCGGTGAGACAAGCCCATCCACTCTGCATGAAAGCTGTGCTCCACAGCAGCGACGGCGGTTTGAAATCAGCCCACATCTTAACGGTCAGCACACACACACACCTGCATATCTGCAGCCATCAAAGTTCATGCAGGGCCAACAAGCTAACAACACAGCAATGTGACCTTGGACTCTACTTGACATATAAGCTCCTCATTTCCTCCACACTGTAATATACACAAGCACTAATACCTGCTCCACAGCAGACCTGCCTCAGCCCTTCAGGCCGGGGCCACTTTCTCTGCCTAGAGCCAAGATTTCTGCACTCGAATCAAGAGACTCCACGTCGACATAATAACACTGTGTCTTCTGCAGAGCAGGACTGAGCCATGAGCACAGAGCACATTCTTAAAGCAGAGGAACGTACCTGACCATGCGGGAGGAGTCACATTCAGACCTGAAAGACACAAGAAACTCTGGCTCAGTGGTTTTGACGAGCAAGTAAAAACACAGATGCTGCACTATGTCAGTAATGCAGCTGAAGACATGTACAGTCATATAAAATGTCTCGCTACAACTACAGCGTGACTGCCAACAAAAAAAAAGCTAATCAAATCTGACCTGGTGATAGAAGACGTGTTAAAATCTTGAAATGTGACATTTTACATGGACATGACTCCTGGTAAATACACTAGTAAACAGCCTGTTTCAGTAACGGTAAACGAATGCTGTGTGAAACATCTTAGCTGCCTCAGGTGAGAGGCTGTATTCCCAGCAACCTTGATTGTGGAAGTAAAAATCCCATTCATTTTATGCATAAATTATTTTAGATGGCTCTCAACTGGGGCACATCCGCAGCTTGGATGGCCATGTCAAACAACGGAGCGTGGTTCTAGAATTTATTTTGAAATTAAACATCAAATGTGCAACAGGGGGAACTCAACATCTCCCAAGGTTCATTTCAACGAGAAACATCTAATCACCAAGCCTGAAATTACATTTGCCGTTAATTGCTGGAGGAGGCGAAACATTAAACCGGCTGAAAACTGATCTTTGAATAAATGTAGGCTCCATGGAGCTTTGTTGTGTTCATAACTACAGTGACAAAGCACTTTGAACCTGCTACCACTTCTGAGTCTCCGACAAGCATCTTCTCCATAGCAACAGCAGCCAAGGCTGATGGAAAAAGAAACCACAAAAAAGAAATGTCTCAGTGTTAAAGATGAAGTCATTACATCTGCAGCTCAAACATAGATCTATACACTTATTTAGCTTTTATCGGAAACAGTTGAACTGATGATAAGAATTCATTTGGACCGGTTTACACGCAGCCAATAAACCTGAGATTCGTTGTGCTGTAAGACACTGCAGACCTTTTGAACCTCACTCCACATGATTAGCATGACGCCTGTCGTGTTCTGTGAGCCGCACCACGTTAAGGGCAAGTGAAGCAATCACATGCCTGAGTCGGGGCGAATTTATGGGCCCCTTCACTTTTCAACATGTACAAAACAATAAAGTGTCCATGGCAAAAAGAGACACCATCACCAGCTGCACTGCTGAAGTCGTAGCAGAGGGGTAGACTGTTCTGTCGAGCTGGCCTGAGGAAATAATGACCCTTCCCGTTGCATAATGCTTTGGAAAATTGTCTTCGGGACTGAGTGATGTTTTTCGTCCTCTCTCATCACTCCTAGTTACTCTACTTGTTTGTTCTAGCGTCCGTTCGCTGCGCGGCTTTCTCTTCTCCCTGGTATCTCTTATATAACTTTAAAACACTTGCCTCCGATTGCCTGGGTTGTCTGCAAAGACATCCAAGTATTCTATAATTGTTCCATAAAGCACAGAAATAAACCCGATGCAAGCGTTGTCATCGGAGCACAAACTCAATCACAACTGTGGGATTAGACTGAGGTGAAAACTAGAGCTGGGTCAATAGAATGCAGTGGCAGGATGAGATTCATTGACATACATGCTGCAGTGCAGATCCAATGCCAATTACTGAAGCTATTGACTGCTGTGCATACAACGCATCACTAAATATAAATGATCAGTCCAAAACCGTGCTGTAAAGCTCTTTGCTAAATGCTACGTCGGCTTTTTAAGATGCTCGCAGACCTAATATCGTCACAGTGAGAACGCAGCAGCGGTCAGAACCCAGGACTGCCCTGCCTTTCCAAACTACTATTATACTACTGCTGCAGTTACTACCCACTATAACTAAGGATAAGTAGTAATATTCTGCACAACTCGGGTTAGATTACAGCGCGAGGTGCTGGTATTCATTTACATGGTCGGATTTCTAGCCACTGTCTTTTTCGAGTAAGCACGCAGCAGAGGAAATGTTCCCAGAAACTGACCTTGCTGGGTTGGAGAAAACGTTCAGGTTAAGAACAGAGGACGCACATGGGTGAAGTATTCATTAATTCTGCTCGCAATCTACACAAAGTCAAACCCGATGAAGACGATAACGTTGTATCGCACAATGTTAAGAGAGTCTGTTTGGCTTATGATGATGGATATGTGATTGGGAGTCAGACTGCAAATTAAAGTATTTCTGCTCTGCACAGAAGCGCTGGCTCCTGAGGTTCATTCAGTTGCGTTCCCAAAGCCGTTTCAATAATGCATGAAATGCCAAATCCCAGTGGAGGCATCGTTCAGGCTTCCGTAAGCTGTGAGATTGGTTTCTCCCACGGTGGCCAACAGAGAAACCAAACCACCAGTGGCAGAATTAAGACTTCAGCCCAGCTGCTTCCTTAACCTAAACCATACTCCACCGTCTTCATTTCATGTCTTCGACCTGCCCTTTACCTTAGTGCACGTGTGCATGGTGCAGTGTGTTTTTTCCCCGTGGCTCACATACAGAGTGAACGACAGCCTGTTTCCTGTTGTGAGGGAGGAAACAGACAGAGGGCAGACCGAGCACAAAAAATGCTGACTCAGAGTTTATCAATCTGCCTTTCTGCAGGGGTAAGTGCAACTGGACACGACTGCAGAACCGCGCTGCCTGCTCGTTTAATCATCGCTCCCCGTCTTACTCCAGATCATACAGCGTAGGCCGCACAGCCGCACTGATCAACATATCGCTGCCCATGCATTCCTCCTCTGAATGCGTGTATGGTCTACATTTACTGAAGTCATATCTGTGATTCCAAAAACATTTCCATACGTCAAAGAGCAGCTTGGACTCTTCCCTCTAACGCATTTTTTTCTTCACCCGCCTCTTCCGGGAATGATCTGTGCAACGTAATTACCAAACCATTATTTGTTTTTTCGCAGAGAAATATCGAGTAGGGTTGAAGAAATGGCTTCTAGCATTTTATCACATTACCGCCTTCATTATAGCAATGGGGGGGGGGGGGGGGGGAGCACAGAGCTTAGGCAACACGTGTGGCTAATTCCCTTCCTGGAGAAACTCTGAGGAAAGTACATTTTGTCCACCGTAGGTCAATGACGGCATGGTTTCTAAGTTAGACGTTTAGTGGAGATTAAATCGCCTGCAATACAAGGGCACATTTCACCTTGCTTTCATCCAGCTTCAGCTTTAAAACCAGCGCACGCAGCCCTAACTTCATCTGTGATGATTCTTTAAGAAGTTAACATCAGGAATTCCATACTGAACTCTGGGTCCTTAACTGAACCGCTTACAGTTAAGCAGTTAGAGTTTACTGAGGATACGGCGTCATCCAGCAGAACCGTGACAGCCAATAAACTGCTGCAAGCTTTAGAGAAAGTAAGTACCATTGAATTTACAAAACTTCCGATCAATAACAAAAGGCACTTTTGCAATTTTGTGCCTGTTGCGTCCATTCACGACGATGTCAGTAGATGATCAATGGCTTGGACCTGCAGCCGGCTACAACAGCTCACTCACGCTGACAGGCTGCTCAGAGGAACACTGAAGCTCAACGCTTTTGTGACGCATGACAAATTTATTGCTCACATTTTATGGCGATCTAGTTTCACTGGGTGTCAAGATAAAACACTGAATTCCAACAGTTGATGTAGATTTAGATTCATTCTCCTGCATCTCTTTGCTTGGTTTGGAGCGTTTTCCCAGGCCGGTGCACAAATGACGGGCATTCATCATGACTTAGCCTCCTCGGGACGCCACGCAGTTCTGTCATCCGTATTACCAGGACCTAAATGATCTGTATTAATCAGCAGCTAATTACAGGCAGAAACGTGTCTGCTAAGCAGATCTAATGAGCCAGTCCAGTCCTTTGTAGTTGTCTGATTCTCATGGTGCTGTCAATTTATGTATTTCTAAGGGAGTTACTTGTCCGTGACCCCCCAGTGGCCATCCCTCCTCTCTTCTGCAGCAACCACTGCCCATCAGACAGAGAGCCGGACACAAAATCTCACTTTCACTCTGGCTGCATTCCTGAACATATTGCTTGGATTTAGACGGGCTCTCTGGATTTCTGGTGACGTCCAGGGTAACACGCAACGCAAGCAGCACACAGACACCGACCGAATACCTGGGAGTGAAAGTAATGCCAACGGTTGAGCCTGCAAGTCCACAACATGAAAGACACCGGTGTAATATGGTTCAGGTCTTCATGAACTCCACAAGACCTCTGAAGGTGATCTCTGGAGTCTGTCCACAACGTAGCTTTCACGCCCTGCACATGTAAGCTGCAACACGGGGCCTCCGTGGGTCAGACTTGGCTTCCCACCACATCTGACAGATGCATGACTAGCTTGAGATCTGGGGGGCCAGAATTTGGAGGCCACACACACGCACATGGCGGTCCACATGGTGGGAAAAAGGAAGCGTGACTGATCGGACCAGGCCAGTTCCTTCCCTTGACCAGGTGTCTCTCTGTGACCCCCTCTGGGCAAGTCCTGACCACTGCACACCACGAACGCGCCACAAGGCCTGTCACAGTTTGCCGTTTATCGTCGTTTATCCCTTGTCCATTCTCCCGATTCCCACACATCATCCCACCCTGATCGCCAGCTTAATTATCCCTCCTCTTAGCAAAAGCCACTTGAACAGCGTAGTCCGTGTTCGTAACGTGAATGTTGAGGCTGAACAGCGTACATGACAACTCTGTCTAAAAGTCACACAAACGAGACTAAAGACGCAGCACAGGACGACGGAGGAGATGTTGTCAGTGACTAACACACAATGTTTATGACTCCAAACTACATCCCACAGAAATCTCATTGTAAATATTAACTGTCACCTGTTTATGATGACTAAGACGACGTGCGAGCAGCAGCTTCTCGTCTGTATTTAACTGTTGACTCAGTCTCAACCCCGTCAGCGATACACACACGCACACACGGCTCCCACTTGGCAGAAACTAGTGGCAGCCTTTCAAACAGCTCTCCACAGGTACTATGCTACAAATTGCCTTCGATTCAGCTGCTGCATCAGCTGGTTTTGACAGCTGCGAGGCGGATAATTGGTTCAACTGTGAAGAAATAAAGAATAAACAGGCGACTGTACCTTGGCCTCGTGGACCCGTGAAACGTGCTGCTTTAGCGTTGATCACAGTTTATGATGATACAAAGAGACTGGAAAGACAATTTTAAGACTTTAAGGTAAAAAAAAAAACATCACGGTGAGAGCAAACCTTTAAGGTTTAACAACTACAGTACCACAATAATTTGCTGACTTAGTATAGTACAAAGTAACAAAAATCTCATTAATTATCTCGCCTGTAGTTTCATATTTAAAGAACGACCGTGAGGAGAACCTAGAGTGTTGGGAAACAGAACCACTGTTAAATCTAATTAAACAAGCAGTTTATTACATTTTGCAGCAGCTTCCTGTTAGTTCATCTTTTTTTAAGGTGTATTCGAGGAAGCTAGACTATTAAATTACTTCTAAAGAAGCTGTAGTTAGTCAGTTTTCATACTGATGGTTACAGTATACTAGCATACTTTGATTGTAGTAGGTCTATGTAGAACTAGTGAACGAGTACCGTAGTAGAGTAACATTTTGACTGCTTTGCCACCTTTTAATCCACAAATCAGTGGAAAAGATCACTTCACCTCACTGAGGTGTTAACATGCATAATATTAAATACATACAAGTATCCCCTGGTACATTTGAGTCTCGTCTATGTGCAGATCAGAGTCGGCTACAAACCAGGTAGATTGAACTGAATCTACCATCTGGTTCTGGTTATAGATTGGAGGTTTACACACACACACACACATCTATCAACGCATGTTAGGACAAGTGTGTGGCTGTTTATCCTTTAAGTATGTGGAAAGCTGTGCTTTTAAACTATTTTCTTATTTCAATCTTAATATGAATATAATATATTTTCCTGATTAAAAGGTCAGATTAAATTGAGGCTTTGGTGCAGTGATCAGTGGCAACTTGATCATATCAGGAGTGTTTGATTGGTCCTGCGCTGCCCCGTCTGACCCCCCTCGGTGCGGCCTTCACTACTAGCATCGTCGGGCAGAGTTAACATTGCTCATTAGAGCCATCATTTCTTTCTCATGGGAGAACCAGCTACATCAAAGGACAAAGCCCAACCTTTAATCTGTCTAAATAGGCTTGATTGAGGGACCAGAGGTCAGCTGTGCCGGGCTTCTTTCCAGCAGGACCGTGGCCTCACTCACACAGCAAGGAGGGGACAGTCCATTAAAGACGAAGGCAGCCTGCAAGTCGGTTTTGAGCGCAGGATGCAAATTGTCTTCGGCCGTTGGTAGAAATTTATAGGTTGGTTCGCAAGCAAATCATCCCACAGACATTAATCTAGCAGGGGTATTTCATTAGAAGGAGCTTAACTGGAGGGGGGAGTTCACAGGCTTGTAAATTTGACTTGGCACACTGATCGTTCAGCAGATTGTTGGTTAAATGAGTAGACGTCACCAACCACAAGCAACAGCTTTTTCCATGATGCTAGTCTTTCCTGCCGTGGGGTCCCACAGCACATGCTTAAGCTCCCTCGCTGGCCTGCGGTGAACTATTTATGAACTTGCCAATCTTCAGTCTACAGGCTCCATTTATCAACGTCAATGAGATCAGCTGGGGCAAATTATAGTAAAGAAACAGACAGAGCATAATACATATGCTATAGATAGAAGACAGGGAGGGACAGACCTAAAATAAGCTCTGTCACATACTTGAGTATCTATTAATGGACTCTCTAAATGTTACATCTTCTTGCTCCACACATTAGAAAGAGGACAAGAATCTGGAATAAAATGGACAAAGTATGTCATAGCGAGATTAATATCAATAGCTAAAAGCACAAGCTCTGAAATGCTAGTGCACCTAGTAACAAACATTACGTTGTCATTTAGATGTCATTCATCTCTTTGTGTGATCAGCCACATCAGCCTCTAAATTCTCATTCAAGTTAATTGTGAGAGCATTAATTTGACATTAACACTTTTAAACTTTGACTGCAACAATATACTCAGACATGTATCAAGGTGAAAATGACAACACTGCTGCAAAACAACAGAGAGGCATAAAAAACATAACACATTACATCAGATCCTTGCTTGAAATATATCTAAAAACATATTTTTCTGACATTCATCTCCCATCAAAAACTCATTTGCATAATCCTGCAGCTGCTTTAACTTTTAAAATCATATTCAACAGCAGGTTTTCAGTATCAAAGCAATTACACTTCAGCTGCAGCTAAATATGTGTGATGAATGTGAACCACAAAATAATCTAAATATACAGTAGACGGATATAATGCATGCACTGTATCGCCTGCAGAAAATCGAAGGCGCTAACGGTCCCTCAGAACCCGGATCCAGGCCTGGCGCCAGATCTCGGCCATGATGTGTGCTGAGATCTGGCTTTTGAATCAGCAATTCAAAAGCTTTGTTTCATCATCAGCATTGAAAGATTCATATTGGCTCCATTGGCGCTTTAACAGGGAGAGGGTTTGAGTTAGCAATGATATGTCACATCCTTCATCAATATTTGATCAGCCAAGATTACTTATGCTTCTTTACTCCCAGGGATTTATAGCCAACTGGATTCAAATAACAGACTGAAAAAAGGGAAGCTGAGCCGCAAAAGCACTGCTGCCGCCGGCATCTCATGAAATCCAACAACAGACATGGCAGGCGTCTGTTTTCCATTTAAACACACATTTAGAGCATCTCTGAAAGCCTAACACAAGACGGTTGACTAACACGCAGACTCATCCCATGGTTGTCGTGTTTGTCACCTGCAGCTGAACACATTATCATTCCAGCGATCACGTCAGCATCTCAAATACGGTTTACGCTCGGCTGGCTATCCGGGCACGGGACAAAGTTGGAATGCTAAATGTGGGTTGGCAGACACATCCAGCAGCACTGAGATAAGGAAGCACCTGCAGGCTCAGTTCTACTCAAAGCCCCAGAGGACAGGTTCAGATCACGGTGAATCACTGGCTGCACCACATTCCACAGATTCATTTATGAGTTTGAGTTTCAATTTACAAAAGTTTAAAACTAAGGCGTTTGTCCTGAAAGCATTTGACCACATTTGATGAAGATTCACATACTATGACCTGGTAAAATGCCTCTATTTATATCACTTGTCACTTAATGGCAAAGTGAGTAACCGTTAAAAACACAAAGTGCGCATGGTAAGCATAAATACTGGACTACTGCCACAGACAGAGGCAACCTGAGACCTGAGCCACTCTTAATTCTTGCCTGAGCGCTGCATCAGTCATCTGTTTATACAGCCTTAAAGTTAAACAGTGAAAACAGGGGTGGACATTTGAGCTATGGATTTACAGAAAGCGATTGGCTGAGACACTGAGAGTGACTCCTAGTCTGCTGATTCGACTCAATGAGCTCCTAGGGGTTGCAATCACCTAGGTGAATGAGTTTATGGATCCACATTAGGGTCAGCGCACACAGAGATGATTTCCGATAGCAGTGCCGCAGTCGCGAGTACATCCTGTGGTGCCCTGGGGCCTGCCCTGCAGGATTCACAGAGAAATCTGTTGACTTGGCACCACGGGCGGCAAACATTTTAACTGTACAACAAGATAAAAAAACATGTGCAATCGACAAATATATGTGGGAAGGTCCTCCAGTAGCAGCCAATGATCTAACGTTTCATTCAGGACAAGCAAAGCTTTGCCTGTTTCACACCGTCAGATTTTCCTCCTTCCTTCCTGTCTTTCTTTCCTTTGTCCCATCACGCAGCCGCGTCATGACAACACGTGAAGTCAGAGCTAAGCGAGAACCGACAGCGCGTCCTAAACACTATCCGCATACAGAATGAACAAACAACATACGCTGCACAACAACGACTACCACAAATAAATTACACTGCTCCTATAAGAGCACACCGGCTACCGGCTGTCAAACAGGAAGTGGAAGGAAAAGGGACGCAGGAAAAACAACCGACAGGGGCTGACAATACATTAGGTTACATTACTCCATGTTGTTGAATTCCACCACAAAGGTCAGTAAAGTTCATCATTCCCTACGCCCACGGATGTGGAAATGTGCCACGTGTCTCTTCACTTTTGCGATCACTGATTCTTGGAAATAAGAGACAAAGATACCTGTTCGTTATGTGATTTTCCTGGAAGAAGTCGGTTCTGTGGCAGATGGGATTCTCCTGCCTGTCGTGCCTGTGGCTCATGACTGCTCTAAACAAACAACACCTCAGAGTGTTTAAGGAGAAGTTTGTCATTTCGAGAAAGAAACGCAGCAGAGGATTTCATGACAAGATCGACAGCCCTCTCACGTCTGCGTGGTAAATATGAAGCTGGAGGCAAATGACAGCTGGCTTAGTTCTTAGACAGCAAAAAAAGCACATTTCCCAAAATATAAAACTTTTCCTTAAGGGCTCCGACTTTAGTCTTTCTCAGCTCAAGACTTTGGAGGACTTTATAAACCTGTCCACCTGTGAGATGCTACAGCAAGAGCAGAACATTATTTTACAGTCTTGTGTTCATCTGCTTCGTTGCAGGAAGGCAGTTGAAAGCCAGGGCCTGGTTACACAAATGCCACGGTGAGAGGGAAAACTGGCTCGACCGCACCGGGAACGCTGCGTCTTCACGAGTAGCAGCTCCACGCGGTCATGTCACTGGAAGCCGGATGCGATACTCACATTCCAAGAACTGAAGTGTGTCTGTTTAAACAACATTAGCACCTGCTGTTTGCATATGATGCTGATATTCAGACATACGATCTCTTTCCCTGCAGCCTGGTAGCGTAAGCACTGACATTTAGATTTAGCTTTGAATAAGAATTAAGCTACGTTAAAAAACTATTACTATTGTTAAGATAATCTGCGTATTTGAAGACTGATCTAATTATCTGGATGAAAACATATTTACAACATTTAAACTTAATGTCGGGTGACAAGTACGCAGAGAAATGCAAAGTAAACTGCACTGTACTTGGGGCTTTGGATGTCAGCTTCCACCATGTCCAAGCTTTCGTAAGTGGCACAAAATGGAAATGACTGGACAGTTTAATTTCCAAGTACATCACCGTCCTCTTTTTTTACTCGGCCTCAGAAACAGTCTTACTTAAAACCGCTGTGTCCTTTAAATTGCTCACCGCACATAAATGACATTTCAAATTCTGTATCCTCCATAAACCACACCTTACATTATTAATACCCGTCATATTTCATCAGATTCAGTGGAGTAATCACAGGCTCCTCGGAGCCTCTGGGCCAGTGTGACGGAGCCGGACTGAAGCACTGCTCACACACTGTGACCGAACCGAAGGAGAGATGGTGACGAACTGACTTCCCAGGTAAACGAGATGCAACCCTCTGCAGTGAGATTCACAAAGGTCAGTGTTACAGTGCTGGGCGTCCTAATCTCATGTCTGGAGTCTGGGTTTTATTGGCAAGCTTAGACATCCAGCCATCGAGTCATCGGTATGGATTTGCTGCCGCTGATCTTCGTGACACTAACGCAGAGGTCAAGCATGATCGCATGATGCTTAATGTAACAAGCTATGAGATTTCCGTTTGCTGAGGGGTTTTGGAGTGTGAACGTCAGCACAGCTGCAGAGTAACCCCTCAACATGACCAAGATCTTTACCAGCTCCACTAATGAAATGAAATACTACACTGTAGGCCTGGCTGCCCGGCTCTGTGGGGGGCTTAACCCACCGCCTGCACATGGAGCCACTCTTAAAACATAATTGCATAATGGCTTTATTTCAAGTATGCACCTTTTTTCCCCAGAGGCTGTAGTTATTGCGTCCCATATATCATGGATTAACGTGTCCAACCGTGCACATGAACCCAGGTAAACAAAGGACAGGCTGGAGTTACAGTACACACACTAACACAATCAAAAGATGACAAAGCAGAAATAATGTCACAAGGTCTGGGTTTCACGAAATGTGGTTCTAGGAAAATGTCCTTGCTCACTTTTTTTGTTATAGCTCTCAACTGTGTGCACTGTATCTGATCCTGAACTTGATCTGGTACTGTGGACACACACACACCGTCAAAATGGCAAAATGAGAAGGAAACAAGTGGCAACAGCAGGACTGAGAAGCAAAAGTGCTGGTTTGCCATCAGCAGGCACTGTACGCTGGTGCCCCCACCCCATCCACGTTTCCTCTGCGCTACCTCACAATACCCATTCTCTGCAGTTGTGCGGTGCGTAAATCACCGAGCCCGTTTTCCATAAGCAAACATCCGTAAAAGGAGCAGGCAAAACGGCGTAACCTGGCCGCAGCTGCGTTGCACTGCGTGCCGGCGTTGGCCCTGTTCTATCTGGACCCTAATTGAATGACTTTAATCAAGTCATCGTTTTCAACTTTGCTCCAGACCCAGAAGGGAAACTTGCATCCACACGAACTGCGATGGCACAACATTAGGTGTGAGGTCTTACTTTTCTTGTGTGATGTGTTCGTTTATGGCTCCCAGTGTGACCAGGCTGTTGCTTCCCTGCAGCAGCCTGCATGTTGCCAGGTGCCGCTGGTACCGCTCTTTGAGGCAGGCGTTCTCCGTGCACAAGTCGGACACTTGCTGCTCCAGCTCCCCTATCCGTCCCCTCTGCCTCTCCAACAACTCCTGCTGGGTCTCGATGATCTTGTTGAGCTCCTTCAAATATTCCGCAGCCCTGGTTGGGTTTTCGGTCGGGCTTTCCATGTCGCCCCTTTTTGTGTGTGTGTGTGTGTGGTTCCTGTTGTAACGCAGAAGCCGGGTAGATGGTTCTGTGTAGTCCAGGCTGGGTTTAAGCGCAACAATTCACCAGGCTGCGCCTCTTACGCCTCGCCATCGTTTTAAGTCGATGTGGGTGATAATGAGGAAAAGTCCCAGCGCACTAAACTAAACAGCTAATCGCGCGTGAAGCTGCAGACGTCACCGGGCATCAACCAAATGTGTCGCGCTGCATTTGGGGGATCGCAGCTGCTTCTCCGTGGAGTGAGCCTGTTCGCGGTGTGACATTTTCTGTGCGCTCCCCGTCGCTCCACGCTGTTCCCGTGACTTTTCGTAAACAGACGGTGCCTGTCAAGGAGGCGGGGTTTTCAAGTTTTATGAATCTGCAGGTCGCGTCGAGCGCAGTGATGTCTCTGCAGCCACTGGCACAAGGAGGAGAGGAGCGTCTTGAGTTGGTCACCAGCGCAGTAGTGTTTCTTCTACCTTGTCTTGTGTGACATCAGGAAACCTTCCAACCCATTCAGCCTCACGCGCACAATCGCGCGTCATGACATGTTTTGGTATCAACTTCGTTGCATCGTGGTCCGTAGCCGAGTCTGGTGCTGCCTCCTGCCTGCAGAGTTGTTTGCTCTGCTGCTCTGGTGCCTTTCCACCAGCAGGCGACCCGGCGAAATGCTCAGGATAGAAAGGCAGCAGCGTCCGTTAGCGTTTGGCTCACGAATTACCGCGCAGCGCTGCAGTTCGGCCCGGGCTGCGTCCCACGGATGCACGGACGCAAATTGCGGCACTGCTTTCTGCTGTAAAGGAACCGAAGCTTGAGTTTCATGAGCGACGAGCTGCTTTTCCATCCGCCCTGGCGTGAAGAATAAAGCTTTAAAATCCAGTTTGACAGGTTCAGAGTTTCTGGGTGACTTTAAAAACCAAAAAATACCTTTCAAAGATGCAACCAGTGAATAAAATGCCATTCAAGAACGTCTCCTGCAGCTCATGAAGCCATTGTCATGTGACTTTTCCTAATAACACCAATTTTTGCTCACTCAGCAGGACTTCATAGATCAACAGTGGATGAAAGCCTTGACCTGAGGGCTGCACTCAGATGATGTGACATAACTTGTTTTAATGTGGAGGGGGAGCTGCAGCGGGGAGCAGTTTAAGAACATGTAGCTCTGAAAGCCCGCTTTAGGTTCCTCTCTGTGGTTCCCTGATCCTCATGGCAGGAGGCCAACGTGTGGTGCAAGAGGCTGGACACGCTACCCAGCGCAGAGCCATTAACCGCCAGTAGTCACTCGATGATGTATGTTCAACACTGCCACACGCCACACTTTAATTCATGTCTGCATACAATTTGTCCCAGTGGCACATAAAAAATCTGTCACGTTCCGTGAGCCGTATTGGTAGTAAAGGAGAAAATGCTTCGGCTTGAAGGCCTCTGTTCAGATCCACGCGCCAGTGCAAATGCCAGACAAGTTGAAATTCAGAGCTGCAGAAACCCTCTAGCTCAGGCTCCTCTGTCCTCAACTGACCCTTTGTGTTAAAGACAAGAAAACCAGAGAAGAAAATCACATTCCTAAAACCCCAAATGGGATGTTTTTATATTTTCTAGTCCACCATTACACTTGCAGACCACGCAGCTCCATCAGTCAGACTGTACGTTGGCTCGGAGTAGCTCCGAGAGTTTAGGAAGTGCTGGAACTTATCGTTCCTGAACGAAGACTTCCAGCAACCACAGGATATAAACCCCTTCAAAACACGTGGCTTGCTGTTATTATGCTCGTGGGCTTTCTCCTTCCTTCCCTTGGCTGACCAGTCGCACAGTATGCCAGTGCCAGCCAGAGAGATTTATTTCCAGAAATCGCTCATATATTTGCACTAAGGCAATCCCACTCGGAAGCGTTGCTAGTCGAGCTCCGTCAAACATTTGCCAGCGGTGGTGGAGTGAGGATCCTGATCATTTAAGCAGCAGAGTGGAAAACTTTTTTTTCCTTTCTCAGGATGCCAAATAGCTTCAGCTCAGCCCTGCAACCGCCTCATATGTGAACAGATACATGGGAGG
Organism: Macropodus opercularis; assembly: GCA_030770545.1. Lineage (NCBI taxonomy): Eukaryota > Metazoa > Chordata > Actinopteri > Anabantiformes > Osphronemidae > Macropodus > Macropodus opercularis. The sequence goes on from CM061095.1 coordinate 12,869,935, forward strand.
AAATACTGCAGGCAATAAAGCTATCGCCTTGTTTCCTGATATTCTTACAATAGATAATTGAAGTCATAAATACTAAAACCAAACAGGTTATGAAGGTTCCTCTGGTGCTCCTGCAGCTAATGAAGACTGAATATAAAGCGAGCGTCCATTAGATTTGCATCGACATAGCATTTTTTAAATTGAATTCTGCTACACATATTTAAGCACATTTTTCCTTTCCCGAAGAAACGAACTTACAAAAGCAATGAAAAACTCTGCAAAGATGCTCGCATGATGTTTATTAACTCATAAACCCAGAGCCGCTCGCTGCCTCCTCACGGCCCTCGGGGAGCAGCCTTACCATTCGTGTCAGGTCTCATTCAGCGTCCACCTCATTGATCCCCTCCACTGACAGCACAGTAAGCCATCTGGAACAGCAGCGGTTTGCCTTCACCCAGGACCCGGCTCGATGGCACTCAGCTCGACAGGCTGACAGGTGGAGTTTATGCAACCCATGTGCCTTAATGGAGAGAATAAATTGAGTGTCGTTTTAGTTTAACATGCACTGCTGCTTTAATGAGTTATAGATATACTCTGCAGACACGTTTATACCCTACATGCCACTGTCATCTGACGGGAGTCACTTAAAGGCAGTGATTTCCACTTTTGAATATCATCACAGTTAACTGAAGCGGATGCTAAATCAGAAGCACAGTGCTGCTGCTGTGTCTAGCCATTCAGCTCAAGTGTTTTCTTAACAAGCTTTCTTACCCTAGGACAGCCAACATCTTACTGTAAGTATACCCTGGAGCCCCTGTCGTGGCCACAGCCTGAGCTACACAGCTGGGCTTCCTAAGCCTCCTCATAAACACCTCTCAGGCATGAGTTGAGGCTATGTCTGGCCAACCTCCCCTCTGAGAAATAAGGAGCATGCGGGAAATAATGCTAAGATTGGAGCTGTTGCTGTATAAGTCCCACACAGGATTCATTTTGATGCGCAGCAGTGCATTTTCCTAGGTTTAATATGTGCAGAGATCATTTCTACAAAACCATATGACTGGCCTTGAGTAATAACAACGCTGGAGCTGAAAGGAAAATTAGTAATTAGTAAATCAACTCAAAAAAATGCAACTATTTTTATAATTAGTCACCATTTTTCACCTAGTTTAGTTTTCCTCTCAATAAACAACAGAATTAGAGCCAAACAGCTAATGTGAGTGTGTTTTTTTTCTTTTTTGATAACTTAATAAAAAGATGAAAACAATTTAAAAAAGAAAAAAAATTAAAGACAAATTAGAGAATGGCTAAATAAATGTAAATTAATTATTCAAAGCAAATGTATGTCAACTATTTAAACCAGCTGCATGGCTGCAGTGGCACATGGTGCCTCTACCTGAACCTATAGTAGCTTTGCAAATCAATCTGACGTGCACCTTCTTGTCTGCATCCCATTTGAGATTGTATGTCACTAGCTGCTGACATGCAGGCAGCTGCTGAGACAAATGAGGTAGGTGACTGGGACCCACGGCAGCAGTGGCACAGACAGATGGGAGATATTTGATCAGTGGTTGCAGACCTTTACACATCCTCAGGGAGACAGAGTGAAAGAGCCTGTCTCATCCCCTCGGTCTGCCTGTACTGGACAAGGCTGTGGAGGCATAACGGGTTAGCCAGTGTTAATTTGTAAACCACCATTTTGACAAAAAAACAGTCCTCTCTTGCATTATTTATGTACTCGAGCTGCAATCAGTGTTTTTTTACATGTATCCTGTGCAACATTGTCAGTGTTCTTGTACATTAAGGCGACAAAATGGTGCAGATAAGACTCGAAAATTAACAATATTTGCAGTCTACAAAATACAACAAGGTAAACAAAGCGTGTAGAAAACTAGAAGAATGAATAGGAGCAGAAAATATATTCAAAGGATGTCACTGCTGGAAATTGCAGGCTGAGTGGGTGAGATTGAGAGAAGCATTTCAAGTGTCTGTAATCCGACAGTATTTAATTCAAACTGGAAATGCATGTGCAGCTTCATCATTTTGTATTTCAAATGATTCCAAGAAAATGTTTTATGTATGACTATGTATCTGTCAAAACTCTCTGAATTAGGCTTTGTCTTTTAAATGTCATTTTGTGAATTTATTTGCAGGATACGTTTAGGGTTGTGATGAATAATTTTGACAAAACGGACACTGAACATAAAAAGTAAACATTTTAATTAGCGAAGGCAAGAGCATCTCCACACAATGTGGTGAAAGTGGTTCATATACAGTGTGATTATAAGTATAAATGCAAAAACACTGAAGCTATATTAAATCTCAAACACACATCTCACAGTAAAACTGAAAGTCACTAACATAAATAAGATTCCTTGTGAAAAATGTCTTTGTATACAAAAATATCTTCTTCATAAAACAAAGTCACACTTACTGTACGTCTCAGCAGTTTGAACGTGCTACGCTAATCTTCTGGATATGTGGCCACATAACAAATATTCAAAGTTCAGAAATGAGTCCAGGCCATATTTGTTTGCTCTCACAGGCATAAAAACTGAATTAATGGTTCACATTTCTTAGCTGTTTCACATTAATGAATTAAACAGTAGATGGAGGCATTGTGGCTCAAAAACGTCTCCCTAAATGCCCAAACAGTACTACAACCTTTACTAGGTCTGAATGATGCACATTCCAACAGGTCATCATCATCTGTGAGGAGGACGGATTCAGTGGACACACTTTTCACAAACACAGCTAACATTTTAAAGTTAAGGTTAGCAGGTTTTTTAAGGTTCATCCTGAGTTACTAAGTTTTACATGTGAAATGTGATAAATGGCACAGACGGAAACGTCAAAACAAACAAAGCAACCCTCAAGCTCAAACTAGTGATTTGGTTGGCAAGCAGTCATCAGATTTCTTCATGAAGTTGTCAGTTCATAATGAAGTGGTTTTGTACAAAATGTGTTTCCAGACGCACACATTGAAAACAGCCCTGTTACAGGTCTTAACTGATGTGATTTCCTGGAAAGTTTGGTTTAAGCATCCGTATCCTTGTGAAAAAAAAAAACCCAAAAATACTTTACAGGCATCCCTCAGCATTTATCCTGAGGAAGAGGCACATTCAATATGCATTAACGGCCTGTGGTGCTCTGCTTCTGAACAACACGGGTTTATCAGGACTTGTAGTCTGGAGAATAGAGACGCAACCGGGGGCTGCTGTTTGGGTCGTTCCTGGGCACCGTGCGGTTGAAGGAGTTCATGTGTGTGTCTAATCCTGGAAAGTTAAGCAAAGACTCATTTGTTGAGTAATGTATCAATCCCTCGCAAATATAGTGCAGCAGAATAACACAGAGTACACATTTCACAACGCTGCTTCCTGATCTGATAAAACGTCCAGACTAATACAAAGCCTTTTGCTTGGTTTTATATCTGAATTATATTTACTTTACAGTAGTGGAAGTAGCATAGCTTCACATCCAGCTGCCAGCACATTGTCCTGGCCCATTTGCTTTATGTGACGCCAGTAGCTTTACAGCCTCCTGGCATCACGTTTAGAGGTCAAACAAATATCTCTTTACTTATTGAAGACCAGTAAGTAAGTAAGTTTATATATTATAAAAATTGTAGTGACTTCTATGCTTTCATTTTAAGTATTTTAGGGAAGTGGAAGCAAAGTGTAACAGTGACAGTGTCCTACCTGACATGGGTGGTGGTGTCCTCTGGATGAAAGCAGGGTGGTAGGATTGTTCTCTGGGAGTAAACACTGAGTGGAGCACTGAGGCAAATAGAATAATATTGAAATGAATAAATAAAACAAATGTAAAATGCCATCAAAACATGTTAACAGTTAGAGAACCCAATACTTCTTTAACAAAACGTTATTAATCTATTCAATAAATAACGTTGAGACAAACACAAACTAAAGAGTTAAGCGTTTTAAAAGCTGTGGATTTTGTAAAATGTGCAACCCACCAATGATGACTATAGCTGTACTGGCCAGCAAAGCAAACAAGGTGAAGAACATCATCTGGTAGGAGTTTATGAAGCTGTGCAGAGAGAGCCCTTCCTCCAACTTAGCACCCGAAGGAGCAGCTAATTAAAAAGAACAGTGAAAGACACTGAGAACATGCATTACAACAGTGGTACTGAATGGAAAGATGCTACTGAAAACCTGCCTGGTCACTGTGCTGATTGCCTGCTTAGGACAATAATACTCAGTGGTGACTGAAGGATTTAGCTCGATCAGGTACTTATTTAACAATGTTCTGTAAACATAAAAATACACGGCCTTAAGCTGCAAAGGTTCACAGGTTCTCTCTTCATTTTGCATGACCTGAAAATTCAAGCTACTGCTTAACCGTAGGGAAACTGCATCCCCTGCCATCCTCAGTAAATTAGGATATGAAATTTGCCTTGCTCTGCTGACACTGCACCACCCAATCATACACACCTAACAAACTTGTGGATATGGAGAAGATACTAATGAACATCATCATGATCATGATTCTACAATGTGCAGTAGCATGCTACAGGTGAAATGGCTGCTTTGAAAAGGTATCAGACCTTGGATGGCAGCGTTGAGGTCAGCCACATGAATCAAAGTGACTGGAATGACGAGACTCTGGCCAGAGGAGGTGCTGCTTATGGAAACAGAGGCAGAAACTGGTGCCTGAGCATCCACAGCACTGACGGTGTATCTCGAGAAGCTGGGGAATCCATGGTGTACCTCCTTCTCGTGAACAGTGATGCTAGGTGAAGTAGACACCACCTAAAGAGCAGCACACATCTAAATGAAAATGTGTTCTGAAATTAAGTTATAAAATGGCTTCTTCTACAAACGGTTACACCTGACCTCCATGTTGGACAGCGCAGCAGTGGGGCCGTAGATTGTGAGATCAGCTGACGGGTGAAGGTTTGAGAGCAGCAGCTCACTCTGGTCAGAGTAGAGCCCTGGCTCTATGGGCAGCCTGGTGCTGACTTGTTCCCCTGAGAACGAACTGTCCTTTAGGCCTGCTTTCACCAGGAGGTTGGTCATGGACATGCTGAGCACACGGGTCTGTTGGTCGGTCACTGGCTGCAAGGTCATGGAACATGTGTAGAGGCCTGGGGCCAGAATAGACAGACAAGGTTACTGACTACTGATGTGTGTGGCAATAGTCTCAGAGGAGATGCAAAACATTCTGTATACATTTCCACTGTGCTCTAATCTGTTTGTTTAGGTCAGGTTTAAAAGTGGTTTGGGTATAAACACTTGTGTTCTGTTCATTACACAAATTCAATTCTTAAAATTAAAACTGCAGTTAACATATATAAAACAATCAAAATATCACCAACATAACTGCCACAACCTATGCACAGTTTGCAATACTCACTGCTTCTCTGACCATAAACATTACAGCTGGTATAAATTCAGTCTTACCAATGTTTGAGTCAAAGCTCAAGTGTGTTTTGAAGACATCATTTGCAGCAAAGTCAATAGCATCGCTGGTGAAACTGAGATGGCAACTGATAGACGTTTCTGGCTGCAGATGAGAAATTGCTTCATTCTGGGCAGAGGAACATGTTCCTGGAAGGAACAAAACACAGACATGAGACAAAATCTATGCGCTTCATTACACACATTGATAGCTAATACAGTTCTTGTAGGTTAATCAGAGGCAGTTGCTTCTAGATTCCTACTTAGAATCAAGTTAATTTAGTACCGATGAGGTTGGTTCCTCTTTCTCTAGTAGTGAGCAGAACCTTTGTCTCCTTTCCGTTCCTGACCGGTGTAGCTTGAGCCATAGCTGCCGTTCTTGTAGCTACTTCCACTACGATCTACAGAACCAGAGAAAAACAACCAATAAATTATAGGCCGATTGAGATTTGTGGCAAAAAGAAAACTCACATTACGTCCACGACTAATTGTTGATTAATCAAATCATTAATCAGTGTCTCCTCTCGCAAGATAAACTTGTCTTCATTCAGTTCTGTTAATTGCAATGCTCAGACCACCTTTCTGTTTAAGATAAAATGCCACAAACCATATCTCATTAATTATCACTGTGAATACGATATACACACATAAAGTGGAGATTACATTCTGCTCACGGGTCGGAACAGCATGGCTAGACAGAGTTTGACACTGAGGAAAAGCCAATTAATCCTTTCCACTCGCTATCATCTCTGAGAATCTACACAGCTGCAATGTTGCAAATGTGCTATTTAAAGGTGATGGTGGACACAATATATAGCTGGATAGATGTATTATGAGGCATGGGCAGAAAATATCAAAATTCTATTAAACTACAGTTTGTACCACAATAGAAGCTGCAAAATGCAGTTAGCATACTGTACCTCTCTGTAGGTTTTCAGAACCCCAGGTATTTCATAGTACACAGTGACCGTCCCAGAGTCTCTGGCTACAGCTGCACCACTTTTAGGGTCCACCTGTAGAACACTATTAACAGAAGAGCTCCATGTACCTTGAGTACCTATGGAGACCATAAATAATATCCATCTTAAAAAATAAATATGTGCACTTTGCCAAATTAAATTAGCTTATAATTTGATAGGAACTGATATATTTGGCTCAATCCAGCACAAACGATTGGAGTAGGGGAAAAAATAAACAAATATCACAGCAAGAAAGATGCTTCTAATGTAGCTCAAGTACAAAAATGAATAAAAAGATTATACTGCATAAAGAATGTGGAACACAATCCAATCTACAGATGACTAGACTAAGTGCCAAAGCAAAAGCCTAAACTGCATCAAATGTTTTCCCCCCCTCTTCTTCAGTTTAAAACCAGTACTTCCTGATTACTTTACACGTACACACTCAATCACGGGTGTGTCAATGTCTACATAACTTGCAAACTGCTCACCATCTGTGTTGGTTAACTGGGCAGCGAAGCAAATCACATCTCCAACAACCAGCCTGTGGGCTTCTTGTGGGTAAATAGCATGTCCAACAGGAAGTGGAACGTAGTCGGCCACCCCCATGTTTTCACTGTCCCATACTGCAAGGAGGGTGAGTCCTACATTGACTGTCCTCACTGTCAGGGTGTGGTTACCAGGCCCAACGCCCACCTGAACCAGGTCATCTCTGTAGTACAGAACAAGGATTTGTGTAATAACAAATTAAAACAACCAGTAAAATCTATCTAGAATTATACTATTAACCTCTGATCAAAACATATTTACCAATAGATTTATTATTTTTACCACCTTACTGTAAAAGTAATTACTTATTTTGTACAGCAACTTGAAAACTGGACCGGTAATTAGGAAACAACGATAAGGGCTTCTTTCAGGGATTAACAGATCATTCATTTATATAAATATGGGCATTGTGACATTATTGTAACTAAGGAAGCAAGGGAGACTACGTCTCCTTCTAATCCAATTTCTTACTTGGTTGCTCACTGACACCCCATGGTCATTGATCCCCATTTGCTCTCCAATTTATGTGTTTGGGTTCAGGCCTTCTAATCCATTTATCTATGGTCATCATTCATTGCCTGTCATTTTTAATAAGCAAATTCACAAACCTAAATGTCATCGTCTTCCTTTTGAAGAAGTTAGACAACAAAATTGGGCCAAAATTAGACCTACAGTATTAGTTCAGTGTTTTGTTGTTATCTTGTTTCATTTCTCCCCTAAACACATTTTGCTTATTGCCTCGAATTCCAAAACATCCATTCTGAACAAAAATGACCAAAGTGCTTCCATATTAGTAAAATCCAGATAAAGAGCCAATAGAATCTAACTGCAGTCCAGTCCTCTACCGTATATCCCAAGTCTATCAGGCCTTCACTACTCTGATTTTGATACTTTTCCCCTGAAATTGTCTGTCAGCACCTGGAGGACAAGGTAATGGATTCAATTTATTGTGCAGACAGATGGAGTTCATCGTTGGGAGTGCAGTTTTGCTCCTCTTTGCCCAACACTCCCATTAATGTGGCTCACTCACTCAGGTGGAATAAAATCCACCTAAATGAGAAGAAACAGCTCAGTAAATAAATGTTAGGAGCTCCATACATAACCTTTTCAACTCTGGCTGTACTGTGCAAATATTACCACACAAAGTCAGAAGACGGCACCAGTGAACGTTGGATCACAGGACGGTCTTTACACACGTACAATATAACCATTTTACATTTTAAAGGTATATAAAATATCAGCAGGCCTCATACATTATGAGAAATATTACAAAATAAACAATTACTGTAATTATGAGGTGACCTACCTGTTTGTAGAAAATGTGAGGTCAGAGTTGGAGCTATGCAGAGCCTCACCAGAGCTGCTATGAAAGCCGACGGTGAAGGTGAGTACTATTCCCAGAGGGAAGGCTGTGGGGCTCTCTCTGGTGTGAGTGTAGAGAATGGGACTGGTATTGAGGCGCACATAAGACACAGGCACCACCTGAAAAATCAAAGAACTATTTTGTGGTGCATTTTTTTCAAAATGAACAATGTACAACTTGAATGGAGTGTTTTTAAATAGAAATGATTGTGTTTCTATACAGACATAATACTGCAACCATATAATATAAACACACACAGAACTATAATTCAATTATTATGTGAAACACAGTTAAAGTCGCGTTGGGTTAGACTGACAGCACAGAGTTTAGAGTAGAGTACAATGTGGCAAGAGCACATGTTTGGGCTACTGCAACAGTGACCGATGAGGGAGTGAAGATAAAACGTTAACGTAAACTTGAACAGTGTTACTGGAGAAAACGTCACAGTGGACACAGGCCGAGGCTGAAAAGACTATTGTAGGAAAGATCTGAGATATTTTTTAGCTATTTGAAGCCTGACAAGAAGCCGAAAACTGTTTCCTGTAAATTGTGTCACAAATGTTCCCACAAAGGCAGGTACTACCACTATGCTTTTTATCCTTGGACGCAGTGACACTAAAGAACAGTCATGTTGAACTTTTAAACTGATAATTACATTTTAATAACGTTACATCTATGTTAACTTAACCTTTCCGATAAACAGAAACTGTGATCAAATTTATAATGCGATACATACAAATTTCATAATGTGATCATTTTTCTTCCATGTGGCCCAACCCTGAGTACATTGTAATTCTTGTGAAACAGTGTGACCAACAGCTTATTTCTGAACTCTTGGCAGGACACCAGAATTTCACTGACAATATCACAGCGATACCATTTTAAAAGCATAAATCTGAAACATTTGTAAAACTGACCTTCACAGTCAAGATGAGCGTTTGATTGACACCAAAGGTCTCTTGAGATGTGACCAGCAGAGAAGAGGTACCAGTGAGAGAGCCAGACAAGAGAAAACCCTTGTCATCTACTTGAGCGATAACAACCTGTTCAGGGCAATCTAGCATCTGGTAAAAGAGGGTGCCCACACCATCCCTGTTCAACAATGACGACAAGAATAACACCAGGACACAACAACATTAATTTCTGAGTGATTTACATTTGTTATGTCACGTAGGACATTTAAAGGTGTTGGACTTTACCAAGTACATTTCTAAGAACAGCTTTTTTCAAATGGACAGTAGCCATTTGTAACATACCTGTTAGTTTGGAGTTTGAGAGCAGAGTTTGGAGCCATCAGTATCTCACCAGCCTCTACTTCAGGATTAAGCATGTGCAGCTTGTCGTAAACCTTCAAAGTAAAATGTTGAAACTCACAATTACTAAGGGCTTTAATCATTATTTGATGATTTAGCCACTGACAGTGACATGCCATAGTTTAATGCAGTATGAACTTAAATACATTTAACTTGAACCAATCAGCAGCCTTATCAGTTCAAGTTAACAACTTGAGATATTCCAAAGCTTAGCAGCTTCGATGCTCTGTTGCCTTAAATGTCAGCTTTCTATATTAGGGGGAGCAGCAGGGGAATGCAGCCATATTAAGCACGGTAGTCCAGGAGAGGAGGCTTTATAACATACCTGCAAATAAATGTTCATTATGCTGCTGCTCTGAATGCACAGACATTGTTTTTCTAGTATATCAATATGAAGATGTGCCGTAGTAGCCACAATTTAACATACCTGGATCTGGATCTCATCTCTGAGCTCCTGTCCATTGCCTGCTATCTGCCCAGCTTCTGAATCTGTAACTCTGAGAACCACCTTTAGCCCCGTCCGCCCTCTAGTTTTTCCAGTCACCCTCATACCAAAATTGTGCTCTGGCTGGAGCTCCATGTTTGCCTGAAGAAGACAGCCCATTATAAAAATAGCAGCAGTAAATCAAATAAAAAGGCATCAGTGATAACGAAATAGGGACAAGGAAGCAGAGACAAGGCAGATGGTGGCTTTTAATCATACTATAATGAAGGGACAGCACAGCTTATGTCAATTTAGACAAACAGACTAAAGGGACAACAGTAGCCAAAAATAGTAGTGGGTTTCTGGCAGAAACTGCACATGACAGCAAATGAAAGAGTAGAAACAGTAAATGCAGGATACCTCAGAGTGCCTTGACTGAACATCAAGAATGTCTCTCTTGGTGGTGGACCAGTGGAAGGTGAGGCCAGGCACAGCATTGCCAAAGGAGAAAGGCGTCTGACTATTCGTCACACCCATTATATATACAGGCATCTAGAAAATTAAACACAAGGCATCAAAACAAATAATAATTGATCATGTCAAAAATATTGCTTAGTTTTGGAATCAGCAAAAAATAAATTACATACTTGTGCTCCTGTTTTCATTCTTGTAATGGGTGCTCTAATTCGAATGGACGTCAAAATCACAACCTCAACATCTACTTGATCCTGAGAAAGGAAGGTAAAAAAAAAATGTCTTACCTGTAGAATGTGAGTGGCATAGTTTACATTTGCAGTAGACAATTTACCTGAGACACAACAACTAGCTTCCCAGTTTCTGCATCAACAGCTTGGACAAGTCCAGTCACAGTGACATTGCCAACTGCAACACCCCTGACATGGCCCATGCCAGTAACAGAAGCTATATCCTCATTAGAAATAGAGAAAAGGATATTGGACTGAGGCTGAGGGCCTCCCTCAGATGTGATCTATAAATAATAGCAGATATGAAACAAAGAAGAATATTTTAGTTGAGAGAAACCAAAAAGGAAACAGATTCAACAAAATAAACTGCGCAGCACTTGTATATAGTTATATTGAGAAAAAGATGATTTATTGAATAGGAGATAACTGCTTTCCAATTGGATTATGAGTTGGGGGAATTTAAAGGCAAACTGAAAGTGTAAACCAAAGGCAATTAGGCTAAAATCATCTTCTAAAAGGCAGTGAGCTCGTGGAAAACAAGTCCAGCTGTTTCCAACTGCAACGCAACCACCAATATGACAGTTACAGGTACCTGCATCATTGCTCCAATTAACAGAGTCATTTTCCTTGGTACGAGTTTGAATGGTGGAAACACCTTGAAAGAAAATAAAGTTATAACATGTGCAAGACTCAAAATTAAGAGTGACATGATACAAACTCATACAAAATCATACCTCAATTTGCTGAGGTGCAGATGCAATCTTTTTTCCATTTTTATCCACAACAAAGGCCGACAGAGTGGTCTGGCCAATAGAAATACCTTTCACCAGGAACACAGCTGTGTCATTTTCTGCAGACTCTGCTAATGGCCTGCAAAAAAAGGTTGGTAAGAAATGTTCATTCAACTTTGCTAGTTCTTACAGCCTCAACTAAACAACAAAATACCTATTACTTACTTTAGAGAGACTATGGTAGAAGCTGCCTTGAGTTTTAGATTCATGGAATGAAAATAGCTAGCTGGGAAGGGATTCTTGTCATCATCCAAAACTCTGACATAAGCTCTCACAGATTTGCCAATCTCCACCTGTAATCGAGATAAATGACATCCATCATAATGATTCTGGTTCACAGGCAGAGTGAACCTAATGATGTTAATTCAGGACAGGCTGGCTTTCATGAAAACTGGGAAGGCAAGTGCTAGAGGAAAGAAAATCCATATTTAGCACTTAGATATCATTAGGAAATTGTGGTACTGATAAAGTGGGATCAGCTCAAGTAGTGCCTGCACCTTTCAAAATGAGGGATTATTAGGTTGGAAACTGACCTTGTCAACAACTCTCACATAAACCTCCAGAATGTCAGAAACATGTACTGTGGCTTTGGCGGGTTCTGGAAATGCCAGACAAAGGTCATGAACCATCACCATCACCACCCCAGGGTGGACAGGAGCAACCTGGTATACAAAACAAATACACAATAGAATTTTGTAAATACCAATTGTCTACATTCAATAGAGAAAACAAAATGATGTAGTTTAATCCATCATGTAGCCAAGTAAATCAGATATTTCTCAGAGCTAACCTCTCAGAAATCATAGTCTAGTTGTTCCTTCTTACCTGAGCTGTTCCTTGGGTCTCCTGAAATACCACATCAGCTATTCCTTTAACGCTGGTATTGACAAAAAAGTGTCCTGACCCATCTCGTAGGGCCAAGTTTGCCTACAGGACAAAAATTTAATTAAGATGCTGCAATGATTTCATAATAGCTCCTTGTCGGTAGGCAAGTCAGAAATCTGACTATACTCAACATTAAAATCCTCTTACACAGGTCAGTGGTTACCTAACACCCACTTAGGGGAGCCCACTACGCAAGAAGGACCAGGAAAACAACTTTCCACTGAGTGAGAAAATTACAATTTGGGGACATGGAAAGTACAAAGTAATAAGCCATAAAATGCGAATATGTCTTGTCAGTGTTTACGCTTGAAGGAATAAAAGAGTGAAAACTGTGTGTGAAACCACAGAACTGCTGTAATTAATCTGTAACTTACCCGCACATCTGGGTGGTTGTATATTGTAACTGTGTCAGGAGAAACTTTTACATCTTCCACCAACAGCAGCTCCAGAGTCGCAGAGACCGGGGTGAAGGTCTCATACTGCCAATTAGAGGAAAACATGTGGAAACAGATTTAGGGCTGGCTTCATATAGTAAAAGTAATACTGACAGATAAAGTAAAAACATATAAATAAACAAAGTATGCTGGTAATGTCTCACTGATGGAAAAACTGCGTGCGCATATAATAAAGGAAAGGAAGCTGAGGCTGGAACAATGAATTAATAATCTAGATGTCACATACTACATATACACATATAGCATGTGTGGAAATATACACAAACAAACTTGTACTTGTGTGCCCCAGCTAGATTTTATTTCAGCAATGACAATAATTATAATGCTGTTTGGAAATTGTTTTTCAGCTGCTTCTGCTTTTTAAGAGGATGTGAAACACATTTAGTAATGTCTCAGGGGTTGAGCCATCGTTATCACTTACTGGACTGGGAACATTGGCTGCTGCTAGATGTGAAGCCTGATAACCTAGAGCAGTCACTGTAATGGCAGCAATGCCCGTCTGATGATGGACAAGAACTGTCTGACGTCCTGCAATATAAGACAACAACAATCAATAATCACACAAGAAAAAACAAACCTAAGCAATTTGTCGTCACACAGGAAGAAATGCATTAGTGATAGATCAATGGATTGTTGCCTACCTGCCACTGTCTTAGAATTAATGTTGACCATAGTTATTTTCCTTTGTCTTTAATATCTTACCCTCAAATGTCTAAAAGTGAGAAATCTTCAATCCCATTGTCTCTTAAAACTACATGGGTTTAAACCAAATAGCAATGCTCACCATGAAGTTTCATCTGTTTGTTGCCATCCTTAAACTGATGCAGCTCCATAGGCATAGTGGGTTCAATGCTGGCAAGTGACACCTTCGTTGACTCCCACAAAATGCTCAAAGAGCTAAAGTTATCAAACTTCCTGCCTTGCTGATCAAAAGCAGCCAAGTCCAAAATGGGGTTACGGTAATTTGAAACAGGTACCTAAAAAAAGCAAACAAACATGTACTTGCGTATGATGTCGTCATTTTCCAAATATTTTGACTTACTATGAAAAAAAAATCTGCAAGTAGTGATCCCAGAACTTAACAGCAATGGACAAGATTATAAATGCAGCACAAATACCAATTTAAAAACGTGCAGACTTCTAAGTACTTGTTAATCCTTGTGACCACATACCACTTGTTTGTTCTGCTGCAGTAATGGGCAGGTCAGGTCCAGCTGTGGGCTGGTATACACTGGGACCAGAGTGAGGCGAGATGGAGGAACGCATACAAACTTGACTACTGCTGGTTCCACAGCAGGATAAGGATTGGTTAAACTGGCCTTATTTCCCACCATCACTTCTAACACCTGAAGAAAAAAACATAGCACAGTGCTATATACTGTACAGTAGTATACACAGGTGAAATGTGATTATTAGATTATTAGTAGATTATTAAAATGGCATATATCCTAAACAGAAAAAGTAATTTCAGTAGATCCCACCTGCTCTCCCAGGGCCCTACACATTGCTCTGACCCAGTGCTGATTATAATTGTGAGATGAGGGACTAGTCAGGGTAAGGGTCACACTCGTCTCGTCTTCAGCCCTCAAGTTGCAAAAAAACTTTGAGGGCTCCAAAATCCAAGGCCGTGGCCCGCCTTCAAACAACATTTCTTTAGATGATCCAAGAGTCACCAGGGCCACAGATACAGGATCAACTGCCTGGCAAATTACATAGTTTTAATACATTTTAGTTTATATGCATTGACAAGTAAAAACCTGTTTTGAACTCATTTGCTAGACCAAAATATAATTATAAAAAGCGAGTCTACAAAATGTCACCAAGGAAGATTTTGCAACCAAGCGTAAACATACTTAAGTAGAAAGGTTTAGCCATTTTACTTGCTCTAGTTTGGTCATACTACTATTCAGAGCATAGCTTTGTGATATCAAAGAAATGCTAAGCTGTAACACAGTATTATTTAGTAGCAATGAAGAAAAAAAAATTGGGTCAACCTTTGGCTGCCAATGCAAAACACAACAAGAATGTCTGTAATATTGCAGATCACTTCTCAATCTATTGAGATTCATACAAGTCCACACATGGAGAATCAAAGACCACATTACTGAACTGAATGTAGCATAATGGAACATCACATATTGTAGGAGTGAGTAAATGTTTTATAACAGGAGAGCTATTTACCTCATCCTAATTCATAATGTTGTTCACTCCAGTAAACTGCCACAATTTTATTTCATTCCAATTTAGTAGTAGAGTTCAGGCACAGAAAACAAACCAGGGTAGCATGTGAATGATGCATAATTAAAAGGAATAGCACGAAGAGAAAACCCAAGAGGAGAAAATCTTGCTTGATGATCATCGCATTGCTGTACAAGTTGAGAGCCTGTGTGCATGTGTAAATCGGTGTCCTTCGCAAACAAAAAACTAGGAAAAGTTCTTACTCTGGAAAAAGACTTACTCTGAGAGAAAGATAGGCAGCAATGGTGATCTTAGCACTGAGATGGACGTTGCCATGGGTGTAACTGACAGTGAGCATGGTATACCCAGGGGCCAGGGCCTTGGCTCTCACCCCACTGCAGTGGTTTTGGCCAGGAGCCAACCATCCTGGATCAAGAACAAGATGATTGGAAGAAGCTAAAGAGTTAGAGAATGCAGTAAAACACAGCACAAATAACCAGAAATGATCACAGACATTTGCGCAGCCCACTGTTCTGGTTAATAATACAAGATTACAAAATGAAAAACTGAATCTTATAACAAGTATTTTACAAGCAATAAATGTTCATCTCCAGAGTGGACTGTACTCATATTGTCTAGCACAGCCAATAATGTGTCCCATATGGGTGGCTGACCAATACAGATTCACCTCCAACAAATATAACATTCAGTACTCCTTAAAACCTTCCTTCAGTGATGTGGAATGGCAATTTAAATTGAACATGTTGTGAAACTGACTATCATGCAAATTTTTATTGCAATTAAGATGAGACTATTGATTCTAGAGGGGGATTCACATTAGAGCAGTACAGGGAGCCATGCTGACACTATAGGCTAATGTATGAATAACACATCTTATGTTCCATAAGTACTGGGAAATAAAATGAAAAAATTACACACACAGAGCAGGTGGTTTATTATTCATAATGTGCAGTATTTTAGATGTTTGGGGTAATAATGTCTAAACACACCCAATTTTAAAATCGGGGGAACAAGGTGCGCTTTCCTGTTGTACAATCCAATGGCAGTGGGCCCATATATGTGCTCATCTTACTTTTTGGTTGAATTATTCTATAGTTAAATGAGCCTCTGTTATGGCGGTGAGAGGAAGGATTACCATCTAGCCTTTGGAAGATACCATGGTTCTCCTCCTCAACCTGCAGGTCAAAGTGGGAACAGTCGCTCAGCATGACCCGCTCTTTCTCCACCTCCTCCAGGAGGCCAAAAATCCTGAGAGGCAAGTCCAGAACCATGCCCACCCTGGCCTCTACAGGGCAAGGAGTAAAGTCCATGGCCACAGGCTCAACAACGTAAACCTGAGATAGAGAAGGAACAACGAAGCAATAAAGATTGTTCAGATGGTGAGGAATGACCGTAAAAGTGGACATTCAAGCAATTAGACTGGAATGTAACTGTGATATATTAGTGCTTTGATAGTTGCACAGTCATGTGCAGTAATAATATAACATAACTGTGTCTCAATTTTAAGTTTTCAAAATTAATAATAGACATACTTCATCTGTTCTATATTTGAATTACCACCAGGTGTTTAAAATCCATACACTATACTGTATATGACAATCCCATTAAAAAGTAAAGATGATTGAATCAGGAATAAAATTCATTTAGATCTACGGTATATGAATAAAGATGTAGCCACAACGACAAAATAAAGAAAAAAAAAGCAGTGAACTTACTTTCATTTGGCCAAAATGTAAAGAGTTGCGTAGATCATGAGCATAAATAACACTGACGCCTATGTCACTGACTGTTGTCATCACTCCTTTCACAGTCACCGTGGCAACAGCTGTATTGGAGGAAGACCAGCTAAAATTCCCACTCCCTCCTGAAGCCTATCACAAAAACCAAATAAAAAAGAACATTTAATTTTTGATCACACAGTCAGACAAAGGGGTAGAATCATAAAACATTAATATGAATACGAATAATTTCTAAAAATACTCAAGCGCAAACAAAGGTTTTCATACATTCTGAAAAAGAATAATTACCTTTATCGTGTACTGATAAGCTCCAATCTTGGGCTGCCATGGAAATGTAAGAATACCAGGACTAAGAATTATGGGATTATAGATTTCCACATCCTGTTCATTGTGGACTGGGTTAACAAGTGCATGAATCCTTCCACTCTGAAACAGAACAGAGGCCACAGGAAATTATTAAGCTCTCTATGTTGGACTAGAAAAAAAACATCAGAAGGTCACTGCAATAATGATGCGCCAAATAAAAAACAGACTCATGGGTCAGAGATGCAATTAAATTCACCTTGTCAACAACTGCTTTTAGGGTAGCGTCAATGAGTGTCAGGCCATCTTTCAGTGCTTTGACACGGTGATATGATCCATTCAGAGATGACTCAAGGACTTCAAAGTACACTGCAGGGAAAACTGTGCCAATACGCACATTCTGCAAAATCAAGATGACATGGTTATAGTAGAACTAACCATCACAAAAATTGTTAAATTAAAGTTTAACCTTTTAATATTTTTGTGAAATTGTGTCTTCTTCAAAAGCTTCAGTTTCAAAGCAAACCACGCACTTACTTAATTTAAATAGAAAATACACTCCATTTGTGGGGTTTATTTGGCCGTATTATTTTAAAAAGGCTGTACATAACTAACCAGTGAGGAGCTGTGTGTGCACTTGCACTTCCATGGAGTACATTCAACTGTAATTATATTAATTATTAACTAAAATTATAGTTAATTGTTGTCGACTGACAAAATAGAAAACTGCTCAGTACTAGTGGTTTTTCTGTTACCTGTGACTAATTTTTATAGTCTTCTTTCACAGGCGTACTTACATCAGAGAGATAAATCTTGTTGCCAGATTTATCAAATACTTCAATGAGGATATCATAGACTCTTCCTGTTTCAAGAACCCAGCTGTCTCCTGGATGGATTTTAAAACCTAAAAAAACACCAGGAAAAAAATACAGGTACTGTGAGGTATACCATTTAAGTAGTGGAATGAAATATGTTTTTTATGTTGTGTCTCATTACGTTTACAAATACAAGAGCAAGGAACAGACCTAGATAGCCTGGTTCAACCACATACAGTGTACTGTTGGGCAGGCGAGACACTCCTTGCATCCGAAGACCTAATTACTGCTAAGGAAAATAAAATCAGGCACTTTTGGATTATTCACTTACAGTATTACTACAGTACAAACATACGCACTGGAGACTTTACTATACAATATACTATGTAATGAAATCAAAGCAAAAACATGACATTTTGCGGGGAAAAAAACAAACAAATTCTTTGTAAGGATACTCTTATGATCCAGTACCACGTTGATGTGTCCCAGCTGAACTGCTGTAACTGTAGAGGTGCTGTGATCCAGACTGGCCACAGCAACATCTGGGTTGCCATTAGGGCCAACTACACTGTTCTGAAGGTGCAGGTCATACTGATCACAAGGCATAGAGAGCTCTGCACAAATGACACAAAGATGAATTAGTTTCATAATTTGCATATCAGAAAGCTCAAGTTGAAAAACAACAGCACAACTGGGCCACTCACAGTCACATCACATACCTGTGATTGTGCCCTGTCTTATCTTCAGGACTTTGTAACGAATTGAAGTTCCCGCCAACAAGTAGACATCATGAGCAGGACTGAGCAGGATGTTCTCTAAAATCAGCAGTCTCACCTCTGCTGCACCCACATCCTGTGGTTAGTGCAGATGCCATAGTTACAAAAAACACAGTTTACCACTTAAGCTTTGTGCCCTAACAAAGCAGAAGGCATTGCAACATTTAAAAGTAAGCCTATGAACCAATACAATCAATTCAAACCAAATCTGTGATTGTAAGGTATTAATGCTGCTGTCAGTGTCTGACCAGCCTGTTAATTGCTCCGATAAAATTTAGCTTGATGTGAACTTTGACTGTCTTTACTGCTGTGACATCACTGCTGTCAGTAATGAAGGTGGCATTACCATTACACAATCTACAACTATTTTTAGATGCCTGCATCTCAAGATAGACATTATGCAGATGACGGGCAACAATTAACAACTGAACATATTCTGGTCCTCAAATGTCTTTGTTTTTGATTTTTCAATAAGTAGCATTGTTTGTATTATTAAACCGCTTACCTTATACAAAGACTCCTGTATCTTGGCCTTCAATTTAGCATGTCCTGTTTTTAGTCCTGACACCAAAATAATGTCTCCCTGCTTCCCAACACGCTCCATTTCAGATATGTACCCAGGAGGTGTGTATGTGGACTCAGAAAATTTAAGTACCCTAGAGGAGACAAAAGTAACAGATTATTGTGATTTATTATTGCATACGTGTTGGGTTTTGCAGTTAGGTTAAAACCTGGGTGCTTACCGTAATGAATTATAAGAGTCTGAGAATCCATTCACATCTACATCTTTCACTAACGTCCAGTCAAAAACCAGACCTGCAAGGGTGCTAAATGTATTTCCTGCAATGTAAAAATGAACAAGTGATAAATTTGCTACAGGTCTTAGGTCACTAATGCATGCTTGAGCGCACAATCGACACAATTGTGTGAAAGCTACTGGCAACTGAATTACAGTAGCTGAAACAAAACCAAGAGACAATTCAATACAAAATACAGGCTGTTCTTTAACAATGTTGTCCATCTGAGAAATCTGAAATGCACTTCTAGTCCAAAGCAAATAAAAACAAAACACTGAGCCCTAGAGCCACCATCAGAAAGAATCAGTCTGTAGCTACAGCTCATTAAACTGAGTGTGTCTGTCCTAAATGGAACAAGTCAAACAGAACAAACACAGCCACCTCTCAGTCAGAGCCTGAGGGGGAAGAAATGCTGCTCAGAGCCAGCTCAGCCATTCTCAGAGATCTTTAGGACAGCAAATAAACAATACAATGCAGTCTATGACAGGACAATTGCATAATATAATATGGTAAGCCATTTTAAGTGGCCTCAAGGGAAACTTTAATTATCAATAATACCAGCATCCTATAACATCAATAGCTTTATCTAGTGAAAAGAATTTATATGACACCTTCGGAGTCCAGCGCATGTATCTTAAGTTCCAGGGGTGAGTCCTCAAGGTGTAGCTCTCTGGTGGTCGACACAATCTGGATCTCACTGATGATGTCGACAATAGCGTCACATCGCAGCACCTGTCCTGTTACTGCAATGGAAGCATGGTAAAAACGTCATGTACACATAATATATTGCAAAATACTGGCATATTAAACAAAAAATGTTTGATGAAAACTAACAAAGTGGTTCGTCTCCTTCTGAATGCGTTAGTTATTAATCAGGTCAAATATTTGTCAGCTGAGTAAACTGCACCACAAGTGACAGACTAAATCAGATAATGTTTTGGCACTTCTACAACAACCATAGTTACAGTTGTTAAGCCTCATTCAAGGTCACTGACTGTGGCCTGAAGAGATACTGTAAACCAGTCTAACTGTTTTGAACAAAGAACAAGATGTTGGAGATATTATGGTTACTAGACAAGCAAAAATGTTCAAATGTCAGTCAACCATCCATAACAGTGCTACATGGAACACATAATATTTCACAATAGCAAAAAAAGATTAAAAGTGTTGTGGAAGAAAATGGTCATTTATATAATTCTATCCATTAGATTTGCGACTGTAAATGGAATAGAGCATTTATTAGCGGTCTGTCATTCTTTCTGTGTTTATACCTGACCCAAATTTTCCTAATGTGACTCTTTAACTGTTAATTAATCTGAGTATTTACCAACATCTTCAGCCAGAATGATGCTCGTTAGTCTGGAGGGCTGTGTGGAGAGAGCCTGGAGGACAGCTTTTCTGGAGCAGCCTCTGCTGGACTCTTCGTTCACAGCCTGGATGCTCGCTACCTCTGGTCTAGTGGAAGACCTGGATGACAACCAGAAAAACATGTCACGCACACTTACACTGTATTAGAGGAGTAGACAAGTCAAAATAGACTTCATAGGTTACCGATATCAAAAAAAGCATAGTAAATATAAATCTATAAAACAGACCAAGAGTATAAATGGGGTTATGTTCACTTCACTCAATATTGTGTAATATTTGAAAAATATAAGAGCAGGACTGCCATGAACTAGCTGCAGTGTACAGCGTACAGTATTGTCGGCCATGTGGCCCAACATGTCCCATGCAACATGACACCTTCACTGCAGGAGGCAGACTTTAGGCTTTGCCTTGTTCCTTTACTCACCATCTGTAGCAGCCTTCAGTAGTTTCCAACGTGAAGTTGATTCTTGTACTTCTAGCGAGGGGCAACAGCACTTTGGGGATATTAAGCTTGGAGCTACAGTTAACCCGGGAAACGGTGACCGTTAAAAAAAACACCGTTAACTTTAACCAAGTCATTTCCACTTTCCAGAAGGCTGCGGCTCCTCGGCAGCGAAAGCTTGCGGTCGAATGAATGAAGCCCGGGTGTCTGTAAGGTTACGAGCTCAACTCCCCCCGTCCTTTAAGTTCAGCTAGCATTGGTGAGGTAGCAGTGAAGTTCTGGCTCTGACGGAGTCGATTAGCTGCGCTAGCATCGCTACTCAAGCTAGTTCTCAGCTCACGCCGACTCTCACGCGCGCGGTTGATCTTCCTGCTCACTTTCAGATTGTGTCAGTACTTAGCGTTAACCTACTGTTGAGCCGCCACATACTGTAACGTTAACGAACGTCTAATTTAAACGTTTAGCTTTGTTCATCAGCTTCTAGTTGCTTATAATTCCCAGTTTTACATTAATACAGATAAAGCGGGCGATAGCTTCAAATACGCATGTTTCATACAAATACCCGCCATTAGCAATAATTGGACTTCCAGTGTGCAAGCCGGCGGTGATGTGACGTCATATGAGAGGTTGGGCAGTGACGCGTTTTCTTAAAGGTACAGTGTTTTAATATTTTTTTGGCTTGTAATATCTGCCAGCTACAAAGTCAACTGGTTTTGTGTTAGAAATTTAAATTTGTGTTTATTTTTTATTGCAATAAATTTTGAATAGTAGAAATGATGCAAACTGGTATTACTAGTTTCTGTTATTGTATTGTATTAATTACTATAATGTTGAGTAATGCACATTACTGGCGCTGCCCTCATTGCTGACTCTGCCCGGTTGCTTAGAATGCGCTTATGGGCTTATTTAAGTGGATAAATCCACCACGAGGACCTGGCTGCCTAGAAAAATATTTCTTACCTGCATCATTTACCCCATCTACTACACAAGACATGTGAAGAAGACCAAAATGCAGTCTGGACCTTCAGCATTCCGTCACAAAGATGCACTGCACACATTTTCACCCCTAGGTGTCGCTGACAGCTACCTGTATTGTATGTTATTCTTACCGGATGGCAGCAGTGAGTAGGACATATATTATACAAAAGCACAGAAGGGCAATGTCATCAGTGCCTAACAATCCTGCAATTCTGCATTACAAAGGCTGTGCCTGAAAGCCAGTCAAGGATATCATGTTTGGAAGTTTCATGTGGTGTCGAAGCAAAAGGAAGTCTCAAGTTGTGTGGGGGTGAGATCATTTTCTGGCAATAAAATCAGTGCTGAGATAGAACAACAGTTGTTAACACATTGTTAATTATACATTGTGAGGTCAGACAATAGCATTACTTCTGATTCATCATCACATCGGTTTTGACATTATTACAGAGGTTGGACTTTCTCTTTAGTTTTCTGGACAAAGAGACGAACTGCCTGACTAACAGCTGGCTGCTGTGTCAAAGGTGGTTTACTGTATACTGTAGTTTGAGTATGTATGCTTTCGAGAACAAGGTCCTTCGCTGACTGATGTACTGTATATTAATACCACATATATAGTATGGTGTAAACCGGTGGCTGTTCCAGCTGTGATTTATTTTGGGTTGAAAATGACAAATTGTTTTTTCAGTACGCTGGCAGTTAATACGGAAACTTAAAACTGACAGGGCCACTCTGTGTGAAGGTCAGGATTTAGTTTCATATTTGCACTCGGTCCATGGTCAGTGTGCACGCAATTGATGTTAGGCGTAAATGATGTCATGTTTCAGTACGTGGAAACAATAGCTGAATGTCACGCTCTGTTTCTGTAGCACTTCACATGTGGCTGAGTGCAACACCAGACTAAGCCCATAAGGCTAAAGTGTTGCAATGTTGAGTTGGTTCAGGGGAATGAATAGATGTTTGTATAATTTCCTCAGTGCAAATCTTAATAAGTTGGACCTGAATCATGAATTTATTTGAAAGAAATTAGCTCAAACGGGTGGAAATTATGTGTGCCTGGATTTTTACACAATTAAACTGTACACTCTAAATGTTTTAAGGTTTATTGTTTACTCATCCACAGTCTATATTTTTTTAAAGTTGTATCCCTTAAAATAAAAAGCGTTTCACCTCTTGTTATAAACACCCCCATAAAATATTCCCTACGTTTCAAATAGCTGCAGCTGTTTTGCAGTTCTGTGTGGTGTCTCCTCATTTAGCATGCGTCAGCAGTCACATCCTTCCCGGTGTGAAGTCAGGAATCTTTCTTGGCCACCATGCTTGGCTTGATCCAAACAACTGGGTGCACGAGGCCATATAGCACTAAATGCCTGTTCAGTGGCAATGTTCTCAACTAGTGGCCCTGCTTTCACCAGAAATGTAATAGGCTTAGGAAGGGTCACTGCTTCAAATAGTTTGGAAACTACAGAACTTAAAGGTCCACTAGGTGTGAGGCACAATAAAAACTGCTGTAGGTAGGCATAATAAAAGGTGTTCCTATCCAGTGAAATCAGCGTTTGCCCCAGGGACCAATTTTGTACTTTCAAAAAATGTGAAAGAGGACAAGAAGGAGGGATGAGCTTAAATTATTTCCTGGATACAACTCTGGGATGGGAATACTGATCACTGCAGGGTCTAAACGCTGCACTGCTCTGTGAGCAATATGGTGAGTTTCTTGAGTGTTTTTCTTTTATTAATTGCAAAGTTTTAAGTAGTAACTTAACTGAACTGAAGTAAAACAGGAAGAACAGGGCAGGTTTCCAGACTTCCCCGTAAATATTGCATTCTTGATCAAATAAATGCTTTGATTCTCTTACCATTTTCATGGCATAGTTACTATGTGGGTACACATTCGTTTATGGCCAGTGAAGGTGTAATCTTGTCTAAGTGAATCCATGTGCCCCAGATTTATACGCTACTTTTTATTCACAAATTTAAATGTTAATTCACATTAAAGTAATGTGAATGTTTTTAATGAGCCTATTTTAAACTAGTTTGTGTCATTACGGTAGATTGGTTTTATATTTAAATATATGTAAAGCACTAATGAAGCAGAAGTAAACATTTTGTCACTTACACTAAACCAAAATCAAGGAGTTGCATCCTTTCAAAACACAGGGAGTCACTTTGTCACATTACATTTGGGTCTTAATGTGTCTCCTGCAGAGCCACGGTGCCATGTCTTTAACTGAACAAGCCATGAACAGTGGACTAATTGAAAACATACAGGACAAAAACAAAATAATTTACAAAAGAAATACATTTACTGGTCATTGGCCACATGTGAGATATGTTATCGCGGAACGTGATCACTAATACGAAAAATAATCATCTTGCACTCAAATTTGTTTGAGTTTGTTCCAGGATTTGCTGGAAATCTTGCTGATATTACACAATGCTCTAATGGGCTGACGTGTGAAGACGATCCACATTTAAGTTCATGTCAAATGAGTCATGAAATGAATAGATAATGGCCTGAAGGATACAATAAATAAATTTAAGTAATCTCATATGCCACTTTTATACTTCACTGTTATGCTACAAAACTATAAACATTTCTCTGTCTGTTTAAACAAAGGCAGAGAGTCAGAAACATGTGTCACCCAATGGACAGATACGTTTAGCGCCTGCTGTGCTGAGGTCCCCTAATACATTATGATGTCATCATCACTGGCATTAGTTTTAATGTAACCCCTGCAGAATATTAGAGCTATGTGATTGTGAAAAGGACAAAGCAACAGTGACTTCACTCTGCTCAGAGAACAAATAATAAACACAGTGTAATGCACTTTAAGCTTTAATTCAATATTCTAGTACGAAATAGAGAGAGTGCCCATTAGGTAAATTGTTACCAGTCGGGATTGCAGTCGATGAGTCTGGACAATTACCAGTGGCATAAGTCACCATTTAAACATGCATGAATGAGTAATTACAACAGTGTGGGGTGCAATTACGTCTCCCAAATCAGTGCATGTCAGATGACATTATCTCGCAGGCTCAGAGCCATTACTGCACTGAGGGTTTCTCACCCCTCAAGAGTTAGGAGAGGTCAACTACTGTGGGGGACCGGCCGCTCGGCCTCCGCGTGTCTGCTACATGAGGACATCTCTCTGGAGTCATTCTGTATAATAAGTGCTAAACCTGCAAGGCATAAAACATTCCTGGATTCCGTTTTATGTAGACTGTGCTGAAAGTACACGCTTCACACTTAAAAGCAGCATAAAGAGCTGTTGAAATGTCACAGGGGATAAATGACCTCAGACGTGGTAATTGCCAAAATAGCCCCGAGTATTGCCACAGACATCTAACCGCAGGTGGCCATGGATACTGTGTGTTATGTAATCTTTATCATTTGTACAACATCTGTGGATGAAAGGCTTAATTCCTTTGATGGTAATTTCGCTTGTCTTCCATTCAGAGAGTCAGCAGCAGATGGCTGTTTCTTGGTTGCGTGTTAGGCTCCGCAGGGCAGGGCTGCACTGAAAAAGCGACTCCAGCCTTCCCAGGGGCTAAGACTCCAGTTAGTCAATGTGTCCACATTACTTGAATGGTTATTTGAGTGTTTGAATTTGTGTTCAGTGGACCTGCATCATGCAGTACATGCTGCCTTGGTGGGTCATTGTTGGTTCACCCAGTCTTTACCTGTCTCTTTCCTCTCACCAAATGCCAAATAACATCTCTCTGAGCTACTGTCACACACAAAATTATGTTACCTAAATATGCAGACATATTTTAGAAGAGGCGCGTTACAAGAAGTAAAAAAGTTTTAATAAAGTTCCATCATGTGATGTCTAATGATGCTTGTACTGTATGGTTCATTTGAGTATCTGCTGT
Organism: Macropodus opercularis; assembly: GCA_030770545.1. Lineage (NCBI taxonomy): Eukaryota > Metazoa > Chordata > Actinopteri > Anabantiformes > Osphronemidae > Macropodus > Macropodus opercularis. The sequence goes on from CM061095.1 coordinate 12,896,058, forward strand.
GAACGCACAGCATGCAAAGCAGTGACAATTACTATTATTAATTTAGATGCATTCTCAGGAAATTCAGAATCATGTTTTCCAAGTACTCAAACCACATACTTCCCATTGACGTCGCTTCTTGTTACATTTCTTGTATTTTGGGTGACTGATACGTGGAAACGACAACCTACATAATTTCGAAATAGTTGTCGAAGAGTTGTCCCGCCCTTCTCCTCTAAAAAAAAAAGAGCAGCGAGAGGACGCTCCCAGCCTCTGTAGTCGGAGTCAGGACACAAACATTATGCAGAAGTTTTCTTTACAGGCTCAGCAGCGTTGCAAGATCACAGCCGCGAGGTAAGCACCGTGACCTTCTGATCATCAACGAACCGATATTGAATTGGGAGACTCTGCGTCTAGTTCAGGGCGCGAAACATAATTTAGTGGGTAAATTATCAAATGAATGAGTCCTGACCCGCAATGTGCAACGTAAATGCCTTTAACAAACGTTTTTACTCATCCGTTTGTTTAAGTCGTATTTAATTCATTGCATGCTCATATTGCGCAAAAGTGCAATTGCACTTGTGGATGTGCGCCTGTACGGTACGCGCGCGTCACGGTGCGCAGAAGGATGAAGGTCAGTTTTGGGTACTGCCGTTTTAACGCGCTCTGTTGGATATTCATCGAACTGATAGCTAAACAGATACAAAGACCGAGTTCTTTACAACAAGCAGCCCTGTCAAGGTCCTAAAAGCTGTGAGAGTTTTCATGCTCACTCCATCACATCCCCACCACCCAGAGTTAGGTTTTCCATTTCTCTCGCTATGAACGCTGTTCACAGTTTGGTTTTTGATGCTGTTAGGGGTATGATGACGTATCATAGCAGGATCTGGTAAAACCATTTTGTACCCACAGCACACAAAGGCATAACAGACTCTGTAAATCGAGCTGTAGTACATTTTGTGTCTGTGACTTTGCCTGGGCTACAGGTGGTACATTTATTTTGAGAGATGCACTGTATGTTTTACTCTGGAAATAATGTTTTCAATGTCAGCTTAAGTGATAATTAGAATTTAAAGTAATACAAACTGAGTCTGTGTCTGTTGAAGAAAAAGTAATCTGCACACAGCTGCTTCTCTTTTTGTGGAAATCTATTCCAAGGACACAGAGTTTAGTGGATTTAGGAAAAAAGCGATAACAAAAGTCACCTCTCAAGCAGAATGAAAATACTGGATTAAAGAATGTCTAAAAACAACTTTGTGATTGAAAATAATATTAAATTAATCTTTAATTCCAGGGATTTTAGCATGAAACATCACATAAGTCACTTGCAGTTGGCACAAATGTGAGCAGCAAGGAAAACAGGAAAACCTAAATAGAAAACACCTGGTTTTCAATGTGCTGCCTGACCTGAAGTCACATCAGTGGTTCACAGGATCAGGTCTGTCGTATTCTGACTGTGTGCTGCCACCATGTCTCTGCACAGTATGATGCACGGGGACGTCTCACTGAATGTGTTCATAGATTTTTACACGAGTGTATAAATTGTGATGTGTCACAGATCATTGTGAGGGCAGCCCCCGAAAGTCCTGCTGCTCTAGGCCGATGTTAGAGTGGGATCAGAATTACTCGTATGTTCACAGCATTCTCACTGTTTTCTGGAAACCAGGCAACTTTAGACTGTACATGCTGCATAACGAGGACTCAGATAACACAATCAACACACAGTTTCACAAAATAAAACATGCTCACAGAAGAGAAGGTTTGTAATTATTCATATTTTTTTTCCCAACCACTTTCATTGTAAGTTTATTATTGCACATATTTCCTTCAGTCAACTAAACCTTTGGCCATATTTTCATGTAAAACAAACCAGTTTTCATTCCCTGTGGTGCCAAATAAGCAGGCATGCAAAATAAGCATTTAAAAATCAGACTATCTGTGTTCAAACAAATATAAATTAATAATTAGACAATGTTGTCAAGTTCAATGTGAGACAATTATACTGCAAACGTGTCAGTCACTAGTCTTTACTTTCACAGGAACGTAAAGGACAGGAAAGAGGCTTCCTGTGAAGAACTGATCTGAAAATCTGTTTTTATTTTACATTTTATACAAAATGAAAATTCAGATGGGGGCATTACTGTTTTTGTGCTGGATGATTCTGTGTATGCACACGTGTCTAAGCCAGAAGGACTGCACGGGTGTGGACTGTCCTGTTCTGCAGAACTGCATAGAAACTGTTTTAGAGATTGGTGCGTGCTGTCCAACCTGCGTACAAAAGGGCTGCACCTGTGAGGGTTACCAGTACTATGACTGTGTCCAAGCAGGTTTTCGTCAAGGGAAAGTCCGTGAGCAGCAATCTTACTTTGTGGATTTCGGAAGCACCGAATGCTCCTGTCCCCAGGGAGGAGGGAAGATAAGTTGTCAATTTATTCCATGCCCTGAAATTCCCCAGAACTGCATTGAAATTTTACAACCTGCAGATGGATGTCTACAATGCGAGCGAATTGGCTGCACGCATGGCAGTAAGAAGTATGAGGCGGGTCACTCCTTTCAGATAGACCGGTGCCAGGTTTGCCACTGCCCAAATGAAGGTGGAAAGTTAATGTGTTCTCCTGTCCCTGGCTGCGACCTTAATGGGGCAAATAAGCCCATGTGGGCAACAACTGAAAACGACAATCCTACGAGGGACCTTAGCAGCCGCCCTGGCAGTCCTGTAGGGCCGTTTTCCAAGCTGACACTGGAAAACACTTTACCACTGTATAAGCAGGACCCACCCAGTTTTGGCACAGAGGATTATGACTACTCACCGGCAGGGCCAACATCTTCTACTATTCAAAATCTGGCCCGACCACTGGAATCTACTACAGCACCACTGGTTTACCCAGATTCAAGCTCCACTTCCTTCAGCTCAAATTATGACAGGAGACATGAGCTCCAAGAGCCAGAAAAAAGCCCAAAGCCAGAGAGACACAAGGAGGATAAGGCCCCACATAACATCGATCCAATCACTACAGGGGCTCAGCGTGAAACCCCAACTACAGCCACAGAGAGTGTGACCACAGAGAGCCACAGATCACAAGAGGAGAGTGACAGGACCGTCAAACACAGCAGTGACGGAATCAGAGCGGTGCAGGACACCTTAAGGGATAAAGTGTACATGCAGGGCAGATACCCAGGCCATCACCAACACAGGCAAGGCAGCCACTCTGAAGGTCATGGCGTCTACCATTCTTCTGGCCATAAGAGACAAGAAAAAGCCTCAACGGAGCACAGGCAGCTCGGAAAAGAAGTGCAGCTTTCCGCGCTACAATTCAGGCCCACCAGCGCAACGCTGATCAAGATGAGCGAGAACGATGATCAGCATCAAAGACAGCCCCAAACTCTCTACAACTATCAGACCGAGGACGTAGAAGAAGATGCACAAGGTACGTTTGCTCTGTTTTGCATTATTCTGACCTGAGCAGCAGTGTCTGAACTCTTTGTGTTGTACATTAGCCAGTTGCAACTAATCTGATACCGAGAATGTTTCGACTGGTTCAACACATACATAATACACAATACATCTCAGCACAGTGATTTGTGGAAGGCATTGTTATGCCCTTAGACATTCAGAACACATCTTCCTCTCTCTCTTCTCACATCCTGTCTTTGGAGCAGGAATTCACAATCACTCTATTCATACTGGCAGTGGCTCAAGCAAAACAATTGTCCATGAAAGTCTGTTTTCCCAAGATAGCATTTATCTACCTTACTCAAAACAGAGAAGAGTGATACTTGTTGATGCTGTAGTCATTCATTGAAATTGAGAGAAGACTTTTTTATTCCCGCCTGATGCTATGTTTACGTGACTATGCTCCTAATGTATCTGACCAGCTGGAAGCAGGAGATCTCTCCTTAATTTACTCGTGATGAGTTCACCTGTGCTTCCTGTCAATATTCTTCATATCAACATGTGAGACAGATCAGGACTTCAGGAGCAGATGATGACGTCAAGTAACCCTAATGCTAGTTTTAGATGTTTGCACACAGGTTTAGTAGCAATAAGATCCAGAGTGTGTGGAGCCAGTGCTGTTCATAATGTTAATAACGGTGCCGTCAGGAAAACATCTCTTTCTTATCTGTGGTGTCCAGCGAGCTGCAGTCTCAGGGGCGTGTTTTTTAACCTGCTTTGCAACACAGGGATTTTTGTGGAGACCTGTCAGGACTCTTCTTTCCTGGCCTCTCTAGGTATGCAGAGTATATGCTGAATGCATATGTGAGGTGGGAGTTAATTCTGGGGTACCTGTCAAAAACATTTACCAGCCTAAAATATATAAGTTCAAAATTCTCTGTTGCTATGATCTGTTTTGTTACAGTAGGTTAGAGGCTCAGTTCTGGGTCAGATTGAATGAAGCTGTGGAAGCTGTTGAGCCACTATAGAAACCCTTTCGTTTGTTCAAGGAAATAAGACATATTTGCTTTGACAGGCATCCTCACACATATTCCACCGTCCATAGATGAACTGAGGTTCAGCTATTCAGTTGTAAATTCTAACGTCATGGTGGAGGGTCGGAGTAGTGTGGGGGTTTGCTCCAGAGGTAAGAAGCTTGAACTACCCGGTCTGGCTACTCCGCTTGTGTGTTGAAATGACACTGTGAGGGTTCACTGGTGGAGGTCATCGGAATAAAGGAAGAGCCCCAGAGCGGTGACATGTTAAAGAACAGACAGGAAAAATCCACCTGATAAGGGCCTTGACTAATGACTCGGTTATCAGGGGCATCAGCTGAGTTATTTGGAGAGGAAAAGAGAAAGTGTGCATAACAAAAAATAAAGAAAAATAAACAGAATTGGGGGGGAACATCCAGCAAATGCCTTTTCTTTCTTTCAGTCCGTAACTCCCGCTCATTTGGCCTCTTTCTTTCCAACCAGATGCAATGAGTGCTCAGCAGGGGGAGGGGATTGTTTAGGCTTTCTGGTCTCGGGCTGGACCTGGTATAGGATTTCTTGTGGGGTTCTACCTGTGAGCTGCATAATACCCGTGTGATGAATGAGGCCACTGTTGTGGCGTGTTTGCCAGACGCTACTCACTGCTCCCTCGTGAGCCGGTGTGATTAGCCGCCTCCAAACTACAGTATAAGGCTGCTGGGTTCCCAGTCTTCCCAGCAATCAGCTCATCTGAAGGACACATGTTCCTCCCAGTAACTTGCCTCGCTCAAACACAGAAATAAGCTCAAGCACTTGTTTTTATCATCAGAACTGTCACAACATGCTGCTTGTGGGAGCGGAGATGAGCAAATATATAATTTTCCTAAGGATGAGAAGGAGGGTGAATTCCAGCGCGGGCCATGTGAGAGTGCATTCCTACTGTACCATTACTGTGAAGATTAGTTCGAAGACGATAACACGCTGGTTAATCTAAGGTGCCTTCCAGGTCATTTCCAAGAATTTTGGCATCTCTTCCACGCACAACATGTACTTAGTGAAAAAAAAAAGTCTGGTTCACACGTATAAAAAAGAAAAACGTCCACACCTGAGGCAGAAAAACAGACATTAAAAGACGCAACACAACAGCAAACTTGTTATAGACATTAACACAACAGTTTTCTGGCCAAAGTGAAATGTTTGATTTAGACTTAGGATTTATTATTGATGATGAAGAAATCTGTCCACAGATCCTATTAAACCTCAAAACCAATTAGTTAATATTATCCCACAGTGATATTTCCGTCCATCAGGTCCTAACCCAGGATCTGTCCAGGCTTCCTCTGGCAAGAAATGAGCACATTTCCTGTGTTTAGGTCTGTGAACACACCTTGGAATATGTAAGGCATAAAAAAGGCAATAGGAAACAGGCTCATAGTACACAACCATGGTGAATAATTGGTCTGAGGCATGCAGCAATAGAATTTAAACAATATAACAATGGTGATACAGCAGCACAGCCACTACAAAAGGTCATGGGTGTAATGATCTTCAAAAGAAGTATACATTGCGATAATTCAATCCACAATTGCTGACTAATCGCGACCGTATGTGAGTTAGAGTTTCATTCGGGTTCTCTAAACACATGCTGATGTAATTGGAATGGAGGTTACTGTGTAACACCACGGTGTGAGACCTCGGGCTGCCCCCTAACTTTAACCCCAGTTACTACTTCAACAAGACAGATCTGCCAAGCATCTCAGGCTGATTAGGACCTAAGTTGCCAGAAACTGAAACCTGGTCGTTCTGGAAACGAAGTCACATTATCAGGTGGAGAGGGTGAGCTCAACACAGGCAAACACACGCATGGACACACAGAACGCCAGACGTGCTTTTGGAAGCTTTCAGCATCAATCATCTGACATGTTTGCCTGTCGGACCCATGGCATGTTATTCAGAGTGTTGGTCCTGGTCCCTCCGGCCCACCTGTATTGTAAATCACTGCCAAGTGTAAAGAAAAAGAAAAGAAGCAGCACATGGACTCTGATTAGTGACAGCGCGCTGCTTTATGACACCTCCAGGCATGTCGAGAGTTGCCCAGCTCCTCAATTCCAAGATGTGTGATGTCACCAGTTCTGGATTTGGACAAAAGCAAAGCATGTGGTGTTAATGCTAGTGTAATGGGCTGATATAATGACACGTCTGGAACACAGAGATAGTCTCTCACTACCTTTTAAGTGAACATTTTAGATCTCCATTGTGCGAGCGCAATAAATCAGCGTAGCTACTGCACCGCTGAAATCCACACATTGTCCTATAGGTTTAATTAGAAGGTCTGCCCAAAAGACTAAAAGAGAGAGATGAGCGACTTAGATGTAGCTCATTAAGTTCTTTTTTATTTTCAGTAGCTAGTACAATCTCCCTCCAAGATAATTTCATGGGCTACATCTTTTGTAAACACGGTCATGTTTACTCTATGCATTGTCACTCTGTAGGCTGTACATCCCACATTTTGGATGAGACACATGGAGCAAATTTATGTAATCTTCACAACGAGTGAACCGATTCCAAGAGGAGAAAATGAATAGGAGGCAAAAGCAGGAGGATGAATAGTTATGCTGTCTGTCTTTTAATATACATTCACTCAGGTTCAAAGGGAGAGTTTAACTGCGCGGCTGGCGCAGATGCTGTAGTTATGTATCAAAGAGTTATTGTGCCATTCAAGGTTTAGATTGTCTCATTTCTAAGCCTTTAAATTATGCACAGTGCATCCGCCTCTTGCTACTTTCTGAGTAATTGCATTGGTTTAATTATGTATAGGTAAGGAGCTATACAGTGCAGTATTTCAACAAAAATAAAAGTAAAGAGGAAGTAAAAATGCTACCAGACATCTGTGCTTCATGTGTCAGTAATTTCCCACGTGTGACCTCTTCGAAAAGACTGTTCACTGAACCATTCTGGGGTAAAGTGCTGATGTGTTTTTGTTCTGCTCCTACTCTGATTAGCCAGGATGTAACAAACAGGGACCGTTATTATTTCTTAAGGTAACTTTATACAGTATGGAAACTTGCTAGTCTCAGCATGTAGTCACCAAAGGTACTGTAGCTCTAACTTATATATATCTATGAGCCAACTATTACACAAAATGTAAGCAAATGTCGCCCATCCTAATGCAGCGAGTCACATCTCAGCCATTATTTAATCTGAACCATCATGTGCACTGAGTCGAATAAATGTGGAATTAGGTGTTTGTGTTTCCTCTTAGTGTCTGCCAAGGAGCTTGTGAAGACCTGCTGTGAGACAGGGAAGAAATGGGCTTCAACTAATGGCCACTGCGACAACATGGACCCACCCATAAAAGATAGACACTCCATCTGCTGGTAGGCCCGTAATTAAACACCTCTTCACATCATTTATCTTCCAAGCTGTAAATCAACTTAAATTGTCTTCTGTAAAGAGCAGGGTCACTATTGATTAGTGGACTCAAATGAGTTTGAGGGAGCTCACATTTGTGACATTTATAAAATAATGACGGATCACTGGTCATAGTTGGTTAGACTTATTATTTTGATTTCTGTTTCTGAGCAAAGCTTCAGTCCGCTCTTACATCAACACTGCCTAACCTACTGTTACAGCCAAAACACTGCACTGCTTTTTATTCCCTTCTGTGCCAGGACCGCCCAACAGCAGTGCTGCCGCGGCTCCCTGAGAGAAAGCCAGTGTTTGGCTGGAATTGACGCAGCCAGAGCGCAAAGCGTGTGTGAAGACGGTGATAAATGTGCCGTTGATTCCTACCAGGCAAGTATATGTGAGCAGAACCACAGCAAAGGGCACACACAGGTCAGCGGGTTCACATTCAAATTTAACGACACTGTTAATTTCAAATTAGCCCTGTTACAGCCTGAATTAGCAAGTGGTCGCAGCATTAGTCACAGTGGAATGGAAAACGTGCAGATGGTGCTCGTCTGTAGCATTTCCCGTCATTAATTACTGTGTTTAATTTAGACAGAATGATTTAGAGCGACTGAAGATTCCCACAGTCCTGAAGCTTCTCTGCCTTCAGCGCAGGCCCCAACGTTTGAAAATGCCAGAAGCCAATTGATCGACCTCTCCGGCATTGTGGACGCGCCGTGTGATAACCGATGTGGTAAAGCAGCAGCAGTGATAGGCAGCAGTAATTGTTAACAGCAGTCAATGAGGCTCTGTTGTTTTCCTCCTGATTACCAAAGCCCTGTGACCTATGAGCTGAAGGATGCTCGCTCTCCTCTTCAGCGGCTCTTGAGCAGCAAGGGGCCATTATCCACTCTGTGCTGCACAACAGCTCTTAAACACTGGCCTTTACCACCTTTCTGTGGAGCTGATCTGGCAACGAATCTGCTGCCTCGCTATGTCACCACAGCGTCACGTTTGGCCTTATGAACTCTTGTAGCAATGCACACATTGGCCCTGAAATGAGACCGTGTGACCTGCAGGAGTGCTGTAGCTGCTGTTCACTGGGGCTGCAGTTCCGCAGCGAGGGGCACCGCTGCGACGCCCACCGGTACCTGGGCTTCCAGTGCAGACACGTCTTTCTAACCTGCTGCAGAGGCGAAGAGTGGAGGGCTGAGGGTCAGGGCGGGTGGCACGCTGTCCGAGAGAGGCCGACTCTTTACCCCACTCCACCGCCAAAAAAAGGTAATAGCAACAGTGGTCTTACACACGACACAGACGTTCTGCAAATGCTGCATTTCATGGCCCAGAGAGGGGACATTGTAGAGGGAGGACAGCAACGCACAGCGGTGCACGGCCAGGGGAACACACTGAATTAAACCCAAGGAAATCAATTTTCTTTACACTTGTAGGAGCAACATTGTTGAAGAATGGTCCACCTGGTGGGCCTCCCACATCAAAGTATAATAACCTACTGTAGTTCGCCCCTCTACTGTAATTCCAAGAAATTGAATACCTTTCTCCCCGGCCTGTGTTGCATTCACTTGTGTTTCAGTAAACCACACTATTATTAGGATTTAGATAAAGATTTAGATTAAGATAAGATAAGATAAGATCCCACATCCCACAATTCTGAATGTGAAATATAAGAAATACATGTTGGTAATCTGTAAAAAGAAACGTTACAAGAAAAGCAGACAGAGAAAAAAAATCCTTATGCTTGTCGCTATTAGGAAAATAAAATGATTTCGACATGGTTAATCATGTTGCTCTTTGCTTGTGCTGTAGTGTCTGACAGCCCGTACCTTAAAGAGGCCTTCTCCATTGGTGAGGAGCAGGAAAGGGACAACGCAGTGGAGGTGGAGGACATGGATGAGTGCCTGATCTATGAGGGCAACATCTGCCACCACAGATGTGTCAACACGCCGGGCTCTTACCGGTGCGAGTGCTTCCCTGGATACGAGCTGCAAGGGAACACATGTACACGAGGTGCGGTGAAGGCCACCGATCTTGTTTTGTCACACTGTGCTAACTGACATTTCCAGAGAACTCTCTGGCCATTTTCTCTTTGAGATACTGTGTGATTTACAGTCCACGTTCCTGTCAGGAAGACCCCATTTGTTGTAATTTGTCTACACATTCACAATCTACCTTCCGTGGTCGCTTTGTGGTGCTTCCCGTCTGCAACGCCCGATACTGCCTAATAATAGTGTGATAGTCTAATCACATGCCAGCTTCCTCTTCCTGGACGTCCAGCATTGTGCAGCTATTCACATTTCAACAACTGTCATAAAGCTTGAAGCATTTATTTCTGCGTATTTCTGTATTTCACCAACTTCAACTTTTTGCATTATGCTATTTCTAAAATGTACAGTACCAGACTTTAATCAGCTGTGGCTTTCACCAACATGTCTACAAGCCTGTCTCAACAGGATACTAATGCCAGAGCCCTTAGCAAATTACAGTGATGAGACGGGACTCACTAATAAAACCAAATGTTTGTCTGCAGGCAATGTTTTCTTTCCTGCCTCACCTGCACTTTCATCTGTATCGTAGATAGAAGAAGATGGAAAGGCTATGAAGTTGTTGCTTGCACTGTAATTCATCGCTGCTGTGATTATTCATATTTCTGCAGGGATGCTGAGCGAAGAGAACAGACTGAAGGAGGACAACAGAGCAACGGCGGAGGCCACCTCACCCCTCACGCCTCCCTCCCAGTCCCTTGTCCCCCTTAATCCATGTGAAGGTTGGAAACACAGCAGCTCGGCGAGCAGGGAAAGAGCTGTTGCTTTGGCCTGCCAGCTCACAATAAGCACTTTCATTCATCCTTATGTCTTAATTAGACCTGATGCAGTCGAATGTGTTCAGAGAAGAAGCCGGCGCTGGCTTCTGTAGATTGACACGTTATTATTTTAAACTCGCTCTTTCCATGAAATGTAATTGTTCTGCAAATGTCAAACACAAGTGCTGAGATTGTATCAAAGGTTAGTTTGTTTTCAACGTTAGTCACTCGTTTTCATAACGTATCCATAGTATAATCTGTCCAGGGGCACATTTTATTTTTCGTTTGGTTTCCATGACACCAGGGTGGAGGTCCACCGCACTGTGGAAACACCACACAACCAGCACAGGGGCCGGCATGTAAAGAGGAAGGGAGCAGCTTCAGTTCAAAACATGCCTCCCACATAGAGTCAGAAAGCTCTCAGCTGTTTCACCCTAAACACTGGCGTGTTTATTGTTTCATTTGACGTCATTGCATGGTCTTATCTTCAGGAAACAACCCCTGTGAGCAACACTGCACCCCAGTGGGTGGACGGCCACAGTGCTCCTGTTCCACTGGGTTCTCCCTCGGGGCTGATGGACACTCCTGCGAGGGTAAGGAACCGAAACCTGCTTATAAAACAGAAAACAGTTTTATGCAATCACACATGTGAAAAATGACTCATAATTTCAGCCTTTTTTTAGCTAAAGGAGCTTGGTTCCAGTTGAGGAGAGTTTCTTGGCAAGATTTTGTGCCACTGATTTGTCTCTCATTCTCTCATCAGTGCCTCTAGATTTGTAAGGGAGATACAGCTCTAATCCCCTTTTCTCTCAGTAACACACTGTGATGCTGACAAAAAGAGATTCTTTCATCTCTCATCCAAAACTGAGTCTAACAGAGGGATTATCCCAGCTATCCACTAACCTGTCCTGCATTCCATAAAACCCCTTTTTCCCTGTCACTCGTATCGGTGGTGGGCCGTGGGTTTTATCACAAGGCTTATCAGCTAGTGCTACATGTGTCGTGATGATTGGTCTGTCCCGTGCATTGACACACAGGGTGGCTCAGTGGAACATTTCTCATTGTGTACATGTTGTACCCAGTGGCCTTGCCCCTAATCTCTCCCAGAGAAGACTCTGACCCATCGCTTTATTCTGCATCTAACTGCTGAATGCTAAACATACAGGACACCATCTTGTAGCTCATCTCATTTTTGTCTGCTTTTATTCAAAACCTACTTATCCTGCACCTTTCCTAATCATTAATTCACTTTCTTCTCCGACACATTTGTCTTTTATCCTTTTTTCTTTCAGACGTAAACGAGTGCCTGTCTTCGAGTGCCTGCCAGCTGAATGAACGCTGCATGAATACTGCAGGGAGTTATACCTGTCAGAGAGTGATCACCTGTCCGCCAGGATACCACATAAACGACAACGCTTGCGCAGGTATAAAACACCTTTGTATGTCATAATTGATCATTCTGTATCTCAGTGAATCCATATAAATCACTGTGTATCATGTTGTATCTAATATCAGGGGGGTGTTTGTATTACTGCATGTTCACATTGTTATGACAGCGAGCAAACGCTGAGACTTGCCCAGTGCGGTGCCCAACTTTTAGATGCAAAAGTAAACCTCCCAGAACGTCTCATTATTTCCATGCACCATAAACCGAGCCTTTGCAGAGGTGTCTTTCATAAAGCTGCGGCGATGTTCAGGAAGAGCACCCCCTAAGATGAGATTTAGATGGTGTCTGTGGGCTCAGCCAAGGAGACTCAGCTAATCTGAAGCTCCTTGCGAACCTGAAGAATGTTCAATCAGGCAAAATGAGCATTTAAGAAGCAAGTGTGTTTAATGTTAAGCCTCCAGCAGCTGCCACTTCAGGACACAGCAAACAGTAAGTGGAGACAGAAAGAACATCTCGGCGCTGCGCTACCTATTCCCTATTCATGACTTATTAAGTGACTGTAATGAAACTCTCCTCTTGACTCCTCTTACAAATGGATCAAAGTCACCACAGAGAACTTTTTCTTTGCCTTCCCTCAACACGATGACTCACTTAGTACCAGGAATTCATTTTGCAGTCTTGCATTTTTTCTGCCCGACTTTGTAACTTCTATAGTAAGTCTGTTATATAATGCACAGATCGTACTATATGCAAAGTACAGATACATTATCAGTTAAATCTCCTGTTTCCATTAGTGGTCGTTTCCTTTATTCTAGTTCAATGAGGCATTCGTTCTGCGAGTAAAAGAGGCATTTGCAGCTAATTCCAGTTAACTCAGGGAGCTACTACACTTCCTTTCCCACAATGTGTGAAGAAGAAGAACACGCACACTGCTCTGATTGTGTTTCATAAATATCAAACATATTCTGAATTTCAATGCACAGTATATTGAACACATATGTGACTATGCCAAAAGCTTTTAAATAAAGATAGTTGAACAGGAAAGGGGGTCAAAGGATTAACAGATTAAATATTTACATACAATAAAAGAAGTCTAGGTTCCTCCAGGCCTTTGCTTCCACTGTGCAGGAGGTCAGTGCCCATTCCCACATATAGATCCTGCTGCCTGGCTTCTCTCTCTCTCTGTCTGCCTGTCACTTTTAGACTCACTCAGCTCTTGCCAACCCTTCCAGGCTTCTGTCAGGAGCAAGATGCTCCGTCACTGTGCACCGTTAAGAGACCTTCCCTCAATCCACAGGGCTCCCTGACAGAGCCGCTCTAGGCCTCTGTACTGCAATTACAGTGGTGAAATCCTGTGAACCTGCTCATGCATTATTCACATACAAGCGCAGCACATTGTGTGGTCTTTTGAGATCCCCGTCCAGTTTCGGTTAATGTGACAACAGATGTGGAAGGCTGACGGACAGAAGGCGAACTTCCTTAACGGACAGTGCTATTACCCTGGAGGGATGTGCTGCGGTGGGGAAGTCACTCGGTGCACAGGAAGGCTACGCTGCATGCGACTATTGAAGGACCTTTCATTAGCTTCTATTGAAGGCCATTCAGTTGTAACAAGGGTAATTAGTACAGATATTATTCCTAATGTGTAATATTAGTATTTTACCCTTCAGTAACCTCAAGAGTATTGACAGGGCGAGTAAGAGTGACATACAATGTGTCATTTAACCACAGTGCCATCTGGTGGCGTCCTATAACATTACATCTAAACAGACTGGTTATTAGACTGAAGCTTTCATTTGTTCTTTATTTACTGGGTTTTTTTAATCGCCTGTGAGCTCTTTAATTAATGTTCTCCCACAGATATTAACGAGTGTTTGCAGAGGAGCCATAACTGCGGGCTTGGCTTCGACTGTGTGAATACCGAGGGCTCCTTTAGGTGCAACCCCAAACCTCGCTGCCCTGTTGGCTTTGACCAGGATGCACAAGGCAACTGCATAGGTAAAGACAGAAAGTCACGTTTGTTTTTGTTTTTCAAAGTTACAACCTTCCCAGAAATTTGACTTCAATAATGCTTTTTCACAAGGAGGATAAACAGATACGCTGCTGGGTAATTAATGAAACAAACAAACGTACAAAGAACAGTACTGTATGTGCCCAGTCTAAAGAATTAGACCAAAGGATACACAATATACCAAGATAAACAGTTAAAGAGGTTGTACAACAGCATAACAGTCTGTATTATTTTTGTTTTAGAGATATATATCTTGTCCCCAAACAAAGATTCGTGAGCCAGAACAGGTACACAAAGAGAAATTTCCCCACAGGTGAATCATTGCAGACGCATGGTTGTAGAACATGCAGGTGAATGCGCAGGGCCGCGGGGACAGAGGGGTTAAATGCCACACAGACAGGAGATCAGAGGAGCTGCTGTTAGGGGCTGCAGAGGGGTGGATAAAAACCTATCTTCTGTCCTCCTCCAGTACAAACTGATGTTGTGGAATTAGCCCCCAGGGGCAGGAACTGGGGCATGTCGAGGCAGACCCACCGCTGTAAAAAGTGAGAACCAAATGCGCGGAGAAATAAAAAATTGAGACGTCACACTCACACATAACGAAGATATCCAGCGGACTGCAAGTGTTGGCTTTGATATCCCAGTGTGACCAAAGAAGCCCTGTGGCCTCCCTCGCCTTTGGGCCTTTTGGGTCGTTCCTCCATTTCTGTCTGTCTTCGCCATTATCTTTCCTCCTCTGTCTTTCTCTCCGTACCAGACATTGATGAGTGCGGTGCTTTGGCCCAACCATGTAGCCCAGGATTTAACTGCATCAACACAGCAGGGTCCTACATGTGCCAGAGAAAGATAATGTGCAGCCGCGGTTATCACGCCAGCCCCAATGGATCCAGCTGTATTGGTAAGCTACAGAGAGGTTTGCTTTATTTCGCTCGCGCACGTCTTCTAATAATGTGATGGGAGCTTTTTTTTTTCACGTCTCTCCCCTTCATGTGCGTCTTGTAGACGTGGATGAGTGTCAGAGCAGTCTCCATCGGTGTGGAGAGGGCCAGCTGTGCCGCAATCTGCCTGGCTCCTATCGATGCGAATGCCAGACGGGATATCAGTATGATTCATTCAGGAGGATGTGTGTAGGTGCGTACGCTGGACACCACATTCATCATCACTAGGCCGCTTGTTAAATCTTAAGAGAAAAAGCGCATTTAGTTTTCTCTGCTTCATTATTTATTCACCCTTGCTGTAGAGCCCTCCCTGCTCTCTCTGCCTACTCTGCTGCTCCTGTTCATTATTCCATGGTAGGAGAGCTGCTGCTCCTTTCTGTTTTTTTCATGCTATGCTCTCACAGTAGCCACGGGGCTACCGATCACATCTCATGCTGCAGAGGACTCTCTCCTCTGCTGCTCTCTGTTAGTGATTCGCTGTGTTGTGACTCTCGTGATAATAGACTCTGCTCAAGTGTTTAGACTATCAGCAGGCAGCTGGTCCCTTGACATCACACTCTCATTGACATGCACACAAACACGCGCAGGAATGCGCACGTACGAGGTCGTGCAGGGCAAGAAAGCCTGTACACGCTCGGTTGCACGTGTGCACTTGGGCACATGGGTGAACGCACACAAATGCAATAGGCTCTTACACAGGTAGGATGACATTGCTTCTTCTTCCCAGATGTAAACGAATGTTGGCGCTACCCAGGACGTCTGTGTGCCCAGACCTGTGAAAACACCCCGGGCTCCTATGAATGCTCATGTACCTCTGGCTTCCGCTTATCCGGCGATGGCAAGAACTGTGAAGGTGTGTGTGTGTGTGTGCACGGTAACATATGCCTTCGTGTGTGAATCCATGGGAGCGTGTTGATACAGGCCGTTATATGTTTTTTTGAATTGGCGGATGAAAATATGTTGGTGTATGTATTCGTTGGCTTGTGTAAGCATGAACAGTGCAGCGGTGTGAAAGCTGGTTCCTGACGTTGCATGATGCTGAGCACAGATGGCATTTAAAGGAATTAGTCTATTATACTGTGCTGTTTGTCATGCAGGGCCTTCGGGCGTGAACCAGTAAAAAGATAATTGGCGCAGTAACAACATCTTGCTTTTGTGTTGAGATAAAAACCCTGAAAATCTTTTGATCAGGTGAACTGTGACAGTAATAAGCTCGAACCTCTAATCTCCAGATGTGAACGAGTGCTTGGCCAGCCCCTGCAGTCAGGAGTGTGCTAACATCTACGGTTCCTACCAGTGCTACTGCAGACAGGGCTACTACCTCAGGGAGGACGGGCACACCTGTGAAGGTGCAGCACGCTCTGTTACACATCCCAAACACCGTGTTTGTACCTGCTCCTTAATGAGCTAATCTTACGCCCGTTGCCTCCTTGTGATTGTTTCCCTTGTGTCCATCAGACATCGATGAGTGCTCCCAAAGCATTGGACACCTTTGCACCTATAAATGTGAGAACATCCCAGGCAGCTATCGGTGTGCTTGTCCTGAGTACGGCTACACCATGTCGCCTAATGGACGATCTTGCAGAGGTGAATTTGCTCCAACAGAACCACATAAGAAACACGTTTAAGCTCTGTACAGCAGTTGTTTCATCACTAGCTTCTGTGCTCACAGATTTTCAGTCATCTGCAACGACACATTTCCCTCTGCATAGGCAGTAAACCAACCCTTTTGTGTTTTAGACATAGACGAGTGTGACACCGGGGCCCACAACTGCTCTCTAGCACAGACCTGCTATAACATCCAAGGAGGATACCGCTGTCTCTCTCTCGACTGTCCACCAAACTACCGCAAAGTGTCCAACACGTGAGTCAGGACGCCGGTTGAGCCCATAGCATCTTGTTGTTGTTTCCTCTTTTCATACTGTTTGCCTTGTAGGCGCTGTGAGCGGGTCAACTGTCCCAACTATCTAGAGTGTCAAAACTCACCCCTGAGAATCACCTACTACTACCTAAGCTTCCAGTCCAACATCATCATCCCCGCTCAGATCTTCCGCATCGGCCCGTCTCCTGCCTACTCCGGAGACAACGTGATCGTCAGCATCACGCAGGGAAACGAGGAGAACTACTTCAGCATCAGGAAGCTGAACGTCTACACAGGTGCTCTGTACTTGCAGCGGCAGGTTGAAGGTCCGAGGGACTTCCTAGTTAACGTAGAGATGAAGCTGTGGAGACAGGGGACGTTTACCACTTTCCATGCCAGGATTTATGTCTTCATCACAGCCAACTCGCTGTAACCGCTGCTGCTGATCTGTGGCCACCACGGACCTTAATACAATTCACAGGACCTTTTACTGCAGTTTAACAATGTCATAAAGTGCAACACTGTCTGCTATTATTAGTTTAACTTACTAATGTCCAACTGCAATAAATATTCAAACACAGCTTGAAGTAGCAATATGTCAGTTTCCATTTTCTCTGTGATTACATGAAAAATTTAAATTTTAATTAAACTTTAAGTTTAGTTATATTTTGCGTTTCAATTGCATTTGAGCATCATTCATTTTAATAACTGACAAAACCTATTGAAGAACATTCTGAATTTTCAGGTTATCAGTAGCTGCAGGAAATCGATGAACGTGCGGCTCTATATTACATTTACATACATACATTTGGAGAAACAACGATATTGACCCACACTGGCCACTTTATTAGGGACATGTACAATCTAATTAATACAACAACTCTGTGACTAATTCTGCTTTTAGAAGGTTGCGATTTCTCAATTTCTAAGTTAGGAAAGTCAGGAAAGCGTGACAGTTCTACCAAATGTTTGTTATTGACATCACTGTGGATGCTGGACTTATATTAAGAGGTGGTTCTCACTTTTTAACCCCCTCACATTTTTGTGCATATCCAAATTGTCCCATTCAAATTCTTTTGTCGTAGCTCCTAAACCGTCTCCTTTCCTGTACCGCGGGCCTTTTGTTTTTTAAATACTTCAAATAAGCATTTAAAAAAATCACGTATTGATATCTCTCTGTAAGGCGACAAACTGGAAGACGCTTGGCTGAATCATATGCTTATGCCAGATTCATCTCACTTACACTGTGCTGTATGTTCGTAAGAGTGTCGGATGATTGGATAATGTATTTAAGTGTAGAATTGATTTAGTTTAATCATCAGTCCTCAGTGCTTTCCACTCGTTCACATGTTGTATACAGTAAATATTATTCTTTTGTGATGTCGTTAAAGTATTTACTCTTTTCTTGTCAGGGCATGTCATACAGTAAATATCCCAACCTATTTGCAACCTGTTCACACCTTGCTTGTGTGACTCATCCCATTTTGTTTGACATTTAAACCTTTTATAATGACTAATGAAATAAAAGTGATCAAGTTGTCTTGCTTCTGAATGTAACTGCTACAGCCTTTATGTATTCATGTGTAACATGGGAACTCATGTCTGTCTGTGTCAGTTTCGACACAGAAAGCGTTACAGCCCCACCTAGAGGACGAATGAAGCTCTACAGCTCCACGTGTTGGCCTTTTTCCTTTTCATAAAACAACAAACAAACATTAGGTGAAATCTAAAGAATCTAAAGAACTGAAAACTAAAAATGAAATAACAAAGAAAGGTAGAAAGAAAACAAAGATTTCAGACGGGTGTTAATCAGTGGATGGGTGTGAAGCCGTGAAGCGATCTGTTGAGTTGAGTTCAGTGAAGCAGCTGTCGTAATCATCGGAAAGGGTGTGTATTAATGCGTGTTGCACATTCGAACACGACTGCTCGCCAGTGTCCTGCTCCCTCACTTGACTTGTGCTGTCAAAGGTCATTTCAGCCGAGGAGACTGATTTTTCTCTCCGGCCTTAGAGCAACATGGCAGCTGATCAGTCCTGAAAGTATCACGGAAGCGATCGATACAGTTTGCGTCTGAGACATTCCTGACATAAATAACAGCTACGTGTGTCAAGCCTTCAAACACACCCAGAGACTTAGATGCTGCTCTTGGTATGTTGAATACATAACGAGCCCTGGGGCTGTGATTGATGTCTTTTTCCCTTAATTAGCTTTATCTGCTCTTCAAGATTAGGTGGTGCTATGTTTCAGGGACAGTGAATCACGCATACAGACACACACATGCTTGTCTATTATGGGCTTAGGGAAGCTTACGGGAAGTTTATGTCCAGGGTAAAGGAAAAGACGCCGTATGAAAGGAGACAAGAGACGCATGCTGCTGCAAAGTCAGTGTTTTAGAGATTCGGCGTTGAATTATCGCTTAAACTGCTGTGACGCGTAAGACTGTGCTACATGTGGTGTTTCTGGATGGAGGTTGAGGCAAAGATGGAGTGAGATGAGATGGGGAGGAGGGGAAAGCGGGGTGTTACAGACACGCTCGTCTTTGATAGCTCAGGTGGTCATCACCTGAGGG
Organism: Macropodus opercularis; assembly: GCA_030770545.1. Lineage (NCBI taxonomy): Eukaryota > Metazoa > Chordata > Actinopteri > Anabantiformes > Osphronemidae > Macropodus > Macropodus opercularis. Next base: position 12,915,418 of record CM061095.1, read on the forward strand.
CGAAAAGAGCATTAATGGGCATTCTCAGCAGCAGACAAGCACAGGCTAGCGCTGCCTCTTCCCTGGCTGCCATAAACAGAAGGAAGTATGCATCATTAGATTAGACAGAGGCTAAGTACCTGCACTCAGGCCCTCTTCATACAGTAGCTAGCAGTGTGGAGAGTACACAGACTCCCAACGCTTGTTTAGACGTGGGACTGGAAGCACTGCAGTGTATTTGGTCAAGTTGTGGAGCAATTATCTGCACTGCAGAGGCGGCTATTATGTGGATTATGCTATGTGTCAACATTTCTATTAGAAGCAATTATACTGGCAATAGGACATCATGACTGATCACACGCTTAACACCTTAATTACATTATGGGACAATAAAAATGCCGATGGGCTCAGTTTGGGTACATGAAGGGAAAGGCAACCCTTCAGCAGGCTGCATTTCTGTGACATAGTTATCCGGGGAAGAAAGCATTCAAAGCATGTTGTTTGCTTTTGCACCAGTGAAAAGGGACTAAAAAGGAAAATAAAAGTTGAGAAACGCACAAGAAACGACAATGAGACAGGAATTTGCCTGAGAGGAGAACCAGGGAAGGTATGCACGGCTGCCTGGAACGTTCAGGCGCCTGATGGGTCAACTTAGGTGTCGTCCTAGCACGTACTCATACGATTTTACATCAAATATCTAATATTGAGAATGACCAAAATAATACATGCAAAAGCTCTAAATAATTCTACCTTGTACCTCCAGTTGGACTTGGGAGAAGTGAATGGACGCGAGCAGAAACTCTTAGGTGGGAAGATTTACTGGAGTCTTAATCACAGGTCGACACCTTTGCAGCAGGTTTTCTGGCCAGTGGGAGATGAGCCACAGATGACTGCTTGTCTTGTTAACTGTTAGTTTGACAGAATATCATTTCAGGCATCTTTGGCATGTGTGACCTTTGACACCGCAAACCATGCCTTCCAATTTCTGGATTGATTCGTTTTCACTTACATTTACATTCACAGAGTATGTTCATTCAGCCAGTAGAAAACAATTAAACTTGTTTCCTCAGTTATTGTGGACAAATCAGTTTTTATAAGTCAAGTTGCAAAGAGAGCAGCTAAAATACTCAGTCCACTGATGATGACTTGGGAATATGAGTATTGTGGTTTTCTTTCTTCTGCAACGCTACCACCCCTCAGTATCTAATTCTAGCCAAAAGCTGAGAAAAACGCTGAAGAAAAAGATGTTAAAGTCGGACAGAAGCCTTTACATGCAAACCACAACCTAGCATTAGCATTATCGTTTGTAAATATTGGCAAATGCAATAGCTAAGAAAATGAGAAGATTGTGCAGATGCACAAATGTAAACATTTTATTTACAGTAATGGGAAAAATACCATTACCACATTTCCAGGTGTTATTTTATAGCGACATCTGTAATTAAAATCTGTATTGCCTCTTTGTTGACACTATAATAACGAGGGTGACGACGCAGCCGTAGATCAGGCGCATCAGCAGCTCATTTGTGCTTATCTAACTTCCCCACCAGTCCCTTGAGATGTGATAAAAAAAAAAGGCAATTTAAGTGATTTCACAATATTCAGCAAATGAATTTGCAAGAATCAACAGGCACCGCAGCGCTTTCATGGCTGTCTGCATACCAGCGTGACCGCAGTCTAACTATTACTCTCTTTATCTCTGCTCCCTCCGGCACCAGGGTAGATAACTCTGTGTTCTTTTTCCAGAAAGGCTCCACTTTAAAACTTCTGTGGGAGATGTACATTTGTTTGTGTTTACCCCTACAGCAAATCTTTTTATGACAGGTCTTTGACATTCTGTAAGGAAAGCAAAGCGTGTATAGGATTTTGACAAACGATATCAAGGCCCCGCCGCCTGTTCTCGTATGATTAAATATGGAACTGTGATGCATACCTGCAGCCGTAGTAAAGACAACATTCTCACTCGTTGCCCACCACCTGAGCTCTGGCAGTGTTTTGCTAAAAAGATTGATGCCTGTGTGTTTATGTGGCGTAAATCCTGTTGTACGTGGCACCGAGCAGGTTCGTTCTGACTGACAGCTGCTCCATATTCTTATTCATAAACACAAGCAGCAATCAGCATAAATCATATGTCATTCACTGCACACTATACGCTTCAAGAAATATCTTTTTTTAACGACAGGGTGATTTGTTGTTATTTCTGCCTAATTGTCTATCTTGTCACTAATGCACACGCTTATGACTCACAAGCAACACGCCCAGATAATGGTCTCATTGCAGTGGGAAATTTCCTTACAACATGTTGGTTGTAGGTCTGTTGGACTGGATGGATGCATGTCTTTCAGATGTTTCCAGGCGTTGTTCTGGAAATTAACCTCGCATAATAGAATAGCCAGGCAGAAAGTCAAGTAGCACCAGTGGAAATTCTCACCATGTCGGTAGAGCATCCGTCAGATCTGTCCTCCTCTGTGCAGGGTTGTATTTGAACAGGTGGCCAGGTTTTGAGATAAAGTGACACTTCTGCCATTTATGACCTGACCCAACCTCATGTCTTTAAATAGGCTGCTAAAACTATTAGAAACGTCTTGTGTTTTTGAGCTGCAGTGGCGCTACGGTCAACCACATCTGTCAGTGGACTAGAGGACAGTCCATCACGCCAACCAACAACCAATCACATGCACCGTTCACCCTCCATTTAGCCCCAAAACCTCTGACTCACTACTTTTTTGTGTTTGCAGCTCCACCCCCTGAGTCACTGTTAGTTACAGGTGTACTTTCTCACAACCTTTGCAAATCCCTGTGCTGGACACGTGCGACTTGAAAGTGCAGGTAACACATACATCAGTGGTTCAGTGCTCAACTACAGCCAACACTAAAGGGAGATGAAGGCTTTCTTGGTCCTCACTCTAATGCTGTGCCATTTTTGCAAGGCACAAATACACAGCACTAGTCTTCCAGCTCCTACGGTTGAGAAGGAGGAAGCGACTGAAGGGCAGACGTCCAGGACTGAGGCTGGGTTTGACGAGGGTGAAGAGCTTCAGTTAGACATCTGGGCTGAGCTGAGGTATCTGAGAGACTTGGTGGTGGAGCAGAAAGTAGAGCTGAGGCATCTGGCAGCCAGATTAGCCGCTGCTGAGAGTCTTGTGGTGGCGTTGCAGAAGGAGAACAAAGGTACGCCCCCAAAAAATATATAGATATATATAAATTTTAAAATTAAACAGCATAACGTGATCACTCCTGTTACAGCCACGGAGGCCAGGATGACTGCTGCCGAGCGCTCAGTAGAGAACCTGCAGGCGGAGAGCGACGGTGAGTGCTGATGCATAAAAACGTGACCACAGTCATATCTTTCCTATCACAATTTACTCCCTATTTCTCTGTAGCTCAAGCCACAGAATTTGCAGTCGCTGACCAGAAGCTCAGCATCATGCGGCAGAGTTTGATTCTCAACGACCTCCGTGTGACAGAGCTGGAGAAGCTGCAGACAGGTACCGACTGACAGATCGGAACAGAGACAGAGCAGTGTTTACATGGGTGTTAATGTCTTTGTGTGATCTCAGAGCAACCGGTTGATGTACAGGAGTTTCAAGCTTCATCCCGCCTTGTTGGGTTTGTGCATGTTTACCTGCAGGATATTCAGAACTGACTGTGTGACGTTCTTTAACTTTGTACAGTGAACAAATTGGCCTTTTCCACGTCGCTCCTTGACTCTGGTGAAAATAACACAGGCAGCATAGAATTTACTCCGCTCATCTACAGAAATGTTTTGACCAACATAGGAAACCACTACAACCAATACACAAGTGAGTCTGATCTGTTCAGGCGACTGGTCTGCTTGTGTTTCTCTCTGTGATGTGTTTTCTGTGTCTCAGGTCATTGTGTCAGTTTCTCCAATGACTGCAAAACTTAATAAAGACACAAGGTGCTGGAACAAAAAATGCGTAAAATATGCAGTAAGCACAGGACCTGGCAGAATTACAACTGAGTCTGTGCTGAATTAAGTAACTGTAATGATTTTATAAATAATTTGGAGACAACATTTTTCAGCATACAATACGTTTTTAGTTATTTGGACACATAACAGGGATGGGAGGGGCAACATAAACATCTCCTACAGTATTTAAAGTACATCTTTTAAATAACTATGATCAAGTCCTTTCACGTGATAGAAACGATGGACTGGTGTCTTCTGACCAGTCCTTCCTTTAATTTCAGGACTTTTTACCTAATTTCCCTCTGTCTTCTACGTCATTGCAGCCACTAGAGGTCACCTAACACGTACCCGCCCTGCACATGCTCACACAATTCTACTCGGACATTATATATTATAACAAATTCGCTAGAAGTCAGCGTCTTTCAAACGAGCGCACGCTTGATGTTTTGCACCCTGCCTTCATGAAAATGCAAAAGACAAAATGCTGCTAGACGCATAGGACAAGGAGAGCTCATGCTTACCACTAGTGTTAAGATGATTGAAATGACGCAAGAAAGAAACGAAACACACATTCCACCTCTCCAGCACTGTAGCTACGACTGGTTGGGAAAGCCAGGGTCAAAAAGGAGCCATGCAGTTCCAACGCCTCACCCTGGATATGGAGATGCTGGAGATGCTCGTGGTATTGTGTTGGCATATAAACGTAAAGGTCAAAAAGCTTTTCAACAGGTCTGAATAAAGTGCCTGATCTACTGGTACAGTAGATGGTAACTGGCCTGCACCGCATGTTGGTGGAAATGAGGTCAAGCTGTCTAACAAAGGCTTCTAACAAAGGCCCACGTTGGATAGGTTGGACGCAGCACGATACGAAAGAGGGAAAAAACTCAACAAATTCCTCAGACAAAATTGGAAGAAAATGACATGTCATGAATGTGATCTTTGTTTCCTTTCCTTTGGTGTTTCACATCATAAAGCTCTCGGAATGCAGCTGCATCAGCCTCTGAGCTTTGACTAAATCCATTCAGACGCTTTGTTGTGCAATCATTCAAATCACACATGCTCACACTTACCCAGCACCGCTCCTCGGTTATCAGGCAACTACTATAGCTCCGATAACATGATCACACGTTTCTCGTTTCATATCTACCACTGTCGGGTTTGTTGATTGCCGTTTTTCTGCTGGAGAAAAACAGGAGGGCAATATCAATCAAGGGCGCTCAAAGGATTAATTCAGCTGTGTTTATGGAAAGAGCCTGAAGTAAACTGGAGACACGGCAACTTCTTAGATCAGACCTGCAGCTATGGCACAGCTCAGGAGCCGCCGTTAGCCTGATCAAACAGCTGCCAATATGAAAAGGACTGCCATATCCTCTCAGCCGCCCCGGGCTGTGTGAAATGAATAAAGCTTCGCTGGCTTCCCTCACACAGGCACCTCTTGGGTTGGAAACATTTTTTCATAATTGCATTTAATTCTATGTTAGGTGTCCCCACAATGCCACTACTGAGGTTGAGGCTAAGCTGAAAGAGCTTTTCAACCTTTGTTATCAGGGCTTTCGCTCATTTAGGGCTAGTGTCATTGATCCAGCTCTAAGAATACAGGAATAAACAAGATATTAAGTTGTATCCCTGTTATTTTCAATACCCCCATTATTCCCATGGCACGCCGCATTTTACTTCACTGTGTTTGCTTTGCCATAATTTTGAAGCTGATGAATCAGATAGCTTGGGAAATGGATCTCGGTTATGAGACTTTAATGACCCTGGGAATTCCCAATTTGAAAACCCTTAGTCATAGTTTCATTAAGGTAGTCTCTCATTAGATGTTTTTCCCTTTTCTCTGAAGGCGCATTAAGGCTGCGACATTAAGGAAACCTTAAAAGCCACCTTAGTCTCACTCTGGGCCAGAAAACCGGTGCGATGCGTTTAGGTCGGGGTTGATTTCACCGCAGGGAGAAGTGTCTGGTATAATCCGTGCACATCGTCGTAACAGGTGAGGATGTCACACGGTGAAGAAGCTAAAGCACAAAAGCAGGCAGACATGTTGTAAAAGCTGGTGAAAGTGTACACACGCATGTCTCCACTTGCACGCATGTGTGTTCACACACACAACAAGGGGATGACAGTGCTTCTTCTGACTTTCAAATTAAAGGACAGATTCATTATAGGATTATAAAGTCAGCTCGGAGAAAAAGAGAATCCGCATTTTATGAGATTAGCCTAAAATCTTGCTTGAGAATAACTAATGATGGGGTAATTTATGACAATAACATTACAGCAGTGGCAAAGTAAATCAAAAGTGCATTGTCCCTTAACCTCATTTATGGATGTGAGACAAAGTAATCTTAACACAAATAAGAAGAACCTGATTACGTTGCTCGCTCTCCCCTTTTATTAGCACGTACTGTGTTCATGGTGTGTACACTAACCGAAAAATGTACATTCTATTTGACTGCATATGGAGGGTCCCAGTATGTGCTACCAGTTTTCTTCTATGCTCCAGAAACATGTTCGGTGCAAGCTAAGGCCCCAAGGCGAGCTGAGAGCAGATTTGCATTCCTTTCTGCCTAATTTAAAAGTGAAGTCTCATCTTTTTTATTCTCCTAGTTGATCAGAGATGAGCAGGAGGCATGTTGATCAGAAACCTGACTCTAAAAAGCAAGGCGTCATGTGACTGATCTGAAAATTCACCTTTAATGCTGATAGTTGCTGCTGTTGCTCAGGGGGGAAACGTGCACGTGTTGCGAGACACCGCTCAGTGCAGGAGACGAGTAGCGATCCGGTTTATGTTCTAGCCAAAACACGATTGCGTGTAGAATATTGCACATACTGTAACACACATGTCAGTAACCAAACACACACAGAAGCACGCGTGTGCGAACTCGGGTAAGCACACAGAGGGCAGCTCTGAGCCAATGGTTCTGTCGAAATGAAGCCCTGCGTTTTGGCTGCAGCCTCCAGATGCGTATCTGTGCAGAACACCTGAGTGCACTCGGGTTCAAACGCTGAACACTGTCGTTGCCTGCACACGAAAAACTTTTTTTAATATGCTACTCAAACAAGACACATGAAGTCTAATAGAGTTTGCTGCACACTGGATGGCTGACAAAGACCAAGCGTCAGAGATTAGCAACTCTGTGTTCACTGAGTTTATGATGATCCTGAAGATGCGCAACAAAATAATGACACTCACTGATTTAATATACTTAATAAACCCAGGTTCACATCTGATGCTGTGGTGCCAGATGTTTCTGACGTGCATTTCCTCTTAAACCTGGGTCCCCCTGGGTCTTCAGCTCACCACTGTTCCATCCTTGGAGACTTTTGATACTGTACTGCACATACTGAATAGAATAGAATAGAATAGAATAGAATAGAATAGAATAGAATAGAATGCTACGGTAGCAACACTGTGACACAGTTTTCTTTGCTTTGATTTGGAGCTTATCTGCCTTGATGATATTTGTTTACAGCTCTGTGTGGCCCCACACGGTTCCTAGCAGTCAAAACCTGACTAGCTGCTTTGCAGTACGTCAGTCTAAGTGAGGCTTTGAAGTTATGGCTCCTGAAACATATCGTTTATTATCTTGTTAGTTCTTGCCTTTGAAATCAAGTGACTTTGTTCTGTGTGGTGTCGTGATGTGACCAGATGTTTCATATCTCCTTCACCTCAGCCAGGTCTGGTAAATCACCCTGAACACCCAAATTTCCACTTGGTCAGACTAATTGTTGATTATGAATTTGTGTCTAATCATTAAAACCTCATGGGTAGATGTTTTCCCAGGTGCAGTGAAGATTATGTGCTGTATGTGCTGTTTTGGCCTTTTCTCTTTTTGCACGGCAGAGTGTTCAGCCAGTTTGCAGCTTCCTTTTTACGTGGCCACGTTTACCTGCAGGGCTGAGTTTTCTGTGTTTTTGTTCTACTCTGCCTCATTGACTCTAATATGGGCTTCCTGAATGGGTTATCTTCAGACTTGTTCCCACAGGAGCCGATGACTCAAAATGATTTCAAAGACGCGAGATGAGAATGCAGATCTCTGTGGTGTGAAACAACTGGATTTGTTGCGATTTATCGTACAGACCCTAATCAAAGCCTCAAAGCCAGCTGAATGTGGATGAACACGACTTCTGCGAACCTGCAGGAAATGGCAGGACAGCTGAGTTTATGCCCCTGGGTTCTCCGTGCAGATCAGAAGCCCTCAACTCCTGAGAGCAAGTGCGTTCTCCGTTCCACACCCATGTTCCCCGCAAACAGGTCATTTATGCAAACAACACAAGCGTCTGAATGTAAGTGAGTGATTATGTAAATCAAAATGAAAGTAGCTTCAGAGCAGTGGAGTGTAAGCACTTTATCTTTATACTGAAGAGGGTTCTTCAGCATTTTTAGGCATATTTTTATATTTAGACTCATCTATAATACTCATACAACTGAAGATGCATCAACATCTGTTATTTAAATGGCAACAGGGAGATATTTTGATTGTGAGTTTTCCTCAAGTGTGTTATTCTACTTGTGTTTTGTGAGTGATAGTATTTAATGTTTGTGTGACATTACAACTCACTTTGTGTCTTGATGACTTCTTCTGAACACACTTGTGCATAAAAGTTGTAAATATGAGTAGTTATATGTAAATTGTGTAGTTATGAAAGCCGTGTCGTCAAAATCCGAATAAACTGGATGAACAAAGTGACAAATTGAATTTTAGTTCTCCACACAAGGAGAACCGTGTTTGGAATTATTAAATGTTAGCATGCGAAGAGTATGTTAACGCAGACACTGACATTAGCATTTATCTCAAAGCACTGCTGCACCCAAGTACATGCCATTGATTTGTGACCTTCGGAGACTGTGCTTTCCATCATCAGGTTATTTTTGGTCATAACCCCAGAGGTGTGTCTTTATACGGGACATGTCATCTGGCTTGCTCTCAGCCAACCAGCCCGAGGAACGCGTACCGTCTACTGTGAGTGGGTTTAGGTGCGGATAATAAATTGTCTGTGGGTGAGCAATGGGCAGAGTTGTATAATGATGAACCGTTGAGGCTTGCCTTGGAAGAAACATTGTCACACGGATAATGAGCTGGCTTCTGGTGTTTGTTATTTCAAAAGGCATTTTTCCTCTTCAGAGTGCAGTCATCGTACTGTTGTGGACTGTGCTGTGGCATGTTGTTCAACGGAAAATCGGATTTGTAGTTGGTGCTCAACAAAAACAATAATAATGTCAGTAAAAAAAACACAAAACACAAGAATGAGATGAGTGACTATGTGGCTCGATTATATTTGTTTTATGACCTTTAATAAGTAATAAGTAATGCTGTATGTTTTAATCTGACTAAATTGAGGCCGTACTATAACCTTTAAAAATTAGGAAACAGGCTGAAAGTGATAAGTATGCAGCATTATATGTTGAAGAAGATAATTAATGAGCAAACAAATAAGCGCTGGTTAAATTTTATCTTGAGCTATTTGATGCATCCTGGCACATTCCCTCCACGACATGTTGCCGTTACCTGTTGCCATTTGATTCACTGATAATATGAGACACAAGTCATGAATGTTTGTATAGTCATACAATAAACAGGAGTTGTTTTTACCGCAGCACACTTTGTTTACCTAAGCCAGAAAGTCATCAGGCAGCCGTGTTGACTGTTTCCCTTGCTTTTAGCCGCTGCAGGCATCTAGAGCCTCCATGTTAAATCATTGTGCTCCTGGGTGTTAATGTAGGAGGATTAACCTGCCTTCATGGCAGCCCATTTATTGCTGTTCTCCTACACGTGAAACAAGGCTTCCATGTGCAGATACAGTTATGCAGGTTGGCACATAACTCTGGAGGAATGTGCTGCGCTGCTTTCCTTTTTTTTATTTATTGAATGCATAAATTCGAGATGTCCAAACATTGGCCGGTGGTGCTCGCTACGCAGGAGGTTTCTCAGAAGCGTAAATGTGCGCACGCAGTCCTTCCCACTCATCCGTGATGGGATGAGACCTCTTTCAGTGTGGCCCTCTCAGACGGAATCACTGTCATAGCTGGCAGGATGACTCTCAGGTGATAAAGGAGGTGTTGATACAGAAGCATCTGGCAGCCTGCTCAGCTCCAGACTGATCACGCTCTCGCCCATATCGATCAAACCGCAGACACTGTTTGTTTGGGCCAAAGATTAGCCTAGTTAGCTGACATTGTAAATTTCAATAATCTTGCTGCTTATGCAGAACAAAATATTGATTTTGTTGATATAACTTAGATTAATCACAAATTTATCCAGGAGAGGAGGGTTCACAAAGTCATCTTCACCCTCTCCTCCACGGCAGGGTTTTTCCTAGACTTATTGCCCAAGGCCTGTTTTCGAAATGTTTTGATTGATTACTGGGGATTTAGGGAGGAATCACACAATTTAATACAAATCACGAGAGGCTGGGAATAAACCAGAGGGATGCTGGATGCCAGTGGCAGTTAGAGTTTTACGGTTCGAAGAGGAGTGCAACAGAACAGCTGGTTGTGTTCGTGATGTTGACAGATCTGTTCATTGAGATCTGACTGATGTCGGGTTACACTGTGTATTTACCCGACTGTTGTGAGCTTTATTTTAAAGAAATGCTGGCAGCTAATTTGATCGCTATTTCAGATAAGCTGCATTAAGAAATTACCTGGATAGGCCTCAGTCGTGGAAAATAAAATGAAGTTGACCAGTCACACCTACACATGTACTAACTCGAGCTCTCTGCTTCTACTTTAAGTCAGCCTCTTTCTCAATAAAACACACACAGACGCTCTCTAACATATAAGCATGCAAAGACATCTCTTCAGTCTCTCATATGTGGCCAAAACCCCGGAGGGACCAAAGCCATTTTTCATGTAATTACAGAAACCTGCTTGACTGGCTTTGAGGCAGCTTGTGAAACAGTCCTTCGAACACTGTACAGTGCATCTCAGCAGTTACACAAGGTAACTTCATGTGTTTCACTTTCAGTGGTTCAGGTTTGTCAGCGCATCTAAGGGTTCTTAAATGTGCTGCGATAAGGGAGCTGACATGCAACCCACCGATCCCCGTAGCTGTAGTCCTGCTGTTATGTAAAATAATAAAACCCCCTTTTTGTTCTGTTCGTCTCAGCAGCTCGTCTTGTCCCCGTTTTAATCCTGCTTGATAGACTCGCTGTGAGACTTCAGCCCCCCTCACCAAGCGTGTGTTCACGATGGTGGAATTTTTCCATTATTGAAACACACAAATATATCATCATATGACCCAACACTGACAACTACAGTCTGCTCAGAGAGGGACAGTACCAGGAAGGAATTCCCCCCAGGACAGATCAGTACAGACTCGGTGAACTGACGCTGTCTTTGGGGTGTACAACAAGTCTGCAGCAGCACTGGATCAGCTCTGAGGTAATGTTTGTCTCTGTCTCTCTTCAAGATAAATCTGTCATTTGAGACCTGACAAACTTGTCACATTACGACTGTGTTTTCCTTTTTCTTTCTTCTCAGGGGCATAGGACCCAACTTGATGAGACCGTTACAACAGCAGAGGAGATGCTTTGATTTGAACTTCCTGTAGGGGGTGACTGTTGCTTTGGATTCTCCCTTATAAAACCAACATTGTCATCCTTGATTACCAGGAACACAAACAGACACAAGTGACTTTATTATCAGCCACTAAAATCTCTCTCGATGTGTTTATCATACCTCATACCCAACCATATAGTTGTTGTTTGAGTCCTCTGATGTAATACTTCTCAGCGTTACAGGAGACGTCATGATTCTCCACTGGTCTGTGTGTGAACCTCATCAACCCTGTGGGTGCGGTGACTTGCGATTTGGACGCATGCGCCTTCTCTAGACGCTGCGCCACTGTTGCCAGATGCCTCGATAAGTCTCGATAAGCCACCTGCAGCTGAAGCCGTCTTGCCTCTTTGCAGCCTGGGGTCCCCCAGTTGCCTTTTGGCTGCGATCCTGGAATCAAAATTCAGAACATGACCAGATGACGATGTTCTGTTTGTTGTGCTTGGTTTTGGTCGTGTTTGGTGTCATTTCATATGTTGTGTCACTCCGCTCCAGATTTTTGAAGGCAGGTCTTGAACATATCCTCATTCTCCCAGTTCTCAGCAGACAACAGCTCGCGACACTTACACTTCACATGAGTTTCTGTCACAGTGGATGTGGCTTTGTTCTACCCGTCCTGTCATCAGACACCTATTCTTTAGAAGAGCCGTGATTTATGATAGAAGTGTTTGCTGTGGTTTCGGTGCCAGCTGACAAAGACAACTGCTATTGTTCCCTGTTTAGGAGTCGCAGGTGATGTCAGACCACAGCCTGGATCATATTCTTCCTCTTCCTAAAGTGACAACTGCAGCGGACACACTTTCACATTATATCTACGCCGATAGAGAGGTTTAATGGCTGAAAACGAGCAAAACATCCAAAGACCTTCTGCCAGAAAGCCTTTAGGCTGTTTGTCACTCTGGCACAATATCATGAGTCACTGCCTCCCGTGCTTTCATTCTGGGTTTAACTAGGCCAAGAGGAGACATTCACTAAAGGCCAGCCAAAAGAAGTGTCATTTATATTGCCTGGCTTCAACACTGCAAAGACAACAACAGGGATATACCATTACAATAACCATAAATCAACATACTGTAGATGTAAAGGCTTGGTAAAATAATTAAAGGCAAGTGAAAGTGAGATTGTCTCTCCTTCAGTGCTCTCTTTATGCCGTTTCTCTTTTGTTCTATTCTTCGCCTCATTACCATCACTGAAGATGACCTCAGAGCAGAGCCTCCAGCTGGGTTCCCCTGGCCTACAGACAAACCTCTGACCCTACACTGAACTGTGGTATCATCCACCACTGTCACTGAATGACCGCTGCGACTCTGAGGTCGTTTAGTGCACATTACCTGCTCGTTCGCGTGGATGTGCATGGATGTGGTGGGGAAAAAATGACGAGTGGAAAGAATGAAATATGTTTAGAGGAATTAACGGAATGACCTGAGACACCAGACATCTCTGCCGAGGCCTTTGCCTTGTTTACAGCCAACACTGGCTATTATTTGCAGGGAGTCACAGACATACACTTCACACAAGTGGTTATTACAGTTCATGACATCAGTGTCATAAACTAGTGGGCAATTAACATGTGTGCAAACACCCGTTTGTCACACACAAATTGTTAAATGCGTTTCCTGCGTGTTGCTGTGGAAGAAGCTTTTCTGGAAAACTCATTTGACCAAACGAAGATAACGTGATCGAAAAGACTTCATAACACTTTTGTCACCAGCATTGTGGGATGCATACCATGAGATGTATTTTCAGGTATCCCTTTACCTCTTTTGGGTTGAAGGTGAGGGTGTTTCCATATCTTGGCAAAGCATGAGTGGAGAGAGCGAGAAGATTAATGGTATAATAGCTCTGACCACACGGTTTAGTTATTTAAACTGGCAGCATCAGCTCAAATTGTTTCATGGCTTTCTGCAATGATACATTTAGGTGCGTGTCTGGACAGGTTACAAGATGCTAGAGGAGAGAATTCATTGCAACTCCCTCTGAACTGCTCAGCCAAGACACAGGAGCTTGGAAGCTATGACAGCATCAGTAAAGTACACTGAGAATGTTTACTTCCCAGCACCGTGTTTGTGCACCTTTCCTGCTGACAGACTAAGACGTTTAAACCTCAGGTGCCATTAGCACAGTCTGATCATTTGACTGCCTGATGTGCAGATGAATGTGACTGCACCTGGCTGCATTTCCCGTTTCTATTCTGCATTCTCTCTATTCTCGTTTGAACGTTTTTAGGTGAGGAAACGCTTCGTAATGAGGTAGGGAACGAAGTACATGGAGCGGAGGAGTGAAAACCTCCAGGTTTGTGATGGCAAGAACAGGCTGTCAGGTGACGAGTCTGACTGCCAGACTGTCACGACTCTGGATGAAGATCAGAGATATATCAGCGTCTCTGAGTCTCACGAGGTTGTAGTGGGTTTGGTGTTTTTGCTCAAAACATCCTAAGACGTCGGAGGATTACTGTAAGCTTGGCTCAGGTGACGTCGCCTGTGAAGCGGGGAGGGTGGGGGTGTATGAGGGCCCTCCATAGCCCTGTTCCTAACCGCTCCAGAAACCAGGAAAAGTAGCATATGGGACGCTCAGATGATTTGAAGACCTCTTACATGTCATCAAAGGCAGCTTTTAACATCCTCACCCAAACTTCTTATTACCCCATTTCTCAGATGCATTACTTTTCCATGATTGCACATTACGAGAGCTTTCAAAGGCAGGTTAAGCGCACTGGTATGTTCATTGAAATCATTTTAAATGCCTCCTTCAAAATCCCCCAAGAGAGCGGATCCAGCCTGTGTTCTTAACTTAATGCCACTGACAATACCTTGAAGCAATTTGACCACTGTGTTTACCGCTAAAATCAGATAGGCCATGGGAAGTCAGATAGACCCTGTTTTGGATCTCTCTTGTGGGGAGTGGATGTTGTGGGCTATCTCTGGCTTCCATCTCAAAGAGCACGCGGTTAAGAGAGTGCATGAATGAGCTTTGTGCTCATACAGTATCTCTGGAATCACATAAAGACAACCTTGTGCTCTGCAATTTACTGTGCAGAGCTCAGGTGCTTGTGCATGTCTGAACCAGAGGAAAAACAAAAGTATGACTGACATAATCATGTGTCAGAAGATTTATGGTCAGAGAGCGCGAAAGGCAGTGAAAAAGTGCAGAGCTCCTCCCCCGGCAGCAAATTACTGTCTTTAGTGCTGTCCAGTGGTTTGAGTGAAATGTTGGAAACGATTGAAACAGAGCAGTTCACACACGGAGGGGCCTGCGTTAATGAAGGGCCTGTAAAGTGTAGGACTTAACAACTCTTTTACGGTGAAAGGAGGATGATGTCATACTTTTATTTACAGGTGGTAACTTTTTTTCTTATGTTTCATGTGTCTCTTCTATGGACTTTAGGGAGATACCTGATACAATTAGGTTACGAACAGGAAACAAGTCTCAGACTCTATCACCGGTTTTCCTTTACTGTTAAGCGTAAATCTGACCCGTCTGACGGTGGCTCGGAGAGCAGCATGGGTCCTGCTCCGGGTGCTGATGTTAATTGCTGGCTGGAGATCACTGCCGTGCTGCCCTGATGTAACGGGTCATGGAAGCTGATAGGAAAGCTGTGGCAGGCCTCCAGCAATAACACAGGGAGCGAGCCAGACTAGCAGCCATAAATCTGCAGCTCCCACCAATTTCCAGCTACCGCAGGTGATGGGTGAGTGCGTGTGTTTGTGTGTCTGTGTGTTTTTATAAACACACCTCTAAAGGGTATCGCAACCCCACTTCAGAGCAACATGGATATTACACCCCTGAACATCTTGGCATGGGCCTGCTCCTGTTTATGGAGAAACACACCTAAGAGTTTAATTAGCATTTTAGTGATCCTGCAGGGTGTCTAACTTAGGCTGTGATATCAAAGAAGGTGGTATTTTGTGCTTGTGACTCAACGGGGATGAAATGACTGTGCCTGTGACTGCACGGTGGAGTTTTACACCTGACTGGGAAACATTGCAGGTGGATTAACTGGTGGCTAAGCTACGTTGTTTGTTGTAAAAAGGCCTGTTATGTGATAAATAACAGCAGTGTAAATCTGCATTAGTGGAACCTGAGGGCACCTTGTAACCTTGGTCCACCTGCCAATCAAATCATTTTGAAGATTTTGCCCTTTGAAATTACAGACGGTCTTGAGCAGATGCTCTTTCCTTACGCTTGGGTTTTATATGTCTCTCTTATGAAAGCTGGACGCTTTGTCACACAGACAAGGCTCTGTTCAAATCCCTTTCACGCCCTTTTCTCTTTATTCTCGGCAGATTTTCACTCCCTGTGACATATGATACAGCTAATCTACTGTAAACTGCATTCTCATCCGTTTTAGCTTCTGTAATACGGAGTTGTTTTTGTTTTTTTAAAGGCTTTTACCCACACAGAGATGCTTTAAAACACAGCGCAGGTGAAAACTTTACGGGCTACATTTGTCAGACTGAGGAGATTATTGGGAGCAGGTTTTCCGTCAGCACCTCTGGGCCCGTCTCCTGACTGCACTTCCAGGCCAATGAGAGTGGAATCTGTAACGACTGTGGTCTTCAGCGTCGTTAACATTTCCCTGACACGTCGGCCGGCCTCTCTTGGAGACTGCCCTGCATTTTCTATGCCACGTTGGTGTTGTTGTAGCAACTAGTGGCCCGGCAGTGAATGAAGCAGATGTGCAAGTCATCTATCACCTGACAGCTCCCACTCCCCCGCCTGAGCAAGTCATCACCGTGACAGTCTGGCCGACCAGTCTCATCAATTACCTTGGTACCCTACCATTAGACCACAAACACTTTTCTCTTCGGACACATTCAGCTGAATGCCAGCGCACAAGATGGGCCCTCAATTAAGTCTGAATAACTTTCCCTCTAAAACACTGTGTCTCTTTCTTTGGATGAATTTGCACACATTGTAGCTGTAGGATAAGAAAAATGGAGGCCCGTTAATATTTGAGAACGCTTATATTATATTTATGACAAGCGTCTAATAATGATAAAACCCTAACGCGGCTCAATACAGATTTACTTTTATGGTCATTTAAATGTAAAACTAATGAGACAGTCAGTCAACCGCTTCTCATTTAATGAGCAATTAAAGTAATTTATAGCGTCACGGATCAACACTTGCTGCTATGTCAGCTTATGGCTATATCATTTTCTCATATTATTTAAAGATTTCAACTGCTCCAGTGTGTTTTAACGTGTGTTAAACGAAATGGCTTTTTAATTTCACACTCGTGTCATGATCAGTTTGGTCTTTGGTGTAAGGGAAGCAATAATGGGAATCATGTCTTGTTAGTGTTATTCTGGTCCTGTATTCCATCAGTAGTAGTCATGAAATGCAGAAAACACAGTCGTTTGAACACAGGCACATAGAAAAAGTATCACTTACAATATACAGCCATGACAGTGACAGCAGGGGCCAACTTACGTTATGTATCAGCTTTTTCACACAAGGGATTTAATAATAGGTGTCATTGAATATGCAAACAATATAAATAAGACATTCATATAAAAATAGGCTTTTACAAAATATACTCTATTTACCAAAAGTGGAAATTGTGCCCATGTTTTCTTTAATCAAATCTTAAATCCTGTTAAATAAAATCAGTTTGAAGTGAGACAGTCAGTCGACCGTACAGCCTTCTACCTCAGTAAGTAAGGTTCTCTAGACTAGCAGCAAACAGAGGGAAGGCAAACTCATGAGAAGGTCAGTGGGTCAAAGTGAGCGGCCTACAGCAGTTTCATCTGGAATGGCCTTGTTCCAGACTGATTCAAATCCAGTGTGTTAACCAGGTTGACTTAATAAACTTCAACCTCCCAGCTTTGTTACAAAATCAGTAGTTTCTTTAACAGAATAAATTAATAGTAATTATTTCCATTTTCTAAATACAGTATGAATACAGTATTAAATATTCCAAACGGTTGTGTCATTGCAGGAAGTGAGAACTGCAGCACTGTGCCCTGCTCAGCTGTCACATCCACCATAATTCGTTCGAAGTCCAAACTGTCCCAACAACAATACGTGTCCATATAGCTTAAAGTCTTACACGTTTCATCTGTGACTCACGCTGGGGTCACCCTGGGGTCACAGCTTTTCCCTTGGCGGTGTTTTGCGACACCGCTTCAACGCTGCGCCCCAGACTGAAAAGCGGGGCGAAGATCTTCGTGTGCAAAACAGTGACGACGACGACACTTCTGATCACTGTACAGTACAGTCCTGGATGAACAGACTGCAAATGTCAGCCTTTCAGCTTTCCAGCTCCAGCTTGTCCGTGAATCATAAAAACATGAACACACACACACACACACACACACACACACACACTCACACACACCGTTTAATAAATATTCTCATTTGCATGTGTACACCTCTGTCCTCTCGCTGCAGGTGTTGCATTTAACGTAGCAGCACCACAGGAACTTGCAGTTACACTGCCAGACGCGGGAGTACTGGTGTGTGTTGTATCCTCGGCCGCAGCACATCAAGTCACAGCCGCTGATGTGCTGCATCATAGTCTTGTTGCAGACCCTGCCCTGCGTCCCCAAGCTGCCCGTCAGAGGATCCGCCTCACAGTAGTTAGGCGACTTGTCTATGTACACCAGGTCCGTATCCATGGGCTTCCTGTAAGAGTAAGGCTTCTTGATCTTGAGGAATTTAGGCCGCTTGTTGCGGCTGGCTTTCACCGCTTCCACGTGCACCGCATGGGCATATTTCTCCTTGAGAATGTAGCCGAGCTCGCGAAACTTGGGAAGTGTAGTCCAGCAGGTTTTGGTGGTGCAGGAGCCTGAGACACCGTGACACTTGCATTCCAGTCGCATATTCTTCTCCAGGACCTACACAAACAAAAACAACTTAGTAACGCAGCTACAACTGTGAAAACGCTCCAGCGATGACAGATAGTTGCTGTTATAACAGGCCTGACAGCAGCCTTAATAGGTGATTATGCAGTCGACCATCATAATGATAGCTCTGTTTCATCTGTTAAAGGAATTTGGTGTGCGAGTAAAATTGTTGCTCAGTGAATAAGAGTAGATGCAGTAGTTGTACTTCGGTCTGTATTTGAACTCTTGCCCTTCAAACCAAGTGACAAACGGGCAACTAATAACAGAGTGACTGTCAAATACACTATGGTTAGGGATTAGATACAGCCCCACCACATAGCAGGGTGATACCATATACACAGAAGCCAAAATAATGTATCAGATTTCAGGCTCTGTGTGTGGACGCTACACAGTGAGTGACTGTACAGGGCGCTGACTGACTGGGATTACGGCTAAACCCTGAACTGATGACAATGAGAAGTGCCATTGACTCAAACGTGGGTTTTCGTTAGCAGCAAGGTCAATGGCGATTTGCTTTGGCTAAAACGCGGGGTGCTTGGTATGCGTTATGGTCTCCAGAAGCCATTGACAGGATATTTATGCTTCTGTGTTCTTGGCAAATAAACAGTAACAATTAAACCCCAAAAAAGACGTGTGAACAGGGACCAAAAAACAACTTTTCCCTTAGCGAACCACTTTATAAAACCGTTGGCTTCAGCTCCCTAATCCATCAGTTGTTCTGTGACCAACACTTGTGACAGCCTTTGTGTGGATGTCTTCGACCAGGGAGCTGTGAACAGTGCTCCTGCTCAGTGTCACTGCTTTTGATTAGCATAAATAAAGGAGGGGGGTGGATAACTTTCAAAACAGAGCGTCTATTTATTAGCTGAGAGAATGGCAAGGAATGAAAATTGCTCAAGGTTTAAATCCAAGAGTACAATCTTTTCCCTGGGAGGCAATTTATCCGTACAGATAAGCCAATTTGAATTCATAGACCTGAAATGCGCGCAGAAAATGATCTGCTCGATACAATTGGGTGTAAGGAGGCCTTTCAGCCACTGTGCTGGACGTGTTTGTTGAGTGAATCAGGCTACTTTGGCACGGTGGGACAGAGAGTGGGGGATATGAGTTAACTTGGGCAAAGGTGCTTCTTTATTCTCACTTTAGCTGTTTGGCACATTATTCCACTCAATCTTTAACCTCTAGACTTACTGGAGTCTCTTTGTCACTCTGTGTTCTCTGTGTTCTCTAGCCATGCATGCAGAAAAGCCACCAAATAAGGAAAGCCACTGGAAATTTACTTTTCTTTCTTTCTTTTCTATCTGTAGGCATTTCTCATGTACCTATACTGTAGTGAAGTAGACAAACGCTACACTACACAACAGTCTGTACCTCTAACATGCATGTACAGGCGCGCTGTGGTGTTACAGACACTGTTCACCTGTGAGGGGACTGCGTAAATGTCAATCTGTTTACAGAGCTGAGATCTGGGCTGTAATCAAAGCCTGCCACTTAGACAGCTCTTCCTCTAAAAGAAGGCCTTTATTCCACTGCCTGCGCTGTTTAACCTTGGTCACCTTGCCCAGGACCCTGGCAAAGTTCACGCGCTCCACAGCATGGCAGAGGACCAGCGTCAGACTGGCTGAGCATCACATTTTAGTTATAGTTCTCAGGCTAGAAATGGAAGAGCGCTGCTTGTCAGATCTTCTGTCATCAGTAAATCGGCGGGTGAAGAGATAATCCCGTTACTTATCACTTACCTTGCGTCCGACCTCATTATTGTGGAGGTTCATGAGTGTCCTCGCGTTCTGTTTGACCTCCCGGGCATCAATGAATACTTTGGAGAAGCCTAGGCCGTAACTGATGTCAGCAG
This sequence comes from Macropodus opercularis, assembly GCA_030770545.1. Classification (NCBI taxonomy): domain Eukaryota; kingdom Metazoa; phylum Chordata; class Actinopteri; order Anabantiformes; family Osphronemidae; genus Macropodus; species Macropodus opercularis. Next base: position 12,935,586 of record CM061095.1, read on the forward strand.
AGCAGCCTCCCCACTTCCAGCCTTGGTCTTTACTGTAGAAACCCTGCTTCTCCTTGTCACAGCTGCAGTCGCTCAGGTTTCCCTGGGTGCAGGCAGCAGTAATTGCATGGGCCACCCCTGCTGCAATGATGGCATAGGTGAATGCAGCCTCTTTACTGCCTAAGGAAAGAGAAAACAAATGTGATGAATAGAATGTAAAAGGTATTGACTTGGTGAAATAGAGGGTCAAGGTGTTTCCCCTGCAGTTTAAGGGAAATACAATAAGTACGTAGCAGAGTTTTAAATAGAAAAAAGAGATGAATTATTAACAGCATGTGTGCTTACATCACAGTCTTACTAGCATGTCAATTAAGGGCTACGGTGTTTTGAAACCTGACCAGGAAACTGTCCTGCCCATGAACCAAAATGGCCGCTGGCAGCCTAGTCAATAAAGCAGCATGAATAAAAGGATTGTCAGCAAGGAAGGGCTATTGATCTGCTCAGAAAATGTCACATTCTTTGTACACTTCGAAGAGACTGGGCGAATCTTCATGCTGCGTTATCTCATCCAAGTCCAGCTAACAAATCATTTACAAACACACACACACAGAAATATTGATAATAACTAAAGGTTAATCTGATAGGATTCATAAACACATCCTGCCTGAGGCAAAGTCAGATTTTGAGCAAAAAGAACGTCTTCCATGAAGGATCATCTCATAGCATGTTTTTATTTTCACATCTCTGGTTTATCATCAGGTAAACCGGAAACTGATGGTTTCAGCATCAATCATATCTATGTGTAAATAAACTCCTCTTGTCTCTGTTTGCTCAAAACAAACATCATACCTTCTCTGTGCTTCCTCTTGCCACCCGGTTCACTATTTAAAGCTGCCATGTTTTTGATAAACATCTTGGCTGCATGCCCTTGCCATTGAAAAAAAACTCATATTGAGGCATCAATTATCTTGACGTTTTTATAGACTCAGTGGGCTCTGAGCCAAAAAAGAAGGTGCGCCGGTGCACGCTGTTGTTAATTTTTCCTCTACGGCTCTGAGTGCACGGGTTCACCAAACGAGGTGGTATGAATTCTTCATAACCTTGTAATGAGAGATGGCAGATTTGCACTAAAAAGCAACAAGGCCGTACAAGTGGATCTCAGAGTTCCAGGACGCTGCGCTTCTGCTTTCTTTATTTCTCCTTCACAGCCTCTTCAAACCTCATCACACACAGCTTAGTGCAACTATGAATTTCAAGCACAAACATTAAAATCAATATGGCTGAATGCTGATGCACTTTGCATTTCCCATGAGCGTTGTGTCAGATGGCCGGTCAGTCCTTTTTTTACTAAAAAGAACAAACGCAAGCGACAGAGCCCTGCTGAGCCTAGACATTAACAATGGCGTTCATTCACAATTACTCGCCTTCTATGCTAATCTGATCAGTGAGACCAATCTATTAGGTATGGCTGTCTGTGCCACAGACCTGAGGTCCTCTGTTGGAAACATAGTCCAACACTGTGGACTAAAACTCATTCATAAAGGAACAGACTGTCAAACACCACTGTTTTCATTTAAGCGCCATGAGGAGATAATCCTTTTTTTCCAGTAACAGCCCTCAAACAGATGCTCCATGCTACTGACCATTGTGAAAATGAGGAGTACATATTTAAATGCTTTATATATTTAAACTCCTTAAAATGAATTTGTGCTTATCAAACTGGTCACAGGTGTTTTAGCCTTGAACTGTTCTTGTTCTTCATAGAATTTAGTTCTTTCCTGATATTAATACCTCTCCAGTGATTGATTGTTGTCTTAGCATTAGGAACACTAGCTTGGATGAATTTATTTTCCCCATTTAGTACCTCCAAGTCTTGCTCTGCTCTCGGCTTTTCCCCACTGTAACTTATACCCGTGGTAAGATCTACATCCTTACAGTGAGAGCCACAGCACCCATCACTAGACAGGATAAAGACCAGTGAAAATGTGTCTCCAGAGACTCTGCTGGGCTGAAAAGAAAAGCTGCCAACATTCACAGGAGCTTTGTTACGGTGCTGGCTTCAGATGCCTTTTATACATCCTCAGAAAGCTCCACTCAATGAAAGGTCTGGAGCAGAGCTAGGCCTGGTGTAAATGAAACTAGCTCCTTGCTTCCTATAATAATGCAAAATAGATAGGATAGATAAATCCATTTAAGATTCACTTAAGATTAAGTGCAGCCAAAGATTTAGATTTTCATGGGCATAATGGATAAACGCTACACGTCAAAGTCATAAGTCAACAAATAGTACATCGGAATAGAACATTCAATAGGTTGTAATGTAATGTATGAATAAGATAAAAAAATATTGTTGCAGTTCTCCGTATTTTATCAACAGTGATATGACTAATCTTTAGTGGAATTGCGAAAACAGCGAAAGATAAAGACTGGACACATTTTACGCACAATGCGCACAATTGTGCACCGTGATGCGCATCGTGTTCAGTCAATTACAGTAATACTTTATGTTTGCTGCTGAGGAAAAATATTTCAAACTATAAACAAACGTTAGCAGACAGCAACATACCCACTTTCAACTCTTTTCCGAAGACTGTCCTCTCTCCAAGCGCAGAGCAGTTCCAGCGGCCGTTTTTGAACTGAAACTGACACTCGTTGATGCCCATTTGGGCTCCCTCTCCGATGACGATAATGGCATCGGGGCGACTTTGGCAGATAATCCGTTGTCTGGGGGCCAAACCAGGGATCTTGTTACAGATTATGCTCGCACCTAAGGCCACCACTGACGAGAAGCCACTGCGAATGGAAGATGCGAAGAACTGAGAGAAAGAAGCTACCATTTCATTTTGTCACATTATCGGTATGAGATTATTATTACACCAGCCTTTAAAATCTATTCCTTTTGTTTACTGGGTGTAATCCAAATAGTGGATGCTCCCTGTTTTTTGTTTTGTTTTTATTGTAACACTTGCTGTACAGTTTAATAATACTAAGTAATTCTACCACATCCCGGACCCAAGGTGCACCAGAACACAACCTCTGTAAATTACAATGCTGGTTAATGCTGCAGATTTTGCAAACTTTATAACGCAGGAGCTTTAAAGATATAAGAAAGAAAGTGCGTCAAGAACTACGCATGTACTTACTACGGTCTTTCTAAACACTTTCTTTATCATATACAACATCTACTACTTTCTCTGGGCAGAGGGAATCAGCATATCAAAGTGATCATGAACGCACCACAATCTAATCAGAAGTTGAATGAACGCAGCTCACCCAATTTTCAAATAAACAATTCCCAGACATAATAAAACTCTTAAAATCCAGCGGCGAGTTCTCCGACTCATTGCGACCCCGGTCTCACTTTCATGCAACGACGTGTGGAAGCTGATGAACAACTCTGCGTGCTGCCTCTCCGATCGATCACAGCCCAGGTAACTCCACGGGAAATCCAAAGAGCCAGGAAACCTTTACAAAGCGCCGGCTAAGGTGTCATCCAAACTCCCTGTGCGTGGCCCCCGTTGGCTGGGCCCTCTTGTCATTGCGAGGGTGTCACAGGTAACCCTGGGGGTGAAGCAAGTGCGATTATCTCTTTCTCACAGTTCCTCTGCTACCCGCAGGTCTTGGCTTTATATCTGGCTCATCTATCTGGGGCGTGTTCACGGGAGACACGGGGCCCTGCTAAAGAATCCCGCCAGGGCTGATCTCGGCACACGAGCGCGCACAAACGCGCGCACACGCATACAACTGCTATTTATTAAGTTATTAAGTGGGTCAGGGCGTAATGTGTTTTATTAGAATTAACTATATTTTAAAAGCGAACAAATAAAAAGTCTGCTGAGGAATAACAATGAACTTTCTTCTAATTTGGCGACCGGGCTCTCCAGTCTCGAACAGGTCTTTAACGCACAATACTATGACTTGTAAAACATACGCAACTTGTTTATTCATATCCAGGACTCACCTGGCGCAGGCTGTACCTGGAGCGCGCCTGTGTGCTAGATATTACGCTTCGTGGCGTATGCTTTGTTATGGCGACATCTCCTGGTGAAAATGAGGCATTGCAGGCGAAAAGTCAGGTCTCCCGCCCATGTCCCCACATGCTTCCCGTAGTTTGGCCGAAGGTGGCACAGCGAGGAGATTATTAGTTAGAGGGTGCGCAAACATGGATGTCGATATGGACCCTCAGTACCCGCCTTTGATCGGCGATTGCCTTATTCATATATTCACTTTCCTGACAGAGGGAGATTTAATCAGTGCCTCAAGTGTGTCCAAGGTAAGGAGTGTCCAAATGCGGAAGTAGCTCAAAGAGACAACCCGTTGATAATAGTGTCTGTACTTTCAGGATTGGCATGAGGTTGCAGAGACTCCGTGGTTGTGGAGGTGAGCCCTCTGTTGTTGTTTTTCTTAAAGCCTCATTCTGTGAACATTGTAGTAAACGAGCAGGTTGGTTTCCCCCTTTAGGAGGCTCTGCCTGCAGCGCTGGACCTTCTGTAACCTCGCTGTGTTAGGAAGCGAACTCGGGAATCACTCGTGGAAGAGATACTTCCTGCGACGGTCCCACTTAGAGATGACCATGATGAAAGGCCAGTCAGGAGGTTACACCTGCAAAAGCCTCAGGGGCCACACAGGTAGGCCTGGAATCGTGTACGCCTCATGTCGTGTCATTTATTTCGATGTCTGACATGTGCGCTCATGTGCCAGGGAGGGTGGTAGGGTTGGTGTACCTGCAGGGGAATTCAGCTCAGCATCCTGACCTCTGGGACAGCAGCGCCACGGTCTGCAGCGCGTCCAGCGACGGCACCGTCCGAGCGTGGAGCATCCAGAAGGTCAGTGGGACAGCGTGCGTGCTAAATAAACATATTTCTGTGCGATGCAAAAATGTTTTCTTGCTGGGAGGCGCGTCATCAGACTCTGACTCATTCTGAATACGCTGTCATTCAATATCAAAACATTACACAATACATTTTTAAGTACTGTGCTATTGCAGGTACAAGTAGAGTTCTCCAGGTGTTCACTCTGCCTGGGACTCAGGTTGCATCCTAGGGAAATAAATGTTCAGAAATGCATTCTCCTTTTTTCAGAGCGAGCTCTTGTGGTGCAGTCCTGCACAGAGTCCTCTGACAGGGATTGTCAGCGATGAGAAGCATGAAGTTGTGATCACAGCAGACTCCACCGGCCTCATTAAAACCTGGCAGGGACAGACTGGCCAGGAGGTGGCCTCCTTTTCGACGGGATCTTCACGCTGCACATTACTCCAGTACAATATCAACAGCGACTGGTTTCTGACTGTAAGTAACTTTGTAATTTCTTAGTTTCAGTGATGTAAATATGTTTTTTTTTTCATCCACTTCTCTTCTGTTCTTCCAGGTTGGAACCTGTCTGGGATCTCTGTGTACATTAGCCGATTCCTCTTTGACTAAAAAGTCCAGCGTTGTGGTCTGTGACAGCTTTGAAGTCAATATACTTTTAGTTTCGCCCGACAAGAAATGGATCATGGCTGGAACCAAGGACAACAATGATTTAAGTCCAAAGGTATTTCTTGTTGTCATTGACAGCCTGACTTTATATTTGTGTTTCTTGCTCTGGTCTGTGTGTTTTCTTTTACCACATTACCACTGTGCAAATGACGCAGTGGTAAAACGCGTGTTCATAGATAAGCGCAATGAAACGCGAATACACAGCCTTTATAGTTCTCTTTGTCTGGCTGCCAGGTGATTTCTACCGAGAGCTTGACCTCTCTGCCTGAGGACGACGATCCTCTGTGTCAGTCTCTGCCAGTCACTGGGAGCCAGGCTGCTGTCTTCATACCCACCCAGCCTGCCAGACTGGTCATCCTCCACCACAGCGATCACTCAAACAACAAAGCCCTCAGTGTCTTTGATGTCAGTATAAAAAAAACCAAGTACAAGTCAGAGATCCATGGTGAGGACTGAGATGTGTGCAGAATGACTAGTTTTGTCTTGTTCTGTGGTTTCAAGAAATACCTCAACATTCTATCTATAAAATGATTTACATGTATTACAGTTTTAGTTTTATTAAAGCGAAGTGAAAGAAGGTATTTCAGGTACAACCACGAGGAAAACATGCGTTGAAGCCGTTTTGGGGGTTAGAATATAGATTTGTCATTTTTAAAGTTGCCTTGAGCTTATGTGCGAGTCCTTTTTTTGTCTCAGTCCAGCAGGTGGAGTCCTTCCCCTTGATGCTAAAGCCTTGGTCCTCACACATCCTTCTAGAGGCAAAGGGCGGCAGCCTGGTGCTGGCGGCCGACCAGGAGCTATGGATGTACTCTCTGAAAGGAGCCCTGCTTGCCAGCTTTAGGGAGCATACCATGCCTATCGCCTCTATATGTGTGGTGGGCCCTTCTTTTCTAACTGGAATCAATGAATTCTGTGTTACAGTGTCGGTGTACCCTCTGTGAAGACGACCAGTTTGTTCTTTGTTTACAGGATTCATTCCGTGTGGTGACCGCGTCCCAGGATCTCTCCTTACGAGTGCTGACATGGAAAAATGACAGAGACCACGGCTTGACTCTAGAGAGCAAATATCATTTACTGGGGGGCTCGCACACAATGTCCAGGTACCGTATGCTGTAGAAACTGCCAGAAACAGGTAAATTCATTGTGTGAAAAACGAAAAATGTCCCTTTCATTTCCTAATCCTACCCCTGTTCTGTGTCCTGCGTTGTAGAGGGTTCACCCATGTCGCCTGTGATTACTCCACCATAGTGGCCTCAGTAGAGGGGAAAGACGGCAAAGATGTCTTGAAAACGTATTCATTCACCTCTTGAGCCTCACTAAACCATGAAACAAGTCACCTTGCAGTTTTGCACAAGACAATGGAAAGAGGAATGTTTATTAGGATGCACGCTTGCATTATGCGTTCTTTGGTTCATCCGTGTTTACAAAAAGAGAACGCAACAAGTTTTACACATGAGAAACGCTACGTCGCGGGAAAGGCATTAATATATAGTGTGATACGGCGTGTTTGCTAATAAAATGCTACATCTAATCTCCACCTATGCTTGTATCTGAGATATGTCAGTGTCAGCTGTGTGGGGGCTTAAGGCACAATGTGACACAAACAAATTATCCACAGCTTTTCTTCATGTTACCTCCACTCTGTACAAGGTTATTATGCCTCTATGTTTATATTTACTCCACACTCTGTTATCCCGGAATAAATAAGCTGTTTACAAGGCACAAACCACCAGATATACATCAGTGGGAATACCTATGGTAGCGGGAAAGGAGAAGCAGGTCTGTAATCTTCTGTGATAGTTGTTTGTCTCATGTCTTCAAGGAGACACTTTAGGACCTTGGTCATGGACACTTTGCTCTCATCTTCTTTGTTGATATCCATCTAATCAGACACAACATTTTCAGGTTCAAACAATAAATTTTGTTGGAGTTCATTAACCTGTTACAGTAGCTTCCAGATAAAATGTGTCTTTCTTACCCAAGCGAGAGCCTTGATTGTGCGATTCAGGAATGCATTTTCTACCTCCTCTGGTATTTTCGCCATATGAGCCATACAATTCATTATGCATGTTAAGGTTTCTTTTTGAGCCTGGGAACACAAGAGTGAGGGTTAGCAAAAATAATGCTTTATTGTTCAGGCATTTCATTAGTACAGACAAAGTAACATATGACCGGGTCGAGTGTGTTCAGGACAGTCTGAGGGTCGGTGTCGTCAGGGTTGTGTGTCAGCGCCTTGGCGTCCTGAGCGGAGATGATCGGCTCCTTCAGCTGCTCGAACCATGCCCACATGAGCCCAGTGAGGATGAAGGGGTCCCGCTCCAAACACAGCCTTTCCCACGCTCCCCCTTGGTTAAGCTCTGCCTGCGCAGAACGGGATAGAGAGTCGGTTTCACACACACAGTTATGTTACAGGTGCGCTGTGTATTTTTTTATGTTCGCTACAGTAATTTTTTGTAGACTAGAATCTGATGGACAACATGTGGTGTGTTTACCACTGGTATCGGACAGGTACCTGCCAGGTTAAGACTTTGCTCTTCTGTTCTTTATCCCCATCGAGAAGCAGGTCCACCGCCAGGGCCTGTGCCACCAGCAGCCTCCTGGCTTCCAGGGACAACTCTGACTGCAGAGTGATAAAGGGCACCTCTGACTGCTCCTCCTCTCCACCTTCAGCTTTAATCCCATTCATCCTTAATTCTTCCCTCTGCTCTGCTTTCCATCTGGACAACACGCTGCCCTTTTTAGTAGGTTCATACTGTCCCACAGATTCACTGCGCTGGATGGATTTGTGCTTCACCCTCTTTAGCACAAGGCATCCGTCCTTCTGGTTTTCTATGTCCTTGATTTTCCAGAGCGAGCCTGTTGAGCTGTGTGACACATCAGATGTGTTATTATTCCAACCTTGATGCAGGGACTGGAGCGACACAGGGAGGGGGTTCTCAGAGAGGGAGCTGAGAGGTTGTGTGAGTAGGTTCAAGTCTGTGCCCAGTCGCCTCAAGTCAGACTCACTATAGCTCAGACTCTTGCGATGGTAGAAGATGGGTGGCTCGTTGAAATGTCTAGGTAAGGTGGGCATGCCTGGTAAACGGGGCTCTTTTGCAAATGCTTCAGGCCCTAGTCTCTCAATGATACTCAGAGTCTCCTCAATGTCATGAATATCTGGGGCCTCCAAAATATCCTCTTCAATCACCTGTCGATTCTCTGCTATGTCCAGCAACAGCCTGCAGACTAGCTGAATAATCTTTGGAAGGTGTCTCAGCTTCTTCCTCTCGTTGCCATGCAGGATGTGTCTCTGGCGGTTCAGGTATTGGGACAGAGTGACGGGGCTGGTTCGAGGCGCAGCACAGGAAAACACGCTCCTCAGCGGCGCAAGAAACTGGACAAACTGTCGGACACAACACAGCTGACTTCGGGTCTGGATGGAACTGGGGCGTTTAGCGCGCACGTATAAAATAGCCTGGTTAGCCGTCATCCTGGTGGCATAGGCCAAGAAACATGCTAACAGCACACCTGGAGGGAAGAACAGGGGGAACTTTAAAAATATGTCAAAATCAGCTGAACAATCAAACAGTTCCTGCTAATCTACCTGTTCTGCCCAGACCCGCGTGACAGTGGACGGCTATCTTGCCATCCTGCAACGCAAAGGCCATCACCTTCAACATGTCCAACACAGTGGTGAGGCTGGCCACTCCATAGTCATCCCAGCCAAAGTTGTAAAAGTAGACTGAAAGTGGAAGATGCCATTAGTGGCACTGGTACAACACTATAGGTCCATGACGGATGATTGTATAAAGCACTAACTGTCATTTTCCATGAAGAACTCTGGTCGGTATGAGAAACCACTTTCCGGCTCCAGGGGGTTTCCACAGTTGGCGTGTTCTCCGGGTATCTGTAGGTTGATGACTGTTTTAATACCAGCCCTTGATGCAAACGTACGCACAAAACAGAGACATGCACATTTCATTATTATCATTTTCAAAGGTGCTGGGTGTTATGTAGTAGGCACACATCCCTTGCAACGAAGCTGTGTGTACCTCTTGAATTGACCAATAATGTTGTACTTCTCAATGATTTCTGTTGATGGTCTGGACATGGCAAGGAGATGATCAGTAATCCTAAAATAAGACAGAAAATGTAAATATAAGACAAAATATCAGAAAACTGTTCTAAAACTTAAGGTAGAACAGCAGTGTACCAGGACGAGTAGAGGCCTTTAATGGCCTGCTGGTCATCTCTCCAGTAGCTTGGGTTGTCATACTTGCACTCTTGACCCCCACAGCCGATTGAGCACTGCATATGTCTGGGGATGACGTAACGTATAGCTTCTCCAACTAGTGTGTATTTCGCCCTGGGGGCTCTGACTGAAGATTAAAGGCAAAGGACAGGAAAACAAAAGAGAGGCATTAGCTGTTATTCCATCACTTCTAGGTCATTCTGTAGCACCTAAATAAGTGGGATCATTAGCGACGAGTGCTCACGTAGAGGTGTCTAATCCTGGTCTGACACTGTGCGTCTGCCACGGTCGCATTATGTCGGGAAATTTTTTAAAAACCAATCCTGTGAATCATTGTTCTCTCTTGACAAACTAAGCGACCTTCAGTCATTACCAGGTGTGTTTTGTGGACCTTACTTACTGTATTCCATCAGAGCTCCCCCTCTTGACTTTGGATGGAGCGCCATGTGAACAGTCACTCAGTCTGACTTCCACAGTCATAGCAAGTCCTGGAAGCACAGGCTAAAACTCAGTTTTCTTTAATTGGTAAATCTGCTTTATAATGAGACATCAATTTTAAGATAATAGTTAGCTGCTATTGTTGGCAGGTATTATTATTACTCCACATTACACTACACAGAATCATTCTTCATGGCCAGTGTGTGAATTAGTCAGCTTTAAATTAGCTAACTAAGAATATGCACCCAACCTAAGAATAAATACAACAAGATAGAATCTATTTTATTGAAAATAATTTGCTGCTTACCTGTAATAGGTGGAATGTCATCGTCCCAAAACAAAGTTGGTTTCGAGCTGCATTTAGCAACATTTCTGACATTAACTTCCACAGCTCTGACGTTGTCGTCCCCTGTCCAGCCCGTGGGAAGTCAATCCTGTGGCCTCTCTTGATTTGATTTGCCTCAGATTACCTCTTTCTAGCAGGGTGGGGCGACACAGGTATCCAGATATTGCATGCTCTTTGTTGTAAACACATCTATATCACCATGTGAAGTATGGGAATAAAATAAAGTCATAAATGTGTCTAAAAGTAGCTGAGATTATTCTGTTTATAATTACCTCCATGTACAGTTTCCCTCGCCTTCAGCTCTGGGGTCAGCGTTGGACTATTCTTGACTCTTCCTGGATTAGACAACTAATCTCATTACTGCACAGCCATAAAATAGAACACCCACCCCTCAACAAAACCTCCTCATCTGTGCACCTCACTCCCTTCTACTGCTGCTATACAACAATCTACTAATATAATTATGTACTTTCTTCAAATAATGTTGACTATTAATTGAGTGATAGTCCTTTGTCATGACAGTGTTTACATTCGATCTGAAGTCAACGCATTAAATTCTCCTGCCCCACTGCCAGTGAGACCTCGGTGACATGGCAAGTAGATAAAATCAGATTGGCTTATGTTGTGGCCGCTAAAGCTGGTTACGTTTAGATTAGCGAGGAGAGAGCATTTTAACACACTGTACAAAACCGTTTTATATTTCTATCTACACCTGGGAATATTTAGAAATGTACAGGTGTTATGAGGTTGGTCATTGGACTAACTCACATTTGGTTACTGGATTAGTCGAATGATTGGGACCAAATATACTATCTAGAAGAACACCACCACCCCTTATATAGAAATAAACAAATGAAATACACAAAATAAAGAAATTAAGCCAGCAAAAGTGCTTTAAAGGAAGACTAACTCGAGTAACGGCATCTAAACCACTTGTCTAAAGGACTGTTCTAAGCACAGCCACAATTAAAATACATTATATATTGTCAATTAACTAAAACTATCAACTGTGAAACTCTGTTTGACAACAAAAAAGACAAATCTGAAACCTGATATGCATAAAAGAGGAACACTGACAAAATGTCCTGTCAACACAAACCTACTAAGCGAAATGAGGCCCAGAGTAAATGATTGGTTTGATACAGGCATATTTCAACAGCCTCCCTCAACAGCCCTCCATCCCACCCGTCAGTTCAGGGTGCTCCCCAGTTCACCGCAACCTTTATTTATTTATGCAGACATTCCTGTTTGACTCACTAGTCCAGGCTGGATGTGTCTCCACACACACGTCTCTAATATCTCAATCACTAGCAATTAATCTGCCAACTTCACAGATCTGACTGTTTTTACAGGTATCATGTTGGAAAACTGCACTCAACCAGCTACATCATTTAAAAATCGTTGCTTATCCAACTAATTACTTTCTACCACTGGCGACAGAACTATTTATTTATCATATTATGTATATATTTATCATATTTGTCTTGAAGTAAAAACATCTATATCATATAATTTGTGTACACAACAAAGAATGCAGTAAACGTGCTTGAAGAATTCGTGTATTCTTCCGACAGATGGCAGCATATTTCCACGCAGTCTCTGCCACAGCGCAGCGGTTTATCCGTCTGTCCCTTGTGGCTCCGCTAAAGATTTCCGCGGTCCACATAAGCACGTCTACAAAGTCTGATGGGTAAGGAGTTCTCTTCCTGGCATCACAAGACTTTAGGGACGGACGGCTCAAACAATAATGTACTACGTTACCCAGAACGCACCGCCGCACCGCAGAAGCTGGGCGTGGTTGCGTAGGTGCGTCTCTTTTCAGCAAATGGACAGTTCAGCTATTTCAAACAAGCCAGTGTCGTCAGCTCCAAAATACCGGAAAAGGACACGTTTTGGCTTCAAAATAAAGGACACATATACAGATATTTTTGGATTATATTCGTACATTTTCTTGTGAAATATTTTTCTATGTACATATTATTTATATACCATTGAGGTTGTTATATATTTATACACAATGACGCAAAGCAAACCCCTGCCTGCGAACATTTTGACAACTTTTATTTTATTTTGAAATGGAGAGCCAGAAGTTCTCTGCTCGTGTGTTTGTGCCAATACTTGAAATCCTGCTCAGCGCTGTCGCTCCGACAAGCCGGGACAGAGCTGAAAGAAAGCCAGGAGCCCAACGATGGAGCTTTAGTGTCGTACGACGGCGAGCTCCTCCGCTGAACACAAACCGGCTGAACGTCCTCTACATGACCGAAGACGAGAAACCCCAGCGGAACAACCATGCAATTTAAATACAGACGGATTTGAGCAACTGCTTCTTCTTCAAGGTTACGCCGCTTGAAGACGCCCCAGCACCCCCACCCCGTAGCAGATCAGCTGGCGTCACCGGTCCCGATCATGTCCATGGGAGATCAGTGCTACCCCGACGCTGCCCTGCTCCTGGAGGCCGGGCCGGAGTGGATGCGGGCCGAGATCGAGCGTCTTTCCCGGGAGCTGAGTGAAACCACCAACGAGAAGATCCAGGCGGCGGAGTACGGACTGGTGGTGTTGGAGGAGAAGCAGCAGCTCAAACAGCAGTACGATGACCTGGAGATCGACTACGAGGCCGTCCGGCAGGAGCTGGACCAGCTGAAAGAGGTGAGCAGTGTGAAAGAAATCCGAGAATAGGCCTGAATAATCATGACTGAATCCTCTGGCGTCTATATGGTAAGAATAGCTAAAAGACCATAAATACGGCGCGTATGCTCCTGTGGCCATATTATTATGGCTTTTCTGTATTGTGATAATTATGTAGGCGCTTGATTTGCTGTGACATTTAACCAGAACATCCTGCAAGGTCAACACTGCAGGATGCGGAGGGGATCCTTCCTCTGCTGCTGCAACCCCCCCCCACACCCTTTACTGAGGGTGTCCCCCACTGCTCTGCCACCTCCATTTATTTATTCATGCGACACTGCTGCTTTCTTCAAGACCTTCCTGTCTGACTTGCAGCTACTCTAGACTGAGTGCTTTTTCATCCCCAACATCTTTCATGAGCTGCCTAATGTACAGATATGACCATTATTACAGGTTCGCTACATTACCTTACTCTGCAATAACTTGACATACAGGGAACCAGTATTCATTCTGTTTAATTTGTTCCTTCAGGGATGTTGTACAAGACAACATATGTCCTGTAAAAGTTTCTCTGCTCAGATGGGGCCTCTTCTGTCAACAAGAATTACTAGTGTAGTGTAGAAAAGGCGGGAGTAAGTTTGAATTTTGAACCTTCCCGCTCAGCAAAGGGAGGAATGACTACTTTGCGCAGGCGACTCATAACCCTTTGGGAATGGAAAGAATGTGGATAGTGACGGTTCAAGCTGGGCTAAAGAGTCAGATAAAGGATGTGTCTGTTTTTACGAAGAGGGCCTGGACTTGTTCCCTGCTGTTGCATCACACCCTTATGAGGTATGGCTTTAAGTCAAGCTGCTAGTCCGGCCGACAGCTGTTGCGTCTCACTCTTATATGAAGAGAAGTTTCAGAAGGTCCTACAGCACCTTCTAGGCCAAACAACCCGTTCTTGTCATGCCAGAAAAATGCTGCTCATTACTCTCGTGGGTTTTTGTGCATTTCAGCTAAGAGGCACATGGTGAGGTTTTCAGCTGTCTTCTTCTCTCTAGCGGCCACTTTAGAATCTCCTGCTTAGTTTCCCATGCATTTCTTTGGCAAGGAGGCCAAGCTCTGCCACAGAGGAATGACAGCAAAGAGCCCTGAATAGAAGAAACAGACTGCAAATAGACTAAAGAAGTGGCCATGGCAGCAAACAAGAGCCTAGCAAAAGAAACGGGAACATTTGGGGATGGTTTTTCAGTTCTTGTTTTTTTAAATAAACCTAATGAAATCTTGTTTAAAATTGAAGCTCTCCACGTGAATCTGTGATTTTATTTATATGAATTTTCTCTTACATGATTGGACACAAACACCCAGATCTGTGGGCTTGAGTGTTTGCTCACTAGCAGAAGTTATTTCTTTAACCTTGGGGCTGGGTTTGGGTTGTTGTGAGTCAGTTATCAGATGTTAACCATAACTATGTTTCCTTATCCCCTCAAACCCATCGTTTGAAGGGCAAAAGAGATGTTATCATAGGAAATACATTCCTCTTCACTTCCCCTTTTATTGTCTAGAAGAACATTTAGGAGCTGTGGGGGAGGCAGCAGAGTCTAAAAATAAAACGTATCTCAGTGGCAGTTTCCACTTTGAACCCAAGTTTATAATTCATGTATGTAGATGTGTCTTTTGCGGCTGTCACCTCATTATGACCAGTGTCTGAGAGAGGTCAGGTGTAACTGGCTTTTCTGTCTTAAGTACATGGCTGCTGTTTACACGCATGGCAGGAATGTTTGTATATCCCTTGTCTTTTCAAGGTCTTAGACAGACTGGAATAGTTTGTCTGGGAGATTTACACAGTAGCTCAACCTAAGATTGAGCCCCCCCGCTCTAGCACCCCCGCTCTATTATACAGACATGAACAGTCATAAAACTAAAAGCGCAGACTTGTGTAGCCTCTGTGATTTACATCTCCAGACACTTCTTTTTGTCTCGGTTTGGACAGAAACACTCAATCAGAAATCATCATGACAGTGGGCAAACGTCCCCTGCTCTTTACGTAGTCCTCACCTTCTCACCTACGCTGGGACAGGGCACTAATTTCCACATTCAGGCACATACACACACCCGCACATAAACGGTACCCTAGAGGCAGAACGATGGAGGAATTCTCTACTGCTGTTGCCTAGTAACCTCTCAGCTCAGCTGTGCTGCTCATGTTGGTGGATGGGCGCTGATGGATCATCTAACTAGCATAGATCATGCACACATGCTAACAGGACCCATTATGCAGTCATTTTAATTTACGTGTTATCTGTTATCCAATGTAGTTGTTTTTTTACCATTAGCAGTATTTAGACATTATGCTTTTCTCATTCACTTTATGTAATATTTATTCAATTACCAAAAAAAGATTTCGTTGGCAGAGGAATCCATCTGCAGGTTCACTACAGTGAGCACGATTTAACCACGAGGCCTGTTCTGCCTCCTGGACTGTAACCACATGCATGTTCCTCTTTTGCTTTAGTCCACCAGGGAGTTTTAATTGACAGGCCGTACTTTATCTTAAGTCAACATCTGCTTTGTTCTCTGCTTTGTCTTTTAACAGTCGTCTGATAAGCTGCATACCAATCTACAATTTGAGAAATGATTAAGCTGTGTGTTTTTTTTACCTAGTTGTTATAGACATTGTAAATTATAGCTTAAGTGCAAGTAAAGTCGTTAATAACACTGTACTGTGCTGTAGCAGTGGAAGAGCGTATGGTGGTGTTTCCTCAGCTGTTGTTGTTGTTATTCGCCATTTAGGCCACTCACAGGCGACTTCATGTGCCCTGCCTTCAACAGATAAGGATTTTCTGAGGAGCGTGCCTTGGCCTGTACGAAGCAGAGAAGAGCTTTTATTCTTTCTGATGTCTGTTAATGGTAACAGGCCCATTTTGCTCCTGGTTTCTCTCAGACTATAAACACACAGACAGTACCATTTTAAGTTGTGGGATTGTCGACTCAACCAGATAATAATGTTGTAAAACTCTGTTCTGGTCTTGCTGGCCCTTTGTGTGGTTGAACCCCGGTCTTGGGTGTCACAGACGAAGAGAGGCCAAATGCCAACAGAACACAGTGTATGACAAAGCACAGATTGACAGAGGCGTCCCATTGTGGTTACTTTTGAAAGGATTGGTCACTTTTGTCCCCTTTGAAATGGCAGATTAGAAAAGGATATATCCCAGTGTTCTTAAACAATGATATCTGGTCTGACTCTAAGTCCTTTCTGTTGCGTTAAATGGATTGGATGCTGATTGGATGTCAGTAGAAAATACGAGGAGGACACAAGAACCATCTGGCCCCTTATATGAGGAGTCATAAAGTCAGGCTCATGTTGTTGAGTTGCCACACTGGGCCATGTTTCACCAACAGCTGCTCATGCTTCGCTCTCTAAATATTGCTTTTCTCCTTTTTTATTCATTTTACTCATTGCTCTAGCTTTTCATAAATACAGTTCTTCTTAACAGCGTTTCGCTTCTTTCTTTGTGGACCAGAATACGCAAAAACTTTGTGCATTGTTTGAAGTATCCTTTTATCCATAGTGTCTCTTGTCCAGCGGCAAACCTGCAATAAAGGGATAATCTTTTCCAAATGACACTAAATAAAGTCCAAAATCCCCAACCCTCTGGCCATAAGAGGATGAATCCCGGCCGCTACACGCAGGGCTTACGGAGGCTGGGAGCCTGCCAGGCCCTGTCACACAGAAGCCTCCATAGCCAGAGGAAGGTTGTCTGCCTTTTGGGATCATGCTGCACAAAATCAGTTAGGCACCTAAATCAAAACGCTGTGTTCTGCCTGGCCTGGTCTAGTATCCTACTCCCCTGACTGCTAAGAGCACGCGTTCCGGTATAAGTGCTATCACGTCTGGCAGTCTCCTAGAACGTGCAAATTATTGCAAGGGCCACCCACACAATCAAAGACATGTACACATAGTAATAAAATCACAGTGAGCTATTGTAATAAAACAATCATGTCAGCTGCCTTTTGGGAAACAACGCACATGAAATCTGAAATCACCCGCAGTTCAAGTCGAGGTCACATTTACCACTTGCACTGTGGGGCATTAGTGGACGGCTGTTCAGCCAGTGTTCTGTAGACACAGGGACTTGTTTGTCCTGCTTGTAATGTTTATGGGCCTCACTTTTAAGGACTGATGTGTTTGCACCAGTGTTTAAATGAAAACACTGGTGCTTTTGGAAAGTCAAAGCCTAAACAGCAAAGGGTGCGTTACATGTTCTGTACATGTATTCATATATTCATGTAGTCTTGTTTACATCAGTGAAATTGCTTGCTAGCAAAGGAAATTGTGGTTACACATAAGCTTAATGGCTTAAAATATAAATGAAGTCGTTCAGGGTAAGTGTTTGACATTTTGTAAAAACAACACCTCTACAGATACTACTTTTAGAAATTTCCCCTACAAAGGATTCTTTTCTTTCTTTCGTTTCTTCACAGATGTCAAATATGCAAGTAGAAAAGCAGTACGACAGCCCAGCAGGGTCACGGTTCTACCAGGGTAATCTAATCACTGAAGTCTATGGCCAGATCAGGCAGAGGCCCAGGCTCAAGCTAAAGGATGATGTCATAGTAATGACTGCATGCTTCCGACAATACAGTCTCCACTTTTCCTTCCCCTACACAACATAACAACTACACACTATTATACGTTGGTCAACAGAGACGCCAGTATGCCTTCACATGACTAACTAGTGTGTGTATGTAGTAGTGTGTATTTATGTAGATGTGTATGACAAACACAACGACGACCTACAAGTCTGGTTGTGTTTGTGCTTCCACCAGGTTCAAGCAGATTTAACTGGTGTCACCACAACTTGGCATTTTTTGTGTTTTATTTTTGCAAAACGTTATTAGTGTGTATTTGTGTACTTTCTCATGGTCTCGGTTTGTATTACCAGCTTCTGTGTTAGGTAAGTTGACATGGCGGTAACACTACCTCCCTGTAGATGCTTCTTGTAACTCAAGATACCCCGTTGCATAATGTCTGAGGTAGGTCTTCTGTTTTCCCGCTCCGTGCTCCAGTTCGCTCTATAAATACGAGCTTGTGACTCTTCTCCTCTTCCGCTCCACGTGCCCTCGCATACATATTGTACTTTGCCGTCATTTAGCTGACTACGGCACGTTCAAGTTGCTCAGAGCTGCTGTGCGCTATCAAATCTTCCTCCTTCCTCGTATTGAAATGAAGGTAGCACTCGCCTCCTGTGGCCCCAGTCTGCATCCTGTTTACTTGCATGGGGAAGCATATGAAATATGACTCTCTATCAGCCCGGATTTCTTTTAGAGGATCAGAGGAAATGACCACATGAGCTTCGGTCATTTCTGTCGCTTGGATTCAGCAAGAAACAACTAAGTCAATACTGATTTTTTTTAATGATGAAATATTGTTGTCAATTGTTTAGATGAAGCCTTCAGGCCACGTTCTCTGAAAATAAACTTCATATACACACATGCAAACATGCCTTTGTATGACCCGACCCAACCCTTCCATCCCATCAAAGACTTCTGTTGCGCTGCTTGTTTGTCGCAGGGCATTTTCTGGTATGGTGCAGTAGATGGAGAGATCAGGAACAGGATGTAGACAGACAGTGTTCTCTGTTTACATGAAGAGGTTCTGGCTCAGCCCTCTCTGGTTCCTCTGAAACGTAGTCCACTCATCTTAGTTGCCTCCCATCTGTGCCTCGCATCTCACATATATTAATTAAACCAGAGGGCACATTCTGAGAACCGTGTCCTCATTTTAATTCAATTCAAACATTAGCAGAGCCAATTTCAGGGGGCTGTCCCTTCGCCCTAGGGGTCCTTTTTAACTTAACACCACAGCGCAATCAGAGAACAGGAACACGTCCACATTCTCCCCACACCACCATCCTCTTCCTCCTCTATCTTCCCAAGGCTGCTATTGTAAATAGGCTAGTGGGTCTGGGTGTTGCTGTGACAGTCTTTAAGAGCCCATGCTTTGAATCCCTCAGGCATGGTAGACAAGGGGAGGGTAGAAGATAATGTAAACGGGGGGGATAAGAAGACAGAGTTGTATACTTGGACACTGCAGCAATAGCAACATTAGAGTTGGGGTCTGGAGAGGAGGGGTTTTAATTGGATGTGTGCCAGTCACTCTGGGGTCCTTGAGAAAGGAGGAGAGGGTTTATGGGAGGGGCCCTGGGCAATGCGTGGAGTTTCCTGTGGGAACCAGCTCTCTGTTTTTTAGAACGGGGTTCCTCAATGGGTTGGCTTAATGAGTTTAAAGTGCCAGCAGTCTAGATTAAAATGAAGACATTTGTTTTTCGTATGTGGGTTTTCGGGTACAGGTTTTGCAAACGATCTCTTATGGGCACAGCGATGGTGAGGCTACTCGGTCCCAACCGTATTCTTTACAAACTGACGTGGTCTCATATGGAAGGGGTGCAACCCTCACCCCCAATTTAACCTCAGTGTTACAGGGACGGCGCTGTCACACAGTTGTATGGTGGATTTAATTACACAAATCCCGTAAGGGAGGTCATCAGTCTCTGTCTGCCTGGGAGCACGGGCACAGCCACCCCAAGAGACCGTCCCCTGAGGAAGCAGAGCGAGAAGAGCGCTGTTGCAGCCAGCACACAGATGAGACTAGGAATGGTTTTGTCAGAATAGATTGATAGTGGTAAAAGCTTCCATTGAGCTCAGATTGAAAACCTCAGGAAGAACTGATTTGCTGTACTTCCTCCCCCACCCTGTCAGCACTTTGTTCGAATTGATTAGACATGTCTTAGCACTAATGGATAAATGAAAGATGATGAGGGGATATGCTTTTGGATATGTGCACCCTATTTATCTAATAAATAGTTCTGGTAAGGTTACCCATAACAAAGCCATTATCCATTAATAAATAGTGTTTACTTTACCTCCCCCTTCTTCCTGCAAACCTGACTGAAGACTTTGAAAGAAAATCCTTGTGTGTGTGTGTGTGTGTGTGTGTGGTTGTGAACATGTGTTTTGTACACGCCTGGACCCAGCTGTGACCCCAGCTGCTCCCCTGCTCTGCCATTGAATTCAGTAAAAAGAAGCGCATGTTTAATGGAGGAAGTCATATGCGAAGGTTCCACAGGGAGCTGTGTCTTTTGGGAAACCATCTGAAATATGCATGAAATAGAACCTCAGCCTGTGTCTGTGCTTGTCCGCTGTGATGTGGGCCTGGCAGATAGCAACAAGCAAAAACTAAAAAGACTTCAAAGCAGCCCTGAACCCGCATGCTCTTTGCGCAGTCTTGGTCGACGCATGGAACACGGGGGGACGAGGAAGGAGAGCGATCGGCGATACATGCCGAGCTCTGAAACGCCATCTGTGTCAGCGACACCCCTTTGGCCTCCCGTAACTGACCGCCTTTCACTCCGTCACTGTAATTGGCATAGCAACCATAACGATGGCCGTTCGCCTGGGGTATGGGCACGCGGAGATGGGAGATCTCGCCCAGACAACGTGACGGGCAGGAAGGAGAACCGGCCGGCTGGCGACGGGCTGCAGCAGATAAGCTGCCAGCTTTGCATTGCAAATGACTGAGGTTGTGAAAGCCCAGAACTGGAGCTGGTATGGATCACTGCAGTGATATGTGTGATAATAAAGAACCCAAACTCCACGTCCGTGCAGTATGTCAGACCTATTGAATGTCTGCTCTCCCTTGAGACACTGACTTTACCTCCAATCTGTAGCAGCTTTAGCAGCTGAACAATAGACCCAGCAACCAGCCAGGGATAAACAGATGCTTCCTGGTGATTAATTGACTGCTGAGATTAAATACTGAAGACTAGACGACAGTGTAAATCTTTATGGTTCATCTCTCCTTAGAAAACATTTTCGTTGTGGACTAGAAAAAGTAAGCAAAAACAGAAAGCCAAGTGAAGAGAACCCTTTTCTGGGAAAACCTAAACCTGCTGAAATCTGATTTGTTTCTAAATGTTGATAGTGAAAACACGGTTTGTTTTTAAGACTTTGCTTCTGTTTCACTCATGAAGGCAGTGAAAATGTCCCTTCGTAAAACCAATACGTATTGTGTAAAAGCTGCCTGCGCGTATATGTAATTCACACTGGTGGATAAATGAACTTTGCTCAAACACACTGCCAGAGGCAAAATGACTGTTTTTACCCTGTAATAACGCAGGAGGCAGTTGATGAACGCCCACACTGCCGAGCCTTCAAGATGACACAGGCACCGTAATGGCAGTGGGAGGCTTGGTTGTCCTTCCTTTGCAGGTGTTTCACCTCATAAATCAGACGTATTTTCTTGGATCTCCTGTCTTTGTAGATGTTTAAAGGAATATGGCAGCATGTCTGACCAAAGACTTCACACAGAATTCCTAATGCTGACTTCATATTACTTTGTATGTGGGTGGAAGAAAATATGAAATATACTTTTCCCCAGCCAGATCTGATGAAAGAACCTACGCTAGATCACTACGGCTTGGTCCAAGCAATGAGAGCTTGTGTAAAGATGTAGCCCAATTAGACTATTCAGATATTTTCTATGGCTGGAGATGACTTCCCCTGTGAGGCGTGTAAGGAGCCTCATGAGTCTGATTAGTACCCAGCTCCTCTGCTCAGCCCTGTCTGTCTGTCTGTCTGTCTGTGTACGTGTGGGAGCTTTAATAGCATGTGTTTTCCTTCTCCCAGTGGCTCCATCCTCTTTCTCCCCCTTACTATAGAATATAATTCTCTGGGTTTGTGGTTGTTTTTAGAATGTTCACATCCGTCAAGTGTCATGTCGAGAGAGTAGCATTCAGACGACGTCCTGTCTGAGGAAGGAAGGAAATCAGTGTCTTCCAAAGTCAACCTTGGGTACATTTGTCTCGCATTTGTTGTCTTGGCTTCGGCAGGCACGGCATTGCCTGTGTGTGCTTCAAGCTTGAGTTCCACACAGTGTTTCATGGATTCGCTGTGAGGCTTTGTACACCCTCCCTGTTCTCTATTATCTGTGGAGGGAGGGCAGATGTCGACACGGGTAAGGTGGCAGGTGCTTCAGTCTGGCTGACTGTAGGGCACACCAGGAAACACATTGGTGCATAAATGCATGAGCACTGTGTAAATGTAAATAATAGCCCAACGGATCTCAGCTGTGTAGTGAGTCAATATGGGTCTATGCAAAGCAGCAGCTAATATTTTATACCCCTTATTTGCATTTTTTAATATTTTCTGTTTCAAGCTCTTTTGGGTTTATGTCATTTGGGTGCAGAAAATATTAGGAAACCGTCAAGAGAGTGAGGAGGGGAAACATTCAACCGAGCGGAGACTTAATCTACACTAAAAGGGATGACAGTCAAGAACGCGGCGTCACGCTTTCTCATAGTCCCTGTCTACTGAAGAGTGAAGTAAATAATTAGCTTTTCTGTTAATCAGTATAGATAGATTACAATAAGTTACTAAAACATGCAGACACAGTTATGTGAGCATTCGTCACCAAACCACACAATGAATCCTGTTCTCACAGAAATAACATGTTGAACTCTGGTATCTTAAATAAATACACTGAACGTAGCCCAGCGAAGCTGCATGAGGTGGCTTTCAGCAGTGCTGGGTCATACAGCTGTCACAGGTCCTGCACTGTTCACCAAATGCCTTTTAGCCTCATGCATGGAGAGAGGACTGCATTACGAGCAGCTGATGGTGTGTAGCTAAATATAGAATCCGCACACACACACTCCAATGTCTTTCTTTTGTCATTGGCTGTGCAGTGGCCTGTAAATGGGGATGGAAAGACAGACAGACAACACATCTTTGCTTATCATTGCAAACCTCTCCTCCACGTGAGCCGCGATTCACGAGGCAGGAGCGTCCGCTCAGTGTTTAGATTTTCTCTCTTTCTTCTCCGTCTCTCTTCCTCTGCAGCCGCCTACACAGAGAGCCTGAGAACACTGGCCAGTCTTCATTGTTGCTGAAACACTGCTGTGGCATCCCGGGTCAGCCCCTGCACTCTGACCGAGCTCTATGACTAACTCCACCAATAAAAACGGCATAGCCTTATATTGTTAAGCGTCCATCAGTGGTGGCCTTTGTCACAGCACAAGAATCCAGCTGAAGACATTGAAAATCTCAGCTCGACGTTGCCAAGTCTCATATTGCTTGTCTGGATGTGAGTGTGTCATCTAGCGTTGCACAGCGTCCTGCAGTGCCCTGCCTGGCATCAGGTGGACAGATTATCAGGTCAACACTGCTTCAAAATCAGTGTGTGGATTTTAAAAAGCCATTGCTATTTTCCCCAAAGCCACATACAAGGTTAATGTCTTCACTGTTCCATCTGCATATGATTGCCTGATATGATAGTGCAGCTTTATTTGGTCTAGCTGAGAAGAAGCTGTCTGCCTGCTCCTTCTGTCTTATCACGTTTCCATTTCTAATTTCCTGCCTCTCCTCCTTGTCCTTGTGCAGCAAACGTGACTTTCCTATTAGAGTCAGACTGTGAAACCACAGGGGCTAAACTCTAACAGCGAGATCATTATAACTATACCAGAGATAGGAGAAACCTATCCAGTTGTAAGGGTTTGTTCCTAAGGCAGGGACCGTGTGTGTCTTCATTTTAACATGCCTATCGGGGTTATTCTCCTTTCCATAGGGTTAGCATCAACTGTATTTCTGAAAAGATTTCTGGCTGCAGCAGATCTGAAACTGGTTATATTTAGTGTTCTTCAGCTCCTCTGGGCGTCTCAGACCTGGTGTATTGATCTCTTTGTACCCTGACAGAGCCCAAAGCCGAGCCCTTCTGCTTTTGACTCACCACATTACAGAAGCATGTGGAGGAGGATTGGGAAAACCACAGTGAACTCTGTGACCTATATTCCTTCTGCTTTAACTTCCTGTACCACGTAAGGCTTTGCCCACTTTACGCTCAGCTGTTGCCTTCAGAATCGAGGACTTCCCCCATATTACCGAACCGAGTCACACAGCTGAAAGTTCTCTGACCTTTGAGTTCTGGTTTATCTCATCTTCTAATTCGTGGACTTTGCCCCGGAAGGCTGTGTCTTTAAGATGACATAATGTTCCGACATGCTTTAACCATTAACACGTAAGCTTTGTTAAACCCAAGACTTTCCTGTCAAAGCTCATGCTGGAGTGGTGATATAATTGTGATTGCTAAAGGGAATAAAGAAACAAGATCAGAGGTTGCTCTCATTAGCGCTGCAGTCCCGTGATTCCTGAGCTGGAGTAGAAAGACGGTTCTCAGCAGGGTGTCTAACCACGGCCCATGTGTACACGCTCATATGGAGCCAGATTAGATTTGATGTATGCAACTAAGCGATGAATCTCCTAAATGACTGACTTTTCTTGTGTAGTGTCAGGATTTTATTCAGCTCGCTGATGCCTAAGAGCCTGCCTTTGATTAGCCTTACAACAGATTATTAATGCATGCTCACAAAACAAACAGCGACATATGGCAAGATAAAGACGAATTATAAATTGGGTGGGCTCACTGTGAGATTATAGGCCTGGTCGTGCGTGTGTCCCCAATTTACCCTCCTCTAACAGTAGCCAAAAACCACGCGTGGGCAGCTTAGATTAAAGACCTTGCTTCAGTTGGCTTTGACGAGCGGCACTACTTTATTTTGGGAACGCGGGCTGCTCAGATTGGATTGATTGGAGCACATTTAATATCCACCATTCACCAAGATTATAATGATGGGATGGTTTGCTGGGCTGTGATTGGGTTAATCCTGCCTCTTGTAATGACTTTCTAATCAAATACAGCCTCCTGCTGATTGATGGTGTCATATTTGGGAGGGGTGGAAGGTGGTGGGGGACCATTTGGCGAGCTCTCCTTTAGCGTTAGCGCCACCACAGAGTGTTTGTATCAGTATCTCTCTGCTTGAGCTGAATGTCAGAGATGCAGATATCTTACATATTCACAGTCCTGCAAGTAGGTCAGTTCCACTAACACAAATTTTCAGATTTCCCTTTCTCTAAAGGAATTACTGGGATTAATATGATACGCAGTCTAATAGAAAATCCCACATCAGCCAGTCACATGCATAAAGTGTAGAGAGAGAGAGTAGTGCTGCTGCTGCAAACGAGGTCAGATTCACCGCCTCAGGTGATGTCAGATTACTGGCTGTACTCGTGCTGTGAGGCGAGATGAAAATCTGAATTTCCATCAGGCCACTGGTAGATGGAAATAAAATGTAATCAGGTGGTGATTACTGAGAAGGACTAAAGTATCTCCTAACCTACATATAACCGCGTCTCTCCTTCTTTCATTTCTTTGTTTACATTTTTTAACATTTAGTCACCAATAATGCATTGATGTCTTAATTAAGGCTCTAAGTCCAAGTTAAAGTAAACATTTCCTTTTGCAAATAAACGTTACTGCCTGGCTGGGCTGTAACCAATACGTGTCCTCATAATTACCTAGTCTTCATGAACTCTATCCTTTATAAGCAATCTGCAAAAATCAAATCATATCTGGCAAACTTCCCTCGCTCTGCTATGATCTGCTAAGGTTTTAGGAGCATTAGAATACAGCCTTCTTGTGATCTCCCAGGCACCAGTCCATTTGCTCTACTTTTCCCGTTAAGTTTTCCCATCTGTGGAGTGAATGCGGAGCACGTGCAGAGGAGGCCGACATCCTGCGGGCAGGGAGGGAGAGATGGGGAGAAGAGGGACGTGGATGATGCAGGCCAGATGGAGCCTAACTGATTATCTCTACAGGCAGTATTCTGAGAGGTTTTCAAGGCCCAGACCCCAGCTCAGTAAACATTACCCTGGTTAAAAGTGACTTCATAACTAAGCAAACCATTGTCAGTTAAAATGCTGATATTCAAGATTTCAGTAGCCACTTAATGTTTAATTTACTCATTTATTCACGTAGTTTTCCCAGTGCTTCAACCTATAACCACATGCATTTTCCTTCTTTATTATATCTCCAGGCCTTTGGACAAGCCTACTCCAACCACAGAAAGGTGGCAGCAGATGGGGAGAGCCGTGAGGAGTCCCTTATCCAGGAGTCGGCCTGTAAGGAGGCCTACTACGAACAGAGGGTCCTAGAGCTGCAGACTGAGCTCCGCCAGGCTCGCAACGTGCTGACCAACACCCAGTCTGAGAACGAACGCCTGAACACCATCTTCCAAGACCTGAGAGAGGTAAGAGGGGGTCTCTGTGGCTGAGCTCACCAGGAAACGGAGGCATCCAGGTTCACACATTATAGTATGGTTTATTTGGTGAATAAATAAGTTGTCCAGCGGTTTTAGAACATGTTGTGCTGCATATTTACTGTCAACTTTAATTAACCTTTGATACGTTAAGCCTCTGGCAGCCTGTGTTATTTAGGGTGTGATTGGAGATCTACTAGCTGTTGTGATTTTGACATGATAAGACAAGACTAATTAAACTGTAATGACTGTAGGACAAAGATCAGGCTGGTTGGAGTGACACCTTGCCCTCAAGCTCCATGTGATGTCCTCCACCCGTGTTGGGATCCAGGGTGGAGTTTTAATTATCGGCATAGTAAAAACACTGAGGTCTTGCCAGGTGCTGTGTTGCCAAAGACGACAGGATCATACACGAATAATTAATCCGTGATTATTTCAAACGAAAATTTGTGTGACTCGCCCTGTGACAATTGTGCGAATCCTGTCGCTCCCACTGTCACATTAATGATGTGTCATTATGAGACCTTCACTTCAGTGAGGTACAATCAAACCCCTTACACAGTCCAACACATTCAGACTCTACTATATTAATGCAAATCTTTGTTGTCTGTGCCCCACTTTGGACACAGAGTCTGACCTCTTCACTGCTGCTATTTACATATACTCACGGCTTACTGACCTCATTAGAACAGACAAGAGTGCAGTGCGGCGCGTGGCTCGTGTGCCTGTGCAGTGCTGGGTGATGAGGCTTGGGATGAAAAGACTGAGGAGGGGTAAAGGTTGAATTTAGGCTATGATGTGGAAAGCTTTGAAGACAGGGTGACAATAAAGGGATGAGGGAATAAGGAGAAGGAGGCGCTCACCATTTTAGATGCATTTCCATCATGCTGGGGTCCTGACAGTCACAGCTAGGAAAATAAAACTTCAGCAACTTGTTTGAGGACTGCCATGCTCACCTCACCATCCAAGCACTAGCATTCAGTTGAAGACTCAGCATCATTAGCTGAGGCCACTTGAGGCCACATTGCTAACTTCAGTACAGTTTGTTGGAGGGGTAAAAAAAATCCCTCCCTCCTGGGTGAGTCTAAAATCTTTGGCAGATTACTGCAGCGTTCACTGTTGTATGTGAGTCGCTGCTGAAACAGATGTCAGCAGTATTTCTTATAGAGATTAACGAAAAGGACTTGAAAATGGCATTACCCTCACAGTGACTTAAGTCCAGGAAGCACCATATTCCACTATAATTAGGTCAGCCGCTGCTCAGCTCTGAATCTTTGGTCGTATAATTCGGGCATTAGTGAAGCCAAATGTGCTTCACTAGACAGGGTTTTGAACCAGGACGTTAGTTCTCCTGCATGAAAACCCCTCATCTTACTGCATTCCTACTTCTTCCACCTAGTGTGTGAGACTATAAAGAATTGGGCGTCCTCTCCATGCCGCTCCACATCACGGTAACTGGTGTTACGTGGGTGGCCGGATAGATGGCCTCATTTCAGGTTCCATCTCCATTATACACACCCCGGTTCAGCTCCACGGGGCCCGGCAAGCTCTAATTGGCTGGATGAAAAGGGCTTGAGTGTAAATCACCCGGTGTATGAGCGATAACAACACCCTGCTAATGGTACAGCTGCGGGTGCAAGAAGGCGTGTGTGACAGGCAAATAGAGGGAGCTTGGCACTGAGGCTGGCATTGTGGCCACTAACAGGACTGAAAGAGGCCTTTGTTTCCTCGGTTTCAAATTAGCCCAAAAGCTCAGGCTGGGAGAAGGGGGGGCGGGGAGTTGATGAGAACGATACTAAAGAAAAAGAAAGAGGCCTAAAATCCGTTAGAGAAGGGGAAAAGCCTAATGAGAGTAAATTCAACACCAGTGGTGCTTGATAGCGTTGCTTGTTCTGTTAAATCAGGAGGGTGATGAAAAGACGCCGGTGTGTCCGAGAATGCACCCGACAGTTGCCACTGTGGCCTTTGGTGTTTGGCTCAGAACTTCCAACCCCATCTAGCGCTCGTCGCCGGAAGCAGGGTTTGGCGCAGAGAGACCGGCGTCCGTTTTTTCTCCGGCAAGCTGAAGCGTGAACTCCTCAGCTCATACAGATGATCTGGCATGAGCTCAGCCCTCACCAGTCACCAGTTCACCTGCCAATTCAGAACCATCCAGACAAACATTATCTAAACGTTTCATTCAAATTGTGTTTCCTGCTTACATACGTCCCATTTAAACCTCTCAGACAAGATGCCAAAGACACAAATGGTAGCTTCCAGCTCTCATTAGACACATTTCTCTGCTATGCTGTAGTCCAAAGGATTAAACCTCCACAAAGAGCCTGTACCATTGTGAGGAGGTGCTCTCTAATGGGCATGACTTCATTAAATTCAATCTCATGTCTAGAGTGCCTGCAGTGATGGCTGCCATTATCCTCACAGAATGGGGATCCCCTTTGCCTGCCTCTCAAGAATTATCAAGCAAAGCCGATGAAGAAAACGCTGAGAAATGTTATTATTGCATTTCAGTCAATGAAAATGGAAGCCAAGACATTTCAATTTCAGCTGATTACCCTCAGTTCGCAGCATCACTCGGGATTCTGTTACCTGGCCTGTATTTAGGAATTATCCTGAAGCCATTTTCTCACTAATGCTGCGCTATGACCGTGTGCAGAGCTGCTGGTGTTCGTTGCCACAATAGCTATGACACGTGAGCAGAATTCCAACTGTCACTGAAGCTTTACCTTGATTCTCCAAAGGTCAGAGTCGTCTGACACGAGTCAGTGTAATAAGACTCCTGGAGGGGTGTCGGTCCACTCACTTATTATTTCTAGTGACATTAATGTTGGGACAGATCACCTCCTGTCCTGCGTTAGTCAGGGCAAGCTGGGGAAAGGTTGTAAAGTAAAGCCTAACTGTGATTGAAGTGTGTGTGTGTGTGTGTGTGTGTCCTCAGTGAAAAACAATCTGCGCTAAACCCTCCAGATGTTATCTGGGTTACCCGGCCATCGCACTCAACGTGGTCTGACAGCTTGGTGACTATTTATAGCCGTTAACAGACTGCATCTGTTGCATAGCCTTTTATTATCAGCTTTTAAGAACCTCTGAAAACATCAGATTCTTGATTTATGCCCTTGGCTCACTGCACCAGAGCTTTCAATGGATCAATGGATCCTAATATTTCACCAGCGTGCGCACACACACAATCACATATAATGTTAATATAGATACACTTCACTAATGGGTGTAAACACGCTACTGCACGTTTCTTCCCTCTCATTGAAATGACCTCTAAATCACAAAGTCACTGTAAAGTGAAGCAGGCACCCTTTGAACAGTGACACACACCAGTGTGAGTCATGCTCAAAGTTCCTTTCACCTTTCCCTTTTTTTGGCTTGGATATTGTGACCTTGACTGTGTTTCTCCCTAATGGACTCTGGATACACTCAATAGAGTGACAATTGCTTGCAGCAAAAAGGAGGATAAAAGCAGATCTGCTTTCAGCCCCATTCTCCACTCTGACAGAAGCAATAGGTCCCTGAGCTTCATTGTTCCTTTGCTCTGTCTAAAGCCATACTGCAGGGGTGGCGGATTTGGCTTCGTGGAGTTAGTTTTAGAACAAGCTGACACGACCTTGACAGACTGCAAAGCCTTAGAGCAACACATCACCAGAGATCTAGGAAATGGAGACAACATGATTCTCCCAGTCCAATTTATTTTAGCTGATCTATAGGATAGATAGGGAGGAAATCATCTATGACTGGCCTCTGAAAGCACATAGACGCACCGAGAGGAGAGACAGCGGGAATGGGAGCAGTGGACTTTGTGAAAGGCATAAATGGAGGAGGGAGTACTTAGGTGCACACGTGGTGTCAAGCCGTCTGGGAGCCGTCTGCACTTTTCAGGCAAAACATCTACTACAGTACATGAACATTTTATGAAAGTGCAAAGTAAGCAGGATAAAGAGTGAAATAGAGGTCAGCAGAGTGGAGTCTAAGGCGGAAAGAGGATAAACCGTGTATATTTACATGGACCCTGCCTGTCCTGTTATATCAGTAATACAGTGCCATCTGGGAGGCTGGGCCGTACTATCTAGGAAACCAAACCACTGGATAAAAGGGCCAGGAAATATGGATTTGGCTGAATTGCAGGCTGTGTTCTGTGGATTCGTCACGAACATAGTGTCTTTAACAAAGCATTAAAACATGTCTAATCTCCACTTGTGTTAAGCTGGAAACTTGGCCACTGCAGCTTACTAAATGGTGGAGCCCACATAAGTAGAAGGTATAGCAGCTCAAACACACAGAGAAATTACTCCGAGCTTTGGTGAAATTTAAGCAGGCTAAGCTCCACAGCGCTGTCAAAAGCCATTTACTGGTGAAAAGAAAGCTTTGGAGTTGACAGCGAGGGTTCAAACAGAATCGGTGGAAGCTCTGACACAGGACTGGGATCTGTGGCAGCACTGGAGGAGCCTCTGCAGAATAATATGCTTTAACTACACAAACCCCTCCTCTAATGTATTCAGAAATGTAAAATAAAAAACACAGTATCTAACAAGCATCTACAACCCATGCTGGTGACAGGCTTGGGTACATTTCTGCTTGATAGCAGAAATGTACATGACCACCACTAGTGAGGTTAAATCAACATCTGTCAGGCAGCGAGGCTGTTTAACCCCACCCCCCATCTCTGAGGGGCTCAGTAGCAGAGTACATGGAAGCAAGGTCAAAGGTCAAAATTCAGTCCAATCAGATTGAGGGGGCATTTTAATCAGGCTTAGTGGGGTCCAAACGTCACTGACCTTCCTTCTGAGACACATAACCCTGACCAGTAAGTGACCTGAACAACCAGCGAGATTACTCTACTGACGAGATTCTGTCATAATCAATATATTGAACGGACACAGCACTATGGAATGGATTCCAAATAGGCTTTCTATTTAAATTGTGTATGTTAATACTTGACAAGTCAATATATTGAATTTTTATCTTAATTTGTGTTATAAGCAGAAACTAAAACTAACTTTAGTTCTAATGCAGTCAGCACCTCTCTGAGGCTTAGTGGGAGGATTTATCTGTGTTATAAGCCCGTATTATTCAGTGATGAGCAGACATCAAGGCTTTCATAACTCGTTGTTAGACATGCGCCTGATGAATATTAATATACCTTCAAACATCAGCCTCAACTTAGCTCAGCACATATTATTTTATTATATATTAATTATTACGAAGAGGAGACAGGAAGCATGTACTTTGCATCAGTGAGGATTTAGCAACATAATATCAGCGCATTCGTCTCCCAGCAAGCTGAACGAGTTAGTAAATTCAAATTAGCAAACAGAGTGGAAAAAACAAATCGTTTGCTGCATGATATTCTCCTGAGTCGCACAAGCTAAATAGATGCTGCTCACATTAATGTTATAAACTGAGTGTGGAGATTCTCTTCAAGGGTTTTGAGAATTTCTTCTGCGTTTGTGTTGACTCTCAAGGACAGAAATCAGTTTTACATCCTTTACCTCCTCTTTCTCATCCTCTTTAATAGTGAGAGCCTCTTGTTCTTTTTCACATTACGACTCATTAACTTGGATAACGACGAACCTGCTGTGGTGGTTCACCCACGAAATCTAGAAATCAGAAGAATGGAGGGTTAAATAGGGCGATGAGCTAGTAAACACACCGGTGGCTTAGTAGGGATGATCAGATCATTGTGTCAGGGTCTGTGAGTGGGGGAAGGGCACGTCTCCTGTCTCTAGCACCTCTATATTATTAATGAGGCCTTTCCTGAACAGC
Organism: Macropodus opercularis; assembly: GCA_030770545.1. NCBI lineage: Eukaryota > Metazoa > Chordata > Actinopteri > Anabantiformes > Osphronemidae > Macropodus > Macropodus opercularis. Next base: position 12,967,584 of record CM061095.1, read on the forward strand.
AAGAAACAGCCAGGAGCACGTAGAGTATATGTAATAATTACAAGTAAACATGACGTTAACAGAAACACATTTTTAACCAAACTGATTCAAATGTACAACTTCTATATTATGTGGTTTCCTTGCTAATGCTGATTAGTCTTTGTAGTCTAATCAGAAGATTAATCCAACTCCTCTTTAGAAAATTAGACCATTACTGTGCTTTCCAGCAATTCAGCGTCCAGCAGCATGAGAGATAAGTAGCCTTCGGTGGTTTTGGTGGCAGGCAAGCACACTTGTGGATCGCGGCCAAGAGGGACACCTGGCAGCTCCCAGGCACACGCACACAAAACGTGTTCAGCCAGATGGGAGCTTTTTCTCCTTTAGCGAGATTTACAGTGTTAACGAGCCAACGTGACACAAACAGTTACACCAAAGCAGTGATATCCAATCAATCGTCGTCCGTCCCAGTCTTAGTCAAACCAGATTGACGTAGTGGTCGCTGACAGCTCTTCTCATTCTCCCTCTGTCCACCTTGTTTGACCCCACAGAACAGCCAGATGGTGGAGCTCCAGAGGAATCAGCTTCGGGATGACATCAAGGAGTACAAGTTCCGGGAGGCTCGTCTGCTGCAGGACTACACCGAGCTGGAGGAGGAGAACATCTCGCTGCAGAAGCAGGTCTCCATGCTCAAGCAGGGCCAGGTGAGGATGGAGCAGTGCAAACTGAACGACGTCAAGGGTGCATCATAATACTGCCTCCGTTTAACCTTAAGTCAAGTGGCAGGTGTAGGGATAACAGACATAATCCGTGTATTGTCTCACAAAACATGAGCAGTGTTCAGACATAACAAATAACAAAACATAACGAAACCTCCTCTAACAGATCTGGTCATGGAAGTGTTTTAACATCTATCATTCCTCACACCAAATGATGATTACACTTTGTTTGTTTTTACACTTCCTCGTTTACTTACATGCTGGAAAGCACAAAATGCATATTCAAATCTGCAAACGGAGAAAAAGCTTCATTTCCTAGTGGGATATGCTCCAGGTGATGCTGACAAATGATATTTGAACATTTCCCTTAACTCATCAAACTGCTTCGTTCTCCTCCTAAACCCAGGTGGAGTTTGAGGGCTTGAAGCATGAGATCCGTCGTCTAGAGGAGGATACTCAGTTCCTGAACAGCCAGCTTGAGGATGCCGTCCGCCTAAAGGAGATCGCTGAGCGCCAGCTAGCAGAGGCCCTGGAGACCATCAAGACTGAGCGCGAGCTGAAAGCTTCTCTGAGGAAGGAACTTTCCCACTACATGAGCATTGGAGACACCCTGTACCACAGGTAAAAAAGGACAAATAAAAATGTCACAGACTGTAGTAACACTGTAATAAGCACACAACTAGACACTGTATCCCTCATCTTTCCCCAAGTCCGCTGAGTATCTCCCTGGATGGTCTGAAGTTCAGTGACGATGCTTCCACCGAGCCTAACAACGATGAGGCCGTCCATGGATACGAGAATGGCTTCACCAAATTGGCCATTGCCATTACTGAAGACAACCGCATCCCCACAGCCAAGAAGGAAGAACTGTTCCGTCCTGCTCCCAGTCTCGTGGACGACCTGCTGAGTGAACTTAACATCTCGGAGATCCAGAAGCTCAAACAGCAACTGGTGCAGGTTTGTTTTTATTTACTATCAAGGAAATGTGGACACAGCTAAAGAACAGATTCCGCATTCAGATGATGTAAAGGACCAGTTTTAAGAAGCTTTGTGAGAATTGAAACAAGCTAAACTGAAACTAGGTTGGACGTGTGTTTGAAGGAGTCATTGGAGTGTTTGGGCTGCACCCTGACTTAGACTGCTGCAAAGATGTAAATCCCCTTAGAGCAAAGTTAATCCAGGGAGACTCACACACACATAGGCTGCGCTGGGCAGCGGGTGGCGGCACTGGAGGACCTGCCATCTGCTTGCTCATCACCCCGTGAGTCCCATGTCACGCCTGGTTGAGCACCGTAGTTACCAGAAAGTACTGGGAACATGTGGGTAATGATTGTTTTGAAGACTAAGGATTATAGAACAAAGAAAAACATGGTTCCTGGATTAATGTGCCAACTTGACGCTGCCTTAGTGCTGCCCTGCTGCTGCAGCTGGAAGTCCCCGTCTAACTGTAGCTGACATCTTCAGAATGTGAAATTTTAAGGAGAAGGCATGATAATTCAAAATTACACTACAAAATGTACACACAACCATGACACTTATATATATTATTTACAGATCTACCTCTGAAATAGCTCAGAGCTTGTATCAGCACTATTGTGTGCATGTATGTAAGACGATCCACCTGCTGTCTCTGCGAGTACAGAACTGGTTTGAGGCCAGCAATTTGTCAAGGTCATTCTGACTTGCTGGACTGTGAGCTCTGACGGATAATCCACGGATTTATGATCATGTGTCATTAGTCAAACAGGAGTACTGTACTTTCATCATAGACAGTATGCTGATCTCACATTGCTCTCTGTGTCTCCCCATCTCTGCTCAGATGGAGCGTGAGAAGGTCAACTTGCTCTCCAACCTTCAGGACTCCCAGAAACAGCTGGAGCAGGCTAACGGTGCTCTGTCAGAGCATCAGGAGAAGGTGAACCGCCTCACAGAGAACCTCAATGCTATCCGCAAGCTCCAGGCCAGCAAGGAGCGCCAGTCTGCCTTGGACAATGAGAAAGAACGTGACAGCAATGAAGATGGAGACTACTATGAGGTGGACATCAATGGACCTGAGATCCTGGAGTGCAAGTACAAGGTAATTATTTTCCAGTGGAAAGTGTGTCCTACAGTGCAATTAGGCTTCATTTATACTCAACAACTGATGTTTGTGTCATTAGGTCGCTGTGTCTGAGGCAGGAGAGCTGAAGGAGGAACTGAAGACTCTGAAAGCTGAGTACCAGGCTTGTCAGTCACGTTATGAAGAGGAGCGCGCCCGTCTGGAGAATGATGTCACAAACCTTGGAGAGAAGCTGGCCAGTCTGGAGAAGACGAGTCAAGCTGAGAAAGAAAACAAGGCTAAGCTAGAGAAGGAGCTGCGCAAGGTGAGATTCAGATGTTAGTCATTCTACAGAATGACCGATTTGAGTTTGTTGAGACTAAACCATGACTAAACACACATCTTTCTTTGTGCCTCCAGTTGAGTGATGTGGCAGGTGAGTCACAAGGTAGTCTCAGTGTGGCACAGGATGAGCTAGTGACCTTCAGCGAGGAACTGGCCACTCTCTACAACCACGTCTGCATGTGCAACAACGAGACGCCCAACCGTGTCATGCTCGACTTCTACAAGGAGGGTAAGGGTGGTCGGAGCAGCCCAGAGGGTCGTGGTCGCCGCTCTCCCATTTTGCTCACCAAAGGGCTCTTCCCCGAGCCTGGTAAGACCGACCTAAGTGACGGCGTCCCTTCACCAGTTTCCTCCCTGCCATCTCCCGTATCCGACCACCGTCGCGAGCCCATGAACATCTATAACCTCGTGGCCATTATCAGGGACCAGATCAAGCACTTGCAGCTGGCTGTGGACCGCACAACTGAGCTGTCCCGCCAGAGGGTGGCCTCCCTGGAGCTCGGCACTGTGGCTGACAAAGACAAGGAAGCCTGCATGGAGGAGATCCTTAAACTGAAATCGCTGCTGAGCACCAAGAGGGAGCAGATAGCAACTCTGAGGACTGTCCTCAAGGCCAACAAGCAGGTCAGTCAACCTGTTTCGTCTTTTATAAAGTGTCTGTTAAGTATGTTTTAGATAGACCCAGAAGAAGGTGTCTGCTTCAGGTTTAGTCAGCTGTTGTAGCAAATGGGTTGGAGACGGCATCCGTAACAAACATTGGTGGAGACAACAGTCTCTACTGACAGCTGCCCAGACTCTCTGTATATTTAGATTGAACAACAGTCCCCACAGAGCCAGAGTGTGTATGCAGTTGCTCTGGTGGCCCTTTAATTGAAATGTGTGGTTACTCATTAGGGCACGGACATGAATAAACCCATAAACCCCCCACCTACGGCTATTTAAACCACTGTCAACTACTAACACTAGCAGCCAGACCAGACCACTGGGCTCCCATACTGACTTACCACAACAGAAATGTTTGCTGCAATATGGTCCATATTAACAGATTGGCCTTCCAGATGCTCTGACCATCTTGTTCTTCTTGTTCACCCACAGACAGCTGAGGTTGCTCTGGCTAATCTGAAGAGCAAGTATGAGAACGAGAAGGCCATGGTGACCGAGACCATGATGAAGCTGAGGAACGAGCTCAAAGCCTTGAAGGAAGACGCTGCCACCTTTTCTTCGCTCCGAGCTATGTTTGCCACGCGGTAATAAAACACACCTGATGCTCCCCTTGCTGTTAAAGCTTGTATCTGACAAACAGGCATTTCTCTGGCACAGTCTTTTGGTCTCAGAAATGTCAATGAATGTCCTCACCATGCCGTGTGTGTGTGTATGTGTTGGATGGGCTGACACACTCACTAATCTTTTCTGATTCTGTAAAGAAGCCGGTCAAAGGTTCTGCGCATAATCCCACCTCAATTTGGTCTGGATTACACATTTACCCCTCAACACTTAGTGTTCAACGCAGCTTGTTTGTTGTTGAGGTACAAACGTTTGTGCCTTTAGATTAGTTTTTATTTAAATCTCAGTGGATTCACAGCTCACTTTTGGATTCTTTAGAATGTTCATGCCAGCAATTCATCAAATATCAGGTCTGGTCGAGGTGCCTGCATTGAGATGCTGAGGCCATTGTTTTTCTGCATATAAGACTCCTCCACAGTTTACAGCAAAACTCAAGAGAAGGCAGAGAAAGAAAAGATGAATGAGGAGCGAGGGGAGAGAGTATTATTGAAAGGGTTACAGGTGCTGGAAGGAATGCGGGCACAGCTGAGCATCCCTCAGCCTACCACCACAGCAGATTAGCACAAGTAGCCGCATACCTGCAGTGTCTAATGAGTTAGTATCAGGACATATCTGCAAGAGCCAGATAGTAGGAGGATGTAGGTATAACGCTAAACTGTATGGATGCAAAGGCAACCACGGCTAACGCAGACCTACTGTAGCTCTTGTTTGCTTTTAGTCTCTTCCTGTTGGAGACAATTTGCAGTTTGCAGTCTGCTGTAAGAGAGTTGTTTTTTATTTTTACATGGAGTCTGTTTATAAGATTCATGTATTGGTATGTAAATCGTGTGCTATATGGACAGAGTTGGGTCAGAGGACTCTTTGAGAGCTTGGGGTACTCGCCTGAAAGAGGTTTCCCACACTCCCCCTTTTGTATGCCAACATCCCCCCTTCCATCCTTCCTCACCAGCAAACACCCGGTTCTCTAGTCATCTGGGAAAGAAAGAGAGGAAGGGGGCAGCTTTCAGTCAAAGCCCTCTACTGGAGCCTAATTTGACCGTCTTTCACTTTCTGTGAAAGTCTGGAAAGGTGGGTTTCTGAGACGTGTAAAACTCTGACACAAATGTGTGGTCTTCGACAAAGGACATGGGGAGAAAGAATGTGCAGGCCTTTTGCGAGTCTCCCGGTGGCTCGCTTGCAGAGTAGAGTTACTTGAGATTGTCCAAGTTTATTTCAGCCTGTGAGAATTTCCTGAGCAGAATCGGCCTGAATGTTTTTCAAGTGCGTAGATGTGCTTCAGTCTCTGCTTTTGTGTGTGTGTGTGTGTGTGTGTGTGTGTGTGTGTGTGTGTGTGTGTGGGGGTGTGTGTGCCTCTGGTGTCGTGTTAACAGTAAACTCCAACCTCTAACATTCCTAACACATGCCTCAACAGGCTCTCAGCGCCTGCTCATACGCTGATTAACAGTCAAACCATTATGCCAAGTTCTCCACAAACACCGTTCTGTTGCTAGTTGTGTGTTTGGTCCAGCAGTGTTTGTTCACTTCTGTTCTTACCGCCACCTCCTCCCCCCACGCTGTGATCTCTTTCTCACCATGACCAATCAGCCTCCAGACAGGGTTAGGTGGAGTCAGTGGGTTGTGTGAAATATAGATTTTGAAACAACGTCTGCATAAATGGAGCAATAATCAGGGATTCCTTCTGCAGCTGTGAATGTCATCAGCAACTGTGAATCATCACAGCAAAATGCAGCTAAAGTGCCTGTTTGTGCAAGTGAATATGACGACTGTTCATCCTCAAAGACCCGCAGCAGCCTCCCGGCCCCCTTCGAGCCATTGTGACACCACACCCCATCTGCAAACCAAAACAGCTTCTATTGTATCCCTCCATTCCCTAGAATGAAGTCCAGTTTTTTTCCCGGGAAAAAATGCACGCCCTCTCACCCCCCACGTAGGAGAGGCTGAAGCATCTGAAGGCACACAAGCCCCCCTCGTCCCTGGGTCGTCTCCCCATCTCATATTAGGTTTAATGAAGCTGCACTGATCCCTTTTGTCTGGCTGTATGTCCCACTGGGAATCAAACTGCAGACACAAGAGGGGAGGGTATGGTTTATGTTTGGATGGTGTTCTGGCAAGGCCAGAGTTCACATGACACACAACCATGTGCAGCACCACACACATCTGGAGTCCCTGGTCTTGTTGGTCCGAGATTCTGCTGTCAAGACATTTACAACTTTAGACTACTGTTCTGATTTCTTTCCAGTTTGCTTTGTTTGAATAATTGTCCATGGCTGTATAATCAGAACATACCACTGGAATCAAAAACAAATTCACAACAAGGAAATTAATCTTCAGTTGATGCTGGATTGTGAAACTTCAGTTGGGAGTTATTTTCCTCAACCACAGACCAAACAACAATATAACCCATATGTCTACTGGGAAAGTCTATTACGTGATGCCATAACAAAACTAAAATGTCAGCATTGTTTAGTTCTGTGGACTGACACCGCAGGTTGGGCTGTTCCCAAAAAAACAAGTACTTTAAAAGCAGAAAGATAAAAGAAAAAAGTGGGGCGAGGCAGCCTACCAATTAAATGGTCTGAGTGGTTTACCAGTAGAACCAGCCTCTCCCTTCACAGAGGTGTGTCAGTCATTAATGAAGAGTGTCAGGGAAAACGCTTTGTCAGCAACACAAATAAGGGATGAGCCTAATAACAGGAGAGAAAGTGTCCAATGCAGCAAGGACACAATGAGAGAAAACGATAGAGGCAAGATACGACTCAGGAAGGAGAATGTCAAGGGTACGAGGAGGAGAGTAGCATCGCCGTCCCAAATGATCTTATCGTAACCTACTTCTGTCTCTAACCATCGTTAGCCATACGTACACAGAGAAACAGGTGATGATGCCGCAGTGCTGTGATGCGGAGCAGCTTCACATCGTGTGCTGTTTCACACAGATGTGAGATGGAAGAGATGGACATACTGTCTCACTCCAGCTGGAAAAATGGCTGTGAGGCGTCAACAGCTATTTTTATCTTTCTCCCCTTCCTGACTGTCCCTCTCAGCCTCAGTTCTTCAGGCGATGCTGAAAGAATATTCTCAGTGAACCCCTGGATTGGTGCTTTTATCCTGTGAGTGTGGGACAGATAATAAATATAATAATAATGAGAATAATCAAGAAACTATCCATCAGTAGATCAACCGATAACTGACTGTGAAATGGTGCTTTGTGTGTGCTCATCTGTAAACACACACTTGACGGGGAAGAGCTGTAGGAAGGCTGACAAGTGTAATTCACTGCAGTGTTCATTTAAGGATACACATTCTTAAGAGATGCCCACTGTGCAGTTTGAGCTGACATGTTATTTTGTAAAGTTTGACGGAGGAGGCTGATCTGAAGTTAATAATGCAGTAGCTCTGCAGGTTTTATTAGGGCTGCACTGTGTGGCTCACTGGCTCCACCTGTTGGCTGAAAAATACTGCGTGACAAGGCAAAGATCAGGTCAAATGCTTCACTTTTGTGTTGGTTTAGTGATAGATTTAGTGCAAATACAACAGAAAGTTGACACTTTCCCCATTCAGTTAACACTGTTTATTGTTATTGAAAGGACCACTGCCCCCTGATGGTGGGACTCATGAACTTACATCGACATTCTCTTGTCTCTTGCAGTTGTGATGAGTATGTGACCCAGCTGGACGAGATGCAGAGACAGCTGGCTGCAGCAGAGGATGAGAAGAAGACCCTCAACTCCCTGCTGCGGATGGCAATCCAGCAGAAACTGGCCCTGACGCAGCGCCTGGAAGACCTGGAATTCGACCACGAGCAGACCCGGCGTGGAGGCAGCTCCACCCGGGCCAAGACCCGCAGCAAGGCCGCCAGCAGCTCAGCCAACAGCGTCCACGTAAGTCAGAGTCTCACCTGCTCTGGCTCCGGCCGACCGGAGCACAACAGCGCCGTGCCCAGCGGCATCCTGGGAGGCCCCGTGGTCTTCTGCAGCGAGAAGTACAAGATCTACTGCGACTGAAGTCCGCAAGGGACTGCTGTGTACAGAGGGAGGATGGGGCTTACGGGCCGGATCCTCCCTGCCTTAGTGTTAAAGAGCCCCACTCGCTCGCTTAACTCCCCCGGCCAGCCTGCGCTCCTCTAGGGACTGCTGTGTGACTAACTGGCTGCTTGTGTGTGCTAGTGTAAACGCTTAGGGGAATGCAGATGTATGTACAGTGTGCACTAGACCTTTGGACTGTAGTAGACATATATGGCATGTGGATTATTGGGCCCCGGTTGTATTGGGGGTTTTGTGGATATTATGGAGTGTCTATTCTGTCCTCTGTCGTAGTGCCGTACGTATGATGTAAAAGGTGGCAGCTTCTGTGCTTGTTTGCTTGCCCCCTGAGTGTATTGCCTGGTGACAGCAACACATTGTGTGGGTGGGGACTTGTTAAAAGGATGTCAGCCTGACGGTCTTGTGACTGAATCCGACATCCGCTGCTCTTCGACTCTTCTGTCGGCATTGGTGCTCCTTTAAGAAAAAAGCCCCCTTATCTCCTCCGCCTCTCCGTCCTGGTCCCCCAGGACTGACCTGCATCTAACAGCCCACTGTTCAATCAGGTCGCTCTTCAGTGTTTACAAGACCATAAAGAAACTAATATGCAATCTCCCTGTGCTTTCTGGCTAGGGGAGCACAGTATAATTCTAAGAAATTCAAAACGGTGGGTTGATGGGCAGAAAAGGAGCACCTGTGACCACAGGTGTGTATTTCAGGATATTAAAGCTGTGATGCTAGCACACCAATACAGTAGACCTGTGTAGAATCGCATGGCTTTTGCAGATGAAAATGCTAATGACTAACTGTTTTTTCTGTTGTCAGGTGTGGGGTACAAGAGAAACTCACGTACTACAGGGCTCTACATTGTAAAGGGAGGCGTTATTTTGTGTCTGGTGAGAAAGCAGGAGGGCTGTCTAGTCCATGTGACCCATTATGTTGGGGTGGATTCTTTCAGAGCCATAATCTAAGAAAGAAAGTTTGACAAATCGATCTCCACAACCAAATTAAGTGCACTTCAGCATTGGTGCCTCAGGATCCTGCTTCTACTCAAAATTATTTAACTACTGTGCGTGTTACAGTATAGTTTTTTTTTTTTTAATATGGAGCAAATCCTATAAGAGCACAAATCAAAAAGGCACCCACATCTGGATAATAAATCAGAACAGCAAACAACCTTCTTGGCAAAGTGCCTGTCAACTGAAACATTTGCTATATTACCTGTTCATGTAAAGCCCTGTCCTTGTGTCTCACCTTGAGCTGTTCCTTCTCTCACCCCATCCTCTCTCTCCCTTCTCCACTTTTGAGATATCGCTCGTGGTTCTCTTCTAACCTCCGTGTGAAAATGCGTCTGTGAACCCTTTCCTTCGTGGCACCGATCTGTGTCTTGTCACTCGTTCACCATAGCAACCTCCTCTCTTGCCCCAGCATCACCATTCACCCTTTAACTAGAATGAGGAATTGTGGGCTAAATTGCCCTCTGAATATTTCTGTCAGGTAATGTCCTCACACATGTCGTATGTGTGTGTACACCAGCGTTGACGTGAAAAGGCCCTCATGTGCGCGATATGTTTTTAGCCTTTACAAATGGAGGGTCGTCTTTTTTTATTCCGTGTTTGGTGCGTGAGGACTAAGTGACGTACTGTTTTAATACCCACAATAGCTTTAACCCTTGCAAGCTAGCATTACGCAAATAGGAAAAAAATATGAGTGGGGCTTGTGTTTAATAAATCCATGTATTGCTTGTGGATCATAGACACATTAGCTTTACGATGCTAAAAGCAGGGTTGATGTGAGGAAATCCTGCAAGATGTCTCAAATTATGCGTTTTCTACTACTAAGATATATATAATACTCTATATTCTTAATATGATCGTATTCAGGTTGTAATCTTGCAGGATCCTACGACAGTATTTCTCCCTCTCTAATGTGACGAGAGGGAGCACTTTTATTTCTTCAAAAGTGGCAGCAGTCAACCCTGCTTGAACGTGCATCCGTAATAGACCGCACACAGCATGGAGACGAGGCTATCGGAAAAAGAAACAACCTCCTCAGAGGTCAATCACCTTTACTTTTGAGATTGATGTTCAGTTTCTATCTGTTGCGCTGATGGAGAAGAGGTTTGAGGAGTAGACGGGAGAGATCGACTCGCGTTCCAGAGTAAAGAGATACGGACGCTGGACATGCTGGTAAAGAAATCCAGATGTCTGGCTGAGAGCTGACTCTGAAACTGTGGAGAAACAGGTCCAGGGGTTTCCTGAGGGTATAAGTCCTGGAAGGAAAAGTTAAAAAAGACTCAACACTGGTTGTTTAGTCAACCAGAGGACATTGATTCAAATTAGCGGAGCCTCAGTGCTTGCTCAATAGACCCCAGGATGTGATTGTGACTAGACCCCTTTCCCTAGATAGATGAATTCCCACTTTGCTCCATCTAGTTTGAAATCAATGTCTGGTGTCAGACCAGCATGACACCTATAAAACTCCTCCTACCTCTGCTTGCAGGCTCCTCCCACTTCACCTTTAATTTTCATATACCCATGGTGCATCACGTTTCTGATTTGTATTAAGCCTGCATGTCAACAAACCCCTTGCCATTACCTTGCATGGCATTGGAGTAAAGACCTGTCTCTTTCGACCTGGGTGGTGAAACATGGCTTCAGCTCTGCTCTTTGGATGAAATGTCATGGTTCTTGTGAGTCAATGGCTTCCTAACTGCACCTGCAGGATAAGAATGTGCTTTCACATCAGCTCCTCAGAAACACATTTGACAGATGTGACAGCAGCTGCCTCAGAGTCCTAACACATGCTTCTGTTGCTTTGACTAACTAAAGCCACCGTGAGCTTTGTTCGTGTGGGCTCCGCTGCCGACCGTGTTGACAGCCACTCGAAACTGACCAGTAATGCTAATGATGTTTGTTTTTCCATTTTGCAGTAAATTACAGTAGTTCTGCGTGGATGACGGAAGTGCCAAGACTTCTCCATTCTCACAGCTGATTGGGTTCGCCAAACCGAGTTAGCACTGTAGGCCATTTGGACTTCAGGACGAAAAAAAATTGCCTCGGCAACAAACAAAAGTGAAAATGCTAAATGGAAACACTGATTTTTAAAGTCAAATCAACTGTTCTTCCTTTTTATTCCGCACACTAAAATGTGACGCATATGACAAACTGCTGCTGGAAGCCAATTTCTCACAAGTTCAATGAAATTAAAATCGGACCAGAGTTTCTGATTGGCTAATCTAACCCGCCAATGAAAAGCCAGGGGACATGGCATCATTTCTCAGTGTAAATCAACAACCTGTTCTGGTTTTATCATATGTTTTATTATTTGTTTGTTTTAGTTTATCCTTTTTTTAATCTGTGCACTTTCATTATATAGGAGTATAACAGACTATTTAACCTATGGTAGTGCTCTGGTCTGTGAGTAGGTTATAGGATTATTGTCCGATTTTAATGAGACTATTACTCAGCGTAAAAGCTCTGCAAACCACAGACCTACTAATATGGCTTCATCATCAAGATTTGATCCATCGAATAACCATTCTTAACGCGTTTTGTTACATTCGCATCATATGTTATGCTGTTGGGTTTGTTTAATGTTTGTTCTACTGCCATGTTCTTTGCAAAAAAAAAATCCAGGGTGATCAAATTCTGGGGTTTTTTTCATGTATTTATTATTCCTAGGAATAGTTCAAAATAACAAAATGAAACTTGACAACGCTCTAACACAAATAGGTAAGTTGTGTTTTGGGAAGATTTTGAGTGAGGGGTTAAGCTTTTCCTAGCTTCTTACCAAGGGCGTTCCACTGAAACCGGATCACTGACTTTCAGAATTCTCTGCAAGTGCGACGATTAAATTCCAAATTGGAATTGTTTCATTCTCTCTTTGTTTATCGTGCCAAATCTTGGTACACTGTTAAGGTTGAAAAGAATCAGGACTCGGATAGACGACAAGCCGTCACTGAGGAATTGCGGTGTGGGCCGTGGCTCTCTGCGCGAGCGCTGGGGTTTGGTTTTTGGTTTGTTTAGTTCTTCGTTTCTGACCAGTAGTGCCTTTCATTGTTTCAAGGGAGAATCTTAGACTAGTATTCCATGTTTGCTTTTTTTATAGGTGAGGACTTTGGGTTAAAAATGACTGTGAGCAGCAATAAGTGCAAAGGGGATTTCACCCTTTCAGCATGAATGAGATGATAGTTTTGAAATTAGCTCAATAAAACTGACATTGCATTGAATTCTGTCGGCCAGTGATCCACTCAATAAATTCAGGGGTATTAAGATAAGGTTGTTTTTTAGCAAACTTTGGGAACCAAAAGAAATCCCTTTGGCCTCCTGTTATTGAACAAAATGCTCCAAGCATCTGCTATGCGTTGGGGTAGATCAGTGTACTATTGGAAACATCTACGTATCTCTAGCTTTGTATGGTGAAGGTAATGTGATATCAATAGTATTGTTGACAAATGTGCAGAGAGCGCATTTATCTTTTATTTGTTGTTTTTTTATTGAATCTTTTTTTACACTATCTTTGAGCGTTGTGTTTTCAGGAAACAGAAAACAAACCGAGCATCAACAAGCTTGAATAGTGCCATTATAGCCAATGCTTGTTTGTTGAGGCGTTAAAGTTACCAATACGGACAAGAAGCTAAAGAATAAAGTGCAATTCAGATACTGTTTTACAAAAGAGGTTTTCTGTTTGCTGGAAGCGATAGCATTGTGATAATGAAATTAGCTGTGCAAACTTTATATTGTCACTTTGTGTTTCAGTATTGATCCATAATGAGAGTTTGATATCTTTATATAAAATAACGACTTCACCTGTATGTTGGTATTTATTTGAATTGTCATGCAGTACTGTATTCTTATCAATAATGTGCATTATGATTAGTGGCATATTGATTAAAGCTAAATGTCATATGCATGTTTCTCAGTAATGGGACCTTTACACAGAATTGAAAACAAACAAGTAAACTTTATCAGGGTGTTAAAAATAGGGGAAATTAGAGAAAACAGGTTAAGTCTGATGTATTACTGCTGAACTAATAAGTGTTTTTGTTTGTTTTCTAGAAAGGTGGTATGTCTGTGTAAAGGTAGTCATACTGGCTAAAATTAATAAATGTGACTTCAGTTCCAAGGTGTTTGGGTGTGGTTATTTATAGGTTTATGTGAAGCTGCAGCGGGCGAAGGGTTAACCAGGGAAGTGAATGGTCTGCAGCCCCAGTGTCTCCTCAGAGTGTTCCCAGCTGGAAGCCCGGGGCAGGGGAACTTCCCAGCTGTCTGAGCAGCTCCAGGACATGATCACATTACACACAATACACAAAACCACTTCCACCACCTTCTCCCCTCCTCTCTCTCTCTCTGTTTTCTCTGCTGTCTCGCTTAAACCTCGCTCCTCCCTCTCCCTCCTCTGCCCCTTTCTTCTTTTTCTGTCCTCCCCTCTGCCTCCCTTCTGGAGATACGCCCATGAACTGATCTGAGCCTGTTTCTGCTGACCTTTGGCACACCCTGCACTTCCTGCTCGGCCTCTGGAGGCCAGCACTCTGTCCAATTAATCTAACAGAGATTTAAAAAGCAGGAGTCCTGCTGGACTCAACAACACTGACATTCATATTATTAGCCATAGTGCGAATGCACGTGAAATCGAAATAGTGATAAATGAAATAGTAACAACAGGTTAGCTTTAAATAAAACTTTTCCTGAAATGAAACCAAACTGGAATAGTGTAACATTTGGTCAAGCCATGAAGTTTGATATCTACCTTCACTGACTATCGCATACTTTCAATTGTGACAGGTGACATGCAGGCTGCACTGGTTCTTGTTAAGTATCATCTTACCACATACAATAGGGGCTGATTATAATAATAATATATTGAATGTGTACACGTACTCTATGCTAAGAATCTCACTCACATTGCACACGCACACACACACTTGCCACAGTTTCATAACCATAAAAGGGCAGGTGTCATCGTAGCTCTATGAGATGATTCCTGTGTAGAGACGCTTTAACATGTCACCTTAGCTGAGCTGCACAAACCTAGAACGACGTTAAACCTTTCTGGAGGCACTTGTGTTTGTAGAAGGTCACTCAGACAGCAGACTAGTCCTTTATCTTCTCAGCTTTGTCATTCTCACATTGGCCGTACAGATCGCGGTGAGTTCACACGCTGTTGCTTTTTTCCTCATGACGAAGTATATTATTTAAATTGACAGACATGAGAAAACCCATCGTGCCAGAAATTAATTACATAGCGTATTAATCAGGGCCAGGAGGAAGAGGTTAATTCACTCACAACCAGTGACATCACCGCAGCAACAGTAGAGCCTTTGTTGGCACTCGTCTCCTCTCTGTCCTCCCCACCCAGGACTCGAGTGGCAGAGGAAATATGGGTCAGTGGGATTCGTTCCATGGCATCAGGCCCACTCTATTAATATGCAGGTGCTGGGATTAGGAGGGTTCATACTTCAGAGCAGCTGTTTTAAATCAGCTCCTCGTATCAGCTAACACAGTATAAAAACTCCCCACTGGGGGTCACTGCACTACAGTTCTTGAAATCTCCATGAACAACTATTGCAGGTCTTTGAACGTCATTTCTGGGTCTTGAAAAGCAGACTTACAAAGACTCTTCTGTATGTGTATCCACCGGTGCTGTCATGTGTTAAATCCATGTGGAGCCTGAAGGAGCTGCTATCGGCTGGTCAGGACGAGCCGCACCAATCATCAACGCTTCACATGCCTCACATGGATTGGCTTCACACACACACACACAGATAATACCACTAAGGACGTTAGCAAATGTATGACCTCGTCATGTTGCTCTGAAACATTCCTTCATCCTGGACACTGGAGGCGAGCGTCCTGCTTGTGGCTACTCATGTGTGTGGACGATCCACTATCTGCTGGTGTGGCCTCACGTTGGTGGGTTACCATGGTTTCATTTGTGTCAAGTAACAAATTAAGTGTTGACTCGCTCGGTGTGGGGCTTTAATTTGCACCTGAAAAAGAGTGAACCAATGCTGACTGGCACCCCAGTCAAGTGTGTGATTAGTCAGATAATTGGGGGGAGGTGGTTCCACGTACGTGTAAAAAAAACCTCTTGGTAGCTCATCTCACACTTATCTGTGTCAACGCTCGCACCTATCCTTCAGCTCGGCTGCTCATCTGCCACTCCGTCGTCTTTCTTTGTTAGTCCTGATTGTCTTTTTTCCCTCCTGCTCCCTGAAGGCTGTTGTGGAGTTCTGCTTTCTGTGGACCAGCGTGCTACAAACGGACTGACAGGCAGCTCTATGCACTCGGAGGCACTAACAAGGGCGGCAGAGCGCTAGTCTATTTAAAACGCGAGTTCAGTCATCCACAAAACACCCAGACTGTCAGACTCTGCGCTGACATGTTCACAGTTATTCTGTAAAGCAAAGATGAAAAAATGTTCAGTTAAAACATTCTTATACTTCCACGTCCTGTGTTTTACGGATGAACTGTCAGTGTAGCAGAGAGTCGTGCAGGTCAGCGTAGCAGCCTTCTTCCTGGGGAGCAGCCAGACAAGGACACATTTCATTAGAAACCCCCGCTGTTGTCTGTGTTGATGTGAGGCCGATGCAAGGAATGCAGCGACGGCACACGCCACAAAAGGGCTCAATGACGCGCAGCTGAGTCGGCACCGGTTTTAAAAGAGACGGGGTCACCGAAGCAGAGAGGGGTCACGCAGTCACGCTCCTCGAGACTGGCTTGACTGATTAAGCTGTTAATTATGCGTCAGTGGATATGTTTTACTGTTTGGAGCTGGTTTTGAGCACTTTACTAGTGAGGTTCCATCTGGAGGCCACGCGCTTAATCGGTAAAGAAACGAGTAAACGAGTTTTATGTCTATAAATACATCGGCATTAGTGGAATTGGCATCAACACACACAAGCAGCAGAAGTAAGATGAATGAGTAACAATCTGCACAGTTACCTCCTTCTAGACTTTGTAATTCTGGGCGCAGCCTCTGTGGAAGAGGCTGGAAACTGAAGGCAATCGATTTCAAAGACCAGTACAGGGCTGGGCAGTGACATGGAAACGTCCCCGTTCGCTCTTGTGTCCCGGCCCTCTTCGTTCCCTCCGCTCTAACAGGCAGCTGCGGGCTTTTCATGGCAGAGCTATCTCTTGGAATAGGCCCGATGCCTTTCGTGACTTCACGTGACAGCTCGTGCTTTGCCTCTGCGCGGAGGGGCAAGTCACGGCCCTGACACACTGAACCACAGCTTCTGGGAGCGAGCGAGAGATAGACAGGAACCAAAGATTAAAATAATTCAGCTCCCAAAACACTTTCGTTCTTTGCCTTCACAGTCAATGAATGAGCTCGCGGTGCTCGCGCCTCGTACTGGCGAGAACGCGCATTTTCTCTTCTTCGTTTTTTTTCTTTCTCGCAGCGCAGAGGAGAGAGTTCTGTTTGTGGAGAGGGAGGAGAAAGGTCTGCATGGAGGACGACACTGCCTTTATCCCGCACACAGGCGAACGGGGCAAAATCTCTGTCCGTTAGGAAACCATGAAGTGTCCTTAGTGTGTGCTTTGCTCTTCGGTGAACAGGAAAAGAAGGGGGTGGCTCTGAAGTGGAGCCGCTCATCCGAGTGAGTCCATCGTGCGCCGGAGCCGCCGCTGTGAGTTTCTCCGAGAATAAAGACGGGTTCGGCGGAGAAAGACCGAATAAGAAGTTTGGGCAAGATGCAAGGGGTCTCTGCGACTGGTAAGTGTCTCTCGCTGGGAAGGACCGCTGGGCCTCCCTCTGTGCCTTCTTTGAAAACTCCCTGTGGCTTTTTCCAAGTTGTTTCCAAACAGCTACGGCTGTTATTGCGCACAGGAGTTTGAAATCCCAAACACTTGGAGTCAGCTGTCAGCGGGGCAGCTGCAGGCCCGCATCAGCTGCAAAACAACGCCAAGAGCTGTTCGGCTCGTCCGGCTGCCGCACACACGCTACGAGCGGAGCGTGGAGGGTCTAATGGGAAGCGTGAGCCGAGGCGACAAGAATAGGAGCAAAGCGGTGCCAAACCCCGAGGAAAGGAGGTCTGACCCCAGCAGGGCCCCAGTCTGACCCCTCGCCTCTGCTTGTGTGTTGAGTATGTTAGTGGGAACCTAGACTAGCCACGCTGGGTAATATTTAAAATGCAGCCACTCATCCTCCTCCCCGCTGATGGTGCGTTTGTGTGTCATCTACAGTGTCTCAGTGTGGAATGTGATTTGAATGAAGGGGAGACGTGTGTGAGCAGGGCTCATAAGATTAGAGATGTGTTGACAGTGTTTGAGAGCGTGTCTGTCCATCTGGGTGACAGGAGGTGTGTGTGTGTGTGTGTGTGTGTGTGTGTTCCTGCTACCTATTACCTGCAGTGACCATGAGACGCGCGTCCTAAAGTCCACTCATGGCTGCGTGAACGATGATCTGGCCACAGTGATGAATGAACTACTGATTTTGGGGGAAACTCTTTTTGTTCTGTCAACTTCACCGTTCTTCACTGTGTCCATTGTTTGGGTTCCATGCTGTGTATTTCGCACCAGATGACGGATCTGAGACATTTGGCTTCATATATTCCTGCCGACTATCCTCAAAGAGTTACTGTGAGAACCAAACTTTGGCCCAATCTCCAGATCTTTCACAGTTTTCTCGGAATAAAGTGCTACTAGCATGCAGACAAAGAAGGGGGGAGGGTTTAAGGGAGAGAGAGAGAGAGAGTGTGTGTTAGAGATGAAGTGCTGATGGGACGGTATCAGGCTGCAGCAGAGGTGAGCTATGCAGAGGGAAAGAACGCGTGTTTGTTGTGGGACTCAGGGGAGGAATCGATCTGCCGTCCTTCTGGCTGACTTTCTTTTTTCCGGCTGTCCGGCAGTGTATCGTTTTGTTTCTCTCCCACACACATTTTCATTCCCAAGGCCTTGCTTTTTTTTCTCTCTCGCTCAGTGGCCCAGATCAATCTGCCCCCTCATCTCCCTGCCTGCCTCAAACCCACCTCCCCAACATATCCACGCACACGCAGCTATACCGCTCGCTGCAACCACCGTCAGATGAAATATGTCTAATCTTTTTTTCCTGGAGTTCCCTCAGCTCTATTCCTTCCACATGGGAACCCAAACCAGCCCGTGCTCTCTCTCTAATGCTTATTTTAATGTTTCTGATGGGAGGGTCAAAAGGGTTGTAGGCTGCTTGCATCAAATCATTAGAGAGTCTATGAAAATAAACCACAATCAAATAAACTGCGGGGGGAATATATAGCATGCCTCTCATTTTGAATTCCACGTCGGTCCTCAGACATGTTTCCATCTTTCTTTTTTGCCCGACTTCACTCTCAGTCTGTAAAACTAAGTGGGTGAATCCTCCACAGGATGCAGGACAATGGTGGTCCACGTGCAGGAGCTCGATCCTCCAGCGTGAATGTCCTGGCTGGTTGTTTAGGTTATTTATTATTAACAAAAGCTATTGGGCCCCGTCTGTGTTTAACCAAGCCAATGTAAACATCTCCCCTCCGTGGTAGATAAACACAGAGCGCAAGAGTGAGAGAGGAGGATGGTGAGAATATTATCTGCCCAGTTCCTCTTGTTCCCACTTCTCTGAGCGCACATGCCCCCAGTTGTTGCTTCGCCTCGTTTTTCAAAGACTCGGTTGTCTTTGCTGTTCATATGTGCACAATTAGCCCATTTGTTGATTTATTTATTACATCGTGTGGACAGAGACACCAGTGTCTCCGTGTGTCACAGACCCCGCAGTGATTAAACTACACATCAGTTGAATGTCCAGCCTGCAGGTGATGTGTTATTGTGATCCTGGCTTGTTGGCAGCCTAAAGGTTTTGTTGTTACAGCGAAAGCCTGTTCTGCAACCGTAGACTATATGTGTAGGTGAACGTTGTTTTTTTTTATCTAAAGGTGATGACAGATTTAGAAAAGGGAAGATGTTTGCATGTCCCTTGACAGCCCTCGCAAATAGTGACGATGCTGCACAGGTGAGCATGCTACATCCAGGTAGCGCGACTCCGTTCTAGTTGGTCAGACGTCTGGATGTTGCAACGCTGAAAGGTCAGACTCTACGTTGCATTACGTGTGACAACCAACACATCAGTTACAAAACAACACTTTACCCTCCTGTGTATTTCTCTACTCCTCCACGTCTCGGCCTCATTGCGTAGGCGCGTGCGAGGGAGGCGGCGTGAATCGGTCTCAGGGCCACTCGGAAGCTTCAGGCTCTTTCCCGGCCTGAGTGTCACACTGATTCTCATAATGATGGTCATGCCTTGGTGTTGCTAAGGCTTCCGCTAACACGTTTGTATGTGCACAAGAGCGGACTGTGGTGCGATGAACCCATTCTCTTTGACAGCCCGTTTTAGGCCATGCACAAGTCACTGCCTGCTCATTATCTAGTCTTTGCTTCTAACCATCCTCCGCTTTGACCCAGCAGATGCGTTTTTTTACACACCAACGATGACTTGACTTACCAATCAAGTGTGTGGCATTAGAAACAGGTTGGTGCTGATGTGTTTCCTGTGGGTGAATACCTTGTGGCGTGACACTGTCTCCTGCCCAACAGGTTCTTGAGTTTTTTCTGATGCAGGGCTGCGAGAGGTGTGATGTGTGTCTTACACCAGCATGCGACTAATAAGCACATTTCATTGTCTGCTATTATTGAAAAAAATCCGGTGACAACTTTTCACCACACCCTTTCCCTTAAGTTGAGACAGCGATACTTGTACAGAACTTTGAATTGTTACACCTAGCTATGAGTAACATATCTTGTGGAATATAATTCATGAAAAACTCATTATGACTCACAACAAGAATATTTCATTGAGAGTAACTTTGTCATCAGTTAAAGCTGCTAAGACTTATTTTGAGACACCTTGACGAACCCTGACACCTGAGAAATGAACTCTAGTGAGATGTTTGGCTTGACGTGATGATTACTATGAATTAAAATATTATTAGATGAATAATTGTGTGGACTAATGAGCATATTTAAGACACCGTAGTCCACAGCTCTGTAGCGTCTCACTCAACAAACAAAGTGCTTTTCATCTATCATCATGGGGCCTCTTTGGCGCCTGTAGTAAACCTGCCAGTGTTGTCTGTGAACTTGAATGTGACAGCAGGCGTAGCAGCAATGTTAAGCTGAACATTGTTTGGTATTAGGATGTTTCTGTGCGGAGCAGCAGTTCTTCCTGCACATTATGTTTATACTGGAGGTCTCCTGGCCTGTAGTAGGGTCTGAGACACACACACACACACACACACACACACACACACACACACACACACACACACACACACAGAAGGCGGAAGTGACCCAGTTTTCATATGTGCTACTAGCTGTTGAGGCCTTCTGAAAATCAACAGCATTACTGTAGTGTCATCTAGTGAAGGACCGTGTTGAATATGTTAGATGATGAGCATTAACTCCAGACACTTAATTAATCTCCTTGTGATCATCAAGCTAGATCGAGTGCACGTAAGCCTGATGTTGGGCTACAGCTCTTGTAGCTTACGAGAACGACAGCGCTCACTGACAGACTCTGTGGCTTTTAAAAAACTGAAAATAGCAATCTAAACTCAGCGCAGCGCTCTGATAAACAGACAAATGAAGTCTTTCACACCCTGAGAGTCTCGGCCACAGATACAGACGAGACGCAGCCCTGTGCGTCTGTCTGTCCAGGCCTCTTCTCCGTCTGCTGTCTGTCTGGATTGGACCTACACTGATGAGGGGGATTTTCCTGGGAAAGTCATATGGAAAGAAAAAAACTGCCTTAATAGTAAAAGCATGTTCCGTTCTATTTCTCTCCCTTTGTGTGTGAGTGTGTGTGTGTGTGTGTGTTTTATGAGCCGAGCTCCTTGCTAGCACACTGAAGGCATTGTGTTTTTCCTCTCTGATCATCAGAAGACCAGGCTCTCTCGAAGCGGGGCTTCCTGTACACACTGGGGTGAGGCTGAGGGATCTGGAGAGAATAGAGCAGAAAGAAAGGTGTGGGTCACCTCTCGATGGGATGAGGGAACTTCTCAATTCTGGTTCCCAGGTTTAAAGAATATGCAGGCTCCTGAAAGTAAAGCTTAACAGCTCAACTGTACTTTATTGTGAGTCAGGGAGGATTTAATTTCCATAGATTTGTTGTTGTTGAGATTAGTTTTCAGTTATGAGCAGGAACGGTTGTGCAAAAGCTCCAAAATGTCAAGGACGCTCATTCACTCAAGACTTGAAACTGCTCCATAACCAAACATGGACACTGGGAGTTTTTTTCCGTCATTTATTTTATTGATTTGAATCAGTCCAGCTGCCTTTCCACATGACGATGATCTACAGTAACTCTGACAATGAAATTACAACATCTGCTCGTCTCGTGTTTCCCCGGAAGCTGATTGTTCTACCACAGTGAAATAAAACCCGCGGCTGCCTGGAATGTAGGAAATCGATTTCAAAAGCAGTATCGTATGCTTTAAAATACGATCGTAAAATATGATCAGCTGTAACAGAGGCTGTACAGGATGTGCAGACTTTTCTTTCTTGTTCTTCCCACAGTGTCTTAGTCCGCCCTCCTAATCACCACACACACGCCACCATTCACGTTCACACACCTAATATGCTCATAAACCATTGTGTCCTGCTGTGCTCGTGATGAATTCTCCACGCTCTGTCCCCTGGGTGCCCTTCCACCCCCGACCACTTCTGCTCTGTCTTTCTGTTGTCGTGAGCTATTGTCACTGTTCCTTTAAGTCTGAATATAATTGTTATTGCAAAGGAAATACATATACTTTATATATATATAACAGCGTGGGCTTCACAGTGGGCTGCACAAACAGCATCGGGGCCTATCAGTCAGCAAGAAACGCCTTGGATTTCCTACTTGGATTGGCTTCCAGATTGGCTCTCGTTAAATGACACAACTGGTAGAATGGCTCTCACACTCATACTCTGTATGGAGTTTCTCATTTAGCTTTCTTGACTAAACCTCTGTGATCTAAGAGTCACTTTAAATCCTAAAGCTCTTATTAATGTCCCTCGTATGCTCACCCATTGTTCCCTGAACCCCTGCTTCTACGCTGCTCAGCCGTGATGGTGTCACTAGATGGCGATAGAGACTATAACTTTCTCTTTCTCTATCACAAACAATCACCAGAGGCGCAGTGTTGTCGGAGTATGGCTTAAAGCAGTGGTGTCGTAACTGGGGGTCACGGCTCTCGCATGAGATCACATTTCGGGTGCATACATGTGAATTCTTGCAAGGCTTTCTGTTTTGTTAGAACGACTAATGATATTTAGGTTCAGTTTCCTTCTTCTGTGTTTATCCAGTTTTCTTATGATGAACCTTTAGTAACTATTTGTAATTTATTTTAGTTTAATCGGCTCTAGAGTGGAGCATGTAAAGGTTAACAGCTGCCGTCTGTGCTCCAGACAGACCCGTAGCTCGGAGGCCAAGCTGCTCTATGTGGATGCCGTTGAGGTGCTTCAAACTAAAGGTCGCCGTGGCAACAACAGGCCATCTCTTCTTTCTCCCGTCGTAGTTTGCTCTGACCTTCAGTCGTTCATTGTTCTGTGCTGTTCTGTCTCTGCCGTGACTTTGGGAAACAGGATATCTCTGTGTTATGGATGAGAAATCTGGACTCAGGCTGCAGTTTGCAGTGACTTGCAGTTTTGAAAGTAAGCCCCCCCCCATCCTTTTGCTAAGATGTGTCACCTAGACCCTTCCTTTGATTTAAGTGCTCTCCCAGAGAAGCGTGAGCTTCGCTGGCTACTGCACTGCGCCACCCTCTCCCAGCGCCGACCACAGCTCTCAACACGGACCAGTCAAACACCCTGCACCTAATGAGGAGATGAGAGCTACATCCACACAGATGGATCCTGTTGCAGTGGTCTGTTGTGGATCATCTTCCTCAAACGATTATTCCAGGCGCTGACCATATTTTTTTTTCATCAAGGTCCTACAGTAATTCACTAACAAACACTTCATTAGATTTACATTGATGCTGAAAGGTCAAAATGTAATAACACAACAAACTGCCTCTGGCTGCCCAGCGCCGGTGTTTTAGTCTATGCCTGAGTGTCAGCTGATTCCTTGTCTGTCTGCTGCTGAATCATTGTAATTATTTTGTGGCAGAACCATCCTACAAGTATAAAGTACATGTGTTGGATGTTGCTAAATTACCATCAATCATCAGGCTGCTCCACAGAGATGACTTATGAGTGTCATTAGGTTAGAACACACACTCACACTGTCTGCAGCATGACTGAGCCTGCTTGCATTTAGTAAGCGATTAAAACAGCACGTTCTCCTCCGCGCCTCCACCCTGTTTGACAGCTGGAGGAGGAGGAGGAGGAGGGAGCCAACTATGCTCTCACAGGTAAAGCGCTCACAACACAACAAGAGTCTTTTAGAATAAGCAGCTTTTGGGCTTTTCTTTAAATATAAAGGGTTGCTTCATTGTCTGAAAATATGTTTCAGAGTTTGCTTTAGAGTAAATGTATCAAGTCATTCGCATGTGCAAGCATATGTGTATGTATGTATAGAGAGAGAGAGGCGCACGCTGAGAGCTCGCTGGTGATGGTTCAGTAAAGCGTAAAGCTCATTTTTCTCACTGCTCTTATGGGTGCACTTTACCTGTCATCAATCATGTCATATTGCTGCTGGTGACAAATGACCATACTAGCGACATCCCCATGAGACCCACACGCCCGTAAATAAACACAGACCTTTGTGGTCCATCCCCTTCGACTGCTTTTGCACCGGAACATAATGCAATGCATGAAATCTGAGCTCTTAGATTTTTGTTTGCAGGAATTCTGCAGTGAAACCAAACCCTAATCAACACAGGGGTAAGAAAGTAGTAGGTGGAGTTGTTTGTGATGTGTCGGTGCTTGTTTGCCTTTGTTAATGCTGAGCTGGGTGACGCTCACCGTCGTCATCATCCTCATCCTCATCCTCTCTGTGTCTTTGACCTCCACATACCTAGCGTTTTCTTTTTCCTCATTTGAACTACGTGTTTATTTTTACTCTCTCCGCTTGCCTCTGTGCCTCCGCTGCACAGTAATCTCTACTGAGCCGTTCATAATCACAGGCCATCTGGGCGCTGCAGGCATCAGATGACCAAATGCACCGTGGGTGGACGCACGCTCATGCACACGGAGTCACACCTTTTAACGGTTACGAATTATCACAGGCAAGTTCGCTTCCACCAGGGATTTTCAGTCTCTACTCAAGGACAAACGCAACGTTCCAACAATGTAGCACAGCAGGAATAAACAGCACAGCCTTCAAAACCGAATCACACCTCTTTCATCACTGTCTTATGATGTTCCACAAACAGAATGTTACAATTCCAAGCTGGTCAACCACAAACCAATGCCGCAGGAAAAAATAAAACCAAGTATATTAAAATGTGAGTGAGTCTTTACTTAACATGGAACACAATGATGTGGCTTCCATGAGGTTTAATCTTAATAACATGGCCACTGTATTTACAGAATTAATATACTTTGCTGTGTCCTGGACTCGTCTGAGCGGCTGCACAGGTTTAATAGATGCCGCCTTGTGCAAAAGGTCGCACAATAAAAACGTCTAAATATTCCAGCGTGTCGTGTGCCGAGCTGAAGCGCATCCACAAAAGCTGCTCCCAGTCAGCAGCTGAGGAATTAAATCAGTTGTGCTATTAAAAGCTGCGTGTTCATTACATTCCTTAGATCTGTGTTTCTTCCCTCTATCTTTTCCCTTTTTTGTGCTTTCTGCTTTGCACCCAGGCACCTACAGGCATCATGGGACCAGTATAGACGTACAGTTTCCAGATCTCACCACCATCAGTCATCACTGCTCAAAGAAATTAGAACAGCAGCTCTAGTGCATCATTTTCTTGTGCACGGGTGGCGTACTGTAGATACTGGGATTATACGAGGCTCTGGCCTCTTTGTAATTCAGATAGGACCTCTGTGCTCCAGCAGATAGCTTTAAATATTAATTATGAATTAAAAGAGTCTCCTCTGGGTGAAATATTAATGACTTCTTCTTTAAAGTCTCTTTAAAGAAGAAGGGAGCATGGCTGGGCGCTTGTTGGAGCATTTTAAAAGATCTCTTTGATTTTTTTTTTCAGCTGCTGAATGTTTGAGGAGTTGTGGTGAAGTTGTCTGTCGGGGTCAATATTTGAGATGGCAGATATCACTAAAGATGCTTCTGTTCAAGGGCAAAAGAGGCGTAGCAGCCAGACGCACACGTCAGCCCTCCCGTCTGCATTTCTATGATCTGACCTTATTTCCTCTAATTGATTCCCGTATTGAATCACTGTAAGTGTAATTCCCCCTGGAGAAGCCAAATGTGGGCTTAGTGAATCAACATCGATGTCGTTTCAGTAACAGTGGGAAGACTCCAGCTGCGTTAACTGTGTCCTTCCTTGACCTGTGTCCTCTGCCCGGGTTTGTGTACATGTTGTGTCTTCCTGAGGCTCCAGGACCTTCACAGATGTGTGAACATAAAAGTGATTTATTTTCCCACTCTGTGCTTGTGTGTGTAAGCCTGAGCAGCACTGTTTAGATTAAGCCACATGCGTGTGTTGTCTTTCTATGTGAATCCGAGGGTCGGGTCAACATGCTGCGAAATGCGAATTGTCACCATGACAACAGCCCGGTGTCCTCCTTCCAGCTCTCATCCGCAGGGTACGTGCCAGAGCCAAACCAAGTGTGCCACGGCATCAACCCACCGATTGATCTGAGCTGTTTAAAAAAACACGCATTTCTCTGTGCAGATTTGTGTAGCAGGTCCCCTCAGACGCTAACTCGGCTAAGTCCTCTGTTTGTTCAAAACTGGCACCGTCTTTTGAAAGCCAGTTGACAGCACTTGGGCAGGTTGTCAAACAGGGCTGATGCAGTGTTTTGCATATTGGTGTGTATGTCTCTGCTTTGCTACAGTGTAAAGGAGCCGTGACAAGACATGAACCAGGCCATGATATAAAACTTAAGGGCAAAAAATTAAATCAGGATTGAGACATAACTTTCCTATGACTTGGTGGTAAATGGAGCACAAACTGGGAAAGAAACATCCTTTTTGAGTTTAAACCGGGCTGTGAGCGGTATTTTCCTTCCCTGTGTAACCGTGTGAGTAACACAAGGGTGGAAGGGGAAGGGAGTGTGTGTGTGGTTGTGTGACAGATGCCCTCGCTAGGTCAGTAGAGAGGGGACGATTTAGACTCGTATTGGCTGTCAGTATCCAATGGGTCACAGTTGTGTTAGGATAGAATTGTAAAGGCTGTAGACCTGGGCCATCTTGGTGAATTTCCTCTATTCTGCTCGTGCTTGGATCCAGCTCTATCTCTTTGGCCTTATCCCAGGCTATGGCAGGGAAATGAAAGCCTTCCAGTTGCACCTTTTGAAGCCAGATTACTCTCCGAGCAGTGATCGCTGCCTTACATAAGCTACAGAGAGGTAACAAGATGGCGAGACGTTTGAAATTCCTCCCCAGCCCAAAGCTCACATTCCTCTCTTTAGTGTAAAGACAGGGCACGAGCACCATGCCTCATTAGATAACCCACAAAGGCGAGGCTCCGTTCTTATTTGAAATGGCTTTTTCCCTTTTATTCGGCTTGCCCCTCAGGGTGGCTGCGGCATTCTCCGTCTCGTCTTACCCTCGTGTGAGAATGCTTCACGTCGCTGTGGCGTTGAGCAGCCAGCTTTATTGCAGCGTAGAGCGGCACCTGTTCCCCGTCCAGCGTGATGCATAATTCACTGCGTTGAGAATTTCAATCAGTTCAGGAAGAGGTGGCCTGGAGCCGGCTGCTGGAGGCGGTGGGGGTTCGCGCAGGAGGATGTAGTTATTGTCACCGCCTCAACGGGAGGATCAATCAGAGCCCATTTTAACTCACTCTCAGCCACTTTGAACTCATGTCCAATTTTTAAGCTCCTCTGTTTCCTGAATCTGAATCAAACGCACCCATCCCCCTCTTTATAACCTCCCTCTCCTCCTCACACCCAGCATTAACGCGCTGGTATCGTTTTGGATCCGGGGATATTCCAGCAGTGTTTCCATGGTTATCACTGGCATTCGTCTGTGGCTCCGGAGCTGTTGTTGGGCTATGTCACCACGTCTTTCAGGCCGATGTCACCCCGACTATTGAGTGGGAAGGAGGGGACCAGAGAGATATGAAGGGGGAGCGGTTTTGGCAATTATATGTGCATATGAAGGGGGCTGGAGCAGCCTGGGCGCGTCATCCCGGCAGCTTTTGTGATCTCTGTGTCTGTGGGGGGAAGTCGCTTAGAGACGCGGATGTACTCTCCAGAGACCTGCGGTAAAGTGGGTCCCCAAAGAATACAACATGAATTATTTACACATCAGACACGCATCATTTTTAGTACACGACTGAACCGATCATTTGGTTAGTCAACACAACAATCCACAACAATCTACACATCTGTTAAACGGATTCAAGCTTCTGGGCACGTGCTGCTCTCTTGGTTCCGTTTCATCATATATACATCAGAAATAGAAATTCTTATGAACTTTTATTTGGTGTATTGAATATAAACAATAATCAGTTACTGTGATCATCGTTTATCCTGTAAAGTGACTCAATCGTTTGCAAGGTTAATGGGACTTTTTGCTGCTGGATAATGAGAGTAATTAGTTGTCGGCTTAGAGGGAACACGACGCCCCAGACAATGCTACAAACACCTGAAGGCTGTCGTCCCAAAGCTTCCCTCCTCGTCACTCACGCTCATGCAACAACTGCGCAGACACACCCACTGATACTCACACACACACTTCCCCCATCCTTCATTCAGCCACTTCTTAACCTCTCTCCCTCCTCCACTTTTCGGTCTCTCGTTTAACTCTCCCCTCCCTCTTCACCCCCCTCCCGCCTGCCAGCCAGGACCGTCATTTGTTTCCATGGTGACAGTTAGCAGGCATTATTGCCGGCTGAGAACTGCTTCTGGGTTCCTTTCAGAGTGGCGGCAACAGAGGCATTGTTAAGTCTTCTGCTCTGAATGATGCAGGGATCAAGACGGGGAGAGCACAGGACAGGAGGAGCGCTTTCTTTTTTTAGGGCAGGGACGGTGCGTTTGTAGAGGGTGAGGGGAGGAGTAGGAAAAGGAGGAGGAGAGGAAAGAGGTGGAGGGGAGGGAGAGAGAGGCAGCGTGGTGCTTAGAGAGTCGATGAGGGAGCAGGAGTAGTAGCAGTAGCCGACTCGCGCTGTTTCCCTGAGAGCGCCGCCAAAACATCCACGCTCTTCAGACCCCTCCTCGTGGATCCGTGCTGGACTGGATTTGTTTTATTCGGTTCTGTTCATGTTCATTTGACACAGCAGAAAACGGCAGGCTAGAGGGTAAAAGCACTGAAAGCAGATGGCACGCTGAGGCTCGCTGGTGAGTTGCAACGTATTGGATCTACATGTGTCTGTCAGAATAAACCGATGTGCACACGCTTCCCTCATGCGAAGATGTGCTCTGCCTTTAGATGTGTTTCAACGTGTGAGTGAGTCAGTGTATGGAGGAGGTGCTGCTTCTTGACTAAATGCATGTTTTTCTCCAAACCTCCGTCTGGGTCTTGTTTGGGTGCGTGGGCTCGTAGCTGTCTGTTGAATTTGGGCTAATTGTCGCTGGCCTCTGAAATATACATGCTAGTCTGCATGTTTTATTGACAACATTCACTAGAGGCGGTTTTTACTCCTGTATTTACTGTAGTGTTTTTTTCTTGAGGGAGGTTTGCAGTGGGACGGTGTGTTTTGGTTCTGGTTTGTTTGGTTTCTTCTTTCGTTTGCACTACAGTGGGTAATTAGGAGCGAGAGCTGAGCCCTGTGGCTCCTTGAACTAGTGATGTGTGCTGTGATGCAGTGAGCGGCGAACAGTGCCAGGATTTTATAGTGCAATGCTCTTTTCGATAAAACGACACTCTGACTATTTAACAATCCATCGAACAATTTCACTACTACCAGTCAATGAAGGAGCCGCTGAGGCTGCACTGAATGAAGTGATGGCCACTACATGCTCGATGATGTCATAACATGGCCGGATGACAATGACTTCATTGATGACTTAAAGCTCAGCGATCTTTCAGCTGGTATTTCTGTGGGTCTTGTCAGTTCTTCACTGTTTGTGTGTCAGCATTTACATTCGCACTCCTAGGATTTTTGGTGAGCTATAATTTAGCTGACTGAGCGAGCAGGGAGTCTGAGTGTTTCCATGACAACCGGCAGCAGCTGTGTGAGCGGAGTTGAGTGTGTGACAGACACTGTGGCATTGCCTAGAGACTGGAGGACTCGGTCTAATCAACGACCTTTTGACCTAAATCAATAGGATGGTGCTGAGCCATCAGGGTGTGACTGACGCATGTAACGTCGGCCATCTTCACAGCTGTCTACACTTTCTTGGTCATCACAACTTTCACTGGACTTCACAGCCTGTCGCTCTTAGGTTGGTGGTAGTATTAGTGTAGAAACATGTTTCTCATATAATGAGATAATCACCTGCATTTACTTGGAGTGTAATTAAAAATACTCAAGGCCAACACAGTGAGCAGCAAATCCTAGCTCCCCCATGCAGTGGAAAAAGTAGTGAGTCACTTTTTTGCCTTTCCCTAAGTATGGACAGGTTTACTTTTGAGAAAGCCCACAGTGTCCACAACTATTTAATAAAGGGGCTGTGAAATGTGAGGGCAGACAGTCGCTGTGTTTGTGTCTACCTCTGTACTTCCACCTCATGTAGTCGCATTTTAAAGTAAAGTCAAGTTTGTGGTTTCCTCAGCGTTTCTTGGTTGAGTCAAGGGGAAGGACATTGTCTATATTGGTCGGTGATGCTGGAGAGGTCGTTGTGACCAAGCCACACGTGCACACAGACTGTACATACCAAGTCTAACAGTCACCCTGATTAGTGTATTCCATCATCCTGGAAATTAAACCACTACTTCCTCTTCACCCGGGCACCTGGGGTCTTTCTCCACTCAGAGCTGGTGGTGGCATTTCCTGCACTGGCATGATAATTATAGGCATAAACTAACAAGAAAAAATGTGGGGTGATTAGATAATAACAGATAAGCAGACGCTACACAGTGGTGTGAGTTTATGTGTCATATAAATGTAGCACACTTCCTGTCTAACTTCGCACTACTGAACTTTTCGTTGCCTTCCCCACAAGGTTTTCTTCACACAGTAAAAAGTGCTGTGTGTGGCTTCGCCTCCGCGTCCTCATGCCTACGTGCGTGGACCCTCTGCTTCTCCATTCGGTCAGTGCAGTCAGTCAGAACGTGTTAGGAGGCCTCTTGTCTCCAATGAAGCATGCGTGCTGTCGTATAAAACTTTGGCATCAGACAGGAGGAGGAATAGAAGGATCACACGCAAAATCGTGTTCCTGAACGCCCCTGTCAGCCTCGACCAAGGGTCATATGTAGCTTTTTATTCGGACCGTACTCACTGTCACTGTAGTTTAATAACCCATTGCAGCATCGATCGTGGAATAATGAATCCATGTATTTGTGTGTGTGTTTGTAGATACATGCCCCTTTAGGGATGTTTGACTGGAGAATCCTGTCCTGCCATAGTCACAGCAGGAGGGAACTTTAATGTCACCTCATAAAAGTCAGTACCTGCAGACTTGGAGCTGCCTGTAGTGACTGGGGAACTTCCATAAATGGTAAATGTCAGGACTCTGAGCTGTTCTTGCTGATCCCCCAGTTTTTGTTGTTCTCAAAGCTTGACTAATATTCCTCTATACCCAAGTATTGAAAAATGGGAGGAAGGTGAGTGTGTTGTAACAGAACAGGTGAGCTGAGCTGCCGGCTCACAGGCCGGTTCGTTACAGCTCACTGTCGCCCAAATCAAGCACTGCTGTAATCTAGCCAGCAGTAAGCCCACAGAAAGATAATACGACAGGCAGACGTTGTGAATATAAAACACTGCATTCACACAAGAAGCTACATAAGCCAACACGAGCAGAAGAAAGTGACCTAACGCGAATGTTTTCACAGTAGCTCGCTTCAGGCGTATGTGAATGAGACGTCGACTGTGGCAGACTCACTGTCTGCTCTGTGTGTACACTGACATGGCTTCAAGCACCGCAGTGCAGTACTGTAAGAGGAAATACTAGAGCCATTAGGGAGGAAATGGGAGCCTTTATTAGGCTGTCTAGTGTACACCTGGCTTCTATAACAGCCCTGCTCGTACTGTGTATGTTCAGTTCTTGGCATGTCTTGGCTAATTCTGTCTTCCACAGACCTTAGTGATGGAGGTTTCCATTCGAGTCCTTACTGCTCAAAATCTTAAATTCCTCCTTTTTTCACCACGTTGACATTTTAAGTAATTCTCAGGCTTCGAAGCCGAGCGACTCGTCCAAGAAATTGCAGCCCAGTGAACTCGTGTCAGGCACTTTATTGATAAGTTCGGACAGACTGGCAGGAGCCTTACATGCTCCTTGCTAGACAGTCCCCCGTTGCTGACGCTGCCATTCTGGAGCCAAGAGACTTTTTGACCGCGACTCTGACGTCAAGTAAGACGCATCCAGGGTGAGTGTGCAGTGACCTTTTTGTCTCCGTGTGTATGTTGGTAGCAGTCCAGAGAGCATTGACAGGAGTTACCCCTGTTCCACACCCTGCTTTTTCGTCAGCCCAGCCCTCCACATCCACGCACCCTTTGTGGACCAGCCCGACTGGACTGAGCTGGACTGACGCGGGCAACAGGTTGACCTGCACTCAGCAGGGCTGGTCCACTGTGGGACGCTTAGACTGTCAACGGTGCCACAGACACTCCCCTCCGCAGGCTGACATCCATCCTGTCGGGAACAGATGTAGGTTGGTGCAGTGGGCAACCTCCCACCTCACGGTGTCTGACAGGAAAATGTCTACATCCACAGGTGGCCAGACCATGGTACCACAAAATCAAGCCATTTTTAGCCGTTGCGCATGCACCACGTCTTTTGGTAGCCGCTCACTGTTTTCCTGCGCTCAGCCTGGAGCAATGTGCAGCACACCAGCAGATTATTCAGCCGACTGGCAAGATGATTAGTTAATCCCATCAATCAATCAATATATGTTAAAATAATCAATATATTCACACTGAAGAGTGGTCAAGCCTTGGGTCAGAAGATTAAGCAGCGTAACCTTCATTGCGCTCTGGCCTTCTTAGTACAGGGGATGATTGAACATTTGTTTTGAAAATGCTATTCCAGGCTTTGGGTGCTGATGACTCATGGAGCAGATCTGTGTTGGTTGAGCCCTTCCGCCCCTGTGGGAATGGAAAGAGTCATTTTACCAGCACCAGCAGTTAGACATGTCCTCTGCTAGAAGTGGAGTCTCGTGTTCAGCTTTGCCCTGATTGTTGATTGTGCAAACAGCAGGTTGGGTTTTTTATGTTGTACAGAGAAAGCCACCATTGAGCCTGGTTACAGAGGTTTCTAGGACACCCCCCCCCCCCCCCCCCCCCCCCCCCACTCTGCTTCCAAGCAAACAGATGCCTATTTGTTTTCATTTTGAATGAATGTTTAACTCTTTATTCCTCTGTTTCTAACATCATTCTATTGCTTATTACAAATGGTTTCTGTGCGCCTCCTGCAAGTTGAAACAGCCTTGAGTCACACTGTAGGAAAGAGGTCAATGCGTTACTCACGCTCAACTTTTCTTCTGTCTAGCCAGCAAGGACACAGCAGTGTCTGGGGAATAAACAACGCTTCTGGACTCTTGTTTTGCACGTGTCCACGTCACACAAACACAGGAACTGTGACGTTCGCTGGCCCTGGCTGGGCTCCGGTTGGTGCATCTTCTGTTGTGTAGGTTTTATTCCTTTGACATTTATGAGGCCTTTGTCCACTTGCTGGAAGGACAGGCACTTCTTTATGGTTCATCATGACCTACCTACTGTATTAGCGCCATAGATCAGCAGAGTTGCTATGGCACTCACTTGGATTCCTGGGGCCATGCTGAAAGCAAATCCTTTTCTAAAGCGCCTTGATTCAGTTTGTGGCTAAACCACTCAGATAGTAACTTGCCTTTTCACGTTGACCATTCACCACATCTTGATGAATGTTATAGGAAATGAAAGCTGATTTATCTTTTCAGTCATGTCTTCAATCATGTATTTTGTGCTTCACAAGTCTTCATCTTCTTCCTTCAGCACTCTGCAGCCATCTGCTGCCTCCTCATCTCAGGTCCTCCCCATCTTATCTCCCTGAAATCCCATGCTCCTAATCAGCCGGGGCTGGTGAAATCTTCCCACTTAGCGTGGGAGACATGTCAGTGTGCCTGCTGTGCCCACTGACCTATTTTAGGGGGAGAGGACAGACCTAACAAGATGACTTACCCCCCTCCCCATCCTTCTCTGCTCCTAGGCCCTGGGAAGCCACGATATACAGTCAGTGAAACTTGAGGCTCCAATAATTCTGTAACAACACTACACATTAACAAAGGCACCACAATGATAGAAGGTTGGCCAAAATAACAATGGGTGACTATGATAACGGTGCATGATGAGAAATAGATTAATATAGATTTATAATCTGGGTCCAGATGCTACTGTACATGATTGGTTAGCTGTTGATCCTTCTGTATGTGTGCGTGTGTATGATTGCATGTGTGTGCCTTAATAAACCCTGTGGTGAATTGGGACTTGGAGCCTCATTAGTCCGTGAGGAAAATCTGCTGATTGTCAGAGTTTGGGGATTTGCTGAGCCTGGAGCAGCTGTTGTTACACTGACACCAGTATTTCCTCTCTCAGCTGTGTTTCCTATCTCCATGAGATCCTCTTAAAGTGATGCTCCACCCAAACAGGGCTGGTGGCCTCATGGTTCAGACATATACCATAAAATCACAACGTCACGGCTCGGTTCGCAGTTGAAGCTGTTCTGTAACTTGTGCATCGGTATCTTTCTGATCAGCTCTGCTGTGGTGAGCGTTTAGCTTGCTTTGTTCAGTGGGTTTCTGATTTGCATCTGTTGTGGTGATTTCTAAAAAGTAGATCAAGGTCAGTACACTCATTACCATCTACTGCTGCACAGGGAGAGAAGAGATGGCGCGAGGCAAGAGAAAACAGGACACATGGAGCAGTAGACGACACGGTGCTAAAATGAATGATGACAGTAAATGTCTCCTTTGCTTCCTTTTAGGTGTTTGGTTTTAGTTTTGCTTTTGCCTTGTTAAGTTCAGACACTGTCTCAGTGCCTTGTCTGCCACTATTAATCTCAGGGTTGTTAGGTGAGAGGCTGCTCTTCTTTGACTCAGTCTTTTAAGGTAACAGAGTAATCGATGTGGTTCTGGCTGGTGAGATTGAAACACCAACAGGGACACAGGCAGACGGAGAGAAGCCGAGCAGGTGTAACAGAGGCAGAGACGCACGGAGAAGTTCGGTGGTGATGTGGGAATAATGAAGCACTGCTCATAAAAATGTCATTTGAATTCAGCTCCTGTGTTGGCGGTGGAGTAGATGGGAGCGAGGTTGTCACTCAGCCTCAGCAGGGGTTGGGTTTGCAGAGACGACACCTGACTGAAAGGCTGCCTGACTGGGGAGACCGCGGAGTCTGAGTGATCTGTCTCCCAGACAGCACTGGGGCGGGAAGATGGGACTCAAGGGATGATGGGTAATAAAAGACTCTGAGGGGGGTCGCCTCAGGACCGAGTCTGACTGACAGCCAGCTACGCAATATTTGTGTGTATGTGCTTTGAGTCTTTTGGGTTTGAGTTTATCAAATAAACAACAGACTGCGTCGGTGGCTTTGCAGTGACGTGGGCCTGCCTCTACCCAGGTAACAGGTTTTACAAACCAGAGCAGACGTTTGGCCTCCTGTTATAGCTGGTCAGCTAAGGGTCAGACAGACGCTGATGGTTTACATTTCAACATACCCGAGGGTCCGAGAGAATAATAATAATAATACATTTTATTTCAATAACAAATATTGATTTGTGTGCATATAAATATATGAGAAAACACAGATCACTATAAAAACATAAAAGAAAAGCACAACTTAAACGATATAAAACAATGTAAAAACCTTAATATTAGATATGATTTAAAAAAAAAAAAAAGGAAGTGAGAATAACATTCATGCTTGCAACACGTGCAGCTACTCACAAACTGACATTTCTGGTTCCTTGTAAATACCAGAAGGTGTCTGAATATTTCTGCAAGTCAAAGACACTTTTGTCTTTGAACTACACCATAATGTCGTTTTTCTGCATTACAGTGTCGTCTGGGAGCTGTTTGTTCTGTCCCTGCCCAGTTGAGTAAGTTTCATCCAAACCATGAATGAACAGGCAGGGTTATTTGTTGTCTGCCTAATTAAAGGGGTGTATGGTGACTAATAGTGGCTGAATGGGTTCTGCAGAGAAGACTTAATACCATATTTCCAGGGTGCGGTGGAGATAATGTCCTCACATTCGTGTCCCTCAGTAAGTGGAACTGAAGGAAATGAATGAGTGCAGATGAGAGCTCTCCTGTGTGTTTTCACAAAAGCCCTCTTAGAATTTCACAGTTGCTACAGGAATCTCATTACTTGGATCCCTCTGAGTCCGAATCACTTGACTCGGCCTCAGTGTTGTGGTGATTGTGAGTTTTGGAAGAACGACAGTATCTGTTGAGTCGTGTGTTATGGGTAAGGATTTGTGCTGCGGGCCAGCTGCTAGTGAGCCTGCAGGGATCACTGGGCTCAACCGTGACACACCATTATGTCACTTTGTCCCCAGGGTGAGGTACAGCACCTGGATCCGGTTTGACTGGTGAACAGCCAGGTGGAGCTTCTTGCACTCACCTGAGGAAGGCGACGTAACCATGCGTTTGTGTCTGGGTGTAATGCAGGGCTAAGCTAAAAAGGATTTTCCAGGGCGTGCGTGTGTTTGTGCGTGTGTGTATGTTTGCCTCCTGGACTATTTCAGTTGCTTCCAGCTAACTGGGAGGGCAGGATTTGTTTTGATATTCACTGTGTTGTGAGGGAGTCTTTGTCCGTCACACTTGGTCTTTGGACTTTGGATGTGTGAGCATTCGGAGACAAGGTAATTGTTTATTAACCAGCTTCTTTCTATCATCTCTTTACAGATAACTGTGTCTCTTCACTGAAACACCGTGGTCTTTATTAACAAATTATTATTTTGGTGAGACACAATACAATTGTATTTATATATTTATTGTTTTCTTATGAACAGCAATGTATCGTTCTATTGTTGACATGTGAGATTTTAATTAAGAAGTCTGTCAGCTCCGCTCTCTGACTCCCGTGTTGTTCGTTATGAGGGCCAGGTTTTGTGCTCACGTAACCATGACTACAACGTTTGCATGGGTACTAACCCCTGCCCTGTCATCTTCCCTGTTGTTTGTTTCCCCAGCAGCGCCACCAGCTAGTCTTGGGTAAAAGCATCCTCCACTAGGCAGTCGCTTGGCCTAAGGCCGTGCCTCTACACTTGATCATACATTTACCTCTGACTCAATCTATGAGTGAATGAAAGATGCTACTGTATGTCCATATTCCTGCTGGAACACAACATCAGTGCTGCCTGGAAGTCCTCCCTGCATGCCTTTGTGGTCCGTGGGGCAGGCGGTGCAGCAGGACCCATTACAGGCTGATTTCTCCCCTTCCACTGCCTGCAGCGTGCCAGGATCACACTAAATTAGATGTGCTGCTGCTCTTTTGGGGCCTTGGTGCAATTTGAGGATATATTTCCTTTGAGAAAGAGTTGAAGTGGCTGAATCGAATTCACGAGCCTGCAGG
This sequence comes from Macropodus opercularis, assembly GCA_030770545.1. NCBI lineage: Eukaryota > Metazoa > Chordata > Actinopteri > Anabantiformes > Osphronemidae > Macropodus > Macropodus opercularis. Next base: position 13,004,617 of record CM061095.1, read on the forward strand.
AGCTGTGATGTATGGCGGTAGTTTGCATAGTTATTATCATGGTCTGCCGAGGGACTGTTCTGCTCTGTGTGTGGACAGACGCATCAGATAAGAACAGTAGTGGCACCTGCTGTGTAGCTCTCGCAGTGGATTATTTTCGCTGATGACACAGTTCTACATTAAGCCGCAATGTTGTTCTCCCTCATTTACACAGAAGCATAGATATAGTCGGCTGCACACAGCGACACAAACGAATATGCCACCGCTGCCCTGCCTGCAGCCTCAGGCCTGGTGTCAGGATCAATGCTGCAGAGGTTCTCTTCTCTCCTTGAGTTGATTTGTTCTCGGTCTGAAGCCGACATCCTGAAACACACACTGAGCTCAAGGTCATCCTCCTCCAGTACCATGATTATTACACTACCGCTGTGAATGTGCATTTAGATGAAGCTCCTCATATTGATCGATACCTGCTATTGTCTTTCTCGGTGCAGATCTTCCTGCGTCTTCTCTGCAGTATCAGTGCAGATCGGTCGACTACCTGTGCTCTCCACGGCTGGTGAAGAAAAGTCTGGCCGCCAGACAATGTCACGACAGGCCTGCCATCAAACCCCGGCCCCCGCCTTCCACCGCGTCCCGACCGCCAGCCGCGCAGAAACCTCAAGGTAAAACGCCGTGACACAGTGCGGCCCCTTCAAAGACGGGTTTGACACCGGGGCTGCCGGTATAATTGAAAGGTGCAGCAGGATCAGGCAGCTGCCATCGAGCTGTCATTTATTCTTCTGTGACATGGTTTGTGTCAGCTGTCTGGCCTCACTCTGTCACTCACACAGCGCAGTGGGCCGCCTCCGCAGGAGCTGCAGACGGAAAGCAGGCCACATGCTCCCAAGTGTTTGTGTTTGGGCATTTAAAGAATCCTAAATATGAACAACATGTGTTATGTTTAGGGTGTAGCGACAAACATACTGGGACATCTCCCCTCAGAGCTGACCCAGTATAGAATACCAGAGTATTATTGTCTCGTGTATTATTTTCTGTATTTCTTTTTTATCTATATTAATGAGGTTATTTTATGAACATAAAACATATTATTTCTGTGTTTAATGATGATTTGCCAGCTTCCCAGTCCAGCATATTCGAACATAATGACTGAAGACAATGGGACCAATTGTTTCGTATTTTGACTTCACCTGTTTTTTTTTAAAGCACAGTTTTTTTTTCTGGCAGCACGTTTTAAACATTACTTGAACACTTTCTTGCACTTTCACGCTACCACTTTCTGACAGATGAACTTCCTCTCCACTGTGTTTTATTATACTCTTGTTCTGACAAAGCAGCTCATATGTGGCTTCGGATTCTTTTGAGCGGCAAGAGCCTAAATTGCATTAAGTTTGTTGTGGTTGACTTATAAATACTATAATAGTACATTTTCAAGTCTGTCAACAGCCCCTGCAGTTACAAAATGTTGAAGAATTTAACACTGCAAATATCTAAAGGTAGGAAGTCAGGATTATTGACTCTCAGTATTACTATGTAATATTTCAAAAAAGTAGAAGATAAATGCAGAAACATTTAACAGTTATTTGCTACTTTTTTCTTAATACGTGTCTCTGCTGCCTCAGACATTGACACATACAAACAGAGGAAGTCCTCACATTAACAGCAGCATTTACATTTCCTGGTTTCTGACATACAACTTTCTGAAAAAGAAATGCATGCAAATGTACAGAACACAGCATCAGACAGTGAAACTGCCGATTATGTGAAGGCATGCGTGCGTTCGAGAGACAGCTCTTCTGTCTGTCTGTTTTTTATCTATGTGGAAATGCAGCGGCTTACGCACACACTTCTCAGCATCCTGTTCAGAAATAAGGAAGTGAAGCCGATAGCTAAAGCTCAGACTTGATGTCGATGTGCAGCCCTACTGTATGTCTCTATCGTGGACTGTATGTTTTTCCGTTTGGCGGTTTTTACTGAGGGACTTCACTGAAACAAGCAGGCGTAACATATGGATATAGCCATGGAGGTTTTCTCACTTGGATTTATACGCGTTACCTGATCGCGTCTGTCGGTGTCTGCAGCCTCATCCTTTTCTGTTGCTCTGCTCTTCTTGCATTGTCTGGACATCTGCAACCGTAGTGCCCCCTAAACCTGTGCACCTACTGGCCCTTGGGCAAGACAAGAAACCTAAGAGGATCCCCCCAGCACCCTCGCGACCTTTGCCAGCACCCCCTCCTCCACCCAAACCAAAGCCCAGTCTAACTGCTGCACAGCCACAGAGAGAGGCCCAGAAGGTGGGGCTGCTCATCGAGAAGTTTGAGAATTCACGGTAAGGCATTAATGAATCATTTTGTTTGTGGTTTGGATTTGTATCGTGTGATCGAAAATGACCCACCTAGCTTTCCAGTTAGCATTACAGTATTTAGCTTTTTTATTTGACTATGATGAATACCTTTGCCAGACAACTTCTTTGTCCTTGGAGCAGATGTGATGGTGTCTTTTATTTTTCTAGGGTCCCCATCCTGGGCGTGCTGCCACGCTCCCAGCTGCACCTGTGTGTGAGAATGGACACTGCGTCTGACATCACTTCCTCCTGCAACCAGAGCACCACAGTGAAGGCTGCAGGAGAATCCTCCCCTATGGACAACGTTGCACTAGGCTCCTCTGAACAGACTGATGGTGTACCTGAACTTTCCTGTCTGGCTTCCATGCACATTGACGGCTCAGTTGATGCCGGGCTGGACGACTGTGCAGAGGACGACATTGCGCATGGGGTCAGTTGCCTTGACAACGCGGAGCGGGAGGAAAGCTCCTCCCAAGAGCTCCAGGACAATCCAAATTCCTCTGAGCAGAATGGGAAGATTCCAAACCGGGACAGCGGCATTGACAGCCCGTCATGCCACGCAGAAGGGGAAGGGTTCCCCAACGAGGGCGCCATCGACGAGGAGGACAACTATGACAGCGTCACTGAAACCGAGAGCGTCTCCTGCTGCGTTACCTTGAGCAACAAGCGGGACTCGACGCAGGATGAGGATAGTGACTTGGATGAGGGAAGCAGCGGGGAGATAAACTCTCTGACTGACACACAGACTGGGTTTCTGACAGACAAGGTAAGTACATCACATCAAGCTCCATCAAGCCATAAACCTGAGCAACTTGTGATTTAAGGTCTGAATAAACCCTCCTGCGTCTTAGAGGGAGTCATACAGCCTCCTCTTTTTAATTTAGAGTCTATGTTGCTGCGTTTCATGGAATTTGTAGAGGTTTAACTGAGCACATCCAGCAGGTTTAACTGAGCACATCCAGCAGGTTTAAAAGACGGTGAGAAGATGTTTCATGTAGAGGAAAACGTAGCTTATGTATGGGTGGAGAAAAAGATGAATACCTGGCCAAAAGCTAAAACTGATGGATGGGTCTCTCCCCACAGTGGAGTTAAAGTGTTCTCCCGTCCTTCAGTTTAATTTTTGACTTTAAACAGCACAGATATCTCCAAGAGAATCTGTTCGGGGTATTAGTGTTTCCTTTATGGGAGAGCGTTTCTAATATAAAAGCTTACAGTACAGTGCACAGACGTATGTAGAGGTGATGACAGAAAGATTCAAGGATGTGGGATAAGCTGAAGATGTTGTCACGTGGCCGGCGCTTGTCCGACGGTCTGCCGGTTTCAAAGCTTCACAAGTCACACAACACACAAACACATGGCGTCCGCTGACCGCCCACGCCCACAGCCGTTTGAGGAAAGGTATCTGGGCTCTTCCTGCGCTTCCTGATTCCGACCCTGCTGTGCAGAGGAAGGGTGTGCTGTTACGTGTGTTTTTTTACATCTGACACTGGTGTCGGCTGTATGATGGCAGCTTGTCACAGAGGATGTGGGTTTTTCAGTGATGTGTGGTGCAAGAAGATACGAAAACAGTCCGTCTGGCCTTGGTGCCATTTTCACTGGATACTATTGTACCACTATTTCCTTGGAAAGCTCTTCGTGCACGTAGCATCGACAACAGCCAATAACAAACAGTTCACCCGTCAGACTGACTAAAACAGAGCGTTGTGATTCTCAGCAGAAATCGCAGCACAGCTGATGCAAATATAAGTCTGTATTTTTTTTAATGTGTCAATATGTAAATACTGTTACACATCAGCGTGCCACCTGTCTATTGTTGTTGAGTGGCTCCTCTTAGCTAATGGAGGAACTCTAAACATGCCCGAACATCGTTTTCAGTTAACATTTCTGCACATGTGGTGCAGTGAGAAGAGGGAAGCGGCCGACGTGTTGTGAACAGTGTTGCTGTGGGGCTTGTTTGGTTTACTCAGCGACATGATGGAGTGCCTCACTCGTCTGCCTTGTTCAGTGTATCCCTCTGTTCCCACAGTGTTCAGAGGCTCAGAAGCTCCTGAACATCGCCAAAGAGCTTCTCAGCACGGAAGAGGCGTACGTCAAAAGACTCAACCTCCTGGACCAGGTAACGCTGCGCCTCTCGCTTCCTGTTAGTGGCTTTGTGAGTGTGACGCAGAGTTTGGTTGTCGCTGGTCCAAAGAGCAATCTCACAAATGCGTCAGTGGCGACCAGCGCTGAGCTGTCACCGTTGACTGGATCAGAGCAGCTCGATCATGTTTGCACATAGTTTATATTTATGTATGTGCACTAGACAACCTCAACAGGTGTATGTGCTCCACCTGAGTGTGTGTTTTTTATGAAGAGGAGCCTACGAGTCTTCGTAGTACGTGGATTAAACCTGGTGTTTCTCACTATATTAATTATTACTTTCTAATCTGAACTGGTGGAAATGATTTTCTCGTCTCCTAAACCGACTCCCCTCCTCCCCCCTGACGTCACGCTTCATCCTCTGACCTCCCTTTTTACTACAGCAGGTCACCACTTCCTCCTGCTCGCTGGCTCGACTGCTTCTCATCATTGTAAACGACTTCTTTTGCATTTGTGTTCGCTGAGATGAGGATCTGCTCCCAGTGGTTGTGTTCTTCCTCTTTGTTTACCTCATGTGGTGGAGAACACTTACCGTCGCCCTATCGCACAACAGCTAGGCTTTATTTGCAACTGAGGTCAGAGAACCCTCACACTCAGCTTCCTGTTTTTGACACGCTACTTTCACACGACGCTGGTTTCCACAGTAACGATAGCGTCCATCCATTGTTGTAATGGTGAAGGAAGCAAAATGTGATGGTGACCGTTTCCCGTAACATAAATGTGTAATATGGAGAAAGGATCAGTTTAACCTGTGCATGACAACCAACACCTCACTGTCCAACATGGCCTTTTATACGATATTACTTCAAGGTAATTATCTTTTGGTTTTCGACTCCAGGATGCCTCCAGGTATTAAATGGGCACCTTATGTGAGTAATAAAGTTATAGTCCAAGCTAAGTGAATCGTCACATTCAACCAGACCTGGAGAAAGTGAAGCCTCCTGAATGTAAACGACAACATAGGAATTTCACTGCCAGTGTTTACAGACCTGCTCCACCGACAGAAGCCAGATTCACAGTGTTGCACAATGTCTGCTTCTTTTTGTTTTCCACTGCAGGTATTTTGCACTAAGCTCACGGAGGCTGGAATCCCTCAGGACGTCATTACAGGGATCTTCTCCAACATCTCCTCTATCTACTGCTTCCATGACAAGTTCCTGCTCCCTGAGCTTAAGACGCGCATTACAGGAGAATGGTGAGGCGTTCTGCTACAGATGGCTTGGCTCTGCAGGGGTCAGTTTGGCTGTAAAAGTCAGCGGAGACAGCTGGGCAGCAGTGGGGGGGCGGCATTGTCAGTGTCTGGCTGCTCGGTTGTGCGCGGTTCATGCAGAATGAGGACTTACTGAACAGTAGCGAGGATGTTTCCTTCTACTGGTTGTGTTATTTTCCCAACATCAGCCACCCTGGATGGAAAACGATTCCTCTACAGGCGTGTGCTCAGGGAGATCTGCTTTCACATGATGATTCTACTCGTATTATTTTCAGGAGCTCATTTAAAACCAGGACACTCCTGAGGATCGAGAGGCTGAGTTCATTAAGGCGATAGAAGATTAATTTTTAATACCCCGATGATGTTTGTGAGATTAATATCGTGTTTGTTTTGTTTTGATGAAAGATGGCCTCTCAAATAACGTCTTGGTTTTAAAATGTAAACCCAACTTGAAGAAACACTGTCACAAAATATGATATTAATTGCCATAGACTGAGAAATAGATTAGCCCTTAAATTGCATTGCTTGTTTGTGTTTGCTGTAGGGACTCCAACCCTCGTATTGGAGACATCCTACAGAAACTGGCCCCGTTCATGAAGATGTATGGAGAATATGTGAAGAACTTTGACCGAGCCATGGATCTGGTTAACACCTGGACACAACGGTCTTCGCAGTTCAAGAGTGTGGTGCAAAATATACAGGTATGAGTGTGTAGCTGTGTGTGTTACTAGACTAGTGTTTCTTTGTCACCAATCAGTTCAAATCTTGTTGCTGTGTTAACAGAAACAGGATGTGTGTGGGAACCTGACGCTGCAGCATCACATGCTGGAGCCGGTCCAGCGGATTCCACGATACGAGCTGCTGCTCAAAGACTACCTGAAGAAGCTGCCTGACGACGCCCTGGACAGAAAAGATGCAGAGAGTGAGACGTTAAACCCACTCGATTAGTTACAATAGAGCAGCGTGTCAAGAGGCCGATTTCCCCTCAACTCCAGCTGCTTGTGGGCAGAAGCAGTAAAGAATGTATTTCACCTTGCTTGAGAGCACTAATCCTCTGGGGAAGCGTGAGCCTTCCACAGTTCAGACCTTGTTTGGCAACCGGTTGATAAAATTTAATCCACATCAGAGCATGATATCATCTTTTTTGCAAAACAGTGAAACTTGCAGATCAGATGGAGATTAGATGACACAAAGTGACTTTTCACACTGCTCTGACCTTCTAAGGCTTTTTTTTAAATATTTTTGGAAAAGTAAATGAATAAGAATGTGACATTATTTATAAAAGCAAGTTCCAAGTTCACAATTATAAACAATTCTTATCTTGTGAAGAAATACAGATTACATGCTTCACACCAATGCCTGCCTCCTTATGCCAAAAGTATACGTTCTACATCATCAGATGTCCTCCCACGTCCATTTAGTTGGACTTTAACGCATAGAGGACGACTTTCTCAAGTCTACTTCAGTTGAAATGCTGTTTATCATAGTTGTTTTGGCCTCATTTCCTCCGGCTGTGTCTTGTCTGTTTATGTAGGCCATGATTAAGATGGCTGGTGGCTCAGGTGCTCTCAGCCAGTAGAGACAGATTAGTCTCCACCGGCTGAGAGCGGGCCCAGTGCGCACACTGCTAACTGTTAAGACTGTGTTTGAGCTCGTGAAATTTGTGTTTTGTGTGTTAAACTGTGGGAGAGATTTATGTTCTTGTTCTTTTGAAGGACATTTTTACTCCATCATCATGTTGTTGTGACGTCTAGAGTTTATGCCGACGTGTGTTTTCTTTGCAGAGGCGCTGGAGCTGATCTCTACTGCAGCAAACCACTCCAATGCAGCAATCAGGAAAATGGTAAGAGTTTGCTAGAACTGGAACTCCCCTGCGTTTTCTCTGTCGTTCTTTCTTGTCCGCCGCCTAAAGAAAAAGCTAGTGTCTTGTTATCAACTCAAGAGCTGCTGATGCTGAGCCGTCAGTCAGTGACTTTGCAAGTGTTTGTCTAAGAGAGTGAAGGAGCTGAATTAGAGCAGACAGGAAGTTGCCGTTTCCTGCCTCGCGTTTCATAGCTTCTTTTTGACACTCGTCACCCTCATCTCTTTCCTCCGTCTCGCCCTAACGCTCATGTTTCTCTCAACCATTAAACTACTGAAACAGATAAATGGTTTTATGAATCAATAAACAGATATACTAATGTCTTTCTGCCCATAGATGAACCAGAGCCTCATAACAAAATAACCCCCTCTGCTGGAATTTGGTGCTTAGCTCCTTCTGTCTTCTGCTCCTGTTTTCCTCATCCTCCTTGTTGCTGAATGTTTTCAGGAGAAGATGCACAAGCTGCTGGAGGTTTATGAACGTCTTGGGGGAGAAGAGGACATAGTGAACCCGGCCAATGAGCTGATCAAAGAAGGACACATCAAGAAGATGTCAGCCAAAAATGGAACAGCACAAGACCGATACCTCTACTTGGTGAGGCCTGTTAAATGGCTGCTGGAGAATGTCGATAAGGCACCTCCCTATTTCACCTGCAGCTTTTCTGTCTCTGATCTAGTTCAACAACATGGTGCTGTATTGCATGCCTAAACTCCGACTGATGGGGCAGAAGTTCAGCGTCAGAGAGAGGATTGATATTGCTGGCATGGAGGTGAAGTCCTGTTTCTCCACTTTGTTGTCTTGTAGTTCCCATATATCAGTTCTCCTGGGGTGCAAATCACATGTGCTCTGCTTTTTGGCCTCAGGTGCAGGAGAATGTGAAGCAGAACCTTCCTCACACGTTCGCCATCATCGGCAAGCAGCGCTCACTGGAGCTGCAAGCCAGGTACAGAGATCTCAATCAAAAAGCAGTTGAAGGGTGTAGTAGGTTTCACTTTCAGGACTCGGTTCAGTCATTAAATAGTTTTGTTTCCGTCTTCTGAAGCTGTACATGCCAGTTTAGTGTTGTTTAAAACTATGTAAAATGAAATAACAAAAACTATTATTTTGATTTCTTTTAGGACGGCTGAAGAGAAAGAAGACTGGATTCAGGCAAGAGTCACACACAAATGTGTACAGTTCACCCACACACGTTTTGGATGCTTCATTACAGAAAAGCTTGAGCAACGATTTTCCACCCGCACTCATTTTATGTTTGGGAATTACATTGTGTAATAAAGCCGCTCATTATTGGTCATTTAGCTGGTCGCCACAGAGTAAAGCTGGATAAAACGTTTCCACAGGCAGGCGGCTCTAGGGACGTTACCGACGCGCTTTCAGTTTGGACTTTAGGATGAGAAAGGTGCTGAGGTGAACGTTTTAAATACAGAAGGAAAGGGTTTTAGTCACTGGTAGCCAGGCCAGTGTCTGGGCTGTGACTTAGCTGCTCGGTCTTTGGTGTCATAACAAGGATAACTGCATTAAAATACTCTGGTTATCTGATCAAGTTATCCCTCCCTTCCCTTTGGCTTCCCCTCTCTCCCTCTGTTCTCTTCTCACTCTCAGGTGATCTTGGCTACTATCGAACGGCACAAACAAAACAGCGAGACCTTCAACAAGGCTTTTAACAGCTCCTTCTCTCGGGAGGATGACCATATCCCTGAGTCACCGGTGAGTCTCCACTCCCTCAGTCCGTCGGTTCATTGATCATCATTGATCATCTTTAGCGGGTCTCCCTGTGCTGTAAATCATGGGAGGTCGTGGTTTTTGTCTACCTGAGCATCTCTCCATCTATGGATATGACTGCATCATACACATGAAGAAGCTCTTTCTTTCCTTTCTGACAGTCACACATGCAGTGTCTGCAAGTCAACGTGACCTAATAGGGAAAAGCCCAAGTGTATACAAAACTCGTATGGCTCTGCTTTGACCCACTTTGGGCTGCCTAGAGTTGGATCCTTGCCAAGCATAACATAAGGAAGCAGAAACGCAGACTTAGGCGGTTTCCACTGCCACCTAGTGGTGGAGGTATCTCCCTTGTGTAGCAACATACAGTAAACATAATGTGTGTTGTTCTCCTCAGGGGCCCTGGTCCAGCACGTCTATGGACTCTGATAGTGAAAGAGTGAATGAAAGGGTAAGACGCTATTCAACAAAAACAATCCTTGCTGTCAAATCTCAGAGGCTGATTAAAGCGTCAGGGACCTAAACGTTAAGTGTTAGAGGCTGAAGAACCGTATGATGTTACGATGTTAAGTTTTATTATAAACCTCATAGTCTGCAGTTGTGGAGTTCTCCGTCTGATCTCCTTTTAGCTGCTCTGTAAGAAAGCATGGTGTGCGACCGTGTCTTTTGTTGATAGAAAGGAGAAATGGAAGACAGACAGTCAGACAAACAAATGGTGAAGCGAGACAAGCCGTCAGACATTCCTTTAGGTCCATTTGTGCTGAAATTGAACAGGAACCATGACACATGACTCTCAAGTGTCTGTTTGTTTGTTTTTCTAGAAAAGTTCCAGGAAAAAGGAGAAGGAGAAGCAAACGTGTAAAGGGTGCAACGAGAGCTTCAATTTCACCAAGCGCAAACATCACTGCAAGTTCTGTGGAGCGGTGAGCACAGATGGAACGAGAGACATTTGGGCAGAGAGGTGTAGGAGAGAAGAAATGGAAGAAAAACCAGTGAAGAAGTGGAAAATGTCTTCAAGCCAAATTAGCTGTTAACCACAGAACCGTGTCTCAACGCCGTCTCTCTTCCTTTCTCTGTCCCTCTGCAGGCCATCTGTGCAAAATGTTCAAAGACCTTGGACAACAAAACTTGCAGAGTGTGCCCAGAGTGTTTCGAAGCCACCCTCAGCCTGGAGAACAGTGAACAGAAAAGGAAAGCTGTGCCTGAGGTGAGGCACATTTGGAGACAAACTGTAACGAACACATAATAGTTTAGTTGTCTGGCCTGGTTTGTGCCAGTCCAGTGAGCTCCATGTCTCCATGTATACCAGCATTCGGTGTCAGCCAGGGTTCAGCAGCCAGCCGGCGCAAAGCTAAGAAAGGACAGTAGTGACAGCAGTGCACTTATTAAGTCCAATGCCTCTGTTGAACATGAAAGCATTGCACGCACACACAGCATATGTCCATATGCACATATAGACGCTGAAAGGTCAGCTAATCCTTATTAGTTGACTAATGTGATAATGAGATCCCAGCTTACGGACCAGGCGCCTCTGCTGACTCAGCGGTCTGGCTGCTTCAGGTGTCTGTGTTGGATGGATGGATGTTTATGGCACAGTGGAGATCACACTCCAACAACGCCCAGGCATTGTTCCGGGAGCTCACAAAATGAGTTCCAGATATGGTCACAGGCCTGGAAAGCAGCTAGTGACAGGAAAATTAAGCAGTGAGAACAAGTCACCACATGAGGGAGCTGCAGGCCAAACAAGGTTTAGACAAGGGAAGCGGGGGCTTGAACACCTGTCCACGGACAAATCTCTCTGTGTCCTACATTGTTGTTGCATAATGATGAACAGTGGCGGGTGTATGCAGATATTATCTTATCACAAATGACTCCTACAACAATAATATTAACTGATTTAGGCGCATTTTATTGTGTCTTTAGAGGCAGATATCTCTAACGGCGGAGAACTGTCTACTGTGTGGCCACCTCCAAGTGCAGGAGAAAGGGAAGAGCTTGACCAGACTGTGGGTGGCTGTCACTAAGGCTGAGCCACTGGTGTTGTACTTACAAAGCAATGGACAGGTAAGAGTTAAGCGCACACACCGGACATGGTTCTGCAGTTTAGTGAGTCTGCTTTGTTTTTGCTTCACACATCTGGACTTTCTGACCATCCCGTCTGCTTCCTTGTTTTGGAGCAGAACATCTGCACAGTGTAGCACCTTGGCACATCGCTGGGTGTGCGTAAGTCAGATCTGTCCACCCTGCCTGTGCCAGATTGTCTGTACTCCCTCTGTGCTCTGTAGATTTGGGCCAGGAGGATTTGGTCGTCCTCGGTCTGACCTCAGGTGCAGGCGCTATGTGAGGACGAGTCGCTGATCAGACCAAGAAACTATTTTGGTTTACTGTAGTGCCTTGAAATCTTGGCTCAGCATGCAGCAGTAAATCTGCTCAGAGCATCTCAAATCGATGTTTATAGTGGGTGGTTTACGTGCTTGCTTAGAATAATACAGCGATTCCCACAGCGGCCGTGTTTGGATAGCTTCCCACTGTCATTCATATCACAGTGGATGGCACAGAAGGGAAGTCAGCCTGTTAAAGCCTGCCCGGGTTCCATTTCCAAGACTAATATCCCAATCCCAGTGCAGAAAGCAGCCATTCCAAAGATTAGGATTAATGGGAGTTGGACGAGCATTTTCTGATTATACAGAAAGAAAGAGGGGGAAGGGATCGAGGAGGGCAGGGCTGGTGAATGTGCTCTCCTACAACTGAAGAGACAAACTGTCACTTGCTGTGTTTACAGATTTGTGCACTCTTTGAAGGAGTAAAAAACGAGAGAGCTACTAATTATCGCCACCAGATTTCTCCTAATTGCTTGTGTGCTGACTTCTGTAGGACTCCAAAGGAGCCCGGGCCGTACCTCTTCCTGGGTTCGAGGTGAGCGCGGTACCACCATCGGCGGGCGAGAAGTCTGAGGTCAAACACGGGCTTCGACTCAGCCACGCCCAGCAGACTTTGCTCTTAAGTGCCCAAGATGCAGAACTCCAAGCCAAGTGGATGGACGTCCTCTCCAAAGCTGCCCGCGGAGAAACGCCCGCAGATGCATCCACGAGCCTGACTGAACACAGGAAGAGCCAGTAGTGGCCACGCTGGCGCCACGGGACTAGCTTTCCCCTCCTTCCTCCCTCTCCTGTGTACCCAGCACACATTACTTGAATTCATACCTTGGCACTTTTTATTTTCCTTTTGAAGGGCCACTCAGTCCTTACTATGCCACTTCAGTCTTACCCTCATGACCACACAGCTTCTTCTCCACAAGAAGAAGGACTATGCTATCAGTGCCACCAACGCCACTATGAATGTGTGGTTAGGAGATTTGTCAGTGTTTCAGCAGCTGGAGAAGATTTTCGAAGAACTCATGATTTATTCAAAATACTGCAAAAAAAGAAGAAAACTTCCCGTTTGACTTTTTTATGACGAAGGTTGTTGTACATTTAGCCACCGTGTTGTGAAGCATTAACTCTTTACATGTTCCTTTGTGCAGATGAGCGTATGTTCAGGCCGTGTGTGTGCGTTTGAGTGTGAGCCCCCTCCGATGTTTATTAAGTATTGAATGTTAGTGTAAGGAAACGGTGCCACCTCTCTGTTGTCGTGACTCCTGTTGGGGCGCAGTGGCGGTTGGGTTGGGTATTGTACAGTGTGTATACTATAGTGTGATGTATGGAAAAAAAGATGTTTAACTTAAAAAAACGCAGATGTGTGTATTCGTGGCTGGCCACCGGACGCTCCCACTGTCGGCTCCCATCTTACAGACCCCCTCCTCATTCTTCTCTCTCCTCACCGGTAACAGCTCCCTCCCATCGACGTCTGACACGGCCGTTTTGTGGCTCATCCTGATGAGAGTGCACAGGTTCAGTCCCTCGATGTACAAATGCTAAACAAATCCTGTCCGTGTATTTCTCCCCGTCTCTCACAGCATAGCGACCACTTGCTTCTCTCCCTTTAGTGATGTGATGGAAACCAAGTACTGTACTGTAAATCTGTTTATTCCACCTTGCCCTCAGAACCCTGCTTCTATCAGCAGCAGCCTTTAAGCAAAAGTAGCAAACAGAACTCATTGGATCTCTTCGTGCATGTAAACTCACTCATATTCATGTACCATGCTTTAAAATCTCGCCCCCTTTTTAACCAAACACAGTCCCTCTGTACTGTAAGTGAGCAGAGTCAGCGTTGAGTGTTTCAGACTGTGCACAGTGGAAAAGCAGTCAAGCATATCATCAATAAACAAACCTTGTGGTACATTCAGTATCATTCAGTTGAAGAAGACCTCACGCGTCAACTTTTTTGTTGTTCTGCATCTGTTCCTTTATGAAACACAGATCTCGTCCAGCAGATCTTTGGCTTTAATGTGCTGATTCAAGAAGCTGAATGCCCATGTAGCGCACACAGTGGCCTACGTGTCATCGCAGCTTACTGCAGTAGTTTTCCATTGCTTTCGATAGGATGCGAGCGACGCATAAGAGGATTAATGGTGATGTACCATGTAGCTGTTCGTGCATGTCAACACTTACTATAATATAGCTTCAGTTCCTGTCTGCGTTATTCACGTTGTGTAAGGATATCAGGTGTTTTGCAGAATTTCCCTGTCAACTGAAACAAACAATGATAAAATGCTGCTCTATGTGGCAACGGGCACGTGGACGTAACGCCAGTATTCGCATGCGTACATGCACACACAGTCGTTTTAATAAATACTGTAGGTATGATGTTGATGAGTTTAGTTACAATCACCCATAAATCAGTAATAATTGACACCACATACTGTAATGATGCTTAATTAAACAGAATTACTGAAGTTGTTTCTTTTTATGCTGAGGGAAATGTGTTGCCAACTACAGTTGTTTCACTGTGAACTTAATGGGGATTGTTTGAATAGTGTTTATCCTCTGGGGACCATTTTGTAGCCAGCTTCCATTGGCTCTACCTACTGTAACACAGCAGCTAAGGAAGTAAAAAACCACAGCCTTACTGTTTTTATGCTCAGTTCGTGTTGGCTGTGGTTCAGCGAGTGTTTTAAAATGGGTTCAAACGGCTGAACAAGACACGATCATAGCCTCTGGAAAAACAAAGCTCCTATGGACATGAAGTTTGTTTGTTTGTGGCTTTTTCTGTAATGAAAACAAAACCGTAACATCGCGGACTGCGGTGAGTTTTTTTGACACGCCTCTCAAACGGTAACTTCAAGTTCATATGTTTATATGGGCTTCAAAAACAAACAGTAAAAACAAAAAAATTAAATAATCTCATGAAGCATGTTTCAGATTTCCATTGTTAGATATGCAGCCTGTGTGTCCATAAAAGAGGGTGTGGGATGGGTGTAGACGACTGGCTGCAGCTGCCTTAGGTCTGGTTTTAACATCTTGATTTAATTCCTTTTCTCTGTTTGGTCTCTACTATACGTCCCATTGACGTATACGGGACAGAGGACAGTTATTGATAAGTGGTACGAACCATAACTTCTTTATTTAGCACGTCAACGCTACGTGTCAAAATGATGAATTGGAAGGCTGGTGTCTGCTGAGCCGTGGTGCAGAGACAGAGAGCAAACTGCTGACTGCCTCCTTCTGTCACGGCTCCACATGCTGCCGCGGAGCAGGGCGGCGGCGGCAGCTTTTACTGCAGGACAGAGGACAAGCTGAGAATAGTTTTCATCAACTGTCAAAGAAAAGCTCAGAGAAAACTCACATCGCAAGTTGATTTTCTTATTCCGGTTCTGAGCAGCCCCTTAGCCGAAGAAAAGGGAGTTCGTTCACTGATTTGGTTGTGGTGGGACGATCGCAGCTTCCTAAAGTTTAAGAAAAGGTGTCTTGTTGTTCTCTCACACCTCACTTGCTTAGCTAGGACTGTAACTGTGAACATGCTGAACTGACCCCACCAGAGGCCCAAAGAGCTCGATTCATCAAGGACACAAACCTCTTTGAATTAGCACTAATAGAGCGACTGACTGAGCCTGTTGCCAAAGATTAATTGGAAAAAGATGACGGTGACAGCAAAGCAAAGCAGAATTTCCAGTTGCAAATTTCAAATGACGATATTTGTTCAGGGCTTCACGTCAGGGTCAAATCTGTGCTGCTTCCCTCTTCTCCACAGCTGCTGAAGAGAATGGTTTTAATGGGAAAGCTGTCATATGCCACTGCAGCGTAAGCCTCTTACCAGCTGTTTGTGTGTGTGTGTCCCAGAAACATTTGCATTTTGTGTTTTCAAATCTCTGAATACCCAAACTCACTGACCTGCCTATTTGGGGAAAGTGGGAAAACAAATTACCTCCTGTCTTTCACGTAGTGTGTCTCTAATTTTGTCCTCTCCTCCTCCATCTCCGCTCCTCTCCTCCCCCATCTCCTCTCCTCTCCTCCCCCATCTCCATCTCCTTTTCATCTAACGGCAGCAGACCAAAATTCATATGTTAGCATTCATCTCAGAGCACAACTTAGCCCAGGGCAATAATTCTTATCTTGGAGGTTTGGACCCTCTGAAAAGGTTTCCAAAGTGATTAATAAGACTGGGGCAAACATATATCTGCTGAACAAAGGTTAGTCCTTCACCTTGGAATGCTAATACTGCACAAAGGAATCTTAACTCTAGTTCCACCTAGTAGTGCACAGAGGAGAAGAAAGACGTCATGGTTACTGCTTAAATGCTTAGATATACCACATACTGTACCTGGATGTAGTCAGGACAAAAACTGATGAAGAATGTGGGACAGGTTCAACTTTTAAAATTTCTATTCTGAAAGACACACAAGTGCAGTTGGTACATGTGCAAATGAGTAAAAGACAAGCAACACTGTAAAGGGCATTGGGTGCCGGCTTCCAGTTCCTCTTCCTGTACTGTATCTGGTAGGACAGTGCATATTTCCCTGCAGCCCAAACAATCCCTTTAGTGTTTTTTGTTGGGGTTTAGTTTATACCACGCACCCTGACTCAAGAGCAAAGATCAAGCATACGCTAGACTCAGGATGTGTTGCATCATACAAAGCTTTATATCTAAAGCAACACACCACCCACACACAAATGCTACAGTGCATTGTGTAGTAGAGCAAGATTGCTTCTCTTTTCTTGCACAGGAAGTGGCTGCAGCTGTTTCGTGCATTTTACTCTCTCCTGTCTCTGAGTCAAAGGTCTTCTTAAAGCTTTATTATCCTACCAAACGATGCAAAGCAAAATGAAATTCTGGACGATCAGCGTCCTTACTGAAACAACTTCACAGGGAAACAATTTCTAGCCTCAGGATGCATGAAGTTTACTAGCTGATGATGATGACGCGAAACCATATCGTGTATTTATGGTCTGAGTGGAGGTGGAAAAATAAATCACATTCAGAGATCCTCATTGTTTCTTTACATGCTAATTACAAGTCATAAAAATAGATTTGATGATGATGAGTGGGGCACAATTCAGTGAATGGCCTCAGAAGAACCTACTGCTTCCAGTAACTTGATCACAGTTGACTTTCCCTCTCCTGCAAATCATTTTCTGTGTGAACTTGCATTATATTACACTGCGGCTAAAATGAGCACAACAAATGAAAAGAAACGCCATCGATACCAGAAACACTGTCTGCTCAGGCTCATTGAACAAATGATGTGAGCGTCCGGTACAGAACACCACAGCGTTCTGAGTGGAGCCTTGTGAAATAGAGGAACATGGCAGCAGCATCTCCAGCTCACTGAAGCAAACGTTGGAAATAACAGCCATGAGTCATTTGGCAACAACTTACAAATACAAAGTGAGACCAAGCTGAATAAAATAGCACAGATTAAATCTAGAAATACCTTTGATGTAAAATACAAGAAGAAAGCTTCATAATTTACAGTAAATTCTTTAGGTTCTCAGGCCTGACAGCAGTTTTTAGTAAGTACACTCAGACTAGAGCCAATATCAGACACCAGCCTTGATGTGAGGAGCAGACGCCTCAGTACACATTCTGTGTTGTGTTCCTTTCACCAAAAGAGTTACACCTTTCTATATTTACCAGAAATTAACGGCTCAGTGCACTCCCATTGACTTCACCCTGCAGATGTTCGTTCTTCACAGTCTCCATTCTCCCTCCCTCTGAGTTCAGACTGAGCTTCCATTTCTCTCCTGTTTTGTTTCAGTGCTTCCACTCCTGCTATCTGTAGGCTGCTGCCTTTAGCTCCGCTGGGCCACCTGCTGTTACTGTGGCTCTTTGTCGATACCTCAGCGGGAATCGTCCCATGTTGCACCGGTTGCATTAGCAGTGCTTGGTACACATGGAAGTCCAGGCACTTAAGGAACCTGCGGGGTAGCTGTGACACAGGGAAACTGATGCAATCCCTTTTGCTACGTTCTGCCTTTCTTTCACTCGGTTCGCCTTCCTCTCTGGTGACCGAGGTGGTGACAGGATATAGGCCTCAGGATAGACAGCTTCGACTATTGCAGCTATGTGATATTCAATAAGACCGATGCTTCCCGGTGGAAATGTTTCAGCAACTATTGGAGGAGCTGTCATGAAATGGTTCCAAGTGAAACACAAAAATAAGTTAACACAAATAGTTACAGACTAATTTACTCGCACACTTAAAGTGTAATCTTCCATCCATTTTATCTTTATAACATAACTATAAAGGCAATTTGCCTGATTTGACCTCTTACGCTTAAACTGCCACAGTAATATCTCCCCATCCTTTTTCATGCTTTTATCTTAACCATCTGCTGCAGTCAGAATTGTGACAAGGAAATGCTTCAGCTCAGTTTTTAAAGTGTCATTCTTTTTACCCCCCACCCTGTTTCTTATCTCCTTGCCCATCTTCTTTTCTCTCTCAGTGAAGAGGTGCAGTTTCCTGATCTTTTCAGATTTTTTTCACTGGTGGCCACAATTCAACCTGTTCAGCAGTAACAGACGCAGATGAGAGAGAGAGAAGTGTCCAGATCACCAGCGCGTGAGCGAAGTAGAGAGCGTGGGTGTCAATTTTTTGGAAGTGACCTTCTCTTCGTAGTCAAGTCTTGAGAATGTGTCTTTAAAGTGAAATGTTTTCTTCTAACTAATACTTGGCTAAAATCCATGTTGTGGTTCCACAGCAGAGCTTGTTTTGCAGGCGTTTGCATGATGACTCATGCTACAGTGACCCAAAGTGGGATTTATTTGCATTTCAGAAAACCTCTCAACAAAGTCCGTCATTGCCTGAAGAGAATAAGCCTTAATTGCATGGCTGGCGCTGCATAGTTGAGCAATTAACACCACCATCATCACTTTTCAAAGCTAACCAAGGGCACTTCAGAGAGGGTGACTCCAGTCTCCTCCACCCCGTCCTACAGCCATATGTGGCACGGTCCGGCCTGCAGCGCTGATGAGGTCGTTGGCAGGGAGTGGCAGGGCCCCTCCTGCTCTACCTAATTACCTGTGTGATGGAGTGGCTGCTCCACAGCACAGCTACCGTGTCAGGGACGGGGCGGACACACAGAGCTGACCAGTCTCACCTTTCTGTGCCTCTGTTGTCAGATCAGATTAATAATAAAATAGCAACAGCTGGACAGAGTTTTTCTTTTGGTCAAGTAAATTCTTTAAGTGTATTGCTGCTTTTTTTGCCCCTCATCGTTTCTTTGCTGCAGGGTATTGGATTCATGGGAGTAATTTTGGTGATGTTGCCTCATGATACACAAAATAGTCAATGTGCTGCTTTATTAAAGACAAACAGAATGAATGAGTGTCCTGTGCTTCAAAGGACAGAGCGCAAGGCCAGGTGGAGAAAAAAACACGTTAAGCATGTAAACAGTTACTGTAGCAACCGTCTCAAAAAGACACTGAGCTCCTATTATTTACACTGAACTTTTGTAGACACTCCTTGTCAATACTCCAGAGATGCACTGTGAATGTTGAAGGTGTATGTGAGCATGTAACTACATACAGTAGCGTGAAATGAACATGTTCGTAAGGGTATAACACTTTTCATCATCATCAGTGTTAACGTGTTTCTGTCCTCTGACGAGAGGCTTCTAGTGGGTGTGGGATGATTTGACGGAGGCACGTATGACCCGCAGCAGAAACACTCTTGTGCTCGTTCAGAATTCTCAATGACAATGAACAAGCAGAAGCATCTGCTATCTGAAAGAAATCTTCAAAATAGGACCCTGCACTAAGGTTTCATGTAAGAGGAGATGTGATGCAAACAGCTCCTCTTCTACCATCCACCTGCCATTTCCATTTCTTCTCACTGGGTCCCTCCATGTCTTGTTGTTATTCAACAACAATTCAAATCTCTAAACTTCTGAGAGAAGCTTTTTACTGCGTGATTAAAACAAGACGTTCAATCCACTCTAGCCTACATAGAGAGTCTTTACGTCACAGGTGTGCTTTACACAACTGTAAGTCTCTCTGAAGAATCACATCCTGATGGGCTGACACTAAGCAGAGGCATCACATCCTGCCCACAACGCAACTGCTTACAACGCGCAGCTCTGGAGATACAGATGCCTGTCACCTATCTAGCGCTCATCACGCAATCACCAAGGCGCTCGAGTAGCGTAGCGTTGTGTTGTGTTGTGTTGTGGGAGGATTCTGTGGATGACAAGCTGTTCACTGGGAAGTAGACAGGCGAACATAATCTGACCTACGCGCCGAATCTCGAGTTGCTTCCTCTGTTCCGGGCACGGAGGATTTTACGCACGACCAAAGCAGCGGACTGGGGCTCTGTCGCCAGCATGCCAGCGGCCACGGCTTCGGTGGCAGACGTCTCCAGGGCTGATATTTCAAGGAAGGATGCCGGTCGTGAAAGGGACAAATCAGGTATGGGAAATGAAATGCACATGTAGCAAATGCCCAGTCGGCTGTGTGAGCTGCAGTGGAGTCAGGGGCGTAGGTGGTGTATGAGGAGATGATTTGTGATCTAAAAGCTTTGCATTTAATTAATATTCATACACACAATTCACGAGAAGGTCATCTAAAAGTTGTGCAACTGGCAAGTTCAGCATTTTAATGGGTGTGTTAAACATGGTCTTGTGCAACATCCCACTTACAGTAACAGCAGCTCTCAGTAGTTGGTGTAAGATTTACCAGTAGGCGATGTAATATGACTTTATTTATTATTTATGTCAAAGGCAGTCGTGTTGCAACAGACAGCAGATGTCTGCATGTAGTTTTAAGACAGACGCCAGAAATAGGAAGTGAAAATGGAGCGGACGCAATGCTGTTATTTTAACTTGAGAAAGTCTTTGCACTCACGCACGCATGTGTAAATGTGGTGATGCTGTGGTTCTCATGACACATGATGTACAGTACCTCTGAGTTGTGTCCACTGTCGTCAGATTTCATTAGAAGCTCAGAAAGTCTGTTAACGTAACCAACTCGTGGTTTTGTTTTGTGTTGTGCTGAAAAGGTGCCTTATTCCTGAGAAGTGCACAGCCTCGCTCACATTTGAGTGTGTTTTCATTAATTTTGCAGTTTCAAAATGTCTCTTCTATCACACATCTGTGGCTTCTTGTCTGTTTTATCAGACCTCTCTGGTTTCTCAGGTTTCTTCTTTGTGAACAAGCTGGTTTAGACTTTTCTGATGTCTTTGTGTTTATTTGCATTCCATCGGCTTGTATCAGGTCGAATAGACGTCCCTGTTGTGTGTTAATGGTGCCAGAGTGCTGGGACCTGCCCTGGGATAATGTGCTGTGAGCCGTGCGCTGCTGTAAGATAAGCATTTGTTTAGCATGTCTCCAGATGGCCCCGTGTGTTTCCACCAGCCTTGCAGGCCTTTTGTTTGAATTATTATCACATTTCCTGCTAGATACTGTTAGAATTCGGTGCAGCATAAGATCAGGGTGTTGTAGGGGAGGCAGTGCGTTGTCACGTATGTGTTGTGCAGCCCTGCAGGGGTTCAGCGCTGATGGCTGTGCAATGATTGTCCCATTCCCTGCAGTGCTTCATCTTTTTCATGCTGCTCCAGTTGAAATGTCTTCTGCATTTTGTTTAAGTTGCATGAATTAAACGTGTGTTAAAAACTTTGACTGAACTTCATGCACATCTGACATCAGCAACATCATCGTTCTCTTTTAGGCCAGTCCCAGGCTCAGTGTTTACCCATGCCGCTGCCAGCCCTGGGCACCCAGAGGATCATCCAGGGCAACGGCACCAACGTGGGCACCGTTATTTCCTTGCAGTGTCCAGCCAAACACAAATTGGTGGGAAGCGAGGTGAAGTGTGTCATGGCCATTAACAGCACTCAGTGGGTGGGAGAGACTTACTGTAAACGTGAGTAGAAACGGAAAAAGGAACCTTGAGATGTCACCTGATGAACACCCTAATATTTATTCACTTCATAACCAAAACTGTGTGTTAAAAGTGTGTTTACTGGAACAATTGCAGAGGCTGCAAAACATGTGAACTGTCTGCTGGAATATATATTAAACATTATGCTATGGGCTCTTGGGCAGTATTACACAAAGGTACAGATAATAATTAATGCTCTGATTTATATATACGTTTCAGATAAAATAGCTTGTTGCTTGGGGAGGCAGCTCATTAAAGTGGTGTATTAATGGTAATGCTGGGAGGAAGGAATCATTTCAAGCAGGTGCACACTTAGTTGTTCCTTTTGTGAGTCAGTGGAAAAAGTGAGAGTGTGCTTTTAATTATATTTCAGGATCAGTCATCATGGAAGTAAAGACACTGTGTGATGTGAAACTGAAAGACGTTCAATGTATGTTTTACTGTGCTTTTCACGACAAGCTGGCAAAGACCCGTTGTTGCTAAAAGCCTTTATTTCTGCCAGTCTTTTTTTCCCACTTACGTAATGATGAAAACGTTGTGATATATCTGAGCAGTGCATGAGACAGACTTTATCTGCAAACCCTGAGCAAAGTGAATGTGTGGTGTTTGACTCAGGTGAAGGATTTGTTCTACAAAGACTCTGCGGCGTGATGATGAATGGAGTTGTCTAATACGCTCTGTGAATTACATGGAAATGAAGTCAATAAATCAGTCTCCCGCCTTCATCGCTTTCTCTCTCTCCAGCTCTGTCCCCCTTTGAGGACTACGGCTTCCGTGTGGCAGTGTTAGCGTCCATTGTTAGCTTAGCTATAATCTTCATCATGTCCGTCGCCTTTATCACATGTTGTTTGCTCGACTGCATAAAAGAGGACGACAGGAAAAAGCAGGAGAGGTGAGTGAGGCAAACAAGGCTTTTTGGTGTGACTATACCTGTTCAAAGTACTTTTTCTTTAGTCAAGCTGCAAGAGAGAAATGACTCGACAAGGGCTACCCTGTCGTTTCCTGTGATGCAGTCACAACCTGAGCTACTTTTTAACAGGGAGCCAGATATGTGGCAGTGTGAGGAGCAGGTCCAGCATCGGGGGGAGAATGGGTCTCACTACAGCCATAAAGGCAGGAACAACAACAACAACACGCAGGAGAAGATGCTGTCATCCTGGGACGCCCACAACCCAGCGATGTGTGATGGGCTGCGAGCCTGCAGGTGAGGCCTGGGCTGATTTTAGCTTAAATGCATTTCAGCTAAGTTAATTTCATCGAATTAAGAAACAACTTCCTATCTTTTCCTCTACAGATGTAAAGACTTTGCTTATGGTCCTGCCTACACAAGTGGCTCGTCTTCTTCATGCACTGCTCTCCCCGGTCAAGACTACGTTCAGCCTCTCTTACCCAGAAACCCAGAACCTGCGCGCATGTCGGGGTCATACCCAGGACCTGCTCCATTCTCCTGTCAAACTACAAGCCAGGCTCCTGTAATGGGACCTGACTTGCTTCAGTATGGAGACCAGCAGAGACGTCCGTCAGAAGAGAGACATTCAACCACAGACGCGTCCGACACAAGGAATATAAACCCGGGCAAAGAGTTTTCCATACGGATTATATCCGTGTGAAAACATCACCGTCGGTCAAGACCTTGTTTACAGTGTGAACTCTTGGTCAGGCTGAAATTGGCTGCAGTTGTACACAGGGTAAAGGAAGCTCATGTGCCTTTTGTGAACTGCGATGACGCACTGCCCCCTGTTGGGAAGGGAGAGCCATTGCATCAGTACGCTCCCCATGACACCACCTGACGGTTGATGGACATCATTATACTGAATTGACTTTAAAATAGATGACTGTGTTACGCTTAATGGCTCGTGTGTTCGTGGGGGCATAGTTCACAATCACTATCTAAAAGCATGTATGTAAATGTCAGTTTTATGCAAATAAATCAAAACTGCGACTAAAAAGTGTCAACTGCAAACGTTCTCGTCATTACTGTTGACACCTGGAGCTGCAGCTCTTCACTAATCTGCTGACCGGGTCGGTCATGTGGCACCGCGCACCGCGGGGCGGCGCAGCGCGCTGATGTAACGGGGCAGCGAGAGGCGCCGCTCGGAGGAAAGCAGGAAGTCTTAACGGGGAGGCTGTCGGTCCACAGGCGAGGTCCTCACGCTGTTGGTTTGTCGGCATGACAGGTTTGTAAATCAAGTCTGAGTTTGCTCTTGTGTTTCTGTGTTTGATTTGGGGAGAGAGTCTTGCAGGACGCAGGATCGCGCATGGCCGAATCTGGCTGCGTGACCTGTTGCGTAAAATTCACCGTTTTGCTAGAGCCGCGTGTTATTACACCATTAACATCACATCATATACTTAACACCTACTAAAATATTATGAAGGCTGTGTTTACATTTTTAATAGGTTGGCAGCGCTGTCATAATGAAGACACGTAATCATGTGATAAACCTGCTTTTTACAGTCACATCCACAAAGTTTCAATCAGTTTTATACATGATGTTTCATAAACCATTGGCTCTGTTTCTGACTATCACTGTGAATATGTGATGTCGTGATTATTGATGCTCTTATTGTGAATTAGCTGCAGCAACATTGCACTCTAGTAATTTATTTTCAGAGCAGTCCTGATGCCAACACCAGCTTACGAAGAAACGACTTAAGACTAGACATAAACTCTCTTGTATCATGCTAAAAAGACAGATCAAGTACAGGTACATCATCCTGATCTGTTTGACTTTTCCCAGCCTTAGGACTCTCTCTTGTCTGTGTCTGCTTTAATGTTGTTATCGCTATCTGCCTTAACTAGACACTAGCAGCTACCGTGAGCAGCTCCAGAGGGATACCCAGTTCCTGTGCTCAGATGAGAGGATGGACACTGAGCTGGTGGACAGACTGGTACTGCAGCTGAACAGGATCTACCCCCAGATACTCAGTGACAAGGAAGCCCACAGGGTCGCAGCAGATTATAAATGGCACCAACAAAAAAGATCTACTTGCACAAAGCTTGTCCAGGTGTGTGTGTGTGTGCAGAGTTTCAATTCAGCATGTGTCTGTCTGCAGTTCAGGAACCTGAGCGTGTCCACCGAGGTGCGGTTAGCTGAGCTGCTTAAGCACCTGCGTGGAGCAGGCGAGGAGGCGTGTCACGAGTTCTACAGAGGGCTTCACATCCAAGCTGAGGACATCTACTCCAGCCTGCCCAGCAGAGTGAGAGAGCGAGGTAAACACTGAAGCACTGACAGCAGGCGAGATCGGCGTTTAAAGTGTGATTTAGTTAGTGGGAAGACTAGACTCAATGTAAAGTCAATTCAGTGCAGGCCTTTAATGTCAGCAAGTATAACCTAGTAAATAAAATATGAGTGATGTAAATGTATCAGGGGACTTGAACCTCCCCCCGATTAAACTAGTTGTGCTGTGTGTATTATTGCTGTGTTTGTGTTTCAACGTGCGACAGTAAAATGGTTCCTGTGTGCTCTAAAACACTGGGCTCCCTGCCGTGTAATTGCCCTGTCTGGCCTTATGGAGGCTTATCCTGTTTAAATTACAGAAAGTAGTCAGCGCGCTGCCTCCACTTCAGCTGAAGTGGTGCATCTGACACAGGCTGGTATTTAAGTGGTGGTATTTACCCGTGAACCGCTTTCACCTTGTGTTCCAGAGCTGGCAGACTGGAAGTGGACCAACAATGTGACAGCACACCCAGAGAGACATGTGCTCAACGACAGAGGTAAATATGCTTAGCAACTCTTTTAAAGGCTTCCAGAAGTCAGTCACAGGTGGCAGTCACAGCGGCAGCGTTTGTTATCATATTGTGCCATACGGTTTGTAAAAAAAAAGACCTCAGATGATGCATTAAAGTGCATTAAAAATATGATAACATAACATAGTTGAAGCATAGTTGAAATGAGAGGTCTTGTAGATTTTACTTCGGGAAGTAGTGGACAGCAGCTAATAATGTGAATAGTGAGCCAAAACAAGCCTGTCATGACGCCTAGAGGGACTTGTGTGAAATCTAGCTGTGTGGTGAACCTTTTCCAACTCCTAGCATCAGAGCGGGGCCTCGGCGCTCTGCAAAAGCCCATCTCATCGTCCCATTACGTGCAGCGTTAAGCTCAACCTCTGTCCCAAACAGCTTCTGTCCAGCATTCCTTTGAACGGTCATTTACTGGGGAACGGGTCATCCATGATGTAGTGAGAGTGTAGTGTTATTGATGCAGTATGCGTATTGGTGTAATAGTTGCTGTCAGGAACATTATTTCTTCTCTTATCTTCTCCAGGACCAGTGTTCTTCCTGAGCTGTTTATGTTTTTTTGTTGGAGTTGCAATGCTGTACTATTACAGAGGTAAGTTTGAATCTAAATGGTTATCAGAGTAAAACACCCTCTAAAGCCCCTCTGAATGTTTTAGTGTTTATTTTGCCCCCACACAGTTTGTACTATTTCTAAACCGCTGATCTCTTATTGTGTGTTGCTACGCGTCCTGCTCACAGAGGGAGACGCCCTGAGACGTTACGGCCCGTTCCTTCACTGCTCTGCAGCAAGACTCAGTAAAGGTGCTAAAGGGGTTTTCATTTTCTACACAGAAGCTGGAAAGTAGACAAAACGACCTTTGCCTCGTTGCTGTGCCAAACCCATGCACGCTTTCATTTTTAAGGAACATAAACGCACAACATATGTTTTTAAATCTCCAAGAAAGTGAAACATATTTCAGTCTGTTCTTATTGTTCTGGTATGTTTGAGACTTGCCTGGAGTTGCTGTGTGTACACAGTGAATAATTCCCGTCACTACGTGGGCTAAAGTAAAACATAATATTTACTGACTGCAAATGAGTGACTGAGCACCACCACTGGTGTTTTAATTACCTCGGCTGATTAGACCTCTGCTAACGCTTCAATGCCAGCAATGTGACATCGCTAACATGGGACAGACAAAGTCACAGGTTAATGTCATGAGGTCTAAGCAGGCAACATAGATGAAAGCAGCTGTGTGTGTGTGTGTGTGTGTGTGTGTGTGAGCATGCGCCTACTTTAACAGTGTCTTACATATAAAACACCCACTTCATATTTCACACCCACCTCCAGTGCCTTTAGATAAAGAGACTGTTACAGATTTACCAACTGAAGTGCATTATAACAATGTTTTGTTCAAATAAAGCACAAAACATTTTTCAAATCAACTCTAGTTGTCATCTGTCTAATATTCCGTGGTAATATTGGGCATGGTATGCAAAAAATGATGCTACAGCTTGTTTGCGTTCCTGTCTGTTACTGTTATGTCTGCGACCAGATTAAGATGTTTGCTTGTTCTGTCAACGTGACATTGATATGATGAGCAAACACCCGTGTCAGTGGTTGAACAGTATCCTGCACTAGAGGGCACTGCTTCCTCGCTCCACCAGTCAGGGATGATGGAAACGATTCTGGTTCACTTTAACAATGACAACTGGGAGCAACAGACAGC
Source organism: Macropodus opercularis (assembly GCA_030770545.1). Classification (NCBI taxonomy): domain Eukaryota; kingdom Metazoa; phylum Chordata; class Actinopteri; order Anabantiformes; family Osphronemidae; genus Macropodus; species Macropodus opercularis. The sequence continues at coordinate 13,031,569 of CM061095.1, forward strand.
CTTCATTAATTAATAATGAGAATCAAATTGAGTGAATAAGTCAAGTCAGCTTAATTAAATGCTACATGAAATGCTTTTTACATGCTATTGAAGAAAGACGTGTGTAGGGTGGCTGCTAAATGATTGAAACGCTTACTGTACAAGCTGATAATAATGAATCAGTATTAAATGGCCACTTAATAGTGGTATGTACAGTTGAGCTCTGGTGTCTGATTTGAGGAGCACTGAGCAGCACTTTTCACCTCTGTCTTCTCTGCAAAGACAGATGAGAGGGTGGAGTCAGGGAGAAAGGAGGGGTGGGGAGGTGCTGAAGGGGACTAAAGTGTCACCAGGTTGATTGTTCAGTTCGAATATTGGCAACCGCATTCCCACGAGTGAGCTCTTTAATAGTCATAGTTCACGCGGTGAAAAATGATCATTGATTATCAGCATCCTCTGATATACAACCCCCATCCCCCAGCGTGTTAAGAGCCAGAAGTATGATAACCGTAGACATTTATTATGTTTATATATCAGTTTGCAGATCTGCCCAGAGTGGAGCTGTGTGTGTCATCAATCTGGCTCTTGTCTCGTCTGGCTGTTTCCACGGTTACCAGCGATAGTTGTGGAGGAGGAAAAGGATAAGATTGTGACGTTGGTTTATCTATAAAAGGTGCTTTGGTCGCAGTCGCATTAGAGAAATAATACACATGAGCTTGAATATTCCTCAGGTCTTTAGCAGGTAATTGTGTGAAACAGACTGCTTTCATATTCTCATGTTAAGTCAGTGAAGTGAATAAAATAGCATTTCGTTGGACTGTAATTGGGGTTTCGGTGACAAGCTGAAACAAGGTCTAATTAAGGCTTCCATTTTAACAAGCGGTTCTGCTGGGGTCTGCGCTGTGTTGACACTGACTCACCAGCTGCTGGTGCAAAAAAACCACAGACACATTCCAGCTTTGCTGAGAGTCCATGGAGTCAGGGCACAACCAAACATTGTTATAATTGAATGTTAGGCACGATGCTTGTGGTTGAAGACGGATGTCTCGGTCAGGGAGAGGCTGGGGAGCTGGGTCAGAGCTTTGAGACGTACGCTCCTCTGAGTCCGAGGGGCCTGGAGAAGCACCGTGACCTCATCGGTGCATTGTAAACTGAAGCCTGTTCAGCAGTCAGTAATTGTGCCTGTGACTGTTGTTGTACATCTGCGTAGGGTCACTCTGGGCCAGTGTAGGAGACAGACACGGTGAGATCACATGTGCCTGACTGTCGCTCATTCCACTTTCCTGTTTGTTCATTAGGAACAAATGTTGTGTGTTTGCGCACCAGACCTCGTTGTCGCTACAGCTGTTTCTCTCTTGTTCACAGAGAAGGATTTTCTAGTAAAAGAACCGAGGCTGGATTTTGCTTGAGCTGTTTTCTGGTGGAAGTTTCTCTGTGAGCCTAGAGAGGGCAGTGTGTTTGTAGGTCAGGTAGGGGGATTGTGAGGGTCGGGTCAGGAGAGGACCACAAACATGCTGACTACATGGATGTCTATAGCAACAAACTGCACCGTAAGGCAGGAGTTTGAATGGAAACAGGGGAGCAAAGGCAGAGTGTGAAAATAAAGAACAGCTAAACTAGAAAGAATACACGGTCAGTCGCTGTGGTTTGGCCGGTGGACTCCAAAGGCTGTTATGAAGACGTTGACCACCACAATGATGAAAACCAGGCCCGTAGCCACGTTTTCCATAGTGTTCAGCCTCCAGTGCTTTTGCTCATCATTCAGGTTCCATCGAACTGTGGAAGAAGAAAAAAAACAAACAGGAAATGGTCTTTTACACTACACAAACACAGTCTCGATGGAAATCAAATAAAACTACTTAACTCTGGGACTCAGGCCAAGTCATAAAGACCCAGAGATGTACCATCAACCATAAATCCATATGTACTTAATTTTGAGTTTAGAGAGGGTTCACATGTCTGCAAGTGATAGAATATAAATGCAGAGCATCAATATGTCATTCTGACAAGGGCATGTGAGGATAAATGAGTCATGTGATTCAGTTTCCCACTGTTTCCAATGGACAGTTGTTTTTGGAACCACAGACGTGTTGGACAAAACCTTTTCATTCTCTGCCAGTGAAATGCTTTGGTACAACTTTGAGTTTTTATCACCACATTTGTAAAAAGCTAAGCTGTAATTATTGGTTCTACTGCCGGTTAATAAATAATATAGGTGCAACAACATTTGCGTTGCCAGGTTGTAAAGTAGCCTTAAGTATGGCACTTTTGTGTTTTTGTGAGCTCTTTAATTCATCTGGAAGAAATTTTAGTAGAAACTGGCCTGCAGGAAATTTGGACCAAATTCCAAAGTTATTACCAATGGTAAGTCAAACCTGATAGTTTATGTCAAATGCTTGATGAATTAAGGAGGAGTCTCCATAATGAACATGTCGAGAAAATGTTGTCCTCAGTGAGGAATTCCTACAACATGGCAACAAAATTCTGTTGCGTTAGTAAACAGCTTATTAAAGGTTTAAAAAAATCCATAAATATGGCAAGTTAACCTTTAATTACATAAATTGTGTCTCAAAGTTCATGACATTTTCATTGAAATCAGTTCAACTGAGTAATTTGTCCTTCTGTCAGTTTGAGCGACGTCAGTGTGCAAACCCAAATGCACATGTAATCAATCCTAAAATATTAGTTAAAATAAAGTAAAAATTCACAAAAATGTAGAATTTTGTTTTTGCAGCGCTGTATAGAAAAGCCTTCGTTGTGTAGTTGTAGTGGTCCTCTCATCTAAGCTTAACGCATCAAAAACACAAGAAAGAGTGAATCTAACCAGTTGAAGGTTGTATTTCTTGCTTAACTAATCTACATTATTTGACAATGACAATCTCCAACAGGGCCTGACATACTAAAAATGTTCAAGTCAAGGTGTGATTGGGTGTGTGTGTGTGTGTGTGTGTATACAGAGGCTGTTGTGACTCTACAGGCGTGTGCATGTGTGTCGATGTGGTTATTTGTGGAAGATTACCAAAGGTCAAAGAGTTAGGGACTGTGCTTGGCTGTGTGTGGGTCTGATGTGCCTTGGGTGAGATGAGATGGGGTTGGGGGTTGGGGAGGTGATATCTAGGCCACTTGCATCACCCTACACTGCCTCCGTTAGACAGACCTGGATGCATGGGTGCAGAAGGGGAAGAGGGTTTAGAAACATGAAGAGCAAAGAGACGCGTGCAATCTATGCATTTGGTAGACGTGTGAATTCTCTCACCTGCTGACCAACACTAAATCACAAGATAATTAGAATTTATTATGATTTATAGTCTATATGTCAGTGGTGTTTTTAAAATTGAGTAAATGTACTCACTGGTAAATTATTAATACCTTTGTTGTTGACTATGTAAAAGGACCAGGTTTGAGTCATTCATAAGGGTGTGTCCTAAAATGTTTGATTAGTAATTGATTATGAAACAAATATAGGAGGGAGATATGGTGGTGCTATTTATGGTGTGGGGTGGATGCTGACAAACATTCCTTTATTACTCATTCCTCCTGCAGATAGTCAGTGTGACCTGGCTCCACTGACCTGTCATTCAGTCTGACAGACAACAGCAACAACTCTTATCTCAAACTAATTCATTTACTTTTTACCTTATTGAATTCAAACGTCTTCATATGTGTGAAATGAGGCACTTTTAACATTTCGTTGGCTGCCTTTTTACTTTTTTTACCATTCGTCATTCTACGGACATACTCAGTGGCACATATTGACACAATTGAACCCATACACAGCAGCAAAATTGAACCAGCCTCCCTGGGTCCCAGTAGAGCTGACAACTGCCTAAACCTAAAACCAAATGAACTCTGACCTAATGTCAGGCCTGGTTACCATGGTAACGGCTACAGTCCTGCTGCTAATAGGTTTGTTTGCTAAGTCAGTGAACTTGACTTTGATGAGTGGGGAGGGGGGCAATGTAGGGCAAAAGGTGCCCTAGGTTTTAATCTGACTGAGGGGCACATGGTGGCGAGGATGACACGAAAGCAGGTGATGGTGGGAGATGAGAAGCTGGTTACAAAAAGGGCTTATTCGCTCTTCACTTTCTCACCGATGAAGATAAGCAGGATCCCAACTGTGACTTGCAGACAGAGGGAGATGCTGATCAGGGTGATGATAGGGGCATAAAGAGAGAAGGTTGGGCCCTGATCTAAGACAGCCTTTAGCTGGGAGGCATTGGCCATGAGAAGAGCCACATCCAGCATGCTCTCAGCTGCGCTCTTCTTATTGGCGTAGTGGTTCATATTGAGCGGGGCCGCACTGCTGGGCCAAGCATCTGGTTGGGAGCCCTGGGGAGAGAAGAAAGTAATTGGCAAAGAGATCATGTTTACAGCTTTGAGATAACGCCTGAAAGACATAAACAGAAAGACATGCTCCAAGCTTTTGTTGTCCCAACAGAGCAACACCGCAGCAAGCTGATGAGACCTGCAGTCATTTTCTGCTTCCTGTGCATTGACGGTGAGGATCTGATTATTATTCTGCCTAATTAGTGCTACATGCAACCACTACAAAAGACAGACTTTTGAAAAACACATTAGTAGAACCAAGCGATGCAGCCACACCAGTATCAGACCATTACAATGTGGCCACCCAGCATACATTACATGCACTACAGCAAAGAGGGTTGGTTGGTTGGTTGGTTGTATAGTATGTGTTGAGTGATCAAATCAATAACAGCAACACGTTTAACAAAAACATGGACACACAAAGACAGCAGATACTGGACACACAGTCCACGCTTTTAAAATAGTAAAGACACAGCTGTTCAGCGATGCGCGTCTGAGCCCTAATGAAGCTCTGATTGTGTCAAGGGCAACACCTGAAAAAGGCTCTGCCAACATGAAGCAGTGCTGCCAGTCGCTTCCTCGACACTGAGGCCTTCCCGTTTTTCTCACAACATCCCCCTGCAGCTGAGCGGAGCAGAGATTAGCCAAACTGCAGAGTTGGTACAAAACATCTCCAGCATAGAGAAAAAAGAGACAACAACAAAAGCTACGCCCTCTAATTTGCTACAGAGTAGGCTACAACTGATTTACACTGTCTTCAGGAGAGTCTCTGCAATCAGCTGGCATGGTTGAACTGTGTGCACGAAGGGGAAACACGGAGTGTGAAGTCAGCATAGTTGTGGTTTTAGTAATTATTTTGATTATGAGCTACTGACCAAGCCTCTGTCATCTCACAGACCACATTGTTCATTTGGCAGTGTAGCCTACCAACAGTTTAGATTTTATGATCAGGCATGACTTTAGGTGAAGACTGTCCATGCATCCTAACCGCATGTAGCAAACCTTCAGAAATGTTTTGATCTTCTCCAAATCCTTTCCACTCTGGGCCCTATTGACCTGTGGCGCGCCTCATATTAGATGTCTCCTGAAAGCATGATTCCCTACATTCCACAGGAAAAGCAATGTGGTGAAGTGCGGTGCCCTCGTGACTGCGATTTGCCACAAATGGCACGCTGTCATGCCGTGTCAGGGTCGGCCATTCTTCTCTCAAACATTAACAAAGGCTTTTCAGAGACAGCCCTTTATGTCCCCGTCAACAGGCCACAGTGACATAATGCTTGCTGTGAGATTTCAGGTTGGAAACGTGCAGTCGGTCTAGAAACATGGCAGACGTAGTTTCTCCAAAATTTTGCAACAGAGACGGTGAACTCTGACACACTAGGCCAAGACTAGAGGCCACCTACTCAGTCAGAGGGAGTTTTTATCAGGAGTAATCCTGCTGTCTGATCATATTTTACGGCTGAGTATTCACAGCAGAGGAAACACAATTCAGTGAATGTAGGTCGTTAGGGAGAGCAACTTAAATCAAAGGATGCATCTATTCTTTTACCTGAATAACAGACTACAGAGTGGTGAAAACAGCTCACCTTTGCATATTTACAGCCGCTTTTTCCCATTTAAGACACAGATCTCTTGATAGATTTATTGTTTATACATTAATGTAATATTTATATTAGTCCTACTGAAGACTGGATGACAAGATGGATCCTTTAAAGACCCGGTGTAAAAGTAAATGGGACAGAAAATCTCATAGAGGGGGGGTTAACTACCCCCCAGTGCACCTTTATACTGTATTTTACATGGATTCTGGAACGTGAACTAAATCTCTACGGGTCTGGACGTAACATGCAAAGAGACGGAGACAAACTAAACCAGTTCGCTCAGTGCCTTGTGCTGTTCAGACTCTCGGTATCCTCTAACTGATGAGAGGAAACTGTTTTGTCCCATCGCACTGTAAGTTACTATCTGCGTGTCTGCCTAGTGCAACAGGCCGCCTGCTTTGAGTTTGCAACCACTGGAAAAGCTGCAGCTTCAGCTTTACCGAGACTGAACCCAAACTTCTAACTAATTGAACCATAAAACAGTTTTATTGTGTATTCAAAGGCTAACTAAAGTTTTGGCTGGCGTCCAAGCAAAAGAATGAACTCATTCACCTTGTACACCTAATCCTGAACATCCCCCGTTTTCCCACATAGTCACACAAACTGATTACATTTAAGCTAAATACCTGCATGTCAGTTACTGAGAGAATGTTCCTTGACCATTGCTTTGTACCACTAAGCTTTGTGCTTTGCATGTGGACAACAGCCTTTGCAGCCGTAATGCAAAACACCACTCAAGAAATGGTGAGACCCTGCATTTATTATTTAGCTAATTGAACTGGCTGCTGTTCAGCAGCATGATGAAAAAGCAAATGAACTAGCATCTGTAAATGCATGGGTGTGTGTTTCCCCTTCCTTTTCACTTCTTACACATCAGCACTTCTTTCCTTTCCATCCATCATGTCCTATCAGCAGCCTCCCGCTCTCACTCACCTCAAACTCTGGACCCTCTCCAGACGAGGATCGACCCAAGTGTAAATCTAATTTCCACGATTCTCTGTAGGGCTTTTAGTTTTACAGCCTTAGATAGCGCAAAGCAAACATGGAGTGCAGTGTTGATTGCACTCTGCCTCAAAATGAAACATTTGCAGTTGCATTAGCACCTGAAGAAGTAAAAAGGCAAAAGGAATCTGCCACAGGATCTGACTGGTCTTAGATTTCAGTGCAACGTAGGCACAGGTGGCGAGCCCATTCTTAGCGACTCACACTGATGGCAGACACATTGTAAATGAGACCAACTGCTCATTTTATTGAGCGTGACGGTATTATTTTTGCATCTGCTGGCAGAGCTCTGACAGTCACGACGAAGTGTATCTGACCTTGCTCTCTTTTCCTCTTCCTGTCTTTCTTAAACATGCACATACACATCCACTGGAAATTAAACTGAGCTACGGAGGCAGCAACCACAGAACGGACACGGCAAAGCCTATTTAGCTTCCTTGTAAACTGGATGCAGCTCTGAACTACCGCTGTAATGACTTGTCAAATGGCAACTTCAATTGCCACATAAAACACAATAAACACCTCGTGTCCAACCAGTGACGGCATGCAGCGGGTGACATTATGTAAAAATAAAAGTGTGTGTGCGCAACTGGGCCAGTGAACTGGAAACAAGGGTGTCATTCATTATTTATAAGGTCACTCAGGTGCCAACAATGCTTCACTCCCCAAGGGAGTCAGACTGTCATCTGACCTCTCATGTCTGCAGCATACACAAAGATCTCTTTTAAATGTTTTCCTGTATTGATTTATTTCCGTGTGGCCAAACATTCTGTTGCGTAAATTGCTTTGTTCATGTTCTATGTATACTTTTTGCCACACAAGGATTATATATCCGAAGAGAGAAAGTGTCATGGATACATCAACGTGATCGCTTCACATTAAAATGCAACACTACAAAGTACGGCTTCAGAAATGACCACAAAGTTTGACCAGGTCCTGAACCGCTTTGTTGTGTATTACCTGGTTTCCTCCAGCGTCTGTCGTCTGGCACCTGTTGGATTTCTCCTTGGTTAGATTATGCATCTATATATATCCATTTGTGTTCCTGATACCTCATGTTTCCTGGAGCTCTATTTTTTGCAGTTTTCAAAACATTGTTACGAAACCACATTCTGCTCCAACAGTCACACACTCACTTCAGCAACATCTTCCCTTTTGTCAGTGCTCTCAAGCATCTTACCTCTGTCCCACTTCCACTGCTGCTGGTCATCATTTCCCTGTATGCATACAAGCCTCTGCGCCTCATCTGCAGAGCGCAGCCCCCAGAAACTGAGCCGCCGAGGGTTCTGTTGCACTGACCTGCAGGCGTGTAGCCTACCTGGCCGAGCAGCAGATGCGGTTCTTCTGTCGCGGTACCACAACAGCGATTATTACGTTTTCCAGCAAACCGTGCTGCTGTGCTGGCTCTGAAGTGAGAGACGCATGATGGACTGAAACTGCGAAGGGCGTGGGGGAGCTTTTTACGGATGATGACAGGCTTCTGCAGGGGATATATAATCATTCAACCTCCTTGTTATTTACTCGTGTTGAGCATAAACAGTCTTTGTTGGTCTTTCCGCGTGAGATCCAGTGTGTGTCACCGCTGAACAGCGCCGCGGTGGGAGCGGACTCTCGGGTCGCGGCGCGCCGTGGGATTGGACGCTGCCTCCGCTCGTTACCAGGGGCGTGGAGCCGATCGGGCTCAATGGGGAGCACATTTCGTTTGCCTCGCCGGTGTGTTAAGGTAATGAGGAGGGAGGATGACACGCGAAAATAGCCGCCCGCACCATTTAACGCCCGAGTGGACGACAGGAAAAGTGACGTTTCCCGTGTACTGAAGCGGCCAGACTGGTCTTTAACTGGCGGAGACGCTCGGCATCGTTAGCTGCTCAGCCCGCAGCCGGGGAGGGATGCGAGGACTTAAAGGATAAATACGGCGCATTTCTTCCCCGCCACCATGGGCTGTGCGTTCAGTTAGCAGAGGGAGACTTGAATTGAACCCGAAGCTGTTTGCGGACGTTGGGGGGGTGGCTGCTGCCCGTGGAAATGGGGGGGGAACGTGCAGACAATGCGCTTTTAAAGTCCACATTTGTGCCGTGGACGCTCGGCTAACGTCAGGTGGGGCGTGTAGCTAGCGTGACTTTAGCCGAGCCCGGGTTGTCTGCTTACTTCGCCTTCTGAGCCGTAGGTAAGTCCCGTTTGGATTAATGGAACTGTGATGTTCAAATGAAACGCTGGCTAATCTCGCTGGGTGTGATTTAGCCAACTCCAGGGCAGCGGTGACCTGCTTAGCTAACTTAACGTTAACTTGTGTCGTCAGAGCCAGCTCGCTAGATTTTCTCTCCCACCTGGGCGACGCTGGCCTCTGCTAACAGTCTGATTTAACTCACTCCTCCACCTGCTTTTGTTGACTCTAACTAATTAAAACTGCGCAGTGACGCCCATCGGCCCAGTGTTAGCTTCAGCACCTTCACACTCAAAGAAACGTTGGGTTTTGCTTCGCTAATGTGTCGGTTTTTTTTTTCTTTTTTCTTTTGCAGCTGTTGGTATCAGATGAAATCTCGTCCATCTCTGCCTGTGTCGTTAAGGGCCTCTGCTGGCAAACTGCGTCACCGAGTGGGCGCTGCAGGTATTCATCTCTAAATCTGCACGTCGGGGAGTCCAGCCATGGCACGAATGGCCAGGAAACCCAAGTGAGCTTCTAAGTCGCCATGGATCCGCCTGAGGCCCACCAGCAACTGAAACATCCATCTGTACCCAGCCCTCAGTGTGAACGGACCTTGAATATGTATGAGGCCACAAGTGATGGAAATGTCAGCCTTGTGGACTCTGTCGTGAAAGGTGGCAGCGACCCCAGTGCTTACCCATCATCCAGCTATCAGAGGAGCGTGCGTCAGAGATTTATTAGAAGGAGTCTGTGGTTTTCGGACACCGATGAGCAGGCGTTTGAAGCTCCTGAGTGTGAAAGCGGGAGTAAGATCCTAAACATAAGCCTTCGGACAATCGTGGACAGGACGAGGGGGAACAGTTGTGGGAAACAGGAGGGTTCCAGCACCGAGAGTCAAAGTGAACAGAAAGATGGTGCAGAGGGAGCCGCTGCCAACGGGAAGGAAAAAGGTGGAGATGCATTAAGCGTTACGTGCAGCGATGGTGCTAAAACTGCCGTCAAGGCAGCCAGCGAGGAGAACGAGGAAGAGGCAGAGATGAAAGCAGTCTCCACGTCTCCAGGAGGGAGATTCCTGAAATTTGACATTGAGCTGGGAAGAGGCTCCTTCAAGACAGTCTACAAGGGCCTGGACACTGAGACCTGGGTGGAGGTTGCTTGGTGTGAGCTGCAGGTAAAGTACTAAAACCGTCCATGTGGTTTGCAAAGCAGAGAGTCAGTATCGCACAGAAATCGTTTTTTTTTTTTTCTGCAGCTACACAAAGTTTTAAAAAAACGGGCCCGTACAGTTTTTTTTTCTTTTTTTAACATGTATTTTTTTCCTCAATTCGTGCCGATGAGGATAAAGAAGAAATTGCATTGCTGTTCCTTACAAAAATATCGTTAGATTTATAGTAATACCTCTCACAGGAAGCACTTTCTCCCTGCTACCCTCTGCCATGGTGGACGTTCACGCGTCATAATGGTGATGTCTCCAGGGAGCTGTCAATCACCCGGTGTCATCAGGGAGCCTGCTAAGTTGCAAATGGGTTACCACTACAATTTAAAAGGTTTACACAGGAAAATTGATTGACCTGTAGTGGAGATGCATACCACCACTGAAGTGTAGTGACCAGCAGTTGTGCAAATGCACAGTCTATCTTGTCTTGAATTACTCAGAACGAAAATACCGGCTTAGACTGTGGTAAGGTATTAACTAATTATTTCCGTCCTTTGGAGACTGCAGAATGGATTATCTCTCTCTCTCCCAGGAGGATTAAGGGGGGACTACAGTAAGCTTATTGGTCTGCTCTAAGAAAGAAAACATCTACAGTGATTTGTTATTCTATCTCTATTCAGATTAAAACAGTTAAAGGTGGTTTAGGCTATAATGGCTTTCATTTTTGCTGTACTCATTTTCCCCGCTAATAATGTAATGACACGGAGGACAGTTATTAGTGCGGGCAGTGCAGGGAAAGCTTGTGCGTGCTCTGTCCCAGTAGCGTGTCTGCATGTTATGAGCTGCACAACTCCCTGGCTCCCTCCCTCTGTGCAACAGGAGGTAAGAAGACAGGAAGCAGCTGAAATGAACTGTAGCCTGCTGGGAACCGTGTGGCGGTCGTGTAGCCTTAAGGAATGCTTTGCCCGGGATACTGTTGAGTTGCTGCGTCCGAAACATGAGAGCCTAAAGAATGCAGGCGGCTTAGTGCATTGAAAACAATTAAACCAGTTTTTATGCCTGTGGCGTCACAAGGCACCTATCTATCTAATCACTGAAAAGGAATTCAACGATAACATACCACTGTCGAGGAATAAGAGACAACAGCAATGAGACAGGAAGACTTCATTTCAGTGGTGATGTGATGCTGACGAGTAGTCGCAGTAAATAAAATCTAACATCTTTCTCAGCTTGACACCAAGCTGTACTGCACAAATTAGTGGATGATAGTAAATAACTTCCTGCTCCACATCCTATGTTTAATTCTTCCCCAGTGACACACTGTAAGATCCCTCTAGTGGACAGTAGATAATGGCTGTTAATGACAATAACGATTTGTTTCACAATCAGTTTATATGTTAATTTACATTTCAGCAGGGTCTTCTGTAAGAAAAGTGTGTCCCTTCAGCTTACGTAGCAGGATTTTCATTTTCATTAATCCATCTATTGCATGTTCTTGATCATACAATAATTCTAAACATAATGAGCACCTACATCTGATTTATTGTCTAGTTTTACCCGCAGACCAAAAATGACATACGTTATTATTATAATAAACCAAACACATTTACAGTTCAGATGGCAGCCAGATAAGCCATAGAAATTGACAAAACACTAAATGTTTCTACTGTGGTGCACAAAGCCACAAACTGTCTTTTGAGTCTTAGTAGTAGTTTGTTGATGTAGTGGTGAATCTGATATATCTGAACACACTTGCATCACATTTCTTACATATTACAAAGCTTAGTGCAAGTACAGCTTTTAGCAGTGGAAAAAGTCGACATTATGTATGTTTACTCTTTACTATAACACGAGACAGGCAAGCTTTGCAAAGAAGACAATAATAAAGTGACATGACTGATTTTTTCTTTTTTCTTTTTTTCCCACTGTTTTCTGTTTCAGTGGTCTCATGATTTTCTTGTATTTCTCTTTTAATTTGTCTCTGGGTGTATTTTTTTTGTGCCTTTCATCCTCCCTCTGCCTCTGTCTTGTACCCCTGTCCATTTACTGCGATGCCCATCTCCCCCACATCTCAGTGCCAGCTGCTGGCATCACACAGATGGCCCTGGCTCCGGAAATGATGTTAATATGAGAAAAAGATGCCTGTTGGGAGTTTGTCATTGTCAAGAAGAAATATTTCTTCATGTGCTTCTTTTGCTTTGTCTGATTCTATTATTGCTCGCTGGAATTAATTTTTTAAACCTTGGAAACTTCCTATTTCTGGCAATTGTGGCACTGTGTATAGATTTCTATCTCATTGTTTAATGCTATGCGCAGGCTCACAGACGCAGTTCGCTTCTGACTTAGTGCAGATGTCTCTGTGGTATTTGGCAGCGAGTTTGTTGATCTGTAGATTAATTCTGGTTCTCAGCTTGTGAATGCAGAGTTCGTGATGATAACAAAGCAGTGATATGAAGCACTTTGTCCCTGAGTATTTGTTGGAGATGTGGGCATCGTCAAACCAAACAATCCTTGCAAATAATACCATGAGGACACACACTGTATGTGTTAGTTTTTTTCCCCCCTTTGGACAGGTCAGGTCATCAGGATGATGTGCCTTTGAATGCAGCTTGTGGTTGTCTCTCTTGATTAAAATTAACAAGCCTACCTTCTTCAGATCAGGTTGAATAGGTAAACAAAGTGGGAGGTACCCAAGTGGACCATTGGTTACAGCCCATTAGGCAAGTGCAGCTACAGTAGACAGTGACTCTAGCTCAGAGTTCCTCGTTAGTGGCCTGTTACTTGCTTTCAGATGCCAAGTTTCAGTTCAGTTAAAAAAGACAACTTAATTTTCTGAAGCTTATGTTATTTGTTAGATGTGCTATTTAGTTTGCAAGCCTGTAATGCGACGCATTTGCTCCACAACGAAGTATTCTTAAGCAAATTCCTGAAGCCAGTTTTAATGAGGTTCTCTTTCTGGTTATATTCTGGAGTGATAATGTCTGGGCAGACATTATCTGACTTTGTGTGTGTGCATTTGTGGTTTGTTTTGACTTAAAAGCAACAAGAACTTCAGTTTTTTTCTGAAACTATTAATATAATTCTAACGTAGTAATTCAAGTAGCTTGTACCTTAGTGGCTGTAGTGTTTGTGGACATACCTCTGTTTAGGGAATATATGCACTATTTACCACATAGTTTTGCCCTTCATGATAAAGATTTTGCTAAATGGACTTTCACCTCCCTTGTCCTATAAGGAACTAGTAATCTGTGTGGAAATCTAATGAGGTTATTTGTGTGAATGAATCTGGAGCATTTCAGTATCCTGTCTAAGCCTCTCTTTTATTCCATGTGGTATGAAGACAAGGGTTATTTTTAATCTCTAGTTGACCTCTTCATAACTAAGCTATTTACATAATAATCGGCGAAAACAAACGACACAGTGTAACGATTCCAGTGGAAGCTAATAACATGGTCCACTTGTCAACATATATTTCACCATTTCGCTCATTTCTTTCCTGTAAAACCTCTTAGTTGCAATGACTGTTGGTGGGATTTGGGGAAGAAGCGGTAGAAAAATTTGTTTTTGAAATACCACTATACCACTGTTTATGGTATAATTGTATTTAATATTTCGTAAATCTGGTTAATGATGTGAATTATCGTTAAAATCTGCCTGCAGTGTTTATTTTACCCATCCTGCTTTTGTGATGCTTTAATTTATTGTATGTCTAGAGTGGTACCTACAGTTACAACATTTAATTAATTTATTTTGGTTATCGGTGCCTGGGTCAGCAGAGTTTGCTAGAGCTTCCATGGAAATGCTTTCAACGTCTCTGCAGGAAAAGCCCTTGTTTGTGTCTTGCCTGTGCAGTGTTTAGTCTGGCTTGGGGTATTTTGCTGAATCAAGGCTGTCTTTCTGGCTCTGTGCCCCCACACTGCAGCAGCTGATAAAGTGGTCAAAGGAGGGGGCATTGACTAGGCCGCCCAGTTCAACTCTGCCACACTACTCTTCTCTGTCTCGTCTCACATCTGTCCCTCATCATCTGATGATCGAAGGGCAGGGACTCACCCACAACCCCTCACGTTCTGGCTTGCACCGGTCCGAGCTAGCTTCATTAGGTTTTAGTCTTACGTAGGCATTAGGCTCATTTGTGAATATTTGTCTCAAAAGCAGAATAGATGGGTGAAATTGCTACCATGGTTATCATAGCACCACAGCTATTTGTAGCTAGTGTGGTTTTTACTATCTGTTTTACCACAAAGCATGGATGTTCATTGGCTGTGCTGGAGGGTGTGTTTTGAACAATGTTTAAGGGAGGAAACGTACTTGGACTGATATTAACACTAATGAAGAGGACTGTCATTTAGGTCAGTAATAAACGGGTCACTGTACGTGTACGTTTTCCTTTTTAGTCTTGTATCGGATAAAAACCTCTGTGTGCTTCAGAATATTTTTTAATATTCAGATCTTGCCTGAAGTTGGCCCTAATTGGCTTATTCAAGATTAGCTCTAAGTGTTGTGAGTGTTATCACTCTCTGCAGCATTCATTTCAGATAACTGAAATTCATGTCTGCCTTTAAAATCCAACAGCATCCAGATTCTGAACTACAGTAAAGTGTGACCTGTTGGCAGCATTAGTGTTTTAACAAGGCCAGTGTATAATCAGCATTTTATTTTGTTTTCTTGTCCCTGTGTTAAAGAACAGTTTGTCACTCTGCCTGTAGCTGGTGATAGGAAAGAGGTTTATGAAAGGTTTGTATGCTGTAATCCATGTTGGCCAACAGCCGGTCGGATATACTAATAATATTCGCACAACAACGTTATTCACTGTGGGCCACTTAAAGTTCACTATGGTCAAAAGTGCATCAGTGACATAATGACTTGTTTTAACCCTGCCTGTTTCTCTGTAATTACTGTTGTTGGGGTGTGGTGACCTCTGTCATACATCTCCTCCTTAGAGCTTCTCTTGCCTGCTTTGAATTGTTTTAGCAGTTACTAAATGCAGCTCTTCATACCCACAGCTCGCACTCTGTTAGGAGCAGCCTAACTCTGACATTACGCTAAAAACTCAAGTTATACTCATAATTTGCTGTTACGTTAGCCAGCATAGTTCCCAAAACAAATGTTTTTAATGGATCATGTGGTCTGTGTAGTACTTGGAAGCTCCCTGTTTCTCATTCTGATATGTATGTGTTGCTGTATGAGCTGTGGAAGTAAGAGAGTTCATCTTAGTGGGTGGCACCAGAGTGGAGCCGGCTTAAGGTTACTTCCCCCTAATGTCGTAGTCTGTTTTTCTATTTCAGTTGTCCTATAGGTCTTTCTGTTTGTGCTCAAATTTGCACACACTTTTGTCTTTTCTATAGCTTGCTCTACTTGTATACATGTGTATGTCGCTCACTTGACAACATTACCAAAACTGAAATGAAAGGCTCTTTTTTTTTTTTCTGTGCTTTTAGGCGTCAGATAAAATGTATTGATGGTTACAGTTGTTAAGCACTCACATGCTTCATGGCCAACTATAAAGGTATGAGGTATCAAGTCTCATGGTCTTATGTGTGCATGTATATTTGTCTTGGGAATGACATACCTCTGGTGTCTCAGTGTGCAAATGTATCTGTGTATCTCACCATGTGGTGCACAACACCTCTAAGCCTACATGTGGTTTCTGAATAATGCAGCAGCCCTAGTGGCTGTTGAAAGGAAAAACAGAATAGGAAAAGCAAATGGGTGTGTGCATGATTGGGGGGGGGGGGGGGGGGTTGGGAAACGTATCCGGATTCTTAAAAAAAACATACGACGAGCAGAGGTGGGAGCAAAAAAAGCAAACCAGTTAATGAGGGGAGCACTGCCTGAAGGGAAGAAAGATGTTCAAGGGTCAAAATTGGCCTTAAGGTCTCTGTCACGGATTCAGGTAAATCTTATTCTATGAGTTGCTCTTGTGCAGCAAAGAGCATCTGGGATGACTGAGCCCAACTTGGGCGGCCCCAGCCTTTCATTGCTCAGCCTGCCTCAGTAGAATGGGTTCTCAGCAGAACTGAATTATTCATGGGCCTTCAGAAGAGTGCAGTGAAAATCCCCAACCCCCCTGCACTTGCACGCAAAACCTGATATGCCATGTTGACACACACAATGCTTCATCATCCTATCCATTCTTCAACATGTTGCATCACAGCTTGTTTTATTGCTAATTTTTGCTATGATGCTGATTCTGTATTTGTTTTGCAGCTCCATCTCACAAGGAGTTGACAGTGGCTGAATAATTAAATAGATTAAATCTTGCAATGTCGTATTCACTGCATTCCACCACTAGTGTCATCCGTCTCCGTGAAGGGTGCGGTCGTGTTTCTAGTCCATGCTCAGTGCAGTGTGTGATGTGTGTGTTATGCAAGTTGTTGCTGTGGTGAAAAGAAAGAAAGAAATTGCAGTACAGAAATCTTTTTTGGTATCATAGAGTACCTTAGACTGGGTTCAGCCTTATAGAGAACTGCAGAGGAAATGGATTGAATGTTGGGGGAGATGCTTTTCTCTGTATGTGCATGGATGTTTGGTGATGGGGAAGGGAGTGGTACAGTAGGTGTTAAGAGTGCGGGGAGGGAGACAGATGGCATAAATGGAGGGAGGAAATGCGCAAAAGGTAGTAGATGAAGAAGTGAGCGGTCAGGTGAAGACGATGGAGGAAGCATTAGGACGTTAAACATAAGTGATGTTTTGTGACTGTTTCACATGGGGGTGGACTCTCCCCCACAGACACTGTGGTTTGTCACCTTTTAATTTCTGTTCACACAGCCTGTGTATATTTTGATGAACTGTTAAGAAGCCAAAGACAAAGGTAACACGTACATGCACAGACGTGTGTGTGTGTGTGTGTGTGTGTGTGTGTGTGTGTGTATACATCTCAATGATCAGCATGAACTTCCCTCTCATTAAACTAAAAATGCTAAAACATACTGGCTCATTAGTTTGAAATGGGCGCGTCATGTAGATGTAGTTTGTCTTGACATTTCTTGTTGCTTTTTTGCTGAATTTGATGTCTTTCCCCAGGATCGTAAACTGTCAAAAGTGGAACGTCAGCGCTTTAAGGAGGAGGCGGAGATGTTGAAGGGTCTCCAACATCCCAACATTGTTCGTTTCTATGATTTCTGGGAGTCGCCCCTTAAAGGGAAGAAGTGCATTGTTCTAGTGACAGAGCTCATGACGTCAGGAACATTAAAAACGTGAGCGATCAATGAATTGCTAGGAAATATAATCAATGTAGTATTTGTGCCAAATGATAGATTTTACCAAGGCTAAAGTGACAAATTGCCAATTGATATGCATTTAAAAAACTTGTATGATTGTCAAGTAACACATTTTCTTAACACATTTTTCTTTTTTCTTTTTTTTTGAATACAGCTATCTTAAACGTTTCAAGGTAATGAAGCCCAAAGTACTAAGGAGCTGGTGCAGACAGATCCTGAAAGGCCTCCACTTTCTCCACACCAGGACCCCTCCCATCATCCACAGGGACCTCAAGTGTGATAACATCTTCATCACTGGACCTACAGGATCTGTCAAGATTGGTGATTTGGGACTAGCAACACTCAAAGCTGCTTCCTTTGCCAAGAGTGTCATAGGTGAGAGACTTTGAAATATAGTTAGTGAGCAGGTTTATGGTTCTTGCACTAAAGAAATGCATGACATATGTCTTGGGTGCTCTTTTTCTTAGGTACCCCAGAGTTCATGGCCCCAGAGATGTATGAGGAACACTATGATGAAGCTGTGGATGTCTATGCCTTTGGCATGTGTATGCTAGAGATGGCTACCTCAGAATACCCGTACTCTGAGTGCCAGAACGCTGCTCAGATTTACCGTAAAGTCACAAGTGTGAGTGCAGTTACTGTACAGTTTGTCAGTGTGGTTTGACGGTTAACTATTTAGAAAAATTGTATCACTTGGTACTTTTTGAGTCTTTCGGTTGGGGAATAGGAAGGTCAGGGGTATTTGTTTTTTTTTTTTTTTTTTTTGGCCAGGATTATTTGTGTAAAGAATATAATGAGCCATATGGAGAGAACCCAATCTTCACTGTTTTTAGATAAAGCCTGAAGCTGTGTTCTGATCTATGTCTGCTTACAAAGGTGTATTGCAAAGAGTTTATAGATTGGCCGCCTTCCTGCTTTGATAAAGACTATTGATTTTCCAAGACGCAAGGTTGAAATGAGATGATTCTTTCACCTGCTCCTAAAGAAGCAAAGGGCTCTTTGTTTATATTAATAGTTGGGCAGCATTAGTTGGACTGTCTCTAGATACTGTTCTATGCATAGTTATATGCACATCATAGTGCCCTACAGGGCCCACTGCAGGATATTAATAAGAGATTAATCAAAGAGAAATCTGAGGACGTACAGTTTGTAGCTGCATAATTGGTGAGAGGTTTGGGGGTGTACTGTAAATACAGTACAGCTGGACTAAATATAACTAGATAACATGTTACTGACGCACTATATCAGAATTGAACATAATGTAGCTGTCTGATACAGACAACAATAGGCCACATCTACCAAAATTCAGTGTTTTTTTTTAATATTGCAATTAAAATGTACATCAAACATTTTTACAATGTAAATGTTTGTACCTTCAAAACACTTTTTTTTAATTGTAACTGCAAAGAGACTCAAGATAACAGATTCTGGCAAACTTTATAAAGTTAAAAATAAGTAAAGTAATTGACAGTGTCTCTGAGAATTGACATGATGTTTGAACTGGACATTTAATGGACACATACTGAATTTATCAGATAAAGACATGATGACTATGCTGTAGATGTGGTTTAAGAGACTTCTATGAATTTCTATATTTTTTGTAACACATTTCAAATGACCTTGATTCAGAGTGAACGCAGCTGTCAAGGTCGACCAGCCTGCAGGGTGTGTGCATGTAGTACTTGCTAGATAATTTGTGGGTGGACTATCGAAACAAAAATATGCCCACACTTGCATCCTTCCTTTGCATGTCCTCAGTGCTTTGTTTGTATTTGCTTGTCCTCAGGGAGTTAAGCCAGCCAGTTACAACAAGGTCATGGATCCTGAAATCAAGGAGATTATTGGGGAATGTATCTGCCAAAAGAAAGAGGAGCGGTGAGTAATGCGCCCCATCACTGACCAGTGTCCAGCCATCAAGGCCCACAAGGTGCCCTCTCAGCTTTCAGGCCTACTCTCGCCTCCCCCCTTCATTATTGCCATGGTGGTGACACTTGGGCTCTTAGCAGCCACTGCAGTGTCCCTCCATATCTGCATGTTGTTTTGGTTCTATTACATAATGAGTGTGTGTGTATAGCGGGGAAAATGACCCATAATTAGCTTCCAGTGGCCTTTTGTATTTAAGCCTGATTTGGTTCAGTGAGTGACTGTGTCCCAGGAGCGCGGGCAATGTGTTGGTGTAGGCAAAGATTTGAAAATCCAGTCAGATTGCCTGTAAATCCTACCAGCATTCTTAACCACAACTAAAAAAGTGATGTTAAAAGTAAACCTCAACATTAAGGTGTTATTTGCTGTCTCTGTAGAGTTTCAACTTTTTTTCCTTTTCCAGGTACACCATCAAAGATCTGTTGAACCATGCTTTCTTTGCTGAAGACACAGGAGTGAGGGTAGAGCTTGCTGAGGAGGATGATGGAAAAAAGGCATCAATAGCCCTCAAACTGTGGGTGGAGGACCACAAGAAGTTAAAAGGGAAGTACAAAGAAAGCGGTGCCATTGAGTTCACGTTTGACCTGGAGAAGGACGTCCCAGAGGTTGTGGCTCAAGAGATGGTGAGTGAATAATAGAAGGTATTTGTGGTGATTGTAAAAATATATGCACTGGCAAAAAAAAGCTTGTACGTACCAAGACTACTTTGACGTGTCACAAATAAAAGTTGCAGAGGGCCAGTATTCATAAATGGTGGACTTTAGATTTTTGGATCCAAGTCTCCAAAGTCTCCAACTTGCATATTTAATAATTTAGTAGCAATACAATGGCATAAAAGAAAAATGCTTGGACCCATTGTATTTAGAAAAATCTGTGATTACTGTTACATATTTAAATTTTACTACAATTCAGACTTTAAGGCACTTGTAAATATCCTTGTTTTTGAAAAGCCTTTTTTTTTATTGCTATATAAGCGTACTTACTGACTAATGAAGTTAGTCGTGATAACACTGAAATCTTTTATGCCAGATAAATAAACGTTTCAGTGAACAAAATATTATAGATCACATATCCTATTTGGAAAATGAGGTTTGTAGCTCCTGACAACCAGGCAGGTCTTTTTAAACAATGAACAAATCTGTTGACAAAGCAAGTGTTTCCCACTGACTGCTCCGATCAACTTAAAATAGACTTTCTATTCTTTTCCTTTCTTGTTTTTTCAGTGCCTCACACACTCCCGCTTTTTAATGCACCCACACTTTTCCCACATGTTCAGTGCCAAAAATATCCTAGAAGTCATGCTCTTCTTGTATTTTTTTTTGTTAGGTGGAGTCTGGCTTTTTTCACGAGAGTGATGCTAAAACTGTTGGAAAGTCGATCAGGGACCGTGTGGCACTGATCAAATGGAGAAGAGAGAGAACAGTGTCTGCTGCAGGTGCAGTGGATCAGGGTGAAGGAGAACACAGGGTCCAGATGACATCATCTCAGGGCATCTCTGCTGGGGCTGCACATGTAGGACAGCCCCCTTTGGTGGAGCCAGAAGAGCCAGAAGCAGACCAGCACAACAGGCTGCATAATCTACCAGCCAGTGCCACCTCAGTGACATGTAAGAAATCCAACAATACTTGAATTAATTAAACATTAGTCTTTGCCTTTTTTGCGACGTATGCCTTGTGTGTCTCTGCAGCAGACAGCACACTTGACAGTGGCATGGGCTCCACTGTCTACTCAGACTCTCACAGCAGCCAGCAGAGTGTCCTCTATCAGTCCCTGTTGGAGCCTATTACTATGGCAACACGGCAGGTCTGTATCAGGAGCAAAAACTACATTTACATTACAGATTTATTAACATGCAGCCATTACCCACATGTCTAAACAGACGTCCTGCATTCACACACTATCTTCACATGAAGAGTAAACAAGCATTGTTTCTTTGTATATGCTGTTTTACACATTACTCTCATCTGTCATTTGTCAAATTGTTCGATCCTCACTAACAAGTTGTTTATCTTCATGATTGATGACTGGTTTGTTTTGAGTAACGTGTTTTGCTTTTGGGTTGCTCCCCAATCAGTGCCAGAGCAGTAGCCCTTTTCTGAGAGGTCAACCTCACTCTTGTGAAAAGGGTGAAGTATTGGGAGCATCCCTAAGCCCAGAGCTGAGGATTCGTTTGGGAGCTGCAGCCAGGAGAGGAAGTGCCCCTGTTATTGATACACACAGGTCAAACCACATCACTCAGCTTGAGGCCCTTCAGTCTCAGAGGTCAATCACTCCCACACCTGTAGTAGCGTGGCACCAGCCAGAATTCACCCTCTCTGACCATTACTCTGAGGTTGAAGATGGGTTCTCATCCCAGAATGCGCTGTCAGTGCCCCAGGTCTCCACTATCTCTGCACCTTCTGAGTATCGCCGCCTAAGTGATACCAGTGTCCAACCACTTTCACAGACCACCGGTGCAAACCCAACTCTGCCTTTACTAAGTGGACGAAGACATTCTGATCTTAGTAGTCTTCTGAGTCTAACCTCTCATAAGCAGTATTTTCCAATGCATCGAACTCGCATGTGCCAAGTCTGCCTCTCTCTGTACCCTTTGAAGGCACAAGAAGGGGGCTACTGCCACCCTTGTGTTGTGATTCCAGCATGCAGCTGTTCATGTGACTTTAAACGCCAGCCATCCTCTGGGGCACCAGCAACCACCCTCAGTCACGGACGACTGAAAGGTTCAAGTGATTGTTCTGATTTCTCACTGCTGCAGAAGTCTCTGTTCAACATAATCAGCCGCAAAGCAGTACCTTGTCACATCACCCCCACTCAGCCCATACTGCTGCACCCCTCAGCTGCCAAAAGACTTGCCTGCAGTGATGCAGAAGGCAGCCTGAAGAGTCATCACCTGAATGACAGTTCAGTTGGGGAAGAAGCACCCCTCCATGGCTGTGAGGATAAATTCTTTGCTGAAGGACAGGGAGTTACCAGGGCTGTGGGAGTGGTATGTCACAAAATCAGATGGATACATCATTAGCTCCAACACATGCTTAACTGATTTCTCTCAGTCTGTTGGAGGTATAAGCTTAATGCTTGAAGCTGGTCTGATCTCTGCTGCTTGCATACATAGACCTTTAGAGCCGATAATTGTTTCAGAAATTACAAACTTGAACTATGGCGCAATCTCTAACCGACATTTTCCTGGCTGAATAACCTTAAGCAGTCTCTTGTAGTGGTGGCTTAGATTTTGTCTACGTCACTTGATCATTTCTGTCTTTCTTCTAGGCTTGCCTTGGATACACGGACTCTGATTTAAAGGGCTCAAACTAATCTAATCCTAATCTTATCTTTATTTTAGCCACCACCTGTCACCACCTGCTTCATTACCTTCCTTCTGTCATGCTCTATTTTGTGGGATTTGTTGTATTTAATAAATATATATATATATAGATAGATAGATAGTCCATGGCGATTAAAATTCTCAACTTGCAACTTTCTTCTTTGCTTGTTTTAGACTAGTTCTTCAGGTCACCAGAATCAGCCATCTGTTCAGGGCCTGCCTCCATCCAGCACAGTGGTACACACATCGCTGCAGTGCCTCCAGCCTGGACAAAGTTACACTGCTCCATATGTTGGTCAAACCAGTGCTACAACACCAGCTCCAGCAAGCCTGTGTTCGGTCAATCTCCAGCATGCTGCCAGTTATAAACCCCCAAGTCTCCAGGTGTCTGCTGTGTCGCAGCATGCTGCACAGAGCTACCAAACACCAGGCCACCACCTCCAGCACCAGACATTAGCTGCTGACTCTTTGAGTTTTCCTCTGCAAATCCAACAAACTCAGAGCTTTGTGGCCCAAACAGAACATGCTCACGCATTAGGATATACCGTTCCAGTACAGCAGCAGTCTGCCGTAGCAGCAACCACCCTGCCCACACAGCAGCTAGCACAAAGCTACACCCATCCATCTGTTGCCCCGACAATGGGAGCCTCAATCCAGTGTCATTCTGTACAGGCTCCTAGTACGCTGCAGCAGGTCCAGTCAACAGTCAAGCTGCCAAATCAGCAGCCTCTCCAGAGCACCTTAACACCAGCACTTTACAGCCAACAGACACCCGAGCACCAACAGCTGCTGCTGCAAAACACACAATCCAGCACACAACACCCACAACAAGCTGGACAGGCTTGCCTTCACCCTAGCCAAGCAACAGTACCTTTCATACACCAACAAATGGCACAAGAGCTCATGACCCAGTCTCAAAGTCTTCAGCCCTCTAGTCAACAACAAGCTCTGCAGCAGCAAGGACAGACAATGCAAACCATACAAACATTAATTTCTCAACAAAGCCAAGATGCATCCCAGTCTGCAGTTCTGCCCTTTCAGACTGCAACTACCCTGACTCATCCCACAAAGACCCCAGTTGTTGCACCTAACCATCAGAGTTGCCCTGCTCCAGGCCTGATTGATGCTGCAACTGAATCCTATGCATGTTGTGCTGTCAATGCGCTGCAGCATCAGACTGCTTTAGCTCAGAGCCAGTGCCAGCGCCAGCCTGCACAGTCTACTGCTGTTCCACAGATGTATGGAGGGACAAACCAAGTAGTGACTCCACAGAGCCTTCCAGTCCCTGTCCATCAAAGCCAGTCTGCACATATTGCTCAGCAGGTGAGGTGTAGTTTTAGTTTCACGGTTAAACTTCATGGTTTAGTTCTTCTTACAACCTTACCTGTGTTAT
The DNA here is from genome assembly GCA_030770545.1 of Macropodus opercularis. Lineage (NCBI taxonomy): Eukaryota > Metazoa > Chordata > Actinopteri > Anabantiformes > Osphronemidae > Macropodus > Macropodus opercularis. The sequence continues at coordinate 13,055,637 of CM061095.1, forward strand.
TTTGCCTCTATCGAACAGAAACTGATGAATTTAAACCACATTTTTGTCATTCTGCTTATTTTATGGTGTCAAGTTTTGATATGGTGCAGTTCGGTATGGGGACTTTAGGTGAATGGAAAATGAACAGCCCAGTAAACAGTGCTTTCCTCGGACAACCGCCAACGGAAACATAATGGAAACAGTAATGAAAACAATCACAGTGGTTTAAGCCACTACATCCGCTTGCCCCCCCCAGCTTGTTTAGTGTCTTTTTCATGGTACTCTGCTGGATCCTGATTGATTTCAGACTCAAAGGCAGAAGATATATGCGCTTTTCTGATTCGGGTCGATAGCAGTAAATACACATGATCCAAGGTGATATGAAACTGGAGTTTCTGCCATTACAAAGCTTCTCCCTGCCTACTCCATTCATCTTGTTCTTCTGTAGAGTATTCCTGCTGGTCAAAACGTTTCACAGCTGGGACAAGATGGACAGGATCATGTGCAGATTCTCAGTCAGTCAGCATCCACTATCCCAGCCCAGTCTCAAGCTACTCTCCACCAGCAACCACAACCTTTACAGATTCCATCATCTTTACCATCATCCCAGGTAATATTTAGTCTGTTAAATCTGTGTGATTCTCTGATAATACAGAGTAATTTTTCATGTTTTTTATTTTGGTTTATTTCTGCTTATTTTTAAAGCACAACAAAATAATATTGACTTAACCTGTTGAATCATACTCCTGTAACTGAATTGTACTGCAGATTATTATGTTTGGTCTGTTTATTCCTTTCTTCTTTTCCTTTTAATTTCCTTCACAGTGCCCCACAGTCCAGGTGATGGCAGCTGTGACTGACTGTGAATCCTCTTACCCTCACTCTTGCACTGCTCCCCACCCCTCAACCTCCTCTTGTCTTAACCACATTTTTCTTTCTCCTGGGCAGTCTGCCCCTTTAATCCACTCTGTCTCCCCCATTTCCCCTCTGCAAATGGAAAATTCATTAGTTTCTCAAATCCCAGTGTCCCTCGTTCCTTCACCCTCACCTGCAATAGATAACATGGGGATAACATCCCCACAGCCCCAGACTAGTGTCAAATGTGAAGCTGCCAATCCACAACCTGCGTTCATGTCCTCATTACCCAACATGCACACACACACTGGTCTATCTCAAAACACACACCCTACCACAAATGGCAGCACTCAGCCTCTAAAACAGGTAACTATAATAGTTGCACTGGGGTGCAAGAAGGTGTGAACAGCATGTGCATTTGTTTTGAAGTGTGAATTTCTTGCAGTTCACTTTTTCTTCAAGATGACTTATTCAGTAACATTACGTGGCTGATTCATGGCTGTGCTTAGGATAACATATTCACCTGTCTCACATTGTCTTTTTGAAGGAAGGTTACAGGAACTGGTTACAAGATATTGTCAACACCCAAAACTAATATTTATAGGGAAAAGGAAACCTTATAATAATTGCTTCTTTTGTTCATCTTTCATAGGTTCCCCAGCTCAGCCACCCAGAGCTTGTCCCTGCTGCTCAACCTGCAGTCTTCTCCTCATCTGTGCCGCATGGCGTTGACCCAGGCACAGCTACTACTGCTGTCCAGCTGGACAACAGTAACACATGCCAGCTACCTCTGCAGGCGCAAGGTCAGAGCCAAATTCCTGTTCTGCAGCCCCTTGACTCTCAGAAAGCATCATTTGGATCTGCCAGTTCCAGTTTGACTCAGCAGAAACAGCTCTGTCTTACTGGGGTCCCAGGTCATGGTCCAACAGAGACCAAAACAGAGGTATGGGCACATGACTGACATCTTCATACAAAACAAATGACTCTGTAAAATGTGAAATGTACTTCCTCTCAGGTATCTGTCAGTCAGTTTAAAATGTAATGTTTTCTTCAATGTCATGTCTACAGGATCAAGCCACAGAGCGGCACACTGCAGGACAGAGCTATGACAGGTACTAGCATTTTCACTCTTGGTTATAGTTGCAGGTTTTGATGCATGTAAACCCTTTCCATGAATTTGTAATTGGTTACTTTATAATAAAAAAATAAAAAAATAAATTAAAAAAAATGGTGTACTGTGTGTACAGCGTCAACTCAGATGCAACGTCAGGGAAGGAGTTGAGTGATGGTTATGAAGGAACACATGGAGGAAAATGTGATGGGAAAGTCCGAAAACATCATCGTAGGTCCTCACGTACACGTTCTCGCCAAGAGAAGATTAGCAAACCAAAGCTCACCATGCTCAATGTAGGTAACCCCGATCTGTTTCAACAAGGAGCACATTGTACATGTTTGAAAGTAATCTAAACATAGACGGTGTTTGCTGTGGTCACTTTTGCAGGTGTCTAACACTGGGGATAAAATGGTGGAGTGTCAGCTGGAAACTCATAACCATAAAATGGTCACTTTTAAGTTTGACCTGGATGGAGATGCACCAGAAGAGATTGCTACATACATGGTACATAGCAGACAAGCCTCTGCCAGTACAAGATATATTTTATATATTTATACTGTATAAATAACAAATTGTGTGAAAATAAATGTACAGTGGTTTATCTTTGGCATTGCTTGAGACTTATTGTTCTTTTGACTTTTTTGCCATCCTTTCCTTAGGTGGAGAATGATTTCATTCTGCCTCTGGAAAAAGAGGTCTTCATTGAACAGCTGAAGGACATTGTAGACAAGGCTGAAGACATGTTGAGTGAAGACACAGAAGGTGAGAGGAACTCTGACCAGGGAGGTAGTCCCAAACACAATGAAGTTGATGGAACACCAGGAACAGAGGTGAGAAATGAACTGCTGCTGTTTCTCAGATGTGTCTTAAATTGATCCTTCAACTTTCTACTAATGTTGCTGCATCTTTAGGCTTTTACACCGAACACACCACAGATGGTGTACCAACAGAATGGTATGTCTTTTTACCGCCTGTAGCTAAAATCAACACTCGGACAATCCAGTCACACTTCCCCTTCATTTCTTCTGCTCAGTTACATTTAATTTTGTACAGTTGATTTTCTTTGTACTTGACAGTTCTGCACACTGGCAAGCGCTGGTTTATCATCTGCCCTGTGGCTGAGACACCCATACTAGACAAAGAGAAGCCTGCATCTCACATCGCCACTGCCCAGGGTAAACTTATAACTAAGTTTGGTCTTCTCTGACCTCAGGAAGATTTCTATGTAAAAAAAACAGAATAATTTGTGTCTTACTTGATGCTTTTGATACTGACGGTGCAAAATGCACACGCAGTAGTTTGTATCTCTATGTTCTTCCGTTGGGGTCAGTTATATAAGAGTGCTTCTGCAATGGCTCTAGGCAGAAACGAAGGGCAGGATTTATACTTCAGCTGACAGAGCCTGATGGAGGAAGGCGTGCAGTGATGTAACACTCTGGCACTCACTGGACCCAGTCCCTCTCCTTCATGGCCTTGGCTATCTAACTCACACTCTGCTCTGCTCTTAATTAACTCGGATATTTTCATTTCTCCAGAATCTGAAAAGCCAGCCTCATCGTCATTGAGGCCCACCAGCAACACAACTGCAGTGACTACCACAACTATATCATCTTCATCCACCTCTCTGCCTCCTGTAGCGCAGAGCTCAGTACAATCTAATGACCAATATACAGACAAAGCCCGTGTCCAGCAGCCTCTGCCCTGTGTAACAAAACATGCCCTTGCTGCTACTGGTGTTAACCATCACAATGCACTTCCTGTAGAAGAACCTTGCATCTCAGCTGTCTCCATGGTAACCGATATGCCATGCTGTGCTATTGTGCCACCTGTCTCTCTAGATGTGAATGCTATTGATAAAGGAACAGCTGTTAGTTTGGTCTCATCTCAAACTAATCAGCCCCAGAAAGCTAGTCCTACTGGAGAGGTGCCCCCTCAGTTGGCTTCGCATACGTCTGTGGTCTTGCAGCAACCTTATGCCATGCCCATGCAGCCTGGCACAATGACTTCCCAGCCCCAGAGTCCAGCCCACCAGAACTCTCAGTCTTTAGGCCACCAGCAGCCAGGAGAGTCAGACAGTGAGGGTCCCCGCAGAGTGGAGTTTGTGGACCGCACCATCAAGACTTTGGACGAAAAGCTGAGAAACCTGTTGTACCAGGAGCATGCTCCCTCCCAGCCATCCAGCACTGCATCGGAGCCAGGGGCTTCTAGCACAGAGGGAGTGAGCTCCCCTCCAGTCTCAGATGGCCAGAGCACAGAGGGAGCATTTACCAAGAAGAAGGGGGAGCCACTGGTAAAATATTCCCTTTGTGTATTAGTAAATTTAATGAGAGCACCGTTGTTGTTGTTGTTGTTGTTGTTGTTGTTGTTGTTGTTGTTGATTGCTGGTCTAGAGGAGGACGACAAAAATGTGTTTAGAAAGAGGTCAGGGTAACAAAATTAGTCAGAACAATAATTTATCATGATCTCTTCTCTGGCAGCTTCATTTTGTGTGTATGTCTGAATTCTTCGTGTGTGGAAAAAAACTGGGGTCAGGATAAGATAATATCACAGATCACACTGATTTAGTGATGTGGTGCTTGGCGTATAGAAATAATTGCAACTTCCCCCACACACCCTTTTCTCTTTCTCTGTTAGCCTCAGATTCCTGAGTGTACAGATAGTGTGGGTGCACTAAGTGATTCTGCAGCGGCAGGTATGTAACGTTTACAATAAGGTTTTTAGTAATGAAAAGAGGAATTTGTCCGCTTTACACCACCACAATGGATTTGACGTGAAACAGTGAAGATGTGAGAAAAGTCAGGGTTTTTCGCTTCTATTCAAGGGGTTTGACTATTCTGCTGTTTTAAGACATGCAAGCAATTTCTGGGTTCATAAATAATGGAAATGACTAACATAATTAGTTTCTTCCAGTTTTTTGCTTTTGCTGACCTATTTGTTAATTAGTTACTAATTCCTCCTTTCATCCGTCAGATGATAGCTTCTTCGCTGCCATAGACTCTTTGGGCTTTATGCTGAGATTCCTGTGAATGCCTACCAAACATTACATTCATTCAGTATTTCATGTGTGAAAATATGGTTAATACCACACCTTTTGTCAATGTTGTCTTCACTCACATCCTGACTGTTTTATTTCAAATTCAGTGTGATGATATTCAGCCAAAGTATTTCTATAATTCCTGCAAAAATTGTTTTGAAAGATGTTCTCTCACCTGTTGTTCTTTAGACACTAAACGGTTGTTGAAAGGTAAAGATGTAACTGCCGGCTCCACTTCATGCAACTCCAAAAGCCGCTTTCAAGTAAGAATTTACTAGTCTGCTTGGCAAAACTGTAACCACACAAAATGTTATTAACCCTGACCGTGCCATTTGGTTTTTTTTCTGTCACATTTGTTGATCATGGAACCAAATTTTGAAGTTATGAAAATTGACTTTTCCAACTTCTAGATCGTTGCCACGCCACTGGATGTCATCTGTTGTTCAGAGAAGGGCAAGACCAGTTGCAGCATCCACAGTTCGCCAGCACCCTCTAGTGGTTCAGCAGGCTCCCATGAGCAGACACAGGTCAAGTCCAGGAAAGAGAAGAGTTGTGTGGCTGTAGGTGGGTTGTCTGTGACAGCTGCAGGAGACGATCAGCATGCAGGAACATTCAAGATGCACAGTAGTAACCGCTACTCTGCACCACCAAACTTCTACCAGGCCACACCCACTTCCAGTCCTGATGTCACCCCACGGCATATTCCTCGGGCGCAGACCATCGATACGCCAACCCATCACTACAACCAGTACTCCACTCACCTGTGCTCTGACTCTGCAGATGAGGACAGCAGCAGCATAGCCCTACCTCCAGCCCACCCTGCACCCCCAGCTCATGCCTTGTCTGAACATAGTGGAAGTGACCTCATGAAGAGGGCAGTGGCCTTCCTGCGCCGTTCTGGTCGGCGCAGAAGTGAGCAGAGCTCAGATTCAGTGAGCCGACAGTCCATGGCAATGAATGGTCACGGTCCCTCACCTTCTGTGGGACATGCCCACTCATCTTACATCAGCAGTGACAATGACTCTGAGTTTGAGGATGCAGACATGAAGAAAGAACTTCAAAAACTAAGAGAAAAGTAAAGTAACCTACACACAAACACTCACAGTTTTGCTAATGTGGCTTGTCTGCAGTGTTTTCATTAAGTTTTTTTTGTTTTTTTTTAATCTCAAATTGCGAGTGTGCTAGATTTTAATGATTGCCTTTTGTTTACAAAAGATAGGATATGATTTTGATTACAATACAGAGCAGTGCACACCAGTGCAAAAAGGATGGTCTGTGGTTTCCTCCTTCATGAAAATACCAAGCAGTTTGATAAGTGCACAGTGACTCGAATTTCCTCCTGCAGTCCAAGACTTGAGTGGCACTGTGATGGATTGGTGACCTGTTAACCAAATGATGGCTGGGATAGGCTCCAGTATGCCCGTGGCCCTTACACGGACAAAGCGGTAGAAAGGCCTTGCCATCTTCTTAGATACCACCTGAGCGTTCTCTTTAAACATACTCTCAGCAAGGACATGTGATACACCACAGATTTTGACACAGGATGCCATATTAATAAAAGAAAACCTTGAATCTGCCTGATTAGGCCAGACATGTCTACCATCAACAAGGTAGACTTGTTCTCTCAATATTTTTAGTGACGATATTAGCTATGTATAACTTACAAACAAAAAATGAATATTTCACAAACCGATTAGATGCCAGTAAACTGAGGTTTGTCTAATTATATCTAAAACAGTGAAAAGTTAGACTTGACTTGAAAAGGTGCTGTGAGACCATCTTGTCATCAGCCTTTTCCAAATCTTTAATTTCTTTGTCTCTGTGTACTTTTTTGTTTTAGACACATGAAAGAGATCTCTGAGCTGCAGGCATTCCAGAGAAGTGAAATTGAACATCTGTATAAGGAGCTTGGCAAAACTCTACCACCCAATGTTGGTCTACTACATGCTGCACCCCCAAGTGGTCGCAGGCGCAGGGCCAGTAAACACAAACTGAAGGCTGGAAAACTGCTCAATCCAATGGTGCAGCAGCTTAAAAACAATCTTAATGCCACTGCTGAGAGGAAAGGTGTGTGGGTTGGGCTGGTGGGTTGGCAAGTGACTTATGTGTATGTGAGAGCTTCTGAAGTACACATTTATATGGAAAACACAGGGATGATGCAGAGTACAGAAAACTGTGGGTGTGTCTGATTCACTCTGATGCATTTTTCTTTTTTGTACTCAGGTGAGAGTTGTGCCAGTTCATCCAGCTCTCCTGCTAAAAGCTCAGTTCTGTCAGATGGCTCTGCCCACTCCAGTGCCAGCTCCAGCTCCTGCAATCAGCCCAGCACCGCCCCAGAACAGGTCCACACCCAACAACCCTGTTCCATGAAGGGTTCTTTCTCCACAGACAATATCTGCTCTGGACTACATGGTGACAGAATGGCCAATCAAGCAGGCCCTTGCCAAGGTACACATTAAAGGTTGAGCATGCCGGTATGTGTGAGAGGATGGGATAAGGTAAAAATGATTTATGTTGTCCACACTGTCCACAGACGACATGCGAATACAGAAGGCGATAGAAAGAAAGGGCCAAACAGGACTTCTTCATTTTATCTGAACTGCAAGTTTAGATGATTTATTCTGCACCGCCTAAATACTACAGCATATTCACTGGCACTAAGCCCTCCGTTATACTGTACACACAAATTTGTCAATTTGCATATCATTTCTAGTATTTGTTGAAGATAGTGTAGCTGTTCTGTACATCAATATGCACATTGGAACTTTTTACCATTTGTTTTGTGATCTGGATCTCAAATATGGAATTTCTCAGCCAATAAATAAAACTGATAAGTGACTGGAGGACAGTGTAAGTTGGTATTACATCCAGTATCATTACGTGCCATTTGTCGTTTTCTTCTCTTATATCTACTAACCATGCTCTATTATCAGTTTTAATTATTGGCTAAAATTCCATCATGAAACTGATGACAAAGTTTCCCATTAATCATCAGATAATATACTGTCATCCTGTATATCATGCACTCTTTAGTATCCTTTTCTGGTGCTTTTTTTCTTGGTGAGGGTTTGTCATCCTAGTCTCTGTGCACTTTTACAAAGTGTCTCTCTTGTTCTCTTCTTCCCTCTTATATTCATTTTACAGGCTGGACGGTTTACCACCAAACGTCAGAGAGAGTCACCTATAAATCTAGTAGCAAACCACGCACTAGATTCCTCAGTGGACCTGTGTCTCTGTCCATCTGTTTGTATTTGTTCTTTTCTATTTCCCCTCACTCATTTTCATCCTGTGTTTATTTAACATTACTCTCTCTTTCTAAGTCACTTATGTAAAATATTGTAGTGGATCTTTTATCTCACTGTCTTCACAGGCTTCCTTATTTGTCACAGATCACTAATTGTTTATTCCTGCCACTCACCCCGTGATTTTGTTTTTCATCTGATGGCCAGAGGATATCTGAAAGCACACCAACACAGCATGTACATCTAACGCACACCTACAGCCAGTCGATCTAATCTGGCTAATGAAGTCGTATGTCACCAGGAAGTGTTTTCTTTCTTTTAGGTGATCTTTTTGAGCTTCTGTTGGCTCTCAGACTTGTCATTTTGCAAAAAGAAATCAGCGCGTTTTGCCAAAGAAAATCTTTGCTCTCTAGATGCTTATTTTGCGGTTTGCATTGGCTAATTGTTTATTGTGTAGGACTCAAACATATGTCTACTGGAAGCCTGATGGGACAGATGTATCTGTCTATAATCCCTTTAAATCCACTTAGCCAATTAATGTATATTATCATTGTAATTAATCCTGCTCTCTTGTACAATGGCTTTAGAGTTGTTGATAGATATGCTGATGTAGTTTACGATTGAATAGGAGTGTACATAGAATTTCATTGCCATCATTCAGAATCTTGACGAGAAGATTGGAAAGGAAACATTCTATACTGTACATGCACTATATATATATTTGTATGTCTAGTGTACATACTTGTCTTTACAGACATTCCTCTGGCAATCATTCACAGTGCACCACTGTTACATTCATAACCATTAATCTACGGTTATAATGCCCTCTCCCCATCATACAAATGCTTTGTGCCTTGCTTCTGGCTTTAAAAACACTGGGGCTTGTCATTGGCTAGTCCTCTCCAAACATGGGGCTGAGGTTAGATGTTAAAGGACACTGTGTGTCTGCTTGTGTGTGTGTGTGTGTGTGAGAGAGAGAGAGAGAGAGAGAGTTGAAGAGAAAATGCAGTTATAAAGCTGTTCTACCCTATTTATTGTGTGTTTCCATCCACTGTTATGTTCAACTGTACAACATCTCCCAAGTCAGCAAGCCTGTGTATACTAACACGGAGAAACCCTCCCAGGCAATCCCTGATAGGCAGGCTCTATGTGGTGGTAGAGGAGAGCGCTCTCTGTCCCTCATGTTTGGACGGAGAAGACGTGCATGGTGCAGGAGCCAGGCAGGGCACTGATGGAGACTTGCTCCGCCATTTGAAGGGCTGTATCATCAGTACTATTACTACTTTTTTTTTGTCTCCTTCCACTTTTCCTGAGTTACCTGCATGTTCCTGATAAGTGCTGACTCTGAGTTCCATGTAGGCCTATGTGTTCTTTCAGTTTGGGGTTTTATTTATTTTGTTTTGCAGGCGTTCGCAATAACAGGATCTTCTTTCTTTAATCCAGGCTCCAGTCTTCCATTCTTTTCTTTAATAACTTAAATTTTTGTACTTTAAGTGAAGACAGTGGCAGTTACACCTGAAGGGAGTAAACATTCTTCTAATGTCTCTTCAAGGAAAGATACAGGAGTCATAAAGAAAGTTATCATTGAGGCATTAAGCCTTTTTTATTTTCAGTAATCCTATCCTAAATCTATTTACTATCGTTTGAGTAGTGGTATTTAAAACCTTGCAGTGTCCCCCCTCTTCTCCCCTTTGCCTACACTTTACCCAAGTCTCCCTACCAACTATGGAGAAAAATCATTTTGTTCGCTTTGTAGGATTTACAGTGGTATGAATTAGCTCTTTATTTGCATAGGTTATTAAGGTGATAGTGGCTGATATTCTCTTTTATACGTATTTAATGTGTAAGAAATCTATAAAACATGTTTGTTTGTTTAAAACATGATTAACCAAGGCTAGTTGTGCTCTCTGTTTGTCAGGCATTTTTTTTTAATAATAGACAGCTTTTCACCCAGACTCCTTCCTCTCTTCGTCACTGATTTTAAAACCCTTGTCCACCTTTCCCTTTTCTCTTGTCCCAATTGTTTTGGTAGCTGAATGTGCTTTTGAAGCAGCTTGTCCACTCTCTTGTGGTGTGCAGTGTGTCCTGGCCTAACCGTTTCTGTCTTGTGCTGTTTCACCTTTCTATAGGGTCCACTCTGAAACGACTATGTCTAGGCAAAGAGCGCAGTAGTAGTAACTATCTAATTTACTTTATCTATCTGTCTTTCTTATTGTGTTCTCGCTCTTTTAGTCCTTAAGTTTGTATCTGCATTTCGTTTTGTCCTTTGTCATTTTTAGAAATGTTTGGTTTTTGTTGTGCGTACTGTTCAGATTGTTGGGTTGCTTTACGTTTCTTCTTGTTTTGCATGGCAGCGTGCCTACATGTCTGAATTGCTGAATTTTGTCATTGCTTGCACATCAAACATTTCATTTGTCTGTACTTACTATGAAGGTCCTGTATGTAACCCTTGGCTGCTATGTTGGAAACGATAGATGTACAATCAGATGTACCAGACTCAACAAAACCATCAGACTACTGACATTATTTATGTGAAATGTTTCTTAAGTTGTACCACACGGCAGCCAACTGAATATCAATGGGTTACCCCCCATTGTGCAGACTTTTAAAACTTTTGTCTTTTCAGGGTCTTCTCTTGGCACCACCACTGCTCAGCCAGCCTCAGCCAATCAGGCACAGCCGTCACTCACCACAGCTGCGCCCTCACAGACTCTTCAGCCAATCACACGACTTGCTCAAGTCCAGACCAACAACAGCAATAATAAGAGAGGCACATTTACTGACGATCTCCACAAACTGTTAGATGACTGGACAAAGGAGACTGTTGCTGCAGCCAATCAACCACGGTCCTCGATGAAACGGCAGCTGAAGCTCGAATGCAAAGCACCACCTATGGGAGCAGCTGCACATGAGGTATTATTTTTAAATTAATTTGAAATTGACATTTTTGGTCTTCTCTATCTTATTTTCAAATTTCATCAGTGTACAGTATAAGCTAATATAAATGAATTACATTTTTGGGGGGTTGGGGACTTTGGGTATTATTCTTATTAATCATAAAGCCTTAATTTATGCTATGGCATTTGATGACTCTGTTTGTTTTCTGCCTTTTGTTCAGGTGGAATCCCGTGTTGCTGCTGGCAAGCTACATCTGCCTCTGTCCTGCCCACTGACTGCTGCTTTAGGTCCTGGTATGACCACAACCCTAGCTCCCAACTCGTCAGCCATGCTTCCTCCTGGGTACCTTCTCCCATCAGGCTCCTATGGCGGCATGGTTCCCTGTCCTCTTTACCCTCAGCAGTGGCCCGGTATGCCTAGTCCAGTAGGGTCTGTTGGTCCTGTAGGCCTACTTGGTGCAGCAGGAATGATGCCCTATGCCACAATGGCACACCCAGGAATTCAAGGCTACCCTCTGGTCATGCACAACCCAGAGAATGGCCCCTGTCCAAAAACCACTAGGACTACTTAATCTGCTAACTGAGAATTATTTGCCTTTTAAAGGCAGGATAATTCAGCTCCGCTTTATTCACCAGAGCCACGCATGTACATAATCTGACATTGTAAATAACAATACAGAGTGTTGATATTCTTTATACAACACATACATTGTAGTAAAGTGTGTGCGTGTGTATACTCTACAGTACATGTTAACAAAGTAAGTCTGAATGCCCTGTGCATTTGGCTTCAGTCTTGCCTAAACTTGGCCATACAAAACTTTTTGTCTGCAGTCATTTTAAAACGTTTCACTGCATTCTTTATTACTGTAATTTCACTCTAAACATTGGAATCAAAGTACCAGTGGATTGAGATACAGTTAGCAGGGGGCAGTATTTATGTTGAAAGTATGTGAAGGAGTGTAGTGCCTTGAACATCGAGTATTTTCCCCCCATTTTCTATGAAACAACGCATGTCTGCAGCCAGGTTCTTTTATTCGCGGGTAGTTTGAGTGCATTACAGATGCTAGTTTTTTTTGATTTACATGCCCTTGTAGTACGGCACTATTAGCACAGCATATGCTCCTATTTAAATCATCATAATCATGTTTTAACCCTTGTTTACTTTGCACCCCTGTGACAGATGGAATGCCATAGTGGTGAGATGTACCGTTGCCTTGCAGAAACAAATCGTTAATGTACGACTGCTGGGGAAAAGGAAAAATAAATTACGCCAGCAGGCAAAAGTCACTGTCAGGTCAAGTGGTTCCATTGGACGCAGTCTGGTACTGATGGGACATGAAACGCAATGGCTAGTGCAAAAGTTGGCATAGTTGTGTCCTTGTGCTCAGGCGTAAGGCAGTGTCCAGAGCCATATATACTGTAAATAGTTATTTCAACAGTATATGTCTCTGGTTGTTTTCTGATCAGAATGTAGCAACTAATATGTGAAGGCTTGAGGCTTAAAAGTGCAATTTAACCCCTCCACAAAGCTTTGACCGTGGCCTTGCCACAAGCCTTATCTCCGGTGTGTGCAACAGGAGCAAGACAAGTAGATGAACAAAGACACGAATCGCCAAGCAACAGATAGACGTTACCAGGCAAAGTAGAGACACAAACCACCCAGTAAACTGAATTCCTTACTGCTAAACGTTCTTTCAACTCGGCTGTTAAATCAGCCTCCACTGTATGTAAAATGTTCTGTGCAGTCACCAGTTACATTTGATGTTTTTAACTTATTGGATGTTTAATGTCGAAAGACTTTTTTTTTTGTTTTTTTTTTCCTTTCCTGATGCTGCTGCTGACAAGTGATGTCACTGTACGGTTAATTATTTCCTTTTGGTGGTACTAAAAGATATGACTTCTCCAATTAAAACTTTCAAATGGGAAGCTCACAAAGCAGTGTTATTGCCTTGTTGATTTTTGTTATTAAAATCAAAATGTTGCTTTTAATAACAGCCTTTTTTTCTGTCCATTGTCTTTTCGATAATAAAATTCAATGATACTTGATGTGGGAGTTTTGCACAACATATACTCTCCCTGAATTCTAACCTGAATTCTTACATTGTGTATATAGTGGGTTTCAGCTCTTGTACTTTTTTTAATCACAAGCATGGCCAATGTTTCACGTTTCACAAAGCAAAGACAAACAATACAGCTACTGTGGTTAAACATGTCACGTTCACAACACATTGAAAATGTTGCAGCTGCCCCAATCCTGCCAAGCTGTGAACTGTACAGTTTTCTTGTAGTTTATATTTGTACATTTGGTTTGACCTGTGTTGAGGCGGTAAAGGGGTTGCTTTGATGTACATGATCCCATCAATTCGGTTTGAATTGGACTTTTCTAGATATTATGCAGAGTCTTCTGCTTTTGGTGAAATACTTCCAGTAGTAAGAGATTTCTGTTCTCTGTTACTTGTATCTGCTTTGTTGCTAACTCGTTGTGAACAGAGCAGGGAACAGGTATTGTTTGCATATTTGGGTGCAGTGATTAAAAAGAAGTGTTGAAATGTGCAGGAGTCCTGACACTTCCCACCACTTCTGCTTATATCACTTCTTTCTGGAAAATGTTGCCCCCTGGTGAATATGCTCTGTTACAAGCTTGTGTTCAAATATGTGGGATTGCTTTTGCCTGCTGTATGTCCCACTGCATTACCCCAAACTACCCTGCTGCACTCTAATCACAGGCTGTATGTTGACAGAGGAATAAATATTATTTTGTGCTTGATTATGTGTCATTCTGTTTACTTCTTTCTGAAGATTTGGCGGCTACAGCTGAATAAAATACGTTTCTGATCGAGTAGAAGTTGATTAAGCCTCTATAAACGCATCGGTTTCCATCAATGAATAATTCAATTCTCGTTTAAACAGGGGGTGTGTAAGTGTGTGTAGACTCACGCCAACTCCATCCTGAGATGTTTTGTAACAAAGCCACAGATTCGCGATATTCGACAAAAACAAAACACATTTTATTGGAGTAGAAAAAAATATATATATTTATTAGATGCTCAAAAGAACAAACATTTTTTAAATAAATCGTTGTTAAAATATACACATGCGCTCTGTTTCAACTCCCCGAAGCCAAGAAATAGGTCCTGCTATGTGTGGCGAATGTGTCGACCCGCGTCCACGGCTTAGCGTTAGCTTCAGCAATGTTTGCCCCTTTTGTTCAACCGAGTTTCTGAATTATTCCCAATACAATGAAATGATCGGGATATCATATTGTTTCATAAAACCACTCCACTGTACCTACGCTTTCTGTGATGTCGACTGGGATTATCTAATGAATTAAAATCGACCTGCAGCCCTTCCGACCAGGAGTGAGCTTTCCAGAAGCAGCCTTGAGGAACGTGGAGGAGTAAGTGTTTTTAACGTTACTCCAGATCTGAAACGTTCAGCGCTTGAAAGCTCGGCTTGCGACAGACTGGGTCACATTTCGACTTGCAGTTCAGCTTACTGTAGGTGTGATTGTTACTATTATTTCACCTTAACCCACCAAACACAGGAGCAGCAGAGCCCTAACGCATCACAAGCACGCCCGACTATTTACTCGCCTCGCACAGCATTTTAGACGCATTTTGCCACGGAGAAGAAGAACTAATTAGCTGTGTAGTCATAGCGAGCTAGTTACCAGATCAATGCTAAGTCGTAAACCTTATCACGAATGCTGCATTGGTGTGAAAACACCATGAAAGCAACGGTTACTGTCATTTTGCTGCTCAGTTGCTGGCATTCGCAGGGTGAGGTCATTGTGGAGGGAAACACTAGCTTATTACAGAGTGATGATCTGACACATAGTCAGGCTCCAGTGTACGCAGTTAAAACTATTCTTCATTTCATAATCAGAGTTGTGACCTTACAGTAGCATTAGTTTATTTCTCTTACGTCTGTCTGTCCAGCGAATCCAAATACAATTTAGCACGCGAATTAAACTGATGAACGCGACTCTGGTGGCAAACGAAATGATGCTTAACAGACGCTAGCAAGTGCTCACTCGTAGCATTTGTTTTGTGAGTAACTAGTCACGTTAGCATTGTTTCTAGTTCAGCTGCTTGGAGAGTGGATTGGTGTTGTTGTTCGCTAGCTACGGTTAGCTTGGCGGCTACCAGCGCCAGGCTGCAATGTTTCATTGTTTGAGGAGGAAGCTGCAGCCAAAGCTAACGCTAGCTGGAGTAGAAGTCTGAGTTTCTTAGCTCGCCTCGTAGACGTGGTTTCAGTTTGATAGTCTCAATTTTTCAGTCTCATAAACGTCGACTGCGAACAGTTGTGCAGTTTCCCTACGGGACAAACCACCTGACTGTAGGAAGCTGACAGGAGGAACTAAATATTGACCGGAATTGCACCTGTTCTAGGGGAGCGTTACCCCATAACAGTCAGTTTCCTACTGGGAGCAGGGGACACAGTCACGTGACAGCACGGTAACAGGTGCACAATGTGCGGGCACGACCTGTCTAGACTGACGTGTCTAACAGACACAGCGTGGGGTGGCTAGCATCACACTGCCACACTGTATTTGAACGCAGCTCATCCTTCCTGGCTTCTCCTTTGTGTTTCAGATGTAAACCTGAACGGCATCTGTCGCAGCAGTGGCTGTTGGCACAATGGGGCTGGACTTTGATGTAAAGACTTTCTGTCACAATCTGCGGGCCACCAAGCCTCCTTATGAGTGTCCTGTGGAGACTTGCCGTAAGGTTTACAAGAGCTACAGTGGCATCGAGTACCACCTGTACCACTATGACCACGACAACCCAACCCCTGCACAGACTGTACCCCAGAAGAAAAGGAAAGGACGGCCTCCCCGCGCGTCACTGGCAGGATCAGGAGACACTGATGATGGTGGAGGAGGAGGCCACGGGGGCAACACCCCAGGTAGCCCCAACCGCTCAGATCGCTCTCACTCCCCAGGCAGAGAGACGATGACGTACGCTCAGGCACAACGCATGGTGGAGCTTGAGTTTCAGGGGCGCATTCATCGGATTAGCATCTTTGAGAACATTGATGTAGTATCAGAGGAAGACAGCGATGCAGAGGTTGCTCCACCTTCTGGTATTGGTGGTAGTGGTGGAGGTGTGTGTAACGGTGGTGAGAGTGGCGCTGGAGGTGGCGACGTAGGAGGAAGTGGCAAGGACCGGACAGATATCCCGTCTTCTAATGGGGGCAAAGCCACGCCAAAATCTGGGAAGCACAAGAGTAAAGAAAAGAAGAAGGACGGCTCATCGCATCATCACAGTGCACAGTCTGGACCTGCAGTCAAGCTTCCTGAGGCGGTGTTCAGAGAACTGGACCAGGAGAGGCCTGATGCTCCCCCTCGGCCATTATCATACTACAGGTCTATATTGATTCCTGAGGTGTTTCACTGTAGAGCGGGAGGGTTTCTGTCCAATTCAGTGTTGTAAATATACACACACTATGACAGTGTGGTTATTTTAATAAGTGCACAACTCTGGTGTTCAGGTACATTGATAAGTCTGTGGAGGAACTAGACGAGGAGGTGGAGTATGACATTGACGAGGAGGACTACATCTGGCTCGACATCATGAATGACAGACGGCGGCGCGACGGCGTGACGCCCATCCCCCAGGAGGTCTTTGAGTACCTCATGGATCGCTTGGAGAAGGAGTCCTACTTTGAAAGCCACAACAAGGTAGCTGAACTTGAATACTGAGCGGCAGGTGATGGTTGACCTCTGACATGTCAAAACTCACATCTTTCTGTATGCGTCTTCCCTCAGGCAGACCCCAGTACCCTTATTGATGAGGATGCCGTCTGCTGCATCTGTAATGATGGAGAGTGCCAGAACAGTAACGTGATCCTCTTCTGTGACATGTGTAACCTGGCTGTGCACCAAGAGTGTTATGGTGTGCCGTACATCCCAGAGGGCCAGTGGTTGTGTCGTCGCTGCCTGCAGTCTCCAAGTCGAGCTGTGGACTGTGCTCTCTGTCCCAACAAGGGAGGAGCTTTCAAACAGACAGATGATGCACGCTGGGCGCACGTAGTCTGTGCTCTTTGGATCCCAGAGGTAAAGCCATAGACCTTTTCACACAATTTGATATCTCATTACTACCCCAACTCTTTAATTAGAGTATTGCACTGAAGTGAGTTGTCCTGCTTTTCCTCAGGTGTGCTTTGCTAACACAGTCTTTCTGGAGCCAATCGATAGTATCGAGCACATCCCTCCTGCACGCTGGAAGCTCACCTGCTACATCTGCAAGCAGCGCGGTTCAGGTGCTTGCATCCAGTGTCACAAAGCCAACTGTTACACAGCCTTTCACGTCACCTGTGCCCAGCAGGCGGGCCTCTACATGAAAATGGAGCCCGTTAGAGAGACCGGGGCCAATGGCACCTCCTTTAGTGTCCGTAAGACGGCTTATTGTGACATCCACACGCCGCCGGGTTCAGCTCAACCTTTAGCAGGAGTAGGTGGAGCCAGCATAGGTTCATCTCACAGTGAAGGAGAGCTGGAGGATGACGATGAGCCCAGCATCGGCCATGATGATGACTCCAAGGGCTGGAGCTCTGAACGAGCCAAAAGGGCAAAGGCAAAATCTAGGCTGAAGATGAAGAGGGCGAGGAAGATCTTAGCAGAGAGGAGAGCCGCAGCACCAGTGGTGTCGGTACCTTGCATACCTCCCCACAGGTACACTTTTCTTCCAGCTGCTTAAGGGAATCATGTATAGAATCAAAAGTATTTGTCCAACTATAGAACCTAATGGAACTTCATAGCTGATGTGAGTGATCATGGAAGAACTATGGATAACATGTTGCACTCCAATGTTCTTTTCTCCAGGCTGAGCAAAATCACCAGCAACCTGACAGTTCCCCGGAAAAGCCAGTTCATGCAGCGACTTCACAGCTACTGGACCCTGAAGAGGCAAAGTCGCAACGGCGTCCCTCTGCTGCGTCGCCTCCAGACCCACCTGCAGTCACAGCGACACATCGACCCTCTCCCACCACAGCCTTCATCACAGCTGCCTTCAGTAAGCCATCTTCGTCTGCATTACTATTATTCTATTCGTTGTGCTCCTGCAGATGTCAGTCATATTTGTGGTTTTATACCTGTTGTTGGTGCAGAGGGACAGCGAGGAGAAACAGACTGCTCTGAAGGAGCAGCTCAAGGCATGGCAGAGACTTCGACACGACCTGGAGAGAGCCAGGCTACTAGTGGAGCTCATCCGCAAGAGGGAAAAACTCAAGAGGGAGACGGTAAGAGACGAATTACACAACTAGCAGAGGACAAAACTCAGTGGTGCTAGGTTCTTTCTAGTGAGCTTTGTAGAACATTGAAGAATTAGGATGCAACTCTCCGGTCCATCATAGCTCTTTGAGGTAAGTATCTGTGGCATCTCACACTATACTTTTTGGATTACACTTGACTTTAGGTAGGCAATGACATGCCCGCTCAATGATTCACCTAGGAAATACAAATCAAAGGTCATTTAGATATGTAACTACTTTGTAATGTGTCATTATCTAGTTCTTTCTTCAGTAATTGCCTGTCTATAAGGAAACCCATATTGTGCCGGTATACAAACGTAAACACATTTACTGCACTGGCTTCACATGGTTTTTCATTCAGGCAGTATAAACTGTAAACAATGCGTTTGTTTTCAGATTAAAGTGCAGCAGATGGCGCTGGAGATGCAGCTAACTCCCTTCCTAGTGCTGTTAAGGAGTACATTGGAACAATTACAGGAAAGAGACACTAACAACTTTTTCACTGAACCTGTACCACTGGCAGAGGTAAACGTGTGTATATTGTATGTTAAATTACTCACTTTTTAAAATTTCTATATTTCTGTTTTTAGTTCTCATATTTTATTGACTCAGTACAGTAGAGTATGTGTCTTTATGATGAATTTTATTATAGCTAAACAGTCTTATGCAAACCACTGCAACATCTCTAGGACATTTTATGCCTTTATTCTACCTTTGCAAAGCTTTCAATGGACAATATATGTAGATTTTTTCTTCATTAGTTTCGGGCAAAAAAAAAAGCAAAAACCTTTTGGTCAAACTTTAACCTGATCTCTGATTTAATGTTCCGCAGCATTTGTTTCACTTAAACAACCGTCGACCTGCATTGAAAATTCAAAAGCTTCTTAGATCTTGTGAGTGATGCTTCTGCTTGCTGTCCAGGTGCCGGACTACCTGGACCATATTGATACTCCAATGGACTTTCAGACCATGTGGAACCTGCTGGAGTCCCATCGCTACCTCACTTTTGAAGCCTTCGAGGCGGACTTTGGCCTCATTGTTAACAACTGTCTCAAATACAATGCGAAGGACACAGTCTTTTATCGTGCTGCCCTGCGGCTAAGAGAGATGGGCGGTGCCGTCTTAAGAACAGCCAGACGCCACGCAGAACGGATCGGATTTGACTATGAAACAGGCATGCACCTGCACCGAGAGCTGAGCCCAGACAGTCAGCGTGACCAAGAAAGAGACAGGGAGAGAGAGAGAGAGCGGGAGCGAGACAGAGAAAGAGAAAGAGACCGCCCATTGTCTTCTAATGAAGACGGTATGTGTCCTCTTTTCACTGTAGATTTGCAGCACCCGTTTTATTTGCCAAATGCTTTTGCCTGGAGGCAGAGGGGAGGGTGGAAGTGTCTTTGTGAAACACAGGGATATTTTTATTTAAAAATGGGCTGTATTCATGTTTGTACGTTGATTGATTTGCTGCGCGTCTTACATTCATAAATAAATGAAACAGTCATTTTTGAAGATCTTGCACATTACACACCTTTATAACTTTTTCATTTCCTTCCTGTCGCTCCCTGAGGCCTAACCATTTCCTGTCTCTGCCTCGCACAGACCTTCTCCTACCAGAGAACAGGCGACGACTACCCCTGGAAGAGCAGCTGCATTACCTGCAGGTACGCCTCGATGAGGTCAGCTCAGGGAAGCACAGCATTGGTCAGTCTCGTAGAGCCAAAGCTTTGAGAAAGGAGATCAGTGTCATCAAGAGGAAGATTGCCCACCAGCGGGAAGAAGGTTCTTGCAAGGGGGGTCGGGAGTCTGTGGGAGGAGGAGGTTCTTCACTCTCTCATCACCCATCTTCTGCGGTACACCATGATGAGGGGGGCGAGAGCAGCAGCCAGGAGATCGGTGGAAAAGGTGTGTTTAGGATTTTGTAACATATAATTAAGGGGTAAAATAAAAACAATCATAGCAACTAAAGATGTTTTACATACTTTCTGTTTTATTTTTGTCATTAAACCTCCCCTTCCCTTTCAAGATATGGGCGTGTCATCGTCTGCCCTGGCCCCAGAGGTGGGCCGTCGGACATCTGTCCTCTTCTCCAAGAAGAACCAAAAAATGGCTGGACCCCCCAAAAGGCCCGGGCGCCCGCCAAAGAACAGGGATGTAGGTTACGCTGGACCTGGGGTGAGCCAGAGCCCCATCGGTCCACCTCAGCTGCCCTTGCTGTCATCCAGACAGAGGAAGAGGCCCCGCAGCCCCCACAGCAGCTCCACCTCAGACAGCGACAGTGACAATGATGACCTGCTGCCAGGTAAAATAGACACACGTGCAGTGAGCTCTTCGTGTACTGCGCATTTCTTCCCTGACTGCATTGTATTTCCTCAGGTTTGCCAAGTAATGGTTTTGATGGAGGAAACCAGCCAGTAACAGAGAGTTTCCGCGTGTACAGAAATGAGCCTCG
Organism: Macropodus opercularis; assembly: GCA_030770545.1. Classification (NCBI taxonomy): domain Eukaryota; kingdom Metazoa; phylum Chordata; class Actinopteri; order Anabantiformes; family Osphronemidae; genus Macropodus; species Macropodus opercularis. Next base: position 13,076,458 of record CM061095.1, read on the forward strand.
TCTGCCCCGTTCAAGCTCAGACTCTGAGTCCACAACCAGCAGCAGCAGCAGTGCAGCGTCTGACAGAACCAGGTAAGTAGTGCGCTAATACTAAATGTGCATGAGACACAAGGACTGCAGGACTAGACTTTACACCCACAGAGATTATTCTGTTACCATTCATTGAATTTACCCTACATTTTATAATATGGTTTAGTCCCAGCGCTTTCAAGAGTTCACTTTGAGGTGACAAAGTAGCCACTGTTAACTTCAGCACCTTAGTGCAACGGGTTGGGGGTCAACAGGACACATGACCATAATTTAATGATGAAAGTGCAAAAAAAAGAAGACTTTGGAGAGTTTGGAGCTTTTGCTCTGGCTTAACAGTGAAGCCTCCAATAACCAATGAACAATCTTAATTAACCTGCTGTTCTGCAACGAATGAGCAGATTAACATATGAATGTAGTGCAAATCTGCTCCTCTAACTCTCACCCAGAAAACAAATGAGCATTTTTTTAAATGTCATGGCAGTCATTTAAAGTATTATTGCTCTTACTTGGCAGCAGTGACTTTTGACCTTAATACTTTTCACAGAAGATAAAATCACATGCTTAACTGTATTTTGAAGGTGTGAACATCAGGAATTGATAACATCTTTATCACTACACCCTCTTCTTCGATGCCAGTACAAATTCTATGTAATTTTGAGGTCATATTTTCCGTTGGAAAAAAAATGTTTTTCTTGTTTTTTTTTTTGACCGGCTTAAGTTTCCTTTTGTTGTGTTTATTTAATGTTCTTTCTTGTTCTGTTCTTCTTTTATATGTACCTTCTTGAACATAGAACACACTATGTTTGCATGCTCACGTGCAGATTCTTGTTGTGAGTGTTAAAGCGCTCTCTTTTTGGTGCTGCCTTCTCTTGCAGTACGACTCCCTCTAAACAGGGCAGAGGAAAAGCATCGTTCTCTCGCTCTGCGTTCCCAGAGGACAGCAGCGAGGAAACATCGGGCACTGAAAATGACTCGTACTCAGCCGGAGGGTCACGGGGAGTTTCACACTGTAAGCCCGTTTTATCGTACTCTCATATAAACACAGGCAACGTCTTCTCTCTATGACTGGAATCTAAATGTAATGTAATGTGGTACAGATAAGTTGCAAAACCATGAGTCTGTAACCACATATTACTGATCTTGACTAAGAATTTTAAATGCCCACAAAATGACACCAAAGTGTCATTGTGTCTTGTGGACACAGGATTGTTTTGTATGCAACCATTGTTGAGCTAGAAATGATGACTGATTCCTCTTCCTGTGCACTTCACTGTCAGTGGTGCGTAGCCGGGCCAGGTCAGCGTGCTGGATGACCTCTGATGACTATTCTTCCCTGGAAGCTCTGGACCTGGTGTGGGCCAAATGCAGAGGCTATCCTTCATATCCTGCTCTGGTGAGCCACAAGTTGACAAAACAGCGCTACAGGCCAAAGTGCACATAGCTGTCGTCCTCTGGGTAGTCTGCGTGTCAGTGCCTGTATTTCTTACTTTGCTCTTGTCACTGTGCGACTGCAGATAATTGACCCAAAGATGCCCAGGGAGGGGGTGTTTCACCATGGTGTCCCAATCCCCGTCCCCCCACTCGATGTGCTGAAACTTGGCGAGCAAATGACCCAGGAGGCCAGAGAGCACCTGTTTCTGGTTCTTTTCTTCGACAACAAGAGAACTTGGTCAGTGGTCTCTTTCTCTCCTATATTTTTGATTTCACCAACGTTGTTGTCACCGTTCGGTCATGAAAGCTGAAGCCCCCTGCTTTGGCAGTTCTACTGAAATTCTGTCCTTTTTCTCCACACGCCGAGACACCGTTCAGAAAAGGCAAAACCTGCCTTGTGCATTGGTCGTCTGTGACAGTAGGTCAGAGGAAATCGCTGCGCTAGATGACAGAACATTTGACAGAAGCTTGTCAGAAGTAGGGCAAACATGGCTTTTAACAGAAGATGGTGGGAAAACATGACGTGTCTTCGCTCACTGCTGTGCACTCACTAAATATTTATTTGCTTTTAAGTTCAAAGACAGTTTTTTACATTTTTAATCTACAGTTCCCATGAGTTGCCTGTTTACAGTTGCTGTGATGACAAATCGATCTAAATTTCCTCTCCACAAACATAGACTCTTTGATCAGTCCTCCTCATACAATAAAGATTCCCCAGCCCACTGGAACACCCACAAACCACAGCATCTATGTCACATCTGTAACCATAGCGACACCCCTCTGACTTAAGCGGCCTTATTTCCTGCCCCACGCGATGCTCTGAACGTGAGTGGAAACAAATGTTAAGCATCTGGCAAGGACTTCGACAGAAAACACTGCAGCGAATGCAGGTCAAAGGAACTACAGTACTGTGCAAATGTTTTAGGCAGGTGTGAAAAAAATGCTGTAAACAAAGAATGCTTTTATTTTTGTCAATTAACAAAATGCAAAGTGAGGGAACAAAAGGAAAATGTAAATCAAATCAATATTTGGTGTTACTACGACATTCCTGGAAGTGATGGCATGAAGTGTGTTCTGGGATCACATGAAGAGGTAGATGGATGTGAGAAACCCTACATCCACAGAAGATCTGTGGTTAGTTCTCCAAGATGTTTTAACAACCTACAGCCGAGTTCCTTCGAGAACTGTGAGCAAGTGAACCTAGAAGAACTGCTGCTGTTTGAAGGCGAAGGGTGGTCACAGCAAACATTGATTTGATTTAGATTTCTCTTATGGTCATTCACTTAGTTTTGCTCATTTATGAAAATTATTGTTTAACACTTCAGTTTTTGAAAGCTTTCTTTGTTTACAGCATTTTTTCACACCTGCCTAAAACTTTTGCATAGTACTGTACGTTGTCTACTTCTCACCTGACTTAAAGACTTCCCTTGGTGCCATTATATTTATGTAAATAGACTCGTGACTGTGCCACCGGCAACTAGAACAGCAGTGTACGTGCTATCATCACCATCCACTTCATCCTCATCGTGCTCACAGACTGCTGATGCAGTGTTTCTTCAAAAGCGTGTGGTGGGTTAAGAGTGGCCTGTCAAACAGTGGGGAACACAATCTGAAGGAATCCACAGACTTGCATTCTCTTTACGGCTGAACCGTGGGGCAAAGGGTAAAGTGAATGCCGTGGGAATCTCACTTTTTCAAAGAACAATGAGGAGAAACGTGATGAAACACACACATAAAGGACCTGTACACACCCATGTTCTCAGTATTGGAACGGATTCGGGGAAGGGTGGGGGATTGTAAACGTATAGATATCTTATCTCACTTTAATATGGAGGTGTCACGTGGAAGCTCTTTTTGTTTAATGTAAAGGTTAAGAATGTGAAGGCTGCATGTTTAGCTGCAGGGCCGAGAAGACTCCTGCCACAGAGGAGCCAGAACCTCTGTATGCACTGAACAACCATGAAGCCACACAGTGACCTCAAGGAGACCGAGTGATAGCAAAGGATAAAATGAAGATAAAGGGACTCAGCGACCTGGTGCCACTCTGGAACCAGTTCTCCTGGCTCAAACCACACGCTAAATAAAATAAGACTGTGGCGTCAACACAAAAGGTGTCAACGCTGTGATGAATGACTCAGTCAGCTGAAAGTGTCAGGCTGATCCTCACACTGTCCTTCCTGTCCTTTTTCTGCACACACAGAAACACCGTTCAGAAAAAGCTAAACCTGCCTTGTGCGTTGGTCGTCTGTGACAGTAGGTCAGAGGAAATAGCTGCGCTCGTACTGAAGCGCTAGATGACAGAACATTTGACAGAAGCTTGTCAGAAGTAGGGCAAACGTGGCTTTTGAGGACAGAAGATGGTGGGGAAAACATGTTTTGTTTTAGCTCACTGCTGTGAGCACTCACCAAATGTTCATGGTTTGCTTTTAAGTTCAAAGGCAGAAAAATCTGTGAGTATTCTCAGCTTCCTGTAGGTACATTCAGTAGTTCAGCACAAAGAAGAACCAGGAACCGGTTTCTTTTCTGTATGAAAAGCTGTTTTGTTTGCCTCTGGACGGGTCTGGTGACGTGTATGTTGTAATGAAGGCGCATATGTGTGTTTGTGTGTATCCAGGCAGTGGTTGCCACGCTCTAAGCTTGTGCCGCTCGGCGTGGACCAGGAGCTGGACAAGGAGAAGATGCTGGAGGGCAGAAAATCCAACATCCGCAAGTCCGTGCAGGTGGCTTATCACCGAGCCATGCAGCACCGCAGCAAGGTGCAGGGAGACCCCAGCAGTGAGACCAGCGACAGTGACTGAACACACGCTTAAAACTTACGTTTTGGTCCAAGCAGATGTTGTAGAGCATACGTTTCTCTACAGGGAGCCCAGCCCTACGTCAAACAACACAACACAAACAGTGCCAGTAGCGCAAGTAAGGAAAAACACCAACACCCACTACTTTGGCCCCAAGACAAACACAATTATGCACACTAAGCCGTGTTTAATCGGGCATGTAAAATTTTGTAATTAAGAAAACTGAAAATGTATTAATACTGATAATTATGGGAAAATATGCTATTTTCAGAATCATGAATCTGAATATTCCTTGTGTATGTGATCTATAGATGTATAATAGCAAATGCGATGATGGTTTACAGGCTCGAAAAAGAAAATTGTATTACACTATGACGCGTACACAACTCTGCCTCTCCTTACACTCCTTTTCTCACACATACATTCACAAATGTAAGCTTATTTTTCAAGAGGGTAATGCATGTAGAGTGCAACAAACGCACACACTGTGGTTATGGCTGTGAACGCCATCGCTCCAACCCGTCTGGAGAACGGACAACAGGCCTGGTGTCCTGTCACAGGCCAGACCAGCACCAAGAGAAACTGTCGCAGCCTCAGCTGTTGGTCAAACCAACGTTCATGTTATTTATTCTGCTCACTCCTTTCTAACGAGGTCCACTAGTGTATTTTATCATGGACTATTTCTAATACTTCCAATCACTCTGGTCACATGAGAAGCTACGTGAGCCTTTGCGTCTGATGCTGTTTATCATGTTCCTGTTTTTATGGTTTTGTTGACGTCTGTGTCGCACAGGTCGCAAAAAGGACTAAAGTGAAACCCCCGATCGCCTCACTGTCTCTTAGTCTCATGTTGATGGCTGTAGAACTTTTCTATACACAGATTGCATAAAGATAGAAGTTTAATAAAAAGAGTTGCGTTTTTGTAATCGCGTGTGATGTTTACTGTGTCTGCATCCACCAGCTGATAGTGTTCCTTTACCTTCAGTGTGTCTTTAATTGTCCTTAGTTTGTTTGCTGTGGGCCACGTAGCTTTACCTGTGCTTTCTGAGCTCGTCTAATGCTTTCTGTAGAACATAGTGACTCGTCGCCACTTCTCTAGACTAATGCTGTGATACTGACTCATAGGGGGACAGGTTTTACACCTGTATGTAAAACAAAAACTCACCAGTCATACAGACCTTAGCAAAATATGTGTCATGTTGCCAGTGCCATGAAAAGTGATATGTAAATGTCAATATGTCACTGCATTTTTAATATTTTACTCACATATACTTGCTTGCTCTATACTGTAGTTCCCATAAGTTGACTGTTTCAGTTTGAGACCTGATGGCTGAGATGACAAATGAATCTGCATTTCATAGATTACCAACCCAGAACCTTCGATCAGTCCTCCTCCATGATAAAGATTCCCCACCGCACTGCAACGCCCACAAACCACAGCATCTATGTGACATCTGCAGCCGTGACCCCTCTGAGTTAAGGTGTCTGGTTTCCTGCCCCACGCGATTCTCAGAACGTGAGAGGAAACAAATGTTTAGCACACGCCAGTGATTTCTAAAGACAACATGGGTGGTTGGAAATGTATATTATTTCACTTTGATATAAACGTGTCACATGAAACCAAAAAAGTAAACTTTACACTTGCCTTCTGTTACATGTCTAGACGAGCCAGAACCTCTGTATGAAATGAGCAGCCACGAAACCACACAGTGAACACAAAGATAAAATAATGACAGATAAAAAGAAGAAAGATAAGAGACACCCACGACCTGGAACCAGTTCTGGCTCCGAGTCAGAGGTGAAAGCACACATATTAAAATAAGACTAAGAAGGGTCCCACAAGAGATGGGGGGGGGGCTCCTCTCTGCCCCGGGGACAGATTTCTCATAATCTGTTTGTGGAGAATAGGCGTCAACGCAAAGACGTCAACTCTGAGATGAATGACTGTCAGCTGATGGTGTCAGACTGGCTGGTCCGCCTGTGTGACACGCAGCGCAGAAGCGCGGTTTGCGCCAAAGCTTGTATAGTTTCTTATTTTTTATGAAATAAACGCCTTGATGTTTCGACCGACCGACTGGACCTTGTTGCTCAGGTTTGCTGAAAAACGAGCTCTGACGCGCAGCGACGGTGCCGGCGGACCGAGGTGCCCTGCGCTCCGACGCCGAGGATCTAGCGGCGGAACACGCGGCACCGAGATCCATAAAATCAGGAGGCACAGCAGCGAGAAGACGCCGACTCCGTGACGTGGATTGAATTATGGGAACATCGTCATCACAGCGTTGTAAAGTTGACAATGAGTAGATTTAAAATGCGCAACGCGCTGGCTTTTCTCGCCGTCTTGTTGTCTCCGCTTCTGGTGGAATGTACCCCAACATGCCAGGTGAGATATGTAAACCACGACTGTAAATATTTAGCAGGTCGAGCTCATAAATACTAAGTAGAACCTGTCAGCTCGCTGTGTGCTTTAAAAACTGTAATGTGATGGATGTACAGTTACGCATGGACGTGATACTTTCTAATGGTTTGTGTCTCTGTGCCAACTGTAGGTGGGGAATCAACGAGGTAGGTTTTAGTGTGGATAAGGGGTTTCCGTGCCTTCAGAGGTCTGGGTCATTTCCTTTGGGGCTTCCATTCGTCACCTGTTTTGCTGCAATGCTCTTTCTTGACTCTTCAGATTTTGTTGAAGGACTCTGCCCCATTAAACTGAGCCCTGCCAGTGTCAAGGCGTCTGGTGGACCGGGTTACACTGAATGTGTCACGGTTCATGTTTGGGTGACAGCTGACGGTACGAAGTCGAACTGTATCTCCAGAGATTGTTATCCATAAAGCAGTCATTGCCACAGGCCTGATGACATGCTGGAATTTCCTCTTTATGCTTTCTTGCAGATTTAAAAAAGGCCCCGAAGGTTGAGATTCACTCACCCGTACAGAAAACATTCAAGCCTGTCAAGAGGAAACCAAAGGTTAGACTGTCTTCCCCTTGTAGCTGCCTCATGTCTAATGTCACGATGAGTGTACAGGTTAGGATCATAAATAGGTGAAAGGCATGATCACACTTCCTCCTTCCTTTCTTAGAGTCTCAATGCAAGAAAAGAGCAAGTCAGGTGCTCCAGCCGTAACAACAGCCGCGTTGCTTTGGTAGGATCCCGTTTGTTGTTGGAGCTTCTAACATCCAGGCTGGTTATGTGGTCCACTGATTGTGTTTTCTTTCCGCTGGCTACAGTGGGAGCTTGTGTACGATTGCATCGCAACCACAGCAGACGACGTTGTTTCTGTGTCCTACAGCACAGCATCAACGCGCTGCACAGTGCCAGGTAGAGCAAAGACGATGTTTTTGATGTTGTCTCACATTCAGTCTTTTTGCCACAAAGGCAATATGATGCAGCCTGTCTGAAGTCATCATTGCAGGATGTGGCAACATGAAGCGTCAAAGGATTTTGTTTGATCACAAGCCACCACAACTGCTCGTAGCACATCTGTTCAAAAGGCCCAAGATGTGTCCTGTATATGTTTTCATACTAATCCCACGTTTTCATTTGTTGGCATCACTGAGACTTAGAGCAGGATGTTCACATATCACCTCACCCTTTGATTTGACCTGGCAACTCGTCATCCTCTCTGAATTAGATCCCAAACCAGATTATGATGTTTCTGTCGATCTGTCGTCTAAATCCATCACTGTAACGGTGAAGCCTGGGAAAACCGTGTATGTCCGATTGTGTTACATGAGAAGTTCCCTTCCCTGCAGCGGTTTTCCAGATCTTCTTCCTGTTACTGTAAGTTGAAACCAAAAGCCAACTCGCATATGTCTCTGTGTTCGTCATTGTGTCTTTTACTGTAATGAATTTGTTTGAATGCAGATCGACCCGTCTAAGACTCCATTGGTGCATTTTAACATCACCTACCTGCTGCCCTGTCTCTGCGTAGAGGTACCTTGATTTCCATTCAACTTTGATGCAGCCAGTATTAGATTGCTTTCAGGTTTGTACACGTCTTATCTGCACTTACAGGTATATTACACCCACACTGACGCTAGTCGGAGCAGAATGTGTCCGTTTCAGAAGGAAAGACTTGCAGGTTAGTGTGAAATGATTCATGTCAGAGTCAGATTGAAATAAAAACTGTGGTTATTGTTCCTTTAAAGGTATTTTTTTTAACTGGGGGTATTTCCCTTTATGATGTTGACTGGTTCTCAAAAGCATTAAAGGAAATACAGAAAATGAAGTGTAACTACATCCTTCAAGCAAAAACTTAAATTTGACCCATTTGGCTGTTTTGAAATAAACATTTTATGTACAGGTTAGTCATGTGTGTTGTTGTTCACATGGCCTCAACAGATGTCAGAGACGTCTGGCTCTCCTCTGACGTTGTCCTCTTTGAGTCCAGCTTGCAGTGGGTTTCTCATTGTTGTGTCAGTGACCTGCCAACGAGGATCTCTGCCTCCCTCTGCTGGATGGAGAGTAAACACGTCTGCACACCTATTCTCAACTCCACGCTGCGAGAGGCTGAAGACGGAAACATCCTGGTAATACAGAGCGGTTTGTGGTATTGATGGTATTCCCGATACGCACGATTAAAACCTCCTCAACACCTGCCCTGTGTTCTCGTCAGATTTACAACACATTTGCGGTGGACAAACACCCTCAGATGTGTGTGCTGGTGAGAATCTGCTAGATGCGCCGATGCTGAAACGCATCCAGTTGTCAACGGCAGCCGCAGAGTCACATATTTGTGTTTTTGCTTTTGCAGTTTTCCCTACAAGGCAGCCAGAAAGTATCTTGTCCTTTCCAAACTGGTGAGTCAGTGCTCATACAAAATGATGTGATTAAAATTGCTGGTACGCTTCCATCTGTCCCACAAGGGTCACTGAAATAACTTGATACTGTGGAAAGTAATAATAAATAAACACTTTGCTAATATAAACCAGACTTTGCCTTTTAGTTGTGGTTCAACAGAAGCATTTAAGAAACAAACTGAAAGCCAAAGGGAACTTTAGGCAGACGACTGAAAGAGTCTTACGCTGTGAAGCAAAATGTGCTGCTCATTGTCGGAAAACGCGAAAGTCACAGGAAATGTCCCAAAATACACAAAGACTGTATACGTAAAAACCTGAGACAGCTGGAGCAGTTTGGCCATGAGGAGGAGCCCAAACTACCTGTGGACAGGTGGAGACATCTGACTGAGAGTCATGGATTAGAATCACTAGATTGTAGTGATTTGCTTCGAAAGGTTGTCCATGAAAGTATTAAAGGAATGGTGCTAAAACCAGTTTCATTTTCAAAATGCTTCTGACCAACCATGCGCTCAGTCTCCCTGTTTTTCAGCGTTCTCTCCTGTCTTTCGCAGACATGTCGTCCTGGGAGGTGAATATCGGACAAGGCCGACAGAGTGTGATTGTATATATCACGTCTAAGGAGCCAGCTACGTTTTCAGCTCAGTTTTGTGTTCTTAACGAGATGGGGTGTGCACCCATAGGCCCAGTCCATGCCCTCACCACAGTAAGCACCTGTATCTGGCATAGAAAAGGCAAAATTCATCAAACAAACTGATCGCATCTCCCTGTTACAAAGAAATAACCTGCTGGCTTCATCCGTCTTACAGGAAGACACGCAGATAAACATACCACCCCACTTTATTGCTGAGAAGCCGTGTGTGCAGGTACAGTACAGCTCAGTACGTGCAACAGCTTGACAGACTGTCAAAGTCTTTCTAGGCACGGCACATTAACCATGTGTTTCCAGGTGTGGCAGTCAGATCCTGCTCTTGATGGAAGAAGAATTCTGTGCCCAGACTGTAAGTGTACTCAAGACGAAAACAAACCAAGTGTGAAATGTGTCCCCGTCGATCACTTCATGCGTCAATGCATGCGTGCACACACAACTCCTACAAACTAAACACACCCACTGCCTTTCTGTTTTTTTGCCCTCAGACGTGCACAACAGATGGGGCATGTATGCAGTGGCAGCGCTGATATTTGTGGTTGTCGTTGTGCTACTGGGAATATTCATCCACCGGCTTACCAGGAGTGCAGCTGCAGGTTCGCTGAGTAGAGTCGACAGATACAAATTACAGGAGCGGGTTGTTGTTGATTGTATCAGTCAGACTTTTCTTCCCCTATCTCTTTGAACATCTCTAGGTTGGCTGTACATCCACAAGCCAGTGTTGCTGGTGTGCTCCTCGGAGCATTCAGCCCACGTCTCTGCCGCCGTTGCATTAGCCTCCGTCCTGCAGGGGGAGCTAAGTGCCAAAGTTCACATGTCCTTGTGGGCCCAATGCTCACAAAGACATGCTGGGATTGGAGTGGCAGATCTGGGTCCAATTCCCTGGCTGTACGGGCAATGGGAGGCTGTGCGTAAGGCACAAGGAAAAGTACTGATCATCTGGAGTCCTGAGGCCAAGAAAATGTATGAGAAGTGGAGCGAGGACAGGTCCGTTGCAGATAAGAGAGAGAGAAAGAACAAAGACAACAGCGGAGCTCAGCTGAGACACGAGAGAATGAAAGTAGATGTGGAAGCTGATGATAAACTAAATGAAAGACTGATGAAATGCAAAACGGAGAAAGCAGCTGGAAAAACACACTGCGTTAAATTGCGCGAGGGGAAAGACTGGGACCCACAGAAGGAGTCCTCTACAGTGACGGGACCCGTGTTTGCAGCTACTCTGGCCTGCCTAGAGGGGGCGCTGCAGCAGTCCAACGCTCCAGGAGTTGCTATTGTGTACTTTCAGGGCCTTGGCCACAGTACTGACATCCCAAAGGCCCTCAGAGGTGTCCCCCGGTACTGCTTACCGCAGGATTTCAGAGGATTAATACAAGCGCTGGAAGGGATGACAAGTGAGCACTGCTGGCCCAGACTCCTGTCCAAAGTGCTGTCAATATGGCTGGCACAAAAGCTAGCCAGCAGACTGCAGACGCTGCTGCCTCAGTCGCAAGGAGCGAAAAGGCATAAAGTGAGAGTCACGTCATCACAGAAAAGACTTTGCCTCCGGACAGAACAGAAGTTGCCTCTGGAGGCCAACGTAGCCGAACCGGCACACGGGTGGGAGCCTCTCCACGAGTGTCCACAGGGAGCAGAGAGACTTTAATCTCAAGTTTCAGGTGTCTGATCAGGACAGACTTTTGTTCCGATGGCAACGCGACACCTGTGTGAGATACTGGAGCTTGTGTTCCACCCTGTGACCTTACTGATCTGATCACTCGCAGTAAAAATGACTCGTTACTTGACACCACCGTGATTAAAATGCCACCGCATACTTTGCATATTAAGAAGAAAATACTCCGTCCTGCCTCCTCCATATCGCCACTGACTGAGTGTCATTATGTTGACTTCGTGACTGACGTTGAACACCTGTCGTATCTCTCTGTAAATATGCCAACTGCTATGAAAATTTAGTTGCAAATAACATTTCACTTTGCTCATCTGTGCATTTCTGTTTGAAAGTGTCGTGACAGCGCCAGTGACAAACTGTGTGACTGTTGTTTACAGCAAGTCACCGATTTGCATAGACTCTCATAAACCCAAGAGTCAAAGCTCTCTCCGGTCAAAATGAGCAATAACGCTGTGAATTGTGTCTAATGCGAGGCTTTTTACATATTGATGCCAGACTACTTCTAATAACAGATTTTTGATGATAAATCTTCTATTTTAGCGTTTTGATGGGCTCAGTAGAAAACTGCTCCATCCGCAGCCCTAAAACTAAATATTTACTCTCACGCTACCTTGCATATTCGAAAACAAAATAACTTTTTCTTCTCCAAGTCTTTCTGCACCTGTTCATTTAGCAAACATCACTAAACATGTCTTGAAAATTGTGTCCTACCTCAAACATGCCGCTGTTTCCCAAAGAGACCAGTATTATTCAAATAACCACAACGGCAACACTGCACAGAGGTTACCTCAAAATCTCAGAGCATTAGGGCAGTAAAACACTGCCTACGGTACTTTCCCAAGTCTTATTTGATTGCACCAATCCTACCAACTTCAACGGCAAATGTTATGCAAAAGAACTTAAAAAGTCAACTTGTCAGGATCCACTCATTAGATATTTGGTGGCCCATTGAATTAAATCAATAGCAGTCTGAACGGCCCCATCTACTTATTAGCATCACACGGATGGCATTTTGCACATGTTTAAAACAATTAATAAAACATTTTGTTTACAAAAAAGGTTGTGTTTGTTCTTAAATGGCCGAGCCAAATTCATATTTATATGACTGAACGTCAGCGTTTCGCATCTGTCGCCTAGAAGTGTCATGTTTTTTTAGACCTTTAATTCAACAGCTTTGTGATGCTGAGTCAAGACTTGCTTGACGAGGTAAACGAGGAAGTAGAATGACAACATACATTTTCCATTTTTCCCAAAACATCCAGCACGAGTGGAAAAGATGAGTTGTGGCCTGTGTACATATCACTTTAATTACATAAGCTTAGTTTCACTTTAAAATTCCAGCTGCCAGGCACATTCATGGCTATCATGACAATCGCAGCAACAATTGATTGAAATTTCTTTCACTTATATTCGGGTTAATGATTGACCGTTAACAAACTGGAAATAGGCCAATTCATACAGCAGCCGTCATATGAGTAACAACTGGGGACAAAGGTGCTTCACACTCTGCTACAGGCTCAGTGTCTGTTGATTGGCACCGTGTGTGCAGAGCTGAAGGAGGACGACACACTGACGTTAGGCTCAGTCCTCTTCAGTGTCACATCGTCGTCTGTGAGGTAATAAATCCACAGACTCTTCGACAGTTGCCCTCCTTTTTCTAACCTCCCAAACCCAACGTGTGCTGTTGCCTCCCTTGTTGTTACATATATTACAACTGATACTATCACAGTGGGAGCCTCGCTGCGCGTAGACGCCTCCGCAGCCAAGCTCGGACTTGTTGCGCACGTGACAAGTTCTCTTCGTCTCACCTGAACAGGTAACAGCCGCTCACACGTTCAACGTCAAAGCCTGTATGTCACAAGTCCCAGGAGCGTCACCGCAGTCAGTCCAGCGGGTGAGTGGAAGACCACGGGTCGCGGCAACTAGCGGGTGCTCCTTACTGGCTCGTCCCCACAGAACGGGGGGTGGGTTTAGCCGTGGAGCAGAAGACGAACACCGTTGGAGAAGCGAGGCGCTGTCCGTGGAATGGCTCCCACGCTCCTGCGGATGCCTCTCGCTCTCCTCGTGCTGCTGTCAGTGCTGCGCCTCTGCCAGTTCATGGCGACGGGCGCGCTGGAGACGGTTAACCAAGACGCGCCAGACGTCACCTGTAGCGAGGTAACGCACACAGCAGAGCCAGGCTGCGATGTCACATGTACATTTAGTACAAACACTGTTAGAACATGAGCAGAAGTAGGACTTTTCTCACTTTTCTACCTCTTTGGTCTTGTGTTGCGCATATAGTTCAGGGGGAGCCAACACTTTAATTTGGTTACTAGGTTGGGTTTAGTGATGTCAGGCGATAGCTATGTGTAATAATAGAGAAGCGGATCAGAGGTTAATGTCCATTACTTATTTACCATGTGCTGGAGCATGACATCTTACTCCACAGATGCTTTTCCAGCTTAAGTTCTTTTCAGAAGCGTTTTCAGTAAGAATTCCACAACGAAATATCCGGTTTGAAAAGCCAACCACCAAGGCTAATTTGCGTTATATTTCATCAGTGTGTTAAGTTATTTACAGACGGTAAGTGATTCGATCATTAATGCAGCAGAGTAATGGAGAGGCGCTAGATTTAGTCATGACCAGGTTGACACAGCTGCACAACGGATGGCACTAAATATAGAAAATTCACATGCATGACAATCAAAAATGAAACACACACAAATGATATACAAACGCACACAATGCTGCTCACTTTCTCTTTAATGATTTATTTTCCTGTTGTCACGACAGAAAACAATGAGGATAAGTGAATTATAAATGCTATTTGAAGAAAAGCTGCCATGTCCTCTCGTGAACGTGAAACATAGCCATCAGTTAGTTCATTGGGTATATTGCTTTTATATTAAAAGACATAAATGCATCTTAGTCTTGCAGCAAGAATTTACAAACAAAGACACGCACATCCACACCCACACTAACAAAACAACGCTCAGGCAATTAACCACAAATGCAGGAAACAGAAACACAACCTCAAAGAAAGCTGTGACTCACATCATCACTGACTGTTTTCAAATACAAACTTTTCTAATGACAGATCCTCCAGGTAATAACATGTACCCAACTGTGCCATATCAAGGTTTTGAATACATTTTCCACTTCACTTGGTGTAGAAGGTGTAAAACAGGTTGGTAAAATGATCTGTTCAGTTTTCATCGACACCTTTTCTTTCCTCAGGGGTTGACTGATTGCTACGTGAGCCCAGGTAACACACGCTTCAGGGTCTCCCACACTGTGGGAATAACATCACATTAACTGCAGTTAACTGCGGGTTAGCTAAGGCAGATCCACCCTGTTCCACAGCTCCTCGGTGCGACGACTCCAGCGAGTCAGTGGACGTTATAGACGTGAGGCTTAAAGTGATTCTGTGCTGTGCAGCGACACACGACTGTGAACCCTGCCTGCAAATCAACATCACACTGCGAGGTAGAGGTTTGTTTACCAAAGCTCCCATGAAGAATACTTAGTTCAATTATAATTATTGTTGTTCTTTCATTATTGTTTAATTACTTCTGGGATTCCTACCTACATTCTGATCATACCTGTCTGCTCAGTCAGCACTTACTGTCTTCACTGACTGTGAACCCATTTTACATGTTGCTGCTGAAGTGGATAATGGAGTTGACGTTTCTGGCGAGTTTGGATTTCGCAGTGATGAAGAAGAGTCCAGTGAGAAGCTTGAGATGACAGAGGGAAGTGGCCATAAATCAGCAGGTGAAAAATCGTCTCAGCACAAAAACACAAAGGACTTTTTTTTGTAGTTTACTAAGACCAAGTCAAGCAACTAGTTCAAAACAGCAGCTTTGACATGAAACAGTCAGAAAGGTGATAATTCTGCCGTGTGAGTTATTATTCATAGCGCATCTGGAGTCTTACTGTAGTCGACTGTATTTATTGGTGGTTCTAATGTTTAGCATCTCCAATTCAAATAGTCCAGAAAAGTGGTGTTCAGGCTTTAAGTATTAAAGTCAACTGTAAGCTCTGGTATCGGCTGGTTCACAACAAAGACAAAAGACGTGCGTGCCAGAAGTATTTACACAGACTGTTGTTTCTGTTATGTGCAACTTTGTCATAAGAGCTGAGCAAACTCAGAATGGAGGCTATATTTGAATTGATAATAACCTGTTATGATCACCTGGATGTTTCCATTTCTTTATATTCATATAAAAACCGTTGTGTATTTTAGCATCTAAAAGTTTTCTGTTTAGATTTGCATTAATGTTTGTCTTCTCAACCTTCTGTGTCACAGCTGTGGTGAGTGTGTGTCTCAGCAGCCCGCTTATGAATATACTAAACAAGAGGATAGAATTTACACCACGTTTCTCCGGTTCACACCAAGCTTCTCATCCAACCACACATAAGGTATTTACTTTCTGTACAAGTCCAATTCCAAACCCATGTGTCCCCCAATGTATTATTAAACAAACTAGCCAACAAATCCTCAGTTGGTGTGCCTTTACTTTTGTTTCCTGCTCATTCAGGTGCAGCTGGTGTTAAAGGAGAGAGTGATGTTTGACAGTCCTGTCGTGGTCACCGTCACTCAACATTCAAATAGAACGAGCAACAACCAAAACATCACGGTGCCGTCGCTGGACCAAGGTGAGGTTTGAGTGTAAGCAAACGCTGAACTGCTGAGTAATGTAACTGAACATCTGATCCTCTCTGCTTCTTCCAGTTTGCTTAACAAACACGAACACTGTGAAGGAATGTGAAGGTAGGAGGTGTAATACACAGAATAGCAATCTTTATCATCAAATGTATTAGCATTTCTTTGTGTACTTCAACTGGGCCATGAATAAGCTCAAGGCGTAGTCAGCCCAAACTGTCGTAAATTCTTCCAGAGACACCTGTAGAGTTCAGGGGTAATTTACAGTGATTGATGTGTTTGTGTCGTAGCTCCCAGGCTCAACGTGGTGCCTGATTACCAAAGAAAGCTGGTCCGCTTGGAGCTGGGCGGCACTGAACCCAGAGAGAGCGAGCTCATGTGCCAGATGGTTTGGGATGAGCTGCCTGGAGCCAGTCTTGCATGGGTCAGTCATAATAATGTCGCATTCCCTTTTTACCTAAATCAGTCCTGTGTTTGTGTATGTGTGTGTGTAACCTTTGGTCTTGAACCCTTCGCAGCCAAAAGGCGAGAAACAGATGAACATTTCTTCAAACTTAGTCGCCCCGTGCCTCTGCTTCCAGGTAGTTGACATGTTTAGTTAAGAGACACTAAGCTAAAGCGCTTGGGACACTATTAATAGTATAATAATAACATACATATAAACCTTTTTCTCAGGTGTGGTGGAAGGGAAAGGACCTTCGAAGAGAGTTCTGCCCTTTCACAGAACAGCAGGGTAAACAGAGTTCACACACGTTAGCCTCAGATCTGGATTTTTGCATGGCTTTGTATGATTGCACACATATTCAAAACACAAACAGGCTTTTTTATTTTTTAGATGCACATGAAAGAATGCACAACAAGGTGTCTGTGACTATGGCGCAGTCTGCCGTGATGGAGACAAACACAGGGCTCAGCTGGAACGTGACTGCCCCCTGCAGGCTGGAGGCAGAGCTGTGGCTCTGCAAGAAAGATGTGGTAGGAAGCCGGTGTGAAGAAGTGATGGGCTCCAGACAGACACTGCACAGCCATGGAGACTGGAGGGCGACCAGCAGCAGACACTGGGTAAGAACGAAGACAGACTGTGTTTACAGGAGCTTGTTGGCCTGCACCTCCTCTCTTCAACCTTCTCTCAATTCAGTCAATTTTACTGATTCAGCCATTTCTTTCACATTTCAGAGTAAGTTGGGAGAGTTCAATGCTACATCACATCCTCTGCTTTGTCTACAGGTAATAACAAATAATCAATAGCGACCCACTGGTTTCTGTTTGAAAAATTACACTAACATGAGATCTTTTGCTTGTTTTTTCAGATGAAGATAAATAAGGTCTATCTACAGCGCCATTGTCCATTTGCAAGTATGTCTATTATTTACTGTCTTTATTCAGGTTAGAAGAGTCTTTGTGTTTAACGTTGTTGTTGTGTTTTTAAGCGACACTTTTGGTATTCACCAACACTGTCATTCATTCATTTGTGCAGCGTCTCGTTGGAGATGGGGCCTGCCGGTTCTGCTCGTATTGCTACTGATGTGTGTGGCCATACTAGGAGCTTATTTCGTACAAGGGGTCTTAAAGGGTCAGTGTTCAGCTTGTAAGTCGATCAATAATCATAGCATGTTAGCGAAAAGCCTCAACGTATGCTCTGTTTGATTTTAGGCTATGTGTGGAGATGGCTGAAAGAAGATGATGTTAAAGGTACGGAAAGTCTTGACTGTTCCCACTATTTATGTTTGACCTCCAGTAGACATGGATGGATATCACCATGCTCTGCCTGCTATTATTGAGTCCCATCCTATTTCTCATCTTTGGAGAATTCTTGGAAAGGTTCAAGGTTTTTCATTCTTCCTCTGTTGTAGGTGCCGTTGGTGGTGGTCATGTGGTCTTGCTCTACCCGCCTGATGATGACAAAGCCTTGCCAGGGCTGATGTGTCACCTGGGCTCTTCCCTCCGTGCGCTGGGTTTCAGTGTGTCTCTAGACTTGTGGAGCCAAGCTGAACTTGGCACACTGGGCCCTGTTCCTTGGCTCCACTCGAGACTGGACCAACTCAAAAGACAAGGCGGAAAGGTTGTGCTAGTCCTAACACAAGCAGCCTGGATAAGGGCTGAAGAGTGGGGAGCTCGTGGCTGGGAGAAAAACCTTCCCAGTAAGAAGAACAGGGACATGGAGGAAGATAAGGCAGGAAAAGGTTACCTTGAGTCTTCTGGCCTCCCCTGTGTCGATGTTTTTAGTGCCTCGTTGAGCTGTATTCTAGCAGACTACTTACAGGGCCGTGCTGGTGAACGGTTCACTCTGGTGCAGTTTGAATCCCTTCCACCCGAGCCTCCAGGTGGTTTCCGGCCACTGCCAGAACTTTTCCGTGGTCTTCACCTTTACAGCCTTCCCTCCCAGAGCCTGGGTTTTCTGACTGAGCTGGCTGGGGCAAGGCAAGTGGCCACTGCATCAGCCAGGCGGAAGAGGGCGGGGGGCCTAAGGATGGCATCTCGAGCTCTGGCAAGTGGGCTGTCAAGTTTCACAGCAGGGACAACTGTGTTTCGTCTCGCAGGCGTGTCCCAGAGTTGTGTTGGGGTACGAGCAGAAGACTCTGGGGAAACTGTGCCCTTGCAGCCGTGTATTCTTACACCCCCCTCCAGCCCTGACGCGAGCCCCAAGCTCAGTGAAATGGTTTGGCTCTAAGAACACGACACAATGTTCCTTGGCCAAGCTGCGTTTTTTGGGATAATTGGCCAGTAATGACTTGAGGGATTCTTTGGAAATTAATTTGATGAATCATTTGTTTTTAGCTTTTGCATTTGCAGGGTTGAAAGTGTTTCACTTTCTGCATGGACATTAATTGCATATAAAATCCCTGAAAATATGAAAAAAATACAAAATAAGCTGTCACTTGTCTACCTACCTACTGTTCCTATCTAGTTTCTGTTTTGTTGTTTCTAAGTTGTCTATTTTGCCATATTTACTGACAGGGCGAGATCCTTTTATACAGTGTTGTGCATAGTGTTTTAAGGCTCAAACTGAATATAGAAATGTCTTGAGCCCTGGTGTGTTCTAGCTATAAAACAACTGTTTTTATTTAACAAGTTCATTCATTTAAAAAAAACACAGTTTTGCTCAATGTTTACACACAGCTTGTTAAAATGGGGCAAACAGAGAAGATTTCTCTATCTAGAAGCCATGTGTCAATAATTTTCCTGCTTTGTCAAGTTTTTTGTAAATATGCTGTTTTCTGAATCGGTCATACGTGAAAACGATCGATTGAATCATATATTGATATTGTAGCATTGTGGGTGCAACTGCTGTCCCATTGTTCATGGTATAAATAGTTGTAGGTTCATTGTGTTCAAATGTTGTCGTTTTAATGTGTTATTTACTGTGTGTTATGTGTGTGTACTGTGTGTACTATATATTTGACTACAGCGCTGGGTTTTTTTACTCTACTGCTCTGTTCTTCCTGGAAAGTGTTGAAATTAAAGTGCTGTGTCTTGTACAGTACGCCTGCTGACCCACGCAGACTTTAATTCCTTTCAAAAGGGTCCTCAGCCTTAACATGTTATAACTGTATATTATAGTCTTCAGCACAAAGGAACAGAAGAAAAGACAAAATAGTGCGAAACAGTTTGATTGTTCCAGCTGTTGGTGATATAATGAGATGTTTGAGCTCAGAGAAAAAAAGTCTCAGAATAAACAGAGGAATCAAATTGACGATGTCAATAGAGGCATGAGATCAAGTTACAGCGGGTTCATGTCAAGCAGGAGAGAAAAGCCCAGTTTTCTCCTGGACAATATCATGTAACAGACCACTGAGGATCATAGATGTTCTCAGAGTATAAGTCGATTCAAGGCTGATTTCAAGTGAATGTGTTGAGGCTGCTGTGTGTATGAGGCTGCAGTCTATTTATCCACTGTGTGTTATAAAAGGCATCCAGTGTGTCTGTGGGTCTGAGCATCGCTCAGCGTCACCCTGTGTGAACACTTATTGCTGAGTGATTGGTCGCTGAAGCGGGTCCCAGCGGGTTTGGGCGGTGCCGAACGTCCTGCGTGGATGAGCCGCAGGAAAATCAAAGAAGCAGCTGGAAGCTGTCGATTCGTTCACCACCAGCGCTAGCTAGCTAGCCACTCCTCAGCTAGCCGGTCATGACGAGCTAAAACGGCACGTTTGGATGTGTGAGTCAACATGTGAAGCGCTGTGGGCTCCGTGCGAACCAGCAGGGAAGCAGACAATCACCAGTCAATCAGTGGCGCAGCGGCCGCCAACACAATAAGGTGAGTTGTGGACGTAGCCAACTATTAGCCAACCATCACCCAACAAACGCAGGTTGGTCGGCTAATTTACAGCAGCCACAGTCAGTATTATACTTACAACTTTAAGACACTGGTGGGTGACTGTGGCTGCTGCTGATTTGAGAAATGACGATACAACGCACACGCTGGCAGACTATGGGGACATAGCTAGAGCTAACAGCTAACTTAGCGAGCTGCTAGGTGGCTGCTCGCTTGTGGTGCTGATGCTGAGCTAGCCCGCGCTAATGCTAAGCTAACGGTGAATGGAGAGCGTCATCCAGCCTCTACCTCTTGATTTAAAGCATCTCCAACACGAATACATAAATACTTGGTCAAATGTCGGCTGTCAGTGGTGTGTGGATTAAAATGTATTTACTAATTTACCTATAAATATGGTGATCAAAGCATTAGAGATACCTCTTTTATGTGCTCTTATGCTCTGTGACCTAAATAATAAACATAGAATTATTTTTACCGTTTTCTAACTCCTCTTTAGTTCGTTTTTTTTTATTGTGCTCATCAGTAAAGTCCATGTATGGAAACAAGAGGGTGGGTCACAGCATAGTGTTAAAATCTGAAAGCAGTTGTGTGTTATTGCCTCTGAAGGATGATGTGGTGTGTCTGGCCATTCCTGCCTGCTCTGATGCTTTTCTCTGAGCTCTCTGTGGGGAAAGTCCAGACGGCGTCATGCCAGACTTGCAGAAAACTCACGGAGAGCTTCGTTAAGGTAGTGTAGTAATCAACCGTCACTTCATCCTTGTCGTCCTGAGCCAAGTTATTGTGAGCTGTGACGTTCCCTCTGTTTCAGGGCTTAGAGAGAACAGCAAACAAGAACTTTGGGGGAGGTAATACTGCGTGGGAGGAAGAGAAGTTGGCCAAGTATGCTCGCAGGTAAGAGCAAGGCCTAGCTGGAGGAACACCTGCAGTTCAGTGGGTCTTCTAAAAACAAGTGTGTTGATGTTTTGTATGAACTTACTGTAAATCAGTAACAGCTTCTAGTTTCCTTTCTTGCACGTATGAGTGACTGATTACATTAGGTTACAATTTTTGGTTGTGATGTTTTATGTCTTGTTTTTTTTTCAGTGAAACGCGCCTCCTAGAAATAGTAGAAGCAGCTTGTGACAAAACGGATTTTGAATGTAACCGGCTGCTGGAGCAGATAGAAGACCAAGTTGAGACGTGGTGGTTCCACAGGTAAAGATGGTTGGGGGATGGCCCAATAATCAGACTGATCATTTACCTTTTTGGCTGATTACATCAGTGGGAAAATCAAAACAATTAATATTAATGGGAATAATTAATTATTACATTTATAATGCATTACCAATTAAATCCTTGACTGACATGATTTGTCCTCTAGGCAGCAGGAGGCACCAGACCTGTATGAGTGGCTGTGCATACAAGAGCTGAGGCTTTGTTGTCCACCTGGATGCTTTGGACCTGACTGCAAAGGTGTGAAAACAAACACACAAGCTACCAGACGTGTGAGCAAGGCTCTAATGTATTTTTGTTAAACCATCTATGTTTCATATGTAAAAATAATATCACTGAATTGTTTTTGAGTTCCACTGATGTCATGTTTGTACAACACAGAATGTCCATCAGGCCCTGGTGGTGTCTGTGGAGGTCTTGGGCGCTGTGAGGGGGAAGGGACTCGCCTTGGAGATGGAGAGTGTGTCTGTGATCCTGGATACTCTGGCCAGCTGTGTCAGAACTGTGCTGATGGCTACTACAGAGAGAAAAGCTCCAATGACAGCAAGGGAGCCTGTGCAGGTACAGTATCTTATGTTCAGACGCCTGCTTTAACCCTCTCCATGTTTTACATTTTGGTTGACTTTAAAATTGACCTTTGCACTGTTGCCATGTCTGTCTTCTTTTGCAGCTTGCTACCACTCATGTAAGAAATGCTCAGGGCCACAGGATTACAAATGCCTTGACTGCAAACCTGGTTGGATCCTTCATGACAACAAGTGTGTGGGTGAGTATGACCTGTGAGGTCACTTAACATCATCTGGTGAGCTCTGTGCCAGCGATTTGAATGTGTTTTCTCTGACTTACCATTTCAACGCCCCTTAGATATTGACGAGTGTGGTACAGAGTTGGCTCGTTGTCCTTCTAATACGTACTGTCACAACACGGATGGATCATACGAATGCAGAGGTAGGCGTGGTTGCAGTTTAACGTATCGCTTTCTGTGAAGGCATCCATTGAATCCTTATATTATTCTTTTTGCTGCATATTTGCAGGCTGTGACCAGGCATGTGTGGGCTGCATGGGGAGTGGTCCTGCCCGCTGTAAGAAATGTTCACGTGGCTATAGACTGAAAGGGGCCAAGTGTCTTGGTAAGCACATACTAATTATTTATTAAACTTGAATGTCATGTTTGAGCTCTTCCTCGTCTCTTCATGTCCTTTTAAATACTTCGTTATGCTTTCACAGATATTGATGAATGTAGTGAACGTGCAATAGCGTGCCCAGGACTCAACGAGGCCTGTATCAACGAGGAAGGCTCATTTCACTGTGACTGTGCTGATGGATTCATCAGAAGAGACAGCATATGTGTTGAGAATCAGCCTCCTGGTAAGCGACCATATCAGTAAATATCATGTTGACTTGGTCTCAGATCTACTGGCTAAGTTTTTATGTTTCTGTACTTGTCTTCCTCAGCTGGTCCAGAGAAAGGCCTGTTTGATGACATGACAGATGACGAGGTCCTGGTACTGCAGCAGATGTTCTTTGGCGTTGTCATCTGTGCCCTGGCTACGCTCGCTGCTAAAGGTGACATGGTTTTCACTGCCATTTTTATTGGTGGTGTTGCTGCTATGGCTGGATACTGGCTGACGGAAAAGGGAGATTACATGCTGGACGGGTTCCTTAAGGGTCGCTAGACTGGCAATGCGGTAAAAGGACCTTGGAATATCAGCCAGGAACACAGACTAAGACTCGGATGGAGGTGGAGACTATTGCCACAATGCTAGTCTTTCAGGGATTCATTTTAGTTTGGGAAGTTACTTGAAAGGGCTCGTGATCATTTATGATTTATGAAATAGGATATTGCAGGAATATGTGAGAACCTGAAGGTTATGAAGCCAGAATTCCTGAAGAGGAAATAACAAAGCTTACACTGCACTGATATAAGGGAACAGAACTCAATCCCCTACCTCAACTTGGTTGGGAACAAGGGTAACATGAAGTCCACTGCTGATTGAATCTATTATGCATTTGGATGTTTTAACTGGCTTTAATGTCTGTCTTTTCCACACAATCAAAACCTCCAGACATTACGTCCATTATGTTTCATGTAAATGCTGTGGCAGAGATTTATCCATTGTGTGAATGGCTGGTGTCGACCGTGTCAGGTTGTTGCCGCACTTAAGCTTCTTGCTACGGGTTGAGGTTAGTTAAGGAAAACGACTCACAAAGAAAGCTCATTAAATCTCTGGGATATTTCAGTAAAGAAGCACTGCTATGTTCACAGAATGACCTTTTACCTCTTTACTTCCTGAATGACTCTTTTTAGGTTTGATGCATGATAATAGGATTTAGAATGAAAGGAACTACACTGTATGTTTTACTTTGCCTTCATTTCGCATGGAACATTGACTCCAACATTACTGCTCTTTAGCCACTTTATCTTTGAGGGAATGTTCTTCAGTCCATACCAGCTGTAATCTGGATGATGCAAGTCACTTTTCTGTTGCCTTTAATTTATTTGGAAAGCAATATTTATTGTGAAAATGTGTGTCATACATGTTGCTTTTGCAGTTTAATGTGTATTTTGTGTGTATTTTCAATGCAGTTTTTAAACGTCAACAGAAATAGTAGCATAAATCAATGAGGAACCACTTCATGTCCATCTGACTAATTTATCTTTGGTTTTCCTTGTGTGGAAAGTTGCCCAGAGTCATTGTTAGACATTATAGATAATTCTTTAAATAAAAGGTCAGACTTATCGTCATTTATATTTCTTTCTTTCTGCAGCTTTGTTAGTGTCCCGCTTCTTTTTCAAAAAGACACATTTACACATTTTTAAACAATCTGGTTTATTTTACAGAAGTGCGTGTTGCACAATAGATCACAGGACTCTCAAATCTCAAAGCAGGTGCTACAGGATGTTGAGGTCCATCTATTTCAGAGTTCCACTCCAGTTAATGGGGCTGAGACGCAACAGCGCTCGCTCCCTCTGGGCCTCCTGGGAGCGTAAGAGTGCTTTGTCCATCCACCGCTGCTCCATTAGCTGCACACAGACAGGAGACAAACCTTTAGCACTTCCTATACTTAAACTAAAACGCTGTTACGTGGAGTAAACGCAGCAGCTTTAGATATTGGATATTGAATGTGCAGGACTGTACCCTCTTGTTTTCGTCTCTGTATACTGTCATAGCTTTGCTGTGCTGGATCCTCTGCTCTCTTTCGCTGGAGAGAGCGATGCGGTCCACTTCACACAAATGCTCTGCTTCCTTTGCTTTACTGGCCAGCTGCATCTTCAGCGCTGCACTCCTCTGCTCCATCTGCCTCTTTAACTGTTCTCTCAAGTCCCTCCTACAGGACAGTCAAGCTCTTTAACACTATTTACAGTACAGTTCAATAACAATTGGTATGCTGAGCATTCCAAGTTGAGGTAAGATTTTGAGAATAAAATCTGTGAAAGAGTTTCACCTGTACTCCTCTTTCTCAGTGCTGGTTCCATAGAAGGGTGTACGCCACACTTGATGACATCTGACATATCAAATAAAAGTTAGCGAGTGAAAGCAAAAATGGCATCAGCAGTTTTCAGTAAAACATCCATTACAGTTGTGCACTGGAGAAATTTTCCTACTGTACCTGTAATACTCTGTTCTCCGCATGATCAGTGCCCTCTGGTGGTTGTGGTGTTGAACAGCTGATGTTTCCAGACTGACCGTGCGTTTTCGTACCAAAGGTGGATGCAAAGGGTTCAGTCTCGGAATAGGCTTGGAATCAGAAGCATTTATTATTGGTACCTGACTCTGTAGCGAACACCGTCGCTCAGTGCGACAGGAGAATGTGTAATATGCCATGCGTCTGTGAATCTGATCTGAAATATACCTGATTACTGGTCCAGAGTTGGGCAGAGTCTGAGATCGTTGGGAATGTCGGGGGAGGGACCACCAGGAAGCGACTCTGTCTGACAGGATGTGTGTTTTGAGGAAGACACACTGGTGTGGACGGCAAAGAGATGACAGCTGTGGTGATGAAGATTGGTATAAACACAGTCACTACATTTGTAATGTTTACATTATAGGATGAGAAATATATATATATATATATATATATATATATATATGTATATAAGGAAGAGTTGCTTACGTAGTTTCATTTTGTAGCTCAGGTTCAGGCTGTGTCCACCAGACAAAGCTGGTCTCTCTGCAGAATTTCCAAAGTGTCCAATCTTGAGAAATTTAATCATCTTTTGAAAGCTAAGCTGTTTAATTAAAAATCTATGAACTCATAAACTGAATTAATAACATATGCCAACCTACTGTACTGTAACTGCTAGTTAGAGATTAATGACAAGCCTGCTGTTGCGTTTGTGTGTTTTTGATGGCAACGGTTGCCTATGATAACAAATGCTTGACATGGCAACAACCCCCCCCTTTTAAAAAATGCTGGGACAATGATATAACATTATACAGTAGTGTGACAAATCATCATCACACTAACTGAAGAATGCACTTATGAATCGTTTGAGTCTCATTTAAAACCTTTTATTGCACAAAGAGTAAAAAAGGCTCCACTGATACTGTCACTGCATAATTACTTTCTTGTGCCACAAATCTCTGGAGGTTCTTCATACTTTATGATTTAGGTTCCAAAGGTTTCATGGTTCTCCCACAGCCAGGTGTGGTATTTGTTTAGCATGTGGTCTTCAGGTTTCACCTGTGAAATCAAAACAACAATAAAATCTGAATTAATGAATGTTTACATTTAATTCACACAATAGCTGGCATTCTTCTCACTTGTTTCCACTCTCCCACACAGAAGATCCTGTAGGAATCGTTGCCATACTTGCCAATACCATGCAACTCAATGGGATAACGCCACTGTTTAGTCAGATATTCATCTACAGGAAACAAAAGAAGGATTATGGGGCATTTCTGGCCTCTGTTCTGAAACAACAATGAAACGTAGACAAGTGCACTCACCTGAGAAGCGGATAAGTGTTTTGGCTCTGAGTTCGTACAGGCCTAGTGGTTTCATAAGTTCAGACATGGGCTTCCAGTCGGCCTCCCGGGTCACCTCTGCAGATGGGTAACGCTCGAAGAACTGCCACAGGACAGGAATGGCCATCTTCCCTGGAATAAAAGTGTTGTGCACGTGACAAACCATGTCCAAACTGCAGCGAAACGTGCATGTTAGACTCACCACTGGTCTTGTTCAAAAAAACTGTTGCCACCAGGAGCTTCCAGGGGTCATGGAAAAGGGTTTCCTGTACAAGGTTGAATGGGGAACGTGGGGGCGTCCATTTCTTAAAGGCCTTTCTCTTGGGTGGACTAAGACCTGTGTGTGAACAGCATACAGGTAACTTAAATAACAAACATACAAGGGCTTTTTTAGCTGAAGATAAATCATGTACACATTACCGTCTCTGGAGGACTTGCCACTGAAATAAGGGCTTATTTTCCGTTTGTCTTCCAAGCCCTTGGATTCTAGTGAAACAGAAAATTATAATGGAGCTGTGTAAAGGACAGAAAATGTATCTCCAAAGTATTTAATTAACAGGCTTACATGCATTAATAGTAATTTGTTAGTAATTAAATAATGAATATGTAATAATTTACTTTGAGTGTTTATTTTCTTTGGTATGTAAGTATTATCAGTTATTAAAAAAAAGGCTACTGACATTCAAAAATAGATGCAGGGTAAACTGTGCTAAGTTGCTGCTTTTACAAACTGTCAGGCGATGCAGATATTACTTACTATTCTGGGAATCTCTCACTGCTGTACAGCGTCTGTCTGTGTTGTCAGGTGACACCTCGTCTTCCACATGCTGCTGAGTGTCAGCATCAGCCTCCAGCTCAGACCTAGGCTTGTCATCAAATCTGCTGTGAATTTGCGTCTCTTCTCCTGCTCGTTCATCCTCGTTCTCACTCTCGTTCTCAGCGGCAGGTTCAACATTCAAATTTGGGAAAAGAGGCTGCGAGTCTGACTGTTCATCCTTATGAGCAATTAAAGTGTTCTGACTGCTGGAAGGAGCTTGTCTGAATAGCTTCTCTCTCAGCAGCCCGACTCTCTGCAGGCTGTGAGGTGGTCTGACATCACTCACTGATGCTAAAGGTATAGCTTGTATGCAACACTTGTCTGTCGCTTCAGTTTTGTCTTGACACACTTGTAACACATGTGTGTCCTCAAACACAAAGCCAGCATTAATGGGCTTTACATGTTTTGCACTCTTTTTGCTTTTAGTCCTTCTGTGGAAGGAGGGGACTTGTTTAGGTTTATTAGGAGGTGGGTCTAGATTTTGTGTTGCATCTTCTTTTGTCTCCTCTTGTCCATCGACATGTTTTTTCTTTCTTCTCCTCTGTTTCACTTGCAAGAGGGGAATCAGAGAAGGGGTGATGGATTTGTCCTTGGGTGCTGAGAAGTCGAAGACACTTAGGTCTAACATGCCTTCTTTATTTTGTAGCAGGAAGGCATGCAGGGCTGCTTTCGACCGAAACTTCCGCCCTTCAGGACTTAAGCAAAACAAAAATTATTTAGACACTGGCAGAAGTGCATCTGAGCGAGCACATACAGTTCTGTGCAAACATGTAAGAAAACCTGTCTGTTTGCTTGGAACCACTTGCCTCCAATGATTATGATGCAAATTACAGGGAGAATAATAATAAAACACACTCACCTTGTAATATAGACATCCAGTTTGCCTGCAGTCTTCCCCGATCTCCTCTGCCTCACCTCTCTGACCCAGCCAGGGGGCATTGTGGAGGTAAGTCTTGAAGCATTTTCATCCTTCTGACTGTTTCTGGGTTCACCAGTGTCCAACTGGCTACCACAGCTAGTGGGGTGCACTTTAAATGGCGTGTTTTGGTCTCTGATCCCAGCTGAGGCTGTGGTGGATTCGGCATCACTGTAGTCAGTGCCCAGCTGCTGATCTTTTACTTCCACAGCCATTACACAAACATGTCAGCTTTACCTAGGATTTACAAGCCCTGTGTAGAGACAGAATGGAAAGTGGAGATGATGACCCTCCTCATGCATAAAAAGGCATCATGCTTTAGCTACAGTCATAAAGTCTAGGTCATTGTCAACAGCAGCCAGTTACACCCTCCTAATAAAACAGAGAGAGATAAGCGCAGTAGGTCTGCTAGTTACATGTATAGCTGCAATAATATATAATCACAACTCCTGTATTTCCTATGCCCGTTCATCGCGTACTACTACTATGATACAAGTGGCACCACACAACAGCGATGTTATCAGACGTACGTAAACACAGTTCAACCTCGATCGCAGACGTGTAAGACAACGAGGCTGGTCCGTCGATTCTTTTAAGTCAGCATTGGATCAGAACTGCAACTCAGTAGCAGTAGGTTTACAAAAACACACGCTGCAGCTTTGCACGCAGGAAGTGGCGACAGGCATAAAGGTTCGTTGCCAGATTAGGCGCTTGTCCGCTAAATTGAGCTTTTTGTTTATTTATTTCCCCCTACATTTATAAAGCATCAGGACAGTTTGTGGACAGTAAAGGGGGCACGTTACGAGAGACATACAGTAATGTATGCGCTGTAATAACGATCGGAAGCTTCTGAGCAATCCATACATCCTGATTAGTATTGTTCAGTAGTATAATTATTCTTTAATTGGTGTCAGTACATGTGATGGAACATAGCCAAACAAACTGAGACCGGCCTGAGACGGAATACAGCATTTTCCAAAATGTAAACATAAATGAGGGGCGCGGGTTCAGCGGGCTCTCGCTGGGCAAATCTGGCAACCCCGAATTCGAGTCTGCGCAGTGCGAAGGAGTCGTAAACGCGACCTATTTATGGGGGAAAAACGACGGAATAAGCAGCAACACCAACAACCTGTTGACAGAAAGGGTAAAAGGTGGACATGAGGGCTGTGCTCGCATGGAAAGAAACTATTCGTGAACAATGGTGAGAGTCTTTATTTGTATGTTTACCCGCTACGTTGTGAACGAACAGAGGCCGGGGCTGGGATGGAACGCATTCTGGTTAGCAACGGTGGTTGCTATGTAAACTACTGTTAGCCAGCTAACTAGCATTAGCCCAGTGGAAATGATATAATCGTCTTCAGAATATGGAAATATATTTATTGGAGGTCGTTAATTATACGCATTCATGCTAAATACACCCCTGGCAGCAGTATAGCATGTCAGCTTTTCTTTTCAGAGACGACAAATCGTTAGTTTGATACTAATATAAACTAGCTAGCTCGCTAGACGTTAAGTTAAATCAGCTCGACACAAGTTTTCTCACTCTGCACACAAGACAGTTTTCTCACTCTGCCTTTTTATCTGGTCAGTATTGTCAGTTTAACACCAAACTTAACCATGAACATTTTATACAGTAGTCCATCGTTAGAACTACAAGTAAAATTTAACTATTGTTGTCTTTTTAGTTAAAAACAACCTAAAAAGACCATATTTTATGATTTATGAGCCTCGGCTCAAGTTTAGCTCAACTTTATCTCTGTATATGGTGATAAAGCTAAAGCCACTGTGCACCGGGTCTTGTCCTGACTGAAATGTCAGTCACGTTCTCGTCAACAGGACTGACAGTTATTGCTATGATGCAGCTCTCAAAAACTGCTTTGTTTACACCAGTGTAATCCCAAATAGTTTGTATGGTCCACTCTTTTGCAAAACAATCCACAAAACAGAGTTTTATAAGAAGGAGTTAGTGCATCAGCTCTGCCCCTGAGCCAAATGATACAACTGTGTACTTAAGTCAAGACATTTAGTAACTAATTTGCAGGAAGAAGAAATATTAAGTAGTTCAAAACGTATGAATGATAAAAATGCTGTCAGCTGATAAAAACATACTTTAATGTAGCTTCTGCACTGAAACACCATCAGTTATTGATATTACTTACAAAAGTAGATCATGGACCATGTGAAAAGATTCCTTTTTGTTAAACTGCTAAAGTAATAAAGCAAACTAGCATCTGCATTAATAAGGTGTTAAAACTAAGCTTTTGTTCTAATATTCAATGCACTCTTACATATTGTTTTATAATCTTAAAGAGTATAATTTTATCTGTCTGGCCATCTATCCGGTTCAGTACTTTTTACCTTCACGTCCATTGCCATCACATAAATATGTTTGAGAACCACATCAGTAAATGAAAGTGCAAATAAATGTAATGTGGCCAGTCAAGGATCTACCCTTTATCTAAAATGGTCTAATTTTTACAACAGTTCAATTAAAGGAACCATAAAAATCCCACCGTGTACTACTTACAAGCCAAAGCTTTTGGAGGGGTACTAGGTCTTTATGACTGAATCACTGAAAATCTGAGGGTAGATCTTTTTCAGGCTTTGCATACAAAGCAGCCTAAAATATCTCTGCATGAAACACTCTGCAAGGAAGATGAGTGAAAAACCCAGGTTCACAAATCCAGTATATAAAGATCCTAGAAGTTGTGATACTTTCCAAAGGTTATACCAGTATAAAAATACTGACTTTCCTAAAGCTCTAATAACTATTTAAATATTGGCAGTTTTGCTTCAAAAAACGAAAACTAACCAAGTTGTCTTCAATATTGAAAGAAATTTACAAAAAAATACAAAGAAATTGATTGTTTAATTGCACCTTTTCACATTGAAAACCAAATGTAGCAAAATATGTACCGGAATTTTCCCTAGGATAACATACATCAACAATATAACAACATAACATCAACACCTTTTATCTTACTTTTCCCTAATGACTTATGTGATTGGTATGTCATCGAAATAATTTCAACACAAATTCATTTTTTTTTTTGCAGTGTTTATGACATCGCCTTTAAGCCAGATGGCAGCCAGCTCATTATTGCTGCAGGGCTTCGAGTCCTGGTATGAATTTCTTGTCTTTGTGTGCCAAGGAAGGCACATATTATATATAACATCTAAATAATATATGCAATATATAAGTACTATTATAATATTCAGAGTATTGAATATGTGTTGCAGGTATATGACACAACAGATGGAGCTATTATCCAGCCTCTTAAAGGGCACAAGGACATAGTTTACTGTGTGGCATATGCTAAAGATGGTATTCAACTAACTTTCATAAATATTTTGCAGTCATTCTTTTTTATTTTTCTAATTACAACATTCTTCCTTAGGTAAAAGGTTTGCCTCAGGTTCAGCAGACAAAAGCATCATTATCTGGACATCTAAGCTGGAAGGCATTTTAAAATATACGTAAGTATCACTTTTTACTTATTATTAAGGCATCCTCTGCAGTGTGCATTACCATAAACCTCTCATGGCTTTTCATGTGTTTTTCTTTAGTCACAATGACTCTATTCAGTGTATTGCCTACAACCCTGTCACTCACCAACTTGCCTCCTGTTCCTCTGGTGACTTTGGTGAGTTCAATTCCATAAAGGTCATTAAAGTCTTACACAACTGCATATACAATAAAATTTGAGAACTTGCTTACATTTTTAGGTCTGTGGTTACCGGAGCAAAAATCTGTGAACAAACATAAAGTGGGCAGCAAAATAACATGTTGTGGGTAAGTCAAGTCTAACTGTACCTACCGGAGACAGAACAATTTAAGGTCATATGTTTACATTTTGCTTCAATTGATGGCAGGTGGACCAACGATGGCCAGTACCTTGCCCTTGGCATGATGAATGGAGTAGTGAGCATACGGAATAAGAACGGAGAGGAGAAAGTCAAGATAGAGCGTCCAGGAGGCTCCGCCTCTCCTGTATGGTCCATAGCCTGGAACCCGTCTAAGTCAGTAGGAAGATACACTGCAATTCATTAAATGTAATGTTTCTACAAACACATTTGCAATAGTCACTCTTGTTGCCAAAATTATATTTAATGATATTCTAATGGTAAAACATTGCATTTGTGCTGCCAGCAGGTGGCATTGGTCAACCAGGGATTCATATATCTATTTATGAGACAAAGCATTATGATGCCTTAGAGCAGCTGTGATTTGCTCTTTGATGCCCTCTGCAGCCAGTGCCAGG
This sequence comes from Macropodus opercularis, assembly GCA_030770545.1. Taxonomy (NCBI): domain Eukaryota; kingdom Metazoa; phylum Chordata; class Actinopteri; order Anabantiformes; family Osphronemidae; genus Macropodus; species Macropodus opercularis. The sequence continues at coordinate 13,108,919 of CM061095.1, forward strand.
GGCAAAGCTGTAGACTCTCCAAAGGACTACTGAACAGGTTATGTCAGAGAAGGGGAATTCAGTGTTGCTCATTGATGCTTCAATAGGTTAACACTGTCGTCGTTACATACACAACCAACCCCCCTTAGTGCAATGTGTTGACAGAATTTCTTATGCACAGTAACAAGTAACTTTCTGTGTTTTCACAGGGATGAGCACAATGACATTTTGGCTGTGGCAGACTGGGGCCAGAAGCTCTCCTTCTATCAGCTTAGTGGAAAGCAGGTGAACGTCACAAACCTATGTAATAATAAAAAGCCTCATATGTTGAAGCCATAACAAATTGTGTGTCTTAGCAGCGCTGTAGATACAGTATACACAGAGTCTCATTAGTCCAGTATGTTGTACTAAAACAAAGCTTTTATTCCTTTGTTATTTTAGGCTTTTTATGAGGGGATTTACATGTATTTACTCAATATTTTGTATTACTATCAAACCACATGTGATAGAAAGAGGAAATGTGCCCAAGATGTATGTTATTGGAAATGTTTTTTAAATTTAAGATCTGTGTTTCCTGTTGTAATCAGACTGTCAGGGTCTATTGAAAGCATAATAGTACATTGGAAGTGACCCATCTATGTTTTAATGGCCTTCCTCTTTAATTCCCTTTGGGCAATACCATAATTATATACACATATGCAGTCTTCGTTACTGTACCATTTTGCCTTAGGCTCATATAATGTCATCAGCCTATTTATATATTTAAGTGAACATTCTGTTTTCATTACACCAGGAGTTGTTTGAAATAAAAGAACACTGTGGACTGAAAGGTTTTTTCCAGAGTGAGGAGAAACAGATGCAGAGTTGGGCAACTGACAGGATGATAAGCAAATGTACTGTACTCTAATGCAATAGAGAAAGACTTCATCCTTTCACCAGACACTCAAAGGAATTATTGAAGAATCATGGACCTTGATGTGTGTTGGCCCAGACCTTTGGGCAATTGAGGGAATTCAATGAGACCTACTTACTTTACTATTCCTGGTTTATTGTCTGCTTCTATCCTCATCCTTCTCAGATTGGAAAAGACAGGACTCTTACCTATGACCCTTGCTGTGTCAGCTACTTCTCCAAGGGCGAGTATATAGTCATGGGTGGCTCTGATAAACAGGCCTCCCTCTACACTAAAGATGGCGTTCGGCTCGGCACAATTGGAGAACAGACTGCCTGGGTGTGGACGTGCCGCGTTAAACCCGACTCCAACTTTGTGGTGGGTTCACAGCTTGTGAAGTCATTTCCAACCTGTAAATAACGGTGTGTGAGGAAAAACAAAGCTTGGAAAAAACTGATAGAGCTCAGACCTGACATGCAGAGTGCAAGCCTGCATTTGTTAATCATTTTTGACCTGATAATGCATCACCTTTATCTACACGACTACACAAGTCATTTTATTTTACAGTAACACCTCAACAGCTTTTCCTTCACTATATTTAACTGAACGTGATGAGACATTCAAGAGATTGGTTACTGGCAGATTCTCTCAGTTCCACTGTGTAGATGCTTTAACAACAGGAACATTTTCCCACTCTCACAGTCTTTTCTTAGAGGTGTTAATAGGATGTACTGCTACTTTGTTATCTCTTATCTAGGTGTTGGGCTGCCAAGATGGGACGATCGCTTGCTACCAACTTATCTTCAGCACAGTTCACGGCCTGTACAAGGATCGCTATGCTTATAGAGACAGCATGACTGATGTCATTGTACAGCACCTCATCACTGAACAAAAAGGTGCAGTTTTATGTATATTAGCAATCAACTCATTACTCATCAGTCTGTCCACCGTCAGGATAGATGGAGGTAACAGGAATACCCTCGGGGGGGACATGCAAACGCCCGGTCTATTTTTCAAACTATTGTAATATGAAATAAGATTTTTTTTTTAATTTAAGAAGGGTTAACAAATATTTAAGTTCTTAACACATGGGAATGACCTTCGGGATAATTTGATTGATAGAATTTAATTTAATAGGATGCATGCACCACGGTAATTGCTATGATAATTACTAGTTCCATCACTGTCCTCACATGTCAATTTCTGCTTCATTTGTTTCTCTCCCAGTAAGGATAAAGTGCCGAGAGCTGGTGAAGAAGATTGCCATTTACAGAAACCGTCTTGCCATTCAGCTGCCTGAGAAGATCCTCATCTATGAGCTGTACTCGGATGACTCCTCAGACATGCACTACCATGTGAAGGAGAAAATTTGCAGGAAGTTTGAATGCAACTTGTTGGTGGTCTGCTCTCAGCACATCATCCTGTGTCAGGTTAGGCAGAGAAGTGAAGAAAATATTTAAATTAATTTAAGTAATTTAAACTTTTGAGTTTTTGTGTTTCTTCCCCTGACGTAACCAGCTTTGTTTAGTCATGTTTGCACCAAACTGACCTCTTGTTTTTGAAAAAGTACACTAATACACAGTTGACAGATTGTGCAAGAGGCAGTTGGTAGTATGAAGCAGAATAAAGCAGTTTTTAGCCATTTACTGTTTGCCCACACAGCCAAGAGAAAAATGATAATATAATATAAATTGTTGATTTCCCAGATGTTTCTGTTTAGCTTGCGAAAGACACCAGCTGTGCATGTGCTCTCCAGGCCTTCTCTCTTTTCCCTTCTGAACATGTTTCAAATGGGATAAAGTCAGACAGTTGAATGAAGAGGAAAGACCATAGCCTGGTAAACCAGTGGCTGTCTCTTGGGGTTGCTGTCTTTGTGTGTCTCTATATGTTTGACAGTGGCTGGTAGGGAGGAGGAGAACCCATAACACAGATCTTACTGTATTTCCGTTTCAATCTATGTGTGACATCTCTCTAACACACATGCTCATGTTTAATGCTTCAGACAGCTTCTAGACCATTTAAATTGACTGTTCTCATATGGCCTGCTTAAGATGAAATCATTGTTCATTTTCATAACATTGTTTACGCTCTCGCTTCAAGAGCAACGTTCTAAGTGGTAAATATGTTCCATAAAAAATGTGTTCTCACCTTTCTTAATCTCACGCTTCTGCAGGAGAAGAGGCTCCAGTGCCTGTCCTTCACCAGTGTCAGAGAAAAAGAATGGTTGATGGAGTCTCTTATTCGCTACATCAAAGTCATTGGTGGACCGCCAGGAAGAGAGGGTCTTCTAGTAGGGCTAAAAAATGGAGCTGTGAGTATAGTACTGCAAGATGTGGCTTCACAACAGATTATTATAACTGACCTTAATTTCCACTTTTCCAGGAATTTGAACACAAAATCATGTTTTAAACTTGCATGAAGACAGGAAATCATGAAATACTTTCTGTTTATATTTATTATATCTACATAACGGGCACGGTTATAAAGGTCTTCTGATTTGATTCTGTTCTCATTCTTTTGATGATATAGATTCTGAAGATTTTTGTTGACAACCCATTTCCCATTACGCTGTTGAAGCTGTCTACCTCAGTGCGCTGCCTGGACATGAGTGCGTCCCGCAAAAAACTAGCTGTGGTGGATGAACATAACACACTTTTGGTCTATGACGTCAACAGTAAAGAACTGCTTTTTCAGGTAGTGGGGGATGGTGGTGGCTCAGGACCTCAGCAGTTTTTAGAATACAAGCAGTAGTGTAGAATGATAGGAGCATACATGCATCTACTTACTTATTTTGGTCATGTGCTTCTGTCTAGGACACATTCCTCAATAACCTGTACCTTATCTCCTCATTACCCTTCTGGACACACTTTCTCCATTTTCCTTTTCCTATAGGAACCTAATGCGAACAGTGTGGCCTGGAACACCCAGTGTGAGCATTTGCTGTGCTTCTCAGGCAACGGCTTCCTCAACATCAAGGCCAGCAACTTTCCTGTGCACCAACAGAAGATGCAGGGCTTTATGGTTGGCTACAATGGTTCTAAGATCTTCTGTCTCCATGTCTATTCAATGACAGCTGTAGAGGTGCCCCAGGTGTGTAGTACGTTCAGTTTATGGCTGGAAGAGTTGTAAAGGTTCTGTAGCAGACCAATGCAAGAAGTCTCTGTTTAAATATTCTAGTATTTCTTCTACTACTAAGAAAGAATGTAGCTTTTGTGCTTGTTTCACAGTATTACATTTATAATACTCTTGCTCCGTGGTGTTTTCACTCCACCACCAGTCAGCACCCATGTACCAGTACCTGGAGAGGAAGATGTTTAAGGAGGCGTACCAAATCGCCTGTCTGGGTGTGACAGACAGTGACTGGAGGGATTTAGCAACCGAGGCACTGGAAGGACTTGACTTTGACACCGCCAAGAAGGTCAGCCAGACATACTGTATCATGCTCATCTAGCCCAGTGTTGTAACCCTAATGATTTTAGTGCCTGTCTTCAAAGGCTAATAAAAATATTACAACTTGCTAGTACTGTACTTTAGCCTTATACTTAAACTTCATATTACCCTCAAATACTCGCCACATTCACAGCATGTTGATTACACAACAAGTCAAATACGATACAAGCTATATTAATATTGAATATTCTTAGCTTTGGACTTTTATGGAGCTCATTTTGCCAAAGACGGCGTGAAACCATGCCACCTTTTTAATTATTTATTTTCTTTTCCCTGTTTCAGGCCTTCATTAGAATCAGAGACTTGCGCTACCTTGAGCTCATCAATAGCATTGAGGTAATATTTGTCTTCAGAAATTTTGGGGAAAAACATCCTTTATAAATTTGTAAATATTATGTGAAGCAAATATTTGTTTCTCGGATACTATTCTGGCTTGTGCTGAAGTCATCAAGGTTAGACAAGGCTTGGGAGAGACAAGGCCAGTTGCAATTCCATTTCCTGATCGACCTTCTTGAAATTAACTGGTGGCGAGATGAATTTTTTTCTCTCCACAAGAAGTTTATTTGTACCTCACCCCTAATTTAAGTGAGCTTGTGTAAGAGTTTGGGAAGCTTTGACCTGTGACGCTGATTCATCCAGCAAAGCCAATTGTTTTGAGTGATGTCTTTGTTCTTTAGCTCCCTGTGTATGTGATTGCATGTGCACATACATGTGAATGTTTACCTGCGTCTGTCTTGACTGATTTACAGGAGAGGAAGAAGCGGGGTGAGAACGACAATGAGCTGTTCCTGGCAGATGTGTACGCCTACCAGGGGAAATTCCATGAGGCAGCCAAGCTCTACAAGCGCACAGGCCATGAATCCAAAGCCTTGAGCATGTACACTGACCTGCGTATGTTTGACTATGCCAAGGTGATTAAAAAAACTATTGACAAAAATGCACACGTATAGCATACCTATGTAGCAGCACAGACAGAAAAGCATGTGTTTTTCTTCATCATGTGCAGTGATGCCAAGTTGGGGCCCTGCAATATGTTGCAAGTACCCCCCTTAAATGTCTCCTTGTACAGTATATCACTGGAATCTCTACATATATCTTCTGATCAGTACGCACACACCATGCTTTGCAAGGCGAACTCACCTACATTGTCACTAATGGAAGCACAGCACAAATGTGCAGGAATAAGGTGCATGTCTGCTCTTATGTGAACTTTTTGACTGGGGGGTCAGTCGAAGATGAGGCAAATTCATCTTTTATTATGTTTACATGCACAGAGGACACTAGCATTACATTCACTTTGTTAGACCACATGACACAGCCATGATATGTATATTTGTGTGTATCACATTGTGGGTTTGATGTGACTGCTGTATATTTATGTGGCTGTAAGATGAACACTGAAGAGATAGGCCTTCACACTGCCTGTTGTTTATATAACTCTTTTCATTTAGTGTATCAGTAAGTTGTAACTGTGTTTTTCTCTTTACAGGAGTTTGTTGGAGCAACAGACCCAAAGAGCTCCCGGATCCTGATGTCCAAGCAGGCGGACTGGGCTAAGAGCAGCAAGGAGCCTCGTGCAGCAGCAGAGATGTATTTGTCAGCAGGAGAACATCTCAAAGCCATAGACATCATTGGTGAACATGATTGGGCAGACATGTAAGTGTCACTCAACATTTTAGCTCAGTCTTCCACCTAACGTTACACTGTTTAGCCTTTCCAGAGCTCTAAATCTAATGGAATCTAATAGTTTTCACTCTTAATGGGAATGTGTTGTTGTAGCAAAGGAATAAGCTGGCTTACTCTGGTCATACCCGAACTCCCCAGTGACTCTATCAACCTGCTGTAACCTTCTGTGGGGCTACCAGATGGGTCAGTGCAACAAATGCTGCAGCTGACTGGAATCGGGGCTTTTTAACCTGAATCTGATTCAGCTAGTGACCCTGACTTGTTCACACTGTTTTTTGGGGTCATGAACATAGCTTGACGTGAGCAGACCCCCATTCAAGGGTTTATCTGCACACAGCCTTTCTGTGTGTCCTCATTCCTCCCCTTTCCTCCTCCCAGGCTGATCGACATTGCTCGTAAGTTGGACAAGGCTGAACGCGAACCACTGGCAAAATGTGCACTCTACTTCAAGAAGCTGAAGCACCATGGCTATGCCTCAGAGACTTATTCTAAGATGGGAGACTTGCAGGCTCTGGTGCAGCTGCATGTGGAAACGAGGCACTGGGAAGAGGTCCGACACAGTTACGCACACTGGAGTAACACCTGCTCCACTCGTCATGACTTATATATAGAGGATTTGTTGACGATGGCATAAATATAATGTGAAGCACATAGTTAGCAAACTGCTGTGGTACTCAGAGGTTCGTGAACAACTACATGTTCATGTCTTGTTAAGTTTATTTAGGGACCTGCATGTATTAAGTATTTGTAAAACGAAAAGCAAACAGTAAGAAAGTACATCTGTCTAATTTCCGTATTCACACATAAACTGAAACCATACACACAGTACAGAGTTAATTATCCAGCTTTAGATTTTTTCTGAATCCATGCCCAGATTATTAGAGAGTAAGAAGCATAAAATACTCTGGAAGAGAATCAGCTTAAACCTCTATTTTGCTTCCAATCAAATTCCTCCATCAGGGTGGATCAGTCCGCTCAGACAAGAAGGGAATACTGCGTTTCTTTAATCCATCTGCAGTCCTTAACTGAGCTAAACGCATTACACAGACGCACATTTTCAGTTTGCATGCTGAAGCAGCAGAACCAAGACCAGAACATGGAATCACGATCACATACTTCTGCTGTTGTGATTTATTTGATCCTCAAAAAGAAGAGGGGGGAAAAAAGAAAGCAGTGAGAGAGGGGCAGAATTTGAGACAACTTTTAAGCTTTATGCACTGCACTGGGAGAGGTGGACACCAGGACGAGACATAGCACAGGCTCAGTTACACCATGGCCCATATGGATGTTATTCACTGCACCCACTCTTTTTGAAAACCAAGTATTTCTGTAAGTGACTTTGGGATCACAGGCTAGACACACACACACACACACACACACACACACACACACACACACACACACAGACGCTTCCTGTCTTTTACTGTATTGTGTGACTGGTGTGTGTTACTTGGCTCAGGTTTAGCCACAGGACATTTAGATTCATCAGTCAATATGACAGGCAAATACATGTGTCCAAAAGGCACCAAAAGAAGCTTTTTATACTGTACCATACACTGTCATTCAAACTGTGTAAGAGAATGTTTCTCTGCACTCAACAATGTGTTTTGCTCTAAATAATGTAATTTGTCATGTACATGTCTGATCAGCCCTGTTACATTGTTTTCTAGAGATTATAATCTAATTATTATGGTCACATACCATGTACTTAATCTAACTCTCTCTGTACTATTATCTATTCATTCCTCAGGCCTTCTCACTTGTAGAAAAGCACCCCCAGTTCAAGAATGATGTGTTTGTACCTTATGCCCAGTGGTTGGCTGAGAATGATCGCTTTGAAGAAGCACAAAAAGGTGGGTATGCGCCACCAGCAGGACAACCACTTCACATTTAATCTGCAAATGTGCTTCTTGAGAAGTGGTTGTTTGCACCCCTCCATTTCAGCCAACAGTGAACACAGCCACAGCCAGTGTTTACATATGGAAGTGATAAAGCGTGAGTGGTGCTGGATGCAGACATTTTTCACTGCTTCCTTGAGATCCTCTATATCCACTGTAAAACATGATCCTCTTTGCTGGAGCAGAGCAGAACAGAGCTGGGCTGCCTGGTAACTGAATGACATGCATGTATGCCTCTAATCACCACTACTACAAGCAGCTCTGATGATGATTACCAACTGTAACCATAGTCATAATCAGCTCATAGATTTATAATTATGATCTCAGCAGGCATATTTCCTCTTCTACATAATCTTCCCTGGCTGTCTCAGCATAGAATATATGACTGAACCGGCCGGATTTTAGCGAATCTTGCTTATGGTTATGGATTTTGCTGATTGTGTATGTTTGGGACTCAGTAACACAATACTGCATCACAACCTGACTAAGATATTCCATCCCCTGTCCATTGTCTACTCATGTGCTGGCTTTCCATCTTCCAAAATGTGTTTCTGGACTTTTAGTGAGAGCTCATGGTGGACCAGCAGCATTTTCACCATTCACTGTTGTTTGAATATTTCCTGATACTTCATATTTCTCATTTCTTTAGGTGGACCATGTCCGCTATTAGTTGTAATACATCTCAGCTTGATTCAGTTTTCGAATCTTGTTTTTCTGCAGTCTTCTAATTGATTGATAATGGTCACTCTCTTGTTTAATTAAAAACAGATGGTAACGTTTCTTATGGTTGCATCAGTATCATCATGTTTGACCTGATTTCTGTTATATGGAGAACAGTCATGTTGGGCGCTGATGTTACAGTTGTCACAAGTATGAACTTGTTTTCTTTACTCATAGTTACTCAATAGCAGATGGGAGGGTGTATTTGTTTGGGAGCTTTGACCAGTGTTTCACTTACTGTAACACACTATTATTAGCAGAACTTTAGCGTCTGTCTATTAGGTACAAGGTAGTTTGTGTGTACGGCATGTGTGTATTACAGCATGTTTCTTGTATACACTGTATGTGTCGGTAATGTATATAGTTGCGACATTAGCTCTCTCTGGTGGTCATAAAACCTGGCTTGTGTTTGTTTGTGAAATGATTTCTTGGAAACATAGTGTAAATACACCACAACGAAATCATAATTTAGCACCAACAGTGTCACCCAATAATAAATAAAGTAGGCTGCCTCGGTTTGCTACCTCAAACCAATCCAGACTTGCCTCAAGACTTGACAGTTTTTCAAAGACACAAAATAACTATCCATCACCACTTTTTTCTTTCACACTTCAGCATTTCACAAGGCAGGCCGACAGAATGAAGCTGTGAAAGTCTCGGAGCAGCTTACCCACAATGCAGTGGTGGAGAACAGGTTTAACGATGCTGGGTATTATTACTGGGCGCTGTCTATGCAGTGTTTGGACATTGCTAGAGGTGAGATATGCTATATCTTAAGTGCACTGATACAGATCTACACTGCATCTAAGTTTGCATTGTTTAATACAGTACATGTTTCACTAACCCTTGTGGTTTGTCTGTTTGAACCAGAAAGTGAAGAACAAAGGGATGAAATGCTAAAAAAGTTTGAGCGTTTTCAGCATCTTGCTGAGCTTTACCATGTCTATCACCCGATTCAACGATACACGGTGAGAATGTGATATTTTGTCAACGTCAATCTTGCATGGGCAGACCAGACAGAACTGGGAGGGCAGCTGTTAGATTGGCTGTCAGACTGAGATTACTTAGTCCTTGAAACGGAGCCCAAGACAAGTTTCTGTTTCTGTTTGGGTACAACCAAACTTAAGTTCCTATTATTTTTCTTTCCACCTAAAGTATAGTGACAGTCTTTCTTTAATCAAGTTTTATACTCGAATTTCTCCAGACCACTCTGGGTTTGTGAGGCGTTTTGGCCCTGGGAGATTATATTGGTACAAAAAAAACTCAGGGTAAGGGAGAATTTATTTGAGCTTATTAGGTAAGGTTAAAAGAAGAAAAACGCGAGGTTATCAAATTTACCTCTGAAGCTGATTACTTCAGAAACTGCCCCTTTGTGTTGTTAAAAGTTACTCCACAGGAAGTCAGCCAGGTCCTAAACTTCTAGTAGAGATAGATATTCCCTCTTATGGCACAGCCAAAATAATTTGCACTGTGAACCCCCCATAACCCCCGTCACCATGGTAACCTGCTGCTTAATTGATCGTGATGACTACCTCATCAGTGGTCTTCTCCAAGCCCCCAGACCTAACGTACTTACAAACGAGCAGTTCCAGGTTATGGGCTCTGTGTGGGGGACCTGGCCTGTGTCAGTGTCCACAGTTTGTTGTTATAGCTTTCTGCTCAGCTTTGGTCACACCCTGCATTACAGAGTCATCACTGTGATCCAGACCAGAGCAGGAAACCTCCATATCTCACTTTAACTCTCCTGGGCAGGCACAATACATTTGATCTTATGAAATTTTGGGATGATCTGAAAATGAATCTATTTTCGAAGCAGAGAGTAAAGGCTTAGGCTGCTTCTAGGCCACAGTTGATGACAAAATAGCACACAGTCAAGGAGGGGTGGAGCCTTTAAAGCCTTTATCAGTTTTACCTGTTTTCATCTGCAGGATGAACCCTTCAGCTCCCACATGCCAGAGACGCTCTTCAACATCTGCAGGTTCCTCTTAAACAACCTCACCAAGGACAAACCACCAGGCATCTCTAAAGTGTATCCTTTCATTTAATGAAGTAGCACTTGCATTAAATATTTTTAGCAACAAATTATTTTTCTTCTGGGAACATTTTCCTGAACAAGTATGTCAGTCTGAAATCAAGACTGGCAGAGACAGTGACGATAAAGGGTTAGAAACTAGACAGAAGAAGGGAGCGAGTTCGGGTTGGCACCACTGCAGAAACGGTGCTGCTGGGAGAAAGAAAAGGGATAATGATGGTGGAGAGGAGACAACGCCAGCGAGAGACACATTCTTCGTTATCTAGACAAATGCTTTGATTAGCCAGCTCTGTGCATATGTATGCATACATGGACCCGAAACAATGTGCTTTAATTTGAAACAAACACGCAAAGCTATTGACAGTGACACGAACAATCTGCTGTATTTTCTTGCAGTGGAGGCTGGTATGAGGAAGGAAAGCCCAGCCTTAGAGGAAATCGGGCTCAGCAGTCAGGATCCCCTGTGGTCCAACTGAAAAACTTTGAACTTAGATTTATAGACTCAGTTGAACTCAGTTTGAACAATTACACACAATGTTACAGCTGAGCTAAACAACTTATACAATAGGAGGACATGCATTTATCAACAGCCCTAACTGTGGAACAGAACTGGGTGTGTGGGAGGAGTTGGAGAGTAGTTGAGTGCAGAGGAAAAGAGAGGAGTAGTGTTAAGTTTTAGGTGATGGAGGAGTGCCAGCATAGAGCTGTTGCAGCTGCAACTCATCGACCTGTCATTGCCACTCTCAGAGCTGCACTCCTAACAATCTGTCTCTATATAAATACAAATAAGCAAGCATGTGTTTGTGTAAGAACACACTAAACCTACAAACAGTCACATTGTTGCTTTTAGGACATCAGCTGGCTTAGTGCAGGTTGTTCTGTTATAAGGCGTAAGCCAATATAGTATTATTTGTATAAAGTGCATTTTAAATAACACTCTCATGTCAGCTCTTTCTCTGACGTTCATTTTCTTTGATCAGATTATTAGTTACACCCTGTATGCCTTGGCCAAGCAGAGCGTAAAGCTCGGTGCCTTTAAGCTTGCCAGACATTCCTACGAGAAGCTCCAAGAGCTTCACATCCCCTCACGCTTCCAGGAGTCTATAGAACTGGGCTCCCTCAAAATTCGTGCCAGACCTTTCCACGACAATGAGGTGTGTTCAAGTGGTGGTAGTTCATCATGATGTACTTATTGTAGCTTAGCCTACAGTGTTTCCCGTCAATATGATTGTATAATGAACCTTTGTTTGTTCAGGAACTCATTGAGGGCATGATGTGCTATCGCTGCTCTACAACCAACCCTCTGCTGAACAACCAGGGGAGTGTGTGCATCAACTGCAGGCAACCTTTCATCTACTCAGCTTCATCATATGGTCAGTGAGTTTGATGCACCATGTTTAGTACCTTCCAGGGAAGAGTCCGTTCGTGTTTCTAATGTATTGTTTTGTGCACAGAGGTGCTGCCCCTGGTGCAGTTTTACCTTGAGGAAGGCATCAGTGATGAGGAGGCTGTGTCCCTTATTGACCTGGAGGTTCCTCACATGGATCAGGATAAAGACATTGGTACTTTTATCTTTTGATCATTAATGTAAACTACAGATAAAGTACGAGATGATTTGTGTGGACCACCTTTGCATGCTGCTGCTTCTGAGAGTCTGTATTATTGCCCTGACATACAGGGCACAATCTCCAAATTGAACCAGCCTCCTGTGCCGTGTCACAGTTTTAAAAAGCTGTTTAGTTTGCGTTGGCCTCGATTCTGTGATGGCGGGTAAGCTGTCAGAGCTAAGTCATCTTAGCTCTTGAGCTAATAGGGTTAGCAAGGCTCTCCTGTCTCATCTTAATGACACTAACCCTTTGAGAGCCACAGCCGCAGACCTAGTGCAGGGATTAACCTGCATTAGCCGACACACACTCAAGGGCATTGAGGTCTGTTCTGTTCCTCCACGGCTATCACATGACTGACAAGCATGACTGATGGGTATTGAACACTGCTATTATGAGTCTCCCTCCAGAGACTATTAAAAGAGTCTTTAGAGGATAATTATCTGTGTTTTCACATCTTAAATTATTTAATTCTTTTACACATGACAACATACCCGAATTAAAAAAAGTATTTTCTTGATATGTATGTATTTCATTTTCCTTTAGACAATTTTTTCTTTTATGCTACCAGATTTACAGACTTTGAAGATGGATGTTAGTTTAGACGATGCAGAGGAAGATCCGTTTACAGCCAAAATGAGCTTTGAGGTAATGAAGGACAAAATAAATGAGATGATTAATATTCCACCAACTGGCCAAACCAGCTGGAGAAGGCAAAAGTCCACAATAGAGCCTGGATGTGTCTATGTGTGTGTCCAAACAGCAGGGAGGTTCGAACTTTGTCCCCGTCAAGGTGAGTCGCTCGGTTCTGCGCTCCATGAGCAGGAGGGACGTCCTGATCAAACGCTGGCCAGGTCCACTCAAATGGGAATACTTCCGCTCCCTGCTGCCTGATGTTAGCATCACCATGTGCCCCACCTGCTTCAAGGTACAACGTTTACAAAATACTTGTTACTTATAGCGTTACTTGTGTAACACAAAGCTAATCAATTTGAACATTTCTTTTTGTGTTTTTTACTGTGTTTTTTTCCCCTCTTAGATGTTTCACAGTGAGGATTACGAGCTCCTGGTGCTTCAGCACAACTGCTGTCCTTACTGTCGCAGACCCATTGATGAACCAAACTGTTGAACCTAAAACTATTTTTTAACAACACATTTTTGTACGCTTCTGTTCTACAGTGTTCTGTTGTACAGTTTTTATTCTCTAAATATTGGTCCAAGGATTGTGAGAAACGTCAGTCAGTCAACCTGATGCTGCATTAAGATCAGAGTTTTGTGCTAAAATGAAAAATTGAATCTCTCTGCCCTATAAAATGTATTTAAATGCTAACTTAATAAATTACATGTACTTGTTATAAAAAAACATCTTTTTGTTTTTGAGGGTGTATTTTTATATGGTGCGATGGCCGAGACGAGCCATTTCAACTTCTTTTACTCTTTAGGATTTGTGCTTGTGAAATAGAGAGCAGTAATAGTGAGAATGCATGCCTCACTGGTCCTGATTATACTTAAGGCTGTGAGTTGAGCTCTGCATTATGCAGTGGTTAGGGATTAGGGTTCCATGGATGCAAATAAGATGGCTTCCTGAAAATCATTTGTAGTTAGTCCACTCTGAACAAATCGGAGAGAGAGGATGTTACGTCTCTGCTTTCCTCCTACACAGTTCACTCATTTCATTCTGATGAAACACGGATAACCATGACAGTAATGACAGGGTACAGATTGCAGTGGCTGCAACCTTTCACCTTGAAAATGCTCAGTATAGTGCACAGCTATTTACTGTTTTCCCCTGTAATGCTGTAATGCAAAGTGTGTGTGGGGGATAGAGAGGGAGTCACAAGCTGTGTTTGTCTTAATTCCATCTCTGCTAACACAACTCTAAGCGTGACTTTAATCCGCCTGGCCGGTTAAAAGGTGCCGCACCTCCTCAGGGGGCTGCAGAGCAAATCTTGCCTCCACAGGATCCATCTCCCATTTGCACATCAGCTACATAACAAGACTCCTTTCACCATATTTTATTTATTCTTCCTTTATTAGAGGAAGGAAAAGCATCACCAGCAGCAACCATGAATGGCACAGAGGGGCCCAACTTTTATGTCCCTATGTCTAATAAGACCGGGGTGGTTCTCAGCCCATTTGAGTACCCTCAGTACTACCTGGCTGAGCCCTGGAAGTACTCTCTTGTCGCTGCGTACATGCTGTTCCTCATCATTACTGCCTTCCCCATCAACTTCCTCACCCTTTATGTTACTGTCAAACATAAAAAGCTGAGAACCCCTCTGAACTATGTCCTGCTCAACCTGGCAGTGGCCGACCTCTTCATGGTGGTGGGAGGATTCACAGTCACGCTTTACACAGCCCTGCATGGATATTTCAGTCTTGGGGTCACTGGCTGCAACATAGAAGGATTCTTTGCTACCTTAGGAGGTAAGTGTATGTTTTTACGCTGATGTTAAGTGATGTAAGGTAAACATGTCTCTGTGTCCCTTTCATTATTTAAAATATATGATTTTAGGAACATATAGGAGTGGAAAAGATGAATGTAACTACAGAAAGTTCATGCTTTGTTTTATATCTCAGGAGAAATAGCTCTCTGGTCTCTGGTGGTTTTGGCTATTGAGCGCTACATCGTGGTCTGTAAGCCAATGACCAACTTCCGCTTCGAACAAAAACATGCCATCGTCGGCCTGGCATTCACGTGGATCATGGCCCTGACCTGTGCCACGCCTCCTCTGTTTGGATGGTCCAGGTATGTAGTTCTCAGTGTCTGCGCCACTAAAAGCATATAAATGCTGCGCTAGTCCTTCCCACAATAAAGCACCTTAGAGGTTTACTTTCAGTTCCCTTACACACATGTAATAACAAATACTGTTTGTGATGTTGCGGATGGATTATTATCATGTGTGAATGCAGATACATCCCAGAGGGAATGCAGTGTTCCTGTGGGATCGACTACTACACTCCCAAGCCCGAGATCAACAACACCTCGTTCGTCATCTATATGTTTATCCTCCACTTCTCGATCCCCCTCTTCATCATTTTCTTCTGCTACAGTCGCCTGCTATGCACTGTGCGAGCGGTAAGAATAATAAGAATTAATAATAAGGATGTGACACTGTACCTTGTGTATCCCCACTAGAGAAATTATTTTTTCTTTTTGCCTCACGTCCTCCACAGGGAGGTTAGAGCATCACAGAGCAGCGTCTCTTGAGATAGAAGGGATTTAATGGCTCAAGGACACTTCAGGAGCATCGCTCATTGCCAACGTGGCAGCTTATGCCCAGGTCCAACCATGTGAAGGCTCACTGTGTCAACCTGGTGCCCTCATTAAAAATAGTATTAAAGATTAATACTACACTAGAAGTCACAAATAGTTAATAGTGCTTCCATTAGAGCACTGGTCTCTGTTCTTAAAGGTGTCATCTGCAATTTCTTGACAGAAATTACAGCTGTGTAAATTGTTGAGTTTGTCTACTGTTTACTCCATAGGTTATAGCGCCTGTCACTCAGTTTGTAAATCTAATCCTGTTGAATTGTGTTCTGTGGTTGGTAGAAAAAGATTGACTATTATATTTGCATTATAGATTAGTCCTTTAATAAATGATACGCAGTGTATTCATCTTTGTTCAGGCTGCAGCCCAGCAGCAGGAGTCTGAAACTACCCAGAGGGCAGAGAAAGAAGTGACGCGCATGGTTATCGTCATGGTGATCTCCTTCCTGGTGTGCTGGGTGCCCTATGCCAGTGTGGCCTGGTACATCTTCGCCAACCAGGGAGCTGAGTTTGGACCAGTATTCATGACCGCTCCCGCCTTCTTCGCCAAGAGCGCTGCACTGTACAACCCGGTGATCTACATCCTGCTGAACAGACAGGTGAGTGAGGTGTTGACATGTCTGTGAGTTGTCTGTACTAAGCCCCTCCCCCCTGATGTTGTAATAAAACTGTATAAAATAAAATCTTCTCCAGTTCATCAAGCTGTAGTGAATTGCTGTTGACTCCGTATTTCATGTATTAGTCGTTCCACTTCGATTAAGGAAAGTGAATTCTTCTTCTTCCACTGAAGAAATAGGAGAAATGTGATTCTAATGTTCTTCTTCTTTGTGGCCTCCAGTTCAGGAACTGCATGATCACCACAGTGTGTTGTGGAAAGAATCCATTTGAGGACGACGAGGCTACTCTCTCCAAAACCCAAACGTCATCTGTCTCTACTAGCCAGGTGGCCCCTGCTTGACCTGTGCCCCCCACCTCTTCCCCTTTAATGTCCCATCTGTCCCGCACACCTAGGGACCCACCGCCGCTGCCAAGCAGCACTCCAGCCATGTGGCCAGAACTCCTGACTTACCTCTCTGCGTGTCTTCACTGCAGTGGCACAACGAAACTCATTCAAACACAGTAGGTGAAAATGTAATTGAACCCACACAACGTACGTCTCCCAAAAATATGCTTTTAACAATCAGTTGTATGAAGCTTCAGATGAAAGTAGTCATACATTAGTTTAGATTATGGATCAGATGCAGTTGTCCTTTCTTCTTATTTTTAAGCTACCAGAGCTGAGGTGGTTAGTTTTCTATTTTGCATTGACTGAGATGTGAGCAAGAACAGATGGAGCAGAAAAGAGCCTCTGCAGGGAGAAAGCTCCCCCTGCGAGACCCTGTGTGCTTGTGTGGTGGACGTTAGTGTGCTGGAATGGATGTAATAATGTCAGTGTGTACATTAAAGAGATATCGGACTAGTCATTTATTTATTGCATGAATAGGATCTTGTGGAAGCTGTTCTGTGTCCTGCAATAAAAAACAAAGCTGAATGTCTGCACAACTTTCCCCTTATTGGCTTTTTCCTGAGAACATTTACAAGGCTTTCTGAGAATTTCCAGATGCCGTTTGGTGGGCTTTTGGGTGGCAGGCCAAATGTTAATGCTTTTCAAATGTTCAAATTCACTGTGTGGTAATGCGTTTAGAAATGAAGCACTTTGAGACTCGGTACAATAAACATTGTCATTATTAGACGCTTTAAAATCCTAAATACTGTAATTTATTTCACAAACTCTGACAAGTCATTTGGCATCACAAATACAGTCTCTCTTCAGATTATATTGAGCTCACATTTTTTTCCATAAATGTAAATTTCCCTCTTTTAAACTGGTCACAATCCAACATAGTAATCATTCATTTACAAGCACACTTCTGTAGTTATGCAGCTCTTACCGGCAACTACGCTGCATTTGATTTCAATAAATCCAGTCATTTATTGTCCTCTCTCTCCACTCCTCCTCAACCCATCATCAGCCCACAAAGCACACTGGGACATTGTTCAGTCCGCTGATGGGAGCGAGTCACCCATCTTCAGCAATCACACCTGAGAACATTGCAGGCTTTAGGACATAAGAGGAGTGTATCACGGTCCTTTCTACTCGTCCTGATGAACAGGCAGAGGCTGAGCCTTGAAAGTATCATTACACATCTATAAATATTGCTATGGACATTATAATACAGTACAGTGCATCATTGGCTCGTTCCCTTTAGCAAAGGGCTCAGTGCGGTAAGATTGCCACCAGGGCTTACTGTAGGTCCCGATAACTGTAAAGACATCCAGAAAAAAAGCCTCATCTTCATTCTCCTACATCTTCCCTCCTAAGCATATATGATGCCACGAGGAAAGATTTGGAAAGAATTTCTTGGCATTCCCAGCTGAGAGGAGGAACCCCCACGATGTATAAAGCTTGAGAGGCAGGTTTATGTCCTTTGCTCTGCCACTTTTCACGCTTGTAGTTTGCAAATAATAATGACACTTAAGAAGGCTAACTCCTTAGTGGCTGACGTTCCCAAGTAACCACGTAGGTGGGAGAAAGGCAGCTGTCAGCAGGAGAAAGAGGCGACTAGGAACAGAAGACAATGGCAGGTTCAGGCTTCACTGCAGCACTCATAGATGTTGTCCTCCACAAGGGCAATGACCTGCTCGAACTTATGGTGCAGCTGAGTGCGCCGTGCCGTTGGGTTAGACTCCAGAGCGTTCACCACCTGACCGAGGCAGATAGAAAATGAAAAACACAACAAAGATTACTTTCGGGGGCTGTGGAGCATTCATGCATCTATCAGGAGAGGATGGAAATCAGCCACCTGCCTGGACATAGAAAGTCGAACGAGAGCGAGAAGGGAGAGCGGCAGAGTGTTTGAGCCTCTTCTCTCGCCTTCACGCATGCCTCCACACCACAAAAGCATTTTCTCTTCACATATTTACAAAACCCACATCTGCTCTGTTTTTCATGCCCAATAGTTGTCACCGTGTCAGTGGGATTTATGGGCTCTTAGCAGCAGTGTGCTACCAGGCAGAGCGAACCGAGCTGAGGCGAGAGAATAGGCAATCAGAGGCCATTCACAGAGCTCCGTGAATCAGAGTCTAAGCCCCTGGCCCACGTCAGTACAGTAGCATGACAGAGGAAAGCAGCTAAACTGTATTATCATGAGGGTGCTCCATTAAGGCACAGTCACCACTGACTAAGCCTCTTCAGAGAATAGTCACAGCCGCGAAGAAACATGGGGGAGGACAGCAGGGGCTTGAAGGGGGCTAGTTCACAGCGAAACACGATATAGGAAGCAGCAACTCAACAGTGTCATTTAGCAGATAGGGGTGGTGAGTGCAGAGAAGGTAAACAGCTTAGAGTGAAAGGTATATGTGGGCCAGAAGGGGAGGCTCGACACATTAAACGGCTGCTGCTGCTCTGAAGAAGAAGATTTAATGAAAGGCAATAAGTGCATGTTTGGAGAATATTGCTGAGTGACAGATTGTTAAGAGTTTGTACAACAAACAAGGGCGACCGAAGCGCCCGCATACACACGAGTAACACACAGCGTCGGATCCAGGATCTCTTCTCTTACCTGGTTTCTGTATCTTTTGGCATATTTGTAGATTTCTGTCAAGGCCAAGTTGGTGTTGAATTCATTTCGGTATTTCTACGAGACAGACAACGCAGTGGTCACATTACGTGAAATTACAAAACGAGGCTTCTGTGACGCACTTGCTGAGCACTTTACTCACCCTCGACTCCTCAGCCAGGTGAGCGTTCATCTCCTGCTCGCTCAGAGGAGGCATGTCCTGTATCTGCTGGTAGTAGCACTGTACTCTCTTCTTGTACTCAGGGATCTCCTTCGCGTACAGCAGCTTGTTGGTAGGGGAGTCCTGAAAAACAAGCAAAAAAATGAGAAGCAATGATTAAAACAATTTTTACTGACATAATTGTCTAATAGAAGTAAATAGACAAAACGCTTTTCTTTAAGCACACAGAGGCTGTTTTTATAAAGGTATGCATGTGTAGGACGACGCCTAAATTTGAAGGGAAGAGATGTTAAATAAAACAAGTCAGAGAAAACACTCAAACTGTCGGATGCAGAGAAGGAACGTTCCAGTCTGACCAGTGCTCCTTCATTCTGCTGCTACTCTCTCCATAGTCACTTCAGGCTACTGCACTGGTGCTCATTCGAGCAGGCAAAAAGTAGTGGGGCTAAGAGGCTGGGTTCATATTTGAGTGTTAGTGTTGACTACTGTTGCAAGCGCCTCTGTGAAGGCCTTTGTGTGCTGTGTGTGTGCGTGTAAAACAGAAAGGGACGGAGAGAAAGTAGGGCAGGGAAAAAGAGACGGGCAAGCTCAGCTTTCAGCATCAGTGAATGTGCTTACAGCGCACCTCAGTATTTCTATGTGTCACAAGTTATTTGTGTCATGTAATGTGTGTTTGTTTGCAAGTGTGTGTTAAAGGGGCTGCGGGGCTGAACGGCCGTGGCCACAGTCCCTCCTTCTGACGGGGAGCCCTCTCTCTTCCTGTCCACAAGGTCACTTCCTGCTGTTTGCCCATCTGCTTGGTAACCCCCCTGTGACCCCGTGGCCCTCAACGTCTGCATCTCACCAGATGAAAGGGTTTCCGTGGAAACAGTGAGCTTTGCTTCGTTTCCTACCCTTCTCTCTCTCCCCTGCTGTGCTTCTGCTAATCCAGACCCTGTCCTCTCCTCTGTCCTGTCTCGAGGCCATAACACACACTCATATGCATGTGCAAACAAATGACTGTAAGCACTCGATGAAAAAGTAGAGCTTGGTCACACAAGCCTCCTTGACCCGTAGAAGGAAACATGGCCATCTCCTTGAACCTGACGATACAGTGAGTGCACATCCAGATGTGACATGGTAATGAGGAAGCTGCAGACTCATACACGCGGAAGCTCTCATAGCTGGAGGTTTTAGGCATGTGTCTGCATCCACAGGCACATGTGAATATTGCTACTGTCTGTGCACTGGCTCTTTGGCGCTGAAGTGAAGTATATAAATCAGACTGTTTCTCAGAGAAAGAAGAGCATTATTCGGATGAGTCCTCAACTCCCTCCTGGGAGGAAGTCAGTCAGAGAGAGACAGGAAGCAGAGCGTGCTCAGGGTCACGGTGTCTGAGGGATGAGACGGATTTGTGAGCAGTGAGGACATTGACATGCAAGCACGCACAAACTTCCACGAACCCACGGACAGACGGACAGACAGACAGACAGACAGACAGACAGGCAGACAGACAGACAGACAGGCAGACCGACGGACAGACAGACAGACAGACAGACGGACAGACGGACAGACAGACAGACAGACAGACGGACAGACGGACGGACGGACGGACGGACAGACAGACCGACCGACCGACAGACAGACAGACAGACAGACAGACAGACAGACAGGCAGACAGACAGACAGGCAGACCGACGGACAGACAGACGGACAGACAGACGGACAGACGGACAGACAGACGGACAGACAGGCTGACCGACGGACAGACAGACAGACGGACAGACGGACAGACGGACGGACGGACGGACGGACGGACGGACGGACAGACAGACCGACAGACAGACAGACAGGCAGACAGACAGACCGACGGACAGACAGACAGACAGACAGACGGACAGACGGACGGACGGACGGACGGACAGACAGACCGACAGATGCACGTCTGAACACACACATGCGCCCGCACACTCCACAAAAAGATCCCTGGTGCTCATGACCTTGGATCAGTCGACTGGGCTGAAATAACATGAGCAGAGGTAGATGGAGCTGGCAGTCTGAAGGCTTTGGGATGAGGGTTCACAGAGGGATTCGAGAGGTATGTTTGGCTCTGTGTGTGTGTGTGTGTGTGTGAGTGAGAGAGGTTAAATAAATATAGTTATAGACAGGCAGAAAGATAGATGGCAATATAGAATTATACACTTTATTTAATTTAGAATATGATCAGACAGATACAATAGATTTCATACAGTGCAATTGATCTAAGATTTTCAGCTCGAGAGGTGCGCGTCCCCAGGGGGTGAAGCAGAAAGATAGAGAAGTGTAGATATATAACCTTATATATACTGTGTGAGGTGGAATAGCTGGGTCAAATTGTAAATCAATTTTTACTCCTTTGCGGAGTCATAACTCCGTTAAATCTGAACATACAGACAAGATTCGATTCAGTATAAGCTTTACATGACCAGTGTCAGTCATGCATAGACGTCTATAAACTCTATCTGTCACTCAAGATATTCCTGTCCTTAGTAGTAAGTTTATGAATAATTGTTTGTACACGACTACATTACAAAATTAAACAGCTAATAGCTAATTTGGATAACCAGCTTTATAACGACACTATGCTTCCTGCCTATCTAGAAATTATCCAAAGTATGTGACAATGAAGCTTAATTGTCTCAGGAGAAGCCTGCAGTGACTGACTTTGACAGCCCCTGCGTCAGACAGTTAGAGAGGCAGACTCACCTTGCCTAGCTGCAGGTCAGAGATGGAGCAGGCATCTATGAAAGCTTGAGCGATGACAGATAGACAGGCATCCATGTGATCCGTCTTATCAATGTCAAACACAAACTGCGGATTCTTCAGTATGTTCACCCAGAAACGCAGAGGTAAACTGCACGGACAGGGAAAGATAAGCTTTTAAAGCCTTGCACTTGCACAGAGAGGTGACCAAAGGGGATTTTAATCACAGTGTTAAGCTTTCTACCTGTTGGTTTTCCAGATGTGCAGGGTGTCTGGGTCTGTGATGCCCCGTTTGTCAGCCTGCTCCTCCAGGAAGTCGAAGAAGTATTTGACGGCCAGTGGGGGGCAATCTGGAGGGATGCTGAGGATGGCTTGAAAGAGGTCATCCAAGAACTTCTGAAGAGTTCCCTATGGTGGAAACAAAAAAAAATGGCAGCTCATGCATTCAGGAAAACAAGATTTCACAGGATATAGTGAAAAAAACCATCTCTTTGTGGTGTCTCGTTTCTGGTTACCTTAGTTGACAACAACCGTGTCAGGTAGATTTCCGGCAGGACCTTTTTACGGTGGCTCTGTCTGTGCGTTCTATTTGTCTCCATTAGCTCATCATGAGGTAAAACCTGGAATGGCAGAGGTCAAAGGTCAACGTCCTGCACACAAGTTAAAGCAATAATCCAGCAAATGAACTATCTCTGCTGTAGTTGTTGGAGGGGAATTTTCTGATTCATGCTTTAGACATATGATCCAGAAATCACATCAGGGTATTTTGAAGCACTAAAGAATGCACTGAAATGAGGAAATGAAAGGAGTTGGGAAATGTTCGTGGTTTCCTGAGGTACTTGTGTATGGGATCACATCCCTGGCTTGCTCATACAAGTCGAAATAGGGGTAGCGAAAGGAAAGAAGCAGTCAAAAAAAAAAAAACTGTCCTGTTAAACTAACTATTCACCCGGCAAATTGTGTTCTAAAGAACTCATTATTCTAAAGTCAAAGGGCCCATATCTTGGCTGACGTTTGTAAAAGAGCTTAAGCAGCATTAGCGCTGTCGTGTCCTCTCAGCAGCTTTCCTTTTCACCTCTTTTCACCCCCATTCTCTCTGTCAGACCTGCTCCAAGCTGACTAACACTGGCACACACAGGAAAAGCTCTGCCACTACATTCGAAGGCCACTTATAGAAACAGCCATCAGGCTACAGTTTGTGGAGATACTCACCAAGTGCACATATTTCTCTGTATCCAGATCTTTGACTAAAGAGAAAGAGACAAAAAAAAGAAACATATAGCATGAAACAATGTGCAATCAGCAACGCGGAGACCTGAGAGAATGAGAGGAGACAGGAGGAGGGAGCACAGGGGAGTGTGACAGATAGGAGGGAGAAAGAAAAAAAAAACAAGAGCGAGATTGACAGGAGAGCAAGGGAGATAGAGTACATGCAAGAGAAGAAAGTGATTAAGGTGGACTGTGGGTCGGTAGAGGAGGGGAGCTGTCTGAGAGAATGAAAGAGAAAGATTACGAGTGAAAGGAGAGAGAAAAGAGGGAGATTATGGGAGACAGACGCAGCGAGTCTGTGATTGGCTGTGGAGCCAGTGTAATGAGATGGTAATGCTAGGCCAAGGCTGGGAAGCAGTATTAAACACTGCTAGTTTATATATAGATCTAAACATAAACACGCACACACACATGCATGAACAGATGCAAGGACGTGTGTCCAAACACAAGAATGAACGCAGACACGAAAACTAACAAATACAATGAGTTATTATACACACAATCCAGTGAAAACAACCAGTGTAGATACACAAACGTACGCACGGCGAGTGTGTTCCCGTTACGGCCCACTCTGCCAGAGATTCTCCTACCCAGCGGGCCTCGGTCCAGACCCTCAACTCTGATCAGAGGCAGGCAGGACAGTGTTTTATATTAGCCAGGGAGCACTACAGGCTCATACACCCCCTCGACGCTTTGAAGCCAGAGCCAGGTTTGGTCCACATAGGCCTATTTTTGGCCCAGTATGAATGAGAGGAGAGACTTTGATGGGCAGAGCCTGAGCAGAACCGGGCTCTGGTCTGGTACTGATTATGTAAGGTAGACGCTAGACAACAAATGGACAAGCCGTTACAGGCTGTATGTAAACTCATCTGTCAACAGGCGGAGCAGCCATTATATTTCTGCTTGAGGCTGGACAATGGGCCAATTTGTGTCACATTTTTTCCCACAAGCTGACATTTGCTAATGGAAGAAATATATAACGTGGAGAAAAAAACCCCAAATGAAGCAGTAGCATAACCGCAGCGCGAGTACGTTGTGTGATTTATGAGGTAGGAGTGTGTTTAGATGTCCGCTGTGTCTTTTGGGGCTGGGAGGGTGTGTGGTTTCATGCGTGTTTACATGCGTGTATCGTGTTCCCGTGATCAACTAAGCATGTGCTATTCCTTTTGATCGAGCGAGTGCATGTAGTTATCCAAGTGCGGGTGACAGGGCAATGGGGTGTGGGTGTTTGAAGGTGACGTACCTCTCCCCAGGGTGTTCTCTTTCTTGTCTTTCATGCTCATGGCCAGCGACGCCCCCTCGGGGATCTGAGAAGGGAGAAGAGGGGAGGAAAGAGGAGAGAGGACAGAGGCCACAGGGTCGGAGGTGAGCGTGGGTGCAACAGACCAGCGTCATTAAGCAGGCCCTCGAGGGGAGTGTGGTGTTGAGAGGTTCACATGGTTGTGTTTGTTGGTCTGAGGAGGTCTGGCTCATTAAAGTCAACCTGCAGTGAAACGGCTTGAGCAGCCTTGCTGTTGAACCCAGACTGTTAGTACACAGCTCGCTGCTCTCACAGCCCAGTCCCAATGGCTCAGCAAAACTAAACAGAGCACTTAACAAGTACAGGTAACGGGTCAAAGGCCGAGGGTCACTGGACGTCTGTTTACTCACGCACACAGGAACAAAGTCATAAGCAAACACACCCATGCACGGAAATATTTCCAATGGGAAGCCAGTACATTACTTATTTTATCTGGTCCTTCCCTGTAACGTAACAGTTTCCAGTTGTTGTCAAAAGCTTAAAAATTTATTTATGTACATATATGTATATATGACATTTGTTTTTACATTTCTCAAAGGGGAAAAAGTCTGAATTTACATCATGCATAGACGTATACGTCTGCAAAACACACAAGTGTAATGTGTAAACATGAAAACTGCAATAAGAGCGGACAGTCCATTATTCTGGACTTTTAAATGAAGAAGAAGAAAGTACACCAACCTATTTTAAATTAGAGTTTTTGTCATGACAGTATTGACACTCCCAGCATATTTAAATAAACTGACAAGCTTTCATTTTTATTGAAACCCACTCAGCCTGATTACTTATATTTTTGTCCTAATCAACACAGCCCTAATTTTAAAATAACACATTTCTTGTATTCAGTGCTGCAGAAATGACTAATGATAATCATCTATTATTATCCTAATTACTCCAAAAATGACCTGATTTATAATGTATCGGCATAACCGCAACCTCCATTCAGCAGCTCTGCCACAGTTGGAGTCTCGCAATGCAGAACAGAAGCACCTGCAGCCTAACTGTGTACAGCTACACGCCCCTGTGCACCAGTGACACCGCTCACACTGGCTTCTCACCTTCAACCTTCACGCTGTTGCTGTTAAAATATGAAGGATGCAGGTGCACTGTGACAACATCAAGCAGAGTTTACACACACACACACACACACACACCTGGTAATGAAAGACTGTGTTGAGTTTCTTCCGGCCATCTTCCATCACTGATGAATTGTCCAGGTCCTGCAGAAGCTTACTGTTGCTACCGGAGTCAAACCACTCTGGAGGAACGAGAGGTGGGAAAGAGGAGACGAGAGATGGGAAGAAGCAATATTAGACAGTTTCATCCTAAATCTGGAGGAAAGGAATATATGTGGGAAAGACGGTGGCCGTGCTTTGACTCTCCGTGTCATGACCTGTGGAAATATTCTCGCGCCATTAATCAAATCAGCTCTGCAGGCTCCGCAGCTTTGAAAGCAATAACTCTTTGTGATTATGACTGTACACTCTCCTCAATGCATTCTGTCATTTATTATATTACAGCCTCAGGTTAGTTGAGCTTCGTGAGAGGAATTGACCTTTTGCAAAGGAGATTACTATATCTTGGAGAAGTGGGGAGAGAAAAGGATGGAAATAATCAGAGGAAATATGCTCTTACCCAGGTCTACATCCTCAGCCCGGGGCCACTGGGAGAATGGCAGGTTTTTATAAAAGGCCTCTAGGATTTTTTCTTTCACCTGGCAGATGGTGTCTGTATTCATGACCCTGACAGACAGCGAGTCCATGCCACAGCCCTGGAAGGACACGTTGATGTTCTGCAAAAACACAAACAGAGCGATACATTTCACACCCTGCGATAATCGGGCTTCATGTTTCAGTACGATGGAAGCGCGCTGGGAGCAATGTGTGCGTTTGCAGTTGACCTCTAAAAAGCAAATCTTTTTTAAAGCATGTGAAAGATGAACTAAGTTAGTTGGACGCCCTCAGACCTGAGGTTTGGCCTCTATGTTCTCCCGGAGCAGCCACTCCTCGTTGAGAGTGTAGCGGGCCTTCCCTGTGATGGCGTCTATGGAGCCCTTGTTGATCTGCTGCTTGATTGCACACAGCAGCAGGAAGAAAGGCTCACCCACTGTTTCCTGAGGAATGTGGCAGAGCGGGGAAGTCAAAAACCAGAGCCGTGGTAATCAATCGTGTCTCATTCCTCTGCTGAGCCCCTTTTATTTCCTCACCTTGAGGTAGCTGTACATGCAGATGGACATCCAGTTGGTCAGCATTTTTTCCACAACAGACTCAGTGCGGCGCAGCATCAGTTTTGGGTTCTTTGAAGCCGAAGCATCAATTAGATCCACTAGCAGATCTTTCATGATGCTGGTGTAGTACTCGAGTTTGCCATGGAGGGCGATGGTGAGCAGAGATGCCAGGCTGCATCTGAAGGACGGGAAAACAGATGAGCAGAGGAGGCAGATGAGTCAAAATACGCACTTTTCAAACAGACCCTGTCTGGTCTGGTCAGTGGAGGTTTAAAAATAACCACATTACAGAGGCTCAATCTTCCCCAAAGTAGTTGTGACTGAAGAGCCAAAAAAAGCCCTGGTGTAGGGAGTGTCTGGGTGAGTAAATCCAGAAGTGCAGGGGATTTCCTTAACAAAGCCCCTTTAATCCGGGGGAGAGAGGCTGCATCAGTCAGTAAGTGCTGATGCTGAGCTGGGACAGCGATGTGGTTCTACCTCTGGCGTTTCTCTAATTCTCCACAATGACTGGCTAGTTTCAGGCCACTCAGACTGAAGTAGCCACGGCTGCAGCTTTACAACCTGCTGTGCTCATGTAAATGTGACAGCCGAGCAAGAGCAGCTAATAATTATCTTGCTTCAAAATATATATTTTGCGGCTACTACTAGTATAGTTTTTAACTGTGAAACTGGGTTAACAGTGAAATCATTCTGTGAAGTTGGGTGATCATTTTCATCACAACACGCAGCACCTTGCACCTCATGCTCACTCATTTGATCCATCACTATATGTAATAATGCAACAGTCTTCCAGTTTAAACCCTCTCTGTTTTAGCGTGTACCTGTCTCGCACAGCGAAGTCCTTCTGTTGCTCCAAGGCGTGGACAAATGTGATCAGGAAGTGTTTGTTATTGAGCAGAGTGGAGAACAAGGTGATGCCCTCCTCAACGTTGGGCCTTGTTGTGTTGGTGACCTGATGACAGAAGGGGGATGAAACTGTTATTTCTCCGTGTTCCTTCGCCCAAAGGGCATCACACACCTGCTACGCCCTCCCTAATCTATTTCACTCCTTGTCTCGAGTGACCCATCTAGTGCTTCATCTTTCTATCACAGCTCTTCCTTCTTCTTCAAGCACGTCTCCCGGGTTCCCGCGATTGTATTAATATCTCGCACTTCGGGCTCTGACTGTGTGTGATTGTCTCTAAATGTGCCGAGTCGACTTAATGAGTATGGCCCATCTATGGGTGCGACTAAGCAGCAGCGTGATGAAGTCTTCCCCCTGGACTGCAGCCATATGGTGTGGTTTGCAGTCTGACAGAAAGAGAACAGGGGTGTCCATTAAGATAAATGCCCGCCTGTGAGATTTATTTGCTGTGACCTGGAAAACACTTCCTGTGAAGACGATGTGGATTCAAGGCACTTCATCACCGTTAGACAGCTTCCCTCGGCTGCCGACCCAAAACCGGCGCCGCGATCGTTATGTTCTCGCTTTCTAATGTGGGCGCACACGTGCACGTGCTTCCATTTTCAGCCAGAGATGTGTGAAAGTCCTGTGACTCCACTCCAGTCCACACTCGCAGAGCTGGACTTGAAGGGACCGTTGTGTTGTTCAAAAGCCGGTGAGAAGCGTGTCAGCAACCTGTCATCAACTTCGTGGGCAGCTTGTTGTATGACAGGCTGAAATGTTTTTGTGTCTCACTCACATGAGTATTCACACATGTCCACACAAAAAGCATGGGCGCACACAAACATGGACAGTATAATGTTCTACACAAATATTTAAACACGTTCACAAGGAAAGATTTGACTTAATTTTACTCCTCAGCAACAACAAAGCTTAAAAGGCTTTGGAGTGACCCAGTTGAGAAACAAGGGAGTGAAAAAGGGCCCAAATCAAGTCACTGTGGTGGAAGGAAGCACATCGTAGCTTAACGTCCTAATGGCTTAACCCCTCACCTGCCAGTCTTGCAGCAGCGGGTGGGTCTCTGGCAGAGCTCGTGGGCCCAGGGCGTCATTCTCGTAGACGGGCTGGACCAGACTGTTCTCGTAATCGGAGCACATCTGAAACACACATAAACACATGCGGAAAAATTTATTGCAAAGCCCGGTCGTCTGGTCGTAAACACAAGAAGACAGACAGACAGGAAAGACAAAAGGATGTAGCGGTGAGGCCTGAAAGGTAAATGTGCAGTTTCTTGACAAGGCTTTGAATAAGCCTGTGACTGGCTGCGAAAAGGAAACATGACACCGTGACACAAAGCGATATGAGCCTTAATGGCTTTAGAGACAAATTGACCCAGAGCCACGAGGCAGCCTTTCAACTCGCTCTGTCATGCCAGGGCCGCTACGGTTAGCTGGTGTTCTTTCTGTGTCTAACGCGGGTTTGTTTTTTGTGTAAAGTAAAAGAACCCGAAGGACTTGGGCAAAAGCGAGCCCACGGAGGGTCACGCGCAGAGAGCTTTGCTGTTTTAACAAGCAGCTGTGGAGAAACGATACTGACACAGCAACACTTGGATTTATGCTTCCCTATATGTCGCTTTTCAACACTCTGCTCAACCACTTCCTTCACGACAGAAAACAGTTTCCAGAGTCCTCTGCAACAAACGTTGTGCAAGAGTGTGTACACTCAAATACTGCGTGGGTGTGTGAGCTGACTGAGGAGTGTGTTTTGAGAAATCAGGGGGAAAGTTTCCCTGTCTCAGCGCCTGCCATTGTTCGGTCTCCTTGAGAGTCCATGGCTGTGGTTGGAAGACAAAGCCTGCTGAGCTGCCTGTCTGCATTGGTGGAAAGACTCCCACCCACAGACAAGACCCACAGCCTCGCTGTGGGGTGGATAGCACATCAGAAAAATGCCTACCTATAGAGAACCCATTAACTCTCCTACAGGGTGCCAAACCGAGCCACACTCCACTAGACATCTGCTATATGTTTAAAAGTTCCGAGGTGAATTTTTATCCTGCATATTACAAGTGTTGGGAAACGTGGAATAGGATATGGAAGAGAAAAAAAAAACATTAGGACCCCATTGAGAAAAATGGTGTTATCAGTCTGTCATTCGAAATCAGATAGCGGAGGGAAAAATAGCTTTTCTCACCTTGGGAAAGAACGTGCGTGTTACAAACTGCTTGTACTCTAAGAAGGGGATGCCCTGGCTGCGATTCAGCTCCTTAGTGAGGTCTGTCATGTCCGTCTGCAGCTCTGCAAAGCCTGGAAAGACAAAAAAAATTAGAACGACACACGCTGAGACCGTCTTTAAATCTGTTGTTTACCGCATCTGGCTCCCCAAGCTTCATTTGTTGCTTAGCAGAATGAGTCCAAACTCTGTTTTGAGGCTAATGCAATAAACATCCAATTCTCTCAGGCAGCTGTGGGATCTGAAAGGACCTGGCTGATTTCAGTAGAAGAGATTTTAGATGAGACACTGAATTGTATCATTTAATTTCCTAGATCGAGTGTGATGTTCTGGTTGGATACTAAATATACTGCAGAGCCTCCGATCGTCTTCCACTCTGCCAAACTGTGCAGCTCAGCCCATGTGCAGGCAAATATTTACCAAACGATAATCGGAGCAGCCAAATCCAGTCTGAGGCCCTCATCCAAAACATGTGTGCAGGCTGAGGTTTACATGCAGAAACAGTATGTGCATGTCCACACACGGACTTTAATCTGCATGCTAATGTAGCAGCCACTTTATTGTGTAGCATGTTCTACAAAGGGGATCGTGTTTTCCTCTAATGAGATGCTGGAGATTGCGTCGTGGAAAAACAGTCCCTGGTGCGGGATGAGAGACGTATTTGGGTTACAGCACAATACCACAGTCTCAGAATGTGTTTGTGTAGAAAGTAGAGGATAGAGGATACTAGACCTGAGGGATTTAAAACATATATCATTACTCCTTCAGGTTATTAATCCTCATGCTCACTAAAGTGTCCTATAAACCACCAGTCCGTTCACGCCACAACCTCCTGATTACACACAACGAGGCAAATAACTAACCTCCTCTCGTCTCGCTTTTCATTCCAAACTCCTCCCATTCCTGTAACCTGGAATATGTCAATTTCCCATCGCCCTCCACTCCCTAATCTTCAGCTTTTTTATCACACATTTATAGAACTATCCGTGACCGTGTGCACACTCACCCTGAACTCGGCCACAGATCCACCCTCGTCCTACGACTAAATAACCTCCCCCCTCCTCCCCTCTCTCCCACGCTTCTGCTTCTCCTCGGACTCGCCGTCCAGATTCCCGCTCCTATCGCTCCCTCCCTACATTTCTCTTTCTCTATCCGTCCTCCCCATCTCTACGCCATAAATCTGGCTGCTCAGACGCGGAGTGGCCTTCACACGGCTTTACTCTAATGCCCTAGACACACGAACACGCACAGGCACCGACAGCTCAACGCGCACACACAGGCCTCGCTCCTACAGGGCGAACACAGCAGAGGTGATGCGGCCGTTGCGAGAGTCGGCGTGTGACTGATCATTTGTCAGACACTGTGTTTCATGAGTCACGCTTGCCAGGCACAAATCTGTCAACTGTTGTAGCTCTGTACCACTTCGGACTAAAAACAAAACCTCAATATTTCTACCTTCCCACATCTCTTTGTGGATGTCGTTCTACACGAACAACCTTTTAGATGTACACTCGCAGCAGAAGGTGTGTTTTCATGCCTATGCATGTGCGTGTCCTTGCGTGAACGCACCTTTACGGATCTCCTCTCTGATCTGGGACTCCATTTCCTCCATTTGGAGCAGAGTTTTCTGCCAGTAGCGTTCCGCCCTTCGACTCTTTGTGCAGTACACAACGAGAGCTGGAAGACAAAAGGCGAAATCCTTTTAACTTGACGACAGTTCTAACAATTTTCATGTGTTCTGACGTTAACAAATTATGTTCATGAGACTGTGAGCATGAATAGTCATGATTCTGAGAATATATAGATTTTCTCAACAAATGTTCCTTTTGTTGAATAAGTGATTATTTGAGAACAGCTTCAAAGCGGATAAATCCACACTAGCAACCATACGCAAGCCCTGCACACACACAGACGCCGATTACTGTACGACACACATGCTGTAGATGCTCAACAGTACACAGACAGCAGAGGGAACAGTGGTGTCTTTGTGCAGCGCACTGAAGAGGGATGACATGCAGGAAACTATGACCTCCCCCGAAATTCCTCTTTGTCTGCGCCACATCTGGCGCATGCATTGCTACAGCGGGCACACATCTCTCGTTTGATGGCGAGCATGTGTACACAACTCACCCACGGTGCACAGCAACAGCAGCACGCAGCACACCACAATGGACACCACGATGGCCAGCTCACTGCCACCGAGCTGCACTTTGGCGATGATGCGATGAAAGTTTCCGACTTGCACCTGTAAAAAAAAAAAGAGAACGTCAGACTAATGAACAGATACGACTGGGACTAATTTTTATCTTAAAGTAAACTATGCCCTTAATGACAAATTCCTGCAGGCAAGCACATGTGCACGCACGCAGGTATTTTCACGAGCACAGGTGCACATACAAAAAAAATGCAGCTTTTGAAAAATGGTCTCAGCCAAAGGAGTCACCCAGTTCAGCGTAACCCAGATGTGACAAGAGAGAGACTTTCACTTCTGCCTTCTGATTAGTCAGCAGGGTCTCTGTGGTCCCTCCTCACATCCTTCACTCTCCTTCCCCCATCTCAACATAGTTCATAAAAAGAGCCTCAAATAAAAAGCCTCCGATCCTCAGACCAAATCCTTCTTACACTCTTTCTCTGAGGGGAAGCTGGCTCATTGGACTCACGGCTTCTTTCCTTATTCATTCGCTCTCGTTCTGGCCCAGACATTTATTTACCCAGGCGTGCAAAAAAAAAAAAAAAAACAACATTCTTCCAGAGGCTGCAACAGCTAGTTCTGGTGTAATGGAGGGGAAAATGCCATTGTTCTATGTTCCTGTTTCACTTGGGGTACAAAAACACTGCTTCCCTACATCCACTTCTGCAGCTCAGCTACACTTCAGAGTCAGGCACAACACGCGGCACCGTGTAAAAATAGGTTTGCCACTGCGAGTAAATGCCCAACGTGTACGGTGTGCATTCATTCCAATGGAAAATATACACGCTCTCTGTATTTATGCCCCTGTCAAACGCGTGCACAAATCATCCTCGCTGCTCACAGCCAAGCAGCCCACCCATTTCTGTTATGACATCTCATGTGACCCTTGCCCTGCCTTATGTCTTTGCTAATTGCCTGTGTTTATTCTCAGACATCCTGAGAGGCAGACGGGGGTGGGTGGGTAACCGAGCGAGCCACAGGTACACCGGGAGAGAGAGAGAGCTCTCCTTCCATTTCCTTACACTACACCTCAGCGGACGTATGCTTCTGAGCGTTTTCAACAAACCACTCACAGCCTCATATTTAAATATAGATGAACGCTCTTCCCTCCCTGACAACAGAAGGGGAATGTGGTAGAGGAAAGGGAAAGTCTGGCTTTATCAGGAGCGCCCAGGGCTCGACCAAATCACAATCGGGATCCTTTAATTGTGATGGAACGAACACGGAGACAAAACAAAAACAAAGAGAAATGAGATCATCACTGACTCACAGAGGTGTAGCGGACAGTGTCTGTGTGGTAGGTGATCCTGTAGTGGCTGATAAAAAGGCTGATACAGGATTAAAGAGATAAAAGGGTAAACATTCCACTGTTCTACTGCTGCGATGTGGCACCGAGTGACAGCTCACCACCCCCACTAACTGCTGATTCACGATGACGTGATCACACGCCACCTACCATTCATAATACATATCGAGAGACACACACACACATCACTGTGCATGGACGTGTGCAGATCAAATCTGTTTCACTGAGCATCGCAGATGGTTTGGGCTCTTGTCTAAATGCACTCCGTGTTTGGCTTGAGTTCTGTGTGACAGATGACGGGTGATAACCTAAAATTAACAGGATCTATCCAGCAATATTTCAGACACGAGGTTGTGTGTTTGTGTGCTTGTGCGTGTTGTGGGGTTCCAGCTCGCTTGAATATTTACCGTGACAGGCAGCTCCCTCTCACTGGTGCTCAGCAGTTCGTTGATGGTGCAGTGAAACAGCTGGTCATTATGGAAGCTGATATTACAGGGATAGGGGCCAATCATCACCGAGTATTCCTCCGGCACCAGCTCCAGATCGCTCGGCCCTTTCTGCGCCAGATACAAACAAAAACAGCTGTCAGCCGGTCAGCGCTGGGAGATCAGAGGGGACTTTGAACAGGCACAGATGACATTCCTAAAGACCACAGCAGCGCACGCCACACATACTGTACATGCAGACACACACAGAAACCGAGCCGTGGTCACGCAGCTGTCACACCGAGGAAGCCAGCAGAAAGCTCATCCATTTTAGGCTAGAGTTCAGCCTAAAGCAGCAAACAGCCCCAGTGCTTCTCTCACACGTCCAGGGAGGTTTCTCCAAACAAACCCGCTGACAGTCCCCCCTGCCTCTGCCCAAAATAACATTCTCAGGGCCTTTACAGGAGCCTGTTGGATTTAACTGTGCGGCCCTTTTCTATCCCGTGTCCAATCCAAGCCAGCCCTGCTTCCCGCTGCTGTGCGACATTAATTAAAGTGTTCAGTGAATTAGTCCCACTCAGTCTGTGAAAACAGTTACCACTGTTTTCTGTAGATCTAGGGGGAGATTTGCGGAGTCTGCAAAATATCCCTCATGATGTCACAGTGATTTCAGGAGGTCTGTCTCACTTCAGTCTTCCCCACTCCACATTTATGCAAAACATTGCATCATGGGTAATGTAGGAAAGAACTAAAGGATAGTAAAGTATAGAGCAGTATAGTGGTTCTCAAACCCAGGCTCGAGGTAACACCACCCTGCTTGTTTTCCAGCTAATCTGCCCTGCTCACAGCCGATTACTTGGATCGGTGATCAGTCAATCAATAGCTGCTAGATACCATCTGAATGAGGAACTGGTAGAACAAGCAGGGCAGTGGTGCTGAGATGGAGACAGCAACTTAAACTTTTTGTTTTAGTTCAGTTTTTATAGTTTTTAGTCAGCCATGAAAGAAAGGACTGTAGTCACCACAGTAACGTCTGCGGTCGTTATTATTACCAGATTAAGAAGCAAATGATCACCCAGATTGTGATTTAAGATTAGCCAGATCCAGAATTTATTTAGGGTTACAAAATCTAAAAGGAAACAAATGTTTGGAAACTGACTAAGTTAAAACAGTTTGGGTAATAATTTTACCATTTGCCTTTGTTTTCACTTCCAAATAATCTTGGCTCGGTTTGCAACATGTTCTTTTTATTTTAGCGATGTTCACTGTAGTTGTGATACGGGACAGACAGACACAACTATAACGTTTGCTTAATATTCAAATTGTCAATTCATATGAAATTACAATTTTACTCTAATATAAGGTGAAAAGTGAGGAATGACCGGTTAGTGTGTGTGTGCATGCCTGTGCACTTCCTAGCTTTGATTACACCCCGAGGGCCCTGTCCTGTCCCTACTGCAGGATGCCATCCCCTGGGTCTCTGTAAACAACATCTTCCTAGCACACACACACACACACACACACACACAGACACCAGCCCTCAAACTATTAGAGAATATGCTTGGGCGTATTGTAAATTAGACTGTAAAACCTCCATAAAAACAGTTTTTACACTTAACTGATTGCACCAAAACAGTGAAATCTAAAAGCCAAAACAGGATGGAAGCAAACAGAACCCACCCACATTCCAGCTCTGGTCCTTAATATAGGATCTGGCTGACTAACCAGCTCCCTATTAAACAAACAAAACATCTCTCTGCAGCCTCTCTGTCCCAACCCCTTCAAATCCACCTTCCTTAAAAAAACAGGAAACAGCAGAGGAGCTGTCCATATAGACGGGCTGCGGCTGGGATTTGTGCCGGGGCCTCATCCTGATGCATGAACATATCGAGCGGAAGCTGCGTCGCCTTTAAACTTGTCTGTGCTGTTAGCATGTGCGTGTTGTGCGCTGTCGCAGCCAGTCGCCCTTTAGGATGATGAATCCATGCAGACAGGTGCTTCGTTCAGCCAGAACACAGGAGCACGGGGCCTCCCACCAGGCTGCCATCACCCCCTCCCCTCTTTTCAGACCCCCAACAGAAATACACACCTTTGATGTGTTTTGTGTGCCTGTGGTTCATGTGAATATGATAAAGAAACGCTCAGTGCTGTCGGCTGTGCTCAGTGGGGGCAGTCAGTTTATAGACGAGCTACATTTAGAGCCAAGAAACAAGGAACCTTAACAATATACAGTGTAACATGTATACATTGAATTGGGTTTATAAAAGCTGAGATGAGCCAGTGAATCCTGACTGAAGAGAAGGCAGTTTCAGTCAACCTATCACCTCGATCCCCTCTGCCCTGAAATATCTAAATTGTTATTAAGAGAAATTGCAGCTATGTTCGTCTGGATTTTGTAGCACGGCAACAAAACAAAAACGTTAAAAATACTAAAAGGAAAGCCTAAGAACAGCGTGTTCGCATGAGCGACAAGCCATGCTGACTTTAACATTTACCGCACAGCAAGGCCTCTCTGTCAAGTACAATCTCACAGAGCTGCTAGTGCTCTTCCAAAAAAAAGCATCTGCATATTTACTACAAATTAAACCATTTGTTTTCTAAATATTATTTCCAGTGTCTGCTGACGCTTAGAGGACTGATGTCATGCCACGACATTACAATGACATTATAATTATTGATGCACAGTATATGATACAACCTACAGTACATAAAAATAAGAAATCAATTACTCAACAGAAGGCTTCCCATGCAGACCGGAACACAGCAATTCAGTAACAGAGACGTGTGTATTTGCTTGACTTATCAGCAAATCAAAACATCGGTGCAGCACTAATGTGAACTTCCTGTCTCTGCAGTCTCACTCACATTGATGATGAGAGTCAGTGGCTCTCCAAGGTGGTGTTTAATCAGCTTCTCTTTGTTGGCGGTGAAAAACTGAGGATCCTCCACATACTCCAACAGGAAGTTCCCTTTGTGAAGCTCCTGTTCCTCTTCCTCTGGGTCGCTGCCAGAGGAGGAGGGGCCGTCCTCTCTGTAGAGGACTCCATTCAGAAAGAACTGCACTGTGGTCTGCTGGGACTGGCTGGATGATGGGGATGTACATGTGATTGTGGAGGAGGAGAGCACTGAACAAGGCTGTAGGAGGACCAGCGGAGAGAAATAGGCTTAAAATGGATTACCAGACGATCATCAGATGCTCAGAAATTGAATGTACTTCACTGTTATTGGAAAGACAAACTGTTTTGCTGTAGTATAGCGCTTGTCCACTGTTCAGCTGATTACTCACTGTTTCTCCGATTCCCTGCACCTGCAGGGTGACAGTCTGCACCAGGTCGAAGCCCTGGCCTGTCACGGTGATAGTCCTGCCACCACTGTGACACACACACACACACACAAAGAAAGAAACAATGTAGCTCTGAATATGCAAATATGTTAAAACACTGCTACAAACACCAGACAATAATACAGTTTGACAATCCACGTGCATGCATTAAAGACATAACGCTGCCCTGGCACACACACACACACACACACACACACTGCTTTATAGAACACAAAGGGGGAGGATGCTGCACGTCAGGATGACAGCAGTGACTTGTGTCAGTGACTCTGGGAGCCACACAGTCATCTTTTACACATGTTGGTTTTAATGCTTTGGTGCAGTTTGTGTTACCTCAGGTAGCTCTTTGTGGGGTGGATGGAGCTTATAGTGGGATTCTTCTCGTAGTTGTACGTGGTACTGAGCTCCTCACTGTGACAGGGAATGTTTTCAAACTGCACGCACACTGTCACTGAGTCAGCGTATGTCTGCAAGGCTGGAGGCATGGTGCAGTCAATGGCCTCATCTGTTTGCCTAAAAACAAAATGAAGCAATCATCGTAAACCGCATCTTGTGATGTCTACAAGTGCTCAATCCCCAAAATGTTTCCACGTACAGTACAATGAAAGTTATGTTTATTACAGCCTGGCAGAGCTTCATTCAAGACTGAACATTCAACATCATGTACCATTGCATGGCCGGAAGATGTGAAGGCAGTCACGCTTACTCTGTGATGGTGCATTCCATCGTGTTGTTGACCATAACTCTGACTTGAGAGCCAATGTCCAGGTGATGCCCCCTGATGGTCACTCTGGTTCCCCCAGCACGAGAGCCCTTGTTCGGTTCCATGGATTTCAGCTTCGGGACCTGAATTCACAAAGCAAAGATACCGGACATGACTTAGTGGGAATGTGACAGCTTCTGTTACTGGAAAAGACAGACTTACCCACTCTGTGAGTTGTGCTCTATGATTTTTTTTAACACAAAATAAAATCTTTTCTCATTCTTTGAGGTTGGAATCGCTCGTCTTTACAGATTGGCTGAGGCAGCTGCTGACTATAACAGTAAATTAGTGAAGAAAACTGTGAAGACAGCCCACGCTGCAGTATGTTGAAGTGCTGCTGAAGCCAACGAGCCTTTGGGCTGAAGTGTCCACAACAGCTATGAGGATAACGTTGGTGCATACACATGGAAAACTACTGCACGTGCACACACAGTAGTCATACTGTAAATGCATGCAAACACATAAACAACACTCACACACACACAGTCAAAGGCTCCTCGGGCAAGGATGAATAGCCCCGTCCAGCTCTGCACCTACCAGTATCAGCATTTCTTTCCTAACTTTCTATCCCGCCATGAACCTTGCCTCCAGGGAAACCCCTTATCCTCATTGACAGGATTGACTTCCTCAGTTCACGCGGAAGGAGGAGGCCTATTGTGTGTCAATGTGGGTGTAAGGAGCCAGATGTTTCCTTCTAAAGGTTTGTGAAAGGAGACGCAGT
Source organism: Macropodus opercularis (assembly GCA_030770545.1). Lineage (NCBI taxonomy): Eukaryota > Metazoa > Chordata > Actinopteri > Anabantiformes > Osphronemidae > Macropodus > Macropodus opercularis. Next base: position 13,147,606 of record CM061095.1, read on the forward strand.
AGAGACTCATATCCTGTCTCTTAAAGAGTTTTCCCTTTCTCTCATATCTCACCCCAAACCTTGCAATAAAAACCTCTGTCACACTGAGCATCTCTGTGCTGGATAAACAAGTCTGAGCGGCGTTCCCAGAGCCTGGCATAATGTTTGCTGTTTGGATTTACTTCATCCTCATGTACAAGAACATGGATGACAGGGTGATTTCTCTGTGGGATGACTCACAGGCAGAGCTGCAGAAGGGTCTGAAATGAAAGCCGGTTCCCGAACCTAATTATGATAACTATAAACAAAAAGAAAAGTGATCGTACATGGGTATTTCCACTGGCCGACTACTTCTAGTCCAGTGGGACATTGCGTGGGTCGAGGTCAAATAACACAACGCTGGCTCGCTTGCCTCACCCAGTCATGAATACAGAGCAAAGGGACATTCCAATGACCGCCATATTTGTTTTTGCTGGCAGCAAAAGACAAATGACAATAGCGCTCAGTTGCAGCTCAGACGAATGTTTGAAGATTCCCACACACTTGCATTCTTCTGAATCATAAAACTCATCTGTTAACACTCAACCGACACACTTGGGAAGGGTTTCCCAGTAGGGAGCGAGGAAAAAAAGAGCAAAGATGAAGAAGAAGAATGTGGAGGGAGAACAGGGAACAGAAAACAAAGATCAGGCAGAGCATAGCTGTCTGGAGAATACTCACTAAGTAGGAGAAGCTCTCCTTTGACGACCCCATCCCACTCTGCTCCACATCCACTCTGACCGTTTCTGTCATGTCATGTGCAGACCTCCCAGTAACACACACCAGCCTGGGGAATAAAACAAGGAACGAATTCTGCTGTGAATGCGTCCACTCAAAAACACAGCTTACAAATGGAATCACGAAGGAGAAGCGCAGCTCAAATCGCAGGTGTCAGGAACCAATAGAGGCAGATAGATTCCCAAGAGAGATATCTTCATTGTGATTGCTAAACACTGGTATAATTCATATTGCAGAAAGGTGGTTATGAACCAATTCATCAAAACCTATTGCATTTACATATGAAATCTAATAAAGCCTGGAGGTATCAGATATTAGAAGATGCAAAGTTCAAAGCTCCGCGGACCAGATGTGTCTAACCACAGAGGAGATAAAGGGGGAGCAGAGGCTTGTTCTCTTGCCCTTGGCTGCGATTAAACTTTGTGTCATCAGTGCACACTCCACAGGGACTTCTCATATTAATGACACGGTGGTGTACCCAGACACAGGGACCTACTGTTCGGAGACCTCACTGGGATAAATGCAGAGGGGAAAGCGCAACCTCTGACCCCTCACATGATCTCCTTTCAGCCTGACACCCTGTCGGTTTATTTAGTCAGGTGCCTGGTGCTACAGTCCTTATTTATTCTTGGATAGTGATCGAATGATTGACAGGGGAACGGTGGAGAATTTACATAAGTGGAGGAGCTGTGTTTTATGTAGGAGGACCTGGCAGGACACACAGTGAGACGAGGCTTGGCAGGATAGATTTGGGTTTGGCTCAGGTCAAGCATCAAGGTCTGAGACCAGGGAAAGAGCTGTATCTGAGTTTGTTTTCACATTTTAGGTCCGACTTATGTGTTTTCTGTTTGAATCGAACCAAAGCCCGAACTACTGCGGTGCATAATGAGCCCAATTAAAGCATGAATCTTCTTTATAAGCCTCAATAGCTGTTAAAATACACTGCAATAACCTGAAGTAACACCCAATGTGCTGATTCCAGGATCTACATTTCTGCTCATTAATTACAGGAGCACCAGGTAAAGACTATCGTTACACGCAAATTATAGTCCTGTCAGTTTGGTGGCATAAGGGCAGGCTTGCACCTGTTTGAAGAAAACACGTCATTTCACATGCTCAGATTGGGGGAATAAAGAAAAAAGAAAATGCAGTAGAGATTCAAGCAAAGGGTAAATAAAGCAAACTGATTGTCTTGTAAAGCTGAGGCCTGAGGAGCTGCTTCAGAGAGATGGACAAAACAAAATCAACCAAGTCAAGTAATCATTTAATTTCAGTTTTGGTTGAAACTGACAATGATGAGCACGTTCCTGTAGTACCAGTGCTTGTAGCTGCTACGATGAAAGCTCATAATTAGAATCTAATTTATGGAGTTTTGTAAATGTAATTTACCTCAAAAACCTGGATTGCATGGCTGTTCTGACTTGCAGACAGCCTGGTGTGTTTGTGTGTGTGTGTGAGCAGGCGGTGACGTTGATGCAGTGTGACTCCAGTCAAAGGACAGGCAGACTCCCAGGAGGAACAGACAGAGCCCGGACTGACCTCTGCTCTGCATTCTTGCACAGCCCCACTGTGAATATATTACGGGTTTCAGAGGGCAATATTTTGGCTCGCGCTGAAATGTCTCTGATAATTTCCTTGAAGTGGATGATGAGGATCATCGAGAATCAAGCCCGTGCGTTGGATGTGAGTGCTGTTGGTAGCTGCTAAATGGACAGAGCGAAGGCCACTCAAGGCTCACATCAAAATGATCGAGGGCAGAATGGAGGATCTGAGGCAAATATCCAGAGAAGCACTCCAGTCAATGAGGTGTGCCTGGACTCAGTGCGCCATTAATTAACATGTTGACACCACGTCAGTGGAGCAGCATCTCTCCTGTGCTGCACATTTTCCTTGTGGCATGCAGATGTGAACTTTGACCTCTCAGCACATGAGCAGACACCTGTCCCAACACTGGTGAAAGAGGTTAAACGTGCAGGTGCGTGTCTGCAGTTGGTATTGAGTTCTTTTTTGTTTTATTACATACAGTATCTTGTGAAAGAGGATTTTAAAAAATATATTATTTGATGTCTTCATTGTATATTCAAGGAATTTTGGGCATAAGGAAAAAAAAACCCTCTGATCTAAACTGAGATTAAATGTTAAGACTGAACATAAGAGGTTAGAGTGATAAGATAAGATCAAATCTAAAATTGTGGCGTACGTGTGTATTTGGAAGTCAAATGTGCTGACACTGTCAGATGCTCTGACATGTTATGATTTGTTAATGCCACTTCCAGCAACAAGGATATGCTTCGCTGTCATAACAACCAGCCTCGGGAGCCGACGAGGAATGACGACACGAGATGAGATCACCGCAGGAGTGAAATGTGATTCGGTGTTTTCGACATGTGTGGTTTCGGGGAATGCGTCAGGTGGCTGGAGTGACAGGTAAGACCCGCAGGTCACCCTGAAACTGGTCTTAATACAATGATTGGCTTCAGTGGAGCAAGACCAGATAAACACTTCCATTCAGGGAACATTACAGATACTGAATGGAAGTTTGGATGTAATTGTGGAGTTTCTGACTTCCACTGAGCTCTGTTATGTCGGTTTAAAAGCGGGGCCCTGCTGTCTCCATGGTGACAGTGTGATGGTCCCTGAGCTACAGAGATGATGGTGGAGTTATTTAAAATGAGAAGCGTGTTGCATTTTAATATTTGTGAACATTTGTCTCACAATACACAAGTCACCTGTGTATTAAGAGGTGGAATTGACTCGCGTTGTACTGTATGATGGTGGTTTGTGAGACAGACGAGTTTAGTTACTACTTTTGCTGTGGCTTAAACTCGATTGAGTGCCTTTAAATATAACTGTACTGCAGGTGATCAGGTCCATCTGCAGTAATACACCAATACAGCTTCAGTACCAGGACCCATGGCAGCAAGGGTCAAAAGACACAATTCAATTAGTTGTACAGTATTAGTAGTAGTAGCCACTGTACTGAGTGGACTCACATCCTGGGGCGGGACAGCAACCTTTCCACTATTCAAACCACCATTCACTACTTCCGTCTTTATTTCCACCTGTACACTCACCTGTTTGAAAGCATGTCAGGTTACCATGACAACCAGTAATCAGTCGCTATAATTTCACTAGGTCTATCTCTATTTAGGTCGATGTAAAGGACAGCGCAGACAATTCACAACGTAACTAAATAAATGGTAATAGAAATTCGTGAAAACTATAAAAATAGTGCCCATGTGCATTTATGCTTTAGCAAACACTTCATAAACAGCTCATGTAAATGTGTGTACAACTTATCACCCATAAATCAGACATAAGTTATTTAACTTACTCTTCAGAGACAGTGTAGCGCTCAGGTTGGAGATAACAGGGCACATCTCCAATAAAGACCTTCACTGCTGCAGCCCTGCGGCCCAGGTTTCTGCCCTGTACTGTCAGCAGCGTGCCTCCTTCCACCGGACCCCTCAGAGGGAAGATCTGAGGCAGAGTGAAGTAATGAACAGGGAGAAGGAAAAGCCTGTGAAATCCCCATAATAAGCACAATAAATTACAGCTAATAAGTAGGTTACCTCCCTAAAAATGCTCCGTTAATGACAGGTGATAATGAACATGGCAGACAATTAAGAAAGGGGATCATTCTCCAACGCTGACTTGGAGTGTGGCACACAGAGACAGAAGGACAAGTGGTCCGTGTAAGTGGTCTTCTGCTGAAGACTGAGATCCAATTGAATAGACACATGGTTTAGGTACACACACGCACATGTGCGCGCGCACACACACAAAGCTGACTCTTAACTGTGCCAGTCTGAGACTCTTCAGCCTCTAATCCTCTACAGCACATGCAAATAAAGAGCAGCCTAAGAGCCCCCTTCACATCCCACAAGAGACAGACAGAGTGAGAGAGTAAGGGCTGGAGAGGCGAGGGGGAGAGAGCAGCGGAAGGTGGATGAGTGGGGAGGCAATTTAGGGAACTGAGTGTCATGAGGAGAGCGAATGCTGATGGCGGTGGAGGGAGAGCAAATTAATGCACAGCGCATTTCCCTTTCATCTGTTTCCCTGCTCTGTCAAATTCCTTGGTCCAATTTCTGCTGTTGTTCCGAGTCAAGCGCATCACGCATCATTTCCGCGCTCGCCTATGCTCTCTTAACTTTCCATTCAGTAGCCCTGTAAAGAAGGCAGAGGACCGTCACCTCTCCAGTCGCCACGGAAACACAGCTTTATAGATAGGATCTCCGGCGCCCAGACAGAAGCAATCTACCATCATCTTGCCACTGTAGCATAGCTAGCCCAGCAGCGTGAATGCTTTTGTGCATGACCCCTGGCTGAGTCAAGGTCACTCTGACCCCTCTGTGTTATTACCCTGGCTCCAGCGCTATCAGAAAGCCAGGCTGAGAATGAAAACAGCACTTCTGTTTGGTCTAGGTAAGAGGACAAGGTTTCGCTGTGCGTCTAGATAATTTGAAGCCCGCAAACGTGACAGCGCAGATAAATAAACCACATATTCCCAAGCTCAAAGGAGGATGGTTAAGTAAAGAATGGGTTACATTTAATATCGTGTGGGGGAGGAAAAACTGCTGGACCACTACCCAACGCCTGCAGTGTTTCTGTGGGACCTGAGCCAAAGGCTGTGACGTAAAGGTTTAAGGTTTAAGTGTAGTCACTCCGTTGTTTAATACAAACTCACCTCTACAAAACACAAAACCACATTCTTCCATAGAAGCGTCATCTACAAAGCACAACACAAACGCATGTGTGCGCGTGTGCACATACAGAACAGCAGATCAACACACAAAAGAGCCCACCCCCCTCCACAGAGCTCATCAGTAAGCAGAGTTATTTATTATCACCATGCGTCTTATTGCACCTATTGTGTCTCTTCTGTGCCATTGAGCATTGACATCAACATCAGCTGGCATGCTGTTCATTTACACCTCTTTCAAGTCTGGGAGTCTTGATTTACAGCAAAAACTCTGCCAGGCCTCCCGGGAGACCACAGGGTGTGAATGTGTTTCAGAGAAAGCCTCCACAAGGAACGATGGAGGCATTAAACACATCTGAGAACTAAATTATTCAAATCAAAAAAAAAGAAACTCCCGCAACTGTACATGCAAATTACCCCGCAGCACATAAACTACCAAACTAATGAAATCCATATGTATTTGAATTTTTTGTTCAGTCTTTGTTGCTGTGAGGTCAGAGCTTTCTTTCGTCTGCTCACTTCACTTCCTCTGCATCAAACTAATCAAGGAGGACATGAAGACAAAAACAGGAAGAAGCTTCACTGTACTGCACATTTTCACCCCCTCTCTGTCCAGCTAGCTCTCCCTCCTCCCCCAAACCCTCTATGTCTCACCCATATCCCTCCGTTCTTTTTTCCTTTCATGTCCTAGATAACTATGTTTGGCACAGCCACACTACTTCTAATCAATGAAAAAAACAGAAAGAAAAACCTGTAGAGACAACAAATGTCTTCATTGTCTTGAATCAATGTGTTGAACAGAGAGCATTTCTCACAATTACATGGTTTTGGCCACAACCTGAATAATATAAAATCCATATTATTGACATTTTGTTGCTAGAAACTTGTCAATGAGAAAACGTGTGAAAGAAGAGCAAGATAAATAGGTTTCATTAGCTAAGCTGTGCACACAGTCAGCAGTACCGCACTACAAAGAGCTGCAGCCCTGTGAGTCCATGTGAGTGTTTGGGACCAGCGGATCCTTTTCTCCGGAAGCCGGAGTAGTCGGGCTTTAACCCCCGTGGATTCTCTGGGAAAACATGGCTGCCAGAGCGTTGCATCACACACACCACAGAACCACAGCCCCAGTATCCTTTCTGCAACCCGCTCTCCTGGGAGAGCCAGTGGGAGCATGTGAGTGAGCGTCTGAGAGGGAGAGTATTGCAACAATAGTCTACCCACGCATACACATCTCAACTCCGCTAACTTCAGACGCATAAGAAGTCCACATAAGTTAGCCTCTCACAGAGCATCCTGTTAGTCACAGTATGCTGACAGCTACAAAGAATGAGGAATAATCATGAATGCTTCAATATGGCCTATTTGTGCGACAGATTGCGCGTCTACGTGAGTGTGTGTTTGTCTGTGTGTGTGTCTGACTACTTTGTTCTGCCTGCTTATTCTCCTGAGCCAACCAGGTTTTATCAGCAGGAAGTTCAGGCCGACTGGGTTTCATGTGAGGCATGCTTCCCATGACCGTCTATCGTGGCCGAGCTGATATGAAGTGGAGGCAGAGAACGTTGGGAGGATGGCTTTAAATGCAGTTAGGTGAATGAATGTGATCATGAAAATGAACTCAACTTAATTGTGACCACGGTTTGGATGTGACCGCAGTCAAACGCTCCTTAATGTCTTCTACCAGTGTGGTTTTACTCTTATTAATGGGTCTTCTTTACTTTCTTTTCGTTTCTGTGGTTTTCTACACTTATAGCTTTCATAGCCCTTCTACACAGTTTACACGTCTACTGGAGTTACTCAGGGCCAAAGGTGTTCCCGTGCCTTCCTGAGTGATTGCAGCTCAGCTCCGCTGTGTCCCCAGAGGGCCGTGGCTAAGTGAGTGTTAGTGTTATTACTGAGCGAACTGCTTTAATGAGGCTCTATCCAAACACTCCCCCAGCGGTTGAGGCTGGACAGACGGGGCACGGGGGCACCACACCGGGTGAGCGACCCCATGATTCACCATTTTATGGCTCAAAAATAGAGCCCAGAAGCTGCAAGAAGGAAATGAGGGCAGTAGGAGGATGAACGTGAGCATCCGTAGTCCACAATCAAGCTCGTTTAACCTGTGATCTTACCTTGTGGATCTCAGGAGGAGGACATTGATCTCTCATTGGCTGACAGTCATCCCTTGGCCTGCAGCTGTTTTCACACCAACCACAGAGGTGGCCTTGATCCTCGCGACCCCAGCACTGAGAGCAGTCCGAACTACCCACTCCACAGTTGTACACCTCAACTAGAGAGAAAGGGACACGGTTACTGGTGTAATGCTGTCATTATCGAAAGGCTTTGCTTTTGTGGCTAACCTGCGGTGTTGTTGCAGATTCTTTTAAATCTTATATGATCCATATGGGCTACATGGTCTAAATAAACAGCTAGGAGACTGGAAGATGTAATCATAGCTATAAAAATAACCCGAGACAGCCAGAAGAGTGGAGGAGAACAAAGCCAGTGAGAAACAGATGATTATGTTCATGTTCCAATGTGCCTCACAGCGAGAAGTCCCATTTGTCTCACTGCATGTCAATCTGCGCGTGCATGTGCGAGCTTATTACAGTGTGTACTGTACGCGTCTGTACGTGTGCAATTAGGAGTGTGTCTTTTTCTAAATGTGCTGACTCTGCAGGTTATGAAGCAAGCGTCGTGTCTGCGTCTGGCAGTGGCCCAGGGCTGTCGTTCACATGGCAGACACGTGGACTGTGAACAGCACATCTGGGACTGGGATAGGCAAGGACTGGCCCGTAGCTGCACAGACAACACGCCAAGTTCAACAACTCGCTCAAGTTTTCGTCATCCCACTGTTGTCATGGAGCTTAAATTGTATTTGCAACAATACTTATGGACATGTCTCGCAAGGGGCATCGATAACACCTTAAATTGCAGCTCCCTATGTTCTATAACCATTATGTGTAATTAGACAGTAGCAGCGTATGATATTATGGCAAATTGCTAGTTGTTGGCAAATTATGTGTTGTAATACACAAACTACTATTATTTCAAGTGAAAGGCAATCTAACACTGTTTGTCCCTGTAAGCGAGTCTTTATTTTTCTACAGCATTAATCAAATCCACCCGTCTCATCAGAAAACATCCATGCGCACATGAAATGCATTCTGGGAGCAGCCGTGGCAGCTATGTCAGCTTTTGTCTAGTTTTTGTGGATGTCTAATTACACCGCAGATAGAAGAGTGCTGAACAAACAGCTGAAGCGTGGCAGATAGCAATTTTCATCTGTGTGTTTTTTTTTTTACACGTCTACATGACCGTGGGTGTATTGTCTTACCTTTCATGGGTTGAGGGCTGTCGACAAAAATATCCTCCCTCTGTCCCCTGTAGTCCTGCACCCTCCTCAGGTTGAGGTGGTAAACCTGACTCCTCAGATTAGTGGACAGCTACATGGACAGAAAGGTAGGTGGGAAAAAGAAAAACAGAGGTGGTGGACATCTCCTCAGTGTCAGTGTGTGTGTGTGTGTGTGTGTGTCTTCCACACATGCTCTAAATAATAATGGGTTCAGCCAACTTATAAACACAGCTTCAGAATAATTGCAATAAAAACAACTGACAAACAGGGTTTAAATGTATTAGTCGTGCATTTGTGAGCACAGCAGTGACTGAGCTCATCTTTATTCAGACTCACTGGTAATTTCTGGTAGGTGACTTTCTGTACTTACTGTCACTCCACTGCACTTGACAGATGAGCTGTTCAGCCATGTGGCCTCATATCGCCGCTCTGTCCCAAAGTCACAGTACAGCAGTTCCCCCTGTCAGGCACAGCACTTATTTTAAACAGAATACAGTGTTTGAGCAATAACAAGCAAGACGCACAGTGTGATACTGTGTTGCCGTTCAAATGAGAGAATCTAAATGAGAAAGCATCCGCTAAGAAACATTGGGAACAATTGGCAACTCAAAATGTACCAGAAAACTGAAGTAACCCACAATAATTGTCCCTGCCAGGAAAAGATGCAATCCATTCAAGATTCATATTCATAAACATCTGGACTCCCACACCTCAGCAAGTCATCTGGGAACCAGAATAATGAATACGAAATCATTCTTCGCAAAATGAAAGCCCTGTATGTAACTGAGCCGAGATATGTGAAGTTAAAGAGCTACGATAGGTTAAGAGCAGCAAAGGATAAGGCCTTAAAGTGAGGCAATCATTCTAGCCAGCTTAAATTGGTCTGCTTTCATCGCCTTCTCCAGGATTTTGCTATTTCTCAGTCATTCTCAGCACCAGAGAACCTTTATGCTCCTTGCATCCAGCCAGTTCTCTTTCCCAGAAAACAACCACACTCCAAAATGCTGTTTGGGTTTATGTTTAGAGTAAGAACCGAGTAACACTGGGAGATAAACATGCAAGCATCTGCTTGTTGCTACACGTCTTGTGATAAACAGTCTTTTATTCATCACAGTTGGGTGTAAATAATTCAATTTTGTCCTTTGGTAAAAATGTCAGAACCAAACTAAAATGAAGCACAGATTCCAGCGGGGTCTCTCTGAATGATGCCGACACTTCTGGAGAGAACAAATACGTCTGCTACCACATGTCCTGCTCTGTTGACTCGCTGACAGAATGGAGACATTACTCAAACAGTGTCCGTTTGTAAAAACTTTCATAATAAAGGCTAGAACGGCGAGCACACAATCCAGCCAGGCTGCCCTGAGGAAGTGAATGTGTGATGGGGGGGGTCACATGTGAGTCAATGTCTGTCACCATAGCAACACACCAGGAGAGGGCTTCAAAAGGCCAGTCGGGGTTAGGTGTGTGACTGTCCACACCTGGCAACTAGTCGGCACTGGAATTTTTAGAATTTAACAACGATGTCCGTATCATAGATGCAGGACCAGCCCCCGACTCGGAGCAGATTTAGGATGAGAATAGGAGTTTAAGGAGCTGATCTGGGAAGCTGGCCCACTTTAAAAAGGGACACGAGCAAAATAAAGCTCCCGCCGCTGCTGCCTCAGACTGACTGCACATTGTTCACAGTGCTGACGAACACAGCCCAGCGAGTCGCAGTCAGAGACCAGGGGCACGGTCGGCCCAGACAGCGGTGAGCCACAGAAGCACAAAGCTACCCGCTCGTTTCTCATTTTTATCTCTGTCTCATAACACAGCGATCACCCAGACTCAGGTTTTACTCAATTATTGACCTAAATCAGAAAACACAAGCATCCATCTGTGTTTATCTCCGCTTGGAGCCAACAAACCATATGCTTCAGTTTCATTCCAGCCACTTTCACAACATGCATTTTGGACAAAATCCAATAGCTGAGTGCTGGCTGTCATACCTCATTGATGTTTCGGAGGGATAAGGTGAAGTCCTGGGACATTCCTGAGGGCGATGGAGGAACCTCGGAGGCGACCAGGCTGGGGCAGGAAGCGGCATTCTGCAGTGAGGTGGGGTGCAGGGTCAGGAAGTGACATTTAGGAGTTAAAGAAAACAATGACTGCCTCGCACATATCCGCAACCCAAAATACCTGTCCTGTTTATCTGCAGGAGGAGGAAATGAGAGGGTGAAGTCTCGCTCGGAGGGAAACAACAATAGCTTCAAATAGAGACGATAAGGGATTAGAAAAACAGACTGACCGGACGCTGTGATGGGCTCAACAGAGCAGGAAAACCCCCCGTTATCGCCTCATGACCTACATCACAAAGACCTAATAGAGCGTTTTTATAGTTTAAAAAGAACCCCAGCTTCACATAACTACAAGTGACTGAAAGAGAACAAGTCTCCTGTGCTTTAATGTGTTTGTTTTCCGTATCTTGGGATCTGAAATAATACGCCTGACTGAGATTTATTGTGTTTGATTAAGAAAAAACAAAAAAAGGCAGTGATGTCTTCATTACTTCGGTTGTTTGACAAAAAGAGTTCTCTCCCCTGTGACATAGAGCCGAGCGTTAAACACTCAGAGCAATAAAACACTTAAACACTAGAACAGGACCAGCTGATGAGGCAGCTGACGAGACGACGGTGAGTCACGTCCTCTTCCCTTCGGAATGGGGCCCGATGCTGTGAGTGGACGGTTAAAGGCCAGGATGGCTCGGCTCATATCGCCTCACACGGACCACAGGACAGTAAAACACCTGGGGGTGGGAGGGCACCGGGGCAGGAAAAATAGTATGGCTGCCTCAGTCTTGATGTCGTGATGGTGGTGTCTAGGGAGTTTTAATTGGTTTCAACGAGGCTCCACTAGTTTTGAATTAATTTTCCCGTTTCACAGTCTTTTCGTGCACTCGTGCCAAGCTTTGTTTGTTTGAGTACTTTACAGCATGGTGGGGTTTTATATCGCCCAACATACATCTACATAATCCATTAGAACAGTCACCTACTTAAAATTAACAGACATATAAACCGTGGCTAGAACGTAGGTGTAGATTTTCTTTGCTGGCAACAAGCAGTTAGATATTAATTCCCTTAGAAAACAGGGTCACAGTGTTTTAGTGGATTGTTCCACATGCTGAGATACTAAACTGCCAAAAACAGAAACTATGGAGGAGGTCAGAGGAACTTTAAAATGGTAAATTACCCTGTTATGGGTCTTTAAAACCTGGACCTCCTGAGATTTTATAGCTGGCTTCAGTATTTCTACACACTGTGGATGAGACGCTTATAGCCCCACGCTGACTTGGCACATGACTGCTCTTGCCTCATCTGTCTGGACTCAGATCATTACAACACACTTAGAGAGGCTGGACAGCAGAGTCTGGTCTGTGTCTGAGGCCCTGCCTAGTGGGATATTACCGCCAGGACACGCTCTAGACGTCTGTTGATGGACTGGAGATTGGAGAATCACTTACCTCTAGCAGGTTGGGCTTCGACTCATCTTTACTGGAGACACAACGGTGGTTTTCTTGGTCCCAGTAACATTTCCACCTGGTGCTCAGGCAGCTCACACATCTGCCACAGACGTAGACAGAGACACAGTAAACAGCTGAGAAGCGGGGATCAAACACTCACATAGCTGCTCTAGTTTCTATACAATATCTCGCTTTGATCTGTTGCCATTAAGTAAATACAGTCATTTTTCAAAAGCAGACAATGTGGCACACACAGAGCCAAACTGATTACAGGCATCAAAGTTTAGCTTTAATAAAGGGAACCAATGATTAGTCACGGTAGCAGACACATTCATTCCTCAGTTACGCCACAGCCGCCCCGGAGGTCAAACGGGGCCAAATCTGCATGAGATGAAACAAAGCTTCTCTATAAACACAGACTGGTTAAGAAGACGCGCATATGCGAGTTATATCTTTGTGAGATCCAGCTGGTATCTGCCACAGCCTGCGAGGACAGTCTAACAACAGGGTCCACCAGCCACTGGAAGAGACACAGCGGCCCAAAAAGAGCAAGTCCTTAAAGTAAAGCCGTCGGTTTCTGTGAAATGAGGAATGTTCCGTGTTAAAAATGACTCTGCCGGTATTACGCAATCTATGCTCTTCATTTCAACAGACTTTACGCACACAACTATGGTCCGTTTAGACAGAATTCGCCGTCCGGTGCCACAGATCTCCAGTTGTCCTCTGGACCACACTGTTGTTGATTTTGATTAACAAGGTCACTGTAGCTTATTGTGGGCTTATCCCACAGACACCATCCTATTGTTGTAAACTCACTAGCACAGCGAATCCACATCTGAAAATAGTTCTGAACAAACACATCATTTTATCCTCCTTGAGAAACTTCAGCAATAAACTACAGCAACCTCTTGTCAGAAAATGTGTTTATTTATATTTTCCTCGTATTTGTGGCTCACTTTTTCATGGGCATGGCACGAGTGGGAAGGTTTCTACTGCATTTGGTACCGATTGTTTCATAAATCACGGTCAGTCTTGGGTCTAGGTTAGAGGGTTGATCACTAACTGGAAATGATAAAGCGTAGTAGAATTCAATCACGGTGCTTGTTACTTAAAGTGAAAGGCGTGTGTGTGTGCGCGTTCGGTATAAACTACCTGAACTGGATCACCTCCAACTTACAGTGTGTGTGTGTGTGTGTGTGTGTGTGTGTGTCACTGTACTGCCTCCGGGTAGAGACAGATGTCCCACACTAGGAATGATAACGCCTGCAGAGATAGCAGCGCTCTGAGGGGGTCTGCAGATGGGGGAGTAAAGTGGGTGTAAGAGGATGTAGAACTGTAATTGAAATGTGTGTGTGTTCTTATTAGGAGCAGACGGCCCCTCAAGGCTCTTATCAGCTGCAGCCTTTCTGTTTTCCGTGACTCCCTTTCTGTCCTGCTGAAACACCTAAACACCACCACACACACACACACACACACACGTTCTCCCTGCCTCTCTCTTCCTGACCTGACACTGACAGTCAATACCCTCCGACACTACCCGCCCCTACACTAATGACCATACACACACACATAACGCACACACTAAATACACAGGCAGGCTCACACTCTTAGGGCCTCTCAGTGAGCACAGCGGTTAAACACACATCCTCAATCATGTCCCTGTCAAAGGGAAATACGTCCAGAAGCAAAGAGCAGTTTATAGAGAAAAACAGTGAGAGTCGAGCAAAGGAATCGAGACAGAGGAGATTGAGGAAACAAAGGAGATGTGCGAAAACTTGAGATGCAGACAGAGACATAAAGAGGAAATAAAACATAGCAGGAGATTGTGTAGGAGAGATAGCGCGAGCGAGGCTGAGAGAAACAAAGCGAGCGAGGGAAAGCAGGTTAGGTGCTTGGTCCTACCGGCCTGTTTGGTGAGACTGGAATGCTGCCGTCTGGTTGTCATTAACGCTTTGCCTAGTGACCAGTTTTAATGGGTCACGGGAGAACTGTCTAAACACACTGACACACTAGCACAGCACACACCAACACGGTCTAAAAACAAACAACGTGACTGAGCACACGTCCTGAATGAAGATCTCTTAAAGCCGCAATGACGTCCAACCAAAACCAATTATTTAGCTTAAAAATAAATGTTTACATAAAAAAAAAACATTAGTGGTTTATATTTAATTTGTTCAATTGTTGTTTACAATGATTTATCACAATAAGACAAGTTAGATCGCAACTTAACATTCTATCATTTCAAAGTTAAAATTTAATGTTAACAAATGTTAATTAATTTCACATGAAGCTTATCTGTAGCGGTTCTGACGAAAAAACGATTACATCAAACTCGCAAAGTTACACATAACTATTAAAACATTAAAAGTAAAAAAAAAACATTTCCGCTTGAACATATGAGAAAAAACCTACATGATGGATTTTCTTCATAAAGCACCAAACAATCGGTTCATTCAAAAGCAGTTCATAAAACCCTCTTTAGGGGTTATTAAAAAAAGCAGCTTGAAGTGATTAAAATCTGATAGAGTATAGTGGCTGCGCAGTTTGCAGCTCGATGCTCATCCTGGGAGAATGGCACTTTGCTCATTATCACCTTCAACAAACCACCATCTAATTTCACACTCCTGGACCTCGCAGAGCACCGAGGGCTCTGGCGCGTTCTGGGCGCAGTCTTGCACACTGTACCTGCAACTGCTGCGTTCAGGCTATAAAACAACTTTCAAAAATGGAACAAAGGGGACACACCCAAACGGCGTCTGTCTCGGGGAATCGGACAGAAATGCCTCTCTAAGCCCAGGATACACCCGTCAGATAGAGCTGATCCTGTGACATGGTCCAACATGCAGGAAGCCAGCTGGATTGCTCCCAGATATGAGAAAACCTTCTTTGTGACCAGGCCATATAAGTCACAGTCCTTCACAAAAACAAACATCAACAGGACCAGCTAGACACACATGTCCAATTTCCTTTGGCTTAACGTTTACAGCATATTAATCCCACATTTGATCCTGCACTGAGAAACCTTGAGCAAACCAAACACTATAAGCCCTCCAGGAGTACGTGTGGGTAATATTTACCCACTGTGACCTAAATAGAAACCAGGGGGAAAACACGAGAGGAAGAGGTTAGGGACGAAGCGGAAAGACCTTAGAGACAAACAGAGTAGAAAAAAATGCTCTATTCTTTCACCTTCCAGCTCTATGTGCACATCCACAAAGCCACAGAGACTTCAGCTGACATTTGGCTGTTATTTTAGCATCTCTACAGCTCAGCAAAGCCTCTGTTTAGAGAAAACTATAATTGAGGTTGATAATTGGTATTTATTTCCCTTTTAGAAAATGGATCGAAGGACCTCCTGCAATTCAAGTAGACAGACATGAAGACACGTCTAGGTAGGAGAACTGTGATACCACCACAGTTACAATGCTCATAAAATGCTAACACGGAAGTCATGTAGTTGAAATAAGTAGTACTCCACGAAGGATGCATGTGACACAAGCGAGACATGTGATGAATATTGTGGTACAGTCACACATTTTTGTTCATGCATCATATTTCTCAAATCTTTGTATTTTAACCACATTTAAATAATTTGTATTGAATAGGATACAAGTATGTGTTCATGTGAAACCTTAATTTGTAAAGTAGCTACAAACTTCTGGTGTTGGATAAATGTAGTAGAGTAAGAAGATTATACTCTCATAGTCTGCTTGAGTGAAGTACTTAGTTATTTTTATCCACTAAATAAATGATTGTGAATTCAAGGGATCACCAGATTAAAGCTAAACAGCTGTGACAATAAATGTGCGACTCACGATGTCTTGGGGTGAATTGCTCCAGTCCTCTCACAGTCATAGATGATGAAGCTCCCAGAAACCACAGATGTGCCATTCACTTTTATTGCCACTGAAACACTCAGATGATCTGCAGAAACAAAAGCGTGTAAACAAAGACGCATCTGTCGAGCCTTCAACACGGCATTAGTGTCACAACCCGAACGAGACAGTGAGACGTCCTCAAGCTGGACTGACAAAAGAGGAAATTACACTTGTTCTAATACAGCTCAAGCTCTAAACAATAACATTTTAAACATTAATCACACTCTGACTGTACCTGCATTGCATTATGGAAACTATGGCCGGGAGCGATGGCTCTCAGCCAAACGTAAACCTGGTAAACCTGGTTGCAGTCTCACCTGTGCCGGGGAGGATGGGTTGGTAGCTTTCACGAGGGAGGAGGGGGCAGGTTTGGATCTGAGCAGACCCGTAATCCAGGTGTACTGTAGCAGCTGTGGAAACACCCGGCTCGTATTCACACTCCACCCGGGAGCCGACCAGATCAGGAACGCTGCCGTTTATCAGGATGCCGACGTCCTACGGTACCACAGATACAGCAGCAAATATAATTTCAATTTCACAAGCCTATGCACATATCAGGCAGAGGCCACATGGTGCTGCCTTTACTTTGGCGTCACTTTGTTAGTTTGATCAGGAGTTCAGCCGGAGAGCCAGAGAAACTATGTGCAATGAAGAAACAGATGGCACAGTGCTACATTCACGTCTAAATCTGTCTGTGTGATGAAGTATGACAGACCTATAATGAGAAACATAACACCTCACTGACATGACTGAATTTCATTTAAAATCATTTCAAAGTGAGAAAAAAAAATAAGAGGGTGGCATGAAGGCGTGGAAGAAGAGGAAGAGCAAGCGGGCAGCAACATGTGCTAAAACGACTTAAAATCTGCTCTATTGTTTGTGGAATTGATCATTTCCTGGCGAGGGGCCTGACTTCCTGCCTGCAGCTTCCTGCTCGAGGAGACAACCTTGAGCTGAGCTTCCTGTCACTCTAAAAGATGCCAGGGGATCAGGCAGCTGGTAGATCTGTTACTACCCCGCCGGACGGAGCTGAATAACAAGCAAATATCCACGATTAATGAACCGATTAATGACCTGTCGTCTCTCTCTCTCGTCTAATTATGAGCTGTAATTAAAGGTCAAATATATTCCAAGTGTCAAAATTCTGCGAGCTAATTACCACATTGTTATTCTTCTTCTGTTACATGACTCCGTGACAGCCAGAAATGTAAACAACAGTTTACATGTCACAGAACAAGTATTGAGGAACTCTTTGAACTAAATCAAATTCGCATGGGTAGCGTTGCGTAACACTCAGTAATGGACAATTATTAAACGCTAATTCATAATCTACATAATATAGTGGAGAAAGATTTGCTGTGCAGTGGCCAGGCTCTACCAGTTATGCCAGCCTACTAAACTTACACACAGATACATTTATACACAATCTACACTACATTTGTCTTTACTGTACGTTGGTTTATGTCAGCAAAAGTGTCATAGATTTAGCGGCGTACTGTTCGTACTGTAAAGAGGAGGCCAGGTTAATAAAAGCAGCCACAGCAGCACTTTATCAGCAGGGTAATGATAAAAGTGTGTTTAATAATAGGGAGAGGTGTCAGGTTCTAAATGTGGCCATGAGTCATCCAGTTTCATCAGCTTTAAATACACCGTCCTCATTAAAGCAAAACCTGTGAGTGAAACAACGTCAGTGCAACTAATGCCATGGGTAACAATCCACTGGGTGGTGGGGGGTCAGGATACCTTGATGTCTGCAGAGATGCTGATCTCCGGTGGTGTCAGGGTCATAGACGGGCACTGCTGGGGGCCTTCACCCATGCTGATCCAGGAGCGTGCCTGCAGCCCCTGAACACACTCCTTCTGGATGCTACATCTGGATGAACACGAAACAGAGTTTAATATAAAGGGTAGAACACTTTGGATTAAATTAGCGAAACTAAAATTAAACGACATTAATCGATTACGTGTGACATCCTGAATAACAACCATCTGTACATCCTTGTCAGCCTGCAGATATAACCTGGTTGCAGCTAAACAAAACGTCGTATGTTAGATGTTTCATCATCATAACATTGATCATATCAGAATATGACCCCATATTGCTTGCGGGCACTGCAGCCGGTCATCGAGGCGCTGAACGGCCACACCGGCGTGTGAATGCTGTGCTCTCCGTTCAATATTTCATCCTTTGTGCGGAGAAAACTAACTGTTGTGTTTTCATTTCATTCCAAGACTTGACAAATTCTCACCGCCGGGTTTCATGGTCTGCTTCCCACAGAGTTACGAGGTGCTCTGGTCTCCTAATGTCACATTCAGACCTCGGCTGTCAGTTCGTCTGCCTCGCCACAAGAGACTACTTGACTCTAGGTCACACACATCGCTATGGCAACCAATCTAAAATGCACTAAGATCAGGGGGCTGGCTACTCATACTTGGATAAAACAAAATTTCAAATGATTCATTTTGTGTATCTATAAATATCATTTTGTTCTGTATATATTTATTATATCTAATATGGTCTTTGTATCGAATGCATAAATGCGTATTTGTTTGTGGGGTCTGAAGAGGACATTCAACGTCCAAGGTGGCTTCATACTTTTGCTTCCCTGTTGAACTTCTCCATCCGTTGGCATATGTGCAGTACAGACTGGGAGGACAAAGTGACCTCAGAGTAAGGGGAAGCCAAAGAGGCCCTATTTAGCCACGTCCAATGCCACATAATGAGTTTGGCACATCCTTACTCCCTCTCACACTTTCCCAGTTGTTTTAATATAAAGTGTGAGTCTGCGCGCCTGCATGCCTGCATAAGTGTGAGTATTTGTGTCAGAGGAAAGTGAATGTCCAGCCTCTCATTTCAGTTGGTACAAAGAGACAGAGGCCATGAGGTCAGCTGCTAAATCATATATACAGTCTATGTGGTGTGGTAAAAATAGAGCTGAGTGGCTCTGCAAGGCAATGCAAACACATGCATAAACCCTGAACACACACACACACACACCAAACTCTACAGTCACAACATCGTGGATTTATGGATAAACAGTCTAATGCACTGGAAATGTCCTTGTTTAGTTACGGATTTAATTTTCATTTTGAAAGTTGTTCTCTCAGTACAGCTGCATTGCTTGATTTGTTTTAATACTACTGTCGGCACGCAAAAGTTTGTTGTTTGTTTTTCCAAATTCTTGTTCCGTTTATAACGTGGAAATTATCACTGCGTTAATACTTGCCAAAAATATTGCTTTTGTTCCTTATCCTAGAAAGTCTGTGTTAGTCACTTTGCAATGAAAGAAAACAGACCTGCATCACGAAACAAAAATCTGCTCGGCAGTACTTACGTGATCATCACAGGTACAAACACTAACAAAGACTAATACCTGCAACAACAATCCCGTGACTTCAGGTGTCACTGGGAGAACGTGAGCGTGACTGCGTTTATTTGTGTCTGAGGCCTATTGACTGACTCACTGTAGATGCCTATAAAACATTTAACAAAACAAACAAAGACTTCCTTTATATGCTGAAATAAAACATTGTGAAAGTGAGATTTCACTGATCCCTGGTTTGAAACTGACTCACCATTACATCAAATACGGTTACTGATTCAAAGACTATGATAATGAAAGCTGCTGGATCAGATTTCTATCATTCTGTAACCTTAAAATTTGTACTTTTAGAGAAGTAACATCTTGAAAGCAGGAGTGTTTCTACGCTGTGGTACGGCTACTTTCACTGATCCAAGTACCTTGTGTTTTGACATTTATTTGCAGTCTGATTTGAAAGTCTGTGGCTAAGAAACAACTTCCTGTTACAATGAGTCAAATGGCCTTGTTTTCCTTCTGGAGGAATATATTTCGATGATCACGTTACCTTCAGATGCCCTCATGCTCTACTTGACATGAACTCAAACAGGCATTTAGGACACATGTTGACATCCGAAGCTAAAAACAAACCACAACTGCCCAGTGGCATTATTATATTTATTCTTACATTGTGTTCATGACTTGCCTGGTAATTCACCCGAGAATTTCATCAAATGCAGCAGCAAAGACAAATAAATTCAAAGCATCTTTCTCTTCTACAATAGGCTGAAAAAGCTAATTAACATACAACAAACATGAAGTACACACTCACACACTCACACGTGCACACACAGACACTTCTCACCTGCCTCCCAGCAGCGTGCTGACTGTAAAAGCTTTTCAAACAGCTCCTTAAAATAAACAGAGTCAACATATGCAGCTAAAATATGACCTGAGAAAACTCATCACCTCCTAAGTGTCTGCGCCGCAGATAAGGTGGAAAGACAGTGAGACTGTTAAGCAGCGGGAGAACATAAGAGCCTCAAAGCACACACAAACACACCAAGCGGCTGTGAGACGAGCACATGCAAATAAGCATGATAATTTGTGACTAGCAAAGACAGCACATGACACATAATTTGATTCAGATAAAGATATTAAAGTGCTTTCTTGTGACATGTGGCAGATTAAACCGGCTCCGGCATGAAAAGCGTGATCAAGGGCTGAGCTTTTCCATGGCACACAAACTAGCTCTCTGTTTTTCGGATAACAATGCCAACTCCAAGAAGCAAACAGACACGTTTTCATGCTCGCTCTACATGCGGACGTGCCGAGGGCCGTCAGAGCTGTGCATAAAATCAAACAGACACCCGCAGAGACAGTGGTGGCTTCAGAGGTTGCAGATAGTTCTCTAGTGGTCCTTTATTTCTGTTCTCAGTGTCTGCACTTGTATCAGACAGAGGTGATGGAGGAGACCATCCACCCCCACACATCAACCCTCTGATCCCTGGGGCTCTCACAGTGCCAGCCCAGCGGCCGGCATGACTGGCCAAACAGTGCATCAAACACACAAATGCACACTAATGACATCAGCTCCATGGCCTCCGAGAGCCAGACACTCGCGCTTACACACGGCCTCACACACTTTGACATTTCCTTGTAAAAAGAACCAGTGTGCACTCTCCCTCCCACCACCATCATCACAATCAGCGCTTCTTTGTAAAGGGATAGAGAGGAGGACAAGGGCACTAGGGGAGGAGGACTGGGGAGACAGAGAGGGAGGTCGAGAGAGGGATAACTACATTCACAAAGCTGCTGGAAAATACGACGGCAAGAATGGGAAAATAAGAGAAGCCGAAGACAGGGAGGGAATCACGAGGGTAAAGAATGCAGCGAGCCGAGAAGGGATGAAGAGACAACAGATAGATAAATAAGCAGAGGAGACGGGGAGATGACAACAAGACAGTCTGACCGCATCCACATAGACACTGACACACGAACACACAACTCTCATCAGTTCCACTCTTCCAGCTCTGAATGGCCCCTGGCAGTGCCAGAGCCTCCAGAGCTGCAGCACGACTCATCGCAAAATTCACTATCTAGTCTGATCTGCTTTAATCACCAAGCAACCAGCCACGCACACACAAATAAACACAGCTCGACACCACACATATTCTCCCCGAAAGCCGGTGAACACAGAGCCAGAGAGCCGGTCCTGACAGAGCCACATTAATCACAGCGTACTCTTGTTCGCTCACAGTAACACTTCAGCCAAGTCGTTGCTCGCTGGGCGCTTCCAGCCTGCGACTCCCGCACCAAACTACCAAAGAACCAGGGGATCGCTCCAAACAATGATGTTACTCCCCAGTATGAAGCTTAATGAAAAGCAAATCAATTCTGCTCGATCCAACAACAGCCTTCCAACCCAAAAAACCCCACACAGTCGCTGCCAAGGCTCATTCAGCCGGGCGACATTTTAAAATTGAGAATGAGGATGATGAAAACCAGCAAACGAGCCTCAGTGGTTTTATTGATTCAGACGCTCAAAGTATCAAAATGACAAGCTCAAATCATATTATTATGCCATCAGTCTTGATCCTTTGTTGCTTTGCTACGAGGATTCACTTGAGTCCACCTCTCGCATACAAAGATCACTGCTTAACTGCAGACGCTGGAGACAATTATTATCATTAGATTATGTCGAAAACACACGTGGACACCAGGGCATATGATCATTTCATTGAATTATACATTCGACTGGCGACTATAGGACAGAAGAAAGGCAAAGAATGAAAGAAAAGGATGGAGGAGATGGAGAGCACAGAGGAACAACAGCGTCTGTGTGATGTGTACCTGTTCTCCAGAGTACACCAACCACAGTGGGCGTCGCCTGCTCCCAAACAGTCGCTGCAGCTCCTCCACTGGTCACAGTCGGCCACTTTCACCCTCAGCATCTGCACGGAGCAGAGGTGAACTCT
The DNA here is from genome assembly GCA_030770545.1 of Macropodus opercularis. Taxonomy (NCBI): domain Eukaryota; kingdom Metazoa; phylum Chordata; class Actinopteri; order Anabantiformes; family Osphronemidae; genus Macropodus; species Macropodus opercularis. The sequence continues at coordinate 13,170,061 of CM061095.1, forward strand.
CTTTTAAAGGCAGTTCGGAACAAGTGGGCAAATTGGAAGTACTGACAACATTTCTACATGTGATGCTTATACGTGCTCAACATCAGGGGAAATCCGTATCACAGATGGACACAAACACTGTCATTTGTCCGCTTGTGGAACAGGACGTTCAGTGATGTAGTTGCTACACAATCCGGTGCATTTGCATTGTACAAGAGAACTGCTGGAACCACATCCTGTTACAAGCACGACTGCTGTGAAAGACTGTTTTAGAAAAGCGGTATTGAAACCTACTGAGGATCACGTGGCTCACCACAAATCTGTGTGTGTTCAGCTAAATTGAGGTGAAAAGGATTCTCTGGATGTGAAATGAAGTCTGATTGTGGTTATTATGATTCTTCTTCATGAATAAATCAAGGGACAGAGGTGTGGACAGTCAAAAAAACATCTCTGGAGGCTGGAGGCTCGCTCACAGCTAAATGCTTACATGATGAGAGGTCATGAGGTAAAGGAAGTTCCTGTCGCTGGGGTCGAAGGTCATGATGTGGTGGACTGCTTCGCTGGCTGGGAGCTTCAGGGTCCGCTGACTGGCCAAGGTCATGTTTGTCAGAAAGGTCAGCTGCGAGAGAGACATCAGAGACGAGTGAGCAAAGCAGAGAAGAATGTAGACATGCTCAAGATATTAACTGTTGTTTCCTGCTGATTTTGGAGTTTGATTATATGAGTTTTGCTCAGCAACACCTCAAAACCGTTTAGTTACTCATTTCCTACAACACCGGCAGGAAATTCACACCAGCAACTTTCACATCAAGCTCGTTTCCCTAACCTGAAAAACAAGTGGTTTAGTAAGACGCCGTATAAGACACTGTAAACATTTTTTATTGAAAAATGTTTCTACCTGTTCTTACAAAACACTTTTACTTGCCCAGTGGTCTCAAACAGAACATTTGGCAGGCCATTTGTTCAAGCAGTGTGCCTAATCTTGTTCCACTGAGCAGCTATTTATTCACACGCTGGCCTTCCTACAATTCCAGAGTGGCACATTCTCACGTATGCACAAATACACACACGCTGTGCTGGATACAAACACAAAGTGTGCTGAGTGAGACTTCCTGTCGCACAGACAGTGCAAGCTCTTATTTCTGTGATTCGTCGGGTCTCCTTCCAACGGCGACATCCTGTCATCCTGACAAACTGGCAAACTGACCAGCATCTGGTGACAAGCACAGGCTGTGTCACTTCTCCATTCGCTGAACACACGAAGGCCCTGTCACACGCGCAGACACTCACACATCATACTCAAGTCAAAACCATCACCACCCACTGAGACGCTGGTTAATGTTAACGGCGCGCAGACAGAGGCTCAGTAAATCATTGACGTCTGGTCCATTATCTTAGCACCCAAAAGTACGCACTGTTGTTTTTATAACACCATCAACACACACACGCACACACACGCACACACTCTTCTGCCTCAGAGACTGAGCGTAAGCAGCTGGGCTATGTCTTTAGGCCACACTACACCGAGTGACACAGCAAGAAGCAAGCAAACAGCAGCCCACACACCTGGACGGGGAGCAGAATAGGAGCAGGGAGGAGGACTGGGGAGGAGAGAAGTGGCACAGTGCACCACCGGGTCAAACAACAAAACACCTGCTGTACTGGCAGGTCGCTCTGACTGTAGGTTCTGTCTATCTGCCTACAGATGAAAGAGCCTATTCAGCTAAGGGGCATTCAGCTGCTGTACGTGCGTTCTCTGAGTGTGTGTGTGGTCGTGTGAGAATAAAGACAGGTGGGGCAGGAGAGAGAGAACAAGAAAGAGAAAGAGATAAAGTCTGTTTGTTTGCAGAAAGAATCAAAGAGCCTATTATATTTGAGATGCAGCAAAGCAGAAGGGACAATGGAGCGATGAACTCAGACGTGGAGGGGTGGACAGACCGAGGGGAGTAAAATTGGCTGAGAGTGAGTGAGATAAAGGCAGACACTGTCGGCGGCAGAAAATGGAAGTCAGCTGTAATGGGGAGGGAGAGACTTCATTAAAAAAATGCATGTAATTACAAATTACTTCACTGAGGGCTCTCTGAAAGACAGTAAAAGAGGCCTAACTTAATCTGAACCACTGTTCCCCTGTGTTTAGTCTGAGCCAAACTCGCAGTCAGAATCACATTACACACACTAACAGCACCATTAACCTCTATAACAACTCTATCCTCAGGGCACACACACACACAGCCACTCTGCTGCCACACACACAGATAAATACACAGAAAATGTAAGACACATAAAGCTAAAAAGCTTTACCGAGCACGTTGTTGCCCAAGGTCACAGAAATACTACAGTCCCTGTATAACAAGGTTGACACACACGCTGAGACGTATAGCACATGATCACAGGGTGAGCGCTGGTCGGGGTAAACACATGAAATCACTAAACCGCTCACTGGCCTGCAGACAAAGTCAAACACCTAAAAACACTCGAACCTGCAATCAAGCACACGGACATACACAAACACGCGCACACACAGGGTCCCTTGCAAATTCCCAACCAGTGTAGAGCATCCGGTATAAACAATCCAAAAAGCAATTACTGCCTGCTCAGCTGGGGCTCAAGCAGCGCCTTCACCTGGGGAGGAAAAGCAAGGAGCCCTTTCAGCGCCCGGAGCGAGACGCCCTGCTGCAGAGCAGCTGTAATGTCATAAAGGTAACAGGTACGAGGTTAACGCCAGCACAGTTTATGTTGTTCCGGTGGACAGCTGAGAAGACGCTTGTGGCGCTCGCAGGCGAACTGCTGCATAGCAAGCGCAGTCAGGGGTGACTAGGAATGTGGCTGAAACAGAATTAAGGAATGCCGTTAATTGGACGGGAAAGGTTTTTACAAGCCGGAGCTTCAACAGATGTTTGAAAGCTGAGGTCGCAGACCAACGCACAGCAGGCCCGAGTCATTAGCCATCAGCCGATCTTGTTAAATGGCTCTTTGGTGATCTCTCAGACAATAGCCAGGTCTGAGGTACATTAGAGCACGTGATTCGGGCTACTAAGCGGGCCAGGGTGGGTCGTGGGTAAACCAAACAAGGGGGATGGGTGGTGACAGCGCTGAGAAGCTTTCATCACACCACTGTATGTTTGCTTTATGGAAAGCTCAGCAGCCACATCAGAGCGGCTCTACATAAAAGTTATAGTTTTTCCAAGCTTGAGGGCTTGATCACATAAAATATATCAGCTCCATTCAGTGACCATTATGTGCTGCTTGTGTTCTGACCTGAGGATATAAATATAAGCACTGAGATTTGTATTGATGTCTGTGTGTGTGTGTGTGTGTGTGTGTGTGTGTGCGTGTTTAGGTTTGTGTCTCACCTTACGGAGTCGTCCATTACTGGTTCCCAGAACAACCACAGTGTGGTTTTGTACATTGTCCACAGACACTGAACTAAGGCCTGGGTATTCAAACACAGGAATGGCCCTCAGGGGCCTCCGTAAGGCCAGAGGGTGCTGAAGGTGGGCCGCTCCACAGTCCAGCTGCTCGGGTTGCAACTAGAACACACACAAAATGAACGAGGCATGAATTCTCATCGGCTTTCACGTGAAGGCACGGCACAGAGATTAGGAAACAGGAGAGAAGAGTGAGCACGAAGTCCGCAACGCGATGAACGTGAATTGGAAAAGCAGAGCTGATAGCGGCTATCGCAACGGTGGCGCTCGTTTTTCTAAATCACTTTTTAGACATCTCATTGAATACTTCAAAAGGGCTTACAAGAGTGTACAACACTCATAAGTCTCTGCCTTTGTCAAATCCTCAGAAGGCAATGATAAAACATTAGCGCCACGCTTGGATGAGCTTCAGGATCTATTGGGAATTCTCTGAATATTTTAGCGCAGGCAGAGTCAAAAAAAAAACAGAAAGAAGGAATTAAGCACAGTGGATATTTGTAGAGTCGTTTCCCACGGGCCCTTCAGCTCACAGCTTTGTCTCTTATCAAAACTTGTGCGTAGATTTCCCTCAGAGCTGGCCTTCAGACAGTTGACTACAAAAAAGATCACATTTCACTGGTCATGGCAACATAAGTCCTAACATAAAAACCAACTACATTGAAAAACAATCCACAGTAAACTACGTTTGAGCTGAGCAGCCTATCTCAGGCCAATTCAGAAAACGGATCACGTGGGGAGTGGCCCCGAGGCCGCGGCCGACAAGACAGCGGCAGCGCGAAGGGCAAGTTTGTGACCTGACAGCACAGTGGTGGCGGGACAGACTCCTTTAACCTCAGCTCTGTCAGTCAAAACCAACACAGTGAAAAGCTGGAATCTCACTTCATTCCTATGTAACTGAGCAAAGCTTTGTCTGCCTCTGAAAGCAGAAACGGTTCATGTTGAGGGGAAACAGGGGCCAAATATAGTGCACAATGCTGAATTTTCCTCAAGGGCATATATTTATTGGTATGCGAGTTGAAAGCATACACTTAAAAAGACGAGATAACATCTGGCCACGTGCTTAAGATAATACAGATATTTATTCACTGCAGTTGACTTTGAGTTGAGTTTGAAGCTCAATAAGCAGGAGTTAAATGAAAAACGCTGTTAACTCTCGTGTTTGATAAGTCAGGGAGCTGCTGGATGTGAGGGAGGCTCACCCTTCCCATAACCCCCACTGTGGCTCTGGAGCATCTATGACCTCCACTCGTGACACGGGAGCTCCTCTCTCCAAGTCATGAGCCTCGGGGCTAAAGGTGATATCAGCTTGGAAGCATAAATGGAAACTGTCTGACAGCTTTTCTCAAGCAGTCTCAGCAACTACAGGTGTCATAAATCAGACAGCAGCACTGGTTTATTAGCTGAAATGAGGTATAAGAGCAATTAGTAGAAGTCAATGTAAAAGCAAGCAAAAGCAGATGCTCAAACAATAAGAATAAAAGGATAAAATACTGAAGGATAAGGTGAAACATTTTGTTGTAGAGGTTTGTGGGAAATGTTCTGCCTCATCACGCTCATGACATTTGTTTATGGAAAAGCTGAGTCGAGTGGAACTGTTGTATCTTATTTAAATAATTTTTTTTCTTTAAGGAAGATGTTTGGCTCAGTTCCATCTGATAAAACGTGCGTCGTGCGTAAAAACAACCTAACTCTCACTCGCTCGTCTTCTACCGCGTCTTCCCCGTAGGGGTCGTGGGTGTGCTGGAGCCTAACCCAGCTGTCTATGGGCGAGGGCAGGGTTCACCCCGGACAGGTCGCCAGTCTGTCGCAGGGCACAGCCTAACTGACTTTCTATTTCATATTTGTATCGTAATTAATAAAAGACATGTGACGCTCTTACCACCAGGTTCCCTTTATGGATGCAGGCTGCTCCGGAGCCCTGGATAACGCTGTCCAGCACCTGAACGTCGCTGCTGGGAGAGTTGGAGCAGTTCCTGCGGCCTTGCCGGATCTCCTCCTCGATGTCTCCAAACTTAAAAGCGCACAGTGCAGACTTTCTATCCGCTTTGGAAAACACTCCAAACAGATAGAGCCCTGAGCTCTCCCCGTTACCTGTGTGGATCTCCGCTGGGTACACGGACACCAGCCGGTTGTAAATGTTCCCGTTAAATCCACATTGTAGAGGCATCTGGATGTAGGACTCGGTGAGCTTCCTGCTCTCCGGCCCGGTGGGATTTCTTCGCGGGTTGTCTGTATCCAGACATATCCTGGCGAGGATGCTGTTGGGCTGGCTCTCCTTGTGGCCCATTTTCGCATCATTATTAAAGGCAATATATGAATAAGTCTTTTGGATGAAAGCGTGCACGAAGTTCAGCTTGTTTTTGGTTTTAACCTCTTGTTTGATCTTGAACACGTTGTCCTCCGAAGGGTTAATGTCATAGGTGAAAAGTCGGGATAAATCCTTGATGTTCAACGAGCGGATGGCGATCTCCGGGGTGTTTTCAAAGCGCAGGTCCTCCTTGCTGTGGTTCTTGGGGAAAAACTGGGTACCAGCCCCTGTGTACGTCGCCCCGACGAGAAGCCGGGTGTTTCCCCCGTGGCTCCTGAAGATGAGCCCGACAGTGGACGCGTTCGGGTGGTTTGCAGCAATGTTAAGCATGCTGGGGAAAACCGTCTTCTCGCCCTGAGGTGGGAACTCCACCGCTATTTCTGAGATATTGTCCATTTTCCGGAGCTCACAGAAGCCTTGATACACCGATCCACACACCACCACGACCCCTTGCTCTCGGTCCAGCTTCAGGAGCTTGTTGTAGTTGTCGGTGAGGGATTTGGGATGCTCGCATGGAGCCTGGGGCAGCTGTGGCGCATGGCACAACAGGTTGTCCTCCACCGGCCCGGTCCTCTTCTCCACTTCTACGCTCAAAGACCCGTTGAGCTGGTAAATTGAGTTGACGGTGGCCAGGTAGACTTTTCTGGACACCGGGTCGACCACGAAGTTATTGGTCTGATTTGGAGACGCGAACGACTGTTGGATGTGTAGCGCGCTGGCTCTCCAACGCGTCTCCAAAGCCAGGACGCCGAGGAGCAGAACAGCAATCTCTATCGAAGGAGGCATTTTTCCTTCTGACCGGCTTCCGCGTGTTCTGTGCCGAGGGGTGCATTGAGCAAAGACAAAATTGTGTGTTTGTTCCTACTGCGACAATCCGAGAGGAAAGGCTGTTTCCTGCTCAACGCCTAAACCCAGAATGACGTGATAAGCGAGTCGTGCTTCCCTTTCAGGCTGCCTCCTCTGTCCCTCTCTGCCCACTGTGCAGCTCAGCAGCCTCTCTCCTGAGGCAGACCGAGCCACAGTAACTAGTTGAGTCGGTGGGATTTTCAGACGATCACTTCTGGCAATTAGTTAAAGCCGAGTTGTTGATGCGTAATTTTTGGACAATGTCAACCACACACAGATGTCATCAGACTTGTTTGGACGCATGTTTTAGTTGTGTTTAATCAACAGTTGACGCGCAGATGGAGTATTAGAAAAAAGTAAAGGGTGCATGAGTTTACTGAGAACAGCGATGCCAACTCATTAACCACGAGAGTGACTGCCAAGCCTCCTTCCACCAAAATCACAACACACATACGATCACTGGACGTATATCTGCCCTGTAGTTGTAATCAATTGAAACATTAAGCCATTTGAAATATAACGTGAATTCATCTTTTCATATGAACTATCTACTTTTCCTTTCAAGATGGGTCACTTGAAGCATCCCCGCCCCTGTGTGGTTCCGCTCATCACGGGGTTAATGACGGGTCACAGTCCCACCTCCTGTGCTCCCCAGTCCCTCTGCTCTTAGATTAGTTCTGCAGATCCGGAGGGTTCCTTGTTTGGCACATACGGCACGGTAAGCACCGTGAAAGTGCTACCAGATGGGCACATCAGCACACCTTTCCGGTTTTTTGACATTCACATCCATCCAACATTGCCTCTTTTGCGCGCGTTACCTCATAAATATTCAAGCACGACACATGCGCCCCTACTCAAAAATGCACGAATATGGTTAGCATTTTTGAGTCTGGGTGTGCATATGCTCACATCTCTGAATAGAAATAAATGTTCTCATAGGGGAAACGACCACGGACGTGTCAGAAGCAGCATAAATCAGGCGAGCCACAAGTGTTATCTTTGAATACGCGCAATAATTAAAGTTGATGCTAAATCATGCAGAATCGCCTGCGCCTATTTATTGTGGACTTCTCTGGGGACAAACTCGCTCTCGCCTTTCGCAGCTCTCCCTGTCACCACTTGCAGCTTTCAGTAGGGCAGATAAGTGCGTCCCGTGTTTACCTTGGCGCACAGCCATGCGCATCAAATCTGGCGGCGCAGAAAAGGAGGAAAGCGCTCAGATAAAGTGCTACATAATGACCCCCAGCGCACAGCAACAATGACTGAACCGCCAGCCGTCTGCTCGGCGAGTAGGCGTGTGCTCCGCGAGGTCCTGCAGGGATACGGCTCGGTGTGGGTCAGAGCTGTCAGCATCAGATATCACCGGCGAGGTGTGACCGAGTGCTGCTCAATCAAACACAGCTTTCGAACGGAATTAAGCTGCGTGCGTTTGAAAGGGAGCGAGTGGTGGAAAGCAATGGGAGAAAAAAGTAGGGGAGACGTGTTTATAATGAAAACATTGTCCCTTGGGGCCTATTCGGACTCCTGGCATCAGACTACGGTTAAAAGCCTCGCACCCAACCTGTTTCCTTCCTGATAAGGAGTAGAAGGACACGTCCTTCTGTTCAGAACCCCACCACCCTCATAACAGATCATTCAAACAAACTGGACCCAGCCTTGCACTGTCAAGAGCAGACAGACATGCAAAGCAGGAGATCTCCATCTAGTGGCCACATGCTAGCTCTTCAAACAAATACACACACTTCCGTAGAACGTGGATTAGTCAGGAATGCATTTTATTTATTCCACACGTAGAAAAGGACATCAGAAGGCACTGGGGTGGTTTAGCACACAACCCTAAATCAAAGGAGTTAATGCGCGGTCGAGCTAGGGTCAAAGATCAGCTCTCTACTCAGCAGCAGCCACAATGGAAATACTACAATAGATTAATGCATCGACTTCCTGCCATTTCAACCAAGTTTACCAACATATTGTCAGGAAATGAAGTAAATTCCTCGGTGGATTTTATCTTTAAATAAGAATGACAGTGATCCTGACCTGAGCCAACTCCTCTCATGCCACTGAGGACTACTGTCTTAAGAATCACAGCCTTTGAAGTCTTTATCAAAAGTTTCTTAAGCCTCAGTCTGACCTACATGTTATCTAGGAGTGTGCTAAAGTGCAGCTGTACATTTCAAATGGTCTCGCTATCTGTTAGGAAGTCAGCTTCTCAGCATGAAACGAGGGATGACTATTTAGTGTGTTAGGTCATTTGTCAGGTCCTTGACTAGATGGCAAAGAGGAAGAGTATCAGAAAGCTTGGATTCTTGTCTATACACTATTCATGGAGAGAAAAGGTGCAGAAAAACAGAACTAAAGAATTGGAGTTCGCGTATAATTCTCTAATCGAATTTACCTTGTGAAAGTTCCACCTCCCAAAATGACACATCCAGGCAAGATATTCATGACAGACCCAAAGAAGCTAAGCCTCCACCTCCTGTGCTCTCAGTCTCATTCTTCGGACGCTCAGGCATCCCTGGGTTAACCACATTTTGGCACTGTGCGATTACGCCAAAACACGTGGCCCTTTACGAAAAACAAGGACGTCACACAGATAATACAACAGATCAGTATCACATACAGGCAGTGTGCATTTTGACTGGAGCGGCAGTGGAGATGACTCGCACAGTAAATATGAAGCAGCAGCATTGTCGTTCCAGCTGAGAGGCAGCAGGAAATGCACCAGTGGTCTCTTCTACCTAACCTGATCAATAGGGAGAGAAGCAGTTGTCTGGGCAATATGGTTAAACAGGGTGTGGCTACGGGCTACTGTCTTTTAAAAGTCCAATTGGTTCCTTCTTAACTGTGTAACGTAGCATTTTACAAAGTTGTGCCTGACAGTAGCCTCTATTCTTTGTCCATGTGCCGTATGTTGAGCAGCATTGTAGATTTCTTGTCCCAAAGCTGTCCTCTTCTCTCCCTTCACTGCTAATCTCCCCTTTTTAACACATTTTGTGGTTTTACTTTCCTTAAAAAACAAAATAAGTAAAATCATCAGATCTCTGCTATTAGAAATAGTAAGGAAGCACACACATTCTGATAACTAGTATCATGACACTCAAAGTTCATGGTCAGTCCTTCAATTTGCCCAGTCTGAACACATTTCATCACAGCAAGAAAGGAGCAATTCCCAGGAAGGTTTTCAGCCAAATCTCCCAACAGCTTGGAAAGAGTTCTCTTCCTAAAGGCAATCCACCGCATCACCACATCACGTCTCAACAGGTGGACTGGATCTTGAGGCACCAGTCCAGTGTCTTGACTAAACTCCCCTTCAAGTAGAGTGGGAGCATAATGCTACATGAGACTGAATAAAATAACGTTTAAAATAAAATAATATAATTAGAAATAATAACATTATATTTGATTAAAGTCTAAAAGATAAAAACAGAGGCTGTGTTCTGTGAGGAATAACAACAGTTTAAAATGTAAACAGTCTCATCTTTCCTAAATAAAATTCTGTGTTCTCTACTGGAATCAGTTTCTTCCACTTGATCTTGATTCCAGGCTTTGCCCGAAAGTGCTCAGCCGAATTTTCAGTGCCCGGCCACACAGCCATTCTAATGGCCACCGTGTTCTTCAGACCGCAGGACGGCAGCTACAGTTACATCGCCTGTGTCACCAAGAGCTGTTTGCAGTGTGATCATCCCGGAGGCTGCAGAGCACGGTGTGTGTACCCTGAGAGAGCGTCCCAGTTCCTCCACAGAAAGGCCAGAAGGAGGATGAGAAGCAGGGTTGAGAGGGAGCGTGAGCGTGTCTTCATCAAGGGGACCACACAGTTGGCCACAGTTGAGACAAAGACCAGAAGGACGGCCATGAGGGCGAGCAGCACATTGATAAGTTTTCCCAGGAGGGTCCTGGCAGTGGCATTTTCCAACCCCTCCAACTGGACGACCTGCTGTTGCTGCTGCTGGAGCTCCATCTTTGAGATCCTGGTCTGACAAGCCTCCAACGCCTCCTGCAGAGAGCAGGCACAAGAGAAGTCAGTGAAGGCGCGTTCAATAGATGTACATCTACAAAACTAAATCCACACTCAGTGGACACTTTACTGTACGGAAATGCATTTTAAGAACATTTTTATATTCTTCTTCTTCTAAAAATATTGGGATGATTTCTCCTTATAATACAAACCATGCCAATAAGCATACAGTTAAATTAATATGTCACTGACTGTGTCAATCAACACCAACATCTCTATATTTAGAAGAATGTAGAAGTGAAGGATGTCATTTTAACTCCTTATTAAGTGCATACTTTGTAGACCTCTATCACCCTCTGCTGGCGGACAAATGAAATGCAGCCAAGGGGCAAATTGACCTGCAAATGCACTTCTTATAGACATAAACACAAGCAAACCTGGTAGTGAAATCTTTTACAAAGAAATGCTTATATTATGAACACGTCCTTGCGTAGACTAATATTTTCTGCTGAGCCTTCGCGTTTACAGTGTAAACATGGCCAGTGATGTAACGTCTTCAACTGTTCTGACCTGAGGCTAACGCCACTAACGTCTACTCTAAGCAGACATATCAGTTTACAAACAGGACGTTAGTACAGAAACCCTAGTTCTTCATAATAAAATGTTATTCCTGGCTAAATTCAAAGCATAGCAGTTGATAAATGCCCTGAGAGGTTACAGGCATGTGATTGGCTGAGAGGAAGTGGCTTTGACATCAGTTAGTAGCGTTTATTTCATAGAAACACTAAGTTAAACTTTATATTGCACCTGGATGTCTCTGGCTCTTTCATACGACTGGTAGGCGATCTTCTCCTCCATGCTGGCCAGCTCCTGCTTGAGGTTCAGGATCTCATTCTGGTGAAGCTCTGTCAGGTCGTTGAGCTGCTCCTCCAGACGTTCACACCTGACCACAGAAAACGCAACACACACGTGAGAGTCTATGGCATAATTAGCTTAGAGAAAGAAAGGCAAGCTGGATTTAGTAGATCCTCAGCCTAAAGGCAACCGGCCACATGGCACGATACTGAACCTATGACTTCCCTGACCAGATTTGGATATGCTGACTCATCAGCTGATCCAACTGGCCAATCCAGGCCTGCCGATGAGGTGTGCCAGCAGGAGATGAGGGCTTCATACTGCTGTTCAGTTGGCAGGTACAACCAATTAGATGGACTACACTGATTAGGAATAGACAGGTAACTGCCCTTGTGTGTGTTTGTCCAAGTCCGTTTCCTGTAGAACTTAACTATCGGTGTGTTATATAAACAGTGTTTAAGTATTGTGAATTTGTAGAATTTGTTTGGTTTTCTACACTTCAATTAAACTTTAATTAAATAATTTGGACTGCTGATCAAAACTAACAAAACACTTCAGGGTCTCTGCCTCTGAAACAAACTAGATTTTTATCACTATTTTAAACTTTTCATACACTAAACACCTGGTAGCTTGGCTCGTTCTGGCCTCTTATAATGTTACCAAGTCCTTTTCTTACTATGATTTCAGCTCTAAATTCATTAGCAAAGAGATTTTTATTTGCAGCCATAGTTTAGTCACATTTTTGCCAGTGGTCATGATGAGGATGGGTCCCAGAGGAACCATTTAGCAACATGACTGGTTTATGAATTACCATCCCCTGCAGGCACACTGGAAAAAGCTGAATAGTGGACATAGTGTTCACTATTATTTTGGTCTTAGAGCACAAACACAGACCACTCTGGACTACGATGGACATTTTAGGAAGAAAAATGCTGGTTTTCTATGTTAACTTGTTAGTCTGGTTCTTTGCTGTGCCTCTTAATCTTAAAGTCATCTAGTCACAACAATCTGAAGTAATCTGAGTATGTATTTTTACACAAACTGGCCACAGACAAACAAAACCAGGACCTCACAGCAACGTCTGTGTCGTTACTGTGAGGTCCTGGTTTTGTTTGCGAGGGGCTGAAATAACACGTGAGATCTCTGCACTGAAGAGGATACTTGTGAGTGATGCAGGTGTCTGTCACTTAAGCAGAGGACCTACTTTAAAAGTAAACTGCTGTCACCCAACACTAAAAGTAAAATTCTCCTATGCACTGCTAGTAACAATCTAACACAGTTTAAAGTCAGTCAGTCACTGCTACTGAAACAGTCCTGTTTAAGGGGGATTGTTTGAGTACGACACACACTGTCACAGCTTCTCTACTGCCGGTTTACCTGAAGCGCTCCTCCTGCAGAGCTTGCATTATAACAGTGTAGTCTCTCTGATAGTGGTTCTTCAACCCATCCAGGCTCTCCTCTAGTCTCGCTTGTCCCTCTCTCAGCTCCTGCACCTCTTGCAATACCATGTCCAAGCTGGAACTCTGGCTCCTCTCCAGTGTGTTGCCCTTGGAGCTGGGAGGGCCACCGGGGGCCCCTGTTGTGCTGTTGGCTCCTGCTGAGCCCGACGTAGCACTAGAGCAGTCGTCCTCGCTACCGTACTTGGGACTGGATTGGAAGTGGTGCCCAGCGCTACCCAGTGAACGTCCGCCAGTCACTGTCACGCTTTCCTCCACCGAGGGGTCGTCCAGAGAGTCTTTGAGCGACGGGATGTTGTCTGCGCTGCCGAATTTATTGCGAAGCAGTGAGGCGATCTCCCTGGGTTTGGAGACGACAGCCCCTGCAGCTGAGTGGGTGGCCTGGGAGAAGCTGGACAGGCCTCCCTTGACGCTGTCCACCACACCTTCACTGAAGCCTGTGACCTTGGCGCCGACATCTTTTAAACCCTGTTGCATGTCCCGCAGAACATCCTTGGGCTGGCGTGGGATGCCATTGTGCTCCACTTCCCGCAGCTTTCGGTGGTAGTGCTCAAGCTTCCTTTGCAGCTGCTGGATGGTCTGCGCTGACTTCTGATTCTTCTTCTCGAAAACCTGAAAGCCAAGTTTTCATTGGTGAATGTTATGCATATTTTATTACACTGCAAACATTCACTCCAACATATATAACGAGCTTTCAACATTCCTCTCAAGATAAACTGAGCAAACAGGTTTTGTGTCAGATGGCCTTACAAAATCCGCCAAAAGCAAAACCCAATTAATTCCACGAATTACATTTTCATTTTACCTGCTTGATGCGTGTGCTTTGCTGTTTGTCAGCATTGTTGGCTAGTTTGAGGTACTCTGCAACATTGTCATCCCTCGCTGTCTGCTCAATCTTAATCTGCTCTGTGAGCTTGAGGATTTTCTGTTGCAGATGTGCAATAGCCTGCTTGGTGCGCTGAGGGTCTGGGGTGCCATCATCACCCGCTGGCAGCGAACTCTCTGCCCCACATGACACAGCCAGGGATGTTTGGCCCAGGGCGCTCACCTCTAGCCGGTCAATCTGAAGTGAAGACAGAAGAGGAGAGAGGGTGATTGGGGAGTAATTACAAGAAGAGGTCATGGAATGAGGAGTTAACAAACAACAACAAATCAATGAAAAATGAATGACGTAGAAACAGGAAAGAAAACTGTGGGTTGCATATAAAGGCATTTTAATTTGCTGACATGCAACAAAAGAGAAACTTCTGCATTTTTATCCAATAGAAAGAGGACAAACTGAATGCAATGACTTATTTTATTCACACATTTTCACAGAGAAAAATTGTTTTGGCTGTGCTGCTTTTTCACATACTGTTGCGCTTTTTATCAGGCCACAGTAGATCTGTGTAGAAATCAAGCCCAGCATCTAAAACCAGACCTGGGCAGGTGATAAATCTAGCACCTTCAATCACAGGCAGACGGTGTGAATCATTTCCTCTAACACCTCAGGGAAGGAGCCCAGAACACAGCGATGCTGCAGCAGCTAATCACAGCCGGGGATTGTGATCAAAATATTCCTGTAATCACTGAACCTGCACCGGGAACACGCAGCTGAACCCGACACCACGGGGCTCAGGAGCGACGGCGAAGAAAAGAGGCGAGTTATTCACCGCTCACACACACAGTACAGGTCAAACAAAGCACCGGAGGTTCACCTGTGTGCGCATCAGCATGACTAACTGATGACAAACACCGCATGAGCAACACAAACCACCACGCATCCGGTTGAAAACGATACAGTCCAGGGTAAAGTTCTCTCAGCTAAGTTTTTCTAAGAAGACAAACGAGCCCAAACTATCAGAAATGTCACCTTCTGCCACAAAAGCGACGCTCACCTTTCTATTGGTCAAACGGAGAAACTGCTCCCAGTGCATTGTCATCAAAGTCTGGGCATTTTCTGTTGAAGTCAAACGTCTAAATCCGAACCGGTACCATGAGTCGCGTTGGTTCTTTAAAGTTTCTCCGGGACATCGCTCCCGCTCTCACTCTACGAAATAATCGCGAAAGTTGAACTGCACCTGAAACTCACTCCGCTGAGGAAAGCCCCGCCCCCACTCTCCGCTCCTCCCCCTCAGCTGAGGGATGACATCATCCCGTGAGCTCCAGGCAGTTGTCAATCATCCCTTGAAGCCAAAAATAGATTCTTACTAAGGGTTTTTTTTCTTTTTTTTTTTTAAAGAAAGATCGAAAAGCTTCACTTGCAAATTCTTCAACAACAACAACAGGCTCCCGCTATGCCTCTAAAATACGGTGTTTATTGGTATATGAAGTGAACCCATTTACTGTCATATCTAAGTTGTCTACATGTAAGATTCTTGGGTGCTGTATTCAAGAACATATTTTTTATATTTTCAAATTCAGCTTTTACACACAACATGAGTGACTATAACATTTTCATTTAACTACTGAAGTACAGTATTTTAAACTGGAGCATTACTGTCATTATATCATAGTTACTGAGAAGTATCAATAACAGATAACGTCATGAAATGTACCGACTGTGGCAACAAACAAATGAACGAACTACAAAAGAACGCGCAAGAAAAAGTCACACCATCCTGCAACAGCAGTCTCTCGCACACCTGCAAAGCAAATATAGGAAAGGTTATTGGTTGTTTTACAATGTATTCTAAATTAATACAGACAAGGGCCAAACATATGATTAAGCTGAAAATTAACAAGTGAGGTAAAATACTGTAACAAAACGCTACAAAGAAGACTGGGATCCTTCGAAGCATGTGACACATAATAAGTCTCTCTGGATATGTGCCAGGTGAAAGCAAGGAGACAAGAAAAACCAGTCTGGCGTCTATTTACCATAAGGACTCACACACACAGGCACATTCCCTGACAGACTGCGTGATGCTACAGATGTGGAAATTTCTAGATAGCTTGGCTTTTCATCACATTGATGGCTAAACAGAAGACCTACATTTAAACATCTATGAGTTGTGCAACTTTATTAAATCCATCTGTAATGCAGCCACGATGACGAGATGAATCAGAGAACTAAAATCGGCTACTGGGTTGGAACAGAAGGCAACTGAGAGGTGATGTCTTAGAGAAGCATGCGATGTGCTCTTAGCTATAAACAAAAACAATATGGGGACTAGCCTTCAACTGCACATACATTTAGGTTGTGTGTGGATGAAATGATCACGGTGGACACGGGATGACTTTCTAATTTTGTCTTGTCTGACAGTCATTTGTGAGACAACTGGAATAATTATTTGCTCTCCAAGTAAAGACAGATAAATGAGGTGAACGATAAGCCAACCAACCCCTTTGAACAGAAGGACCCTGTAATCCTGAGCACACAGAGGGTTTACAGAGGGTGATAAGGCCAACGTACTGTACCCAGACATGTCAGCATTGGTCAGAAATTGACTTGAAGCAAAGGAAGCACATCTTACATCAGGTTTATCAGGTGGTTTCCTAAGACGTGCTTTGACTTTAGGAGCTTTACCAGTGACTCAAGTGTTGTCTGTGATAGGTCACTGCTCAGTTATGCCATTTTCAAAAGTTATGCAGTTAACTCATATCTTACAACTCATAGCAGAGACATGCTTCCATCTGATTCCCTTTCTAGTTAGTAAACCAGTTGTCTGTGCGATCAGTGTCATCCCCCAGCGCTGGAGCTTTTCTACGACTAATCATGCATATAATTAAAGATGGTGAGCTGAAGGATTAGGCTAATATCCTGTGGGTTAACGGAGTCAAACATGTTGATGTTCTGAGCCACTGAAGCAAGAAGTGACAGACCCTGCATCACTGGAGCCTGTGTGGCTAAATATGGGAAGCTGAGTATGTGCATGTGTGTGTGTTTGCACTGGGGGCCTCCCTGATCCCATTGAGATTAGGCTTTATCAGTAACACCAGAAGACAAAGGATCTGCACAGACCTGTCCCCTGCCTAGTGGCTCCTCGCATGCACAAACACACAGAAACTCACACGGTCCACCTGGTTTGAGCTGTAAAAGAGCAACTGACCTAACCTGTGTATCACCAGTGGCCCAAGAAAAGCCAGGAAAACCTGAACACTCAAGCTAACGTTGTTAAAATTTCACCACACATACTGTATTTACACAAACAATCTAAGAACATCTTGTAATGTCCCATCTCAATCTCTCTGAGCTGGCCACACAGGACACACGTGGCCCAAATTCCAGTCCTCTAAATGTAGGTCATAGAAGATGCTGTCACCAGTCCTTTTATTTATTCAGATTTCTTTTTATTGTGTTTGTGTATTATGTTATGTATGTATGTATATATATATATACATATGTATATAAATACACATATACAAATATCATTCAGTGTGTTTTGTCAGATGACCCAGGTTCAGTAAAGTGAGGAAAAAGAAGGTCAGGGAGAACGGAATTTAAATCCCATTTTCTCCACTGATGGCTGCTTAGTTGTTAAAGATGTAATTTTACCCTATGTTTACAAATGAAACATTATCATCCCACCACTTCCTATGCTTTACAGCGTACATAATTTTCTTGGATGCAGTATTTTGGGTAAGCATGGCAGATCAGAAACCATAACATTAAACTGTGCTGTGATTGTTTTGACTATAAATATTTCATCTGAAACTCCTAAGATTTTATTATCATTTACACACAAACTCTGTTAAGCTCTCTGTGGTCAAGGGCGACGGCTCGTATGTGTAGATAAAAACGTACAGTACCTTGTTAGTGGTTGTGCCTCGCATGGAGTTTGTCTGAGCTTTCTGTGAAGTCAGCCTGTGTTTCCTGTGAAGGAGCAGTGACACGTGCCAAAATGCAAGAGTGATGCTAACAGGACGATGTAAGTTTTCCTGTCTCTTCCTACCTGCATTAGACACTGCACAGTGTTCTGCAGAGTAAGGAAAAAGTGCAGTAATAGCTGGCTCTCTGAACTTGCTTATCTTGAGTCCAATATCCACAAGGGACAGGACCTTGGATCCATGGTGGACATAAGAAAGAGGACATTTTAGCGCCCAGACCTGTGTTTAAATACTATCCCCAACTCAGCCACTTTTAACAAACAATGCTGCGTTTTACATGTCCTCGTCTTGATTTACACCACCTCTCCATTTGGCTTCATCACTCACCGTGCATCGACGCTAATTAACTACGTCCGACTGAACTTCACACTCCTGATTAGTTGGTTGGATCTTTGACCCTGGAATTCAGGGATCAGAAAGTAAACGTGGCTGATAGCACCGAGTGATCCCAGCAGCTTTCATTAAACAGATAAGATTTTATCAGCTTGCACTTGACTGTGTTAGGGTGTCAGCACATGTGTGACGTAAGTGCACTTGCAATATTTCATTTTCATATTATATTCAAAAATATGAGTGTATGTGACGTAGTGTATGATTCTAGTACTGCTACTCATTTCCAACGCAAACTAAGCAATGGTGAAATGAACCCAAAATAGATATTTTTTAAATAGAAATGAGCCTTAAGGGGAACCAGTGGGGTATACTATAAAACAATGAACCGCTTTCACCAGATCTGGAACATGACACAATTCCATGTGATGCAGGACGAAGTAGGGTTTAGTCAACACACGCACTCATAAATTAGCAGACAGACGCACAGAAGAACGCGCACACGCAGCAACGCAGTGTGAAAAAAGTAGCTGTAGATATGGTCACTTATTAAAGTTTCTACAAATGTTTTTTGGTTGTATTTTGCTATAAACGCTGCACACGTAACACACAGGTGAACAGCTACGTAAACCTCCTATCAATTTCACAGATTAATGAGATATGCTCAAAGGAAATGCATACTATAATTAATTATTGGCATAGAGATACTGTAGGCACAAGGCACAGTAACATACTATAAACAGATCAAAACTCACAGTGGTGGGAGTAGAAAGTGGCAAGGTTTCAGCGGGTACCAGGCTTAGGATGACCTCCATAGCAGTTAGACGCATGCACGTGGCTGGACTGACTTCTGTTGGGTCTGTTTATCTGTTCGGCCTGTTTGTGTCTCCCTTGAGAGACAACACTAGCCAGCCAAGATGGAATGAGTGTGGCCCCAGGACAGCATTCATCACTTACTGTAAGACACTTTTCATTAAGTCAAATTAACTCAAAGTCCACTAGACAAAGATTCCATTTGACAAAAGGATGCTACAACACTCTGTTGGCCTAACTGAATATCGAAAATCCATAGAGTCCATCCAATCATGAAAACCTAGCTATTAATAGCTCCAGATGGTTGCTGGTTCACAGATCAGCAATTCCTCAAAGCCCATGACCATGCTTCAATCCAGCCACACACTCCAAAGTCCACCCAGCAGAGGGCCTGTGGATTTAGGGGCTTCAAAAAGCCTGATTCCCACAGGCTGCATGAATTAGCCGGAGAGCTAGGACTCCTCTGGAGCAAAGAGTCCGTCTGAGGCAGGTTTGCTCTAAACACAGTTGAGGCAGTTACTGGATGAAGACTCACAGGTTTAAAAGAAGGAAGCGTTTACTGTGAAGTTAGTACAAAGCGTCCATCAGCCATAATATCCTCAGAGGGAGAAAAGCGAGGCAGGCACCCAAAGAACGGATGTAAGGGGAGCGAGGGAGCAGGCAGGAAAAAAAAACAGAACCCACCAGAATCTGTTACTGAAAGGGACACAGAGTGAGAGAGGGAGCGAAAGAGAGCGGGGCTGTGAGAAAGCTTTGTGAAGAGAGGGAGGGGGGCTTCCCTCTGTTGGATTTTCTAGGCCAGTTCAGCTCCACAACAGCAGTTCGCACAGGGAGAAAGAAGGAAAGAAAAAGCTTCCTCTCCCAACTTTCAATTATCACAGTTGGACTGTCACAGCCAATCAGCTTCCTGAGTGATCACGCTGTAATGACTCACCTTCCGCTGCCTGCGTGCGCTAGCGAACAGGGCTGGAAGTGTTTCTGACCATGACACACGTTAAACTCCCTGAACTGTGTCTGTTTTCACATAGGCTGGGTTTGGTTTAAATACGTAAACTGATGGAAAAGATTGTTATACCTTTTTACTGAAAAAGCAAGCTTCTCCAATGTTCTCTGAAAATTACTGGCGTGTAAAAATTTTGTGAAGAGACAACTTTCTGTTTGAAAAATGAATGCAACAGGCCAGACAGCGACAGATTTAGGGAAAAGGTTTGCTTATACAAGAACCACCTCTACGGCTCTAGTGTAGCTTTGTGCACTCAAATAACCAAATACAACAAATCTGACTTCACTCTACATGCAGCAGAAAAGTAATCTGCTTAGTTTGGAGGTGTGGTCTGAATAAAATACCCAGTGAAAAGTGATTTATGCAGCCGTGTTAATTTCATGTGTTAGTTTTGTATTGTTTTTTTCTTTCTGCAGATTTATAGAAAGACACCACATCACTCCCCCCTTTGATGTAGTGGCACCTGGAGGGTGTGAGCAGACAGTCTCAGCTTTTGTTATGCACACTCGCACTTGTAAAAATCCGATTAGTGACCTGGTTACGCGTTTACATGGCAGAGTAATGTGGGTCCTCTACCTGTTGAAATCACGTCTCTAATCTCTAAAGCTGCAGCTCAACTACAGAAACCAGGTTCACCATTTACATGACACTTAAATAATCTGTGTTCATGTGAAATGGTTATTTCAGTAAATGTAGTATAAAGCACTGAGTCAGGTCAAGTTTGAATCCAGCACAAAACTTTCACAACCAGCATAATATTAGGCCACTGTAGTTTCTTTGTTTTAATTGTTTATTTACTGGCAACAGTCAATTACCAAATATAAAAATATGTTAAACAGACACACCTTGATTTATCTACCCCAGATATCTGTAAATTCCTCTTTAAAATGATCCGTAACGTCTTAGCACCTCCTCAAACTAGCTAGTGTCAAACGATAATGTCTACTGAATAGGGTTGCATTACATCAGGAGACCTCTCTACTTACTGTGCTCATGAGTAAATGAACACACTTACATAAAGTAAGATTTCATCAGTCAAGTCAATCATTATACACCCATTAGTGGGGGAATCTTCTGACTGGCAGATTCCTTTCAGACACAAAAGACATACGATACATTCTTTGCATTGCTCCTAGCATGACATCTCCTATGGGGGCCATGTGGCCTCCAGCAGCTCCTGCTAGTCCAGGCTTTCCAGAGTGACTCAGGGCATCTTCACACACTCTTTATTAGCCTCTAATAACATACTTTAAATAGCAAGAGTGGCTCCGCAAAGCCAAACTCTCACAGGGAGGTACACTGCTCTGACAAGAGAGAGAGGACGGCTTTACCCCATTAGTGCTAGAAAAGCTGGTCACAATTAGGGCATAGCAAGAACAGCTGTGGCTTTAACGCTGTCATTCATGGTAATGAAGTCTCACAAGGTTGAATTATCTTTGTATTTGGAAGCCAAGGAAGATTAGGCCTAATGAATCATAAATAAAGGGGAGTAGAATTAAATGTTCTATTTAAATATGATATCTATGTAGTCTCCAAATATGTTTAGAGATGCGTGTTGAGCTGTTTATATCTACATTTCATGGTGATGGAAGTTGATGACCCCACAAAGACAAAGAGAGCAAATTGTGTGTAGATGTTTTTTCATAAACTTTTCAGATTTTCCAGCCAATCATTGTCATTTTGTGAATAGAGTCTGGTGTAAAATCGAGGCCAGGCTGGTGCCAAACAGCTTAAAAGTTTTGAGAGAATCCAGATAAAATAGGGACAAAATGGCTCTGATGTAACTGGATTGGTGCTATATGAACAAAAGAGTCATACAAAGTTAGAAACACTGCTTTTATCACTAGATGATATTATACAACTACATGACTTTTGGGGGGCAAAATTATATATTTGCATACGTAACACATTTTTCAAACCTTTGTTAAAGTATAGCTCAGTTTTTTCCGTGTGATTGTAAATTGTGATGGGTTACGCTCGGCCATGCTTTAGGGGTGAAAGAGGTTACGTAACAGCAGAAAAGCGAGAGCTTTGTCTGCGGGAACTGGAAGTAAGTCAGGGCCAAGAGAGAAGATAACTATGACATGGAGCCTAGGCCTGCTTGAACAATGCACTCCCCATAAAAATAAATCCACCGTCCAACCCGACTGTCCACTCCCTTCCTAGTCTGAGCATCAGTGTAATCAATGGCCCTGTTAGCAGTTACATGAATTACTTTATACACAGAGGCTATTATGACTAGTGAGGTCAGAGAGCGTGGAGCATCTCTGGTACTGGCATCCACAAGAGCCAGACAGGAAGGAAAACAATCAAACAACAGCAAAACTACAGTGAGTGCTCTCAGTTGAAATCTTTCTCTGAAAACAGATAACAGTGAACAGCATCACTTCTACGTCAAATGTGTCAGAAGCGCTACAACAAGAAGTATATTCAAGATGTATAAAACGTAAGCGATCTCGTGTGCAATATAAGCTAATGTATCTATTTATTATTTTATTGCAACGGCTCATTACGACATCATTCGTTTATGTGAATCAAGTACATAAACTAAAGAGGACTGATTCAGTATCATTATCTGAGTTTGTCTTGACTGTTATGTTATCAACCTCAAAATATCCACTGCTGGTCTGTAGAGAAGACACACACAGTTTGTTTATTGCTGGAAACTGATATTTGCTGGAGCTGCTTCTATATATACCCATTTTTGATTATGCAACACAAAAACAGAAAGGGCACCAACTCAAAACGCAGAATTGGTCTGACTAGATGCTGCACAATACCACCGGGTGGTACGCAGGCCCAAGCACACTGCCACTTGTTCATAAACAGACAGAGGAAGAATGTAGAGCAAACGGTCTAAACTTTTTGGCAACAAAAGATTATTTGCTCTGGCACGGACTTGTTTTTTTTGTGCTTTCAACCCAAACACCACACATTGTGACCTCGCGTTGACCTGACTACAAATAAACTCTCAAGGTGTCTGACATCAGTCTGTGAAGTCTTAGTGAGACTTTGCTGTGAGAACTGGGACACTATGAGGCAGTGGATTTCATAACAGTTAATAAGGGGTGACATTTGACTAATAGGAAGCTTCATCAGTATTAGGAGGCTATTATCTAACAGAGATTTCAGAGGGCATTCTCTCGCTGCCCAGACAGATTATCTAACAGAATAATTGTGGCTGCCTCACATACTGGGGCTAACTTTCAAAACGTACGTAACATGAAAACAAAATAAACCAAGAAAATGACTACGACTACAATTTCAATCCACCAGGGGGAACTAGAGCACAAACCTAGCTACACAATGTAACGTCAGCTGTCGTATGGCAAGACAATCATGTTACTGTGTTTTTACAACTGCAATCATTTCCTGAAATATTTCCTGTCAATAACCCTGTGTTCTCATTACATTCTTTTATTATTAGCCCTCCTACTTAAAGATATGCAGCCTCGTATCTAACATAATTCCGAACTGATGGAGAAGTCGACTCAAAGCACACAGGTGTCTTGCGAGCGGATACTGAGAACAGGGAGGAAAGGAGGATATGTCACAGAGAGAAACTGCCGAACACGGACTACAGCGAGGGTGATGAATGTGGTTGTATAGTATGTCAAGACAGGAGATTATGAGAAACAATAAGACAAAGGGGGAGTCAACTGTAGATAGAGTGTGAATGGTTTCAGTCTGTGCATGTACTTCCGATGCTGAGTTATTTCCAGTGAGGGTGCAGCGTTTGACGGTAGAACACTGAAAATGTTGTTTCAGTGGACTAGATGTAATTTTTCCAGTGGGAAATTCAAGTATTTTAAAGGTATGCAAACACATGCAGACACAAAAAATAAAAATAAAATAAACGATTGTGTTGTTTCTACTGGAGAAGAAACATCAGAATTCCCTAGAGGTTATGATCAAGTTTGAACTGTGTGTGTTCTAAGTGGGTCAGTGGAGCAGAGCTGAGCTCAGCAATCTATATTCTCATCCATTATTCACCAAAATCAGACAAATGATATATACTGAGCAGGGCGTGGCACAGAGCATGGCCTCTATGGCTTTTCTTCTCAGACTGAGCAGTTTTTCTTTGAAAACAATCACTCAGAAACAAATCACCCACTCAGAACAAGGCATGGTGGAATCTGACAACACAAAGAAGGCAGAGCTAGAATGTAAAGCTGACACTGTCAAAGCAAGCACTGAAACTAGAAATTAATCCGGCCGTAGAGGTACAGACATGTGGGTCAGGGTTGACCGGAAGATCCTCAGTGAGCAAAAATGTGACAATTTTGCAACAGCTGAGAAAACAGCACTGATACACATTTGCCAACACTACTGTCCTCCCCACACACACATACACACGTAAGTGCTCAAGGAGGACGGACCAGCTGCAGGCCAGAAATAAATACACAAAGCATGACCCATAGTGACTCACTGCTGACATGTGCACATAAATGTTCACGACTTCATGTGCTGACAGCTAATTTATTATTAATTCAGACTACAAAACGCTACCTCAGCACTGCTTCAAATATCTGGCTAATAATAGCAAGAGCAAAAGAGCAGCAGAAAAAGTCCTTCCTGATACAGACCCAGATTACAAACCTAAAACAACTCACAGCTTTATTTTCCGCATTCATTTCCCAGAACTTAGTCCATCCTGCTGATCCACCCCTTGCCTCACACACCCACATTTGTCTTTGCAGCATTAATTGGCCATGGTTTCCTCTTATACATCTCTATTAGGCCATCTTCTCACACCATCACATCCGCCTTGATGGGTTTAACACACAAAATTGCTTGTTTTGCATCAGCTGTAAAGCTGTGGCGCTTGCATGTGTATATGTGTGTGTGTGTGCATAGTGGCCTAACGGGTTCCCAGTGTTGTGAATGCTAATAGCAGCCAGCACCGGATGAGGGCGTTGGCCAATATGTATAATCACATGAATATTCAACAACCTAATTAAACAGACTGGGGCAATGTTCCAAAGGGATCACAAACAGAGTTGGGTGGAGAGTTGGAAGCACACATAAAGTCAGATGCGAGCACGCACACACACACCCACGCACACACGCACACACACGCACACACACACACACACAGTCATTCACAGAAAAACATAAGAATCTGATTAAGGCAAGTCTCTGGATGTTCATGGCATACCAAACATTTACATCTATTTACTTGTTTATTCTCTCTGAAGTGGAGGAGAAGCACAATTACAAGGTTTAGAACAAACAATACGTTTCATACAATAGTGAATTTGCTGAATTACATTACTAGAAATTGTAGGTGTTTCTCCAATTCTAATAGGTTGTTTATGATTCCACCAGAAAGCCTGATGAGGTATCTGTGAGATCAGGCGATAGACCTCTGGACTTTCAGCTGGGTTAAGGCTCTTTGGCACCCTTTGAACATCACCCAGTTACCATGGAGATGGGCCACCAGCTCCACTGTCTGTGAACTATACACAGATGAGTGGAAAGACAAGAGAAAAGAAGGAGACAAAGAAGTAAAGAAAAGCAAGAGAGTAACACTACGAAGAGATCACAAAAGAGGACAATATGATCAAGAGCCAGGAGAGGAGATTCAGTGTAGTTAATTCTCAGTCAATACACGTGTTTGCTCTGCTGATCGATCTCTCCACCACCCATTTAACATTTACCATGAACCTGCAAGAATTCCTACGTACATCTACATTTTTTCACACAGTATAGATTTTGCACACAGTATAGACTCTAAAGAACAAAAGACTTTCAAACAAACACGGTGCCCTAAAACAAAACTATGCAAAAGGGAAAGCGCAAGAAAACTAAACCAAAGAAATAAGGAGAATTTTGTCTGACTTCAACAAGGCATAGAAAACAATCAAGGAAGGAAAAGGACAAAATATGTTTAACATGTTATTCACTACTTTTAGTTCTTTCTTCAAAAGTCAATACAATCATTAGCGGTTTTATGCTACTTTAAAATACAGAACCTTGATGCAATCATATCAATGTGTCTGTGATGGTGAATCACAATCATGGTGGTGCATGGATGGGAGTGACACAGGTTGGCAGTCTGCAAACAGAGCAGTGTCATCTTCCTCTCTACTGGCCTGCTGCAAGTCAATCGAAACTCGGTTGTTTGATTATACACAGGTTTGACTGTGTGCTCTTATAGTGTTTACCATGACTAGAGGCCAATGTGCAATGGCAGCACTTGGGGCAGACCCAGTTGTATCTACATGAACATGACTCTGGAATATTCCATTTTTGACTTTTGCAGGTTTCCAAATATTTCTACGTCACAAAAAGAGCCACGGTGTCCTGCTGCAAAGAGCACAAATGCTTTCATCAACACACGGCCACTGGCCTGGAGGGTGTAAGAGATAACAAGAGCGCAGTAATGAAGTTGTTAAATTGGCAGGCACAGAAATAATCTAAGGGAACCAGGTGATTCTCTGTGCTCCTCACCTACAGGACAACCACCTTTGTCTGCACTGATTCACTGACATAAACACAGAAATTAAACAAACATTTATAACTTCATTTAATCATTATATTATAATACTGTAATTGTTTAAGTTAGTATTATTTTCATAGTCTAGTATAGTTAAACTGAATGTATGTCAGCAACCTGACCATGTCACCGCATGACATATTATAGTACAATACACACCAAACAAATTATGAATAATTATAGCCCTAAAAACAAATTGTAAAACACAAGTGAAAAATGACAGTATATAACATTAAACCTCACAGATAACTATACTGAACATTAGGCCTCTTTATGGTTTTGAATTGAATTTGACTTTAAACTGGAAGACAATAGAAACAAGGATGCACAGGAAGACAGGTGGACATGTGGCCCAAGGAAATGAGAAGGGTTTTTTAACAACAGTCCCAGGAGAAGTCTCCAAAAACAAACACAGCATCAATCTCGCTCTCACTACCCTCAAGGCTTAGCTTCTGCTGCATCTCAGCCCAGTTTTTGCCCATTAGTACCTATCCTTTCTTTTTACTTATATAGTGTCAAACATTTTGTCCTTTTTTACTTTTCAGCCCCTCAGTTACTCTGGACATCTTGTTTGTCTTTGTTATAGGAGAGAAACGTGAGATGACATGTGTGCATTCTTCTGAGCATAACATCATCTACTATCACCACAATACGGGACTAGAGATGAACAGGGAGGGAGTAGTCAATCAATTAATCAGCAGCTATGTGTAATTAATTCCACAGGCTGTGCATCAGCTGTAGAACAGCAGGCTTTTAACAGACCTACTGCTGAGTTTTAACACAGCGCTATAACTCTCTGCATTATCACTGTCATCTGGGGATAGATACATCAAATGTATGGGTGGTTACAGAGCACGCTAAAGTAGCTTGGTATTGCAAAGGCATCATAAATGCTCCCCAATCAGCAATAATCAAACATAATGTTTACTAATAATTATCTCCCTTGGCGACGGCTCAGATTGACCTTTCAGGCTACTGCTCTAACTGCTGCACAAGTTACTGTTTAACAAGAAGTGGCATGGAGTGCAAAGACAGACCATGGAGCCACTATATAGACTAAACTATCTAAAAGTGACTAGAAGAAATTGATATTCACACACAAAAACACACAATTCCTTTACTTGAGGAGTCAATTTACTCTTGTTCTGTAGAAGAAAAGAAAGCTCTGATCAAAGCTCTGATCAAGCAGCTATGAACACAAGGCAGGAAGAAACAGTAAGAAAATATTCACATAAGCATAATAAAGAGTCTTAAATAGAGCTAAAGCACAAAGGTGAGGGGAGATAGACACATGTGTGATGAATAAATGTGTGCTTTAAGCTTACCTTAGAGTACTGTCTACGAAGACTGAAGCGCTGCACCATCCTGACTAACTGGCGAACCCACAGCTGGACCCCCTGTTCTACTGTACTCCTCTCAACTCCTAGCCCTCCAAAGTACACACCGCCTCACATCGCACAGTCCACATGCACACACATAATGAAGACACACATGCTGCTCTCCTCTCCAAACAACACAGGCACACACATTTCTAGCCCACACCGCTTTACTATGCAAACACAAACGAGAAGATGGAAAAAGGAAGATAAAAAAGGGAGAGAGAGCAGGCAGGGATAAAGACAGCTCAGCTGTGTTGCTCTCTGCTCATATTCACAGTGATCCCCTGAGCTGTCGCTTTCCCTCATTGATACAGTCACTCACAAAAGACGCTCACACCAGATGGCTGCAAAAGCTCAAATGGTCTCCAATACACAGATCTGTGATGCAGACAAAAATCAGGTTTTACAGTAACACAAATACACACCCTCCTCCCGTGAATTCAGCACGAGCACACATTCACACAGAGCTAGTACTGAGCTCTCACTCATCTAGGACGACGCAAGGTTGCCTCCTGCTTACTGTCAGTGAGTCGAAGGGTGGGGTGAGAAGGAGGAAGCAGTTCATGAGAAGATAGAGGAGCTGAGAGAGGAGGAGGGACCAGCTGACTGTCTGTGTTAAGTCTCTCCAGGGACGGGGGAGGGGGCAGAGGGGGAGACAAAAATGAAGAAGGGGAGTGCGTGATTGTGGACGGATAAAAGGAAGGTAGAAAGGAAGGAAGGAAGAAAGAAAGAAAAAAGAAAGAACAATAATTGCAACATTAATTTTATGTGACAGATAACCATCAGTCTAAGCTAACAGCAGGATGTCACACACCTCACACCAAGGTTGCCACAATGTTACTATGGCAACCCAAGCAGGGCGTAGTTCTAAGCAGCTTGCCGCAACTTTCTGTGTAGCCAACGACAACCATTTGTGTGGCCTTGATGTCACTGCTGTAGCGTCTCGCTGTGCAGAGACTTGATGTTACTGTAGCTAGAAATGAAAGAGCCAGGTTTTCTTTTCTGCCAAGGTCGAACAATACACAGCAGAACAGTGATGGTTGTGTCACAGCCGCACAACCACTAACACATAGATGTCTGGCTCTCAGCCATTCTAGATCATTCCAGGTGAGGACACAGAAGAGGGCTGTCAAATTAGATCACATGTCAGTTAAGACGGGTGGCAGCTTCCACTTCTGCACTGATATCTGGCCATTACTCTATACTCTACTCTGGTATCAATTCCCTCCAATGAGTCATAATCTAAGCATCATTATGACCAACAACAACCACGGGCTTT
This sequence comes from Macropodus opercularis, assembly GCA_030770545.1. Classification (NCBI taxonomy): domain Eukaryota; kingdom Metazoa; phylum Chordata; class Actinopteri; order Anabantiformes; family Osphronemidae; genus Macropodus; species Macropodus opercularis. Next base: position 13,199,001 of record CM061095.1, read on the forward strand.
AAGACAAACACAGCCTACACATAAACTAAATGCCTTTGACAGCAGCTTAGCTGATCTCACAGTGACCTCTGGTGGCAAACAAAACAAATGGCAGTTTGAAATAACAGTCAGGTGTATAGTATAGTAAGTACAGTCAGTATAAAGCATTAAAGCGCTACATTCTATATTATTATCTAGGCATAAGAAAAATGATTTTGGAAAAAGTCACATATTTGGGATTTGTTTTTGTTTTTGTAAAAATGCAGTGCGCATATGTTTCTTTTATTTCAGGGAATTACATCGTTTTAGAGACGCCTCACAGTAGCACTTTATTGCAACATTCATATTTTAACCAGATTAGTCTTTCTGCACTAAGCTGCAGTGGAGGAGTGGTAACACTAAGATGGAATTAGATACTTGATTAGCCCAACACAGAATGCTGGAACCTCTAGTTAAGTAGAAAAATACAATGGAATATATTTTCCCATGACTGTGGATTTACTTCCCCTCTACTTTCCACAGAGGCAGGTCACTAAGGAATGTTTAAATGAGGAATTATTATAGCAAATCAAACTGGTTTTAATGTACCGGTATGTATGGACACCTGACTATTGTTTGGAGACTCAAAATATACTTACCACAGTCTGCAGTAGTATCTATAGGAGTAGTATATATAGTATCTATAGTCAAGTGTATTTATGTGTTTAGTAAAGCTACAAAATAATTAGGTGGCCTCATCTTGAATCAAAGCTGTTTTGTCTATAGCAACTTTGGGATTAACAGTGATCCCTTTCTCAGTATTCACAAAAGAGCAAGAATCTCAACAAGACACCAATACATCGGAAAGGATACCTTGAGTCCAGCCTACTGCATGTAGTCATAATACGAGTCATGGCTGCTGCTACTTACCCTGTCTGTCTCCTCTGTGGACTGGTATCCTGAAGACAACACTACATCACTGCTGATGTATCCAGGAGTGGGGCTGCTGGCTGTGGTGTCAGTGGTGGAAGAGGAGCGTGGGCGTGGGATATGATGCTGCGGGTCATGGGTGTAGCGGCGATGTGGTGCCTGGGGGCTACCTCTCAGGATAGGATCGCGATCTCCACTTGCAGATCCTGACCCGGGCCCCTTACTGCGCCGGCTCTGTAGGCTCGTCCCACGCCTCATTATGCCCACTGCGGCTGAGCCCTGGCCAGCTGCAGAAGGAACCACAGGAGCACATACGGGGTCAGAGTCAGGACAGCAGGACCCCAATGCATCCTCAGGGGCAGAGGGCTGGGTGCCACCTGCTGACACTAGAGAGGAAGATGAGGAGGAGGACAAGGAGGTGATGGTGGAACGAGAGAGGGAAAGGCGTTTCCGCTGCTGGAACAGCTGTTTCAGTCCCTGGCCAATGACTCCCATGCTTTCCTTGGCATTCTGGCTCATCTTACTGAAAGACGGCTGCTCTGACTGTGATAAAACCCTCTTCAACCCTGGGCTTACTCGCTCTGGTTGCCTGTGACTGTTGTTCCCCTGCTGCATTTGACCCTGCTGACCTCTTGTGAATGGGTGGGAGGATTTGTTGTATCTAACAGTAGGGTAACACTTCACTCTGTATCTGTCAGGCATGCAGAAAAGGGCCACAACTGTGGAGGAGAGAAGACTAGAGTGCAGTAGAGTAAAACAGAGAACAGTGGAACTGGAGATGGGATTGTCTGATGGAGGGCTGGATCAGCTCAGTGGCAGTCAGGGGATGAGTCCAATCAGGGAGCATGCATCTTTGAGTCAGGAACAAGTAGCCATGCTGCTCTAGTACAAAGAGAGAGGAAACTGATTATGACAAGATGAAATGTCGCAAAGATCCAGACACATTTAATCCCTAGTTTCACTAGAACTCAAAACCATTTGCATCTTTAAAATTCCATGCAAACAGCAAAAGCTCTGAACGAGACAGAATTAATCTGTATTACAGAAATCAAATGTAATTTTGAATTTGTCATTTATATACAGTGTAAAACTGGATAGATACCCCATCATCAGCTGAAGATGGATTCAGACAGGCTGCATCAGCAGCAGCTTTGGTAGTTCTCTGTATTATTCAACATTCACTCAGGGCAATGTTTCATGAGTAAACACATAGGGTAAATAAAATATCACAAAAAAAAAAAATATATATATATATATATAAAAGAAAAGTTTAGTTATTAACAGCCCAGTGAAGGATGCAGTGAAAAATGAATGGGAAGACTAAAGGAATGCAGAGCAGAACAGATGAGAAACAAATAACGGCTTACGTTAAAAAGGAAAAGCCACCTACCATCAGCCCAGCTGTCGGTCTAGTGTAACCCTCTGGGGAATTACCTGAAGGAGAGGGGGTCAAGGACAAAACATTTTTAAACTCCAAAACTTGAATGACGATGCTCAAACTACTCCACACTTTGAACTTGCTGGGAGTGAGACAAAGACAAATACCCACATACTGTATGTGTTTGTGTATTGTGTGCTCCTTCAGGGACTCATTCAATATCCATTCAGCATCTCAAACACAGAACACAATCCACGATTACCTGCTGCAGACTTGCATGGATGTATATACCCTATATAACACAACAACAGAGTGCACAGCTGATACAACACAAGCCGTCTTTTGCCAAAAGGAACCTCAAGCAGATCTCAAGTTGGCTCTGAAATAAGCAGTTTAATGCCAGTAGATACTGGTGAGCTCAATCCAGTGGCTGCATGCTAATATGGTGCTGCCAATCACATAAATGCAACCCTTGGCTGCCAGCATGTGGTGGAGGAAGGGAGGCTGGCGAGTGCCTGTGGAGAGGAGCAGAGCAGGTGTGAAACAGGTCTGTTCAATCACCTGCTAGCTGGCTGCTGCCTGTAGCATCCATATATTAAAGTTGCCATCCATTAGCCAGAGTCTGCTAATAAGAACATAGCTTCAATTTGCGTCTCTTAGCGAGTACAGCTGGGTTAGTATATTATCATTTGTTTTAATCAATCTTCTGTATATAATGTATACTAATATACATTCTATTAATATTTCTTCACAGAAGTGTAACATAAGTACATATGCATGTTCCCCCAGTGATGTACCGTAGCTGGTAGTCAGCATTTCCTAGCAGTCACAGTGAAGTGAGATTACTTATGACAGAGCGCTTTACTGTTCTGAAGCTGGCTAGTGGACGGGCGGACCTAAATTAATCATGTTCCAAGGCTGATGCTGAACCTGAAGCCCTGTGGCGACTGCAGTGCCCATCCCTCCCTCTGTGTCTGTAAATCCCCTCCATCATCCCCAGGTTGATCCCAGCGTTAGATTGGATGTTTTCTTGATTGCCCGTGGTTTTATATTCAAACTAAATCCGCTTTCCGGAGCCTTTAGAGGACAAAGCTTTATTGTGAGACTTGCTGTGGATGCCTGTGTACATGAGAGAGGCCCTGCATCTTTGTTCAATTTAAGGTTTATCATTCGACCTTAATGAGGTGATGACACAAAAGAAACAACATCAGATGGGTCTTTAAATGACCACTGTCCTGTCCAAAAACTATTTTATTGCGTAACATTAAACTATTTGTTGTAAATGTAACAGGATTATTACATTTGTGTAAAATAAAAAAATGCACTGAACTGATTTAAAATCGTCTTAGTCTTCACTTGCGCCTCGAATCAACACCCCAAGCTTGCTAGTGAATATACATATTTTCATCTGTTTGAGCCAAATCCACTTCATAAACAAATGACTGATTATCAGTGATAAGCAAGTGTCACTGACAGCTGGGGCAAGAAGCCTCAGTGGCTCTGCAAAAATGTCACAATATGGTCAAAAGTGGAAAAAAAAACCCATGTGAACAAAGGCTTCCAGAAAGATGTCACATTTGCCCATTGACTGTATAATTACACAAACACACTCACAGCTCATTCCATTCAGCTAAACTGCCAGTTGTCTGGTCCTGCTGTCATTGTCTTTAGCCAGCTAAACCAGAGAAATGGTGAAAGCTCAGCAGAAAAAAACAACACACACATTCATTTTGGACACAATGCTAAGTATGCATGAGCGTAGATATACAATAGATCCAAAATTCAGCTAAAAACCAAAGAGGTGTTGTGATAAATACTTAGCTTGTGATAAATACTTAACTTTAGCTCACAATGGTTGTTCTCAGCTGTTTCATTTAAATCTAATATTGCCATAAAAATGCTGGAAACTCTAGCCTGGTCAATCTAGCCTGTGCACTTTGACCCATGTTGTGGTTCGGTGCTGAATATACAGTTGGGCAAAGCAAAGTATGTCCATAGCTTAAACAGGCCCATGCAGTGTTTCCAGAAGGGTCTGAGAACTGGCATGGAATAGACTGCTCTTTGTTCCCTCTCAGCCACACAGACCCATTGCTGCTCTTTGTGCTGTGCCTCTCTCAATGACAGACACACATCAATAAGAGAGGAATTAGGCCAGAGAGTTCTGGCAGCATATGTATGTGTGAGCACATACACAGACATGTGTGTGTATCAGACAGGCACAGAACAAGAAAGAGAGATATGGGAATTGTATTGTGTGGAAACATGTGTACAAGCATGAGCGTGTGTTTGTGTGTGTGTTGTCTTTCACCAATGGAAACTAGACCATATCTCATTCAGCAGCTGCATAATGACAGCATTGGCAGGAAACAGGAACAATCGTTATTGTGTATATCTGTGTGTGTTTGTGTCTTCAGCAGGAAGGCAGAGCATAGCACAGTCATGCCAGTAACGACAGTACAGGAGATGACCTCAGCATAATCCAAAAGTGCGATAAGAGACACATCTCTTTGTATGAGATGGGGAGAATGGGTAAGTAAGAGAAGAGAGACAATTGACAGAAGGAGTAAAAGAGGTCGGACTGGATCACAAGCATCCGACTGTCCACGGCATGTCTCGCCTGGCAGTGCCAGGTTCATCGCCGGCACTCAGTACAATGTGTCTGAATGAGGAGGTGAATGACAGGTAGTGTGCTGGTAGAAGCTGGCACAGGACCCTATTGTGTCTGATAAATCCACAGTACAGAGGCCATGTCATCAAAGTTACACTTTTTCTTTCCAGGAACAGGGCAAACCAGAAGACACGCAATAATTAACTCACACATGCAGGAATTAAAAACATTTCCTGATGCCGCTTGTTCAATCACACCACAGCCTTGTTTTTAAAACTTAGAATGAAACATGTTGGCTTATACAGCTTTGGAGACTAGTTGTCTGGAGACACTTTCTCAAACACCTTTGTTCCATAGTATGTTGACTGGTGAGAAATAATTTGTAACTGCATGTACTTATTGCCAAACCCAAATTTGTCATACTGCAATGGAAATCTATAAATATTTGATTAGAAAAATATGAACACACCTTTGCAGACGTACACATGGAGGAACAGGTTGTACGTTTTGTCATCTAATACTACCTTATAATCGTACAGTCTGTGATGTGGGAGGGTTCAAAAACAAGGTAAAACAGGTTTAATTCAAATCCATCTGCAAATAAGACTCATTTCTATGACTGTCCAAGGCCATAATTATCACAACGCTGAGGAAACTAGCTGAGTATTAAGACATTAAACTTGACAGGTATGTCAACAGTGGAAACCTTGTTTAAAGGACACCATCTGTGCTCAATATATGAATAATTCACCACAAGCACGAAACTGCCCAGTTGACTACTACTGTACACTCACCTAGTGTTTCTGCCCTTATCCAATTTTTTGCTTGGAGAATCTCATGCTCTTGCTCTTTACTCAGCCACAATGTAAAACAACAGACAGATGAAGAAGAAGAATTAATTATCTCATTACAATGACGACTGTCAAGAGGCGGGATATACTGTACATGTATTAAGCAACAAGTTAACGGTTAAAATGGTGAAAGGGTGAAATGGCGATTTTCCATTCCATAACTGATGAGTTGCTGGGTAAAAGGATATCTAGTGGGGTGTTCCTGGTTTAAATTAGGAACATCCTGCAAGGAAGAGAACTGCTACACTGGCAACTGGGTCAAGGCTCATTAATATGTGTTGGGAGCGAAGGTCTGGTCCAGTCCCACAGAAGAGCTCATGAGCAGACTGTGTAAATAACTTTACGTTGGCAATGATCTAAATGCGTCAAAACACACAGTTCACCATGAGCGGCCAAAAGCTGATCACTTCCCACAAGAGCACTGAGTGTCAGAGCTGGACCATGGAGCAGACAAGCCTAGTTAACTTGAGCCTGGTTATCCTTGTGGACAGTGTGTTGTTTGCCTTGTGTAAATAACACAGCACCAGGATGCAATGTGGAACAAAAGCAAACACATGAATGCAGCATGATGCAGTGGGAAATGTTTTGATGCAAAGCCTGGGATCCTGTAGTTTTGCTGCGGATGACAGGTTGTAGGGCTTTGATGGGGTTGGTAGCTGAGTGTATTGTTGAGCAAACAATTGCCAGGTAATGCCTATGCTGTACCTGCAGGTCTGGGCAGAAAGTCCTAAGCAGGCAGGATTCCTTCCTCTGAAATGACTTGACAGAGGAATTAATATTGCATAAAACATATTCCCTCAGATCTCAATCTAATAGATGAAGCCCCATCTACAGAACATATAACTTACAGAACTTACACAATGTTTTGCTAATGTCTTAGAGCCAATTGCTGCTTGCACGAGGAGGATCTATACAGACAGATGTAATACAGCCAACCTCTGCAAAGCGGCCTTCGCTTACTGACCTGATAGGTGATTAACTGTGGCCAGGCTCATATTCCATCTGCTCTGGCAGAGCATCCTCAACTGTCAACAGGCTGGAAACCACCTACACACCAGCTGAAATCTCATACCAGACACCGTGTTAAAGGCACACGGTTCCACGAAACTGCAAATGTAATGCATGTCAGGGTCAAAGCGTGGTTTGTGCAACTAAAGACGGAAACCTGCCAGGTTATCAGACAGCCAGGTACCAGGCTTTCACGATGAAAGCAGATGGAAACAACTTTACACAATCTATGTCACTTATTTAAAGAACTCTTTTTTTCTGCCTGTACTGTGCCACTAAGAGCCCAAGGAACAGATGCAGGTAGTTCTCAGTGCAATTGATTTGACATTTGACATTTTTCTTGTAAAGGGATGATTTAGTTTACAATAACACTACATGCAGTGAATTTGTGGATGAAAGGGCTCATTTTTATTTGCTTGCATTCTGTTTTTATTCACGTACACAGTGCCCCAGTCTCATATTAGCATCAGGAACATACGCTTTAGAAACAATAACAGACTCTGTCACCCCTGTCTTACATTTGTCACAAAGAGATTGTTTATTGGCAAGTGTGAACAAGAGCTACCATTTAAACCTAGTAAAACCTGTTTTAATTTTCATTTTGGCACTGAATTCTTGGTTTGAGACAGATGTGAACAACCCTACAGTGCCAAAGCAAGGTCCTTTACCCTCTTTTAAAGTGCAAGCCCTTGTGACACAGTGTGACCCCTGCTCTTTTCTGCCTCAGCTGTCAAACAAGAAGGGATCAGAGTGAAACCGGCAGCTTGTTGCTAGTAGAAACCACAGCCTTTATAAAGGAATTTCACCTTCAAGTGAGGGAGTCTATACTACTGCAGAAAAGTAGCTCGGTCTGTCCACAGAATAAATGGTACATAGAAAAGTGTAGTAAGTATAATAAAACAAATTCACTTACACAGATTCTGATTTGTCTGTAGCATCTAAATGAAGCTGCACTGTGTCATCTCTGCTACCCCGTGTCCTAGTATGTAGTAAAAATGAAAGTTTTAAATTTTCAGTTTTAGGGGTTCAACACCCCTTTATCTTCTAGATAAACATTATATATACAACAATTTATAATATTTTAAGAACTGTAACATATTTTACATGATATGTATTCATCTCAGTTTACTCAAGTCCATCCATCCCTACTGCAACAGCAAGAGATACCTCAGTGGTTTAAAGTCAGAGGTCTTACTGCCAAGAATGTAAACAGCTCGTGTTTTTCAAAGATATAGAGAGTGAAGCATGGGCATGACACATACTGAGTGATGTTTGGCACATTCTGGTCACAGTATGTCTGCAACAGGGTAAGTGTGTTTTTACAACATGTACAGAGGCACATTTGCAGATGTATAAAACAAACACCTAGAAAACCAGTTAATCCTTAACACTAGCATCTCAGCTTTTCTTTATTCAAGGGTTGCTCACTAAGAGTTGAATTTGAATATAGGAACATATTGTCCTAGTATACTGTATACAGCACATACATGCATCTGCAAATTTGCTATGAGAAATAAAAGCTTCCTCTACACACACATCAAATAGTGCAAGTGATACAAGTCTACTGCAAGAAACAAAGCAGAGCCCAAAACCGACGAGCATCCCTCTCCATCTATAGAAAGCAATGACTCACGACGTTTGTAACCATGCTGAAGACAGTCACACATACATATACACACAAGCACAAAGACTTTCAATTCTCAGCTCAGCTCCCAACAGGGAAGACACAACGTGAGTGCAGTGGGAACAGGAGGAGGAGGAGGAGGCCAGCGTCATCGTGGTGGTCTGACCATCAGAGTGAGACATGAATGGCTGCGATCGTATTGCCCTGAAGGGGCAGTCAAGCTCTCAGCCACTTAGCAGAGTGTCCTGAACAGATAGTAGAACGTATCATGTCATTTCAGACGCCTTCCCAAGCCTCTACATGTGTATGTGTATCTGTATTTGCAGTGCAGTGTCAAAACCCCCAGGTTATAAAAATTGTCAAAGATGACACAAAGGAGACATAAAGAATAGGAAGAGTAGACGGATTACAACAAACCTTCAATCCATAATTATGACACTGGAGCTTTTCTTCATTTCTGAGGTGATGACAACCTGCAACACCAGGCTCATGGGCCTTGCAACAAAAAAGAAAGCAAACATGAGAAAGGAACTAATCCTTTAAGTGCTTCCTGGACAAATCACTCTGTCTGCCTGCCTGTCTGTGAGAGTGAGTATGAGTCGGTTTGTCTCCCAGACACTCATGATAATAGGACGCAAAAAAAACGGGACAATGTGCACGAGATGTAATGAGGCTGCAGATAACCAACCTTTCCAGGCCATGAAAACTCTTCAGTCTATTAGTCTGCATAGCTATTCTAGACTCAAACAACGCTGGCTGGGACGGTTTGTTAACCCTTCTGTGGGTTGCAGGATACTGCAGGGCCCTGGTAATATCACAAGCCTGGGAAACACATCAACATGGCAGCAGCGGAGTAAATAGATGCACATGTTAGGATGTTTATTTTGCTCCACAGTCCACAACTAGCTAGTAAACTTACACAACTTGAAGGCAACATGAGAGCAAACAATCGCTATTGATCTGTAGTTGTACATGTATATATGTCTATAGTGTACATTCAGCAGGACTAAGGTGAGGTCGCTCGCTCTGTTACATGGTGATCGTGGCGTTATTGAAGTAGTTCAGCGTTTCAATACTGTGATGACACCACGGGGATGAGTTACAGCGACCGTTACGAAACAGCCGTTAAGTCCGAATATTCCCCGCACAACGCAACTACTTTCCACCCCGCAGAGCTCAATCAACGGCCGGCTGGCGTTCGCGTGGGTTGAGGAACCCCACGAAGCCCCACGTAGAGCTTACGCGTTAGAAGTCACTTCACTGCCGTCAGTTAACGGACTCGGCTTGACAGTCCCGTTACTGTCAACGTACACAGCCGCTACGCGCGATGACACGCGAGTCTCTAGCAGCCTCTGCGCGCGACGCACACGAGCCGCAAATTACAGACTTGCACGCGCTGCCGACACAAAACCAAAGCGAGAAGCTACGCTACAAATGGAGAATTCACACTTACACGGGTGACAGCAAACTGCTGGAGCTGACACAGACGCTCTGCGCGCGGCTGCCCTGCTCTGAGAGCCATGCATCCCCCCCACGTCCGTCCTCCCGCCCCGAGCTGACGTCATCACGCAATACGTGACCCAGAGGGAACCGAGCGAAGGCTGTTGTGATGTTTGTTTTACTCGCATATGGCAAACGTGAGTATCAATAAATAAGGTTCATCTCAATAACGCCTGTAAAAAATAAAAAGAACCAGCATGACTTTGATCGAAACTGGTTTGTTTACTATTCGATTGATCAATTAGTTCAAGTAACTGTTAAAGTTGTTTATTCCAAAGTGTGATTTCTGTATCTATCTGTGTAACAAAACACACTTTCATTGCTTATTATTTTATTTTATTATTTTGTCATCCATTTGATTCCCACCACGTATAATAGATTGGTGTATTGATTTTACCAGTGTGTTATTTTTGTCTCCCACACTACTGCATTCTGTGTATTTACTTTTTTAGTATCTTAGTGTAATGGCTACCTTCAGGATTAATAAAGTATTTATTGATCTATAAATGTTTTATACAGACAACAGCATCTTAAACAGTGTCCAATTACAGCATGGTTATTTAAATAAACAAACTATCAGTGATTATGCAAAACCTAACATGCATGATTATAAATAAACCACGCTTCCCACTGTACGTCTTCATCTCTACAGCGTCTGCTCCGCAAACCCATAAAAGAATCAAAGATGATTATATAACCAAGCTCGCTGCTGTGTACCTAGCAGGAAAACAACATTTGTTGACATGTCATTGATTTATTCCACACCAGAACAAACAAACACCCAGTCGTGTTATTTCTGTAAATTCAGTCAAGCACACTCAGTTTTGAGATAAAGTTACAAAAGCCTCTTACGTAGGGCATCAAGAGATCCTAACTTTAAAATATCCTTTAGCGTAAGTAAAAGTGACCTTTAAAGCAAAGGATGTGAACCGTGATTATATTCAGTCAAAGCTTCTCTCAGTCTTCCTGTTCTCTCACCCACTCAGAGGACAGCATGTTGTGCTGTTATCATAGACTGCCATCATTTCTGGATAGTAAACTCTCAGTCTCCAGTAGCTATGGCAACATGAACCGTATGTCCAATGTCGAGGCAGAGAATTTTGTGTTCACAATCAACCACAAATCCCTCAGCTTTTATGTCACAGTTAAACTAAATGATCTTATCTGTCTAATAGATCTACTCTATTTCAATGCTGGTTCACAAAATTGCACCAAAATCAATGACACTAAAAGTTACCTTGCAAAAACCGAACCTGCCTCAGATAAAGTATGTGCTGGTCATTCAAATAAATATAAAATGTATGAAGAAATACACCTGCTGTTTAAGTGCTCCTGCTCCTGTTTTGCACTAGATGGCAACATTAACTCAGACATGTTGTTGAGATGGCAACACTGGAGATAAGGGAAATAAGATAAGCCTTGCGGATCCGATAAAGGGGGGTGTACTGTGTGTAACATCTATTTTATTTCCTTTAATAAGTTCTGTCAGTATCAGTGCTACAAAGACATGATTTATGCTGACATACCTGTCCCTTCACCAGGAATCGATTAGTTCAGGATATGTCATTACACTAATCTTGTTATATGATCCCTCCCCAATGCTCACTCAATTAGTCAAAAACTATTTTGACTTTGAAAGTTTTACTGTGACAAAAAAGTATGAAATAAGCAAATTTAGCTAAAAAGACACTACTGCCCTCTTTGGCCTAAAAAGGTATCAGTGTAAAGCGTCACCAAGCATCGATACTGTGAGTTTTAGAACATTTGAGAACAGGAATATTCGCTTTGGGGCAAGGACAAAAACTGACCTGTTTTGCATTATATTTTACAAAGCAAATTACACTGATCGCTTCACTCAGTACCACTGAACATTCTTTCCAGGCCTTCTATCTTTTCCTCCCTCTTCTCAGTGCTGCCTTGACTGTCTCAGACTCTCCTGTCCTTCTCTGTTTGCCATCCAGTCCTCACATCAGTCTTGGTGGGAGCAAGTAAAAATAATTAGGCCATTAGATATTTTAACTGACTTGTAGTAGTATTGTAATGAAACATATTACCTTACTTTACAAATTGAAGTGTTCAATCACAGGGATTAAGAAAACAACAGGTTTGTCACAAGTATGGCATGAAATGAGTCTACTGTTATGACACAGGCACAGCAACAGGGTCAGCTACGCAATATTTTTGTACCTCTCTGCTATAAAACCTTTTAATGAATGTGTCAGAGTTGTTGGCGTAACAGGAAGTGCAGCGCTAAGCAAAAAGCAGCTTCAAATGAAAAACATCCTGTAAAACAGAAAATACTGCTGGAGTTTTTCTCACAACAGAGTCCTCAAAGAGAAGGTTGTCAGCAAGTGTCGTAGATGAGGTGTAACGATGTCCTGTGTTACACATTACAACTGTGCTTCCATTAGCTAAAGGGCTCGAACAAGGTCACCCACCATCACAAACAAACAGAAATATGCTTATAACATACATTACACTGACAGAAACCACACAAACAACACGCAGCCTGTTTTTCTTTCTCCCACAGAAGAGCAGAGGATAATGGGAAAGATTAGCGTGAGCGGCTGATGCCTAGAAACCTTTTCTCTGAGAGCACAGTAGACGAGGATGCTGGCTCTCAGTGGCCCTTGTCAATTAGAGCATCCTCTCTAGCAGGCCGGCCTAATGAAGAGTCCAGAACACGGGAGTGGAGGCGGGCGGCCGGAGATCAATCCCCAGCCTGGTGAGGGCACAGATGGGGCGTCGACATGGGAAAGCCTGGGGACTGAGCGACAGCATCTTTTTCTTCTAGCGTAAATACTTCACTATCAGAGGCACATGGCTTCATATTTGTCTGTCTTCATTTGTTCGACCTCACATCATTGTTATAATAAATGTTTTTTGAGTGTTGCTCTGCACCCTGTGTGTCTCCAGATTGGATTAATAGTTAGAAATCTAAGGTGAATGCTCTCATGTTTCTTCAGCTTTGTAGTTGGAGAGCAATAGTGTAGGCAACATCAGCATGGACTGATAAAGTTTGTTTTACTATTTTTGGCTCCCAAAAATTCAAACGCTGTGCAGACTCAAGGAGCCACCGTGTCATCCTGTGTAATTCATGGGACCTAGATGTCAGCCAAGGAGACATTTCAGCGCTTTACCCTTGTTTAAGAGTCATATCCAGTTATTTAATGAAAGCTGCTGTTGCTTGCTCTACTGTCTCTCTAATAAACTTCTAAAGTATACAGTAGCCATAATCACAGTAATTGGTAAAAGTATTTTAATGAAAAATAATAATAACATTGTTTCCTTTCTCATAAACACATATATGCTCATTGTATATTCAATTCGTGCCTCCTGCCTCTCAGTCTTTGATAAGGTCAGGACCCTTCTGCTTCCACCACCGTGTTACTGCACGCCCACACTAATCATGCTAATAGGCCTAATTGGTATTTCTAGTTTAGGATTAGTATTCAGGGGGAAAGGCTAGCCAGCAGGCCTGACAGCTGATTTGTCCAGAGAAGACAAAAAAGACAAGATGCTTGAAATCTTTCTGCTAGTTCCCATCAGGTAGAAACTACAATCACTGCCAGACCAATCAAGGGTTTTTAAAAATGTCACATGACTCTAGCAATCAGTGCTTTGTTTTTCAAGAGCAGCATCCGAAAAATGGAACATCTTTAAGAAATTGTCATGATAGCTATTGATTGAGTTAAACCTGCTATAAATCTTTATCATTTCATTCAATATTCTGTGATGAATCTGGTCAACCCCTTCTTCTCAGCTACCCTGAGGTTGACATTTGTTTTAAGTTAGGTGTCACCACATTTATTGAATAGATTTTTGAGAAGATTAATTCAGGCCACCTGAGGAAGTTTTTTTTTGTAATAATTTTAGTTTTTCTTCCTCTGTTTTTATTTAGTCTCATCATCAAGGGTTAACATTTCCCTCTATGTGGCTTACTACAATTACAACCTGAGTTTGGCCCCAAACCCAAAACCCAAGTAAACGGGAAATGAATGCTTTGTATTTTAGAGACATCAGAGGCATCAGCAGCTTTTCTAAATGATGAATTTCAATTTGAGACACTAAATAAAGCCACATTTTCCCATGGTAGATGTAAAGTCATTGATAGTCATGGAATGAAAGAGAGAAGGCTGGAGAGATATTTTGAGAGACACTGTGAAGATGAGGCCTAATTGCCTTCTCTGAACCTGATTTACAGCCACAAGCGCTTATGGGTGTCCACATCATTAGGGAATAGAGGTGGGCTGTGATATAAATAGTTCTAGAAACAGTGTGAGTCACTGTATTAGTTATATCATACATCAAGTTAGAAAAAGTGATTTCCATTAATGAGTCCCTTAAAACCCCTTAGGGGTTAGGGTTAGGGTTAGGGTTAGGGTTGACTGCACGAGATAAACAAGACACAGAATCACAGCGGACACACTATGGTGTATACACCATGCAAGTTTGCATTTTTATATCGTTTTTGCATAACAACAACAAAAAATTTTGATTTTTATTAATGTTTCTAGTATGACATGCCTTCTGCCTAACAGGGTTTGAGTGGATGTTTAATTGGCCTTTACTGTACCTGCAAGCTATTGCAAAAAGCAGTGTTGTGCCATATGGATCTAAGCAAATAAAATGCAAGAGACTGTGGAAGCAAAGCTGTAATGCATATGGCATCAGGTATAATTAACTATATAGTCAGGAAACTGGTGATTTAAAGGTGAGTTAAAACATTGTGTGGGTGAAGACTAAAGAAATGGAAATCAGATGAATCTGAAACGTTCTTACCTTGTCTTTTCTAATCCGACAACAAACTCGAGGACACCATGCCCCTTATTACCACACATCAAACCACAGAGACGACTGGGATTAAGCAAGAAACTGCAGAAAGTGAACTCTGCTTCAAGGATTAAGTAGTTTAATTCATCTAAATTGACATAAATATACAGAAAGGATTAGTTCAACTATTTTTTGTCCAATTTACTATATAAATATTATTTTATACTATGATGTGTTTGGTGCAGCTAAAATGATTGAGAATAAAACCAACTGAATACTGGACGAAATCTAAATTATGTTAATTCTTCGTGTGGGATCTTAGCAGCCAGCGAAGCAGTTAACATGTTAATTGATTAATGAGTACAAACTTCCCCTCTGTTCCTTTAATTGCAGCCAATAACCTTATTTTCCCATAAAACTCAAGCTACCTAGAAAAACAAATGGCCCATAAGTTGTTCTTCATAACTTAATTTCCTGAATCTAATCAGGCATCCGTTTTCATGAGCCAAGCCACTGTCAGTCAGCTTTTAATAAAGCAAATGTAAATAATCCACTGATGTGACTGAATCTGACACCAGTAACACTGAAGAATGTTAATGGTTAATACCCGTTTCCTAGTTGACAGAATTAGTATTTCCCACTCTGTCTAATAGGACATGCTACTTTAGGTTAGAGTCACATTCTGCCCTATTAAAGCTCTCAGCTGAAGTCGTGTAAGTCCTGTCATGTTGAGACAGTGAGGACAATTAAAGTTCTGTTTCCAGTCAGGAAGGTTATTGTGATAGCAGCAGCGGGTCTAACACCTTACAACAGACAATACAAGTAGTTTCTGGTTCACATCTGCTTCACATATTTTGCTCTTGTCAATGCAGAACTCACATAAAAGAGATGTTTTTATCAAGAAGACGCAGATGCAACAGAGCTGCACTTACAGAGCTGATGTCATGAATAAACTCAAAGTCACAAATGGTACTGTACCATGCAAACGACTCCAGGAGAAGAGAAACATCCGTCTGGATCCATCCATCACCACAGTGCAGTGTTAGCACTTGGCATCGTCCCTTCCTGGCCTGGTCCTGTCTTTGACGATTCATTTGGTGGATGCGTGGAAGCTTAATTTAATGTGAAACATTCCAGAAGTCCTCTCCTGGCTCCATCATCATTCAGATAACTTATTATTATTATCATGAAATATTTTAAAAACTTCACGTTTGCAGTGTTCCCATGGTGATTTATTGACAGTTATCAATAAAACTAAATGCATCCCAATCACAGGGCGCTGAGGAGGCAAACTAGTTTACTGTGGAGGTACCTGCGTTAACTAAGGTTCAAGTAACCGCAGTCTGTAAATTGGACACTCTTTTGCATACATGCACACAAAAACACAAAATGCTGCGCAACAAAATGAACAATCTCGTTATCGTTTGCTAGTTTTATTCATTTATTCATGAATCAGCTCCTTAAGGGGGCCAGGGGACGACTACCAGGATGGAGACGAATGCTCTAGTACAGCAACCCCTGCTGAGACCAGCAGGCAGATAGAGAGACGATGGAGATGAAGGGGACAGACAGTAGGTAATATCACTGAGGGCAATTTCTTCTTATATAAGACTCAGCAAGTGGGGAAGAGTTAAAGCAGAAGAAGAGTTAGGAAGGGAGTTTAAAGTGACAGGATTATTTTTAAAAGTGAAGTACACAGTTCGGGAGATGTTGTGTTTGGGCTAGATATTGCTCACTAGTCACTTTTGAATGATTTCACAGCAGACAGGTATGTGCTCCTTGCACATTTCCGCTTGTTACTGCTGCACTGTCTTGTGTTTTCTGTATATGCTGCTGTATGCACAAGCTGCTACATAAATAAAAATGTAGCTGCCAGAAGGCCGGAAGGCCAGAAGGCTACCAAAAGTGTCCAATTAATATGGATGATTGTAAAATAAAGTCAAATAAAGTTAGAATAAAGAGAAATAAAGAAAAAACACAGAGCTAGAGCCGGTCACAGGCAGAGGGGAGAAGAAGAGATTGTGTTTGTGTGGTGGATACAGAAGGTGTGACTCCCCTCTCTCTCCACTGATTACAGATGGAGAGGACTCTGTGGAGTTCTGCAGCAAGTTCCTGCTGCCTCAGTGTTGAGTGTGCCTAATGCTCTCTCCTCTCTATTACAGCGAACAAAACGGCGGCCATTACCACACACTACACACACACACCCACACACACACACACACACACACAGCAGCTATCTTTATGCCTTTAATTCTCTCT
The DNA here is from genome assembly GCA_030770545.1 of Macropodus opercularis. Classification (NCBI taxonomy): domain Eukaryota; kingdom Metazoa; phylum Chordata; class Actinopteri; order Anabantiformes; family Osphronemidae; genus Macropodus; species Macropodus opercularis. The sequence continues at coordinate 13,215,890 of CM061095.1, forward strand.
TGCAGATGTCGTAGTGTTGCCTCGAAACAATACAAGACCCTGCCTGGCCTTTCTCTTCCCCCTGTAGTTAATTTAAAGCAATATGTGGGTGGCAATGGCTGTCAGGAAACCCTGTTAATTATTAGTTATAGCCTGAGATACACTGACAGTGAAGACCTCAGTTACAGTACACTTCATGCACTAGGAAAGAAAAGCTTAGCATCCGAAGCTAAGCTTGAGAGCACGGTGCTGTCTTCTTTATGTACAGTGCTCATGACCAAAGCTTTATAGTTGTGTACTGTATGTTACATTCGTACCTCAGAGCACATCTTGCTCCAACAGGCTGTAGGTTTCTGATCATTCGGGCTGGTATAGACACAGCAAGACACTCAAACATAAACAGAAAACCTTCAAACCCTTCAAAGCCCTTTACCCTCTTTCCTTTAATCCAAACCCCATCACTCTCCTGCTTGGACAAATAGCTCTTACATAACCTAGAGGTGTGTTTGGGGTCATTGCTGTGTTGGAAAACAAATGATGGTCCCACTAATTACAAACCAGATGGAATGGCATGTTATAGCAAAGTGCTGAGCTAGTCGCAAAGCTCGATTGTGCCATCAATTTAAATGAAGAAGACAGCTCCACACCATCACACCTCCACCTCCACGTTTCCCCATAGGAACCACACATTCAGTAACTATCCTCCCACCTCAAGGGGCAGTTTTCCACTGATCCACTGTTTCTTCTAATGTTTTTCTTCTTATGGTTTCTTTGCTGCAATTCGAGCATGAAGGGCTGACTCTGAATTGATTTTGAATTGTGTCTCTTAAACTCTGAGAAGCTGAAACTCGAACTCTGCTTCTCACATAAGCTAGTTTCATCATAAGATGGTTTGAGCTGACACTCATTTTGAAAGTACTAATGAATTGTCTTTTTTTTTTTACCATCCAATAGATTTTGTTACAGTAGTTGTAGTAGCATCACAAATTAACTCTTGACAAGGCAGACTGTGGACTGTAAAACATTCCAGGTGACAACCTCACGAATCTGATGAGAGACTGACACGACTGCCGAGATGTCATCAAAGCTAGCATCTCCGGTTTTGTCCTCCAGAAGTCGAGGGCTGTTGGAGAGTGAGCAAGCTCCCTGCTGCTCTCTGTGTGATGCACTATGTCGCATTTAGGTCAGAGAGATGAGCTGCTCTAACGGAGGGAAACATCTCTGTGACAGAGACGTACTGTCTGGAAAAGTGGAACAGCAACCATCACAACACAGGGACCCTTGGCTGTGGGGAGTGAGAGGCAGCAGTAGGCCACCCTCGAACTTAACTTTGTTTAAAAACAACATTATTACAATGCTCAGCTTAAAATAACATGAAGGAAAGTATTATTATCGGAGTGGAGAGTTCTTAATTCTACGTATTCTACTGAAGGAAATCTGATGTAGCTCAGAAAAAAGGTTTTCCTTTTCACGCCAATCTTCTGCTTTTCCAGGTTGCGGGATGGGTCAACTTCCCTAATGCTCTTCTCATTTGTTTTAAATGATCACACAATAGCATGTTGTTTACAGATGAGCTAAAAAAAAAAACACCAAGCCACAAACAGACAGTTGAGTAGAGTAAAACACAGCTGAAGCAGCACAACAACTGGACTACAGAAGCACAAGGCTGACCCAGCTCTCTGGAGAATGTTATTGAAATACAGAAAGCTATACAAATTCCAGGTTTTATTAAAAAAAACATATGTAGCATGATTGTTTTTGTTTCAGTTTTTTGTTTTGGAGTTGTGTGATGTTAAAATGCTACTTTAATGGAAATCATGGAGTCAAGGAGATGAAACCCCGGCTTTCTACATACGTTTGGTGGTGTTCCTATTTTGAGGACATGGGGGTGTTGATCTTGTGTATGCTGTACTTTCAGAGGTTAAGGGTGTCTTTAGAGAAGCCATTTGGGGCTGATGAGTCACCCTGACTGTCATCCTCAGTGTTTCTCAGCCCCTCAGTGTGGCAGCACACAGACTTTGCTTTGGTTGGCAGGGTGACAGGGCATCAGGACCATGACGGGGGTGTCTGACAGTGAGCAGAGACAGGAGGCCAGAGGAACAGACAGTGGTGGAGGGGCCTTGTATTGGTCACACAACAAGATGAAATCCATCTTACTTTTTCATACGTAAGTCTGGTAAATAAGAAAAGTCAGTGGATCTAGTACAGGATAAGGTTAGACAGCTATGTGACAACACAAAATGCGTAAAAAAAGAAATTATGTAGGAGGGTGGTAACAGTTAATGCTGTACATGCTGATAAAACCCACCAAGTAAGAAGAGGTTGTTGTGCTGTAGGTTATAAAATTTGACCAAAACAAAAAAAAGCTGACAAAAAGTCAAAAGGTTGACTAAGAAAAGAAGCTGACAAACATGAAAATGTTGACAAGGAGAAAAAACAAACTTAGTTAGAAACTTAGAAAAGTTTGTTAAACACAAAAGCCACATATAAACTAAAGAATAATTTAAGGTGAGAATATGAGAAACACAAAAAATATAAGAGAAAAGTCAAGTGACGTAAGAAAAACAAGAATCTGACAAGAATAATATGAAAGGGGAAATGAAATATCAAGAGAAAATGAAAAAAGACCAAATTTGAAAATCTTCTGGTAAATTGTAATATATATATGAAGAAGAAATCACAAGATGCAGACAGGTTTTAGTCTGAAATGATGATTAAGTGAAGAAGACCAACGTCCAAAAGTATCCAAAACCAGAAAGTTTAAAAGATACAAAGTAGCTGATCTGCACATCAACACAGCAGCTGAAAGGTCCTTTGAAGTTTAAGTGACAAAGTACGATGAGACCAGAAGCTGAACCAAAGACAGTAAGTTGAGCAAAGACTCCCACATTGCTCTAGTTACAGACCCCATGAGCTCTGACACTGAGTCAAACTTTAAAACTGGTTTAATTTCTGACTTAGTGATTTCTCTTTTTCATCCACTTCTTGAAAGCAATTACAATGAAACAAACCTACAGTCGTGGCTTTTTGAAATCTATCATCTCAACTCAGTACTTCAGTGATTCTCAAAAATAAAAGCCATCAGAGCTTTGATAGCAGACTGAGAATCAATCTCGGTGTCAGAGTCAATCTCAGCGTGGCCTGGACGAGGGACTGGAAATCTCAGTTCTTGGAGCACTGGACCTGATCACAAAGCTATTATCTGTGAAAGCTAATCACGTAAACGCCAGAGAATGAACTGGCACGAGTGTCTACTTCACAGTCCGTTTCACAAACAAGTATGGAGATCCCTACAGCTTGGACGCAGCAGGAAAATGATGAAGGAGGCAAAACATGGTGAGAATATTAAAAAAGGTCTTTGTCACAGAACCAGGATTTATTTTTAGTGTGACATTTGATCTTCTGTCCACATGGGAATAATGCCTCATACATGTAGAGAAGAACATGTCAGCCACAGGTAAACGACTTTACTTTCAACTGCGAAATGAATGGATGTGTTCACCTCATTCATCATCGTATGAAACAGGGCATTTGTGCAGGAGGGGCAAACTGTATGAGCTGCAGTATAGACAATAAGGAAGCCACCTCCACCACAATCACTGTGTCTTTATTCGGGGAAATCAGCTCACTTTCTGTGCAGCTCCGTGGTTTTTCAGTGACGACAAAGGACTTAAGTATAGTGATTTTTCAATTCAGCACCATGTGTTGAGATCCCATCTGCCTCACCTTTGTCAGTCTCCGCGGTCTTAGCTTCCTGTCCCTAATGGCAACATGGCCCATTTCATTCAGCTACACAAAGGCTCAGGATCAATCCAACTTTATTATGACCAGCTTCTTCTGCTGGTGGTGTTTCAGTTATTCAAGTGCTGAATATGCCGGTGATTGACTTGTTTTTGCTCTAAGAACATTTCTAAGAACAGATACAAGCATCTTTTGCTTAAGGGATGGAGGCATATTCGGTATTTTTCTCTTCGATGGCAACAATTACATGAAGAAACAACAACATTCATTTACTAAAAAGAACTTCCTGTGATTGGAAGAAATGACTCCCTGCCACTGATGTCCACATTTAGTAATATATTCCTGCAATAACGTGACCAAAGGAACAGTTTGAGATTCTGAGTCTATCTCAGAAACTGTCTACTTGGCCATCACACACACGTTCACTTAAAGCAGCATGGAGCTTTTAAAGAAAACCTGTCCGTCCTGTATCCGACATCTGAGTTTGTACATCTCTGTTGGCATCCTACCAAGCTGTGACAAGAGTTCAGTCATAGCCCAATTTCTGTCCCTGTGATCAACTCTTTGCAGTCTGACCTTTACAGCCTCTCCAAACATTGCATGGAAACAGTGTATCTTCATCCTCGCCTGCGGTCAATTAGGCTGGTGGAACAGATGACTCTGTCAGTGCTGCTTTTTACTGTAAACAATGGCTGTGTTGTCGTCCCGGGAGGCCACAGACTTGTCTGATATACAACATGGACCAAATTCAGATGAAATGACAACAACTCAGGGAAATGGCAGCGAGCCTTATCTAAAGACAACCTCTTTAGCAAAGATAAAGCAAAGAGTAATAGCTGTGACCTCACAGATTTTGCTTCTCTTTGACCCTAACCTAATGACAACAATGTCATTAGTACCGATACAGGTGCATCTCTCTCCACAGTGACAGCAAATGAAGATGAGGAGCATTGTCTTCTGGCTACAGAATCACCAAAGCTGACAGAGCAGACAGGACCATCCCGTCTGCTGTCTCCTGGGATCCGGTCAATAGGGAGACTATCCGAAGGTGGTTCCTCTGTGTTTTGATTGATCAACCATGAGACGAATGGTGTGGGATAATAAAAACAGTGCTCTAAGCGTGTGTATATGGACACATACAGACTTATTCTGGTTGCGCAGAGGCTTAAGCCATATGTGCCCATTATGTGTGACGTAAACACGGGGTGTTTGTTACCACTCTGATGTCAGATCGTGGATCGATGTGCTACTCAGCAAGCTCAACGGTCACACTGCCTCCCTCATCGATCACTGCGGGAGACAGAAATAGCTGCTCAAACTCTGATCCAGAAAGATGCAGTCACACACTCCAGGCCAGCTTCTGATTTAAAGTCTTAAAAAAGCCACAACAGAGGAGATGAGTGTGAGGACCTGAGCACATGTTCCGCTTGTGTCTGTTTGCTCGTTAGAAAGCTTCAAGTGGGTAAACAAGGAGCTAAACGGGACAGACGCAACAGAGTAGCTACTGCTGATGAACCTGTCGCCATTCAACAGTTCACCCTGACAGACAGAGGATGGTGACATTAGTTACCTCTAAAGATATATTTGAAGGTGGCCACTATATTGGTTGGGGTCTATGAAATATTATTTAGTCTTTATTGAGATAATAATGTAAGGTTTACTTTCATAGCTGCTAAAGGTCTCCTCAGAGAAAGCCATAGCACTTATATGTTATATACTGTATATTATAATATATGTAAAGAGACTATTTATTAGCTATTGTTGAATTGTCTTATATTTCCCATGCTACAGTTTTGCATGAGGCAGCGAGTCTTCCTGTTCTTTGCACTTAGAGCTAGTACAGACTTGAATGCTACACACAGTTGTTTTTTGCAACATCAAGAAGTGATGGGTAAGTAATTCTCTCGTATCTGGCTCCAGCATGTCCACAGCTGTGCTTACTGAACTTATACACACCTTCCCCCACAACTACAGCACCGTCTTCAGATCAGATCTCATTTTGCAGACAGCATATTTCTTCTTAGTCAGACTCTAAACAGTGATGAGACTCACTCCCACCTGCATGACACCAGGGCATGCGCTGCATAAATATGGCAGATTTACCTCATATAATAATTCTGCGCAGTTTGAGACTGCAAATCATCTTTCTGAACATTGTTCTGCTTCAAATCTACTTTTTTGTGGTTCTACACATACTATGAGAAATACTTTCATGTCTACGAGTGTCCTGAGTTACACAGAAACAGCTTTTATGATATATGCTATAAATTTACACTGACCCACGATCAGCTACTAGGAAAAGCTGATGAGCGCAGCTTTGAATGTTATGACAAATTACACTGGTGTAAGATTGTTTTGAGATCAAACATCATTTAAATTTTTATTGGCCCATTCAACAACATCCAGGCCATTTAAACACAAAACGCAGAAACAGAATGAATCTGGCAACGAACACAGTATATGTTTGATATGTTTTCTAGCTGCTTAGCTTAGCTAAGATCATGAATGTTCTGGGTGGGAGCCTGATAAAGTGTGTGTCCGTGTGTTTGTGCAATCCCCCTTGGTTGCCTACACAAGACAGATGGTTTTCATGTGACAGCTAAAAAATATGCAGCTGCAGCTCACCGTGTGCTGACAGCAATGCACTGGCTCACAGCTCACTGCTATTCAGTTACATCCTTACACATTCCCACACAGCCACGAAGGACCGCGAAGTGCTCAAAATACTAGTGAGTGATCCTCAGGCCCGGGAGGGACAATTTACTGCAGCGGCACTTAAAAGTTTTGAAACCTCTGTAATATCTCGAGGCTCATGAGTTAAGAAAACCTGTCTATACTGGTTCTAAAGCTGTGATGGTGATGAGTTGGCCTCTTAGGCCAGAAGAAACAGGACATAATTACACTGACACGAATTATTCAGAATAAGATCCAGTAGATATGAAGCAAATAAGTGGTCTTTGTAGTTCACCTCATACTTGTTAGTGTCTTTGCAAGAACAAATCTCTTGTTCTAACACAGTAAACTAACTGTTAGTATGAAAATATATGTATAGCTGCTACAAAGAGGAAGGAAGTGTCTGGGAATATACAGCATCAAACCATGTCTCATGTTGAATGGTCAAGTGCAAAGAAATGACAATTCAGTCTCATTATTGAGTCAAAATGATTTAGCCTAGCTCTTGGATTTTCATTTGTTTTAAGAAAACTGGTGGCTTAAGAGTATTACAGAAAAATGGCCTGATAGGAGGGAGATTAGCATCTGCCGTGTTCGATCGGCGACTCTTTATAGAACGTTTTTCCATAAAGCATCTTCCCTTCACTCAATCTAGTGTGATTACGACTGGTCCGCGACACCATGACGGAGGAGCGCAGATGAAAAGTGAGGCAGCACAATGATAAGTGAGCTGTAGTATGTGCTAGTAGTGCACTAATCATGGTCTCCAGCTGAAGAAACGCACGGGCGCCTCACAGGTTATTGAGAGATAATGAGATTCTCAGGGCAACAGACACAGTTGAAGACAGAGATGAAATCTGAGAATAAATAATGCAAAATCCTCCTTTGCTCCCGGTGTGTGTGTCTGTGTGTCTATGTGTGCATTTATGCCTGTGTCTGTTCATGTGTTTATATGGTGTGAATCCAACAAAATGTTCTACCCGATGACAAACGAGAAAATAAGGGAGTAGTAAACACAGGAACAGAACAACCCCAGCTCTCATAGTTTGACTTCTGGTTGTGGGTCGTAAAGCAAAATAAAAGACTTGATTAAAGAGCTTTTCTGCATCTTAACATTTGTGGATTCGTCACATTGGTTGACATCGTTGTTTACACTAAGATGGATTTTTTTTTCCATTTGAATCTAAATATCTGTTAGATAGAAGAGAACTCACTGGTTTGTGTAGTAATCCGTCAGCCAAAATCAAATCTACTGGACAATTAATCTTTAGACTATTGACATAATAGCTCTTTTGACAGTTGGATGTCATTTACGCAAAGCAAACCCAGCATAACAATCGACTGTGTGTGGCCATGCTTGACTCCAGGTGGATGAAGTGCTGCTGAGAAGCTTCCTTTACACTCCATGATATTAATATGCAAGACAGGGACAACAAGCCGGCTCCTAAGACTGACTCCGTCTCACTGACCTGTGACACGTTCTTTCCCCCTCCACACTCGCACACACTTCCAGCCAGCCGTCTCCACCAGTGCACCCTGTAAGCTGTCACTCACGACCCACCGCGGTGACCCCTGTCAGACCAGTGTCACTTTTAGGGGACAGGGTTATCACGCCATCCACGCACACTGGCTTTTCTAGTTGTTTATTTATTTGTCTGTGTCGCTTCGTTTTCTGGTGTCTGCCTTCATCCTGTCTGTCTTCCGCTCCATGCTCCCGTCACAGTCACATCTTGTGCTTTAACTTTCCGGCTCTGACTGCTTTGCTTATGAACTCGGATGTGTTGATACGCTCTCTGCTTTCACTGAGCTTCGTCAAACTGTGGGGAGACAAAGTTAATTGTCTCCCTTCCTGAACTAATCTGTTGTTGTGCAACCAAGGCATCCTTCACTCTGAGCACTGAAAGATATGCTACAGCATTATTAAGCAGTAAGTCATAAGAGACCGAGCTTCAGTATAATTTTAGAACCGCTAAGAGGCATCGTTCGTGCTGTGGCTCACGGGCTGTTGCTGTATGGTTCTCAAACAGAACAGTAAGTTAATGATGATGCAGCTCCCCAAGGTGTGCACTGTTAAACTCAATGCACATGCTTTTGCAGAAACTTTAAACAGTCACGAAGTTTGCCATGACTGTAAAACATATACTGTATATATGTAATTACCACCAGTAAGAGTAAACAGAGCACAAAGGCTAATGAGTCGTATTATTTTCTCCCTCTGCACAGGCTGTACTTAACCTGTCCTCATCCGCAGAAGATGAAGCACATGCCGTCGACTGGAATACAAATTCCCACCCCTGAAAGACTCTGGTAGCAAGTTTGTTTGTGCGGGACGAGAGAGAGTGAATCACGACAAAGGTGAACGTGCGTTTTAATCACAGCCTAGTGTTAAAAAATGGCAGCGTAAATGCAGCTACACCTGCATCAATCATCCCACATCTGAACACACTGCTGGCCTTTTAACCTGTTTGACATTCTCCACACACATTCTCTTGGGGAATTAATTGGCTCCCTTAGACATGTCATTACACGCTAACAGGAGAAGGGGGGGGGGGCTCATCACAAGCTGGATTTCCCATACAGGTCGGACAGGTCTGACCTGGGCCAGGGTCTTAGGTTGGTCTGGATTATTGTGTGAAGCTGTTGGGACTTAACATAACAATGATATTAATAATAATAATGGATGATTTTTAGCTTCAGCACATGCTCAGTCATACTTTTTCATCTTCTCAGCAGAAATCCAGCCAGTAACACACAACAGCCCTCACGAATGACAAGGCCCAGCTCAGTCGTGACAGCACAACAACTGCCACCTACCTGATGTGCAGCTGAGACGAGAGCTGTGTGTTTACATCTGCTTCCATGTCGTCATGTTTCTCGTGGAGATCTCGAGTTGCTACTGGCACAAAACGCTTCCTTCTGCACAGAAATAGACCGTTGGGAAGCGGTCTTTCTTAGACAGCAGACATCTGTAGACACTCTGAAACCTCATTAGAGAAATCACATCAGACAAAATAAGCGAGTTGTTCTGTTCCTGTGATCTGATGCTTGGGTTTTGTTTGCTGCTCCACCTTTCTTCACTTGCAGATGTAGCAAGATGAAGCATCACCAGCAGCGCTTTTTCATTTGCAAAATGTTTTTTTAACCAATTTTTGGTTGCTTTAAATATTCCAGTATTCATCACCTTAAAATGAACAAGTACTCATTCAAAGGAAATGGGGTCCGGGACAGTAATGAATGTAAACTTATGAATAACACAATCTTCAAGTGTTTTATGAATGGATTCGTCCTATCCCGTCATCGCGTAACAGAGACAGCTCTGTATCTCAGATTGAGGCGTTTATTTTGTTTTTCAAATGACAAATTGGGCAGCGGCCCCTACAGGGCGCCCATTCACCACATCCAGTTACGCACGACTTGGTGACATCAATGTGGACGAGGGATCCTGAAAACGACTTGAGCGTTGGTGTGACGACAGTGACCCATAAGTATAAAAGCTGAGACGAAAAGTTATCTTCTCATAATTCTCGACTTGGCCTTTACGGGTCACCAACTGCCAACAGAGGCTGAGAACAACTATCATCACCGGCGGTGCACAGTGGCTCGGAAGCAGCAGAATTTGGAGACCTACCAGGTGAGTCCGGTGCAATTCTGAGTTAATATTTTTCATGAGGTTCTCTGTTGTCATATTTGTTGAGATGATATTTATGATTCGTTATTTAGACCATTTCATAGGTTTTTGGACGGCGTTTCGGTTCATTTGTTTTTAGTCCGTTTATTTTCATTGAAGATAAATAAGTTATATAATATGAGAATTATAGAATCAGTGTTAACAAAAGTTGAAACGTTGAAATTTGCATCGTATAAACGATTGGTTTACTTTTTCAGAAGAATAACTAGGCAATCGAGATACTGATATTGGTTCGTTGATTTCATTTGTGTAACGCACTTCACGAAATATTTTTATAACAGACGACCAACTAAACTACCATGAAATCGACATGGCTCCTCATCTTGGCTTCTCTCGTGCTCTGCAACTTGGCGCTGTCTGGAGGACAGGGCATCGCTGCTGAGGATGAGGTGGACCACAGGACTATAGACGATATCATCCTCCAGAGAGCTGAGAGTCTCCTGTTAAGGTCCATTCTCAAAAAAATGCAGGATGAAGATGAGAGAAATGGTGCGTAAAACAAAAATGGCTTTTTGCTTTCAATCTATCATTAGTTACACTTATTATTCTGACAAGTATTGGGGAGGAAGAGGAGCAGATGAGGGTTATTCTAATACATAGAGTAGAAATCTGCAAGTAAAGCTGTACGTTGTCTACTTCTGGATGCTTTTCGTGTTTATGTTATTTTGAATAATGAAAGCAATTAATGTATGAAAATGTGCTTAAAGCGCAGAGAATGTCTCTAGACTTGATTACGATGGAAGGAATAGCCTATGGACATCAAATAAATGCACGCGCAATTTACGCACGGACGGAAACACATTTTTCCATTTCTTATAATAATTTGAATATCATTTTCCTTTCCTCAGAGGGAATTTCCTCTCAGTCCGACTGGGTGACTAAACGGCAACATCCCGGTAAAAGACTCAGCGAAGAGTTTGAAAAGCGGCAGCATCCGGGGAGGAGAGAAGAAGACGAGGATGGTCCGTTCTTAGATGTTCAAAGGAGACAGCACCCGGGAAAACGCGAAGATGAAATGCACTCGTTCATGGAGCTCCAGAAAAGGCAGCACCCGGGAAAGCGCACCACGTCGGGACTCATTCCAGACAACCCAGTAATACTCCTGAGTGAACTTTCTAAACGGCAGCACCCTGGTAAGCGCTATCTGGTGCTGCACACCAAACGCCAGCACCCAGGTAAGCGTTACTACGAGGATGAGGGTGGCGAGGATGAATGGGATGCGGAGGGAGACGAAGACTTGCCAGAATTCGAGAAGCGTCAACATCCAGGAAAACGATTTTGGGATAACTCGAGTCCGGATTTGGGCACAAACAGTCCGTGTGATGTTTTGGAGTCTACAAGCTGCAGCAAAACCAGTCTGCTGCTCGACTTTTTAGACAACATTAACAAGAGTCACGCCGAGGAGAAGAGACAACACCCGGGCAAAAGAATGGCACTTGAAGAGGATTTAGTGGAGGAAGAATAGGTAAAAAAAAGTGCACCTGTAATGTAAACAAATACTGTAAATTAAGAGAAAATCAATTATTAAAAATGAAAAAATATTTTACATCATTTAACCTTTCGTGCCACCGTTTTCTTTGACAAACAGTTCCTGTATCATCCAAACGTTATCTGTTGTTTGATTCTTTGGAGACGTGCGTAAGTAACCGAGCGGCAAACTGACCAAAACGTTGTAAACGGGGGTTTCCTAAAAGTGCGTGTCCTATGTCACATTACTATTAATATTATCATTGTTATTATTATTATTGTGTGGGCTGGGCTACCTATACTAAAATCACGTCCAAGGATGAAAGCAATACTGGCTTTTTGTGATGTTGCCTCTGTGAGGCAACACACGTATGTCAGTACAGCACATGCCTAACGTATGATAGCCTACATGGAAGTTTACATTGAGGAAATCTCTTTATTGACTAATTTGTGTGATATTCTTTTCTACTAATCAATCAAATATAACAATTACCACAGCAAATAAATTGTGTCACTGATTATTTTTGTAGGCATTACTGCATGGATTCAATTTTATTTTACGCAATGTTGTATATTAAAAGTTGCCTTGTTAAAAGTCAACTACTGCTGTTCTTGCCTGACAATAAAGCGCACTGGTGAAAAAACTAGTTGCAGTAAATGCCTGTGTTAAGTAGGTCTGATTGGTGAGTAGTCCAACAAAGCAACCAACCTGCCTTGGCTGCATTTAGAATGATTAATGCAGGTCAATAGCATTCCATCAGGAGCCTCGGGGGCAGCTGTCCACATGTCTGATCAAAATGCTAATTATTTACCAAGCATATGATGGAGATGCTCCACTGAAAGCCCACATGCACAACTCCCAGCTCCAGAGGTAATTCTGGGGATGGGTCGGTTAATATAAACCATTAGGCAAGAAAGACAATAAAAACACACAGAACTAGCAATTTCATAAAAACACATGGTTTGGAATACACACACCTACAGCCCTTTAGTGACTGTGTGGGTAGTGTTCAGTGGTTTCCAACAAGGGACTCTCACTCATTCACGCATCTCCTGAACTGCTGTGTGCTGGAGACATTCGGCAAGAGGTGACATACACCCTGAACAGGTCACCAGTCCATCGCAGGAAACGGACGATTCAGATTTTTTTGACATTTTTAAATGTGCAAAATCTGTTTGGGTCCCAACGTGCTCCAGCTTTTGCCTGGGTTGTCTGGAGCACATACTGACCCCACGTTTAAGAGGCTGCTGGGTAGAAGCACCTACTAGTCACGTTAAGCCCACAAGCCACAGCACACAGCACACATGACATCTTAACTGTACTTTTACTTCAGAGAACAGTATCATCTCTCATCCACAAGGACTGACTTCAATGCTCATCTGCAGTCCACTGAATTGTCCTATGTGAAGCGGGACACACAGAAACACACAAAACCCTGATTTAATAGACTTCACTTGGATCAACATTATGTAGCTAATGACTAATGTGTTAGAAACACTCGTCACTCATCACACTTTTTCCAACTTCACTGCACATTGTAAAATCAGTTTTATAGTAAATCATAGTAGTTTGTTAGCAGTCGTTCCTTAAACCCACCATGGTCCGGTTGGTTGGACTTGTTCCAAGGTCCAGTTACTGTGCTTTTCGTGCCGTTTGGCCTCGCCTCTTTCCGTAGAGGCTGAATGCTAATCACATGACCAAGCAGGACTGCTGCCGCTTATGATGTTGCTAGCGTTGTCAAAACGAGCCCAAACTGTCATTAGCACACCTTTTGGTGGATATATTTGTAAGTATAAATGATCCTCGGCGTTGATAAGTCAGCGAGCGTGTGTCTTCATTAAAGGGGAAGTTAGTTGGCTACTTAATTTGACCGACGAGATTGGAGAAGCGGTGGTTGAAAAGCGAAGCTGCAGCTAGCATTCTCATGCTAACGCTACATTATGCGTTCAGGCTAACGTCAGTGTTAGCAGCACAATAAACACTACATTCTCGTGATGCCGGAGCGCGGTCAGTGATTCGCACTCGAATCACTAACATGGTAGCTCGCTTTGTAATTTCTCTCCGTGTTGGGTTTAGCTACAGACGGAGCTGCAGAGTAAACTCTAAGCTAAGGTTAATGCTAACTGAAATCAAATCTAAACCTCACCACCTTACATTTTCAGGGACATGTAAAGAGTTAGTAGTTGAATTACTGCAAACTATTTGAGTCAACATTATTACACCGCAACTAAAAATATACGTAAACGACAATATTTCGTAAATTATTAGCTTCACTGTCTTACATCTCCCAGTGTGAGGCTGTGGGTTGATGCATTAAATACACACCCCATCCAGAATCCTTATTTATAGACGTTAGTACTAAAGTTTGTTACAATCTGTTGTCATATTCTGCAGTGCCACACTTTTCCCTGGCGTGATGGAGCTGACGCGGTGTGAGCTGCGCACCCTGCGACATGTCTAGCAAAGCAGCCATCTCTTCTTAGACAACGCAGGCCGCTGCTGCCATGGCTTCCAGCTACCCTCCCCCCTTTGAGGGCACAGGTGAAGTGAAGGAGGGCTTTCTTTGCCCCCTTTGCCTGAAAGACCTTCAGTCATTCTATCAACTCCAAGACCACTACGAAGAGGAGCACTCTGGGGATGACCGCCATGTTAGAGGACAGCTCAAAAGTGAGTGGCTTTGTTTGGGCTGTTCTTGTTCACCACCAGTGTGCCATCTGAGTCTTCCGAATCAAATCATCTTGACAGCAATAGCATTTCTGAAAGAGGCGTCCTAATGAGTTAATGGTTCATTTCAAGCTGTACATTGTCTGTAGACCATAGTAAATAGTTTCTTTTCCTTCAGGTTTGGTTCAGAAGGCGAAGAAGGCCAAAGACAAGCTGTTAAAGAGGGATGGAGAAGACAGACCAGACACTGGCAGTTATGAGTCCTTCTACTATGGAGGAGTGGACCCATATATGTGGGAGCCTCAGGAGCTGGGTAAGATGAGGGGAAAAGGACCAAAGCCGCACAGCAGCTTAGAGTCTTAAATGATATGTTAACAGTTATTTGTTGTTTTTTATATTTTAGGGGCAACGAGAAGTCACCTGGACCTGTTTAAAAAACACCGGGCAGCCAGGATAGATCACTATGTCATTGAGGTCAACAAGCTCATCATCAGACTAGAAAAGGTGTGCTTGCAATAGAAAATTACAACTCACCCACAGTGTAATTCCCCCCCCCGCTGTTGATGAAATTAGATTTGACGTGAGCATACTGGTGCCAACTATTTACCATGAACACTGTTCTTGCAGTTGACTTCATTTGACAGGACCAACTCAGATGCTGGCAAAATCAGAGGTTTGTCTGTGTTCATTAGTCTGCTAATTACACATAAATTGTTCCTGTCTTTTTAGAATTATAAATTAATGTCTATTCATTGTTTTTTGTAGCTATTGAAAAGTCTGTAGTGTCATGGGTGAATGACTCCGATGTCCCGTTCTGTCCCGACTGTGGAAACAAGTTCAACATCCGCAACAGACGGCACCACTGTCGCCTCTGTGGATCCATCATGTGTAGGAAGTGCATGGAATTTGTCCCCTTACCTTTAGCACGTATGTATGACCAGATGTGATTTAAAAATCACATATCTGCTGTATATTGTAGAAGTCATGTCACTGGTGTGGAATGTTTTACTTGTGTGTTCACAGAAAAGCTTATAAATGGGACACGCGAGGCCCTGTGTGTACCTGGAAGCCCCAGTCAGTCCACATCTCCTCCAGCAGCAAGTGGCAGCGGTGGGATGGGTTCCAGGAGAGGCAGCATCAGCAGCCTGAGTAGTGTGACCTCTATGCTGGAGGAAAAGGACGATGAGAAAATCCGCTGCTGCCACCACTGCATGGACACACTGCTGAAGAGACAGGAGAAGCTGGAGGAGAAAGACCATGTCCCTGATGTAGTGAAACTTTATGAGGTTGGTAAATGATCAGATGTGAAATGATTTCAGCTTTTCAGAGGAGAGGAGGGTGTGTGCTTTTCAAGTAAGCTGTCCTGCATTCTTCCTCTGTGGCTTCCTGTTGTTAACTTTCTTAAAACTTGTCACCCTGTCAGAGGCTGAGGATGTGCATGGAGAACGTGGATGAAAAAGCTCCAGAATACATCAGAATGGCCGAGTCTCTTAAGTAAGTCCCATTAAAAATATTAATTTAAGCTACACTTATATGAGACACAGTTTTGTTACTTCCTGTTACTGTTGTGTATTTTTACAGCGCTGGAGAAACCACATACAACCTTGACACTGCTGGT
Source organism: Macropodus opercularis (assembly GCA_030770545.1). Classification (NCBI taxonomy): domain Eukaryota; kingdom Metazoa; phylum Chordata; class Actinopteri; order Anabantiformes; family Osphronemidae; genus Macropodus; species Macropodus opercularis. The sequence goes on from CM061095.1 coordinate 13,231,721, forward strand.
GGACTGAGGCTGGAAGTACAGAAATACTATGAACTAATTGATGCTCTAAGGTAGATCTCAGTCCCTGATGTCAGTTTGTCAAACAGTGAGCTTTGCATTATCAAATGGATCTTTGTGTTTTCTTCTTAGTAAGAGGATTTTAACATTGGGTGTCAAAGATGATCCACCCCCACATCCAAAGGCACTTCAGCTGCAGAGGATGGTCCGCTATACAGCAACTCTCTTCGTCCAAGTGAGACCCAATCTTTTTTGTTTCTTCTCCAAACACCTAAGCTGATAAAACAAAGCTGTATGTAACATATGTCTTTTTCATCCAGTCCCCTGAATTATTATTTTTTTGTATCCTCTCTGTTTCAGGAGAAGCTCTTAGGGCTCATGTCTTTACCCACTAAGGAGAAATATGAAGAGCTGAAAGAACAGAGGAAACAAGAGCAAGAGAAGAGACTGCAACAAGAAAGACTGGTGAGATTGTGTGCTGATTGTTCTCTTATATTTTGAATTTGTGAAAATGAGTCTTTCACATGCTTTCCTGCTCAATAGGCAGCACAGGAGACCCTGAAGAGGAGGCAGGAGTCTGAGAGAAACCGTCCACCTGTCAGCACCAATGGAGAGATGCCACAGGCACCTAGAGCACCGCGCATGACCAAAGCCGCTGGCTGGTTGCCCACGGCTGACTCCGCTCATGTGCGCAATGAACTGGAGGACCCCCTCCTGCAGCAGATTGAGAACATTCAGTCATTTCTACGTCAGGCACGGGAGGCCCGGAGAACAGATGAGGTCGCCGTGCTGGAGGAGAACCTGCGTCAGCTGCAGGATGAATACGACCAGCAACAGACCAGCCTGGCTATTGCTCTCTCCCAGAAGTTGGCTGAGGAGGAGAATTTGCAGCAGGGTGAGCTCCAACGCCTGGAGGCTCGTGAAAGGGAGGAGAGGGAGCGCTTGGGCCACCCTGTAGTATTCACCTCGCCTTCCATCACTTGGGAGAAGTCTCTGCGTATCAGTATGACTGCGGACTTCCAGGAAGATGCTGATACTGAGACAGAGGAGCTGACCCCTAAAGCTGAGAAGAGCCCATCTTCTGTAAGAGCGTTTCCTGCTCTCACAACTCAGGAGGAGTCGCCTCCTAGGTTGAGAAGTTTAGGGGGTCATGTAACTCCCCCTGGTGTTGATGGACAGAACAGCACCTCCCTTAACCCTTTTGATGAGGACTCTACTCCCCTTGAGGAGGATCCTTCCAATCCTTTCTTTGAGGATATTAAAGGAGAAAACAAAGCAGCAGCCAATGGGAAGAAAGAATATAACCCCTTTGAGGAAGACGAGGATGGCGAGGAGGACAAACAGGCTGAGACTGTACCTGGAAACCCCTTTGAGGAGGAGGACGACGACGACACTGATGCAGGTAACCCCTTCATGGAGGCCTCTGGGAATTCTCTGGGCGCTTCGACCAACCCCTTTGAAGGGGATGACGACGATGAGAATTTGCCTGATTTGGACATGATAGAGGAAGAACTGCTGCTGCAGCAGATTAACAACATTAGGGCCTACATTTTTGATGCCAAGCACAGCGGCCGTCTTGACGAGGTAGAGCTCCTGTCAGTGAACTTGAAAGAGCTACAACAAACCCTACAAGAACAAAAGCAAAAGAAGCACTAACAAATAAACCAAATCCTGCAAGGCTAGCTCACTTTACACGACTGATGGGTGAGGTCTGCTGCACCACATAAAGCAACCAGTTTAGTTCCATAGTTAAATATGTACAGGGGCTGCGTAGTTTGGAGATGCCTAATGTAAAAACACACGGCTAAACACGTACCTGTATAGGGTTGAAAAGGGCTGGAGCATACGCCAGCATGCACAATTTTGAAGCACTGCAAGTAAAAATATGTACAAGAGGTGTTGCTCTAGATATATTAACCCTCTTGTATCTGAGAAAACCGGAGCAAAGAATACACTTAAACATTTAAGTGCACTGGTCAAATGGTTCTTTGAGCTACAGGATGTGTGACGTGGCTCTTTTGCAGAAGCAAAGCAAACTCTGCATGTTACTGTGGCTGAGACTGAACAGAGTCAAGGAAGCTAATGACTAATGTTCAAAATGTATGGTTAGAGTAATGTCATTCATATTAGACATAAGCTTATGTGTGCTACATAAAATGTCTGCTCTTCTTTTAACCTGACACTAAAGAGCTGAACCTTGAGTCACAGTTAACTATTCTCAGACCAAAGAACCATCTGACTCTTTTTTTGGAGAAAGGTAATCTTTTCTGAACATTTTTGAGCAACCGAGTGAAGGAATATGAAATTAATATCAAGAATTACTAATTAGCTAATATTATTGTGGCACCTATGTCCATCTCATAGATGTGTAGGGGACATTAAAGGCAGATTACACAGAATTAAGTCATGTGCTGCTTGACAATTATAGTGATGACAAAGTAAAGCTTTAATTCATTAACCACGTTGCGGAGTCATGTGCAGTCAGTGATAAAATTTGAATTCTTTGTTCTAACAATACATTTCTGTTCCAGCGAAAGCGTTAATGTTTAATGCTCTAATGAACCACAGGCCACAAAATGTTTTCTACTATGTGACCCCTGTGGGTTGTGATTTTGTTTACAGTGGAACCACTGATCCAACTAAGCACTTGGGTTTCGTGTCTGTGTGTCTCTAAAGTGCTGTGCAAAGCTGGTCTTTCCATCAGTCTTGTGGCTGTTGCCTAAATGTTTCCTCTGTTCAGAAGCGTCATCTAAGACATCTTCACAGTGCATCCAACCAGCTCACCCAGCACAAAAATGTACATACGAAACACAATTTGTCCAGAGCACACCGTAAGCAACTCCAAGTCATGAATTAAGGCACAGAGACCTGTGTTGTACAGAAATTCTACTAACCCTTAGGTCCAAGCAATGATTTAGACATTTACACTACATGAATGCCAGCAAGTATTATCAGTCAATGTGCTGCTAAGTCTGTCTTAACATAATTCAGTCTAGTGCTTTCCTGTCAGTCAGAATGTCCACATTGCGGAGACGATGCAGTATTTAGTGTTGATGGTTCTAACACTGCGACATCTACAAACATTTAAGCAAAACATGTGACACTAACTGTTTTGTGACTGTGTGAAGAATTTGAAGGGTTCTTTGTGTTAGCAGGAGAACTCTGAGTAAAACAATAACTGCAAATTAAAGCTAAGACACATACATCAATTCATTAACGTTAGGAAAATCGGCCATCTTTGCATTAATAAAAACAGCTGTTTACAATACGATAAGGTTGTGTTTCTTCCCCCCCATAAATGTTTTAAACCTGTTTAACTGACCAAAACTTTCTCCTGCCTCATGGGTTTAATGTCATTGGAAAATATTCCTGTTTTGCATGTTAAAATGAGCCAGTTACTATCACACAGGTAAATTTGTTCACAAGTTTTATTTAAGTGTTTCGACCTTAGTACCCACAATGTGATAGATGTATATCACGAATGGATATGACTCTTGTTCTGCCCAAAAAGTAACCCTGAATCTTAGGGTTGTTTGTTTTGAGAGTGGAGTGACGGGTGATCTTACGCACAGCATAGTCAGATCCTTTCACATTTGTATACTTACAACTAAATATGCATCATGTTAGTCCTTTTGTGAGGTCATACAATCCAGTTACAGCATAACAATGTCCAGTAAATTACCAGTAACGAGCGTGCTCTCACTCCTGTGACGCAGCCATCTGGGCACGGTACTTGCCCGTCATCTCCTTGGGCAGAGGCGTGGTGCCAGGACACGGCACCTGGCCCTCCACCTCACAGATACACTCCCTCAGGCAGTACTTCTTTGGCCCAAAGTTGGCAGGGTTGGAGGCTTGCATCTTGATTTGAGCCTCAGCTTTTAACATTTCTCTACGAGCAGAGAGAGTCAAATAAATACCATTACCAAAGATCTATTACTATACAGATCTACAGGCAGACAATTGATCTGTTACAGTAGAAAAGCTTGAATTACTGTTAAAAAGAATGTTTGTGTAAATATTTTCTGAATTCATCGGCAGACAAACTCGAATTAACAAGGTCAGTGTGTTTTGTCTAAAATGTCTCATATTTGATATCAACCAGCCACAGATACAGGCTCACATTCAACAAGAGGATGAGGAAACGAGATTCACTTGTAATGAAATGAATATCTTACTCCGATTTGCCCAAAATCTTCTTCACATGTTGTGAGATATGTTTGTGGTCCTTCCCTTCTACATCCACCAGAACTTGCTCCCCATCATCTGCAGGAATCAAAACAGATAAGTTCGACCTACACAGCCCAGAACAAGTTAATTCACGTTGAACAGCAGGAGGAAGCAACGCACCCAGGTAGAACTTCAAAAACGGTGACGGCGTCATATTCTTGAACATCATTATTTGGACCCATGGGTTTTTGTACTGAATCTGAGGGATATTGAAGAACACAAATTTTCTGCAGAACAAAGAGAAAACATAAACGTGAAAGACAATCGCTTGTGGTTTGCTGTTCCTCAATAACACTTCAAGAAGCAGACATTAAGTTGTGCGTCATGTTTATTCTACGTCCAGCTTTCAAAACCAGCCTGGGCCCTGAATGGAGCAAACCTGAAATAGCAAATTCAAAAAGAGACGTGTGCTTTCTGCTTTGGATTAAAAATGGCCGGATGTACAAGCTACAACGGGTATTTTGGTGGCAGTACTCAAACCTGGAACTATGTTCATATAACAATTAGGAGACGTGCCATAATTACTTAGCAGTTTGATGAGTACAACATTTAAAAATAGAGATAAGTTCAAATACAAAACGTGAGGCCAGCTGTAAACTCTGACCTTGCTCCGTCGCTGAGCTCCCCATGTGTGTTGTAATTCACCGTCATGATCTTCACCCGGTTCTTGAAGATAATATCGCCCTTCTGCAGATACTCCAGGGTCCTCCTGATCGGAAACCTTCCTTTCATCGGCATTTTAAAGTCTTTTTAGGATTTACGCGACACCATTTGAAAGAAGCCTTGCGCCTGGACACGGAAAGACGCGGTTTGATGACGTCTCCCTTCCTTGGTAGAGCAGTCTGGTAGTTGTAGTTTTTTTTTTTTACTGACGGTGCTTTTAGTTCACGGTCATTTTAAGAACAACTTTGGCACATAGAATAACACGGCTTGCATAATATTGAATTCATAAAAATCACAAAATAAATGTTTTGTTCTTATTTTTTTATATACATTCTAACAGCTGCCTCATCTTTATTATGTTACTGAAACACTCACAGTCAATTCATATGGGTTTATGTTAAACAGATGAATATGACTAACAGACATACAACTTTATAACACACAATGTTTCATAAAAGTCTTTTTTTATTTCTTCAATAACATAAGCCGGCCGTAGAGACTGGAATGCAGATACAGGGAGGTCATTAATACATTGGTTTTATAACGCCATTTGTGTGAGGTAGAAATGTAGGGTTGTGACAAACCTGAACAAAACATGAAGGTTATTTGAAGTCCTGTGTTTGAAGAAATACATTTTACATATTAGAAAACTTGAATCATGGGACACTCAATCCACAAAGTTGAAAAACCACAATCTCGTATGTTCTACTATTTTCTAATGTGGGAGCTGCTCTTGGTAATGGTAAATATTGTAAAGCCACAGCATTTAAATCTGTACTTTTAATACAGGATTTAGTAAAATGCACTTAAGCTACTTCTTCATGCACTGCAATGCACCATAAAATGACAACAATGCTCCCTCTTAGGGCAGACAGCAACAAGATTATAAAACCCTGCTTTAAAACATCATGCACTCATTTTAATGAAATTACAGGTACAAAGCTCGTTTCACATCAATGCCTTCACAAACAACCTGTGTGGACTTTAACAACAAGAATTACAACCAACACTTAATTGACAACACTTGATCATTGCCTCTTACCCAATGACAACTGGGATAGGCTCCAGCACCCCAGCAACCCTCAACAGCAAAAGTGCTTAGGATAATGGATGGATCATCATTTAGTTGTATTTTTTTGTTGCTTTTTTACATCCGCGTCATCTGTCAGTTGCATTTGCGTTGCTGTGTATGCCTATTCTGAGCCTTTATATAGTGGGTATGCATATCTCTATGTGGTCTTCAAGACATTGCCACGCTTAACAGTGGCTTCCAAATGAGATCTCTCTTTTTTTTTTCAAATTAGGGAAACCTGCCCCAACATACTTTAAGTACACTTAGTATCAAACAAGCAAATTTGTTCACAACAAATTAAAGTTTTAAGTAAACATTCAAAACAAAAGTTTTAGTCAGCATGAAAGCAGAGGACCTCCACAAAAGCTGATTGATGTGCGCTTAGCAAAATACAAATACAAATGCTAACAAGTACAAAACCCAGTAGCTTAGCTACACATGAGTAACATTAATGAACCCTACGTTTTTAGGGTAATCAAATTCCTTGATAGAAATAATTGCCAGTGATAAATACACATGTCAAATAGGAAGAAAGAAAATAACATAATTGATTGTCTTTAGGGGAACGATGATGAGGAGATTGCACAGGTTAAAACAACAACACATCATGTTAACTCAGAGATAACGTTACATAACAGACTCTCAAACCTTGAATCTCTGAGATGGCATTTAGTGAAAAAAAGACATGTGGTCAGTTTGACTGGTTCATTTGAGCCAAGAATGCACTATGTGGTAGCTCTATGCTATGCTAGTACATTTGAATACAGAATAAGGACCAGCAAGTTCCTGCACCTGACTGAATTGCTTCTTCTTCAGGTTTAAGTTTTCAGTGGACTTCTTTAATGAAGAGAATTCCACTTCCATATGCAAAATGTATGCTTAGAAAAATCTTTAGATTCTGGACTATGTCAATACATCTGAAATGAGATGGTCAAGAAGAGCTGGTGAAAAATATGTGCTGATGTGAACTTAAGTGCGTGAAACAATTATAATACAAAATAAATAATAAAAGTTTAGGTCAAATTGTAAAGTTCATAGGTAATTAGCTTGAAATGCTATAAAGACAAGCACAAGATGAGCAGAGTTACAGCCACAAAGACGACTTTATCCATTAAGTTCAAAGCAGCAGAGTTTAAAGAAAAGGTTTTCAGACTGCATCAGAAGAGAGAAAACATTCTAAGTGTCATCTTGGTTTTTCCACTGGCAGATTGGTAATCTACCAAGAATTCCTGAATGACTTTGCACCATGCATCTTCAGAAAACAAGGACCTACTGCAGTATTATAGACCAGGGTGTCTTTAAATAGTCCCTTCTAGGAGAGGACGGGGTGTCATTCTGCAGGGTCAGATTCCTGGCTGTTATACTCGGCCGTCTCCATCTTGAGAATATAGGGAATGATACTGTCGATAGAGACGTTACCTATTAAGCCAGTGAAGAAGAGCTCCTCTGTGATGCTTGAGTTCATGAGTCGGAGGGCGGGGAGGCGAGTGAGGATACGGGTCAACCTGACGAAGTAAACAAAACCATTTGTAAACCGACAATCTCTAACAGCAGGTCCAATCGAGTCTTATTTCTGACTGACTGTCAAAGTTCAGCACAGCAAGGTTCATGGAAAATGGGCTGACATAATAGCAAATGCTTAGGCAGAGTATGAAAGGAGACATATGGATGCCAGAGAATGGTGTAAAGCTGCCGGATGCAAGAAGGTAACACTGCAGGAAACAAGTGGAGGAATGGCAGGAAGCCAGCTGACTGAGGCCTGGATTTCTTTCTTACTGACTGGCAACAAAGGCGTTTTTATATGTACAAGCTTCTTAGCTGCCAGTACATGTTAGAGGCAGTCACCTTCTACACGTGCTACAATAAATGGCACAAGAAAACAGTACGTGACATGTAAACTAAAAGCAGACAGCGATAGGCCTCAATCTTATCTGCCTACGCCTTTTTAGGAAGAAATGTCTTGAATTCACAATGTGTTCTTAACCCACAGATTTGCTCATTATTTACAAAAAGACATTATCCTAATGCACAATAATAAAAGAATTATTTGCAAAATCTGAATTATAGAATTATTATCCACTGATGTGCAATGACATTATTGTGCACAGATTACTCTCATGGAAAATGCATTTGCATCATTATTGTGCTACCATATGTTGTTGTGTTACAGTGTGACACATTTATTTTTTCAGCAACTGTGTGAAATATAATAATATATATATAAGATAACACATGTGATGTGTATAGTAATAATAGTAAAATAGTTACTGCTCAGAAATATGTTGAGACAAGTATGACTGTACCTGTAGGTGTCGTCTGGATATGTTTTCTGTACATAGTCCTGCAGCTCCATCAAAGCTTTCTCCTGGAACTTCTCAATCTGCCCACCGCTGTCCACACCCGGGTGATCTGAGAAGTCAAACACAACTGTAATCATAATCAACAACATCTTTATATGAGTAGTTGGCTGCAAATTCATTCTGTATTTTGTGGTATTCCTTTCATTTGCTTGATGGTTGTTTGATCATACGTCTGTGTCTCACCAGGGCTGAACAACACGATCGCCTTCAGGTAGGCATATTCATAGCTGTCAGTCTCCAGTCTCGTCATGCTGTTACAGAACTCCTGGAACTTCCAGATATGCTCCATCACTTGCTTCACCCTCTCTCCTGAAAGCTTGTCTGGGACAGAAGAATAACACCCCGTTTGATACACACAATCATAATTTTAAGTATTGAAATGAAAAACATAATCATAGAAAAGCTGCCATTCCCGTTCACAGTTATGTAAAGATACATGATAATGTATAAAGCAGTTGTGAGATCATCGTATGTCTTGATTTCCATTTATGTGTGTGTGTCCTACTGTGAGGTGATGACGAGGTCTGTGGTCCATACCATCCTGGATGCTGCTTTGTAGGTGGTTGATGATGGCAGTGAGGATGGTGGACAGGTTCATCACATGAGCACACTGAGCCAGACCTAGAGTGAAAAGTTCATTCCAGCAGGCCCGCACCAGACTGGTGTTTGCTTCAGGACTGAAAAAGTGTGAACAAGGGCAGTAAGGGCCAGCCGTGTTATTTTCTTGTCTTCTTCTATGCAAGTCGTAAAATAAACGTGTTCTCACCCAAGGGCTGAAAAGGCCGGGATGGAGCGTGCCCAGTGCATGGACAGAAACAGAAGCCTGGATGCCGACTCACAGATGTAATGTACATTCAGATACTCAGGCATAGGGCTCGGCATAGTTAGCTAGGATTCCAAAGAAATTACATGAAGATAAATTATTATTTATTTATCACTAGCTGTCCATTTGGCTTTATTAATACTTTAAAAAATGTAATGTGATGAGTAGCAACTTGTACAGACTGCAGTACAGGGGGGAGTGAGAGAACCAGACACAGACATTGTATTATCAGGATGGTAAATATCAGGTGATGTTAGAAGAACCTTGGTCATTTAAAATTGTGTGACACATTGTGAGACATGCTACCTAATTAAAATGCTCACAGTGTGACTCCTGAATCTTTACTGCCACCACTAAAAAGGTGAAAAGCACTGACCTTAAAGCCAACATGGTTGTCATTGAGCAGAGGTCCTTCTACCTCAATGATAGGAGTTTCCTGGTCTCGGCCAATCAACTGAATTGTTCCTCCAACACACTGGGCTTTATCTGCTGGACTCTGTCCAACTCCAGCTTCAGGTGGACTGAAGACTTTAGCCAAGGTGTCAAAGGCACTGAACACAGTTCAGAAACACATTTATGCATTTTGGTTTGCTGAGAAATAAACATCAGTATATACATGATGAGAAATTATCCAACATGCACCAAGATAAATAATGTCTCTGTTGTTTGGCATGCAAGTCTGACAACAAAATAAAAATAACTCTCAGAGGTCCTGTGAGAAACTGGTTTCTTAGGTTTTCTAAGACACTGACCGTGTTATCTCACTGGCAGACTGTTCCTCATGTTGGCTGCCAGGCGTATCACCATTGTTTAGGTTTTCTTTAAGTGAGTCATTCAAGTTGGCTAAAGATGTCACCACATTGGCCAGTGTGCCCAGGTCCCCCTGACCAGACTCCAGCTGTAAGCACATAAAAGAAACAATGTTACAGCTGAGTAGGAGTGCAACTAAGTATAATTTAGTTAATTTATTACTAATTTATTACTTCTTCTACAGCCTTACTTCCGGGCAGGTCACTACAGAACCTTGAAACCCTAATCCGTACGTCTCTGTTGGTCAGGAAGGATTATCTATTGGGACAGTAGAATCATCTTTACCTTTGTGTCAGTTGCCAGCAACAAAGTTCCATCACTCTGGATGACTGGCTGCTGAATATTAACCAGCATCCCCTGGTCCAGCAGGCTGGATCTGCAAATTAAAAGGAAAATCATTAACATCCTAAAGCATCTACTTTATCAACAGCTGAGCAATGGGCCAGTGTGTAGTGTCTAGGCTTGTGGTCACCTACCTGGAGCCATCAGTCTCTGTATCGGAGATAAATGTAGGCGTAGCGATGAGTGGACTGTTTAAATCCTTACGAATGTAGATCTTTTGAGTGGAGGCAGCACAGTTGGCATGTTTCTCTCTGGGAGCTACATCAATGGGTTTTCTCTCACTCTGCACAGCTGAACACAAACAGTAAGCAAACATATGCAAATTAACTTCAGCATCAAAGCAGGAAGCGGATAGTTGTATGTGACATTTCTATAGCAGAGTTGTGGGTGGGTGGGTTAACCTGTTAAAATATTATTTTAGTACCTTGCAATATAGTCAATAAAGATTGTTTCTTTCTGTTTAAACATAGTGACTTAGTTCGATTTCATGAATCAAATCTGGAATAATCTGCATTTTATAGTAAATATGGAGAATCCCACTTTGGTCTACATGTACTAAGTATTGGATTGAGGTGCAAACTCACACTCTGTCTTCATCCCCATCGTAAGGCATTTCCTGAGGCGACAGAATTGGCAGCGATTGCGGTGGTGTTTGTTGATGACACAGTCCTGTTTGCTGCGGCAGCTGTACGTCAGGCTCTTCCTCACACTTCGCTTAAAAAAGCCTTTACACCCCTCACAACTGACTGCTCCATAGTGACGCCCTGAAAACAGATAAAACGAGTCATTGTCTTCCAGTCTGGATATATTAGGATAAACCTTTTGATCTGACGTCAGGGTGCATCAAAAGAAAACACTTCACATTTCCAGGACGTGTAAAGTAAGTTTTAATACCTGAAGCCTTGTCCCCACACACCACACAATACTCCACAGACTGCGGCCGGCTCAAGTCCCCAGACTGACCTAACAGCCTTTCCATTGACACTTGGTCTGTGACAATCTGAAAACAAAAGTCAGTCTTTTATATTGCGTGAGTATTGTAGATTCACACTGTCTGACATTAGCAACAGTTATCAAATCAACGTTGATGTTGCCAACAGTGTTATCACATATTGTATCAGCGAGTAATATTAAGCATAAAACTGTACCTGTATCCTTCCTGGCATCAGACTCTCTGCAGCAGTGAAAATGAGCTGCTTAGTGTTATGGCTGTCTGGTGAGGTCAGGATAACCTTGCCTGCCCCTGAACTGTCAGCTGTAGTCAGAATGAATTGCTGCTTAGGAGCACTGGACGGGTCCATTGCTGTCACTATCTGGATCTTCTGACCTGTCTGTTGGTCAGTTACAATCTAAGGACATTGAATAGGGAGACAGAGAAATTGACACATGAATTTGCACTATTAGGATTGAAAAACAAAACAGGAGAGAGCAACATTGAGCTCATTGTTGCTGCTAAAGCACAGACTGGGAATAACATCAACAGGCAGCAGCTGTGTCCCATTATCAAAAGCTAACTAGGGAGTACCACAGTTACCTGTATTCTTGGTGGCGTTGGGGCTGCCTCTGTAGAGATAACATGGAAACGCTGTGGAGATGCACTCATCGCTGACTCTGTAGGAGGGGGTGACACCTTCAAAATGAAACAAATGACCTTGATTAATAGGTCTACAGCACAAATATAACTCATAATGGCCTGTGCAAAAAATAATCATTTCAGGTAAACGTAGCACCCACGCAGCACACAACCAAAGACAGTAGCATCACAGTATCACACTAGATATGGTACAGAAAAACTCTGAATATCAGCACTGTTCATCATGAAACTCTCCCTCTACACTCACCTCAGCCTCATGCTCAGAGTCCATTTTCTGCTGAGAGAGCAGATTCAGGCTGGTCGCCATTATGATGCAAGGTCATTAGTGAGGTCTGTTTGAAAGGATGCCACAGAAAGTGCAAACCATCACAGAAGAGCAGCAACGGATGTTTTAACAGAAGACACACTGTAACATTTAAATCAAATTAAAGGCAATGCTTTGATTTGTGTGACTGGACCAATTTTCTATCAGACAAAATTTTTGTGTGTCATCATTCCAGGCATGACTGGAGTCCAGGTCAATGATATGTGAGTGCAACCTGAACAAGAGATTTGTTTTTAACTGACAAAGATAGAACAATGCTAACCAGATTGTACTGGCAGTCATATGGAACCTCACATTTTATAAGGCACTTCATGTCCCTCCATAAAATGTGGATGCATTTATATGGACAAACATACATGCCTATTTTTTCCATTTTACAAAAACATGAATGGATTTAGATTAGACTATTTCCCTGGACAGGGAGGCAGAGAAGTATGTAAGAACAAATGAAATATGAACTGGGCGTGTGCAATTTTTGTTAAGGAATCAGTTACCACATTTCAGATGTGGTCAGTGTATCTCTATGCTTCAGTGATCCTTAGATGCAGTCTGCAACAGGGCATCAAATGGGAGTATCGCATTTAAAGGTTAAGACACATGCTGTGTTTAGTGATTACACAGATCCAATTGTGTTCAATTGAAAAGTTAGCAAAAGGTGTAACCACAGGATTTTCTCCACAGTTAAACTGTAAAGGAAACCTGACTGCACTGGTGAATGTACTTGCATTCTGCATGGTTTTGATTCAGTATTTCTTGATTTGGACCTTCAGTAAAAACGTGTCTACAACAGTCCACAGCCTGGGCGTTAAAGGGAGGAGCACGCTACTGTATTTGTGTCGCTGATTGGCTGAACATAATGCCCATCATTACCTCGTTCCCCAAAAAGATCACAACACAGAACAAAATGGAGACTCTGGAAATTATCCAGTAGAGTGGAAACCTTGTGATAAATTATGGTGTTTTTTTTTCCTCACAGACAGTAAACCAGATAACTATTAATACGTTGGTAGTGAATGTAAAAGTGCGGCTGTGGTGAATAAAGTCGCAGTCGTATTTGTTCTTTCGACCCTGGATGGCAAAGGTAAAAGGGTTGAGTTCATCTGCACTGGCTCCAACCTGCCAATGTTAGCTAGCTGTTCAAGCTAGTTAACGCACAAGTAAACGCAGCAAGAGCTGCAGTGTCTGCTGCCGTCCACCCCATGGATTTGTCCTTTCAGCAAACGTGAACTGGTTCAGCTTAAGTCAGTCATAGTGTCGAGTGCATACTGTCACTGTCTGTAAAGCACATTAACGTGTTCGGACTGCGCCAAGCTTTTACTGGTCCTTCCGCGGACCATGAGCTGCCGGAGTCGGGCAGCTCCGCATCGGCTAGCTAACAGGCTAGCCGGGAGATTAGCTGCGCTATTTTATCATCCGCTATGTCACAGCGCTTTCTACGGTTTTCAGTCCGAGGCCGGGACTTACCTTCGGGAAACTGCGGCCACGGATTAAGGGCTCTCTGATATTTTATAAAATATTTGTTTTGGTTTTCTTCTGTTAAAGGTCATAGTTCGTGACCCCGCACCGCCGGAGCATTGATGATGGTTAAGTTTTTTTTCTTCTTCCTCTCTATCGCCCCCGCGCGCCGCCCCCCCCCCTCCTCTGCGCAAGCCAGACAGCACTGACGTCATCATGTCTGACCGTCGGGACGTAGCTGTCAATTTATGACTGAATAATAACAGTAGCGCCGCAGGTGTGTGTGAAGGAAATGCAGCGGTAGCGTTTAACACCAGCTATAGTGCACAGTTATATTTATTTGCATATATCTTCAATAACGCTGTGCAATAGTATCACATTTGCAGAGTTCAGCCTCCTGTACGTTGTAATTTGCAAATTCACTTTTTTCATTTCTGTTTCTGATTTTGGTGTTTTTCTTCAGATTGTTGTCTGCATTATACATGAACTAATTATACTTTGTTTGCTGTCTACATCAACACCTTTGTGTCACATTGATGGGTTTTTATGCACTTTCAATAGCTAATTTTATTTAAAGTTGCTAATGATTAGTAGCCATTTGTGGAATTACCCAGTAGATTATTTTTTTACATAAGAAACTCACAAAAGAACAGCTCTTCACATCAGTGTCATCAGGGTTTTGTCAACCTGACATGGGCAGCAATTGTACAAAGGAAACATGTTGACTTTACCCTGTGGTTGATTACACAGTTCATGTGTTTAGGTCATTTGTTCACCCTTGTGTACTACATTTATACCATTTGTAACAGAGCGATATTATGTTTTCACTCTCCTCAGTAAAGATGGAACATGTTTATGGTGATTAATGGAAGAAACTGATGCAAACCTTTGATGTCATGATTCATTGCGTGTTGTCCATTCACCATCTGACACTTATCCTCTTAAGGGTTGTGAGGTGCTGGAGCCTGTCCCAGCTGTCATACTTAAAAGTTAGTCTCTCAATTCAAAAACATGCCAGAATTCACGTTCCTCTGCTAAAGGAACCTTTTATTTCTGTATCCACTGCCTTGCAAAGATCTGACGCTTTTATGGGCGCTGGGAGCTTTGGGGTCAAACGCATGAAAAAAACAAAACAACAAAAAAAAGTCACAGAAAGACAGTCAAGTCACAGTATGGCCACTGGGTGGTGGTACAGTGGGTATAGAGAATAATACACGCACAGGGGAATCCTCAGTCTCCCATCAGTCGGTGTTTCTCACATATTTGTGTTTGACGACGCATTTAGTTATACTATATTAAACTATATTATAGGCTCTGGTGTAATGACCGTGTGTTTCTGAAGTGTAGCACACAGTCAGAATCAGGTTTGTGTGCCTATTAATTTTAAATGATCAAACAACGCTACACAAATTGCCATTAGGCTCATTTAGTGCATCTAAGCACCGATGTGGGGTTTTCGGTGAGCGTCTGACCATTTGTTTATGATAATATGATCCAGGCAAATTCAAATGCAAACGATACCCTATATCATGGGTGGGACTGCTTATTTTTCGGCGGTGCAGTGACGCGCAGCCCGCATAAAGCCAGTCAGTTATAACCAGAACACATCAGACCTGGACGCGCTGGTTCCATCAGTCTGATCATCTGGGACATTCTATTAGATTAGTCGATATAGCAGAGCGCTAACGCGGCTTCTAATCGATTGATTCATTTGCGCAGCTGCGTAACACACTTTTTAACCAGAGTCTTGCAGCACAACCGCAACCTCGTCACACGGTCACTGTCACCTTATTGCTCCAGGAGTGACAGGACCTTGATGTGGCATGAAAGCGCAAGAACGCGACGACTGACGGCGCTTTTATTCGTGGAGACCTGGAATCAAATCACAGAGGCACCACCGGTGTTTGGAGCTGCGCGCGGATAGCGGGGATGGTCATGGTCGGACGGGGACTGTGGGTATGTAAGCATCGGCTCGGAAAGCGAGGCGGCAGGCCTGGGGTCTTGCCTTTCATTTTATTGGCCATTGCGACCGCAACCTTGCTGGCTCTGCTTTTTGTGGACTTCATCGAGTCATGGGTCACCTCCATGAGCATGAACACCGCGGTGGAGTCGCACGCCGGCATCTACCCCCTGCAGAGCGTCCCCCCGACCAGACCCGACGAGTTCTTGCTCATGCCCAGTCCGCTGGTGTGCCAACGTGCCAAACCTTACCTCATCACCATGGTTACCTCGGCTCCTGCCAATCAAAGAGCACGCCAAGCCATCAGAAAAACCTGGGGAGGCGAAGTGGAGGTAAGGGGTTTGCGGATCATGACCCTCTTCATGGTAGGCGTAGCTACTGACCCTGGACTGGCCAAGCTACTGATAGAGGAAGCTCGGGAACAAGGGGACCTGATCCAGGGGCGTTTTTTGGACACCTACTCCAACCTAACCTTAAAAACCCTCTCCATGCTGGGCTGGGCCCGACGGTTCTGTCCTCAGGCTCACTTCATGGCCAAAGTGGATGATGATGTACTATTCAACCCCAGCACCCTCCTGCACTTCCTAAACAAGAGCCGTAACCCTTATGAACAAGGGGACTTGTACCTTGGCAGGGTGCATCTTCACGTGGCTCCGGACCGTGACCCAGAGAGTAAGCACTACCTCCCTGCAGGGGCCTATCCTCCCTCTGTCTTTCCAGACTATTGCAGTGGTACTGCTTACATTCTATCTCGCTCTGCATTGCTCAAAATATCCCTGGCAGCCTCTGCATCACCTTTATCCACACCTCTGCCCCCTGAGGATGTGTTTGTTGGTCTGTGTGCTCGGACTGCTGGGGTGCTGCCCTCACACTGCCCACTGTTCTCTGGCGGCCCAGGTGTGCCATATGGACGCTGCTGCTACCAGGCAATGGTGTCCATCCATCACATCCCACCCAGGGAAATGCTGCATTATTGGACTGATGCTCATTCATCTCCTCCCTGCTCCTGGTTGAGTCTACGTGCCTCACTAGGAGTGTGCAAAGTCAGGGCGATGCTGGGGTCGGTTCTGGGGCTGGAACGGGGATTGTGAGCGTAATTAGGAACGACAACTGGACTGGATGGGACTGGGCCTCGCTTTCAATACTGTGAATAGCACAAGTGCTCTTCAAGCTCTGAAGCTACTGTGTGCAATGAGAGAATTTCACTTTATATTTATAGCTTTATTTTTTTAAACAAGTTTTGTTCACAGCTTTTTTTTGATTAGGCTGATTAGGCTGTATGAGGAATGTCCCAGTACTGTTTAACTTATCTTTAGACTGTTAGAACATTCTGCATTATTACACTGACACCTATTCTAGATGTACAAAATCTCTGGCATGCTGATAGTACACATTAGATAAAACGTTGCAGCAGCTTCTGGTGAATGCTCCCTGACAAATATCTGCATTGACTCCCAACTGAAGGCTGCAGGTGTCATTTATAGGATAGATCACCAGGTCTTTAATTTAAACGTTAGTCTAATAGGATACGTAATCGCATGTCTCCAAAATAGTTCACACGGCACAGGCTTCATATAACAAATAAGGAAAAAAAGACTTAATTAAATGTAATTTAAGATCAAAGTAATTTCTGGAACTGAATTTAAGTTGTTACTCCATGTCAGGAACATGGTGACATTTGAAGACAAATCTTATTTTGTGTAACCTGCAAAATTAAAACTCCATCTATCGTTGGTGCAGCTCTTACATAAATGAAGAGAAGGCCAGTGTGTTTACACTCAGGAAATAAATGTGTGAATCACTTAACTGTCACTAATAAACCACTCTAAATGAACTTGTTTGCTTGGTGTCTCTTTAGGAAAAGCACATGTATATAAATGCATCAGCCTACATTGCATTTACAAGCTGTGTAGTACTTGTAATTTTGTAACAGCATGTTTTGGGCCTTTCTTTGCATTAAAGGATCACTTTAATGATCACTCACAGCCCCAAACATCTCTTATAATTATGTGACTGAAGAATGTGAATCTGGGAGCGATGCAGGCTGTGCCATTATCAGGTACTATAGTAATAATTTTGCACTCTTCTGCACATTTCTGCCTTTTAGCACTGCCTATTATCTGTAGCTGCTGCAACAATTAAATTTCCCCAACGTGGAATCAATAAAGGATAAAGGAAGGAAAGGAAGTTATTAAGTGGGACAAGGAGTAGAATCCCAACAGTAATCAACAAACTGTAGAGACGTGGAAGCATATTTTCTATATCTATCTATATCTGCCATGTTTTATATTCAGGTTTAAAGTTTTATTTTTTCAAATGTAGAAACCATTTCAGTTAATATATTCAAAATGAAGTTCTCCTTTTTGAAGAAGACAAATTTGTGGAAAACGTTCATCAGTAGAGAATAAAACGACTTAACAAACTGATGGTCACGTCAGCCATGGTTATGCAAACAGGAAGCGCTGGAGGCATGAAACCACATCTGCTATAGATATGTTCCATGAGAAAGAGGCCGCAACCTCCGCAACTGAAGTTTTTCGCTTGCGACAAAAATGTCCTCTGCAGAAAGATCACAGTTCAGTCTTACAAAATGTCATAGGTCTTGGGGCTGCACAAAGGCTTCCCCTTTTCTATTTTCTAAATCGGTCCAGTGCAGCTCTCTTCTCACATAATGCTGCTTTCTGCTCGTTCCTCTGAAGTCTCTCTCTTTCATTCTTCATTTTATTCTCCACAGATTCCCTGATTACATCCTGCAGGATAAATGCGTAAAAAGAGGTTCATGTGGAGGTTCATACTGTGGTGTAATCAGATGTCATTTTATATTAAGGACTTCTTACCCTCTGGTCCTCGTGAGCCACCTTTTTCTTGCGCCTTTCAATGCCCCCAGCAGAACTACGACCTTTTTTCTTCAGTTTGGGAACAAACTTTTCTTTGGCAAGTGGATCGTATCCCTGAGAAGATGAACAGCTTTTATGATCACAAATATTATTTAAAAAAATCATTATTATCCGTATTTCATATCAGACAGATGTGCATCTTAAAACTGAATGCATGCAAATAAGATACTTGGGCACACTGACCAGAGCTTCGACCCTGTGTTGGTGCCTTTGCTCCATGGTGGCTTGATCAACACATCCCAGCTGATTGGGGTCCAGGCTGATAAGCTCTGGCTGAATCTTCTCCAGGAGGGCCTTGACCTCCCATTCCTGCCTCTGCTTGGCACTGCGGAATGGATTTGCATCTAATCCATCGAAGTTGGGCTCACCAGCACCTGTGAGTGTAAAAGAAGACAAAATAGAAAAGTTATAGTGAAAGCATTTTTCATACAGTCACAGTAATCTAAGCTCTGACCTATTTTTTTTAATTTCCTCATTGTTCTGTCTACATTTGAATACTTGAGTGTCAAGAGAAATCACTTCAAACCTGGTATGAGCATGCTGGTGAAACCGTCTCCATGACCAACCCCAAGAACATCCTCAAAGGGACAGAAGTGCAAGCCCCAAACTGTCCCCCACACTCTGTGAGCCATGTAAGGTTTAGTCACTGGTGTGCTCCACACATCCCGGTACACCTGCAGCGAGATTGTTAGAGGACATATTAAGTGGAAATCAAGTGAACACGTACAGTAGATAACCGTGTATTTCTCATTACCTGTGTATACAAATAAAGAAAAACCTGTAGTAGTTGTACATATTTTAAAACAATCATTTAACACAGGACAAGCAGAATCTGCTGGTGTATTATAAGGACTTGGCAGCCACAGCCATAGATAACATATCTAGTCTGACTAGTTAGTTTTCTCACTGTGTCGTGTTTAGAAGGGCTATCAACATTTCAAGCATTGTTCAGTGTCCTTTGTCTGTGGTTTACCATCAACCCGCCAAACAAGTCTAAAAATAAAGTAAAGCACCAGTATTAAGTAGTAAGCAAAGTTAAGTAAAGCGCTTCACTTCCAGCACTCCAACTCATTAGCCCAAGCAGTAAGGGGGTGTCATGACCTGGACAATATCCCCCGTTGCGGCAGACAGCAGTCCCCTCTGGCTCAGCGATAAACACGAAGCCCCAGCAGGAAGGAAGTAAGACTTGAGAGGCTTGAAGGCTCTAATGTCATAGACTTTCATCTTTTTGTCCATGCCCGATGTCACCATGTATCTGTCAAGAGAAATGCCTTATAAATACAACTGTACAACAAATGTTGACAAAACTGCATTTAACTGATCACCGCAGGGAAGGATCTTAAATATAACTACAGTTATATTTATATTTGTGTAAATAGTCATACACAAACACATGATGTCTGAACATTGCATTTAATATGAACATAGATTTCTATGTTGTCAGTTTCAATAGATTAATAGATTTCCAGCCCCACACCCTCACACTTCAAAAGATTACACTCAAGGAGTAGTGCTAATATTTACTGTGTCTATCAAACCATTATAAAAAGGTCTAACACAATGATGCTGTTCTCAAGTTTTAAAGTGACTCACGTCCCCGTCTTGTCTACAGCCACAGACCGTACGCCACCCTGGTGACAGAGCAACTTCACAAGGGCTTCTTTCTGGTTGGGTGACCAGAGGGTGACTGTGCCATTAGGGTGGCCTAGGTGGATGATGGCATTCTGAGGGTTCTGGCACATCACGTCAAGACGACCAGTCTTAGTGCAGATGGCAGCCACCTCCTTTCCAACAGACACATCCAGGTACTGCAGAAATCCTGTAGCACTCTGAAGACAAGAGCATCAGCAGAATAGTTTTCAGATAGGTTAGCATGTCTGCTTTTCTTTTTAATCTACTCAACAGTTTTAAAGACGAGTATTTTAAAACTTTAACAGTAATTAGGAAAGGTAACTCTAGAACTGGTCTGAGAATCATGTTAAGGGATCTTCAAGTAAAAGTAATAGTTGTCTTTACATCCATGTACACACTGCTAATACAGTGTATACATGGATTCTGCTAACAGAACATTTGCCATACTTTTGGTACCGCTTTGTTGATTGTAAGTTTGTCTCCATATTACTTGTATAAATACAAACAATATGTTTCAGTGATGACCAACACAGGGTTATATATAAAAAAAAGAAAATGAATCTGAACACATTTCGTTATTGTACAATATTGAAAAAACAAAACCCTATAAAACCAATACAAGAAAGATTCTAATGAACTCACAGCTGTGGCGAGCAAAAAGTGGTAGGGAAGAAACTGCATACGAAGGACATCATTGAACTTGCGGATGCAGTGAAGCTCTATTCCATCAGAGTCATAGATGTGCAGCCACTTCTTCTGAGCCACTGCGTACATGGCCTCGGTGTGGAGCCACCTAAATAAAGCCACAAAGGATGTTGACGGGTGCTGGGATGTGAAGCATGGCCGCAATAAATTAAGATCTGTACTTTGTGCGATGATTTTGGCCGACTTACTTGACATCATTGACAGACTCCATCACATTTATCTCACACATCAGCTGTTTGGTCTGCCAGTCTATACAAGCAACATGGCCTCTCCTGCCACCAAGCAGCAAGTGACTGAAGTGTACAGGGAAACATTTATTTTAACAATGGATCGAACCAGTATGCGTGATGTGCTGTAAAAGGTCTTATTTAGTCATGCTGAGTTAAACAAAAACAATTACTGCCCAGTTCCTTAGCTTCACGTAGTGCCTTTGTGTTTGGTATTACAGCTTGCACATTTGCTGTGAATATTTAATATTGAATATATGCTTTCTACACTTCAATAAAAAAAAAAAAAAAATCTGAGCACTGCTCCAAGATAAGCAAGATCTTTACCATTGCAAAACATAGTCATAGTGCCATCAGTATCTGGAGGTAATTTCTCTTAATATTATGCTAACTGTGTGCTAATGTGATACTGACCGTCCAGTCTTGTTGTAATCCAAACGATACGGCCCAAACTGAGACAGTTTCAAATTAAAATGCTTAGGAAGAAGATAGAGAGAGAATTAAAACCACAAATGAACAAAAGGCAACATAAATTGAACTGTACGCTTGAGCCTCGTCAGTGTCCCACCTTTGTTCCAGATGTTATATCTACAGCATCTGCAATATCTTCCTGTGAGATAGTACATGTGTCTTCGTCTTCATCTCCTTCTAGAAACCTGAGATTACAAAGAAACAAATCCCAGCTAAGCTTTCAACTTCTGGGTTAATGTGGCAGCTGTCCAGACGTTGTGAATAAAGAAATTACCCTGGTTCCTCTGGGAGTAGGACGTCAAGCCGAGCAGCTTGTTCCTGGGCCATTTCTGACTCTTCATTTGCACGACTTATTATGCGCTTCAATTTGCTATTGTTGCGTTGAGGCTAGGACCAAAGATTAAAGATGTAAGGTGCAAGTAGCAACAGCTAATTATGCTTACAAATCTTCTTTTTACCTTTTCCGTTTTCTCTTTTCTCTTGAACTTCTGCACCCGGTCCTCTGTAACAAGAGCAGGCCCAGGGAAAGGGTCTGCTTTCTGAGTGAACAAGGAAAAATACACAAAACATTAATTCACCCCATTGCTCTTATTTCAACACATGGGTTTGTTTAAAGACACTAACACGCACACATCACATATTCGATGACTGTGTTTGTATGTATTAAAACCCTAACATTTACAACACGTCCACCTCTTCCAGACTGTCTGGGGTCATTCACTGCAAATTAAATGACGCACAGCACATTTAAGAGACTTAACATCTCCACGAATACTGTGCACATGTGAATTCCTAAATAAAATCCACTGGTGCTTTACTTGTAGTGCACAGTGCTGCTACATGTCTAAACAGTCGGTAACACACGCATCACGTTGACTGTCTCACCCCTGAGATGAAACTCTTCGGAGCATCTTTTCGGTGCTGCTCACGCTTTCTTTTCCTTGGA
The DNA here is from genome assembly GCA_030770545.1 of Macropodus opercularis. Lineage (NCBI taxonomy): Eukaryota > Metazoa > Chordata > Actinopteri > Anabantiformes > Osphronemidae > Macropodus > Macropodus opercularis. The sequence goes on from CM061095.1 coordinate 13,254,227, forward strand.
TTTTTCTCCCCCTGCTGCGATTCCTGCCAGTACCGAGCCGGGCGCTTCTGCAAAGGAGCCAACAGCATAGTGTTAGCAGTAAAATAAGCCAGGTTGGTGTGTATGTGGGAGAAAGCCAGCTGGTCTCCTCCAGGACCAGCGCTACTGGCGTTAGCTGCGTAACGCAAGCAAAGAAGAATTACGTCGTTTCCGTCCGTTTAAACGCCGGCGTAACATATGTTTAGCTGAGCAAAAAGCGATGTATTCTAGAAAACCATCTATTCTTCAAAGTACCTTTTCTTTTTTCTCCACGTGTGCCTCTTTCACCGTGGCCTCGCCGGTAGACGCCATGTTTGTTGTATATGTTTTGCACTTCCGGTGACGTCACACACAATACGTCACTTCTGGTTTTGTCACCGAAAGCTGAAATATCAACGACGAGAATAATAACAATAATAAAAATTTAAAAATTGTGAAATCAAAAAATGAAAAATGTAAGAACAGGTTAATACAAAAAGCAGAAGACAGACAGCTGAGTGTTGATTGACTGATTTTCAAACAACCACCAGCTCTAAATTACTCTTCATGTAGCCACCCAAAACAAAACAATAGCTAATTTCTAAATTAACTTAAATTATTATAATTTTATTAAAAAACTAGCAACACAAAATGACACTGTTTTGCATATAGACATCTACAAATTCAGTTCTTCAGTCTCAGTTCTTCAGTCTCAGTTCTATATAATCCTCAGTAACATACCTGACACAAGATTTTCAGACAATTGAAAAGAATCATAGCAGTTGCAATACAAAGGGTGTGGCTTCAAGCAAGTTCATGCATGTCTACAGAATTCCAAGTTACTTCATTACTGTTGTTGAAAAGAATCACACCTAGAAAACAGAGAGAGTGGAACGAACACATAACGTGTAAGGCTGAGAAAAGCAAGACGTTGCTTTAAAAAAATTATTTTTCAGACATTTACACATATGACAGAACTTTGATGTGGAATCTGTTGGTGTCATGTCACAGTAAAGGAAAGAGACCTTTAGGATACATGAAACACATCTCATTATACAAAACTATCCCAGTAGAGCTGAATTCAGTCCACATGGTCCAGCTGTGCACAGAGGAAAGCAATCACATAGATGCTTTCAGCTGTTGTTGTAGTTTCTGTAACACATCAATCACCTGCTGCATCATTGAGGAAATGAATTTAGGGATTTTGAGTGTTACAGTGACACAGCTGCACCATCTAGAGGCAGCTGTTCTTCAAACACAGGTTAAGTTTTATTTTCTACCTCCTCGTTCAACAAAGTAAAACCAGAACTCACACATCTAAATCCAGAAACATCTTGGTTATACAGGCAGTGCCATACCAGCTGTGTGTGCTTTTGTGATTTGTGAAACCAGGGAGGTGAAAGATAACCCCTTCCTTGCAGATGACCGGGAGTGGGCTGAACTCAATTCCCATCAGGCACTGAGCCACAGAGGAGGAGTTACATAACGAAGAGAGGCAGAAAGGGACAAAAGCTGGTCAGCGGCTGTGGACGGACAGCAAAACAAAAAGAACTTAAAAAACACAGGCGCAGTAACAATGAGTCTGTTAGCTGATCTAGAAAAGGTAGGATCTATCAGTGACTTCAGTGATTTTGGACTTGTTATAGAGTGTTGTTGTGAAGTTATGGGAGCTCATTGTACAGGCCAGTGCACACGTTGTAACGTGCACCCAGATGATTTAGCACTTTTTGGGAGTTGTTTGCTCTACTGACATTGGTATGATTTCTGAGTCTCTCATTCTTTTAAAAGCTCGATTTACCCCGACCAGAGCTGTTTGATTTCCATGGGGTGCAAATGATTCACTATTTCACAGACAACTGGGAGGCTGTTCAAAACTTTCAGGCCAGGCCAGATGACATTCTTATTGCTACTTACCCCAAAGCAGGTCAGTCCACAAACAAAGTGTAAATGTTTTATAGAGCTAGAAAAACGTGTTAATCAAGGTGGGATCACCCGTTTCCCCTCTTCCCTTAGGAACCACATGGGTGTCCTACATCCTGGACCTGCTGTATTTTGGTCAGACAGCACCAGAGCGTCAGACGTCCGTTCCTATCTATGAACGAGTGCCTTTCCTGGAGATGTTTATCCCTGATTTGATATCAGGTAGAACAATTTCTACAACACCCAAGATAGTTATTCAATTCGTTTCTTCTGCAACTTTTTTGTTATATTGAAAATGTTCACACATCTTCAATATCGTCCAATAACATGCAGTTTTTCCCAAACTGTAATATTCAGACCTTTATTCTTTTATATATTCAAGTTTTACTTACTGTCTTTATATATAGGAGCTGATCAAGCAGAAAAGCTCCCCACGTCTCCTCGATTGATTAAGACTCATTTTCCAGTCCAGTTTGTGCCAAAGTCCTTCTGGGAGCAGAACTGCAGGGTACAGTAGCTATTCTCCTTTTTATCTCGCTGTCCGATCACTGCGGAAACAAAGCAGCACAAAGTAATCGCAACCAGCTGCAGTGTTCTTGCCTGTGCATACCATAGAGGGCGGGGGAGTGAAAGACATCCAAAATACTGTTGTGGAGAGAGAGAGAAGGCCTAAAATTGAGATTATGAGATTTGAGATTATGATCAGACATCAGTCCCTTATTAAAATAAACTATATCCCAGTATACTGTACTGTTAGCGTAGTTCTTTTGAAGTAAATACAGGGTCACGTGTCACGTCTAGTGGTGATTTTCTGTTCTGTTGCAGCTGCTGACAGAGGTTGTGTGACAGATATCATAGTTATGCATGTTACTACGGGGTAATGAGTAAGAATATGCTATTTAAAACTTTTAAGGTCCGAGTACATTACTAGTAAAATAGTATAATAGTAAATTACTCACTGTATTTAACAGAATATGTGTTCTACCGTGTCTGCTTATGTGGTGACATTTTGAATGTTTTCTTCTGTGCAGATAATCTATGTTGCCCGCAATCCCAAGGACAACATGGTGTCTTACTTCCATTTTGATTCTATGAACTGTGTTGAGCCAGATCCTGGAGACTGGAATACCTTCTTCCAGAGATTCATGGAGGGAAAGAGTACGTTTAAAGCACAGTTTATGGACACAGGGACACTCAGACTCCTTCCACTTTACTAAAGTATTATGTCATCTCTTCAGTGGCGTTTGGATCCTGGTACGACCATGTGAATGGATGGTGGAAGAAGAAACAGACATGTTCCAACCTTCATTACGTGTTCTTTGAAGATCTGGCGGAGGTAGTTGTCTTTGCAGGGTCTCTCTTCCTTTTCAAGCTGCTCTCACTGAGCAGGTAACGATACAGTGATGATGTCTAACTTCTTCATTTTCAGGATACTGGAAGGGAAATAGACAAACTCTGCAGATTTCTTGGTTTGTCTCCTTCAGAAGAGGTGAAGAAACAAATTACAGGCGAAGTTCAGTTTGAGAATATGAAAAAGAACAAGATGGCCAACTATTCCACAATCCCAGTCATGGATTTCAAAATTTCTCCCTTCATGAGAAAAGGTAGATTTACAATCAAGCTATGCGTTACAGGAAATGGTTTATATATGTGCTGTCAGCTAAAACACCTGACTGCTTCTCCACAGGGAAGGTTGGTGACTGGAAGAAACATTTCACTGTGGCTCAAAGTGAGGAGTTTGACGAAGACTACAAGAAAAAGATGAAGGATCCCACTCTGCAGTTTCGCACTGAAATATGAAAAAGGAAAGGGCCAGTAGATTCAATGTGAAAATCAACTGCATTACCTCAGATCTGTTGGAGGTGGTGGAGTGTGTCTTGTTGCTAAGATGATCTGAATTAGGGCGGCAGTTTATATTATTACACACATTTGTTCTTATAAATATTTTAATGAAAATGAGAATTGTGTTCGTACAAACTATAAAAGTTAACGATGAAATTAACAAAATATCCATAAAAAATGCCCAAACAATATCAATAGTACTTAGTCAATATCTGACTAACGTTAGACTTAATGATTTAGGTCTAAGCGGAAGTGCAACATATCTATAGCCTGCATGTATATGGATATGCTTTGGACATACTATATAGGTTGATATTAACTATGATCAGGGATTTACAATAGATTAACAAAGATTAGCATATATGTTGTTTCTATAGTAATCAGAGGTATGCAAATAGAAATTAACACATTATAGAGGTTGCTATTAACTATAATCAGAAATTTACAAATAGATACAGATATATACTGGTTGATGGCCATACTGGCCATGCCGTTAACGTGGATGGGATCATGCCTCTTTTCTCCTTCCTGAATATGCAAATGCTGGGTCTGTGTAACGTGAGTGTCTTATTTTGGGGTTTTGAATATAAATCATATGAGGTGCACATAAAGACACTGTTGACCACTACACCACCTAAAGAATATGATGCCAAACTATACATTAGACTACTGATCAATTAAAGAAGTTTAATTACTAATTTAAATGTTTAATTCTAAAGAAAGTTGCTCAGCTATTCATTTTATGCTATTGCTGCTGATTTGCTTTGATTTCTAACATCAGAACCATTTCTGTTAAATGTTTGGCCTGCGTGCCATCCTCATCCTCACTGCACCGGTGAGGATCAGGATGGTGACCCCTGCTGTACAGCTAGAGCTCCACAGCTGGAGAGCTGCTGCATGTTATTTAGGTGGCCACGAATCACCGAACTATCAAAATTATTTTTTGGCATTATTGTAATTTCAAATGTTGGCCCACAGTAATGTCGCTTAGTGATGATTTTACAAGTACTCTCTGACAGCGTGTGGTCACTATTATCTGTTTGTACCATGAGTCATGCAATCACTGCAATCATTTGTTTTGTGTTTAGATTTTTCATTACTGCCAAATAACTAATTTGTCATGTTGTAATTTAATGACAACCCGTGTTTTACTTGTGCTGGTTTGCAAGCCCAAACAAGAGCCTTTTTGAAAAAGCCTAAATTTCCTCTGAGGCCCTCAGGTCCTTACTAGTCCTTACTGCATTGTTAGACTCTTTCTTATTTAGATTATAATATAGCTACAGCACGTTTTTGCTGTTACATCAATAAATATTCATGCACTTAAATTGTCTTTTTCCTTCCGTTTAAGCAGAGAATCCACTTCTTCTGATTAGTTGTGATTGATTTCTTTTAGTTAATTACAATTAACTAGCATTAAGAGAGCGGTTAACTACATATAACTCACCAGGTTACTTTCACATTCATATGTATTATTGCTACATGTTCCCACAGTTCTACTGTAAATTTGTAGCTACTGGACTTCTACCACAAATGTACCTTAGTCCTTCGCTTGAGCAACACTAAAACAGTGTAAAGGTTATGGTACCGGTAGAGCTACGTAACAAGAGACCTTGGCTTAACTGTAGAGAATTACAGAAGTCAGTGGGAATAGGATCTAAAAAAGATATATATAAATAATGAAACTCAATAAAGGGCAGGATCACAGAATGATTTCTTTGCAGATTTAGAAGATAGTTGAACACGAATACTTTGAAATGCACAAAATTGGCATTGAATGTTACAAAGGTTTTATATTTAGATAAAACAGCTGATTGCTGCTCTGTGGTGCTGCAGGGAAGGTTGTTGACTGGAAAAACCATTTCACTGTGGCTCAGAGTGAAGAGTTTGATGAAGACTACAAGAAAATGATCAAGGACCCTGCTCTTCAGTTTCGCTCTGAGATATAAACAACACTGATATTTGTCTTATTCTTGTTTTGTCATGTTTCTCCACTACTACATCTCCCAGCATGCCCACATTCATTCCACTTTTTATCCAATCATCTATCCTAAATCAGAACAAACAGGGGGAATGAACTTGTCTTATGCTTGGAACTGAGCCATGGAGGCATTGATGTATAACTAGACGGGAGAGGAATTAAAGTAGTTTAGTAGTTGTTAAATCTACAAGGTGAAAAGAGACAGAAATACTAGTGTGAAACCAATAGAGATCAACATGTCCTTTGATCCAGACAAGGTAGGTCTGCACATTTGTTTAGTTTTCTTTTCTTTACAGCTGCACTCTTCTTCACATTCATGATTTTCTTTTTTAAAGTTCAAAACAAATATGCGAGCAGAGCTGTTCGACTTCCATGGAGTCTCAATGACTCACTATTTCACAGACAACTGGGAGACTGTTCAAAACTTTCAGGCCAGACCAGACGATATACTGGTTGCAACGTACCCCAAAGCAGGTCAGTCCACAGAATTAAAACGGGATCACCAGGGTGGAACGTTGGGATCACCCGTTTCCCCTCTTCCCTTAGGAACCACATGGGTGTCCTACATCCTGGACCTGCTGTATTTTGGTCAGACAGCACCAGAGCGTCAGACGTCCATCCCTATCCATGAACGAGTGCCTTTCTTGGAGATATTTGTCCCTTCTTTGATGTCAGGTTAACTACACACACTTACTACATTTCTCAGCTTTTGTATTCCTGTGATGAAGATAATGATGACGATGATTAGTAGTATTCAGCATCAGTCATGTTGTGGTTACTTGGTTACTCTTTCTTTATTTAGGAGCTGATCAGGCAGAAAAGCTCCCCACGTCTCCTCGATTGATTAAGACTCATTCTCCAGTCCAGTTTGTGCCAAAGTCCTTCTGGGAGCAGAACTGCAGGGTACAGTAGTTGTTGGCATGATCCTCCGTGTCCATGCATAATCCATTCATAGTAGAGATGTTTTATGCTTAAACCTGTTAAACCTGAGTTTGCAATTACTGCAGTAACTAAATTTCATTTTCCATAAATGCAGCAGCAGGCTAAGAATTGATAAAAGGTGTTGGGAACATTATTATTTTTGTTTTTATTTTATAGCCTTCATTCTTATAATCAGTCGATAATGGCCAGTTTGCTGTTTTGTGTAGATGATCTATGTGGCTCGCAACGCCAAAGACAACATGGTGTCTTTTTTTCACTTTGATCGCATGAACATGGCTCAACCAGAGCCTGGAGACTGGAAAAACTACTTCCAGAGATTCATGGAAGGAAAGAGTAAGTAAATAATACATATATGATAATAACATATAATATAAACTAACAATAAAATAATAGTATTTGGTTTGTTCTGATTAAATCTTTGACGGTTTCTGCAACATTATTAAATGTTATAATGTATTAAAATGGCTTTAGTGGTGTTTGGATCCTGGTATGACCATGTGAATGGATGGTGGAAGAAGAAACAGACATATTCAAACCTCCATTACATGTTCTTTGAAGATCTGGTTGAGGTAGTTGTGGTTCTTTTTCTTTTCTACAGTGTTTTTCCAGCTCTCCTCTCTCTGGTAATAACGTACTGATGATACTGTTGTATTTTCAGGACACTGGACGGGAAATAGACAAGCTCTGCTGTTTTCTTGGTTTGTCTCCTTCAGCAGAGGAGAAGAAACTAATCACAGGTGGAGTGCAGTTCGACAACATGAAAATAAACAACATGGCTAATTATTCTACAGCCCTCTTGATGGATTTCAAAGTTTCTCCCTTCATGAGAAAAGGTAAAATTTGACATTAAATGTTTCAAAGGTTTTATATATTTAGATAAAACAGCTGATTGCTGCTCTGTGGTGCTGCAGGGAAGGTTGGTGACTGGAAAAACCATTTCACTGTGGCTCAGAGTGAAGAGTTTGATGAAGACTACAAGACAAAGATTAAGGACCCTGCTCTTCAGTTTCGCTCTGAGATATAAACAACACTGACATTTGTCCTATTCTTGTTGTTGTGGGTAACAAATGCCTGCAAAAAGCAAGACACATGCTGTAACTACATGTTATGGAAGGAGAAGCTTTTTTCTTATGCTCTGTGGGAAAGTCATGTCCAGAAAACTAAGACCCCATCGCTTCACATCTGGCTTAGTTAATATGATGAAGTCCTCACTGCATTGTTACACTTAGTGTGATATTCACCATCAGCTCATTGCTTCAGTCTTAGAATATGTGTTTACCACCGTTACTCCATTTATGTTTTCAGACTTCTCTTTCATCTCTTTCTTATTTAGATTAGAATTTAGCTACAGCACGTTTTTGCTGTTACATCATTAAATATTCATGCACTTAAATTGTCTTTTTCCTTCCGTTTAAGCAGAGAATCCACTTCTTCTGATTAGTTGTGATTGATTTCTTTTAGTTAATTACAATTAACTAGCATTAAGAGAGCGGTTAACTACATATAACTCACCAGGTTACTTTCACATTCATATGTATTATTGCTACATGTTCCCACAGTTCTACTGTAAATTTGTAGCTACTGGACTTCTACCACAAATGTACCTTAGTCCTTCGCTTGAGCAACACTAAAACAGTGTAAAGGTTATGGTACCGGTAGAGCTACGTAACAAGAGACCTTGGCTTAACTGTAGAGAATTACAGAAGTCAGTGGGAATAGGATCTAAAAAAGATATATATAAATAATGAAACTCAATAAAGGGCAGGATCACAGAATGATTTCTTTGCAGATTTAGAAGATAGTTGAACACGAATACTTTGAAATGCACAAAATTGGCATTGAATGTTACAAAGGTTTTATATTTAGATAAAACAGCTGATTGCTGCTCTGTGGTGCTGCAGGGAAGGTTGTTGACTGGAAAAACCATTTCACTGTGGCTCAGAGTGAAGAGTTTGATGAAGACTACAAGAAAATGATCAAGGACCCTACTCTTCAGTTTCGCTCTGAGATATAAACAACACTGATATTTGTCTTATTCTTGTTTTGTCATGTTTCTCCACTACTACATCTCCCAGCATGCCCACATTCATTCCACTTTTTATCCAATCATCTATCCTAAATCAGAACAAACAGGGGGAATGAACTTGTCTTATGCTTGGAACTGAGCCATGGAGGCATTGATGTATAACTAGACGGGAGAGGAATTAAAGTAGTTTAGTAGTTGTTAAATCTACAAGGTGAAAAGAGTCTGAAACACTAGTGTGAAACCAATAGAGATCAACATGTCCTTTGATCCAGACAAGGTAGGTCTGCACATTTGTTTAGTTTTCTTTTCTTTACACTTGCACTCTTCTTCACATTCATGATTTTCTTTTTTAAAGTTCAAAACAAATATGCGAGCAGAGCTGTTCGACTTCCATGGAGTCTCAATGACTCACTATTTCACAGACAACTGGGAGACTGTTCAAAACTTTCAGGCCAGACCAGACGATATACTGGTTGCAACGTACCCCAAAGCAGGTCAGTCCACAGAATTAAAACGGGATCACCAGGGTGGAACGTTGGGATCACCCGTTTCCCCTCTTCCCTTAGGAACCACATGGGTGTCCTACATCCTGGACCTGCTGTATTTTGGTCAGACAGCACCAGAGCGTCAGACGTCCATCCCTATCTATGAACGAGTGCCTTTCTTGGAGATATTTGTCCCTTCTTTGATGTCAGGTTAAACTACACACACTTACTACATTTCTCAGCTTTTGTATTCCTGTAATGAAGATAATGATGACGATGATTATTAGTATTCAGCATCAGTCATGTTGTGGTTACTTGGTTACTCTCTCTTTATTTAGGAGCTGATCAGGCAGAAAATCTCCCCACGTCTCCTCGATTGATTAAGACTCATTTTCCAGTCCAGTTTGTGCCAAAGTCCTTCTGGGAGCAGAACTGCAGGGTACAGTAGTTGTTGGCATGATCCTCCGTGTCCATGCATAATCCATTCATAGTAGAGATGTTTTATGCTTAAACCTGTTAAACCTGAGTTTGCAATTACTGCAGTAACTAAATTTCATTTTCAATAAATGCAGCAGCAGGCTAAGAATTGATAAAAGGTGTTGGGAACATTATTATTTTTGTTTTTATTTTATAGCCTTCATTCTTATAATCAGTCGATAATGGCCAGTTTGCTGTTTTGTGTAGATGATCTATGTGGCTCGCAACGCCAAAGACAACATGGTGTCTTTTTTTCACTTTGATCGCATGAACATGGCTCAACCAGAGCCTGGAGACTGGAAAAACTACTTCCAGAGATTCATGGAGGGAAAGAGTAAGTAAATAATACATATATGATTATAAACTAACAATAAAATAATAGTATTTGGTTTGTTCTGTTTAAATCTTTGACAATTTCTGCAACATTATTAAATGTTATAATGTATTAAAATGGCTTTAGTGGTGTTTGGATCCTGGTATGACCATGTGAATGGATGGTGGAAGAAGAAACAGACATATTCAAACCTCCATTACATGTTCTTTGAAGATCTGGTTGAGGTAGTTGTGGTTCTTTTTCTTTTCTACAGCGTTTTTCCAGCTCTCCTCTCTCTGGTAATAACGTACTGATGATACTGTTGTATTTTCAGGACACTGGACGGGAAATAGACAAACTCTGCTGTTTTCTTGGTTTGTCTCCTTCAGCAGAGGAGAAGAAACTAATCACAGGTGGAGTGCAGTTTGACAACATGAAAATAAACAACATGGCTAATTATTCTACATACCCACTGATGGATTTCAAAGTTTCTCCCTTCATGAGAAAAGGTAAAATTTGACATTAAATGTTTCAAAGGTTTTATATATTTAGATAAAACAGCTGATTGCTGCTCTGTGGTGCTGCAGGGAAGGTTGGTGACTGGAAAAACCATTTCACTGTGGTTCAGAGTGAAGAGTTTGATGAAGACTACAAGACAAAGATGAAGGACCCTGCTCTTCAGTTTCGCTCTGAGATATAAACAACACTGACATTTGTCCTATTCTTGTTGTTGTGGGTAACAAATGCCTGCAAAAAGCAAGACACATGCTGTAACTACATGTTATGGAAGGCGTCATGGTCATATGTTCAGTGTAAATTGACAAATCTAAAACTCCTGACAACTGTTGAAGAATGTTGTTGACCTACAGCAAAGTTTAAAACTAGATGATTTCAGGTATAATATAAGAGTATATACAGTACAGATGAACCACAGACAACCACAGCAGTCAGACATAACTGTGTTCTAAGCCAGAATCCTGTACTGTGTATGATGCAGACTCAGGCTTTATGTGAGAGCAGGACTCAGATGAAGCCAGAAGTACTTTCTGTAGGATTACAGAATCACATCACGTCCGGTGGTCTCAGTAGATTCCTGATCACCCAGCATGAATTCTGGTGCCGGACTGAAGAATACTTGCAAATACTCATCACTCATCTCTTGTTTTGATTGAGTTTTACCCTGCAACGTAATAAACATAATGTCACACAATAAACCTCGTCCTAGAAACAACTCTGACGTTTTCGTTTAACATTGTCATATGCAGTAAAGTTGCCTGGTCAAGTCTTCCTGTCACCTCTGCCCAGTGGTTTTGTTTGCACATTACCTGGGTCTGCTGCATAATGAGGCACGCCCTAATTTTTAAACGCCATGGTCATGTTTCTCCACTACTACATCTCCCAGCATGCCCACATTCATTCCACTTCCTGTTTTTATCTAATCATCCATCCTAAATCAGAACAAACAGGGGGAATGAACTTGACTTACACTTGGATTTGAGCCATGGAGGCATTGATGTGTAACTAGATGGGAGAGGAATGAAAGTAGTTTAGTAGTTGTTAAACCTACAAGGTGAAGAGAATCAGAAACACTAGTGTGAAACCAATTGTTACGACCCGCGCTCGATTTAGGAAGTAACACAACAACGAGAAAAAAAAAAACACAACCAAAAACATACAACAATCATGAACATTTAATGGTCCCACAGTACACAACTTAAACAGAAAGTGATTTGGGAGTCACTATGCCATGCTAAAACAAAGAAACAAGACTAAGGCAAACAGAACAGGTCAGGGTTGCCTATCTTCACGCCTCTGACATCACCACACATGACATTGTCACATTGTCACATTGTTGGCATAACCAGGTTAAAGCCAAGAAGAGAACAGCCCTATTTATACACAGAGTTCAGTAACTCAACACAAACACCTCCCACAGTCAATACACCAATACGCTTTTATCAGGTCTGTAGTTGTTCCCATGAGGAGGATTGGGTAAACCCACACAGGCCAGACCAATCCAGAAGGTGGCTTGGACCAGGTGACCGGGCTCCAGGTGGTTGGTGGCAGACAGGCGCTGAAGTGATCCACAAATCTGAGGAGGGTGCTGGGACAGCCTAAATCTGCCTGTCGTTTTCCTCCTTAACCTGTTGAAGAAAAGGAACAAAACACAAAGACCGAGGGCCGTAACACCAATAGAGACCAATATGTCATATGATCCAGACAAGGTAGGTCTGCACATTCATTTAGTTTTCTTTTCTTTACAGCTGCACTCTTCTTCACATTCATGATTTTCTTTTTTTAAAGTTCAAAACAAATATGCGAGCAGAGCTGTTCGACTTCCATGGAGTCTCAATGACTCACTATTTCACAGACAACTGGGAGACTGTTCAAAACTTTCAGGCCAGACCAGACGATATACTGGTTGCAACGTACCCCAAAGCAGGTCAGTCCACAGAATTAAAACGGGATCACCAGGGTGGAACGTTGGGATCACCCGTTTCCCCTCTTCCCTTAGGAACCACATGGGTGTCCTACATCCTGGACCTGCTGTATTTTGGTCAGACAGCACCAGAGCGTCAGACGTCCATCCCTATCTATGAACGAGTGCCTTTCTTGGAGGAATTTGATCCTTCTGTCATTTCAGGTTAACTACACACACTTCTCAGCTTTTGTATTCCTGTCCTGAAGATAACGGTGACGATGATTAGTAGTATTCAGCATCAGTCATGTTGTGGTTACTTGGTTACTCTCTCTTTATTTAGGAGCTGATCAGGCAGAAAAGCTCCCCACGTCTCCTCGATTGATTAAGACTCATTTTCCAGTCCAGTTTGTGCCAAAGTCCTTCTGGGAGCAGAACTGCAGGGTACAGTAGTTGTTGGCATGATCCTCCGTGTCCATGCATAATCCATTCATAGTAGAGATGTTTTATGCTTAAACCTGTTAAAGCTGAGTTTGCAATTACTGCAGTAACTAAATTTCATTTTCCATAAATGCAGCAGCAGGCTAAGAATTGATAAAAGGTGTTGGGAACATTATTATTTTTGTTTTTATTTTATAGCCTTCATTCTTATAATCAGTCGATAATGGCCAGTTTGCTGTTTTGTGTAGATGATCTATGTGGCTCGCAACGCCAAAGACAACATGGTGTCTTTTTTTCACTTTGATCGCATGAACATGCTTGAGCCAGAGCCTGGAGACTGGAAAAACTACTTCCAGAGATTCATGGAGGGAAAGAGTAAGTAAATAATACATATATGATAATAACATATAATATAAACTAACAATAAAATAATAGTATTTGGTTTGTTCTGTTTAAATCTTTGACGGTTTCTGCAACATTATTAAATGTTATAATGTATTAAAATGGCTTTAGTGGTGTTTGGATCCTGGTATGACCATGTGAATGGATGGTGGAAGAAGAAACAGACATATTCAAACCTCCATTACATGTTCTTTGAAGATCTGGTTGAGGTAGTTGTGTTTTTTTTTTTTTTCTACAGCGTTTTTCCAGCTCTCCTCTCTCTGGTAATAACGTACTGATGATACTGTTGTATTTTCAGGACACTGGACGGGAAATAGACAAACTCTGCTGTTTTCTTGGTTTGTCTCCTTCAGCAGAGGAGAAGAAACTAATCACAGGTGGAGTGCAGTTTGACAACATGAAAATAAACAACATGGCTAATTATTCTACATACCCACTGATGGATTTCAAAGTTTCTCCCTTCATGAGAAAAGGTAAAGTTTGGCATTAAATGTTACAAAGGTTTTATATTTAGATAAAACAGCTGATTGCTGCTCTGTGGTGCTGCAGGGAAGGTTGGTGACTGGAAAAACCATTTCACTGTGGCTCAGAGTGAAGAGTTTGATGAAGACTACAAGACAAAGATTAAGGACCCTGCTCTTCAGTTTCGCTCTGAGATATAAACAACACTGACATTTGTCCTATTCTTGTTGTTGTGGGTAACAAATGCCTGCAAAAAGCAAGACACATGCTGTAACTACATGTTATGGAAGGAGAAGCTTTTTTCTTATGCTCTGTGGGAAAGTCATGTCCAGAAAACTAAGACCCCATCGCTTCACATCTGGCTTAGTTAATATGATGAAGTCCTCACTGCATTGTTACACTTAGTGTGATATTCACCATCAGCTCATTGCTTCAGTCTTAGAATATGTGTTTACCACCGTTACTCCATTTATGTTTTCAGACTTCTCTTTCATCTCTTTCTTATTTAGATTAGAATTTAGCTACAGCACGTTTTCGCTGTTACATCATTAAATATTCATGCACTTAAATTGTCTTTTTCTTTCTTTTTAAGCAGAGAATCCACTTCTTCCGATTAGTTGTGATTGATTTGTTCTAGTTAATTACAATTAACTAGCATTAAGAGAGCGGTTAACTACATATAACTCACCAGGTTACTTTCACATTCATATGTATTTTTGTTATTTGTTGCTGTAGTTGTTCACCGAAATTCCACACTGAAAGGATTCAGTCAAACACAGCACTGAGATTCAAAATAATAGAAATGATTTATTTCTCATAAGTGGTGTTAAAGATACACACAAGGCCGATACACGAAGTCACCCTCTTCCTCTCTGCAGGGTTAGAGCTCGCTGGCGCGCGGGGAAGGACGGAGCCTGGCTGTGAAACACCAGCTATGTCTCCCAGCCGGTGCAGCACATCTCCCCTCTCTCATTCTAGGGAGTTGGTTTTTAAACCCTCAACTGGCGTCATGTCAGGTCACTCCGATCTGACATGTGTCCGTGTTCCCAGAGCGGCCACACACGCCAAGAACTTTCACAATATGAACTTTCCAAGAATTGGAAAATATCAGCCTGTTTGTCCTGCCAACACAAGAATTCAGATCCTGGACACAGAAACTCTGTAAACTCATGTAACTCTGTAACCTATTCCTACCGATACATACATATCGAGTACAAATTCCATCCTATACATTCTGAGCATGTATTCCATCCCGAGTACACACATGTTCCACTACATTCCCACAGTATTACAGTAAATCCGTAGTTACTGTACTTCTACTGCAACTGTACCTTAGTCCTTTGCTTGAGCAACACTAAAACAGTGTAAAGGTTATGGTACCAGTAGCTGACCAGCTGATTGCTGGTCAGCCTTTCTTGGAGATATTTGTCCCTTCTTTGATGACAGGTTAACTACACACACTTACTACATTTCTCAGCTTTTGTATTCCTGTCATGAAGATAACGGCAACGATGATTAGTAGTATTCAGCATCAGTCATGTTGTGGTTACTTGGTTACTCTCTCTTTATTTAGGAGCTGATCAGGCAGAAAATCTCCCCACGTCTCCTCGATTGATTAAGACTCATTTTCCAGTCCAGTTTGTGCCAAAGTCCTTCTGGGAGCAGAACTGCAGGGTACAGTAGTTGTTGGCATGGTCCTCCGTGTCCATGCATAATCCATTCATAGTAGAGATGTTTTATGCTTAAACCTGAGGTGGTGCAAGTTTGAGAATAGAGTTTGCAATTACTGCAGTAACTAAATCATTTTCAATAAATGCAGCAGCAGGCTAAGAATTGTTAAAAGCGCTTGGGAACATTATTATGTTTTAACCCTTGTGCAGCCTTTCGAGGGGTCAAAACGACACCTCTGTAAACTAGGGGGAGCTCTAAGCTCAAAAGCCACACAAGGGTTGGATAAAACAGCCTTTATGGTTGTTACATCCAAGCAATGAACACGTGTGGGTTTTCTGTTGAACAAGTTCATCCAACCGTTCAGCGTGTTGTGATTCATCGTCTGTCTGCGGCTGCTTTATCTGACCCTTGTGTGGTTTTTGAGCTTAGAGCCCCCCCTATTTTCCTTTGACATCCTCTAAGGCTGCACAAGGGTCAAATTGCAGCTTTGGTTATAATCAGTCAACTTCTCAATTTTGCCATTTTTTAACTTTTCCACTTTCCTGTCAAATCCCCTTCTTCATTTAGTGACTCCAGGTTTACTAGAGAGTAATTATCTTCTTATTGACTTCACCCGTTCTCCTCTCCCTTATTCAAGTTGCTTTTATGTAATGACTTTCCAGCCGTTTGCTTCGTTCTGGTCTTGCCTTTATCTCCTACAACTGGACCAGCCCTTGGACCTTGACCTGCCTCACTGCCTTAGCCTTAAGTGTTTTCTCTTATGATCTGTTTGATTTGAATCACTTGAAATCTTATTGTGATTGTACAGATTTTGGACTTTGGCTCTGAAGGAATTCCCTTCATCTAGTTCTATTTCCTATGACCTGTTACCTCTACTTAGTGTTGAGTATTTTGTCCGCTTCTGTTTCTTATTGCAATAATCCAGTTGTTGACAACACCAAATCAAACACACCAGCATATTGTCTCCCCACTTCTACATCTCCCAGCATCCCCAGATCCACACTTACTATTCCCCCCTAATCATCTGTCCTTACTCCACATTCTTTGTTAGTCTTTGATGTGTCAGAGCGTTTGCCTCTAGGGTGGACAATGCAAAGAACACTGCAGTGATCTTAGCACCTATATATGTCTGTCCCTGCTATTCACCTTTTGTTGTTACTCTTATGTGATGACAGTTTGTTTGTTTCGTTTGTGTAGATGATCTATGTGGCTCGCAACGCCAAAGACAACATGGTGTCTTTTTTTCACTTTGATCGCATGAACATGCTTGAGCCAGAGCCTGGAGACTGGAAAAACTACTTCCAGAGATTCATGGAAGGAAAGAGTAAGTAAATAATGAATATACAGTATTAACAAATAATATAGAATATATAAAAAAAAAAAACATAAAATAATAGTATTTGGTTTGTCTGATTAAATCTTTGACATTTTCTGCAACATTATTAAATGTTATAATGTATTAAAATGGCTTTAGTGGTGTTTGGATCCTGGTATGACCATGTGAATGGATGGTGGAAGAAGAAACAGACATATTCAAACCTCCATTACATGTTCTTTGAAGATCTGGTTGAGGTAGTTGTGGTTCTTTTCCTTTTCTACAGCGTTTTTCCAGCTCTCCTCTCTCTGGTAATAACGTACTGATGATACTGTTGTATTTTCAGGACACTGGACGGGAAATAGACAAACTCTGCTGTTTTCTTGGTTTGTCTCCTTCAGCAGAGGAGAAGAAACTAATCACAGGTGGAGTGCAGTTCGACAACATGAAAATAAACAACATGACCAATTACTCTACAGCCCTATTGATGGATTTCAAAGTCTCTCCCTTCATGAGAAAAGGTAAAGTTTGGCATTAAATGTTACAAAGGTTTTATATTTAGATAAAACAGCTGATTGCTGCTCTGTGGTGCTGCAGGGAAGGTTGGTGACTGGAAAAACCATTTCACTGTGGCTCAGAGTGAAGAGTTTGATGAAGACTACAAGACAAAGATGAAGGACCCTGCTCTTCAGTTTCGCTCTGAGATATAAACAACACTGACATTTGTCCGATTCTTGTTGTTGTGGGTAACAAATGCCTGCAAAAACCAAGACACATGCTGTAACTACATGTTATGGAAGGCGAAGCTTTTTTCTTATGCTCTGTGGGAAAGTCATCTCCAGAAAACTAAGACCCCATCGCTTCACATCTGGCTTAGTTAATATGATGAAGTCCTCACTGCATTGTTACACTTAGTGTGATATTCACCATCAGCTCATTGCTTCAGTCTTAGAATATGTGTTTACCACCGTTACTCCATTTATGTTCTCAGACTTCTCTTTCATCTCTTTCTTATTTAGATTAGAATTTAGCTACAGCACGTTTTTGCTGTTACATCAATAAATATTCATGCACTTAAATTGTCTTTTTCTTTCTTTTTAAGCAGAGAATCCACTTCTTCTGATCAGTTGTGATTGATTTGTTCTAGTTAATTACAATTAACTAGCATTAAGAGAGCGGTTAACTACATATAACTCACCAGGTTACTTTCACATTCATATGTATTATTGCTACATGTTACCACAGTACTACTGTAAATTTGTAGCTACTGGACATCTGCCACAAATGTACCTTAGTCCAAGCATAAATCATCTGCTGACTCAGCTGAATTATTGTGCTTTGCTTGAGCAACACTAAAACAGTGTAAAGGTTATGGTACCGGTAGAGCTGCGTAATGAGGGACCTTGGCTTAACTGTAGAGAATTACAGAAGTCAGATAAAACTATATGACACATCACAGCAGATCCAGTACAGCTGGTTTGAGTCTTAAGTGGGAGTAGGATCTAAAAAAGGTGTAAACAATGAAACTCAATAAAGGACAGGATCACAGAATGATTTCGTTGCAGATTTAGAAGATAATTGAGCCCAAAATTGACATTAAATGTTACAAAGGTTTTATATTTAGATAAAACAGCTGATTGCTGCTCTGTGGTGCTGCAGGGAAGGTTGGTGACTGGAAAAACCATTTCACTGTGGCTCAGAGTGAAGAGTTTGATGAAGACTACAAGAAAATGATCAAGGACCCTGCTCTTCAGTTTCGCTCTGAGATATAAACAACACTGACATTTGTCTTATTCTTGTTTTGTCATGTTTCTCCACTACTACATCTCCCAGCATGCCCACATTCATTCCACTTCCTGTTTTTATCTAATCATCCATCCTAAATCAGAACAAACAGGGGGAATGAACTTGACTTACACTTGGATTTGAGCCATGGAGGCATTGATGTGTAACTAGACGGGAGAGGAATGAAAGTAGTTTAGTAGTTGTTAAACCTACAAGGTGAAGAGAATCAGAAACACTAGTGTGAAACCAATTGTTATGACCCGAGCTCGTTTGAGGAAGTAACACAACAACGAGAAAAAAAAATACACAACCAAAAAGGTACAACAATCATGAACATTTAATGGTCCCACAGTACACAACTTAAACAGAAAGTGATTTGGGAGTCACTATGCCATGCTAAAACAAAGAAACAAGACTAAGGCAAACAGAACAGGTCAGGGTTGCCTATCTTCACGCCTCTGACATCACCACACATGACATTGTCACATTGTCACATTGTTGGCATAACCAGGTTAAAGACAAAAAGAGAACAGCCCTATCTATACACAGAGTTCAGTAACTCAACACAAAAACCTCCCCCAGTCAATACACCAATACGCTTTTATCAGGTCTGTAGTTGTTCCCATGAGGAGGATTGGGTAAACCCACACAGGCCAGACCAATCCAGAAGGTGGCTTGGACCAGGTGACCGGGCTCCAGGTGGTTGGTGGCAGACAGGCGCTGAAGTGATCCACAAATCTGAGGAGGGTGCTGGGACAGCCTAAATCTGCCTGTCGTTTTCCTCCTTAACCTGTTGAAGAAAAGGAACAAAACACAAAGACCGAGGGCCGTAACACCAATAGAGACCAATATGTCATATGATCCAGACAAGGTAGGTCTGCACATTCATTTAGTTTTCTTTTCTTTACAGCTGCACTCTTCTTCACATTCATGATTTTCTTTTTTAAAGTTCAAAACAAATATGCGAGCAGAGCTGTTCGACTTCCATGGAGTCTCAATGACTCACTATTTCACAGACAACTGGGAGACTGTTCAAAACTTTCAGGCCAGACCAGACGATATACTGGTTGCAACGTACCCCAAAGCAGGTCAGTCCACAGAATTAAAACGGGATCACCAGGGTGGAACGTTGGGATCACCCGTTTCCCCTCTTCCCTTAGGAACCACATGGGTGTCCTACATCCTGGACCTGCTGTATTTTGGTCAGACAGCACCAGAGCGTCAGACGTCCATCCCTATCTATGAACGAGTGCCTTTCTTGGAGAAATTTGATCCTTCTGTCATTTCAGGTTAACTACACACACTTACTACATTTCTCAGCTTTTGTATTCCTGTCATGAAGATAATGATGACGATGATTAGTAGTATTCAGCATCAGTCATGTTGTGGTTACTTGGTTACTCTCTCTTTATTTAGGAGCTGATCAGGCAGAAAATCTCCCCACGTCTCCTCGATTGATTAAGACTCATTCTCCAGTCCAGTTTGTGCCAAAGTCGTTCTGGGAGCAGAACTGCAGGGTACAGTAGTTGTTGGCATGGTCCTCCGTGTCCATGCATCATCCATTCATAGTAGAGATGTTTTACGCTTAAACCTGTTAAACCTGAGTTTGCAATTACTGCAGTAACTAAATTTCATTTTCAATAAATGCAGCAGCAGGCTAAGAATTGATAAAAGGTGTTGGGAACATTATTATTTTTGTTTTTATTTTATAGCCTTCATTCTTATAATCAGTCAATAATGGCCAGTTTGCTGTTTTGTGTAGATGATCTATGTGGCTCGCAACGCCAAAGACAACATGGTGTCTTTTTTTCACTTTGATCGCATGAACATGCTTGAGCCAGAGCCTGGAGACTGGAAAAACTACTTCCAGAGATTCATGGAAGGAAAGAGTAAGTAAATAATACATATATGATAATAACATATAATATAAACTAATAATAAAATAATAGTATTTGGTTTGTTCTGTTTAAATCTTTGATGGTTTCTGCAACATTATTAAATGTTATAATGTATTAAAATGGCTTTAGTGGTGTTTGGATCCTGGTATGACCATGTGAATGGATGGTGGAAGAAGAAACAGACATATTCAAACCTCCATTACATGTTCTTTGAAGATCTGGTTGAGGTAGTTGTGGTTCTTTTCCTTTTCTACAGCGTTTTTCCAGCTCTCCTCTCTCTGGTAATAACGTACTGATGATACTGTTGTATTTTCAGGACACTGGACGGGAAATAGACAAACTCTGCTGTTTTCTTGGTTTGTCTCCTTCAGCAGAGGAGAAGAAACTAATCACAGGTGGAGTGCAGTTCGACAACATGAAAATAAACAACATGGCTAATTATTCTACATTCCCACTGATGGATTTCAAAGTTTCTCCCTTCATGAGAAAAGGTAAAGTTTGGCATTAAATGTTACAAAGGTTTTATATTTAGATAAAACAGCTGATTGCTGCTCTGTGGTGCTGCAGGGAAGGTTGGTGACTGGAAAAACCATTTCACTGTGGCTCAGAGTGAAGAGTTTGATGAAGACTACAAGACAAAGATGAAGGACCCTGCTCTTCAGTTTCGCTCTGAGATATAAACAACACTGACATTTGTCCGATTCTTGTTGTTGTGGGTAACAAATGCCTGCAAAAAGCAAGACACATGCTGTAACTACATGTTATGGAAGGCGAAGCTTTTTTCTTATGCTCTGTGGGAAAGTCATGTCCAGAAAACTAAGACCCCATCGCTTCACATCTGGCTTAGTTAATATGATGAAGTCCTCACTGCATTGTTACACTTAGTGTGAGATTCACCATCAGCTCATTGCTTCAGTCTTAGAATATGTGTTTACCATCGTTACTCCATTTATGTTTTCAGACTTCTCTTTCATCTCTTTCTTATTTAGATTATAATATAGCTACAGCACGTTTTTGCTGTTACATCAATAAATATTCATGCACTTAAATTGTCTTTTTCTTTCTTTTTCAGCAGAGAATCCACTTCTTCTGATCAGTTGTGATTGATTTGTTCTAGTTAATTACAATTAACTAGCATTAAGAGAGCGGTTAACTACATATAACTCACCAGGTTACTTTCACATTCATATGTATTATTGCTACATGTTACCACAGTACTACTGTAAATTTGTAGCTACTGGACATCTGCCACAAATGTACCTTAGTCCAAGCATAAATCATCTGCTGACTCAGCTAAATTATTGTGCTTTGCTTGAGCAACACTAAAACAGTGTAAAGGTTATGGTACCGGTAGAGCTGCGTAATGAGGGACCTTGGCTTAACTGTATAGAATTACAGAAGTCAGATAAAACTATATGACACATCACAGCAGATCCAGTACAGCTGGTTTGAGTCTTAAGTGGGAGTAAGATCTAAAAAAGGTGAAAACAATGAAACTCAATAAAGGACAGGATCACAGAATGATTTCTTTGCAGATTTAGAAGATAATTGAGCCCAAACTTGACATTAAATGTTACAAAGGTTTTATATTTAGATAAAACAGCTGATTGCTGCTCTGTGGTGCTGCAGGGAAGGTTGGTGACTGGAAAAACCATTTCACTGTGGCTCAGAGTGAAGAGTTTGATGAAGACTACAAGAAAATGATCAAGGACCCTACTCTTCAGTTTTGCTCTCAGATATAAACAACACTGACATTTGTCCTATTCTTGTTTTGTCATGTTTCTCCACTACTACATCTCCCAGCATGCCCACATTCATTCCACTTCCTGTTTTTATCTAATCATCCATCCTAAATCAGAACAAACAGGGGGAATGAACTTGACTTACACTTGGAACTGAGCCATGGAGGCATTGATGTATAACTAGATGGGAGAGGAATGAAAGTAGTTTAGTAGTTGTTAAACCTACAAGGTGAAGAGAGTCTGAAACACTAGTGTGAAACCAACAGAGATCAACATGTCCTTTGATCCAGACAAGGTAGGTCTGCACATTTGTTTAGTTTCCTTTACTTTGAGGCTACACTCTTCACTTTCACGATTTTCATTTTCAAAGATCAAAACAAATTTACAGGCAGAGCTTGATTATTCCTACATTATGAAATTTGTGCATTTTGTATCACAATAAACATGCAGAATTTTTTAAATGATTCTTTCAAGAAAGCTTCGCGACCAGAGCTGTTCGACTTCCATGGAGTCTCAATGACCCACTATTTCACAGACAGCTGGGAGACTGTTCAAAACTTTCAGGCCAGACCAGACGATATACTGGTTGCAACGTATCCCAAAGCAGGTCAGTCCACAGAGTTAAAACGGGATCACCAGGGTGGAACGTTGGGATCACCCGTTTCCCCTCTTCCCTTAGGAACCACATGGGTGTCCTACATCCTGGACCTGCTGTATTTTGGTCAGACAGCACCAGAGCGTCAGACGTCCATCCCTATCCATGAACGAGTGCCTTTCTTGGAGATATTTGTCCCTTCTTTGATGTCAGGTTGAACTACACACACTTACTACATTTCTCAGCTTTTGTATTCCTGTCATGAAGATAACGGCAACGATGATTAGTAGTATTCAGCATCAGTCATGTTGTGGTTACTTGGTTACTCTCTCTTTATTTAGGAGCTGATCAGGCAGAAAATCTCCCCACGTCTCCTCGATTGATTAAGACTCATTTTCCAGTCCAGTTTGTGCCAAAGTCCTTCTGGGAGCAGAACTGCAGGGTACAGTAGTTGTTGGCATGGTCCTCCGTGTCCATGCATAATCCATTCATAGTAGAGATGTTTTATGCTTAAACCTGAGGTGGTGCAAGTTTGAGAATAGAGTTTGCAATTACTGCAGTAACTAAATCATTTTCAATAAATGCAGCAGCAGGCTAAGAATTGTTAAAAGCGCTTGGGAACATTATTATGTTTTAACCCTTGTGCAGCCTTTCGAGGGGTCAAAACGACACCTCTGTAAACTAGGGGGAGCTCTAAGCTCAAAAGCCACACAAGGGTTGGATAAAACAGCCTTTATGGTTGTTACATCCAAGCAATGAACACGTGTGGGTTTTCTGTTGAACAAGTTCATCCAACCGTTCAGCGTGTTGTGATTCATCGTCTGTCTGCGGCTGCTTTATCTGACCCTTGTGTGGTTTTTGAGCTTAGAGCCCCCCCTATTTTCCTTTGACATCCTCTAAGGCTGCACAAGGGTCAAATTGCAGCTTTGGTTATAATCAGTCAACTTCCAAATTTTGCCATTTTTTAACTTTTCCACTTTCCTGTCAAATCCCCTTCTTCATTTAGTGACTCCAGGTTTACTAGAGAGTAATTATCTTCTTATTGACTTCACCCGTTCTCCTCTCCCTTATTCAAGTTGCTTTTATGTAATGACTTTCCAGCCGTTTGCTTCGTTCTGGTCTTGCCTTTATCTCCTACAACTGGACCAGCCCTTGGACCTTGACCTGCCTCACTGCCTTAGCCTTAAGTGTTTTCTCTTATGATCTGTTTGATTTGAATCACTTGAAATCTTATTGTGATTGTATAGATTTTGGACTTTGGCTCTGAAGGAATTTCCTTCATGTAGTTCTATTTCCTATGACCTGTTACCTCTACTTAGTGTTGAGTATTTTGTCCGCTTCTGTTTCTTATTGCAGTAATCCAGTTGTTGACAACACCAAATCACACACACCAGCATATTGTCTCCCCACTTCTACATCTCCCAGCATCCCCAGATCCACACTTACTATTCCCCCCTAATCATCTGTCCTTACTCCACATTCTTTGTTAGTCTTTGATGTGTCAGAGCGTTTGCCTCTAGGGTGGACAATGCAAAGAACACTGCAGTGATCCTAGCACCTATATATGTCTGTCCCTGCTATTCACCTTTTGTTGTTACTCTTATGTGATGACAGTTTGTTTGTTTCGTTTGTGTAGATGATCTATGTGGCTCGCAACGCCAAAGACAACATGGTGTCTTTTTTTCACTTTGATCGCATGACCATGCTTGAGCCAGAGCCTGGAGACTGGAAAAACTACTTCCAGAGATTCATGGAAGGAAAGAGTAAGTAAATAATACATATATGATAATAACATATAATATAAACTAACAATAAAATAATAGTATTTGGTTTGTTCTGTTTAAATCTTTGACAATTTCTGCAACATTATTAAATGTTATAATGTATTAAAATGGCTTTAGTGGTGTTTGGATCCTGGTATGACCATGTGAATGGATGGTGGAAGAAGAAACAGACATATTCAAACCTCCATTACATGTTCTTTGAAGATCTGGTTGAGGTAGTTGTGGTTCTTTTCCTTTTCTACAGCGTTTTTCCAGCTCTCCTCTCTCTGGTAATAACGTACTGATGATACTGTTGTATTTTCAGGACACTGGACGGGAAATAGACAAACTCTGCTGTTTTCTTGGTTTGTCTCCTTCAGCAGAGGAGAAGAAACTAATCACAGGTGGAGTGCAGTTCGACAACATGAAAATAAACAACATGGCTAATTATTCTACAGTCCCACTGATGGATTTCAAAGTTTCTCCCTTCATGAGAAAAGGTAAAGTTTGACAATAAATGTTTCAAAGGTTTTATATTTAGATAAAACAGCTGATTGCTGCTCTGTGGTGCTGCAGGGAAGGTTGGTGACTGGAAAAACCATTTCACTGTGGCTCAGAGTGAAGAGTTTGATGAAGACTACAAGACAAAGATGAAGGACCCTGCTCTTCAGTTTCGCTCTGAGATATAAACAACACTGACATTTGTCCGATTCTTGTTGTTGTGGGTAACAAATGCCTGCAAAAAGCAAGACACATGCTGTAACTACATGTTATGGAAGGCGTCATGGTCATAGGTTCAGTGTAAAATGACAAATCTAAAACTCCTGACAACTGTTGAAGAATGTTGTTGACTTACAGCAAAGTTTAAAACTAGATGATTTTAGGTATAATATAAGAGTATATACAGTACAGATGAACCACAGACAACCACAGCAGTCAGACATAACTGTCTTCTAAGCCAGAATCCTGTACTGTGTATGATGCAGACTCAGGCTTTATGTGAGAGCAGGACTCAGATGAAGCCAGAAGCACTTTCTGTAGGATTACAGAATCACATCACGTCCGGTGGTCTCAGTAGATTCCTGATCACCCAGCATGAATTCTGGTGCCGGACTGAAGAATACTTGCAAATGCTCATCACTCATCTCTTGTTTTGATTGAGTTTTACCCTGCAACGTAATAAACATAATGTCACACAATAAACCTCTTTCTCGAAACAACTCTGACGTTTTCGTTTAACATTGTGATATACAGTAAAGTTGCCTGGTCAAGTCTTCCTGTCACCTCTGCCCAGTGGTTTTGTTTGCACATTACCTGGGTCTGCTGCATAATGAGGCACGCCCTGATTTTTAAACCCCATGGTCATGTTTCTCCACTACTACATCTCCCAGCATGCCCACATTCATTCCACTTCCTGTTTTTATCTAATCATCCATCTTAAATCAGAACAAACAGGGGGGATGAACTTGACTTACACTTGAAACTGAGCCATGGAGGCATTGATGTATAACTAGATGGGAGAGGAATGAAAGTAGTTTAGTAGTTGTTAAACCTACAAGGTGAAGAGAATCAGAAACACTAGTGTGAAACCAATTGTTACGACCCGAGCTCGTTTGAGGAAGTAACACAACAACAAGAAAAAAAATACACAACCAAAAAGGTACAACAATCAGGAACATTTAATGGTCCCACAGTACACAACTTAAACAGAAAGTGATTTGGGAGTCACTATGCCATGCTAAAACAAAGAAACACGACTAAGGCAAACAGAACAGGTCAGGGTTGCCTATCTTCACGCCTCTGACATCACCACACATGACATTGTCACATTGTCACATTGTTGGCATAACCAGGTTAAAGCCAAAAAGAGAACAGCCCTATTTATACACAGAGTTCAGTAACTCAACACAAAAACCTCCCCCAATCAATACACCAATACGCTTTTATCAGGTCTGTAGTTGTTCCCATGAGGAGGATTGGGTAAACCCACACAGGCCAGACCAATCCAGAAGGTGGCTTGGACCAGGTGACCGGGCTCCAGGTGGTTGGTGGCAGACAGGCGCTGAAGTGATCCACAAATCTGAGGAGGGTGCTGGGACAGCCTAAATCTGCCTGTCGTTTTCCTCCTTAACCTGTTGAAGAAAAGGAACAAAACACAAAGACCGAGGGCCGTAACACCAATAGAGACCAATATGTCATATGATCCAGACAAGGTAGGTCTGCACATTCATTTAGTTTTCTTTTCTTTACAGCTGCACTCTTCTTCACATTCATGATTTTCTTTTTTTAAAGTTCAAAACAAATATGCGAGCAGAGCTGTTCGACTTCCATGGAGTCTCAATGACTCACTATTTCACAGACAACTGGGAGACTGTTCAAAACTTTCAGGCCAGACCAGACGATATACTGGTTGCAACGTACCCCAAAGCAGGTCAGTCCACAGAATTAAAACGGGATCACCAGGGTGGAACGTTGGGATCACCCGTTTCCCCTCTTCCCTTAGGAACCACATGGGTGTCCTACATCCTGGACCTGCTGTATTTTGGTCAGACAGCACCAGAGCGTCAGACGTCCATCCCTATCCATGAACGAGTGCCTTTCTTGGAGAAATTTGATCCTTCTGTCATTTCAGGTTAACTACACACATTTCTCAGCTTTTGTATTCCTGTCATGAAGATAACGGCGACGATAATTAGTAGTATTCAGCATCAGTCATGTTGTGGTTACTTGGTTACTCTCTCTTTATTTAGGAGCTGATCTGGCAGAAAAGCTCCCCACGTCTCCTCGATTGATTAAGACTCATTTTCCAGTCCAGTTTGTGCCAAAGTCCTTCTGGGAGCAGAACTGCAGGGTACAGTAGTTGTTGGCATGGTCCTCCGTGTCCATGCATAATCCATTCATAGTAGAGATGTTTTATGCTTAAACCTGTTAAACCTGAGTTTGCAATTACTGCAGTAACTAAATTTCATTTTCCATAAATGCAGCAGCAGCCTAAGAATTGATAAAAGGTGTTGGGAACATTATTATTTTTGTTTTTATTTTATAGCCTTCATTCTTATAATCAGTCGATAATGGCCAGTTTGCTGTTTTGTGTAGATGATCTATGTGGCTCGCAACGCCAAAGACAACATGGTGTCTTTTTTTCACTTTGATCGCATGAACATGCTTGAGCCAGAGCCTGGAGACTGGAAAAACTACTTCCAGAGATTCATGGAGGGAAAGAGTAAGTAAATAATACATATATGATAATAACATATAATATAAACTAACAATAAAATAGTAGTATTTGGTTTGTTCTGTTTAAATCTTTGACGGTTTCTGCAACATTATTAAATGTTATAATGTATTAAAATGGCTTTAGTGGTGTTTGGATCCTGGTATGACCATGTGAATGGATGGTGGAAGAAGAAACAGACATATTCAAACCTCCATTACATGTTCTTTGAAGATCTGGTTGAGGTAGTTGTGGTTCTTTTTCTTTTCTACAGCGTTTTTCCAGCTCTCCTCTCTCTGGTAATAACGTACTGATGATACTGTTGTATTTTCAGGACACTGGACGGGAAATAGACAAACTCTGCTGTTTTCTTGGTTTGTCTCCTTCAGCAGAGGAGAAGAAACTAATCACAGGTGGAGTGCAGTTCGACAACATGAAAATAAACAACATGACCAATTACTCTACAGCCCCATTGATGGATTTCAAAGTCTCTCCCTTCATGAGAAAAGGTAAAGTTTGGCATTAAATGTTACAAAGTGCAAACTGTTCAGATAAAACAGCTGATTGCTGCTCTGTGGTGCTGCAGGGAAGGTTGGTGACTGGAAAAACCATTTCACTGTGGCTCAGAGTGAAGAGTTTGATGAAGTCTACAAGACAAAGATGAAGGACCCTGCTCTTCAGTTTCGCTCTGAGATATAAACAACACTGACATTTGTCCGATTCTTGTTGTTGTGGGTAACAAATGCCTGCAAAAAGCAAGACACATGCTGTAACTACATGTTATGGAAGGCGAAGCTTTTTTCTTATGCTCTGTGGGAAAGTCATGTCCAGAAAACTAAGACCCCATCGCTTCACATCTGGCTTAGTTAATATGATGAAGTCCTCACTGCATTGTTACACTTAGTGTGAGATTCACCATCAGCTCATTGCTTCAGTCTTAGAATATGTGTTTACCATCGTTACTCCATTTATGTTTTCAGACTTCTCTTTCATCTCTTTCTTATTTAGATTATAATATAGCTACAGCACGTTTTTGCTGTTACATCAATAAATATTCATGCACTTAAATTGTCTTTTTCTTTCTTTTTCAGCAGAGAATCCACTTCTTCTGATCAGTTGTGATTGATTTGTTCTAGTTAATTACAAGTAACTAGCATTAAGAGAGCGGTTAACTACATATAACTCACCAGGTTACTTTCACATTCATATGTATTATTGCTACATGTTACCACAGTACTACTGTAAATTTGTAGCTACTGGACTTCTACCACAAATGTACCTTAGTCCAAGCATAAATCATCTGCTGACTCAGCTGATTAATTGTGCTTTGCTTGAGCAACACTAAAACAGTGTAAAGGTTATGGTACCGGTAGAGCTGCGTAATGAGGGACCTTGGCTTAACTGTAGAGAATTACAGAAGTCAGATAAAACTATATGACACATCACAGCAGATCCAGTACAGCTGGTTTGAGTCTTAAGTGGGACTAGGATCTAAAAAAGGTGAAAACAATGAATCTCAATAAAAGACAGGATCACAGAATGATTTCTTTGCAGATTTAGAAGATAATTGAGCCCAAAATTGACATTAAATGTTACAAAGGTTTTATATTTAGATAAAACAGCTGATTGCTGCTCTGTGGTGCTGCAGGGAAGGTTGGTGACTGGAAAAACTATTTCACTGTGGCTCAGAGTGAAGAGTTTGATGAAGACTACAAGAAAATGATCAAGGACCCTACTCTTCAGTTTTGCTCTCAGATATAAACAACACTGACATTTGTCTTATTCTTGTTTTGTCATGTTTCTCCACTACTACATCTCCCAGCATGCCGCCATTCATTCCACTTCTTGTTTTTATCTAATCATCCATCCTAAATCAGAACAAACAGGGGGAATGAACTTGACTTACACTTGGATTTGAGCCATGGAGGCATTGATGTGTAACTAGACGGGAGAGGAATAAAAGTAGTTTAGTAGTTGTTAAACCTACAAGGTGAAGAGAATCAGAAACACTAGTGTGAAACCAATTGTTATGACCCGCGTTCGTTTGAGTAAGTAACACAACAACAAGAAAAAAAATAAACAACCAAAAAGGTACAACAATCATGAACATTTAATGGTCCCACAGTACACAACTTAAACAGAAAGTGATTTGGGAGTCACTATGCCATGCTAAAACAAAGAAACAAGACTAAGGCAAACAGAACAGGTCAGGGTTGCCTATCTTCACGCCTCTGACATCACCACACATGACATTGTCACATTGTCACATTGTTGGCATAAACAGGTTAAAGCCAAAAAGAGAACAGCCCTATCTATACACAGAGTTCAGTAACTCAACACAAACACCTCCCACAGTCAATACACCAATACGCTTTTATCAGGTCTGTAGTTGTTCCCATGAGGAGGATTGGGTAAACCCACACAGGCCAGACCAATCCAGAAGGTGGCTTGGACCAGGTGACCGGGCTCCAGGTGGTTGGTGGCAGACAGGCGCTGAAGTGATCCACAAATCTGAGGAGGGTGCTGGGACAGCCTAAATCTGCCTGTCGTTTTCCTCCTTAACCTGTTGAAGAAAAGGAACAAAACACAAAGACCGAGGGCCGTAACACCAATAGAGACCAATATGTCATATGATCCAGACAAGGTAGGTCTGCACATTCATTTAGTTTTCTTTTCTTTACAGCTGCACTCTTCTTCACATTCATGATTTTCTTTTTTAAAGTTCAAAACAAATATGCGAGCAGAGCTGTTCGACTTCCATGGAGTCTCAATGACTCACTATTTCACAGACAACTGGGAGACTGTTCAAAACTTTCAGGCCAGACCAGACGATATACTGGTTGCAACGTACCCCAAAGCAGGTCAGTCCACAGAATTAAAACGGGATCACCAGGGTGGAACGTTGGGATCACCCGTTTCCCCTCTTCCCTTAGGAACCACATGGGTGTCCTACATCCTGGACCTGCTGTATTTTGGTCAGACAGCACCAGAGCGTCAGACGTCCATCCCTATCTATGAACGAGTGCCTTTCTTGGAGAAATTTGATCCTTCTTTGATGTCAGGTTAACTACACACACTTACTACATTTCTCAGCTTTTGTATTCCTGTGATGAATATAATGATGACGATGATTATTAGTATTCAGCATCAGTCATGTTGTGGTTACTTGGTTACTCTCTCTTTATTTAGGAGCTGATCAGGCAGAAAAGCTCCCCACGTCTCCTCGATTGATTAAGACTCATTTTCCAGTCCAGTTTGTGCCCAAGTCCTTCTGGGAGCAGAACTGCAGGGTACAGTAGTTGTTGGCATGGTCCTCCGTGTCCATGCATAATCCATTCATGGTAGAGATGTTTTATGCTTAAACCTGTTAAAGCTGAGTTGTCTGAGTTTGCAATTACTGCAGTAACTAAATTTCATTTTCAATAAATGCAGCAGCAGGCTAAGAATTGATAAAAGGTGTTGGGAACATTATTATTTTTGTTTTTATTTTATAGCCTTCATTCTTATAATCAGTCGATAATGGCCAGTTTGCTGTTTTGTGTAGATGATCTATGTGGCTCGCAACGCCAAAGACAACATGGTGTCTTTTTTTCACTTTGATCGCATGAACATGCTTGAGCCAGAGCCTGGAGACTGGAAAAACTACTTCCAGAGATTCATGGAGGGAAAGAGTAAGTAAATAATACATATATGATAATAACATATAATATAAACTAACAATAAAATAATAGTATTTGGTTTGTTCTGTTTAAATCTTTGACAATTTCTGCAACATTATTAAATGTTATAATGTATTAAAATGGCTTTAGTGGTGTTTGGATCCTGGTATGACCATGTGAATGGATGGTGGAAGAAGAAACAGACATATTCAAACCTCCATTACATGTTCTTTGAAGATCTGGTTGAGGTAGTTGTGGTTCTTTTCCTTTTCTACAGCGTTTTTCCAGCTCTCCTCTCTCTGGTAATAACGTACTGATGATACTGTTGTATTTTCAGGACACTGGACGGGAAATAGACAAACTCTGCTGTTTTCTTGGTTTGTCTCCTTCAGCAGAGGAGAAGAAACTAATCACAGGTGGAGTGCAGTTCGACAACATGAAAATAAACAACATGGCTAATTATTCTACATACCCACTGATGGATTTCAAAGTTTCTCCCTTCATGAGAAAAGGTAAAGTTTGACATTAAATGTTACAAAGTGCAAACTGTTCAGATAAAACAGCTGATTGCTGCTCTGTGGTGCTGCAGGGAAGGTTGGTGACTGGAAAAACCATTTCACTGTGGCTCAGAGTGAAGAGTTTGATGAAGACTACAAGACAAAGATGAAGGACCCTGCTCTTCAGTTTCGCTCTGAGATATAAACAACACTGACATTTGTCCTATTCTTGTTGTTGTGGGTAACAAATGCCTGCAAAAAGCAAGACACATGCTGTAACTACATGTTATGGAAGGCGTCATGGTCATAGGTTCAGTGTAAAATGACAAATCTAAAACTCCTGACAACTGTTGAAGAATGTTGTTGACTTACAGCAAAGTTTAAAACTAGATGATTTTAGGTATAATATAAGAGTGTATACAGTACAGATGAACCACAGACAACCACAGCAGTCAGACATAACTGTCTTCTAAGCCAGAATCCTGTACTGTGTATGATGCAGACTCAGGCTTTATGTGAGAGCAGGACTCAGATGAAGCCAGAAGTACTTTCTGTAGGATTACAGAATCACATCACGTCCGGTGGTCTCAGTAGATTCCTGATCACCCAGCATGAATTCTGGTGCCGGACTGAAGAATACTTGCAAATGCTCATCACTCATCTCTTGTTTTGATTGAGTTTTACCCTGCAACATAATAAACATAATGTCACACAATAAACCTCTTCCTAGAAACAACTCTGACGTTTTCGTTTAACATTGTGATATGCAGTAAAGTTGCCTGGTCAAGTCTTCCTGTCACCTCTGCCCAGTGGTTTTGTTTGCACATTACCTGGGTCTGCTGCATAATGAGGCACGCCCTAATTTTTAAACGCCATGGTCATGTTTCTCCACTACTACATCTCCCAGCATGCCCACATTCATTCCACTTCCTGTTTTTATCTAATCATCCATCTTAAATCAGAACAAACAGGGGGGATGAACTTGACTTACACTTGAAACTGAGCCATGGAGGCATTGATGTGTAACTAGACGGGAGAGGAATGAAAGTAGTTTAGTAGTTGTTAAACGTACAAGGTGAAGAGAATCAGAAATTCTGCAGTGAAAACACTAGAGATCAACATGTCATATGATCCAGACAAGGTTGGTCTGCAAATGTATTTAGTTTCCTTTTATTTGAGACTACAGTATACTGTTGTTTACTATACTGACTTTCTTCTGTAAAGATCAAACAACTTTGGTTCGCTTTAACTTCATATAACATTTTTTTTATAAAGCTATAATCCAGAGCTTAAAAATAAATGTTGAACTACAGATTTTTCATTGCTGTTTTCATACTTGACTTGACTTTTTTCTCTTGATCATTCTTGCATTATTTAAGTTGTGCATTTTTTATCCCAATGAACATGCAGCATTTTTTAAATGGTCCTTCTAAGAAAGCTTCGCGACCAGAGCTGTTCGACTTCCATGGAGTCTCAATGACTCACTATGTTACAGACAACTGGGAGACTGTTCAAAACTTTCAGGCCAGACCAGACGATATACTGGTTGCAACGTACCCCAAAGCAGGTCAGTCCACAGAATTAAAACGGGATCACCAGGTTGGAACGTTGGGATCACCCGTTTCCCCTCTTCCCTTAGGAACCACATGGGTGTCCTACATCCTGGACCTGCTGTATTTTGGTCAGACAGCACCAGAGCGTCAGACGTCCATCCCTATCTATGAACGAGTGCCTTTCTTGGAGATATTTGTTCCTTCTGTCATTTCAGGTTAACTACACACACTTACTACATTTCTCAGCTTTTGTATTCCTGTGATGAAGATAACGGCGACGATGATTAGTAGTATTCAGCATCAGTCATGTTGTGGTTACTTGGTTACTCTCTCTTTATTTAGGAGCTGATCAGGCAGAAAAGCTCCCCACGTCTCCTCGATTGATTAAGACTCATTTTCCAGTCCAGTTTGTGCCCAAGTCCTTCTGGGAGCAGAACTGCAGGGTACAGTAGTTGTTGGCATGGTCCTCCGTGTCCATGCATAATCCATTCATAGTAGAGATGTTTTATGCTTAAACCTGAGGTGGTGCAAGTTTGAGAATAGAGTTTTCAATTACTGCAGTAACTGAAATTCATTTTCAATAAACTTTGAATGACTTGAAATCTTATTGTGATTGTACAGATTTTGGACTTTGGCTCTGAAGGAATTCCCTTCATCTAGTTCTATTTCCTATGACCTGTTACCTCTACTTAGTGTTGAGTATTTTGTCCGCTTCTGTTTCTTATTGCAATAATCCAGTTGTTGACAACACCAAATCACACACACCAGCATATTGTCTCCCCACTTCTACATCTCCCAGCATCCCCAGATCCACACTTACTATTCCCCCCTAATCATCTGTCCTTACTCCACATTCTTTGTTAGTATTTGATGTGTCAGAGCGTTTGTCTCTAGGGTGGACAATGCAAAGAACACTGCAGTGATCTTAGCACCTATATATGTCTGTCCCTGCTATTCACCTTTTGTTGTTACTCTTATGTGATGACAGTTTGTTTGTTTCGTTTGTGTAGATGATCTATGTGGCTCGCAACGCCAAAGACAACATGGTGTCTTTTTTTCACTTTGATCGCATGAACATGCTTGAGCCAGAGCCTGGAGACTGGAAAAATTTCTTCCAGAGATTCATGGAAGGAAAGAGTAAGTAAATAATGAATATACAGTATTAACAAATAATATAGAATATAAAAAAATAAATAAAAAACATAAAATAAAAGTATTTCGTTTGTTCTGTTTAAATCTTTGACAATTTCTGCAACATTATTAAATGTTATAATGTATTAAAATGGCTTTAGTGGTGTATGGATCCTGGTATGACCATGTGAATGGATGGTGGAAGAAGAAACAGACATATTCAAACCTCCATTACATGTTCTTTGAAGATCTGGTTGAGGTAGTTGTGGTTCTTTTCCTTTTCTACAGCGTTTTTCCAGCTCTCCTCTCTCTGGTAATAACGTACTGATGATACTGTTGTATTTTCAGGACACTGGACGGGAAATAGACAAACTCTGCTGTTTTCTTGGTTTGTCTCCTTCAGCAGAGGAGAAGAAACTAATCACAGGTGGAGTGCAGTTCGACAACATGAAAATAAACAACATGACCAATTACTCTACAGTCCCACTGATGGATTTCAAAGTCTCTCCCTTCATGAGAAAAGGTAAAGTTTGACATTAAATGTTACAAAGTGCAAACTGTTCAGATAAAACAGCTGGTTGCTGCTCTGTGGTGCTGCAGGGAAGGTTGGTGACTGGAAAAACCATTTCACTGTGGCTCAGAGTGAAGAGTTTGATGAAGACTACAAGAAAAAGATAAAGGACTGCACTCTTCAGTTTCGCAATAAAATCTAAACACCATAAGTGAAAATTAGTCTTAATAGAATCGTCACAGTTTTGTGATAATATTGCAACTGGTAACGACAAGCAGAGGTGTATGCAATGTGATGAATGTAAGAACTGATATGAACATTACTGCTAGGGATCAATAAAGTACTGCCATCCCTTTAAACACTGCTGTTTTGTTTTTTATACGAGAAAAGCTGATTGTTGCATTATCCGCTACTTTGTGTTGCTCTGTCATATAGAACCACAATTTAATCCATTTACTTTTGTGGTTGATTGTAACATGGAAACGTGTGGGACACAAGGAGCATAAATACTTTAGCACTACCCACCTAAATAATGTCTGACAAACCAAGATTCAGACGATGCTAGACACGCACCCAGCGTATCCTCCAGAAAGGGGCGGAGCAACAGGACTTCCGTGTTTTGGATCTGTACTGCAGCCGTCGGCCGATGACGTCACGAGTCCGCAAGTACAGCGAAGTACGCATATTGACAAACTCGCAGACTAAGTGTTCTCAAATATTTGCTGCAGCCCAACTGTGTAACCGTTGTTCCGGTTAACATGGCGGCGTTGTTTGGTCGGCACTGAACGCGTTGTTCTTCTGTTGGTTCAGCCAACGTGTTCGACCCGTCGGTCCGCTGGAAGAACAGCGTGTTGCTGCGGAGTGGCCGCCGTGCTGTCACACGGGAACATGTGCAGAGATGAGAGTAATCATGTTTCTGTGGAGTTTAATAGTATCTTGGTTCAATGATTAAAACGCTGGATCTGAGTGAACCAGAAAAACAAACAAGCGCAGTCACAGCGTGTCTGTGTATTTCGGTGAGCATTTCAGTCAGTGTGGCAATAGAGGCTGTGGCTGAACAGGAAATGTTCGCAATGTGAGTTGCATGCGCTGTATTTTATTGCTTCTTTGGTGGATTTATTATTTTACTGAATAGAAGTTAATGAATAGGACTAATTATCTCTGTTGTGTCACTGTAAAAAGGCGTGTTGATAGCAGTCAGGTGTCCAATCACTTCCATAAAGACATGGATGACAGAGTCCGGTGTGGATGAACTCGACTGACCTGCACAGTCCTGACCTCAACCCGATAGATCACCTTTGGGATGAATTAGAGCGGAGAGTGAGAGCCAGGCCCTCTCGTCCAACATCTGTGTGTGACCTCACAAATGCAAATAAACACAGTCCTAAACCTTGTGGACCGCCGCCATATTGAACCATATGGATTAGGAATGAGATGTCACTAAGTTCATATGCTGAGCCAGTACTTTTGGGAACATAGTGTAATTTGGGTGTGATTACTGTGACAGATGGAGCTGCCACCTCGGCCAACGCTGTTTGACTTCCATGGCGTCTCCATGTCCAAATACTTCACTGACAACTGGGAAAATGTACAGAACTTCAAAGCAAGGCCGGATGATATTCTCATAGCTACTTATCCTAAAGCAGGTGGGAACATTAGAAATAGAAAGATAATTTCTTATGTCCAGTCAAATTACCAGCATGCTAACATGCATCTTATTGGCTATAATCTCAGGAACCACGTGGGTCTCTTACATCCTGGACCTTCTGTATTTTGGCCAGATGTGTCCAGAACGTCAGGCATCTATCCCTCTTCAGAAGCGAGTGCCCTTTCTGGACATCAGCCTACCATCATTACCCACAGGTTGAATCCTGTTTCACCATCAGATTTATATTTTCACTTTTCGATATTTCACATGACTGGTGCTCTTTGATGCTATAAAACTTTTCCTTTATGACTTTGGTGTGTTTATTGCCACTGTCATTTAGTTTGCAGACATTGCAAAAAGTCATGAATCATTGTTGAGGTGTTTATTGAACACAGCCACTAAATATTCACAGCGCTGGTGGAAACATTAGGCACAGTTTCGGCTAATGTCACTTAATCTGAACTGTGGTTCTGTGGAAGGTGACACCCAGGGAAACTGCAGCAGAAACGTGGATAGTTGGATTGATAGTTGAGGATTGTAGTTGCTCCCAGCATCATTACAGGTAAAAGCTAAATAAACCTGCAGTGCTCACAGAGCTGTCATTCTGTTCATAAAGGCACGGATTTGGCAGACCAGCTTCCCACGAGTCCACGCCTCATTAAAACTCATCTGCCAGTCCAGTTTGTACCTAAATCCTTCTGGGAGCAGAACAGCCGGGTAAACACCACAGTCATATGTAGTGTGTGTCAGGTTTCACGTGACGTGTGTGTTTCTTAATCAGGGAGTACTAACCTGAGTGTGTTTTATTCTGCAGATCATCTATGTGGCCCGTAATGTTAAGGACAATGCAGTGTCCTATTTCCACTTTAGCCGAATGAACAATGCCGCGCCAGAACCTGGAGACTGGAACACTTTTCTAAGGAATTTCATGGATGGAAAGGGTGAGGTCAAAGCACAGCATTAGTCTAAAGGAGGCAGGATTTCCTTTCTTTTCTTGCCTAAATGTTTATCCATTTCAGTGCTGTTTGGATCCTGGTATGATCATGTGAACGGCTGGTGGGAGAAGAAACAATCATATTCAAACATACATTACATGTTTTACGAAGATCTCATTGAGGTTAGTGTAGGATTCAAAGGATACTCCTTTGACATAAAGCCTTTATATGTTTGGTAAAATAATTATTTCTATCCTTCATTTGTGACACTGGGATTTTTGTTGTGTGCAGGACTGTGGAAGAGAGATAGACCGACTGTGTTCCTTCCTTGGTTTGTCTCCTACAGTGGAAGAAAAGAATAAAGTGACAACTGAAGTGAAGTTTGACAATATGAGAAAAAACCAAATGATCAGTTTTTCCACAGTGAAATACATGGACCAAACAGTTTCACCTTTCTTGAGGAAAGGTACAAGCAAAATTTGACTCTTTGACTAATTCTGATTAGACTTGACTGATTGAACCCACTGGTGCTTCCTGCAGGAAAAGTTGGTGACTGGAAAAATCATTTCAGTGTGGCCCAGGACGAACAGTTTGATGAAGACTACAAGAAGAAAATGAAGGATTCGTCTCTGAAGTTTCGTACTGAACTTTAGGGGCCTGACTATAGTGGAGCCCAGAAATTATATGTGATACTAAATGTCTTAACTTTGATGGACAAGGATATTGTCAATGTAACAGCGTTCCTCTCATAATGTGATTTTATAAAATGAGTATTTTCATAAAGTTATATATTTTTCAATTTGCATCATGGTGCATGTCACTAGTTTATGGAAAATAAATAACATTTAAATTAATGCTCCTCATAACACTAGTGACGTTAATGTTCTCGTGGGAAATAATATATTAAAAAACGTAACACTTGAAAAATGTGTTTAGTTCCCTACAAATCTGTTTCACCTCAACTATTACCACAGATCACAGGAGCTTCAGACAGAACCGCTACAGGACATGTTCAAGTGAGCTAATGCCCCAGATGTTGACATCATTTGCAAGCTGTTCTGAAGTTTGGGGGTAAACGTAATTAGGAAGATGAGCTCAGACGGCGGTGGGTGATGGGAACTGTAGTCCTGACTGATGGTCCAAAACAGACCTGCTCCTCCTCCTCCTCCTCCTGTTTTCTCTACGATTAGGGCAAAGCGAACTGAAAACCCCTGCAACGATAAACAGGCAAGTATTCTACTGGTGAAATACAACTGGAGGGAGGGAAACAACTCACTGGCGTAAATCGGATGCTCGACCACCGAGCGGCTGCTAATACGCACATTAAATATGTCGCGTGACTGACCGACTCGGTTCCTGTTTGAAAACTCGTCTCTCCTCCAACTCCTGGCCCTCGACACCAAAATCCTCTTGACGAAAAGTAAGACGGAGAGAACGAAACTCTCCTCTCGGGCAGAATCAGATACTTAACGCGGCGAGACAGAAACTTACGCGACCAAAAAAAGCAGACGTGAAGCTTCTCACTCGAACCAGGTTGCGGCTCAGAATCAACAGGAGAGTCACACGAACAGCTTTGAGAGTAGAGACAGGACGCAGGTGCCAACAATCTAATACCAGGTGGACAAACGCAGGTTCCAAATAAGAGTCTTAGTTTATCAGGGGTATGACCATGTGTCAGGGTATATGCCTTTTAAAAATGAACACAATGAAATCCCCCCTAAAACAACAAAGTTTGTTTATACATTGTTTACACCAACGTGCCTGTTTTATTTACTGTAGATACCTGCCATAGTTGAAACATCATATATATATATCATAGATATATATTCTGTCATAGATGGAGCTGCCTCCCCGGCCAACGCTGTTTGACTTCCATGGAGTATCCATGACCAAATACTTCACTGACAACTGGGCCAACGTCCAGAACTTCAGAGCGAGACCAGATGATATTCTCATAGCTTCTTATCCTAAAGCAGGTTTGTGTGAAACATTTGTGTGTGGTATGTATTTATGTGTTGGTTGCCAAATCATTGACACCTTTATTGAATTTCCAAGGAAACACGTGGGTGTCCTACATCCTGGACCTCCTGTATTTCAGTGGCATCTCGCCTGAAAGCCAAGACTCGGTCCCACTTTACGAGAGAGTGCCATTCCTGGAATTATCCGTGCCTGGATTTCCTTTAGGCGAGTTTGATAAAAGACTGATTTTGTGACAGACATGCAGTAATGATGCGCAGCAGGTCGGTTTAACGGTGCCATTCTGGTAACTACACGCTGTTCTGTATCGTGTAGGAGTGGATGAGCTAAACACGCTGACCACATCTCCACGCATTATCAAGACACACCTGCAGGTTCAGTTTATTCCCAAGTCCTTCTGGGAACAGAACTCTAAGGTAAAGTGTTGGCAATTCCCCCCCTGAAGCAGATGCATTCACAACAGCAGGTAGGTTTATTTTCTGGTTCCTCTCTGTTTACAGATCATCTACGTGGCCCGCAACGCCAAGGACACTGTTGTGTCTTATTTCCACTTTGATCGCATGAACATGGCGCAGCCAGAGCCTGGAGACTGGAGCAGCTTCCTGCAGAGATTCATGCAGGGGAAAAGTGAATAATAATAATAAACAACCTAATAACTGAAAATGTCATAATTATTTTACCACCTGTAATTTTTTGTCTGCTGTTATCTCACAGTGGTGTTTGGCTCCTGGTATGAGCACGTGAAAGGCTGGTGGGAGAAGAAACAAAACGGCTCCAACATCTTTTATTTGTTCTATGAGGACCTGATTGAGGTGAGTGTTAAATGCGTTTTTGTATGTTTAGAGTATACTACGCAGAAGTTACACTTGTTTCTCTAACAGGACACTGAACGAGAAGTCGGCCGACTGTGCTCGTTCCTGGGCCTGCCTGCCACTGCAGAGCTGACTAAGCAAGTCACTAAAAAAGCTCTGTTTGACAACATGAAACACAACAAGATGGTGAATGGCAGCACTAATGAAGCGTTCGATCTTAACATATCTCATTTCATGCGCAAAGGTTGGAACCTTCGTGTTTGCATATTTTGGACACATGATAGAGAAAGAACAGTAAGGAAACCTGAACTATTTTGCTGTTTAATGCTTTCACAGGAAAAGTTGGCGACTGGAAAAACCATTTCACCGTTCAGCAGAACGAACTGTTTGATGAAGACTATGAGAAGAAAATGGCAAACACAGATCTTCAATTTCACACTTTTCTGTAGTTGATCACAATCCTTGCCAGACATTTAGGCCTATACATAGTCATAAGCAATAAATATCATCAATGGGTGGATTTTGTTATTTTTATTATAATTCAGACACAAAAATGCCGCAAGAAATACAAGAACAATTGTTCAGTGAGTAAAATGAACTAACACTGTACTTTTGCACTGTGACTACAGGTTGGAAGGCTCATTCTGACGTATTTTAATGGCACGTACTGCTTTGTTGGGGTAACAGTTCTACAGGAGAGGGGATGGAGGTTCCACCCTGGATGAGAAGTAAAAGAGAAAACAGCGAGTACGAATACAGTGGATGCTTACAGGTCCATTGGAATGTAGACAACACGAGGCCTTTGTACTGTAAATACTAAACACGTCAAGCATCTCACACCACTGGGAGGTACCGCAGCTAGGATTCAGCACAATCAGAGGTGTGAATTACGTTGGATTCAAAGTTTTGTTTTTCCACTTCAGAAAACTGTCATCTTAATAACACATACGCACAACAGCATACCAGCACAATAATCAGCCTGTGAGAGCGAGTTGAGCTTTTTAACATCTAGTCCATTTTCAAAGAAAACGTATTAACGTGGAAAACCGAGGCGTGAACCACTGGGTTGTTGTCAGGATGCCAAACTAATCACAGACTAAACATGGTTTAAGCCTTTGTCATAATTTAATAACAGTAAAATTAAAAGTAGAAATCAAACGCTGAAAAGCATCATGCTTACAAGCCTGAGCACAGCCCAGAAAGTCCTCGACATAACATCTGCCGTCAAGTTTTACCTGCCACAGCGCTGCACGTCCTATACAGGCCACAGTCTGATGTCACAGCATACCTGCCCACACAGCTCAGACACATAAGCAAAACCACTTACGATTGTCTTTCACAGTAACATCTACAACTATTTCAAATACTTTGATTACAAACATCAAAAATAACCATATTTACATAGTTGCTTATTCTTTGAGTAGTAAAATACCTCAGTCTAATAATCTGGCTTAGAGTTAAGTGCTCCGTTACTGATTCAGTCCTAGAGTTCGGAGGGTCATGCCAAGCTAGTCGCGAGTGTTGCCGAAATACAAAGCTGTGGTGCATTTGATTAGATAAGAGATTATGCGGTTTCCGTCGGTTCACTGCAGCTGAGATTATAATGTCCAATTTCAAGAAGCAGAGGAAGGACTACTGTAAACTGTATACATATTGGTTCCGAAGCATTGTCCTACGAGGTGAAATGCATTATGAGCACACAACCGCTTAAAGCCTGAGTAAGAGTTTCACTTCTAAGCATGCGCCTGCACATTTCAGGCCGTTGTTCACCACCTGCCCCTTTATGTAACCAGCTTCACATTAACATACAAGGCAGACTGGGCGGCTACAGTTCAGCAGCAGCAGCATGTAAGCAGCTTTGAAGTGGGAATTTAGAGCTGAGCCACTATGATGCTTGCAAGATGCAATAGTTCAAAATGTTATGTATGGCACAACTTTACATCACAAAGCAATTTTAAATATGGAAGACAAGCACAGAAACTATAAAAGAGTTGAAATTCACAATTGTTAATATGCACACTCCTGTATCCTTTCAGTTTCAAACACTGAGCGATGCTAAGTACTGTTTATGCTCAGGCGGATATGGAATCTGAGAAAAATAACACACAAATGTTTCAAAGGAAGCAGACACAGGTGCTTGTTGCAGAACCTTTCCCAAGACTTGTGTAAGTGTGAGTATGGTCCCAGTGAGCTAAACTTACACAGGTGTGTGTTTGAGAGAGGAGAACAGCAAAGAGTAGAAGATAACGTGTATGTGAGAATGAGATGGAGAGTTATCAGTGTGCTGCGTTCTTGATCTGTCCTGTTCCTCGAATTCACTCCCAGAGTAAAAACTGTAACATGTCTGCTTTAAAAAGAAAAAAAGGCAACTAGGTGACATATTTTGAGTTCATCACCTAGGTCCTTTTTATTTGTTCCCTCTTCTAGTGTAAAAATATTTAATTTATGTTCAGTTCAATGATTTAACTTGTTCCAATGTTTTTGAAGTCTTGTTAAATGGGTGCCTCTGATGTACAGTTATCTGTGTTTGGTTCATAAGTCAATAATTTCACTGCTGACACTTGCAGAGTCATCATGTCGGCTGACCTCTAGGTAACTCCGTGACCCCGCTGGCCTCCCAGCCCTTGCCCTGCCCCTCTCCGAGTCTGGGGTGATAAAAGGCCGTGTGTCGTCCACTCCATCCTCCCCCAGATGCCCCGTTGATGTTCTGGATGGACGAAGTGAAACAGGACAGGAAACTGATGATGGGACGCTTCCCATTCCATTCCCAGGCCACTTGTGACCTTGATGGGAAGGTGTTGGGGGAGCAGTCACCTGCCTGCTGGGTACACTGCTTAGTACGCTTCCACCCAGTGGCATGGAAGACTCCGTCGGGGCATCGCTGCTCTCAGAGAGAAGCTGAGGATCACTGTTCCTGCGGAGCCAGGGCCCCCGGCTGCCTCCAGAACCTGGGGAGGGAGGCTGTAAGGCTTGATTTAGAGGGTGAAACAGGCTGCCACCTTCCAGGAGGTGTTCCCTGTGAAGAGCCTCATCAATGCTGCGAGTCAAGTCAATGGGAGAAGGGGGCCGCAGGTCAAACTCATATATAGACAAGGAAGTGTCCCTGTCCTGATCCAGACTGCCACTCTGGGAGGGCTGAGGAGGCCGACCCAGTGCCTGCAGTCTCAGCAGGGAGCTGGTGGAGCCCTCATATATGCCCCGCTCTGCAGAATGACCCCTGGGGTCGCGTCCCCTGTTATTGTTGTCTTTGATGCAACGTGTCTGCAGGCTGGCCTGTCCGTGGTTCTGGTTTCTAATCAGACTTTTGCTAATGTCAGCTCCAGGAC
Source organism: Macropodus opercularis (assembly GCA_030770545.1). Lineage (NCBI taxonomy): Eukaryota > Metazoa > Chordata > Actinopteri > Anabantiformes > Osphronemidae > Macropodus > Macropodus opercularis. The sequence goes on from CM061095.1 coordinate 13,297,963, forward strand.
GCTCGTGGCCCGTCCAGTTGTTCGGCACGTCTCCTGGTCCTCCTCCCCCTCCCACCCCATTACTGTCGGACTTCCTGCAAGGCTTTCCTCTCAGGCTCTGCACAATCTTGGACCAGCAAGTATGTCTTTGAGTAGAACCTACAGATTGGCCAGGGGACGGCAGGTCTCCTGCTGCTCTGCCCTCTGGTCCACCTTCCTCTCTGCCCCGGCAACTTTGAGGCCTCCAGAACACCCAAGACCCCAAGAATAGAAGGGAGAAGCCCCAAGCTAGTTCCAGGAGCCGTGCCCAGAAGTGAACCAGCCACCACCCCCAGTCAAAGCGGGTCCAGGACCCTAGTAATCCATAGAGCCATAACGTAGCATGAACATGCAGCCCACAGCAAAGGGCCCCTAGGACTGCACACACTGCCAACACCCTCGCCAGAATAATGCCTGTCCTCTTGCTCCCTGTCCAATCCTTTCCCCTGACCTCTTCAGGAACTGCAGGATGGGGAATGGGAGGGGAACGTATGCGTGGAAAAACATAGCAGAGGAAGCTCAGGCAGAGGGCCAGTCCCCAGCACAGGGACAGAATCTGTAGGGTGACGGGTACCAAAGGGGACAAGGCTGGGGAGAGCAGATCAGCTGCCAGCAGCAGGGTACACTGCAGCACAGCCAACACAGCCAGCAGGGGAGGACGCTCCATAGTTAAAGGTAGCACACTTACTCCTGCCACCCTCAAAGCCAGCAGTGCCAAGGCAGCCTGTGTCCACACCAGCAGGTGTAGAGGCAAGTTGTAGAGGGCTGTTACCGCAGGACGAGGAAGGAAATTCCGTGTGCCATAGGGGTCCATTAGGAAGAGGGCTGCTCTAAGGCCTCCAGCTAGAAACAGCAGTGCATTGGCGAGTCCAAGAGCTCCCCGCTGAGGACAGTTTGTGCCAGGGGACAGAGTTAGGCCAAGAGCAGCTCCAGCAAAGATGAGGAGGAAGAGAGTTGCTGAGCCGTACACATGCAGCTCCCAGGCGACAGCCAGAGTCCGGCTCAGGTCGCCCCAGTATAGAAGTGTGCTGTTAGGCGAGGGATTGGCACTGGGAGAGGCCTCCGGATTAGAGGTGGAGTGTGGAGCTACATGAGGATGTCCTAGGAGAATAGAACGGTTCCTTTGACTGATGTCAGAACTAAACGCTCGAGTAACAGGTACAACACCGGTGGTAAGAGAGGAGGTTCCTAGAAAAAGAGAAACAAAGAACTGGTTTTTAATGTTATTCACAATTAAAAGCAGCTAAACGACCGCATACTTTAAATAATGAATGAGAATCTTTCACTTTTTGCTAAATGATCAAAAAAGCGGTGCATCACTTCAGAAGGGCTATAAATTAAGTACTTTGCAGAGCCACTAGAGGGGTGTACTTACTCGTCATGTGGCTGAGTCACTGGCTCTTTCTAGTAACCTGATCAGTTCTGCACAGACACACTGTCCTACGTCTATATTTAATCCAAATATGAAGACAAGGTCTGATCAGATTAGCCACACTCTACAGCCCTACAGGTTTAATCTAATCTGTTTAATCTAATGTAATGTCAGTGTCCAACATACAGACATGTGTTCAGAACATTTGAATATTTAGGATAGAGTCTAATTAAGATTTGAGATGTATTTTCAGAAAGTATTTACTGTAATGAAATATTATTATGACTTGATCATCCAAAACATAATCGTAAACACAGCCGACACTATGCTGAGCAAAACTCCTCTGGACAAGTGAGTAGTAATTGTACGGCCTAATTGGATTAGATTATGTAATTAAGGAGAACATCTATGTTACATAACACAGTACAGTGTCACAATGCATCTATAAACAGGCAAATCTCTCTGTTCATGTTCACAACATTATACAATACATAAGCACCTGATGGGACAAGAGAGCACTGAACCAGCAATTTGTTTTATTTCCGTATGTTTCCTTTTATCATGCACCCACATACTTTCTATTTATTCAAGACACTCCACCTTAACCTCCTTCAATATCCTGGCACCACCCAGCAGTATTATAATTACAGGGCCATTCATCACTGCTGTGTGAGCTGCTCGACTCTAAGGAAAAGCATAAAAACAAACATGCCCTACGATTGAGCTACGATTATCAATGAGGAGTCGTTTCACACATATAATATGACAATAACATGATCAACGTGAGAACAATCACGCCATAAGCCAAGACTTTAAACCTGTCGCCATCCGTAAAACTGACACTTTGACTAATGACGTGTGTTACGCTGACTCTCACGCTAATCGCACACACGTCTCACATTCAAACTCTCATATACAGATCATGGGCACACATCTTTATTTACACAAAGGTATTTTTTACTTCCTTCCTTCAAATGTTTTTTCTTACCAAGTGCAGGAATCCAGATGTGCTGATCACATTTCACAGCTGGATACACTTAAATCGTTTGCTACCCTTGAGTTTTGTCTTACTCCCCCACAAAACTAAAATAAATAATGTATTTCATACGTATTTACGGCCCTGATACAAATATAACCAATGTACAGACTGGCGCTGGCAGCCAGGATGTAAACTAATTCCACGAGGAGCCAATGAGCCTTCTTGAAGAAGTAGAAGAGCCTAAATGTTTCAAAGTCATCAAGATGTTGTGTTTGAAGGTATCTAAGAGACTGACTCAAGTGCCCCATGTGTCATGCTTTTCATTTTCCATCTACTTTTCCCCGACTCCCCTCCCTCCATCCCGTTCTCTGTGCATCTGGTTTTCATTACCTTCTCCACTCCCTGCATTACTATGCCTACACCTTTCTTCTAGCTCTCTCTCACCCACCCTTTCTACTCTCTCATCTGTATTCCCAACACTCTCTTTTTCAGACCCTTTCCTATTGTCTATGTCTCTGGCTGCCTGCGATTTTACTCAGCCCCCATCTTCAGCCCACTCTCCTTCCTCCTGCGCATACTTTCTCTCGTTGCTGTCTGCCCAACACCACTACCTCCACACTTTCCATGGGAAAACGTCTCTGCTTTCCCCTCCTTTGAAGCACTTTCCAGGTTGTTCCAGTAAAAAGGTCCCAGCTGCACAAATAATTCCTCTTCAAATTATCAAAGGATTTAAAAAAAATAGTCAACTCAACACAAGTTTCCTGGCTCGTACCTGTTCTCGCTGTCTGCGGCATAGCTGCGTTAGCTGTAGTCCGTCCTAGCGGTGCTGTTTTGTTGAGGGGACGCGTTGCATTAGAGGAGGTTCCCCCAACCTCCTGCATCGCAGATGTGGTTGCCACTTGCAGTGTTGTGTTTTTTGAACGTGAACTGATCCTGCCTCGACCCGCTGTTACCACTTCTGACGAACCAGCGGGGACGGTCTTGTCTTGAGATGCTGTTGTCACCATGGAGCCCTGCTTTGAAGTGTTTGTGGTCACTTCACCTGCAAATTGTGAAAAAGACACATATTCAACATCACGCTGACTTTAACCTAAACAGCTCTCACTGTCACCAAGCAGTCACTCATATTTTTGATTTCTCACCTGGTAATGCTTCATTTCGAGGTGTCGCCTGTGTGGCCACAGGGGGAACTGTTCCTCTCACCCCACTCTGAGGTGTTGTAGAGATTTTGCTGGCCGTTGTCAGCACAAAGAGGCCAGGCTTCACAGTGTGCCCATCTGGCGGAGCTGTCTTTAGATCAGAAGTTTTAGTTACTCCAGTCTGTGCCTGAGGCTGATACTGTGCCATTTCTTCAGGTGGTTCCTCCTTTATAAGCATCACTGTTGGACCGTGACCTGATCCCAACCCCTGTGGGTCCTCGTCCTCTGTCTCTTTGACTGATTTCTCCTCTGTAGTAACAACCGTGGGGGACACAGTGGGCAGAAGTCGAATTAACCCCTTTGTGGTAGCATCACCTTTCCCAATGGACTTGATGGATGCTAAACTTGCAGTATCAGTCCTGGGCCTTGAGGCTGTTGGTTGAATTAAATGTGGCCTGTAGCTGACGTTCTGAGTAGACAAGGCAGATGCAGAAGAAGGGGAGGACTGTGCAGTAGGATGTGCCATCCTCTGTCCCTGCTGCACTGCATTAGAAGCCGCCAACCTATCTCGAACTGTGGGTCTGACGGGCACATCACTACGTCCTCTGGGGGACAAAGAGGCCCAGAGTCGAACAGGGTGCTTGGTTGGTGGAGATGGAGAATTTATAGGCAGGTCCAGATAAGAGAAGGAGGAGGAGGAGCCGATGATGGTCTGGGCATCTGAAGAACAAGGGATGGAAAGAAGGAAGGCCAGGACAAGAAGGGACACTTGAGCCATGATCTGCCTCTGATGGTGAGCAGCAACGGATCCCTCTGTCGGCCTCTGTCTGTCAGACCATCCTCACGCTGTTGAGGGAAAAACAGGCATTAAGATTCATGCAACTAAGGCACAAACTCTAGATCAACAGCAATGATTGACAGGTCACAATTGTGTATTAATGTGCGACAATGAGCAATGTGTGTAGTTTATACTTTAGCTCTGCTGTTCTGAATTAAAAGGCAGGTCAGTCAAACTCCTTAGCAGCACAACAACACACCCAGGGTGTGGTAGGGTAGGGTTTTACCATACATGCTATATAATATACCCACACATATTACACAAAATGGCAAGAGTTCATTTTGTATGTTACATAACGAATCACACTGTCAAAATGACCAAGGCAAGTCGCAGATGGTTTTACTCCATGGCAGATGGACACACTCACTTTTTTCCACACAATCACAAAATGTTCTTTGGATGAATATCAGTTTCCTTCTTCCGCGCTCGTTCGTTTTTCTACTCTCTCTTGCTGGGTCTGTTTGAGCGGTCGGTGCCAGGAGCAGACAGCTGTAACGCAGAGTGTGGCGAAGCTCGGGGAGCCCGGTGACACGTAGAAACCCCCAGGCCCTCGAGGGCTGCACAATAACGCGAGCCCTCTCACCAAACAGCTGAGGGCCACATCACCTCAACATGCCCTAGTTCACAAAAACCCTTTTCTTTAAATATTCCAGCCTTTGAAACCTCCTGGTTTACACTACTCTCTACCTCTGACTCACTGTGGGAGACATCCTCAGGCGGTGGAGTCAGGATCATACTGAAACTTTAGCGCAAATGTGAGGGGGGAAGGCAGAAAATAGAAATCAGTGCCTATGGCAGAATTCATTCTGCTGCTTATGACTCTCCAAGGGGCCATTTACACCGGTAAAGTCTAGATCTCTGACAGATTCTGCACACAATGGCTGGCATGTGCATTTCATACACACATGTAAAGACGCGTGTGCGAGCATATGCAAAAACTTGTTTAGGTGCTGCATACGTGTGTGTGTGTGCAGGGAGGCTCTAACCATGCTGAATAAACTCTCCTTTTGAATTCAATTCCAACAAAACAAGCAACAACAAGGAGGTGGGGACGCTGAAGACTGGAAAAGGTGTGTAGTTCTAAAGAAACACCTGGTGTCAGAGTCAGTCGTCAAGCAGGAAGTCACAGAACAGAAAGAAGGTTTAGTGCACAGCAAATATTGTTCCTCCTTCTTTTTGCTCAACTTTTATTTATCCATGATTGTAACACCTGGCGGCAAATCCCACAACTATCTTTAACATGATAGACGATAAAAAGGTCACTTCAGTCTTCACCATAAATCACAGCCTCATAAGTTCACAACTGTTTGTACTGTTGGCAATCAAATGTTGGTTTTAAAGGGGTTCTGCTGCTTCCCACCCTTCTGAGAAAAGTGTGGTAAATATCAGTCTCAACCCACTTGCAATAGCCTCAACGTTTATTTTCCTTTTGTTCTCAGCCACGTCTTTAACATGTTGGTCAACCCAGACTCTGAGTAATCTCTGCCTCAGGTCTTGCCATTTAACTTGAGTTATTACAGCAGAGTCGTACGATAAACGCTGAAAGAGAGGAGCAGAAAGGGTGGATGGATGTGGAGATAAGAAATAGGCATACAGAGAGCAGCTGGGCAGGGAGGAAGAGAAGAGGAGGTGCAGTGATAGTGATGGAGCCGACAACGAGAGACGCCCAGAACCAAGGGGAAACAAAATTAAGAGAGAAAAGTAGTGGGGGCAGTAAATTTAGAGGATGGGGCAGAGATTTAATAGGTACTGACATTTGTAAAAAGTCTAATACTTAAGACAAAGAAGAAGAGTCACAAGGAGACTGTGTTCACAGTTAACAGGTTTGTTATGGGCCAAGCAGAGATGTAGCAGACTGTCCAGGAAACCCAGCCTCAGCCAAAGCTAAACGACCTGACTACTGACAAACGGCTTTTAGTAAACATACCGTTGGCTTAACTCAAATTCTGGTGTGGGTCAGGCCGTGTGTGTGTGTGTGTGTGTGTGTGTGTGTGTGAAGGTAGGTGGTAGAGGTTAATGAGTCTCAAGAGGCATTTACCCAAATGAGCTTTAGGAGAGAGAGTTTGGCTGGATTTGAAACTGTCAGCTTTCATTTCCACACACAGTACGAACACACACACAGTGGTTCCCCGGCATGTTTTTCTTGACTGAAGTCAAATTGACGACAGATTTCCACTGAACTGATACAATTGAACCCAGAGGCAGCTGTTTAAGTCATTTGCATTTCAGGCCTGAACCTGCTTGCTGGATTGTATTTCCAACCAAGCTTACAAAGATCAGATCAGGTTAATCAGACGGTTTGTTTGGCTCGAACAAAAGAGCACTCCTGGATTCTCCCGGCCCTTTCGATGCAGCATCCCAGAATCCTTCAACGGTGAGTAGTCCAGACACATACACTCGCAAATGAGATGCGCGTGACTGTCCAGGGGGAAAAGGCAGATGGGTGCTCGGTCAGTCACAGTATTTTTGTCGTGTTGAGCCCCTCTGGGACGAGGGACACATCACTCTGGATTTCACTTGCACTTGAGTGTGCACGTTGTTCCTATGTTGTCACTCCCACTGGCACAAAACGTTCTTTATCCAGAGCAGGAAATGCCCGCGGATAACGCCCAATAACACAGCCGCAAGCAACAATCTGAAGATTACTATAAACTCCTTGCCCACTGTATAGACCTGCTGGTTATACAATCACATGACTCAGCACAGCAGCTGTTGCTAATCTGCTAATCACAGCAGTAGTGATGTCACGTCTACGCTAGTGTATGACTCCAACTAGCTCATGTTCAACCGGACCCAAGCAGCCAGGCAGATGGGGCGTGTTGTCGGCCATGTTCCCATCTCACTAGCAGGGCAGGGGCAGAGGTTCCATTCATTTGGGAGAATATTTCCACAGAGGGACGTCTGTTCGTGGACAGAGGAATCTGTGTCCTTTCAGCAAAGACTGGCCAAATGTGCATTTGTCCCAGTTGGGACTGGACATTGTGACTCAATACAGTTTGGTACAACAAATGTTTCTTATAGGAAGGATTCAGTCGCCTTTATTTAAGTGCTGATTCGGTATTTCTACCTTAAACATAGTCATATTTACCATCATATTAATAAACGATATCACCAGAAGCTGATGTGAGCTCCTGGAAAACAGTTTCCTACTTATTCTCAGTTGGAAATGAGACTGGGTACCTAATGCAGCTTATCTGGTGTGATTAGGTTTGAACACTCCCAAGTTAAGAATAGGGGGTGTTTTCCCTGTTCTGATGGGAAATCAGGGAATCAAAATACCTGCATCCTGAAGCTTTATGAAAAGTTACATTGCTACAATTAATCCTGAGAAGGTCTTAACGGGCAGTGGACTGACAAATCATCATCGCTTCCCAATCATAACCACCATGTTAACAATTCACACACTGAAATATCAAGCTCTAGTTCACCTCACTGTAGATGTGCGCACTCACTTCTACCAGGGTTTATCAAAGAAGTGCTCAGCAGAGAGGGAGCGTGTTAATAGATAGAACTTGAATGTGATCAGTCAGCTTACAAGGTGAGAGAGGTACAGTGACAGGGTTTATGCAGTCACAGCAGAACTGAGCAAACATAAAGAATAGTAATAGACAATATTAGCGATAACGGGAGAGAAATCTAGAAAAATGAACTGGAATGAATGATTTTGAGGGGGGGGGGGGGTGTTTCAACGATTCCTTAGTCCAAGAGAGCAGTTATGGCTCAGCCGTCAGCCTGCCAGACATATGTAGAACTTGTTTGTACGGAATCTGGAGGGAGAGAGGCGAGACTGTGAAGCAGTGTATGTGTTTGCATTCGTGTGTACGTGAGGCCGTGTGAGGCACGGAGCGAGTGGGGGAAACGGGAGAGGGAGTGTGTGTGGCTATGCTGGTATGCGGGTACTGGGGGAGGTCGCTGGTGTGACCGTTAAAAATTCCACACCTTGCGATAATATGGATTTCATTCAACGTTCAAAATGTCTTGTGGTTGGTTTTGATTATAGCTGCTACACAGTTTATCGCACAAAAACCAATCAGTTCAAATGAGCTGATATAAGCTCTTAACATGTGTATGTACAGGCAGCCAGCTTGTAGACCGACGCCTCTGAATAAAGCTGTCTATTTAGCTGTTACGACAATCCAAAGCCTGTTAAAGATGCCTCTCCCATGGCTCTCGTCTGCCCGAGGGGGTGTCAAAACTCCAGCAGCTCAACAGACCACACAGGAAGGTCGTGCTATATGGAGAGAGGAGGCTCCAGAACCAAATGGGGTTGCTTTTGATCCCTAGTTGAAGCGAACGTCCAGTTTAAAAGTGCTGAGCCCCACAGCATCTCTGACTGATGTTCCTCCTTCCTGCGAGGCACAGATCAAAGGCTGAAGGTCACCCTTACAGGGCAAGGCACCATAACTGCAAACGCAAGTACACACACACACAACGCTCCTCACAACACACAAACACGCGATAGGCAACCTTTTAAAGACAGTCCACAGTCTGCACAGACTCAGTGAATAGTTATGACCTGAGTGTGCCTCGATGTTTAAATAAGCCCTCGTCCAATCCCAGAAACACACCCTGAGAGATAGAAAGTCTGGTGGCTGATTGAGACAGCAGCGTAAACCACGTCAAGCCACAAAACACTTTCAGTAAAACTGATTATAGGCATCACAAGCCATAAAGTGCTAACTCCCCTGCCGGCCTGCTGCTGGGAGTTAACCACAGATGCATTTCAACTCAGGACTCTCACATTGTTACAGCTGAACGCAATAAAAACAACTGCTGAGTTAAGTGGTACATCGCGTGGCAATTACCTAATTTGCAAACAGACCATATGTAGACAAAACTCTGCGTAGATGTTGTTTCTGTGTTAACCCGCTTGGTGTTTGTGCAACATGCGATGTTTGGAGCTACACGTATTATGTCTATGTTAAGTGCATTTGTACTTCATTGACTTACTTTTAACTATTTTAGGCAGGTCTCTTTCTATTGCATTTACTGAAGGGTAGTGCTTAACTATCCTGACAGTTTTAAGACCAACATGTGAGTTATGTATACTAACACTATACAATTAAAGTAATGGGTTTACAGAATACGGACTAGGACACGGAACCATTAATAAATCATGTTCTGCCATGTTCTGTGTCAAAGCCCCCATTTCTCCACGAAACCACCATCAAAGCAGACAGCACTGTAATCTATGTTGCGCGGCTTTAGATTGTGTTTTCTTGTGTTGATAGTCCAGGCATCTGGCGGCTCTGCTTTACGTCCACTACCGCTCTGGTGCAGCGTCGTGCGTGCGCCCTACGCGAAAGCGCACAGGCTGCGTTTCGCTCTCATTCTCTGTGGTGGACGTTCCCCTTCTGATGAGAAACAGGTGGATCGAGCCGCAGCTCATGTGCTAACACGATGAGGTCGAGCAACCCTCGTAAATATACAGTACACACACAAACGCAACGCACCTGCCAGCAGAGCGGAAATGAGGAAACAAGACTCCGCTTGTTGGTGCTGATCCAAAGCGCGCACGGTCATCGCTGCTTACTGTCCGGTCAAGTCCTCGGACATGTGGACGGGTTAGGGTCCTGCTGAATATCTGAGCAAGACTGAAGTTAACGTGTCTCAGCAGACGCAACGTTAAACCTTTCCGACTTACGCATCGGAACTCGGCTTTGTGCGTAAAATCGACTACGTAAATACACGAGGAAGCCTCGCCTATTCGGATTAACTAGTTAGCGTTCACGAGTATCCGTAAATCTAGATTATTGGTCAGCTCCTGCTGTGAATGTGTAGTTTCAAGACTTTAACTCCATGGGGACGTTACAGTAAAGCAGTCACTGCGTTACTTTTTCGTTACTATTATAACGCTTTGTCTTCGTAACGATGGGGCCACGAGCTCCTCTTCCCAACAGCGGCGTACATTACACCATGAAGCCTGTTTCACGTTACAGGTAGACGCGACGCTAAACCAACGCCGTGTAACGTGGTCTCTCGCACGGCGGCACGGGTCGCGGCGCAGGAATCACTGCGCAGAGAGGCGCCGCATAGCAGCCGCTCGGTTCCCTGCGAACGTACCTGCGGGTCTGTGCGGCTCCCACCGATGGCGTCTTCTGCGGCAGGGTGGTGTGTGCAGACTAGGACATGGCGCCTCGGCCAGCAGATGAAGTGTAGCCCAGGATGTCCGCTCTTTTAACCGCAGGATGCTGCTACCGGGCCGGTGGTGTGAGCGGTTAACACGCAGCAGCCTTGTAACCGTGCCAGCTCTTCTAGCCGTGAGCTAGTGAGGAGACGCACGCCCCCTCCGACCGCTCCATCTCTCCTCACATCGCTCCCTCCCTCCTTGTTTTTCTCACAGTGACACACGGTTGCCTACCTAACGCCGCGGACCTGCAGCCTGGCACCGTGTGTTGCGCAACAGCGGACTGATTCTCACCGTATCACTGAATCTGCGTTTTACAAAGCTGCCTGTTTAGACAGTGCCTGGAGGGAACATGACGCTGGCGCTGACATCAGCGCGCAGGACGCAGGTTCTGCTTTCTTTCGCTTTACACTGAATTGGGTTGTTAGACGGGGCAGCTGGGGTGAAATGAGTCGTGCGGAGACAGGTGAGAGTCGGGGCGGTGCAGCAGCCAGAATAATAAGACGGAAAACTGAACTGTTCATGAAACCCTAGCCTCCCTCTGCCCTCATGCCCTCCAACAAAGGTTTGGAGCGAACCCAGATGATGTTTCCTCGTGCTGCACCTTGGCTCGGTGCCGCTGCTTCACCCTCCACCTGATGGCCTCTCTGTGTTGCACAAACACTGTAGTCTGGGCATGTTAGTGAGGCTGCAGCTTTGACATCACTGAGGAGTTATGCAGGCAGTAGTTGACAGAATAGCGCTAAGCAAGGTACTGTAGACTTGTTTTCCTTAAATCATCTCACGCTCACCCTTTGTCATTCTCATTATTGTCTGCACTGTACAGCACAGTCCATAAATAACCTGTGGCTCTCAGAGGATTGTCTTAATACCATTACATTACTACTGAGCCAGCAGGAGAGACACTGAGGGGTTTGGACAGGAGGACTAAGAACAGTTCAACATGGTGATCGCGTTATTGAACAAGGATTATGACTAATATTGTGGGATAATTCGATTTGATTACTGACACATGCAGGTGTACTATGGTTCATCTTACTTGCTTAAACGTGCTTTCACAAGATGTCTGACAACAGAATGAGGAAATTTCACTGAACAAACATAAAATGACAACGACAAATGACTGATTATCGCTGATTATGAAATAACGGAAAATTTTGCTGTCTCTGTGTTGGAATTGCTGATATTAATGAAATGAAAGGCTCGCAGCCACACAGTGATTCATTCTTTGCTGTCACCCACTTTGGAAACCCCCTGTTTCATGTTATTTTATGTTCATTCTTAATTGGCATATAAAGTAATAACTATATTTGAATGTGTGCCAGTAAAATGTAGTATATTCCCCTCAGAAATGAAGTGAAGTAGAGCAACACAGCATGTTTATCTCCCCCTGAGTTGCCTAGTTACTCTCCTTCATGTGCTCCCTTAAATTACATCCTGTCAACCCTGTAACTCACACACACGTCACCTTTGACTGACAGCTCCTAATTCAAAAGGGAGAATTTTTAGCCAGATCTAAGTAAAGTGAGAGGGGAGCAGTATTTACAGCTTGGTAAATGCACATGTTCTTAAAAAGGAGGGTGTAAGCTGCACTGACCGTGGCCATATGTACTGTAGACGGTGGATAGCATTTCTTTGCCATCTTTGTCCAGCTACATGGGGAGTACATTCCACGTAGTCACTTCAATAGATGATAGTAGATGCTCTGAAATTTAACTCTGAGCAGGCGGAACTACTTTTTCATCCAGGGTTTTAAGCCACTGAATTTTAATCAGAGCCAGCCAAGTAGGACTCCTATCAGATAGAAGCAAGAATCCATTTTCGCCCTACAAATAAGCCTCTTTCATTAAGAACAGCCACAGCCTTCGTATGCTAGCATCCATCCTCATGCAAACGAGTCAGAAAAGCTTAAGATCTAAATTACCTCTGCAGCTCTGGCCTTTCATTCTCTCTCTCTCTCTTTGACTTTCCACGCTCTCTGTGGCTGTCTAGACACCAAAGAATAATCTCCCCATCTCCGGGCCCCCAAGACAGTCCCTACGTGGAGACTGACTCCCCCTTGGCTGCCTCCGTCAGCATTGGGTTTCACCACATCTAACGTGAATCATCACAAGCCTTTTTAAAGTTTAGCCATCTTAGGAATGGTATCAAATATTGTTATATAATACATCTGTTGCTATTCAGTAATAAAAACGTCCATCATTTTAGTGTGGCTGTGCATAGAGACCATTTTTGGATCAGATCAGAGAGCTACACGCAGTAATTAATAATAAACACAGGTTAAGATTTACACTTGTTATTATAACACAAATACATGTGGACACTTACATAATTTACATTACAAAAGTGTAAATAGAGTCACTGTATCACTGAGTAAGTTTGAGCAAGTGCAGAATATAACAGGCCACACACAGCCAGGCTGTCATACTCGTCCCTTTATAATCTTTACATTTCCCTAACTCAGAAACAACCCTCACCTGCTGCCACCCAGACACAAACAATGTTGCTACTGCACGTCTGGAAACAGACCATTCTGTTCTGCTGGAGAGACAAAGGTGGCGCCTCCTGGTGTCTGAATGAAGGAGCAGTGTCTCCTAGAGAAAGCAGGCACACGGGGAGATGTCCTTTAAACTGAATTATCCCTGAAGGCATTACGCTGAGTCCCATTTCTTATATAACACACGGGCCACTGTTGTGTTGTTTCAGTTTTGTGTCTTGTGTCTTGTGTGTGGCTTTCCATGTCCCCACCTCCAGCACATTTTGACCTATCTGTTATTATTTTCATTATTTTCCTCTTCTCTTGGCTCTATTTTTAGTGTTGTGCTGTATTTTTCTCCAGCATGACTCTCAAGAGGCCCTAAAGCTGGGCCCCAGCTTCCATCCAGCTCAACTGGAGTGAGAATAAAATCTGACTCACATATTTAACTCACATGGCTGCACTCTTCCACAAATGAAACACGGATGTATGATGTAAAACGCGCACAGACAAGAATGCAAAGTGATGCGACAGCAAACATGTATGCTGCACCTGCTCTCATATGCCCGAATGTTAGAAAATGCTCATCAAACAACAGAATGAGCCTTGTTAGTCATGTATGATCTTAGTATAAATTCATTTTTCATATTTTGAACAAACTTTATAATATTGCTCTGTCATTGCAACAAAGGGGCAAACATCCCATGAGACATGTCTTTGCTGTCACGAGAGATAGTCACACTAGCCCCAAGCAGTGACAGCAGACAACTGCAGTCCCTGCTATAAAAAGACCAGCTGACACACTCAACTAATGCCTATAGATAAACATACAGACACTACAGCTTCACAGCCAACAAGCCAAACAGCCATTCATGCACCAACCATACACATCGTAGTTGGATCCAAGAATTGCAAAGAAACAAAGTCCATTTTGGCATTTTGTGACCTACTCTGACAAGCACACATGCAAAGCCATGTTAGCATATGATGCAACGATAACTACGGGGCTCAACAGAATGATTCATAGAAGAAAGTACATAATAACAAGGGACAGATAAAGGCTGTGTTGTTCTGCACATACACTGCCACCTGGGGGCCACTTTGGAAACATCTAGCATGACAGAGACAATAAGACAGTGACAGCATTTTGCCTTTTGTATTTATTATAAAAACACACAATTGTGCTGCATTTGTAGTAGTAGACTCATAGTAAAGTAGGTGTTACAGTAAACAGACAAATAAACCTGAGAGACATTTTACAGCAATGTTTTTAAACCATGTTTATGAATAATAGAGTTTCTGTTCTTCATGCCATCCTCTCACTCTTGATAGACATTCATAGTTGTTTGTGACATGCTCACTTGATTTTCAGATGCTTTTCATTTTCTTCTTCTTCATTTTTCTTCTTGTAAGTTACCTTTCATCCGCATTCTCTTCCTCCTTCTTCAGCTGCTTCAGTGGTGTGTGTTTTAACTTTTGGAATTTCTTCAGGTCAGCACAGAACAACACCTGAAACAGGAAAAGACTCCTCATACATACGTTTATGTATAGACAGTGTAAAAGGACGTGACAATAACTGACCAACAGATAGTGAATGTTAAATCAACACTCACCGACTGTGCCCAACCAGCATAATGGCCCCAGAGTGTTCTGAAAAAATCACCTGTGTGGAAATAAAAAAATAAGTATTGTGTTTAAAATTATAAACTGAAATTATTCCTTGTTAAACCTCACTTGCGACTGATGTGGTGCAAAAATACTAACCGAGATCCCGGTGAAGTTTATCTGTGATACTCTTCTGTCCGCTGCCAGCACCGTATTTGTAGTCACGTTTAGCAATCTGCCACACGTGCGTGTCAATGGGCACAGCCTCTGGCTTATCCAGGGACATCAGGCATACACAGTCTGCCACCTACAGTGCATGACGACATGAGCAAGAAATTGCATCCCAAATCACTCCAGTGATCCAGTTTGAATGACAAAACCACCTGCAGTGAATACATGTGAAAGAACGTGTACATGAGGTTGCTGTACCTTGGTTCCCACACCAGGCAGAGTGCGCAGAGCATCACGGGCCTGTGGATACGGGACACTGCGTAGACTTTCAAGCCACTGGAGCCCATTCACATCCAGAATATGCTTTGCGCTCTGCTGCAAAAACCGAGCTCTGTATCCAAAACCCAGATCCCTGAGACATGTCTCTACGCTGCTGTCTGCGATTGAAAGATAGGAAACACGTAATGACATTTGTCACTTTCACGTGCACTGTAAACCCAGAGAGGGTTCAATTTTATTGAAGGCATCATACATACAAACTATTGCACCTGCAAGTGAAGACAGGGAAGGAAAGTCGTAATAAGATGTTTGATCCAGCTGACAGAGCGGGGTGCCCAGCGCCTGGCACAGTCTCTCCACCATGCCCTGTATACGAGAGATGTGGTTGTTGGAGGTGCAAATGAAGGAGAACAGACATTCAGTGGGTTCTTGACGCAGCATTCGCACACCTGAGGTGGGACAAAACTACAGATTTAAGATGGAAAAGTAATAGTGACTCAGTCACTAGTTATTCAGTAATAATATGTGGTTTCACACACACACGCACTGACCTGTGAAGATGTCAGCAATGCGCTTAAAGTGAGGGTCCGCTGCTCCCCAGTCTGAGTACAGATCCCCCAGCTTCACATTTAGCTGGAAATAATCTCTCAGCATCTGTTCTTCCACTTCACAGTCTTGCACAGTCACAGCCACTGCTTCTCCCTCGTCCTTCAGAGCTCCTTTGAATCTCTTTTTTGATTCATTTTCCTCCTCAAGAGAAACACTAGCTTTCCTCTTCCCGTCACTTCCCTCCAGCCTGTCTTGTTTTTTATACACATAGTACCACAGGGCGTCATCTGTCTGGGTCAAAGTCCACACGCGTCCTCCCATCACTCCAGTCCAGTGGCCCTCTGCAGTTTCTCTCCACCTGTGGGTTGAGATCGAAGCTATGTTAATGTAAATAACTGTGCTCTTCTGTGATCTTGTTGGTCAAAGACTATGTGTCAGCCAACCTACCGGAAAGACTGACCACAGGCAAGCGTGAGGTCCAGGCGGAGTTCTGACTTAGCACAAGCCAGAGATCTCCACATTTTTGCCCCCGATGACAGAAGCGCATGTTTGGCCATGACGGTCTTTGACAGTTAAACCCGCTGCTTGTTTAGAGGTTTAAATAAACGCATAGCAAGCTAACACGGTGCAGCGCTGTTATAAAAGCCATCGCACAAAATACGGATTTGCCTACAAACAAATCCCACAATGTGATTTCCTGGTGAGCTACGACTTTCGCGGAGGTTTATTTATGATGGGCAACAAAGACCTTACACTGAGGATAAATTTTTAAGATTTTTTTTTTCAAATGAAATGTTTATGCACGTAAACTCTAAACTATAACTGCTACGAAAATGAAGTAATTATAATGTTATGTCAGTAACTACAGCGTTTATCCAAACTTGCTGAAATGTCAATCTGACGCAACATTGCTCAGAATATGTTACCCCCTCCCCCCACTGGCGACAACACAAATGCTTATTGGTTTCCCTTTAAAAAGTGGGCGCAACCTTTAGTAAGTTCCTACATGATTGGTCAATGCTATCACTGAGCGCCGTGCCCTATTGGCCAACCTGCATGCACATCATTTCTTTTTCAATGACGCCTACAGGAAGTTGGTCTTGGTCGCACGCCCCTGTCCGGTAGCAGTCGTGTGTGGTTGTGGCGTGTCGGTGTGCCTTCGATTTAGCCGGTGAATGCGGTGGAACAATGGCGGATACTTTGACACTCTTCACGTCCATCGGGCTCAGTGAGCAGAAAGCGAAAGAAACGCTCAAAAATGAGGCGCTGAGTTCTGTCCTGAAGGACGCTATTACTCAGGTAACGCTACGACCAGCCGCCAATGTGCGGAAACACAGCTGTGACTTGAAACAGACATTAGGACTTTCGCACACTTCTGTCCGTCTGTGGTTAATAAAAGTTTTATATTTAGACTCATTGAGAGGTGACACCTCCAACTTTGAGTAGGATCCACACACAAGTTACAATGAGACTGGATTAAAAACCAAGCAACTGCCCCATAAACCACATGTTTCCTAATTTACTATATATATTTGGCTCTAGGCACTGGATTGACAGGAAAATGTGAGCACCGTTGTTCACTAATTATCTAACACTTGCAGTTTTGTCAGCTGCCAGAAATGCACAAAAACTCTATTTTCAGCTATTGAATGTGTTTCCTTGGATTTAATAGGCTCGTCAGACCCATGGAGCATCAGGAGTGGACAAGTCCATGGGTGTACTGCTGTACAACATGGCATCTCGCCTTAAAGACACCAAACGTGCGACTTTCCTTGCAGATGCCATAGCTCAGTGCAAACTCTGCACAGAGCTACAGTTGACAGGTAATTCCTGCCGTGATTGATGATGCCATGAGTTGTCAAAAGTGAGGCCACACATCAAAATCAACACAAGAAAACTATTTATAGAATGAAGCTCTCTGACCTAATACATATTATCTGTGAGGCTGGGGAGGATGTTTCTTTTTAGAATCACTGAAAGCACTGGGAAAAGATGAAGGAGTGTCTGACATATACTGTATGGATGAATGTAAAATGGTACCATTATCATAATTTATATATATTTTTTCTTTGCAGCTGCACTGGACTTTGTCAAGAGTCATCCTCAGGACCCTATCAACCAGAAGGAGTTTGACGAAGCATGTGGGGTGGGTGTGGTCATAACACCTGAGCAGATTGAAGATGCAGTAAGTTTACACAAGCCTCCACCGAGCAGACTGTATGTCCTTTTATTACCTTTGCACTGAGTCGTGTGTTTTTTGTCTTTTGCTGTTCAGGTGGAGTCCGTGATCAAGAAGCACAAGGAACAACTTTTGAAGGATAGGTACCACTTCAACATGGGACTGCTAATGGGTATGATGCCACATGTCATCAGATGTTTTTAAAGCAGTAAATCCTAAAAACACATCTCATTGAACTTTTGTCTGTTGAAGGAGAGGCACGCTCTGCTTTAAAATGGGCAGATGGAAAGGTCATCAAAAACGAGGTGGATATGCAGGTGTGTTTGGAAAAAGAAGATATTTAGATTGGTGCTTACATTTTTCAATTTATTTTATTTTTCGTATACTCTTGATTAACCCGGACTTTGGTCTTAAAGGTCCTGCACCTCTTAGGACCAAAGACGGAGGCTGACCTGGAGAAGAAATCTAAGGTATGGGCGTAGTTCCAGTTTGGCTTGATGTTGCTTTAATGACGTGACTGCTCGTACTCGCATCTGTCACATGTACATAATAAGTAATATTATCTAATACGTAATCATCCTGCAGCCCCAGAAAACCAAAGTGGCAGAGAATGATGTGAAGGTGAAGAAGGAGGAGGTGGCAGTGAATGGTGAGTTGGAGACGGCAAAAAGAGTAACCTCTTCATGGTCGTGTTAGATTTGGCTTGTTTTTAGGTTTTTGTGTCGGTTGTTCAGGGGAGGTCTCGACCGGGGAGGTGAAGTCACTAATGGAGCAGCTCAGAGGAGAGGCATTGAAGTTCCATAAACCAGGTCAGACAGAACCACCCGAGCTGCTGGAAGCAATGACATTTACGTTTAATATTTTTTTACTGCACAACTAGCACAACAGGTTTACTCATAGCTTTCTACTACGCAGGAGAGAACTTTAAAACAGAGGGTTATGTGGTCACACCGAACACCATGACCTTGCTTAAAAAGCACCTTGAGATCACTGGTGGACAGGTATGTGTGTCATATGTCACTGTCATTTAATTCTCTTAGTTAGTTAGTAAGCATGAGACGAACTGGTTGGTAGTAAATGGCAACAGTCTCAGTTGCAGGGCTTTGTTAACCAATAATTATCTTGATTATGTTGTCTTTTTTTAGATACGTACCCGTTTTCCCCCAGAGCCCAACGGTATCCTTCACATTGGCCATGCCAAAGCTATTAACTTCAATTTTGGTTACGCAAAGGTACAGGCTATTTTCTCATCTTGACCAACTGGTGAGTCTACTTGTGTGTGCGCGTGCATTCTTTAAATCTTGTGTCTTCTTGTAGGCAAACAATGGAATTTGCTTCTTGAGGTATGACGACACAAATCCCGAGAAGGAGGAGGAAAAATACTTCACTGCCATCAAAGACATGGTGGAGTGGCTTGGTAAATTAGATTTACGAGATCGTCGTTTTGCCAGATACATCATAGTTGTTTCTCATCATTGTGACTGTACTGCGCAGGCTACAAACCCCATGCTGTCACGCATGCATCAGACAACTTTCAGCAACTATTTGATCTTGCGGTGGATCTTATTCGTAGGTGAGGGCAGAGATTTGTGACATGTTGTAAATGTTTACAGTCTTATTAAATGACCTTTGACTGTTTTTTTGTCTCCCTTCAGGGGTCATGCCTATGTGTGCCACCAGAAAGGGGAGGAACTGAAGGGCCATAACGCTCCTCCCTCACCGTGGAGAGACAGACCCATTGAGGAGTCACTGGTGTTGTTTGAAAGGATGAGGAAGGGCCTGTTTGCTGAGGGAGAGGCTACGCTCAGGATGAAGATGGTCATGGAGGACGGAAAGATGGATCCAGTGGCGTACAGAATCAAATACACACCTCATCATCGAACAGGAGATGAATGGTATAAACAGATGCCGTTTAATTTAATTACAGCATTGTTCTTACAACTGCTTTTAACTTACACCTATTGTAATTCTGCAGGTGCATCTACCCCACCTACGACTACACCCACTGTCTGTGTGACTCCATTGAAGATATCACACACTCACTGTGCACCAAAGAGTTTCAAGCCAGGTATACTTGTTTGATCTGTCACTCAGCACCGTTTACGCGCTTCTGAAGACCCACACTGTGGCAGTGCCATTAATGATCTTGTGACTGTCTGTCAGGCGTTCGTCCTATTACTGGCTGTGTAATGCTCTGGATGTGTACTGCCCTGTTCAGTGGGAATATGGGCGCCTAAACCTCACCTACACTGTGGTGTCCAAGAGGAAAATCATCAAACTGGTGGAGACTGGTGTCGTCCGGTAAAACAACTGTTGATCATTGTTTCCACTCGTTTTTATTTTAGCAGTTATAGATTAGATAACACTACAAACCAATCGAGCTAATAAATGAATGAAATTACAGATGTTAATATATTAATAGCACATTTGTTCACCTGTTCTCAGGAAAATGTTTTATGATTGTTTTAATTTCTACATTATGGTGGATTAAATAATGTTTGTGGCTGACACATATACAATTAAGTGGTTCTGTTATTAAATGCATCTTTACGTGACGATAATCTACATGAATCTTTACAGTGTGTTAACTTTAAAAGATATTCTCGTTACAGAGACTGGGATGATCCACGTCTCTTCACTCTGACTGCATTGAGAAGAAGAGGTTTTCCACCTGAGGCCATTAACAACTTCTGTGCACGGGTACGCAGAGCAAAACGGAGGTGGAACAGGCGGATGTAGTAACATGTGTAAGAGGATGTATCATAACTTGTTAAATCCTTGGGCAGGTTGGAGTCACAGTTTCCCAGACAACGACCGAGCCCCACCTTCTGGAGTCATGTGTGAGAGATGTGCTTAATGACACAGCACC
Source organism: Macropodus opercularis (assembly GCA_030770545.1). NCBI lineage: Eukaryota > Metazoa > Chordata > Actinopteri > Anabantiformes > Osphronemidae > Macropodus > Macropodus opercularis. Next base: position 13,318,564 of record CM061095.1, read on the forward strand.
TCGAGTCATGGCTGTGCTGGAACCCCTCAAAGTCACCATAACTAACCTCCCTGAGACCACACAGGTTTGGACTTTACTTCTAGATACACAGACGTCAGTAGACGTGATATTTAACTTTGCATGTGGTTTACGTTTCTGCTGCTCTACCAGTCAGAAGTACGAGTGCCAGACTTCCCTGCCAACGAGGCGAAGGGCAGCCACATGGTTCCGTTCATGCGCACAATCTTCATTGAACAAAGTGACTTTAGAGAGGTGAGAGGAAAACTAAATATCCACTCCGCTTACGTTCATCTCTGGGGTACAAACGGCAGCTAACTTTGTTTGACCTTGTTGTGTTTGCAGGTGATGGAGAAAGGCTACAAACGTCTGACACCAGAACAGCCCGTTGGCCTGAGGCATGCTGGGTATGTCATCTCCGTGCAGAAGGTCATCAAGGTAAGGCTCAATGTAGTGAATCTCAGTAGCTCTTCAAGACAAGCTTCAGAACTAAATTCACATCACCTGTTAAAGCAACTCACATCTGTGTCTTGTTCATCATAAAAGGGACAGAGAGGGGAAAAAACGCAGAAAGAAGTTCAGTACACAAACACCTTAACAACCAGAATAATAATAGTATTGATGTTTACACCAGTAATAACAAGCAAAGCACAAGGCCAAGTGTCAACCTGACTACACACACAACACACCTCATTATCGCCTCAGTAAAAACAGCAGCACCCACCACAGTGGTGTTGTGTGTTTGTGCGTGAGTATGCCTCTGAGCTGCTGCCAGTGAAGTCAGCATGACGAGAGTGGGGCACGAAGGCCATTCAGGAGGCAAATGTGTGTGATTTGTTGTGTTTCTCAGGACGCTCAGGGTAAAGTGGTGGAACTGGAGGTGAGCTGTAGCAGTTCTGACACTGCAGAGAAACCAAAGGCCTTTATTCACTGGGTCAGTCGGCCACTGGTGTGTGAAGTACGCCTCTATGAAAGACTGTAAGTCGCAGACAGCCATAGTTATTTTCCACCACTACTCCATGTTCAAAGCTCACTTGGCTAAAGCCTGTGTATGACTCGTAGGTTCTGCCACAAACATCCAGAGGATCCGTCTGAAGTGCCCAATGGTTTTCTGAGTGACATCAACCCTGTGAGTACCTGTGCACTGTTGAGGGAAAAAGCCTGTTTGGATTAACTGGGATGTGCCATTGGTAAATGTATGCCTTCTCTGTGGGATTTAGAATTCCCTGCAGGTGATCAGCAGTGCCTTAGTGGACACCTCAGTCAAGGGAGCAAAGATCTTTGACAAATTCCAGTTTGAGAGAGTTGGTTACTTCTCCCTGGACCCAGACAGCACTGCTGACAAGGTAGAGTAACATGAAACAACTTTAGTGCTACCATAATCTGCCTGGAATTAAAATGTTTTTGCACCTTGAAGGTGAGCGTGACCTGTACCTTCTCCTTCTTTCACGGCAGCTCATCTTCAACCGAACAGTCACCCTTAAAGAAGACCCAGGAAAGATCTGATGGCATAAGATCAAGACCCACTTGCTGCTTTGAGCCTTTGAGCCTACAAATTGCTTGTATCGCCTTTTTTGTGTTGTAATTTTTGCTTAAACCAGCTTCTGAAATGTATTTTCCATTTATCTCACTGGAATTTAAAAATGTAATTTTATATCTTGATTGTCAGCTTTTTTTATATAACTGTGTTCAAACATTCATCCAGAGATGTCTTTGTTAAATATATGCAACTTTACTTATGATTCAACAAGGATATCGCAGAAGTACTTTTCATACTGGTTCTTTGCTAATGTTACACAAAGGAGATGCTCTCAAATGCCATGAATGACTTTCTTGTAAAGGTAGTGGGTCACTGCCAAAATCTCTGCAGGGTGATTGTGTCGAATTAATAAATAATATTTGGAAACAAATGAATTCTGAGTGTTGAGGATTATGGTTGATGGAGTACAATCATAATTGGCTCCCAGGGACTCTGTAGTTTTAGGACTAAGGACTTGTAGAGTATCACACGGCCTTTGGATTGCAGCCTGGAACAGCACACATACACCACGACCCCACCACACTGCATTTGTTTACAAATGTTTAAATATAATGTTAGTGTTAATTAGTCTATCTTCTCATCTTGTGTTAAATGACTTTTACACTCTCGTGGATGGTGACTAATAATTCCAGGTGCCTGTCGTGTATAGTAGAGTGGCCTCTTGATGAGCCCTATTTTCTGCTTTTCCTCATGAACGGTACACGCAAACCATGCTGAGGTGTAATGCGTGGGAATTAACCCTCACCTGCCCGAAGGTTCTTGAGCAGCACCCAAACATTTAGCGCATCTGTTTCGGACTACCTTAAAAGAACGAGAAGCAAGTGAACCACTAGGAGCGTCTATTTCGCACAACTGGGTTTTAAGGTGGACTAACATCTACTCGGTATCGTCAGCTGGTCCGCCAGCGTGTGTCGCCTTTAACGGCCTGTCGCGCAAGCGTTGCTTCCCGCGATAACCCGTTGCGGAAGCATCGCGATACTGCGATTGTGTTACAAATCGCTTGTTCATTGGTCTAAGGGAACTGTTGTAAGATGGCGCCCAGCGAAATATGAGTGGTTTAGAAAAAAAAACTACACCTAGCTTTGACGAAGATCACCAAAAAGGGAACTATATCATCAGGAAACCATAGTAACCATTGGATCACCTGCTCGTTGGAACAGGAGCGTCATTTCGAGGGAAGAGAAGCGCTTGTGGGCGGCTCGATCGTCGGCCCGGTTGTGGAAGAGAGGTAGCTAACGCGCCTACTAGCTAAACGTTAGCTTGTTAGCTTTATAGGTTCTAGAAAAACATACTCGGTGCAACGTTACCGACACAAGAGAGTTGACTACGTGCGTTTATTTTGTATTCTGGTGGGCTATGTGCTATCTGTGACTTAGCTGTTGCGCTGTCGTTGACAGACATTGTGGCATAATTACGTTTGTCATGCACAACAGTGGGTCCTGTTTGCAAACAACACGCGGCTAGTTAGCCGTGGTCCTGGCTAACGTAGCTTGTTGTGTAATCAGCGATCAGACTTGCTGTTACTGAGCTCCTGTACCACACACAACGAGTATAGCCCAGCACTGTAAAACGTGCGTGTTTTCATTGTGCAGCACTTTCCATCACGGCTTTCAATACTGCATCGGATTTGGAAAGTGACCGCGCTTTTGTCCCAGCTCGTATACACTCGGCTAGAATTAACCCTTTCGTATTACCATCAGTCTGCATTGCCACTGTACAGCGACTTGTAATTATGTTTGTAAACACTTAGATAATGCTAGTCGTCGTTTTTACACTCTTTTATATCGCTCACTTAAAATTCGCGTTACCTGATTATTTTATGCAGGCTTCCGTGTTTACTGCTGTTCAGTGAATAGAGATTTCTACATGAATTCACCTTTGCAATATGTTTCCCCTGCAGAGGAGGACCCTGTAAGCAGCAATGAATAACTCCCTTGATGGTGCAAGCTCCTATGAGGAGCTGGTGAGGCAGAAAGCTCGGAGCATCCCTCAGCATCGCATGAAGGAATTTCTGGAGTCCTTGGCCAACAAGGGTCCAGATGCTCTGCAGGAGTTTAGCCAGCAAACCGGAGATGTTACGACCACCACCACCACTATGGTCTATCAGCAAGAGGCCAACTGCATCTACACAGACAGCACAGAGGTGGCAGGGTCATTGTTGGAACTGGCTTGCCCGGTAAATCAGTAAACTATACGTTCATGAAGTTATTGAAGAGCCTTTTCCTTGTAATGAAGCTGTCTGACAGATGCTGTTTTCTTGTACAGGTCCAGGTGCAGGTGCAGCCACAGCAGCAGCAGATACAGGAGTCGACATCTCAACAACAGTCTGTACAGCAGAATGCAGAGCAACAGATAGTGCAGGTTTGTACCTTTGATACACATTTACATTGTGCGTTGCTTTGTTGTGTTGTTTTCTTTTACTGCTATAATAAGTGATTTACTGAGTGCTGCCAGCACCTGCCACAAATGTTAGTTTCTGCATTATTTTTACTGCTTGTTGAGAAACATTATGTATTTTCCCTGAACGCCTTGACGTGATCTTCTTTAGAGCATTATCTTGGCTTGTCATTGCAACAAACGAAGTGCTAGGCTGTTTCTGTCTCTGTGAATGACAATTCAGACTATTTTCAGGTGCAGATCCAGGGACAGCAGCAAGGTCAAATGCTGGGCCAGGTCCTTCAGGTGCCCTCTGGCTCCCATCAACAGCTACAAGGTGTGACTACTGCACAGCTGATTCAGCCTGGGGAACTCACAGAGGAACAGCACCAGCAGGTATGCTAATACACACATGTATGTACATCATGTCAAGTCTGTGAATTTTGGTTGTCAGCTAGACCTTGAATTTGATTGTTGTTATTTTTTCCCCATGTGTTTAGCTACAAGCCCAGTTGGTGGCTGCTGTTGCAGGAGGACAGCAAATTCAGATTCAGACTGTGGGTGCCCTCTCTCCTTCCCAGCAGCAGGACAGTGCAGAGAGAAGGGTATTGGGAGCAGTTGCCACGTCCCAAGGAGCGGGTGTTCTCCAGCCAGCTAAGAAACGTAAAGTGGACATGCCCATCACAGTTTCCTATGCGTTGCCTGGTCAACAGGTAGCCACAGTTCTGGCTATCCCCCAAGGACAGGGTCAACAGCAAAGTTATGTGTCCCTGAGGCCAGACCTCCTAACTGTGGATAGCTCCCACCTTTACAGTGCTACTGGCACTATCACAAGCCCCACAGGGGAGACTTGGACCATCCCTGTGTATTCTGCTCCTGCAGGGTCAGGAGGCCGTGAGCAGGTCACACACATTGCCATCCCCCAGGAGGCTTATGGAACAGTGCAGGTTGCAGGAGCAAACACTACAACAATGACCACAATGCCAACACAAGTTACTGTTGAAAATGACAAGCTGAAAATCCCTGCCAGTCAAAGTCAGACAGCGCAGGCTGTTTCCAGCATAACAAGCTCTGGAGCAATGGGGGGACAGGAAGAAGTGGTGCACACGCTGGCTGCAAACACACTGTTCCCTGCACAGCTGATGAATGGAAACATTCACATCCCAGTAGCGGTACAGGGCTACTCCAACACCACACAGTCTCTTATCTGGGACCCACAGCAGCAAGTGCTGCACACACAGGGGCTGACGGGGCAGGATGCACAACAGCTTCAGGTACTAGCTCACACATTTAATTATTGGTTCTTGTTGTAACTTGGCCAGACGTATGTCTTTATTGCACAGTGTAACAGAGTTGTGTGTGTGTGTTTTGTTTAGGTGCAGGGTCAGACAGTGGTAGCAGAGGTAGATAGTCAAGGCCAACAGCAGGTGCAGGTGCAAGAGCTGCTGCTTCCAGCCACACTGAAGCCGGAAGAGGGTCTGGATGTTTGGCGAATTTGGGCTCAGCGGAAAAATGCAGAGTTGGAAAAATCTGACAAAAATAAACTGGCCCCGATTGGCAGTAAGTGCATACATATTTATAAAATTGATAAAAATAATATTGTGTTCTTGATGCGTGTTTGTTTTGCGTACTTTTTCTGCTGTCTTAGTCTATCAACACAGTCCCTAATGTGTGTGTCTGTGTGTGTTGAAGGACGCCAGGCACTGCGTTTCCAGGAGGACTTGGTGTCATGTGCAGTTGCTGAGCTCTGCATGGGGCTCTCTTTGATGACAACAGAGGCTCAGGGGCTGGAAGGGGAGTCTTACGAGGCAGATGTTCTCTACTATGTATTTTTATGCATACAGAAAGTAAGTTCACTGTGCACACAGGCACACTCTCTATTCCCTTTCTATTCCATCTACCATGGAATTAAGATGTGCTGTTGAAATCCTGGTTCACAGTCGCCTCCTTTTTTTCCATTTTCTTCTTGGCAGTATCTGTTTGATAATGGCCGTGTAGATGACGTTTTCTCAGATCAGTACTACACTCGTTTTGCTCACAGTCTGCACCAGATCCTGGAGCCTTGGAAACCATCTATTCATCCACTAGGTGAGAGCAAAATTGGTCATGATTATATCTTTCATTATAAATCGTTATTTATTCATAGATGTGTGTAACTGAGGGTGCAGCCTTCGTTTGTGTTTGTTTTGCTGAGTAGCCATATTCAGAGATGTAAGCAAGATCTCTTGCTGCACGATGGGTAATTTAAATGCTTGCATCAGAGATGATTTGTTTTCTTGTAACTAATGAGCTACACTGCTGGGTCTTCATCATCTGCTCCTGGCTTCTGCTTTCAGGTTATGTTATCCCCAGTCATGTGACAGAGGAGATGTTGTGGGAATGTAAACAGCTAGGAGCTCATTCACCATCAACACTGCTCACAACTCTAATGTTCTTCAACACAAAGTGAGTTGGGCCAGTGGTTGAAGTTTCCTTCGGTCATGCCACCCTTTTTTAAATATGTGTCCATTTAATACTACAGTCTTTATCTAGACCACAGTGGCTCTCAATTGACATCAGAAAAATACAGATTTGTTCTATGATTCTGTCAGTATTTTGCATTTATCCCTTTTCCTTTTTACTATACTTTTAACACACATTTCTTAACAGGTATTTTCACCTGAAAACAGTGGATCAGCATCTAAAAGTGGCCTTTTCAAAGGTACTTAGACACACCAGAAAGAGTCCCAACAACCCCAAAGACAAGAGCACCAGCATAAGATATCTAAAGTCAACAGAGAGATTCATAGGACAGAAAGGTACGCGGTACACGGATCTGATCTGCTCTAAGGCCCCGTTCACAAAAATTAATCGTAATAGGTTTTATTTATCTTTTTAGTGACAGATGACATGTACTCGGAGCAGCTGGAGGACACAGACAACCCACTTCGATGTCCTATCAAACTCTATGATTTCTACCTCTTCAAATGGTAACTATACAGATTAAGACGAAAAACATTCGTTGTCTGTTCATGACAGTTTAGTGGAAATGACTGTGGCCTAAAATGCCTCATTTAAAAAAAAAAAATTCAAGGGAACGGCTTCCCGTGAGAATAAACCTGACTTTTGTTCATTTTGATTTTAATTATTGTTCGTTGTGCACATTTCTCCTTTATTGCCGAAATGTCCGCAATTTCTGCACCAAATGCTAAGACCTTAAGCCTAAATCTCTCAGGTTTTTGCTAATTGCCATATAAGCACTTAACGTGTTACTTTTCTGTCCGTTTGCAAATGCTGTGGGGAAAATAATAATTCATTAATTATTCGTTAAATGTTCTTTCTGTTTCTGTCAGTCCACAGACTGCTAAAGGTCGCAACGACACCTTCTACCTGACTCCTGAGCCTGTGGTGGCACCCAACAGCCCCATCTGGTACTCAACCCAGCCAATCCCAAAAGAACAGCTGGAGCAGATGCTTGCCCGCATCCTTGTCATTCGTGAAATTCAGGAAGCCATTAACATGTCGGAGAACGTGCACTAGTTCGATGGGAGGAGAAGGACACATGGACTACACTCTTCCTCTTCGCCCAGCCTTTGATTGTTCATTATCAGTAGTCTTCTATTCTCTGACACCCTTTTGTGTTCTTTAAGGGTGGCATGTATATGTTTATATTCATTACGTGTCTGCATATCTTACACAAATGGACTGTACATACCCACAGAAACAACACAGATGATGATTTGTCTTACTGAGGCAATCGGTTTGTTTTATTTTTATTTTTTTGGCCAAAGGATTTAGTGTCTAATCTTTTTATTGGACCTGAACTCTAATTTAAATTTTTACTGTTGGTTCTCCTTAGCAGTCTTAATAGTGTAGGAAGATTTGTTAATTTTCTTTCCGGTTCTGTTTTAATCTGTAATATACTGCATATATATTTTGAAGGGGGTTGGCCTGTGCTATGCTGCTTTTCTTAGACAGCCCTCTTTGTTGCTGTACCTTCCTTAATCTGCCTTGGTCACTGTTAAGTCTCACAGTGAGTACCTCAGTGGTATTAAGACTTATTAATAGCCAAACTTAGGCTAAACGTTAATTTCAGTTTGAGTCCTCCATTTCTTTGCATTTCACTGTTACGCTAAACTCTGAAGATGACTCCCACGTTTGTGGACGCTGCTTAGGCTGTGGCGCCCCTTGCTGGACTAGCTCTGCAACAGTGAAACTCATCTGGACTTTTTGTTTCTGGACTTTTGCCACAACTCGACCTGCAGCTACTAACATTTGCCACATAGTGGAGGTGTGGAAGAGGGAGCATGAATGAAGCAGTGCCGCTGGATGCTTTTCTCTGTACATCACTGATCCCAAAAAACTCACTGGAAATCGGGATTTCTTGTAACATACATGTTTATTACATGACAGACAAAAGAAGTGGCTTAGCCCTTAATGTTCTATAATGTACAATAATCATAGCTCCTTCATGTACTGTAATGAGTATCAGACATCTAAGGAGGATGGCAGTGCCTGTGTGTTTTTTGAAACATGACCTTTTTTGTACAGCCACTATACCATGTGTCTGCCTTTATAGCAAGTCCGGTATCAATTCTACACATGCATCCTTACGTATAGTTAGTCTGCATTGTGTGATATTAAATGATGCACAATGATTTTCTTAAATAAAAGTCATCTCACAACATCAGTTCGTCTGCAATGGAGGCGTGTAATCTTGCAAAAATCAAACTGTTGCCACACGCGTTAAATGTGATCTGACTCTGATGTGCATTAGTAGTCATGACCTGCAGCTTCATTAAGTTCTCCTGAATTCAGTTTCTTAGAAGAACTGGCTGGACCTGAATTGTTGGCATTTTCCCTGATTCTTTTCATTCTTTTAACAACGCATCTGCAGCGTCTGTGTTTCTTTGCCGCTATTTATCTGCTTGTTGCCAGCCCAGGTTTCCGCCTGCAGGGCCTGTCATCTTACAGCATACGCAGCGTTATTTATGCATTCCTCACCATCCTGCTCAGTCGTAGTGCATGAGGCCAGATTCAAGGTTTGTGTTGTTTTCATACTGTCTTGCTTTTGTCTTCATGTGTTACAATATGTGAGCTCAGGGGGTTTGTGAGCCTGGGTTAAAGAGCGATGAGGAAGGCAGTAACCTCCTAAGTAGGTTTCCAGGGCGCAGAATTTTCTGTAAAGTGCTCTGTGGTGGTTCTGGTAGAGGTTTCTCCCTGTGATGGCGGTGTCTCCTCCCTGATCTGTGTTTCTGTCGATCCTCGTGGTGGTTAGTTTTAAAACTGTCAATCTGCGAACTGCTGGGAAAGAAAAGACGCAATTATAATGTCCTTATATTTAACCACAGCTAATAATATGCTGCCCGTCATGAAACTGAGCTTGGTGTGTTTGTGCGCTGGCTCCTACCGTGTTAAGGGTCCTGCTGTTCCTCCACTGAGCCAGTGGCGCAGACACCGATGTACTAAAATGTACTGTTCCTGAGTACACACAAAGGGAATCAGCAGTGTTTTTGGGGTGAGCCGACATAGGATTTATGAGCAGGAGGATGAAAGCTAAGCTGTGCTGAGTGAGTCCTAAGGTTAGGTGCAAGACACTGAAGCTATCTGGCAAATGGCAATTGCTTCGTATTTAACTCACACGTCTGACAGCAACGTCTGTTTATGAAGTATGAAGTCAAACAATAAATTCTGTAAATTGCTTCAAATAAATGACAACGTGTTGCTTAGACACTGATACATTGTATTGATCCTGCAACGCTTGTCTAGAAAACCTTGTTACGCTAAGTGTAGATTCATGTCAGTGCTGGACTCACCAGCGTCTGGATCATCCACATTCGATGCAGCCGTAGATCCTCCACAGCAGCCCTGACATCTGGCCGAATGCCTCTCGCGCACAACTGCATCAGCCACAGCAGCGCCACAAATGTCCCCGACCGGCCAACACCTGCACTGAGACGCGCAAACACAGAGGTTACTTTAACCACTGTGTCACGTTCCGTCTGACTGAACTGAAAAGCTGATTAATCTTGGATTATTATTATTTTTTGGATAATAAAGTCATGGATTCCCTGAAGGAGAGACTGGTGGGATTAAAATCACACCTGCAGTGCACCACAGCTGGCCCCAGGGCAGGAATGGCTTTCAAATGCTGCCTCACGTGCTCAGTGAAGGCACATAGAGATGACGAGTCCTTAGGAACACCCTGGTCAGGCCAGGAGGGGTAGTAGTAGTGGGTGATTGTCCTGTCTGTTGCACAGTCTCTCTGAAACACACAGGCACCTTGTCTGGACCAAACCGCTCTCTGATATGGTCAGTTCAGTATAAGGGAACCCAGGGAAGGTGCATTTCTTTAGTCTCTCACCTGTCTGATGTTAATGGTAGTGATAAAACAATCTGGACCTTGTTTTTGGCTCACTGTTGTCACTTGGATCAGTCTGTGATGATGTGTCTGACGGTCCAGAGGCCAATACCTTTCACACAGCACCTGCACACATAATAACGAGCGACAGTCAAATTTAGCTTGTGCTGGGAGTTAGTTTAAAACCACATTCATATTCAAACAGTTGCTGTGGAGGCTGCACCCAATACATTTTAAAACAGTAGCACTTAGTGAGGATTAAATCTGACTGGATGTGTCTTTCTTACTAAATCCTTGTGCCTCGGTGGCGTCAGCATGACGATTATCCTGACGTTTTGCTCCCACACCATCCTCCAGAAGTCTGCCGTGGTGTTATGCATAGGGCCCTGGGTGCAGATGAAGTCTCTCTCTGTCCCCCCACCCTTAATTTAAACACGTTTATGATTAAATGCAGCAGATAAAGACGCACAATAAATAATAAACAGAACTAAAGTCGTTTAAAATTGTTCTTACGGGCACAAAACTTGCGTTGATGTAGTCGCTGTACGCATCGTAGCTTTGAACAGACAGCCTCACCCGACAATGGTCATCTATAGCCAGATGTGGTCCCAATGAATAAAAAAGCAAGCAAAAGTGCCAACATGTACACACACACGTTCGGGACTTACATGGCACTATGGTGGGGTATCTGTTCTTCGTCCTGTTGGCCTCTGAGTCTCCAACTCTGGTGGGAAGGTCTTTGCCCACATCATTCAGGTCCTTGACAGAACCAGAGACATTAACACACACGACAGACACTTGTAGCTTCACCAGGTTCCAGTCACCAAGCTACTAGTTACCTCAAACTGCTGTTTAAAGCCCCTGCAGTCGTTAGCAGCGAGTGCTTGGCATCGGAAGTCAAACTCCTGTAGAATTTGCGCTCTTGAAAAAGTTTGCACCCTGTAGAAATCAAATGACATCAAATCACTTTAAGATCATAGGTGAGTGATATGTGTGATGATTTTATGAAGAGAAGTCAGCTCGAGTAGAAAAACGAATAAACAAACGCATCCAGTTTGCAAGTGAAAACGGCTTTAACAAAATCATTTAGTCATGTTTGTACAATGTTTGCTGAAATCTAGAGACGCTATAAACACAGAGAGATTAACCACCGTGTTGTTGGTATTTATGTTTTCATGGAACAATAACAAAACCGTAGAAGGTAAAGAGCCTTTTCCTGATACAGGCCGGTAGAAGAAACGTTGTCTTCCTTACCTCATGCTTCAGTTTCTTTCTCATACAGAACTTTAGGTGTGAATTCCAGGAAGGATCATCTTAAAGTAGACACTGTGGAAAAGAAGACAAATCGTGACTATGTCTAGTTTCCACCTTTTCTCTCCTTCCTGCCTGTGATACTGTGAATTCTACTTAGCAGAGTCATGTGACACCAGACGAGCTTATCCGACACACACAACAAAGGTGGAACAGCACAGATATCACGTACTTGCAGTTAAGTTATTCATTTCCAACTTTATCTTTTCTCACGTAGCCTCGTTCTATGTGACAAACAGCATTCACACCGGACAGGAAAGACAGAAACCCGGCCCAGCAGGTTCTCCGCCCTAAACACCGAGAGCAGAAGCATCGAAGAGTCCCAGCAGCTCGACTACCTGGTTGGAAGTTCGGGAAGTTCGGGATCGCCTCTGATGAACGGTGTCGGTCGGCCACGGGCTGAGGTGAGACGCTGCAACTTGCCCTAAAACCTGTGTGGCTTGAATGGTCAACAGGTCGCTTTCGCTCTGTGTGTGTGTCTCACCTGACAAGAACAAACGAGCTGGGAGGAGGCAGTGGGTGGAGAGAGGGACACTGTTCCTCCAGGTGGGGCCCTGGGTGATGGCGTCAGCTTTGCTTTGTACTCACTGCGGTTTCTCACGTCGAACAGGCGAATGCCTATGATTTCTCTCCACACACGAGGAATATGCAAAGTTTGTGAAAATTCACACTTCATTGTCTGCTTATTACTCATGTATAGAGTCATGTGTCACTTACAGCGAATAAGAAGCTGCAAGTATGTTTATAACCGAATGGCTTGTAACACACAATGCGTGTAACAATTACTTGAAATAGACGCAGCGAACGTAAAGATAAGACGATGTCAATAACGCTGTCATCAAGCGTGACAAGTGCTGGCCAGTGCGCATGCGTACTGCGAGTGGAAAGGCTTTTTTTTGGTGGTTTTGATAAAGCTTTCTGCCCGGCTCCACCTGATTGGATGGTTGAAGGAGAAGGAAGTAGAAACATGTTGCGTTAGTTTTTGTGGCCAGTAAACACTGACACCGAGCTGTCACCCTTTCGATTTGACACAAAGAAATACGTTCGAAATGCGCCGAGAGTGAGACGCCGCGGCCGCGCGCACTTCCTGGTTATCCGGAATCCACGGAGAGTTAAACCCGCGCATCATTCAAGACAGACGCGAAATGGCCCAAATGGAGCATTCACGGCCGCAGGACGCGCAGCAAAGCAAGGTAACGCCAGCGAAGACAGCTGCCGGCGGACAGGACGTCAAACTAATGCGTCAAAGTTCAGGAACATCACAGCACTAATAAGCTTAACGCGCATCCACAAAGTCTGACCTGTAATACTCGTTTATTTCTAAGGACCTAAGACAGTATGATGCGTTTGGGTCACTTTAGTTTCACTTTTAAACTTGTGCCCAGTGTGAAGTGTGTGGTTGTCTATTTATAACTGTAGTTGTTAAGGAAGTGCGTGGTCTATGATTTTATTACTCTCTGGGTTCTCTACGTGTCTGAAGAAACAGCTGAAAGTACTTTATCATTAATTCATATTTTTCAGTCACTACTCTCGTCACTAAAACCAGGAAGAACACCAGCCACGATGTCTTCGAGTTATCTTAGTTATGAATCTTCACGTTTGAGACTGTTGAGCTGTAGAACGTTTGACATTAATGACGAAAAAGGTGAAAGATGCTTTTCCTTTCCTGGAAATGTTTCCACTGTAATAATAGTAGCAGTGCTGGATCATCACCTGAGCTGAGGTTAACAGCTGCTTCCTCTGCAGGGCTCCACGCTGCGGCACCGAGAACACAGTGATGAGTCTATGGACAAGAGGCCCGCTGACATCTCTGCGTCTCCCTCTCAGGTGCGTTGCGTTGTCACGTCGCGCCTCAACGCGGCATTTGTATGACTGCTGGGCTGTTTGTATCCCGGTGTATCAAGTGTCACGGTGTTCTGAGTTGGTTTAATCCATCGGTTCAGGGTGAAAAGAGGCCGATCAGAAGAGTGCGAAGTCCTTCCAGACCGAGGGCCTGGCTGTCCAGTTCCTACAACCCCAAGTTTGGAGGGCGATTCCACCGACCTCAGTGAGGCTGTGCTCTTTGCTGATTTACCTGCATGGGGCTGATGATAACACAGTCTGGCTGGGTCTAAAAGCTTTCTCCCTCTGTTCGTATAGTTTTTCAAGGGATGACTCTTCATTTCACAAACCTGGATTTGGCAAACACAAATACCAGCACTTCACGTCCAGGGATCACTTCCAGCACAGGGATCATCCACACAAACTTTATCGTGTCAAACTGTCACTGTCGAGAGAGAGGGAAAGGATCGGAGCGAAGGAGCACTATGAGCAAAAGGAGAGTCCTGATGGAAGTTCACCCCTGAGGCAAAACTCCAGTAAGTAAAACCAGACACATCGACGACTAAACAGGCTTTATATGGACAAAGGCATCTCCATTGTAGGTGTGTTTTGAACATTCAATCCTTATTTTCAGTTTCTCTTGTGCAGAAGACAAGGAAGTAGTCTGATCTTAGATTTGCGTGTTTAGTGAGTGATTGGTTTAAAGCTAGTTAAACAAAGGGCAATAAAGACAGAGGATAAACATTAGCTTCAGCTTAACTTTGATATAATATATATTTAATTGCTGTAATATAGTAGGAAAGCAGAATATTAATGGCAGCCGATTCGATACAACAGGAATCCTTCTAGTTATAGAATAAGATGTTGAGGAAAGAAATACAGAGTGAGCCTACATTTGGCCACAGTGTGTGCACAGCAGTGGCTTCATTTCCACTGTTTTTCATTTGTTATTGTTTTTTTATACACGTTGCAAAGTGACCACAGTGTGGCAGCATAAACAAGGAGATATCCACTCAAGCATTTTCAGCAGCACTTAACATTACAAATATTTGCTCATCTTGGCATTTGGTGATTAGTAGGTAGTCACACTCTGCCTCATCAAAGCAGTGTTATATAATGCTGGTCACCAAACGCTTTTCCTGGACTCAGTACACGGATTACATGACCAGCACAGTGGTAATAATTTAGCCATGGTGGAGTGCGTACCTCAGTTTGGCTCGTGCACACAGAACTGTTATGGTTCTTTAAATGGATCTGTGCATTGTGGTTCTGTTCTGGAGTTTAAGACCAGTAACGAAGTACATGCTTCAGGTTCTTGTTGTCGTATGGTGTGTTGTTGTCAAATGCCTGAGCTGCTGGTACTGTATGTTTTCATCTTCTTTTCCTCTCAGCCACTGTGGCTGTGCGCACACTGCAGCACTGTGGAGGTGTGTGTTTGTGTATGTGTGAGTGTGGAACAGGTTTTTTTGTGCCTGAGTGATGGTGCGATGTTGGTGACTCATCGCTGATTTGTGTGTGCATATAAGAGAGAGAGAGAGAGAGAGAGAGAGAGAGGGAGGGAAGACTAGCCAGCAGTATATAATGAGCCATAACAAAGCTATGCTAAGCTTCACATAGTCCAGCATTGTGGGGCACATATTCCCTATATCGATATTTAGATTTAAACCCTGATACGTTTAAACATCACTCTTCAGCAGAAGGCTAAGGGGAGGAAGACTGAGTGACTGTGAGGATGAATTATTGATACACGTTTAGATTCTCTGGGGACTCGTAGGTAGATAAACGAAGAAGGCCCTTCTAACATCAGCCAGTCGTTTTGTGTTCTGCTCTGCTTGCGTTGACCTCGTGCTTTGTCTGTTTTCCAGCTCCTAGACCTTTCGTACCCAGGTCCACCTCCAGCAGCGACAAGGACATGCAGTTCAGCGTGAGTTCACAAGCTGGACTGCTTTTCAGTTCGGATGAGAAATGTAGAAGAATACGATGGTCCATCTTTTCTTAAGAATGATTTATTACAGTTTTTCATCTAAAATATTAATGTTGTGCGAGGCGGTGCAGTCTAAATGCCCTCACACATGATTTATGGCAGTTTACACTAATAGAAAAATGAAGACATTTAAAGGTTGCAGGCTATTGGGATGAAAAGTTCCTCTGTTTATGGTGTGAACTCTAGATGCCTCAATAATCAACAATAATATTTAAATCAATTAGTCGGGTAATGCGCTAAATATCTGCGGCCTGTAGTGAGAACTTCTAAAAGTTTTACATGCTGGAATATAAAGAAAGGCATTAAAAGCTACAGGATTTAATCCAAGACCAACATAGTTTTTAATGATGAGCAAACAGCAGCTCTGGCCGTGGTTCTGTGTGTAGAGTGTTCTGTTTGTTCATCAGACATGAATTCAGAGCTCAGGCTGACGTCGCTGTAATGCAAACAGCCCAGGTGCATCAGGAAAAAAGCTGAAATCTAATGATTGCCTGGATTTCTTGGCTGACCTGAACACAGCGTGGAGAAGAGCAGCACACGATGAATCACTGCTGGGCACTGCTGCAGTGAAGCCAACGTGAAGAGAAGCTTAGGATTCAAAGAAAAAATGTTTTTTTCCCTTCTAATCAGCTTTGTGTTGAGACCTGAGACGGCAGCTGCCTAAAGGTAAAGATCAGGGATAAACAGCTCTGTTATTACACAGGTCGGCACAAGATGACGACCAAACTCTTTTTATCAGATTAGTCATGAGTTTTTTTCTGGTGCTGCTGACGGCTTAGTAAAGTTCAACTTCTAATTAAGGTACTTGTACTTGTTATTGTACTTGTTGTTCATAGTAAGTGCGTAGTCAGTTTGTCCCCCTGGCTGCTGTGTTTGTCTGTGGTGCAGTCATCAAATAATAAATCCATATTTAATGACTTACTGACAGTTGTAACATTAGATTTGACTCCTGTGAGAAGAAGTGAATCATCTCATATAACTCCAATCATACTGTCACTTGTCTTGTTTTTAATATTTTTCTCTAACATCACATCAGTAAAAGGATCAATACATGATTTGTATCCTATCATTTATTATTTAACCTTTGTTAATGAATCAATCTGAATCACATGCAGTCAGCACAGACTCTTGATGTACACTCCTCATGTCTCTGTTACAAGTTGAAACGTGGAGCTTCGCTTTAGTCATGTTCTGGTCTCTAGCAGCCCAGTCATCACCATCATCAGCGTTAGAACCCATGTTTCTAGGCCAACTGTCTCATTACTACGGTCCAACTCTTGTTTCACTTTCTCCTGCAGATCTGTCAGAGCGACTGGAAGCAAAGCAGGGAGCGAGATCACAGAGGGGCAAAAAGCAAAGAGAGGGAGAGATGCAGAGACGGGGAGCTCCCTTCAACCGCGAGCCAGACGGTGGCACGAGACAGAGCCATCCAACAGAAGAGGAGAGAGATAGACGAGGTAGGGGAGTTTCACTACACAAACACACACCAGGGGACAAGGGATAGCAGCAAACAAATAGAACGAGAGGGTAGATAAGAGGAGCTGGGATTAGAGAGGAAAGATCTCTGAAAGTGCTGGGAGACATTACACAAGAAAAATCAGGGATTTGTTTACTGCGCCCCAGGCAGCTTGAGTGTCATTACTGTCTTTACTTTTCCTTCCTGACAAATAAGCCCTTATTCATCGTTTGACGTGACGGATGGTGTTATTCTCTTATTTTTCTAATTGCGACAAGACATAAAGTGAGACTGTTCACCCTGCCTCGCCTGAATCACAAGAGGCTTTAATGCTGCCTTCACTGTGACAGACATCACATGAGGCTCGGCCGATGGGCCGTGTTTGTGTGAGAGATCCTGTGTGTGCGTGTGCGTGCGTTTCCACCCACTTGAAGAAAAAAGATGGAGTCTTGCTTTTCACGTCTCCATGGTTGCAGAATTACAGAGGCACAGCCAGAAAAAGCAGCGTGGTAACAGGTAACTGAGGCAAAAAAAAAAGAAAAGTAACTGCAGATTTGAATCCCTTCAGTGGTAAATACTATAACAAATGTATAAAAAGAGTCACGCTCACTTCAACTTCTCCTGCCTTGTCCACTCTTCTGGAGTCTTCACACTAAAACCACGAATGTGTGTGTGTGTGTGTGTGTGTGTGTGTGTGTCTTTCAGGTGTACTATCAGGAATGTGAAATGTTTGGCCATGTGGTAAAGATGCTTATAGAGAAGGATCCATCCCTGGAGCAGCCCATCCAGTCCTCGCTGCAGGAGAACCTCAGGGACATCGGTAAACGCTGTGTGGAGGCCATGAAGAAGTTTATAGAGGACTATGACTCCAAGGAGCCGTCGCTCTGATCAGACACACATGCTTGTCTTCCTAGTATAAAAAAGTAAAACTATTTTTATACATTTGTAAATTTGAAATGATACTGTGATGACTGAAAAATACACTGGTTCTACTGCCTTAAACATCATTTTGAAGATGTCATTTTGATGTCTGATTTACATGCTTATTTTATTTTTTGTCAATTTAGTGTTTTTATATAAATATATTTGTTTACAGCATATTAAATTTGTGCATTTCTTGCTAAACAGGCAAGTCAAACTGAAGTTAGAGCAGCTAATACCATTATGTGTCAGTAGATGACTAGGCCACAGATTTTATACACATTTCTTTTAATGCTGGAGGCAAAATGTTCAGTAATGCATCACTGTGCCTGATAGAGGCTTATTGTACATACACTGATATCAGTTTAAATGTCAGCTGATAAATAAGCACTGAAATGAAAAGACAGGTCTCGGGTCATTCAAGGACACAGCGCTTTTCAACTATGAAATGTTCCGTTGAAGTTTTATTTCTGAGCTTGATCATGTGGTGACGCCTTCGGGGTTATCTCAGCTTGGACTGAACACAAATAAGTAACAGGAAGCAGATAAACTAGGCATGATGGTCCAGTTGTGTGTTTTGTGGTTGACTCATCCTCAGATCCTCTGGATTAGATTACCTTTGTGAAAAGCATTATTTTTGACAGAACAATAACAGATCTCTGGGTTAAAAATAATTTGTCCAATAATAACTCACTGACCAAACCAGCGGCCTTCCCACCGTCATGGGCCGTTTTCTGCCCTGTCCTTTACTGGGCTGGGTGACAGTCATGGCTTAGATGGGAACTGTTCTACTGAACTACTAAACACGAGCAACTCGAACTGAGCAGCTCACAGAAACAACTTCCTGCTTGTTCATTGAAGTACACTTTATTTTCAGTATGAGACAACAACAACAAATTAACATGCAAGTCTCCCTATCTCTACATCATGTTATACAAATAATGATTCTTTAGTTACAAAATATATAAATATTTAAGACCATATGTACATAACATTTACATTACTCTATCCATTACTTTATTACGTTCATTACTATATATGCATTTAAAAGATATTATTCTTTAATATGATTATAATTATTATTTGCATTGTTATATTAATATTGTTATTATTGTTAGCATTAGTTGATTCGTATGATTATTCTTAATCATCTATAGGTAACTTTCAAAAAACGAAGCATGTTGCAGAAGAGAAAACGGGACCATACCTGACGTTACTGTGCCTGAATGGTCAAGGAGCAGAGGCTGTCTGGCGCTCTGCCCTTGGTAAAGCATGGAGAGCTGGCTATGTAGAGCACAAGGTTCAACAGACTATTTGTACAAGGTGATCAAAGGGCGAGCGAGCCGACACTATATTCCAGCAGCGTTTGAATTCCGCGGAGGTAAACAATAACATAGCTTGGAATCTAGCGCGTAGCTTTCACTATCCCAGCACAATTTCTGGTTTGTCCACGAAGATTAAGTTTTACTGCCCAGGGCTTGGATCACTGAGCTGCGGCAGGAACAGTCAGATCACTGCGGTTTGACCAGTGGCACTTTCCTTTTCAAAGTGTCAAGGAAATGTTCAGTCTCTCCGTAACACAGACACACACAGACACGCACGTACATCATGTTATTTACCTTGACCACAGTATATTTAGCAGTCAAATTCACCGGCGCTCCCTGGTACCATCAGTAGGGACGATATCCACCATTGTAAACATTTCTGTTGTGTAAGCCATTTGAGCTTCCTCTCATGATTAGATCATTCTGTGTAGGTGTACACAAACACTACCCGGTGAAGAGTTGTGTAAGCTCACAAGCACAAAAAATAGGTCTTCTTCTCTCTTTACCCTCAATACACACTCACTCACTCACTCACTCACACATACACACACACCGTTCACTCTCACTGTCAACTGTCTCACTCTCACCTTCCCACTCCCTGCATTCCTCCTCTGTTGCTTTAACCATATCCTTACCTCTCCTGCTCTTCCCTCACTACCTCTTTGCTCTACATTTAGGAAATTATACAGTTTTTGCTCTTCCTCCTCTGCCGGGTGTGCATCTGGCCGTGAATCGGTCCATGCAGAGGCCCATGATGAGCACCCATCCCAGAGGGGCTGTAGCGATGGCGCAGCTCCTCGTTGTTGATGTAGCACAGCTGCACGGGCCGAGGGATTGGTTCTCCGAGGAAATAGCTCTCATCTGGCTCTGACTCAGAGGAAGAAGAGCAGCTGGAGCACCACGGGTCAGCAGCCTCCATGTAGCCGTCCCCCCAGCACGGCCCACCCAGCCCCACAGGTTGCCATCCAGCATTCTGCAGGGTGAGATCAGAAGTGGTGCGGGGGCAGGGCCTATGGGTCTGCTGTCTGTATCCGCCTGGGTCCAGTCCATAGAGATCCCGAGCAGCGTGGCCGGAGGGGAAGCGATCGTAATCCTCCTGAACGCGCCGGTAGGGCAGCTCCACCATCTGAGCGGGGCGGTCCGCCACCAGGTGCAAGGCGTTGTCAGAGCGAGAACGGCGAGAGCGTTTGTGGTGGCGACCACTACGGTGCTGCCCACTACCATGATTCCCATGATGGTGTTTGCGGCGTCTCGGTTGCGGCTGCTGTTGCTGT
Organism: Macropodus opercularis; assembly: GCA_030770545.1. Taxonomy (NCBI): domain Eukaryota; kingdom Metazoa; phylum Chordata; class Actinopteri; order Anabantiformes; family Osphronemidae; genus Macropodus; species Macropodus opercularis. The sequence goes on from CM061095.1 coordinate 13,338,909, forward strand.
GACACGCTTTCCTGCCCATTGATGCGTCTTCGGGGCATTCTGTCGCTCATGGGAGCCATGCGCAGGTTTCCACTGCTGCCCATCACCCCAGCGCGACTTGGTGGCTGCTGACCGTCCCAGTACTGCAGTGGGTAGCCGACTCTCAGTGGGGTATACATGTTGTTATTGTAAGGGCGGGAGGAGGACAGTGATTCTGTGCTGTGGAACTGGACGGAGGAGCTGAGGGTGCCCATGTTGCTCTTTTCAGACACATTCACGCCTGAATCTTTACTCAGATCAGGCATGGAGAACCTAGACAAATGCTCCTGACGCTTACTGACTCCATCCAGAGAGTTACCTGCTAAAAGACACAAATTGGCAAATCACATTTTCATATCATTTGACAACATGTTGTGTCACATTGTGCTGTAATATCACCATACCTGTAGCGTTGGACATGGTGAGGGAGTCCACAGATCCACGAGGGGTCTGTTCTAGAGGAGTGAGGGGCTCATTGAAGCTCATTGCATTGATGGGATTCCTCCTGGTCAGCGGAGGTCGTCCGTCTCTCTGGAATCCGTGCAGACTGATGCTTCTCTTGTCGGAAAAGCCCTGATTCTGGCTGGACATCTCATTGAAGCTCATCTGCGTGCGTAGCTTGTTGGGCCTAAACTCATCCTGGCCATGGTGGATCCAGTTTTCATTAAAAGAGTGGCCCCTCAGAGCAGCCATAGGCATCCTCTTGGCATTGCCTTGCTCCTTCCCCCAGGAATCAGGCCTCTTACCTTGGTTGGCAGGATTCTGGGCTGGAGGATGAGCATTTGCACTGGAATTATAACCCTGTCGGGGGTTACACTGACCCAGCATATGTATAGGTGCAGGGGTAGGAGAGGGTTCCCGCTGGGGTCCCTCATAGGCAGCCGGGACGTAGGGCTCATCCCGGCTCATCCACACCTGGTTAAGACTTGGGGCCCGGCTCGGAGTGCGGCTGGGCGTACGGTTAGGTGTCCTGCTCGGAGTCTGGCTAGATGAGAGGCTTAAACGGTCCATCTGAACAGACAGCGGGTCAATTTCAGCCGACAGGCGGTCAGGCATAGGTGGAGGAGCTGACTGACGGGCCTCAGAACTCCTGCGCTCCTGCTCAGCATTCCTGCGCTCCTTCTTCCCAATCTTGGTGCTGTGGCGAGATTCACGGGAGCGAGCGCTTTGGAAGGCCGAGTCTGAGGAGTCGGACTCGTCTGGATCCTGATTGAGTTCAGTTTAACAGATTGGAACAAACAGGGAACAATATATAAGCAGTTGCCTAAAGATGTGTGAAATGTATAATTCTAGTACATTGGATGACGTACCTGCCCGGCACTGCAGGACCGTGAGCAGAAGATCTGCCCTTGCTTTGGCAGGAAGGGGCGGCCCAGCAGTGAGCGCTTGCAGTGGGCACAGCAAAAACATTCCTCAGTTGCGTGCCAGTGCTGCCCATCATATGTCATCTGGCCTTGGTCAATGCCTTTGGTGAAAAGGCAAAGAAAGTGGAAAAGCCAGTTTATTGGTAAACATGTTACTGTGGTAACGCTGTTGATAAATCTTTGCTGCTTTTGGCCACTAGACTAAATAAATTCTCTCCACATTTGACTCTGAGACTAAACACAAAGTAAAATAATACAAAGGGAGGCTTTTTTCTCCTACAGGAAGACATTTGTGATTCTTCGCCTTTACCTTATCACTCAGTTCTCAAGATAGCACAAATACAATTCCATCAGTGCTGCTTCCCAGCTAGGGGAAGTAATCATCTTTCACAGCTCCAATCTGGATACAACACGGGAGCATCCTCTGTAACACACTCTGTGACTGTTACTGGAGCTGCTGATAATAACCGACCACATCTCACTGCACTGACTCCGCCTCTGAGCTGATAACACCCACACTAACAATAAATGTCTGTTGGAGGTTTTCGTTATATGATGGTATGTGACTGTGAGCCGCAGGGACTTTGTGCCGTACCTATGTGCTCGCCACATGCGTCACAGTACTCTGCGTAGAGCGACTCGAAGCAGTTGCAACAGTGTGGCCGTCCGTCCTTCATGATGTAGCGCTGGCCGCCGAGGGTGGTTTCACACTCGTAGCAGCAGAAGTGCTTCATGTGCCAGTGCCTGCCCTCCGCCTCGGTGCATTCATCAGCAAAGATGATCTGCGTGACCCACATGTTACGTCAGGCTCCTTCCATTTCAATAACGTTAGTACACAACCCCCAGCACAGTGGTTCTCAACTCTTCTCTGGCCTTTGATGCCTCAATACTGAAGTATTTAAATTAAATCCATTACTGACAACTTAAGCCACAGCCTAATATTTGTTGTCACTGTATAAGTAATGCAAAAACTTTTACTAATTATGATTTGACTTGATATCGACATTGAATGGAGGACTTTTCCTTGTAATTGAGTAAGTCCACTAACAGGTAAACCTCAGCTTGGAGTCCCTGAAGTAGGATTTGCCTTTTAAAAACAGAAACCACTGGGTTGCTACCAGCTGGCAAGAATATTAACACCATCTTTTTCAATATAACATCACTTATGCAGGCAAGTGAAACTATCAAACAGAAATGGACCTGAATAGCTCTTTGTGGCGAGGTGTGTTTACTTGATTAGTGGCATAGTAAAGTTATGGTTACTGTTATCTCCAGCCTGCCTGCCATACAGTGTCTTAGAGAACAAGTTGACTGTTTGAGGCCGAAACATCTTTTCCCTCCAGACCAGTTTCGGCTACATCCAAATCTCTGAGCCATGCACCATTCATTTTCAACGCGAAGGGCTCCAGGCCCAGGCAGGCGCACCTCATCACAGGCGCAGCAGCGGGGTTTCAGCCTCTCTGCATGGTGCCGGCCACAGTAGATCTTGCCATCCTGGTAGAAGTAGATGAGATCCGCCAATAGCTCCTCACACATGCTGCAGACAAAGCAATGAGGGTGCCAGCATTTTCCATGACCTGCCCTGGCAGCGAAAACCACGATGTCCCCTCCATTTATCTGACCACCGCACTGTAGCACAGATAAGGCAGCAGACGAGAGGAAAGTAGAGGAAAGAAACGACGTTGATTAGAACGAAAAAGAGGTGAAGGGAAGAGGAAAACAAGAAAGAAGAGACAGTAATTGACAGCAAATGACAGGAATGAAACTATTTCAAAAGGGAAAGGAAAAAAGAAGCAGTGGGCTGATATATATGGAGTATGGTGAGACACAGTTTAAAACACTGGGGAGCCATGATCTTTCCAAATGTTTCATCTAGCAAAACATAGAAGATAATGTATACATGAGCTGAATTACACAGCTTACAATCATTACAAGTAAATATTTCATGTTGTTGGCTTCACCAAAACCATAAAGGACTGAAGGCTTTCTATGGTTCACCTTCTCACAGATGGCTCCGGTGATGGTGAGGGGGAACGGGCGAACGTTGCCTCTGCCCAGGTTGTCCTTTTTCCGCTGGTTGCTGAAGAGCTTGAGCTCTCGTTTCTCCTCCTCGTCCAGCGCGTTGCAGTAACGCACCTAGACAACACAGTCCAGTCAGTAGGCGTCCGGCATAAAACCGACACGTTCGCACTGTCAAACGTTACGTACCTCGTTGTCATGCGGTGGTAACTGGTGGAGCAGTTGTTTGATGCGATATTTCTCTCCGGGGCTGTTTATATAAGGAACCTTCTCCTCTGGCAAGGAGTTATAATACTGATGCACCTGAAACGATCAGCATCAAGCACAGAGGTTCTTACTGTTACACTTCACAGCCTCATGAAATTCATAACAGAGCATGTAACAGATGCTAAGCAGACTTTTGTATTGTGTACCCCAAGCACGATCAGGCAGACACCAAGTGACCACAGCACCAACGGATCAATAAACCTGGTTTGATTACACAGAGATAGAACAGCACGACTACAAATAAAAAAATGCTCCATTTAGCAAAACTACTGCCAAAGAACATCTAGTAGCTGCCTCTGAGGATGAACAGCAGCATTTAAGCAACTATCAGGGTTGGAAACTAGACTCAGCCCTTGGGGTGGGCTTTTATTATTCATTTATAGGCCTGCTGATGAATCAAAGTTTTTTCTGATCTGCTTCCTCACCACTGATCCTGAAATAAACACCAGCCTCTGTGTGCAGGTAGGTTCTGTACAGTTGGCTTTTAGAACGTCGTATTCTTTTCAAAATGGAAATCACAGCAGACGGAACACTCTAAAAATGTCCCTGACATCTGAGCTGATCTGCAGGTTTAGGTGATAATTGTGTGAGTTACATCAAACAAGTTATCACAATATTTGTTGTAAATGTAAGAATACAGGTTATAGCGTCTTTGAGCGGCATCACATTTAGTATGTGTTCATTTTGCTGAGCTAACAGCATGCTAGATTACATAATTTCCCTTATTTGATTAATTCATGGTGACAAACCCACCTAATAAATCTGAAATTGCTTTCAAATGAATTCATCATGGTCTGCATGCCCTCAGCGATCGCTGCCCTTGGAAATCAGTCTCTGCAAATGAAAGTGTGCGGCACAAAGAGCTCTGTGCCGCTGCAGCAGACTCAACCTTGAACAGCATCGGGTTCTTTAAATTTTCAACGGCTACAATTCACACTGCTTTAAGGAAATGTTAGTTTTCCATATTGGCACCGTAATTAAAATTCATGATGCAGTAGCACTTGAAATGTGTGGCCTGAACCTTCTTTTGTATTTGCATGTCAGCAGGTGAAATAGAGGAAACCTTGATTGGTGTTTGAGAAGTAAACACTTAAAAGGAATGAAAGCAATCTTGTCACTTGTCAGTGACTTTCAGCAAAATAGGCGTTGACACAAGGTGATTTAGTGTTTGCTGTGGTGTAAGAATCTATTTTGCTGTCGTTGTTGAGGTCCAATTGAAGTAATCGGTGGACGTACATTTTCGAATGTTAACCCCCAGATAATTTGTAGTGTCTTGTTTTATTCTTTCCTGTGAAGAGTGAGGTCTTAACCTAGGTTTGTAAGTCAGGGTGAGGTTTAAACTATGGTGCCGCCAAGTGAAATGAGACTAGAAGAGGAGCAAACCGACAGTTTTTCGTCTGGAAAGGTGTTTTTGTTCATCAATTAGTGGGGCTCTATATAAATGATTACATTAACAAATCTCTTGATTATCTTATCAGGCAGTATATGTTTGTAAAATTACACAGTATGTGTAACTCTCAGGACATAAAACATCACACTTAAGCAACCATCAGTGGATAAGTTATAATTCAGACAGCAACTTAAAAATATAATAATAATAATAATAAAAAATCAAATAACACAACTATGAATTTAAATATATGAAATTGTACCAGTCACACGAACAACACTGGGCAGACAGAAACCAGATGTGACAGGATTAGCACTCATTACATGTAAGTGCTTGAAAAAAGCAACAGGCAGCTACAATTGTCTGCACCTCCTGTAGGATGAGGGAGACTTTAGCCTCTTTCAGCATCCTGTCAAGATGGCTGACTGCAGAAAATGACTGTTATCAGCCCAGCCTGTCATCGGTTAACAGAGCCCTTGGAGGTCTGCTGCGTTAGAGTGCTGCTCTTGCTAAATAAAGACCTAAGTGTTTACACCCAAAATATAGTCGAACGCATCGTGTTTATCTTATGTCAGAGCAAAAACAACACCTAAAAATAAGAAATGACAAGGAAATGCTCTTCCTCTGGATGTGCACAATTGATTACATTAGCTCAGTCATGCGTGCGATTAAAATGCATTTAAACTGCAAATGAGTGCAGTGAGGGAATTGTGGATTCTGTTGCACAAACACATTGCCACACATTTTCATTTAGATTAATCAGCATTTGCTGACTTAAATTACTTCTGTTCCTTTGGGTTTAAATTAGCAAGAATACATAAAATTACAGGTCAAATGGAAGCTTATAGGATTGCCATTAAATGGAGCATCACAGTATACACACAGTAATGGAGTAGTTTATTTCCTATGTTTAGAAACGAGTAATCCTAATTCTGCTTTATATCCACAACGCGATATGCTTGAATACACAATAGTCCAATCATCAGACTTTCTTACTTCATTTACTGCTTCGCATTTGTTCTTCAGACATTGCAGTCAGTTAATCAGTCTGTGGTTCCTGGTCATGATTTGGCTTGTGGCTGTCATTCTGTCTGACTGTGTACTTGCTTCCTACACAATGTCAGCTTTAACGCCGACTCCTGACAAATGTCCTTACAATTCTTCTTGTTTGAAATGCCTGACAGCAGCGTCTCATTGATTTGTATGACGCCTGTCCCCCATCCTCCACTCTATCACAAGGAGACTAAGACACCATGAAGGGGATTTAAAAATAATCAGGAGCTATTGTCTTGTTTTAGATCAGTGAATCTTTAATCTGAGCGTTATTAGGATGATGCCACAGATGCTTGATCGTTCGAAACAATTAATTTCTTCGGTCATTTCAGTTCAATTCGACGCCGTCCGGCTGCGCTGGACCAAGATAAGCATCAGATGAGGAACGCTTACTGTACAAGTGATGTGAAAGAGGTGTCAGGTGTGCTGAACTTGAGTACCTGCTCAGGACTGAGGCCAGGGGGAACCCAGGCGTATTCCTCCAGTGCACATCCAGAGTCGTCATCAGAAGTCGAGTTCCTCTGGAAGTCGTACATCAGCTTGGTGATGGTCTTCTCCATCTCCAGAGACATGGCTGTCACAACATACTCCACTCCACGAACCGCTTCAGTGGACACAGGTATTCCTGTTGAGGCAACGGAGCGAGGATGTAAACGAGCATTCTGAGCCTCGTGTGGAACTGGGTGATTTGGAGTCTCCAGCTGTGAACAGCACATGCAGCAAAGCTACAGAAAAAAAATGTTAGGGACACTTCTCTGTGTCACATATTTACAGAACATTAAGAACAAGAAATGCACATTTAAAGACAGCTGCAGCCGCGTTGTCTGCTCCTTGAGTCGTGTGCTAAATGAAAACACTCGTCTTCAACAGCATCTACCTGTGAGGTTATGTTATTGGCGTGTGAAGGTTTTTGCTGAACTGTATAATCAAATGGAAGAAGTCACTACTGCATTTGCTTTGCGGACAGTCTCTCAGCACAACATTGTTCACTTCAAGTACATCGTGCATCCTTATAACTGATCATGATAATCTACTGGTCATCACAGGTCCCCAATCATCTGTTCTAAGCTCTTCTTGTATTAGTTCGCGAGACATATCAACTAAAGACAAAACTATGAACCCGTGTACTGCCTCATGCTGAATGATGGCCTGGCCATTGGTAACTTGTGGAACTGACATCTCCCTTGAAGTTCAAGCCTGGCGAAATAAATAAATAAAGCATAGTAATACTATAAAGGTCTAAAAAATATAACGACATCATGCTTTACCTGAATATATGGATTAGAGATCAGTTGGATCTTTCCTCCTTTTTTCTGTCAGAACAGCTGCACACATTACAGACACATGAATAATTAACAGGACTAGGTATCGCCTCCTCTAATAAGTACAAAGAATATTCAGCGAGCCAGCAACAGGAGCCATAATGATGCTGTTCACACGTCTTGTTTTTTAATTTTACTTTGAAAGCTGATGAGTTGCTAGGTAGAGTCAACTAAAGTGGAATGAAAACAACTGCAGTTTCTAAAAATGGTCCTGATGTAAAGCTCACGCTGTGGTTAACGAACTTGCCGTGGAGAGAGACGATCTGAATACGCTGGGCAAGCGAGAACGCAAAACTGGGCCAGTCAGTGAGACGCGTAGGTCATTTATGAAGGTCAGAGCAGTTCACTGACAAGAAAAAACGCAACACGATGGTCGGGGAGGAAATGAGCACAGGCCGTGACATTTCTGATTCATGGTGATTTCTCCCATAACATGAGACAGGTTTTTTTCTGGCAGTTTCAGGCAGCCACACTATTTCCTGCAGATTAGAAATACCAGAAAAAACAGAGCTTAAGCAGTGGCCAGGGAACAGCAGACATTTCAACAGACTGAGCCAGTGAGTCAGCCTCCATCCAAGCGGAGCTGAGTACTGTTTATCTCTAAGATGGGTGCTGCTGATTCCTTTGTGAGGAGACGTGGCAGGTATGTAACCCTGAGCCTCCGGCCTGGCCTCAGGCTGCTCTTCATTAGAGTTTGGAGGCTCAGCGAGAAACCTGCAGCCTGTTGCAGCAGTTAGACATCAGTTCAAACATGACGACAGTGTTGATGATGATGATGATGAGGAATCTGAAATCATGGAAGAACCAACCTACCTTCTGGCACTAATCCCCACTTTGGCTTTTTATGATCTGAAATATTGGGCTGTGATTTGCTTTAACTACCAACCTCAGTAGTTTAAGAAAACCCTGACGTTTTTACCATGAGCATTAAATGAATATTCAGTTGTGTATGTAAGTAGTAGTAACTAGTTTAGCATAGTATAAATTTTGTTGATTGCAACTATAGCAATAATACTGTTTATTACGCATCGTATTCTTTCTTTGCTACGTGTGTCACAATGTAAGAAAGTGGCTAAATATATACATTTACTCACATTACAAACTATTACTATGATTTAAAAGATGTGTTGCCACTGACAATACAGCTCATGCGGTTTTTCTAACCTAACCATCTGCACCCTTGTTCATAATGAGCATCCCTATTCATTATTCTGTTACTGGCAGCTCGCTCTATTCCTTTCAGCACAAAAGCGAAGCAGCCAAGCCCGTCTCTTAAAAATACTCCATATCCAACTACAGTAATATGCAACGTCAGGTACATTTTTAAGGATATAGAATTGCCACATGTTTATACTTTCTATGAATGTATATGAATAGATACATTAGTGGCTAATATGTTAATGTGATCTTACAGCTTAATCTAGTGCTTTCTGCTTAACCCCAATCAGGCACAGTCACAGGCTGTGGCTGTGAACTGCTGTCTCTGGTGTGACAGACATGCTCTTTGTACGCCTGCCATCCTCCCCAACCACCTTCTGCCAATCCCTCTATAGCACTTGATTCATTAAAAAATAAATAGATAAATAAATAAACATTGCTTCTGAACACAATCCAAACAGCGAGAGCACTGCCACCACAACATAATTGGGAAAAGCAGTTTAGCGATACAGTATATGAATGTCTAAATGACGACCGACGCATAGCAGTCATAACATCCCAACCTGCTATTAAACTGGGGCTTTCATTAAAAAATGAAAACGATACAGCTTTCTTTACAGAGCGCACATGCTGATGAGCTGGCCATTGTTACTTAATGATGCTGACCTGTGCAAAGGCAGCAAGTTCACTATCAAAGGACCTTTGTGAGGCCCAGAGGTCCAGATGTTGTTCGTTAAGAGATGTCAGAATCTGTTCGACAGTCTGCTCATGGTGTAACAGTGTGCGGTGCCTGTACCGTATACAACAGCATGTAGTGTGGACGTTTGACAGCTGAGGAGATGCTGGAGGGCATCTGCGATGGACCGAGGTGAGTGCTCCACGTGTCTGTGACAAGCTCGGCTGAAATAGATCCCATCCTCTCCGGGTATAAAGGAGAGAGTAAATGAACGATCTCTGCATTTCTCACTGGAGATATTTGGACACGTGAGAAGTATAAAAACACAGATTTTATTGTTGGCTCACCTTCTCTTCCCGGCTCAGTCTTAGTGAGGCTGATGTGAGGCATGTGAAATTCATTTTGCACACACATTGGTTCGAGGGAACGGCAGCGGCACCGTGTGCACCAGCGCTTCGATTACCGGCCCCTTCACACTCTGCTTATTGGAATGTACAGTATGTCTCCACAGCGCAGCGTCAAACAAAGACACAGCTGTAGTGTCAAACTGTTTCAGCGTAACGTGTCGTCTTTACACCCCAACCTTCCACCGAATGCACACTGAGTCGGTACAGAAGGCCGCTGGTGACTGTGCGACTTTTTGACGTAATACACACTTGCCAGGCCGACTGGTTAGTCATGACACACTCCTCTGTTCTTCCCCAGCAACACAGGGAGAGCGGAGAGACGAGTTGTGAACTTCTGTTTGCTGGAGGAGGCATAGTTTGGGTAATTTATGCTTCAGAAAGACGTGGTAATATATTTGGGGAGAAAATAAATCTTCCACTGCTTTACACTTAGTAACTTCCTGTAATTTAATAATTTCTTTGACTTGTTGTTTACATACCCTTGGTAAACACTCCCACATTTTATTAGAGTTGACTGCCTGTTGGTTTTATAATCTATTTGGTAGTTAATTGTGAAAATTTCATCTAGGACTTTTCTCTTTAATACACCACAGTAATCTCTAATAAATGGGAACCATTTTATAGTTTTTGTCCTTATAAGATATTTTAGTCTCATTTTTGTTTAAACTCTTCAAAATAATTTTATCAAAAGGGACAGAGACTGACTTTCTTCCTGAAGTTCCCTGAATACAACCTGTACTGTTCAGTGTTTGGTGTTTCCGAGTACAGCTGTGAAAAGATCGCACTTGTGTAATTAAGAGTGTGTAAAAGTCTGAAACAGATGCATGTAATTGTGAGCCCATAAGGACCAAGACATTTATTCCAACCAATCAGTGAAATCCCCTGAAGGAGTGATCAGCAGGAATAAAATACTGCAGACTGTTACAGATTTACAACCTGCTTCAGCTTCCCCCCACTTTCACTCAGTATCTGACATTTAAACCATGATGAGTTTCTAATTAACATCAAGTGAAATCAGAGTCACGTGACTTTGAGCAGGTAAAATAAAAAATCTGACATTTAAGATCAGAATGTGCTGAATTGAACCATCTTGTATTTTATGACTTTGGGCAGATTTTCACTGTGATGCTGATGTGAAAATTATAACCTCTCTCTGCAGTCATACCGTGACAAAGGAAAAGCTGCTTATTATAACAGTAGAATGTGACTGTCGCCACCTCACATGTATTACTTTAGTTTTACTTTAGAATAATACAGTATTGGGCAGTAATCCATTACGTTAAGTTGGTGATTTCCTTCACTAGTCAATAGTATAAACTGACAAATTCATCTTCCAGTAATTATACAGCTGCAACTCAGTTACGTGGGTTGTTCATTACTATTAGGTGAGTGTTATAAGTAATTGATATGTGTTGTAACACAGGTACGTTCAGGAATCTTGTTTACAATCAAAAGGCTTCTTGGGTGATAAGATCACAAGTCAGCAGCGTAAAATACACAATACACGTGTATGGCTGCCAAGCTGGACTGTGACCCAGTGACACAATGTCATTGTCCTCATGCATCTCAGAGAACACAGCTACAGTATGTCGATCTATTAGAAATGATACAGCAGTAATTAAGATCTGGACTCAACTGCTCTATGTACGCACACAGAGAGTCGGATGAGCTCGGCTTCAACAAAAGTCAACCAAATATGTACACGTGTTAGCCGTGTGTTAACATCTGACGCCGCAATGCACAACACGCATCCGGCCGGTGCAGACGATGTGAGAACCTAAAACAACAATAACGCGAGTCGGGTGTGAACTTCACTCTGCACAGCAGTTTCCCAACCACTGAGTAATTCACCACAAATTTATATCAACACACGGTGAGTAAATTAGCCCGTGTGCCTGCGTTCAGTGCAACATGGCTCAGATGTTCACAGCAACACGAGAAACAACCAGACTTTAGAGAGTCCAGGTCCAGCTGTCAACGTGTGTTTCCTGCTGAACTTACAGCATTTACGTTTAGCTGCGTAGCAACATTTTAGGAGCCAGTCAACATTTCACTGACTTTAAAGTAGCAGGCCTGACATTGGTGATACTGTACAATGCTTATAGAAAGCTATCATCATAAAATAATAACAAATGAGCACTTATTAACACAGATAGACTCTTTAATGTGCAAGTAAAAGCCACAGTGGCTTTAACTTCATCCTGCTCCAGCAGATGGACGATTGATGAAGCACTCAGCTGCTCTGCTGTTGTCAGAGCAGCCTCTCCAACCTCTTTAAATAGTTCTCTTGTACCTGAAGATCAAAGGTCAAAGAAGGTGCAAGTTTCGATTTTTATATAGAGACAAGTCTCGCTTCCCCTCTGGTGGTTAGATCAGTGTCAATTATGTCCACATTTACTCCGTATATCTCTGAAAACTATAGTTATGCTCGCGATAAATCCTATACCTGCTATTCTTTATGTAAACCCTCGGTGTCCTCCTACGTGTGAATGCTGTGTGTCTTGAAGCTTCAAGTACAGTTGTTTTTGGACAAATGTATCATAATAAAAAACACAATCTTCCTGTTTAAATAAATGAATAAATAAAAGGCTACTAAAAAGCGATTGTACTCACTGTAAATTCAGCAGCTTTGAGATATTTTGTATCCATCTTCAGTTATCAGATCCAAGTACATTATTATTTATTAGTATTATATACTATTCATTATAAACCGATCGTTATGCTACTGGCCGGACTACACACTGATGACATCCATTTTCCCATTGCCTTCCACCGCTGATGGTTTGCTGCAGGTGGGTCCTGTCCTAAAGGAGGCGAATAGTGAATAATTACACAATCAAGCACCTTATGCTTGTAATTAATTCAAATCACTCTTCAGAGACTTTTTGCAGAGTTACAGCCTGCCACTGTTTTGTAGAAGCAATTCGCTGCTATCAGAGCATCTGACGCCTTAGTGGAAATGACCATTTTAAGCAAGCAGAGTAACTGGAATAAGGAGGAGACGACAACTCATCCAAACTGTACCTCGGCGAGGCAGCAGTCAGCCAACTGCAGGTCAGCTGGAAAAACTCTGCACGTTGCTGTGGCAACCGATTGGTGTGCAAAGTCTCGAACACCCATTTACTAGTGTCTGAAGAAATGTAGGATTTTTATTGATTTCACAATAAAGTGCAAGCAGAGACAGAGCTATACTTTCTTCTATAAACCATAGTGTTTGTTGGGAAGCAGAAATATTTCTCTCAGTGTATTTTTCCTCATAGCTGTTGTGTTTTACAGCTCATAAATCATCATCGAATCTCAATTCATGATCTCCTCAGCTTGATCCAATTACTGAAATCACACCTAAATTCTCGGAGACAAACAAACTGCGTGCTTGTGAGAACAAAGAGAAGCCTCTGCGTATAAAACCACAATGGCCCAGACTTCAGCAGGAGAAAAATACCCTCGTATACATATGGCATCTGAAAACAGAAGGTAAGAGAGAAAAAAAACTGAGAAACAATAGACAGAGGGCTGTAGATGCAGTGTTAAGAGCAACGCTTTTCCTTCTTCACGTGTCATGCTTCACCCACCTCCCTCCTTCCTCCTCCCATCCTCATGTGCCTCTGACAGGCTCTGTGTGGGTGTGCATGAGAGAAAGGAGGAGAGGGAGTGATGGAGAGAAAAAGCTCTTATTTATGTAAAAGCTGACATGAACGACGGTTCTCAGCTGAAGCAGACTCTGACCGAGGCTCTATTAACTCTTTACACTGATAGTAATACTAATCAAAATCAGCTATGTGCTCTCAACGACAGCAGCGGTAAAACAAAGCTAAATCTTATTCACCTTTTGGCAGCTGCAATTTCTATTTCCCTTCTAAATAAATCCTGTTTCTGTATATTTATATTTCCCTCTTTAAAACACATTAATACATTCAATGTCAAAACCACAAAAGATGAACAATTAGGATAGAAATTGTCTCAACAGGTTGTTGGTTGTCAGCTAATTTAAGCGATCATCTTAAAACATCTCTCTTGTAAGCAAACACTGTGTGGTCAAATTATTATTCCAACGTACAACAGTTCCTCTGACTTGGCTGCACACCTTGTTTCAAACACAACAGGTTTTAGGAGTGAAGCAACTAAATTCACCAGCCGCAGATGGAGCAGATCCATGTCCTCTCTTGTTGGTAATGGCAGCACTTTACCACTTTCAGCTACATCACCGCTGAAGACTCAACACATCCAATGTCATATTACAGTACGGTGGGAGGCGATGCATTTTCAGAATTTGTCTACACCCAGACGCTCTCTGCAAAACAGCAAAAGCTTTAACGTGTTCAGGTAACTGAAAGATTGTTTCTTCAAAAACTGATGTTAAAGATTCTTGGTGTAAAGGGGCTTTAGTCGAAGTCAGCCAGAGAGTGAATGTGTTTGATGCATTTTAATGAAATGTTCCTTGTACTGTATCCTTTCATCAGCCAGGCCTCAATCAATTTACAGATACTGCTATGGCAACATGATCACCCAGAGATGGATTAAAATGCAAAACCGAGACTACAAGACCAAACCAATCTAGAATCAGCGCAGCTCCATTTGGTAATGTTTGTTTATTTGTAGAACAAATGTTCCTAGATGCTTGTCTTTGCATTTGAACATGCGTGATAGGGAAATTCAAACACCTTCGTGACACAAATATTCTTTTGATTATTCATGGAAACTTCTAATTGTAATTATCTGCGTCAGTGCTTGTTACCCCAACAACCTGAGGGTGTTTTGAAGTAGAACAAGAGGATTTGAGAATTTATCAGATGGTACTTTTGCTTTTATAAAACAAAAAGGTAGATTAAGTAGATATGCCTTGATACCCATTTATTAATACTGCTTTTCATTATCTGATGCTAGGATCCTTCATGTTCAGCTCCCAGGGCTACATTTCAAAATAATTTGTTTGCTTATCTCACTCTTCACTTACATAATCTACTGATATCATCAATTTTACGGGACAACAGATGGATGAAATCTGGTATCATCTCTTCACTTCAGCCAGCTTCCTGATGAAAATTGCTCTCAGCACAGGTACAGCGTGAACGGACATTAGAGGCTGAGAAAATTACAGGGACACATCTTGATGTGAAACAGAAGATATTGCTGTGACGTCCTTTCATAAGCATTTCAGCGCATTCTCACAGATTCGCAGAGACACAGCAACGCACTGTGGGCAGAGCGGAAACATAACCTACTGCTCCACTAATGCTGGTGTGCGATCCTCCCTGCTGGACTTACAACGGCCCAAAATGTCAGCCCTCGACCTCTTTCCCCTCCCATGCTGAACTCATGGTTACTGCTGATTAATAATACAGGGTTAAAGACATCTATACGACAGGCCGCTACACACCCAACCACTCCTCCCAGTCCTCTAACTTCCAGCCTTTCTAGGAAAATGGCATGGGAACCAATTGCCATGAAGTCCGGTTGGTTGAGTAAATACTGTAACACTAACTTCAAAAACAGTAGGACCACTGTTAATGAAAGTCATCTGGACGTATGTTCATTATTTACCTAAATGTGGGAGGTCAACAAAAGACAAACTATACAACTGCAGATGAGATATCTTCAGTTAGATTTGACTCACTGAGAGGAAACTGTGCAAAATGTGAAATATGGTCTTTCAAGCAGATTCAGTGTCCTTCAATCCTCCATCTTGTTTCTTTATCTTAATGCGCATAGAGACGGTGTGTGTGTGTGTGTTCAGTGCCTCTCTGAGGTCTGTGTGAAAAATCTTTATCAAGGACACAATCATAGAAAAAGCCAATATGCTGTTGAATTGCACCTCCTCTCAGAAGCCACTAATCATTTTTCTCCCAGATTCAGATTTTAGCCACACAACTGCTCATCGACCATTAGCTGCTCTGATTGGCTGTCAGTGCACCGTCAAATCCAAAATTATGTAACCCTCCGTTTTTTAAAACAAACAGCTCTCTCGTAGCACCAATCAGCTCATAATCCAGTTATGAGGATTAAATTCTTACTGCAGCTTATTTGGATCAAGACTAACAAGAAATTAATTGAGAGGGGTTGACCCTATAGGAATAAAGCTCGGTGGCTCAGCTGGCAGAACAGACTGAGAAAAGCTCAGAGTGGGTGACAATACTGGTGATATAATTGGGAACATAGCACACACTGAAACTGGTCGTCAGCATTACTAACAGTGTTGTCATCAAAGGACATAATTGTCGTGTTCTGAAGCTGTGGATAGTAAAAGTACAGACAAATACATGAAAACGCTTAAATCAAAGCAATTAAAACAGTCTCACTCCGCTGTTCATCTCCCTGATGTGCTAATTGCTGGAGGTGTGTTCCTGAAATCCAAAGAGGGGCTCTCTTACCTACAGATGCACAGAATTTCACAAGGCCCTGAAAAGCTGTAATTAAAGGGTGACACATTTCTGCTGCTCTCCCACTGTGTGTGGGATGGCCTGAAATAGAATTGCAGGGTTTCAACAGGCCAATTGCACTGTACGCCGCTGCACAGGCGCAACGCGGCAGCTCCGGGAGGGAAATGGATACGGACTGTGTTTGTGAGCCTTTCCGTCTCTGTGGTGATTTTACCAAATGATTTGACAGACGGGCCTGATCAGGTGTTGTGACAGGGGAGGCTGGGGAGCAGTGGGCTGCCACGGGAGAGTGGCTCCGCCTGAAATGGCAACACAGACACAGTGGATCCGTTTTCCAGACTGAACCTGTGACCTGGGCGATGAGCGCAGCTGCCTGGGCAACGACGCATGCTCTCCCTCGACCGCCGCCGCCGTTATTCCCGAACCGAGACCGGTTCCCGTTGTGTTGTACCATTTACATCATTTGCCTGAGGGTGAGCTTTAATGTGGGGCCATTATTATTCCACAAGGCTTTGTGTTAGGGAGTAGGGTTACATGTGCTGCGTCTGTGCAGCCGTGGATTTATTTGTGTGTGTGAGAGAGAGAGAGAGAGAGTGAGGGCGAACGGGAGAGGGAATCTGTTGCTATGCATTTTAACATGTCCTCCCACTGCTATCTTCACATGAAACATAATGGCAGAGACAAACTACAGCTGAACCATTTTCCTGCTCCCACTGAAAGCTGCAGTGTAGCAGGGGTCAGGCCTACCCTTGAGCTGCCTTGATATTTGGAGGGGAAAGGCCTCGAACCCCCTGAAATTGCTTGTTGTTTTGCCAGATTGCTCCATTACTTTGACAGATTCCAGTGTCAGAGCAAAGGGGGAAGACGCCGCCGTGTTTTTATTGCTGAATCAAAGCACTGTGTTACTGTCGCAGCTTAACCTGTGCTCCTGAGTCCTGCTATATGAGCCCGTTACGTAACGTCCGAGTTACGTAATGGCTCTAAAACCAGGTGCACATTTCACTGAATTCTCCCACTTACTGTAAATAAAGTCACGTGAGCTTTGCATGAAGACACCACCAAATGACGTCCAGAGTCCAAATGACGGTTTTATCCGAATTTTAAGAAAAATAGGATGCGAACTCTAAACAATGATTGATTTTACACCTAAAAGGGCCTTGAAACACTACAATTTGCACTGTTTAGTATAAACGCACATTTATATTAAAGATTTACATTTTACAGCCTTTGCCATTGCTACTATGTTAACTAGATTTACTATATAATCAGTGGTTACATGAACAGCCCTTAGAGACGATGGCCCACGTGAAACTTTAGCACTGACTCACAACTACTGCTATTGATTACAGAAGGTCTTCATTTAGGACTCAAATAAAGGCTTCACTTTTCGGACGTTTATGACGGACAACAACTTGGCTTCCAGGTGACAGCACTGCGTGGATTTCACATCTCAGCACTTTCTCCACTAATAACGTTATAAATATATTTCCATAATCTCTGTTTTGCTGGCAGCGATCTAGCCACAAACATTTTGTTTTTTATAAACCAACGCAGAAGGGCTGACAAATGTGTGGATGCTGCCATATGGGAGGCATTTACTGCTCTTCATGCATGTGTAAAATGTTGTGCGTATGAAAGCGACATCTTTTGTGCTCAGTCTGGAGTTGAGTTTACTGAGCTCTTTACAATGTGTGGATGGCTTTGAGTTAGTTTCAGTGTTGGATGGATCATTAGACTGTGGGCAAAGGGGCACAGGACTGAGTGAATCTAGAGAAGTCACTGATGTCTTGGGGTAAATGGAATGGACTTAATTCTGACTACAGTATGTAAAGTTGAGTAGCCACCGATGGCATGATTCATTCAACACCCTCTGTCATTGTTGTAGCCTTTATTGAAAGCCAGTGCTTTTATGCAGCAATGCAATCAACAATGGACATGTAATGACTCACGGCAGAGTTGTTCCAGAATGAACAAAGTCACATAAATTGACTGTGAGCAGACAAAAGATGCAGAAAATGACATGGGACAAATCGATCAGGTCTCATTAGAGTAAGTTCAAATAAAACAAAGAATCGGGGGGGAAACACCCAGTAGATGTGGGCAGGTGACGGTCTGAGCTGCAGGTGTTCCCACTGAACCTCTGTGACTCACCTGAACCTCCCGAACTGGAAAACAACTAAAAAAATCAAACACTAAGAACATGATTACTTATATTAGCTGTGATGGCGGCTTCTTCACTGACCTCTGGCCTAAACTGCTCTGCGATGGGATGCGAAAAACTCATTTCTTCATAATAGAAGTCATGACAAAGCAACAAGTGCAAAAAAGGGCAGTTCTGGCACACGCACAGAGGCGATCAGTTACTGTTACGCTAGAAGCCATTCAGCTAACAGCTCAAAGCCGTAGACATTATCACAAAACAAAATTAACTAATGAGAAAAAGCTGGTGGCCATTAGCAGCAAATCTGTGCAGCTGAAGGGCGATGACAAGATGTTCCACCTAAGTGGGTTAGAGCACAGCACCAAGCCTGGTCCCAGTGTGTGTGTGTGTGTGTAAGCAGCAGACTGATAAGAGCCACATCTGAGCTGAAAACCTAAATAATTATATAAAGTAGCTTAATGGCGAGCAGATAAATGAATGAGATTTGGTGAAGAAAAAACAGAAAGTGAGATGGAGATTATGTCGAGCAACATGAAAAGGATAAATGAATAACAATGGAAGTGAGGAGACATGAGGTCCAAGGAGAAAATGCCTGTTCCTGACTGGAACGGAGTCTTGATGTTGACAGGTTTTCGTTTTAAAGGGGACTTCAAAGCTGTCAGTCTTGGATAAAAAATGGGGAGGGGTCAAGCAGAGTTATACTTTAATATAATCTTACAGATGTGCAAGCTTGAGACAATGTCTGGCATTTTAGGAACTTGTTGCAACCTATTATGAAGATAGTTGTTCAATATTTGTGTAAGGAATATTATTGGACGTATTTGAATTAAGCTCTGGACTGTCTGTGCTTTGTGTAGATTCTGTTTTGATAATGAATACAATTAAAGTAATCTCTGTCACTGAATAGAGGCCTGTGGTTTTCCATTACGGCGCCGACATCTGTGTATCTGTAAAACAACTCAATGTTTCCTTAAAAGTCTTCTGAAGGTCAAAAAGAAAACAATGCAAAATACAAAATTATATAAAGGTATAAGTATCTTGAGATCATTTATTAGACTAACTGCTCTTAAACAAGAACAAGCAATAAAATAATTTATGTCCAAAGGGAATTCACAAGAATCTAATATAACATCTGCTTGTTGAGTGTATATGGTGCTGGATTAACATGTGCTATTAAATCACATCTGTTAAAGGAGTAGGAGGTGCTCCAGTGCCATTATTGGATGATTTAGGGCCTGGCTGAGCAACGCTATGACACTGCAAGCCCAGGAGAGAAGGGGGGCATCCCACTGTTGGAAAAATCATTAGCTGAAACCTCAAATTCAATTACCTCTGTGGCACTGGATCTCCCCTGATGGTCCTCCAGACGAGTTTGTGACCAAAATAACTCCCATAACTCCCCCACTTTTGTGAACTCTCCTGCTGGATGAGAGGCCTGGCATCAGCAGTCGCCATCGGCAGGAACAACACAATCAGGGATAGCCGGAGAAACATTTAGGGAGCTAGCGGGGAGCAGTGAAAGTAAACAAACACAAATCAGGCCCAAATGAAGGGGACATGATTTGTTGTGCCACAGGTGAACACGCAGTGGGGAAGTACAGGCACAGGCACAAACCTGCCACGTGTTTTACTCGGCTGGTGGAGGAAGGAGTAAAAATAGCTTGATTACACTACAAGCAAGAATTATGAGGGAAATACTTGATATTAACATTCATAAAGTGTTGAATAATTGGGGAGGTTTAAAAACAAACAAACAAACAAAAGCAGAGAGTAAAGATGGTTATGTGCCAAAAGCTATAAGAGAAGTCAGAGAAGAAGTGGCACAAGGACAGAGGAGCACTTTAGTGTATACGCTTCCAGCGAGCCCTGAGGAGACAGCACTGTTGGGCTGAGACAAAAGGATCAACAGCGATCTTACGCTGCTTGATGACAGAGCTGATGAGAGGCAGGTGGTGCAGCGATGGAGAGGATCTGTTGGTGAGAAGCATTTGAGCAAGTGTTTTTTTCTAAAAGGACTCCTGTCTTCTGTAGGTGACAGCTTTGGCTGCATCACAGTCCCAACAGGTCGGAGCTGCTCGGAGTGACGACGAGCTCACGAGAGGAAAGCTAAGACTTGGGTTTGTTGAGTAACAGGATGGAAGATTTATGGGAAATTCTAAACAGACGCCAAAAGCAGATCTCTGAGTTTATCACGTTGCTCCAGGTGAATCGCCATAGCAACCAAACATGGTTCTCAAAGCATGACGTGTACGTTTTGTTAATAGCTTGCAGATCGTAACATTTATCTCAAATTTTGGGGCATTTACTGTATGGAACCTGTTGTTATTGCATTTCAGCAACACTGAACACTGTGTTTCCACTTAACTGAGTATAATAAAAAATCAAGCACAATTTTTTTCTCTTTTTTTAATTGGATATTTATATTAGTGTACAGAGGTAAATAGTAGCCTGGTGCGTCAGTGGTACACTGCGTTATAGCAGTTTATCATTTTAAAAGGCTAAGTGACCATTACAATGCCAGCTTGCAATTACATTAGCACAGCTGAAAGCATGTAGGTTTGAATAAAAAGCAGCCCAACACTTTTTAATTATTGTGTAAATGTGTGATTTTCACTTTGACAGTCAATTTGAAATTGCAGAGCCACAGAAAGTAACACAAATAGCAAAAGTCCTGCTGGATTTGTATCCAGGACATGAGCAGGATTTTTCTTTCCAGCTCTTTATTTATGCATCCGTGCCCTTCAGTTTCTTTGTGACCTTGAAATCAATTGAGGTCTGCTATCTTTACCAAACAGTTTTTTTTTTACAGTCAAAATGTCTTTTGGAGCAAAGAAAGAGGACGATTCTCCTCTGAGTGAGTGCATGCTTCAGTTCCTCGTATGAAAATAGAATTGGTTCTAATCCTCAGGGCCCAGCACCACAGATGAGTTCGCTTCTCTTGTCTCCATTAGTGAGGCTCAACCAGCAGACCAGTAATTAACAGCATTTACATGTTGTCACTCACCCCTGGCAATAATCCGTACCTGCACTCTGCAGCTTTCATTTGTCGACCGTTCTGCTAAATTCCTCCCTGGATTTAACTTTTAATTTAAGGGAAACAATCTTTCTCTGACTAAGCATAAGCTGCATATTGTTCTCTTAGTGATCCCAATCGTAAGCCAGTCAGCACTTTCTAGGATACACAGAGATTGGGTGGAAACTGCTGAGATGAACAGTGCTGTGATGAATTGACTTTAAACTGGAATCTTTCAAAATCCCTCTGCCTGTGTGTGCTCCTCCTCCCTCTGTTCACCTCCTTTCCATTTTTCCAAATGTGTGTGGGGACCATTTTGAACCAGAGGTCTCACAGCTGTCAAGTCACTAAGACACTGGCCAATAAAAGAGCAGATGGCAGCAAGAGTGCATCCAGATGGGAATTCTTGGCCAGAGCGGTGAGGTTGGTGCAGATACACCCTGACTCTAAGTGCCAAGGAATCTTTAAACAACCAAAGTGATTCAGGGCGTGATGCTAATAAGTTCTGCATGATGTCTCAAAAAGGACCATGACCAGGCTTTGGGAAAAATTATGAAGTTGGAGTCATAGTACAATAGGCTTTAATGAGTGAGTTCATGATTTATTCGAACCAATTAAGAGGCTGTAATATGGCGCTTGGGAAAACATAAGTCTTTAGACTGCATGCAGCCGTCGGGACTCATCTAGGATCTACTTCAAGAGAAGCTTGATTGTGATAATGACTAGTTGGAGGCTAAATATTCACCTTTCACGCCAGACAGAAATCAAATCAAACATTATTCAGTGAGTGATTCTCCTTATTACGTCTCAGGGGATTTTGGAAGTGTTCATTTTAGCCACTTTTCACCTGCCAAGATTACAAAAGAAGTTATTCGCTAATTCTTTGCGGTAACATTTTTGAATGTATTTCACCGAGCCATCATCGCCTGAGCCTTCACTCAAATGGCTCGTTTAAGAGGCCGGTTGCTTCTGGGTGGAAGTCTTAGGATGGAAACCTATTTTGCTCCACTCTCTGATCATCATCCTTTTGAGTTCTTTCATCCCTGCTAATGTCGTTTATGTTTTAAATAAAAAAAAAACGAAAACACGACATTCTCATCTCTCAAAGTACAGCAAGCACGATCACTGGAATCGTTTGACACCATTACCCAGGGTGCATTGCAATGCCAATAATAACAGCGACTAGTAATAGTGAGTGAGAGCAGCTTGGAACAAAGGCCTTCTTTGTGTATGAAGGAATCTTAGAGTAACAGTAATCTAATAATGTGTCAAAGTAATACTCAGGGTTCCTTTTAACAAGATTTGATTTTTCCTGTCGGTCCAGTAGCAGTAGCTCACAATGGTCCCGTGGTTTGATGGGGATTTATTCACGCACTGAAGTCCCCCATAGATAGTTTTATGCTGTGTTTTACCTTCACTTTCTACAAATGTGCTTCTGCCAGCCAGCAGCCTGTGTGAGTGCAGGACTCCTGCAGCAGCTCGTTCTTGTGTGGACAGTTTTATTTTGCCCATTATGATTCATAGCCATTCTTAGGTTCCAGCTTTCGATAGTTTATAGGACTGTGTCACAACCTTTGAAGACAAACTTTTTGAATAATATTTTTTATCATCTGGCTCTATAAACAGTGTGATAGACCAGGCAGCAGGGAGTAAGGCCTCAATTTATAACGTGCCCCCACAAAGTTAAGAACAAAAATTGTATTTGCATTTTAATATTTTGTATTAGTATTGTCAGTAAACTGCAGAGCTACTTCAGGCTCACTTTTTTGGTACCTAGCCAATTTGACCTCCCGAGTCCTTGGTTCCTCACATAAAGACATCAAAATGAAACCTGGATACAAATGACTTTATCCCACCAACAACACTGACACAACTCAATCACACCATTGGAATTCAAGCATCCCAAGCGGATTCAATTTTGTTTTTATTTTGACCTAACTTGTTTTAGATCAAGTAATATTTGAATGTCAGTTCCTCTGTCACCTTTAGAATTACTGATGCAAATTAACCTTTCGCCGCGTCATTAACATCAGTTCATTTGAGAGCTTGTGTTTATACTGTACAGGACATGTGCTACGTTACTGGTCGGTTACTTTTTTGAACGTGTCAGTACTGTTAAAGACACATCTGTCATTCTGTGACGAATTGGACGGGATCTTGCGGATGTGGTGGTGTTGTGATTTATTACAAATCTCTTTTTGAATTTTCCAGTGTTTTATTTGCTTCATGATTAGCTATTACAATCACAATTGGCACAATTCTGAATTCCTTCCTTACATACCCATTAATATACAGACGGTGTTTTATGGATGAAGTCAGGTTCACTTTTACATCTAATAAATGTCTATTTCTGATCAACGTGGTTAGAAAGAAATTTATATTCCATATTTTCTGATGCCATATTAATCTTAATGTGTTTCACCTGAGGTGTTCGGTGCTACTGTGGTCTCACAGGTGCCTGGGACAGCATCCTCAAAAGTAGCAGCACATGTCGTCGTACTCTGCGTCACATTTGCTTTGATGTGCCGTGAAAAGACTGCTTCCGTGTTCTGATCCATGTTCGGTATGTCTCTTAGATGACAGTGTGTGCGCTTTGTTCTGGCTGTGTCTCATGATGGGTCTGCAGTATGCTGCGAGAGTCTCGGGCTGCGTCACCACTGACTGTAATGGCTGAACACTGCAGGGTGGAAAAACCGCTGCAGCCTGCATATATGTATACTGTCTGTCCTTGTTCTACAAACTAGAAGGGAAAGATTCCCGCCATCTTCACAGATCAGTTGAGTTCAAACGATGTTTTGAGCTCGCTGTTACTGTCCTCGTGGGTCCCTAGACACGGCTCGTCATTCCTGTTTAGACAACACCAATTACAATACAACAGCAAGTAACTTTTTCAATCGCTTATTTGTCAGAGACGGAGAAGGAACGACTCTGATCAAAAATATATTTGTACAGTACGGCTCTTCAGTGAATACAAATTCCCAATTTAATTTAATCAGGCGTAGCAGGACAAGCTCGTGGGGTCCTGCTTGGAATCGAGTGTGGTGCAATACAGGTTTCATTTCCTGTTCAGGAGTCTAAGAGGCAGTGTTTAAAGCAACTGTACAAGTATCCCCATGGCAACCAGAGCTATCCTAAAACTGCAACAAAACGGATAAAAGCAGAGCACAGAAACAAAAAGCCACTTCTGATACGTTTATCTGTAATTACAGAACAAATCTTTCATCTGGGGCTCGCTATTTTGGAATGGGCGGGCCACTGTGATACACCACTAAAAAGGCTTATTTGTCCAAGAATTTCATTTTCATTTCAAAAGAAAAATTGTTTCAGACCTGTCCCCCATCATTCTGATCCAACTTTATCAACCTTACGTAAGAGAAAGGTCACAGCATATCTATTATTAAGTGACTCGGTCATGGTATATTACATTATTAATCACCTCAGCGTAGCCTCTAAACACACACGGTGTGACTGCCACCTAGGTGTCGTATACATATTTGGACTAAAATAGGTTTGCAGTCTCTCAGGATGAACTCAAACCTAATTAGAGGACCAGTCATGAGACATTTACACCAGAATCAAAAGCAAAGTCTGTACAAATGCGAACACGTGAAAATAAATGATTTGTCAGCGGACAGTGAAGAGTCTCTCTGTGATCAATCCACCGCTACAGAAAAACCAAATACGGATGACAATGCTAAACTCTAAATACCAAACACATCCTTTGAGGCACCTGAACAAACAGCCTTTGTGTAGTTGATATGGTTGTATAACATCTGACTGAGCCACCTGAACTGTCAGCATATCAGGGCCATAAAAGCAGCACAGAAGCAGAAATGTACTGTGAAAGCACCGCATGGGGCAGAGCAGCAAGAGCTCTGAGACACCCGCCCACCCTTCCTGAATCAGCCGTTTCTGTGGCGACCAGATCGGAGGGGGGTGGAGGGTAGTGCAGTGTGAGGCAAAGAGACAAACATTCGAAAGCCGGTGGGAGCAACATGAAGGGATGGATGGATCGGATGAGGGATAGATCGGTGATAAAGGAATGTGGCAGGGTCAATAGGGAGCTGCAGCTGATTCCTCAACATCACAGTCAGTGACTGACTGACAGCCAGAGGCAAACAACAGTAACAGAGACAAACACTGAAGGGATTTTTCACTCTCAATGGCAGCCCAGATCACGGTCATGGCTCAGGGGTTTAAACCGTCTACATGCTGACACTGTCCCTCTGTGAAATCTCATTCAACCCTTACGCTCCTTTTCGAAACACTGCATTTCCCTGTATACAAATCAGACAGGCTCTGAGACGGTCAGAGCAGATTCAGGCAAACTTGAAAGGCACTAAAGTCAATTCAACAAGTTGTCCACTAGAGGAAATAACTGTGGTCCAACCTGCTCATTCCCTGCGGTAAACAGTCCTGCACTGACATTACGCACAGATTCCATCCCAGGATGCATCAGTACAGGTGAGGAGTGATACAGATTAACATGGAGGAGAAGGTGCTGAATATTTAAATGTTTCATTTAAATGATGAATTAGAAGAGACGCTCTCTTCTATGTCACAAAGAAAATCACAGTCTGAGCTAAGTCATCGCCAAAATGAAAAAAATAATGTCACTCAAAAAGCAGAAATGAAACTAAATCACCACCAACTTTATGCCAAATTAATAAAATCCTAGAAGATAGAACCACACATACTCTTGCTCATTAGATGGATCCTGCATTAGACCTCATCTCTATTGAATCCAAGCAAATACAATGAAAACCTTCAAATGATGCTTTGGATTGAGAACATGTTTACATCTTTTAGTTTGACGATCGCATTCTGTCGCCGCCACAGCAATTAAAGATGGGTGCAGTACTTCTCGTGCGCAGATGAAACAAAAGGCTTAAGCTAAGCTGAGGAAAAACAGCATAAATCAGAAACGTAAACACCTGCAGATTTCCATGACAGTTGTCGAGTACACTGCTGTGTCCACACACACTGTGAGCTGAAATATGTTCACAGTCTGTGCTCCATCGAATTCTGTAGTTCACATAAAGCGCAGCATATGAGATGGCACAGGCTTCTTTGTGGTTTTTTTTCCCTTTTGTTTCTGTACAAGACTCAACAGTAGCAGATCTGAAACAGTTCACACTACACCCACTCTCGCTTTCAGGACACTTGCATCCAAACATCGGGGAAAAGGGGTGAAATCAGACACGTTCACTCCTTTCGGAGGCAGTGATTTCCCCAAGTCCCACTGGTCTTTTTCACTTCTCAGCCATGAGACAAACCTTCCCACTAACTGAAACACACATGAAATAACACCTCCGCCCGCCGCATCAACTCATTAATGATGGATGCATCTCATTTCCCAGGAACAACTTTCACCAGTCCACGCTGGCATATTGGCACATATTTTAATAACAGCCATAAAAACACAAACACATTCATGATGTTATTTATACTGAGCTGTCAAGTTAAATTAGCCCTGCTCTGCTGGGAGTGTATCATCACCAGGCGGCTGAGACTCACCTGTTTGTGTGGCTGGTGCCGGAGTCCGGGGTGCGAGGCTGCTCAGACGGCGGCAGAGGTGCGCAGGGACTGGACTGAGTCACTCACACTGGGCACATAACAGAGGACTGAGATGCTCTCCTCTTCCCGTTGAGCCTCGGAGACAAACAGCAGCTGTGGCTCCGCTGCTTCTTCCTCTCTCCTCTCTTTCACACGTACTGTAGCAGCGAAGGGAAGGCTGGGGGGGGCTGCAGGCTCAGCGATCAGCACAGCTCTCTCTCTCGCTCTCTCACTCACACACACACACACACACACACACACTGTAGCTCTCCTTTCCTTCAGGCTCTGTGTTGCTCCTCAAGTCTGGCTACAGGCAGGTGTGACTGGAGAAACGAACAGAGAATCAGTGAGAAAGTGTATATAGATGAACCTGCCTCCCTCTGCAAGTGTTTATGTTTGTGTGTGCGACAACAACGCACACAAGCAGTGGGAGAAAGCTTTACTCTGCTGCTCCCCCTTTCCACCACCACCTACCCACCCACCAATCCACCCTCTTCTTGCCAGCCCCACACCAGCCTGTTTCAATGAGTCATCAGCCATCGGCCAATCATACGGCAGCACACAGCCCCTGATTAGAATAACAGGAGTATTTATGCTCTCTTGTTTTGAGGAGATGAAAATGAAACGAGAATTGTCTTGGAGGACTTGACATACTTTGCTCTGGGTGGCGAAGATCAGGTGATTATTAAAGCAAATACCAAACGGTATTAATAATTGAAAATATTTGCTTTATTCTCCTTGAATCTATTAAATAGGGCCATTATTTCATATGATTCTAGTTTATTAGATTACGATCTAATCTCTCCTCTAATCTCTAACGTCTCCTTTAAGTGCTGGCAAAGAATGCATATAAATGTACAGTACAGTACAGTATTCATCAGTGCATCTCTCAGGTGTGACTCACTATTGTATACAGAATGATTCATTCTACCGAGGCTGCATCTGAGTACAACAACCACTGACCTCTCTAACTTTCCTGGGAAAATGAATACAATTACTAAAATAGAGGCCAAAGTCACTGCGCTGCCACAGAGTGAATCTGTAACTACGCACTGAGCTGTGATGTGCACTGACTGTCGTGGCAAGTGCACTACTGTGTAGGGAGGTGGGAGGATGTATTTTGGGCGCCCAAGGTTCCCGAAGTCAAATCCCTATTCATTTTCTGCAGAGATTTTCATTTGGATTTCCGTGCTTAAGGTTGCATCTGTCGGTCGTATCGCCAGCGCAAATAGTGAGCGACTGTATTAAAAAACTCTCTCTGTATATGGAAAAACACTCGAGGAGAGAAGGCAGCTACGCTCACAGCAGCAGTGGGTGAAAATGAAAATGAATCACAAACAGAATACTACGCTTAAAAATATCAACAAAACGCAACGCAAGCAAGGCAGAGGCTGTTTTTCTCCCCATGTACAGTAACTGACCTTTATAGCCCATTATTTTCAATATTATTATTTTGATCACATATTTCAGTCAAGGCAGAAAACATAATGAAGTGTAATTACTCCTCACCAGCGAGACTCTTATTTGCTTCTTGCTTACTTGTAGCCTTGATCATGGGCATGAACTAATTTTACAAGTTCAATGACAGAAATAGGTTCAAAATTAAATTAAACATACAAAAGATTTGCATTCAGGTTTGTGTGTGGACACATACAGGTACAGTAAGTCAATAAATGTCATCAAAAATAGTTTTAGCGAGTGTACACCACAAACGGCGGCAGCCAGACGCCCCGACCTCTCATCACACTGAGCCACAGGGAAACACAACAGACTAAACAGAGGAAAGATCCATAAGTGATCGATCCGAACTGAGAACAAAAGGAAAAGGAGACACGTGTGACGCTTCAGTCATTTCCTGTCCTCACATTTCTGTTGCAGGCTAAAAATAGATGCAAATAATAGAATATCCTGATCCTTATAAGGCTGAGCCACGCTCATTTCTCACATGTGTTTCTACTCAGATTTCATTACACACAAAAATGGCTGTGATCAAGGGCAATAATTCATTTTGTGGAGCAGCTGAAAATGAGGGGAGGAAAAAACAAAGAGAATTTAATGGCGTTTTTTTAGGAAGCATAAATAAACTACGTAGAACAAGACATACTGTACAAATAATTACAGCGGCACAGGAAGCTGGTAATTAGTAACTTTACTAATGACAAGGCAGGAGGATGTTGTGCGTTGCAGGTAAATGTGTGAAAGCAGTATTTTAAATCACAGCACATCAGTGTTGCTCTGACATCGGTCATTAATGTGTGTATCGAACTTTCAGAAGACTTTTGTCTCGCAGCTGTTTCTGTCCTGCAGCGGAGAAGCACGTGTGCTTCAACATGACTGTGGCAGAACATGTTCCCTTCGTGGTCGGGCTCAGGGCTGGAAAGTGCTCTGTGATCGTCCTTATACAATAGCAGACCTGCTAAACGCAACGGAGAGTGATAGATGGCTCAAAAACAACAACAACAACATAAGACTGTGTTTGACATTTACAACAGAGGCTTGAAAATATCAAGCAAGACGTGAAGACGTTAGTCACACACACTGCCTAATATTAATGGAGTAATGTTTCTCAGATCTTGACATATAATTGAACAACTTTTGGAAGGGAAATGTGTTCGAAAGACTTCAAGCTATTCATGAAAAATAAAATAACATCCAAATAAAAAGCAAGTTTGATATTTTTTCTTGCTGATCAAGGTGCCACAATACATTAGAGAAGGCGGCCATGACCTTTTTTCATTATGCCGTTATTCATCATCATGTGTTCATTAGTCGCCATTGTGCACCTACAGTACAATAGCACAATCATATCAGTTGGCCTGGCTACTTCTTCCACATGACTTTGACCCGAGCCTCGTCAAAGACACGATGCAGCCCTATCTTCCAGTAAGTAACAGGATTTCAGCGATTACTGCCAGCAAAACTGGACACAAAGGCGAAAGGCAGAAACACCAGAGCCAGCGTCAGTTTGTCATGGTTCCCACAGCACACGAGGGATTTAGTCTGCACCTCCGTCATGTTTTCACCCACAGCTCGCTCCTTGACTCCCTTGAGGGCGACCACATCTGATACCGGCATACTGATGTTAAACGCCCTGAGCAGCTGGGAGAGGCGTCCTGCCATACTCCATTTCAGGTGCTCAGGGAACGTCTTTGCTCTGGGGACTGCGAGTAAGACACGCAGGGGATTTATCTGCTGCATCACTGTGCGGTGTCAGGGGATGACAAACGCTGTCAGGCACCGACTCGAAAGGCTTCACTTTCAAACTGGTGTGACTGTGTGTGTGTGTGTGTGTGTGAATGTGTGTTTAGTAGGATCAACACATATAGTTTTCAAAATTAGACTACGTACAGTACAGTACAGTAGGTGCCCTCGTTAAAATGGCTGTTTCGAGTATGCTACAGTATTTGTGCCCTGTACTGAGTTTAGTTATCTGCATCTACAGATGTCATTCAGAAAATGATTTACACTGACCCACTGCGCTGGGTGAGCAGCGTTATCAGGTGACGGGGTCAGTGGACAAGAGATATAATGAGGATGACAGTGATGTGTTGCCTCTATTAGAGCGTGCGTCACCCTGCCTGCTCTTTGGTTTGATCACACAACCAGTCCTACAGTGTGATAAGCAGGACTCTCATCCTTCACTGTCACCGCAAGAAGACTCTCTGCAAAACAAAGGCCTTGGCTCAATAACACGACAAACACAAACACAAACTAAATATCCAGCTAAATGACATTATTTCCTGCCTTGGAGATTCTGAACTGCCCTTAGGTGTATGTGTGAGAGTGAGTGGTTGTCTGTCTCTGCACGTGACCCTGCGATGAGCTGGTGAAATGAGAGTTAAACCAGCTCACAGTAATTAGCACCTAATGCACAATATTATTTGGGCTCCATATTTCATGGCAATTCAAACAGATTAAGTATTTTACTTGGATGGAACGAGGCAAGTGGTGTATACTTACTGAATGACTGTCAGCCTGACACCTCTGTGGCAAAAACACCCAGATTTTAATAAATTAAACCAAATAATAGTGCTAGTCGGGTAAATTACAGCTATTCCTCCTTCTGTTGCAGCTGTGGGGTAATTGTAGCCACGAAGCAATGACAAAACTGTCCTTACTGGGACTGCTGCTACTCACCTGAGACCAGATATAATTCACACCAGTGCTCAGAGGGTGAATGACTGCTACGGGAAAACACGACGCACACAAAGACAAACATGAGAAACACTCATTTCCTCAGGGTGGAAACACATTTTGCAGTAGAATTCAGGCCTGAGACTCACTTTTACACACGACCTTATCCATCTTCTAGAGCATCAGCATTTCCAGGTAGCCGCAACGTGTGAATATTTACAAGTTATATTAGGTCTATCATGGAGTGATCATGTCCCAGTGTCCCTTTCCCAATTACTACAGCTGCCTTGTAGTTGACAAAGGTGTCCTGACAGCCTCAACCGCTACAAACAAAGCATTAAATGATTTATGACTTTTTATACCCATTTATCTACACAACAAACCCGCCTGTATCCAACTGCAGTGCAGTTACATTCAATACTGCAGATATTATATAAATTCACCAGTGGCGCAGCTACGATCTTTGTAATGTCTCGTCTTAAACACATACAGGACAAAAACGTATTGAATCAGATGAACATTACACACGAGGAAGAGATTCACACAGCGAAAACGCTCCACTCTGACGGACCAAGCGAAGCCTCTGGATCAGAGCAGACTATTAGAGAAGAACATGCTTGTGTTAAAACATCACATGCACTGTGCAATTACACCACAGAAATGGTTGCTAACACGCAGAAGTGACAGAACAGAAGAGGAAGGACGCTAAACATACGCGCCCCTCCTTACTTATAAACACCGGTCTCTCTCCACAGCCCCCCATGTCTTACAACCATTTTCAATCTATTCACATCTCCTCCACAAATTCCCGTGTTCACCTGTTTCCTTCAAAGCCTCCGACTGATAAACAGCACTCATCCAGAGGGACTCCATGTTATAATGTCGTAGAGCGGAGCGTGTCAACCGGCAGACATCTTTATAAGTTATGATCCTTTATCTAACTCCCCGAGCAGTGAGCTGTCATTTCCTCTCCAAAAAGAAGACTCAATTGAAAGACTGGCACAATGCAGACGCTTGCATGCACAAAGGCACAACATACTGCAGTGAAATTACAGTTACACAACAGGAGGAGATACAAGTGTGCAGGAAAATACATTAAAGGCAAAGTGTTCTCTTCTGTCCTGTGTGCTTATTGTGTGTCGTTTCAAAGTCCCAGCAGTTGTTTTATGTGTTTCACAGAAGGAAATCTCTCACTGAAGATGCATAGAATTAAAAGGAATAGCGCACAGATGACAGGCAAGATGTCTGTTTCTCTTTCAGAAGCCATCCGTGTTTCATCCAGTTCTGCTTTCCTTCCTGTCACAGTGTAAAGGTTCCAGTCGAGCTGAAGCTATTTGATCTTTTCTTTAACCTCTATTGAAATGAGAGACAAAACTGAACCTAACGTGAATTTCTCCTGCACTAGGTTCTAACAATTCTAGTAATTGTGACAATTGTGTGGTGACCTGAAGACAAGGCTTAACAACAACAAGTAATTAGATATGTGTTCAGTAGA
The DNA here is from genome assembly GCA_030770545.1 of Macropodus opercularis. Lineage (NCBI taxonomy): Eukaryota > Metazoa > Chordata > Actinopteri > Anabantiformes > Osphronemidae > Macropodus > Macropodus opercularis. Next base: position 13,371,319 of record CM061095.1, read on the forward strand.
AGAGCTGGGAAGCGCATGGGAAGCCTACGTGTTACCATTTTCAAGATGTTGCTGAGCTGTGAAACACACAAGAGGCTATTATGCGTTTGCTCACTTCCTTCTCTCATCTCTGGCCTCCAGTGCAGGAGCCTGTCTAATGAGAGCACATCTACAAAATGTCAATTTTATAAAGGCAAATTAGCCCAAGATGCAAAGCTGCACTAAAACGTAAACTGTAAACCTGTGATTTTAATCCTCCGTGCTGCAAAGTACAGTAAAAGAGCAAGTGACATCTGGGGTTCAGATTGCTGATTAGATCATGCAGCCATTTGCTTCTACTGTGAGGGCAGTAAATCGCTTCTGATTGGATCACAAATGCTGGATGTGCTTCCAAACCCTTCACTCCACTACTGGCATAAACACAGAGACAAAATAATCTCCTGCATGTTTGACTAATTAATGTATAGAAAACAAAAACTCTCCATATATTCTGTCCCAATCACTTTTCTGTAACTAGAATTACAATTAAGCACATTTAATTAATAAAAGCAAAGATTAGCATGTGTTCTACAGACGCAACCAGATGAGGATATTGACTTCTATAAGAGAGTTATGAAACTGTCATTTGCATTTCTATTTCTGTCTGCTCTCAGGCATGTTTCCATGACGGTCATGGATTAGCGGCTTCACTAAGATGTTCCCTCATCTTGCAAAAAGGACAGGTCACCTAATCAACATCATACCCAGGGTTGAGGGGTCCTGTGATGCTTTCAGTGGGGAAACGCTCAAACAGCCCTTCTTACATTTATTACCAGTTCCTATTCTGGGAAAGAGAGAGTTTCAGCTTAAACAGGCAGAGACACCTACAGTAAGTAAGCACTGAAGCTACAGTAGACAGACGGACAGCGATGAGACAGATAATAACATTTGCACTTATCTGTTTACTGCATTCATTGTGCAACATAAAATTCCTTTTCATAGGAAGTTAGGTGTTTTACTCAGCAGGGTGACATTTCCCATCGTCATTCAAACTTTGGAGAAGTGTGTCACGGCTTTTGCGATGGACACACTCCCACCACTGTTATAACTGACTAAGCTCACACCAAGAGCAAGGTAAGATTTCCTCCAGAAGAATGACTCTGAAGTGATAACAACAACCTTGTGGGGTCCTTAAGCATGCCCATTACCTACTTACATTATTTGCTTTTCCATTACCTCCGAATTTACTTACGAGGGTCGTACATTCCACCTAATTTAAGTTTTCTTGTAGCATTTTACAGCAAACGGTCGCTGATGTTGAATAAAGCTCCTTTGAGATGAGACGAAAAGCTTTTACGAAACGGATTAAAAGCAAGCGCACACACTGGGATGCGGTCACTTACTCACAGCACCTCGGTGGGTGGAGGCGGAAAATGATCCAACCTGAGCAGTGAGCAGGTCACATGTGAACGTGCACCTGAGTGACGCGTTTGGAAAGGATGTGGCTGTTAAAGGTGAAACAGGCGAAGCCCCCGAACAAGCAGGAGAGAGGTCTTTTAAATATCAGGAGCCCAGACTGTTTTTACCTGCACCATCTGTTTGGAGCTATTTGAAAAGTTATTATTAAATATGACAGCAAATAATTGTAGTAAACTGTTGTGTCCGTGTTATATATCACGCTAAATAAGAAACATTGTCTCTCTCTTCGTGTCTTTCATCATCTCTCATCAGCTTCACATCAGAGGACTTGAAAAACAATATTTAATGTAGAGTAAATGTTTTATTTTGTGCTTGTGGACATCAAAGCACTGAACTGCCACTAAAGCCCAGGCGGCTGCCACCACAGGGAATGGCTTAAGTGGAGATAAATCCTTTCAGATAGATTTCTAAAACATGCTTGCTCCAGAGACTTCCCCTGACTGTACACTTACAAGAAGCATGATCATTCAGCAGGAGGATTTGTCATTTGAGGTTACGTGTCTTGTTCAGTTGCACTTATTGCTTTTGAAGAGGCTTACATTCAAACAGACATGAATTCCTTTCGAATACAATGTTTGCTGTTCATGTATCTCATAATTCATCGCTCTTTGCTTCATATTTGGCTGAACAAAGAGTAACAGCAAGACTTCTGCTCGTAGAACACAGTACTTTTGTTGTGGCAGGCCTAACAAAAGCCAGGACAAGGCCAGAGCAAGGCATTAATTAAGGCTACTGGCAGGGGCTCGTATGGTGAGTGACTGAACTATCAGACTGGGCAGAGTGATCCCCCATGAAAGCCTGAGCTCAGCAGACATGTGCACTGTGTGACCGTGATCTGTGAGACACTGAGGAGCTCTGTCTCAGAGCTTCAGTGTCGTGCCAGCAGCCTCCTAGACAAGCAAGCAACAAACAGATCTGAGAGCACAGAGATTAAATTGTGCAGCAGCACAAATGCAAGAACTGAGAGAAAGGGTGAAGGATAGCAGTGCTCAGCCACTCGGTGTACGCGAGTACTAACACTTACGCAACTAAGCACTGCATGATCATGTTAACATTTCAGTTATACCGTTCTGTTCCCAGCCATGCACAGATTACTGATGAGCCTATCACATTTCTGGCAACCTCATTTAAAAGGACTTATCTTATGGGCAGTGTCCTTAAGTCGGTGAGTAGGAGGAGACAAAAGAAGCACAGTTTTGTGTATGTAGAGAAAAGACGGGAGGGTGCGGCGCATTATTTTAGTCATATAGACAGATTATCAGACAGCATAAACATGTTAGCATGTCCAGAGCAGAGAAGCTGATTCAAGTGCCTACTGAAAACTGTTATGGGAGCAGTTTGCAACATTAAAGTAAACTGTTGATTGCTTATAGATAGATGCTTGGATATTAATATTATAGACATGTTTTAGCAACACAGCGTACACTGCTTCTGTATTTTTCATCTTAGTTTATTATCTTCCGTTTGAATTTCTCGATCGTTTCACTGTTTTTACACCTTAAGCAACACTGGCTTTAAATCTATAAATATTATAATCTGCTCCACTCAGTGTTCAAGCAGCGGACAATACAGATGTTTCAGACCATCAGTTGTGAGGTTATGTGCAGAAGGAGCGTGGACACAGAATCAATAGTTCGCTGAGTAAAGAGAGTCCGTCGTTACTTTTAGTGTAGAAACTGTCCTTTGGCCTGATGTGTGTTGCTTTGCTTTACGATCAAGCTTCTGTGTTTGTTAGACGAATGCACGGAAGGAGATTTACTGCAGCTTTTTGCACCTTTATGTGGTTTGAGGACATAATTTGTTTTCCAACAGGACAATGATTCCAGACACACCTCTAGGTTGTGTAAGAGCTATTTGTCTAAGAAGGACAGTGATGGAGTGCTGCATCAGATGACCTGACCTCTACCGTCACCTGATGTGACTCAGTTGGACTCACCTGAGAGCAAAGAAACAGCAGCCGACGAGTCCTCGTAATCCAAATGCGTGAGGAGGCGTCATCACAGCAAAAAGCACAATACTCAGATGAAGTTTGTGTTATTCACATGTTAACACGTGTTTTCAATTCAATATTAGTGTACAATGTTCTAAATAATAGAATAGCACGAAGGACACTGAGGGAGAAGGTGTGTGCAAACTTTGGACTAGCTCTATACATAATGTACCAGGAGTGAAACACAGTGAATGTTTGATTAATAAGACAGGGCAGGAGTTTGGGCTGGAAAAGGCGTAAACAGCAGCAGCTGTGTGTAGCAGGTAGAAGCAAATGAGACACGGCAACAGTAACGATCAGCAGATTGACTAGACTGAAGCGGAGCCGCAGATGCAGCGACTATTTACATTAATTATTAAGCTGTAATTTTTTTTAAATTGTTGCATTTATTAACTGCAACATAGATTTAGGAGTGTCTAAGGTAATCAGGTGTGTGGTGCCTCGTTCTGCCCAGTGAAACAAAAAACACTTACATTTAAATGTTCCTGACTGGAATTAAACCAAACTTTTTAAGCCATTGCATGTTTGTGTTTGCTGATATACTGGCAGAGCCCACAATGTTTATTGTGCGATATGCTTACCAATTAATCAGTTATTAAAATAGTGGGAACAGGTGAGGATTTGATTTAATAAAGTGGAGAACTTTCCTTTACTCACTTTATCTGTTTACCGTGGCAGCACTGTTCACGCAGCCAAAGTCACTCTCACGGTCATTTCCTTGCAGGCCGGCTGCTGCGCCGATCATCAGACCCCCCGTGTAATTCAATAAACAGACTCGATGTCTTCTGGTCCTTCTGCTTGTGCTGGGATCTCCTGCTAACTAGCAGACTTCAATCAACTCAGCCTGAAGCTGAGGCCACTCAAATAAAACTGTCAGACTCTGCAGCCCTGAAAAAAAGATGCTAGAGTGACTTAGCAAAACTGCCATCGATGATAAGTGAGGTATGATGGGACAGGACATTTTTAAAAGACAAAGAAATCCAGGTAAGGTGACAACACGTCTTCTCTGGAGGAGTCAAACCAGGCTGCCCAGCAGATCTGGTTTAAAGCCTTCGTAGTCCATCCATAATCCATCATCTGCTGAACAGTCTGCTCTAGTCTCTGTCTCATTAAGAAAATAAACTCCTTAATTTCAAATGGAGTCATTTGTCTGTTTGAAACTCTATCGCCCCATCAATATCTTGAAAATGGTGAGCCACCGAACTAATGCTACGTACTGTAAATGTTCTCATCTTTGTCCATTCAGGCCACATTGTCACTGTGACACTAAAACCTTCAAAATGTAAAACGAATGTAAAGCAGACAAGTAGCAGCAGGTTGTTCATGAAGTCACACATTGATACGACTGAAGGTCTTATAGATGACCAGCACATTCAGACTTGTTTCATTATGTGAGTGTGTCATGAAAGACACATTCAGACATAATAAATATGAATACATTTACGTACGCACTGTAGAATCGACCTGCTCCAAAGTCATGATATTAAAATGTTATTCATGCCCTTTGCTTGACAGACTAGCAAACTGTGTTTTTATGTTTTTTAGGCTACAGAATGACAAAATAGCCACGAAGTGAGGTCCCCTCTTGTGCTACCAGCAGGTGCCCACTAGCCCTGAATACAGCCAGTCAGCAGTGTGATGCATATGGAGGGTCAGGCTGCAAGTAGAAAGAGGTTTTAATAATCAGTGCATTGTTCCTTCCTGGACCACTGTGTCCGAAAATTAATGGGGACAAAGCGACAAACAGGTATTTGCAATTAAACAGTTTAAGCAGAAAACATGTGAATGAGTGTTGACTTGGAAAAACCCATAAAAATAAATTTAAAAAAGCAGTGTTTGTAGATAACATCATTACCATAACGTGTGAGTGTCTGGTCAACTGAGTTTTGAGTCAATTAACTCACTAGTCAGTGAATCTGTAACTGAGACGTTGGTTTACTCCAGCGCTGGTTGAGCTACGCCTGCCAGTTGAAGTTGGACAACTTGCATTGAGGAGTATTGATGCATTTAACTGTGTTTTGATTTGTGCTTGATGAACTTTGCCTGGAGGCAGCAAAGCAGCCCCAAACCATGATGCCCCCTCCACCGTGCTTTACGGTGGGGATGAGGTTTTGATGTTGGTGAGCTGAGCCTTGTTTTCTCCACGCATAGCGTTTTTTCCCTCCCTAGGGAGAGTGGCCACGGTGCTGACAGGATGTCCTACCGTGGACACATCAAGGCTTTTTCGAGATACTTTTGTAAACCAATTCTTGATTGTAGGTCTTCTGAGAGCTCTTTTGTGCGATGCATGGTTCACATCAGGCAATGAGAACAGTAAGCTCTGTGTGTTTTTATAGGGCAGGACAGCTTTGACCAACACATCCAATCACATCACATTGACTGGACTCCAGTTTGGTTGACTCCTGGCTCCTATTAGTTCATTAGCCTAGAGGTTCACAAACTGTTTCCACCCTGCACCGTGAATGTTTACATGTTACGTTCAATAAAAGCATGAAAACATTTAATGTTTGTGCAGTATTAGTTTAAGCAGACTGTGTTTTTTATTGTTGTGACTTTGATAAAGACCAGAACACACTGCATGACCAATTTATGCAGAAACCCATGTAATCCCAAAGCGTTCACATACTTTTTCTTGCAGCTTCACAACTGGATTAGATTTCAGAGATGGGGTGTTGGGATAACTGGGTTTAGAATCCCATCCAGTTAGCTTTGGGCCAGTTCTGGACCAGCTTGGCTGATGTCTGGCATGTCTCTGGCATTTCAGGCACTGGATTGAGACCCCGCTCGGCCACGTGGCTAAATGCACTAAAGCAGTCCCACAACAGAGAGGAAAGCAGAGGAGAGAGCTGCTATTCTACACGACGTTATAAAAGCCAGCGTTTTGGGATCTAAACTGACCCGTTTTCTACCAGCCACCACTCTATAGTTTACAAGCCTAAAATCTGTGTGGTTGCTTAGCATATGAATGATGAGATATGATAAAAGGAGTTTAGAGAGTGCTGATGAATATGTGCGGCTTTGAAGCGGTTGTTGTGTGATCGTGTGCAGATGAGAGCGTGGGAGGTGTTGTGTGTGTGTGTGTGTGTGTCTTTTTATGTGTACTGTATATGTGTTTGTGTCTGGAAGTGTTTGCTGATGAGGGTGACATTTGTGCGCACAGTAAGAGCTTTAACCAGCAGCAACCGGGGCTTCTTTCTCTACACCCTAAAGCATCAAACCAGGTGAAGTAAAAATCAAGCCCAGACCTGCACTTCAGCCTTGCTTCCACCACACAGTCAGTGTGTGTGTGTGTGTGTGTGTGTGTGTGTGTGTGTGTGCGTGCGTGTAAAACTAAGGACACCGCTCCCCACACTCTGCAGGATTTCAGCACTCGGCACACACCGTGGATTCATCACCTTAGCAACCAGTCGATTGAAAGATGATGAATCATGCCAAAGACTGCTAATTTCTTTGCAGTTGTCAAACATGAACAATGGGCGGTAAGAAGGAGTCACATGAACGTCACCATGGGCAGAATGTTGTGTGTGCGTGATGAAGACACAGAAAGCAGGAGAGGCTGGATCAAGGCCGATCAGGCTAGTGATAGAAAGACGACACTGTTTTCACTTCCGACTGATCAGAGGGGGAAACTGTCAGCGGCTACCATTTTCCATTTCTCAAAATACTAACAGAAGTCTTTCTGATGTGCTCACATTCACCAGACAGCACTAGCAGGTGCAAGAGGATGTTAATAATGTAGTGCGATCTGGTTTCCTTTAGGGCTCCCGTAAACGAAGCTGTAACAACAACGTCTGCCCAATCTACTCCGGACTTCATGGTTACTCCACGGGCCTGGGTGCTACTGTATTCCTGAGCAGTAGAAGTCTGTGCTTTCACGAGGAAGCATGTGAAAGGGCTGCCTGACATACATCGCTGGCACACGGCCCTCTGAGCAACAACAGCAACACTGCTACAAAATGCATCAGTTTAATTAGAAAAACAGGATCAGCTGTGAGGCACCGGAGAGAAGCTCTGCTGTTACACTGTGAATAATGTCTTTTAAAAAAGGGCGACTTGGCAGCCACAAACACTGCCGGCGTAACATGGTGCTACTAATTCAGCAACACGATGCAAATATTGCTTCAGTCGACTGCTGTAGAATCTATAATAATGCAGAACGTGAACGACTGCGCTGTGAAGGTGAACAGCTCCCACTGCTGGCAAACCTGCTGAAGGCGCATGCAGCACCAGGGTCTCCAGTAGAAGCCACTGTTTATTTAGATCCTATAAAATGAAAAGCTAGAACAATCGTCTGCAGATCACCAGCAGCTGTACAGTGATTTGGCCATAATGTAGGTAAAGTCATATAAATCAGAACATTGCTAAATATTTTAATTAGACCACATCATATTTTGTTCAGTCACCATGGAAAATATTCAGCTTACGTAGTTATTGTTGTGATTTATTGATGAAAACTGTAATAATAAAATATACAAATGAATTGACAGCTATTTTGCAAACTGAATAAACATTCTGTTTGTGTCATATTGTTTTGTTGTTTGTTGTTGAACAAACTGGTTACAGATTTCCGTTACTGAAAGCAAATATGTGAGAGTTTTAATTGTTCGGACGTCTCAAAAATGAATCTTGACATGTTCAACACTAGCTGATGTTAATTTTTGCTCCTACGTGCCTGATGATGTATAACCCTCAGTGTGAAATGTAAGTGGGAGCTGGTGGTGTGGAAAGTGCCATGTCCTGGTCACAGTGTTCCTTCTCTCTACCGGTCACTCAGCAAGAGAGTTGCTGTGGGCAGAATGAGAGATCATCACACTCTGCCCACGCATTTGTCCTCTAAAACCCACAGTCATCCTCATATGCACAAAATAGAAATAAATAGCAACAACGGAAATCAGGGAGTGGGGTAGCTGAACAAACGTTATTTGACAATTACACGTAATTTACTTTAACTTCATTCATCCCTGTGTCACATGTTGTCCCGTGAAAGCAAAGGTTTAGTCCCACCCGTCCATCCATCCTACCGACTGGTATTCCTCCTGGGTGCTGGAGCCAATCCCAGCTGTGATTTGGTATGAGGCAGAGTAAACCTCATGTTGATTTACCTGATGTCCAACAAATCTTCTTTCAGATAATGTCAGCTCACTCATTTGATCTCCAGAAGTGGCTTGGTTGAATCTCTGGGCTTTTATTTCCCGTCATTCTCATCTTTATGCAAGATGACATCACAACACCAGTCCAGTCTGTGAGTTTTGCTTTAGTCTGAACACCAGTGTGTCCTTAACCTTGAGTCTTAGTCAGATAGATGTTGATGAATCATAGTAGAGCAAAGAAAAACACCAGTCCAATACCCACATTTTACCCGCTTCAGCATTTTAAGTGAAACAGATGTATTATCAACCAAATGTCTTAAAGGTTGAGCTACTAACTGTGCAAAGTATTGATTCTGAAGTTTTAGTTCTGCAGAGATAATTGATCTACAGTATACAAACCATGTACATACCTGTACTTTGGTCAGATTTCCTGAAGAGGGCAGCAAAACACCCAGCGAGTCACCACAATGACTATGACCTTACAAATGTGCCACAAGCGAGTGTTGCAGATATATGGCGCATGTGAAACAGCTCTTGCTGTTCTTGTTTCCACCAACACATAAGGGAACATCGAGTAATTTACCTGATGCTACACTACATTTATCAGCTGGTGATTGAGTCTCCATCTAAAAAAACTGCTCAGACTTGCTATAAAAGTCCCCAAAACCAGAGGGGCCTTAAACTGTCTCACCGAGTCCCCACAGTAAGTTCACTAATACTACACCACATGCAGCACTTAGCAAACAAAAAAGTATTACATACAACAGTACCATGATATTACACATATATATATACACATATATAATATAATATTACAATTATTTTAGTTTAGTTATTCAAATGTAATTATTTTACTATATTAAGGAATCATTTTAAAAAGAAAGTGAAAATAAGTGTCAAAGAATGTGAGGACAACATCCAAGCGAGAGTGACCAGTCTGCAACATTAACACATCCATAAGCCTCAAATCCCTTTAATACAACACCCATTAGGAAAGTGCTGAGCTCTTCAGCAACAGCTAAGATGGGCCTCCTCTCACACTCATCACTACCTCTGCTCTACATTCACTGTACTGCACCAGAAGATCAGCCGCTCAGCAGACTTTAATTTGAGATGAGGATACATTTTAAGACATTGTCACAGCTTATTATCAGGACAATTTACTAATGCACAACATACAACAATCAGAAAGTAGCATCAATCCTACATAAGAGATAAACAAAGAGTACAGTACAGTTATAATAAGCAAAGGTACTTAGTCATATGTAGGATATCTGATTCTGGTATTAGTAGGTGGATACTTGTACAATTATGTGCAAGCAGGACCTTTATTGGTGCTGCTGCTTAGGAAGGAGCTCCCTTAAACTGTTTTATATGAAGGTATCTAGCTGAGTCCAGATGCTCTTCTAGAGTCACAAGACAGATCGGATTCATTGGAGAGGAAGAAAGTTGAAAGGAAGCTCTGAAGTTCAACTGCACCACAGGCTTCCTTCTTATCATACACACCGTGTGTTCTTAAGCCAAAAAGGTGGAGAACCTTGACAAGAACCATCAGTGAAATGTAGCTAAAAAGTAGAAGTTGTTGGCATAGAAATATGCAAAGTGGAAAAAGTCAAGTAAAAGAATTGGAGTTCAGTGTGGTATGTCAGTGAAACTACATCACCACTAGTTAAAACTGAACAACATGTAGGTTTATATACTGTATGAGCAAATTGCTGATTAATGTCCACTTGCTTAAGGCGTTAACAGGTTTCAGAGGAAGTCATGGAAGAGCTCCACAGACACGAGCAGGTGTAACCTTAATATCTTGATGAGTGGTCAGTTATGTTTGCAGTGGTGGCTGGATTAGATATTAACTGTGGCCTAAATCACTTTGTGCTGACGGATTTGGAAAGTGATAATCCAAGGTGTGCCTTTTAAAAGCCCGGCAGTGGCCACCTTGGTCCATTTGTAGCAAAGTCCAGCTCCATCACTCTCCTGAACAGCCAGACGAAACATCATCCTACCGGGGCTGATCGCAACCGCCAACCGCAACCATGAACGGCACAGAGGGACCTTTTTTCTATGTCCCTATGGTAAACACCACTGGTGTTGTCCGGAATCCTTATGAATACCCTCAGTACTACCTTGTCAACCCAGCCGCTTACGCTGCCCTGGGAGCCTACATGTTCCTGCTCATCCTTCTTGGCTTCCCCATCAACTTCCTCACTCTATACGTCACCATCGAACACAAGAAGCTGCGAACCCCTCTAAACTACGTCCTGCTGAACCTTGCGGTGGCGAACCTCTTCATGGTGTTTGGAGGATTCACCACAACAATGTACACATCTATGCACGGCTACTTTGTGCTAGGACGCCTTGGCTGCAATCTGGAAGGATTCTTTGCTACCCTTGGCGGAGAGATGTCCCTCTGGTCACTGGTTGCTCTGGCTATCGAAAGGTGGCTGGTTGTCTGCAAGCCCATCAGCAACTTCCGCTTTGGGGAGAATCATGCAATCATTGGTTTGGTGTTCACCTGGATAATGGCCTGCTCCTGCGCCGTGCCCCCTCTTGTTGGCTGGTCACGTTACATTCCCGAGGGCATGCAGTGCTCATGTGGAGTCGACTACTACACACGCGCAGAGGGTTTCAACAACGAGTCCTTCGTTATCTACATGTTCATCTGCCACTTCCTAATTCCCCTCATTATTGTGTTCTTCTGCTACGGCCGCCTGCTCTGTGCTGTCAAGGAGGCTGCTGCTGCCCAGCAGGAGTCTGAGACCACCCAGAGGGCTGAGAGGGAAGTCACCCGCATGGTTGTGATCATGGTCATCTTCTTCCATATTTGTTGGCTGCCCTACGCTGGCGTGGCCTGGTATATCTTCACACACCAGGGCTCTGACTTCGGACCACTCTTCATGACCCTGCCAGCCTTCTTCGCCAAGAGTTCTGCCATCTACAACCCTCTGATCTACATCTGCATGAACAAGCAGTTCCGCCACTGCATGATCACCACCCTGTGCTGTGGCAAGAATCCCTTTGAGGAGGAGGAAGGAGCATCCACCACTGCCTCCAAGACCGAGGCCTCCTCTGTCTCCTCCAGCTCTGTGTCTCCTGCATAAACGGGTCAAGCTCCGTGATCCACTATCCAACAAGAAGACTTCTCCTCCACCTGGGAAACGACTGAAGGCTAATGTCTACAGAAATAACTTTTTTGTATATTTACAAATGAGTTGGTTCAAACTAAAGACAGTTACAGGGATGGTCAGCCCCTTACAGAGTTGTTCCTGTATGTACAGAAAATCCAGCTACAATCTATGAGATGTTTTTTTCCTGAGTGAAAATGGGAAAATGTTCATCTTTGACAGTTGGATCTTATATGATACTGGCTTATTTTTGAATGTAGAGGCATGTAATCAAGGCAACGTAAAATAAAACGCACTTTGCAAATGACTTACCCTGTTTATGTTTTACTTACAATTGGAAGGCGGGATTCTGTAGCATATTTAATCAAATGAATAAATGTGAATGACTTATTCAGAATGCATTCATGTCTTGAGTCAGTTTCTGTTTTAGGGGTGTAATAGTGGCTACAGCTCGTGATGGTGCAGACACACACTTAGATTAGCGTTCAGATTTCTTTTGAACTGATGTCTGCTATGCCGTTGTAATGTAATTTGAATCACAGGTCACCTTGGACTAAACATGGTCTAAAGGGATGATAACACTATTGATCTGGGGTGAATATACACATGACATAACACCTACTTGATCTGATAATGATATTAATCGCATTATTTGAGGCTGACTGGTTAGCACAGTCAGTAAACATGCCTAAAGCCTATGCTTTAGAATTTGGGCCTGTTTATTTGGCAGCAATTATTACTCATGTTAGCTCCTAAAAGTTTCCATCTGTTGTATATGATGCGTGACAGTAATGTACGATAAAATAAAAGCGCAAGTAACGACAAGTATGACTATTTCTTCTAGCTACAGTATGTGCAAGTGCATTACAGTGAACATCATACAGCAGGAAAGCTTTGGAGATTTTACACTAAGAGCTAAGTGAAGCAGTTGTGTTACAGATGAATCAGCTGGTCTCTAGTTCAGAATAAACACACCTTATTTCTGCCATGATGACCTTTATGTGTCGCTATAGCAACCAACGTGTCTCTGGATCTTCAACAGAATACCGATGGGCTCACTGAGCAGTCTTATGTCAAGCGTCTTCAGCATGCGAGCGTAAGGAAAACAGAAATCAAACGGTCACCAAGAGGAAAGCTGTTGCTGCCGTTGTGTTACTATCGCATTACGTGTTCGCTCATTGTGCATTCATGTCAGCGAAAAGAAACAGTAGCTAGGTCTATAAAACACATTTGCCACTTGTTTTCTACTGCGCTATTGTGTTATATAAGTTGAGATAATAAATACATTTATAGCACAGTATTCATATTATAGTAGTAGTGAGTAACTTCAGGCCTTACGTTAAAAAACACGAAACGTGACCAGGAATTGTTGTCGTTTTTGAGAATTGCGCTGTGTAAACCAGAGAGCTGCACGTTAACTGTGACTCCCGTGAGACATTGCCGAACAACGGCTGTGCAGAAATATGACATGCTTTTTCAATTTGTATGGAAAACTTTATTTGATAATAAAAATAGCATTCACAGACTTCTTTTGATAGCTACATATACATCGTAATCCATCTCAAGGAAAGAAGCTGGATAAGTTCACATCTACTTGTACTTAGACTAATGTTATGTATAGCTTCATGGGTCAAATAAAGCTATGAACAATGTAGTATTTATATATGCATAGTTTTATAAAAAAGATTGGCCCATATACATGTACTGCTTTTATCAACACAGAGACAGCATTATGTCCAGAGCACATTGCAAGAAATAATGCTTGAAGAACACAGACTGCATACAAGTGCTTTATAATACAAAGGCAGGCTAACCATCGAGAGATTCAAACCATCAAGCCATTTCTGATTGACTAAATAGTCTTTTGTTTTAAAATGTCTTTACATACCTGATCCACGGTAAATCAGCATATTCATCAGGTCCATTTCAGACATATAAACACATTGTCACATTCCTCACTGCTGTGTTTTTCATAAATTTCTCTTTTGTACAAGAAAAAGGCAACATTTTAATCCAAGACAGGTTCCTAATAGTTACATTGGAAAAAATCTTTACAGGTGATGGCCAACGAGTTCACTTCTTATATATTTTTTTCATACAGTACCATGGAGACAACAGTGATCAAACAATGTATTTGTAGTGGCTTATCCAATATATTTAACTTCTTTAATGAAACATAAAACAGAGAATACACACAAAACACTTTAGAAAGCAGCAGTCAGACTCCAGTGGTGTGACAGCATGGCTCAGCATGGCAGGTTGACCGTCTCCTGTACCACGACTCTCCATATGTTACCAGCAAATCCAACCACATCATCATTTGTGTCAGGACCCGGGAGGTGCTTGGTAGGCAAATGTGGGTATTGTTACCATGAGGTCAGGGCCAGCAATCACTGCTGTGTTACAGTGGATGCTCCTTATCGATCAGATAAAGCAGGTAAACTACACTTTCATTGACACATGCATCTTGCACAGGGAACATTTACAACTTTAGCTTTTTTTTTTTTTGGCATATTTGAAAAATCATTTTTAGGGCAACTTTGAGCTGTAGTTCTGACACGATGCCGACTGGCCTAAAGTACGAAACTGCAGTGTTGAAGAGTAAGATTCAGTAAACTGTAATCTACCTGCAAAAGAGAATCTACCAGAACAGCTTTGCACATAGATAAAAGTGACTCAGCTTCCTTCTCTGCTATACCAGTACACAGAGGAATCACACGTTATTCTTATAATCCTACTGCAAAAGGAGGAACGGACAATAATCTTGCTAATTTTTTGTCAGACTTCTGTTCTTCTCCTCCTCTTTTCGAAATTCATGAACGTGTGTGGGTGTATTTAGTCAAAGGAGGTGGAGCCGCCACACATTTCAAGGACGCAACACAAATAAGGGTACAGCATGCTTGGTCAGTTACAGTTTGCACTTCTACCTTAAAGATTTAATGGGCCTGTTGAAGATATGTGCCAAATTAAAATAAATAGTGACAAAATGCAATAAAGTCATAAGTTATTTATAGAATTATCTCTTTACTTTTACCAACAGAATTTAGATTTTTGCCTTCACTCAAATGCAAAGTTCTTGTGAACTTTCAGAGTCTTGTGCTATAGTTTATTCAGTAAAGCAATTCAGAATGGATAAGACATCTAGAAACAAGTTGAAAACAAGCTTAGTAGTTAGAAGATACCACAACTGGAAGCATGTTTCATACCTCTGAGGGAACAAATATTTAGATTCAGCAATGCCTACAAAAAGCAATATCACCGATTTCATATGCAGGCACATACAATACCTTTACTATAGTACAACAACCTATGTTATGTTCAAAATAACTAGAACAATGACAAAACAACCAGTATGAACTGATAGAAGGATTGTACTCCTGCTGTTTTATGAATCTCTGGATGGGATCACAAGTTGTCAAGTCAATCAAATCAATCAAAAAATCACTCGACCAAATAAAGCACAAGAGTTAGTAGCCTCGGAAGTCCATTCCAGTGTACATAGTGTGCACAGATAGAGCAGAGAGTGGCAAGGGGGGGTTCTGCTCTGCTTCAGATGCTCAGGTCTTTGGGGCTTTCTTTGTACAGCCTTCTCTTGGGCTCAGGGAGCTGGTTGGGGCTGCGGCCCACTGCGTTATTCTTATGGCCCGTGTTGTTGTAGGCAGCGTTGTTCTTCATCATGCTGTAATAGTCCTTAAGTCTGGGTGCTGCTGCATAGTTCAGCTCGTCCCGGCTGTAGTTGCTGTCAGGGGAAGAGTCCCGCTCCGCTCTGTACCGTCTCTCCGGTGTCCCGTTCATATGGAGTCTCTCCTCCCTCCTCTCTGAGGAAGAGTCTCTCAGGACATTGCCGTTCTTTGTTGTTCTGTCGTATGCACGGCCCCTGGGAAGAGACAAGGAATCCCCGTTGTTGCTGCGCTCGGGGGTTGTGGCGTCCCTGACTCGCCCCGACATCTGTGAGTCCTTGAGAATCCTCCGCTCATAAAGCCTGCGTTCTGGGGTGACTGCGAGGAAGCCGCCGTCATCGTACTCCCTCTCAGGCGTACGATCCCGCTGCGCTCGCTCCGCTCGGCGGTCCATCGACTTGGCCCGCCGACGATCGGGAGACGATGTGCGCTTTCGGGTTGGTGAGCGGTCAAGGGAGCCTCGCCGCTGAAGACGAAATCTCCCGTCCAAAGTAGAACTGCTGCTGGAGAGCTCTCGGCCTCTCAGTTTCTGGGCAGCTGCAGCCTTCTTCCCTGAGCTGTCTTTCCTCAGAGTCTTTAGGAGTTTAGAGATGCCGCTCTCCGACTCAGACTTCTTGACTTTGCGGCCTCTGCTCTTCTTGTTGCCACTGCTACTGCTGTTACTGTTGTCTGGAGACTGCGGTCTGTGAGTATTTGGACTGTGATTGTTATTCCAGGTGTGATGATGGTGGGGGTTAAATTGTTGGCCTTGGCAGTCCATCTGTTCGGACCCAGCCCTGTCCCTGGTTCGGTTCCTGTCCCTGTCTCGGCCACGCGCAGCCTCCTCCTGGCGTGATGGTTTGTGAAGGTCTGGTGGATAACTGGACTCCAATGAGGTGTGATATCGGCTGTTGGGTGGCAGCGTTCTCACTTCCGGAGTGTTTTGTGCCCCGGGTGTGGGAGGGTGCCCGTCACTGCTGCCGTCTGCAGGACAGGAGAAGGAAGAACACTTCTATAAGAGGAGTTAGGTATGGAGGGATGCGAAATGTGACATAACTTTACTTGTCTGTTCATGTGAGCTCTTGCATTGACCTCACTAAGGCCAATGCAGAGATGTATGGAAATCATGCATGTGCTCTTTCACGTGCTGCATGTATCCTCAGAAACAACCAGGCTAAACTTAACTGGTACTTGACTAATGTTTTACATCTGCGCACAGTAAAACACTGAAGTGACTTCATGTTCTCTTTATAGGGCTGAGGGGTTGAAACACAAGGTGATGTCAGCAACAAGAGCAGGTGCAACACAAAGGCAAGTATAGGGCAGGGGTTATCGCACAACAGGCTCCCAGGACGTCATTTAAAACACAATGGTGAACAACCCAATGTGCATCATTGGGAGAAACAAACAAAACAGAAACAAAACAAAAAGAAACAAGAGTCGTTTTGGCTGCAGGTCTGCCAAATTAGAGACTGGTTGCTATGGCAGCAGTTTGTGATGAGCAATGGCAAAAAATTAGTCCCAGTAAGAAAATCTGGTGTGATGCTGGAACACGCAGGGGGTTGGTGCATGTATGGATTGACAAAAGTAAGTAAAGTTTAAGTCAGGCATGGTGAGACATCAAGTACGCACACTGTGCACACACACCATCACAAAGTGGGATGCGAGTAGGGATGAGCTAAAGGGTGGGGGGATAAAACTGAAAAGGAAAACGATGGCCGGGACAGTGGATTTGGGACAGACTTGGCTACAAACCGTGGTCTGATTTTGGCCCATTAGGTAGAAACAGGGCTCTCCCATCTTGTCATTCCTCATAGTACCAACAGCGAGATGAGGAGCCATCATCGCTGGAGAGGAGGAAGAGCCCAGCAACAATCAGAGAGAAAGGAGGAGGGATAGAGAGGAAAAGACAAATACAACAGACAACAGGCTGTTTTACAATGCGTTGTCATAACGAGAAGAAAGGGTTTGTTGTGAATGACAAGAAAATATTAAACATTATTGAAATTATTTCACAGCCCGAACTGACACGTTGCTTCATATTACTAGATACAAAAACGTCAACCTGTTCAACTTTTATTGTTTTACTATAATAAGTAAAAATTGGAGGGTTATTTACAGAAAGAGGGTAAAACCTGGCAGCACGGCTACCTACCATACTCAGGTACAGATCCGTCTCCCCGTTTCAGGACCAGCCGCGCCCTCCGTCCACCGTTCTTGATCAGTTCGATGGCACGTGAATGCTTCATGTTCTTTGTGCTCTCACCATTGATTTCCAGGATCTCATCTCCCACCTAAGAGAAATAGGCCCCGTCGTTATCCCCAACACTTAACACTGATGATCTGCCTACGTCAACAGAGATTGTTGTCCTGCAGTTACATATTCAGCTTTCAATAGTTTCATACCCTCATCTTGCCATTTCTGACAGCAGCTCCATCCTCCGCTAGCCTCAACACATAAAGGTCCATGTTGTATTCTCGCCCACCTCTGAGGCTAAAGCCAAAACCTTTACTGTCCCGCTCCAGATCCACAGAGTAGAACTCGGCATCCTGAGGCAGCAGAGGAGAGATAACGAGGGGAGGAGTAATCAATAGTGCTAAAAGGAGTCAAGGGGGGGGTCTAAGCTTCAGAACTAATTAGGCCATGTCCTACCGAAACTCACAAAATGTCTGTAGCAGTACAAAATGTCTAACACAGTATAGCAAGGAGCCTGTGAGCAGGGTACAGATCACTAAACAAGGGCTGAAGAAGAACCGGCCGTGCTACATTTAAAGGTTCCCTGTAGGACCAACAGAGTAGCAGTTGGGTTTCACCACAATCTCTACAATCCAGGAGATTCAAAGCTGCTTGGCAAACACCACAGAGAAGCGCGGAGCCTAGTTTTAGTTCAGTTTTAATGTGAAGATCTAACAGACCGTAGACGAAAGAGTCCATTATTGTGTCTGGTGATGCGTTAGGGTTGTAAGGGGGTAAAACGTCTATTCTTACCTGTGTCTGAGATTGTGTCGGCGGGGGAGGAGGCGCTCCTTTGGACTTTGGGTTATTCCTGATAAAAGGGAGAAACCTCACCATTACACGCTGTGCTGTAATAAATAATATACGTGTCCGGTAGAGAGACTGTAAAAAAGACGCTTCATCACCTACCGAGACTCTGTGGACTGAGGTGTGTGCGTGGTGGTGATGGTGGCGATCTTCTCAGCATTGGTCAGCAGAGAAGCATTGGAAGATTCTGGAGAGAAACATCGACGTTAAAATATTAACACAAACGAACAAACAAACTAAAATAAAGCCACTGTGTTGGTTTTTTTATGCATGTGCCTGTAGCTGTGTTTTCAAAAAGCAAATGCCACTGTCCTGGAGAATCTCTGAAGCCGCCCACAGGCTACTCTTTTCGACCTGATGCTAACTGCCTGTGATGCTGTCATTTGCCATTTGCTCACGGACAAAACGAGCCCAAATGCACAAAAGACCAAGTAGGAAGACAAAGAATAAAATTCACCACCTGCATCACTGTTATTCTAGGGGAGAAATAACAACGACACCTGTCTCCTCCTGCCTTTTCTTTTACTCCATCTCATCGCCACAAAAACAAGGCAGCGCGCATCAGCTCACAGCGACACCGGCAGGAGAGCAGCTCTGTCTGTGCTCGGCAGCCACATCAGCCTGACTCAGTGGTCACAGGCTCCCGACTCACTCGCTCTGCCCTCGTTGCAGAGAGATGACGACTTCCTCGCGGCCACCTCTCTCAGTCTGAGGTGAACCGTCGCACATCTTCCTCACGCTAGTTCAATAAGAAAGTGCTGGACCGATACGAGCATCACTGATATTATTAGCTCGTCAGTTCTGCTCTGTGTCGGTTATATAATAATCAAACACGCATTGAAATGTGCATTGTATTTTTACATTGTCACTTTTTTTAAATCTTCTTTAGAAAACTGCTTGTGCTCACATATACAGTGTGAGTTTATGTCCTAAGCTTATGAATAAATGTCGGCAGTGTTTTTAAATCTTTTGAAACTGGAAAGATACCTGGCTGAGAAGCCAAACAAACAGCAGGGAGGTGGAATTGTGGTTATTGTAGTTTCTGGGGGCAACTTCACCTTCCTCCTACTCAGTGACTCACTATGGTTCACACCCCGATGAAAAGTGCCTGTGAAGAGCAGCGGTGCCCTTTTCTTCCCACCACGTCCATGAATAAGTCACATCATGCTGCATTATGAAACACACACAACACTGAAAGCCGAAAGCCTTACCATCACCCGGGATGATCCTGAGCGAGACTGTGTTCCCGGCTTCCTTGATCAGGTTGACGATGTCCGAATGCGACTTGTTGGTGATGGAGCAGCCGTTCACGGCCAATATTCGGTCCCCGACCTTCAGCTTCCCGCAGCGGTCGGCCGGGCTGCCCTCGATGATGCGCCCTATTTTGTGGGGCATGGCCACACAAGCATTTCCAGCTTTTTTGTTAACGTACGTGTTTGGTTGTATGCACGTGTATTTTGTATATTAGTGATTTGATTGTGCAAAATGGTTTGTTTGATTGTTTTTTTTAAATTGTGATTGATTGATGTTGATTGAAAGGAGAAGTGGGAAAGACAGAAAGAAGGAAGCAGAAAAGTTAATTATCTAAATCACCACATCCCAGTTCACCCACCACTGCACACCGTTTGGTATTGAAATCACGAGGGGTTGTTAAGCCTACAACCAGTACATGCAGTCGTGTGTTCAACGCGTGTGATTGACAGTTTTCAATTCTGCACCTCTTGTTTACACTGCAGCTCCAAAAAGACCACGGAGACTGGTGGTCCCACTGGTCCACCCTCCTTCCACCTCCCTCTCTTTATCTCTGCTCCTCCCTTTGATCTAGTATTTTTTGCAGCATCCATATTTATTACATCACCTCAGTTCCCTCTATCTTGATTGTAAAATGCATAAGCTAAGCACAATACCAAGCCCAGGTCACAATGGGAGAAGATGAGAGAGGGGTGGGGACTGAAAAGTACGCGTACACATCCGTGGTGGGTGTGGAGATATTGAATCAGCTGAAAGACACTTTGTTTTTCCCAGAACTGAGCTGCATCTAAACCTCCTGGAAGAATCTTCAGAGCCGTGTTGCTTTTTTTAAACACACATTCCTCTGTCAGATTTCAGCTCAGGTCCCACATGGTATAAATCCATTAGGAGAGTGAGTGAGGGATGCTACAGCACGATCCCAGCTCAGCTCATGAAAGCACAAAGCCCATTCATCTCACCCTCCCAAGAGGAATAATGACGCCGGCGAGCAGGGGAGCGTAGTGAGGCAGCAGCGAAAACAAGAAGCTCCGAAAACTAGAAGCTACTTGGGCAAGGTTGTTGAGTAGCGCTGTCACTGGTGTATATAAATAAAACATTAATTGTTGCATTGCATTTTACAGAGCAACACCATTAGCCCATGGGATCAATGAAATTTTCCCTGGGCGGTCAGTGGTGGTCATGTCTCATCCATTCTAGTGTTTTGCCTGTGACAGACCACGGTACATCATCATAATGACTCACTATACAAGGGAAATCATCTCTTGGAGCTTAATACTAAATCTGCCCAGAGAAGACGTCTACTGTTCCTCATCAGAGCCTGAGCAACGTCAATCCATGCACTGTTGCTATTGTGCCATGATAAATAAACAGTGTAGACCCGTATGGACAGTTACACGCAGAATGAATGGTTAGGGCAGGAAGCTGTGATCATAAAAATATTGTGCTGTGGTTCTGCCAGGAGATGGCATCTTTTCACACCAGTCACACTTACAGTATACGCTAATATCGATGAATTACAACTGTATTTAGTGATATCATTGACACAGAGTTACACATTTCTATGCTATTATCTTCTTCTGGCTTCATAAATTGAGGCTGGATTACAAAAGAATTTGTTAATGCTGCTCACAGTCAGAGACAAACATTGATCTTCTGAAAACCGTATTATAAAACAAGCAGCCACATACATTACAATCACCCCAACAGTCAAACTGTTCAGCCAGATTAAATTGAACTATGTTAATTCTTTAAAGTCAAACACAGTCAGCAAACAGTAAACAAACTAAATTGTGATGTCATGCTGAATAGAAGTTCCCGTCAATCATCATCAAGCGGCTCCGGCTCAATCTGCATCACTTACCGAAGGTGGTGCCAGCGTCAGGCCTGGATACAGATGAAACGATGACGAAACCAAAGCCCTCGTTCTCGCCGCGCTGGATCTCCACGTCGTATGGCTGCAGCGAGGCGGGCACCACTGCGCTGCCGCTGCCGCCTCCACCACCGCTGCCTATACCGCTAGTAGAGCCGCTGCCCGAGCTGACGGTGTTGAGCGAGTTCTGGCTGCCCTGGGGCGTCCGCTTGCCCTCGGTAAGGCTGGGTGCCTGGGTGCTGCTGTGGTGGGACGAAGCTGGAGACGGGGGGACGTCTCCTTCTCCTTTTGACACTGGGGAGGATAAGAAGCAAAACAATACTTGCATATGGTGTAATATACTATAAGAATACACAAGCACAGCTTTTACTTCAGATTCTCGTCACCTCCGTATCCGGTGGTCTTACGTCTGACAGTCAGGTTGACGTGGCCCTGCTTAGCGGCTTGCTGCATCAGCTGCACCACCAGCTGGTGAGACTTGCCGACCACTGCTGTGCCATCCACACAGATGAGCTCGTCACCTGACCGCAGGCGTCCGTCCTCATCTGCAGCCCCATACTTCACTATGTGCCCTATGTAGATCTAGAGAAGGAACGCGCATGATGCATCACATATCCGGAAAATAAATGCTCTCATTTATTGTTATCTATGCAGCAGTTTCATGATTATGATATTATGGCTAATTAAGAGCCATTCATCTGCTGTAAATTAGACTATTAGCTCAGAGACCAACTCAGTTGGACTTATCTCATTCTGAATTTAAATTGATCTGTTAAACACAGCACAGGTTTAGAGTTGCATTACTTCAAGGTATTTGCATCTGACGCTCAGAAAACCAAGAAGGCCAGTGTTGCCTACTGGGGCCATGGAGAAGCTTGCGTGCTCCAGGCATTGTGTGGGAGTGTAGACACAGCTCTGACAGAAACAGGCGCACAACTACGGTATTTGGCACAAAAAACAAGAGCTAACTCCTCTGGGGTGGACCTGAAGCCTGCTGCCATTTTATTTCCCTCTATTCCTCAATATCTGCCTTCTACTCTGTGTCTTGCTTCCTCCTTTTAAGACAAATATGTGGTGCACCACCAGAAAGACTGGCGAGTAAGGCCTTTGCTTCTCCTAACAAGCTGTCTATATGATCCTCCAGAGAGAACAGCTCCAGTTAGAGCGAGAGTGATGTGTTAAGACTTTCTGCTACTCTCTTTAAACGCAAACAGAAATGCAGGAACAAAGGAAAACATCATAATTTTAACTAATCGGTTTATCATAGGAAAAGTCCTGATGAGGTTTAAAGGGATACTTACAGGTTCCCCGGGCTCATTTCCACCCAGGATACGGAAACCAAAGCCTGTATCCTTGCGCCAAAGGAAAATGTCCTGCTCCTGGCAGTCAGGCACTGAAAATACAGGAGAGAAACATTGAGTAGACACCGTGGAGCTCGACCACCAAGCCTGCCGAAGGTCCTCTGAATGCTTGCTCTATTCAACAGGTCGTGATCCCGTGTGATCAGACATTTGCATCCAGTTGCGTAACTGCTGATCAATAAGGTGTTTGTTTTGTCCCTGAGCGTCACAAGGCGAGGGGGGAGGATCAGCAGCTGCCCCTTTCTTCGCCTCAACCCTGCCTCATTGAGCAGATTGGCTGCTTGTTCTCACATCGAGGCCGTGAACCAGGCTCCAAAGTCTCATGCTGAGACGGCGTCGTGCTCACAGAACTGCAATCGGAAAACTGACACAATGGCGCCTGCTATTTTTAACCCTCATTTCTTACTGAACTTTGCTTAACATCTGTGAATTTATAGCATCTTCCTCCTGTTGGCCATCACACATGCAACTCCCCGCACATTTACATCTTGCCGTGGACAGAGCAGGCTGTGGAGGAGGACACAGGCAATTTGGTGTCAGTCTGTTCATCCCACTGGGCCATTCTGTACTGCCTGCTGTCTGCACGCCTGCCACGCAAGGCCAGTAGTGAACCCATTAGCTTCAGCTCCCCGCTTCCCCTGATCACTCGCTTGGTGTGAATCAAACTGCTGCGGCCAGACTTGTAATTAACCCTCGACTGACCCACGTCTATAGAGTAGTGATCCAAGTAAACTAAGAGTAAGAGGAACAGCTGTGAGCCGTATTACCCGCCAGGTGGGACAAAAAACTCACCTATCAGTCGCTCTGTCCTGCTGATGAATGACTGCTCTTTGAGTGGAATACTACACCTGCACTGTGTGTCTAGTTTGCCTGTATATGACGGGATGCACATGAATACGAATCTCATTACAGACACAGACTCAACGCTCTGTGTCAGCCTCAACATCCGTCTCCCTTCCTTGTATCACTGTCTCCTCCTCCTCTACACACAGACCCAGGAGAGGCCTGCAGCTCCTTCAGGGGTTATAAAGCAGATATACCAATCATCCACAGTGTAAAGCCGTAAATATTTAATCAGCAGCAGTCCTAGATTCTTCACGATTATTAACAAACGCTGCGTGTGCACGACCCACAAGTCTAACTGGAAACAGTCGCAAGTGTAGCGCGAACCAACACAAACATCACCCCTTCTACGATCACAGTGCCTGTGCCTACTGAAACATGTCAGTCAGAGCCAGCGAGGTTACATCTACAGCCTCTTGTATTAGACACAGAATATAAAACCATGGCTGCCAGATTCTAACGATGCTGAGGATTCTTATCGAGAGGCTGCCTACTTCCCAGTGTTCCAGTTTTGCTTTTTGGACACTGCTTTTCCCACACAGTAAAATCCCCAGTGTAAAATACACAGTGTCAACTTGTATTGACACTATCAGAGTAATTACAACAACAGGTGGAGTAAGGCGCCTCCCAGTGTTGGTGTAAATCTCTGTAGTTAAAACACGCAGTGTCAGAATTACTCTGGGAAGCTCCTCCCCCGACAATAACCGTTTTTGAACCGAGTGGACTTTTCTCGACGCCATTTTCTTCACGTTGTTCAGGCAGGAAGGTAAGTCTTCAATAACCATTTAACAAACAATTGAAATTACCCGCAAATACAACGTGACAAAGTACGGATATAGTGCGACCGTCATTTGATTCAGTAAATTTTCGTTTTGAACTAGTGGCAAATGTGGGGTGCGTATATGTGCAGCTGGAGCTAATGCCTTAGCATTAATTAACATAGCTAATCGTGTCCGCTCACTAAAAACAATGTTGAATAATATTGTGAACCTTGTCAAAAATGCTTAATCTAGTGTGTGTTAGTAATTGTATGTGAAGTTTGCGTGTTTTCGAAACTATTAAATTTAAGCGCTCCATGTGGAGTTAGCTAGAGTTAGCTTGAGAGTTAGCTAATTAGCTAGCTAAACCATGTGCCCGCTCATTACCTCAAAAGATATATTAAGCATTAACTAGTTATCATTTTACACAAATGTTATGGCTCATTTATTTTTGGTTGTTGGTGAGGCATAGGTTGAGCTACCACAAACTACAGCCAGAGAGCTTAAATAATGCCATATTTAGCGCGAATAAATATATCACGACAGACTTCATAAAGGTAGATAGCATTACCAGCATTATAGATAGCATATAATAGCATTATAAGTATGGTTTACAGGAATTCACAAGACTGTTTCGCCTTTTCTGTTTACTGTAATTAAAGGAAGTGCGCTAACTACAAGACATTATTTCCCTACAGGGAAGATGCTGCTGAAAGCAAAACTTGGAGATGTTCAGAAATTTGTCAGAGTATCTGAACCAAGTTTAAAGGAATTTTTGATTGCTGGTAAGAAACAACATTGTATTAACCACATTTAGCCTCTTCAGTCTGCATGTTATGATAAATTGAAAATTCTCAGCATTTTAAAAGTATATTCTTTATGTACCTTTTAGTAATGTGTATTTCCTGTTTGAGGGTTTGGTTTGAATACACCATTTATATTGAGGTAATTTGCTATCCAATATAGATAAATTTTAGAAAAAGTTATATTTAATAAAAAAGACTTGTCATTTAGGTCAAGTAACAAATTCATATAAATCATGTTATTACTTTGTTTTGACAAAACTATATGTTTGTTTCCCAGCATTTGCAAAGTTTGGTGTTCCACCTGTAACAGAAGGTGTGAAAGTTATCGACAGTTCAGGGACTGAGTTGGATGATGATGTCTTTGAAGACATAGTAACAGATCCCTCAACTGGGGTACTAATAATCAAATATGGCACAGGTTTGTTTGCATTTCATATGAAGTATTTTTTTTCTTGTACGTTCTACATTGTTGTTAAATGACTATATAAAGTGTATTTGTGTATACTGATTTGTTTGCTTTTGTTTGAGACTTGGAAACAGATTCCACAGAAGTGTCTCCTGAGTTGTCCCAGTTATCATCTCCACGTTCATCAGACTCACAGGAAACAGTCATCATTTCAGACAGCCCTTCCCGGAAACGCCAGAAGCTAGATGATGAAGCTAAGCAAGTAAGTATTACAAGATGTTTGTTTTCAGTTTTCATTGTTATATTGCCTTATTTCATGCATACTTTCACTGTTAACTGTAGTGGTTATATTAACACAGAATGTTTTTACGTGTTCAAGTTAGTGGAATCCATACTCACCAGCAAACCTGGGGGAGAACGTATTATAAATGAATATAATCGAACCAAGTCATTGGTGGATGAAACAAGAAGAAAAATGGTGAACATACTGGCAGCTGATATGACTGAAAAGAATGGGTAATTTGCTAATTATTTTTAGGTCCTGTGCTTTTACTTCAGCTCTTAAATAATTTCAAGTAATCTGGGTTAATTAAAGGAAAGCTGAGAAGGTCTTTGTTTTTTGATCTTGCAGTACATCACCACCACGGCATGTAAAAGAAATGTATGCCAGAGGAATTGTAACCCTCTTCCCCTACCTCAGTGATCCATTATCTAAAAATGGCTATGTGAGTAGCTCACAGTAAAGATTGAAAACCACACAGAAACATTTAATATCCTGCCAAACACTATTAACTATTACTGTACTAAAAATCTGTGTGTCACCCTACAAGGAGCATTATTATGATCGTGAGAGTGGCACTGGGTATTTGGCGTGGAGGATTAAAACTTTACAGAGATGCGCTGCTAAAGACAGACGTTCATCATTTGAAGGTAATATTAAAAATGCAGTTGAAATGCACAATACATAACCAAACCATTAATGCCTGTGTTGGTTCAACGAATCAAAACTGTCACTTATCTTTAAAGTTAGATCAATGTTGGTGAAAGCACCTTCAAAGGTTCATACTTGAGATTACTTTTGTTAACAGGCTCTTATTTCCATATATTTCATTATTGATGACTTGTGTCAGGTGAAGGACCGTCAGGTGAAGACCGCTCTGGAGGACCAACTTTCAGACGAGACTTCCAGTTTGTTACAGAGAGGGTCCTAAGCGAGGATGAGTGCAAGGAAGCAATCTCATTGATGAAACATGCAACTGATGAAGATACAGTGAAGAAGAAGATGAAGCTGACATTTGTCTTTCGCTGCAACATGGTCCTTGACCCCCTGCATTCAAGCAACATACTGACTGTGTTTCCACGTTTTAAAGATGTTAAAGGCTTGGTAAATTAGATTCTCTCAACAATGTAAAGCTATATTATTTAGTATACAGTAGGTGTAATTCTTTATCACTGTTACAGATTGAACAGGACTTTGTACTGATGTTTGGTGAGGATGTATCTGGAAGGTTTCTGGAGAGGTGGCCAACAACATTCAAAAGAAAAATAATCCAGCAAAGCAAAAAGCTTCCTACTACCAGTGACCTGGAGGAACTCTTGCTGGCAGCTGATCCTCTTGAGGGTGCTTCTGAAGTTGATTCTGACATGGGTAAGCCCTTTAATTTTTCAAAATGAATTTTGATTTTACTAATTTAGACCAATTTGCTTGGACATTGTGTGTTTAAACTGTGTCAAAAACCTTTGTTACAGGTTGGGACAGTGACCTCTCAGCAATGTTGCTACTGTTACATCTGATTCCACCATCTGCTCAGGGCCAGAAAAGACCTGGAAAAGTGTCAGCTTCCCAAGCAGAAAAGCATCTTGTGGTCTTTAAGAAGGTTTGTGTTCCTTTCCCTTTTTCAGGTTAGGAATTGGAATTGCTCATGTAAAAGTATCAACTCAACACAACTACTTAGGTCACATTGTTGATCTGCATTTGTCTTTCAGACTGGAACAAATATCCAAGAGCATCTGGATGCCATCACTGCCAGCACTCAACCCTACCTCCTGGCTGTTGGAGTGAAAAAGAAGGAGATCCACCAGTTCTTCATCATTCTTGACAAGAACGCTATACCATGCAAGTCAGCTTCTTCTCTTGGTGCTTTTGATGAACTGTTTAAAGCACATTTTGTATTCGGCACATCTTACAACACCATGCTCCACAACATGTACACATTCATCCAAACCACTGTGTACAACATAGATGTTGGTAAAGTCAGGGAAAGTCCCCGTGTTGCTGAGGTTCGGGCAAGGCTTCTTCATTAGCGCTTGAAGTTACTCCTCCATCATGAAGTGTTTTGTATGTCAGGCTGAGTTTACTGGTTCAAATATGCTTGTTAGACATTTACGACTGCTTCATGGTTACTTACCTGGCAGAAATCTATGCCTGAAATGTGCTCAGGCGGGATGTGGCTGTGTGTTTGGTACTTTTTCAGATTTTAGAAAGCATTTAAATGCCAAACATGTAGACCAACATGCTGACATTGATGTAACTCTAACGCATGTTTTGCAAATAAACGTTAAATGTATTGTTTTGCAGTCAGTTGTGATTTTTGCTGAGGTTTAATTGAAAACATGCTGTTTTCCATACTGGAAATCAAATTGTAAAGGTAACACCACAGAGAGTATTGTTATCACTGCTAAAATTGCTTTGGTGATTTACTTTGAGAGCTAAAGTTTCACTCAAAATGTGTAACAACAACTCTGGTCAGAGTTATTTGAACCTCCAGTGTTAAGTTCTAATAACGAACTTCAGTGTTAAAAACAATGGGTATGTTACTCAAATAGAGTTCACTTATCACCATGAAAGAGTAAATTATTTACACTAATAAGTATGATATCAACACTCTTCAGAGTTATTTAACATGTAGTGTTAATTTTAAATAACACTGTGAAGTGTTACTCAGTGTTAAATCTTTACTCTATTTAGAGTTAATTTTACTCTAAAATTTCAACACTACAGCAAGAGTTAATTTGACACCAAATCCGGGTGGGACCAAATACACTCGGACCCAGTGTTAAATTCAACTCTTAGGGTGTTGCTTTAACACGGCAAAATTTACTGTGCAGGCATGAGTCAAGCTGGTTGGCTGCTGATAACATAATTTTGGTGAGTTTTAAAAGGTGCCGTGCAGCTAAAATCAGAGCAGTTGGCCAGATGAAACACAGAATGAAGGTGGGTTTGTCTCGGTTCCCCTAGAAGAGAGGACGTACATGGAGCGTTTACACAGCTAAGAAGCAACAAGTAGCTCAGAAACCACAATTGCTCCTGGAGTGAAGAGTGGAGGCAGTGTTATGACATGGCCATGTATAG
Source organism: Macropodus opercularis (assembly GCA_030770545.1). Classification (NCBI taxonomy): domain Eukaryota; kingdom Metazoa; phylum Chordata; class Actinopteri; order Anabantiformes; family Osphronemidae; genus Macropodus; species Macropodus opercularis. Next base: position 13,400,310 of record CM061095.1, read on the forward strand.
CTGCTAACAGAACTACATGTTAAGGATTTTATCTGCTCAAAGATGCCAAGTGATTCCAACTTCACTGAACAGGGATTCACGGTTCAGATGGACCCGAAAGTGAACTGCGTAACTCATATATTGTTATATGTTTATATATTAAAAACACCGCTTATGACAGGATAAATCACGCACAAATGAAGGCTACTCACATCGACTCTCGTACATGCTCCTGGACTGCGCCCAGATCTTAAAGGGGTCAGGCTTCTTCTGGAGGGTGAAGGTGCCATCTGCGGGGTCCTGAGGGGGCAGGCACGGCAGAGGTTGGGTGGGGGCAGCAGGAGTGGGAGCCACAGCCTCACTAGGCATGGCAGAAGGTGGGTGGCTGGGAGAATCGGTGTGGGTGCTGCGATGGCTACACACACTGTGTTGGGAGCTGCTTTGGCTGTCTTTCCTCTCCAACTGGTGCTAGGTGGGCAGAACAGAGAGAGATAGTTTCATGTGTTCATGTGTTTCATAGATGCAGGTGTTTAGCAGCAGAGAATGGAAGTAGAGGGCAAAGAAAATAGTCTGTGGTAAGGGTGAGATAGAGGGGGAACGTATTAATGGAGGACAACGAGGAAGGAAAAAACATTCAAGGTCATCTTTTTTAGACATTGCAGTAGAACATCTCTCACTGAAAGCACCTCCTGGAGGGTGAGGAGAAATGACTTGGTTTCCATGGCTGCCAGACAAAGACTGAAATGTGAGGGAATTTTAATGAACAAAGATATCTTTACGAATCCCACGGGTCTTTGTTTATTGCAAAAAGGTCCTATGCGTGGAAACAAAATCAAAGTTGTCCTCAACAGAAAGCGAGTCGTGTAACACATGACTTTAAAGTGATTTGCAAGATCTCTGCAGCAGAGAAAAAAATCCTAATGGGTGTGAGTGGAGTATGAAGTAATAAATCTTATTCTTGTGTATTAGGCCGAATGGAATCATTTAAACGAGGAAAGTTCAAAGAGAGTCCAACATGTCTAAACTTTTCTCAAAATGAGAAAAACTCCCCCGCCACCGTGTCACGTAACGGAATTGCTACACCTCGTACCAAAACTGCTCCCAAGCTATGGAGCAATGGCATCAAACGCAAAACAAATGCTAGATGTTTGTTGTGCTTGTACAATTACTCCGAATAAAATGTTGAGTAGCATTTTCTTACAAGCTTAATATTGTGCTTCTCTCCATTTTTTTGTTTTGTAATCCGTTTTTATGTCTTGTGTGTTGTTTTTGATTTTTCAATCAGAAAACACAGCTGCATGCTATGATGCTATTATTTGCACATGCACATTAGAAAGTCTTTTGTGAGAAATGAGCTTTCATTTCTCTTCTCGTGTGAATAATAAAGTTGTGAATGAAGTCGTGGCTCCATCTCTGAGGCTCTCGCTCGTCACACTGTACGCGATGAAGGGGCAAATATTCCAGCAATGCTTCATAATGAAGACAACGGGCATGCAAAATTGATTTCCCACTTGATCACCAGAGACTTGCCTAATGGATTGAGATAGCACAGTTGTTCTTGCACATGGGAGTCTATCATCAGCAGCTACGGTATTTAGATTCTAAAATGGCGGCAAAATGGTCGTTCTGGGTTGACACGAAGCCACATGAAGCGTGACATTTCACTGACACAACACAGTGGAGGGAAAACTGGCTTTTCCGCGAACTTAATCCAAAGTGACAGTCAGGTAGGGTTACTATTGGTCGCGCTCGACCCCCTTAGAGCTATGTGTCTTCAATAGGTGACACCTACAGCTCTGGCGGATATCATTTCAAACTAATCCTAATCTCCAGCCACCTGAGATAAAGGCTTTTAAAGTTAAAGCGACCGCGTTTCTTCTCATTCAGTTGAACCCATCACTGACTTTGGGGACGCGTCCTTCTACTGTAACTCGCCTGCTCTCTGGGCTTGAATGAGAATGTCAGTAATTTAAAGCAGCAGTGGCATCTTTTATGAGGCTGTATTGATTTTTTTTTTTTTTTTTAATCAGGCTGAGATGACTCGTCAAAACACGGGGGCGTTCGCTCTCGTGAACTCCTGAATACCTGTCCCCTGAGAGACCCTCGCACTGCTGAGGGAGCTGGTCTTTCCGCTTTCCTCGTCTCATCTGATCCATCACAGCTACGAGTCACATTGCAATCTGTTTCAATCTCTCCTCCAGTTTCCCAAATTCCCCCCCCACTGTTTTGTTTCAGGCTCGCTCTGTCATCACTGTGTCATTCATAGCTGTTGGACAAGCCTCCCCTCCCTCACCTTCAGCCTCTCTCCCACCATCCCTCAGATGCTGTGGCTGCCTGCCTTCCCCAGCAGCTGGTCACTGTTACACTGTTCTGCCTAGGCTACGCTTAATCAGTCACAGGATGGCAGCATGGCAGAAGCGTGGAGGGGGGGGGGGGGGGGGGGGGTGTGTAGAGAGAAAGAGAGAGGGTGTGAAACAAAGAGAGATGACAACACATGAAAATGAAAACAATGAAAGAAGCCCGTGGCAAAAGTCAAAGTGAAGGAGAAGAAGAAAGGTGGCAGCGGGATAAAATAGGACGGGTTTTGAAGCTCTGAGTTACACATCACATTGGTGCCGTGTGTTCTTTAAATAGCACTGTTTCACACAGAGCAGACATGCACACACAAAAGAGCTGAGCATAATAGTACTCACCACCAGCTTTGGACTCCTCTTGGCTGGCACCACTCCTGCAAAGCATCGGCAAAGAGACAGAGAGAGCATTAATGACCTGTGGTGGTCGCCGCCTGTCCCGTCTGATCAGAAACTCTCCAGGACAAAACCAAGTGACTGTTGCAGAGCAGAATGCAACTGGCCCTAGCACCGTCCTCCTCCTTCACTCTGCGCTAGGCAGGCGTTAGTCTAAGTCATGTCCACCCAGCGTGTCGTATCCCGCTGCGCCTGGTGCTCTCGCCCGTGTTAGAAGGACAGCAACTGGTTAGTCTTTGTTACACAGGCTGACTGATGCTGCTGCAGCGGCTTTCGACCAGTGGTCCACGCTACAGGTCGCCTCCAGTAGAATCCAAACTAGTAGACTTCATATGGATGCAAATCCCAGGATTCTGCCACACTGTGCGCCTCTCGTCGGAGCAACTACGGAGCCGTTTCCTCTCCTCTGCTTGCTTAAGGTTTACAGTGAGATCTTCTCTCCCTGCTTTTTTTGTTCCCTCCCCCTCTGCATCTACTGTGAACCATCACTTGCTCTCTCTCTCTCACGCTCTCTCTCTCTCTCTCACACTCTCTTTCAAATACCAGTTAACATACTGTAGAGAGTCACCTCAATCTCATTTGTGCTAATGAAATATTCATACTGGAAGCCAGTTGTCAGGGGAGAGAGTTCACTGCAAACCAGGCTGGGGAGTGATTCACAATCCAACCAAACAGTTTTTCCCACATCCTTCACAACCCAAAGAACTCAAACGCTGCCTCAAACATATTAACATACACTTATTCAGAATCCACCTGACTGTTTACACATGCGCCACTTTCTGAAGTAAGTCATTTCCATTCCCGAAGCTTCTTTTCCCGCCAGTAACTACAGCACAGAGACAGAAATAGACGAGTGAATGCATGAAATACTCTATATAAGGCACGGCTGGGACAAAGAGTTGCTGTTGCCAAGGCAATCAAGTAGTTCTGTACACAGCAGCAGCAGTCTACATTTGTGCTCCACATCTACATGGACTTCCAACCTTTGACCCGTTGCAACCTCATTCTGCTTCATTTCTGCCTCAGACAGCGGTTAAACCAAACCACATCTTTCTCACAGCATCTGATACCCAGCATGCAAAGGGAAAATCCTATTGGGAGGATGAATCCAATGTCCCGGTGACATTAACACATGCAACAGCATTCAAGCATCCATCTTAGGCTCGTTCTGCTGCATTGGCAAAAAATCATTAAATGTTAAAACTCTCTGTTGCTGCAAAGCCCCTCTCTCTACACGATTCATAATTTATCCCCTCTGTTTTCCCTTCCCCCTTTCCCTCGCTCTCATATTACAGAGTGCCATTTACTGGAGGAACCAGGACATCCCATGTTTTTATGTAAGGGTGTGTGTCCGACCCAGGAAGGACGCAAAGGCTATCAGAAGGTCAAATGTCAATGATCAGCTGCAATTGCAACAGCAGGTTATGTGACCCTGGAGACGGAAATTACAGAGTGGAGGGCCAAACAACAAGCCTTTCACTTTGAAGACTTTCAGAGGTTGTTTCGAAATTTCCAACATAATAAGCACTAAATGCATTCAAATTGAAATTAACTGTGACCATACGGTTAATACATTTGGGTGCTGAACTCAATTGGAATGAAGAGTCAAGGAACTGAGGTTTGACCCCCAACGTATCGCCAATAGCTTGTGTCAGCTAGAAGGCCTGATTTACATGACGTTCAGTGAACACATCTTCATGCAGGACGCGGTCTCGCCGTGGCAGTGCAATGGTGATGTATATGTGTCGTACGGCGTCGATCTAATCTGGATGGATGTAACATTTATGAGCAGCTGAGGGGAATTCAGAAATTGCATGATCTTGCACACGCGCAAAGATCGTCAAATGCACGCGTGCGATACATATTCAGTGCGAGCATAGGCAGACATGGGAGAAGGTGAGCTGTGATTCAAGCACACAGGGTGAATTTGCAAGCACTCGCACGTGTGCACACCGCATTTACATTATGCAGCAGCGCCGTAATCCTGATATTTCTTAGCCTGCTCGAGATGCTGAATGACAGTAAAGCTCTGCTCGGTACGACGCGGCAGAAAACTGCTCCCATAAAAGACTCAACACTGGCTTAAAAGACCTGATTTTATTATTACCAAGGCAACCTTTTAGCTGAATGACTAAGACTGTATCATTAGCATTCAAACAGAGAGAAAGGCAACAAATTGGCAGTGCTGTGGTTGTTTAGTGACCTGAAGTGGCTCTAAGCATAAACGTGGAGGAAGCCACGTCCTCTAGCAGACAGTGAAGTACGTTACAAACAGGCTAGTGGTAACATTAAAGAACAACAATGACGGGTCGGAAGAAGAAGTCTGAATATGAAGCTTCCTCGCGCTCCCTGGTGAGACACGAGGGAGGAGGAGATAAATAAAATAGTTCTTCTAAGACGCTTCTGTTGGTTTGTTGGTACAAATGTGCGTGTTGATGTCCGGTGAAACTGCAGCACAGTGAATGGGCCCGTGCTGTTAAAAGTGTGGCCTTGGCTGGTAGAAGCAAAGCCCACACATAGCAGCAAATGCTTTTCTATATGCACTGTTAAAGGGCGTAGAGCGTCAGTACTGTTCTCTTTTCCAAACATCTGTCCTTGGTCTGTTTCTTCTATTATCTTGTAGTTGCTCTAAATTATATTGCTTATGCTTCCTTATTATTTGACTGCCTTCATTTCCTCTACATTCTATTTCCCTTCCCGTCTTTTCATTTTCTCTCTTCGTTCTCTTGGTCTCTCAGGGGACAGAATTGCTGTGCACGATTGTCATAGCAACAACGATAGAAAGACAAGATGGAGTCATAGCTGGCCTGGCCTCCTTCGCAGAGGAACATTGTGTGTGTGAGACTACCAGATGATCCACTTGAAATCTCAGAAAATAACACCTTACAGACCTTACAGACAGAAAGCGCGAAGTAACAAGAACCAGTTTGAACAGGTAGATATTTGCACATAGACCTGGCTCTGGTATCTGGTGTCTATCTGGCTTGTGCCAACTTATTGCCTTCCTTCCAGTCTGCAATTATTACCACTCGCCTCTGACTGAACTGAAACTACAGTTTGTTGAGCCATCAGAAAAGCTAAGTTGTGACTTATTCCAGACTCTGTTAGTCCAGGTGATGGCATAATACACACTCTGTGACAAAGCACATTTGATTTGTTCCTTTCTACTTGTGTGTCTGAGCTCATCTCTCTGAGATTAGCCACAAGCAAACTACTCTGGCATTGTTCAGTCACCGTTCACTTCAGAGTGATGCTTCCTGCAGGGAACGACTGTGCGGGTGTAGTTTAACAAAAGATGTTTTTATCACTATGTCTGGCATGAAAGACAGACAAGTCAGTCTGACAAGAGGAACAGTTCCACACTGTGTTTGCTTCTGTTTTTGGAAACGCTTTAAAATTAAACTGACTTTTGCCTTTACTACGAATGCACAATGTTTTGTATGAATGTGACTTCACGGATCTACTGCAAAAAATACGTCACAAACAAACTTGTCATATCTGAGAAAAAACAATCCCTGTAGGAAAAGTCATTGTGTGATGTGCTGTCTGTTTGACCTTGTCTCTTAAAAACGGACTGCGCTGACTCTGAGTCAGACAGCACAGCTTGATGAGTCACAGATAAACAGATTAAGGCTTCTTCTCCTCTAGCTGAAGTCCACCTTGTTCCTGCCTATACTTCTCTAAGCCAATCCTCTCATATATGCTCCCCCTGCTGAATTTCTAGTGCTGTTCAGCAAATATCACACTACCGTCTCTAATCCTCCACCTCGACTTTCTCAAAACGTGATCCCTGGTCCTCCTATTTCTCATCCTCGACTCGCTCCTCTTATCTCGTTTTAAGTCGCTCGTCTTAGTTCCCATAATTGTTGTTTGTGAATGATTATGTGCTAGATGCTAGCCATGACTTGAAAGGTCACCACATCATTTACACAGAAAGCCAAACACAAATTCAGCCCCAAGAACTGGTATCGAGTGCAGCTGCAATACAAACCATTTTTAACTGAGTAATTTGTCATGTGCATTTTGGATTCAATTATAAACGTAATTACTTAATCAGTAAAAAAAGGGTAAACTGTCAACAAAGTGGCCTGTTTTCAACAACAAAATGTTCAGTTTCACAATATGAAGATGTAAAATGAACAAACCTTACTTTATAGTGATGAGCATGTCATTTGTTGGATGGATTTGTTTGTATGGGGAAACTATTTAGGCTCATGGCACCTCGTGCGTGAGGTACAGTGAATTTGGTCGTGTCGGACTGTACAATTATTGACTCATTGGAAGTAGGTTCGACTGTTTGATGAAAGTGCGGCACTGAAGCAAACAAAGTTCACAAGAGTCACCGTCACCTCAGTGTTGAAAATGCAGCTCTGCAAAAGGATGTGTGCTTTTTATTACATCTCCCAAAACTTTATTAAAATGTAAAGAACTAAATATTGTCTGTCAACCTTTGTCAGGCATCAGGACTGACACTGTTCTTATACTGAAAAATATTAGTACCTCCTTTAACATGTTTACATACTTGGATGCAGCCCTACAGTCCGCACCTTAAGGTCCTCTACACGTGGGCCTACAGCAATGACCTGCTGCCAGTCGCGCTGTGTTGCCTGGTGGCTGCTGGTGGCTTCCGTCCCACTTATTCTCTCCTGTGTGTTCGCTCTGTGCACGGCCAGAATAACACCCACTACACCGCGCCTCTCTCTGACACGCTGGCTCGCAGATGATAACATTTAACACAATACAGCACTAGTGTACAAGGTCAACTCATTAGGGGGCATAATTGATGTAGGGTGCATATCCCAACCTGCCACTTAGATGCTGGGGCCCAGGCAGCAATTTAACGAGAACGACGACCGGACACACACGAGGGATCACAAATTTCATTCTGTGTCTGCGTAGATACTCTACAGGGTCAAGTCATTTGTTTTGTTTTGACATTTCAATGACACAAACACTTTTCTCTGGGTCATTCCAGGCCAAACGTGTATGATCAGGACATGAATGGAACAGCATGGCAGCAAGAAGGTTAAAGCCGCGCGGCATTCAAATGCTATCAAATGTCCATTAATACTGAGGCTACAGTCGTGAGCCACACACGTTGAGCATTTTCTATACAATGTTTCAACTCTTTTCTTTTTTCAGATAAAGACCAGTCAAACCCTTCACAGGATCAAAGACACATAAGCAACATAAAGAAAGTGAAGCTCGGCAGCTTGTGTATTCATGACATGTATGAGTGCCTGAACTGAAGCGCTCCTCCTCCTCTACCCTCTCATTCTCTACCCACTATCGCGCCTCTTTACACAGCATCCTACTCCGTCCCACACTCATCTGCTCATCCTCCGCCATGCTAACACAGCCTATCGTATCTTTACCTCTCCTTGTTTCAGCCCGTCCGGTTTGAGTGTTTTCACCCCCATCACTCACGCTCTTCCTCGCTTTTCTAACCACAGCTCCCCTCACGTTAAGAAACTTGATGTCCCTGCATAGTTTTTCTCCGCCCTGTCCACAAAATACCAGACATCAAGGTGTAATGCATACCTCTTTGCACCAGCATGGTGACCTCACTGCCCCTGGGACATTTACTCAGCAGGTCCACCACCTGGTTGTGGCTCATATTCTGGACGTTTCGCTTGTTGACTTCCATCAGAATGTCCCCCTCCTTTAAGCCCCGGCAGCGTGGATAGTCCACTATCTGCTTGACCCTCTGCCCTCCTCCTGTCAGGCTGTCGGCAATCGTGAATCCAAATCCTTTGTCTCCCTTTTCCATGTGAATGGTGATGAGCTCAGGCTGGGTGGCTATGGAAGAGGCCAGGGTGACCACATCGGTCGAGTAGCCATGAGAGCCGTTAGACGCCATCTCGACCGAGGGGCTGTGTGGCCGCGCCTCCCTCATGCCATTAATGGGTCCAGCCTGGTTAGAGGGCGAGTCAAATGTCTCCTGTCCATTGACGATGATTGGCTCCTTGTCCAAAATTGCCACTGAGGTCACCAGACTGGTGTTGGGGTCGTCAGGGTCAAAGGGCAGTGGGTAACCACGGCATAAGGCCAGATCCACCATGGAACCGATGGGGATGGACTGGAAGATTTTCACCACCTGAGCATGGGTGTATCCCAGTACGATGGTATCATTCACACTGACTATCACGTCACCTGTGCCAAAGAGAATGAGACTGTTAGTACTGCACTTATTTACACAATGACCACATGGCTGCCGACAGTTTTCTTATCAAGTCTAATCAATGTGAAGACCAGTCCAGAAAATGCACAGCTGAGGTGTAAAACCACCACAGTGTGTTGCTGAATGAATGTAGTGCCCCCTGTGGATGGTGGTTGTGTACTGCACCTGTCTCCATCTTGCCATCCACAGCTGCAGGCCCGTCTAGAACCAGACTTTTGATCTGTAGAAACTCATCGGGCTCATCACCTCCGACCACAGTGAAGCCAAAGCCGCGGCGACTCTTCTTCAGCTTTGTGTTGATGAAGGTTCCTTTCAACTCCGCTGGGTTCCTCGTGAAGAAAGGCTTCCCCCCTGTAGTAAAGCAGAGAAACAGCCCTTATCATCGACATCCAGTGTCCATGAATACGGTGATAATGGTATCTGTCAAATCTGGATCACAGTTTGTTAATTAAATGTTACAGTTTTGCAAGCTGGGAGGGAGGAAGACACCGTGTTTGCTATGCATTTCACTTCTGCATAGAGTAATATAAGACCTACTGTGAATTTGAACGACTTTATAAGTTGCACCTTACTGATGAAGTATGTACAGGGTCTATAACATAGTTACGTTTGACTCCTGCAGGTCCGGAGGACAGCGCTGACGGGACCTGAGGGTCCCTGTAGGTCTCCAGGTGGTTCGGGACATAGTTTGCCAGTGGAGCTGCTGCTGAGGAGTGCTCCTCTATCCACTCTGCACAGGCACAGGCACACACATGTTAATGCGCACACACTGCATCTAAATGCTGCACATACAGTGTAACAGCAACACAGACACAAAGTCTCCATTAGACGCATCTGCAGAATGCGAGATGTTTTTCTGTTGTATGGACCAGTGACCACTGACCAGTTATATTGTTGCAAATGATTTTAGAGTCTACAGTTTGTTTAATGCAGGGTAAATATCTGTACAGTATAAAATGATGAAGTCTTTGCCACTGGAATCATGAACAACTCTGACTTTATATATATGTTTATGTATGTAAATATATGATTTACAGGATGTTCGATGACACTGGACATAATCATATCATGGAAACGGGGAGGCAACACTGAATAATGTGTGTGTATCATGTCAGAGTTGACTCTAGAAAGAGCAGTTTATGAATTTGGATGGAAAAAGCAGCAGCTTCAACTGTTGACAGTGCTGAGAAGCCGAATCACTGCATCGAATTACAACAAGATAACCTGTGCCATTCACCCCAGGGGGTGTATTTCACATCTCTCACTTTCTGGTCCCTTTTCATCTTTAAGCCGCTCAAATAATTTAAAAAAATGTCAAATTATACAGTTGAATATGAAACAATAAGCAGCATAAATGATTTAAATCACATAACTTAAAGCCTAAACACCAAAGACAACACCGGGGATTGGGCCAGATTTCTAGTGGAACATCCGCCAGTTTGCACTATTACAATTTGCAATTAGCAAATGTTTTTGTTGAAATCAATACAGCAGAAAGAATGAAGCGCTCTGGCCCAAACCTCGGAGCAGTAAGACATGACACACACAGACATGAAGAAAGAAAGAAATCGGTGCCGCGCCAGGGCAGGAAACGAACCTCGGATATACCGCTCACCTTCTGGAGGCTGCGGCTGCTGCTCCAAGATTTTCCGACGCCGCGCCTCCACCACTGGGTTCTCATACTGGGTTTTTCTGTTTATATGACTGAGACACACAAGGTAACGACTGATCAGTGTGAAGCACAGAGGCTACACGAGGCCTGGGAATGGGTTGATGTCTATGTACTGATGTGAATCAAGAGAACTTACTCTACATAGTAGACCCCATATACTGGGTCGTCTATTCGCTCCCATCCCGGAGGCAGCTCTGAAATAAGAGAAGTCACATGACATTACACGCAGAGAAAATGATTTTTCCTTAGTAGAACTGTGTGTGACCAACCACACAAAACAGTTTACTCTACAGTTACAGGAATCTCATTTCTTTTTTTACCTAACAGCTGGTTAAAGAAAGAAGTTCGCAATACTTGTTTCCTTCACCAATTTAAGCAGGAGATTAGATCGGTTGTGTAATATTTGTAACACAGTTTTGGGGGGGGCTTGTGTTTTGCTGGCCTGAATTCTCCCATAAATACCAAACGGGATACAATTCTAAGAAGAACTAAATTAAATGTAACCGCTGCTTTACTACAACTCTGTCGTATCATTTAAAGCCACTTTGGTTTAATTTGGAAATCAAGCTTTTTCATTATTTGCCGTGATCTGAAGCATGGTTGCTGCCTGCCAAGTACTTTCAGTACGGTTACGTTTTTGTTTTATTGTGTCAGTAAAAGAGCGTTTTGGCCCTCGGTCAGGTTCAGATGATCCTCGTTGACAGATTTATGAAGTGAACATATACAGTAAGACGCTGTGTTTTCATAAAGCGAATACACGTTGTACACACACCTCACCACACTTTAAAGTAACAGGTGGACGGATGAGGCTTGTTACGCTGACGTTAGGATGTGGGCTTCTCACGTCTCCTCCTTACTGTATTTGATTTCAGCCAAAGACATTACCGCCTTGTGTTACTGTAGGCCTCTCTCGAGTCCAGTAAACACTATTATAACCGACTGGATTTCACAATCAATAGTTGCAGACTGTCTGCATCTGAGCAGCCAGCAATAATAAAAGGCCTACATCCAGACATTCAGGGCCATGTTTGAAACTGAGCTCTCATTCCATTACAGCGCTTCTCATGCTACAATGCGAAAAAGTCTGCACCTTAGCCATTTGTCAGCCTATGAAGCAATGCAGAGTACATTTATCAATCCCAGGATAAAATATTCCAAATGTGCTTTTGTACATCTTAGACATATGAGTCCTGTTGCTGACATCAACTGAAGGAGAAGCAGCATATTGTTATTATTAAGTAAATACCCCAAAATATCTACAGAGGCCAAATCTTTGGTTTACAGATGTTAGAGGCAGAGGTTTGATCAGAAACATATACAGTAAATAAAACCCATACAGCAGATGTGACAGTAGTACATAGGGGGCTATAGGATGAACTGCCAAAGACCAGCAACATTAAAGTCAGACAATTTATGAAGATTGAGATTATTTTATTTACTGTGTCTAAACATTTCATTTCGCATGAATCTAGAGAAAATGCATCCTTTTGTGGAAATAGTTAGATTTTGTTTTTTACATTTACAGACTCCTTAAATCCTAAAAACATATTCAATGGTTTTTCAATCCATACCACCACTCACTGCAGCTTCTCCAAACATCTGTCACGCCAGAGGCTTAGCTTTTTACTAACATACATTTTAATAATGCAGATATTATTAGATTAAAAACCAAATGGGAAAAACGTACCGATATCGCTCTCCAGTTCTTCCGTATGTATCCCTTCTTCTCCAAGGTGAAAGCAAGATGAGACAAAAATGAAGAAGGGGTGGATAGCAGAGCAGAGGCGGTTTGGAGAAGGACGAACAAATGGAGGAGCAGAGCAAATAATGGATGAAGAAGTGAAATGTGCAGAGAGAGGCAAAAAAGAAAAACAGAAACCCCTTAGTCTCAAATGTGATATTACCACAGTAAACATCTAAACAGAGACTCTGCCACTTTCCCTTCCTCCACTTGATGGTGCAATTTTGCAAACTGTGGTCTAAACGTTGAAGTCATCAGCTGTCGCTTGGATCTTATCAAGCACTAAGACCTGTACAAATCAAGCCATTATTTACGGCTGACTGCTGTGGAATTACACAAAATTAACTATTTACAGCACAGCAAACATAATTAACATCGTAAATCAACAGCTTGCATTGAGAAAACATGCTTTATAAATAAACTACTGGCTGAATTAGTAATGTCACAGCTGTGGACAGGTAAAGAGCTCCCCGTCTGAGACTTTAATCACCACCTACTGAATCCGGAACCACGACACAGAAGTGTGAATGTATACTGTTATTGTGTGAATGATGTGTGGCAGCTTACCATCATCATCACACTCTTCAAGAGGCCTGGAGGCTTTGTCTCTACACCGAGGATCCAGCCATGATGTGGTCTTTGTGTTGTGGCTGAGAGGGAACAAACAACACAACAGAATAATTCAACACAGGCCGCCAAACGTACATATAAAAGCACAGCAGGGGGACTTGAATGCATCAATAAAAATTATAAAGTGAAACCGCATCAGCAAGTCTACAGAGGACAGAGAGCGTCTGCTGCACAGAGAGCGACACAGACAGGACATCAACAATAAAATAATAAATGTTCTCGCTACTGCTAAGCAAAAAAATAAAATAAAATAAAATACTATAATTCAGTGATAGCAGAAATGAACATACAAGCTCTGAAAATACACAGCCATGTCCTGGTGGTGTGCCTTTGCCATGCTGCAGAGAGGACAGAGAGATGGAGGTAGTCAGGTGATCAGGATGTGATCTCCTTTAGAGATCGGGACATGCAGGGATTAACAGGAAAGCAGTGGCAGCCCGGGGGCTGGGCAGGTTGGCTGGGGAGGCCTAAAAACCAAATCATGAGGGGAAGAGAAGCAGCTGGGCGAACACAAGGGATAACAGTGCAGGTAAAATACAGACAACATGAACTATGATGTGAGCTCTGGTGAGGAATGTGAAAGGTAGGGTTACATACTCTATGAAGTAAAGTTCTCCGTTCTCTGTGTAGGCCATCTCCCAGTTTTCAGGCAGAGGTCCCAGCGGGTCTTCTGGAGAGACCTGTGGTTCTGCGAGGGTCTGCTGCCCGCTGTCGGCGGTGGACGTGGCCGCATTGTTCAGACCACAGGATGGAGCATTATCACGAGCGGGGTACGGCCGAAGGACGCCGCCGCGGCTCTCGTCCTGGTCGTTAGGGTTACCTGCGCACAACAAAGGAGAGGGGAAGAGACTACGCACTAAGGATCCTGGGTAACACAAGAGGCACACCACAGAGTGACAACAAAGAAGAAGACAACAGTTTATGTTTCGTGCATGCAAGGAAAGAACATATGCAAAAAAACAGCCGTGTGGATACTCTGACATGTCACACAACTAAACAACAGCAGTCTCCCACAGTTTCCCCTTCCCCCTACTCCCGCCTGTTTCCAGTGGCCTGAAAGGGCCACGGGAATATGCTAATTCTTTAAGCAACAGTCCGAAAGTGGGTTTGACCCCCACCTCCTTCTTTACCTCTCCACCCATAAGCCTCTGTCTCCTAGCCAGCAATCCCAACCCCCATTCCCACTTGTTCCTTCTGGCCCAGTGTCCAACACCACTTCCGTGGGTCTTTCAGGGCTGATCAAATGCTAATTCAAGCCTCTGGCAGCACAACAGAGAGGCCATAGATTCACAGCAGGAAAAACAGCCACAAAACCGCACAGGGCTCAAAGGAGAGAACGTATCGTGGACAAAAACAGAGGCTTCGGCATGAAAATGTTCATAAATATGGACAGATAGATGTGCAAGAGGGATTTTGACAGGCTGAAAAAAGATGTTAAAACATGAACTGACGCGAGACGTGGACAGAAAGGGATGAATGAGGAGAGTGTGCACCCCTCCTCACAGGCAGATGGCAGTGTTTGGAGGCTTACAGAAAAGAAATCAGCATCACAAAGACATGATGTAACTGCCAGACACCGTACAACAGAGGGTAGGATCACAAACACGTCATCCCTCTAATTTGTATTATAATCTTCAAAACATACACAAGAGCAACAACAGCACGTACGTATAAAGACAACGCACATGCACAGACCAAGGAGGCAGCGGAGACAGAAACTTCAGCAAACAGACGCCCTCACCTGTAAAACTGTTGTTCATTTCCGTGGCCTGGTCGTCATCGTCGTCGTCAGCAGGCACTACTCTGGCGTTTTGCATGTCATTGTAGGACTTGGTGCGCCTTGGGGTGGATTGCTGGGAGCCTGCATCACTGAGACTCACTGCCCCAGCGATGGGCTGCCTTGGGGGCTTGGGGGTCCCATAATAGTTACCTAGGCAACAAGAAGGACATTAGCATGCTTGAGAGCGACGCAGAAGGAGGGAGAACTAGTAACGGAGACAGAGTGAGAAAGCCAGGGATAAAAACAGGCAGAGCGGGGGACAGAGCGATAGCAGGCAGGATCTATGAAACTACTAATCTTTTGCTGAGAGGAAAAGACATAAAGCTGGATCACAGCACGACTACAAATCGTGGAAAAAGGCAGCTGGCGGCGAACCAAAATGGTTCGACTACGGACTAGACTGAAAGCATGAACTGAATAAAAACAATAGAGCAGCAACACCCCATTATTTTTTTAGCTTTTTTTCTGAGATCTTTGACTTTAATTACACAAATAATAGAGTCTTAGTGTCATTTACGTAGTAAATGTAAGAGGAATGGTTAGAAATTGGGTAAATCTAGGAAACAAGTGATTCTCTGGGTGACAGTGTGGCAGCCAGTTAGCTTAGCATAAAAATAAGACACAATATTGTATCCTTATTTATTAGGAAAAGTGCCAGAAGGCATATTTTATTACATTTATGTTACATTAAACAAAGCTGATTCAGATGCAAATTCATGTTCCAAAAAACAAGGGGTTCAGAAAGTCTAGGCTTGTTGTGAGTCAACAGTCCTTGCAGGCCTCCTTCAGTCGTCTGGAAGGCCACAGTCTCCTGTGGACAGGTATTTGACATTGTCTGCGTGAACGAGAGGACCGTGCCAACACGCAGCAGAACCGGTGCCAAGCAGATTAGTGTCGTAACATTCTGTACCAGCCCCATGCACACAATCACACGCACAAATCAGACTTATCCCCGCAGCACACGTATCCTGGCGAACAAGCACGTATCCTGGCATGAACGCACGCTGACCCACACGCAGGATTGTGTCAGCCTGAGACTTAGTGCTGTCCTAGTCAGAGTGAGAGGGCAGATGTGGAGTGACCCGCTGTCTCCTGGATGCAAGCACCCCCCACCCCCATGTGAATCAGCCTGCCCGATGCTGTGCTTGTGCAAGGAGCGTCACTTATGATCCCAATCAGCATCTTCCTCACCTTCGTATGTTCCTATTTCTAGCAGTGTGCCGCTCTCCTCAAGTTCTAGGAAGTCCTCCACAGACAGGAAGTTGTAGTCCACCCCTTGGACCTCTCCAGTTCGACGAGGGCGGGTTGTACCTGAGGATAGAAAAAACGAGAGCTTAAGCGCCTGACGACATGTTTACAGCATAATTCAATGGGCACAAGAACAGGCCAATGTTCTCCTCTCATAAGGGCCACACTGAAAGCCTGTTATTAGTGTTAGGAAGCTGTCCACACCACCAAATTCATTCATTCGGCTTTTTGAGATGATGACCGATAATAGTGAGGGTTTCTAAAGCAGGATATGAGAGAGCTCTGAAATCAAGAGGGTGCGATTGTAATTCAGCACATTGATTGGAAGCAAGTGACTTCTGAGTGGTGGCGGTGAATGTTATGTCAGGAAATTAAATCGAGCCTCACATCTCAGCCTATCGCCCTGCCCCATGGGGAAGGCAGAAGATAACATAAAGGTCACCTTTGGTAATACACTGGTCCTGATTCTGTTATCAGTCCATCCATTTCTTCGAGATGAGTCTGCACCGACATAACACTATTATGACTGTATTACTTAAGATGTTATTGATTGTTAGAGCTGCATTGTTCCTGCTACAACTGCAGTGCTGAGCAGCTACACTCACTGCTCCTCACTTAACCTCAGTATCAAAAAAGCTTTTTGAAAATTAAACAAAATAAACTGACATCATTGAGTAAAGGCTTCATATTAAGCATCTGACCAGGCAACTGATCTCCTTTACGTCTGTGACTCTTCTTAAGGTAAAGCATCATCATTTCTGCTGGCTGGTCTAACCGCCCTGAGCCTGACCCTCCGCTTGCAGTTAATGATTTTTGGCCTGTGGTGTTTTACTTTGTAGTGCTAACACTTTGTAGGAGAAAGCTGACACCACACAATGGAGACAGGGGCTATTGTATCTCTTTACAATAAGCAGATGAGATGACAGGCCAGATGGTTGATGGAGGTTGTAACCCATCTGTGACCAGGGCAGTGTTTACATGTGTATGCGTATGACTGAGAGCCCTCTTTAGGGACGGAGACGTCACTGCAACGCAAGCAGCCGTGTAAAGCACTGCTGAAACACAGGAACCTGACTGATTAGCTAAGAGCTAACATATGGTGGTGTATTATACGAACATTTACTAATTGACTTTAAACGCAAACTGCAGTTCTGTTAATTGAAATATCATTAGTGTCACAGGATTCTGGGTGTAAGCGCTAAGTGCTGCACAGAAACGTTTTTGCATTTAGATCAGTAAAGCCATTAAGGTTCATCCTGGATCATGTTTGATCAAAATCTCAGCCCATTCAATAGTCAGTAGTTTCACTCTGGAACAAAGTGGTGCATGAGCTGATCAACAGACGCATCATATCATTTTTAGAAACAACACTTCATCGCTCTTCAACTCCTTGAACATCGTCACTGTGTTCTGACCCGCACAGATGACAGAGCTCATTTTAACACAAGCCTCTTGCTTGTTGAAGTGTTTACCCGAGCCTGTCGGCTAGGCAAGCTCGCACTCCATCGCCCAGGGTTCGTCCGCCCTACCTTCCCCCGATAAGGAGCCTTTACTGAGCACTGCTCAACCCCTGAAACCTGCGCTGCATCGTAAAGGCAACTCTGCTTATCTTCATCTCGTCTTATCCTGTCAGTTGGAAACTAATACACAAGATGGAATGATCGGTAGAAGGCATTTTATATGACCCAGTGTTTAAAAACTAGGCAGAGAAACACATCTACTGACCATCTACAGCAGCAGCTGCACACGAGCAACATGCTGCTTTGTATTCAACTCAGTGGACTGAGACGAGATGAAAGTGAAGTTGTCTGGGAGTTTGAGTCATAGGACTGGGTGGTCCCAGAGTGGGAGATGTTTCAGAGGCTCAGTGTGTCTACTGATGCTGTCTGCTGAGCAGGGAATGGAGCTGTTATTCCAGGACGTTCCCCACAGCGGAGGGCATTGATATGATGAGAAAATCTGGTGTGACTGCGTTATAGAATATTAAAGGCCGCCTCATTAGCACCAATCTCTCTGCTAGGTCGTCACATGGTCAGTAGAAAGCATCACTATAATCGCTAAACCGTCCGGAGTGGCGCTGAACGGGGTTATGTTTTAAAGCTTCTGGGTTACGTAACACCGCCTTCCGCTCGTACTCCGCTTCGCCGTCATTCCTTGTATAATGCAAGAGTATTATTTTCAGCAGATCAGGATAGAACTGTTGTTGCACGGGGGGAATCTTAAGTCCTCATATTGTGACTCCTTAATGATTTAAAAGCAACTGATTAAACGTTTAATGTTAAAAACGAAATGATTTACATTTTGCGAGGGACTGCACTCATCCAACCATTTGCCTGAAATGTCACTTTTCTCTCAAAACAGCCAAACATTTGCCAGCACCAGCTCCTCATGTGAGATGTGTTTGGTGATGGACAAAAGAATGTGTGTGTAGAACGTTTCCAACCTCTAACAGCAAATAAACCGTTAGTGGACGTTCCAGGCTGGGATCACACAAAATTCTAACAAAAAACAAAAACCAAACCGAAAGCTGTTGGTGGCAGCAGGCACAAAAACAAACAATAGAGGAGAAACAAAGAAGATCAAGCATCAGCATAAAATCAAAAGCAAGCAGAGTTTAGCACAAAAGAATCCGATTAGAACAGTATCAATTAGACGTTTAGAAGACGAGGCCCCTAAGAGGATCTTATCTTGTGAATTACAAATTCAAATTGTATTCACTGATACAATTTAGAGGTGAAGCATCAAGAACTATATTTCATTATAGTCCGTTTTTTACCAAACATAACAGACAGCAGTATTTAATCTTGTCTTTGTTTTTATAAACTATGCTGTCATACAAAACAAGTTGGACACTTATGAAAACTATACAACAACAGAGACGCTATTGCTTGTTACACTGGGGTGATCATTCTTGCTGAATGTTCCCAGTGTCACCTGATGTCATAGTCGTGTCTCCTCATCATTGTGCATAGTCTCAGTTTGTCTCTGTCCACACAAACAATGACTGGGTCACATTCGGTCGGTGACCCCAGCTCTGATAAGCCAGCTGACAGCTATGAATGAGCTCATTCTCATACTGTGAGAAACCACACCACAGATAGACACAACTTATATTTCCTGGTACTTTAAAATATCTCTCCGTCGCCATTCAAACCAAACATTTTGAGTTTCACAGTTCATTATTATTAAAGCATTAAGTGACATTATTGACATCCACGCCCTGCGTTGACTCTTTTGGAGGTTTTCCCAGAAGTACATTTTACGCATAATTGTAATAATTAATCACAAGTGAGTAATCTTTTGACTGACTGAACATCAGTAGGAGGAGTGTGACATTTTTATTTAGATGACATTAAGATGTTTGTGTTAATCTGTCAACTTGGTTTTGCTTTCAGGAAGCAGATATGACAGGTCTGGGAAAACGTCTACAGGCGTCCAATGTTCCTTTGAAAAGCCACGGTTTCACGGTGACATTGGTTAATGACGAAAAGTTCGATAGCTCTGCCTTTAACTGTTCGCTAACGTTGGCTGAAGTGTTTCCTAACTGTGGTGCCATCTAACAAAGACTTTGTCTCAGGACTCTACATCATCACGTAGGTGTTTAACACTGAGCAACTTCCAGCTGATGTCAGACACAGTGCAAGCTTACCTACAGTAGGAGTGAGTGTCAGCGCATGATGCACAAATAACACAACAAATAATACAACAAAAGGTGGGCGGGAACAAAACCATACTATTGCATAACAGCCATGGAGTCAGACAGTTACCGAGAGGCTTGACGCACATCATGATCTTATCTCTCATTAACTCAAACATGCAACTGTTGAGTCTGAAGTTGCCACAGACTCACAGCTGAGTGTGTGTTTAGTAATGATTTGAGCATTTGTCCTAAATAACCCAAACGCTGTGCTTTTGCCATGTTTTGGCAGGAGCTAGTTTGTCATCGTCACTATAGATGTTTAACGTGCTAATAGTCCTACTGCACTTATCAAATCACCATCTGATTGACTGATTTATTCTACTTCAAAAACGATGAACCACTGTCGGGACTTGAGTGTGAGCTGTAACGAATGAAGAACAACACAGTGAATATTGATATTGCACAATTGAGGTGACAGATAGCGACATTTGTTGCTGCACAAACAGGAAATGAGACATTTTATTCTAACAGAAAGGATGATATCAGCAGAGTCATTAAACCTGAGACCGACGGAGTGTTACCATGTGATTTTACAACGAGCTGAATAAAGCACATTCACACCCTGAGCGCTGCTCCAAGCGTGTGCAGTTTCAGACTAATGCACTTTTATAAGAAGCCGGAGTCTGTGCGAGGCCGTTTTAGACACTAGGTTCACAGTGAGAATGACCACATGCTGATGAAGGTGGGTTCATGATGTTCCACAGCTTAGCTTGTTGTATTACCACACCAACAACTGTAATTAGGAGCACAGACAAAACGAGGTCCATGGTGGTGTCGTTAACATATTACAGTCACCTGATGATGCTGCTGCAAGACGAACCATTAAAGAATCAACTGAGCGTTCCTGACGTGGACGTGGAGACACGGACTGATCAGACGCAGACAATTGCTGCCATTTAAGCTGCGTATAAAGCTATTGGAGCACTAAGACTCACATGCTTCTGATCATTTGTGCCCCTTTAAAACAAACACAACTGCAGCTCAGCTTTCATGATGCATTACATTATACACTACACTGATGTATATATGTATAAAGCGAGGCAAGAGAACTGTGTGATTTTGCTCCCGTTTACACTGGGGTTACAATCCTTTTAATCTCTCGAGCTTTATCGGGCCGTTGCAGGCAAAGCTGCAAGTCAATCAGCTGGAATGCATCCATAATATGGCTTTCAGATGCAAATATAAATATCAGTGTATTAAGCAGACAACTTCCCTTTGTTGCCCTTTGCATTTTACCGTGCAGTGAATACATGTAATTCTCTGTTTCCATTGTTTTGAGGCATCTTGAGTCCGTCCCACCATCTTCCCTGCTCGCATCTTCTTCCTGATGTGCTCTGCGTCTCAGCGTTAATTCCCTCCTTTCATCCTCACGCTACAGCGAAGCTTCCTTTCCGTTTCCGTCTTCCTGATCTTGACGTCGGGTGCTGTTCTCCATTACACAGATAAGTCCTCGCTGCTTTGTACAGTTTATAAACCAAGCGCACAGCGTCTAATAACTATTACACTGTTAGTCTCCTAAGGACAACAGCTCCAATTTGAACCCACGGGGAACAGAGATGTGTAGACCAGCACAGAGGTGAATGATAAGTGAGAGAGTGAAAGAGGACAAGGACGAGTACAGACACGTGGCGCGCACACAACACGAAAAACAATCACCTAATGGCCACATGAAATCCACAGCAGGGCAAACAGCTCGGACTTTCTCCCTCGTTCTCACGTCTCTCTGCCTGACAAACAACTGGCGCACCACGAGAAGTTATGCACACACACACACACACACACACACGCTCTGCTCTACCCGCCGTCTGGCTGTGGCCTGGAGTTTACAGTAAACACATGCACAGGGGGACAGGTGTGAGCATCCATACGGACACATTCACAGCCTCGCAATTAGAAAGGCCGTTGGAAATGCAGACAAAGCAGGAGCATGTACGCGTATATCCAGTGCGAGCGTGTGGACTATAAATAGCAGGTTGTGGAAGCCAGTTTCTGTCCTCCCTGGTAGTTCATAAAAAGCTCTGGAGCAGGGGACACGGGTCTCTGAAGTGGCCTGTTTGAGTGCATGCTATGACCCACATCCTGCTTCCTAATACTGGGCCACTCGCTAACTGCTACTGAACATGCAATAAAAACTTTGGGAGCATATGAGCTGCCCCGAGTCATAAATCACAGACCCTGTAGTGGAGGAACGGTTCCACCTCACAGTCGGTGCTACACGTGTCTGAATTATGATTTAAATAGATCAAATTCAGCTTTGTCATGATGATTATTCTTGTACATTTTTAGAAAACACACATGAGACAGCATAGCAGCAGCATCAATCAGTGCATTTCCCAAGGTTTAAATCGTATCTTTCCCAGTAAACAACCTAGCGCCTGAACATTTCGAGGCCAATTGATGTAGCTTCAGAGGAAAGAAGATTCTAAGGCCATCTGGCTCCTGAATCTTTCACAATGCACAAGGCTCAACCTTCAGCGTCTGCAGCCAAATATTTTCATTCATATTTTTCATTTTATATTGCTCCACTTTATTTCGTACTTTACCATCAGAGACACTGACCCAGCATGGACTGAAATATGCGTTTTCAAAAAGGTCAAGCGAAGAGCATAAATGGGGTCACGCGGTCAAACATGACCTTTCACTGCACTCTGTAATGATAAAACTCACATTTTTACTTGAAATGAGGCTGCGATCCAGCTCTTTCAGGAGACTGATGAATACGGTTTGTAACGAGAGAAGAACTGTAAACAGTAGAGGCTACTGATTTTACATTGTTACAGAAAGTCGTGGTGACATATGAGCTGGTTCCAGGTTCCAGGTGATATAGCTCAGTCATTCATGTGCTGGCGTCCCGTCACCACAGAAGCGTTTGAGTGAAATATTTTGACATTTTCATAAATTGCCTGGATTAACTGTAAAAAATGTGGTGATTCTGTGATTTGAGCTTCTACTTGAATAAGGTCACTGGGACAGTGATTCGTGTTATTACTGACACTGAGCAGCTTTTCTAACCTTAGTCTAGTGCTAGATGCTATTCTGTGCTTTAAAATACGAAGCTTTCCATGTTGTTTCACATAGTTCTTACAGCTCAGGTTGCGTGGAAGGGGAAATGAAGTGTCTGGGTTTGGCTGAATTTCAACAGGTGTTGTTCCTGTATTTTTACAGTTTTTAACTTGGACATTTCTATTTTTCTCTCATCTTCTCTGGTTCAGTCTGATTAACAAGCTCGGGATCACGGCATCCGGCTTGGCGTCAGTTTAGTATCTCCGCTTCCAGTTGTCATCAGAGACAAAGGTGACTTGTGATTATAATCCCAAAACAGTAAAGGCATCCCACACGCTCCACTACCACCACTCCCGAATATTAACAGGCAGTGGGGCTGCCAGCACTCTGGTAGCATTTGATACCCTGAACTGGCTTCCTGGTTGGGAGCTTCCCCTTATTGTCTTCACACAGACATTTACAGAGGCACGAACACCGGTTCAGCCAAACATCTGCTGTTTTTAAAGCCTGCTGATAAGATGCCCGAGTGCGAGTGTGGTGGGGCGGATCGGGGCGGGGCAACAAGCAACCGACTTCTAACCAAGTTGAGAGCCAGATAAGTCGGACTGTGCGATTGTAAACCGTGCAGGGGAGCTACAAAAAATATTATTTTAAAAACAGCTACTGCATCAACTGTAACGTGTGTCCATGATAAACAAGTGTTCGCTGTGGATGTGGACGTGTGTGTTATGAAAACACACGCGGAGCCGTGACGTGAGAACAATTTCTGTGTGTATCTCACAGCAGACAGAGCAGAGGGGGGGCCGGGATAGCGAACGGTCACACAGGGAGTTAGCAGGGAACTCTCTTGGGCCTCTAAGCCAATTACTGGAGCAGCATTGATTGAGGCAGCACTTTAAGGCCTCATCTACACAAGTAGTCCCTTAATACACTGGTCAGATCACGGCAGCGTCTCAACCACAAACTCTGTATAGGACGATGTTCGCATCTAATGTGATGCCAGGACAGATACAGAATATCCATTTTTATTTGGCGTTGACTGTTGCTTATTTTATTTTGATGGAAGACTGTGACACATCTTCATGCTTAAAGGCTAGAAGCATACTGCTGCGGAGATGAACAGAACCTGTTCCTTCAGTTTTGATCAGCTGCCCCGAACACCAAGGTGGGTGCACCCTTAGTCCTGTTCCAGCCGCTCTTCCACGCCCTTGTGGTTTATAAAGGGGAACAGAGAGTGAATCAATGAAGTGGAGCCCCTCAGATTAATGCTTAAGCAAATAGCAGCTCCATTCTGGGCCCTAGCAGCGGCTGAGGGGCAAGAAAAGCATCAGTAATGGCTCCTCGTGGCTCCTCAACGGAAAGCCAACATGCAAATCCGGGCACATATTCAAACAACATTCAAAACTACAGTATGAGCTCCTAGAGCAGTGAGTCCTGCTATTTGTTACCACTGTACATGTCCAGTTTACAGAAGTTTGTAAAAAAAAATTGTAGTCACGTCACACAAAAACAAAGTCTGATGAATATGTACATTTCCAAACAATACCAGGCCTACATTTATGGACAGGACAGTTTCCTTGATGAAAGAGCCTGTTTTATTAATTTTTTATGAAGAACAGGTTCCTAGCTGTGATTGTGTGAATAAAAGGATGATGGAGTTACCCATTACAGAGAAGGACAGAGAACACAGAGGGGAACAGAGAGAGAGAGACCAGACACACAATACTGCTGCTGCCCAACACAACAGGCCATTCTTTCAGCTCGCGCCACAACACTCCTCACAGCTGAGTCCCAGCCGCTATTCTCCTGCTGTTCCCCCTGCTCCCTCCCCATCGCTCAGCCCTTTCAGTGTGAGGAGGTCGAAGAAGGGAGGGGGGATGCACATACAATCTAGAGTATCATTAACTGAAATCTTGTAAAATAAGACAAAAGATGACAGGGGGGGTTGTTCTTTGTTCGCCTATATCAAAACACTGGTTTAATACAGAAAATCACACAGGGAAAGGGGAAGGAGCCGAGTTTTAGTGTAAAAAGCTAATGGTGTCAAAGAGGTAAAGAGGAAATGAAGCCAGAAAGAAAAAGACGAGATGTGGTTGAAAACGCCAGTGGCAGGCACAAGGAATAACATCCCCTAACAGCAGGCGAGTGTGTCAACAGATTAGTGTTTAAATTCAGCCCCTAACCAAACACCATCTGAGACAGACACACACACACAATACAACACATCGCAGCTCATCAATATCTCACAACTGATCTGCAAAGACACTGATTCCTCTCAAATCAAAACAAGAAAATCCACCTGCCTCTGCATTTCTGTGCGTATCCATCTATTCTCCCCACCCACATCGCTTTGAGTCTAATCCCGGAAGCCAGGGCATCACTCCCAGGAGAAGTAAACGTCACAGAATTACCTCCACAGCACAGTCGCTGCTGCCACTGCCGCTCTCCTCTCTGCACCTTATTCCCCAGAAATACTCAACATAAACATAAACGCAAGCAGGCTGAATTCCGGTCGCTCTCTTTCCTCCAGAGCATCCATGGATCATCCAGCTGCCTGTGGGCGACTGCTAGCTCCCAGCTCGCAAGCACATTCAGGCAGCCAGCTACTAGGCAGCTGCTGTTTTTCTCCAAAGCTCCACAAGCAGAGCAAACCAGAGGTCCAGCCCAGCTTAGAGGCTAAACCAATGTGAGCTATTCACACTCTAGTTCCTGTCTGAGGCCAATGGCTGCAGCCCCTCGGCCCCCTGCAAACTCCCGCCCACTGCCACTCTCCCTATTGCTTTCTCTTGGTCCCCTTCTCTTTCTTCTTACCTTCCCCTGCTATCTCAGCCATAAATGGACTCTTGACATTACTTAACCCCCCGATAAACACTTAGCTTCATGCAGGTCTTGTGACTGAGAGAATATCTTTAGGGGTGAATGCTGGGTTGCAGGAGGTCGTAGAAGGCAGCAGGACAAGGATGAGACTCAGGATGCACACAAAGATGGGAGGGGAGATGGTCTTCCTGCGTTCAACCGGTGGATTAACTGGTTAAAGTGTCATTTACTGTGCTTTGAGCGAACTAGACAAGACAGACTGTACTCGATTAGGACCTGGGGAGATTCTGACTCCACTGCCGGACTGCAGAGAAGCTTTTACCGTCGCGGACATGGTCAACGCGACCGCAGGCCCCAGGACCTGCCCTGAGGCTGGAGGCCTGCACCTTCCTCAGCCACGCGGTCCTATGCGCTAACGCAGCTAAAACTCAGCTTTAACGGCACGGACATGTTTTTATTTCAACATGAACCTATAACCTTAGTTTGTAGCCTGGCAACACTACAGACAACAGTGTCTGTAAGCAGAAATGTCATTTTATTTATTTTTAAGAGGATATTTTTTGGTTAATACACTTTCTTGCAGTGAATTATTAAACATAAACATCACTTTCATGTCTGCCTACTAGATATAAGGCTGGAGCAGATTAGCCCAGTTTAACGTAAAGACAGGAAGCAGGAGGAAACGGCTCCCTTCACTCTGTCCATTAACAAAAGGGATTTAGCACATTTGATCATCAGTGTATGGGTCTGTTGATATGTGGATTTAAAAGAAGTAACTTTTAAACATTTAAACAAAACTATACCAGGTTCCAGTCCTTTAAGGGTTTACCAACATAGACAAAATAGCAATGACAAAAACGGCTACGACAGCAATCAAAGCTTTAAATAAAAAAGATGTTTTCGAATAAGTTACTGAAACAGATGAGGCCCTGGCAAAAAGGGGAAAAAGGTTTAGTAAGTTTTAAAAGGCATAAGTAAAAATGGCAGGAGTCATAAGACCACAAAGTTCAAAGACTGAAGTTGCAGCAGATCCCATTTTAGTCACACTCACTGCTCGGAGGCATCCGGGCTAGCAAACACTGAGGAGCTCCAGTTATGTAGGCTA
Organism: Macropodus opercularis; assembly: GCA_030770545.1. NCBI lineage: Eukaryota > Metazoa > Chordata > Actinopteri > Anabantiformes > Osphronemidae > Macropodus > Macropodus opercularis. The sequence continues at coordinate 13,426,913 of CM061095.1, forward strand.
GCTGGCTCGCACAGACGCTGCACATCCAGAGCATCACAAGACACTCACACGCACATTAGCTCTGTAAGAGGCTTCGCCGTCGTAAGAATCCTGTCCAGTCAGTGAATTGGACAGTTCATTACCTTGACCTGAAGCGGGTTTATCGCCACACACGGCGACAACACAAACGAAGCAGCGGCTGCGGGAGCTGTGTCATTCTTCTCATTCGGTGTCGCGCCAGGAACGTCCGCTTCAACTCCGCTCTGAGCTCAACCCGTCCTCGGCCTTTGCATCTTTGCAAACACAGGCCTTGCAACAACAATAACATTATTATGAGGCCTGCGTGATCACACTGTGTGTTCGCGCGGATTGATGAAGTTAATGTGAGACCGGGCTCAGGGTACAGTCTGTTCTAAACTGCACGAGCACAAACCCGGGTTGTTCTTGTTTCTCCTGGATAATGTGTCATAAGACGTCTTTGAAACAGGCCTGCAGGAGACTGTCGCTAACGCACGACGTCAGAGACCACAGCCTCCAGTGCCACTTTCCACCCACTTGCCAATCAGACTGATTAAACAAGAAGGAAGAAGCCAACGAGGCCTGTAAATGGTATATGGTTCGTTGAAATGGTAACAAACGATGCCCGGATGTCTTCTACCACACACACGCACACACACTCACGCTTGCACCCGTCTTCGTCCACCATTACTATGCAAAAACAAATATTTGGCTTCCTCAACAAGCTAGGAAGCCACCGTTTCCCGTGTTCACGCAGCAGATACCTGGTCACATGAACAGAATATGAGGCGTCCGTGTGTGAAAAGCAGGCAAACAGAAGCCGGGGCCCACTCATCCGTTACAAGAATGAATGGCCATCATTAGCATGAGGCTCCCCGGCTGCACCCTGCAATGCAGCGACACACACAATGGCGAGTGCCACGCTTCCCCCAGCCATTCCCCCCCAGAGAAGCCCCTTTGTTAGACCAGCATCTGGACCTGACCTCCATGCATTCGAGGCTAATGACCCCCTTCTCTGCTCCCTCTCAGCTCCTCGTCTTTGCCTTCTCCTCTCCTACCTCAGCCTCCTCTCTAAAAACCTGCTGTGCCTGTACAGCAACCCCCCCTCCCCCTTTTTTCCTCTCCTTTCCTATACCCTGTCCTTTCTTTACACATAGATGCCCCCCTCCTTTCCTCTTCTAGCGAAGGAGAGCAGCCATCTCCTGCTTCTTGAAAAGAAGGTCTGTGTACTAGTGGGCCTTACACAAAGCCTGCAGGGTGAATTAGAAAAGCAAAGAGGAAAAAGCACCAGGGCTACTGGCCATCTGTCCCTCTGGGCTGGACGTGCCTGCTCCAAGTGTGCCTGCCCCTCTCGTTCCCTCACATAATTCCCACCCCTACCCCCACCTTCCCTGATTCCCTTAGCCTATATACACAGCATCCACCACACACACTCCATGCCATGCATACATCACAAGCTTCAGATGGCGGACAGCGGTGAGTGTAGTGAAACGAAGGAGGAGAAAATAAGGAGCTGCCACTTGCCTGGATGAGAAGCGAGACCGGAGCCAGCAAATCAAGCCGTAATCCCTTTCTTTGTGTGAGCGGCAAGCAGAGAAATTTGTCTCCAGCAATGATTTCCCCAAGATCGGCAGTGGAGTGGAAAACAAGGAAGCGAAGGAGTGAAGGACACCGAGGAAGGGAGGGAGAAAAAGAGAGCGAGAGAGAGAGAGAGAGAGAGAGAGGAGGAGATGGAGGGTGAGAGCAGCAGAGGCAGGGAGACAACAGGAGCAGCTAGAGTGTGACAGAGAGAGACAGAGGAAGGCAGCGAGCACTGCCGAGCCACAGGGACGCTGACACTCACTGGAGGATTTGAAGTGAAGAGAGGGGAGCGACAGAGCGAGGGAGCGGGAGGGAGAGATCAGGTGGGGGGAGGGAGGATTGGTTCGGTCTGTGGCTCAAACGCCGGGATAACGCTGAGATAACCCTCATCCCCAAGCAGCAGCTGTAGACGTGAGAGGGAACTGAATCCCACGAGAGAGAGAGGGAGAGACTTCTCTATCAATTATGACATTTGCTGCACGTGATAACAATGGCCATCTGTAAAAGCAGGGCTACGAAAGAGAAAGGAGGAGGTTGGGTTGACAGGAGGAGGGGCTGGTCTCTTCCTATAAACACACACACACACACAGAAAAAAGACTCGGCCAGTGGTGGAGGGAAAGGCACCTGTTCGAGTCAAGTATGGGGACCGGGGGGGAAACACATGCTCAGGAGAGGGGGAGGAGACACGAAGACAAAGAAAACACAGGGCTGAGAAGTGTGGCTTTTATTTGACTGCTTTTGTTATTCTGCCTCGTCATGCCTAGGAAATATTTGTGTGTGTGTGTGTGTGTGTGTGTGTGTGTGTGTGTGTGGGAGCAAGACAATAAACAGGAGGTGGTAGTGATAGTAGGTCACCAAGAAAGGGAGAGAGAGAGAAAGAAGGGGTAAACACGCCAACATTAGTTTGACCGGCCACGTGGTGCGGCCACTTTTGACATTTGTATTTGATCAACAAATGCTTTTAATTAAATTACTATTGTCTAAAACCCACATCCTTGATCTGTGCGGTTCACTGAATGACTTTCTAAGTCACACAGACTCCTTCATGCTGTAAATACTTCATGTGTGTATGAAGAGCAATTTAAAAAATGATTCCAACTTTATGGACAGCAACAAAACTAAAGATGCAAGTTCAACGACACACCTTTCGACACGTTTATTCTTGTGTTTATATCTTGATTTGTACTGTGAGGGCAAATCAAAGACTTAGTGCAGCCGTTCACACTAAAAAACAGTTGGACGGTCCCACAAAGCGGCAAAAATAAAACATGTCCAGCTTCAACTATACTCTGTTAACCACTATTTTATGACCTCATCTACTCGTAAACGTTCACAAATAATTCTTTATCTGCACATTTGTGTTTTAATGCTTTACATCTGGCTAATGATAAACAAGCAACGCACTTCAGGCTCTAGTAACAGATGTGTAGTGGCTATATTATCCACAACTTGTTCGATTTCACAGAATCTCGCAATAGTAATGTCTAAATCATCAAATGCGGTTTATTTATTTATTTTAGCGTCTGACCCAAAATAAAACAATGCAGACTTTTGACTCCTCAGCACAGGTTATGTTCTTGGTTGGAGTTGTCTTTGGTTAAGAAACCTGTATGAGAATGTTTGGCTGTTTTTATCCTGAAGAAGTGAAGGTTACCGTAGGTCAGTTTGGTAGTGAATGGAAGTAAGATGTGTCAAATATTAGAAAAACAGCCATTCGCTCTGTACTGTAAATTCAACGATTTTAATATTTTTGTCCACGGAGAAAGCATATTTAGCATCTGCCTTCAGGTACGGTGCCGAGTCTGCCTGTCCCGCACACTTTCCATCGTCCTTTGATGTTTGCGAGAGCCCAAAATGTTCATCACATAATCAGGCAGGAATCTACTTTCAATATATCAGAACATCATAATCCCAGGCAGGGCACCGGGGAAGGCTCAGAGAGACGGATTTACCAGTCACGTGGCTGAGTGTAGAAAGCCAGAGACTGAGAGGCAGAGAGTGAAAAAGCACAAGAACAAGAGAGAAGCAGAGAGAGAGAGAAAATAAGTTAATCTGGGCTAAAAGGCACATTTTGTTCAGAAGAAGTACAACGCAAACAGATGCAAATGGACAAGAACAGACAAGTACCAGTCTACTGAAACGGGATAAAGTTGTTTAAAGGCACTGATGCATATGTTTGATAATCAAATCAATTTCCTAGAGTCAATCACACACACACACGTCCTCTAATCACAACCTCACTAGATCCACTGCGCTAATAAAGACAGACAGGATAAAATATAATAAATGATATATAAACTGAATAGAGCTGGACTCTATCACGCAAGTACACATCCACCGTGACGTAACCGAGCCCAGCTGTGGAGTCTGGCATGGTGGTGGGTGCTTTTTGTATATTTAATAGCTGTGTGAGACAGCTGCAAAAACAGCGCTTGTCGGGTCAAGACACGAGAGTCTTTGATGAGCAGCAACAAATGAGAACTACAGTGACGTATTGTTTGGCAAATGTCTGCTCTGTTTTCATCTGTTCGAAGAGGAGCAGGTGTGGATTTTATATGATGAACGATACATAAAAATAACATAAACCAGCATTAGTGCTTGAAAGAAGAAGGACATAAAAAAATTAAATATAAAGTGGGTCAAAATGTGGGAATGATTCTAGGAACTGGTTTAAGACACTTTCTTATCTCATTCCCGTAAAAACCAGCGTTGTACTCACAAGGCACAGCGTGGCGATACAGGTTGGCTCGGATGACTTTCTGCAGCTCGTGGTCTGGGGAGGACTTCTGAAACCTCAAGCTCAGGTAGTGCTTCAGGTCCTTGTTGAGCTTGTGACCTGAAGACAGCAGAGAGACAGGAACAGCTCAGCTCAAGCAGTTTTTTTCTATTTTCACCAAACGCTCATCGACAGCCGCCGCATTTCTACTGCTGAAAAAAAAGAACAAGGAAAGCCACATAGTATTGTTATTCCAGTTATTACAGGAATAAATAAACACTGACATGATCAGTTCAGTCTTTTTTGTATTTGATTAGATAAAAGGATTTGGAGTAAAACAATAATTAACAGCTTGGTTAATTTAAAAACATGGATATTGACATTGATTAAAAGAGTCTGTGATTGGCTGGACCATGCCGGCTTACTAATCCCCCATCCAATCAGAGCTGCTCATGCTGCTGGCTCAGTTTGAACAGGAGTCCGGTGCTCACAATAGGTCCAGATGGTCAGAGCTCGCTCTCACGCCAGGGTCTCGTTTAGGACCATTTAATGATCTCCAAATATATCATCTATGTCTGAGAGAGCTGGCAAGCAGTTCTTGGGGGAGGTGCCATGGCCTCCTGTTGGCCTCCTGGCTCTGTGCTGCATGATGACAGGGTCAGCGTGCTGACTGGGAAGGTAGATGACTTAAACTAATTAACAGGAATCACTCAGGGTGATGCATATTACAGCTGGGCTCATTTGCCAGGAACCCAACAACTTGACGTTTCCGGTATTTAAGCTAAACTATCAGGTAGCAGCTTTGTGCAGGTGTTAATCTTATTATCAGTCTCTCAGCAAACAAATGTGACCATAATGATGACCTGCTGCTTGCAGATAAGAGTGTGTGCGTCCATCTAAATGAGGTCGGAGTGAGTGCATGCAGTCTGAGGAGATGCGCTTTCACGAGCATCAGTGTAGCAACGGTGGGAGTGAAAATGGTGAAATCTATCATCCCTGAGGTGTGGCCCAGCGGTGATGTCATCATTTGTCAGCCCCAGCCTCGCACCCCCCCAAAGAAATAACACGCACACGCTGACACTACACTAACTTCCCTCAGATACGTTTGGTTCAGAGTTTCAGAAATTCAGGAAAGCTAATGCCACCATGGCTGAGTCGTGGTGTAACATCTTCCTTCCCAGAAGTAGAGACGCTGTTTTCTGTTACTCTGCACACAACCCACTGTGTAATTCAGTACAAGCAAAGCACAGTCAGGTAATCGTTACCTAGCAACCAGCCAGCGCTGACGACCATCATTACGGGCTGTGCTAGGCAAGCAGCAGTTAGATTGTAAAAAAAAAAAAAAAGAACAACAACCAAAAAAACCATATGAAACAGAACCCCCATCAACACACATAAGGATTCTCTCAATTAGTGCATCTTCCTCTGCTCTTTGATTTATATACACATCTCATGAAAAACAAAATATGAGTCGATCTTGCCGCACATACATTACTGTCTGTGTTCATGGTGGCCCAGATGCTTCCCCTTAGCTAAGGGTCTCTGTCAGGAACAACCCCCCGCTGTGGGTACGTACAGCTAGCGAAGGGTGGGCGGCCCAGGTTTCATGCTCCATCAATGATGAAGTCATCAAATATTCAATAATAATGAGGATTAAAGCGCTGCACATCAGCGGTTACAACCACACGGAGCGTCTGTGCATTTCATACACTGTTGATTACTATATGCAATATTAGGTTATTAAAACAAAAAGGGTGTAATGATGCCGTAGACACATGTCAAATTGACAAAACTATCCAGATACTTGAGAAACACTGCTGCTCTTAGGTCTAGAGAAACTGATCTGATCAATTTCTGGACATGTTTTCTATTTATTACAATGTTCAGCTTTTTATGGAATTTCAAAACAAGCAGATGTGCTAAGAAAACAGTCGACATTATCACGGCTCCACAGCCACAGCGGGCCACAGATTTTAGAACAATACAAGTCGTGAGATAATCAATTCGCCACAGAGAACGAGATCCTGGTATTGTTTACAATGACATACTGTGCGGAATCCAAGTCCACAGCTGTCTGTGTCTACGACATAGCGAAAGCAGAACTAATGTAAACACATCAGAAATCACAGATTTTAAATATAAGCTGCGTGACGTCTCTTTCATCAGTCAGGCTACAGCTGACAGCAGACACACCGAGTGCAGAAAAGTACCACATGACAGGATCATCTGGCTACAGGGACGCTTGTCCTGTAATTAGGCTCCCAGGTGTCTTCAAACTTGTAATTACCACCACTGCCCCATCAATAAGCCAACAGATATAATTTTTTAATTGTAAAATGAACAAACATTACCTTTAAGACAAATGACAACAGGTAAGTGTTTAGTAGTAGAACTATGGACATGAATTTCTGACGCTTCACAGAAGATGCGATCGATCTTTGAGAAGCTGTGAATTGACTTTGAGAATCAGTCTAATCAGGACGACAGAACGGAAGATGTTCTTGATTCTCACAATGAAAATCACTCCATCAAGGAAAATGTGAGAAAGAAGGGACATTGTCGCTATGGGAGATGTTTGTGCACCCGGCTCATAAAAGCCTGCGTGTGACAGAGTATGATGTGGATGAAGCAGAAGAGAGATGTGTGACGGCTGCTGTCCTCTTACACATAGAGCATGAGAGAGAGCGACGGAGAGGTTTAACCCAAATAACAGCGGATTATACACATCCCTCCTGCCTCCAGTCAGCATTACATAACCTTAAATCTAGTTATGCATCCCCGTCTCATTTTGGGAATGGGCTGGAAGGTGGGGGCGTGTTTTCAAAAACCTCAGGAGATAGTGATTCAAACATTCGCTCACAAATGTATTTCTGTGAACGCGAAAGCACCGTTACGCTCACTCGCAACGTGGTGTTTTAGCGATTTCTCTTAAAACCTTGAATGATCTTTACCTTACACAGTATAAAAGAAGTGAGATCAGAAATATGTAGAACAGCTGTCAACACTACAGGTTACTGGAACGACCTGTCAATCACACCTATAGAAAAAAAAACATGCCAGGTGTGGCTTTTCATAATTTAAAGTACAAGCAAATTAAATGTGACCAACATGAACACACTGACATGGTGCGTTTCTGTGTGTGTGTCACTGATCAGCTGGGGTTCACCACCCATCACCGCCCATCCTCCAGCTCAACACTGCCCTCTGTGTCTCCCAGTCGCAGCACCAATGGGCCGGCTTCACGCATGCCCGTTACCGTGGCAACCCAGAGCCAGGCAGCGACGGAGATGGGCTGTGTGCGGTCATTATGGGATGCTGCCCCCCAGTGGTGGAGCTTCGGCCATTGACGTTGAACTTTATCCACTGTGGCTGCAGTGATTAACATCAGCCGTCATCCAAGCCACAGAACTAACTAACAAACTAACTAACTCGGTCAGTTATTATAGTGTTTTTAATACAATTCAGTTTCAGTACTTTACTTATCATTTAATGTGAAATATGACCCATTTACTATTCAACACTGTACACTAGCCTAAAACCCACCAGTGTGCAATATAATATCCAATAAATACAACTTGGGAGAGGGACTAAAACAGTATTTTCAGTTGAGTAAACTCCTCAGTCAGTTTTTACATAGGTTTAGTAAAACATTTAGGCGAGACACCCTCTCAGCACGTTGGGCTAAGGTGACTCTGCCTGTTGAGCTACGCATCGCTGCTCTGTCCTCAGAAGTCAGACGGCAATTTAACCCCTAACCCCTCCTTTCTTCAGTATTAGTGATATTATTTTATATGTCACATTACAACTGAAGTGGCACCAGAGTGTCTACATCCTTCTCTCGGATGTGGAGCTGCAGCACAATACAAGCAGCAGAAACACAATTATGGGCATAAAATCACGTGCGGATTGACAGTTTTTATATCAAACCATCTTCTAAACCTATAAATTGCTCTCATTGTCGTGCTCTCGTGCGGTTTCCAGGCCGTCTCAAGATGACGGCACAGAGCTCAAACCGAGCACAAAGAGAAGGCATTTCCTCCAGAGGACAAATAATATTGTATTTCCTCTGGCTGATTCCAAATAATGGCCACAAAGTAGGAACTGGAAACGCTGGTTCTTAAACAGTCAATTCCATTGTTTCAGCGGTTTCCTGTGGGTCTCAGGACATCCCGTCAGTCAACACTGGACTCTCTAGTTACAGATGAGAGCATTTAACTCTACATTATCCAACTCAGTAAAGAGGGGCTGTCTGACAGAGGTGAACACTGGGAAGGACAGATGAAATGAGCAAAAGGCTCCTGCTCTTGGTGATGGGCTTTAATGGACTTAATGGTGTGATAAAGTAGCTCCAATCTTTAGCTATTACACAAACATTCTCTTGGCTGAGAGAGTTCATGACAGCTTTTACACAAGACATGATCATAATAATGCCATGAAATAATGCCCACACACACACACACACACACACACACACACACACACACAGCTGTTTCTGCACACGTTCACCACTTTTCCATGTTACTGCTGCCTGACGTGAGCCCTGCGATCAGACTGGGGTGGAGAAATAAAAACAACAATCACTGAGAGGTCTGCCGTGAAGCTCTGGATGAGGCCCCTGCCTCCTCCTTCCATCATTACACCCGCAGCCAACCACACCCACACTCACTTTCATCCAAAGACGTGATCAGTGTGTTCAAAGGGGAACAGGGCGAAACCAAGACAGTGTCATACTCAGCCCACATGTTACTACTATTTACCTCACGGACCCTTAAACTAGCTCCAACAATTACTACTATTTTTAACACAAACAAAATAATGTTGAATGCCTTAGAATTGTGGGTAATTTCAGCTGACACTAACATACACACAATCTTGGCCAGTCTCAATATAGTTGTTCAGACTTACCTACTATTTGTGTTTTGAGAATGTTTTTAGTAGCGGATTTTTTTTTTCACTCTTTAGGCCACGCCCTTATCTTTGAACTACTGCATATGCAGAAATTTATGGACGGTTTATGTTCTGACCCAGTTGTTCAGAGCTGTGGTGCTGAGTCAGACTCAGCAGTGCATGATGGGAAAACATGTTTCAAGGAAGAGCCTTCAGACAAACACACACACTCAGGCGCACACACGGAGGCGAGCAGAGGCGGCATGTTCCGCTTCAGTGCGCCGCATCTGTTCATCGCTAAATATAACCAGAGGAACACAGGCCTACTGCTCCCTGCGCTCCGCGTCAGCCGAGCGGGCCGAAGGATGCAAGGGGCTGAAGTTGTTACGACAAGTCAACATTTGAAGGAGAGGGTTGAGAGGGGGGTCAGTCTTGAATGATGTAGGCACCATCTCTGATAAGCAGAGATGTTGCTTATAAATTTTGCCTGCACTCAAAACTATTTCAACACAGACTAAACACGGACGGCTCTCCCTGTCAAACTCTGCAACACTGAACTCAACATACTCCAGATGGCAGGATCTCTATTATTATCCTGTTGGGTTCATTGTGAAAATAAAGGAAAACTGTTTTTTTTTGTGCCATATCTCTCAAAAACACACAAAGCAGCTGTTTTAATGTGTTCATTGTTTCTTTGTTTCCTCCCATGGGCGACGCGTGTAAAAATACTGATGCGCCGAGCACATGGAAGCCTGCCTGCTGCCGATAGAAAGCATCAAGCTGCAGTAAGCGTGCCATCAGTTCTAACTGGCTGACGCTGGTAAATGTCATCGCCTGCCTGGCCGTCGCACACAAAGGGCCCCACTGTCATTAAAGTTCCCTCCTTCGCAGGAGCCAGTGACCACAGGCGATGAGACGGAGATGAGATACGCGTCCACATGCTCCCTCCTCGTCCTCCCTGCTACTCATACAGCAGCGGGGAACACATCACACCAAGAGCGCGTGGCATCACCAGCAAGTTAATGTGATGAAGGCAAGAAATGACTAGATTAGGCTTGAATTACGGTCTGTGTGCATCTGCAGGAGTGGAAAAGGAGCAGGCTTTCCAAAGGGTGTAATAACCACTAATTGCTACCTCGAAGGTTATAATTGGCATGTGCACGTACACAAACAAACCAGTCAGGGTGAGTTTAAGGGAACTACAGGACCAGACATCCAGTGACCTATATTTGAGTCCTCTACTCTACTCTCTGTACTTAAAACGTAATAAAATTAACATATATAGAACACCCACTTTTACAAAAATAGCCTTTCTAATCTAATCGAGGGGCTATCAAACAGATGAGCTGTGTGTAGGGACACAGACAGACGAGCGGCCCCACGGGAAGCTTCATTAAATCTGTCATGTGATGCTACAAGAAGTTTGTCCTGGGAGGGAACTTGGCGCGTTTGCTAAGATTCACCTCAAATGCTTTTCGCAAGTGACACTACATTAGAACACGAGTTAAAGAATTATTCACTTACAGAGGAGAACGCTGTGAGTCTCTATCAAAACGGACTCACAAACAGCAGACTGACAGCTGCGTGTGATTGATCCTATCAAGTTTCCCCAATGGTGACAATGTAACAGATGGTCTGGAGAGAAGAGTCTTTTTAACAACAATAAGCTAAACATTTTAAAAAGCATCTTAAGCCACCAACGATTCAGTTCAACAATGACAGTAACATACCAAAAGACATTTTCAGCAGGAAGATATTTTAGTAAGCAAAACGATGTTGAGAGTCTACGGCTCCAACCGTCAAACAGCCTCAGATTAAAGGCGAATGTGTGTCTGTGTGTGACTACACATAGCGCGTCCTTCAGTTACTGAGTCACACCATCAAGAATCTGATCTTCACACAGGGAGAAACAGCACATTCTCCTTCACAGCTGGACGCCACCAAACACAGAGACGGCTGTGAGACATTTAACGTGAAAGCATGACAGAAGATAACTAATCTACGATGGAGGTAAACGAGGGAGGCGCTTTAAGAAAAAGGAGAAGAGTGACACTGAGATAAAAACATCATTGAGAGTGTTCCTTTGCGTTGCAGCTAAAAGGAAGGATCGGTGCCTTCACAACCGATCCTGAATTTTGATTCAACACAAACCACAACATTAGACGATGGACAGAAAAATAATCATTTTTAAATGATAGTTACTTCTAACTTCAGCTCAGAAAGTTAAATTGGAAAACTACATAGAACCTCTATCGTCACCTTCATGATGGGAATTTCTTTGTAAAACTGACCTGAGTGTGAACTGACTCGCTCTATGTGCATAGCTTGGTTAATTTTTGTTAAAGGAAACACAAAACCTAAAGCACCAAGGAGCAAGTTAATGGAGGGAGTTTTACTCCTTAATCAGTGTTAAAAATTAGACAAGTGTGTGTTGTTCAAGCAGAACTGAAGCAATGATCGGACTGAACAAACCAAACGAGACCTCTAGAAAATTCACTACCTTTGGGAGACATTCATCATCTTTTGATATTTCACAGAACAAACAGTCCATCAACTTAGTGAAATGAATATTCTGTTGATGAGCCAATAAAATAACTAAAATAGAAAAAAACATTTCCTGAAGCAAACGCACAGTGAAGACGTAATTTAAAGTTAAAAGAGAGACAGAACGATCAACACTGTGAGGAGGATCCTGATCAAAGCTCCAAGCTCCACACTGTTATCTCTGAACCTCCAGCTTTAGCAGCTTCCACTTCTGCACCAAACACGAAGCGCTCAGACAAAATCTTACATAATAGGATCCTGTGGCATAAACTGTACCTTTGAAGCAGGAAATACTGATGCTGACTGTCATGGGGCATGTTCCTGAGTGACAGAAAAACTGATGGACAGAAAAAAATTCATTCCGATGTTTCCGAGATGTCCCAACACGTTGAGTTTATGTCTCTGCATTGTTTATTTGTTTTAAGAGGCACTTTTGCTTGGTGTGATGTTAAAAGTCACGTCCTTTCTCTTAATACAACCTGGTTGTGACTGTACTCGTTATTTTAAGCATCACATAAATACATGTACTCAACAAGTTAAAGTTTCGGTTTCAAATTCGAGGACATTTCATTTTTAGCAGCAGATCCTTTGTCGATCCTTCTCTAACCTGCCTGCCATCATGGCTCTAATCAAGGCTATTGTCATCTGAAAGGTGAAACACGATAAGTCATTCCTTCCTTCCCATGTCCTTCATATTAGTCACAAGAAATCCCCCAGAGTTGGAGATGACAATAGGACTGGACAATTTCCAATGCTTACCCAAGCAGAATCAAGCCTGTGTTGAGTTCAAGGACCAAACCAAAGACCTTGTGCCTTTTAAAAGGTATTTCCTGGCAGATTAAGAGTGAACATGTCACATATTATATAGCAGTATTTAAAGACAAGCGTCCTGACCAACACAAAAAGAATCAATAAACTAACCGATGGACAAAATCTGCAACTACCTGCATGTAAAAAAACGTGTACGATTCATTTCAGTGGAGCGAGTCACCATGTTAAATGAGGCCCTAACAGTGGAGAACACTGACACGTTATTAAAGCTGACTGCAAACCTCAAGGAGGCTCTGAAGCTCTGACATTTGGGAGTTGGATGCCGATAGAGTTACACACGTGAGGTGTGGCTCCTCAAAACCAAACCACCAAACACATAACACGCACAGCGTTTCAGCGCAGCTCAGCATCAGCAGGTGATGACAACTTCAGCAGTATTTTGCTGTTGTGTACCAAAACGTTGGCTGTGATGTAAACAGTAAACACCCCGAACACAAACATCATCACAGCGTTTGCTTTGGGTCCCCCACCACCGCTGCCAGATGCTGCAGGCTCCCAACAAAGAGCTGCAGCCTAAGGTTACTTTAAATGTTGCAGCCAGGAGGAGATACATGGTAACAGAACCAAAATCTCCGGCATGTATGCGTTTTAGCTTTGACGAACAGCAGAGTGACATATTTGCTCTTTTCATCTTGCCTGCTGAGTGTTTTAAAAGCACGTTTCTGTGCCTGCTCTTCTTTTTAAAGTTAGTTATCTAAGACATTTCAGTCAGATTATGCTATTTGGAGCGATGATTTACTGACAAAACACTAAGCTACTGTACCATATATAACCTCGCAATGAGGCTCTATATTCAGAACAGAGACAAACACAAAGGAATAAAATATTGCTGTTCCTCACGGTGAGATTTGAGGCACTTTCAGGTCAAGTTTTCAAGAGGCAGCACAGCACAAGATGAGACGCAGAGCGAGTTACACAAGTTAAGCGCTCAAAGTAAATTTAGCTGACACCGTGAGCCGAAGAAAAATGCTTCCATGATTATCACACTTCGTCAAAACGTCTAAATTTACTCTGGGAGTACAGTGATTCAGAGCCACAGCTGGAAGAAAAACAGCAAGTGATCTGATAGGCGCAGGCATGTGTCGCACTGGGGTAGATTTGAATGTGAAAGCCAGAGAGGTTTTAAGGAGGCTTCATGTGATACTTTTACCCATGTTTGAAGGCAGACAGAAAAACATTTAAACAGTGAATCATTTGACCATCTAAACGTATAATAGCAAGACATCGTGTGGCGGGTTAAGGGCTGATTAGCTTGTGCCAGACAACAGAGAGCCGTCTTATGCGTATTATGCAAATTAGTTCCACACAGCTGTTTACGTGGTGCACGTGAATCACAGAGCATGGAGCTGCTGAAGCAGTGTTCTATGGCTGTGTGGTGGTGAGTTCTTCATCCTGAAGCTTTTCGACTATTTTTCAATGCAAGCTACAGCCGTTACAGCGCTCATCGTACTTTTACGTACCACTACAGTCTTCAAGCGACATGACAGTAATGAGAATATCAGATGGAGGAAAAGCTGCTTTGATTTAGATATGAGGCTCTTCCACCTGCCACAAGCTGCATGACTGAGAACGCAGACACACACAAGCGGAGGTCGAACCCACACTAAGAAGCTCTTCTCCACCTGCTTCAAGTCCTCAGGCCTCTGCTGTGATTTAACTTCTTCGCCTTGTTGAGGGTCAACACTGGGAACCGGCTCATGGGAAACAGGTCTGGTGCCTCTACGATCAAAGGCAGCTCTGTTTACGGACCCGTTCCTGCTTTGGTTCAGGTGTAGCATGACGTATGTTGAGTTACACCTCCCACAGAATCATGACAAGCAGAGAAGTGTTGTGTAGATAATGAACGTACGTTGGGCTGCAGGACCAATTCAGACCAACAGACTTTTAAACCTGACAGCTCACATTCACATAGCTCTGCCAAATCCAGTGAAAAGGCTCCAGTAACACAGTCTCCACATGTTTTGTGTCAATAAATCTGATTCGTGGATCTGACGGGAAATAACTGTGATTGAACATAAAACAATTGACCGAAATCCTTAGAAGACATCCAGTCCTCCCAGAAAACATCCTTTTGCAACACAGGAAGTGATGCTTTTGTAACACGTTTACAGGAAACAGCAGAGTTTGTTTGGGTTAAACATCAGGAAGTTAGAAAGAAATTTACTGAACAGTCCTGACAAAAGCTATCACCAGATTTAAATAACGCTGACTAAATATGCTATGTGAATACTTCAGTATTATTTTTACACATTTAAATGGGAAAGGAAATAAAAGCTTTCAAGATGGCTTCCGCCTTCGATGCGACGTTCACTGGTGCCAGTAACAAAAATGTCAAACTCTTGTGATTGGTTGTCGGTGAAACGTGTCTATACTGCCCTCATGCACGTTTCTATTTAATTCAGGTCTAGACTAAAACCAAGTCCGCGTTCATCTTGAAGCATTACTCTTATTATGTTTATTCCTTAAATCTGAAAGCAGAACAAAATGCACGTCCGAGCCTGAGTACGTTAACCTCCTACAAGTCACTGAGCTTGTCACTGGGCAAAGTATAAGGTTACTCATAAACTGAATTTTTCTTTCGCAGATGTTTTTTTACCGTCATATGCAACCGCGTTGTTGGAAAAGATGCAAAAACATTTTACTAGTATGGTAAGAAACACGCGTCCAGATTTACCATTAGTGTCAGCATATCAGATGGTAGCAGTAAAAGCATTTTATACATTTGTAAATCCGACAGGCTCATGTCAGCTTATGAGCCTCTTGAATCTCTGGAGACTGACTAGAGGAAGGATAGCGATAGAGAGCTAAGCAGCATGAGGAATCCTCTAGGGATTATAGGATATTATATATGAACAACAAACCAAGTAAGCAGCATTTTATGATTCATACTATCAAATGAGCGCAGATGATTCCTTTCTGGAAATCTTGCTACGGTTTGTGAAAACCCTCTTGAAGGCAAAGGTCTTCTAGTGAAACTCTAACTTTTCTTGTAGTGCAGGCAAGGTGCAATTACTGCGCTTTAAAACCACAACACAATGAAAGAAACTGTCTAAAAGCAGAACTGATTCATGTGTATAAAACAGTCTGTGATGGTGCGTAATCCACTCCAGATGTGTAGACCTAGCAGCACAGCTTAAATGTCAATTTATATCCACTACACAGGAGTCTCTGCAACGTCAGTGTGCTTGTAGCCTTAATAGGAGCACGACTAAGAGTGTAGGTCACTGCACATGCATGAAGAAGATGGAGCAGCCAGTTGTGAGCTCTTAAAGCTGTACACTAGAATTCTTTTCTCCTATGACAGCAGTAATGGATGCCACCTACGCTTTGGACTCAACCCAAGTTAAAGGGTTGAGTCCCCCCCCCACCGCTACTAAACTTCTGGCGCTTCCTCACACTCGAGCCACAACTAGGTCCGCATCTGAATAACAATGTGAAACACAGCTGAATTTAACCTTTTATAAAAGAACATCTGTCTTGTGTGTGTGAACGCACCGGGTCAGACGAGACTTCCTGCCTCCCTGTGAGCAAACACCTGTTTTCTGCACGTCTCCATCCAGCTTCAAGGCAAACCCCCCCCCCCCCCCCCCCCTCCACACACACACACACACACACACACACACACACACACACACGTAAGCACTGCTCATCCATCTTAGATAAACAGAATGTTTGCCTAATTGTTTGGACAGGCAAGCAAACACCCTACATATTTAGGTTTTCGTGCATACATGCATATTTAAAAATGATGATTTCATTTCATTGATTGTAGCAGCAAGTTACCCTATAACCATTTTTTGACTAAGGCTTAACGGATCATCTACAAAAAGAAATGAACACCCATAGCAAATATTTTTCAGAGTTTAGGCAGGTTTGCACAGTAACTGCGAGTCTTTGTTATGATGTGTGCTACAGGAACATATTTGATACATAGCTGAAATGGAAAACAGTGACAAATACGCGAAAGCGCGATTAGGCTTTATAATATATATGTATATATGCGTATATATGGCTAAAGTTAACCAGATGAAAACGACGCCTGCCTCTGCCCACTGGAGCATCATGTCCACAGTACTCTCAGTTGTTTCGCGTTATCCTTTGCTCTGGGTTTCATTTTAACCCCATTTTTACAACACCTGGGGCAAAGTCTGTGAATTACTGCTGGTTGTTCAAGCTTGAATCACAAAGGCTGCCTGTGTGTGGTGTTATTGCTCATTCGCTGATACACTCAGCAACACAGATGCTTCATAAAAGCCAATGTAAAATTCCAGCGTACAAAATTTCAAAACATGACAATATGACAGTTCTTGTGAAGACAGCACAACATGGTTTCTTACACCAAACTCTGAAAAACCTCTGCGAGGTCTAATTGCTGCTTAAACCATGCTTCATAAAGGGACGATGTGTAAAGAAGAAAAAGGAAAAAGCAGAGTGTACAGAGAAGAGGAGGCGGGATAGCTGCAGGACTCGTGTCACCACACTTTGACGAGCCTTTCAGGGATACACTTTAGCAGTCAGATGCGCTTAATCAGGACTGACAAAGTCTTCAGACTTAAGGAAACGCGAGGTACATGTATTCTGGGACGCATCACAGAAAAGTGTCTGCGTCTGCAGAGTCTTCACATCCTCTTGATGAGTGTAAGTCTTGTAAACCGCTAACAATAACCACAGAGACTATTTCAGTGACTTCAGATGAATATCACAGAACCTACATTTATTTTTCAGCTCTAACAGCACAGACTGGAGTAGTTCTCTCCTGAAAGTGTGGAGGTTGGTCCACGTTCAAAGCTTGGCTCAGAGACACTTCAGCAGGACACACGGTTGCTATCCTCAAGGTTTAACCGACTAAACAGATGTCCCCCTTTATCACCCTGTTTCGGACGGGTTAGCGAGGTGAAGGGTGACGAAAGGGAAGAATTGACTAGTAGGTATGAAATCTGGCTCCAAGTCTGCACCAGTGAACTCCTGCCTTACATCTCAGGAATGCTTGGCATCCAGCAGCATCCACCCTCTTGTCTGTGTTCAAACGTGGATGCAGTTTAAGACGACCGAGCCGACTCCTGGTCAGAGGTACCACAAGCAGCCAGACCTTTTAGGTGCTGGGATTTGTGGTTCCTGTGATAAAACACAGGCACCAAACTATTATCACTCAAAACAAGACAACGACAAAACCTTTCACCTGTGAGTCAAGTGACGATAACAGTTTAGAGCTGCTGGGTCAAAGTCTTTATAGCTCGAAGGGTACTCCCTGTTTGCACTTTAGCCTTAGTGTTATGCCATAACATAAACCTCGGCATTTGTAATCAAGGAACGGTATAACAGTTAAGTAACCAGAGCGCACTGAAGGAAAGAGGAGGCCGTGCACTGATGCTACTGGGATCCACACGTCTTTGTGGAGGTTGGAGGCAGATATCGCACCTGCTTTTCCAGTTTAAAGCGTCAAGGCTCAGTGACATCCAGGGTGAAAACCACTGCAGTGTAGTGTAACATCCCACCTTCGCCACAGGAACGCTGGCTTCGTGCAGCCGGTTTCTCTGTCGGCATTCCTCAGTGGGAGCAGCACACACCTGCGAGCACCGACCGGCCTACCTGCACACGCTGATAGGGTTTCGGCACTAAGGTGATGTGGCCTCCTGTAATAGGATCCACGGCTCTCTGGAGAGGCGAGGGGAGAGATTTGTGGCACAGGCATGTCATCTGGTCTGGGGCAGCTTGGATCGCAGTCCCGGCCTGGTTCTGCATGGAAGCTCACAGACAGCGAGGCATAAAGGGGGTTTTGTGAGCTAAACATAATACCCCCTCCTTTAATTAGAGAGAAAATCTGCTGATTCACGCCATAAATTAATACCAAGGACACGAGGATGATTTAAAAAAAAAGATCTTTTTCAAGTGTTGGTGAGCATTAAACATCTCCCATGGTGAATGCCTGGCATGTCAAGCAATCGCCTGTTTTTGCAAATGCACAGCAGCTGCAGTGCTGAGCCTGGGTCCCGGGGGTCGAGGCTTCGGCTCCAGGGGTCAGGTGTGAGCACACGGCAGCCTACACCACGAAGGCTACGATGCTAGACTGAAACTAAACCTGTTATATAACACTGTTAATGATTTCCCCTGACAGACGCGCTGCAAGCTTTGACAAATGTTGTGTAAGTGCGTTACCAACAGAATGAATGTGACTGTGCGGAAACAGGCATTTGAGGTAAGTCAGACTTAAATTTCTCATTTAGCAATGACTGGTAGAATCCAGGTGATCGTAGAACATCGAGGTTTGCCTGGGATGAAAGACAACGAAAGCCATGCACAATACACTGGAGACACTGAGAGAGATGAAAGGTTTGAATCCCTCTAGCAGCCTCTCCGACGGATGCAGATGCAGAAGCAGAAGCAGCAGACCGTGGGCAATGGGTCAAGCTCATCTAACAGGAAGGCAGCACTTCCAAACCCAGCTGCATCTCACTCTAACAGACAACGCTGCAGTTAACATGCACACGTTCATTTCACTTTCCCCTTTGTTACATTGACTCAACAACACTTTGGATTTTGAACTGAGAGCAAACTATTAGTCAGCCCATTAGAAAAGAATCACCCAAGAAAAAGACGACAAACTGAGGCCAGAGAAGAAAGTAATATCAAGGGCTGCAATAATTCTTTAGTTTAGGAAATATTAGAAAATCCATCCTGGCTACTGAGCTCCAGGGTGACAGGCCCGATGAAAGTTTAAGACCCAAAGATTTCCACTTATAAAAAAAAATGAGAGAAGGAGAAAAGTATTCCTCAGAGAACAGAAGATTGTGGCTCACGTTGGATAAGCGTCTGTGTGTTAGGGCTGCAGACAACACAGAAGCTCTCAAGCTGTAGCCTAGTCACCGTAAGTGGCCTAATCTGTGACCACGTCTGACCCATAGCTTTAGCAACGTTTGACAAACCGGGGCAGGAGGGCTGTCAGGACAGCTTCATGTCAGAGGGGAAAGATAAGCAGCAGCACTGCTCCTCTGCCCCAATACACAGAAATCCCCATTCTGTTATGTGTTCATTATGCTGAGCCACATGGCAATTACCAAACACCTTCCACTGGGACTTCTACACTACATGTGTGTTCATGCCCCACACACACACACACACCCCTCCCAACTCTGTGTCACACACACACATAGTTTGCCTGGTTCCATGTTTCTTACCTTGACGCACAGTTTTCAACCTGACGGGGCCACTGCAGCACTTAATCACAGTTAGGACGTCATACAGGGGTAATCCAGACACAGACATGCCGTCCACCTCCAGCAGCAGCTCCCCCTCGCTCAGTTTTCCGTCCTGAGCCACAGCATCCTCCTTAACTTGCCCGACGTACGCGAACTCTCCATTCTCAGCTCCGCCGCGCAGCTCCACGTTCAGTTCCCCGCGCGCGTCCCGGGTGACCGCGCGCTCGTTGACTTTGGTGATCCAGTGGTTCTTCTTCTGAATGACTTTTGACATGATGGTGCGAGTCAGAGGCGTTAGTTCCGCGGAAAGGCGCCGCAGCCTGCCGGGGCATGGCACAGGGACAGTCCCAGCGGGCAGGAAACTTCAGGGCGCTTGGGTCTCTCAGCAGAACGGCACGTCCTCACCCTTCCCCTGGACCAAGACATGCTGCGTCCAGTGTGGGTCAAAATCCAGGTTGTTTCCGCCTCTTTAACAACAACGCGCAATAATCCAGGTTGCATTCACAGACCCGTGCCCACGTTAATCTTCCAACTCTTAGACCAGTGTTGACCAACACTTTTGTAAACTTCCCGGCGGAACAAAACGTTTTCCTTTGCCCTG
This sequence comes from Macropodus opercularis, assembly GCA_030770545.1. NCBI lineage: Eukaryota > Metazoa > Chordata > Actinopteri > Anabantiformes > Osphronemidae > Macropodus > Macropodus opercularis. The sequence continues at coordinate 13,447,267 of CM061095.1, forward strand.
CTCTACTGGTCACACAACGAGCGGCGCCTTTAAGCAGGTAACAAGTTCATCCTATTTGCTCCTGCGCTGGGGATGGAGAAACGGCGGAGGCTGCGCATGCGCCCAGCTGCTCCTCCGCGGGGGAGAATCCTACCCGAGCCCACACCTACCAACCGGGTCCCGAAGCTCCTCCCCGCCCACCGGCCCGCAAGTGCTCCAAGCCCAGGGCTTTACGGCGATATCCGCATCTAATCCCCCTCAGGAGCAGCATGTTGTAGTTATTCATAAATAATGGAAACACCGCGCAGGTAATAGAGCTGCAGGTTTAATGATGTTATTGGTTCAAACTACAAACAGCAGGTGAGGACCCTCAGTGATTACTAAGCTTGTTTCAAACCTTTTAAAAATTAAAGGGCAACTGCTTCCAAGTAAGTGCTCCGTGAAGTATGAGTAAACACACTGTACAGTTTACTTTACATAGCGCACAGGTAACTATTTATTTATTTAAGCAAGAATTCTTTAGTTTAGAAAATATTAGAAAATCCATCCTGGCTACTGAACTGCACGGATGACAATTTAAGAGATTTCCACTTATAAAACTGAGAAATGTATTTATTTATTTATTTTCTTGCTTGGTGTAGGTTTTCAGCTGCTCAGTTGTTTGGATCTTCTTTTGTTGTTGTTTACTTTGTATTGTTTCCCCTGCTGTCGTTATATGCGCTCAAAGGGTGTTGAGGTGCTGAGAACCCGTTTTACACATTGAAACGCACGGATGCTGGCCTTTCAACCGCAGTAACGAGTTGGACGATTTCTGTCCTCCTCGGCCGGAGGATGCAGCATGATTTGATCAGATTTTAAGCCGTCAAACCACATGACAGCTTCCATATCGCCTCAGACCATCTTAAGGCCACGTTATGCAACAGCTGAGACTCAAACTAGATGTAACAAGCGACCCAGTATCCATCTAACATGTCAGGTTCTGACACCCATTCACAGACTGACGACTGACCTGTCTCCATATGCAGTTTCTTATTAGATGTTCCATCATGTTTTTTTCTAGTATTACGTAACATTTTGTATGTGTTGTTTTTGAGTTTAAATCACTGCGGTTGCATTTTCAATCATAAATACTATAATAGCGACATAACAAACAAGCTCTAAACAACTTTCTTTACATTCCCATTCCTTCTGAAACCCAAGTTTCAAGTTCCCTGACTCCAACCAAACCTATTGTGTCGTCCTTTCACATGACACCAGCGATAATGTTCCGGACTGGTCGTCTAGTGTCTTCGACAAGCCCAGAAGTTAGTGTTTTGTAGTTATTGTTAAATTGAATATGTCCTTTTGGCATAACTGGTGTTTATAAGCATGTTTCCCTGAAGCTCCAGACCAAATAAATTCCTTGTTAATGTTTAACAGTACCACGATCTATGATAATGCAAATATGCGCAGTGCGTGCAGTTTAGAGGCATCAGGTGAGAAACACATGTCAGTGCAGGGGAAACAGGCTCTCAGTGTTTCCTGTTTGTTCAGATAAAGTACAGTAACTGGCACCGGACCACAGGCTGAGAGGGCAGTGGCCTGGATTGCAGTGCATGAAAAGCAGCTTTCCATCCCATTTCATCTGAGTGTTGAGTGCTGAGAATGTTCATGTCGACTCAACGGTGTTACGTTTACGTCCCCATGCCGCTCATGCAGAAAACATTTAGTAATGTACTAATCTGACTCTAACAGACCCATCACGGCTGCGTGTGTTGCAGACCACACTCTGGCCTAGTAATCACACTTTTCTCACTGGGAACTAAGCACTGGATGCTGCTAAACATGTCACCGACTGACTACCGACTAGTGGTGATCCCTGTTTCTAACAAACATCCAGGAGATCAAATCACGTTACATAAAAAGTGTTGTCTACTTAATATCGTGTAGCAGAACAGGGTGGTTGTTGGCTCACTGTGCGAACTACTGTATAACAAAGATGCTACAACAAGAAACAAAACTGTGGCCAAACTGGATTTGGTGCTGCTGACCCACTTCTTTCACTTCGAACTTTGACCCCTAAATCACAGTCCAGCCAGTATGAGAGTGAAGGTGGGCTGACCTGGTGACGATTACAAGCACTGAGCCTTCAGGGTGCGTAAGGTCAGAGACAGAGGTAAACGACACTGATGGGTTTGATGAGTTATAACCTTTTATAACCTCTGTGACACCTGCTGTTAAACATAAACGTCCCATTAACCGCGACTGAGCTGAGATTTATTAATTTTTCCATTAACTTCTCTTCAAGTAGAAAGACATTCATGAATGAAAGAAGAACTTTGACCTGTTTGCGTTACTTTAAAAAAATCCAGACATCTATTCTTCAGTCCACCTGTGGTGTTATTTTTTATTTTTTTATGTCTGTTTTAGTTTCAGAAGTACATTTGACACATCACGTCAAAATCTGCGTTAGTGTTACAACAACTCGGTGGAACCTCTGCTGCTCTACGATGTAAACAGTGGTGGAATTCAGCAAAAAGAATGAGGCAAGCCTGACTTTGTGTGGCGCGAGCTTGAGGCGCTGACTGGTGGAGTGAGTGATGAATACAAAGGCCTCCAGTGTTGTGTAACAGATACCACGTTTGCTTTTATGACTGACAGTAATTATCTGTCCGAACCCTGGGAATGCCAGGAGGCAAAAATCAATGCACTGTAATTAAATATTAACCAGCAAGTCAAACACTGTATCGATCCCTAGTGGTGGCCCGAGATAAAAAAAAACACTGCAACAAAGAGCTCGTAGCAGTTCGCGTATTCCATTCAATCCCGTCACCTTGCAGAGTATTTACATTTCTGAAATAATTTGTTTTGCTTCACAAATAAATTGTTCAACAATAAATAAACAATAGTTTGCTGTTACCTAGAGGAATAACTGTGTACAGTCTGTTTCCTGTGTATTATTCATTCAGGGCAGTAAAGTATGTTATGTGACATATTCTTCATAACATTTAATGCATTGACAGATTTTTACGGCTACTTAGTTGATAGACAGTATTCAACTAAAGGCTTGGTTTGATAACCAATTTGGAAGTTTCAGGCTTCCAGGACACCTGATGACCTCTGTGCTGCTGAAGCCTTCAGCTGGCCTCTGGCACATGTGACATTAATTAGTGCAGCTTAGTTGAAAAGGTGCTCAGTGATGTTTAGAAACATGTAATTCAGTTTTTATGTTGTAAACAATATCCAAACACATGGCAACAAGTTCAAGGTAAAGAACACAAAGCGTCCTGACACGAACATGAATTCAGCAGCCGCTCGCGTGCGGTGGAATCATGGGAAACAGACTCATATACACCTGTAAGGAATCAAATGGCTTGAGGCTTTGTTAAATAATGCAGGAGTTACCATCTGAATCCTCGTGTTCCAGATGTCTCGCAGGAACCCAGGTCCAAACCTTCCTCTTCAGACATAGATGCTGTAACAGATGCAGAGAGCTGCTGCTTCTCTACACTTTAATGAGCACGCTTGCGATTCACCTACATGCATTTGCTCACATAACATGTAGGCAGAATAGAAGAAGACAGAATTACGTATGGTTGGAGGAAGGATTGTGGCCATTTGTTCATTCAGAATCAGGGCTTCAGCGAAGCTTATGTTGGACGTACATCATGACAAAGCGACGGGACTCCTCCTGCAGTGGACGCAGGGCTCTGGCCATTAAACGCTTCCCTTACATAAGACGCCTGCTTGGCTGGGGGCGTAGAAAACAAGGCCTGTCCAGATGCATTGAGCCTTCCCCTTCACTGGTTCCTAACCGCGCAGCCCACAACCAGAGCAGACACTGAGCAATGCTGAATTATTCAGCACAGAGAACATTTCAGCGATGGGACAGGGGCTGCGTTGACTTGAATTCAAGAAGGCAAATGCTCCTCTGTTGGCTGTGATAGATGATTATGGTTGACTATGCAGGAGACCTAAACGCTACGTAAGTACTGTTTACCCCGTACCCTGTGTTTAAAGGTTCTCAGTGCTTTTCCCAGCACCGTGCGCGCACACACGCACAAACACACACGTTCCCTGAAGCTACGCTACCCTGACGTTGGCTTTAGCAGCCATAAGGTTCACAGCACAGACAGTTCACATCACAGTACCTCATACTTTCAACACAGTGAATGAACATCAGGATTAATTGCACATCACTTAAGCTCTTGGGTGGATGATTGGTTCAAATTTCCTCCTATGTGTAATCTGTGTTTAGCATCTAACACATCTCTTACAAACTGCCCTCAGTGGGTACAACTGAGCAACGTCTGTCTGCTTGTATGGCAAAGAGAATCTTTTTATGCTATTGATTATTAATATCATTATTGTTTCCCTGATTCCAACCCTATTTCAAACTGCACTGTACAAATGTGTGTTTGGATGACAATGACATACAGCACATTACAGACTTCGAGGCTTCTTCAGTCCACCTGGCGACAGCCCAGACATTAGTGACAGGTACAGTCATAGTACATTTGGTACACGAAGGTTATATTTAGAAAAATGTGAAAGTGAGTTGCATCTCTGTAATATTAAAGTATTTCGAACTTGCCTCCTTCCTTTTATCAAGCTCAGCGCCATCAAACATCCCATAAACATCATCTGTAATGAGACCTTTTAATTGAATATTAAAGGTAATATTCCATTGTCATGTTGTTTCTGGGAGTCATGGTCTCAGAGATAAACTAAAACACCACATAAAAGCTAAAATGTTCAGCATATTATAAATGATTCATCTTTTAATGACCATACCACTCACTCGTTTTTTTTAAATGTGGCTAATGTGTAAAGATAGAACATTTTGATGTGTTTTCATATTTCTTTGTGTCTCAAAATGACCATTCAGGCGAAACGTATGATCATTAAACTGAGGCAGGATTTAGGACAAACAAGCTCAGACTTCAAGAAACTCAAAATAAGAATGTGATTTACTCTCAGGAGTAGGAGGAAAGACGGTGAGCAGCAGTTGCTTCCTGTGGGTGGACCTTCAGAGAAGCACATGACTCACGAATCGCATTCAAGCCGCGCTGCTGGGAAAGACCTAAACATAACAAAGAGGACAACTGATGCCGTTTGTTTTCCATCATCCGTCTTCAGACGTGAGTCGGCTCATCATGGTGAATACCACAAAGAGGATGTTCGGTGGGTGTGAAGATATGAACCTTTTGTTAAGCAGGAAGTCACACAGCTCAACAATTAGACAGGGATGCTGTTAAAGTGAGGATATCCTGTCTTGTCATCGTGCAGGTGACATCTTTGAGGCAGCAGAGTCTTGTATCAGAGAAGCTGAGTGGCAGATTAATATCAGTCTGCTATGTCTCCACAAACCATCAGTTAATTATGGTGTTGGTTGCTGATTGGGCAGATTTTGGTGAATTTGTGAAACTGTTCAACAATCAATTAGTTGAAATTTGTTCACACTGAATCCTTTTAACAAACATTCTTCTTCTTTCCTTCTACTCACAATGTGGAATGTTTGCACTTTCAGCGTGATAACTAGAGACATAGGAGGCCCCACGAGAATCCAAGCTGACGCTGGCAATATTTCTCCTGTATAAATATGAAATACGTTATGCTGCGCAGACTGTGGTTGTCAGTAAACACTGCCTTCGACAGGATGCATCCATTTAACCAAAGCAATAAGCTTTTAATTGCTGGATCCTTCTATAAGCCGCAGACTTTACTCTGCTGCCTTTTGATATTAGACAGACTTCGAAGCTAGTTTGCTTCACAAAGCTTTAGATACACATACGCAATTTTAAATATATTTTGCATTATATACATCATGACCTCAGATCCAGATCCAGAAGTAGTAAATGCAACAACATTAGCAAACTGTGTAAATGAAGAGTAAAGTAGATTCTCAACCGGATGCACAGTATGAGAACCACTCACTACTTCAGAGCCGTCAGCAGATCAACATGTACACTTCTCTAGGCTGCGATGTTGCTGTTATTCAATATTTATAGGCCCAGTTGATGGAGTGCCACCATTTTGTATGTTTCAAACGCCAAGCAGCGAAACAAGCACAGTTTGCATCGTTCCTTGTTTGTTCACCAGGTGTTTTCTGTCTTCACTTGCTATTTCTGCATTAATGCTCACAGCTAAACCACGGATGAGTTAAGAGCGAATCACTAAGAGCAAACTCACTGGTGGACAGTGGGAGTGACAGACTTAATCACGTGGGCCTTTCATATCTTTGTTGATGTAGGTCACTGGAAGAAAACTGAATCTGAAGAAAAACTGAAGGAAGCAGGCGTTAACGTGCATGAAGTCAGGGATGAACATCATCAGATGGTGATTTGCTTTGTAAAGAGGTTTAACCGTAACCTTCTTTCCACTATTTAGCCTCCTTATGTAGGTTTTTCTAGACTACGCTATGAAATATGACAAAAAATACCAAAATGTTGTTGCGTTTGGTCGTTTCATGGGAAACATATAAAATATAAAATACACTGTAAGACCAATATAAATAGGGAAAAAATATATATAAGTATATAAATAAATTTTTATGTAAACTTTCTAAACACACTCACACACACAGTATCAGTTGCAGGACTTGATTTGTGATGTGAAGGCCAATGCTGCCCCCTGCTGTTCAGGAACAGTGCAGCGTGTTTACTTTCCAGCAAGAAATCCAAAACGACTCAAACAATAAAAATGTTGATTAACAATTTTAAATCGCTCTACAAAAAATGTTAAAGACTGTTGGTACTTTTGACAGAAGATATTATGCGCTAGACATGAAACGCATTTTTACTACGTCCCTTGGTCTCAAATTTGACATTTTTCACCTCCTGTTGTGAAGCCTGTCTCGCATATTTCCTGCATATTGTCTCCAGATGGATGGATGTCTCCAAACAGTCGTGTCATTTGTAATTTGGAGTTCATTGGCTTCACATCCCAAAACATAACTGAGCATAAAATCAGTGAAACCAAATTTGAGTTTTCTGCCTTTCGAGAATCTAATTGTTGAAGCAGCTACTTAGAAATAAGCCCAAAACATCCAAACATTCAGTATTTGAGGCACATAGCAGCTGGTCAGGATTTAAGATTGAGCATTTGTGGTTCTGGGAGTCAGACGTGGTTGCTTGAGTGATAACTTCCCTTAAGTCTCATTTCCTTCAAACAACCACTGGCCTTCTTTAGATCTATTGACATCTCACAACAATGCGTGAATGACTTGAATTTCATTTCCAATGTGTTTCTCTCAGGAGACTCATCTTAACATGTAGTCTATTGTGAGCATATTTTTCTGGAACACATTTTTGTGCTTTAGGTTGTTTTGATGAGCAGAGAGAGTTGTAGCTGCTGAACAGGATTTCTGTACAACCAGTGAATCGTTTTCAGGACCCACTTCCACTTTTCCCAAGCTGACCAGTGGCGCGGGCTGGCTGGAGAGGTGAAAGGCCAAACAGGCGTGACGCATGGATCTCAGTAGGTAGTGTGGGAAAGAGACCTGTGGGTGTCTGTTTAGCCAGGCTCTCAGATGTCTGGGAGACTGTCCCCAAATCATCTGTCAAAACATGCCCACATCCACTTGTTGAACTGATAAGACGTTGCAATGATAACAACTCAAATGTAATGTGAAAATGCCCTAATACCAAAAAACCCCACAGAAAAAAAGCTTGAACGTCTCTTAGGACGTTGTCTGCTTGTTTGCTTCGCTGTCACATCTCTCACGTAACTTCCCGCAGCCGATGGCGGCGGCAGTGATGAAGCTCTAATAAAACAAGGACGTCATGTGAGCAGCACCAGACGACGATCTGACAGCATAAGAAACATCCTACTGGAAATAGTGCAGAGCGACAGCAAATCCCAGGTTGGATCCTACGGATAATTAAACAGAACTGATGTCCTGCAACTACTTGTGACTGTGTGCAGACTTTTTGTTTACCTTTAGGCACAAAAAAACATGCTCTGACTAAACACAAAATGTTCACAGTGACTTTAGGAACAACGTGTTTGCCTGTATTTATCCGAAACCACAGTGTTTTGCCAAACTCTGAGCAAAGTGCTTTTGTTGCCTAAACCTCACCGCAGCTTGGCAGTGAGAAGAAACATACGCTTTGGAAAAAAACGATCACGTCATATTTAACTATTTTTTGATTATTAAACTATTCATGTCCCGGTTAAAGCAGAACGCATTGTTATGGTTGGAGAAAAGAAGCACGTGATTATATGAAGCATAAATTGCCGCTCAGTGCAGTGTTATTGTAAGTTATTAGTGCTTTGATAAGCTCTGCGTGACCCTGCTATCATTTGCTGGAAGCACTGCCCGCAGGGAGCATCTTGGTGACTGACCTCTGACCACAGCTGTCTGTGCTTGGGTCTCATGTGGATCCACACATACAGTGTCTCCTGGCTCAGCTGTGTGTACTGTGGGAAAACTCCCTGTGGTAAAAACCCACCGAGGAAGGATTAGGTCTTAGCCTTGAGACCGAGCACTGTGGTAAGAGGTGCAGCTAAGAAAAAGCACCCTGCCAGTCTCCTGCAATACATAATACACTCAACATGGATTCAATTTCCCACCAGTGATGTGTATCTAAGCTCTTCAGCTCAACTTACAGATGTGTATTCTCCTTCCTTCTGGAGCTCTTTATGTTAAAATACTAAAGCTTGAGTGATGTTTTATGAGGAAATGAAATCAACAGTGGACGGTAAACAGCTCTGCTTCATGGAAAATACATTCATGGTGATGACATCTGAGCTTTAATACAGACAAAGTCAGATGTAAACAAGACAAATCAACAAGTTGAGATACGATATAAAGAAAGATCCACAGAAGCTGCTGTGAAATGATTAATAACGGAGTGGTAGCGTCTTTCACCTCTTGCTTCTCACAGCCCTGCAGACGCTGTGTCCAGCCATATCAACGTCAGCAATCTCAGGAGCTCTGCACCCCGGCTTTCTATGTTTAGCTTCAATTAAAAGGTCAAAGTTGTGACCTCTCACCGGGACCAGTTTATCACAGGAGGGGTCATGGGACCAAGGTACAAGGGTTGGAGGAAGGGAAGGGAGCAGCCACAGCTGAGAGCACGATGCAGAGGGCATAGTATAAAGAGATCCGAGAAACCGGAGCAGCTCTGAGTCGATAACGGGGAACACTCACCTGCCGTCAGAGCAGCCATGACGGCCCTACTGACAAACTGCTGGATGAGTCTGCTTGCTCTGTCTTTGACAGTGACGGCTGGCCAGGCTGTGAGAAGGTAAGAACTATAGCTCTTCACAAGCCACACGCTTTATGATGAAATGAAGTGAGGATCGTAACGCACAGCAGCATTGACATTAAAGGAAGCGAGCCACAGCGAAGCGGTGATGGCAAACAACAAAAAAAAACAGAGACAGGAAAACAAATGTGTTTTATTGGTTCATTATAAAGCAAATGTTTTCTGCAATGACTTAACATGTGTTTCTGGTTATTTTTCTGGCCAGGCACTGAAACCAAGGCGGTCTGTGCTTTATTAAAGACTCATTGTTATACTGGGATGGTGACCAGGCACATGTGTCATATATATAACATGCAAAATATATTTCATGGAGCTCTTTATCATCTCTGTAGTTAACACGTTCACCGCTTCGACTGCTTTGAGTTTATGTTGATGGAAACAGTTTTTCCTGCGTTGCAGAATAGCCCTGAAGAAGATGCCGTCTATCAGAGAGACGCTGCAAGAGATGGGTGTTTCTGCAGAGCAGGTGTTGACGGAGCTGGCACACAAGAGCCGAGGAGGCTCCAACGGGACTGTTCCCACACCTCTAACCAACTACCTGGATGTAAGAGTCCTTCTTAAAAAATGTCTATTTAAATTAATATTTTGCAAGTAACTGACAAGTAAATGACCACTAACGGTGCTTCTTTTCAATAGACACAGTACTTTGGGGAGATCAGTATCGGCTTTCCGGCCCAGATGTTCAATGTGGTGTTTGATACAGGCTCAGCCAACCTGTGGGTGCCCTCGCAGCGGTGCTCACCCTTCTCCACGGCATGCTGTAAGAATTATGATTTTCATCATGGCAATATCTCGCTGTCAGAGGGTTGCTCTAAGCGATGATCCGCCATCGCCACCTGATTTCAACTTAAGAGCTGTAGAACCCAGGTGGCCGACGCAGTTAGGGACTGACTAATGAATGGACATGTGGACATTAACCTACAGTGAACCGACGTGTTTTCTCGATAAAAGGTGCTGTATTCATTGACACAGGGGAACTTTGAACTTTTAGTTACTCACAACAGATACGATGCCTCGAAATCCCAGACCTACGTTGAGAACGGAACCGGCTTCTCCATCCAGTACGCATCTGGAAATGTCAGGGGATTCCTTAGCGAGGATGTGGTTGTGGTGAGTGTAAAATGGGCAAGCTGTGAAAAAAAGACGTTAAATGCTTGAAATTCCTGTTAGAGCACGTCTAGAACTTCAGCTGTTCACTTCCTGCATGCTGTGCTACGGCAGGTTGGTGGTATTCCTGTGGTGCAGGTGTTTGCTGAAGCCACGTCTCTGTCGGCCATGCCTTTCATCTTCGCCAAGTTCGATGGAGTGCTAGGGATGGGCTACCCCAACATGGCCATCGACGGCATCACTCCCGTGTTTGACCGCATTATGTCTCAGCATGTCCTCGAGGAAGAGGTGTTCTCCGTCTACTACAGCAGGTGGGTCGAACTGAGTCAACTCTTCTCATCTGGCTGCCATTTCATTCCGTTCATCTCTACTAAACACAAAACTAGGAAGGAATTTGCCCAATGAAATCCTATGAAGTAAGGGAACAAAATGTGTTCGTTTTGAGGGATGATTTTTTTAAATAGTCGCTGTTCAGTTCAGTGCAAAGAGATAAAATGCATAAAGGCGCTTTGACATGAAGGGAAAGGCCCGACCACAAAGAACAATACAACTATCTGCTAAACTACCTGTAGGGGAAAACACCACAATGACTCACAGGGCCATCTCTGACTATAAGCTTTGTCAAAAAGGAAACTTTGAAGTGTAGTAGAGAGGGCGACCGCTTCCAGAACCTGAACCAGGAGCTCGTTAGCCTCCCATTCTTCTAGCGGACCAGCACTCTGGAAACAAAGCGTTGGCTGGTTGGCTTTATCATTAAGTCATTATCATCATAAATTCTATTCTAGATTTCACGTGTAGACAAGCTAATGCAAGAGAATTACGAGCCTTCCTGCTAATTCCTGTCAGACCTTTGTTGAGACTTGTGTTTCCTTAAGGAAAAGAATAAATTCAACAATGCTTTGAACATCTGTCACGTTTTATTTATTTTGTGATTTTATTATCTTAACGCCGGAGTTCAAGAACAAAAGAAAGAGTAATAAGAGAAAACAAACAAAACAAAATCAGAAAATCCTTAGAGGAGAATTTGGATTTGGGTGTGACACTGGTATGTCAGTAATTCATGGATATTTTCTCAGTTTTCTTTTATGGGGGAAACATCACAAAATTCAAAGGTCAGTGGATCCAACTTTAGTTAAACAAGCATGTAGCCAGTAAAAGAACTATATGGCAGGTTTTACAAGGAAGATGTGAAGAGGATTAGAATTTATGGCCATGTATTTGCTGTTCAGGGATCCAAAGCGGTCCCCAGGTGGTGAGCTGGTCCTTGGTGGCACAGATCCAAACTACTACACTGGAAGCTTTAATTACATTGACACCAGAGAGCTGGGAAAGTGGGAAGTCACTGTGAAAGGGTAAGTGTTTCACCGTCTGTACGCGCCCATCATTCAGGAGCATGTGCGATGTTGTGCACCGCTCCTTTCATTCTTTCAGCGTTTCTGTGGGGAGGGAGATGATGTTTTGTGCTGAGGGCTGCACAGCTGTGATCGACACGGGCTCCTCCTACATCACAGGCCCGGCCTCCTCTGTTTCTTTGTTGATGAAAACCATCGGAGCGCAGCTGGATGAAAGTGGAGTAGGTTTTCACACACGCAATACTGTTCCCACAGACAAAAAAGAAATAAGGCAGCATTTCTCTGTTAAACATTCATCGCTCTTCTTACTTTGTGTTGTTCATTAGTACAAAGTTAACTGTGACTCTGTCAAGGCGTTGCCCAGTCTGACCTTCCACATGGGTGGGCAGGAATACTCACTCACTCAGGAGGATTATGTCCTATGGGTAAGAACAACAAATGCTGAGTGATTTCCATACAGATATATATACTGTACTGTCCAGCATATATTTGTGACTTTCCTTCAGGTTTGATTCTCATACCATTCACGGCTTGCATCTGCGACTATCCACTTCATTTTACTTCATTTGTGACTCACCTAGACTTCATGATGTATTTCTAAGGATTAGAGACCATAAACACACCAACGGGTGTTTTCACTTAGGCGGCCTGTTCAAGCTGGGCTGCACAAAGTCACCACATGATGGGATTTCAGCTCACTGTGTACCAATGTGAATAATAATTAGTCTCCATCAAAGCTGAGCGTCCCAGTGCGCCAACAAATGTTTTTTGGTGTCGGCGTATGTCTTTTTTTTTTTTTTTTTTAATTATGACAGTGCTGTTTTCACTTATGCACAGCGCTGAGCACAGTTCTGCTTCCCACACTGTCTCTCGTGCTGGTGCATCTCATCTAGCCGATCTAGCTGACAGCTCCTTGTGTTGACAGCAACCGCAGATCCAAGGGGACGTCTGCATCGTCACCTTCAGGGGCTTGGATGTGCCACCCCCTATGGGTCCGGTCTGGATCTTGGGAGCCACCTTCATCGCCCGCTACTACACAGAGTTTGACCGTCGCAACAATCGCATAGGGTTTGCTCCAGCAGCCTGAAAAGAAGTTTGTACTTGTTATTTGCTCTTCTGCTGCTACTGTGTGTTCTTAGATTAGCCTGACACCCCTTTAATTAAGCCTGCTGCATAAAAATGAGCTGTGTAGACACTCATGCGCACCAGATGCTGGATTCATATAGTCATATACCATGAAGTGCACACTTTTGTGTTGCTGTGTGAGTCTGCTGATGGTCATAGTACAGCTACAATAGAAGCCTATATCTGTCTTGTACTGACGTAACAAGAATAAACTTGTTTACTTGGGTTTCAGTTTGATTAATTCCTGCCGTCATTCTTTAATGACTGCACTGATTCATCCAACTCCGTCAACTGAAGTCGTGGCCGTATTAAAACAGGCTGCTATGGCAGATTTAATCAACTACAGGGAAGTAGTCACACACATATTTGGTATGTTGGATGTGTGTTTTTACATTTATTCTATGAAAATATAGGGAATGTCTCATAATATCTCCATGTATTTTCAAGATGGACATTTTGTTTTTGTTAAACCACGTCAAGTTTGTTATAAAAAGCACCGAGAAGTAAAGATGCCACTTCAGGAGGATTGTTCTGCTTTGTCAGCAAGTGGAGGAGACACAAAGATAACAGAACAATAAAACAGACATATTCATCAGACGCTCTTGTCAGATTTTTTTGTCTCTATTTCTCTGAATTGGTCCGGAAAGTCCTCGCACGCTGTGATCAAGCGACTGCAGAGATGTCGTGCTTCCTTGCTCTCACATCCATGAATTGTCTGCTTTAGATCTTTATCTGCTGATGTGCTGATGTGCTGCCGTGAGGCGATGGTGGATCTACTGTATCGGCAATGTTCTAATCATTGCAAAGCATCTCTCCCAGTACAAATCAACTAAACGCTAACAGTTACATTTCAAAGCTGACATCCAAAAGTTAAAAACAGCAACTTCTGATGTGAACAAGAACAAGAAGTGTCTTTTGTATATTTCTATGATAAATGATTTATTATAAATACCATGTAAAACTAAATGTCATACCGTACGTTTTAGATTCAGAGAAACGCTCGTATCTGTTTTCTAATAAAGAGTCAGAAAGGCTGACACCACAACTCGCTGAACCGCTGACCAAGTTTTAATGAAATGGAAGTCCCATCTCACGAAGGACTACTTTATAAATATTTATACTGACATAACCAACTGGCAGAGACACTGAGGCTTGATATTACAATACTAAAGTCCTACAAGTCTACTATTAGACTATAACTTGTTGACAACTGTCTCGTTTGAAATGGGGGAAACAAACCAGTGAGATATGATGTGTCTGTGAAGTGTTGTGACCTGCTCTGCAGTATTTGCCTGACATCATTTGGTTTCAGTTCTTAAGTGCAGGAGGTCTGTGGTGTCACATCCTGCAGTGAAGTTTAGAAACCTTGGTTTTTGATGATGATGATTGAACCATGATCAGCAGTCTGTGGCACTTAATCTCACCCAGCTTTGCTATTTAGTCATTTCACATTCTTTACGTGTTACTCATTGCTCTCTGTGAGTAGCCTGTTGTCACAGAAGTAGAAGAAATAAAATAAAATAACCTACAGTGAAATTACTTGTAGAAATGTAGCTACTTTGGACCACGATGGACGGTTGAAGCAGAGCGTTACCTTGTGTGCAGAGCCAGCATTTCATGTAAGAGCTGATGAGTTAAGGTAATCATTTATTTTGAATTTTTCTATTATGAATGCTGTAGTACAGCTGGAGGTGTTGGCTACTGTTTAGACACATACTGTATCTTTGACTCATTCTCTTGTTTGTCTCTAACATCCTACTTCACTTGTTGGTTTGTTGCAAATGCGTGGAAGTTAAATAAAACACAAAGCACAGTAAATTTCACAATACGGCAACAATAAATGATTGAGGCGCATGCGTTTAAGACGTTACAATATGTTGAGGAATGTGTTCTCAATACAAAGCAGAAAAGTCACTTCCTGTGTTAATAGGTCCCAGGCTAAATGAATTATTGCTCTGTTGGAGGTTGTTGATCTGTCATGAGAAGCATTTACATTCAAAAAAAGGTCATTAAAGCATTAATGTGTGTCTGTGTGTGTGTGTTAGGTCAGGTATTACAAATCGTCATGGACTCCCACTGATACACATGAGTATCTGCTTCAAGCAACCACAAAGATGTAAACATCTGAGAGCATCTGCGTTTCCTTTGCCAATCCTCTCAGGTGGATCATTCTCCAGGAGAACAAGGCTACATGCCCCGCGCCCAGATCTGCTATTCTAAGAGTTCACAAGCGGAACAGTGTTTTAAAAGTTGCTGTCAAGGGATAGAGTTGCAAGAACAAGAACACATGTACACGCAAACACTTCAAGTTTTCATGACTTGAGTAATTACATATGGAGGATCTTGCAAGACATGATGGAAAAACAACATTATTCAGTCAATCTACCACCCATGAAAGTATTTATGAGGATGCACGTTCACAGACCACGACGATGCATTTTGCCGAACAGACGAGAGGTGGGAGGTCTTTAAAAAGGGCCGTCTGTCAGTCGAGACAGTTAGTTTAAACTAGCTCTGTGCAGGAGGAGCACGTCAGGCGATGCTTTGAAGAACAGCGCCACATGACGAAGTGTCACATTTACTTAACAGCAAATTCCTTTCTGTGGAGTGAAACTGAATATTTGAAAAGGACCTCTTTGCTTCAATGTGTGTGACAGAGGAGTTTGGTGTTTTCCATTGTCAAACACGTACCAGATGACCATCCTTGTGTCTACCCTGATTCAGAGCAAAGCTAAGGTAGGTGACGACCACGCACTTGAATGCAGGAAAAACACGATGCATGTTTGCTGGTTATGGGATTTCGTGTGATGCGGTAGAGCAACACAGGCATTTTATTAATTGCATGTAGAAAAGATATCATGTGATAGATGACATTTACATCATGTGTTTCTCTATTTTCAGTGACATCAATAGTTTGATTAAATTACATTAATTTCATTATGTGCCCTCATTCATTAAGTGGGTTCCCATTGAGACGCAGCGGTTGGCTGCGTCTCAATGGGAACCAATGGGATCAATAGTCTTTCACTTTACATCACCTTGGCTTCCTTTGTTCCCAGTTTCACATTCTGTGTTTGAAATCCATTGTTTGAAAGCAATTTTACATAACAGTTAAAACCACAGTGTCAGCATGTTTTTTTTTCTTCACAACCCGACAATCAATTTGCATGCACACACTGAACAACTTAGGTTCACTGTAAATCATGACACATAATCTGTGTGACTGTGTGAAGCTCAGCTACACAATTCGAAAGCCTGTATCTAAACATGACACGATCTAATAAACTGCATAAACTGTTTTCAAGAGAAGAAAACAAATGTATTCAACCTCCGCTGGCTTTCGGAGACTCTGTGTGTTAAGACCTCTCTTACTCAGCCATGCATCAGTTGAATCAGTGTAAAAGTTTCACTTCAGCATGTCGCTGAGGTTGGTCCCGTCTGTTTGTTGCATCAAACTCTGAGTGATTATCAAGGAATGCCTCCCAGTACAGACATTTTGCCTGCAGTGTGAGGAGCATATGCTTGTCACCATGCTTTAGTCCTGAATAGAAGGACTGCGTCCATCTGGAGCCCATTTCACTGTTAGAGTTGCCAAAAGATGCTTGGTAGCAGGCATCATCAGTAACAGACGGGTCCCTGCCTGTTGCTCTCCACGCTTCCGTGGTAGAGGGCACTGTTTGACCAGAACTGGAACTTATCTAACTGGGGCTGTGTTCCTGTGTTCGCGCTGCAGAACAGAGGCGCCATGCGTGTTGCCCAAACTCAGCCCGAAACCTGATACTTTGTTAAGACTTGAGCTGAGGAGCAGAACTAACGCACACATAATGTTCAGGGGTGGAATAAACGGGCTGGTACTGTAGGACCACTTTTATGGGTTTTGTTTTGTTTTGTACCACTAGGTTTTGGAAAAAAAGGCAAGAACTGGTCAGATGCCTATTGTTAAATTGTCGTGGCACAAACGAGGAGGAAATTCCATTTGGTTCACTCGTACCAAGCTTTTTAAAGAACACACAGGCTCCCTGAGACACTGTCACATTAAAGCATTCTTCATTTTGCTATGTTTTGCATCCTTGAGCCACGTGTTTAACGTACACATTAAGATATTAAGTGGCCGACAAGAAGCTGATGTATGGTTGTATCAGTTGCAGGTAAAGTGTCTGTGTGTGCTTCTGTTCCTGAGCTTTCCTCTGGCTATGGCTGAGGTCCCTGGTCCATGCAGGCACTCTATCACGAGGGAGCACCTGCTAACAGTTAGGCATCTGGTAGGTGTTGAAACAGCATTAGAAACACAACCGTTTAAACAGCGGTGGAGACCCTCACAATCTGGCCTCCAATGGCTCCGATGCTTTCTCTGCAGATGGACAACCAGTTGAGAAGTGGCTGCGCCATAACCTATACATTCATAGAACGGAGGAGTTTGGTAGTGTAACATTTCAACACAATACTAAATTTCCCATGGTTTTTATTGGAGGTTTGTGTTTATAACATTTTTCCCCCCACAGAGCAAATGCTGCTTCGTTAAAGCCGCTTTACCCTGGATCCTGGAGCTCCTCACCACCCGCTTCAAATATAAGCGAGGTTCAGTTAACGACGGTTACGTTCAGTCCCTGAGGGCGCTTATCCTCAACATCTATTCTCAGAAATGCGTGCCACAGATTAACGAAGAGGTTGAGGTGAGTTCGACATGTATCCAAACATGAAAGGAGGAACCATGACGCGAGTGGCTTCCCAGCACGAGGACGCAAATCTGCAGTTTTGTGAATTTATTTCGGTTCCGTTTGTTGGAATGTGCCGCAGGATAAGCCAGAGAGCTTCGAGATGCTCTACAGAGGGTCTCCTTCAGAGGCGCTGCAGAGGGCTTCAGAGGTGCTGTCTGCTTACTGGGAGCTGGTGACGACGGGCGACGCGCCGGTTGACTGGAGATGCCAGCACGAATACACTGAAACCTTCAGTTCTACTACAGAGATATACGCGGATTCAGCCACGTCGCATTTTACAGGTGGGATGCTCGACCTTCTGCAAAGTTCTGTGATGAATCATGCGAACATCTGAAGGTGGATCACAGATTGCATCCTTTACTGCAGAGGCTTATGGTCGGAACTCAGCAACAAACTCTCAGAGGAGACCAGACAGAGACCTTTACAAGCTTGGCTTCATCACTGCGTCCGTCTGCGGTGGACTACTGTTCATACTAACTATCTACTGTCTCATTACACAGAAGGTACGTGTCTTTTTGTTTTTTTATCCATCACACGTGTCCTAGTAAAGTTTAGCCATGCATTCCAGTCATATTGCAGTAAGGTTGGCCATGGCAACCTGGCTCCGCTCTCGGAGGCGCTCCCTCTTGCAGAAAATGATTCCTCCCTCACTGGTAAATACTAAGCATAACAAAACAAGGTGGAGGCTGGAGTCAGTGGTGAGAGCGGAGAAGCTAATACGCAACGGCACATGCATTGAAGTCTGCAGATGCAAAGGGGATCATTTATGTTTTCTGGCACCATGAGCCGTCTATTGTACGACTCAGATGGAAGTGGTTTACTGGCCTAACCGTTACCGTGAGGCGCTACAATTCACTTTTGTTCTTATCCATTAAGTCACAGCCTTCACTCAATAAGATTTAAACAAACAAATGTATTTAACCTCAATCCACACGCTTAAGCACAACATTTTTATACGCTATTAAAACGCAGAACAAAGAGGTATGATAAAGAACAACAACTATAAAGAGAAGAGAGAGTGAGAACTGTGAAAGCATCAGTTCGCCCGAAAGCTCTAATACTGTACGTTATCAGGCATAATCATAATGTATGTCCATAAAACTAGACACGAGGAATAAAAGCGCTGACATCAGCATAAAATCACATCAGAGCAAACAAGCGGGTCTTTATGAGTGACTCAAGTTAATATGGACTGATCCTTCTCAGTGTGGTGCTTATTTTGGGCTGTTTTCAACGTTTCTCCATTTCCAGTACGGTTATGCAAGCAGTTCTGCTTCTGTGATCACAGTAATACTATGTGGTTGCATGCGACTGGCCTCTCATCCATCCATGTGGCCATACTGTGCAGACGGAGAGGCATGGAATCAACAAGGAGCAAGGTTCAAATCTTTTATGAAGTGGATAATGTAATAATTTGAGTTGAGTGCTCTTACTAGGTGAGCGTTTGTCTACGGCTTCACTCAGTCTAATGTGTGGGTATTCGTCTTGCTGCCAGCTGCTTCTGAAGTCCTCAGCTCGGCACCAAACCCTCTTTAGCTTTAATTAATGTCATCTGTGGTGGTTGTTGGTGGGAGGGAACATGTGCCTGCAGAGGTACTGGACTGGTGTGTGAGGCAGAGATACTATTTATTTTCTTGGGTCAGGTGTGTGTGTTTTCACCATGAAACCAGGCTTATGAAACATAGTTCATTGCTGTCCCACACTAAATTATATTTAGTGGTGTTTACACATAAACACTTGGCTTGTTTCTTGTCTTCTGAGCGGCACAGTGCGTCAGCGAGAGATGCTCCAGTGTCTGACTTTCACACGCAATTTCTTCACTTTGTTATGATTTACAGGTGGCAAGTTAAAGCCTTTAAGCCAGTTCACAATAACATTTATTGGAACACGTTCTGGCGCTTTAGAATAAAACAAATTATAGCCGAAGGCAAGTTATGTGATTGAACTGAGGTTCACGCGGGAGCCAAAAATACAAAAATAGTCTTTGTTAGTTAAGAAGACCAAAACACCAGAAACTCTGCTGCACAGTTTACCTGCAGTGAGACGCCTGAGTCATAAATGTAAAGAGGGAACATGAATATATGTTCTTGACAAGACCTGTGACCCATTGTGAGTCACCACCCACTGACATGGAACCAGGGCGACGCGTGAATATCGCATTACAAAAGACTTCAAACAATCGAAATCAAGGAACATCTGAAAAATGGCCGTAAAATATTTGCCCCTCAGTGTGTGTATTCTGAAAATGATCAAACGATCACTGATCACACTCCTGTGTGTTGTTTTCAATAAATTTAGCTACTTCAAATTAAACATAGAAAAACAAGGCTCTTGTTACTTTGTTGCTCATCATGTGTCTCTTTCTTTCCAAAACAGAAGACACACAACCCTCACAGATCACACACAAACTCAAGGTAAGTTCATGCTGAGCTATGACTGCAAAAGGCTCCCTTGTTTATTTATGTCATTTTAATACATGCCTTTATCATCTGGATTCAAGCAGAGACCTGCAGGACATTGAAATGGAGCCGCAATAATGTGAGTACTCTGTCAAATGTCAAAATTGCTCTGGACAGTTAAGCAGTTGGGTCTGGCACAGATTAAAGGTATGAACTAAATGGCTGCAGCAGCCGTAATGGGAAGTATGACTGTAGTGTTCACACGTCTTCTCTCTCTCTCTCTCCTCTGTCCGTCCACCCATCCGTCTGTCTGTCCGTCCACCCATCCGTCTGTCTGTCCGTCCACCCATCCGTCTGTCCGTCCGTCTGTCCGTCTTCTTCTCAGGCAGTGAGGAGCGCTGCTGCAGCAGACGGACCACTTGTGATGTTGTACATTTGATCTCTCCTGAGCAAGTTTTCACATCAGTATCTTGTGTGTATTGTATCACGCTCATCTATTTAATCGAAGGCTTCGCTTTGACCCAGAGCAAAGATGAAACTTACTTGGAATAATATGCTATGTATATTATGTTTACGCGTTATCTATTGCAGATAGCGATTCACGTTCACTAAAAAAAGTTTTATTTTTACACTAGTTATGTATGTTGAAGAATGTGACTTGGTTTGCTTGCACTTAACCAGCTGTTCGTAATGTTGTTTGCTAAACAGTTTTGCAAGTTATTTATTAGTTTAACTCTATTCAGTCATTGAAATTATAATAAAAGTTAACCATCAATACCACACAGAACACGTTCAGCTTTGTCATATCTAAACAACAGGTTGCTAGTTATGCTGTTAAGCACTTTAGGCCAGTTTATAGCCTGCTGCCTTGATTGAGTGCGATATGAGGAGCCTCAACTGATGTTATCATGAGCTTTCCACACATTGTTATCAGGCTACATTGCTGATCAATACATAGCGTTCATGGGGTGCTTTTCCAATGTTATACCCAAATATTTGTACATCCAGTTTTATTTCAAAACAGTGTGAAAAGTTTCAACATCAGCTTTGTTTTTGGTCAAACACCCTGAACTGTTGTTCCTGGCAGAGAGGTGGAGAAACGATCCTGAAAGATGCACCCACCAGCTGCTGCAGCTTTCACTGCGCAGGGTGTGACAGCGTTTGATGGGAAAATGCTACTACAGTTTACTCGCATGCATAACATTTAATTATTCTTACATGACAGTGAAAAATAACAGGGGAACATTGACAAACGAGCACACAGATTTTCCTACTGTCATGACTACTCATGCTTACACAGTCATGGCCCATCCTAATAGTTTATCATAACAAATTGCATAATGTGTGAGTGACCAGAGTCAGTGTATCCTCCCAAAGCTTCCTCATGTGTGCTGGCAGCTACTACCTGCTTTCTGAAGTGCTGTAGACACTTCAACAACCACAATAGCCAAACAAAAACAACCACAGCTCAGATCCTCTGCAGAACCATGACCTGCACAAATAGAACATGAATTAACTCACACATCATTTCACAGGCTACTGCTTATCAGTGTGGAAACCAATGCTTTGTTGGCAGTAGTCCATCCTTTATCCCAGGACATTGCTCCATTACAAAACAAGGAAAGTATTTTTATAATTCAATTTAGTGCCTTTCTGCTGAGGATTAAAGGCAGCTGTGGAAGATGAAAAGGCAAGTTGTCTTCAACAGTAAATATGTAGGAACTGCCTAAGACCAGAATTGTCAGGGGGGCTGACGCCCATTTTCTTTCTTTTAATCTCGCTGCCTTTTTCACTTTCAAATTAGAGGAAACATTGTTGTTGCTAAAAATATTGTATCGCTGTCAACAGTGAGAGACAAATAACACTGGAATCTATTTCTAAAAAAAATGACATCAAATATATAGTTTACACAAACATATTTATAGTCCGTGGTTACAGTAATGTTTATAGATTGTAAATTGTGACACAATGTGACTAAAGCTTTTTGTCAAGTGCACACCTCTATGAGATACATAACACAATGCACACTGGCTCAGAAATCAACTACACAACCGTTTCAGAGGCCAACATATAGTTTTGGCTCATTTGAAGGAATATATATTTTACGCGTATGATCTAATGATGTCAAACATTAATGGGAAAGCATTAAACCACTCGTTCACTTTTTGTGTGCGTGCACTTCACTGATCGAATGTAACCTCGTCGTCAAACAACAACTATGATGAATTCAATCTGCTCAACCTGCTGTTTTATCACCTTGTGCCACATGGTGGAGGCAAAGACCCAAACTGAATAAGATGATTGGCAGCTACCTACAGAGCACGTTTACAATGAAACATGCCTGTGCGCCTGCCATCAACCTGCTTCTGTGTCGATAATATAGACATGTTGAAAGTGTCTGGTATTTCCTGCTGACAGTGGAAAAGTTTAATCATTTGAAATAATAACAATAATAATTTATGACTAACAGTATAATACTGAGACAACATATGATATGTCATGACAGACTGTGAGTTCTCTGATGCAGATGCAGCAACACCCTTGAACTGAGACGTGTCAGTGAGTCGTATCAGGGAGCACTACACGTCAATAAAGGCAACACGCCTTAAACAGTAGGCAGCCTCAGCAGGAATGTCTCTGGCACTGATGCCGTTGGAATCCAGGCGCAGCACTCTCAGCTTGGAGAAGTTTGCCATGTCGACCGTGCTGCAGAAACTGCCCAAGGAGAACTCTGCAAGACACGAGAGGAGAGGTTACTGCGAGGGGAGGCCTCCCGTTGTCGCTCGCAGCCACTGGCTGTCATCCTGAACCATCCACACCCCACATACATTCCAAACCAGCCAACTACAGTGGAAGTGGAGAACTGCAGAATTTTCGCCCTGGGGCTTTTAAACATGTCAGGAGAAGTTCTTACATTTCCACAGGCGACAATATTACCGTACAATAATGAAGAAAAAGCTAGAAGAACTGCACAGTGATCCTTTGTATTGTGAACTGCAGTATTTCGTCAAGTTTGCCTCTCCTTAAGAATTTGTTTTTGGAAAACCCCAAATCAGGACAAGGCAGTTTCAGTGACTAATACGTTTGCTGTCACCTAGTGGTGGAAAACCTTTAGTTTGTTTTCAACGTCAAAAGGGTCAGAAAGAGCCACATGTCCAGCTCTCAGAAGACAAGTTCCACTGCATGTGGAGTGTGGTTATATGTTACAGTGAAGTCCTACAGCACAGTACAGAACGAACAAGAAGAAAGTGAATCCAGCCGCGTTTAGTAAATCAAACGCGTCACTAAACTGGAAGGCATTTAAAACTATTAAAAGCCTTTGTGGGCTGTCAGTTTGACTTATCTAACTGTTAAAGAAGAATGACTAAAATTATTAGAGATTATTTCTTTAATCGAAATAAAGTCCCACTAATTACAAACTCAAGCGCACACACGGACGGCTCCCTGTAGTCGCTGTATCCGCACAGTATCAAGTCTTGAGTTCGCTGCGTGCAGGACAGACATTACCACTAAATGCACGTTATCAGTCATTACACTCATTAGTGGAGCAGAGTGGAGCCTGTGGGACCTGTTCAAGGACAAATGTTGCGTATGTTAATATGATAGTAACCCAGATGCGTCCATACCTTTGATCTTATTAGCTTGCAAGTAAAGATTTTCCAAGTTCCTACTGACAACAGGGATCTTCTCCAGTTTATTGAAGGACAGGTCAAGCTCAACCAGCGTGCTGACATTGAAGACATTGGCTGGAAGTCCTTTGTCAGTCAGCTTATTATGAGCCAAGCGGAGAAACTGCAGCCCGGGCGACATGGTGAAGGAGTCAGCCGGGACACTCTCTATGTTGTTAAACTCCAGGTAGAGCTGCTGCAGTCTCTCTGGGAGGTGGTCGGGGATTTTGCTCAGATGGTTTTTTCTCATATCCAGCATGGTGAGTGACTTCAGTCCGTTGAACACACCTCCAGCATCTTCCAGGTCATTCGCTTGCAGCTGGAGGGTGGTAAGGTTGGCCATCCCTTCGAACGACTTGGCCGGGATTTTAGAGATCCTGTTGTGGCTGAGTCGCAGGTCCGTTATAGATTTGGGCAAGTTGGGAGGCACACGAGTGAGATCATTGTGATCCAAGAACAGCCGGTCCAGATTTCTCAGCTTGGTGAACACGTTCTTACCAATCCCGTCCGAGCTGAGCTGGTTGTGAAACAACACCACCCAGATCAAGCCCGTAGCATTATCAAACACGCCGTCCTGGATGCCTGTGATCTGGTTATGCTGCAGGTAGACGTACTTAATATGTGAAGGAACGTAGGGAACATGCTGAAGGCTACGGCTGTGGCAGTACATAGCCGTAGGGTAGGTTGAGGGGCAGTCGCACTCTAGGGGACAGTCCACATCCTCGGCCTGCCACCCAGCAGGACGCCGGCGCCCTCGCAAACGAGACAGCCAGTGGAAGTGGCTGTAAGGCTGGCTGATGCTCAGATCCACCGTTCCCATTACGAGGAGGAGCAGCAGTGTCCACATGATCGCTGATGAAAAACAGCAGGAACAAAAGTAAAGTTACATTTTAAATTTATTCATACAACTGTTGTCTCTGAAAAAAGCTGGGTAATAAGTAGTCGCTTCTCTCTGCTCCATGTTGTAACGTCCAGTAAGTACAGTACACCTACCAGCTGCTAGATCAGCGATGATGCCTCCTCCCTTGCTCACGTTGCCTGTATCGTCCTTAGACTGAATGGAATATGTTGTGGGTATAGAGTAAATATCCCCCCGTCTCTTCACAGCTGCAGCCACAGCCAAGCAGCCTCATTAGAGAACATACATTTTCCACTTGCATGTACAACCTACACTTCAACATATCACCTCCAGTCATGTCCACATCAAACCCATCTGTGGGCCAGGACAGACATCTGGTTTTTAACAGTCTGTTTTCCCTTAGTGTGTCATTCCTTATCATTAGCACAGCCACTTCAAGTTTGCTCTGCTGTTTATTGTCTTAGGTTGGGGGTTGTGGCCAGACTGAGGGGTCACTGGAGAGTAAATATGACAACTAACTCAGACTAGATGCCGTAAGTTATGCTTTAACATCTTAATCATAAGTCTCACTGTGATTTTGTCTTTTACCTTCAACATGCCAAGTACAAGGAACCCTGTTATTTCTCCACACTTATCCTCCTCACGCATTTTTACTTGAACTTCTCCTGCATACCTCAGGTACGTGCTACTTTTTGCACCAGATTTCAAGCTGCGGGAAAAGTTAACACATGTTAGAGCTGGCGCCTGCAGACAGAACAGCATCCTTCTCCTGCTGCAGATTGTTTTCAGGACGGGCCTCGCTATTCATGTCCTTCACTGGAGCAGGAAAATTGAAGACAGAGTTCCAGGGATTAGATTCTATTTCCTCCGTCTGCTTTTCAAGCCCCTTTGAGGAACTACAAGACGGGCGTGCTTAAAGCGTAAGTCCTACAGCGAGTAATAGCCCTTAATCACCCAACAATTACATCCCATTTGAGAAGAGAGGGAACCTGAGGATACACAGATGGGACTCTTTTGCACAATTGGCAGGACTTGGCTGATTTTTGGTCACAGGACTGAAATATTCTTGGACTAAAAACAGTCAACAACAAACACATGAAAAAGTGATGTTGCAACATTATAAGTTTGAGAAACAATCCCTTGTGTTATTACTCTGCTCTCGGTAATAATCGGACATTGATTGTCGTTGGTCTACCTCACAAATGAACCCAGAGTAGTTAATGCTGGAAATTAGAAGGTTTTGATTTTGTGTGTGCGTCTAACTAAAACAGCTGTAAAAGATTAAAATATTGCCGCATAATTAGAAGCTTGAGGTTAATGGGAAACCTTCTGTGCAGGCGTCTTTTATGGGCCCCATACAGTCACAACTTTAAGGCAGCACACAGGTAATGTCCATCTTGGAGCCGCTCCGCTGTTGTGAGCTGCACTTCAAGGTAAACCTGAAATTATTCTCTTGACTCGAGCAGAAACTACACATGGGACAGACTATTATGGCAAAAATATGTTTGTGTTTCACCTATTAGAAACAGATTTGAACATTTTCTGCAGGGTAATTTTCAAATAAATGAGTAAGTTGAGCTGTGAGAATAGTGATGAGTAAGTGTTTACATGGGTTCGAACTAATGAATCTTATAATACTCTTTTCCAGTTTGTGCTGTTCATGCAGCTTTGTTGCCAACACAATTAGCATTTTTTTGCATGTCACCAAAAATATGCATTTATTAGAAATAACTGAGTGTCTAATCATAGTCTTGAGTTTAGATGCTAACAATGAATGGCTATCTGATCAATCATCACAAGCCACACGAGCATCAGGAGATTTCAGTAGAGACAGGAGACTGAGAATGTGTAACATTTTCCACTGCTCATCTTTTTATTACTCTCTTGAGCCAAAGTTTGCTGCCACGCACTTTCTTTCCATGTTATTCATGTGGAAAACAAATTTAATGCACTGCTTTAATAATCACAGGCACAAAGTTCACTTTTCACAAACAAAGGCATAGACATTTCACGGTGAGTATTAATATATCTGTATGGTTAATAAAGATAAGTTTTATATAATGTGCATCCAAAATGTACAAAGTAAACACTTGTTTTACAACAAGGAGGTAAACTTAACAGAAATGTCCTGGTCTCTGGTGAAGGCCTTTAAACACACTAACGTAACAGATCTCGGACACGTCATCAAGGCCAAAGAGTCTGTTTAAAGTAGTGGGAACACATGTGTCCTTGATGCACATCTACTCTAACTAAAGCTCAGAGTCATTAATTAGTTAGAAAACAGTTAAGTTTTCATTAGTTTTCATTTGAATCTCATCATGAGCCACTAATCAATTTTAATTTGTTATCTGCACCCAACAAACAGCAGTATTTCACTTTTGTCAAAAACAGCCAAGTAATTGTTATTAATTTCATATGTCAGTGACAAATTAATGTATATCAAAACATTAATGAAATTCTCAAAATGTTTCAAAGGAATAACAAGTCACTGTGGTGCTGTTTGTACTGTGACAGCTGCTGCAATGCAACAAAGAGCAATAAATAAGAGCTTTAAAGCTGTGCTTCAACAACATTAAAGCTTCTCCAGCTCTTCAAAGACACGCTGTTCCTCATGCAGCACGCAGCTGGGGTGAAGAGGTGTTTGTGGCAACTGTAGTGAAGACAAAATATGAACTCAACAACGACTTAAGCGTAAAGGAAGCGTCTTTCGTTGATGCACAGGTGATTTATGAACTCTGTGGTGCTCATTCTCTTGGTTGGTTTAGAAAAATACCAGATCAGCTGTTTGGCTACAGGAGGAACTAATCAATGTGTCATTGACATCATTATCATCATCATCATCATCATCATTTTGTCTTGTAAGTACATGACTTTATTGCTGTGCTTCTGTATCACCACAACAGAATAAAGCTCCATGGAGTTGTTGACCAGAATAAAAGTCAGTCCTTTCATAATCATGTCACCTTGAGAAATTAGTTTTACTATGATGGATCATTCAGGAGGCTGTTGTGTGTCCATACTTTAAATGCAGCTGATATTCTCGGGGGATACAGCCAGTCCATGATTAGTTAGCTCAGAAGTAAGATGACCACAAAGTCTGTGCCCAAGACAGAAAGAAATCCCACATGACAATATTATTATTATTTGATTTAATGTGAAATGTACTATTCCAGTATTAAAACAGTATTTGAATGGAATGGAAGAATTGATCGGTTATGCTTTTCTGGATCTAAAGCCTCTGGAGCTGCTGCAGTGCCAAAAGAAATCATTGAAGAAACTGCTTCCACTTCACTATTTGTACTTTTTTTATACATAAACACAGATGACGGGTTATTCGTGTGTGTATATAAGCTTTTCCCGTTCTCTTCAGCCTACAGCCATATTCACAGGATGCATATGCCCTCAGGGAAGGCGCTCAACAAAGAGACCAGTGAAGAGAAGATTGTCTCGTAAAATTTATGTTTCTATACAAACAATCTGTACAATTGTGTAAAGACTCTACAGTAATTGCATCCAGATTATACCTTGAGGCTGAGATTAGCAAAACACTGAACAGCTGCTCTGCTCTACTCTACTACTGCTATTACTACTACTCTAAATACTAGAATTAAGCACAAACTACTAAACCGAGTTGGCTAATTGTAGCAAAAGAAAGATATAACAACCTCTCGTAACATACAAAAGAACAAATACTTTCTTCCTAGTGATCCTCACATTACTTCCAATTATTCAAAAGTGTTAATCATCAGCCCTTAACGCTTCGTTTTCACCAGCTGAGGAGAGGAATCCGAGGTGGGGCTTTTATCAGACTTTTATTTTTACTGTAAATGTAAAATGTAAATGTAATCAAAAAATAAAATCTAAAGATCTAAACTTAATCTCATATATATTTTTGCAAACTTGAGCAAACTTGAGTTACTCATAAATAAAATCAATCCATTCAACTTTTGGAAGGGCCTGTAGCTGAGATTACCCAGCGGACACTCTTGTTTTTGCAGAAGTTTTGCTGTCGCTGAGATCAGGAGCCCTAAACTTCCAAGAACTCGCAAAAATCAATATGATATTCATGAAAACAAAAACATGTTCATAAGTGTGAGTGCCAAACACTACAGGGCTAACCAAGAGTGATGAAAAGAGGAGATGTTGTGTCACAGACTATAAAATGTTATTGGGGCATCTGAGATCACTCTGCAAGCCATGGGAATCACGCGTCTTCAATTTGTTCCTCCGAGTCAGCGAACAAAGCAGCAACCACCAGCTTAGCATAAAGGCAATACAAATAGGGGCGATCGAACCGATGCCGCAGCTAAGCAAATAAACAAATACTGCACAAAAAGCTGCTTATCCCCAGACAAGAGTAGATTTAAGAGGTTCTGAGGTTTAAGAGGATTATTTGTTATTTCAAAACATGTTACTGTTCTCGGCCAAGAAACTGTCCATCACATAAAACCTAACAAAACCCCGGCTTTGTTTTTAAACAAACATTGAACATGCTAATTTGGGAGCTTTATCATTGCGGGTGAATCTGGTCACCAGTGACTTATCAAACACTGACCACAAAAGAAGAAATGATTTGAACACAAATAACAATATTCTTCATGTAAACATAAACAATCATCATACTCAATGAATTTAATTAAACTCTTGAGCACAGTTTTTAATGATGTGGTAACAACTGACAATTTTATAATAGAGAAGCAGATGCACGCGTCCATTTATGAGTCTGGGAGTGTTGGATATGAGTTACAGATGCTGCATGCAGATGGTTGTAGGCTCAGTTCTCTCACAGAACGATTAAACCAGGCATCTGTTGGTACTGTGAACTTGCCAGTTTAGTCTGGCAGAGAACTTGTTATCCCAGTTTCTCTGTTTCCTCGTGGTTCCTGTGTCTCATCCCCAGGAATTAGGGCTGCATTTAGGAAGGATGTTTGTCATCAATTAGTCCGGTGATTAATTCAACCGACAGCTAAACTTTCCAGTGACAAACCAGTGGAAGCAATCACTTAATTGTGTTACACACTGTTTCGTCTGATGGTTTTAACCTTTGATGTCCATACCAAACAGAATTCTGCAGCACTTAACTTCCACACTCTCCTTTTTTCGTTTTCTGTTTGCTGTTGTTTTCTCATTGTGCGCGCTGGCATCAGACACTGGGTCATTGTCATGCACAACACATTATGCTGTCAGTAAAACAGCAGCATTAGAGAACAATACAAACTGTACGTGCCGCGAGACAATCTTCCAAAATGATTTACCATAACCACAGCAACAACCACAATCAGCTAATGAAACATTCATCAGATAAGTTTGGGTGGTCCAGATCAATGCTTAACATAAAATTGTGTATGGGTTTAATAGATACATGCCCTTTATTTCCTGACCAGGTTTCCCCTGGTCCATCATCAACTGTGGCAGCATGGGGGACACGTGCGTCCAAGGGCATGTAAAGTGAATCAAAAGCTGTAAAAAACGAATTCCCTGAATTTTCTTGCTGAGGTTTCATAGTTTAACCTTGGATTACACATTTTACCGTTATCACACATGAAAGAAGCTTAAAAATGTGACATTGATAAACTTTTGTCTGAGTGTCTTTGTTGAGCTGTTTAAACAGTATATGAGCAACTTCACTACATTTTAATTATATCAAATGTTTCTGTGTATATACACTGACCATAGATTAGTGCTTTGAGTGCAGTTATTCGATTTGAACATAATATGTGGCTGAATACATTAGGTAGACGCCTGCCTAATTATCACTAGACAAAGCAGCCTTCTTTGTTTTTTACTGTTTTCTGCCCTGAAGTGTTCTGGAACCCGCTCACGTCAGTTGGTTTGGATTAAAATGGCGGGTGGTCCCACCAGCTCACAGAGAAACCGACACAAGCCACAGGAGCCAGACAAACACGAATAATGTCAAGGGAAGCAAATCTATGTTTGTGAGAATACTTTAATATACCACATAAACATTATTAGCTAATTTATGTGCATCTATGTGCGTCCAGAGAAACACACTCCATCACAGTAAGAAAACACTTCCTGCTCTGGTAGAGCTTTCCATAAACATTTGTGATGGCTACAATGTGGGGAAAAGGTGGAAGCTCCACCTCTTGTCGGTCCTCACCACTAAACGTATGTCGCTGCATTTATGACACATGTGCAAAGAGAGGATTGAAGAATTCCAGGCATTCATTTGTTTTAAAGAAAACATCCATACTTTCAAGAATTCATTTGGATTGGCATCAATAATTTCATCGCCTGCTATTTATAATCATTTTTACTGATGGTCAAGTGATTGGAAAGTAATCGGCCGCTGCCCAGAGAATCTGGTAGGACAGTAGAGACGTTTACAGAACCGTCACCATTAGAAACTCACATTTTTTGTTAACGTCCACTCGAAGTCACACATCTGGTAAATATGAAACCACGCTCACAGCAGCATTTTGCAAAGAGTATGTTATCTTGCTCCAGAAATCCTAATCTCATAGAGCTTTCAGGCCACGCGGGCATGTGTCCCCCGCCTTTCCAGCTGACTGCAGACACCTGCAGAGAGCAGGGCAAATGATCTGTGATTTACAAACGTTGAAAACATAAGTTACACGCTGAAAAGCTGTCTCCTGTGTATAAGCACCTAAAAGCAGAAAATGACACGTTTCCATTAGAAAAATGATATAGACCAAACATCTGAGCCACGATGTGCAACAGATCCAACAGGGAAGGCACCTCTTGAACCCTTGACTCTAACTCTAAGTATGACCTGTCACTGTGTGTCACGCAGAACAGCCACTCTGCGGTTAGATGTGCACATGCCTTAGGAGTGACCAATTGATCCCAGAGGAACGCAGAGGGGTAATAAATCAATTTATCTCTTCCTATTGGCTGAAACTCAGACAGATGAGCAGGACACATACTGTCCTAAGCTTAAAGGAAGGAGTGTATGAAAAGCAGATTTTCTAAAATCAAAGATAAGAGACCAGCATCTGTTAACTTTCAACTCAGCTTGATGTATCCTGAGTTCAGTTCTTTGACTGGTTCAGACAACGGCTGTTACTAATAGTGAAACTTTAATATTGTTTACTGAACGTAGGCCACGGCACAATGTGTTTTAAAGGTTTTTAAGAAAACCTCTCTGTAATTACAGGATTTACAGTAACAAGTGAGTGAAGCAAGAGATTTTTCTGTGGATGTTTGGTACAGTACAAATTTGCAACCAATTGTTTTCAATTTCAGGTTTCAATTAATCTTAATCAGTCATAATGTTTTGTTTAAGGCAAAGGCATTTAATGCGTGTTTTGTAATGATTTAAATATTTTAGCTGTGAACTGACTTTTTTTGAGTATAGATAAGACAAACAACAAACATATCTGAATTTCAACAGGTGTGATCTGATCTTCAGTCAGTCATAATATCTACAGTTCGTCTTTGTGTGTAACACTCGCCTGCTGCTGGTCAGCATCATTACGGACACATTGACCCTCAGGTCGTCCTCAAGCAGTCACAGTAGCCAGCTCAGCAGAAAAGAATGTGATTCCTGACAGACTGCCTCACATTTACAACCTAACAACTTCATTGCAAATTCACACCAGTTCACTCAATGCATGGCTTGAAAAATAGTGAAACTCCCAGACTGCCAGGCTTCAGCAGCTTCCTCTCTGCCAGGAGAACTAAGAGAAGGGACTGACTCGATTTCTTACCTTCAGTATGATTTTAGTTTTGGTTTTGGTTTGTTTTTAATATTTTTCAACTTGGCAGGGTGAGGAAAACTGGTAAGGAAATCCTGTTGAGTTAGTTTGGGATAATTTGCATCAGAGACTAAATGAGAAGCAGCCAACACTCAACACCTTTAAACTCTTTTAAGATTGTTGGAAAATCATTCCAGGTGACAGCCTCATGAGACGAAGAGTGTGAAAAGCTGTCATCAAAGCAAACTTTGAAGAAAATATAAAACACATTTTGCGTTGAAAACAACGCAAAAAACACGTTGGAACCACATAATTCAGTCTCATTTCATATGTTTTCAGTATGTAAAAAATAATAACAATGAAGAGAAACTAGTGAAAGACTTTTGACTGAGAGTGTATATATGAAGCAAGTACATCAACAAATGTACATAAGTAATAGCAAATATGTAGAACAAAATAAGCCAAATAAATTGAATGCTTTGATATTCATGGTATTTTTGTATGAAACTAACATTTTGTGTAATGTTACTGTTAATTTAGTGCCAATTAGTTTTCGAAAAGCTTAAAACAGTGACAAGTCAAAGGTCACAAGTGTAGAGAGGCAAAACAAAAGTATTCACTACAGGAGTAAAAATATAAAACCCATAAAAACAAAAAACTCAAACAATGTTCTAGGGCCTCAAAATTGTCCCGTCACCCCCCGGAACTAACGGCACATCGCGCTGCAGCGTCCCTGTTTCTTGTCGGAAGAGAAAAGGTGTCGGACAATCACACCAGCCGAGAAGCAGTTGGTGACTGTAACGCCAAATCCTGTGTCCTGCAACATTTATGAACGGATTTATTGACGTTAAGGGTTTTATTCAATAAGGGAAGATGATGAGTTTGTCGCAGTAGTTATTTATTTTCCTGAGAAGATGTTTGCTAAACCGTTTCGTGTCAAATCTAACACTGTAATCAAAGGATCAGACAGGTGAGTCGGTGCCTGCAGCCACTTCAACACACTTTGACTCGCAGTGGTACATGGATCCAAATACGGTTCATTCGTTTGCAGCAGTGGTTATTGCCATTGGGAG
Source organism: Macropodus opercularis (assembly GCA_030770545.1). Classification (NCBI taxonomy): domain Eukaryota; kingdom Metazoa; phylum Chordata; class Actinopteri; order Anabantiformes; family Osphronemidae; genus Macropodus; species Macropodus opercularis. The sequence continues at coordinate 13,480,477 of CM061095.1, forward strand.
TGACATGAGTCTGATTTGTCTTCAGGAGAAAGCTCAAAGCTGACATATCTGCAGCCTTTCCTTCACTTTCTGCTGAGGGGCTGTCTGAGCTGGTCCCCAACAAAGAGGAATTAAACGTCGTCAGGATTTATGCCCACAAAGGAGATGCAGTGACACTGTATGCTCTTCATAAAAACCCACTGTTCTTTGAAGTAGAAAAGCGACTGTATCCTACAGGTGGTTCATCTACATCACGTTAAATCTATAGCATGGATGAAATAGTCGACGTCAAGTCACTTTTCTTGTATTTTTCAGTGTATGTGCTTTGGCGATATCCTGCTCTCCTGCCAGCCTTTAGAACATGGCAACCTGTGCTTCAGAAGTTAACTGGAGGAGCAGGTACGCTCCTCTTTGTAACGCATAGTCATCATTTAAATAATAACAAGGAAATAATACTGCTTTTCTATATAGATCTCATGCTACCAGGGGTGGTGGTGCCCTCAAGTGGTCTACCAGATGTTAAACAAGGCGACTGCTGTAGTATTACAGTTGTGAATAATAGGTAAGTTTTAATACAGGATTCAGTAAAACCCCCTCCAGGTTTCGCTGAGTTGCTTTTCTACTGATTGTAGGGCTCCTGTTGCGGTCGGCACGGCTGCAGTGTCCAGTGCTGAGATGCAGAGTTTGGGCATGAAAGGAAGGGGCGTGTGTGTTCTCCACACTTACATGGATCACCTCTGGTGAGTCATTTTTCTCTTCCCAATGTGTGAAATGGATTTTGTGACATACCTTTGGCAAATAAAATAAGTTATTAAAGTTAATACCACATAGACTGATTTATTACAGCAGTGTTTTCCTGTCTTTATGCTAACCAAAGCTAACAGCTGCTGGCTGTGACTAGAAAGATGCCTCTTGGAGTAAAAGGCTAAAACACTCAGATAATGCAACAAATGATTTTATAGAACTCAAAGAGTCCCAGACCCAGTCGAAGGGGGTGTCTCTCAGCAGCAAGAAGAAATAGACTAAAACAACAACCAAATATAGTGAAGTCATTGTGAAACTTCTCATATGTAGCATCTCTACATATGGCTCTACTGCCGCTGAGTAAACGTGTTTACATGTTTGTAATATATCTCTTTAGGGCTTCTGGAGACAAGACCAATCCTCCAACTTTACTTGACGCAGAGGTTGAAGGACAAGGGGAGAATGGAGAAGAACATGAAGCTGATGAAGAGGAAGCAAAGGAGGAGTTTGAAATGTATGTGGAGGAGCAACAGAGTGCCAGCGAAACAGTGACAGATGGAGCATGTCCTGCTGTGGAGGAGCTGAGACTGGGTGAGGAGGAGGAAGACAAGGGTGAAAAGGGTAACGAAGAACAGGAGAAGGATGAGGAGAAAACACCACAAGGTACCTAATTCAATCACATCTCCCCTCATCATGAAATGCTGTGTAAAAACTATTTAAGTCGACTTTGAAGTAGTACCATCACAGTTGTATTGAATCTGTGTTAAATAAGAATAAGCCATAGCTTCTTAAGCACTTAATCCCAGATTGAAATCTAACTGAGACACCCACTAATAAATGGTTGCAGGGCTAACTTGAAGGCTTGCTGAATTTGTTTTGGGACCATATGATTGCGTGTTGAGAATAAGCTAATCTTATGTGGAGCATGTTGAAAGAGAAAAGGATGTGACCCAGGTCATACTCTGATTTCACAGCAATAATGGATGCTCTGCTGCTGCAGTGTTTCCTCCATGCTCTCAAGAGCAAGGTGAAGAAGTCAGAGCTCCCCCTGCTGACCAGTACATTTCTCCGCAACCATATGTTCTCCTGCTGGTAAAATACAGGTCAATTGTTTATAGAGATGCTCACAAAGAACGAAATGAAACGTTGAAAATATCTTGTCTTTTTTCAGCCCAAGTGGAAAACAGATTGATATCAAGAAGTCCAGCTATAAAAAGGTATATAAGCTGTGACGTACTGCACACACAGGCATGTTTTTTATTAAAGTACACAGTGACTCTTTTTTCCAACAGCTGTCCAAGTTTCTGCAGGCCATGCAGCAGCAGCACAAGCTTGTGCGAGTGAAAGAACTTAGCAAGGGAGTGGAGAGCATTGTAGAGGTGGACTGGAAAAATCCAGAGTGAGTCAAGCACTGCCTCAACATTTTTCTATAGATTCAAACGTACAGTCGACCCCTATTCAAACTGATGGCCCTTCTGCTTCTCCTTGATGCTACTTTGAAACTTTATAGGCTTCGGTCTTTCCACATTCCTGAGACGGCTGTTGAAGCAGCTTCAGAGCATGATGAAGGAGAAGGAGAAAGTTCCTATCATCCTCCTGAGATTACAAGTCTGTACTCTGTATCTGCTCGACTGGAGCCTCTCTTTGTGGATGCAAACAAGAGGTGGGTGTGTGCATTTGTCTGTGAAGGACCATTGTGGGTTTTAGACCTTATGATTGAGGGCATGTTAATTGCTCCTCACGACTTCAAAGAGCTTTATGATACCTAAGACTTGGTTATAGGATTATGTTTTAGAATTAGCACAATTCTAGGTGAGGCGTTGAGGTCTGATGGATGAGTTTGGGGCAACATAGTGCTCAGAAAGATAGAAGTTAGAATGTGTGTGTTTTTCTTTAGACAGCAGGGGGACATAGCAGGGAGAGTCGAAACATATGTGTGAGCAAGCATCCACAGGTTTCATGTTTACTTTAATGAGACACAGAATCCCTACTAGCTCCAGGAGGGCTATGATTTGGCTGACCTCGACCTCTGACCATCCTGGGATAAAACAAGATTCCCATGACAGAAGTCACACTCTTCTTTACCCCACCCTGCGTCTAAAATCACTTCCTTGTTTACCCACGTCTATGTGTGAAGACCCAATGAATCAACGTTTGGAATTATACATTTTAGAATTCAATGCGCAGCACAGTCTAAATGAAATCAGCCAAAAGGTTAAGAGCTTTAGAAGCTGCAATTTAGTGTATTATTGCACTGTGAGCTTTCGTGTTAGATTTTTAAGAAAAACTATAAATTGCTCCTGTAGATAAAGACGTGCATTAGTTTGAGCTTTAAGTATTGATTTGGGTTTTGGTGTTTCAACAGGAAAGGTGCGGTGCTGCAGCCTGCTGAAGTGAGAAGTATTGTCACGGAGTATGTGAAGAAGAATGAACTGGTAGATGAAAACAATAAGAAGTAAGTAGATGCTCAGATTCTGTATGAGAAAGTGTGTGCATTGAAGATACAGAGAGCGGAGAAGTAATCAAACACTGATTGTGTACATGCACTTAAGTAACCAGATTATGAAGGCAGCAAGTTCACACAGACTTGATGGGACTTAATAACCGAGTTTCTTGAATTCCATGTTCTCCAGGAAATCTGTACCTCAGGTTTCTAAATCAGGTTTCTCTAATCCCCTACCTCTAATTACAGAAAGCAGATTTCCCATTTACCTGCTGACTTTAGATATATACTCACTGACTGAAAACACTGTTCTCAGTTTGAGTTTAACCTTCGGTCAAATTAGTTTCTTCAACCAACGTTTGTGTTGCCAGTGACTTGCTCATTATAACAAGTATAAAACACAAAATTAATCTAAACGGGTCTGCATATATGAACCTTTAGCTTTCACCTGGACATACACATCTAAATAAAACTGTGTTTTGGGATCTATGTCTTATTTCAAAGCTGCATATGCTTAAGTCGATTAAAGAATGAATGACGCCGAAACCTTCCTAACCAGACACTGCATCGTGTCACACTTTCTCAGCCGATTCCACTCTTTTTTTCTCTGATGTGGATGAACACCAGAACAAATTCTCATTCATTGACCGGAAGGTTACAAGTTCAGCAGGCCCCTCTTGTCATGTGTTGTCATGGTCGGGGTCATTTCCTGTGTGGTCGTCTAATTCATCTCCTCACCTTTGTCATGATCAAAGAAGCCTCATGCAGTGTTAGTGCTTTAGTCAGTGCTGTGCCTTGAGCGGTGTCCTAATCAGACATTACAATATGTCCCAGACATGTGAGGAAGGCACCACTTTGTGTTTCGACACAATTTTCCCAATATTCTTGCCAGGAAGTGGTTGAAATTAATTCTAGTCTTTTCTATTTTATGTTTCAGAGGTGATCCCAGGTCATGTCATGTTGTTTTAATGGGCTAAAATGCTTAAATGTGACTCAAAGTGAAGACACATCTCCTGTTTCTTTTTAGGCCATGATCAATGATGGTGAAATTAAATCAAATGTGTCCTGGAGGCTGGCATTGCCTAACAAGTCAGCATTTTGCATGACATCCATGGGCAGTAACCTCAGTGCTTCTCTCTCCTGACAGTTATGTCAGAATCAGCCCGACTCTGTGCGACTGCTTGCTGGAGAAATCCGAGTACCAGCAGGTGGAGTCTTTCAAGTGGGACGACCTTTTTAGCCGGTAATGATGTATTTTATGTGCAAACTGACACACTGTCGTTTACAGTATACTGGAGCTGGAAACCCTTTACCCACACAAATCCATTATTAGTTATATTGAAATCACATTCTCTAATTTCAATTTCATCAGGATCAGTGTGGAATAAAATAAGTGCACTGACATATTTTATCTTCTGCCTGATCTGTGTAACAACAGTGTCATCACTGCTCTGTTGTTCCAGCATCTGCTCTGCATCAGTTCCTGTAAAGACCAACATCAGCTGCCAAAAACAGTCACACCATCGTTAATATATTCCTTAACTTCTCCTCAACTTAAATTCATGTTCACATACTGAAAGCCATGTTCCGTGCGTGCTGTAATGTGAGTGGAAAAGCATTTCAATACAACAAGAATAGGCAGATTGTGACCGTACCATATGTTTTGCATTGCATAGACATTTGCTACTGCTGGCACAGCTTATCAGTATCTATATAGACTAAATGGTCAAACTCCACTTTCACAGGACTCTGGAGAGGATGCAGGAGTGTTATCAAGTAGTGTTTCCTGGACAGGCTGCAGTAGTGAAGAAGGGTCACATAGAGCCCATAGACATCTCTGTGGCTTCTCGAGGCTCCAATAAGAAGGTGACAACTTAAAATATACAGTTGTGTTTTACCAGTTGTGTTCCTGTTGTGTAAATAACAAGATTCAAGATTTGTTCTCTGAGTTATTGATCGAACCGTAACAATGTCCACGTGCTTCCTGTAGGTGACTTTAATAAAGAACTTGGAAGTGTATGGTTTGGATCCTGCTGTTGTAGCAACTGCTTTGCAGCACAGAGTGCAGGCCAGCACCGTCTTGCAGCCCGTCCCTGGGGCCAAGGACAAGGTCCTAGTACAGATCCAAGGCAATCAGACTCACCAAGCTGGCAATTTGCTCCTGGGTATGGAACTTGACATAAACTAAAATGGTTATCAGTTTCTCTCAATTGTTTGTCTGAATGAATCCAGCGTACCTAATCCGTTACTTCAATTTCAGATTATTTTAAAATTCCTCGTAAGTACATCCAAGGACTGGACAAAGCTCCAAAACCTGGCAAGAAGAAATGACATTTCAGCCTGTTACACCAGTGGTTGACTGTGTTAAAGCTGCTGTCCTGTATGTCAACACAACAACAATAAACTGTCAGCCAGTCGGCGTTGTCCTGTGTTCGTCTGTTAAATAAAGGTATGGGTGGCATTTCTACCATGTTAGTCTGTAAACCACAAAGCATTTTTTCTATGGTAAAGTCACCACACCAACAAAAATGTTAGAAACTCTTTAAAGTTGTTCAGAGAATGCGTTTTGTTTTGATTTTGGTTCTTTTTGACAGGTTTTGTGTAGTGATGAGCTCTGCTTTAATTAAGCCTGTGTGTAATTATAGGACCTCAGCTATGTTGAGGTCGGGCCCCTGTGGTAGCCAATCTAGCATTCCATCTCCAAATTTGCTTTAGTCTTTATCACGCTTGTAGTGGTTTCGAGGATGGCGCAGTTCTAGACGATGGTATTTGTGTTTTCCCGAAGGCAGTCAAGATTTATTTATATTTCTCCCTCAACACCCAAGGTTGTAATTTCACTTGGAATGGAGGAGCAGTGTTCCCCTCCCGCTTTCTGTCCCCTACTGTTAACCTCTAGTTGGCAGAGACTAGAGGTTGGTACGCTCTACTAAACTCTCTCTAACTGTACAGTCTACAGTCAAGATTAGAGAAGATCTGAGTAGCTATATAATGATAATTAAGATAAATTGAGGAAGTGATGCGGGTCTACAACTAGTTTGAGTCAATGCTCTTTTGTAGCAGTTTTAAATGCCTTAGCAGGACTTTTAAGGCGATCGCTGAGAGAATAATCCCTCGTCTTTGTTCGTTTTCCAACTGGCAGAAAGGGTTTCTGCCAAACTTACATGAAATAGTGCAGATGTGCGTCCGGGTTGTTAAAGTAGTGTCAAAGCCATCAACCTCCCTTAATAAAGGAGTAAAACACAGTAATAAAGGTAGAAAACTTGTGTTTTATGGAGTCAGAGGTTTGCTTAGTGCCCTTGTTGTCTGCTCAGAGAAACAAAGTCGTTAACCAGTGTTGACTGCCATGAGCTCATTCCCTTTGTTCCTTAGCATCAGTAAAGCACACACTTCCTTAAGGCCAGTGAGTAAGTCATTTTGTAAAAACATCAAACGTGTTTTTTTTACAGTTTTGTTTTGCTGTAGAACGATACGTTTCCAACACAGCTTAACAACTCCCGGCGAAACTTGGATTGTATGCAGACAGGTACACTGAGCAGCTGCATTGTTAAGACTCACCACTGAGCCAATGTGTGCTTTCTATTTATTCGTGAAGTATAATTACGATTGAAATGGGGCAGGTTATCCGCACTTTAATCCCAGTTAATGTCCAGGTATGTGAAAGCAGCACGCACCCAGACGCAACAGAGATATAACACGGCAGAAGAAAAAGATGGATGCAACAGCCCGAGCTGCAGACACCTTTGAATCTAAGCATTAGGCCTGGTCTTCCACATGTGGATGGCAACGAAGCATCTAATTGTAAAAGCCTCAAGTCCCAGACACGTTGAAGTGTAATAGGTTCTCCAGTTAACAAAGCGCCTCAGGCTGAACCGCGGCTCGTAGCGTCAAAACAATTCCTGCTGCTGGGACTTTAAAGAAAGCACAAGACAAAGAAGAAACACCAGAACAAGGTTGTTCTACAGAGATGACCTATGCACAACATGCATGCGAAAAGGAATGAAAATGCTGCAAACTGCATAGACCATTCAAGTGGCTGTAAAATAGAATCATTTTGACCCCAGACGACCTTCAGCTACTGTCAGTCAACAAACCTCAGCACCCACGACTGCGCCAAACACAATCATTTAAATCTGAAAATATCTGAAAATGGGGAATGTCAGTATCACAAAATCACAACAAATTATGAGGGAACGTCTGGTTGACATTTGTATTATCAGCGTCTTACCAGACGGAATTATTTATGTTTCGTGGCGTAATTGGACCCACTCTGCAGTATCTTGGTGCATGATGCTTTGAAGTGACTCCAATTATAATATGAAATTCACTTAAATTAATCGGCGACCTGATCAAATGAAGGCAGTGTTTGCTTGCCTGTTCCTGAAGATTGAATAAGACAATTTCTAAAACAGGGGAACAAATAATAAAGCTGCCAGTCATGCACATCCACTCAACTGCTCAAATTTAATTCCCTTACAAGGCTCCTTTAGTTGTGCCCTAAGTGTAATGCCTCAAAATGCAAGAAACGATCTGTCTTTGAGCTGGGAATAAAGAAAGGCCTGTTCAGGGTCAATAACCCACAGGATTCCCTGTGAAAACGGATTCCAGTCAGTCATTCAGTGTAAGCGTCGACTTTGCTCTCACTTCGTGTCCCAAATCTGTGTCAAAGTCACAAAGCTAAAACTCTACAGTTCGGCCTGCAGTGAGCCAAGCATCTGCACGTTTGAATAACGGATGACGGAGCCAGTCAGTGTGGTTTAATTAGTGGGTTGACTCACTTTGAGTCAGATGTTATTAAAACTTATCATTTAGAGAATCCAGTTTAAATCATTTCCTGCAGTTGAGTTGTTGAAATTTGGGAAATAACAACATTTATTATTCAGCTTATTCAATTTTTACCTTTTTATTTGTGCACATCATGTTCTTTGAAGCCATCTGTGCGTCTCATGCTAGAAACCTTTTCCAAACATCTTACGCCGTTGACTTGAGGAGTCAAACACACATCACTGACAGATTGCAGCATTTATTTTAGTTGTTTTCTGCCTTAGCTCTTGCTTAATATTAATCATTATCAGCTCGGTGTGAAAGCAAATGTCTCTAGGAGGTCTGTGAAAGGCTGACGACTCTCCAGCCCCTGACAGGAAACGCTGTGAGGATAAAGGAAGGATGCTGTTTAAGACATCTTTCGAGGAAGAGGAGGTCATTCTTTCATGCTTCTAATCAAGCCGCTCTATTTTGAATTGTCCCACCTACTGGGATAATTAAAACACTGTCTTACTGTTCTCAACGAGACCAGCATAAACGATCTGACTAATGGATTACAAGTGCAGATGTGTTTGCACTGTCTCTGAATTTAAACAAATGAGTGCTTGCAACATGTGCAAGGTTTTAGGACCAGACCTTTTTGACTAATAGGCTACTAAATCATAAACAGTTCGAAGTGTGTGCGGGAATGAGTCAGTCCATACACATCCAAGTCAAGGAAGTCTCATTACTCTGAGATCACTGCCTACCTGAATTAATTAATTCCATGTTGTTATTTTTTACGTGAACAATTATTATAAATTTTGACATACAAACTAGCCTAAGTTACCTTGGTTCAGACAGGAGAAGGCTTTTCCCTCCTCGGGCATTAGGCTTCTTAGTCCTGTAGGCGATTCATGTCCTAACGCCTTTAAAGACCAAGTTATTGGTAATGTTTGTACCGCGTTAATTGAGCATCATCATCTGAGCGTGGCTCTGGTTTCATACTCATGTAACCTGACATTAGGGCATACATCATACATGTACAGGCAGATGGAGCACAAAGAATGTGCAGTGATTACTACGCTACATGGGATGCCCCGTTACCATGGAAACCGTCGTTTTTATGATATCCTCCCCTCTCTTCGCTGCAGAATTTAAGGCTCATCTGGAGAGGATTTCATGTCTCATGGCTGCATGAGGGTCATCCAATAATTCACACGTTCTGAGTTCTTCCCATGCTGGCCAAAGGACTCTGGCTCTACTTAGCCCATGCAGCAGGGATCCATGCTCCTCACCGCAGCCACCCACTGAGAAGATATCTGAGTTTACTGAAGCCGTGCCAACATCACTGCACAGAAATATGACTGTGATTACAGCATGTAGCACGAGGTTACGTAAGGCCGTAAGACAGCGATTTGGAAAGATGTTTTTAAACATTTCTGAAATCTGTGTTTGGCATTTACCCCAGCGTTGGTGAACGATGTTGGCGTTTGTGGAGTCATTTTGTTGTGGCAGACGATCACATTATATGAGCTTCGTCATTCTAGTCGCAGTGAATCAAATGTGCATCTTCTCTTACCTCCACTAAATCCACCACCAATCCTTTATTGTTTTTTCTCTTCTCATTGTTTTGCCTTTTGGCTCCTATATTTTAAAAGTGTATAATGTATTAAATAGGATATGTATTATATCCTATTTATACATATATCGCTCTGCAGTGGTTGCATGTCTAACACTGGATTATGTTTTTATGTTTTTTCCTCTTCACTTTCAGTTTAGATAAGAGACTTGTTTATTGCGTAACCTAAGGTTCACTGAGGTTGTTTTGCGTCAGTGCTGCTCCAATTTACAGCTGAGAGGATGAGAAGACCAAAATGGTTTGGATGTAATTATAGAAAATATAAATCTAGTACATCTGTTTATGGTTTACCGTCATCAGCATGTCTCTATAAATAATCCACTCTAGATCTCATGAAAATGACAAAAGTAAAAATAGTACATAAATCTGCTTTTCAATATACACATGTATATTATTCCCTGATCTTATCACTGCTGGGTCTGTTTTGATTATCATGTAATATGAAAAAAAGCTTAAACGTTCTTGCTGGAATTTTTAACTGCCATATGACAAATGGGAATCCCAATAATCCTACCAGACCAGTGTCTAAATTCAAATTCCAGAGCGCTGCCATGTGGGCAGGCCAGTAAAAGCCGACCAGACCTCACAAACGTAAAGAAAGAAGTTAAAAAGTAACAACAACCTTTAAATTGTTCAAAATAAATTGACCATTATACAGTGTTAGTAGCTGCACCTTGGACAGAGCACAGTATAAAAGTAAATGATGCATGCCTCTAATATTAAAGTGCAAATGAACAACAGTGATGGAGGAGCAGGAAAGCAGCAGACACGCAGTCTGTGTCGCCATCTGTTGGCCCCCGACCGGCACAGCAGGAGCAAAACCCAGGAGCAAAGAAGCAGTAACACATCCAAGGTTACACTTTACAAGGTCTAACCAGTAACGCGATCCAATCCAGGAGGCCTGCAATAAAAAGCATGGAGCTATATAATTTAAAGGTGTTGGATTTCTCGTCAGAGAGGTCAGAGTTTGAGCCGTAATTTATTCACTGGAGACCTTTATAGTTTATTGATCAGAGGTGGAGAAACTGCACAGACATACGTAAAAACACTTTAAAAATACTTGTTAGAGGGTAGCATTTAACTTTCGTCAACATTTGTTTAGTAAATGTATCAGAAACTTGGCTTAAAGGGTTTTAAATTGGCCAATAATAATAATATATGTCATTAGCTACCTTTTATTACTCATTTGGTATTATGAGGCATTTTATTGCTGTGGCTGCTTGTTTTTAACTATATTATGCTGGAATGTAAGTAATCATTATTTTTTATAGGAGAAAATCCTATTGCAGTTACCCAGAACCCAAAGTGCCTCAATTGCTACGTTTCTTTGGCACAAACCACCTACAGAGTCTGTATTTGATTCAAGATGCAGGACAAATACTGTAACAGTGAGCTGGTGGAGTTTTATGTCTCCGTCTTGTTAAACTCTGCCTTTCAGGCGATGAGCCCAGAGTGTTCGAGCACGTAGAGCAGACTCAGGAAGTGTTTCTGTCAGTCACTGACCCATCAGGCGATTCCATACGTCATCATCCTGAGAGGATTGCGCTGCTAGGAGGGATTACACCATTTGACATTTTTTCCTGACTAAAACTGCTTAACCACTTTGATTATAAGGGCCCAAAAAATAAATCTATGACGGAGGCAGATCAATTCAGAATATGTTTGATGCTAGTTATGTTCCTGTGGGATTGACGTGGCTCAATCAAAGACAGATGCGAATGTAATGAATGTAATGACAATGTACTGCAAGATCACGTAAATATGATCTGTCTCTTCTAATCGGAAACATTTTAACTGGGAGTGAGAGATAAAACACATGCTTTAACATCGTGAAAACAAGAGAGATGCCTTACGCATGAATAATAACTGTGTCCAGATTTGTGCGCGTGCCTGGTTGTGCGTTTACATGTGTGTGGCCCTGCGACAGACAGACCGTAGACACCTGGGACAGGCTCCAGCACACCCGCGACCCCTACGGCGAAGAAGCTGTAGAAAATGAGTGATTGAGAGAGAAGTTTTTATTACCTATAAAATATATTTTATATGCTGACAATGGCGTAAACTAAAGAGACACAAACGCTTCTGTCTCTAATCATTTGGTGTCTTGTACTGGTTATTGTGTTCTACATGTCTCTGTGGTTTGCCTGGTCTATGTTTTGCATCCCCCCCCTGCCAAAGCCCCTGGGCCCCCAGGCCTGCACTAAGAAGCTCAGTTCAATCATTCATCCATAGTGCAGTGACTTTTTTACAGTCCACCATATACTTATATGTGAAATCCATACAGCTTAATTTAGCAACCCCCCTCTCTTTTATTGAACAACCTTGGGCGAACCGTGCCGGATGCCAAAGATTAAACTGAGGTCATGCAGAGGACAAACCTCTGGCATGAAGCGCAAATCCCACAGCACAGAGACATTTTAGATCACAGTATTAGTTTATGCATTTTCTCTGCATCCTTTAAATAAATACATGTGATTGGTGTTAATAACTGGGAGATTCAGTGCCACTACTGTACGAGCTCTGAGCACATCTGCGTTCACTCAGTTCTAGCTTGGCAGGAAGTCTGTCAAAGATTTTCTGTCTCACGTGAAAGCATCCGAGCACCGGGAGTGAGATGGAGACGCAACGTTTCAGCCCGATCGTCTCTTAGCCTTCAGAGTAATTAATCATCCCAGACTCCTTCCTTCTCTTCCGACACTCGATCCACGGTTTGTTTTTTGTTTTGTTTTTTTGTGATGAAATGCAATTAACTTTACTCAACTCAGCTGTTTAGTCACGTGAACAGTCAAGTCTATTTGTGGGGGACCAACGCCAAGACAAACATCCCAAACAGAGCCCAGTCATTTTGGTATGTTTATTTAAAAAAATGATAATTTAATGATCTGAGTGAACTCTCAGCAGTTAATTCATTTAACTTGTCATTTCAATTTGAAAAGTGAGAACAACTCTAGGTCTAAAAAGTTTTTTCTATGAATTTATTACATTACAGCAACGTGTGTGTTTCAGATAATGGGAGATGTGAATGTTTTGGTTTGGGGTAAGTTAAACCATATGTGTCTCTCTGGTGTTTGACAAAACCTCTGATTACACCACAACTTTAATTAAGGAAAATAACTAATCCAACACTTCAGTTTGGGTTTTCAGGGGAGAGTTTTTGTATCTTGTGTTAGCAGCTGCTGTAAAAGTGGGTTAGATGTCAGTTTTGTGCTCTGCTACAGAAGCAGAAACTGTGCTTTAGAGAAAAAATGGAACTGGGCCCAGAGCTCCATGGCCTTAATCTGCAGGCTTAGGGCGACACAAAGTTCCTTCTGCATTGTTTGTATCTTTGTGTACATCGGTGTGTTGATGCACTTTGTTGTCGTGGCGAGAAACACGTGTGTTAATTATGTGCCTACACGCTTCTGTATAGGTGTGAATGACTTTGTGAACTCTGGATCCAGCGCCACATGCGCAGCAGCAAGCGAGCAGGCGAACAGTGTAGGAAGGGAGGGAGGTGTTCATGGGTTAGGAGCTAAATCGGCTTGGCCCAGATGCAGATGGCTCTCAGGCTCTCTGCCAATCACAGCCCAGCCAGCAGCCCACTCTCGCTGACGGGGCAGACGAACGGTGACGCTGGATGGTGCAGTTCACATCAGAGAGTGAAGACGAACTTAAGATTCAACGCATTACTTTACCTACATACACATCTGACAGGTGGAACTAGTTAAATAGACCATGATTTGTTGTTTTTTAAACTTATTTATTGACACTAATTATTACATGGACCATATAATTATAATCATTGTTTTCAGTCTAAGTGAATGAGCATGACCCAATGACCCTCATGAGGATGTGTGGTTCAGATGATGGATGGATGGAATATACAGGACTTTTGTTGTTTGTTTGTTTGTAGACTCATTTCACAGTGTGTCTGACCTTTTATCCTTTGGGCTTTGTTGATATTTATTTATCGTGTACATTTTGAGGAGCACACTTCATTTCACCGCCTATCACACAGGGCCAACAGAACAATAGCATTAAACCTCACAATGCGACGCAACGTGAAAATGATTATTGGATGAAATGAATCTCTTGTTCATGCTAAGCATCGCCGTCTCTACAGTGGTTTTCCTTTGCCATCCGTCTTCCTGTCACACAGACACCAGGGAGTGTTTTTCATGTGGCTTACGGTGGAGCTTGTTTCAAATATCAAACAGGCCTGAGCACCATGACGTGACACTAGTGGAATGGTGGAGCCTGTGGCTGGTTTCAGCGAGAGGTTAAAGTCTCTCTGAACATCTGCCAGAGCTCATCTAACCAGTGACGGACACACAGTGACATAACATCCAGCACAGAAACACTAATAGTTTGAAAAATGCTTTTCCCTCTTTTCATCCATTAAATGCCAGTTGTGTTTTTTGCCCTGCTATATTTATCAGTAGGCAGGTGGTGCGGATTAGTGATGCTCTACGGGATGATACATGCAATACAATCCACAAGCCTGCAGCTTTTCAGTGTTTAAGTGCTACCTGACAGGCTCCTTTATATGTTGCTGTTAAATGCCTTTCCTTACTTCACCCCTCAGTCCCGTTCCCTGTTTCCCCCTCAGCCAGCTCTGCAGCCTCCTGCTCATCTGTTCCTCTCATACTAAAACATAAGAAGCTCCTCTAGCATAGGCTTCTCCTGACTGTCTACAATATCCAGTCAGACAGAGAGGACCCGTCATTCAGTGTTTATTTAGATAAAGATTTCAAATGAAAAGAAAACTTGTTTCGACGAAGAGTGTACACACTGCACACGCCAGGCAGATCCACCTCTGCGTGGATGCATTCTGAGTTCACAGAGTTATAAAAGTTTAGCCTGCAGCTCCTTCACAGTTAATGGGCCATGAGCAGGCAGGGAAATATAAAAGAGAGAAGTAGGATGGGGGAGAAATAACAAAAGAGGGATGAACACAATAATGAAATGGAATCTCGTCTTCCGTCTGAAAAGAACATCAAAGGAGATTCTTAATCTCAGGAGGCAATACTTTGTCATCTGACGTGTGTCCCCTCTGTCTCCCAATCCCTCTCATGATGAGATGGACGATGATGAACATGCATATGGGAGGGAGAGATTGGGGGAGAGAGGGAGGGAGGGAGGGATAATACCTCCTGAATACATGATGAATGTAGTCATCAGGCTTAAACTGACTGGGGGGCAAGTGGTGCATGGAGGGCGAGAGCGTGCATGTGAGTGACACTGAGCACCATCATCAACTCTCCCCTGCAGCCGCTCTCAGTCTGTCCATCCTGCTCTTGAAGAGAGACACAGCGAATCACGCAACACGACAAGGTTGTAAAAACAGACAGGAAAGTCTGTGTAGTCCTACACAGGAATACAGCTCCTTTCTCCAGTGCTTTGTTTTAAAGATCCGAGGCAGTTACAGGTAGTTACACACATCTCTGCTGCCAGCTCCAGCCCATCCAGAGCTTTCTTTTTCTGCAACAACTATTCAGAGCTGTGCTCAGTGTGCACAGTCTCAGGAGGAGAGAGGATGCTGAACAACGTGACAGACGGCGAGGAGGGAGAGGGGGGACCCAACAGCCAGGGTGAGTGATGAAACCTACCCCACACTGACGATCAGAGAGGAGTGTGTGCGTGCGTGTGCGCGTCGATATGTCTGTAAGTCAGCCTGGTAGTTGAAGGCGTGAGCACACGTGCGTGAGGTGAAAGTTGGACGAATAGGTTTATGTAACGTTGTGTTTTTATGATAATATTATATATTATAATATAATCATATATAATGTTATTGTTATTATTATAAAATTATAAAATTATTTATATATATATATATATATATATATATATATATATATATATATATTGCATTGTCTAGTTTTGAAAGACACTGAGGCCCCGGGTTCTCTGGTGACGCACATTTTCAACAAGTGCTGATGGTTTTCTTCAAATTGAAGTTTGTCCTGTGCCCGTAGAGCCTTTTCTCTTTGTCAGACACTTGTAACACAAAGCTCCAGAGCTCACTGAGTGCAGCGTCTGGGAAGCCAGCTTTTCATTCTCTGTCTCCTGCCCATCGAGATCTCCGCCACAGGCTAAAGCTGCCTTTCATAATGGCCAGTGTGTGTAGTTCAAGTGAGGGATCTGTCTGCAGGGAAGTACATCTGAGATGACCCTGGGATGATGTTTAAGCTGCACCGAGCATCTGTTTTTATTAGTCATTAGTGAAATTCTAGCTCAGCTAACTGAAATAACCAACTAACTACTTTCACTTCTACGTTTGCCGGTAATTTGACACCTTTTGCTTCTTTGCTTGCTTCCATTCAAGTTCATTTTTGATCAAATTGGGTGGCACAGAAATGTTGACTAGTTTTCATTTTGACTCTTAATCTTTCGTGAATGTAACTGTAACGTGACCTTTGCATTGAGGACATGGCCTGAACATTTGTTAAATCCGTGGAGGCTGCTGCGTCCACAGGGAATTCAGTGGATTAGTTCTAATCAATTATTCATTTTCGATCAATAGTTCATTTGTTCATTTTTATTTTTAAATGCAGTTTTATGCAGAAAATAGTTATTTACTTTTTAGTAGTCATAAGACCATTAGAATGTGTCTTGCAATCTATGAATGGCCAAATTGATGAATACCAAAGAAACGTTTTGAAATGTTGTCAAACCTTAATCAATTTAATGCAGACTGACTAAAATATATATAAAACATCTTTACAGAAAACAATAACAAGCAGCTAAATTAAAAGGTGAGTTAATAGAACTAACTACTCCTGGATGTTAACCTGCTCTGCACCAGGGTAAGTTCAGAGAATAAATCTTCAGCTTCCTTCAGTCGGCAACATCCAGGCAGTGTTTAATCACAACACAGACTAAATCTCCATGGTAACTAGACAGGACTGCTTTTGGGCAACCAAGTCGAGGATTAATTTAACAAGGATATGTGGAAAATCTTGCTTTTGTGAAACCCTCAAGGTGTTGTATCAAGTGACGTATCAGTGATATCTGTGGTTTAACCTGCTGGTGGCAGCAGAGGTTAAGCAACAGTATCACCAGAGCTATTAAAAATAACCTGACCTAACTGGTAATTAATCCCAATATTAAGATGTTTCTCACAAAAGTCAGAATAAGCTCCATCGTATCAAGCGCTGTGCATTAGTGGACTGCTTGATCAAAATCACCTGATGAGTTGATCTTGTTTGCTCTTCCTCTCGCCGGTGAATCATTAACAGCTCACAGAAGAGAGCAGACAGACAGACTGTGACATTTGAACAGGTTTATTAACGTCCTGATGGGTTTTTATTGGTTGTTATTGTTGGTGGTATTATGTAATAATATTATGTAAACATTGCAGTCTTGTATTATTTCACAAATTTCTTGTTATTTACTGTACTTGCAGTTAAACACTTGAAATTTGTAGTTTTTAATATTTTCTACTAGGTTATGTAATTAGTTCAATTGACCAAAGGAGAAACAATAATAATACTTTTGTAATGAAAATAGGTCAATAGGTCAATGATGTATATAAATAGAAAGTCTAGATAAAGGTTGTAGTAGTAACTACAAAAGTTTTAACACAACAGCTACACACTAACAACAAATTTACTGATGCAACAAGTTGAAAGGGTTCTGAACAAGCCAGAGTGTGAGGATATGGCTTTTAAGTCTTGTTATGTAGCTTTGTGGTTATTTTGAGCCTCTTTGAGTCGCGTTACATGAAATGACGTCTCGTTATCTGACAGGGCTTAGAGAAATGTCTTCTCCCTGTGTGTTTGCAGCCTGTGGTGGACACCCCAGCACAGTTTGTTCTGTGGGCACTCTGCTGGCTGCTTGCCACGCTGCATCTTCTCACCCAGCCCCTGCTGGCTTACAAGCACGCGAACAAACAGGAACAGCGTGGTCTCATAATCAGCAGAGAATGCCAGCGCTCACAAGAATCGAAATGCTTTTCTCTTTGGTGAACATATGCGCGTGTGTTGGAGCTGCAGAAGTGTGAGCGGATTTCAGTGGCAGCCACTGTGTTTTGTTTAACAGAGAAGCTGCACATCTGGAAAGGCCCCAGCTGCTTCACGCCGAAACATTGATCACCTGTTCATTAGTACTATTAGTATTAATATTATGTTCACCTTCTATTATATACTACTCTGGGTCGCATCCAACCACTCGCTGACACTATGAAAAGGCTGAACACAACCAGGTTGTCAGTATTAGTAACAGTAGCTTTTGTCAGTTGTGTACGTGTGTACTATAGATCAGCAAATAAAGTTTTCCTGCTTCCTTCTGACTTATCTTATCATTGATGCTTTGAATCAAGAGCAAGTATCTGCAGCATATGTATGTTCTCACTAGTGACAGTTTAACCTGCTCTCACCTGACTTTCATCTCCTAAGGCTGCCTAAGGTTCACCTGAGCTTTCAGAGCCTGGCTGAGGTGCTGTGTGTCTGTTATTGGGTCCACCTGTACAGTCTCATTCAAGCCAACACAGCAACTCTGCCATTGGAGTCCGCTGTAGTAGGAGGTTCTAAGGTTTTGGCAACGTCAGTCATTCTAAATATTACAACATTAGACAACATTATAAACATTAGAACCACCTCCTACTGTAATGAACAAAACACTGAATGTGTGTAAAAAACAGAGCATTCCTGTGTCTAGACGAACCCTTTTTTAAAAGCGAATGGAATTCATTCATCCTATATTAGATTAGGAGCCACTCACATGAGCAGGACAAACAGGGACCAGTGTTTCAGGCTATATACGAGTGACACAATGAGTTATTACTTGTGTTGTTCCTACTGTTGGTTGCAAAGTTTAATGATGAATATGAAATATTGGTTCACAGAAGTCTCAGCAGGAGTCTGACAGTCAGACCAGGCCACAGGCTGTGACAGGAGGTCCAGTGAGGAGACTGGTTTAAATTAAACAAATGACTTTGTGGTATTAGCTTTAATTCCTCACTTACAGGCAGTGAGGTAAAAATGAATGAGGTTTGTGTGCTTGTGTAATTGTGAGGTTGCTGTGCAGCTGATTGGTGCCGTCCTCTCACATGCAGAAGTTAATTTCTGCCGGTCTCTGTGACTCCAGCAGCTGCTGGATAATCTCCTTGAGCCTGTGTCCTATTAAGCTTTTAAAAGCCGCTATAAACTGTCCATTTTGTAATAGCCATGTCACATGAAGGGTACAAATCTGCACCACCGACAACCTTTCATCTCCATGTTGCGGTCATGTCGTAGTCACAGCTCTGCCTGCTGTTCAGCAAAAATAATAACACGTTTAAATTCTCATCTCTCAGAGATGATCGCTTGTTATCCATAAAACATGACTGACTGTCCTTGATCTAAAACAGACACAGAACCAAGCTGGTTAGGGAAAAGTTCTCTTCAGGGACGGGATTGAATGTTCTCAGATCGAGCACCAGGACTCTTGGTTTCTCTGCGTAATTAACCCTAACTTCATATGCAGATGTGGCATTTAGTTGAATGTGTGTTTAAGATCTTGTCTCGGCATCAGCAAAATGACCGCTAGGCAAACAAAAAGCTATTTATTTCAGATCATAAAGGTGCAATAACATGTTGCGTTCACTGGGAGCAGGTAATGTCTTGCTCAGTCAGATACATTCCTTTGCTGAAAGCCAAGCAGACTGATCAGACTTCAGTGTTGTTTCAGGAGACAAGCTTTTCTGCATGTGACATTCTGTATGCGTGTGTTTCAACCGAATGAATTTCATTTAATGGCTCATTTGCTGTGGACATGATCATCTTGATCCAATAATGTTTATATGCAACTGAAGCCACAAGAACAAATTTTGTGTAGCAGATGTGAATTAAGAACCAAAGGAAAACGTGCGTATTGTGTTACAGTGTTGCTTCCCATCTTCGCTTGAGCCACAGTGACCTGCCACGTACCTGCATAACAAGTTTCTGTACATTTACAGAAATATCAGTAGCTTTTACTACAGCCCTATAAACCTCACACTTCAGTTCCAAGAATTTATCTATGTAGGTCACTTCTGGTAATCTTTAATCTCTCGATCAATGATTCTTGTGTGTTGAAATTGTCGTCTGTGCTTTGATTTTGTTTGACCTGTGATACTGCAAATCTACTGGGTCCGTCTAGATTAATGCTACAGACATGTTGCTTGATGGGCTTCTTTCCGTAATCAGAGTTGGACCAAGACTATTATTCATTTCTCCAGTATTACAGCCATCATCGGTCTAGTCTACTGTTGGTGACTCCTATCTAACTTTTTTACTCATTACATGCCTTATTCCGCTGTGAGTAAGCAAGTGTTACAGTAATGTTATTGTAACAGCACTGACTGATGAGACCAGTCCAGATAAAGATATAAAGAATGAACATGTCTAATGCAAACAGCAGCGCCATTAAGAGCTTTGTAAAACAGGAGTAAAATCCTAAAATGAAGGCAAATAATTCCTGGGATATTTTAGAGCTGGAGCTTTGAGTACGTGGTTTTAGTCCTGGTTAAAACAGAAGCTGATGGTCTTTCAAAACGCACTTTGAATGTTAGAGTTATTCATAATCAGATTTTCAAATATATGAGGTTATAGAAGTTGAAATCAAATAATTTAATAACTATTCAGCCCAAGATGTGACAGACAACAAACATTTTCATCATACGAGGCTGTCAAAAGCAAATGAAGAGCTGTGTAACTGATCATCACCTGAACTGGCCCAGTGGTTTAGATCCAGAGTTTGCAGGTCAAAAGCCCAGTTCAAAATAAATCTACATTGGTTTCTTCCACTGCTTGTTGTATCTATTTTTATTCTCAGACGTGGACACAGGATTAAGAAAGTGATTTCAGTGAAAACAGTTAATGTAACCGAAATGTCCCACTGGTCAAGTCATTTTAAGAGCCTAGCGCAGGAATTTGTAGAACTACGTAAAAACTCTAATCCTTCATCGAAAATCAGAAAAACATCCTGTACAGAAAAACTGGAATGCTTTCTAATCCTAAAGATGTTATGCTGCATGATAACAGGCTTCGACTTAGTTCACTTGTTCTACACTGATGCTGTCTCAGCATCAGGAATATTTTTATAAAAACGGTTGAAATGGGATTTTAATGTAAGTGTCTGAGTGGAGACCACAGAGCTGTAAAGCTACCTGTTGGTGTTTCTGCGTTTTAGGGGATGGGAACCCAAAAGAGAGCAGTCCTTTCATCAACAGCGCCGCCGGCAACGTGGACAAGAGCCAGTACGACGGCAAGAACATGGCTCTGTTTGAGGTGAGTTTCCAACATACTGTCATCCTCTCAAACGATTTGATCTGACTCCAGTAGATCAGCGTTGCACTGTACCTCTGATGTGACTGTGTTACAGGAGGAGATGGATACTAGTCCCATGGTTTCATCTCTGCTCAGCAGTCTGGCCAACTACTCCAACCTGCCGACAGGCAGCAAAGAGCACGAAGAGGCCGAGAATAATGACGAGGCGGCTCGTCCATCCAAAAAACCTGTCAAGGTGCCTTCCTGCATCGGATTAAACAGATAAAAGTCCAAAATTACATGAAACATAAGATTATCTACTGGTGGAAAACAAAGACCCCAACGCTTTGACTGATAAATGTGTTGCTGTGTTTTCCAGGCACCTCAGTTGGGGACGCTGATGGGAGTGTATTTGCCATGTATCCAGAACATTTTTGGAGTCATCCTCTTTCTGCGGATGACGTGGATGGTTGGGATTGGAGGTGTTTTTGGGTCCTTTATAATTGTCTTCATGTGTTGCTCCACAGTGAGTAAAACCTCTGATGTCCCTTTTGATACAGCAGGTAGATTTGTAAAAAAGTCTGTATGTAACACAAGTAAGTCCAGTAAAACCATCCGTCCACTGATATTACATCAGTTGTAGCCGACACCTAATTAGTGGTCTGGCTGAATAATCTGTTATATAACAGCTGATATAATATATAATAGATTATAATTATAATGTGCGTTGTGCAGCTGCTGAAGGTGACACAGTACATCCTGGCATAAGCCAATCTACCAATAAACCCACTGACATCCCACCACTTCTCCCTCTCACTAACCAAAGCACTGAACAAATGGACAGGATTTAACTGGGAGGGGAATAAAGTGATGGTTGCAGTGACATCGTGGGAAGATCTGATGAAATTTGTCTTGGGGCTGGCCTTGCTTTAAATGACACAACATATACAAAGTCTGTTTTCTAGATGGTATATGTCATACTCTGTTTGGTGGAGGCCATCTCTAGTATAGGCTGACAGTCAGCTAATCGACGCGTCTTTGAAACGGACGGAACAAAGACAGCGAGGCGTGACGACTTTCCTTTGCTTTTCAGACCATGCTTACAGCTATCTCCATGAGTGCGATAGCAACGAACGGAGTGGTACCAGGTCAGTGTTGACTACCACGGGACTACAGCATCAGTGTGTGTGTGGAACACACAGCCAAGCTCTGACTTTTCTGTGTTTGTGACTCACAGCTGGAGGTTCATACTATATGATCTCTCGCTCGCTGGGGCCTGAGTTTGGTGGCGCTGTTGGGATCTGCTTCTACTTAGGCACCACGTTTGCAGGTGCCATGTACATTCTGGGTTGTATTGAAATTCTGCTGGTGAGTTACCTTGATTTAGAAACAACAAGACCAAGTGTGAGTCAAAAACGATGCACCTCTGACTCTCTATTGACCATTCTTTCAGATTTATATCGTTCCTCAGGCAGCCATCTTCAAGCTGGAAGGCTTGGAGGGGCCGGAGGCTGAGGCAGCCCTGCTTAACAACATGCGGGTGTATGGTACCATTGTGCTGAGTTTAATGGCAGTGGTGGTGTTTGTGGGGGTCAAATACGTTAACAAGTTGGCACTGGTCTTCTTGGCCTGCGTCATCCTCTCCATCCTGGCTGTGTATGCCGGAGTCATCAAGACCGCCATCGACCCGCCGGTCTTCCCGTACGTGACTCCCTCATTTGCAAGCCTCCAGTGCTGAAAAAGGGCAAAAGTATTTACCAGTGACGCCATCGTTGTCATTTTTTGCAGCGTCTGTCTCCTGGGAAATCGAACACTTGTCTCTAAAGGATACGACATCTGTGCAAAATTTGTCGAAATAGACAATGAAACCGTCACCACCAAACTGTGGAGCTCATTCTGTGATTCGGACTCTCTCAACGCGACTTGTGATGAATACTTCACCAACAATAACGTCACGGAGATACAGGGTATCCCAGGCATCACCAGTGGCATCCTGGCAGGTGAGCCATGACTCGTCAGTGCATGATGTAGGATCGGTTCATCTCACATGCTCATATGTTCCTGTGTCTTTAAGAGAACCTGTTTGGTAACTACCTGGAAAAAGGCATGGTCGTGGAGAAGCGTGGCCTCGCGTCAGACGCCGATCCAAACGTTCCCACATCCAGCACCAATCGATACGTCCTGGCTGACATCACCAGTTTCTTTACCTTGTTGGTGGGGATCTACTTCCCATCTGTCACAGGTTAGCATCACACGGGACCACGGAGGCATTAACAGAGTTCCTCCTTCTCCTAGGACTGTAGCCAGCAGTTTCATTGGTAGGGTCTGTTTAGGCAAATGACTATATTGTCTATAGTATAGTACTATATACAACGTGCATGTGTATGAAGAGTTCCTACAGGAATCATCCAAGTATTCTGTTGCTTGCTCTACTCCCAGGCATCATGGCTGGTTCCAACCGCTCTGGAGACCTGCGTGACGCTCAGAAGTCCATCCCCATTGGCACCATTGCAGCCATCAGCACGACGTCCACCGTGTGTATCCTTCACTAAGAGCGAAGGAAAAAAGAAATTTGTGGACCTGAAAGCACTGACTGATACTATTCGTTTTATTGGATATTATCATAGTGATGTGTCAAATAATTCAAACCATGTTTTCTTTAACTTTTTCTTTCACCAGACATGTCTTGTGTAGTGCTGTTTGGTGCCTGCATTGAAGGAGTAGTCCTAAGGGACAAGTACGTGAATGTTATCGTATTTCTATATATATCTATATCTGTCTATATATTTCAAAGAACAAATGGAAACACAGTCAAAATATCTCCTCATAAATTACAGTCATACATTACATTACATTAGTCAAAAACGTGGATTCACTGTCTTGTCAAATCAGATGAAAACAAACAGTCAGCTTCAGTTCACTGATAAATAAATGTGCCAGGGTTTGGGGTGTTTTACCTTCGCTCTTCTTCTCAGGTTCGGTGAAGGCGTCAGCGGTAACCTGGTTATTGGCACGCTGGCGTGGCCGTCTCCATGGGTCATAGTGTTCGGCTCCTTCTTTTCAACGTGTGGCGCTGGGCTCCAGAGTCTGACAGGGGCTCCCCGTCTCCTACAGGCCATCTCCAGGGACGGCATCATCCCATTTCTTAGAGTGAGTACACAAGCTGCAATCACACACATCCCTGATATTATAAAACAAAAGTTACATCACTTCTCAAAACCTCACTTCGTGTATTCCTTTCGTGCTGGTGCAGGTGTTCGGACATGGCAAAGCCAACGGGGAGCCCACCTGGGCCCTCCTGCTCACAGCTAGCATCTGTGAGATAGGCATCATCATTGCATCCCTGGACTCCGTTGCGCCCATCCTCTCCATGTAAGCAGGCCTCCACTTTGATTCACACACACTCTAAGTTTATTGCGTTTTATTCTGACCTCATTTTTACAGTTTGACGTTTGAACCTGTCTTTTTCTCTTTAGGTTCTTCTTAATGTGCTACATGTTTGTCAACCTTGCCTGTGCCCTGCAGACGTTGCTGAGGACGCCCAACTGGAGGCCGCGCTTTAAGTTTTACCACTGGTGAGTTTGTGTGTCACCATAATACGAGTGTAGCAAACACAATGTATTGAACGGCTGATTCAAGTCCTGGGTCATTGCCGGCTGTGTAAACATGTAGTGACGTCCTTTCCCCCACAGGGCTCTGTCGTTCCTGGGTATGAGTCTGTGTCTGTCGCTCATGTTCATCTGTTCCTGGTATTACGCCATAGTGGCCATGGGCATCGCCACCTGCATCTACAAATACATTGAGTTCTGTGGGTAAGTAATCGTCCTGCCAGCGTCAGCGGGAACGAGACTGTGCTGCAGCGTCCAACCTGAGAATTCAGCCTCACTATTGCAGTTCTAGTAGCATCATATAATGCAAATGCAGCACGTGCATATACAGTATCATGCGCTAATCCACTGCGTTGGGTGACAGGGCTGAGAAGGAGTGGGGCGATGGGATACGTGGCATTTCACTAAGCGCCGCACGCTTCGCTCTGATGAGGCTGGAGGAGGGACCACCACACACCAAGAACTGGAGGTCACTTGGTTTTATCTTCGGCACCAGTGCGCTTTTTGCACTGGATATTTATGTTTTGTGGTTTTGTCTCACATAACTTTGCATTAATCATTGAAGTGGTTTTCTACAGCATAATGTAAAAAAAAGTCAACTTTCTATTTTGAGAGGTTTGTGTTGAATGTAACATTGAATCCCCTGTGGCCAGTGGGTTTGCACACTTGTTTCACTGCAGCGTGGCTTTTTGTCAGGCCTCAGATCTTGGTGCTCGTGAGTGTGGATGCTGAGCAGAATGTGGAACAGCCTCGTCTGCTCTCTTTGACCAATCAGCTGAAAGCAGGGAAGGGCCTGACCATCGTCGGCACTTCAGTTCAAGGAACCTTCCTCGACAACTATGCTGAGGCACAGAGGACAGACCAGGTGTGTCCAGAGTTCATTAACCTCAAAGCACACACACTTTTATTACACCACTCAACAGCTGCGTTCCCCTCCCTGCGTCTGCGCAGTCGTTGCGTAAGTTGATGGAGACAGAGAAGGTGAAGGGTTTCTCTCAGGTGGTCATCTCCTCCAACCTGCGAGATGGGACGTCTCACCTCATCCAGATCGGAGGACTGGGAGGCCTGAAGCACAACACCGTGATGATCAGCTGGCCACGGAGCTGGAAGCAACCCGAGTACCACCAGCAATTTAGGAACTTCATCGGTAGGTTTTCACACGGCTGAAATAACACGTGGCTTAGATGTTCACCTAAGAACATATGAAGTGACATATCATGGCCCTGGGCTCCAGTTTTGAGTAAGACATTACAGTGGTTAAACACAAAAACCTTTCAAGTGAGAAGCATTTAGTCATTTTTGATGCACACATTTTTGTAGGCTTGTTCTTTTTATGACAAATGAACTTAACCATCTGTAAGGCTGACATTTAAATATCTGTATCTGATGAATCATGATCTATAATGTACACTGTGAAATGCTTTGAGGTTTGTTTTTCATAATAGCTCATGTTTTATCATATTAGAACACTTTGATAGAACATTTTTCTAAAATTTTAGTTCAGGCATTTTTGATGCAGATGTTTATATTGGGTATACTTGATAATACTATCTGCGGAGAAATAATATTCCCACTCCCTTTGTTGTATTTGTAATTAATCCATTTGTCGTATTTCTCTGCAGAGGTGGTGAGAGAGACAACTGTTGCCAGTTTGGCCCTGTTGGTGCCTAAGAACATTTCCAGCTACCCGTCCAATGGGGAGCGCTTCACTGAGGGTCACATAGACGTGTGGTGGATTGTCCATGATGGAGGCATGCTGATGCTACTCCCCTTCCTGCTCCGCCAGCACAAGGTGAAAACGCTGGATATCACATTCATAAAGAGTATGCTTAAGCTTTAATCTGAGTATAATAGCTGTTAGATGCTTGTTTCTGTTCTTTAATGTAGGTGTGGAGGAAGTGCAAGATGCGTATTTTCACTGTAGCTCAAATGGACGATAATAGTATCCAGATGAAAAAAGACCTGATGATCTTCCTCTATCACCTGCGCATTGATGCTGAGGTGGAAGTGGTAGAAATGGTGAGAGCCTTGTTTGACTGACACGTCACATATCATATCAGATCTTCACAGTACGATAGACAACATCACATGCAAATGTGTCTGTTTAAAGCACGACAGTGACATCTCAGCGTACACCTATGAGAAGACACTGATAATGGAGCAGCGATCACAGATCCTCAAACAGATGCATCTAACCAAGAATGAGATGGAGAGAGAGGTAAACCACTAACATTTCTATTATATGTCATTAGAGAAAGACTCATTTGTGCCACATAGTGTGTGTTAATGTTGATATGAATACAATATTAATCTTTTCCTTAAGTCTCTGCTGTTCAAGTATTAACCCTGGAGCAGGGAAATGGTTTCTACTTGTTTCTGGACTGGAAGACAGAATGAATTCTGGAAGGAAATTACAAAAGAGAAGTGATCTTTTCATGACTTTTTGACTCTGTAGATCCAGAGCATTACAGATTCATCCCGAGGGTCCATTCGACGTAAAAACCCTTCTGCCTTGCGCTCCCAACCCATTGCAGAGGAAGGAGCAAACGTGGCAGAAAAACCAGAAGAGGAGGTATTGCTGCTGTTAACCTGTGTGCTGCAGTCGTTTGTTGTCAGACTTTACTTTATGTGACAAATTGTCTGATCCTAAAGCAGCAAATCTTCACTTCACTGATTTCCAAAGTTACCCTCATTCTGACAGATGTCTCTGTTTTCCCCTTTACCCTTTCACGCCCCTCTCTCAGTCTGTGGCTGCCTCCAACCCAAAACAGGTGCAGCTGATCCACGGTAAAAACGCCTCCACGCCCACAAGCCCAGCAGGCCCTGCTGCACCTGCACAGGGAACAGCTGGAGACAAGGGGAAGAGCCATTTAGCAGCGACCCCAGAGGGGAGCAAAGATGCCTTCAACATGAAGCCGTATGTCACCTCTCAGGTTCCCCTGCTGTCAGGCCACGAGCACTGAAACCACTGCACGGCCATGGCTCTGTAAAACACCCACGTGGATTTCAGATCAGAATGAGCTTTAAGCGTCAGTCATTGCTGTTCTGTGGTTTACCAGTGTTCTCATTCGGGACAATTTCATTATTTTGCTGTTTTTTTATCACCTCACATCAACAGTGTGTTGCTGCAATTTATTCATTTATGATTTAGTTAGTTTGTCTGAAAACTAAATATACTGTAGCCAATAAGCCTTAAATGAACACTGACAGTTAACACTGAGTTCACTATGCTCTACCCATATGTCATGTCATACACACAAGGTTTTGACAGTGTCAGTGGTAAATATTTGTATTTATCGCCATATTTTCCAAGATACGAAGAGACAAACAAAACCTTTTACTTACTGTATCCCACCAACAAATGCAGCTTCCTGACCTAGATTTAATTAACTTGTCATTGTTTCCCACCATGCGGCTACAGGGAATGGGAGAACCTGTAAGTACTGCTGCATCTGTAGCAGGACACACTGTACACTCATCCGCTGTAAACCAAAACCCATTTGGCTGAATGTTTCTCGTATCAGGAACCAGATAGACGTGAGGCGAATGCATACGGCGATGCGGCTCAATGAGGTCATCATGAAGAAGTCCAAGGAGGCTAAACTCGTCCTGCTCAACATGCCTGGGCCACCCAAGAACCGTGTTGGCAACGAAAACTGTATCCTATTCTAGTTTACAGATAGTTTAGTTCACGTTCTGGTAATGATTGGTTTGGTCATTTGAACAACAACAATATTTGCACACAAACAGAGCACAGGCTGAAGTAACATGCATCAACTATGCGCATTCCTGCCAAATGATCACGCTCCTTCACTGTGATTGCTTCTCAGACATGGAGTTCCTGGAAGTGCTCACTGAAGGTCTCAACCGGGTCCTCCTGGTGCGGGGAGGCGGACGTGAAGTAATCACCATCTACTCCTGAGGGCCTTGTTCTGTATCCGTCCAGTAAAATCCCATCACACCTGCTAGAACATTTCCTACATGTGGTCTCAGGTGGCCGTAGTGTTTGCAGCTGGCATCTAATCATATAGACATACCTGATACTGTCTAACCTTCGCATGAAGTTGTGCAGCATTTATGGGTACTTCTGAAAATCTAAAACTTCAAATATTCTCAGGAACTGGATATAGTAATGCACAGATGATCTAATTCTATTAAAAGGAGACTGCACATGCTGCTTGTGGCTTTTTTAAACTGCTGTATAGGAAGATATTGAAGATGACTTACCAGCAAAAATACAAAAGCAAATGTGGACCAGTAAAATAAAGAATACAAATAATAACAGGAAAAGTCTCCAACCTTTCTGATGTGTTTAATGATCACCCTTCTCCTTTTAATCATTTTAAGAGAGGAATGTCTTTTTTGTATTTATTATTAATTATATTTATGTATTTATTCCTCTAATCATGTCTGTCTTTGTCCTTGTCTGTTTATTTTTTCTTTCATTGTACGGTTGGAGACGCACAAGAGTTAAATTTATTTTCTTCTCACGATGTGTTTACAATACTTTGTGTCCAAATTTAAAGTAACTATATGTAAATATTTAAACAAATTTCAAAACAGTCAAACACAAACAAGAAGGTACAAGACGCCATTTAACCACAGTTACAGTTTAGAAATTTATGGGACATTGGTAAAATACTTCATCATGTTAATAATCAGACCAAATCACAATCGTCATGACAACTTTGGGAATGCATGGGAAAATGTCACTGACAAAAAATAAGTTTGACGTTAACCCGTGCAAAAGCCAGGCTAACGTGTCATAGGTGGCAGCGCTCTATCAGTATTGCCAAATGTGAACAGGGATGGGTGAAACTGAAAAATGCAGGTTTAGAAAAACTCAAAGCCACATCATCCTATTCTGTATCTATCACACGGTGTCTGTGTATGTGAATGCGTTTACTTCTCTTTCTGAGTGTGTATTCTTGAACTTACGATCAGTCCAAACATGTACAGTGCGTAGTATGATGTCATCTCGTCTTCCTCTGAATTGGCCTATCGCTGAGGTACTTTACTTCTGCCTGTACGTTGGTGTTTTTGTATGTCTGTACAGTCCTCAGTTTTTCCTGTAGGACAGAAAGGTTTAGATGCAAAACACTAACAAGAAAAACCAACACAGTTACATTTCTACATAGAAATAGTTCAGTGTTTGCCTGTAGTGTACTTCTGCAGGTGTGTGTTCTTTATACCAGTCACTGCTTCACATAGAATTAAAAATGCCAAATGTTCTAAGAGGGTTTAGAGCTGTTAAATTGCCAGCAAACGTTATGTTATATGCTGTTATGTACAAGTAATGGTTTAATCCAACAAACCACTTTACATGTCAGCATGAAATGCAATAAAATAAAATCATTTTATTACAGCAGTAACAGCTGGAGCATCTGCGTGCCATCATTTCCTACTTGTGTCTGCATGTACTACGCAATTAGAGTAATGGATGTATATGCGGATGGGAAAGACATGTAGCAACATCCCTGAACCCGAAAACCGAGCCACACATCCTCCTTCTGCAATGCGAAGATTTGGAAACAACAGCGAAAGACCACACAAGCACCTATGAAGCAATAGCCACATTTACACATACAGAAGAAATGAAACAAACATAAGTGTCCAGATGCAGAACATCTGTAATGAGTTTGTACGCTTGGATTTGGAGGCCTCCATGGAGTCAGACTGTCTGATGTGAGCAGGGGGCAACTTTCAGAGGAAAGGGGCACAAAAGGAAAAGGCCTGTAGTCAGACCGACTGGAGCCCCTCAGTTCACAGCAGAAACAATGTAGTCTATGGATCAGTTGGTTTAATGTGGTTGAGTTCTCTGGATTCAGTAGCTGCAGCTGCTGAATTTTCTGTAGACCGTCAGCACAATGTAATGTTGGAGGCCTGAAGATAAATAGTTACAGTGATCGTTGACTGGTCACGACAAGAGAAGAGAAGTGAACAAGAACACAGGTGAAAAAGTGCTGATCAAATACAAAAGTGCAGAACAAAACGGAAGAGCCAGAAAATTCATTCAGCTTCATGAAACAGCTGCTCGTTTCACCTCCGTGTTTCTGTGCTCACACAGTGAATGTACCTACAACTGTAATAACATATCGAACCCGAGTTTAAAGGTTCCATCTGCTGTGTTTACTTTATACTTGGCCTGACTTTCAGGAGGCTGGTGCTTCGTTGACAGAGCAACACGACAGAGGATCTGCACATATATGTGTGTGATACTACACAGTCCTGCTTGCAGACTGATTGGCCCAGAGGCCTAATTGCAGGTCATAATAATGTTTACAATACAGTTTCTTTTCACTCTCCTTTTTAACGTGATCTGAAGTAGCCGTACATGTACTTTATACAACAAGCTTTTGTGAGATGATATATGCATGTGCACACATTGCGTATTGTGCCATAAAATAACTAAAATGCTGATCTATCAGAGCTGTAACATGTTTTATTACAGTGGTCAAAGTACACGCAGCGGTGTTTCACTCTGTGGGGAATATTGCTGGTTTTTGCAAGTGGGAGTGAGAGGAGGCTTGACCGAGCCTTTGACCTGTCTTATCTAAACTCATATAATCCAGCCTGCGAAACGTTCTCTGTTATTTGCCCCAAAGATCTTTCAGGATGAAGAGAAAGACACGGTCAACAAGCCTTCGGGTCAAGCTGCCTGTGTTTGTGTTTGTCATGGAGGTAGTTATTGTTGCCCTGTATGCGGCCTTTGTCACTTACGATGAGCACACTGATGCCCGATTTCAGACCAATGAGACCAACCCCATGGACAACGCCGTGTACAAGGACTACCCTTTCTTTGCTGACATTCAGGTCATGATATTCCTTGGATTCGGGTGCTTGTTGGCATTTTTTCGCCTGTATGGTTTTGGCGGAATGGTTTTTAACTTCCTCTTGGCTACGTTTGCCATCCAGTGGGCCATCTTAGTGCAGGGGTACTTCCAGTTCAGCCATGATGGTAAGATCCATCTCGGAGTGATCAACCTCATTAATGCGGAGTTTGCCTGTGCTGTGGTGCTTATATCTTTTGGAGCAGTGCTGGGGAAGACGAGTCCATTGCAGCTGCTGGTCATGGCTTTGCTGGAAGTGCCTGTTTTTGCTGTCACGGAATGGGTTGTGCTGACTTACCTGAAGATCAACGACGCAGGAGGATCTATTCTCATTCATCTTTTTGCTTGTTATTTTGGCTTGGGAGTGACCTTTGTTCTCTACAGACCTCACCTAAAAGACGGCCACGCGAAGGAGACCACCAGCTACCAGTCCGACATGCTTGCGGTGATGGGGACCTTGTTCCTCTGGGTGTTCTGGCCCTCTTTCAACTCAGCGTTAACCTTTAAAGGAGACGACCAGCACAGAGCCATTCTCCACACCTTCATTGGCCTCAGCGCCTCCACCATCACAGCCTTCGCTCTCTCTGTAATGCTGAACAAAAACGGTAAGGTCACCATGGCCGATGTTCAGAATGTAACTCTGGCTGGTGGAGTGACTGTTGGGGCATCTGTGGACATGATGATCTCACCTGCAGCTGCATATGCTCTGGGTATGATGGGCTGCACTGCGTGCATGCTAGGCTACAAGTATTTAAGCCCCTTTTTAGCACGGCGCTGCAGGATTCAAGATCAGTGTGGAATACATAACCTGCACGGCCTAACGGGACTTATATCCTGCATTGCTGGGATATGGGCTATACTTACGGCTAGCGAGGAAGTTTACGGTCCAAGTTTGTACGAGGTCTTTACCCACCGAGCACCAATGGAAGGTGACCCTAAGCTGAAAGAGCTGCAGATGTTGATACCTGGTCTACAGCCAGGCTTGGGTAGGACCGCCAAGGAGCAGGCTCTCTTCCAGGTCGCAGCTGTGTTCGCCACCATAGGAGCGTCAGCACTGGGCGGGATCCTCACCGGCCTTGTGTTAAAAATGCCACAGCTCGCACCACCAGCCGATGATTTCTGTTTCGATGACCAGCCATTTTTTGATGTTCCTCCAGACTATGATGCGCCACTTAAACTTAATAAGACGATTACAGTTGAGGATTCTGCTGCTTGACATGCAACAGTCGGACCAAAGAAGAAAACCTAAATAAGCCTGTGTTTGTCTTTATTTAGTGGCGTAGCTACTATGAACTAAATGTTTATGTCCTAAATTACTAGAACTAAATAATAATGCAAAAGAGTGACATTGTCAAACACTGTCTACTACATCCAGTTAAGGTGCTAAATATAGTTTATTCATACAAATGTAACATACCAATGTAGTTTGCTGTGCTGTTTTTGATGTGAAATAAACACTTTTTAAGCTTTGTGCATCTTACTCTGTTTCTATTGCATTTATAAAAAGGTCTTTCTGATATAAATTAAATCATGTGATAAATATACACCGTATTATTCTTATTTGTAAGAGATAAATTATGAGTTGCAACCTGCGCTGGATGTTCTCAGTTGGAGGTGAACAGACAGTGAGGGGTCAACGCTTATTTTAAAGAACCACCAGATGGCGACGGAGAGTCGTGGAGCAAAGGGCTCGGCTGTTCCAGGCGCTTCCATCTTACTTACGTTTGTCCTCAGTGACGTTTTACCCGCTGTTTTGGGCTGAATACGTTGTTGTCGGTAAGCACAACAAAATATACGGAGAACAATGAAAATATTTATTAATGGCAGTGGAAAACACAACGTGTGCGGATTTGTATTTTTTCGTGCCAATGTCCAGTGTTTGTTTATTATACACAGGTCAAAAACATTTAAAGGGACAACGTCCGTTAAACGTCAGGTGCTGAAGCAAGACGCGCAAAAAACAATGAGTGGCCACAAATAAGCACCGTGTCCTCCTCGTTTCTGACCGAAGCTGCTGTGAGCTTTGCCAGAGCTTCTCTCTGCAGCCTAACCAGACGCGCAGTGCCCGGTGTAGCGCTGCTGGCTCCCGCTAGGAGGCAGCAACGCTCACCGCTGCCGTAACAGCGGCGAGGGCGAGGAAGAGCGGGGCGAACGAGAAGGAGGAAGAAGAGCGGTTCAGTAGCAGGGCACGACCCGCTGAAAAAAAAGCCTTACATAACTTCAAAAATCCTGTTTTCTAACTAAGCTTTTGTGATCGACCGATACGAAGGCGTCCAAACGAGTGTCTGCAGCAGCACGTTTTCTGGGGCATTTTGACTTTGGCGCATCTTTTCAGGAATCCCGAGAGGTACCGTCCATGTTTGGTTTTACGAAGCTAGCTTGCTGTCGTGGAAACGCTGTTAGCTGGCCATATTGGCAATTCACTGTTAGCGAAGCACTTTGTTTTTTATAAGTAAATACTGTTTAGGCTCGTGTTAAAAGGCCGAACTTACTATAATTGGTTTCGTATTGCACCCGTTTGCGCGTTTATTGATATTGTGGTCGAATGCGTTGGGTGTAGCGGTAAATCTAGGCGTGCGGTTGAAATAAGCTAACGCTAGCTGTTGAACGACGGAGCTTTAGCGTCGAGGTGGTTAGTTAGCATTAGCTTCGTGTTGCGTGCAACGCGTGTCTGAGCTTTACGCTTAGAGTATGTTGTACTTTTAATTGTCTCAGAACTATCACAGACTGTTCCAGCGCCCAGTCGCTCATATTTATGTTTATCTTGTTGTAGTAGATCCATAGGATTGAAGTTGGGGAAACTATTAAAACGGTTAATCGTTTTTTGTCGCAGTGTAAGTTTGCCTCGAGTTAAATGTAGCCGCTAACAAAGCTGTGACGATACGTTGAATCACTTTGGTCATAATTTGTTAGAATCAAAAAAATGTTTTTACACCTTCACGGTTTTGTTGAGGTGGTGGGAAAATAATTGTGAGCCTTTTTGAATACTTTACGAACATAAATAGAAAGAGGTCGACTTAGACGTAACTTTAGTCATAAATTGCATAATGTGCCTGAAAAGTCTCCATAATAATCTACATTGAAATTGGTTTGGTTACTCTTTCAACACAGCAGCTATTACAACTGCTGTAAAGCCCGTTTAAGTAATACATGCACTGAGCTCTTTGAGTTTTTAAAACTCAAATTCAAAGATGGAAAACACCTTTTTAATCGACTGATTTTAGGATTAGGTTTAATCTTGGATTTCTTGTACAGCTGAGTCCTCGTTCGCTGTGACTAAATTCATGGTGTCATAATATTCAGTTTCTTGCTTTGAAATGGTTACTCATAACAATATAGTTTCTCTTGTTTAGGTAAACAGTTGTTCTTGTTCTCTTTTCTCAGGATCATCATGGCTGATGAGTTTGACGTTGAGGCCATGCTGGAGGCTCCATACAGAAAGGTGGGTCGCAGATTACAGAGATGGGGCTTGTTTCACTGTTGTGTTTTACTGTTCAGTCCTTATATTTGCTACTTTGAAAAAGTTTACTTGAATGTTGTGTGGTGTGGTGTGTGATTTGAGTATTTAAAAAAAAAAACACAATACAGAATTATAAATAAATCCACATCTATCTCTCTTTATAGACTTCCCTAATGATATCTCACCTCTACTCCCATGAATTCATCTTTGATTCCACTGTGAACTGTGAAAAAAAGGAAGGTAGTTATTGCGCATATACTGATGTACTGTGGTTCACCTTAGGACTAAAAGAGATTCAACCTAGAACATCCAATCCCTATTCGGTTGCAACAAGGTGAATGCCAGTGGTTGAAAAGCCCATCTGTACCTGTCCAGCAAAGGAGGCAGTATTCAGATTTACAATCTGCATGCCGTCAGTGTTTCTGGATGTTCACACATGTAGCATAGATTTTTTTTTTTGTTAAATGGCAACAGAATTGTCCTCTCTGTGGTTTGACAACAATGCACCCGTCTGTTTCCGTAATGTAAGTAATTAAGCATTCATCAACTTGCTCATTGTGTTAGGGTTGTCTGTAGTATAGGGATGTCGGATTGCGTTCGATCACGTTATGACTGTTCTTATTTCTAAAGTTGTAGTTCGGCGTGGTTCTACATATACTTGAAATGTAGAGCGAGGTGTCTAAATATAGGTGAAAGTTTTTCTCGCTTGTAAATATGAATACTGCCTCTTTTCCTTAGTCAACAGTAATGTGAATTAGCATCTTGATTTTTGCATGCTACGCAACTCCACAGCTACTGATTTATAACTACAATGACTGTAAAATAGATACTTCTATATAGCTGTTGTAACTTAGAGTGAGTTACTTTTAGTAATAAATCTTTAAGTTAAAGGTTATCAGTATTATATGCTTAATAATGGAAACTAAAGATAATGGCAGTATGAGAAATGGCTGAATTAATGGATTTTTTTAAATTTATTTTATTTTTTTATTTTTTTTTTTATTTTGTTTTCTTGGGCGTCAATATTACTAAGAAGTGTGAATCCCTGTTTGCTTCAGGGCAAGATGTGTGACAGAGGTGGCATCGAGCTCTTACAGTCCAAGAACGAAAATGGGTGAAGATCACTGGACTGACACCAACCACACAGGATCTCATTTAGTGGCCATGCGTGGTCACATGTTTAGGCACAAATAGTGGCATTGGTACGACTTATTAGAAGGGGAATGGACGAGATGACTTGGCTTGTCAAAGCTTCCTCAACTCAGCTAATATTTTCGACACTCTCCCTTAACTTTGCTTGTTGCATTATATACTTAGCAGGCTTTCTTAAAAAAAAGGGAGAGAGAAAAGAGGAGTGGGATGGGAAGCTATTGGGGTGGTGGAAGGACACTGTCCAGGCCTGACAGTAGAAAGTTTGAAGTATTATTATTAATTGAATATATTCTGCATTTTCTCTCCCACCCCGCCCCCTTTACCTTGACGACTTGAAATGTTTCACCTACGTCCTCATGATGTTCTTCTATCAACCTTGCTTAGGATGAGATCAAGC
Organism: Macropodus opercularis; assembly: GCA_030770545.1. Lineage (NCBI taxonomy): Eukaryota > Metazoa > Chordata > Actinopteri > Anabantiformes > Osphronemidae > Macropodus > Macropodus opercularis. The sequence continues at coordinate 13,516,679 of CM061095.1, forward strand.
CCTCTCATGCAAATGGACATGACGACCAGAACAAGAAGTAAGTGTTGAGTAGCTGGTGGTTAAAGGCTTTATTGTGAAATATCAAAATTTGCTTCACCACAGTAGTGCAATTATAATATGTTTGGCTGTATATGCTTCTTTGTTTGGTTTATTTAAAGGAAAAGAAAAAGCCGTAGCAAGAGTCGAAGCCCAGGCTCTAGGAAAAGAAGAAGCAGAAGCAAAGACAAGAAGAAGGGTAAGAAGAGGAGCCGGAGCCGCGATAAAAAACGAAGCCGCAGCAGAGAGCGTCATCGAAGTCGTTCCCGTAGCAAGGAACGTTCTGGACGATACAGAGCACGCAAGAGTCCCATGTATGTTACCCTTTACATCTGGTGTTGATACAGCTCTGCCATATATTCTTATATATAACATTTTCTTTCTAAACAACTTTATTTGTCTTTATGTCAGTCGGAAACGTTCCAAAAGTCGGAGCCCCTTTAAAAAAGAGAAGAGTCCCATCAGGTGAGACAAATATCCACATTTCTAAATAGTGATTTAATAATGGATCATTTTAATTGTTTATATGTGTATTGCTTTTTAAACATTTTAGACACATCCGTGTTTAAAATATTTGGTCTTTTGTCTTTTTAGGCAACCAATTGACAATCTAACACCGGAAGAGAGGGATGCCCGCACAGTCTTCTGCATGCAGCTTGCTGCTAGAATCAGAGCTCGAGATCTGGAAGATTTCTTCTCAGCTGTTGGAAAAGTTAGTTCCCTTTTTATCTTGTTTTAATAAATTATATACAATCTAGCAGTTCTGTATGTTTGGTCTGATGATTGTCACTGATATTCTCTACAGGTCAGAGATGTGAGAATGATCTCAGACAGAAACTCCAGGAGATCCAAGGGTATTGCATACATAGAGTTTGTGGAATCTTCTTCGGTTCCCCTAGCAATTGGACTTACTGGCCAGAGGCTGTTGGGGGTTCCAATCATTGTCCAGGCCTCTCAGGTGGGTTTCTTTACAGTAACGTCATCTAAAACACCAGGTTTGGAAAAGTTGAATATATCTACAAGGTGGTTTCTGTTGTTATATATATCGTATTTTTTTTTTTTAACTGTAGGCAGAGAAAAATAGAGCTGCAGCTGCTGCCAATAATCTGCAGAAGGGCAGTTCAGGTCCAATGCGTCTGTATGTTGGCTCGCTGCACTTCAACATTACTGAAGAGATGCTCAGAGGGATCTTTGAGCCTTTTGGAAAGGTCAGTAAATTTCACAAATGCATAAGTTATCTCTTGTGCTGAAACATTTATTATAAATAAGTATTTACGTGGTCTGTCACCAAAGATTGAGGGAATCCAGCTGATGATGGACAGTGAGACTGGGCGATCCAAAGGATATGGCTTCATATCGGTAATTAAATTATCTGTATCACATTGACAGCTTTCCAGGGTTTTCAGTTCAGTTGACTTCAACCTTTTTCTTTTTTTTTTTAAGTTTGCAGATGCTGAATGTGCCAAAAAGGCCTTAGAGCAACTGAATGGCTTTGAGCTGGCTGGACGTCCAATGAAGGTGGGACATGTTACAGAGCGCTCTGACTCATCAACAGCCAGCTCATTCTTGGACAACGATGAGCTAGAGAGGACCGGTATCGACCTTGGTACCACTGGCCGTCTACAGCTTATGGCTCGACTTGCAGAAGGTCTGTTCGAATTTTCTATGTCTGAATTCTCACTGGTTTTAAAAACTGTTTAGAATAAAGCTTTCTGGGTATTTGTTCCTGCTAGACTAAAACGTGTTCTTGTGTAATTGAGACCCGTTTACGCAAATGTCTCCGTTAGTTGCATGTTCATTTCTGCCAGTATCTTGAAGCAGCTGTAAGATTTATGGCCTTTAGTAAGTGTTTCAAAACTGTTGTACATATATCCTTCACAGGGACTGGTCTGAAGATTCCCCCTGCAGCTCAGCAGGCTCTACAGATGACTGGGTCCATACCCTTTGGAGGAATTGGTGCTCCAGCTGGTAAGGCTATACGTCATGCAAATCATCATGTTTTGTTTTTCCACAACTGACAAATGATCCTTTATTAAAGCCATTCCAACGCCAGCTCCAAGCCAGGCCTTAAACCTCCCATCACAGCCACTGGCCACACACTGCCTTCAGCTGTCCAACCTGTTCAACCCACAAGCGTAAGGATGTTCCCCCGTTTAAAAACAATCATGAGCATAGTACTGACAGTCTGTTTTTGAAGATTCCTAATAGTGCTAAATCCTTTTCAGAGAGAATGATCCAAACTGGGCCACTGAGATCCAAGATGATGTGATTGAGGAGTGCAACAAACATGGAGGAGTTGTCCACATTTATGTTGACAAGAACTCTGCTCAAGTAAGTTAACAGTCTTGCCAAAAACCACAGAATCAAACAGTTTCACTTAGTTTAGACAACACAGGATGTGAATTATTTTGATATTGAGGGAAGACAGATTAGAAACAGGCACGGTGCAATTTATTAGATATGAATATCATTCAGGCATTAATTTGTTTGACTTGTTAGTAAAGATCAGTTTTGAACTTGTCAAAGAGTTTGTGGGTTCACTTAACATTTTATTTTGTTCACACAGGGTAATGTGTATGTGAAGTGTCCCTCAATACCGGCAGCAATGGCAACTGTAAATGCACTTCACGGACGCTGGTTTGCAGGTGTGTAATACTATTTGGTTTTCTGAGTCCTTATTTCACAACGAAATTCAACGGTTACTAATTTCACCTTTTTTCTCCCTCACAGGCAAAATGATAACCGCTGCCTATGTCCCTTTGCCCACCTACCACAACCTTTTCCCTGATTCAGTAACAGCAAAACAGCTTCTAATGCCAACACGTCGATAGTCTGAGACACGTTAATGTCTGTAAATACATTTGTTTGCATCCATTTAATTGCCATTGGAACAGAAGTGAAATAAGTTGGCTGTCTGTAATAAGTTGGCCAAAGGTCATGATGGATAATTTTTTTTCCCCTTTCAGTTGCTTTCAAATTTTGTGGGTTTGTGTTGTAAAAGTACCACTGAAAAGTAATCTTCAGGTATCGTATGTTTTTAAATATTATCGTCTTATCTGCTTGTTTAAATCTGTTTTAGATTTGAATAAATAGCAAAGAGTTACAAATCTGTGTTGGATTAGTAGGCCTAAAGACAAACGTATATCAATGTCACCAGTAATCCTTTGTAACTTTTTACAGCCATAATTTCATTTTTTGTATGAAGGCTCCAAATAAACTTTAGCAAATTTGACAATTCCTCATGTTGGCTGAACTTTCTTTGGGTAATTGTTTTTGTAATTTAACTTTATTCATAAGTTTGGTCAAAGGAAATACACCAAATTGTCTTCAGCAGTGGAATTGGCCTTTAAGACTAAATTCACACGGACATGTTCATTGGACGTTTTCTTTAACAGTTACCTGCTGTCAGAATGGTATCCGATCTACTCAACGTTGACCCCAATAGAGCAATGAGAGAATCTAAGTAAAAAGAATTTCACATCCGCCACAACCAGTTACCAGCCGTTATGTAAAATGGTGTTACCTGCCCTGTGGCTTCAGTATATGAACTTGGTGGTTTGACAGGTCTGGTTAACCATTCCTCCTCAAATAACAAATGACAAGACAGCTTTTGATGCATATGCTGTACATTTATCTAACAAAAGTTTTTGCAACAACAAAATTCTCTAACTTCAGTTATCTTTGACTGTTAAATCTACAGAAAAATTTCTTTAATTATTTTTTTCAAATTTCACATTGTTTCTTCCTCCAGTAATATGTTGTGATCTGAAAAAAGAAAAAAGATATTTTAGTATGAGATGCTAATATCTGCAACTGAGCACGTTTTATGACACAGCTATGCAGGTGTGGTCCGACGGCAGCAAGTGCACATTACACACAGACCTAGCGGATACTTGTTACTGACCTGAAAGGGCTCCTCACTTCTTGGGAGAAGATTCCTTTGCCTGGTGAGCCTTGAGGACAGCCATGGCCTCATCCACCTGATCAAACAAATGGCATAAATCTCTTTTAAACACTACAAAGCACACTTTGCACTGCTTCAATTGTAATATTACTGAGAACACAAGCATCTTTTAATGAAAAACCAAAATATTTAACCTTTAAATGCAAGCAAGTACCAATTCTGGCCCAAAAAGGCTGTTTAAAGCATTTCATAGAAAAGTGAACTATAACATGCCTTCGAGTGCAGGGACTCTGGCGACTCCAACATGTGCAGCAGTTCCGAGTTGTCTATTTCCAATAGCATCCCAGTGATTTTTCCGGCCAAGTTTGGGTGAAGGGCATGAATCAGCGGGTACAGTCGCTCACCTTTGTATCGAAGCACACGGGGTGAAAGGTTAGCACGCCTAAGTATACATGTTGCATCAATCTACATTTAAAAAACAAAAACAATGATGCCACACCAAGAAGTTGTTTCTGATCCATTAGTGGAGCTGCAGCCAGCATCGAAGCAGTGAGCGGCTCTTGGCCTTGAACATGCACTGGTGGCTCCTTTAAAGGAGCAGGAACAACCTGAAGATGGGGAGTGCAACTAAATCATTAATTCTGATAGAGATCAAATTCAGTGTTTGTAGTTCATGGTAAAAATACATTGAAGGCAAATTGAAGTTTCATAGAATACACTCACACTACATAGTTATGATTATGCGTTTACGGTACCTGTATCCGTGTCATGGGTACAGGAACAATCTGCTGAGGATTCCTCACTGCAGACGAGTACTTGTACTGGCCACTTCTGGTTATGACTGGAACGTCTGTTCGCCCTCCTACAGTCTGGGTCCCAATGTTATCTTAACAGCATTGGACATGAGACTTTATATTTCTTGCACATTAAGGCTGGAGCTTGTACCGTTATAGATCCCACTCATACTTGTCTTCTGCGTAGAACTGACAATACGTGGAGCTTGGGTAGAAGCCTGTCTGACAGTAGCAATGACAGCCGATCCACGTCGGGGAACAGAATTACCAACATAATGGGTTGAGTATGGGCCTAAAACATGGAGACCACAACACCTGTATAGTATAAACTGTAGGTATTGACACAGACAAGCATTCATGTGAATATAAACGTTATACGCACCCTGCGGTCTTGGTGACTGTCCTGTCCAACAAGGTACTGGTCTCATGTTGCTCACAGCATTGTGGTTGTAGAAGGAGCGAGTGGGAGGCTGTAAGATAAAGATTGCATGAAACCTACAAAAATCCTCAAATCAATAACTTGGTGTCAAATTGTTTTTTTGAAAGAATGATTAGGAATCACAACACAATGAACAAAGCATTAAAAATGTGGAAAGCATCCAAACCTGTGGTACAGTCATGTAGTATCCAGCCTGCTGGTAGGAGTCAATGATGGGGCTGGTCATGGTCCTCAGGGTTGCAAGTCTTTGCATATATTTATTGGTAAGGATTGCTTTACGCTCCTCCCTCCTCTGAGCAAGAGCCACATACAGAGGCTTGGTTGCAACTATCCTACCATTCATTTCAGTTACTGCTTTGGTTGCTTCCTCGGGTGAAGAGAAACAGACAAAGCCAAAGCCCTTGCTCTGGGAGCCATCCGTCATCACCTACAGGGTAAAAGGTAGAACAGAAAGGTTCAGCTTCATACGAAGGGAATCAATAAGGGTAGTGTTTGTTTTTGTCCTGATCTAAAACTTGGAAAATAAAAACACTTGAAAACAAAAAGGCCACACCAGATTACTACGTGTTATTTTTTATATCTTTAAAATGATCTGATCACTAGAGATGTGTTCATATTTAAATGTACAGTAGTTTAGTGCACAGTAATCTTTTTCATTTTAATGTTTGTTTTTCTTACCCTATTAAAACTGGACGTGTTAGTATTGCTACTTGTTTGCCTTATTAGGTTTCTACATGGAAAATCTAACCTAGATTGCATTTCTTTTCTTCATAATAAACTCATTAGCATACCTTGGCACTTGTAATGGTACCATAAGGAGCAAACTCCTTCCGGAGTCTCTCATCATCTATGCCATCATCCAGGTTCTTTACATAAAGATTCACCCCCTGGAAACACAAGAGGGAAATAAAAATGTATCCTCTTTATCCAAATCCAAACAAATAAACTGGAGACTACACACAGCCTGTGTCCTGGCTCATGTATGTCTTTGGCTTTACATGCATGAGGAAACGTAAACACTGCATTGAATTACAGCTGTAATACGTAGAGCACAGTTTTACATTAGAAGACACAAAACATTCCTGTTAGATTTGACAAATAAGGTTTTTACCCAATTACTCGTGTACGCCCGCGTAACGTCGTTACCTGATAACGCTGGATGCGATCCTGTTTGATCTGATCAAATTTGCGTTTGAGTTCGCCTTGTCGTTCCAGGCGCTTCTGAGCTCGTCCCACATAGATGATTTTTCCATTGATCTCCTTTCCATTCATTTCCTCAACTGCCTGAAAAAGAAAAACCATCTAGAGAAGAAATTCATGACAAACTTCAAAACAAATAGCATGAAATCACTCCTGATGCCTTTTAATTAGTGTAGTCTACACAGACTGCTAGATTATGGTGTATGGACAAGTAGCAGTTTTTAAAGGGAATACATAAATCATGAAATGTATATGTGGGACATGTGACAAATTAGATTCAGATTTTGTCTTGCTCGTGTGCAGCATCTTGAGCACTGACTATCACAAACCAAATAACGATGTAAAGGAGTTCTACTGATGGCTGAATATTACGTTACAATACATTTTATTACAGGTCTACACAAAAGTGTGTTTGCTTGTAGTTTGGTGACAAGCAAAACTGCAAAGGAACCAGCCCTTAACATCTTATCTTATCTGACACTGTGACAGATTTCATATAATCCCAGATCTGTCCCGTCATGTTTGGGCTTCTGTTTCTGGCAACATCCACAAATGTTATTCCTACACTGCAGGAAGCATAGTCCAAAAATAAAGGAGAGTAGCTACAATACCCAACGGTCAACAGAAGTTGTGAAGAGCGACCATATTTGCACATATTTAATGCTAAGGATTTCCCTGCCAGGACACCAAGACACACACCACTAATGACTCAACAGTCCAAACTCCGATATGCTTAATAAGGAGAACACAAACTATAATAATTAGTAATCAGAAGACCACTGTGCAAGAAGTGCGAAGATCACTTCAAACAATATTACTAATTTGCAATTGGGGCTAAATAATTGAGTTTGACTTTGCTACCTTTTGAGCATCCTCATGGTTTACATAGTTCACAAAACCAAATCCTCGTGAACGACCCTTCTCATCCTTCATCACCCGCACACTGAGAGTCTTCCCTGAGAGCACAAAGTAGACAATGAGGAGTGACATTTGGAGCTTTCAATTGCACACTTAATTTAGTCAGAGAATGCTACAAGGCAACAGAAGAAGGCAACAAAACAGAAGTGTAGTTTCTTACCAAAAGCAGAGAATACTTCCTTGAGTTTCTCATCAGTGTAGTCTTCACCAAAGTTTTTGATGTAGACATTGGTGAACTTCATTGCTTTGGTGCCAAACTCCACTTCTCTTTCCTTGCGAGACTTAAAGTGGCCAACAAACCTGCAAACAGATGAATAATAAGAAGGTAATGACATAAATAAAGTAAGTTACACTTATTTTGGCTTCATCACACAAAACACACTACTATGCAATCAATGAGATCTCTCTCTCTCTCTCTCTCTCGATATATATATATATATATAGATATATATATATATATCTATATATATATATCTATATATATATATATATATATATATATATAGATATATATATCTATATATCTATCTATATATCTATATAGATATATATATCTATCTATCTATCTATATATATATATATATATATATATCTATATATATCTATCTATCTATCTATATATATATATATATATATCTATATATATATATATATATATATATATATATATATATATATATATATCTCTAAATAAAAAAGACAAGGTTAATAAATTACCTGTTGAGTCCTAACATTACACTGCACACACAGTTAACAGACCTAGAAATAGATCCTACCTATTCCTTGATCTAAGCGTGGAAATTTGACAATTTTTCCCCAGGACACTGGCCTTTGGGTTGACAAAGCCAGATTTCAAGTGATGTCTACCTGTCTTTCCACTAAGCAAGACACACACGAAGAGAGTCATCTACAACAATCTGACATCCTCCATTGTTTAAATAGCATACATACTACTATACTTATTTACTCATACTACCTTTTGCCCAGCACAATTTCTCTAATTGCACATTTGACATTGTCTGGGGAAAAAAATGAAAATTGTATTTAGTTCACTCACACTTTCCTGTCATTCAGCAGCATCCCATTCATGGTCTCAATGGCCCGGTTTGCAGCCTCCTGAGTCTCAAAATGAACAAAGCCATAGCCTTTGGATCCCTTTTCATCACATACTACCTACGAAAGACAATGGCTTTAAAATTTACAAAAAAGAATTAAGTAGAAAAGTACTAGTAGCAAAAAAGCACCTTCCATCACAGTTGTAAACCAGAATATTATGTCTCAAACTGTCCAAATTAAAGATTAGGTTAAGTCCCTTTTCTTTTACATGAGGCTACATCGTGGAAAAGCCATGTTTCATATAGTCAATGCATCGTCAATCCTGTTTAACATTATGCAGCAAGAAAGGATTCTAGTAAGTCTGAGGGGCAGCTACCCTTTAAGGCCAGAGGGCTAAAGCAATGCTGTATTAGTCAAAAGGATGATACTTGCTACAGCACTTACCTTACAAGACAAAATATTGCCAAATGCTGAAAAGGTGTCATATAGTGCCTTGTTGTCAATAGACTCATCCATGTTCTTAATGAAGATGTTGCCCACACCAGACTTCCTTAGTCCTGGGTCCCGCTGAGACCACATTATTCGGATTGGCCGACCCTTGATAACATCGTAGTTCATTGTGTCCAGAGCACACTCGGCTAAAACAAAATTAAAATGTTATTTTGACTCCCCTACAGTAAGAGTTGATATCAAAACCCTTACCGAATACAGCCTTCATCATTTGTTCTATGAGGACCAGGTATGCGCCTACAAGGCACCAGGAATACTAGAGTTTTATTCAAAGCATCGCTGAATAAATCAGTCGTATTCGCTGTGACCACAGTACTCCATGATGCGCTGACCCACCTAGAGCAACAGGGGAGCTATGCCCGGATGCTCTTTGTGGACTACAGCTCTGCGTTTAACACCACCCTCCCTTACAAACTGATTGAGAAACTTGTGGGCTCAGGGCTTCCATACTCCACCTGTCTGTGGATAAACAGCTTTCTCACGGACCACAGACAGAGGGTGAGAGTAGGACAACACACATCTACGGCCCTCAGTCTCAGCACAGGCTCCCCTCAGGGCTGTGTGCTGAGCCCCCTGCTCTACACTCGCTACACCCACAACTGTACCACCACACACACCAGAGCAACACCATTGTGAAGTTTGAAGACGACACCACGGTGGTGGGGCTGATCTTTGAGGGGCACATAGGGACGAGGTAGAGCAGCTGTTGGGATGGTGCAAGGTGAACAACTTGCTCCTCAAAACCACCCAGACGAAGGAGCTGATTATAGACTATAGGAGAAAGAAAATAGACATTTCTCCAATATTCATAAATGGGGACTGTGTGAAGACAGTACATGGCTTCCGATTCCTGGGAGTTCAGATAGAGGGGGGCCTGACCTGGAGCATAAACACCTCTGAGCTGATGAAAAAGGCCCAACAGAGACTCAGAGACTCTACTCCGTCAGGGCGCTGAAGAAGAAACTCCTGGTGACCTTCTACCGGTGCTCCATAGAGAGCATCCTGCATTGGCCTATGGTTCACCAGCTGCACAGTAGCACAGAGGAAAGCGCCCCAGGGGGTGATAAACACGACCCAGAAGATTGTCGGCTGCTCTCTCCCTACACTGGAAGAGCTACACAGTTCCCACTGCATCAAAAAAAGCCCAGAACATCCGTAAGGACACATCACGGGCCGGACACCATCTGTTTGAATGGCTGCCGTCAGAACAAATCAAATGAAATTTTGATTTTAAAATTTCGTTGTACATGTAAGTCAGTGTTTATTGCACACAGGCAGGGGATTCTTTAAGCCATATGATGAATGGCAATTCCACCTTGTGATGCAATAGGCTGATGTATGCCATTATGCAATGTCCCTTGTCAACAGTTTATTATGTTATAAAACATTTTAAAGCATAGGTGTACATATACTGTTTTCACTGCCCAGCTCTGAATATTTTAACTGAGGCTCTACTTTATTTTATCTGCCCAAAAGTGCTGGCCCTGCTCTAGAATTACTAAATAAAATCTGAACAAACCGAATAAATTTGCAGATATAGTGATGTTAAATATAAAACCCAGGAACTATGAATTAAACTATGAATTAAATCATAAAATTACAGGTGTGCAACATATCCAATAAAATCGAGTACTTTACCATCAGCTGGTTGCTGGAAGTTTATGTAGGCATAGCCCAGCGATCTACGGGTGATGATATCTCGGCACACACGGATTGACATGATGGGTCCAGCAGGAGAAAACTTCTGGTACAGCATGGCCTCTGTAACGTCAGGGTGCAGGTCCCCTACATACAAAGAGGCAAGGGGATATGCTGGCCCACCACTGTTCATCCTGGGTAACAGCTATTTCAGTAAAGAAGATAAACAGTTTTAAGTACATGACTACATGGGCTGTAGTTCACAACTCTTCATATGTGAAATATTTGTCAAATATTTTCTTCAGCAGCTCAATCACTGATTAGCTGAATGAACTTTGTTAACACAACTCTAACATAACTTCAAAACCTTTATGAAGACAACGATTCTTGTGATTGTAACACCCTAAAATGCGATAATAATAATAATAATAATAACAATAATAATAATAAGTTTGCACTAAAGGTATATTATGACTGATACATTCATCCATTCATTCATTTGCAATGACTAGTGGGAAAAGCGAAATAAAAGCTTCTGAAGCGTCCACCCATTTTCTGATGCCACACCTCCAGCTTCTCATGCCTTCAAATTCAAAACTATTGCCTTTGGAAACGTGTGGCTAATTAAATGCTAATTAAACATTCCCACTGTAAACAAGAGTTCGAGTCAGATCATCATCATCTACTTCTACTGGGTTTATGCAGGCATTGTGTGGGGCAATCAGCGTCCTCACTGCGGCTGGTTTCCCCATGTTACTAGTACAGACAGGGATAAATTATTAACAAGTGCTGCTTTACTTAACATGTGCGGAACCTGGTTACAGCTGCAGTTCATGTGCAATGGAAACAACGTGTGGATGTACAACATATGGCTCTAAGCTTTGCTAAAGACTTGTCAGCCCTGTGCTAACGCACACTTAGCAAGTTTTCATGTTAAAAAGCACTTAACCGAAACGATTTTCCTAAAAACTTTAAAGAATAATTAGCGTTAGCTAGTTTGTTAACTGTTGACTGAAGTCAACTGGCGAGAACTACATTTATTCATTTAGCAATAAAACCCAGCTCTTCCCTGCCACGGCTGAATTTATTCCAGCTCAACTAAACAAGGATCTAAACTAAACATGGATCAAAGTCAACACATTTAACAGTAGTTACTTACAGCGTTTAAATAACCAAGGCGTCGAACTGAAGTACGACAGTCAGTGAAGTTTTCCACATGGGCGGGAGGCTGTTTTGGTTTAATTAAGACTGTGGAGCACCTGGCGCATCCCTCCGCGTCCTACTCTTTCAATTAGGACCGATCAAAAACTACTCGAAGTAACAAGCCGCGAGGAAAAGTAGTTCTTGCAAAATCACGACTAAAACCTAACGAGTCACACCAATGACTCTGTGCTTCGTGTATGAACTGCATTTTGTCTGTGCTAATACCGCCATGATTCAATATTCCTTTGTGAATAAGAATAAAGACAATTATCTTAAACGAAACTTTATTTCACTGAATGGTCTTTGACACTTTCCTATTTCTTACATGTATAGTGAAACTAGAATGGATTTAAGATACATAAACACAAAGCTAGAATTACACCAACCATTGTTTATCTCCATTTCATCATTGCTTTTTAGAGCTAATCTAAATTTTCACAACCACGTGTGTGCACTGGGTAATAGACTGTTACAGAAGCAAATTTTAGCCATAAGACTTGTCAGTAAAAACAAAGCAAGTAGATACCTGATATACAGACAGGCTTCGTTCCACATTCACTAACTGCATTTTCATCAAGCATAACAATAAACCGACATGATTTTTTTTTTTTCTCAACAGAAGATTTCAATTCATTGGAGCATCGTCAGAGTAAACAGACTGTCAGCTATAATGTGGAATGGTGCCTTCAACTACAATATGTGGAATGTAGTGGTGATACATGGTATTGTGACACTGAGCTTCTTTCCAAAGTGATGAGCTTCTCCAAATTGCATCTTCAAAATTGACCTGATTTTCAGCACAGCCATTCACACGAGCCATCTTTAAACTGGCGAGTCATGCACATGGGTAAAAACCAAGATCAACAATTTTACCAATTGTAATTGCATCTCGTCTAACTCGTTCTTTAAAGATTTCTACAACAAGCAGATGCTGCCACCTAAATGAAAATACGGAGGCTGTAAGAGAAAGCCAGGCAAAAAAAAATGTGTTTGGAGAAAACAACCGCTTTAAGAGGGATATTTTGCAAGCAGGGTTGATACAGTGTGGCAAGACATTTTCAATTAACATCAATAAAAGGTTATTTTAGGTTTTACATACAGATGATAGTCAATCTTGCAAAATACATGGAACCACATTTACGCACATACAATTTTCATTGTACTGAGATCAAGCAGCACCTGAACAGTGAGTAAAACTACAATGACAGTCCATACTTAGTTCCAAAAAAAGAAAACAGGAGCACTGCCTATCTAAATGCCTAATAATGTGGAATGTCTTATGTCTGAAGAACTCTAACATGACAATTTAAGGGTCCCTTAGAACTTTGAAACTAAATTTGTGAACATGTTTAAAGAGCATTACATCAAGATGTCAGTGTCACAATACAGCCTGCCTCCTTTCTGTATGAGCCCACAGCAGAATTGCAGTTAGTTGAAAATAGGATTGTATGCGTGTCTAGAAATTCAAAAGAAAACAATTTTGGGGTTGTGAAGTAAATGGAACGCCTACCATCACAGTGTTTGGTGGAAATCAACTGCCAGTTTTATTACCTTACAATAAAACCTGTAAATATATAAGGAAATCACAAATAAGAAAAGTAACAAAAAAAAAGGGAAAATGCACAACAAACTAGGTGGGACAAAGGAATTTGGAAGGACGATTAGAATTCACAACCCCCCTCCCCCCAGACCATTGCAGTCTTTCACATTCATTCACACTTGCTCACTCACTACATACAGACACACACGCACGCACAAAGCTGACAAAAACAACAGCAACATGGACTCACTAATTAATACAACATGTTTCCACAAAGTGACTGAAACTGCTAACAACTGAAAATTACCCTGTCACCTCACAGTGAACTGAGAGGGGTAAACTAGTTGGTCGGGAGCAATTCAGGCTGCTTGTCATACAGAAGTGGGAGGGGCTGATGGAGTGGAGGGGGATGTATATAAGCTGTCTGTGTTTAAGATAAGAGTGTAGGTGGATTAACAGTGCAATTCCATTAGTTATCCCCCTCTCCGGCCTCTCCATCATCTGCCTGGTTTTCTGATGTCCACAGCTGAGAAGAGAAAGCAAACACTTACAATTTGTCATGAATTATAAATGCATTAAGATCAGAGGAAAGACACTCTGGGCTAAAAACTCACAGTCAGGTTGTCCCTTAGTAGTTGCATGATCAGGGTGCTGTCTTTGTAAGAATCCTCGTTCAAAGTGTCAAGTTCAGCAATGGCTTCATCAAATGCCTGAAATACAAAGGATTTTTATTTAATTTTGCATGTTCCAGTGGTTGTTCTAAACACTAGTTAGCATCTCAAAGTAAAGGTTTTCTTCCAACCAGTCAGCACTAATAAACGGGGCGTCAAAGTCCCTTCTAATAAATATAAATAATGTAAGTGAATTGTTTGAGAAAAATACAATTAAACTGTAAACATTTCAAAATGAGGCGTCATGCTATACCGTCTTAGCCAGGCTGCAAGCTTTGTCCGGGTTGTTAAGGATTTCATAGTAGAAGACTGAGAAGTTGAGGGCCAGGCCAAGTCTGATGGGGTGTGTTGGCTGCATCTCCCCCTTGCTAATGTCAAAAGCTTGCTGGTACGCCTCCTGGGAACTTTCCACGGTATCTTTATAGACATAAGAGAGAAAAGAAAAAAGAAAAAAAAAAATTAATCTTCACAATTTCTAGTACCTTTTAAGGCATTACTAAATGTGTTCTGGCCACCTGAGGGCAGTGGAGCAAACATAATGGTATACACTGTGAGTATTCCATACAGAGAAGAGAAATCATGTTTGTTTAGTAATTACTCTTTTTTGTTTTACAAGTCCTGAGAGAAGTGAATCAAAAATAATTGTGTACAATTACAAGAGAGGAAAGGCCAGAAATGGTTTTGAGATTGGTAATCTGCAGGCCCGTCCTTCAAGAAACTGTATTTGATGAAGAACAATATAATGACATTATGAATAAAGAATTTATTGCTTCACTTCACTTACTCTTCTTACTATCCCCAGATGCAACCTCAGACAGGTATCTAAAATAGTCGCCTTTCATTTTCAGATAGAAGACCTTGCTTTCAGCAGCCGATGCGTTGGCAATGAGAAAGTTGTCCAGTAGCCCCTAAAAACAAGAGTCACATTTTTCAGTTCTACACCTTACCACTATGAATTAAGAGTGAATGAGGTAAAAAAAAAAAAAGTTACAATCTTAGCCCTTACAAGCACATCATGGCAGATTTCCTGCAGCTCAGTCTCAATCTTCTCCCGGTATTCACGTGCCATCTGCTGTTTTTTGTCATTGCCCTCAGTCTTCTGCTCAATGCTGGAGATGACACGCCAGGATGAGCGGCGTGCTCCTACCACATTCTTGTAGGCAACAGAAAGAAGGTTGCGCTCCTCATTTGAAAGCTCCACACCTTGTTCTGTCACCGACTTCATCGCTGCTGCCATGTCATCATAGCGCTCAGCCTGCTCAGCAAGCTTGGCCTTCTGTACCAGGTCGTTCTTATCCATTTTCTAGACTGAAAAAGACAAAAGACAGCGTTAGAAATCAATTTGAGTGTAGTAGTCAAATGCAAGCTTTACAATAGTCAAAATATTTTCCATTCAACACCAATTTATATGTTGTAACCCACTGTAAAGTGATTGCATTTCCGTTAGCACACAAGGTTTTTGTCGAGCAATTAAACCACTGGATTCAGTGAGGAGGATAAGCATTGCGAACTGGGCCTTAGGCAAGTGGGTCAACCGTACACACCACTTGCTAAAGTTAGCTGCTAGCGGGTATATAGGGTCCTCCAATCCTGTCGTTTTTATGCCTCATAGCTCTTCTTTTAATAAAACCGAACGGAACCCAGTTAGTTAAACGGTCTTAGCAACACGTTTTGTCTCCAATTTACCACACAGCACATGGCTATTGGCCGTTTTAACGTTATTTCGACCGACCCTCGCTACACCGGCCGAAGCTCTCCCGGGTCAGGTTTTAATGCCCTCCTCTAATGTTGCTAGTAACACTAGCAGACACATTCGCTCGGGTTTAGCATAAATGCGCTCAATCTGATCAATCGTTAGATTTTTTTTCTTATTTGTGTTGGCGAGCTAACTGGATTAGATAACGTTAGCGCCGCTAATCTGTCGTATTCATGATAACGCAAGGCGCAGTGTGGCTAACACTTGCTAGCTCCCGTTGTCTAATGTAGCGTTACTGCTATTTAATGGCAGCGTTCATTAGCTAGGCCAGCAAACAAAACGACAGAGCTTCGCTTAAAATTGCGTTTATGACGATGGCAATCGAGAGTAACATTTTTATCGCCAGCAGAATGGAAAATCCGCCGTTGTAACGTTTTACTTGTGCGTTTAATTCATTTTCAACATCAGTGCCGCGGCCCGCCCAGACCGCTGAGCCTGTCAGAACAAAGTGTCATGGAATCCGTTAGCTTGCTGGCTAAAATTAGCTGCTAGCTTGCGCGCTAACGGCTAGCCTTTCACAAACCCAGCTAGCCTGCTCCGTTACAACGATGGCTTCTCAATAGGATCCGAGTAGGCGCGGCAACACGGCCGCGCTAACGCCGAAACACGGATTAATACTAGACAACGCCGTTCATACACGCACACGGAGTATTCACTTACAATATGAGGGACTTATTTTCCTGCTTTTTTCTTTCTCTGGCCGATTCAACCTCCGTCCTCCGTCTCGCTCAGCGTATCGTTCAGGGCAGTACCACTTCCGCTACTCCGCTACTTCTGTTTCCTCTTTTCTCGCCACACATCTGCCTTACGTAATGCACTGCTCGTCCACTACACACGACTGCTAATTAACACAAAATATAGACAATCGCTCCAACCAAATGCACTTTTTCTAATTACAGTTGTTTTATAATATAGCGTGGTTTAAAAAGGCCACAGCACTGCGTCGACTGGTGGCGTTATTTGGACCGAATGTTACATGGAAATGTACATTTATATGGTATTAAATCAAAGTTCTCATGAGGGCCGGTTGTTTAAAACTGCAGAGTGATTATCCGTTGCGTCCTTTTTAAGTGGCCAGTTAAAAACAACATTACTGAGACATTGTCACAAGTCTGACTACTCTGGTTTTAGGCACATCGCCTCTAATTTAGCATCTTTAGCAGCTGCTAAGTCTGCTCTGTTTGATCACATCACACAACTATATCAACAGTTACTGCATGGCCAGAATACCAGGAATCTCATACTGGCCAAACTGCATCAACACAATGTATCAGTACTGTGTCTATATAGCAAGGTCAAAAGTGAAGGTCACTATCAGAATAGAGAACATAATAGAGGAAGCCAGAAAGACCAGAACACTCACATGTCATCTAAAGATTCTGTCATCAATAAAACATCCTGAAGCACAAGCAATAATCCACACATCAAAGATATCTAATTTAAAAGTCTGACACACTGCAACCTGAGATTTGGGGCTTTCAGGATCCTTTCATGATCTTAGATTATTCAATACTTTTTTTTTTCATAAATTGTTGCTATTTGTGACTGAAAGGTTCAACTTTCCCAATCAATAACCCAGGGTCACAGTTTTCTATTAGCAACACTGTCATTAATGTAAAAATTAAAAACAATATTAATTTGGTTCACTTGTTCATGTATCTACAAACATTGCAATGATCACTTTATCCTATAGTTATTCTGGTTTCAGTGTAAAATACAGCTTCACAGTCTCATCATAGTCACTATAACCACTTGGTGACACTAACACAGCATGTATTGAGTTAAATTCTGAGTTTTCTCTCACTCGTAGTAGGATTCTGCCAGCTTAATACAAGCTGGCTGGAAAATTTTCCTCACAGATTCAAGACTCGCAGACGGCAACGTCTTCGCTCACCCTTGACCAAGACACCATGATACAATTAAGGACTTTTATATTCACATCTGTTGTGATCCCGTGGATATTGTCTGCTACAGCAGACGAACACATAGAGACAAGAAAACCCAAGGTAAGGAGATTTCTTGGGCTTTAAACACTGACTCAGTCAAAAAAAAACAGTCAAGGTTGGTTCATCTGCTTTTAAGGTTTCTTCTTTTCACAGAGAGACATCGTAAACTTTGATGACTATGGTGGCCCCCAACTATCAGACACTGACCAAGAATTAGCTACAAAAGCCATAGGTAACGTTAGTTTAAACTTCTAGTCCTCAGCAAGTGATTGAAAGCCGATTATGCAACAGGCACCGAGGCATTCTTCCACACTTTTTGAATGTAGTTAAAGTCTGTATTATGTAATAATGCGGCTGATCAAGTATCTCCATCTACGCTGTCAGTGTGCAGCTTAAACACTCTACAATCAAAACCACTAAATCACATTTGTTTCAAAGGGCAAATGCATGAAAAGTGTTCACATATGAAGTAAAACAAAATCATTGCTCTTTGCAGAATTGCCGACATGTCTACTGTGTGTTTGCCTGAGCGGATCGGTTTACTGTGAGGAGGTGTCACCTGAAATGTCTGCTGTCCCAGCTCTGCCAAAGGAAACCGCGTATCTCTATGCGCGTTTCAACAAAATCACAAAAATAGGCAATCGTGATTTTGCAGACATGGGTGAGTACAGATCAATTTAAGTAGTGACTGAATTGTCTTCCTTTAAATGTTTTTGTTCAAGCTCTCTCCTTTTCCGTTCCTGACCAGCCACATTAAGGAAAATTGACCTAACTGGAAATCTCATCACGGAGATACAAGATGGAGCTTTTATGAAACTTCCCAATCTTGAGGAGCTCAATCTAGCAGAAAACAGACTGACTAAACTTCCTATGCTTCCCACCAAACTACAGTCATTTGACGCAAGCAAGAACAGACTTAAACCCCAGGGTGTAAAGGCGAATGCTTTTAAAGTGAGCTATTTTCTTGTGCTAAATTGTTACACATTCTGAGGTGTGATAGAACAGTAGGGATGACACAATAGTTTCCCTCCTTTATGCAGAAACTCACAAGTCTGACATACCTTTACCTTGGAAACAATGACCTGACTGCAGTGCCGCAGCTTCCAGAATCCCTCCAAGTTGTGCACCTGCAAGTATGTTTATAATTTTATGTCTTCACTGCAAATGCAACAACAATGTGACTTTTATTCTGCCAAGTGAAGAGGATGTAAAGACATTATCTGTCTTTTTATTTCCTGCAGAATAACAAGATATCAACAATCACAGATGAGACGTTCTGCAAAGGCAACAACAGTTACTACATCCGGACCAACATGGATGAGATCAGACTGGAGGGGAACCCCATCAACCTGTCGCAGCACCCTAACAGCTTCATTTGTCTACACTCTCTCCCTGTTGGATGGTACAACTGAATTTACCAAAGCATGTTCCTGACAGAGGTAAATGTTGTTAGTAAACCGATCGAGATGCACAGAAAGTTAAAAAACTAAATTTTTCTTCTCACAGAGTTGTATTTTATATAAACAGTCAAATATTACAATTTAAGACGTTAGAAAACCATATAAAGATTCAAACATGTAGATGCAAGAGTTTGGTGTTTGCTATCGGTGCCAGCTGCCTGAATAGCGCACCCTTGTTATTTTGTTACAGTTTGGCTGTGGTTATGCTGTCTTGGCAGATGATATGCAAAATTTTTAATGTATCAACATATTCATACAGGACTTACTGTGATTATCATCACATAATCATAATCATTATCTCTGCTGTGCCTCTATTGTTTTAAGCTGAAACAATATAAATACAATAAAATGTGCATGCTAGAAGTTCTCCATCAGCCTTTTACTCTTGATTCCTTAATAACATGCTACATCACCCTGTAGCGTGCTATTAGTCAAGTTTTTTATAGTCTCTTTAAATAGAAATAGAGCGCACAGGCCAACAATGTGTCCTGAAATGACAAGTCCACATTAAATGCGACCATTGTTCACTTGGCTCCAGGCTCGACAGGAACTATAAGTCCATCTGTTATCTTCTGCTGGTACTCCCGTTCTGATCTTTTTCTTCGGTAGACGTCATCTGGAAGAGAAGAAATTTGAGAGACTGAAGTTAGGACACCTCAAATAATTTTTTCCAATAGTTAAAGATGTAAAAAGTGGCATTTGGTGGAAGAAAAAAGACATGTTCAGAAAGTAAGTATAATCAGGAGAAAGGGGATTAGTGCAAGGAATAAATATGACGTAAATTGTACTGTATTAAGTTAACACTATGTGTACTAAGACTGATTTAAGTAATGCAAACCTTTGCTTGAAACAACAGGCCTTTTAACACAAAGGTGCTTTGACGTGTCACAGTAGAAAAAGCACAGATGGTACTAACAACATTAACAGTCTCTGTTCAAGTTACCAAGTAGGCCTTCACTGTGAGCTATTAAGCAGAGCCGTCCATTTTCCACAGCCGACGTTTTCCCACACAGAGAAAAAGACAGATCTAAAAACAATGTGTCCTATTTAGGTAAGCCAGGTTCTGCTGGATCCCTGGCACAGCTTATCAGCACACATGGAAATAAGCCTTCATTAGTTGAGTTGTTTCACCTGTGCTTCACAAACCAAAATGTCTGCTTGAAAAGTATTTATTAAAACAAGACTGTAAAACCAAAGCACCTGGTTTCCTGAAAAAATAACTTTCTCTGCTGAGGAATTATAATAGGAATCAGGAGCAGTTCCCAAATGGCCTCAGAACAGTGGCGTATAAAATGTCCAGGCTAGTTTTTCCTCCGCTTGTTTAACACAAGAGGATTTGAAACAGCACATTTGAACACATCTGGAACAATGTAATGTAAAGCCACTGAAAGCAGATGCACAAAACCATTTTCTTCCATTACTTGAGTGATTATGTAGAATACATACTATGCAGACACAGCTATATCATATATGCAATACCAAAAGTACTGGGCTGCTGTATTGACACATTTCACAGCTATAGCTTCTAGCTTTTATATCCCAGAATTTACATATACGTCTATGTGCTTAATATGTACAATATGAACAAGACCTGGACGGATATATAAAAAATGCACGAGTGAAGAAGCCAGGCCACATATTAATTGTAGTGAGCTGGTGTGAAGCTTAAAATAATAATTATTATTACTGTAATTATTGACAGGTTTATAACTCGTTTTTCTTGCCTTTTGAAGGTTACCACTAGTTGGTAGGTTTCCATAAAGAAGGGGTCACCTTGCGCAGCCTACCAGTGTTTTAGGATCATGCGTTTGATGTTGTTTCCTTTATGGGTTATTGCAAACAAAACCTGCAAGACTCCAGCAGACAGTAAACAACTGCATTCATGCAATAATAGATGGCCCAGTGTACAGAATGACAGAAAACATGAACATAATCGGTTAATGTGTTTTGTCAGTCCAACAGCGGGACACATTACTTTATATTTCAGCTAAGCTCTGAAGTAGCCTTGTTGAACAGAGCGTTGTGTGGCGACAGGGCGACCTCTAACTAGCTTACGCATGTAGCTATGACACTAGAAACAGCACTGGACAGACACAGGCTAACACGCACCATGCTAACTGGAAATCCACCTGGATCTAAACATCTGTCACTCACAGAAAGTCTCTCTTCCGATCCTCACGTTGATCATGATCCACTCCATGACACCCCCGATGCAAAAGAAGACTGGAAGGAACCTGTACATCCCAAGTCGCCGTTTACCCGGAACAAGGCTCAGTAAATACTTTATGTTCCTACTCTTGTGAAACATCGTGGGTCACTGGATGGACAGTTGACCCAGCTGTGACTTAGTCTCGTGTAAGGAGCGTGATGTCAGACACGGACCTCTAACATGTCCTTTACAAATGGTAGAAGAGCCACGAGCGTGAAAGGGAGCACTCGGTGCCTTGCCTCATATATAGGAAGTAAGCGGTGTCTCTGTGCAATGCTAGAGACGCACGTGTAGCAGGGCGACGCCGGGAAGTAAAACGAACACCCCAAAGGAGTCGTAATGCTACGTTCGCGTTGATCATGTAAATCATAGCTACATTCAGCCACGTAAACACCTTCACCTTAATGCTCAACCACTTCTGATACAAAACAAGTCCCTGGTTTCTGCTCCTGTTTTACGACTAAGTTGAAATCATTTCTGATATGTAAAAACACAGCGTCTTCAGCAGTCCACCTCCCAAATCTTAATCAGAACATATTTCCAATACGATAAGGAAAACATAAGGACACAGTTTCATTTGTGAAAATTTTATTCCATATGTGAAGACAGAAAAGGTTAGTTTCATTGCCATTCACGCTCTTCACCTGCTATACTATAACCTGAATGTTTGTAAGATTCTTATTTTGGAGTAGAATTGCATGTTTTCTATGTAACTGTGTTTTGAACATCACTTAGTCCTTTATTAGGATGTTGCATCTTATCATAATGACAAGAAGAAAAAAAACTACTATACTTGTGAATTTTAGTATTTACACATGTGGAGTTGTGGAAGCGGTTCAATGTTATAAAAGCTGAAAACCGTAATGCAAAACATGACAGGTAAGGTAAAACATTCAATTATAAGGCAAAGTTTAATCACTGACAAATACACAAATGGATTTACTTGGACTGGAATGATGAAACACATTATTGTTGAAATGAACTCTAAGGTTTAAAGGTTTGATGTGACACATAATACTGCAAAGCACAAAGCATACATTTTCATACACAAGACAATCAGACACATGCAACAGCTACAAGGGTTTTCGGAAAGAGAACCATACAATAATAATAATAGACAGCCATATGTCTAATTTCAGATCTACTCAAACAAAACACTATTTTAATTTATTATTATAAAGAAGAGTACACTTGACACTTGGGGATCAAAAACATTATTGTGTCTCTAATCCAGAATACATGTTAACCTGCGACTGCACAGATTTTATCTTCTCTTCTTTTTGACTTAATTTTGAATTGTAGTATAAAGTTACATGAATGTATGTTACAACATAGATCCGACACCATATAGAGGTGTAGACTCAATTTGTGGTCTTTAATTTGAGTTTGTAATAAACAGATGCCGCTATTATACAGCTACATTAAATAACCATATTGCAGTAATAATCATTGGGCCCATGTTTAGCAACATTTGGGTACCAAACAGTGTCAGAGAAGGAACAAACGGTGCCTAAAAGGATTTTCTGTTTGATAAGTAATACTGATGTTGCTTTGTAAACTCAAGAATTATTATTTAAAAAAAACATGAAACATGTTGTGACAGCACAGACACAAAAGTGAATGAATCAAAAATTCACATTTTTACAGTTGTATTGCAGTGCATAAAGATCCAGGTCTAAAAAATGCATTTCATCAGATTAGCAAAAAATGCTCAGCGGTAAACTACTGAAACAGACGCCAAATGTATACTTTTTTTTTGAACGATGATGTGTGTAATACGAAGATAAATCTAACATTACACTAGCGACTACAACTGTGCTGCAATTCAGTCTTCGACTTTGTGAGCTGGTCGACAGAAAGTCCAGTGATGCTCCACTGTGTTCTCATTTGAACGCTCACTCATGTAATGAACACGTGTGTTCCGAATGGTGAAGCCTTGTTTCATTATGTAGTCCATGAGGTGAACCCGTAAGGACACCTCTTGATGATAGTCACAGGGTCCAAATGTGAAAGACACCTGGCAGTCTCTGGTGTCCATCATATGTTTGTTCCACTTGGTGAAGTTGTTGGAGATACCTTCTAGCAGTGCGTGAACCTTGGTCGTTATGGTGAGTTGCGTGATGATAACAGCAACAGGATTTGAATATTTTGACAGTTTCCGGGTGCTAGAGAGCTCCACTACCTGCTCAAAGATGTCAGGAGGGTACAGTGGCTTGGGATCGTTAAGGCACTGGATCAGAGGTTCGATCTGGTAGAAGTCTGCCTCCTTCCTCAGGAGGTCTGTCTCCGTGAAGTCCACAGGAAGAGTGAGCTCAGATGTCCGCAAGAAGTTCAGGATGTACCGGAAAAGCGTCCCATCTCGATCAATGAAATAATTCCCCTGGGAATCACGAGTTGTAGGAAAATCTCCCCTGAACATGGCACCCAGCATGGAGTCTGGATATCGCTGTAGGGTGGATAAACTTGTAGTGTACAGGTGGCCTCCCACGTTCAAGGTAACAGGTGTGGTCATCTGAGGTAAGTATCACATGTTGTTATGAAGGTAAGACAGTGTTCGGAAATACAAATGCCAGCTACCATTTCATACATATTATATTAGGTTGTGTTTGCAACAGAATACCTTACATTTTATTTTTTGTGACCATTTCAGTATATATATTTAACATCTTAAATTAGCTGTATTACAATGTTTCTACTAATCATGTCTTACCCTATGTCCCCAGTCTCCATTATCCATTTGTAGATTTATACACACTTGGTCAGAACCAAATCAGAGGGAACAGGTTTCACCTTCAACAAAAAGTCACTACGACATCAGCTGTAGATATGAATAAGACGTACACAGTTAGTCAGCCACGGTTAAATCATATAAAGCAGAGGCAATTAGTAAATAGTAGTAAACACAAAATAAACCAGCACATGACACAGCAGCCTTTTCCTTTATATTCACCGTCTTCAAGCGTTAGAGTCAGGTTTGAATCGTGTAATGTGAGTAGACTGCAACACCTGATTTAACCCCTGACAGCACAAGGCAACGTTTCAGTTCATTATTATGTACAACAATGAAATACGTGTGTTCCTCCTATTTCAGGGGCAGTATTTTGAAACCTTAACTTCAAATCTTGTGTGTTTGAGACTCATGAGAGGTGAATTATAATCAGAAATCACAATTCATTACATGTGAACAGAAGGGACACAGCAATGTGCAGGTGTGATGTCATGATAGCAAAAGAGCAACTAAACTATCGCACTATTAGAGAGGTGAACGCTAACAAGCCCAGCTAATGTTGGTTTGATAGCTAGTAATCACAGACATCAATGCGTTTCACTGTCTGCTATGGAGCAACCTGGCTAACGAGCCTGTGTTGTAGTTATTAAAGCCACATATGAGTTAAAACACTACCCGAACGAACCGAGGGTAAGAGACACAATGCGAGTAAATCCATTTTGAGTACGACGCGTGCAAATGTATATCGTTTAGCCTGCTAGCTAGCTGATTGCTGCTCACTTCTTAGCTAGCAGGCTAACCTAACTACCAGTCCCATTAATGTTAGCTGCCGCTACCACTTAGCTTGACGCCGGGATCCTAATTATATTACCTGGAAGTAGAGTACGCATCAAACCACCGCCGTTTATGGTGTGTTAGTCCCCTTTTCCTCCTACAACAGCGGCCTGTGCTCGGCATTAACCGGTGCAGTCAGATTGCTCATTGACGTTTGCCGCTGGTCGCACCGGGCAGCTGTGCTCGGCTCCACGCTGCTGCAGACCTGCGCACCCGGGGAGGGGAGAGAGGAGAGGGGGGCGGCCGCAAGCACAGAAAACACGAATACGTCCATTCACGCCTCTGAACACAGTCATCTTTGGTCGTTTTATTATCTCACATTGCAAATAAAATGTTATGGAAGCAACTAAGAAAACGCTTCGACACTATAAAGCTCGTCTCCTGCTTTAATGGGCAACTCGTGTGCTCGTCATGTACTGTTAGAAAACACTGAAGCCGTGTGAAGCCAGAAGAAGTCGCTTGAAAGTCGTTTGTTCAGGAAGATTTCTTCGTGCCGCCCCTGGCGTCTTGTTGCGCGATGATAAAGTCCAGGATGAGTTTGGCTGTTCGACAAGGCCGCTCCATCGCCACAGAGTGGCCACAGTTATCCAGCAGGTCCACTCTGCACCCAGGCAGCACCTCTGCAATGACCGCAGCCCCAGAGACATCCACCACCTGGAGACATAAGGGGCAGAAGCTGCAGAAAGGGCTGAAATGTGAGGACGAGGCCTGCTTCAGTTTTGAATCATATCTGTCCTTATTGAATTAGTGGGATATTGTAGCTACCTGGTCTTGTTTGCCCCAGATCACTTGCACGGGTGCAGTGATCAGATGTAAGTGCTCCTGCAAGGCATATCTTGACGTCTCACTAAAAATCTCCATGAATACTAATAAAAAAGAAACCAAATGACAGAAGGTCACACAGATGATCCAAGGATTCTACATTTGTTTAGGATCACTGTAAGCTAACCTTCTTGGAAAAATGTGATGTGAGGCTGCTGAACGTCTACCAACCCTTGAAGAATCTAAACAATAGAATGTTATTAAACAGCAACATGTAGGTGATTTGCAGTGAGTATGTACAAAATAAAGTTTAGAACATTTTCAACTGGACCCGACCTGCTGTGGGATTTTAAAGCGAACGTGGGAACAAAGTCTGAACATGTCCTCCATCTCTTCGGGTGTAGTGGGGATCAGTGGGATATTTAGTGTGTAATTGCTCTGCTCCAGGTCCTGCAGATGATTGTCAAATTTGGTCTCACATGGATGACTTGTGCCTGAAGAAATAAACCGGTTTTCTGATGAGAGACTGCATTGCACAGCGCTCACATGTCTACAAGAAATAATAAAAGGATGAAGAAAAGCTGGGATGAATAAGTCTGTGTGCATGAGTCAGTGGCTTATCATCAATCATCTGGCAAGTGCATGTTTTTAGTCTGAGAGGAAGCTGAAGTACCTGATCCATGCACACACACGTCCAATAAAAAAAAGGTTAAAATATACCATCACTCTTATCGATTAGGTCAAACGTGTGGCAAACAGACACACACATAGACACACACCCTTACTCACCAAATGGACAAATTAGACTGATGCTACAGATTTCTGAGGGATGATGCGCTGCATAAACCCCAGCTACGTTTCCTCCCATCGAGGTTCCCACCAGATGGAAAGGTTTCCTATTCAGGCCAATGGTTTTCACAAACTGTGGAGAAAGAGGAAAAAAATGATGATTGTGTGATGATTTAGGAAAACGTTTGCCCATATTTCACAGCTGTCTCGTCATGTTACCTGATGGATCCTTCTGACCTGCCCTTGTATTGAATAGTCCTCTGTGCTGGTACGTGTTGTTCCCTCATGGCCCGGCATGTCCACACACACAATGTGCAGATGTTTTGGTAAATACTGTTGCGGCAGAAAAGACAAAACAACGAAAGCTTAAAGACAAACACTAATATAAGCTGAATAGTTAGTTTTGATATGATTTGGCCACATGTGGACAGCACAAACGAAATGAGGGCACATCACATGACATTTACGTTGCCATGCCAAAGACTATGCTTTTTCACACATGCAGCAGTTAGACAGCAACATTTGCATTCATTTGGAGTTCAGTTAACCAGATTCACCCTGACCTTGACAACAGTGAGCCACGCGTCCTTGTGAGCAGAGAATCCGTGCAGCATTAAAATGGAGGGCCTCATCCCGGGCTTTCCTCTGTAGGAATAACAGAAACGATAGCCGCCGCAGTCTGCGTATCGCACCCGTAGGCCTAGAGTCCTCCTCCAGTACCTGTAGAGGAGCAGGCATGTCAAATGAAGAGAGGTCCTTGTCTTTTTGGGCGCAGTGTCTACTCGCTTATATTTAACAGGAGAGATCCAGTCATGTAACCAACAACACTCCTGATGTGTATTACTCCCTTACCAGTAATAGACTTTGATGAGAGCTGAGGGCCAGAAGATGAAGGAAGCAACAAAGGCCAGGATGGGAATAGCCAGGGTTCCCCCAGCGATGATAAACAGGTTTAACACATCTAGATCAGCCGCCATGGTTGACTCACCTAAAACATACACAAACACACACATCACACGCGCTTCATGTCATCAGCGTCTGAGGTCGTGGGAAGGGCAAATCATGTGCGCTACGGGCAGCACACAGAAAAACATTTGACTGGCGTGTCTTTAGTAATGTGCGGCACTTAACTGCATATCAAATCAAACAACAGCAGCTTATAAGCAGTTAGATAAAGTAAAGCATTTTAATTCTACAATATTTATAAATGCCAGAACCTACTTTTCCGAAGAATCTTTCGCTCTCTTTCCTTGTTCCACAGACAAATGCATTTAATTGCCCGTCCAGCTGTGAATCGTAACGCAGACAGTTGACGTGTAGACACGGTCAACTCATCTTATAAAATATACATTTGAAACTGTCCTTGTGTAGTACAGTTAGTCCCAGCGGATTATGCTTGCTCTGGACAAACCCATTGATTACTCATCACTGGAAAACCAGGCCAACATTTTGCGATCAATGTTTTAAAGTGAACGTTCAGGCCAGACTTTGCTTTGATTAAATATTTTTAATAACTAATTGTAGATTTAAATTTTCAGCATCACTTGTCAATAAAGCTAATAAGATTATGCAAATCAACAAGTCAAATCAAGGAATTTCACCTGTTTATGACAATTTATTTTATTTTGGACAAAATGTGATCCCCTCAGTCTCCTACACACAGCCAGTTACAGAGATATTCAAATTTGCCAGGTGAAAATAAAACGTCACAAAGAAATCACTTAGTGGTTTATGGTCGAATTTTCAGAAGTCCTCGTCAAAGCTGGACAACCTTCGCACACACGCAAGTTTTCATACTCGAGCTTGAGATCCAGAACCTACCACTGGGTGTCAGGATAGGCAGAGTGTTATCCGCAGTCAGTGATGGAGACTGAGGTGTAAAGACTCTGACCAAGAAGATTTCAGACCTTTGGGAATGTTTCTGATTCATTCTGTGGACTAGAGACTTTCCAAAATTTTGTAAAAGACGATCTGAAGGCCTTTACTTCACTGTAGAGCAACAAACAGACGATGAACCAGGGAAGGCGTTTGTTAAAATGCCACACTTGTTTTTGCGTGTGCTTACCTATTTATTTGACACATACTCACACAAAGACACACTTAGTATATTACAGCTATGAAAGAAAATAAGCCATGTTTTCTGGATAACATTTTAAATACCATCTAATCCAGTGTAGGTTGCCATTCTGCTGTGTCTCTCATCAACTACAGATGACCTACATACAAACTAGAGCAGAACAAATGGACACTGCAACTTTACAGAGAGGCCTCTCTGTCCATGGGAATGAGCCCCTTTTGGGTTTATATAGGACGGAGAGGGAGGGATGGAGTCCTCCATCTGTTCACCTATCACATACTAATTTCCCATGTTGTCTGAGCAACGCCACATTTACATCATCATCCTGGAAGAAAGCTAGGAAACGGTAGTTAAACAATTTGTACACGTCACCCTGTTTTATGACACGTTTTAATCATTTCATAGTTTAAAATATAGGATTTGGATAGACACAATTTCTTCTTTGCACCTGTTGCTAACAATCCTGACTGTGATAAGAGATGTAGGCACACTTTAGAGTCATGCTATCAATTATGCAAACATTTAATGCCTCTGAGGTTATTGTGATGCATTGACATTTTTAGTTTTGTCACATTTCTTGAACCCATTGCTACATACTGAGTCTGCCTATTACTGTATGTGAATAAATATTTAATAAGTTATGTAATTGTACATACACAACTGTTTATTAATAAAAACACTTAATATTCAAAATAACCAAGAGCAGGGTTTTGGTGCAGAGATTTGCAGTTTTGATCAAATTTACTCTACACATCCTAGTTTATTAGCAGTTTGCTCATCAGGCATTTTATTCTGTCTACTGCTGTTATACACTGACTACTACTGTACTGTGACTGTATTTAGCGCATTTGGTTTGGACTCAGCTGGGGGCTATATCAATATTTATTATTGACATTTACAGAGATGTCACATTTAGGAGACTCAAAAACCAGATAATCCACCTAAAATACCATCATACATCTTTACATTCATTATTAAATAAGCTTACAACCCATGGACATCCCAGATAAGACATACAAATTTATTTAATTGCACACAAAACTAACATTCCTTTATTAACATCTCTGCCATCTAAAATAGAGCATCTTAAAAATTAAACTGTTAAGTACGAGCCCTCCTAATTAATAGTGTGATATGATAAGGGGGCATGTTTTTCAGTTTCAGTGCAGACAAATGCAAATTTATGTGCGAGTTGCCCTCAGGTCCTGAAGAGCACAGCAACGGTCACAGCTGTTACAGCCACAGCAACCACAGGCCCCCAGATCATCCACGGTTTCTGAAATGAGTAGTGACAGAAAAGAAAACAAGAGCGTCATCCATCGTCACATGAAATGTCCACTCAAGGATCGCCAAAGCTTTGACAGCGGAAGCTTGCCATAGAGACCAATGCAGCGCAGAGAATGCCAGTTAAAAACTGACAGACATAAGCCCATTCAAGGCAACGGAGAGGAACTGTTAAGCATAAGCCATCCAGACAAGACAAACAGATGTTGAAACCGTATGATTAGAGAGGTTAGAGTGTTTGGAGTTTCCCCTCCACATGAAGGCATTCTGGAGACGAGGAGAACCTAATCAAGTCATGCAAAGACACTGATGGGAATGAATGATGTAGGCCGACTTGACAGGAGTAATGTGTACCTTACTACCACAATGCGCCGAAGCACCAATACAGCAAAGCCAGGATAAGGCCGAGGACTATGGCTTGAACAGGCAGCAATAGGGGCGTCTACAGAAGGGAAGGGATATTATAGTAATCAACTGCAATGGGACACACTTTAGTTGGGTGTAGCTTTATTAAGCTGTTTGTGTCTGTCACTGGCGTCAATCTCAAAGTCACAAAGCAACAAAAAGACTGGTGGAGTATGTGCACAGAGGGGAAAAAAAAAAAAAGTGAATCTTACAGGAAGATTCACCTTTTATTGCAGGAAACATCTCACAAAACATGTTCTATTGCTGTGAAACCTGACGCAAAGCTCATGCTTTCAAAAATCACTACAACTGCAGGCGTTTGCTTGCTATGAAAATAAAAGCCAGTATGTGATTTTTAACTTCAACTCAGATAACTATACAATTTACGCACATCTTTGCGTTACCTGCCAGACATTATGTTAAGACAGGCGACTCCTGTGTGTTGTGTAGCTCATAGACCATCACTGACCTTGGTTCCTTTCTCCTGTAACTCCTTCATGTTCACTTTGCATTGCTCAAGCTCATCTGCAAGCGACTGTTTCTCCTTTTCAGTTTTCTCATACTTTTCCTTTAGGTCAGCCAGCTCAGACTTGGCTTCTTCAAACTGCATAAATCAAACGATAACATTTACCTCCAAGCATACAGAAGACTGTGCTACTTCACTAAAAAGCTTAAAGGTACTAAAGTGGACCCTGCTGGTCATATTAATTTAGTTTGAATAAAGCAATAAATTAGTCTTACAGACATGAATTCTGACAATTTCACATAAATGAGCAAATACTAAAGTGATGTGTGACACATTATGAGGCAGTAGATCAGGGACAAGTTTGAAACTGAATTATTTTTAGGCCTGGACTGACTGACAGGTGGAGGTCTCCGTTTTGACAGCATACCTCTCTCTGCAGAGCCTTGCTGCGTCCTTCTGCTTCATCCAATTGAGTTTGCATCACGGCGCTGTCCTGCTTGTGCTGAACCTGTAGAGCTGCCAGCCTCTTTTCCAACTCCTGCTGGGATCTCTCAAGGCTTTTGAGACTTTTGGTCAGCTCAGCATTTTGGGCATGCGAACTACCACAAACAAAACACTGAATTCAACTGGTGTAGCATATTGCTTAGGAAAACTTTTTTTTTTTTTAAAATAAAAGAGGAGACACAACAAAAGGGAGGGATGAATGTTGCTTATTGACCTGGCAATGTCTTTCTCCAGCTGCTGCTGTTTCTGCAGCAGCGCCTCTTTCTCAGAGCGCAGAGCAGTAGATTCACTCTGCAGGACGCCCTTCTCTTTCTGGTGAGTCTTCAGGAGTTCCTCCTTCTCCGTCCTCAGGGAAGCACACTCATTTTGCAGACTGCCTCGTTCCTTCTGGTGCTTACTTACGATGTCCTGTTTCTCAGATCGCAGCACAGAACATTCCTTCTGAAGGCCGTTACACTCCACCTGCATTGATTGCAGCTCATTGGCTGCAGTTAAAAAGTGTGATGTTATAGCATGGTTTGAGATAAAGTTAAAACATTTTATAAACTAATTGTCCAGCACAGAAAGTTGATGCATTTCAATAACATTACAACTACAGTAGTGTACTCTTTCTATTTTTTGGTACAACTATTCACAGTGTGTAGCACCTTGTATTTCTGCGGTTTTCTGCCACTGCTTGCTCTGCTGCTGAAGATCACGCTGCAGGCTGTCAATCTCTCGCTCATATTTATTGGCAGCCTGACGCCATTTGTCCAAATCCTTCAAGGTAGATGCCAGGTTACTCTGGACGGCCGCGACCTCGCGTTTGTGCTCAGCACTTGCAGACTCCAGAGAGCGTTTCAGTGCTTTGACCTCATCACGTGCACTTTGTAGTTCATCGCGTGAACTGGACGACTCACTGATTTGACCTCTAAGAAGGCCCATTTCATCCTGGAGCTGCTGCAGCTGGCCTGTACAAGTCAGCATTGAGTTGAGAGGAGTACAGTTGACATTAAACGTTAGCCTCTTCACTCTCCACCCAATAAGCAAACAAGAATAAATAGTTTCAGAAAATTCACTTATTTACCTTGAAGAAGTTTTATCTGTTTTGCAGATTCACCAGATTGTTGTTTATTTTCCTTTCTCTCTTCCTCTAGGATACCTACAAAATATAATCTTCATATAAAACACATTTCATGCATTTGTGGCTTGTTGTAGAGTAAGAACAATAGTATGCATTTGACATCAGTGGGTTTTAAATCTCACCCTGTAGTTCAATGCATTTGTGTTTCTCAGTATTTGCGAGCTCCTGAGCCTCTCGAAGTTCGTCACTCAAGCGCTGGATCATTTTTTCTGAGTCTCCAGAGGATCCCATGTTTGTCCTAGTCAAGTCATCTGAGAGAAACAAAGAAGACCAATATATACCTAAAGTAGAGAATTCATCCTACTAGCATTACAGCTAGTGAAGTTAATCCTGTATGACATTTATCTGATGGCCATAGTAGAGCCTCCTAATTGTCTGCACTGTCTTTGTAGAACTTGCAGTAACATCAGTAAAAAAATAAATAATAATAATAATTACATTCATGGTGCTGGACCAGGTTGTAGTCATAGAAACAAACCACTATAAAAATAGAAAAACAACTCAGAGCGTCACCATAATAGTTCTGCTTCAGTCCCAACTATTAAACCAGGACTGACATACTAGATGATTTCCCAAGATATTAAAATTGGCCTATTACATAAACTAATTGCCTACCCAGAAATAGACCCATTAACTGCATTTATTATCCAAGCTTTCATTCTAAATTGTCATTACCCCAGCGACACAGGAATCTCTGGGGACGACACTGCTTGTTAACAAGCTACTGTAAATAATGCACAAAGGGATTGGACAGTGTTGTCAAGGGTCTGTTGTGTTTCTACCGGTGGTAACAAACCACGAACGCTTTTGCTTTGCCAAATGCCCAGTGAATATCTAGATGCCCTAACCTACCATGCCTAGGAAAAGAGATGACCTCATCACAGACGGAGCATTTGGCAGAGGCGACAACAAGTGCGCGCACAGATCAAGTATGTGCACCATAAATGGACACACTACAGGACTGGGACTGCCATGAAATGCTGCATTTATTTGAAAACAAGGTTTTCATTGAGCCTAACACACATGGCTGCATAAATACACACACTGTTAGCAGTGCTAATAGATGGCTGTAATACACCTCCAAATTTACCAGGTATGAAGTGACTAAAGGAGGCTGGTGGAACCCTCTGACTCAAACACATGACCACCCTACTGTGTGCCAGACAAAGGCTGGGTGGGCAGTGTTCTGTCCATGCATGCATATTTATGAGTGAGAGTCACAATGTGAGTGGGATCACTGTAGTAGCTGTGTCCAGTTCAAGCTTCTAGGAGAACACAAAGGAGAAAGAATCTTTCATCTGAACCCTGTTATGTTTAGCAAGACTAGCAAACACTATTGCCATCAAAGGACACCCGACAAAATAATAGAGATTAGTCAGAGTGTAAATATATCCCTCTGTCTAGTTGGGGATTTTGAGCATCGCACTGCCTCTAGAGATGACAGACAGAAAATGTAGGGGAAAGTCTTTTTTTAGCTCAAGTGCTGAAGGCTAGAGCTCCGTGGTCCATTTTTTTCACGCCGCCCGTTTCCTTTCCACTGAATCTGACAGCATTCTTTAACCGAATCAGACTGTTAACACTGGTCACACTGACAGCCACAGCATTCAGGGACTCTCCATAAAACTGCTGATCAGATTCCAAGGGATGGAATATCAATTTACAGCTACAAAATGCACTGTATGTCACTGAGGTTCAGCAATAGCGTCATCATTTCAAAAAGACTGACTGACTGTCTACAAGGACACTGTCTGCCTTGTGTTGTTTATATACTGTGTAGCGTAGCATAATTTGTTCTTTTTAAATCATGCAAAATTGATTATTGCCTCATCACAAATGTCTCTGTTTAATCTTATGTTCCCTGCATTGCACCATCTCTTGCATTCAATTCTGATCAGTCACCCTAAATGTCAGCGCTACCATGGCCGTCAGCTGATGTGCCCTTACTGCAAAGGGACTCCATCTTCTATTCAAGAGATGACACTAGAGAAATCAGCTTCTAAAACAAGGCCACCTACATCACTATGGCTCCAACAATGACTCAGGCTTTTCCTCTCTCACCACAATCAATTCTGAAGACCGGTTGCATCAGGTACAAGCCAAAACAATGCCAACTTCTGCCCAAAAAGAGAAAAATAATGCTTCTGGACTACCTTTAATCCGTGACACATTATTCAGGGGATCACTCAGCTCTTTTGCTTCCATTTTATCTGTAAAAACAGGAGTAAATACACACGCATAGCAATGAAGTATTTAAAGACAATCTAGATAATGTGTGAACAAAAATTACTCTTTACTGAGCGTTTACTAAAACGTAAACACAAAAACACACGCACATCTACAAAGACATACTTTTGGGGTAAGCTTCTGCATTGCTGCAGAGACGTATTTTAAGGACTACGTTAGAGGAAATGTCCTAAGAAAGGTCAAGCGTAAATCTTAAACCATAAACATTACCTTATGCGATCCCGGAGCTACAGTACTCTATGTGCTCAGGCTGCAGCAGTCCCTGACATGAAGAACTCTTCTCCAACTATCAGATTTTTTCACATGCAAAATGGAGCAGCCCAAGCAGTGAGGGGAGCACCCACAGGGGATGACAGACACGTACCAGATGTCCCTGCTATTGTTGGATGGAAGTCTGTGGGAAAAAAAGAACTGGCTTTCCTTATTGGATAAATACTGTACTCAAATGTGGTATTAAAAATAAATAACACTGAGCGGTAAATAAGACGTGTGCTTTACAAAACACGACTCCCCCACTGTATGGCAGAGGTCCCCAGCCCCTTCACTCTAGGTCATGCATCAGAGTAGGGTATCTCAGAAGCTGCAGCTGCGTACGAACACAGTGAGGTTTTGTTCAGGGAACTGTGCTGTGTTTGCCTATATGCGGAATTAACCTTTACCCTGTAGGCCACAGATGCTCTTTAGATTTGTAAAGTCTTACTCCTTTCATCTGCAGGCCAAACGTGTACTGTACTTGAATTTTGTTTAGTTTTTAGATTGTCCTCAACTATAAAATGACACAGTTCAACATTAAATTACTTTCACTACAGATTGATTCACAGAAAAATGTCAGAACAAAAGACTCTAAACTGAAATCTACTCAATATAAAGAAAGAAAAACCATTTACCCAGAATAACCTGGAATCAGCAACAGCATTTAAATATTTCATTAGTAAAACTGTTATATTCTGTCATCTGCGAAATCTATTAATTATTGCTGCTTTAAAATGGGTCAAAGTGATGCCTAAGGTCTCTTTTCTAAAGGCAAGCCAAAAATGCCTGGTCAGTAGCTTTCTCTAAAACCTCGTGTCACATCTGAAATTCTCTGAATAATGTATAGAGTCGAGCAGACACAGTGGTTGCGATTCAGCAAAATAGGAAATCAATCAGGAAATGCACTTTTTAGCTCATAGTCACTTAAAACGTCCAATAGAACGTAATAATACGCAGCTTTTACAGCTGGTGCAGCCTCACTGCGAACAGTAAAACCTAACGTTGTTGGTATTCATCACCTTGCGTCAGTTCATTTGCTAACTATACTTAACCTAACTGATAAAGACTCAAACTTTAAAGGCGATACCGACTATCTTAACGTTACGTTTAATTACAATTAGAGGTTCCCTTAACATGATACAAGGTTAAATCCGCTTAGAATAATAAGGGTAAGCTCTATCCAGCATAGTCTTACACCTGCTGCAACTCACCACCAAAGCACTAGAACATGTCGTTAAACGAGGTTAGCTTAACTGGCTTATGCTAACTAGCCACAGCCTCGTGTAATTAAATGACCTAGCCGCTAATTGCTAATTGACTGCGACCACGGCTGATGCTGTTCAAGTTGCGTTGTTTGTTTTGTCTTGTAATTACGGTACGGGTGCTTGTAGCAGCCAAAATATAAGTTTCATTTTCTTTTCATACAGTCACATATAACTTAAATATGCATTATCTCTTCTGTACCCTGAATTTTTAAAACTTTGACAAACAAAATAATTTCCCAATACTTAATTTAATAATTAATAAGAGTGGAGAGAAATCCAGTGAAGTTCCGCAGAGAACACGCTCAAAAATAGTAAATAGCAGAAGGATGAGTGAGGAACTGTTAATACGAGTATTTATCAATACATTAGCTAAAATTATTAATTACATTTATTTCAGCCTCACACACAAATGCTGACTTTATATTAATTGTAAATTATAATTACAATAATTGGAAAGATAGGGGTCGTTATCGCTAACACTTGTCTGTAACCATGATAATACAGCCCAGAAATAGACGCATGACATGATCACCAATTTTACATATGAATATTAGGGCGTGGCCTCCTCGATCTTCTGCTTTTTCTTCTTCTTCGGCTTCCTTCTTCTGTATTCAGCTACGAACCTAATCATTTTAAAATGGGGGCGGGACCTCCCCGTTCTTCTGCTTTTTCTTCTTCTTCGGCTTCCTTCTTCTGTATTCAGCTACGAATCTATTCATTTTAATATGGGGGCGGGGCCTCTCGGTTCTTCTGCTTTTTCTTCTTCTTCGGCTTCTTCTTCTGTATTCAGCTACGAATCTATTCATTTTAATATGGGGGCGGGGCCTGCTCGTTCTGCTTTTTCTTCTTCTTCGGCTTCCCTCTTCTGTATTCAGCTACGAATCTATTCATTTTAATATGGGGGTGGGGCCTCCTCGTTCTGCTTTTTTTCATCTTCAGCTTCCTTCTTCTGTATCCAGCTACAAACCCATGCATTTTAAAATGTGGGCGGGGCCTCCTCGTTCTGCTTTTTTTCATCTTCAGCTTCCTTCTTCTGTATTCAGCTACGAACCTATGCATATTAAATTGGGGGCAGGGGCTCCTCGTTCTTCTTCTGGTTTTTCGTCTTCTTCGGCATTCTTCTTCTGCTTCTGTGTTCAGCTACAAACCAACGGCAAAGGGTTATGCTGCCCCCTACAGTGCAGGGCTGTGTAATGTGGAGACCATGATAAGTTTGTATTCTTCCTAGAAGTCCTGAGCACAACCCTGCTTTGAAGTGATATCATGCTGCATCCTTCTAACGCTACCGTCTAAAACCGGAAAACAACAGTGTTACGTCTTACTGAAAGTTGCGTAATCGCTGTAGTGGGTGTTGCCCTTCAGCTTCGCTCTGTGCGGTTCTCTCATAGGAGTCACCCAGAAGTGATGCTTCCGACACACAGGACTGGGTGCGTCACTGCACAAATCATCTGGTGTCCGACAAGAACACGTCCGCAGTTTTGAGCTGACATTTTTAGCGTTTAAAGCGTTTCGGTTTCCCGATGACTTTCTCTATCTCAGGCTGGATTTGGAATGAGAGATTCTGGCTTCCCGAAAATGTTTCATGGGCGGACCTGGAGCATCCCCCTCCTGGTGTGGAGTATCCCCAACTGGGACAAATGCTGTGCGCCCTGCCTCTGGCTGCCGGGGTCCTTCTACTGAGAAGGCTTTTCGAAAGGTAAGTTAAGAGCCATGTTTGTTTTAGGTAGTTTCTCATCGATTTGTGTGACTGCTGAGAGATTCAGACCCACGTGTTGATCACAATGAGGGAAAAAAAACATGGAAGATATTAACATAGATGTCATGAGGTTGTAGAATTAGAAAGATTCTAGTCAAACGTAAACACTGCAGTTGTCACACACATCAAGTAAGAGTGTAATAAAACTTAAAATGTATTTAGTCTTATAAAAGGCACAGATTTTGCCGCCTTTAGACAGACTTTTTTTCATGTTAAGTCTCCCAAATGGCTTGGACGTTCCTGAGAATGGTTCATGATGAAGGATAAACCACATCCTAGTCTCCACTGTGGAGTCTGAACTGTAATAAATAGCTCAGAGTTTGAGCATTAACACGCAGGTCTCGTGACTCATAGTGTTGTTTTGGTTGGAGGTGGCTTTTCCGTCTCTGTCTTCACCATACTCTCGCATGACAGGTCAGCTCTCTGACTAGGTGTTAGATTCCCCAGGATTCCTTCTGTCTAACGTATGCGCGTGCCCCTTTCCCTTAAGGCGCAAACTGGATTTTTTCTTGTAAACTGCAAAACTTGTTACACTGGTTAAAGTTTCTCTGGGGGAGGTTGGTTAGTAGTGCATCTGTACAAAGTCTCTCAGACTGTTGCCCTGTCTCTCTTAATACCACACCATCTCTGCCTCCCCTCTTTCCCTCTCTCTTTCTTTCTCTCTCTCATTTTTTGCCTCCCTCTATGTGTATACAGGCTGGTGGCCAGGCCCTGTGCCCACATACTTCAGATTGAGGCAGGAGTGCTTCGGCAAGCTCAGCCCAATGCTGTCCTGGAGCAGCTGTATCAGTCCAAAGCGGTAAATACGGCTCACTTGATCTGCAGTCCATCTACACACATAATGATATCGTCACCAAATGACTCTTGTTGTGCGACAGCCACACGGTCTGGCACTGTGACTCCACAAGTAGAGAGTGTGTTAAGCACGTCATTTATGATAATTGTGTATTGTTCTCCTTAGTGTCCAGACACGAGGCAACTGGAGGGACTCTCCAAACAGCTGGACTGGGACGTACGGAAAATACAGAGATGGTTTCTTGTCCGTCGGAACCAAGATAGGCCCAGCATGCAGACAAAGTTCTGTGAAAGCATGTGGGTTCTGACAAAGATTCCTCCTCAACAGTGGTGGAGTGTGAATGCAGCCGATAAAAAGTAAAGTCTGTACTACAGCTGCTGGTTTCTGTGGTTGCAGGTGGCGATTCACATTTTACTTGGGGATTTTCGTCTATGCCATTCGCCATTTGTGGGTGGTGAGTGAAACGCACACCAGGTGTTTGGTTGTATTAAGTTCATAGTTTTTATTAGTGAATATTCTTCTTGTTCATATCGAGTGAAAAGAGGACTTTTATAAAGCAAGTATGACTTCAGTCGTCAGTATTAACATCTACAACTTATAACTTTGCATTATTCATGCACACTTATC
This sequence comes from Macropodus opercularis, assembly GCA_030770545.1. NCBI lineage: Eukaryota > Metazoa > Chordata > Actinopteri > Anabantiformes > Osphronemidae > Macropodus > Macropodus opercularis. Next base: position 13,555,871 of record CM061095.1, read on the forward strand.
CTTTTTCTTCAGTCACCTTGGATGTGGGATACCAGACAGTGTTGGCACAACTATCCATTTCAGGTTTATTGTTTTTTATCGCATTTGGTTCCCATACTATCACCATAATCTAGGCAGGTCGGCCTGGTCCCATATTTGTTAAAGGTGTTTTTGTTTCACTCCTTCTTTAAAGCCTCTAACTCCTGAACAGTACAACTACTATGTAGCTGAGCTGGCGTTCTATTCGTCTCTGATGTTTTCCCAGTTCACAGACATCAAACGTAAGGTAAGTCAGCATCAGCTTAACCAGCCTTACTGTGCTTTCAGTAGCTTCTGTCCCCTCATGGAACAGTCCCGTTCTGTGTGTCAGGGCTGTTTTTCCAGTTTTGCACATTCACTTTGTGTCATTTCCATTTTTCTGAGTGTCGTTGATCGTGTTGACTCTTCACAACATATATGCCATGCAGCATAAATATTAGCTTGTGTGTTTTTTTGTCTTTGCTCAGTTCAGTTGTTATGGCAACTGACAGTGGTGATGTCCAAACACCTGGAGTTATTCTACCACCAGTGTCATTGTTCATTGAACTTGTGCGTTGTTTGTCTGACTACACGTCCATCCATTTCACTGATGACAGGATTTCACCATCATGCTTGTTCACCACCTGGCCACCATAATTCTCATCACATTCTCCTATGCAAACAACATGCTAAGAGCTGGGACGCTGATCATGTGTTTGCATGATGCTTCTGACATCTTCCTTGAGGTAAAGATCTCTCGGGTTTGGCTGAGCCAAGCCACACACTGCGGTGTAAGTTGTCAGTAAACAAATGTGGGAATAACTGATGGTTCATTTCTCCCTGAAGGCAGCCAAACTGGCCAACTATGCCAAGTACCAGAAGCTATGTGACGGCCTGTTTGTGGTGTTTAGCATTAGCTTCTTCCTCACCCGGCTCGTCATCTTTCCATTCTGGTGAGACAAATATTAAACCTTTGTCGGACTCTGTCCCAGGTTTTCCTGTTTCCGGCATTTGGATTAACTTACTAATAAACTAATAGATATCCTGATGTGTGTACTTGCTCTAGGCTTGTTTCCAGTGTTCTGTTTGAGAGCTGGGAGATCATCGGCCCATATCAGGCCTGGTGGCTGCTCAATGGTCTGCTGCTGGTGCTGCAGACCCTTCACATCATCTGGTTCTACCTCATCTCTCGCATCGCAATTAAAGCAATATTCAAGGGAAAGGTATGTCTGTTTTAGCCATGACATGTGCCATTTGGTCTAATAGCCATGAGGTCCCTGCAGAATGTCACCTGACTTCCTGACAATCCTCTGGCTTCCTGTTGCACCACGATGTCATTTCTCTTTATAGCAATATGTCTCCAACCATTAGATGGATTACCTAATTATTTTATCCAAAGATTCTTTAGAGATAAAACCTCTAACCTGTGAGTAACTCGGCACATAAGTATTTGAATCATTGAATAACCTGTTTGCCTTTGCAATTAATCATTTTTATCTACACAGTGTCAGACACTGAACAAGCCATGCTGAATTTTATATCAGCCAAACGTGACATGCTCCCTTAGTATCTAATTGCACGGATTAAAGTTATTATCAGGTTAAACAAATAAAAGCACCAAATCATTAAATTTAACAGGCAAATGTTAAGCAGCTTTGCTTGGAAAATTTGTTGGAGCCTGAGGTGGGGTGCGCTCATCACAGGGCCAAGACGGAGACAAACGTTCATGCATGAGTAACTTTAGATTCACCAAGAACCTGAATGCACGAGTGTGGCGTTGACTGGTGTTTTGCTTTACAGGTGTCAAAGGACGACCGCAGCGACATTGAAAGCAGCTCGGATGAGGAAACGAATTCCAGCTGCAGCAAAAAACCAGACGCGTTTTGACAGAGCACGTCAGTCACACTGGTAAAAGAGAAACCTGTGACAACTAAAGACCAAGAAGGAAGATTTACATATAGAGCTTTAATTCACCTCCTGTGAGGCCCTTCCTCTCACTTCTGACCTCGTGAAAGGACCGACTTTAATTTGGAAAGATGAGCTGATGTGACACAGAACAGCAGAACATAGTGTGTCTGTCTAGATAGTGTGTGGTCTGTGCACTTTGCATTTCTCAAAATTGGAAACTGCTAATACCAAAAACCATTGTGTGCATTTATCAGTGAAGTTGAGAATATGGTTTTCATCTGCATGTAGACTTAGAGGTTTCAGATGTTATTTCTAACCAGAGGTTTCATACAATAAATTAAACCTTATAAGTCCCGGGAAAATGTGGTTATTATCTGTGTAGTATTTGTGATGCTGTGAACTGGACTAATCACTTTTCTTCAGTACCGTATTTTTGGACAGTCTTCCAACGCGTCAAAAACGTCTTCACTGAAGTCGTTGTACTTCAGGCTGAAAGAGCAGAAACACAGTTCTCGTTTGGTTTGTTCCTAAACGATACTGGTTCGAGAACAGCTAGTAATTAACTGAAATGAGTTGCGCTTACTTCATCTCCTGCATGTTGTCGCTGTTCTGCATGACTTGGATGAGGGCTGGGACGGAAACGTCAGTCAGCGAGTTGTTGCTCATTTCCAGGCTCGTCAGAGTCTTGCTGGCTTTTATGGCAGCACACAAGTCCTCAGCACAGGCATCTGTCAAGTCAGTCATTTCAACACTGATAGGAGACAGACAGGCTTCCATATAATACACTGTGATGCGATGACCAACAACCACAAACAATGTGTGCGTTTATTTTAGCATTTATCTCGACTTACTCTAGTTCCTCCAACAGACAGCTTGGATGTGCAACAGCATCCCAGAGATATTTGACTCCTCCGTCTCCTACTTTATTTATACCTACAATCAGGGACTTAAGTCGAGTCCTGCTTTTCAACACTGAGCCCAGTTCCTTGAAGACAGACTGGGTCAACTCACATCGTTTCAGCCTGCAGGATGGAGCAGACTACAGTCAGGGCTGTTATCTAAACTTCAGCAAGTATGTGTGAAAGGTGGAACTTTATGCTTTAAAAACTGAAAGAGAGGTAACAAAGGCAAAGCTACCCAAGTTTCTCTATTGGACATCCAGGTCGACTGAGGGCTTGGCAGAGTAGTAGCGCCCCCTCCTGGCCCAAATCATTGACTGACAGATCCAGCTCTGACAGAGAGCAGCGCTCTGACATCAAGGCCTGCGTCAGATGAGGACAGCAGGCACCTGTCAGCTCATTATCGAACAGCCTGAAAGGATAAATTAAAAGTCACAGATGGCAGCTGTTTTATGGGTTTATGATAAGTCCTGCAGCACATGAAAACACAGACTTACGTGAGACTCTGCAGTTTACAGAGAGGATGTTGCAGCGACCTGCATAAAGCCTCTACTCCACTGTCACCAACTGAGTTTTGTGTCAGGTCCACTTTTCTGAGCTCAGATTTGCCAGAACACACAGCTGCTGACAACACCTGCATTGATGCTGCGGTTAGCTGACAACCTTGTAACCTACGATCAAACAAGATCATTTTCAAACCATCAAGTCAAGAAAACTATAAATTAGTTAATTACTAATATAAATATATATGTTTGGAGCACATACCATAGCTCCTGGAGTCTGCAGTGAGGACTATGGAGAGATTTGCACAGCTGAATGAAGCCCTGGTCCCCGATATGATTAAACATCATATTCAACACACACAGCTGGGAGGTGCTGGACATCAGCACGGAGAGAAGGTCTTCACAGCTTGACAGATTACATGCTAGAAGACTGGGTAAATTAAATAAAAGCTAAATATCCAAATATATATTGGTTATATTGGTATAGTGTTGCCCAAAAGAAACATCTGTAAACGGCGGATATGATAGTCGAACTCATCTTACTTTAATTTGCGTAGCTTGCAGTCTTTGAGTCCAGCTGAGAGGATGCGGAACTTTTCATCTCCGAGATGTGTATGAGAGAGATCCAGCTCTGTGGTGATCCCTCTGCTGAGAGCTGAAGCCAGGTGAGGCACAGCCCCAGTATTTAAGGAGCTGGATAACAAGCTGAGGAACACAAGCAGGAACTTTACATGAGATGGCAGACCAGTTACATAACGACTGGTGTCCAGGCTTACGAACTGTTTATAGAACTCACGTTATCTTGTGGGACAAGCTCATAGCCGGAGCCAGGACTTCTGCTTGCTGCTCTGTAAGATTACTTGTACGGTACAGATTCAGCTCCTTCATTTCACCGAGGCACGTGACAACATAATTCAGAGCTACACAGTCCTGGAGGCTCAGGTCGCCATAGCTAATGCCCCGTAGTGATGACGAGGTGATTATCTCCTTCACCCAACGCTCATCTTGAGCTTGATAAAGGCAGCGGAAGCAGCGGTAGTGCATCTCTTTGCAGCAGCCTTTCAGTGTTGTCTCCGAGTTGCTTTTAAACCAGCTTTTGAAACTCGTGATCAGATCAGAGTTGAACTCTCCCAGCAAGGTCTCCAACGGTGCACGTTGAACTGGCTGTGAGAGCCCAGACAGGAAGAGATGTAAAAAGTCTGCATGCTGCTCGTACTTTTCCAGCATCTTCTCCACTCCCTCAGATGTGGACTCACCCAAGAAGAAAGACACAGCCAGGATAAACTCCAGCAGCAGCTGGGAGCGGAAGGAGAAGACACATGTATCTTGCTCCACGTCGCCGTCTACTTTCAAGAAAACATCAAGTGAGGAGAGAAACTGCTGCAAACCAAATGAAACCATTTCCTCTTTGGTGCAGCTTGAACGCCTGTGAAGACAGCAATGAGCAGCCATCCTGGCGAGGGCCAAAGTGAGGTCTTTGATGCTGGACTTTTTCAGGGAGAGGGCTTGAATCAGGTCGACGAGGATGTGTGCACACAGCTGGGATAAGGTTTCAGGGAGGTCTTTGCCAGTTTCCATAAGGGACTTGTAAACAGACCCAACAGTCCAGCAAAATCTAGGAGAGGCACAGACATCATAAAAGCCTAGAGTCCGCTCCATGTGCATTAGTGCTTTGTTGGCAGTGTCTGGGTCAGTAAACAACCTGTTAAAGTAAGCCTGTCTCTGGGGTTTCAGAAACCCCAACACTTCAACAGTGGTGCCGCTCAGGAAATTCAAACATCTTGTCGGCCTGGCTGCCACCACAAAAGCAGCACCGTTCAGCAGCGATCCGTGAAGCAGGCTGGCCATTAAACACGACACTGGGGCAGCCTGGAAGGGGTCGGAGCAGAGGGTGTGGACACAGGGATCCAGGCTGTGCCTATATTGATGTAGATCATCAATGACAAACAACACACGCTCAGGCCTCCGCAGGAGTAGAGGTATAGGTATGGACTCAGCAGGGATGCGATGGCGTTGCAGTAAACTCTCCAATGACAGGCTCCTCTCCAGAGAGTTGATCTCCCTCATTTGGAAGTAGAAAAAATAAGCGAAGTTTTGAAGACCTTCCCCTTTAGCCCAGTCCACAAGCAGCTTCTCTAGGACAGTGGTTTTACCTGATCCTTCTGCACCGACCAGCATTGCTGTTCTGACCTCAGCACACAGAGCGCTGTGGATGGCGTGGATGGCGGACAGGTCACCGTTTACACCTCCGTCTGTCACCTGAGCTTCAGCAGTCAGAGGAGAAATGTACTCATTGTTGTTGATTACACTGACAGGCAGCTTTCCACCAACAAGTGTTGACACTCCCTCTGAGTTCAAGACATGAGTCAACACAGCGCCTTTGTCCATTCTGTCAGTCTGTGATAACAGAAAATACATTTCTTAGCACGGGACACGCCTACAAATCACACACAGTGCCACAACCTTTACTTTAGTACATTTCAATTCACATTTTTTACAGCAACAAAGTGTGAAATGACCTTTAACACAGTGTTGTTGCAAACACTATACTTACAGAGCAGCCAGTTACGTGTTTTGTTGTTTCAGGATTGGAGTCGCTGTGACGCTACCCACCAATTACACATGGAGCCTCAAACAGGAAGCAGCCACGTTGCTGTAAACCCTGAGTTCTGCCTCACAGGCTCCTTTTATGACACTATATTCTGAATTAGCCCACCTCTCAACCAATGACAGCTGGACTTGAACCAACCCCTGCTGCTCATGCGAGGGAAAGTAGATAATGTACGCACATGTACATTATGCTATCCTATGCTAGATAGATAGAGATAGAAACAGAAACGCTCTGCTCTGTGTACTGATCTACTGACAGTTTTAGGATGAAAAAGCATCTACTCTAAGCACATTTAATAAGTAATATTTATGTCTAGTGCATGTTTGTACTGTTTTTACAGCATAATAATCAGAAAATTATTAGTATCAGTATTTAATCTTTATTAATATGATAAAATAAACAAAACATTAGCAAATTATGGTACAAATCAGTACAAATCACTCATTTATAAATTGGCCCTTGGTGACCTTGAAGTTCATTCTGTTCCAGAGTAAGGTGAGCTGTGTGTTTTCTTGATAAGCACTGCACATCTGCAGTAAGCTCTTCTATAATCTGTATTAAATATGTCTCAAATGAAGTTGAAATTAAGCCAACATGAAGAAAAAAGATAAATATTTCATGAACACAAACATCATACAGGTATGACGTATGTTTTATTATTACAGAACAACTGTTCATGAAAGTCGCATCACCTACAAGCAGGAGTAAAATAATCACAGCATCAGTGCAGCTCTCTTTGTGCAGGTTTAGGATTCATTTAAATAGTCTGCACTGTAAATAAATCTGTGCTTCCAGCACTGCAGTGCGTTTTCTGCTTTAGCTGTATGATATGTCCTGGGTCTCCACTGTCTTGATGACAACTGCACCAGACTTTCGCTGACTGCTGCTGTCAACCTGGACGACTGCTGGAACTAGGGAAATATTATATTAGTAAAGCTAACAGGACACTGTGTCGTTTTGATCGTAACGGCGTCATCTTTACTTACCTTTTGTGGGGACTCTTCGGACACTGAGGACCGACTCCTGTCCAAGTCTGTCAGTGAGAAAGCAAGCACTCTTTAAACATAGATGCTGTGAATACACAATGTTAAGCTCGACAAAACCACTGCATTAGCCTGTGACCGATCAGTGATTTAGGAGCAGCTCACCTTTCCTCCTCTCCCTCCAGCAGTTTCTTGTAGGTGGAGATCTCTATGTCCAGGGCCAGCTTCACGTTCATAAGATCCTGGTACTCTCTGATTTGGTGAGCCATGGCCTGCTTGGCCTTGTGCAGAGCGGCCTCCAGGTCATTGATGCGTTTCTTTGCATCCAGCATTGCCATGTCCCCAAACTCCTCTGCTTCAGCTACCTGGAGCTGAACATTATTAGACTGGGAAAAAAAGGTGCCTGTGAGCTTGTAAAGTCATGTTATTGTGTTCACACATCCCAACAGTTACAGGCTACCAGACAACTTGAGCGATAGTAATCACGAGTGGCAGCTAGACACACAACCTAGTACCAAAACCGCAGGACTGAATCACAGCCCCTCACTCACCTGTGCTTTTACAGTAGAGATCTCACTCTGTAGCTTTTTGATCCTTCGCTGGAGCTCAGAGATTTCTCTCTTGGTGCCACGCAGCTCTCTGCTGTACTGGTCAGCCTCCACAGTCATCTGGCCCATCTGGTGCCAGCAGAAACAGAGATCAAATAAAAACTAACAAACATGCGAGATCGGTCATTTTAAGGATGGGCAGAAGTGGTTTCTGCCAAAAATTGACGTGAGCTTTAATTATTAAACCCGTTTGAGTTTCTTGTTAAAAACACAAACTGGTTGCTCTACAATTTGTTTTGATGTGCGTGTGTCGGTACTAGCTTCAGGATCAAGTGGCCTTCACCTTGTTCTTGTACCAACTTTCAGCTTCTTTGCGGCTCTGGGAAGCAATTTCCTCATACTGGGCCTTAATGTAAGCTATGATGGGATCCATGTTCAGGTCACGGGAGTTGTTGATCTCCACCACCACAGAGGTGTCCTTGATGCTCTCCTGCAACTCACGACGCTCCTTCAGTCAAAGAAGCAAACAGCGACAGTAAGAAGACTAAATGGAGAATACAACACAATCTCAGATATTATAGATTTAATTTTTTATTTGATTGTACCTCATCATACAGAGCCTTGAGGAACATAATTTCATCACTAAGTGAAGATGCCATTTCCTCAAGATTTATCTTGGACAAATAACTTGCGTCAATATCCTGTAGGCAGCAGGGACAGTTATTTGTAACATGTTTTTCATTTCTCCCTTTTGAAAACAGTCAGACTTCAAGTGTTTATTATAGCATCACGCCCTCATTCTGTACCTTTTTGAGCATGACAAAGTCATTCTCTGCTTCATTCCTCCTGTTGAATTCTTCCTCAAACCTGAAACAGCGGGTGAATATCAGGTTACCCACGCACATTCCCTCAGTATACACTCATTACTTATCAGAAAGAGATCTGATCTAAAAAGAAGTCTTACTTTGTCCTGTAGTCCTCCACCGTATCAAGTATGACTTTATTCTCGAGTTCAAGTTTCTGCTTGTCTGAACCGAGGAGGTCCAGTTGGTTCTGCAGGCTGGCGATGTAGGACTTCAGCATCTGCTCAATAGTGCTGTCGGCAGCAGACTGTCCCTGAAGCAGCTTCCATTTGGTTTCCAACATCTTGTTTTGCTGTTCCAGGAGTCTGACCTGTGGCACAAGGAGAAGGTGAAAACACTAAAACAAATTTCAGCTTTCACTATTTGCCAACTTTAACTTCAGATCTAACTCTGTTCAAGTTCATTCCTAAACTTGATGATCAGGTTTGTGAGAGCTCCTACCTTTTCAATGAAGGATACAAAGCGATTGTTGAGCGTCTTTATCTGCTCCTTTTCCTCTGTGCAAGCAGCTGGGGCAGAGCGGTCGATGTCTAACTTCAGTGGAGTGAGCAGGTTCTTGTTGATGGTGACAGGTGTAATTGGGGCTCCCTGGTTAGTCGCACTGCTGGTTCTAGGTAAGGAGAAGGATCCCATGGACGAGCTGCTAAAACCTCTTGGGGATGCGTACGATCTCGCCTGCTTGTTGGGCTTCACCTTCAGACTCATGGTAGCGCTGTGTGGAGAGTTGGCTGTAGTTGAGGATGCACGGCTCCGACGGCGGTTCGGATCTTTGTGCATCTCTTATCTTTTAGGTGCTACTTAATAGGCTTGATGGGCGTGGCTTGATAGTGAAGATATGTCACCTATAAATGTGGGCAAACCAGTCTGACACATGCCACAGTTTCTCCCACCTACTCCACTGTAAAGGATGAATTGCTTTTGTTGTTGTGACTTGCTCCTCAGCTTCAGGTATGCAGCTTTTGAAACAGTAAAATGATTTCCACGGAAACACTGTACTATAAATAATCAAGGATCAAAGGAGTATCCATCAACATCAAACCATATTAGATGGCAAAAGGCCAGAAAAGGTTCAAGCCAACAAACCGATGAAGTTCTCTGAAAATGTCATGTTGTCTTTTGGTTTCAGTCTTCTCCTCGTGGTAGCTGGCATCAAACAGACACTTAGGCAGAGTGAAAATGTTGCTGCAGACATAATAATAAATAACAAACTGGTCTGTCTGCCTAAAGTCTGACTGTGTCTCTCCGTCTTCTTGCCCAATCCTCCGTAAGGACACAGTGTAGGTTTGCTCTGTTTACTGTGGACATTTGAAATGACCCATTGCAATCGTGCATTACTGTTGATATGTAAAGCTGAAGAAAAAGTTGACTGTGTGTATGCGCTTCTGTCATGTGAAGGGGATCAATGAAAGTACAAATACACATCCCACCAATGCTGGAGAAGGTTAAACTTATCACTTTGGCGTAAGTGGAGCACAGCAAAGCAAAAAAAAAGTAGGTGACTTCAGCAGGTCACAGAGGAAAAAATGTGTGCAGTTAAGAAGAAAATTAAAATGATAGTGTGAAGTGTTCATTCATCCATAACCACAATTGTCAGTTGCACCTGTCACAGCTTGACATAAAAAAGCTCATGGAACATGGGTTGAATGACAATGACCTGCACAAAGAAAGGCCCCCAGCCAACTGGTGGATTTAAGCACGATTTTCTTTGGTAATACAAAATTGTGAATGTGTCAGTCAAACTGAAGGTGACAGCAAGAATTTGTACTGGCTGCGCATACCCACACTACAGTTCTGACAAGCATGTGTGTGTTAATGTGCTTGGACAGTTTTTTTTGAGGGAAAGTAAAGAGCTCAGATTTTATCGGTTTACATTTTTTTAACCAGGAAGAAAGTGCACACTGTGTTATTTTATTCTAATGTACACTTATGATGTTATCGTCGTTTATGGAGAGGACAGACTGGAGGATTTTAGTGAGGACGCTTTTCATTCAGGATGTATGTTGAGGTGAAAACTAGAGCTCTTCCATTCTGGATGACAAAGCGTTAACGCCCAGTGAGCATCAGTTAACAGAGATGTCAGGTACTGACAAAGCTGTTATTTAGCTCTGACAAACAGAGCAAAATGTTTGAGACACAACTTGACTTTCTAGATGCTCAGCTTTCTTGACCTTTACTGTCCAAGTGCATGGGTGCAAACACTTATGGAGGCGACTTGGAAGTGAGGAGTGTTTCTCATAAATCAATTTTAAAGCTCATTTTATGAAAGCAGATGTAAAGATGTAACTCCTCATTCTTCAGAGAGGTGACAGGTCACACTGGGAGGTTGCCTGTTTTCTAAACGAGCTGATGGTATAGTGACAGATGAACTCACACCCACTTTTCACCAGGTTTGTGTGCAGTAGCAACATCCAGGCTACTGACAAAAGAAAGTGTCTCTTCTGGGTTTGAGCATATTTTAGGATATTAATCTTTCAGTAAAGCATTGAGGCTAATGTCTATGAAAATCAGGCCAAGCCAGCTTCGTATTGCAAAATTGAATATGTTTTATTAATATTTTCTACTCTTGATATTTTAAGGCTTCAAAAACTAGAAAATGACATCCTGCTACACTATAACTGCAGTAATTGAGAACACATTTGAGCTTTTAAAGTTTTAAAGCATGTTTTAAAAATCTAATGAAGTAAACATTATGCTTGAGCGAATGACGTGTGCTGCATTCACGTTACCCGCACGAGCTCAGAGTTTCAGGCTAAGTAGCTGTGCAGTAGATTGGATTGAGTAGGTCATGTACCGAACTAACAACACACATCCAAAAGGTTAATGCCGCCAAAAAGGGTAATAGCGCATAAAACCAAACGCGTTGCGTGAGTCACAGTTGAGGAAAAATGACTAAGATGTGCTCTGCTCCTAAACGATCTTTGCTTTTCCGCTACTACGTAGCACAAGTGAAGGGGGTGCTGCCGTCACGTGACCGCGGAACCTCGTCAACCAAAACAGGGGACACCAGCAGCTTGTCTACAACAGCGCGAGGCAGAGCCAGCAAAGAGCAGCTTTCCGATCAAATATCCGAAGACGACCGAGTCAGCGCTCACCCGTCCGGTAGACAGGCCGTCTCAATGCATTACAGAGGGCCGAGAGCACCGAGGGCATCATGGATGTGTACGATTTGTTTAGTAGTTGCAGAAAGGGCGACATTTGTAGGGTTAGGTAAGTGCAGAGGCTTGGTTGTCTTAGCAAGTGTGCTAAAAGCTAACTTAGTTCCCCTTCCATTGCCCTTGTTGCTTATGATTCTGCCATCTCATCCTATAAAACCCGCTCCGCAGTGATGCGGCTAAGCCCTAAAGCTAACTGCGCCGCTTTGCTCATAAACAGGACGTAAACACAAGACATAGCACGATGGTACAGTATGTGAAGAATGTTCTGTCGCACGGACGGAGGTGGAACCTTTCCCTGGGCCGAACTAGCACAGGATCAATAGCAGCGCTGACCTGCTTCAGCTCAACGTTGTTCTTATCCGTGTATATATAAATGACGCCAGGACACAGAATTAGTTGTGGGTTAAGACCTGGGCTGGACTGTCTCTGTTTAAAGTTAGTCTGTGATTAACAGTGTGTATACAATAAAAATCCCCATAAAGCTTGATTGAACTCTCTGATATGAGCCATATTAACGCCTGTATAAAGCATCTCACAGTTTTTTAAAATTTCATAGTTACTTTTCCAACAGACTTAAGATGTGTAGTGTACAAGCATTGTCCTGTGTGATGTGGTTCAGCAATTTAAACTCACGGTAAAATAAGCTGTAAAGCCAGTTCATAGCTCTAACCACTCATTTCTCTTCTCGCTAAGGTACCTTGTTGAACAAAGAGATGTGGATCTCAATGTAAGAGATAAATGGGACAGTACTCCTTTGTAAGTACCATTTAGGATCACTGGTTCAATTCTCTGGACCTAACACAGGATGAGCATTTTAGTTACTTGACACATGAATGTGCTCATTCTTCAGATATTACGCCTGTCTCTGTGGTCACGAGGAGCTGGTCCAGTACCTGTTGGCTAGTGGTAAGGCTGCCAATTTACTGTACTAACTTAAGAAAGTATTTTTTTAGCTGCCTCCTGTTGAGTATGACATTTTTCTGAAATGTTTTGTAACATAATTGAATCATTTTGTTTCTTTGCTTTGCTTTCAGGTGCCAAGTGTGAAGCCAACACGTTTGATGGTGAGAGATGTATGTATGGCTCCCTAAGCGACTCTGTTCGACGACTGCTCAAAGATTATAAGTGCGTCAGTGTTCGTGCCATGCAGCGGGATGATTTTAACTACTTTCTGCACACGTAAGCGCCTGTTTTTCATTTATTTAGTGTAGTTCACATTATAATAAACACGATTGAACTCCTACATGTGGCATGTTTATCGAATCCTTTGCGTATTATTTCGTTAGGTTACTGGAGCAGGGTCAACACAGTGACATCAAGTTTCTGGTTCACGGGCAAACATTTCAAGCGCACCGATGTGTTCTCAGTGCACGCTCAGAGTACTTCACTGAAATGTTTGAGGCCAAGTGGAGATGGAAGACCTTGATCACCCTCAAACACCCACTGGTACTATTGTGCTGTGTATTTGACACATTATGACATCATCACGTTTTGTTTTAAAGTATGATCCAGCCTAAATCTATTTGTGTTTATCTTTTTATTTCAGATCAATCCTGCAGCTTTTGGAGCCATACTGCAATATTTCTATACAGGTGGGTGTGTATTAGAGCCAACATGTGTTCAGGCCTCCACTGTGATCATACGTTTTACCATACCCCAATTTAATGGCACTGATTTGTGTCACTGATGTCACAGGACGGATGGATATTGATGTAAGTCTGGTGGAGGACTGCAGACGCCTCGCTAAACAGTGCAAGATGGCAGATCTCATAGAAGAGCTGGAGAATAAATGCAAACATGTGTATGAATTTGGTAAGACAGTACTGCACTTCACTTCTGCACTGATCATTAGTGTATTATCACATAAAGTAAGTAGAACATTTGACGCACCAGATGGCTCATCGCTCATTTCACTCTAGACCATATTTCTGAGTTTGGTTTGTTTAGTTTTGACTGAAGTAAATTTGTTTTTTTCTTTTTCATTTTGAAGTTTCCAACAAACCAGGAATCTGTGTGAAAGTTCTCAGCCTGGAGTCTCAGAGTTGTCAGCTTCAGGAGGAGATGGCTCAGTTGGCCGACTGTGCTCTGCCCACTGAGCTGAGAGTAAGAACATTGCAGCCGCAAAAAATAATCTTCAGTTTCATCTGCAGTTTCAATAAGGCTTCTCTGATTCCCTCTCTCTTCCCTCAGGTTGGGTTTGGGGAACTTCCCTTTAACAGAGTTAACTGCTTTCCTACTTATCCTGACATCTGCTTCAGAGTCGACGGCTACAATTTCTTATGTCATAAGGTACGAGCTGCCAAGGTCACTCAGCGCTCACATGTGTACATCCTTCTGAGATCCAATCACTGCAATGAATAGTGGTTATATTGTGTGTGTGTGTGTGTCTCCAGGCTTTCTTCTGTGGACGCAGTGACTACTTTAAGGCCTTACTGCAGGACCACTTCAGTGAGGGAGAGCAGCTGCAGTCCCAGCCCAGCACTCCAGTTCTTACTTTACATAACATTTCCTATGAAATCTTTATCCACATCATGTATTACATCTACACTGATTGCACAGAGGTTAGTGCACAATTTCTGACAAACCTTCCAATAATAATTGAATGATCATTGTTCTTTTTTGGCCTGACACCTGTTCTTTATACTCAGCTTATGATGGAGAACGTGTTCGACGTGCTGTGTGTGGCTGACATGTACCTGCTGCCGGGGCTGAAGCGTCTGTGTGGGAAGACGCTCGCTAAGGCTATATGTGAAGAAAACGTTCTTCACATGTGGAAGACTGCCAAGCTCTTCCGCCTTTCTCGGTTAGAGGATCAGTGCACAGAGTTCATGGCCAAGATCATTGAGCGGGTGGGTACCTACACACTTAAAACATAAAGACAGGGCAGATTTACTGCAACAGCTGTGAGTTGAGGTTGATGTTTCAGGCTCTCTGGTCAGCCACACTATACATTTCTCACATGTGTACCTGTCGTGCTGCTACAGCTGGTGGAGCAGGTGGAGTTTGCGGAGATGATCAAAGAGGATGCTGCGTCATTGGAGGAGCGACAGGAGACAGACTCTGTGCCCCTGGTGGACGACATCCGCTACCACATCACCAGCAATGTGCAGACTTACAGTGCAATTGAGGAGGCCAATCAGAAACTGGAGGCCTTGGAGGAGCTATTGTCCAGCATTAACATTGACTGCTGAAGGGGTCGGCAGGTTGTGGTTTATGGCTGCAGTTGCTGTGGAGACAAGAGAGATACGGCGCTGCAATTATATGTAGTGAGAACAAAGAGTTGAAATGAAAAACATACGTCTGTATGTTTGGGTTTTTATGACCATATATTATACAAAAGATATATATTTTGAAAGTATTTCTGTTGTCAAGGGGCATATTCAGAGGGAGCTGCTTATGTTCTGTGTTTGAATGAGATGAGATGTTTAGTAGAAAATATCTGGTGTCTCCAAGATGTGTTTTGATGAAATTGTGCGTTATAAAGAATTTATTTGCATCGCAAATGCATCCGTTTATTTTAGACATGACCGGTCACTGGACATTTAGCTCTTTTAATTAACTCCTACAACATGAAGCACCAGACTAGTCTGTGTAAGTTTTTCAACGCATCACTTTGTAATTGTGAATAAATTATGAATATTGGTTTCTGTCTTTCAAGAAACATATTAATAACAGTTCTTTTGCAGTTACATTAAAAAAGTTTTATTCTAAATGTCACAAATGCTGGCATGGTACAGTTGAAATGCCTGCAGCATTTGTTTTGTAGGAATGGATTTGACAGCTGTAGTTCACTTTGATCTGTGATGTTCCTCTATGAAAACTCATCCCCTCCTGACGTACTCCAGCACTTTGTTTAAACCTCAGATGTTATATCTTATATGAACTATTTCCTTCTGCTCTGTTTGTGCAAAGCTGCATGTAGAATCCTCCGTTGACAAATGTGACAGAAATACCACTTTCTCCATCCATTTCTCTGTTTCACTTTGCTTGTTGAAAATAAAGGACAAATAGTGATTCATAGTGGCGGAAAGTATGAGTTGGATGAGAAGCGTTTTCTTCAGCACGTCTCATGTAGTTTGGAGGTTGCTGCACCACCCAGAGATAAAAATATCTCAATAACAACCAGATAGATTTCAATAATGTGAGTAAACATCCCAATGAATTAAAGCTGTGACTCAAGACTGTTCCACTAGTGCCACCTGCAAGCTTTAGTTGATGTTACTCAACAGGAGATACTATGACATCTGAAATATATGTCCACACCACTGATAACTTAATCAACACTGAAACGTTTTTAAAAATATGTTCAAAACAGTAGAATTAGATAGAAACAAAAGAATAATTTAGAACCTTTCCTAAGTATGTGTATTAGAGTTTTCTGACTGTTTTCTTACATCCAGCCATTATATCGTGAATTGTTCAGGAGCACCTGTAGATGGCGCTGTTTTCTAGAGAACTTACAGCATAGTTCTCCTGGAGGAAAACAAACAAATAAATCTGTAACTGCTGTCTCTGAACGCATGGGAACATTTCCTTAAAGAGGCAGTTTGGTGTTTTTCACAGCACTCATTCATTGAAAGGTAACAAGTGTGTTAAAAGAGGAAGAAGTATTGCTGTGTGTGTGTGTGTGTGTGTGTGTGTGTGTGTGTCAGTGTTTTTTCTCTTTTCTCAGTAGAATATACTGTAAGTGAAACTCATCTCCTGATCTCAAAGAATCCAGAACAATAACTGCATCAGTTGGTTTATTTAGTACTGGTTTATGATCAAGCAAATTGATATTTTAAACAGTGCACAAGATGAGATGGCTGTTTTTCACTTCCTGACATTACCAGTCACTGTGCTGGCACCACTGTACTACTAACCACTAACCATTAACAAATAATCACATCGGCCCTGTGCCCTCTGTAAAAACAAATTGTCCAAGTTAACAATCGATGTCCTTTCAGCACACAACTAACTTACAGCATCAGTGTCAGTGCTTTTAATGGCTGTTAATTGTTCTTCTCAGCTGGCTGGAAGCAAGTTACACTATCTAAGTGTGGCATCATGCAATAGCACGACTCCTCCCAACAACGTTTTTGTTTAACCTATGTGCATTTCTTCTAAATAATATAATATACAAAGCACTTAGGTTGCAGTGTATTCAAATTGACTGGAACTGACTGTGAACAGCCTCAAATCACGTTTCTCCTCTTGACATAAGACACTTTCTTCTTTTGATACTGTTAATTTTTACCCATATGTCTGTCATGAGCTAATACACACGTTAAAACATTTGTTGGAACGACAACTTCTGTTTGTTTTTGGTGAAACACTAATCCTGAGGAAGGAAGCAGGTCTTGACTAATGTCACTGTGTCTGACATTGTTAATAAAGTTGTGCCTGCATGTAGGTTTGACCCCTGGGTGTGCACTGTAATAAACGCTGGTAATAAAGATTGTTATTAAAAGAATGTGTAAAGAGACCTTATAGTGGGTCATGCTGTCTCCCTTCACATGCAACGTGTGGTTTTGCTGTTTCATCATGAAATTCCATTTTGAGCGATACATGGCCAGTAAGTGTTCACGCTGAACCACATGTCTGCTTCTCGTCTCAGGAACAGACGCGTTATCTTATGTGAGATGTTCCCGTACATGTGACTCACATACAGGTTATGGCTGGATGTAAGTAAATTCTCATGAAGTATGTTGCAATTAGGTTGTATGTCTGTGTGTTTCAGTGATGACTTTGCTTTAGTTTATTTACTTTTAGAATAGTTATAATATTATGTCATTATACTATTGATTAAAGCAGCAATAGCAAACTCAGTCCCACCTTTACAATAATGCAGTGATAGATATTATTCTGACATCAGCCATTTTATGTAAGTAAGCAAAAATAGTCATAAGACACGTCTAGTGCTGCCGATTGACGTGTCCTCATGGACGTGACTCACAGCTGCTGTCATGGGCAGTATCCTAATTTGCCGTTCGTTAGGGATTATCACCTGAGTGAGGGCACTAAGCTCGAAGGCAGAGACTGATCTGAAAAGCTCTGGCTCGCTCTCACATGTTTTCACGCCATCATTTAATACTTGAACACACAAAGAGTAAATACTGGCTGATACTGACGGTGCCCAGATGCCCGTTTTTTGCCCACATGTTGCCATTTCAGTTGAGCTTTGTGCCACATTTACATTTCATTTGCATTACCCTGCCGTGGGCCTTGTGCCAGGCTGACGTAGTCCCAGCCAGCCATTATGTAAGAAATGGCACAGTGAGGTCTGCACATGCACTAAACAGGACGACAGGTCCCCGCCAAGCGGATCTCTTTATTGGATTGTCTTGAATTGAGAGTTCATCAGCCAGTCACTTTTGCCCAGATTTCCACTGACAGTCATTCAAACACCAATTCTGTCTGTCTCTGCTCTGTTTGGCACCTCCCCTTGGAAATGTGTGACAGTCCGATTTTTGCACGTAACTTAGCCACTGTGAGAGGGGATTAAGCCTTACACGCTGCCTTGACGTATTAGCAGCCAGGGCATTGACCAGCGAATGAGCGGGGGTCTTATTGGCTTTGTTAATGATGGTGGGCTCAGTAAATACATGCTGGCCTTGCCTAAGCTGATCAAAGACGCAGCACATCGCTGGCAGCAGCGGCACAGGTCATCTTAGCAGGTTTAAATCATCTGATAAATGTCTGGGCACGTCCTCCATTGTGTGTCTGCCTTGTAAGTTTGTTTACAGTTTAAACCTTCCACCAAGGTGAGTCACAAGGTTGGCAGCACAGAACAGTGAGCTCTGGAGAGACAGCGTCTGCATGTGAGACAGGATTACCCTGTGACCACGTGGCTGGTCTGCCCTCGGGCAGACCTCTACCAAAAGGCAGCCTAAATCCTTCCAGGTAACAACCTCAGGCACAGAACTCCCCAGTGCGACGTCAGGCAGACCTGTGAAGATGAGCCCACAAGACAATTCATAAGTTCTGTTAAGCATGAATTGTGTGGTTAGCACCTGATTATTACCTTTAACAGTTACCATAATAATTATGTTTGACATTAATTAGATCACATAACCATGACATAATGGTCTGGGTGTTATCTGAAAGGCGTGCTTGCTATTGTAACTTGATATCACAAAGATAAACTCTTGTTTCTTGTGTGTTCAGCTACTTTAGATTCAAGGTAGGTTTTGTTGCAGTTACAAACAGTGAATGCCCAACCTTTCAGTCACTTTCCTGTTTCCTGACCGTTTCACCCTCAGGCGTGACAAAGCAGAGGGAAACCATCACGGAAACTTGAGGGGAGTCGGCAGCCTTGAAATTCACGTTTTGTTAGTTAAACTGACATGAGCTGCTTGCTAAGGCTGCAGGAAGTACACAAGTGCGAGCCTATGCACATGTCATGCAGAATTTAACATCTTGTCCTTTTTTGTAATTGGATTAGAAGAATTGCACAATCTTCTTGTCTTGCTTCATTTGTGGTTCCACAAAAACAACAATCTTCAGTAGTTCTCAGCACTTGTTAAAATGCTTTCACTTCCCGAAGAACAAGACTATAACATAAATGTATTCTGGTTTTGTAAAAAATATGTTTTCCATTTCACCCACAAACTTTCTGATCAACACATGTTGGGGTGTGTTGTTTGAAGTCATCTTGGTAGATGAAGATAAGAGGCAAATGCAATAGATGAAACACGTGGCGGTGCCATCTGTTTAGCGCGGATGATTCTCTGGATTAAGACACTAACACTGGGCTGCAGTAAACTACTGCTCATGGAGACATAACACGTATGCTGCATGTTACATGGCATCCTCTCAGAATGAAATAATAAACGTTAAGGTTTTGATTAGCTCTCATGTTTATATGATGCAGACGTTATTTATGTTATGCTTTATATCTTTTAGTAACGTTTCGTAGTTTTATAGATATCAGTGAGATGAGCACATGGTGATTTGAGCCACCGCAGTCACTACGATTTATCCTCACAGGGCAATGAATGTTTAAAAATGCAGGAGTAGCTTCAGTTTGGACCAAAAGTGAACTAAAATCCATTTGTTACCACACTTACCGCTTTCATTACCTGTTTAACATGTACAACTACAGCCTTAATGCAGTAGTTTGTAGTAAACGTCGCTACACTAAGTGATATATTGAGCATTAGTGAAGCCATTAGTTCCGGCTCATAGCTCATTTCTACAGACTGCATTGGAAGGTGCTATCAGAATAATGTTATTTGGATGTACATGTGGTAAGGATTTTAATTGAATGCTTAAATTTGAATACAATTTTGCAATTCAAACAACTTTGAACAATTAGCAATGCTCGTCTTGTTTGGGAGGGTAAAGCCCTGCTTCAGCACAAACCATCAGCTCGGTTTTTTTGATGAACCAGTAAAATCCCTGCCATAGAGTGGCCTCCAATTACACACCATTAAACTGATCTCTAACCAAGAGACAGGGAGAAGTTGTTGTAGAACCCTTTAATAATATCAATCCAGTCTAACCTCTTTATGTTTTATCAGCTTTATTATTCCCACTGGGTGGGGATGTTGAGAAATGTTCCCTGGAGCCAAGTTGACAAACTGCAGGTAATCACAAGTCAGTATGTGAGAGTTCATTCATTCATTCAGTTACTATCAGAGCATGTGGGGCAGCGGGCGAAGGCCGACAGAGGGAGGCTGTCGCTTTAAGGAGTTGTTGGACAGAGAAGCTGGTGATTTTCCACTCAAACTAATATTAAACACGCATCAGGCGGGGTTTGAATTACACTGGTGAGGAGGTGGGGAAGTGGGCCCTTTGGTCAGGAGCCAAGCGTGTGTGTGTGTGTGTGAGGTGGTGGTGCCTATAACAAAGAGCATGAAAGGCTGGAAGGAGCACGTACTGTAACAGAAACACAGAGATTAATGAAGGTGTGGAGGATTTGACAGATTTCAGACAACTTGTGTTACTGTTAAGTTACGCTCATACACAGATCACATTTACATTTGCATTTCATTCCGTGATATTATGCTGTCGTATTATTATTTCCATGATGTTTCAGATGAAAGATCAATTGGAAGAAATCCCATCAATCACATTAAACAAGTTTAGAAAATAAAATGTTTTGGTTAGCGTATAATAAAGAAGCAGCTTTAGCCTTTGGACTGAGTTTCCTGTGTTTGCCACTGATAACGACCTCCCCCCGTTTTTGTTTGATCATTTTTTGGAAGCTTCTGTGGTGCGTTCATGTGCGATTGGGTTTCACAGCGATGCTTCTTTTTTTTTTATTGAGTGTGCACTTTATCCTGTGTGCACCTTTGCTCTCCAAAGACACAACCTATCCACAGAATGAGTCAGTGATATGTGGTGCTGTCTATATAGGACAGTGTGATGAGTGGTTCTAGCTCATGCACAGGTTAACTACAACTGCTGTCTCTGTGTATGAGTGACTGACGTGTCCTTCCATAACCCCTGAGGGGTCGGTGGACCTTTTTTAGCTGCTAGTGCTGGAAATAAAGCTCCCAAACTGGGGCTCTGGGTCATTCTGAGGGGTCTCAGGGGTTTCCTGAGATCGAAAGCAGCTTATTTTATATATATATATATATATATCTCAAAATGTGAATTTCCCAGTTAATGTGCTGATGTGTGTGATGTACACATACAGGATATCCTGCTGTAGCAGTATAAGCGTGTTACACATATTAATGAACTACAAACTGCTACAAACAAGGACTTCTTCTCGTCTCTTACAAGAAGACAGCGTAGTTCAGCGGTGATGTGATGGTGCAAAGTCAATAATCAAAATGGTATTTAAAAAAGCAAAGCGGTGTCAAAGCCGTGTGTGCCAGTATGTGAGGCTTATTCTCATCTGATCCTAATCCCTCGTATGACTGTTCAAGTCCTGCAGCGGAGTGTTAATGTCTTTTATTCACTCACACCTGCCGGCCTCTGTCCGGCCATTGTAAGCTCTCAGAGGAGTGAGAGATACTGAAACAGGCTGCGATCCTCCAGAGGAGACGCGTTACCTTATTAGGCTCTGTTATAAGCTGATACTGTACTGGTTTACTTTTCCCAGATAACAAACCACATGTCATGAAACAGAGGGAGACGTTTATTCCAAATGTCCCACATACGCAAAATGACACTACAAGAGCTCTGTGCCTTAAATTCATTCATTAGTGCCAGGTCATTATTCAACACTATTCCCAGTGTTACTCGTTTTTATTTCCCTCTGACTCGTCTTCAGTGTGTCCAGCATGGATAATAACTATGTGCTTGAATAAATGACACACCCACGTCCTCCTACAACTTGGTTGTGAGTATGTTTATGGGCAGGGAGTTGTTGCAAGTGGAAATTTACAGTCTCTCCCGCTGGTACCTGAGGAGTCTGTCACAACCAGGCTGCGGCCAATCTCTACTTTGGATTTAATTGTCTTTAGCCAAGGGGCGGGCCCTGCTGTCAGCTCCACTTCTTGTGATCTGTGTCGGCATACAGACATTCAGTACAGAGGAATGGTGACAGCTGAGAGAGAGGAACTCTATACATAGTCGCAGCCATGAAGGAAATGTAAGTTTTCTGAATTGCTTTGTCAGAAAGGAAACGTGACTTTCCAGGATTTGCATTGTGTGTGGTCACGTTTCTTCTGCATGGATGGGCTTAAAATATTCCGATTTTGAATCAGTCTTCTGCTTAGTTGATATTGTAAGAATGTCTGTGTGTATCTAAAGGTTAAGCAAAGAATGACGAGCGTATTGCTGTTATCTGGAATCTGCATTGATATGAAGTAGAAAATGACTGAGGACAAGAATCATAGCAAAACCAACATTCTTTTACAAGCAGTGTAATTAATGCTGAAGTTCGTCTGTGTTAATTCTCAGCGACACTTTGGCTTAAGTGTTACAGTCTCCTAACAGCATGCAGGTGAAGGCAGATGGTAAACAGACCAGAGAAAGAGAGAGCCAAACAACGGATGCAGTTATGTCAGGATGTTTGAGCATGGAAAGCCGTTCAAGATGATTTGTCAAGCCTAACAGGAAGAGGTAAAGTCTAGAATATGATGAAACAGCGTGCGGACAGGAGGCTGTTGGTCACGTGCTGATTAAGTGAAGAGACATAGATGCCAGCAGGGACGTGGAAAGTTTCAGGGAGACATCTTAATGCTGTTGATGATAAAAATGCTAGTCCTGGAAAGCTGAGCACTGCTATTATCAGTGTGATGATTGTTATGATGTTGCTAAGTAATTACACTTTGGAGGTTTTTAATTATTGCTGTGGTCTCAACAAAGCGAAAACTCGCATGAATGCCTTGGTGAGACGACTCTTTACACACAATGAACAAATTGTGTGTAAAGAGTCGTTCGTTTCATGCGAGCTTTGAAATGTATTGAGAGGCAGGAGTTAAGAGGAAGTATCCGAAACTGCTCTGACAACTTCTTCTATTCAAAGAGGAAACCTTTAACTCAAGTATTAGAAATAAACTCACAGCTCTAGCTTCTTACTGTCCTTTGTCTTTGTTCCTCATTACACACCAGCTCAGAGCTTACAGTAGATCACATTTGGTCACACGTCTTACTCTGTTATTTCTGTCCTCTTAGAGTTTCTTATTTGGTTTTGGCTCACACTGGGAAATGGGGCACTTTTGTCAGTAATAACACTTCCTGTCTTTCATGGAAAGGTGGTTTACAGAATAAGCACTTAGCTTAAGCATCTTTCAGTAAGCAGTCGGGGCTTTGGAAACGTACAGGGATCTGTTGTTGACTTGGACGCATTAGAGAAAACGAAAACAAAAACGTTCCTTCCGGTTCAGCCGAGGTCATAAAGACACGTATTGTGTCTGAAAAATTCCCTTCCTCTTCCCTTGGTGACAATGTGCTCCCCTCTGAGCAGAAAAATGCATCTGAGACACAAGAGCAAAGATGGAAAACAGTGACTTTGGAAAGCACCTCACACAAGATGCAAATAATGAAACTCTGCAAATGTTTTACTTTAATCTGCGGCATGAACAAAATACGTTAAAACCTAAATATTATATACATATGTAATGTTTAACAACTAAAAGACTAAAAAAAAGAAAAGAACGGGAATCTTTCTGCTATTTGATTTGTCTATTTTTTTGTTTCATCACATATTTCTCCCGTCTCAATGACCTCCACTCATCGCTCTTTCAGATTAGCAAGACTAGCAGCATGGTACTGGGTATCGTGTAATCACGCAGCGCGCTGTAATGCAATCAGGAGACAGTATTATCTCCTTAATGCTCGTCTTTACCTGTGTCTTATCCCTCTCACCTGCGCCCTGTTTTGTCTCTGACCATCGCTTTCCTTTTTCTTTGTTCACAGCAT
Source organism: Macropodus opercularis (assembly GCA_030770545.1). Lineage (NCBI taxonomy): Eukaryota > Metazoa > Chordata > Actinopteri > Anabantiformes > Osphronemidae > Macropodus > Macropodus opercularis. The sequence continues at coordinate 13,579,638 of CM061095.1, forward strand.
GGCACAAAAAGAGAAGCTCCAGTGCTTGAAAGACTTTCACAAGGACACCCTGAAACCTTCACCAGGGAAGAGTCCAGGCACGCGGCCCGAGGACGAGGCCGAAGGCAAAGCCCCACAGCGGGAGAAGTGGGCCAGTAAGCTCGACTTCGTCCTGTCTGTGGCAGGAGGCTTTGTTGGATTAGGAAATGTTTGGCGGTTTCCTTACCTGTGTTACAAAAATGGTGGAGGTAAGCAGAAGATACTGATACCCAAGCAAAAACATGTTGATTGTAAGTGGAAAATGACTCCATCTTGATTCTTGTCTATGTGCCAGGCGCATTTCTCATCCCTTACTTCATCTTCCTGTTTGGGGGTGGCCTGCCTGTGTTTTTCCTGGAGGTTGCACTGGGCCAGTACACGTCTGAAGGAGGGATCACCTGCTGGGCCAAGCTCTGCCCCATCTTTACTGGTCAGTCTAAATACTCAAACGCAGACAGAGGAACTGATGGTCTGCGCCAGTGATCCCTAACAAGACATTTCATATTGTAAAAGTGCCATTTGTCTCTTTTTTCAGTCCATTACACATCGGTCAGATGTGTTGGGCTGTGGACGAGTCCTGTTTTCTTGGCTAACTGATCATTAAGCACGTTGCGAAAGCTGGATAATAACAGATTTTAGTCCACAGTAATTACATGTGAAGCTCATACATGTCCAAAAGAAAAATATACAAAGCCAAGTCATGTTTGATTACAGATCTTGTGTGATGATGTCTTGGTTGCCATGGGAACAGATCAGTAAAAAATTAAAATGAAAAAAGCATCAAGTTGCCTAGCAATGGGTCGGTCTGCATTAAAATATCATGATTATGTTTGTGGGAGCTGCAGTGTTGATCTACACCGAGTGTCCTCCATCATAGCGTTGCCATGGTTTTCTTACTGGTCTCTTGACTTTCATAACAGCTGCTGACAACAACTGAGGCACTGTGTCATCAGCAGCTCCTGTATCACCCTTACTCACTTTCACGCGAGGGATGTCAAGTGAAAAGATCTGTTGCACCCGCTGATGGTCTCTGCTATTCAAGGACAGCTCAGGAAAAACTGGCCAGTCACTAATCTTTGCCCAGCTTTTATGTGTTTCTATCACACGTTGAATTTATGACTTCACCCACTACACAGCACAACACACACACACAAACACACACCTGTCACAGCTCGGGAATGTCTGTCAGTTTTCATTAGGTATGTGGGAATGAGGAGGCGGGGGTGTACACGGATGACGAGTTAAAAATATTCCAGAGCAGTGGTAGAGTACCGTGAATTTCTGTGACCAGGTTCATGACAAAGTCATTTAAAAATAGAATAGAAACACTAAGATCATTACAACAGTGGGCAGGGGAGAGAAGACAGGACGTTTTCAGCTAGAAGAGTAAACACTGGATCGATATTAGCTACAGACACACGCTGTGTCTAAATAAACAGGCAACTGTTTTCTAGGTTTAAAGATTATTTTTGCTGCTGTAGAACAGTTTGTAGAGTTACTTGATTTTCTTTCTTCTTGCTACAGGTATTGGCTATGCCTCTATTGTGATCGTATCTCTACTGAACATCTACTACATCGTGATCTTGGCCTGGGGACTCTATTACCTGTTTCAGTGCTTTCAGCCTGAGCTCCCCTGGGCGAAATGTAAGCAGCCCTGGAACACAGAGCACTGCGTGGAGGACACAGTCCGCAAGAATAAGACGCTCTGGCTGACAGCCAACATAACCAACTTTACCTCCCCTGTCACCGAGTTTTGGGAGTGAGTTATCACTGATAACAAGCTTCACTGGCACACATTCGCCTGCATGTACTGTCCTAGAGTAACCTGAAGTCATATTACTTTAGTAAACATATTTGTACACACATTCTACTTTTAGCCCTCTTACTTTTCTGCCAGTTTATTATCAATTTATTTGTACTGCACTGTTCAGACGCCACATGCAGCTCAGTGTGACTCAGGCAGTAAACTTAAACACCAAATAGAAATCAGTTTGCTTCCAATTAGCTTTTTTACATGAAACTTGAAACTTTCATGACTTCTGCTTATGTTGAGCCACTGATTTTACTCTTTAATGGTCGATGTGTCCATAAGCTGCTGTCTGCCTGTGTGTCCCCTGCAGACGCAATGTCCTCAGCATCTCCACTGGGATTGAAGACATAGGGCCTCTGAAGTGGGACCTGGCTCTCTGTCTCTTAGCAGTGTGGGTTATCTGTTTCTTCTGCATCTGGAAGGGAGTCAAATCCACTGGCAAAGTGAGTGCAGGGGTGCAGACACAACCTAATAATAGTTTCCTGGGTGCTTTGCTTTTTACCCAGCAAGTTCGTAAAACACTGTTGCTCAGAGAAAACATACATGCTTGGAAACAAGGTTAATTCAGTTGATTTAGAGACACAAGCCTCTGTGCTGTCCTGGAAGTTACTTCTTGGCCAGACTCTCTGTCGGCTGTAAACAGTTGACTGCCGCTCCTTAGCCCTCTCTGTTTGTGTAAGCCGGACAGAAACTGGACCAGAGCCAGCAGGAGGAAGTCAGTGAGAAAAATGATTAACCCTAATAACTGTTTGGGAGCAGGATCCGTTGTTTTGACCAGTGTACTTCAAAATCATCCTCCTTAGTATTTACAGACTGCATTTTCGAAAATTAAGAAGAGTTGGTAGAAAGGTCTTCGTGCTCTGATACAGTCCGCTCGCTCTTTACATGACTTCTGTTTGTGTAGAGCTTCATAGACTAAACATAAAAGGCCGTTGTCTTCTGTCCTGCAGACAATATAAATGTAGAAAACCTAAAACAGGTTGTTTAGTGAAGTCTGAAATAATGATTCCTTTGTCCTCAGGTAGTGTACATAACAGCAACTTTCCCCTTTGTGATGCTGATTGTGCTGCTCATACGTGGAGTGACCCTGCCCGGTGCGGCCGAAGGGATCAAGTTCTACCTGTACCCTGACTTGACCCGTCTTCAGGATCCAGAGGTAACAAACAGCTCCGATATTCAGCTTCCTACTCGTCACCTCCACAAATATCTTCATTTGCTTTTTTTGGTGCAGCTGGTTACAACTAGACTATACTTCCTGGAGTTTAGTCCATGTAGGCATGAAATAAGCAACACGTGTTATCATGTGAGGTCCTGAGCTTCTGGTAGATGGCTTTTTTGGGACACACTTGTTTGGTTCTTGCTGGGGGAACATGTTCTCCATAAGCCAAGGCGTACTGATTGCTGCCATCTTCAGTTCTTCACCACTATCTTTCAAGGACCTTCAATAGGTTGGCTCATATACCTGCATGTCTGGAGTGCCAAGCTTCAAGAAGTGCATCGCCTCGTTTCCTCCTTGCCGTCCCGTTACGCTTCCCCCACAGGACCATCTGTGTTCTCTGAGCCAAGGAGGAAACATTTCCTAGTCTCTGGCTCCTGTGATGTCTTCTTGTCTTAAAAGGACATGACACACTCCATCTTTGCACTGATTCATACGAAGATCAAAACCCATAAAAAACTGGAAGATGCCATCACAGAGGAGGGTAATTGAGAGACGTGAGGTTAATTCACACTTAGCTCACAACATCCAGATGCTTTGCAGGATTGGTCTATACCAGAGAAGCTGTGGCAATTCCAGCACCTTCTGGGCTTTGTTACTTTCAGACCTGCATCCGTTACTGTTAATTAAACACCTTTTACCTTGGCTGCCTGAAGCTCAGCAGGAATTTCACCTACGCTCTCTCCTTAACACACCCAGATGCCTTCAGTTGGTAGTTGGGCTGCTCTGCTGAGTTTCATTTCCCCTTTACTCCTACTCTACTCATCATTGGGGTGAATTTGCAATGAAACCCTTGAATCATTGTTTTGTCTAAAAGTCCAAACAAATTTTTTACAATGCTACGCGAATCAGCAGCTGTGCAGAACGTTAGTGATATGGAGTCGCTCGTGTCCCCTCAGGTGTGGATCGATGCAGGGACCCAGATTTTCTTCTCCTATGCCATTTGCCTGGGAGCCATGACCTCGCTGGGGAGCTACAACAAGTACAAGTACAACTGCTACAGGTGAGTGGTGGTCTCGCGGGGGGTGGGGGGGTCTGTTGGGGTGACAGCAACACGTGTCAGAGACGGTTGCGTGAAAAAAAAAAAGGGAACTTGGGTTTCGTCTGTGTCCATTAACAACCTCCATGACGTATGTGTGACATAGGGACTGTTTGCTGCTGGGAGGCCTCAACAGCGGTACCAGTTTTGTGTCTGGCTTCGCAATATTTTCCGTCCTGGGCTTCATGGCACAAGAACAAGGAGTGGACATTGCCGATGTGGCAGAGTCAGGTACGAGGGTCCAGCAGTGATGGTGGGCACTGCTGTCAAATAAAATCCAACCAAAACTAAACAAACCAAAACAGGGAACTCAAACAAGAAATTTAATATAAACAAATTTAAGCAGAAAAAGTCATTTAAGTCTTTTTTCGATTTTGGGAACAACGATACTGAAATATAGAGGAATCGGCAATTGCACACTCCTTGATTAAAGGCCTCCAATAATGTTGTGTCAGTTGTAAGTGGGCAGCCCACTGTTCTGAGGATAGACTCCATTACACTTGTCAGGTGCTGCGTGTTTTAGCAACACAATGACCGTATGGATGAAGACAGGGCTCCTCTGTTGGACCATCACCTTTTTTACAGGCTGCACCAGGTGTCCTCGTGTCCGTCATTCAACCTGCTCGTGTCGTTTAGCAGCTTTGCATCGCTCTGACCAGGGGACATAGTTAAGAGGATTATGCACTCACCTGTATGTGCACCGGCACCGTGACATTTCTCTGAGCCCAGCATGGCAGCGGCTGTGGAACTGCTCACTGGTCCTGTTGGTTCTTTCCTTTACTCCACAAAGCAGACACGTCTTCTTCTGCTGTGTCAACTTTTCTTTCTTTAAAGCTGCAACTTGAACCAAACTATGTGAAACCACACTGCAATGTAATTCTATGGTGGCATGTCAGTGTTTGCTTGAACCAACTCTCCTGAATGACTCAGCTGTTTAATGGAGATGCTATGTAGCTTATCTGACTGCTGATTTTGTGTTTCATTATCTTATTTATTATCATTATCTATTTTGTTGCTGTTTTCCTCATTTGTGGTACAACTGAATGTGCAGTAGTTTAATACATAATGCGACACATAAGTACGTGTGCTGAATGTTAATATACAGAATGAATAGCAGACCACAAATTGCTAAATGTAAAACGGCATTGGTGCTGTACGTGCAGTATGATGTAGCGGTCATGTTAACAGAAGCAGTGATCGGTGGGCAGGAGAAAATGTAAAACATGTTAAACCGTTGTCGATACAGTATCTGTTCCACAAATAAACACACACAGGCCATCTTCAGTGGGAAGCATCTTAGGGAATTATATTTGCTTGAAGTCAATCAACAGAAATAAACACTTAAAATAGATGTAACCCTTCTTGACCAAGTTAGATCACATTTCTTGTAGGTTTCTGGCAGGGTCGGGCTTGGCTCAGTCTCTGTAGATCAATCTCTACATCATTTTATTTTGCCGTCCAAGCCGACGTTCGATAGAATTCTTACCTCTGCCCCCTTTTTCCCATTCCCATCTTTGTTTTTCTTCCAGGTCCCGGCTTGGCTTTCATCGCCTACCCCAAAGCTGTGTCCATGATGCCGCTGCCGACTCTCTGGGCCATCCTCTTCTTTATCATGCTGCTGCTTCTGGGCCTCGACAGCCAGGTCGGCATTTTCACAGTCAATCAGTCAATGGAACTATGGACAGAATAGTTGCTTGCTGTAGTGAGCATTAGTTTGACACGGACACCTCCTGAGTCAGATAAGTTAGTTGGCTTCTGTCCGCTCCAATGTGTAAAACACATTTAGTGTTTGTCTCATCCACATCTCAATCTCCAAGCGATCAAATAACCAACGCTAAAGCAACATGCCCACAAAGGCATTTTACTACCACACGGACACGCCTGTGGGAAGATTGAAGCCCTTTTAATGTCCCGTGTCACCCAACTTAGGTTTTTTAATCATTGAGACACTGGCCAAACATTTAATTTGTCCAACTCAGTCTAGTCGGACCTCATTATCTTGGGAGAGCTTTGATTAGGACAAGAAAATCTAAGTTGACACAACGCAAGCATAGGCCCGAGGGATTCTCCAGGTCACATTTCCTGCCTTCAAGTGTAATTCTACTCCTGTGCTAACTCAGTCCTGCTGTATCTCAGCTGACCACCAGATCAGACAGATGCTCTAAATGTGAGCACATGTAAATAGTCTTGCAAGTGTGGCAATTTAGAAATGGTGCCAGGGACTGTGTGTGTTTTATGACCATTCATTTCGTGCTGATTTGTGGTGCTGAATGCTATGTGTTGTTAGCACTGCTAACAAATACATGCCACTGTTATGTAATGAGTTTCTGTAACCTCTGACCCCAACCCTTTGATCAAGGAAGAAGCAGATTTGTAGAGCAGTTTCCAAATCAAGGACAATTTTATCATTTTGCCTTGACATGTGGCTTATGGGGCAATGAGGGGACACAGGAACAAGAGAGAGACACAGACGGGGACACAGAGACGTAATTCATTATTCTGTTTTGTCCTAGTAGCAGCAAACCAACGTTGCAGAGAAGAGCCTTGTTTAAAGTCTCATTACGGCCCAACAAAGGCAGCTCTGATTCTCTAATCACTGGTTTAAAGAAAAAAAAGGAAAAACAAGAGCTGCAGGCACAAAGAGAGGAACCATTTCTTTCTTCTGCCTGGAAACTGATAATAGTTGCTTTTGTCCCCACAGTTTGTTGAAGTGGAAGGACAGATCACCTCTATAGTGGACCTGTACCCGTCCCTCCTCAGGAAAGGGTATCGTAGAGAGATCTTCATCGCTGTGATATGTTTCATAAGCTATCTCCTGGGACTCTGCATGGTAACGAAAGTAAGTTCACAGTCTATTCACTGAGCCTCTGAACATCTAGTTTACAAAGGGAAAAGCGATGTGGCTCAGTCAGATCAGCAGCCGCGATACCGCCACTGATTTTCCACTTGCCGGTCGGCTGCTGCATTGTGACAACCAAATATGGCTTCGTACCACATTCACAAATCACTTCCTGTGTCCGAATGGAACAATTCGGAATGTTTAACCGCTAACGTCTCAGCACCTGTTGAACTCTGTCTTCACTGGTGGACTGCCAGGATTCTTGTGCACTGCTTTCAATGAGTCACACACACTCAGTTTTAACGTCTTCTTTCTTTTCACACGTCAGCAGGATAATTCATGCGGTATTTTGTCTTGTGTTTTTCCAGGGTGGCATGTATGTTTTTCAGCTCTTTGACTACTATGCAGCCAGTGGTGTGTGCCTTTTGTGGGTGGCATTCTTTGAATGCATTGCTGTAGCCTGGGTGTATGGTAAGTGAAAATAACACAAAGCGATTGGTTTGTTTAGAGAGGAAAAACACAAATGATCTCTATGTTGTCAACAAAGGTTTCCTTGTTGTTCTGTTAACATCAGAAGTAAATAAATTTCACCGCATGCAGACGCAGGGCGATGCTGAGCTGGGGGGTGGGCACGGTGCTATTCCCCAGTAGATCCAGGGTTTCCTTATGGAACAGAAAGAACATTCATGATGAGAAAAAAAAACTTGTTGCATCTTCCAATAATAAACTATTGTAGTTTGGTTTACAAATTACTGTTTGTGTGAAGCCATTTCGCAATAAATCATGCATCTGTCATACGTGTGCAAATACTGCATCTGTGCTACACACACAAGGGCCATTCAGCTGAAAACGTTGGCTGATGATTGCCTGTGATGCCACCATGGATGAATCACTCAGAACAGTAGCGCTGCTTCACAGTAGTGGTTTTGTTTGGGGAAAATGTAGACGCTGTGTCCCGAACCAGTGGTTTTTAACTTAGGCAACACGACTAAAGACACTGAAAACACAGACGGTTATTAAGCTTCTGCCAGAGATATATGGATATTTAAGAGGATTTCACAATATAGATTATAGTAAAAGTTACATTTCACCACTGGCAAAAGTAAAAATGCTGCTCAATTAAACTTAAACATTAAAGTAAAGTAAATCTATGACACACATACGATACTGGGTCACAGCAGGTCATGTACTGTATTTCCAGTATAGACCTAGTTACAGCATGTTTTCTGCAGTTTATGACAGACAGCATAGATAAAGGGCTCATAAACCTGCCATTGTAGCCCTTTAAAACCATGCGTAATATGTTGCAAGTATCTTTTTAATCTAAAATGAATGTTGTTATAAGCAGAAATAAACGGGCAAAACTATTTGGGAATATCTAAAAAATACTGACAGACTGACACATGCAAGCGCTCACATCATTTCTCTTTGTGTTGCACAGGAGTTGATAAGTTCTATGATGGGATTGAGGACATGATTGGCTACAGACCAAACCCTTGGATGAAGTGGAGCTGGACCTTTATCACTCCTGTGCTCTGCATGGTGAGAGGCTGGAGGGTTTATGGCGGTGGTGATACTGTTGTTCACATCACGTGACGAGCGTTGATAGCTGGGCTTTTAAGGTCACAGGAAGTCGTGCTACTTGAACTAAAGGCAGGATGTGTTTGTTTCGCAGGGCTGCTTTGTCTTCTCTCTGGTGAAGTACAAGCCTTTGACTTACAACAAGGTGTACGAGTACCCGGACTGGGCCATCGGGGTGGGCTGGTGCTTGGCTCTGGCCTCCATGATCTGCATACCCATGGTGATGGTCATTAAGATCCTGCAGTCTGACGGACCCTTGATTGAGGTGAGCTCACACTGCCCTTCAACGAAAGTACCCATAGTGAAATCTTAGTGTAATTAACAAAGGTACTACTTACTAAGTACATGAGTATTCACACCATTACTCAAGCAGTGGCCTTATTTCTGCCAGCTCCGATGCATTCAGATGCCGCACGTTAAATTATGTTTCTAGTCATCGTCAGTCTGATCATTTCTTCATTTTGCTCCCCTCAGAGGATCAAAGCAGTGGCAGCCCCCGCGAAGTCAGGCGTGAGCTCTCGCCCGAAGGAGTACACCTCGAACGCCAGCGAGGTGACACAGCCCCTGGACCCAAACGGGAACAATGGGCTAATCAAGCCCACCCACACCATTGTAGAAACAGTGATGTGAGCGCTCTCTGTGAGAGGAATAAGACTGATGTGCTTTCTGTGTTATTATATTTGCTAACATTGATAATGGTAGGTTTACAATCTCCAATATATTCACGTTAGTGATATGTTGGTTTGATTTCTATAAACAGAGATATATTTTATTGTTGTAATTTTTTCTCTTACATTTTTTTTTTATTTTTTACTATATCAATATTGTTGATGTTACAATTCTTGTTGCTGTAGTTAGCACTGATTTGAGTTTAGGCAATACTTTGAGATAGGTCATGTTCAGTGATCACTACCGTTCTGTTGATTACAGAGAGATGGGGAAAGGATTTTCTTCTCAGAAATTCAGTAAACTAAATAAGTAATTAATGAAGGTAGAAAACATGTAAACACCTGTGAATAATCCTCGCTGTCTCATTGCTGAGCTAACTTCTATTGTCTCTTGTTATTATTTGTTGTTGTTTTTATCCTGCAGTAAATTGAATGTACCTCCACTAGGGTTAGGGTAGTGGTAATAGTTTTAAGGAGCCAACCTTGCTTGACAACTTTTAAGTTACAAGCTGAACAAGGCCTTGGCCAAATACTGTGACAAATGCATTTATAACAACACTTGTCTTCAACAATAACACCCACATTGAAAGATAATAAGAGCTGTAGGGAAGAGGTGAGGAGAGAAGGGAAGAGTATTTGTACACTGCCTGTGTGACTACTATAGTCAGTCCCAGTGCATTTATTGAAACCGCTCTTTGCACTTTACTGTACATGTCGTTTCACCATTGTTGTAGTATTTGTTTTTACTGTTGCAAAGTTTGCACTTGCAACACATTTCAGAAGGAAAGTTTTAGTTTCTAACGTTTTGATTTTGTACACTTACGTAACTAATTGTCTTCTTGATAAGACAAAGAAATCTGATATCAAGTATCCTGAGTTATAATAATTAAAGGATCTACTTCACCAGCTTCACATAAAGCAAAAACATGACTTTTTGACATCCTAACAGCTTGGTCTACTTTGCTCATGTCTGTGGCAGAACTACCACTGGATTCTAGTTTCCATTCACATATTTGTATGTACAGTAGAATTTGAATTGTTTGTAAATCACATATGCCTTTTTGTAACAATTTTATACTGTGTTTTCATGTGAACACATCACTGATTCATTATTTTACTGGACCCTATCTCCTAACATCTGATTACATTGTGAGCCTGGACTATTATTTTAGTGTGCAATATTCATTAAAGCATCAGCGTTCTCTGCGCTTTCAACAGCAACAAATTTAAGGTAGCCGTAATTTATAATAACGAAACACGTTGCACAAACAAAATCTTAAGGATCAATCCATGTTGTATGAAACGTGCTGCACAACACAAGAGCAGTGTATTGTACTCGTTGTAAATTCAACTGTACCAAAGTATTTTTCTGATAGTCGTCCCCTTCCAGATGTACACTGCATAATTTCTTTATAGATTACAAATAAACATCTTTATTCTCAGTGTAATCATTTGTCTTGTTCTGTGTATTTAATATGAAGGAGCAAAGTCAGGCAGGGTCTGAAAAAAGAGAACGGTTAACGACAGAGGAGACACAAAGTGGCTGACTGGGCTTCATCAAAGGGTGCAGACGGTGTGACCTTGACACTGGGCCTATACATTAACTCATTTATGAGTTTCCGCCACACAATCAGCTTTCTTGACTGGAAATAACTTAAAGACAACTGTGACGAGAGTGTTGAGATAAACAAATGGTTAATATTAGGACAGACTAACGCCACCTGCTGGTATAACAGGTAACTTTCTCTCAGTGAGGTACAGAGCGAAGTTAATGTTTCAAGTCCTTGTTTTTAGCCCATATAAAGTTGACCTATAGCAAAATGACAGTTGGCAATGATGGTGCTAATTGTTCATCACCGCTTTAGCAGGTGATGTTGACCAAATGCCAACCGATAAGATACTTCTCTATGGATGTGTGGTGAACTGGCAAGAAACTCAACCAACCTGCTGCTTTCCACCAAGTTTGAATCACTGTCTAGGTCAGTGCAAGTAATAGAGCGCAATAAAAAAAAAACATCTCTGAAAAAACTACTCAACGGCTTCACAACTTTATTCTAAAAAAGAAATACATTTCTTAGTTTATAATAAATTAAATAACAAAAATAAAATATCCAGTAAGTTTCTGTGAATTGATTCCTGACATTTTCAGGGAAGATTAAAAAAAGGGCCACATTCAGTACCACAGCTTGTATGAAGATACTAGAAGCTATTACACTGTGTGGGCTGCAAATAAAACATATCAGAATACAGTTACAACATACTAAATCAATAGAAAACCTTTAAAACTGATCTCAGTCTGTGACACTGACAGTTGCATTTTACAGAGTCTGTAAAATAGAATCAGCCACAACATATTATTATTATTATTATTATTAATGCAGTTTCTGGAGCAACAGCTTGATGAGCTGGAGGCTCACACACGTCCTGTCGGAGAAAACTGTGAGGACTCCAATAATTTATAACAAGGAAGAACCACATGCAGAGGACAAACCTTATGCATGCTTAACATGCTTACAGACACTGGCAGGAAAGCTGCTACCGCAGAGAGAAATAAACTGATTCTCAAGTTAATTGGATGTGGTGAAAAATTGTTCATAGTGAAAAAGTAATTTCATCTTGTACGGGGTGAAAAGACAGGATTCAAGTGAGGAAGCATCAGTGATCGACTCTGGTGCAATGGGACAAAGTGAAAGGGACAAGTAACAAACCGATGACAGACCATAAGACAACTGTGGGTTGTGAAACTAAAGTGCAATAAAAAAATGTGCACAAACTGTGAAACTGAAAAATCTAAACTTGTGTGTAGATGCAACCAAACACCGTGATCGCTCTCAACAACTATTCATGAGTGAAGAGACACCCACTTTCAAACAGAAAGGGTAGAGTGTCTTCCCAAGCATTTGTGGCATTACGATATAAGGGGCTTTACGCTTGCCAAGCGGCAGAAAGCATTCTGTCTATTTGGAGGCTTGTGTCCGTTAGGTCTTTTAGGGCAGGAGGGGTGGAGGACAGACTGGAAACGAGGGCAGTTCGCCAAGACGGGGCTCAAAGAACTCAAACGCAACGTGCCCTGTGCCTCGAACCTCGAGTTCTCCAACAGTTCTCCTGTCTGCAAAAAAACCCACCACCACTAGGTGAATGTTCTTTCAATGAGAACACGAAGGCCATTAAAGTAAAAGATTATAAATGTATGCAGTGCGTGTTTGCAGCATTTGACCCTGAGGGGCGTGAGTGTTAATATCCTGGCTGAAGCAGAAGCTATGACTCCCGTGTTATATAACACGGCATGTGGCTTTGCCTCTGGAGAAGCGTGGGGGAGGGAGATGGAGGATGTTCCCCCGAAGCCAGAGCCTCCTCTTAACTGCATCATGTGAACACAGTGACTAAAACCGGCAGGAGTGAACACGTGTAACTTTTTGAGTGAGAGATGCTTTCGGGCGGAGGAGAGTAGATCTGTGCGTGTGAGGGCTGCTCGGTGTGTCGAACATGAGTGTGAAGGTCTCTGTGAGAGGTACGACGTGACAAACGCAACAGGGATCCAACAGCTAGTCTTTCGTTTGTGGTCACAGGGCAATGGTGTTGGTTGTGTGTGCAGAGAAGCACAGCAGCGAGTTTGAGGGGTCCTCACAGACGCCAGCGAGCCCGGTGTCCGCGGCTGCCAGGGGATTCCTGCTAATGACCAGCTCCAGGTCGCCTCCAGCCTCCATAATGAGAGGCACAGTTAGGCAGCAGTCGAAGTCTCTGGTCCTCACGTGGTTCACCTGGAAAATTACAGTCGGTTAAAACCAATCACCATGTTTCTAGATTCACATCAGCGAAGGCAGCAAACGCAAGATGACACTATGAAAATGAATTAGTAAGAGCTGAGCAAACTTCTGTTTCGGGTATTTACTAAAACTAGTAGTCCACACAATCATAAACGTGTACCGCACTGTTCATTTAATGATTCACTTTCTATCAAGGCAAACAAAACAAAACGATTAAAAAAAGGTTCTTTTTTTTTTTACGCCACTCTTTGAATACCTGAAGAATGCGGTCGAAAGGTTTTAACCCTGCCTGGTCCGCCGGGCCATCCGGGCGGATCATGTTGACATAAACACCTTTCTCCAGGAGCCCATCAGATACACTGAAACCAAAGTCACGGCTCTCAAGGTCCTTCCTTATGGTCACCTGCAAACACAGGCGTTACAAGCTGGTACAACACAACTTAAAAGCATATTACAAACATATTTTTACTTAGTCACTGTGTAAAACTGTAATACACATATTAAGAATTAAAACACTCAATTTAATTCAGTTGTCAGAGTCACGTAATCCCTTGAATTAAATGTAGAATATCAGCAAACTAAAGATTTTTTAAAAGACAGCAAGCACTGAATGAAACACACTCATTCACCACTGGCGTGAAGCTGTCAGTAAAAATAACAAGCAGGCATTTCACACCATTCCACCTAAACAGCTTCTGCCTTGTGTTAGAGAACCGTACAGGTCGTTTAATTGTTGGCTGTCCACCCTCAGCCACTCGCCTCCATGTCAGTACATTTTCTTTGGATTTGGAGATACACTACAACAAGGTCAGCAGCTTAAGCATAAACACCAAAACAGCTTGGATGAGGGACTGACGATGACTTTCCATGATTATACAGCAGAACGTGTCAGCTGACAACATTTCTCATGTCCACATTGTAATGTGTTGTGTAATTCCTGCGTCAAACTCACACGACTGGCCAAGGAGAACAGAAGTGAGCCTTTATGACACGTCACTACCTTGTGCAGGGCCAGAGCTGTAAGGGACAAAGTATCGCAGGGATCCCCTTTGTCCCTGGACGGCACGTTTCTGGTCCCAGTCGACATGTTCAGGTTCCTTTTGTTCTTAGACTCACAGATTCCCTCGCTTTTAATGGGACTGATTTCAGACTGAAACACTGAGTCTTCATTGGTCTTGGTCTCCTCTAGGTACAGACTGAGTGTGCTCCCTGTCATGGATGCCTGCAAGAGCACAAAATGAAAGTGTTAGATTAGATTAGATCAGAAGATAAGGAAAAGATTTTATTTGTACAGCCGACAACCCACACGTATAATCTCACATGCAGTGTGCACGAAACCTGATTAGAGGCAGACATTGCACTAAAGCCTTGCTCGGTCAGGGCGGCAGCAGGTGCCCGGCCTGCCTCGTCAGATTTAATAACAGATTACACCCTAATGCTTCATCTGGCATGATCATTTAGGCCGACACTGGCCTACGAATACACGAGTAGGACACAGCAGATGGAGTTGGTGGGGGAGGGGGGTGGACTGGGAGCAGGCCTACCTCCAGCTCCCTGAGAATCTCCGACTGGCCGCAGGTCTCCAGATCCTGCAGAGCCTGGGACCAGAAGCTGTCCTGGTTCAGGGTGCCATGGCAACGAGGCGGACTGATGAATCTATGACAACGCAGGAACCACAACATGAGAGCAGCCATGACGCGGAGGCCGACGCTGCGTGCAAAAGCAGCATGGGAAATGCAGTTTTTGGCCTGCACGTCGGAGAGTCCTTTTTGAATCAGTCTCTCATGACCACAGTGAAAGTTTACTGTACATCGTTTCTCCAATATATTAGATAAAGCCTTTAAAGAGTTCAATATCACAAAAGCAATGTGACCCCACAAAAAAGCATGTGACAGAAAAGTTCGGGGAACCAAAAAAAAAAAAAAGAAAAAGAAAAAGAAAAAAGAAGTCAAGTGTGAAGAGACAGATAAGGCTGATGGATCCTTGGATGCTTTAGGTGCTTTCTGTTTTTGGTGTAGACAAGGGCGACAGAAAGACACGGATCTATGTGTAACACCAAAGAGCTCGTGGGCAGTTAGTAAAGCAGATGAGAGAGAGAATACCTGAGAAAGAAGAGAAGAGGACAGTTTGGAAAAGCACAACACCAAACTAAAAACAACTGAGAGGGTAGCCTGCTTCTTCAGCGAACCCAAAGAGGGCAAACGGAAGAAGCACGGACTTTACGCAGCAGTGGAAGCAACTGCATTAGAATGACGATGTAGTAATGTATGTACCCAAACACATGAAAAGTCCAATTTAGCTACTTTATATTTTAATTTAAACTTTTACATGAAACCATCTGAGATGTTCAGATGTGACACGTTCAGCAGGCGACTGAATGAACAACATGTCAGTCTAATGTAATGAGTTACGTTCCACCACTGCTTTCACACAATGACTTCTGGTAAATAAAATGATCTTTTTGATGTGAAATCAAAAACAATTAAAGCTGCACCGACATAAAACAATGCCGACAGGAGGGAACCTCAGTCAGGCCTGAGCGCTCACCCAGGGATCTTGTCCCACTCAACCTCGGTAAACCTCCCGTCGTACAGTGCCGTGTGGTGGATTGGACCTGCAGCGCTGGAGCTGGGCGCGGTCCTGTGCTTTGTGCGCCGCCACTCGTTCGGGTTTAGCATTATATCAGACGTTTTGTGGAGAAATGTCCCTAAAAGTTAAAAAGTGAGCCACTGATCACATGCGATGAAACAAAGGTACTTTTCTAAGACGGCAGCTGCCCGGGGGACCTCACCTTGGCTACCGTAGCCTGCGTCGAACCCTGAGCTATCCCAGGAGCTCATGGCAGAGTCTATACTGGGCACAGTGGCAGAGTAGACCTCAGAGTGTTTACCGGTCCTCTGGGAGTCTGTCAGTTCATCCTCGGTGTCACTCAGAAACCCAGCCTCTCTGTCCTGAGGCTGCCGGCCATCGCGCCCTGGGAACCAAACACTGACTTAAGTGATGAGAAACACTACGACAAACTTCCACTTCGCTTTTACTGTCTCGAAACTGATTATTATCAGTGCATTTCTTCTGCTTTTTGCTCATTTCATCCACCACATCTCAAAGATCATCTCACAGACTGTTAAGATCTGTTAAAAATAAATGGGAATAAATGAAAGCATAAAAACATACGGTCAGCTTTTTTCTTGATCTTAAGCGTGACGGATTCTCCAGCCATCTGCAGTAGGTGGATGGCTTCACTCAGTGGCTTTCCTTTTAGACTGACCCCATTGATAGCCAGGACCCTGTCCCCGATATGGATGGCCCCGGTCCTGCAGGATTAGGACGACAGAGACAGCAGAGTATACCAGACTGTACCGAGGAGGTTCAGGACATTTGTCAAACTTCCAAAGTGCTGCCCGAGACGGAGACAAAGAGGTTTCTTGTTTTAGAAAAAAAAAAATGAGACAGACATTGTTTGCTATCTCATTAATTAAAAAAAGTTGCCAAAGGAGGACATTAAAGACTTTAGTGGTTTTGGCCTAAACATGCTCTCAGACCCTTCCCTCACCTCTCTGCCAAGCCTTTCTTGGTTAGGCCGGAAATGACGATAGGGTCAAAGGGCTCCTCGGTGCCAGAAATCGTGATGCCGAGTGGTCCGTTGTATCTCTTCAGCTCAACCGTGTAGATTATGGAGCCTGACATCTCTAATTCATCTTCCAATTCATGGGCAGAACAGAAGACAGTATGAATTTCACAAGGCTGTGTATGATGTAATAAAACCTGTTAATGTCACACCCTTGGGTTGAAGCGGAAGGTCTTGATGACCACATCATCACATGTTCATCACAGACTCCCTGTTTATCGTGACAAGCCTGTAGAACGTGTGAGTCCACTGCATGTTTTAAAGGTTCTTGGGTGGTGGGGGACAGTGCTTGGTCGCTTTCTATCATTAGTTACAGACTAGTTTGTTTTGGGCAGTACCGATGTTGTCCTCGTCCTTCTGGATTCGGAGTCTGACCATGTCCTCGGCCTGCTGCAGGACGTGCATGGCATCCTCCATGGTGCAGTTCTCCAGACGCACACTGTCGATGGCCAGCAGCCTGTCTCCGGGCTCCAAGGTGCCTGTTCTACCGGACACAGGAGCAAGACAATCGTAACAATTAACAGGGACTGGGAAGCTGCTCGCGCTGACTCACTGTCAGAATCCTATTAGCCCGGTGTCTCTGTGGGATCTGTGGAGGTGACCGTAACCTCACCCTCAACCTAATCGACACTGAGCCCCTTTCTGAAACGTCGTTGCTCTGCCCCACTGATCCAGTTTTGACAGCTCAATCCAATTAAGCTTGTATTACACAATGGATTCACAACAGTTTTAATGTTCATGAATAATCCCATATAAGCCTAGAAAACCTAGATCACCCTGAACTGCAATTGTAATTGTGAAAAAGATGAGAGAGGGCTGGAACAACCCAGAGTTAGGCAGGGGGGTGACGGGACATACCTGTGTGCTATGCTTCCTCTCCTGATGTCCGAGATGATGAGGGGTTTGCCAGGTTTCTTACTTGCTGGAAGGAAACAATTTGTTTCATGTTTTAAATATGTTTTACGAGGAATTCGAATGAAGCAACATTAAAGCAACCTCCACTTCCTTTTGTTTTGTGTTACAGTCGTGATGGGTTATTGCAGAGCGGGTAATGATGGCTGCCAGCACAGGCCAGTTTTATTCAGAGGTAATGAAGTATGTGCCCACATGCTTCTGCAAGCCTGGGTTTTATGGATCACAGAACACTGATTCTGAGTGTTTCCAGTTTGCAGGTCAGAAGTATTACTGAGCAACACTGCCCCCTGCTGTGAGTCAGTGTAAACAGACTCACCACTAATGGTGATGCCCAGCTCCACGCCTCCTCTCTTGGGTAGTTTGACATGGAAGGTGCCGCTGCTGGGAACCACTGACTCTAGTTGGGATTGAAAGCAAAAACAAACGCAAGCAGGAACATTTAAAAATGTGCAACGTCTTACAACAGCCCACATCTGCTTTGGTATGCGATACCTGCAACATCAAACTCAATCTCCAGTGTGACCTTATTGGCCAGAGCGGAGTCTCTTAGCAGCTGATGGGCTTCCTCCAAAGTGCCGTCTTCAGTCGGGATGCCATTAATGGACAACAGTCTGTCTCCAACCTGCAGCAGTCCACACCTTCACACAGAAAACAAAACAGAGACCAGCAGTAGAACCAAATGTCCAAAAAAACAACAGCTGGCATAAAACTAAAGAAATCGAATGGTGGCAGATTTAGCAGCAGAACACAGGCTCTTACGACCACATTTAAAAAGACTTTATTTACACATTACAATTTAGCAATTAAACCATTCATCGTTTACAGTACATTTTTCAAAACCCCAAGAAAATCTACTCTAATTAGTTAAGGTAAATTTATTCAGATGGTTTAATCACACAAAGCATCATCACCATAAATTAACTGTCAAATATCAGCAAGTTAAATTTTGAAGCTCTAAGTCTATAGTAGTAACTCGTTGTCCAAGAACAGCAGCCTGCTATGAATAGTCTGTTCTATGCTGATTCTGCTTTTCATGGACGCTGTCACACGTTGGAGTTGTCGGAATAACTGTGTGTGGAGGCTCATCATAACCGGAAGCCTCTGGAGAAATGACCCTGTGTTGGCACCATCGTTCATTTTGCAAGACAAGGACAAATACTATGCCGTGGTCTGATCACAGCCGTTTGTTAATTAGACAGGAACGTCGTCTTGATTAATCCAGTACGAGTATAAAACACCATCTGCACCAGTGCAGACTGTGAATAATGTGTGAAAACGACTGGAGACTCCAGCTCTTCTAAACAGATTTGCTGACCTCTTGAGCCGAGACCCCCCCCACTGGGGTAATAAACCATGACCAAAGACAAAATGACAAGCACTAAACTGCTGAGCTATTTATACCATTTTTAACTTGAGACCACAGAAGCAGCTCAGTAAAAACAAGATTCTATATTCCTGTCCACACATTTTAATTTAACCTGCTGATGTGGTAGAAATTCACAAGAGGCCATCAGTCACCTGATCTTTGTTCAGATCAAAAATCTAACTTTAGGGAGACACACTTGTCTCAGTTTCTGTAGGAACCTATTAGTTTGTCAAGATGCTTTTTTTATTAGTAAGGAGGAAGCAAAAAAGGAGGCTGACAAGGTGAGCATCCAGCCATCAACTATACACAACATGCTCCAAATGTGTGATTTGAGAGTCATGTAACATGGTGACAACTCTGCTGTCCCTAGATGCACTAGCACAGTGTAAAAAACATGTACGTCGGCAAAGCATAACAAAATGAATATAACAGAGTTTTTTCTTCTTGTGACCTCCTTAATTGATGTCTGGATTCAGAGCACAGCAGTGCAGCGTCAGACGAAGGCAGCTCTAATCTATTCAAACCCTGTCTGAACCAGGCTCAATGCTCCTGCCTTCACACCAGTTATCTTTGTGACACCAGGCTAAAATTAGCTTTCTTTCACATGTGGCGCTTCATTGCCAGGCTGAATGACTAGCATCAACGGCCTCTAGTTCAAGGTGACTCTCTGTATGATATTTGTTTGCTCATTAGGTGTCTCAGTGCGTTACCTCTCAGCTGGGCTGTCGGGCTCAATAAAGCGGATGACCGGGGGAGCGGACAGGGTTTCTGTGGCAAAGACACCGCCCTGCAGCTGGATCCCAAAACCTGTGAGCGGATCCCCCCTCAGGAGGACCTCGCTCGTTTCCACATGAAAAACCTGCCCCCCTGGGCCGACAGAACTGGACGCCAGAGACACTGGGGGAGGGAGAGAGGGGGGACACATCAAAGAGGGACGTTAGCTGAAGAGGGGGCAGATACACGGATGGCGAGAGACAAAAACGCAGCAGGGAGAGATGTGTGCCCAGAGAGAGCATGGGAGTGGAAAGGAAATGAGTCACTTGTTACACATTACATCAGTTATGTTATGTTTGCGTCACTGATCAGTCAAATGTGTTCACACAAGAAAAGGTGTTTTGCCAGCTCTGCAGCAACATTTTAAAAAGTGACTTCACTCATTTCTAGCATTTCATTAGCGAACTCTGCAAACAGATTCTGTTTTGTGTGTATTGATAGCGAGACTCCTGCTTCCTCTCCCGTTAAATAGAGTCGTTAACGTCACTAGCGATGCTTACAGCACTTATAAAATACGTCATTTTGACACGATAACACTTAGTAAAATGTAGGGAACTGCTGAAGTAAATATGTTTTCCTTGAATCAGATGAAAGCAGAGATGCAAAAAAAGCTTTTCCTTCCACTATAAGTACCATCTGGGTTTACATCTAAAACTCACCATGAACATTAGCTTTGGTTATGTGTATAAAATAAAAACGACATCTCGGGGCACTGCAGGAGGCCAAATTAAAACCAGAACCGCATTGCACGGCTATATGAGCACAATTTGTCATACATGAGCTCTTGTGGTCCTTCTTCCTGTGCCTCCTCTTGCCGGTGGAGCTGCGGGGGCTGGTGGGAGCGATCGGCTGGATGGGGCAGGGCAGAGTGTTGCTTCCCTGGCTGCTGAAGCCTGAGGTGGCTGTGGAGGAAGGGGAGAAGCCACCACTCACCAGAGCTGAAAGGAGACATAGCACTGCACATATCACAAGGCTGGTACAGTAAGGTTAAACCACATCAGTGTGACAGTTCATCCACACCCCTGCATTAGCCAGAGCAGGGCCCACTCACTGCAAACGAAAGAATGTGATAACTGGGCTGGAGTAAACCTTGTGGAAGAGGATTGAACAAACGCAGAGGAAAAGGCTCCTGCTATGGTGTCTCGCCAGCAGCAGTGCTGTCACAAGTGATAACTTACATTTGCAGTGGTCCTGCTGGTTGTGTGGGTGGCTTGGGCTGCTCCATGTCTTGCTGTGGCTGGCATGTGGGGGATGGCAGTAGCTGCTGCTGCTGCTTTGGTCCCAGTGTTGATGGTTGCTCTTCTGCACTTTAACTGTAGCAGTGAGGAGGAAATGCACCCATTAAGTAAAACAGGTCCACTCCTCTGTTGCACATGCTCCTAAATGCCACTCGTGAAATCGTGCTTTCACTCCCATGTCTAAATTTATCGTACACCACATAGTGCCCGCCTGGAGGATGATTCAAAGCAGAGTAATTGATACTTAATGTTACCGCCATGGTACACTAGATTTAATCCTGTGGTTTAATGTGTTTTCAAATCAGTTAGACACACTGAACGGGGCACGTTGCAGGGCCGTGGGGGGGAAAAAAATAAATACATCTTACTTTTCCTTGCAAGCTTCCACAAAGCTGAGTGCAACCTGGAGATCATTTTTATCGTTTCATTTTCAACAGAGCTACAGAAACTGTGTGAGAAGGTTCTCGGCTTGGCATGGAGAGTCAGCGGCGCTGGCTGGAGGCATGTAGCTTGATTGGCCACAGCTGGAAGCTTAATTGCTAATGATGCAGGATGTGTGTCTGTCTGACTGGCAGACACATTGGGATAAAAGTTTTAACGCGTTTACTTATGTCATTTTCTTTTTTGAAGCATTTCTTTTGACTTTTTGGCTTTGAGAAACAGAACGGAGATTGTTGGTAATTCTGAATGGCATCTTATTCCTCATGTCAAGGCCTGTGCGGGAACATGCAGTCCAGTGATATTTATGAAGCGTTCAAAGGGAAACCAGTGGCCTCCTGTGAGACACACCACAGTCACTGATATTACATGTGACAGTAATCCATGCTGCCTCATTTACAGGCATCTAATCTGTGCCAACTTGCTCACATGGCTGAAGGATTTAGTAGAAACACTTTGGTGGCACTTGCTATGTTTGCCATATTCAGGGAACCTGGTTAAATCCAGACGTGCGCAATCAGAATAGACGAAGAATCTCCAGCACTTTTTTCTGTGCAACCAGTTTCTATTGGACTCAGTCAAACCTGTGAAGCTCTGAATCTGCCAGCTTATATTAAGATGCCGTAGAGGAAGATCTCCAAGAAATGGTGCTTTCAGTCTGCGATGGTGGAAAGAAACATTAGCTCCTAATCTCTTATTGGACGTATCAGGCTGATTAAATCCCCAGAGGAGATTAGACAAATTGCCTCGTATAATCACGTTCATCCTGTGGGGGAGCAGAAGCAGTGGAAATGTTGTCTTGTCATAATATCACAACGCCTCATTCAAGATCTGAATCGTTATTCAATTTAAAATTTGGAGGATGAGTCACACATCTGTGAATTTAGAAAAAAAACTATGCCTGTGCAGTTCACTAAGTAGCCTGGGAAACTGTCCATAGCAGTGGTGGAATGTCAGTAAATGTGCCCAAGTGCTACAAACGCAACATATTCTGAAATATTTTCATCATTTTCAAAATGTGACCGTTGTATTTCATGTATTTTGCATTGATTGTGGGTTTTTCAGATGCAGTGGTGGTGGAAGTTTGGGCACTGGGGAGAAAATAATTTGCACATGAATCTATAATAAAAATCATTTGTTTCTGTTGAATTGAATGACATGAATATTTTGAGGCTCTGACAATTGGCTGGAGAAAACAAAAACAGTGTTTCAGTGAGTCAACGTGATCTCTAAAGCATTATTATGAGCTAAAAGAGGAGAAGTTAACAGTTAATTGTATCCACGCAAGCATCAGAAACGAAAGCATCTGTATGTTATTCAGTGCGTGACCTGCTTTAGTTTCAAATCTGTCTCACGATGTAACGTGTCGCATGCGTTTCCTGTACCTTCTGTCACCTGCTGAACGCACCTGTGCCATGCGGCTTGACAGGAAGTCTGCTCTGACTGGCTGGAAGAATCTCCAGCTTGACACTATCTGAGGCGCTGGCTAGCAGCTGCGTGGCCTCCATCAGGGAGCAGTGCTCGGTGCCGGTTCCATCTATGGACAGGATGATGTCACCTACGTGCAGCGCTCCACACCTGAGAGAGTGAGGCAGAGGGTGTCAGGAGCGAGTCTAGCGCCAGTCTGTGGAGCAGTGAAATGTAAGAGCCCGGTATCACCTTTCCACCACACTGGCTGCCTTTATCTTGTCAATAATAATAACTTGTTTGCCCCTGTATATTGTTGTGGTGAGGCTGATCCCCAGGCCAGCAGAGGAGCTCTTCATGATCTCCACCAGCAGAGGGCCTGAGGCTTGATGGACTGCCTCTGAAACAAAATTACCTGATTGATTTCAAATCCAGGGACACAGTACACATAAGCACAGAGGACATTCATGAATAAGGACACTATGAGCACATTCACACACTAAGCTTCGTTACATTACTTATAAAAAAGTATACATACTGTATAAGTAAGTATACGTAATCTATAAATTGTCATATTAAGTCTCAACTCTAGAGTATAAATATTTCCTGCTGCTTGGTGTCTGCTCATTTTATTGTACTTTTCTTATGAGACCTTTTGTTTCACAGATGGTTGCAGTTGTGGCATGTGCTCCAGCCACGAGGCGACCAGTCCATGCTCAGTTTAAAATGATGTGACTTTCATGTCGAAAGTGTGGAAACATAAATTCTGTCCTGCAGATTGAACAACTCAGTCTGGAAGTCCGAACGAGCCCGAACGCTACATGTCCGTACCCAGAGAAATAACTTTTGAACTGTCCTTGGTGACCTGCCCTAATTTGCGCAGACCAGGACAAAGTGTGTGGTTTAGAGAATTAGTCACTGGGACTATGGAGGGGACAATTCTTCTTCATCAAGTGAAACAACAAAACATTTTGGCCTACTGGCCGATATGATGAATTTCTTATTGGGAAATACATGTATATTGAGAAATGTATAGAAACGAACGATCAAATCCCTAGAGCGATTTTATGCTGTCCACTGAAATATGTAGCATCATGACAGCTTGAGGACAAATCGTGAAATGCTTTTGTCCAACCTTGATTTATTGAGGTCATATAAATAAAAAGTTCCTGAAAGTTCTCCTGAGTGACATATCCTGCCTAAAATAGAAAGTCAAGCACAGCAGGGACTGATACAGAAAAATACTTGATTGCTATGATTCAGGAGAGGAGAGCGACGCACAGATTATGATAAAACACATCACCCATCTACCCTTCCCATGGTGAAGTGTGCTCTTGGGCCCGTGTGACTCCCTGGTGGGTTTTCCAGCACCGACACTCACACACATCCATGCAGACAAACGGCCACATTATTTACCCTCAGAGCAATGCTGCCCTACTATGACTTCACATACTCCATGTGTGTGTGTGGATGTGCTCACCCATGACAGAGACGTCATACTCAATCAGGAACAGAGCTTCCTGGCCACTCTGCATCAGCGTGGTCAAAGCGTCGGCGTGCTTCTCTCTGTTTAAAGGCATCCCATCTATGCTCAATACGCGATCCCCCGCCTTCAAAGTGCCCTCTCTGGAGAAAGAAAGTAAAAATAAAAGCCAGGCGACCTGAGCAAGCTGCTCAAACAAGCGTTTCAGCGCCACAGTTCCACATGAGTGTTCCCTCCCAGGTAAGATGATGGATAAATCAGATAAACGTCTGAAAAGTCTTTGATGGTGAATTATGTTTGCTCCAGTGTTTTGCCCTCCTCTGATTTCGTGGGGAAAAGTGCAGCATTGCATTAGCCTCGGGTTGAGCAGTGGCCTTTTTGCTTTGAAGATAACGTGCATGTGTATGTGTTGCAGCCACAGTTTAATGCAGTGGACTGAGCAAACACTAATGTAAAAGATATAATAAAGAACAGAGAGGGAGAGGATAATATTGAAGTAAATAATTAGAGTAGGTACACAAACACCATGTCGTGAATCCATATCCATGTAAGTCTAACCTGTCAGCAGATCCCCCGGGTCTGACGTACGTAACCACCAACGGACGAGACCTGTGCCAATCTTCATGAAAGCCCCCTAAAAGATGAGAATTTGAGTTAAAAAATCTAAAACTGCTTTTATCAAACAATAAATGAATAAATCCTCATCATGTCCAACCTACCTCTCATTACGAACCCAAAGCTGTTTCCCTCCTTGTGTAGACAAACTTCAATGGTTTTGATGATGACTCCTGAGGGGCTCTGGACTAAAAGTAGAGAGAAAACCACACATGATCCCTACAGTCCTCTAAGGCTATGCACATCAGATTCAAACGCTCAAATTCTGTCTTTTTGCCTTTTGGAGATGCTCAGGCAGCTTCACCTACCGTATGGAGGCAGCTCATACTCCACCTCCAGCACAACTCGCTCGCCGATGTTCTTGAGCAGGCTGATAATCTCATCGTGGCGGAGCTTTGACAAGTTGATGCCATTCACAGACTTGATGTAGTCTCCTACATTCAGCTGGTCGCTCCTGAGGAGAACGGCAAACAAATCACCAGACACACCAGCAGAACAACGTCAAGTATCAGCTCCGCTGTGAATTTGGCTCGCGTCCTATTTAGGGGGCGTGTTACCACCTTAAACCTGCAAACATCTGTAATCTGAGAGAAGTGGGCTGTGGTGATAAACCCACAGGGAGCCAGCGATAATTTCAGCCACTTCCAGTATATCCTGAAATTGACCATTTATACATTTTACACGATTATACTGTTACATTCTGAAGATAAAGTTTAGTTGTTCCATGGATTTCTCACAAACGTATTTATAGAAGCTGATTTAACATTAAACTTGTATTTCAGGTATCTAAAATTGCATTTTGATAGAAAAAAGCCTGTAGGAATGGCAACCGAGAACAGAAAGGGCCTGATGGAGTAGGAGAGCATCTCCTCATCAGACACTGACGATTGTTCATGGTGTCTCACATATGACATTGTGAGTCAACAAGCTGCTCATTAGTTAAATAGATGTCCGGCCGTGTTCGGCCCTCTCACCTTTGGGCTACTGCCAATCAAGGCTGACAGCAGGCAGAGAGACGTCTTAACCAGCAGAGCCGAGCGGCCTGTCACCCAGGCCCGTCTCATCACACACTGTCGCTGCCAGTCTCTTTCCTGTCTGCCCGCATGTCCCTCCACCCATTAAATTAGCCAGCACTTCCACACAAGCTTGAACTCAGCTGTGGGAAGACAAGCTGCTTGGAAGAATTAGCACAGTGTCTGTCTTTATACCTCCTCGGACTTGACAAGCGGTGGCACATTTGGTCAAGACATTTTCAGCGGGGCTGTGTCATCCGTACGTGTGTGTGGGTGTGTGCGTGCGTGTGTGTGTGTGTGTACTCTTCAGTGACACGCTGCTTAATCATCATGAAACAAGAGTCTTCCAGTGCATCGCGCTTTCATGGGGTTGATGTTGAGGAAAATGTGTTTAATGTTGCTGATGCTGAGCAAAATTTGTTTAATCATGTCTTAATTAAACCTTTCGCACACGTACAATTTATGTTGAGTAATTAGCATTATACAGTGAGTGAATTAGGGAAAATATGGTTACAGTACAGTCCTGCAGGCGGGTGTAACTGTGCAACATGTGCGTGTCTGCGGGAGCAGAATACTGGTGCGGACGCCAGGTTTTAACCACATCACAGAGCAGAGATCTCACCTGGCAGCCAGCCCACCTGGCCGCAGGTTTGACACTCTGGGTTTGCCATCCTTATCCGACCCTCCGGAGATGGTGAGGCCAAGACTGCTGCCTTCCCTTTTCATCAGGTCCACCGTGGTCACTCCTCTGTACTCTTCTGCTGACAGATACAGACGCAGACACAGAGCAGCATTAGCGTCTGCTTGACAGAATGACCCTGTCTGAAAGGCAACAAAAGACTCTTTTCTTCTTTCTTTTTTCTTTTGTTAACTGTCACCAAAATGCTCTCTGACACACGGCCACGTACTTCGTTCTCCTCATTTCTTCTCTCGACGTGAGTAAAGCTTTGTGACGGCTGCAGGAGGAGGAGGTTGGAGTCTTCATCTGGTGTGTGTTGTTTTACTCATAA
Organism: Macropodus opercularis; assembly: GCA_030770545.1. NCBI lineage: Eukaryota > Metazoa > Chordata > Actinopteri > Anabantiformes > Osphronemidae > Macropodus > Macropodus opercularis. Next base: position 13,606,463 of record CM061095.1, read on the forward strand.
ATGAAACTACTTCGGCGCATCGGTAGGAAAAATGCAACCATTGAAAATTAGCAGCAGAATCGTCAGATCATAAGTGAATAAAATGAGTTTGGCACGAAGTCTGATGGATATGTACATTCTCGTCGGAGGACTCTCCTGTGCTGAGTTTGGTCGTGTAGCACCAGTGACAGCTATGCCACACAAGCGCTTTCTGCTTTCACCTTATCTAAGCATTCAGAACTGTGCAACATCAAGCAAAACACAGCAGACACGTGACTCTTCACACACACAGACAGCAGAATGCTGCATGACACAGGTGAATTGGATGAAGTAGAACGAATCACACAACCGACTGAAAACAAAATGACGTACGGTCGCGTTTGACTGCAGTATACCTGAAAGGCTGCGCCTCCTTGATGAGTGGGATTGGTCGGGTGCCCCGGACTCCCTGCTCCCCTTTGAGTATGGTCCCTCATCTGAGGAGACAGCAGGGAGGTATGAAGGCGCCGTTCTGCAGCCGTCACAGGACTAAATGAACGCGAGCCTTGTTTGCACATTATGACAGCTGCCCACGCTCTCATGCTTTGAACTGAACCCTGGGTAATGTGACATACATAAAACTGATCAGGCTGAGTCCAGGAACCATGGATCCTCTTTCCACTTAGTTTTTCTAACAACCCTGTAAAAGGTTGGATGGTTTAAAATAGCTGCAAAGCCTCTTGAAAACTATTAATTTAACACAGGAAGACATTTGCATCAAACTTGATGTATGGGAAGTTTCCTGAAGGAACAGCATGCAGTTAATGGACTGTTCAGGCACGGAGGGAATAAAAATCATCATTTTAATGTCATTTACAGCAGCTGCCGAGGAGACGCAGGGAAATGTTCAATCTGCTCTGCAGGGGAAATGTTTTTTTTATCCACAGTGGGACCTATTTCTGACCCAGCGCTGGGCTGGCCTCAGATTAGCAGAGCTACTGCCCAGCCATGTGAACGTGAATGCAACAAGCGACGTCAGCAATCATAGTGATGAGTGATGAGGAAACTGTCCACTGCACCTATTCAGCACAGCGACTGAATCACAATATTACAAACTCGTGCCATATTATAGTTTGTGAATGTAGACGGGGCTGAGCGACGTCACACTACACATTATTACTGTAAGTCATCGCTGCTTCATCCTCCACAGAACAGACACTCGTTAAAAGGTTGCTTTTACCCCGCGGCCTGCGACTGTGTAACATATAAACAAGATGTTTTCAAGCTGGGATGTTCACCTATGAAGCTCGATTAAGGAGAACTGAATGAGTCGAGTGCATGTAGGTTTGCTAAAGACAAGGTAATTATCGTGTGGCCCACTCACTAACTGCACCAGGTAATAAAGATGCTCAGTCAATGTAAATTCCACAACTTTTGTTCATATCATACTGCAATCAATCCTGAACAAAGAGACAACGAATCGACAATAAAAACATGATTACCACGATCTAAAAAGTAGATTTATCTTATTACACTGCAGGTAACATTTCTGGCCTGCTGGACATTTCCATTGCTGTGAAGACTCATAAAGACTCAATGGGGAAAGCGAAAGCGAAAGCTCTGAGGGCATCAGAGCCACTGTGTTTCCATTGTGCACATCAAATCTCCACATCTGCCCAACTGAAGATGAGCCCTTTAGACAGCTGAGAGGCATGGATGCTTTGTCAAACATCCTCTGACCTGACGCCTCCCGGCAGGCCCTGGACACGGGGGAAACAAGGAAGAAAATTCAGCCTTCTTGTGCTCACAGCTGCGTGAGTCAGACCGTACCAACAGAAACATCCTTAATGTCACGGGGACGTATAGAACATACAAATGTGTGACACAGTCAAATGAGAACGTTAGTAACCCCTCGTGTATTAAAAATCATTTGATCATTTGACTGTTTTAGTTGTAGTAACCTGGACGACCTAAGACAAACAACAACACACTGTTTGTTTATTTGTTTACCAATAAACGAAGCCACCGTTCAGCTGTCAGAGCGATGGAATCTACGGTTTAAAGAGGAGGTGCGTGGCTCTAAATCAACCCCACCTTAATCTCTGCGCACGTTTTGTTCGATGCAGTGTTGCTGTGCTTTCATTGTTCTCCTGGCCTTTCAGACAAACTCGTTAAGTCTTCATATAACTAGCTTTCATCCTTGACATGCTCACTGAGGCCTGTAGGGTCTGTAGCTCTGGGGTTGCTGTGGGATTTTTTGGGAGGGAGATCTTGTATTTCTCTGACCGTGGGGTAAATACTAGCCAGCAAACACTGGCAACTTTTTTGAATGCTTTCCTCTTGTGAATAAGCTTTTCAGATGGATGTGCACCAGCAGTCTGTTTATAAGCAGATGATCACCCTAATCACCAGATAACACCCTGAATCCTGCAGAAGCCGTAAGGGGGTACCATGGTACCATGACAATAGCTACAAGTTGTTGTTTGTCTAAGGCTGTTTACCTGATATTAATACTGCGATCAGAGAATTTAGATTATATTAAAAGAGGGGAAACTAACTTTTGGCATGTGCCAGTATGGCCATTTATGCTCCGATTTACACACGCCTTTGCACAAATTTGATGTCTGGTAGCTGTGAGGCACAAACTCACATGCACAAAATGAATGACACATCGCAAACACATTAAGCTGGGCAAAAGCCTTGGAACGACGCTGGCTCCTCGTGGCCCTGACAGTCCAGCAGCTGTCATTGCAGTCAAAAGGCAACATTAGCTGTGGGTTATGCAGACGCAACGCTCTGCACGTGACTGGATACTACTGTAGCATCGAGCCACGCTCCAACCGTCGTCCTCCAGCTTTAAATAACCGCCACTCACCCAAACAGCCAGAATCAGGATCAGGATAGAGCTGATTAGTGACAGCGCCAGCAATGAAGGAACTATTATATCAATCTGTGTCTGTTCTATTGTTACAGCTCAGTGATCGAGTTGGATAAGAAGAAACTGCATCTACATACCCTAGAGTAAAGAACAGAATGCCTCACTCACATAAATATGGGGAGGGTTAATTAACTGGTAGTTTAATTTAGGGCACTGGATGCCATTCCTCCCATAACCAATCAGAATGTAGGTTAAATGTGGGGGCACAGCTGACAATGGCAATGAAATCATAATGCTATTTTCAGATGTCAAACTTTATTAATAAACTGCTAGACACAGTTTACTTCATCTGCCCTAATTAGACAGCACAGGGAAGGCTGGTGTGAGAAGCTGCTGGTTCAGTCAACTGCTACTAAACCCCTTTCATTTTACATTAAATGCTCTCAAACCCGTCGCGGTTGCCCCTCAAATCAATGCATATAATAAGGAAGGAACTCTCTACATTCGAGGCAGAGGCAGCTCAGCAGACGAGCACTGACCTCCCACTTGCCCTAAAACAAGCTACTACAGCACACGAGCTGTCCCCTTCACAAAATGTGTTGCTCTTACCGATGCTGTTCTTGGTGTCTCTCCTCAGACCACACAGCATGGCTGTGGTTCAGTCAGCGTAGCCACCGCTGGGAAGTAACCTCAATGATCTTTACTACTGGCTAGAGAGCTGGGAAAAAGTAAGTGACCGGATAGACTGAGTCTCAGTTGCTCAGAGAGAATAGAACCACCACATTCTTCGTGCCTTTTTCTATGTCCAACATTTGCTTAACCCTGTTTTACAACCCTGTGATGCCTGGAGCTCCAGAGGGCAAATCCTGCTGCTCAGATGGTCTCTAGGTCCCTTCTCTATTAACACTTGGCCAGAAAAAAACGAATAAAAAGATTCATCTTCTGAACTGTATTTCTATCAAATCCATAGTAGGGGGTGAAGTTCTTCATGTCCTTTTCTTGCCATCTTCCTGCTGCAGCTTTGCAGCGTGATCCTTATTAATCGTTTGCCTTTTTCCAGAGGATTTCTCATCCCTTTTTCATACACTCACACGAGCTCACACATACCCCTGCTCTCTCCTACAGAGCTAGAGTGAGTGTGTTCTCTCTCTCTCAGCCAGAGGGGTTCAGTGAGGCAGGCACACGATAGTTACTCCCTCCCCCAGCGTGCACACACACACACACACACACACACACACACACACACACACACACACACACACACACACTCTCTTCATCCAAGTCTCACCAAGTCAAACACATCTCCTCACATATGCACACGCGCAGGATTACACACAACTGCCACGCACTCAACTCTCAGCACAATTACCACCTGAATATTCATTGTGAGACTTTGCTCCGCACACTGTCACGTTTTTCTCATACACCCGTTTCACTCAGCTCGTGTCTGCACAGCCCTACTATCTGCCGCTTGTTGTCTGTCTCACAATCACAAACACACAAATAGCAAATGCATATAAAAAATTCCTGTCCAGAGCAGCTGCCTGTTTGAACATGTCTGGCAGCTGAAATTCATTTACTGTAGTGTAGTGGCGCATGAGGATGTGGGGACAGATTTAGGCTGTGAAAACAGCTACATGTGCAAATGAACGAACAAATTAAGGTTCTGGAGTGTAACGTTTCAGTCAGGAGGGTGAAAGGACCCTGTGCTAGTCCTGGGCCCACCAAGGCCGCTCCACCCAAACGCAGAAGGACTAACGGGTTTACTGGCCGACCCGTCGTCACACCTGTCTGACCATTTGTCTAACAATCCTTGACGCCAGCTATCAACAACACAAACAGCCTCCTATTTATTTCAGTTACTAACTCATCACATGAGAACAACACTAACAAATGAGAAGCACAGATTATAGAATTAGACCCTCAATAGACAGCTGCCCATTTTTCAGTTGTGTAAAGTGATTATTAGTGAAATAAACATTTCCATGTTTCTACCTGCTGTTACATGAAGCCGAATTAGTCAGCTGTTCCAACAGACCCAATACTCTTTGGTGTAGATCATTTCCTCTGAGACTTTTGTCCTAAATATACCATGTACGAAGTGAGCCAGCGTCGTCTTTTCGAGCGAGACTAATTAATTTCCAGCAGAAAACAGAACTGGGAGAAGAAGCAGTGTGTTGGACTGATGAAACCTCTGGGAGCAGAGGAATAATTGTTTTGTTAGATTTTTTTTGAATGGACTCTTTTAGACTTTCTTGAAACTAGAAACTATTTCATTAAAACACAATGAGTAATAATGTTATGATTAGATTAAGGACACAGGATTTTTGCTGTGACCGTGACACAAAAACACTAGTTAGGAATGAAAACGTTAACATTTCAAGACCTGTGGCTATTGTACCAGGATAAGTCTGGATCGCAACCTTCTTTTTAGCCACACTGACGACACTGCCATCTCATGGTGATCAGCTCCAGTTGCAAGTAAGTGTCTGAAAAGCTAAAGGAGCAATGACACTTGGTCACACATAGTGGATTAGTGTCGCCTAGATGTTAACAGCTGATACAAATGCAGACCTACTGCGAACATAGAGGTATTAAAGCTGGTTAAAGTCAAGTATAGGGAATATATCAAATATTTCTCATTTCACATACCTGAATAAATGATCATTTCTTAAAATCAAATATATATTTTACCTTTGCTTCTACCTCTGATGATGCCCAGTCGAAATCTGATAGAAAAAGAGAACATCCTTCTCTTTTCCCCAGCAGGTCGACTACCTTTCCTCAACAAATCTGTGTGCGGGAAAGCGAAGAACAGTTGCTTGGGACCAAGGCGTCCCTTTCCAAACACCACTCTTGCTGACATGCTCATGTTCTGGCCAGTGATGAGGAAAATATGGAAGCTGTCCTCTTCCTGACACTCTCACCATCTCTCAGACTCAGTGTCTGAGACTTGGCCTGCTGTTCTCTTTCTGGAGGGTTTCCAGTCTTCACAGCTGAGTCTTCCAGGTGTGCTCCAGAAACAGGTGAAGGTATTTATGAGGTGAAAGGCTCGGATCAAACGCTGTACCTGGATTAATAATGTACCTCCACACCCAAACAGCCACAAGCTGACTGTCCAAATAAATGCTTTTGCATTTCTGGCAATGTCAATTTCACCGGAGCAGATGGCAGTGAGCTCAGGGCTGTGGGGAACAGCTTGGCTGCCAGAATGCAATGGAAACCTTCCCTGCAGGGAGCAGCTCTGAGCATCATACATACATAGATACATAAACGACCTGAGCTGACCATTTCAAAGCCGTAACTTCAATAACGTGCTTTTTAACTTCTCGATGTACCGACAATTGTCTCAGCCTAGTCTATGACTCTATTCGCCTCAAAGCAAAAGGTGTAATAGATAAACAGCATCATAATCTCACCCTAGTGTTAATACACCAAATTTAAAGTCTTCATTTTGTCATTATCTTCAAAAGTACAAGATAAAAATGTGTTGATTATATCAAATGTAGTATTTACCCTTAATGAACCTGTATGCATGTCTAAATTTGTTCATTAAACATCCTGTTGTCACAGTAACACCAACTGTGCCCAAACACCTTTACTGCCAGTGAACTCATCAGTACGTCACTGACACACACAGAACGTCTGTATTGTATTGTGTTGTGTTGAGCTCCTTTGATCAGGCCTGTCTCAAGCTGGCACATGACAGAATAGGAAAGAACTCCTAGAAGTTATTTCAGAAATTAAAGCTATAATAAAATTAGCCAACACTAGAACTTGGTGGATTTAGGTTCCAAAGTTTGAAAAAGAAAAAAAAAAAAAAAGGATGATTTTATAGTTTCAAGTATTTTTTTTTTTTAAATGCAGCATCACTGCTCAACATCTAATCATAAAACAGTAAATGTAGTGTTTTATAAATAGGGTCATCCATGCTGTTAACTAGGTCAAGTCAGTAAGATGCATCTCAGCATGACTTTGAAGTTTCAAATACACACGGACAGAACAATTCATTTTACATGCCATTGCAAGTCATTGACAGTCAGCTGAATTTCAAGTTGCTGGAAGTGTAGCTAGCCTGTCCTCTGCATACCAAGCTACCAACTGTACTTTCCAGAGGTGACAATCAAGTCACATCGCACCGTCTAAAATACTCCAGTGCACCAAGCCTGACAATCACATGTAAAGAAATTATCCACACGTCAGTTTCCTTTGTAGAACATTTATTGTGAAAGACCAGTTTATTCATTCTCTTCACTCCTGAGCCTGGCGTTGGGGTTGGTGATCTTGATGGCCAGCTGAGCAGCCCTCTCCACGATCACTTTCCTGTTCTTGGAGGAAACATTGTGGGCGATCTCTGCACAGTACGACCTGCAGAGGTGAAGAGAAGGCATTTGTTAGCAAAGACCGTAAATAAAACAGTCTGGCCTACAATTACAGGTCACAAACTTCCTTCCTGAAGTCTATTAGTTACAACAGTTCTATTAACTATAGTCTATGGTGTTCTTCACACTAATGCTAATGCTTTGCTAATAAACATTTCATACTGAATCTAAGCAGTAAAGGGTTCTACCAAACTGCCCTATAAAAGAAAACTACATACTGACCCAAGGCACCTGTAACAAACATTACATTTGCACCCAAATATTTGCATATCCCAATGGTTCACTTCAATTCTACTGATCAGTGGTGAACGTATCAGGACTTTAGAGACTGCTCATCACAATTAACTTAAGAATCTTCTATTTACTTCAGAGTGATGCACTGTTTTCATCCTGCTTTAACAGGTCCGCCTAAACAAAGCTTTAAAACCTTGAACCTGCTGCCTTGTCACTCTGAAGGACTTTACAGATTCAAATTCATCAATTAAACTTACAAGCTACACAGACTGGGATTCCCTCGCTACAGGCACCAGAGTGAAACAATTAATGGCATACTTGTCAGTTTGCTATGCAAAAAGAATGTGCCACTGTAACTGAAGGTTTAAGGTATGATCAGCTTTCATGTAGCACCTTGACACAGTTAATGCTCCAATGCAGGAAGCAAAATGCTCAGTGTGCATGATGAAAGAGCGACAATGGGCGTTTCCAAGAACAGAATCAGAATTTGAGAATCACTAACAATAATGCAGAGTTTGAAACCATGGCTCTAAGCAAATTAGCATTTATGTAAACAAAGTGACTGATACCTATATTCAGGAGGCAGAGTGCTGCAGACTTCAAAAGTAGCAATTGTTGCATATATTAACAGCAAGTGCATCCATTCAAAGTGTCAATAACAACCCATCTATAAGCCTAAAATCATTACACACAACTTACTTGTTGCTCATCATCAGAACCTCCAGCTCCTTGACATTGTGCACCAGGAACTTCCTGAAGCCAGTTGGTAGCATGTACTTGGTCTTCTTCTTGCTACCATAACCGATGTTGGGCATCAGCATCTGACCCTTGAACCGCCTGCGGACCCTGTTATCAATACCTCTGGGCTTACGCCAGTTTCTCTGCATAAAACAAGACACATAAGTCACAAATGAGCGAATTTACACTCACTTTGAACATGTCCCTTAGTGGGATACCGTCAACGTCTCGAATCGTAATTGTTTGTCATTTAAAAACATGGCAACTTACCGCAATCTTCACATATCGGTCAGACTGGTGGCGTATGAACTTCTTGGTACGCTTTTTGACAATTTTGGGTTTTATGAGGGGCCTCAGGGCTGCCATGATGACTGATGGAGGATAAAAAGCATAATATTACAAACGCTTCATAAGATTATGACAGTAAGAATTACACCAAACACACACACAGCACAGAATAGCAGCCTTGCTAAACAACAGCACTTTTGGAATATTAGCTTTGATAACATGTGGATATGACTTAGTGTCTCAAATAAACCAAACAAAATGACCATTCTGTCTGAGATTAGCAAAGTAAGTGATAGCGTGTCACGTTTCTGCAGCTAGCTAGCTAGTTACCTGCTAGCCTTAGAGTTGCATTACTCAAACATTGACTTAACACTGAATTTCTAATACGAGTTTCTCAAAATATGGATAACTTGTGGTCATTCTCCACACAACGCTCATGTGAAAGTCACGCTAAACTGCGGCCTTGGTGAATACTACCCCATTTTACACACACACCGAGTGACTAACAACTACACAACAGAGCGATATACAAGGAAAACGGGCAATTTTAGCCCGCATACATAAAGTGAGGGTCTATAACTAATCAACTGTGTTAGGATGGTCATAAAACGCCTTTTATTCCACGGATTGATGAAGATTGTATCGACTCACCCGCCGGTGTAAATCCAAAAGGGACTACGGTGACGGCGGAAAGAAAGAAAAGGACTTCCGCGAGTGTTGCAAAGGCTTATGGGTATTGTATTTTCTCTGAATTGTTGTCAGGCAGGACTTCAGTGCGCTTGTGACCCAAAGGAATTTTTTATTAATTTTTTTTATTAATTGTAGGTTACCTGGTTGAAATGTTTTTTTAAAAAAGAACATAACATAATATTAATGTTATGATGTAATAAATACGGCTTTCCCGTCTCGTCACCCCTACTGATCGCTGCACACTTTGTGGGCAGGGTTTTTAATTTCTGTAATGAACAGAAGCAGAAATGAAACACATGCCAAGCGAAGTGAAGTGGTGCGTTGTTCCTGTTCCATTACCAGAAGAGAAGACGTGCCAGAAGCCATCAGACTGAAAGGTTCTATCAAAGAAGACTGTGACAGGTGAATTGTTGATTTTTGTGGATCATCATTGTTGATCCACTGCTTACGTGTCAGTACAGCAAATACAACACTGGAACTATTTTTCCTTTTCTCGTGAAAGGTTTTTTTCACCGTTTTATAATGGAAAATCAGCCGATTTTGAGGTGAGTCAGTTGTTATTTCGACTTTGATCAAAAAGAAACACAGTTTGCTTGATTGTCTCTCTCTCACTTTTTTTTAAACTTTTGATTTTATTAATTTACAGTCAGAACCGAACCTACGGATTAAACAACCCTGGTTACGTCCCAGCAGCAGAGGGGGAACCACGTGAGATCCATAGATTGTCATTTATTTATCTCTAATATATAAATACTCTAACAAGCTCATTACTAAATACTAACATTGAAACTGGTGAGACATTAGTTTGTACATGACCTTAAGTCCTGCAGCGCATGTACATGCTTTCATGACTCAAACTTTTTTTTTTGTTACAGCAATGTGTGTCCCACCAGACTCAGACGGCGTTAGTGCTCCTCCGGCTACGTTTGACAGTGTGCCTGGTTATGAAGGGATGGTGGCAGGAGGAGGTACAATATACCGTTTATTGTCTATGGCAGCGTGAAAGGCATTCCAGTCAAACATCTTAGCCAACTCTAGGGTCATGCTTTAGAAAGATGTAGTGTAGTGTACTGATTGTAAAAAGGAATGGTGGATATTTGCACCAAAGATGTAACATTAGTGAAATATTTGTGCTGTAGGTGGCTTTCTACCTCCTCCACCTGCTTATCCAGTTCCGCAGCCTACACCTGCACCAGAACAACCACACTGGAAGTAAGACTATTCCTATTGCTTCAGCATAGTTTCATACGAGGGTTGTTCATATAAACAGTGTTGAAAAAAAAATCCTAAAGTAGTGAGAATTAAACTAATCCCAGAACATAGTGGCTATGAAAAATATGACTTCTGCTTTAAAGATGAACCTTTATGACATGATGCACCTCAATTTACTGCAGTATCCCATCGATAACTGAAGACATTGCCCGGGACGCCTTCATCCAGTTTGCTTCAAGCAAGTGTTGCTACAGCTCAGGACCCGCCAAAGATGGTGTGATTACCAACATGGAGGCATTCAATACATACAGAGTAAGAAGAGTTATTAATGTTCATCTTGAGGACATCAAAACGTAGTGTAAACAACTGTTTATCCAAATAAGAAAAATATGTTTATTTACCCTGTTTTATTTTAGTATCGCCTGGAAACTTTTACTGAAACAAGATCTACAGATTGGGCTCAGGAGCCATACAGATGTACGTAACTGCTGCTTTGTCATTGTCATTTTGCTTTCTAATACTACTTTTGTCAGTCAATTATATAGGATGACTCCTTGATGACAGTCTAATATATTAATTGCGATTTAAATCAGCCCAGCCAGTGGATGCTGGTACCCAACCACCCCCAAGACCGTGGGATATTCCTGCTAAAACACCCCGTTTTTTTGTGGCTAGCCAAAAGATCATCAGGGTTCCTTACACAACATCAAAGAAGGTGTATTAAATAATACACAATAGAAATATGCTTGAAGATTTCTTAATTGGGTTTATTGGTTTTTTTACTTGATGAAAAATATTTAATTTACAGACATGCCATGTGTGTTTGGGAAGGGCACGATGGCCTTGCAATGGCTGTAATGGTCTTGGTGGTGTAAGTAAATTGCACAGATCCCACTGGAAAGGTCCCCTTATGATATTTAGTTAGATCATGTGGCAAAATGGGTTCTTCTCATGCTCATTTCAGAAAATGTGCTGGGCGTGCAATGGGTCTGGTTTTGGCGGAAATAGTGTTTGTTCCAGCTGCAATGGAAGAGGGAGGCACCAGTAAGCTTTAAGAAATAGTAGTGAAATTACTAGTAAATTTATTATTTAAAAAGTCTCTTCTTTTACATAACAATAGTTTTAATTAAATGACCAATAATAAAAATCAAATAATTAATAATAATTAATTAATACATTTATTTTGCTGTAGCTGTCTCAACTGTCACGGGCAGAGATTTATGCAATGTGGCACATGCCGTGGAAGAGGACAACTTCTGGTTTACCTCAACGTCACAGTAAAATGGTGCAGTTATTATCATTAATGATTATCTGTCATAACTCAATGTATGGATAAGGTGTGAAGATCAACAGCACTTATGGCTGCTATAATTGTGGTTGTTGATTTTGTCTTTATGTGTATTTTTTCAGGACGAACAACTCTGACGATTATGTGGTAGAACAGTCGAGTGGGCTGCAGGTGGACAAACTTAGCAAGGTGTCTGGAATGGAGCTCTACAAAGACTCTCAGTACATGGTAAATGTCTGTTTCTTAGTTCCTCAGCCTTTACATTATATAGGCTGCATTGACAGCATGGACATTAATATAGCATTTGCTAGACATAGAAACTGTTGTTCTCCTGGGTGTAACACCCACTAAATGAACATAACCTTAATATGACAAATAATAAGCCTAATGTTTTCCTGATCACTCACACCAGGTATACCCAGTGATAGGATTCCCAGACCATCAGGTGATGCAAGCTGCACAGCGCCTTGTGAATGAACACCAGGTCAAGTTCTGCCAGACTTCACGCATTCTACAGCAGGTATACTTAATATTTAAATAAAAGGTTGTACAGTTCTCCTGGTTACAGATATTGTGTTAGTGTAGTGTCCTAACATTTGGTGTTTTTCTCTGCAGCGTCAAACCATAGAGCTGATTCCCATTACCAGGGTTACCTACACGTGGAAGGGGAACTCACACATTTACTATGTTTATGGAAACGAGTATGCGGTTAATGCAGACGGTTACCCTGCTACCTGTTGCTGTACTGTGATGTAACAGCAGTGGCTGCATAAGAAGCTTTTTCCTGTGCAAGCAATTAGAAAGGTGACACACATGTATGTCCAGTTTTAATTTAAGACAGTACTAGAGACCTTCAGTGTACCTCTGATTTACTGTTATGCTTCTAGTATGTGCCATTTGTAAACACCATACTGTGATTATTTTTGAAATCCTGAATGCTCTTGCATAAAATTAAACAATAAAGAATATGAAGAATATGAATATCCAGTAATGCTTAGTGTAATTCAGGCTAGTAGAAAGCTGAGACATTTGTACTTCGTAACGCAGTAAATTTAAGTGAGAAAGGACAATAAAGCTGATTGCAATCTAAAGAAAGCAAATATGTTAGTTCTCTCATTCACAAAGGCAGAGCAAAGACCAGATTATGTTATGATTGGTGACCTGAGTCAATCATCTGGTGATTGAAAACTAAATGAGTGGTTGTTTCATGGGGACTTCCAGTAAAAGAAATCAGTGTTTCCATGAGGAAAATAATCAATAAATTAATTTGCATTTAATTCTAGAAAACATTACCATTAGTAAACCCGTGCAATGAATGCAGTAGTATTTTCAGACAGAAATCATGAGACAATAACATTAGGTAACTTTTTTTTTTAATTGTTATAAACACTGGTTTGGGGTTTTGGCTCAGAAGAGAATCTGACACACTGAGTACTTAAAAAACAGAATTTATTAAACAGAAACCAGGATGATGACACAGAGATATAACATGACAAAATAATATGAACCTAGATCAAAACAAACTAAACAAAAGCAGAGAACAGAACCAGGACAATAAACTGGGACTGACGTGATATAAGCAACCAATAAACAGGTAGTACCAGGGAACTCACTGACAATAATGGACGAGTAGGGACGAGTAGTGTGGACAGAGAATTAGTAGCTATTTTATTAGCGTTACACTGGGTAGAGGAAACCAAACCACAAAAGGCTTCAATAGGCTCGGACTCAAGCAGTGCACTGGTGAGCATTAATAATATGGAGGCTAAATCAAGGCAGGATCTGCTAGTGGAGAATTTAAACACTCTTTATAGAATTAGGGATTTAGGGCTGGTGGTACAATTTATGTGAATTCCAGCACATACAGGAGTAGACGGCAATGAAATAGCTGATAAACACGCGAAAGAAGCAGCAGGGAAAGGAAAAGTTGATTTAGACATAAAGTACAGCAATGAGATAAAAAGTATAGTTAAATAAAAAAAATATATACATGGCAAGAGGACAAAGGGAGTAAGGGTAGATCATATTATAACATACAAAGGAAATGCGGGGTAGTGATAGGATGTACTGGCAATAAAAGAAAGGATGACATCACTAGTAGGATGAGATTTGGACATACAAATTTAATCAGTACAAAAAGAATAATGGGGAAGCATGAAACAGGAAGAAACCGGGTTAAACAGGAGAATATAGGGTTGTATGGGTTTTGTTTTTTCCCTCTAGTTGCACAGCATACGATCCACACTCCGATCTAGTAGATGGCGGTAATGCACGACTACTGTTGCCAACCGCCAACACAACAATAGGAAGAAAAAGAAAAAGAAGAAAAATGAGAAAAAGAAGAAAAAAGTTGCAGTAGTGGACGGACCGAAAACAATAAAAGTCTGTACAGCAGACGCACATCAAACAGATTCCCCTCGACAAATCTATTACCATTATTTTGAAAACAGTGTAAAATACGTACCCCTCGATTTTCAAACTATTCTTTAAATCGCTGATATTTTTCCATTTCCTAGTGAACTAACTAATCACACTCCCTTTCCTCAGTGGACTTCCTGCGTCCTGTTGCACTGTTTCCAGCTCCTCACACTCGCTGCCAGGCAGCAGATCTGGAAAACATGCAGCTGGAAGGTGACGGGACACGCAATGTCTGGAACAGTGGAAGAGGATCTGACATGATGCGACTGATGTGAGTAGGTAAAGAAGCGACACGATGAACTGAGAATAAAGGAAAATGGACCATATATGAAGAAGCGACCGATAATTGCTATAAAAAAAGAGGGAGGAGAATAATAGGTCAATTATCGGTTTCTTGTGATTGTTGATTGATGAAAACCACACGGGAACTTTTAGACACTTTGACTTTTGCAGTTGAGTCGTCGCTCAACGTTACAAAATGGAAAATCAGCCGATTTTGACGTGAGTCGCGCTCTGATCCTGAGTCTCACAGTTTGTTTGACTGGCCTAACTTTCGATTCTCTTTACTCACAGCCAGAACCAAACCTACGGACTAAACAACCCAGGTTACGTCCCAGCAGCAGAGGGGGGACCAGGTAAGAGCCACAGACCTGCCATTAGCCCAGTGATAGGATGTAGTGGCAATAAAAGAAAGGATGACATCACTAGTAGGATGAGATTTGGACATACAAATATAATCAGTGCAAAAAGAATAATGGGGAAGCACGAAACAGGAAGGTGTGATTGTGGCATAGAGGAAACTGTGGAGCATATAATAATAAGTTGTCCTTTACACAATCTGCAAAGAGACAGACTGGTACTGAAAGTTTTACTAGGTATGAAAGTAGGGGATATCCGACACTATATATCCGAAATTATTGGAGAAAACCGGGTTAAACAGGAGAATATAGGGTTGTATGGGTTTTGTTTTTCCCTCTAGTTGCACAGCATACGATCCACACTCCGATCTAGTAGACGGCGGTAATGCACGACTACTGTTGCCAACCGCCAACACAACAATAAGAAGAAGAAGAAGAAGAAAAAAGTTGCAGTAGTGGACGGACCGACAACAATAAAAGTCTGTACAGCAGACGCACATCAAACAGATTCCCCGACAAATCTATTACCAACACAAACGTCCCACCAGGTCAACGTCTGTACTGACTACGCAAGAGCACATGGTGCGCAGCTCACGTACGGGAAGTGGCGCAACCACTCAAACAGTCCAGCGAAGCGGGCGGCGTCTTCCTCTGTGGGCGTGAAAGGTGGCTGGCAACCAAAACTGTCGCGTTGCTGCCATCTGCTGGAATCATTTATCACGGCCGAATTTACTCATATTCGTTTTAGAAGTCCAGTTATTTTCAAAACTGTGTAAAATACGTCTATCAAGCCCCTCGATTTTCAAACTATTCTTTAAATCGCTGATATTTTTCCATTTCCTAGTGAACTAACTAATCACACTCCCTTTCCTCAGTGGACTTCCTGCGTCCTGTTGCACTGTTTCCAGCTCCTCACACTCGCTGCCAGGCAGCAGATCTGGGAAACACGGAGCTGGAAGGTGACGGGACACGCAATGTCTGGAACAGTGGAAGAGGATCTGACATGATGCGACTGATGTGAGTAGGTAAAGGAGCGACACGATGAACTGAGAATAACGGAAAATGGACCATATATGGAGATGTGACAGGGTGCGCGCGTGCGAAAACAGAACGGATATACGGAAGCACTGAAAAACCACAACATCACATAAAACTGAATCCGAGTCCAGTCAAAATGTGGATTCTCAAGACTTAGCGTTCGCGGCCATATGAATCGACTGTCGGAAAAGAAGAAGCGACCGATAATTGCTATAAAAAAAGAGGGAGGAGTGTAATAGGTCAATTATCGGTTTCTTGTCACATGATTGTTGGTCGAAGAAAACCACACGGGAACTTTTAGACACTTTGACTTTTCCAGTTGAGTCGTTGCTCAACGTTACAAAATGGAAAATCAGCCGATTTTGACGTGAGTCGCGCTCTGATCCTGAGTCTCACAGTTTGTTTGACTGGCCTAACTTTCGATTCTCTTTACTCACAGCCAGAACCGAACCTACGGACTAAACAACCCAGGTTACGTCCCAGCAGCAGAGGGGGGACCAGGTAAGAGCCACAGACCTGCCATTAGCTTTTATCTCCACATGAACAGTACTTTTAGTGTAAGACGGACGTTGAGCCTTGTCAGAACAGGTTCGCTCGAGACTGACTTGGAAACGCACGAGAGCAGGTGGTTTCCGCAGGCAAAAGCAAAAACACAGCTTTTAAGATGGATCGTTTCCAACTGTTCCGTCCATACAGTAAAGTATATATGATCACGTCCCGTGAGGTCGGATGCAGAAGTTTAACTGAGTTTCCAACAACAAAGTGTTAAGAGCAGGTTTTATAGCTTCTGCGTCGGTGGGGGAGGCTTGGCCTCACGAGATCGTGCCGAGCGTATGCGTGACGTCACAGCGCGTCGAGCCCATTTGCCGCTGAACGCCAACCTACTGAACAGTGCGTAGATCGAATCCATGCGGGAGGTGTTTATCCCCAATGAGCACATTAGCAGAGTCCGCTAGTAACAACTAAAACCTCAGAATGGCGACGGAGGCTCATGGTGAGTTCATCAGTCTTCTAAGATCTTGTCTTGTTGACGTTGCCTGCGTCAGCGCGGGCGACTCAAGAATGTAATGCATTCTGCTGAAGTACACGTGGGCCGTTGTGTTTCTTATGAAAACCTGCGTTTATAGCAGGGTGTGTACATGTTCATGACTTAAATGGTTCCTCTGTTTTGTTGTAGCAATGTTTGCACCACCCACAGCAGACCCCGGGGGCCCCAGTGCTCCTCCAGCCAGCATGTTTGACAGAATGCCTGGGTATGAAGGGACCGTAGCAGGCGGAGGTACATTAACCTGTTTGCACATTGTAAAATAGCAAACATCTTAGTCAACTCAACAGTGTTTCTTTAGAAGGATTTAGTGTAGTGCACTGGTTGTAAAAACAAAAAACAGGTGCACTTAAGAAGATAAAGCAATGCAGTTGACAGTAATATTTGTGCTGTAGGTGGCTTTCTACCTCCTCCACCTGCTTATCCAGTTCCTCAGCCTACACCCGCACAGGAACAACCACACTGGAAGTAAGACTATTCCTATTGCTTCAGCATAGTTTCACAAGAGAGTTGTTGAAATACACAGTGTTGAAAAAAAAAATCCCTGATGTGTTGAGAATTAAACAAATCCCAGAACATAGTGACTAATACAACTTGTGCTTTAAAGATGAACCTTTGTGACACGATGCACCTCAATTTACTACAGTATCCCATCGATAACTGAAGACATTGCCCGGAGCGCCTTCATCCAGTTTGCTTCAAGCAAGTGTTGCTACAGCTCAGGACCCGCCAAAGATGGTGTGATTACCAACATGGAGGCATTCAATACATACAGAGTAAGAACATATCTATTCACTGAACAAGAATGTCGCTCTGTAACGAAAGAAGTTTGAGTGGTAGTTGTGAATGTTCCGAAGATTCTGAAAGTAGATAAGCAGATTGTTTATCATAAGAAGAAAGTTGTTTAGTTGAATTTTCTTCCCCTGGTCTTGTTTTAGTACCGCCTGGAAACTTTTACTGAAACAAGATCTACAGAGTGGACTCAAGAGCCATACATGGGTATGTCATGTCATATTTGTTGCTTTGTGCATCTACTGTGAATGATCTGTAACTAAATGTCATGTTGCTCTTTAACACTAATTATTTTAGCCAGTTATTTAGGATGACTCCTTGATAACAGTCTAATATATTCATTATTATTCAAATCAGCCCAGCCAGTGGATGCTGGTACCCAACCACCCCCAGGGCCTTGGGATATTCCTGCTAAAACACCCAGTTTTTTTGTGGATAGCAAGCAGATCATCAGGGTTCCTTACACATCGTCCATCAAGGTAATAAAAAATAAGAAATATGCTTGAAGATTCTTTAATTGGGTTAATATTTTGTTCCTGATGACAAACGTTTGATCTACAGCCTTGCCACGTGTGTTTGGGAATGGCACGAAGGCCTTGCAACAACTGCAGTGGTGCTGGTAGTGTAAGTAATGTCCACACATCTTACCGAAAAGGTCATATTAGGACATTTAGTTTGATCATGTGACGAAATGTCTTCTCTCTTTGCTCATCTCAGAAAGTGTGCTGGGTGTGCAATGGGTCTGGTTTCCGCTCTAATGATCGATGTTCCCACTGCAATGGGAGAGGGAGGGACAGGTAACCTTCACTGAAAACATTCATAGTAGACCTCTATGAACAGTAAAGTCTCTGCTTTTTTATACTAGTAATTAATAACTTTATTCTATTCTAGCTGCATCCACTGTCACGGACAAGGATCGACAGAATGTGGCACATGCCGTGGAAGAGGACAACTTCTGGTTTATATCAACCTCACAGTAAAATGGTGCAGTTATTATCATTAATGATTATCTGTCATAACTCAATGTATGGATAAGATGTGAAGATCAACAGCACTTATGGCTGCTAGGTAATTGTAGTTGAATTTGTCTTTATGTTTTCAGGACGAACAACTCTGACGATTATGTGGTAGAACAGTCGAGTGGGCTGCAGGTGGACAAACTTAGCAAGGTGTCTGGAATGGAGCTCTACAGAGACTCTCAGTACATGGTAAATGTCTGTTTCTTAGTTCCTCAGCCTTTACATTATATAGGCTGCATTGACAATATGGACATTGATTAGAACATTTTGAGTAAAATTTAATGGGGCAATTTTTTATGTTTACCTTTTAATTACAGTACATTCATAATTTTTAGACTGGCATCACACTAACGTGTATTTTGTAAATATAACTGTGACCTAAATCATCGTGCAATCATTAAACTTGCCTTTAATAAATAAACATCCACTAAATGAACATAACCTTAATATGACAAATAATAAGCCTAATGTTTTCCTGATTACTCACACCAGGTATACCCAGTGATAGGATTCCCAGACCATCAGGTGATGCAAGCTGCACAGCGCCTTGTGAATGAACACCAGGTCAAGTTCTGCCAGACTTCACGCATTCTGCAGCAGGTATACTTAATATTTAAATAAAAGGTTGTACAGTTCTCCTGGTTACAGATATTGTGTTAGTGTAGTGTCCTAACATTTGGTGTTTTTCTCTGCAGCGTCAAACCATAGAGCTGATTCCCATTACCAGGGTTACCTACACGTGGAAGGGGAACTCACACATTTACTATGTTTATGGAAACGAGTATGCGGTTAATGCAGACGGTTACCCTGCTTCCTGTTGCTGTACTGTGATGTAACAGCAGTGGCTGCATAAGAAGCTTTTTCCTGTGCAAGCAATTAGAAAGGTGACACACATGTATGTCCAGTTGTACTTCACATAAATCAGTACAGGTTCATGGTTTCTTCATTTAGAATGACCTTGTTGGCCTTTTGGTATGAGGGAGACTGACACAGAAGCATTTAATGTACCAGTTTTTTACCTGCTTTTGTAAGCGACTTCTCTAACGCATTACAATCCACTGTGATCATTTTCTAAATCTTAAATGTTTTTGCTCTTGTAAAACCTCACTGATCATTGTAAAACTGCATATTTATACTATATTTTTGTCATTTTTTTAAATAAGTGAAATGCATTGTATCATTGATCGTGACACTATATAATTATTTGATTTGTAATGATGATTGTAATCTTGAATGACTGATTTTACTCTTTGTATTAATTCATTTAATTGAATAATTGTATTTTTTAATGCTGCTGGGAAGATGAAGAATTCTCAACAGAATCTGGCCTAAAACAAAATTGAAAACTCATGTTTTCAATAAACACAGTAAAACAAAACAAGGAAAGTCTGGTGTGAGGGTTAGGTAAAGGTTTTTGTTTTGTAATTGTTATCTGGGAATCTCGATCAATGCAATTTCTATTGATACAATTGTTTCAACTTAACATACATATGTGCTTTTCTTTGTTATACGATTGTACAAGATTAAAATATATAATACTTGCAAAAATCAACAGTTTGAATAACTTGTTATTTTTTCGAAAAAAAAAGTTTGACAACAGATTTATGTGCGAACCTCGCAACATCAGAGGCGAATGTGCGCGCATCCAACATTAAAAAAAGAACGTGTGGAAAAAATAATCTGTAGTGTAGTCGTAACAAACTAATGTTAACTGTAAAAGTATATCGTGTTTCGCTCGCGCTCCGTTTCGTCATAAAAAGTGGACGGTCGCATTTGACATGACGCAAAGAACGTGCTTGCCATAATGATAATAAACCGTGAACACAAAGATGCAATAAAGCAAATTAAGCTTTGGCTGTGAGACGCTTATCGACACGCAGATATCCTCCTGGACGTAACCTGGTTTGGGCTGATATCGGTGGACACAGTTCTTTGTAAATTTGTTAAAACCGAAGAACCACTGGGCAGATCAACGAGGTAAAGTTAGCATGCTAGCTACATAGCTAGGTTTACCGTTGGTGTCGCTAATATCTCAGTGTTGCATTTCCTATCAAGAATGTTTCAAGGTGCAAGGTGTCGCTAGTTTTAGTATGTTGTAAATCTGACACAATACGTGCGAGTAACTCCACGTGAACTGTAGTACAGAAATGCAACCGCCTCTACTTTGGGGCTGCCGCTAGTAAGCTAAGAACATTAGCTCCCATTTTAGCCACAGCCTAGCTAGCAAGCATCGCAACAGGCAGCGTGAGTTTGCTGCTGTGTGACACACAGCTAAGTTTTACGTTAAGCTAAGTGAATGTGGGAGCACATGTAAATGTTCGGGCCGAGATTTAATTTCTCAAGTCGAATGACACAATCTGCTACTGTGCTAACAGAGGAGCCGTGTTCCCCAGTGTTTGACAGTTGCAGTCCCTTGAGGGCTGCTGCACCTGCACACTCAGCTGCGTGGCGTTTGTCAAGAGATGCAGCAAATCTGCATCTCTTTGTTGTTGTTTTTTTTGAGCGATCTGTTTCAGTTGGGTGAACGATAGTCAGGCTGTGCTTTATATTTACTTTTTATTACAACACAGAGAAGCATATAAGCTTCATTATAGGTCTGTGGAGTAATGTGTAAGTCTGCACTGTAAAATGTTTACAAATTATTATTATTACGTCATAGTGTTAGTGTCTTGTTATTTGAACATTTTTGACAAACATTATGTTTATAAAATGTATTGGTTTGTTTGAAGTTTATTGATACACATTAACTCATGAGTTATAGCAATTTTAAAACAAATGGTAAACATTTACTTGTATTTTATTTCTGACAGTCAATGCTATGGCGTCGGCATCTGCCAGTGTGGACTCCAAGGCAGAGCTGACTAATCTACTGGAACAGTGGGAGAAGGATCAAAATGGCAGCACACAGGAGCTGGTTAACATACTCACCAAGTAAGTGGAATGTCTTGTGTAGGTTTTTAGGTTGAGTTAGGGAAATGTAAAGATGTGCAAATGTAGCCATGTACTTTATTTTTCAGAATCTCTGAACGTGTTGAGAAGGAAACAGAGGAGTACCACAAAGCAGACCCAGACCCTTTTGATGACCGACATCCTGGTATGAAAAGTCAACATCTAGTGGCAGTATCACTGGGGATTTGGAAAGTGTGCATGTTTTTGACATTTTACTTTTGGCCACTAGGGAGAGCAGATCCGGAATGTGTCCTAGGACATCTGCTCAAGATACTGTTCAAGAATGATGACTTCATGAACACAGTATGTATGGATTACATTTTTATATGTACAAAAGAAATAGTATTTTTTGTCGCATTGAAGGGACACATATTTTTCTTTTGCCCCTTTCCTTCGTAGTTGGTAAACAGCTATGTGATGACCAGTAGAGAATTTTCCCTCAATGCTGCAGCTTGTCGACTGCTTCAGAACATCATGCCTGGATTGGAGACAGCTGTGGTCTTTCAGGAAAAGGTATATGTGTGTGTGTGTATCTCAAATAGACTAAAATAAAATAACAAATGTCAACCTTTAAATAAAACAATCTTTAAATTTTCATGGCTATTATTGAAACCTGTGGTGGTCTTTAGGCTGCTGTGTTAAGTGTTCAAAGGTACTTGTTTTGTAAGTATTAGGTGTATTTACACACTTTGTATACATAGCAAATGTCAGCCAGGCTGACATAAATAATTTACTCAGCAACAAAAACAATGATGAGATGAAGGTATTTCTGCTGAACTTGGTAATAGAGCAGGTTAAATGGAGTTGGGGGAGATGGCACATTTTGAGCTGTACCTTTTTTGTCATAAGCAGTAAGAAATTTCAGAAGTCACTGTATCATCAGTTTCATCACAAAAACAAGTGAACACAGGCATTGTTTTTGTTTGTTGAGTCACAGTCCGGCTTTCAGCTTGGTTACACTTTAACTACTGCTCTGTCAATGGACTTATGTTCATTGACATAGACACCTGACTCTTAATCTTTTAATGTAATATGTATTTTCAATGTTTACCTGAAAATACCTAACCTCGAAATACTATGTGTTCTATTTGCATTTCTTTTTACATTTCTATTTAGATTTTTCCTACTAATAATGTGTTTATATGCATTCCTCTATCACTTGTGGATTTAATAGGAAGGCATTGTTGAAAGGCTGTTCAAGTGGGCTCAAGAGGCTGAGCAACCCCTCAGAATCTATGCCACAGGCTTGTTGGCAGGCGCCATGGAGAACCAGGACATTGCAGCTAACTACAGGGAGGAGAACTCTGTTTTGGTCAGTAGGGGATCCTGCAGTCTTTATATGTATTTCGTAATAATAAATCAAGTGAAAGTACTAAATATGCAAGGTACAATACAAAAACCTTGGCTTTTTAAGCTGCAGAATAATTAGCTAAACTCAGTCGGTGATGAGAAGTAGCAACTATCTATCAACCCATTTCTTTCTTGTTTTGCTGGCAGGTGCCTTTGATGTTGCATCGGTTGCGTGAACTTCAAGATAAGGATGCTGAGAACAAAAGAGATATCAAACGGCCGAGCCCTAGGAAAATTCTGAGTGAGCCTTTGCTACCTTTGGGTGAAGAGACTGTTGATGGGGGCTTTGAAGAGAAGTCCTTTACAACAGACAGAAATGGAGCTGAAAAGGAGAAGACGGGCCAAGAAGAGGACGCTGAAGTTCCTTTCTCAACCATTGAGCCTGAAAACGAGCTTTCCTTCCGTCTCAATTCCCCTCACAAGACGAGCAGTCGTGCCAGCTCGGCTGTTAAAACTATGATGAAGCCCATGTCTGCCCCAGGTTCACTGATGCACCAAGGCATGTCTGATGGTAGCAGTTATCTTAAAAGGAAGGCAGACAGGGAAAGTGGAAGAACCCCAAAACAGAAGCTAAATTTCACTTTACCAGAACCAGAGAGGAACTTCAATGAGCTTTCCAATAGCAGCTGGTCTGAGATGAGCCCCTGGGTGATTGGCAACAACTATCACCTGTATCCTCTGACTCCAGAGATTGAGCAGAGACTCATTTTGCAGTATCTCACTCCTCTGGGAGAATATCAGGAGGTTAGTAATGTAATGGGTTAATGTTTTTTGTAGCCTAAATGTATCAAACAGTAGTGTTTCTCCAACACCCGATTTTATTTTATATTCTGTGCAGCTTAAAAAAATGTGTCATCACTTAAGGCAGTAGATGTCTTTCACTTGTCTTGCCACCAGATGTCATTGTTAATTCATTGTCATCAAGTAAATATTGTTGTACCATAGGTTCTGAGAGGGTTTCATAATAAAGCACCACAGGTAATTCGTGTACCTTCAATACCCATACTTTCTCTTTCTTCCCGCAGTTGCTGGCAGTGTTCATGC
Organism: Macropodus opercularis; assembly: GCA_030770545.1. Taxonomy (NCBI): domain Eukaryota; kingdom Metazoa; phylum Chordata; class Actinopteri; order Anabantiformes; family Osphronemidae; genus Macropodus; species Macropodus opercularis. Next base: position 13,630,424 of record CM061095.1, read on the forward strand.
AAATGGGAGCTCGTGAGCTTCTCATGCATTACATGGATCTAAAGCAGACCAATGATGTGCAGCTTACCTTTGAGGCTCTAAAGGTAAACCCCTCTGTTGTAGTTAACACGGTGCCAAAACACAAAGTCATTTCTGTTGGGTAGAATTTGGACTTTTTTCTGTCTGCACAGTATCTTGCATCGTTGTTGCTGCACAAGAAGTTTGCTGCAGAGTTTGTAGCTCACGGAGGAGTTCAGAAGTTGCTGGAAATTCCCAGGCCATCAATGGCTGCTACCGGAGTGTCTTTGTGCCTCTACTACCTTGCTTATAACCAGGATGCCATGGAGAGGGTACTAAGCAGATACATTAATACACAGAAGTATATCTAGGAAATGACACCTTTCAAATCAATTGCAACATTTCAAATGTTTATTTGTCAAAAAACAAAATAATTTCTTCGTAGTATCAGGCAAATCCAATTTCAGACACAGAACTTTAACCGTTTTTCACTGCATAAAACGGCAAAAAGGAAACCTAAGGACCTGCATGATTAATTAAACTTATAGCCCCACCTTTAGCAACAATAAGACCTTACATCTCTCCCACTTTGTTGTGAAGGAATGTTTTTCATTACAACATTCCTGCAATTCACTTAGGTTTTGGGCATTTGCATGTGAACAGTTCTCTTAAAGATCTGCAGCAAGACTGTAATTAGGTTGAGGTGTCTGACCAGGACGTTCCTGGCCACTGTTATTATTTATTTTTTCCAGCCATTCTTATCTGGATGTATTGGTGTGTATTAGCTCATTGTACTCTTACATGACCCGATTTTGACCCGAGTAACTCTGTTACTCTGCTGTGCTTGACATTGTGTGGAATTACACTGTGTATAAATCCCAATAACACAAGGTTTATTGACAAAGTTATCTTTATATAGGCATTTGCACATAAGTCATCAATCATCAAGTTGTGGAAACATTTCATGTCTTTGACTCCTTGCTGTGTCCTCTCCTCTCAAGGTGTGCATGTTGCCACACTCCATCCTGTCTGATGTGGTTGGTTACACGCTGTGGCTGCTGGAATGCTCACATGCATCTGGCTGCTGCCACGCCACCATGTTCTTTTCTATCTCTTTTTCTTTTCGCGCCGTCTTGGAGCTTTTTGACAGGCAGGATGGGCTCCGACGCCTCGTCAATCTGGTAGGACAAAGCAACAGCCCACTACATATGATCCTCATAATGTCAACTTAGTCATCTGTATGCACATACTTTTCAAGAACTGATAAAAACAACAGTTACTGTAATAAAAATGTAATGCATGCTTAGAATATGTTTAATGTTTTTCAGATTAGTACTTTGGAGATCCTAAACCCTGAGGACCAGGGAGCGCTGCTGAGTGATGATGAGATCTTCTCCAGTAGGCAGACGGCCAAGCACACCTGCATGGCTCTGCGCAGATACTTTGAGGCCCATCTGGCCATCAAGGTGGAGCAGGTGAAACAATCCCTACAGCGCACAGAGGGTGGTGCCCCCATTCACTCCCAGCCTTACTACAAGGTACACAGAGGGAGGATAACTAAGATTAACGTTACAGGATACTTTGTTTTTATTGTAAACATGATTTAATTGTGATAATAACAGTTTTCAATTCATCGTTCATCATTTGCGTTCCTATTTCATTCTACAGGCAGTCAGCTATAGCCGTGAGCAGGTGGTGGAAATGATGGAGTTTTTGATAGAGTACGGTCCACTCCGGCTCTACTGGGAACCAGCAGAGGTCTTTCACAAGCTGTCTTGTGTCCAGCTCCTCCTGCAACTTATTTCAATTGCCTGTGACTGGAGAACCTATTATGGCAGGTATTCACGAGACCGATATAGATTTTTTTTCTTACCTTTTTATGTCTTTTAACAGACATTGAGTTATTAGTACTATTGTGATGTAGTGATTATTTTATCCCCTGCAGGAGCGATACTGTGCGCTATGCCCTTGACATCCTGAGTATCCTCACAGTTGTTCCAAAGACTCAGCTGCTGTTGTCTGAGGCTGTTGCTGTGCTTGATGAGGGAGGATCGACTGTTTCTACTGTTGGTAAGTGCTGCAAACATTCATCAATCAAGGTAAAATAGAATCTTCAGTATGATTCTATTTTACCTTGTGATTGATGAATGTTTTTATGTAAAATAAGTGTTTTTAAAAAATGCGACTGTATTTTGTAATATTTATTTGGAAAATATTTTAAATCCTTCCCCACACAATATTATGCTGTATTTCTTTATTCTTTTAGTCTTTTTTTTTGTAAAATCTGTGTCCAGCTCCAGTGAGAGATGGCAAAATAAAAGCAAGTTTTTATTTTTTGTTTCATCGAAATGTTGGCTTTTTCTCACAGGAATGAGTATCGTCTTGGCAGTAGCAGAGGGAGAGGTGTTTGTGAATGATGCAGAGATTCAGAAGTCGGCTCTGCAGGTTGTCATCAACTGCGTCTGTGCTCCAGACAAGCGCGTGTCCAGCATTGGCAAGTTCATTGCAGGCACCCCCCGCCGCCGGCTGCCCCAGCAGACCAAAGCTAATGAAAGTGTGCTCACTAAGATGTGGAATGTGGTGCAGTCCAACAATGGCATCAAGGTAGTTGCTTGATTCTGTACAATGGAGTGTATGAAGTGTTGCCAGTGTAACAGTGTAAGGACACACACATGTCTATAAACACCTTCCATACTGGAAGAACAAGAAAACTCTTCAAATGCTTTGGTCTAAACTGTATGTCAGGCTGTAAAATTAGGATTAAGGAAAGGACCAACTCGCTAAGCGGCTCTAACCTCCTATCTAACCTAGCTATCTTTGGACTCAACTCTGTACCACAAAGCTGGGTCCATTTTCACCATGGTAACCACCTGCTGCAAATTGAGTTAAATTCAGAGGACCAGATGAAAATCTGTCAACAGCCTGACTACTGACCATCAGATGAATGGAAATTTGTTCAAACAAAATCTCAACAATACATTGAATGATAATTAAGAATACTGGATATTTTCACAGGTCAAATTTTCTTCCTCTGTGGTTTTCTTAATCCTGCAGTGTCTTGTTAGGTGATTATGAACTCCTATTGGTTTACATCACCTTGGACTAGATGATTTCCAAAAGCAAAATAGTTCTGCACAACTGAGACCTTATGAGACCACTTAGGTCTCATCAGGTAGCTCTTACAATGGGCAAGCATAGACACTATAGGTCACAAAACCCAACTGGTATACTTGTCCTCAGATTTGTCAACCATAATTTTTAACTTCCGTCCTGTGTCTGTCCTGTAGGTGCTGCTGTCTCTCCTGACAGTGAAGATGCCTATTACAGATGCAGATCAGATCCGGGCTCTGGCCTGTAAGGCTCTGGTGGGTCTGTCTCGCTCCAGCTCTGTTCGTCAGATCATTAGCAAGTTGCCTTTGTTCAGCAGTGGACACATCCAGCAACTCATGAAGGAGCCTGTGCTCCAGGACAAACGCAGCGAGCATGTCAAGTTCTGTAAGTTTGCAGCTGAGTTAATAGAAAGGATTTCTGGGAAACCTTTGCTGATCGGCACAGACGTCTCTCTAGCGTGGCTCCAGAGAGCCAGTGTGGTTGCTCAGTCCAGGATCAACTTCCCTGAGAAAGAGTTGCTGTTACTTATTAGGAACCACCTTGTGGCCAAAGGCCTTCATGACACGGCCACTACACTCACCAAGGAGGCAGAGCTCCCAATGGCGTGTTTGTCTCATTCGTCACATTCAGCTTCTGCTTTCCCTCCTGTTGCTCCTCCTCCAGCTGCCTCTCCTGTTGCTACTCTCCCCCGTACACCACGGCTGGCCAATGGTGTTGGGTCAAGACTCACAAACCATCCTTCTCATTCATCCACACCAGGATCCAGTCATTCACAAACACGTCCCTCTACATCTCAAACCCCTGGGTCTTGTTCTGCTGCCTTCCCATCAACATCTGTCCACCACTGTAACAACGGCTCACCTCTGATTGGACGAATCGTTTTCTCTCGTGAACGGCAAACGGGTTGTGGTACGACGAGCTGCAAAAAAACTCGGGTGCTGAGGCAGAAGTCTGACCATGGCGCCTTCAGCCAAACCCCAGCCATGAAGAAGCAGTTTGACAGGCACCTGCCCTCTCCCCCTGCGTTAGACAGCATTATCACAGAGTATCTGAGGGAACAGCATGCACGCTGTAAGAACCCTGTCGCAACATGCCCTCCTTTTTCTCTCTTCACTCCACATCAGTGCCCCGAGCCCAAACAGAGACGTCAAGCACCCATCAACTTTACGTCTCGCCACACACGGAGAGTTATATATCCTAAATACGGAGGAGTAGATGGAGGTTGCTTTGATAGACATCTCATCTTCAGCAGGTGGGTTCTCACGTCTCTGTCAGCTTTGTTAGAATGTCATTCACTTTGTTGAGCGCTGGTTATGTTTATACACAACTGTCTTTCACAAACGTGTCTACATACTCTATTTTATACTTTTTTTTTTTTTCCCTCCAGGTTCCGTCCCATCTCTGTGTTTAGGGAGGCCGACGAGGATGAGAGTGGATTTATGTGTTGTGCCTTTTCAGCTCGCGAGCGGTTCTTGATGCTTGGGACCTGCACAGGGCAGCTCAAACTCTACAATGTGTTTACAGGCCAGGAGGAAGCCAGCTACAACTGTCACAACTCAGCCATCACTCACCTCGAACCCTCACGGGTCAGAACTTTACAAATTCTACATCTTGTGTAGACCTGTGATAAATAAAGTAAATGTAGCTTCAGGGGTTTATATTGCAAGTGTGTGGGGAAAATCTCCCAGGCACAAACAATAGTCAAATCAGAGCATGTTTATATGTTTTAAACGTTGTTTTCAGAGGATCATTAACCATGCTACTTTGTATTTTTAGGATGGCTCTCTGCTCCTAACATCAGCCTCTTGGAGTTATCCTTTGTCTGCACTGTGGGGTATGAAATCAGTATTTATCATGAAGTAAGTAGTTTTAGCCCTGGGCTAACTTTTTTTATACCAGCTACATACAAAATGCTTTAACTTTAAAATCCCAGACAGTGAAATAAAATAGCAAGAATGTACATGTGTGCATGTATCTGCCTGACCACAAACTCAGTCAGTTCAGTTAGGGATAGCCTTCCTGATGTGTGGTCTAGTCCGTATACCGCCTTTATGCCGTCAAGACAGGAAGCTGGGAAAAGAGACATGTTGTTAAATTATGCACACAAACAGCCTGAAGGCTGCAGTTTTTAATTCATGGATTCGTGGTTAAGCACCTGGCTTAATTCATCCACACAGTTTAACCAAGGCGACATTAGCAATGCAGATACCTTACCCTTTTATATGTAGACTGGCTTGATTAAATGTGAAATGTTGATCTTGTTGTTTCAGGCATTCCTTTCTGGGTGATCATTATGTGGAGTTCAGTAAACTTTCACAAGATCGTGTCATTGGGACTAAGGAACATGTAGCACGTGTATGTAATATACAACGTTAGATAATAAATACAAAAAACAACAAAGTAAGAGAACACGTGTTCACATCCAGCGCTTCTCCTTCTTTAGATCTATGACATCCAGACGGGGCAAGTCACACTGACTCTCAACAACCCAGATCTGGCTAACAACTACAAAAGGAACTGTGCCACCTTCAACCCCACTGATGACCTGGTACTGAACGACGGTGTGCTGTGGGATGTGCGTACAGCTCAGGCCATCCACAAGTTCGACAAGTTCAACATGAACATCAGTGGTGTGTTTCATCCCAATGGCCTGGAGGTCATCATAAACACAGAGATTGTATCCTTGAGACTTGAGTGTTTGGTGTTTAAAGAAATCTGGTTTGTGTTGTGTTTGCTGATTTTTAATTAATTTAATAGCTAAAACAAATTAAAATGTAAATGTTCACCTAAGTAACCAATACAAAATATAACTGCATTGGTCTAGTTTGTAATAGCTACAGTAAAGGGATTGAAGGGACTGCTGTGCTTCTTTCCCCTCTGCTAAGCTTTAAGCAAGCACAAGCGTTGATACCACTGTTTATAAAAAAAAAAAAAAAAAAAAAAAAAAAGTTATGGTCTTTAGCTGGAGTTTCAGTGGGATCTGCGGACCTTCCACCTTCTCCACACAGTTCCTGCTTTGGACCAGTGCAGGATAGTCTTTAACAACAGTGGCACTGTCATCTATGGAGGTAAATACCACTGCATAATGGGATATGTGGAGCATTTGGCATCAAGCCTACAACTCGCTCCACAGTGCGAGTGTGTGAAAGGTGTGTTTTAGTGGAAGGCTGTTAATTATGAGTAAAGTGACCATGTGTGTATTTCGAGAGTGGCGTGAACAGACCCTGTAGAGGTGTGTGTGTGTGTGCGTGCTTGCCAGTGTGTGTTTGATGCCACAGTCACTCAAAGCCATATGGACAGAAGAATCAGTTGGACTGGCAACTGAGAGAGCCAGCTGGTTCATGCCACCTCACAGGAAGAGCCATGGCTGTGCCGTAACAGCTCTGCTCATACAACAACCACTGAAACCTCTCAAGAGCCAGAAACATGCCTGTCCAGCCCACTGTGCATGGCTTTTATTTTCTTTCCTTTGCTTTCTGTGGCTCTTTATTTTTGCAGCAATGTTGCAGGCTGATGATGAAGACGAAATCATGGAGATGCAGATGAAAAGTCCCTTTGGTTCATCGTTCAGGACTTTCAATGCTACAGACTACAAACCAATCGGTAAGGCTTCCTGTCCCCCTCTTGCTTTCATTAATCTTTCCCTATATTGAGATGTGTTTTTGCTTTAATGTTTTTTAGCTGAACCGACACAAAGCGCCTCCATACCCCTGTTTTTATCCTGGTTTGGTAGTGAGCAGTGAAATTACTAAAACATTCCAGGGCAGTCACACATGTCCTAGCCATAAAAAAAACTCCATGTTTGACTAGTGGAGTGATGCACTGTGTCACGATTAGCTGTGCCATGATTTCCATCATGTTGATAGGTTGATTTGTTTCCACTGTACATGGGACATTGTTCCAAAGCTCTATCGTTCTCTTTTTATACGTCCTTGTGTGTTACCAGGGTTTTGTAGTGAATCCTTTGAGTTTATGGTGTGAAGTTATTTCTTCCTCTTTGATAAGGAGGCATGTTCGCCTACATCCTGGAGACTATCCATGAGTTGCTTTGCAATCTTCTTTATGCAAATGATTTTTTTCCCATTTGTTCACAAGTTGTGTTCTGCTCAGTCTATGGTCTTATTTGCTAGATTTTCTTGTGCACAGAATGTGCTGTTGATTTTGGCACACAAGCCAACTGTAATATCTGATGTTGTCTTCTACTTCATAATTATTTTCTTCCTTCTTTATTACTCACAACTCTTCTCTGTATCTCAACCCTAAATCAACTCTGAGCCAACTGTGTGTTCTTCTCAGCTACTATTGATGTCAAGAGGAATATATTTGACCTTTGCACAGACACAAAGGACTGCTACCTGGCTGTAATTGAGGTAAGTTATTGTTATGTTTAGTTTTTTTGTGTCTGCATCAGTAACAACTTGAATGTAAAAGTTTTCTTTATCTGCTGTTTTTGCACCACAGAACCAAGACTCTGTCAACACTGACACGGTGTGTAGGCTGTATGAAGTTGGCCGGCAGAGACTTGCAGAGGAAGAGGAGGAGGACGAAGAGGATCAGGTGTATACATTTTTGCTTGATGAGACAGTACCTTAAATTTAAAGATTTAATTCTCTCAGCAAAAAAATGGAAATGAATCACAAATAGGCATAATTATCATATACTCTGCAGGAGGACGACGATCAGGATGAAGATGATGACGACGATGAGGACTCAGATGATGATGTCGATACCGATCCCCTTATTGCTGATCTAGACAATGAAAATGGTGGCGAGGATGAGGATGATGAAGAGGAGGATGATGGAAATGATGAATTCTCTCCGTCTGATGAGGAGGTCGCACACCTTTTGGAAGAGGACGTTGACGTCGGTGATGATGACGATGAAGACGATAATGATGAGGATGATTCTGATAATGATGATGCTGATCTGGATGGCGACAATGGTTAGTAGCAATAAAATGTCTTGAATAGCTTGATTTGACTGTGAGTGAGACACTTGTTTGGTTGTTTTAGCTCTGCAAAACTGGAAAAATAACAAATTAACAGTTGGTGTTAGCTGGTTTTTAGGCTATAAAGCGGTTTCACATAGAAAGCACTTTTCTAGGGAGTAACTGAAATTATACTTGAATAATAGTTACAGATTGTACTATTACATGAATAATATAATACATAGGATAAAATAAAGGAACACACAAAATAAAGAGAACCGTATTAGCTGGGGAATCAATGTGGTCATTTATGTAAAAGTACGATAGTTCGGATCACTCATGTATTGGAAGATCAGGTTGGAGGCAATATCTAACGGTTCTTCAGATCTGGTTGCTGCAGGGAAATGTTGTCTTTTCTAGTGGAACTTAAAACTGCTGCCTGGGTGTATTTCAGACACTGAGAGTATGATTGACTGACTGAGGAGAATTCAGAAGAAAAAAATAAAATTATGCCAGGATGTTTTTTTTGCTGTTTTGCCAGTTTTACTTCACAGCTCTGCATTTCTAATTCTGCGTTTGTCTGTTGCACAAACAGACAGCTCTGACATCTCTGACCTTGAGGATGACATCATTTTGTCCCTGAATGAGTGAGGAGGCATCAGCATCTAGAACCAAGTCACTGGATGCGTCAAGACTTCTGCGTCATTTGAGCTGCAGAACAGGACACAGGAAAAGAATAGAGGTCAATATCAGCAGATAAGGTGGGAGATAACTTAGAGAACTGCCATTTTAAATCAGTAGGGCTCTGCACACTTGGGTCCTCTGAGTGACCGGTCCCAAAAGGAACAAGCTGAGAATAATATATTAAGAGACAGACAGAGAGAAAACCAAGAGCACACATCGACAGGTTGGCAAAATTGATTGTATGTGATATAGTTTTATAAACAAGCTGGGCTGGTTGATGAGTGGAAACGTCAGTGTGTAGATGCAATGAATTAAGCTTTTATATTTGATCACATTAAGGGCTTTGTAATTGAGCCTCTTCGTTGAATCTGGATTCAGTCTGTAAACTTCTGTTTGGGCATTGCAAGAAACGGCCTCTATAGTAGTGCTGTGGTAAACGGTACAGTACTTTCCCATAGCACCCGGAGTCTTCAGGCAGCTAATGTAATGCACAGACGTTGCCAAACCCACCTTCAGGTTTTGCTTTCATCATAAATGGTCAACCAAAATGCACAGCAGTGCCAATATCTCCTCCTGATTTCTCCGTGTAAATAGACGCCTTCAGTCAGCTTGGTGCTTTTAAGACGCTGAAGAAACCACAACCTGGTGTAGACACTGTAACAAACCATTTAAACACCAGGTCACAGTCAGCCTGTGGCAGACATGCAGTTCTACAGGTTTTTGTTGTGTCACATGCCTTTCTTGAGCCCGGGTTTGGGTTAGGGGAAGTTTCTCTTGGATGTCCCTAATACAGGTTCAGTGAAACTTAAATTTCAGAAGATTTATCACACTGATTTTGGTTTATGACGTATAATATTGTAAATTTAAACCTATGGAGAAAAAAAAGCTTATGTTGCTTAATCTTGAAAGATTAGATATTTTCATTTGAAATGTGGAAGCAAACTCTGGATATTGTGAAAATGAATGCCTGGCACTTGCACACTTTTTGGAAGCGGTGCAAACATTTCATGATTTTTCTCATGTTTTGCCTTGTATCTACTCATTTTATCAGCTTTCTTTACCATAAGAAGACTTTTATGTTGAGTATTTTGACACAACTTATGTACAGCTTGTATGTATCTATAAGTATTTTTACTACAAATAAAGCTGCAAAACTAAATGTGTTCGCTTTTTAATGAAGCGTGATGCATCCTTAAAGCTGTTCTTGAGAAGTATCTTGACAAACGCTCAGCAGGTGCTCTAAGTCAGCGGCTCCTGAAAAGACATTCACCTTTTCATGCCTGCAACTTACCCTTGGTTTGATAACACATGTGAGCCGTGCTAATGGTTTGATATAGTATTACAGTGACTTAATAAAAATGAACTTTAAATAATCCAAACTGCAAACGAGATCTTGATCTCAGTGCGACAACCTGATTATTGTACGTTGTACAGGACTTACCTGATAAACTTATCAAATGGTGCGTGGGATGTAAAAATCATATTCTATTCAGTTAAGATGGATTTGTCTTGTAAGCAATTAAATAATTTTCCATGGTTCTTGTCAGGAAAAATGTGCCCTGAATAGAGTTTTTCAACGTGAGTCATATGAATAATCACATCCTCATTACTGTAAAAAGTGACTTGCTCAGATCACGTGATGGGTGAGTTGCGCACTGATGTACAAGTACGACTACGTTTTCCTCCCCCACAGTTTATCATAGAAGAAATTAAATAGTTAGCAGAACCACATGAATCAAATAAGCCTCCTAAGTTGAGTATGTACACGCTCACACAGACCAGTGTCTCCATGTGAACAGACCGAGTATTTGTGGAAGGAACATTTAGTGCATGAATAGCTCGGTTCTAAGAAGTGTCAAGAAATAAGGTTTGTTTGTGTGAAGGCAGTTGATGGGTGAGAAGGTTGGACATGCTACTTATTACATCCTCAGCTGGTTTTCGTTGTCTCTTGGCTCTTGCGGTGTTGAGACAGATAAGAGCTCTTGGTCTATGACCGTCTGCTCAACGTGCACCAGCCTCATCTTCGCAGTTCTGCTAAATCTGACTTAAATGTATCTGCAGCTCTTAAAAATGAAAAAAATAGTAGTAAAACTATGTGTCACAGCTTTTTAGGCCCTTTCTCAAAACTTTTTCTTTAAATGAAATGAACAATTACGTTTTGTTTTTTTCTAAATGTTTAATAGCTGAGTTGCATATTTATCTTTTTAAACGCCCCACACTCCTCCGGCTTTATGTGTGTGATTGGAACACCGCCCACAGTGTTCCACTTGAGGTAATAGACAGATGGGAGTCAGTCACAGCGTCGCTATGATGGAGAGAAATTACCCTGCTGAATACTGCCCTCCCTCCCACACTACAAACTCGCCGGACGCTCAATATTCACCAAATCACTGTGTTTCTGTAGTCATGATTGCCTTGTCTATAAGATGAGACGGCTTCAGGCACTGAAATAACTAAACTTGCATAGAACAGCGGGATGTTGTGTTAGTGTACGTTTAGTACACAGTAGTAGTGATGTTTAAATATGGGGCAAACTGTTTGTAGAGCTGTTTTGCAAGGTAAAACTTCAGTAATGTGCCAACACTGTTCAGCATGCTCCAGGTCATTTGGTGCTGTCTGTGTATGTGTTTGCTTTTTAAAAATCACGATATTAGTAAGAAGTTTTTTACAGATATCTCAGCACAAATTTGTCTCCAGTGGGGTGGAGTCTTTGAGACGGATCTAAAGTGAAACTCCGAAAGTTATTGCTCAGTAAAACAAAGACTTAATGAGGAGGTTTGAATTCAACATACAGAGCAAAGCCTTGTGAGGAGGCAGCAGATGTGGGGGACAAATAATATTCTGTTCAAAGTGAAGTTCAAAGTAAAATGGCCACAGCTCCTTCGTGACACCCACAATGTGAGGACGCCTCGTTTTCTTTACAGGAATGGCTTCTATAAATCAAGCAGTGCTTTATGTGACGGAAGTCTAATAGAAAGACCCACAGTTCACTAACATTTAAAGGGGAAATTGGCCGTCGGGAATTAATTACATCCCATCTGTGTGGGAGCATGACTGCACTATGACAAAGCATTGCCGGTAGTGGGTCTGCTTCTTTGAAATGACTCAACCAGGAGGTGCTTCCCCACATGGTCCGGCCTGATCTGTAACACCGTGAGCTACTTTATGGCCAGCGGCCCCCAGAGAGCAACACATTCAATCAGACGCCGCAGACTGCCAGCCTGCATCCCGGAGTGGAACAACACGCAGTTTGTGTGTGTGTGTGAGAGAGAGATGAATACAACCATGTAGAGGGTGGAGGGAGCGAGCAACACAGAGGGAGAAGCGGCGCATATATTTGCAAATGCTTGACACATCGGTGTTGACAAAACGAGTCATGTGACGGTCATGAAGATGGCGCAGCTTATGGTATATCGCAGTTTCTTCGGCATTTCCTTGCGCCAGCTTCGTAGTTCGGACTGGTGAGCAGCCTCCCGACCCGTTCAGCCTCGTGTGGATCAGCTGGACCTGAGCGCGACCGGCTGCGGGGGGTGGAGGGAAGGAAAAAACCGCGGAAACAAAGACGGTAAATAAACAAGCTTCGAGGAACAGAAATCTCCCCGTTGTGCTTGAAAGGCGGCGGCAATAAGACCTTTTGTGGAGAGCAGAGCACCGCTCGCCGTGAGCGTGCGTGCGAGCGTGCGAGCGCGCCTGCGTGTCTGCCTGTGCGTGCGTTACATTAGGTGGACACGGAGACTGCATCAGACTGGAGACACACGCTGGGACATAATAGAGCGGAGATACTGAGGCTTTGATGGCCCTTCCTCCCCCCTTGCACACACAAACGTCAGGATACTGATTCCGGTCGAGACATGTAGTCCTGTGTACGAGCGGCCAGGACGATTCGCAGCCTTCAGCTCCCTTTTCTTTCAGCAGCATCGTCTCACCGTATCGACATAATGTGGCTCGGTCTGCCGGAGGGAAAATAACCAAATATGTGGATACCTACAGAAGATGAGAAAATCGGAGTTGGTGAGTTAATTGCACCAATTTGTGTTAATGTGCAACGTTTGTTTGGTGTCTCAGCTTTTACATTTCACTTTCAACATAACGCGTTGTGATTGCAGTTCTTACAAGAGGAACACCCAGTTTTGTTCATCGACATCTCCCATTAGCTACCCAGCCCAATTTTCTGTTATTATTCCCATAGCACCCAATGAAAAAACACACTTACAATGGATGATGCACAGAGCCAGTGACTGCATAGAAAGGGAAATTGCGTGGGATGATACATCCTACAACACACCACCTTAAAGATGCTATCGCAGTCTGTACACAACCGCGGGCAGTGCTTTAAACCAGGGCTGCAGCTTTGAGATCTGTGGTTTTTATAAAAATGCGTCAGTGTTGCATTTCAGCCTTTTCTTTACATAAACATATCTGGAAGGGAAAAGGGTGAAAAAACGCGATTCGTGCCGAAACCACGAGGGGGCATCGTGACTGCGTCCCTCCAACAGGTGTAGACTGTAGTGAAACTAGAGTCTACCTGTAGACGGGCAACTACCCCACTGCTGCTGCTGCAATGACAGGAACTGCGCTGTACCACACTGTACGTTTCCTCTGGGCTTTTGTGATCTTTGACCTTTGAGCAAAGACGTGAAAAATCCCAGTGGGCCTTCATGTTTCATATTGGACTTTACTAAAATAATAATAAGAAAACAAACAAACATCAAAGCGAGATGTATGCCGTTCACTGACCATGGTCGTTATATCTGGCTGCTGTGTCATTAGCATATGACTATAGTCTACTATAGAGGGTTTTCATTAGGGGAATGAGTCATGTCCAGATGCTCTACAGCTGCTTGCAGGGCTACTCGTGCTGGCTCGCACATGATACTCTCCCCACATACACACGCCCACACATACACCTTCTTCGGAGGCCTTACATTTGCCACGATGGTTTCATAAATTCTGCAGGATGGGAGCCCCGACATTCCACCGTAACGTCTCCGCTTCAAGTGGCCGAACAGCAGTCGTGTCTGCGTTTAACCGTTCGCGCGTTCATGCATCCGCCACGGACCCGTTGCTGCATCTCATGCCAGACGGGCCTGCGTTGGGATGCTTTGAGGCCAAAGCAGAGGAAAAGGACGTAGTTTGGTGCCGCGAAGCAACAGTTCGGCGCAGCCTCCGCATCGGTCGGTGCGGAGTGACCTGGCGCTGTCCGTGGTGCTGAAGTGTGGGGAAGCAGAGCTGAGCCGCTGTGTACCTACACAGTACAGGCTGTACCATCCGAAGGCAGCTCAAATTACACCAGTCAGTCATCTCGTTTGGCTCAGATAAGGTATTGCCATGCTAGGTTTAACATTTCTCCTACACCGTATACAGATACGCTGATGGCCTGCTGCGTTCACAGGCACTACAGCCTCAAAGCTCCACGTAACTCCTGCATCCTCTGCGCTGTTCTTCGCACCATTTCCCATATTTTCCTATTTTCTTGGCTTATTATATTACTGTCATTAATAGTCTATCTCCGGTGTTACCTACAGCCATATGTAGCGTTGGTCTGTGAGCAGCAGGCAGGCCTTGCTTCACCTTCACCACCTCATCAAACATTAATGCCTTTCTTAGAACCACTTCCTATTCATGGATGTGTTCTTTGTTGTATTTAGTCAGTAAGTAATATTCTTTGTAAATCACTTGTAGAATGGAACCAGAGGCCAGGGTTGCTCTGTGCTGCCCAGTACTGCTCCGCTCTGAACTCCTTACTCGGAAACTGACCATTTAAACCTCTGGTGTATTATTATAATTTCTAATTATAGGTTTGTTCTTCAATTAGTAGTTTTGCAAAATACATGGCCAATTGAGAGATTGAAAATTATTATTATAGATTCAATTTAAAACATAAACTCACTAATCAGCCCAGCATTTTAAAAACCATTTGGTTATGTAGTTTGAATTGTGTTTTTTACATGTGAGTCACTGACAGACTCATCTCATATAAGCAGAAACACTGATTTTTTTTTACACTTTTATTGGAAATAGCTGTGACTGTAAGTCAGTACCTGCCCACGAGAGAGAGAGAGTTTATTGAATCAGCTGGCGTCATCTGTGGCCACATGGATGCAGCTCAGGCACAAAACACAATGCCAGTATTATATGAAATGGATTTGAACTCTGGGATCAAATGTGTAGCGATGACAACAAACGATAGAGCTAATTTTCAAATGAGACAGGGATTAATGTAGCTCAAAGTAGCGTTCCTCCTTCGCCAGTCATGATTTTAAGCCGTGATGTAATTTCCAAGTTAAAGTTGCTCAGTCTCATTTAGGTGAGCCTGCTGGATTTAGCTTTAGGAACTGAATCACAAAGCTTCTTGCTACTCAGGTTTTCTGTGGACATTCACACAAGTACAATAAAAGTACATCTCTTTGTCTGTGTTCGCCGGGGCTTTATGATAATAATTTGACAGCTACACAGAGCTCTGCAGTTGTGTAGCATGTCTAGATTTTTGTGACACTGATTTGGGATCAGATAGGCTCCTCTGTCTCTGTGGCAGAAATCCCTGGTTTAGTAAGACTTCAGTGCAGTAATGTGTCTGAGTAAGTGAGTCTGCCTATAAGTCGTGCTGAGCAACATGACTCAGTGGGCAAAGCCAATAGACTGTTGTGTAATTTTTAACTCTGCTAGATATGGGACAGGACTACTCAAGCCAAAAAAGCAGGACCACGGTCTTCATACTCGCATTGCATCACTGGATCGGTTTAGGAATGCACTTACTACGCAGTTCACCTACTCTTCAACCAACTGAGACTGAGACTAAAAGGACAAAAAATAAAAACAAAGCCCAATCGAACCACAGTTGTGGGATGATGTACTATATAGGCCAATATGGTGCTTACGATTGGTCTTAGATTACAGTTAGTTACTGTCTGTGTTTGCTGTTGAGGGCCATACATACGGTTGAGCATTTTAAAAGACACAGTTAGATATAATTAAAAGTATTTACACTGAATTGTTTTTCTTTATTTAAAAGAAAAAGAGATTTCATTACACACATAACACATCTGTGATGACATTTCTCATTTGGGCTAAACAGCACAGAGTAACAGGAAACAAGGAAAGTGACGCTCAGACTAATATTGTAGGTACAGTAGCAGATGCACAGGGTGACAGAATGAACTATTAATACTGCTACAATGCACTGATGTGATATAAGACAGACCTTTCAACACAGACATAATGTTTGTCATTTACTCGCAATTATCACACAAAAGCCTTGAATCTGTTCCCACACGATAAGAGCATCCTGGTAATTTTAGTCTTTTTCTTCCTATGAACCATGGATGGCAGCACTGCTGGTTAAGATCAGGGAAGACTGTTATTAATTCTCACACCATCTGTATAAACTATTTTTAATATACATTTAAGTTACAGTTACGTTACCTACGGGTTTCTGGGTTAATGTTCCTTTCAAACTACATTGTTTGATACTGTCTGAGTAATGTTTCTCGTCTAACACAAAGGTGGCTATGAATAGGCTAACTTCAGTGTAACTTAAAATAAGCAACACTTTCACCTAAGAACTTGCAGTGGTGCTTACTAAATGTTTAGAATTTACATTTTCTTTGGATTAGTTGATCATAAAATCTACTCTGATCTTCAAGTCATTAGAATCCAAGTGATGTCCAGCAGTTCCAAGCTGTGTTTTGCGTTGCTTAAAATAAACAACGCCTCCTCCAGAACATGCATCTGACAACCTGGTCGTACCTTAAGAAACTATGAACAGCAGACGCAACGCAGGTGGATTTTACATGTAGAAGTCTCACATGAGGTGGTGGAAGGGCAAAGTGGAGCACGGCAACGAGTTACCGGCTGCACAGTAGTGGCCAGAAGATGCTGACGATGAATTCGACTGAATGAAGAGACAGTCTGGGCCGATATGCTGTTGCTGAGTCGAAACATTTTCTTTTGCCAGCACTTTCCACTGCCTGGCCTGTCAGTCCTTCCAACAGCCTACGTTCAACATGTTGAATTTGAAAATGGATTTTATTGGTTGTGTTCTGAGGATATGGTAATGCACTGCAGCTTTTAGACACAATAAAAGAGTGTTTACACAGCTTGGAGATTTTGTGAGGGAGGACCGTGCCTGTGCGATGCACCTATCTCTCTGAAACGTGACAATCTCATCTTGTTCTGACACGGCCTCTGCTGAAGAGTTTTTAAATGGTGTGAGTGCAGGTTTTGCAATTCAAATGAAATAGAGCCCATTAAAGAATAGGACTCTCAAATAGGAAATACTTAGCCCTGTCTGTAAAAGGGCCACAGGCAAACCGAATAAGGTGACAAGGAGGCTCTTTAAGTCTATCCATCTCTCTCCTCTAATATAGGCCCAATACGCTTGGCTTGAACTCCAGTGCCATGCAGCATCTATAAGCTTGCCATTTTAAAATTCCCTGATTCCTGCAGCAGTTACAGTGAAGAAAGCCCTCCAGTTTGTAGATTATCTGTTGCTATAGTTACCCAAGCACAGGAACTGAACACTCGTTACCCTCAAACGAAGCCGAGCCCGGGCCCCTCCTTCCCTTCCTCCCCCTCACTGGGTCCCCTGGCTAGTTCATTAGCATAATGATTCACACCAAACTCTCCTTGAAGGGCCACCATTTGTAGATTTAACATCATCAGCGGAGCCCTGTCATTATTAAACAAGTTTGTCTTGTATGTTACATTGGTGATGTTGCTGAGTTGCAGTGCTGTAGAGATAAAAACAGCCTCCAGAGGTTTTTCTATTGTGAAGGCCTTTGCTGTGGCATCTATCCCTTGAAGGGTAATCATATTCTTAATCAGGGACTGACTCACAAGATGTTGCATGCATCGCCAAAGACTGCATGAAGCTGCAAAAACAGCCAACATGGAATGTTTATGGCAGTACGGGCTTACGTTCGAGCAGCATTTAGCCGTGCTGCTTAGCGGCTCGTGTGGGCTCTATTTTGGGAGACAGTTCAATTAACTTAACACTGCACAAAAATCAGGCTGCTTAAGAATTCATTGCCTATTAAAATGACTACCCACTTCAGGGTGGGAGCCTGTTTACAGTTCACTAAGCAGTGGTTCCTGTATGACGCTGTGTGGAGATGTGTGCTTTGGCTTATTAAAAAGCTGCAGTAATTGTCCTGATACAACCCCCAAACTCACGCTGTGTGGAAATACAGCAGCGTAGAGGATGTGTCTGGCCTAATCAGAGGTCTCAAGGATGAAAACAGGAAAAGATCTTTAACTGAAATGCAGTTTCAGCATTAACAAACTGTTATTGCAAAGCAGAATATTAAGCTGTCATTATAATTACATGATTTCTTTTTTCCTGTTTCTTTCCACAGTGATCTGCAACTTCCGGTCATCAATATGTCAGGCCCTGGTCCTGGAGATTGGAGAGACTGTACAAATTCTGGAAAAGAGTGAAGGTACTATAGTACGATACACAAACAGAGGCATGTGCACCTCTATTCAAAAGCATTCTGGACACAATATTGCGTTTCCATGCGGGGAGCTGATGCTTTTTGTCTACTAGGTTGGTACAGAGGCTTTTCCACCAAGAAGCCTTCAATCAAGGTATTTATAACATCACACACAGTCGTCCTACACGCTCAAGCCGTTATTGTGTACTGAAACGCCTCTGAGGGGTAAAATGTCATAGTTGAAGTACAAGATACAATAATTGTGGCCCAGACCAGACTGGCTATTTATCAGAATAACAACATGACATCACTAAACTTGTGTGATTAGTGCCTCGTAAAAGTGATCCCACCACCATGTTTATAAAGTGTGAGTGGTGATATGATGTGAAAGCTGTGAATTCCAAAAATAACAACAAAGACCTTAATGACTGATTAACTTATCGAATGCTGCTTTGATTTGACTAAAATAGACGTGCTCTGACCTGGTTTTCCAGAGGTGCTCTCATAGAGTCACTGTTTTCGTTCTGTAGTTTGACTTCGTTGTTGAAAGCCAGGCCAGCAGACAGTGACAGATCCTGAATTCTGGAAGTAGGCAGTAACTGTATGTCAGAGGACACTGCAGTGTCACTACTGCGTTGTTGTTCCTATTGTAAAGCATTTTGCAATACTGTTAAAAAGACTGTTTATTTTTTGCTTTTTCTTCAGCCAGTAGATGGTGCAGTTATTATACAAAAACATATATTTTTTAATAAAAAGATCGTATCTGACTTACACATAGCATCATCATATTCTCAGAACAACTCCCAGCGAGAGGAGACTATACGTTCTCCAAACAACACAGAAATCAGCCAGTATTCTGCTGGTGGTGCGTACTTACAACAGATGGCCTCCTTGAAAACCAGGACCAGATGCCTGGAAAGTCATTGAACAAGAACAAAGATGCAAAACCCGCATATATGCAGTACAAGCAGAAGTATCACCTGAAACGCACACACACTAGATGTATTATTAGAAAGGGGAGACCAGCAGCTAATTTTTGCCCTTTGTGTGTCTACTCTCACTTTGAAGTGAAATGTCAGGAGCTGAAGTATTATGTGATTTCGCTGGAATGTTTTAAAGAAAGCACGAAAGCTGTCCAGCCCTGGTAAATGTAGGTGTTAGTGGCTACATGCTGTCCTTCTCTACTCTCATCAGCTATTTACGGTTCCTACTAACACCCCTCCATTTTGTTATGTACTCTGCTGCCCACATTCATTCGCCCCCATACTGAGAGCGCTGAGAGAATTAGTTGTGCTCCCTGTGGCCAATTCTTCACATCTGGCAGATTAGAATAAGGAAAATGAACTGCAAGGTTGGCAGTTGGCACCACTCAGTCTCTCGTGCCCTTCCCCAGCTAAGCCGAGCCACAATAGAGCTGCTGCCTCTCGTCTTTATAGCGTGCACATCCCTTTCCCCCTTCTTTCTACCGTAGCACGCAGCAAAGCAAACATTGTCGAATTAAATGCAACAGAAATGTGATGTAGCGACAGAAGATGGATTGGCAGCAAAATTCTGCAAAATATTAGCACATACAGTAGTTTGTGTTAAACTATCAACAACACAATAAAAGAATAAATAAAGCAAACCAATACTGTACATTGCCCTGAGTAACGTCTCTGCCCCTACATGTGTCCACAGGGCATTTTCCCAGTCAGCTATGTCCACTTGAAGAAATCCACAGTGACCAACAGAGGGTAAGTGTGTGATAAGTGTGAACTAAGGCAACACAGCTTTTATTTATTTCGATACAAAATGAATGAGTAGTAGTGCAGTAGTAGTAAAGTAGCAAATCATTTCGCTTGCGTTATGCATGGACTGTTGTCGTGGTGACATGTCATTAAAACGGCTCGTCACTAGAACGTACTGTAGGTTTAACACACGCTCTTGGCGATGTGAGGGGGGGTGTTTGTTTTTGTCCGCTTCTCGCCTGTGGTTTGGTACCAACGCTTACTGATAATGATTACGCACACGGTGATTATGTTTTGTTATTTATTTTTCAGGTAGTTTTGGCGTTATTAGCTGTATTGTTACTCATATCTGACCACAGCACACCCACACGGTCCTGAAGAAGCCAATTAGCTGGGTTTTACAATTTAGACATTTTTTTCTAAGCTTTAACTGTGGCTTTCTGGTCATAAATAATTCATGTTGTGGAGTATTGTACTGTTGATTGTTTATTCATAACCAGTCCACTAAAAAGGTCACAGGTTTCACCATAGGTACAAATCAAACATATTGAATTTGTGCATCTCTAATCATATAAAAACAATGCTTTACACACTGATTTCTGTTTACAAAGGTTCCTGCTCAAAGACCAGACCTTGTCAGGGCATTTGTAAAAACATAATATAATAACATTATAATGTGTAAAACAGACACACAGGTGTGATGCGATATGTTAGTATCTTCAGTGCGTCTGAGGCCATTGCCTGCATTGACCTGGACGCCACTATGGCAAAATCACATCCATAGTATCTTGATTTGTGAGTTGTTTGCATACAGATGCATCAGTCCGGAGCTTTGCTAGACACTAGAACCAAGCTCTGTTTGTTTTTAATTCCATACTGGAATTAGTCTGTTCGGCCTCACCACTGATTTGTGATGAGAGCTGCTGACATTCACGCACACACACGCTCTCACATACACGCTGGCCCTCTACAGTTACTGTCACAATAGCCGGCCTTGGCTGTAGAGGACAGGGAAGAGACAGACACAAAGACAGGCAGCAGATCTCTTTATCAGCCTGAACTCATGGGTGTTACAGTAAATCTGGAAGCTATGATCTGTGGCTCAGCATGAACTGGGAATTTGTAGTTCATTTCACCTCCCCCCAGCTGAGTTAACACAGAGGAGGAGACTGTTTTTTGCACTCAAACAATTAAAAGTGCAGACTTGGAAAACGACATTACTTCCTCACTCCAGGAGTTGCACTTTGAGAAATCTGCTTTGCTGCCTTATAGAGTTAATGAGGTGACATAGCTACAGTGCTGCATCTCTGTAACTTCCCCAAAAGCATCCCCACCGCAGACAATCACCCTGACTCATTGTGTAATGGGCAGATACAGTCAGTTTCCCTCATTTCAAAAGCAATGATGCTGTTTTGCAACACTGGCCAGAGATTAGCAAGCAAAGTGCAGAGTCACTAAATGTCTGACCTTCAGTTGCACATGTTCCCATCAGCAGTTACACGACAAAGACGCATGTTCACCTGCTTTCTAGCTAACTGCTGTGATTAGTTACTGTCATGTGTTTGTTGCATGTCAAATAGCAATCATTCACACTGTCTGTCGCTGAAAGTAGCAAATCCTTTCTGTGCATGTGTTGTTGCCACAGGCTGTGTGAGACCGTGGTGCCCCTGGAAGACCCCATTATCACAGAGACCACCTCCACCCTGCAGGAATGGGGCATCTTGTGGAAGCAACTCTATGTGGTCAGTAGCACTAAACTACAGAAAGTCCCGCTCATATCAAAACAAAGCGCTGAGCAATAAATGTGAAACTTTCCAACATTTCCAAGGGAGTAGGAGGGAAAACAACATGCGAAATAAGAAATTGCATCTATTGTTTCATTTTCATCCTCTGCAGGGAGTTTGATGGAATAGGCTTTTCCACTATGTTTTTCTTTTTTGGACCTTATTCAACACCTGGTCTAACCAGCTCTGCCAGCAGCAGCAGTGAATACGCTGAGATTTAGCCCAAACATATTGTATACTGACAGCTGCTTTCGATTTATAGCTCCCCTACATTTTTTACATAGTATCTAAGTAGGAACAGAAATGGTGGTTGGACTCAGATAATGGCCTGCAGAGTCCTATGCAATTTCATGCTGTGTCATTCAGTCACTGATTGATCTTGGCCTGCCTGTCGTTGTTTCTGAATCATCCTAAGATCCACCACCTTCAGTCAGCGTTTACTTGCGGAGCAAAGTGATTACTGGAAACCTAAAGCATCCTTAATCCTGCTAAGTGTCGAGGGGGCAGGCAGAAGTGGTTAGTAGGGTTTTAAGTTTGGAGCTGAGTGGAGACATTGGCGAGCTGGCAGCACATTTTTACATAACCTCTCACTGAGGACTGCTCATGCTCTGAGCAACTGAGGAGCCCAAGGCATTGCTGTGGTGATGTAACATCCTCTGAAGCTCGACTAATGTGAAGCGCTGATCTAACAGTGCTCCTTTTGGTGCTCGCCCCCTGTGTGATATAGGCCATGTTGCCACAGTTCGTAGTAATAGGACGTAGCGTTGACTGGCTGTTGATCCATTTCACCTTATTGCTGCTAATTAGAATTCACGGGATTTCTTCAGGGAGCAATTGCACAAGTGTATCTGTGTATCTGCTCTAACCCTGACAAAAATCTTTGTTTTGCAGCAGCGAGGAGCCTTTGAGAACACGCAGCGTTTATCCTCATTAAATTTACATGGGCACTGTGGCAGCACTTAATCCTTGCATTTATGTAAACAAACCTGCGTGGTAATGTGGGCTCGTCCTGCCATTAAGCAGAATAAAGAATGGATGAATTAACAGCGTCGTCCTTGCTCCGTGAGAGACGGTGATGAAACTCATTACAGCGAGGAGGTCAAACCAGACAGGAGGGGTTTCATGAGTTTAACTGTCAAATCCAGCGGACTTCAATCTGGGCTTATTCTACTCTTCACAGGCGGTGGCTGGAGCATTTTTTTTGTCTGATCATACTTGTGAAATCAATCATCAAATTGTAGGTGCTTACAGGCAATGCATTCTGGGAGTTCTGCCAACAGTCGTCATGTCAGCGCTGCGGTAGAAGAAGCTCATGTCCCAGCAACGGTCTTATTTGGCTTTTGTCAACAGAAACACAAGGTGGATCTGTTCCATAAGCTCCGCCATGTGATGAATGAGCTCATCGACCTGCGTCGGCAGCTCATCCAGGGTCACCTCGCCCAGGACCAGACCCGCGAGATCAAGCGGCACATCACTGTACGACTTGACTGGGGCAACGAGTGAGTAACTCCTGCACTGAGCAAAATGTCCCAACGTTTGTTTTAAACGTCGGCCACCGACAAGTACAGTATTTCCTTGGCACTGAGAAGCGCTACAGTACTGGCTGAGTGGGTGCGTAATAGCTTCCTCTATGATGTAATTTTTTCGGTCATTTAGCAGATGAGTGAATCTCAAGAAGCTTAAAGTCAATGCGAATCCCCCTGGAGGAACTTTAAAGCCGTCTTCTTACTGTTGCCAGTTTCCAACTCTGTGACAGGCATCCATAACAGATAAAGATGTGAGGGATCCCGCTCAGCTGAGGAAGAGTTTTACATGTCTGCTAGTGTAATCTGCATTTCACCGCACAGTTCCACAGAGACTAGACACATATTGATCCGCATCGTTGGATTAGTCATCATTAGTGTGCATTGACTGATAAGCAGTGTATTATTGTGAAATATGACTTACGCTATTCATAAGGTTTAATGGTAAGAATGATTTGATTTCAGATATAGATTTATCATTCTTAGACACTATTATTTATTAATAGTAGCAGTGCTATTATTAAAGTTTATTCCTAAGGTTGACGTGTGATGTCTTATT